>JAAONU010000007.1:31522559-34065403 GCA_012932295.1 Cyclina sinensis | reverse complement strand
TATCGAAATCGTTCTATCAAAAACTTATAAAGTTGATTCCCAGTTTGTGCCCCATTACTGACTATTACCAGAAAAGTTGCAGTTTCTCACAGAGTACTGGTCTTTTTCCCAGGAATAATGGTTACCTTATTACTTGGATTGCTAGAGTGAGTTAAACTTGGTTAAACCAAATCAGAGAAGTGGGACAACTTTCTCACTGAAATGTCAAGTGGCACTACTGGGCATACTGTCCCACATTTTCCTCAGTTTTTAAAGGTCTATCTTCATTTGATGGATAAGATATTAATGAAATTCTTTAGTCATGGATTGTTTATTTTTCCACTAAAAGGAAAGAGTACATCTATATGAAAAGTCTTCATCGAAAATAAGTTAAGACTTTGTTAATTTGTTGATATTTCAGAGTGTAAATCCAAATGTTGCTGCAAGAGTGTTTACTGGTCATGAGGTAAACTTGCTAAACTTGTATCTTGTTTATTTCATTGCTTTTTTGAAGAAAAATAATCCCCTGAAATTAAACAAAAAGTAGAAGGTAGACAAGAATTGCAAAGAAAAAGCTGATTTTTTTCTGAGAAATTTGTACTTAAATTTCTCTGGGATTTTTTGCCTTGTATGCCCCGTATATTGGCAGTTACCTTGACCTGGGTCAACCTATTAGCAAGTTTTTACAACCTATTTAACTCACCCAGGGGACACCACTCATGATTGAACCAGTGCAAAAAAAGCTCGTAACATATGCTGCTGGTATAGTACGTTCATAGCTTGATGAGGGCTGAGATTCAAAAAGGGCCATTTCAGACCAAACCACTCAATGACTGAGCTAAGGAGGCCCAAAGAAACAAAAATTAGCAAAAATATTGCTGTAAAACTTTATTATCTGTTTGATGCAGTATTTGTTTGAGATTTTTTTCAGTGATAGCTAGAGGTTTCTTTTTTTAATAACTGTAGAAAAAAATTGTATGTTTCAGCATAAAAGGAAACAGCTTGGTGTAAGACAACAGGCTGCAGTAACCATACAGAGGTTCTGGAGAGGTTACAAAGGGAGACAAATCTATGTCTCTGCTTTATGGGAAAAGTTTGAAAAGGTATAGTTTTGTTCTTAGGACTTAATGTGAGTAACTACTTAACTGAATGCTTACTGTTATTAAGTAGTCCTTAACAAGGCATGAGAAGTGTAAAAAGAGCACAGACAGATTTGAAACAATCAGATACAAATTTGTAATACTTTGTGGCTGCATAATATAAGACAAATGTCAATTATTCTTTACATTTGCTTCATTGCATACAGTGGTAAAGAATTTGTTTTTTTGAACGAGGATATTTGGAGATGTGACTAAGACTGGTGTTGTTTATTGCAGGAGGATGAAAAACAGAAAGAAAAAGTGAGATACCAGATGGAGGAAGGAGAGTTGCTTGTTGAAAAGTAAGTTTGTAGTATTCTTTAGTCATTGGAGTCTCAAGAATAAAATTAAAAGAAATTCAATGCTGTAGTTTAGCTTGTACCAAGTTTCACCAACTAATGCAAAATATTTCAAAATAGCAGATAGATTTTTATGCCCTCAAAGGGAGCATATTGTTTCTGGTCTGTCTGTCTGTCTGTCTGTTTGTCTGTTATTCATTACATACAGTGTTTGGCTCTGCAAGAATGTTGTCATAACATTTTCTAGAGTATATAATGGATATCATTACCTATAGAGAGGTATGGCTGATGGAAAGGAGGTAACCTGTGCTGGATTTTTTGGTGGTATTTCAAGAGTTAACCATCCTTTTAATGCATATAGAACATTCCTAGAATAACTTGGTATAGATTTCAGATATGGATGCAAGTATAATAGTCCTTGTTATAAAATTTCAGAGGAATATTGTTTTTGTTAACATGCATGGTATATTGAAGAGAGATTAGAGATTAGACATTGGTTGCATCCTGAAATGTGTTGTCGTACAATATAAAGGCAGTGTGGTATCCATTCCACAAGTATTTGTGAGGGAAACTGGTATCTTGTTTTATAGTGTGGGGACATTCTGTTATAGCATTGAAGAAGAAGAATTTTGATAAGTAGAAGAACATTTCATTGTGTAAGGTGAAGGGCTGAGGTCAAGGGGCAAAATACTGGACTTAAGATCTGTTGGTCATTTGATAGATAAATATTTATTGAAACAAGAATTCATTTCCTCCTTGATGTAATAATTAATAAATATGAACTAGAAGTGCAAAAAACCTCTACCTGGAAATGAGTTGCAAGTGTTATTAATGGGCTCTGTCATTCTCTCTATAATCTGTTATAGTTCTGTTTCACAGTATATGTGACCAATGCCATTAGAAGATGTAAGTTATATTAGGTAAAGTGGATGTGGGGGTAATGCATTCTTGCATACCAAGCCAGGCTATCCAGTGTTTTTTCCTTATATAAAAGAGCATGATCTTACTCCCTTCATGTATTACATGTATAAGTGATGCAACACCCTCGATGTCACACTGTTCACAGTCACTCTAACATCATGCTGATTTTATCATGCTATTTGTAACAAATTGAAAAGATCCATGCATTAATGTTGAAAAAGAGAGTGCTATAAAGATAATTTATGCTTAGAAAAAAATGTTGCAGACAAGAAAATGCAAAAACAAGTATCCTTTATCATGTATTTGAGGTTCAGATCAGGAAGATTTTAAAACTCTTCTTGAAACCACAAACATCAGAGCTTTGAAATTTTGCCAGAAGCATTGCCCAGTGGACATCAACCAGATTGTTCAAACTTTGCTGCTGGGTTCAGTTTTGGCTTCACCATGAGGATCAGAATGTTACCTTTTAGACTTAGATAGACAAACTCTTTCAATTTTTTTCATGAAAGAAACCATTATGCTAAGACTTCTGAAATGTGTAGCATTTTCTTGTGAATGTTTACCAAGATAGTCCAACTTATGCCCCTGGTGTCTTTGTTTGCACCATCAGGGGATGGGAGGGGGAGGGGGGGGTTCAAATGTTCAACATTTTAAAAATCTTCCTGTATTAAACTATTGAACTGAAGCTTCAAATTATGCCTCTTTGGTCATTTAAGCTACAACTAGTAGTCACATTTTAAAAAAAGATAGAGAATATAAAGGAAATTATGAAGAGAAACTAAAAAAAAAAATTAAAAAATATGAACTAAACAACCTGAAGCTTTAAAAGTTAGCAAACAGCTTTGATCAACAGATTCATTTTGTTGATAAATCCATTACATTGTCATTTTGGGCAGTTACAGTCATTAAGTCATTTTCTGTGAATTTACTTTTTTTTTTTTACGGGCTTTGATTATTTTTTTGTTTTTTGTTTCTTTAATGTAATGCAGAATTTATGCTGATTTTACTTTTTGTCATAAAAACAATTTCTACTAATTAATTTTAGTTGGTTTCTACTGAATTACCCTAGTTCTTTTGAATTCTCCTCCTCCTACGAATCTGACTGTTGTGAGACAAATCTTTTTCTAAAGTTTCACTTTTTTTTGGAGAGAAAGTAAGAATTTATTATTTTCCTATACTGGAAGATATGAAAGTAACCCTGTACTATCAAATACTTTATTTTGTCTTACAAATGCAAATTTCTTTTTCCTAAAATTAATTTCCCCACAGAGAATTGTCTGCATTTGATAAATGTCTTCCATTATAAGTTGTTGATATGTCCTGTGTTTTCACGGTGACTCGTGACTCAAGTAAGCCCGAGTGTGATATTGGCTTTTTTCTCTCGGAGTGACTCATACAGTATTGCAGACATTTAACACAAGGATTCCAGTACATTCACCTATCATATTGGATTTTCAGGACATCTTATTATTCTCACAGTGGACTTTTAGTGGACATTTGATTGATTTTATTGAATGGTAAGGGAGAAAAAAAAATTGTTCACAAGATGAACCTAATATTGTGTTAAGAAATACATCATTTTAGCTTTATAAGGTAATGTGAGGCTTTAAATCAATGTTCTTTAAGTATTAAAGATTCTCTTAAGACTGTTTATTATGGTTGACATTATTATGATGGAATAGAATGGTTAGTATCATAAAAAAGTATTTTTCAAGATCACATATAGACTAGTTTATATATGTTAAGGAATGTTTAGGATTTGAAGATAATATATATTCTAAAGGTATGTTTCCATTTTGACCTACCTAAAGGTTTTCTTGACCTTTTTTTTCACTTAACCTGGACTTATCTTTGGCAGAATTGAACTGACCTGAGCAAAAAGTGTTTAAAAGATGAAACAAATACAAAATAGGTCAAAGGATATTATTATTAAGGGTTATACAGATTTCTGTAATAAGGTAAATTGACTATGAAATGTGATGTTATAATATTGTCAGAATTTAATGATTGTTTAGATTTATTGTAACTTAAAATTTGCTGAATTTCATCAAGGCAGTTGGGGAACTTGATATAATAGGATCCAGATTTACCCTCATCATAGGTGGACATGGTGGGTTTTTGTGTCGCCTGCTACAAAGTAGCTGCTACATATAGAGATCACTTCTCTGTCGTCTGTCTGTCCATCTGTCACAAAACTTGTCCAGACTTCTCCTCAGAAACTACTGGTGCGATTTCATCCAAACTTTACAGGAATGATCAGTACCAAGTCTAGTTGTGCATATTTTCGACATTTTCCAGTCAAATGATTTTTGTCAGAGTTATGGCCCATTTATGATTTTTATTTCTGAAGTTTGTCCGGACTACTTCTCTTATACTACTAACGCAATTTGAAATTTTACAGGATTGATCATTACCTCAAGTACTTGTGCATGTCTAACAGGTTTTTTGGTTGAATGAATTTTTGGCTGAGTTATGACCCTTGAATGAAAAAGGTGTTTTGGCCAAAAAATGATTTTTGTGTTGCAGGCTTCACAGTAGTTGGGACATGCTACAAAGTAGCCATGACATATAGGGATCACTTTCCATCATCTGTCTGTCTGTCTGTCTGTCCATCACAAAACTTGTATGTACTACTTCTAAAAAAACTACTGGTGCGATTTCATCCAAACTTCACAGGAATGATCAGTACCAAGTCTAGTTGTGCATATCGTCAGCATTTTCCAGTTCAATGAGTTTTGTCAGAGTTATGGCCCTTTAATGATTTTTATTTTTAAAGTTTGTCCAGACTACTTATCTTATACTACTAAAGCAATTTAAATGAAATGTTACAGGATTGATCGGTACTTCAAGTACTTGCGCATGTCTAACAGGGTTTTTGGCTGAATGATTTTTGGCTGAGTTATGGCACTTGAATAAAAAATCCGCTTTAGCCCACGAACTGTCCAATCACCACTCAATACTACTGTTTAATTGGCTATCATCAGGCGACACATGTGATCACTGATCACCCTTGTTTTTTCAGCAGGATGTTAAATTAATATAATTGTAAGAATTAGCAGAACTATGACTACACAAACCAATAATCATATTTTTCAATTTTCTGTTACATGTAGTGAGAACTCTTCAATCGAATTTCAGATTAAAAGGGTTTCTGGATTAGAACAGTCACAAGTATAGAGTATTTATACTAGTATGTCAAGAGTTGTATTTAATTGGTTTATTTATTTCTAAACTTACAGTAGAGTTCTATTTGTTATAGTGTAATTAAATACTAGCTTTATATATTCACAAGTTTCTGTGTAACAGACAGAGAAATTTTGCTATCAGTAATATATATGCTTCTGTTTCATACAGAAAATTGAGAGATAAGTTGTTTGTACATTATAATTTGAGACTCGGTTTAATTCTTCCTAACAAAGAAATGCTTTACTCAACAACATTTCAAAGAATGATGGTTTTAAAACTGTTAAACAAAGGATGAGTGTAATCTTTTGCACTTCTTAATTCTTTAGTGTATTCTTACTATAGTACTTAATTACATCATAATTATGGAACACTGTTTTATAACTGTTTTACTCAACCAGTTTTCCATACCTGCCATATGTCCCGGATCGTCCGGGATTGTCCCGGGAATCAAGGGCCCATCTCGGAGTCCCGGGAAGACATCCGATAACCAATTAACAAATGACCACTATCAGCTATCGATTTATTGACTTGCGGAGCATTAATTTATTTGTAGGATACCTGCCCCTTTCAAAGACTGTCGCCGCGGTAATTGGTGTTAATAGAGATGCTACATAAAATTAAATTTAATGCAAATGCCCATCGACCTTGCCGACAAAGACTATGATTTTTAGCTCACCTGTCACGTCGTATCAGAGTGAGCTTTTGTGATCACCTTTTGTCTGTCGTCCATCAGTCCGTCCGTCCGTCCACAATTAGTTTGTTAACACTCTAGTGGTCACATTTTTGCCTCAATTGTCATGAAACTTGGTCAGGATGTTTGTCTCATTAATATCTCGGACGAGTTCGAACATGGGTTATCGGGATTGGAAAACTAGGTCACAGAGCCTAAATATAGAAAAACCTTGTTAACACTCTAGAGGCTACTTTTTTAGTCCAAATATCCTGGAAATTTGTCAGAAAGGTTCTTTAGATGTTTTCTAGCTCAAGTTCGGAAATGGGTCATCTGGGTTCAAAAACTAGGTCACGGAGCTCAAAAATAGAAAAATCTTGTTAACAGTCTAGAAGTTACATTTTCAGCCCAAATAATCTGGAAATTTGTCAGAAAGGTTGCCTTGACGATTTTTAGGTCAAGTTCGGAAATGGGTCATCTGGGGTCAAAAACTAGGTCATAGAGCCCAAATATTGAAAAACCTTGTTAACACTCTAGAGGTAACAATTTTAGCGCAAATAATCTGGAAATTTGTCAGAAAGGTTGCTTCTATGATTTCTAGCTCAAGATTGAATAGTGGTCATCTGGGTTCAAAAACTAGGTCACAGAGCCCAAAAATAGAAAATTCTTGTTAACACTCTAGAGGTAAGATTTTCAGCCCAAATAATCTGGAAATTTGTCAGAAAGGTTGTTTTAATGATTTCTAGCACAAGTGTAATATGGGTTATCTGGGTTCAAAAACTAGGTCACAGAGCCCAAAATAGAAAAAAATCTTGTTAACACTCTAGAGGTTACATTTTCAGCCCTAGAAATTTGTCAGAAAGGTTGCTTTGATGTTTTCTAGGTCAAGTTCGAATATGGGTTATCTGGTGTCAAAAACTAGGTCAAACAACCCAAATATGCAAAAACCTTGTTAACATTCTAGAGGTAACATTTTCAGTCCAAATAACCTGGAAATTTGTAAGAAAGATTGTTTGGGTGATTTCTAGCTCAGTTTTGAATATAGATTATCTGGGGTCAAAAACTAGGTCACAGAGCCCGAAAGTAGAAAAACATTGTTAATGCTCTAGAGGTTACATTTTCAGTCCAAATGTCCTTGAAATTTGTCAGAAAGGTTGTTTTAATGATTTCTAGCTCAAACTTGGATATGGGTCATCTGGAATCAAAAACTAGGTCACATGGCCCAAATATGTAAAAACACTCTAGAGGTTACATTTTCAGTCCAAATATCCTGGAAAATTGTCAGACAACAGGCGCGTAGCTAGCCTATAAAGAATGTGGATTCAAAATAATCTAGGAGGGTCAGGGGGCATGCCCCCCCTGAAAATTTTGAAATAAATGGTGCAATTTGGTGCGTTTTGGGGCCTACGGAGAGCTTTCTTGACCAACGAAAATCCATTTATTTTAGCATAAAAATGGAGATGAATAGCTTTACTTTTTTTTGTCAAAATAATGTGGATTCAGCTGCGTACTCGCGTATAGGCAGCTACGCGCCTGGACAAGTTTCTTTCATGATTTCTAGCTCAGTTTGGAGTATGGGTTATCTTGGGTTAAAAACTAGTTCACAGAGCCTAAATATGGAAAAACCTTGTTAAGACTTTAGAGGTAACATCTTAATTCTAAATAACCTGGAAATTTGTCAGAAAGCTTACTTATTTGGTTTCTAACTCAAGTTCGAATATGAGTCATCTGGAGTCGAAAACTAGGTCACAGAGCCCAGATATCGAAAAACTTTGTAAATACTCTTGAGGCTACATTTTCAGTCCAAATGTCCTGGAAAATTGTCTGAAAGGTTGTTTTGATGATTTGAAGCTGAAGTTTGGATATGGGACATCTAGGTAAAAAAATTAGGTCATATAGCCCAAATATGGAAAAACCTTGTTTACACTCTAGAGGTAACATTTTCAGTACAGATAACCTTAGAATTTGTCAGAGAGATTGTTTCTATAATTTCTAGGTCAAGTTCAAATATGGGTCATCTGGGGTCAATTAACCAGGTCCACAGCAACTTTGTTAAAAGCAGTCATACTCAGGTGAGCGATACAGGGCCATCATGGCCCTCTTGTTAAATCATTAACTTGTTTGTGGTTTGTTTGCTGTCGTCGGAATTTGGTATCAATAGAGATGCTGCTTAAAATTAAACTGAGTTTTTCACATATATATCAGTCCGACAAAGAAAAGGTAAGTTCAAAAGGTATTCAGGATGAATATTGTAATGTTCGATCTGATCGGCCGATACTTGTAATACGAAGCATAGACATTGCTGTCATCAAACGCCCTCGATTCTACTTGAATTCGAGTTTATGATGTTAATTAATTAATGGTACACAGTTATTATTTTATGATTACTGCTACACAATTACTATGCTCTTGCAACTAAAATAAAAGGTATGAAACTGATGGTACTGATGTGTATTTGAAACACGTCCAATTTTGTGTACTGCCAATGGTAGGGTATTGAAAGTATATGAATAGTTGTGTGTCCCAGAAAATCGACTCAAATCCCGGAAATTCGATATCAAAATCCCGAAATGGCCAGAAAAATTATGGCAGGTATGCAGTTTTCACACATCAGAATTTTGCCAGTTTGTATTAAGTATCAGACTTGTGTCTGAGAATTAAGACGTATAAAAATTTAAGCAGTTTAAAGATTTTGTATTGAACAGTATAGTTTTACCACGAAAAAGAAGTGATGAACACCCCCTAACCAATAATAGCAGTAATTTGTTCACACCTTTGTTCATAATAATCTCCACACACCTACTGCACCGTAACTTCACAGGGTACATTCACATCTTTGACAGTCAGAAGGTGTGTTGTTAAAGCTTAGGGCGATAAATGTTTAAGAGGAAATATGATTATGTGACATATCCAAAAGGTGAAATTTATAAAAAGCTGAACAAAAATAACTTAAAAGACCTCAGGTTTTCAGAGTAGATTTAGGGTAGATTGGAAAGATACTTTTTGTCATAAAAGATGAACAAAATATTCACTACCTGGCAGGGCATCAGGTTTAGTAAAAGCTCCATATTGGAAGGGAACCGATAAGCAAAGTCCCATTGTATAATTTATTCCTCAGTGAACAGTTGAAATGTATTTTTTTCAGCAAGGTGATAGACCTGAAACTGTTTTTTGAAGAAAACATGGTGGTATTTTTATAGCTTCCTCGTGGTCTGTATGCAAAAACTTCGACATTTTCAAATATCTCTGCCATTTCTTTACATATTTTCTTCTTACTAACATGACCTCAGGCAGTGAGTTCATAATGGCTTCAAAAATAATGTGATAAGGTATGTAATTCTACCTTCTTTATTTTCAGAGTTATGCCCTCTTTTCAACTTAGTTCCATAACTTAGAAATTTTCTTTAAAGTTTTGCAAAATAAAATTGATTACTGTTTTTTGTGTAATTTACTATGATGCATAGATTTTTATAAACAGCTATGATAATTGTTTTAATACTTCACTAAAGCTAGAAAACTTTAGACTAGCCATAAATTGCTCTCCTTATCATCGACCAGCATGAAAACTTACAAATATACTTCCACCCAATGGAGGATGATCACTATTCATTTCGAGGTCTAACCATCAAAGGTCAAGGTCACATTGCCTCGAAATGTGGAAGCCATTTCTGGACCATAACTTGCTTACCTCATCTTCTACCTGCAGGAAAATTTACTCATGGACTTCAGCCACATCAAGGATCATCCCTTTTGATTTTGGAATCAGATTGCTAAAGGGCAAGGTCAGAGTGGATGAAAACAGAAATCAGTTTACAGATCATAACTTACTTTCCTTATCATTATATGGACCTACATGAAAACTTAAACATGGACTTGCTCTAGATCAAGGATGATTTCTATTGCTTTTTGGGGTCAAAAGGTCAAAGGTCAAGGTCACAGTGGTAAGACATATTGTATTTTATCGCAATATTACCTATATGTTTCACAAGAAACTTTTAACTAATAAGCTGTGAATGGTCAAGTGTGCCGTCTTATGGACAGCTGTTGTTATATTTTAAGGTGTATTCTAATTTTTTTTTTACTAAAAGAATTGTCTAAAATTATATTGACCAAGGTCTGTTATTCTAAATATAACTAAATATGTCAAAAACCCATTTAAAAAAAAAGTCTGAACAATTTTACATTTATATAGTCATAGTTCAAATAGTTTATCAGTTTTATTCCCACTACCAGAAGTGCACAATTAAACTGTTGGGTCAGACATTTTGGCAAACAAGTTGGGTTACACAATCATTTGTAGTTATGTACACAAAGTTCTGCTTGGCAAAACCACAATACCATTTTGAGCATAGAATTAAGCTTGATCAAGTGTTAGTCTGACATTTGAAACAAACTTCAACCAGGAAAATTCACTGTTCTTGAAAATTTATTAATGATTAAATCACTTCTGTTGACAATATTTTTAAGGAATGAGACAAATGAAAGGAAATGAAATTGACAGTTAATTTTGAGTCTTGTCAAATTCCTTTTTTATCAAAAACAAATCTATACACATTTTCAAGTCTGTAAAGAGAAGAAATTGATTTCATCGCATTGTTGAGTTGATATGATGCATTGTGCATGTTGCATGCTATATTTGACAGCCTTTTAGCGTGACGTGATGCAAGTTTCCGGGCAATGATTCATCTACAGCAAGTCAAACCTGCATCAAAGAACAATCCTTTTATCTGATTATCGAGTTTCATTTTTTAAACTGACTCACCTGGACACCCTATTGACTTTTATTTTAACTTGTTCATCTATTTCTTCTGTGATAAAAAGAATGTAATTTATTTCTTAGTTGATATTATCTGAGTATAAAGAAATTGATGTTTGAATATAAGATAGACCTGTAAAAGTTATTACCTGTACTTATTTGAGCAAAGGAGGTCATGGTCACTGTAGTTTAAAATTAAACTCAAGGCTACTTGTTATTAATGTCAAGGTCACTAGAGTTAAGGTCACAAGTTTCAAACTGCACTACAGACAGCTGACTGTTATTGTTAAAGATAACATCATACATGCCGTTTAGGGTAGGATCATTAACGGGAGATTTGTGGAAAATCGCCGGGTTTTTGGACATCACAACGGGGTAAAAACGAAAACCAAAAAAAAAAAAAAAAAACGTTCGCTCGTATGACGACGAGTATGTCTTGCCTGATCGCTTGTCCTGCAGAACGAGTGCAAACAAACACCACAAGAAATATACCGATGGAAGTGTGTATCATAACGTCACAGTTTACCGACAGTAATTCTCCATGTAGATGTAATACGCTGTCAAAACGAAACCGGAAGCGTGAGTAAGGGGGAGCACTGCGCCTTTTTAACCGCACAGTACCGTTTATCTTTTTTCTCCTTGGTCTCCAGCACTGGTGATGGTGATGCAGGACGAGTAGTAATTTTGGTTACTCGTCGTCGTCGTCACTGAATGAAAAATTTGTCCCTGGATTGATACGTATAAAAGACTTGCGAATACAAAATAATTGCCTACCGCCTTCTGTTTTATTTACACATTGATGCCAAATAAAACCGAAAATATAAAAATAAAAAATTACTCTTTAAATGGTGTATTTCGAAATTAAACTCGCTTTGTTACTCAATTTCCAAACATCAAACAGTATGGAGCATTAAAAACGCACTGCTAATTCAGCTCAAAAGTAACTGTGTTAAGGTCGTTCATCTTTTAACTGACTTCAAAGGAGCCGACTTCTACGAACACGTGGGCTGACGTAGTGCTAGCTGCAAACATTAGGCTAAAGGATTTCAGTTATTAATTCGAAGGCACCGACAGAAGCTATCAAATATCGAACTTGTTTTTCACATTTATTTGGTCTTTGACAAGTTTATTAGGGTGTCATTGCAACGGATTAGCGAGGTGTGATATACACAGATGGTCCGGGACTTACGTTGTGGAATCGTTTTTGGCATTTTTTGGATTTTTTTTCTTTCAAGGCAAAATGTTGATTTATCGGGAGATTTGGGTGCTTCGCCGGGGCGCCGGGATAAGGGTCTAAATATCGGGAGAACCCGGCGAGTAACGGGAGAACGGCATGTATGGATAACATTGGTGTTTTTCGGTAAAAGTGGCAAAAAGAAATGTGTTCCTACTTCCAGTTTCTAGACATTTTAATACACATATTTATCTTCATCTGGCCAAGGTTGTGTAGGAGACTTTTACAAGTTATACACAGATGCGCAAACTGATCGTGGTCGTTGCTGGTTACAAAGGCAAAAACCAACTTCCAACAGTATGGTAAAGGTTTAACCATAACAGTTGTAACCAACTGCCAACAGTATGGTAAAGGTTTACCATAACAGTTGTAACAGTGTCATTAAGATTACTCCTCATCCAAATAGTATTTTTTGTCTTGCCACTTGTAAACCACAAGCAGTCTGCCATTTTGATAGACTCTTGTTAATTTGAGAATATTGTGAAAATTTTGTAACCATTACTATGGTGCAGTGAGAATAAAGGCATGGCATGAAAATATAACAGTGTGAATCCAATATTATATTGATGAGAGCAGGTCTTATATTTGCAAGAAAAAAATGCTAAATTTGTTGTCTGACAAGTGTGTTTTCCATTGATTTTCATTCTGATTTGAGCCATATGTTATATCCTTGTATTAGTAGATAAAGCTACATGTTCATTTTTCTTTACTTCTTTTCGGTGAAACTGTTGTAGTTTTCAAATACCGCATACAGTTTTGTGCATTTCTTTTGCTAAAATTGTTGGAACTTAAAAATAATAGATGATTAAACTAATTAAAATGAACATTACCTTTTTAATACAGTTCACATGCAAAACAACACTTATCCAGAGAGTTTTGAAGTCTTATTGGCTTTTTTAATGGCTATGGGCAACAAGTTCAACCCTAAAAATTATTATTGTATGTGAAAGGTCTTGCATTTTCTTACAAAAGAAAATTAGCTATTAAACTGTATATAATTTAGGTTTCAGTTCTGCACAGTGATAGTAAATTTAATGACCTATATGAACAGTCACAGTCAAAGTTTATTTATTTCTTTGTTTTTTATAGTGTGATATATTCTGTGGCTTTTAGCTAACCGTGTGAATTATACTTCAGTTTATTTATAATTATTTGTTACCCTGAAGATATTGATCCTATTATTAGAGTGAAAATGAGACTGTGAGAATGGAAAGGAGAAAAATGAAACACTTGTGTCTTGATTATAAACGGCAGTATTTACAGCAGTATTGATTAAGAAAGATTAAACGAAGGCTACAGTATCACATAAGGCAAGTGTTCCTAATTAGTGCTGTAAAACTTCAAACACAGCTCTTGACATGTGTTTTAGTGGTCTGTAAAGTATACATGCTTAATTTTGGTGATTACAGTCTTTGACATGCAGGAAATTAAAGATTCTAAGGTCAATAAGGCTGTTTATAAATTATTTGTAGATTCCTGTTCCCTTTTCTTATTACTAAAATTTAACAATATTGTTTCACATTATCCCCAAAATTCATGAAAGTCTCTTTTGATTAAAGACACCACTCATGATGGTACCTGGTCTCTGGAGGGAGAAGGAATGTAGTAAATTTTCTTTGAACCTTGCTGACAGCAACTGTTTTTGCCCAGTGTAGACCATTAGCAGTCTGCACATCTATTCACTCTAATCAAGGTCTGCACTGTTAGCTATTCAGTCAGTTAGTTTTTAATTGATTCCCCCGAAAACGATCAGTAGATCTATCAGAAATGTCTGGAAAACATGAAACAACATGTTTTAAAAAAAATTTGGAAGGGTCAGGGTAAGAAATTGTTTGTTTATTCAAAATTTACATAGACAGTGATGTCTGGCATTTAGTTGATATTTGCACGACTAACATGCCTGCACTACATTTTGAACTGAACAATTTTTTGGAGTTACTATAAGCAAATACATTAAAATC
This sequence comes from Cyclina sinensis, assembly GCA_012932295.1. Lineage (NCBI taxonomy): Eukaryota > Metazoa > Mollusca > Bivalvia > Venerida > Veneridae > Cyclina > Cyclina sinensis. Next base: position 34,051,258 of record JAAONU010000007.1, on the reverse strand, counting down.
AATTTTTTCTCTGTATTTTATAAATTAATAGTAAATAGTAAATATTGAGTTTAAGTACGGCAGGGGATAAAACCAAAGAATAAATATATGTTTTGTTCAGCCATATTTGTGGTTTTTGAAAAAATCGAGGCAGCCTTTCGTTTTTTGAATTTTATGTGCTTTTGTTTTTCAAATGTCAAACACATAAAATCGTTATTAGATATTTTCATGGTCATTAATAGATATATTGTTGACGAATTAGCGGAGATAGAAAATATTGTTAGTTGAAGATATTTTGATTGTGAACAGGTTGTTTTGACATTTTTTTCAGATATTATATTATTGGTATTTCATTACATCTATAATATAAATGTTGCATACAAACTCCATAGTAAAAGTAGTAATATTTGTGATATTTATACATGATCAGTTTTCATTTTTCAGAAAGTTGTTTGCATGAAAGAAGGAGATTGATAAATTCAGCAAACCTTTATTTTATAGCTCACTGGAAAAAGAACAACAAGAACTCGGGTTTAATAAATGTATTGACTAGGAGTCAAATTTTCGCATTCTGTTTTTCAGTCATCAACTTGAGGTATTATTAGATGATGGGAAAACAACACGACGGAATGCAGGAAGACTTTACCTGTCCAAAATAATCACGTAAGTTGTTTATGTAAAAATGTAGTGTGTCACTTGTTTTTTAGGCTTCAAAAATACTGACATTTATATCAACTCTTTAAAATCTACAAAATGTAAGATTTATGAAAAGCAGTGACAGTTTAGAAGGTTTATTTAAGTTAACGCACTCTCACCGTCAAAGTCATATCAGGCAGGCAGTTTTAACCTTAGTTATAACCATCATCCATGGGAAGGACCAGCGCTATAGACCGATGCTTTCTGGAAGAAACTAAGCGGTGACGGGGAACTGTTGCTGCCTCAGTGAAAGTCTAGCTATACATATTCAAAATTCTTAGTAGCTGTGCACATTTCACTCTGTGGTGTCAGAAAAGTGCTTCAGATTTTGTTGTGGCAATGTATTAGACCAGTTTTACAAAGATGCAAAGTCATAAGCTGGAATTTTAGAGATGATACAGATTTATATCAGCGTGAATCTTTGTACATTTTTGAAAATTTCAGTTGAAATGTGATTTTTCAAATCAGAGATAGGCCCAATTATTTTTTCAAAGAACTGTACTTGCATTGTATTTACTGATGGGTCAGAAAGAATGTTTTGTGAAATACCATTAAAATTATTCCATGCGATTGCAATTTGTTCTATCACATTTTGACTGCATGAGTTTGATTGAGAAGATAAGGGTCCAGTTCTGATAATTTTCCAGAAAAAGCATTTTATACTGCTAGTCTAAGTACTTGAAATAATACAGAAATCGGTAAAATTGAACAAAACTTAACCTTTAATACCCATATTGTTGAATTCTTGTTTGTTGAATTCATGTTCAGAGTAGTAAGTTGTTTTTCAGCAACATAGGTCTGAAATTGAGACTTCTGTGTCTGACTTTTTTTTCCAGATCTCTCAGCGCGGCTTTAATTCACTTTCTCTTGTCGTACAGTTTAATGGAACAGCGTATCATAGGAATTCTTGGTTAATGTCAGACATCTATTATTAATTCTTTCTAATGGAAGTTTCATATTTAAACAGATATACAGACACTGATGCCTATCTGTATCAATAGTATATTTCCGCATTACCTTAGTGGAATGATGCCATTACCATAATACTGGTATATGAAATAGTTGATATATCATTACATTTATAAAGTGTTTTTGAAAATAAATTGAGTACTTGGACAAAAAATTACACTGTAGGAGATGATATTGAAATGATTTTTGTGGTGTTTACAAATAAGTCATTTGAATTAGTAGTGTATGGCCTACTAGTGGATGTAAATAATAGGAACATTGAACATTTGGTACTTTATAACCTTGAACTAAAATGATTATGAATGATCTACTGTTAAGATTTTCAAGCTGATAATTGTGTTTACATTTTTATGAACAGGAAACATAATATTAATGCTTATGAGAGTTTAAATTCTGGTGAAAATCCTCTGATTTTACAGTAATCCTTGAAGAACAATAAACCTAAAATACCTTGAGAATATATCATGGCAGATTTTACCTGGAGAAACTGTTTTGTCTGAAGGTTGCATCACTGAAACTCATCAAATAATATGTCGACATTTCCTGTATGTAATTGTGTTATACACTGCTCTACAACAATACTGATGCAGCATTTGTTCTACATTTTACTTAAATTTTGATTACCAAGATAAAAAGTATAGTTTCCTTTTTCCGTATAAGACGTCAACAATAAATGTTTGACATCTAGAGGTATTATAAAAATGTTTGTAGGTCAGACTTAGATGATCTCTTTTTATTGTAGCTCAGACTAAATTCCTGAAAGTACGTATGTAATTAAAACTGCTGAAGTTCAAACTTTATATCTAGAAGTGTATAAGTTATTTTTCATAGTTCAGACTTGATCTGATATAAACAAGTTGGTATTTTCAGGTCAGACTTGGTATCTTTAACTGCACATTTTTATCTGTAGTTCTATAATCAAGTGTTTGGAAATGTAGAAGTGGAAGTGACATTCTTGTTATTTCTTTTGCAGTTCAGACTTAATATCAAGAAATGTGTAAAAAAAAGTACTTCATACTTGATATCTAGAAGTATACATGTATTAAAATTCTTTCATCATTCAGATTAGATAGATCTAAATTTGTGTAATTTTTTCTGCATTAGATACTGAAGGAAGTGATTTATCATAGTTCAGATATATTTTCTAAAACTGTTTTTATTTCTTTCATAGTCAAGACATAGTCTGGAAATGTATAAAAAAATATTGTTTTTAAATTAGACTTAATTTATAAGAGTGTGTTTTTCTGCTGGAACCTAAAGTGATTAGCCTTTGCCACTAGTATAGAACCAGGACAGCCTGCACATCCGTGCAGTCTGACCAGGCTCTTAGTCTACTGTTGGTAGCTCCATTTTTGTATTTTGATATTGAAATCCCTTAAACTTGAATGGACTGTTCCAAAGCTGGGCAAATCCATTACAAAATTTCAGCATATTCAGGGTTAATATCTAGAATATTTGCAATACGTTCAACAGCTCTGATGGATCATTTCTTTTGTAATGTAGTATAGAACCTGAAAGAATTATTACGGCAGTAAGCAAATGTTGGCAAGTGTTTTTTTGTCAGAGGAAGGCATGTAAATATAAATAGTAATGTAAGTGTGTGCAGTATGGATAAAAAATATACATTTTAAGGTATTTATGTAATTAGTTAAAGAGGATTGTAAATGATTTTTATATGAAAGGTATTAAATAAACATTCCCTGAATGTTCTTGGATGACTAAAAGTGCTATGAATTTGTAATTATTGGAATATGTTCTTCAGAATGGACCAGGTTGTGAATTTTAAATTTGGTGTGTAGCAATATCAGTATTACTTCAACTTGGTTAAATCAAATTATAACTGCCTGAAGATATTTTACTAGAAGATGACTTAGGTAAATTTTAGGCATCCCTCATTTTTTCCATGGTATGATTGTATGAATTTTTATATGTGACAGTGTGAAACTCATAGCAATGTCATCTACATAAGGACCTTTTGACTAAAATATGTCATAAAGTTACAAAGATATGTGAAATTTTCAGTTTGTTTAGTTGTTAAATATTTTTTTGGTTCTGTACCTGATTGCACCAAATCCTACATTTTAAAATGTTACATAATTATGACTGTTGAAATATTAGAAAATTAAAAATACCAGTATTCAGCTGATCGGTTCTTCATTGCAAGAGATTATTATAAATGTTAAGTCGGTTTGTCAAAGTTAAGTCCCAGAGGACAGCTGCTGTCAAGGGGCACAATGCCCAACTAGTTAGGTAACATTAGAGTTGTATTTTAAGACAATTTAAGTTCATTGACACTTTTTAATTGCTTTATAAATTGATATGTTAACTGACAGTTACAGAGAGATAAAGAAAATTGTTTGTTGTCTGTGATTATTCATTTGTAAATTACATCAGCTGATAAGAGAATATTAAATGTCTCTTCACCATGCATATATTACCTTAAACCAATTTGCAGTCACCCTTTAAGATATACCATAACTACTCTAAAACAGGTCCCCAGTTTTTGACAATGAGTTAAAGCAGAGACATACGGTAGTTATAGCAGAGACATAGATAACTATGTCTCTGGTTAAAGTGACTGTCTCACAGAATTAAGCCTATATAAAAATGTTTTTCTTTATAGAATTAAAGAAAAAGTTAATAAACTGTGAGAAAAATATGCTTCTATACAATATGAAAACTGAAGAAAAAAGAATTAAATTTCAAAATGATTCAAACCCACGCCCTTCAGGTCAGTAAAATAGACCATTGAGCCACTGTGGAAATTTTTCTTCACAACTGTTAAAATTAACAATATAATTAAAGTATCAACCCTGTGACTAATGGGGTAAAATTTTTGACTGATCAGTGTGTGAAAAACTTCATATTATGATGTGTTTCTGTAACAAATATGAGACAGTAATTTATTTTAGATATGTTCTTCACAACTTAGTAACCTCCAGAATTTGTATATGTGTAAACATGCATCATTTGCTTTAAACATAAAAAGAAAGCAAACAGTGGGTGTTTAAGATTGGTTTTACTGGTCAGGCAATTGTACTGCCCCCAGGTGGTTAGTGGTCAGATAGTTTGGGCCCTTCTGGTCTTAAAATATTTGACATACTTAAGTTAATTGAATTCAACTGGTAAAACGTCACACAATTTGCTCTGTAGGATAATAATATATCCATGTGTAATTCTGTTAAAAGCATTTATTCACAGCAGTAACTGTTGTAACTTATAATGTACACTTTAAGATAAATGTACACTTCAAGGCAAAATATGGAAGTACAAATGTCCATTGAAATCTAGTTTAATCAATTTAGCCCCAGTGTCTCTTAGAAACAGTTGTTTTGAGTGTATATGATTGGTCATGGAGTTGTGTACATAAATGATTTTAGCTTGTATAAATTGTCAGGTAAATCCTTTATTCTTTATCCTCAATAAATATTTTTTGTTTACTTCTAAGATTTCTGAGGAATGCTGCCTTATAACAATGGTTAACCTGAGGTAAAAAAGTGTGTAGGCAATATTTGATGACAATTATATGTAAACTGGTTTGTCATTTAGAATTTATTTAAAATGACATCATTCAATTATGTGTAGCACTGAAATCAAACAGACATTATTGAAATGTAAACAAATTTAGTATTTTTAAGCATGTAAAATACCAAAGCTGCTTTTATATCACAAAGTTTAGGCAACAGTTAAGGCTGGTAGGTAACAGATACTATAACATTGGAATGTTATGTTCTACATTTTCACAAAACTATGAGGCATGTTTGGATTTTGAGAATATTACCATTTGGCTTCAATAATCTTGGCACATTGGTGCATTAATTATAACAAATATGATATACCTTTTTGTTTCACTTTGATGCAATATTTTTATGTTGCATTATAAGTTGATGTTGTACATAGGTTGCAATGCAATTATTTAAAAAAGTTAAAACACAAAATACATGTGAATGTATGCGACCTTTTGGAGTAGAAAAATGTCTTTTTTGAAGACATAAATAGATTTATTCAGTTTTACTGGGTCAGTGGTCATTAAAATTCAGTAAGGAAGGACTTTGTAATGTAACATTTACATCATTATGTATCATACATGCCGTTTAGGGTTGGATCATTAACGGGAGATTTGTGGAAAATCGCCGGGTTTTTGGACATCACAACGGGGTAAAAAAAAAAAAAAAAAAAAGAAACGTTCGCTCGTATCAGAACGAGTATATCTGATCGCTTGACCTGCAATACGCTGTCAAAACGAAACCGGAAGCGTAAGTAAGGGGGAGTACTGCGCCTTTTTAACCGCACCGTACTGTTGATCTTTTTTCTCCTACCGGTATGTCTCTAGGACTGGTGATGGTGATGTAGGACGAATAGAAATTTTGGTCACTCGTCGTCGTCACTGAATGAAAAATTTGTTCCCTGGATTGATACGTATAAAAGACTTGCGAATACAAAATAATTGCCTACCGCCTTCTGTTTTATTTACACATTGATGCAGTGTGTAACTGCATGTAATAAAAAATACACTTTTAAATGGTGTATTTCGAAAATATCTCGCTTTGTTACTCAATTTCCAAACATCAAACAGTATGGAGCACAAAAAACGCACCGCTTATTCAGCTCAAAAGTAACTGTGTAGAGGTCGTTCATCTTTCAACAGACTTCAAAGGAGCCGACTTCTACGAACACTTGGGCTGACGTAGTGCTAGCTGCAAACATTAGGCTAAAGGATTTCATTTCGTAATTCGAAGGCACCGACAGAAGCTATTAATTATCGAACTTGTTTTTCACGGTCATTTGGTCTTTGACAAGTTTATTAGGGTGTCATTGCAACGGATTAGCGAGGTGTGATATACACAGACGGTCCGGGACTTATGTTGTTGATTCGTTTTTGGCAGATTTTTATACTGTCTGGATTCAACGAATTTTATGGATTTTTTTTCTTTCAAGGCAAAATGTTGATTTATCGGGAGATTTTGGTGCTTCGCCGGGGCGCCGGGGTAAGGGTCTAAATATCGGGAGAACCCGGCGAGTAACGGGAGAACGGCATGTATGTTATGTATATATGGACAAAATATGTAAGTACATGTTACTACAGTATTTTATTACACTTTGAAGTAACATAATTACTGATCTTTATATCAAATGGCCATAAATTAAGAGAGTAGAGAATATTTTGAACAAAAAAAAAAAATGAAATCTTATGTTATGCAGATGATTATAAAGGAGAATAGCTGTTGTTATATATCTTAAATAGATATGTCCAATTTTCAGTTTGGATCAATCCATTAATTGTTTATGGGGGTGCTTTAAATTATTGAAAATTTACGGACTTATTGACGAATAGTGCAGACCATGATCAGACTGCACAGATGTGCAGGCTGATCTTGGTCTGCACTGGCCGCAAAGGCAAACAATTACCGCCAGCAGGAGAAGGGTTAAGTAACTGACTTTTTTTAATGATACTAAAGCCTGATGTTTTACGAAAACACATTATAAGTTTCCACATTTAAAGTTTGTCAGTTAGAAAGATAAGATTGGTAAGAGTGTCAGAAGGTAACGAAAATATAAAAAAAGTCTGTTCAGGTCTCACATAATTACATGCTTTACAGGATGAACCTAGTTGTTTAATCCCCTCAATTTAGCCTGGAGTCTTAAACATTCTAGCTTTAAAAAAAAATATTCAGAAGGAAAACCTGTGCATCAAATAATAATCAGTGCTGTTATCAAGCACACAATTACTCTAAGATAGGGCATTTGTTCTCAATGGGGGAGGGTGGGGAGGGGCCAGGTGTCTTGTTAAGGATCTAGTTGATAAATGGAGCTCTAGGGTTTTTTCTGTATAATTATTTTGGTAATTTGCAGAGCTGAACTCTTCTCACAACAGTGTGCAGTGTTGTTTCCTGTTTCCATGCATTTTTATGTTGGGCATGCAGTACGTGTTTGTGTTTACTCGGTTAAAATAGTCTTACATATTTCAGCCAGGGCCCCATGTGAACTCATTATAAAAAATAAAGAAAAAATAATGTGATCAATTTATAAGCATGATGTAGTGATTGTTTGCTTTAGAACAAGACAATCATTATAAAGCTTGACAGATAATATGCAGTGACATAAATAGATAACATGAAATGATCGAAATTGGTTAAGCAAGAATAATCACAATAATAAATAATGAAATGGATGATAAGAGCCAATTTAACAAGTCATTTCATTCAAATGTTAGAACAAAGAATAACTGTTATCGTTTATAAAATATTTGTTTTGTTGGAAAGCAGAGAAAAATAAATCTTTTGATAAGTATTTGACATCCCTTTACAATCTGATTAAAATCATATCCTAAACATCGCTATGCTATTAGGATCTGAGGACGACCAATAGAAGGTCACCTTCTCATGACCAGCTATCCATCAGCCAATCAGAGCAATGCTTCCATCCTCATGGAAGTAAATGTTCAACTTGTGAAAATCTATTTATATAGCTGGGATCCCAAACAATTATCTACCATGTATAAACTGTCACTGAACTCAGGTAAATATATTTGTCAAGATCTTCCAAAATAATGAAATTTATGTTTGTGCAGAATATTATATTTTCAAAATATCTAAGCATTTTCCGTTTCTGATAACAAACATTGTTATTCTAGTTAAGTTTACATGCTCTTTGAACACACCGTGTGCACATGTAAACTATCGAGATGCGTAATAAGCTACAGTGTCATTGGCTGGGATATAAATAACAATAGTGGAAATTTCAGGTTATCGAGAAGACAGAAATAAATGCGTCGTCTTCAGATCTAACTGTAGGGAGATCATGAACTTCAGTCAGATTGCATCCCTTTAATAAAGTAGAAAAGTTTTAACTAGAAATTTGTTGCAGATTCTGTGTTGCACAAAATGGCAGCCATAGCTAAAAAAAAGATTTTTGTGAACATTTTGTTTCAAATTACATCACCTAACAAAGTGCTAGTTTAGATTATGTTACAAACCGCCAGTTTAAATTATGTCCCTGGAGTCGAAATTGGTTCTGTCACATGGGTTCTGTTTGTATAAAATATAAGGTCTTTGAAAATCATCAATACAAATTGAAACTGTAATATTGGTTCTGTTCTCTGCCGAACAGCAGACCCACAGCAGTTACATGCTCAGGTGAGCGATACAGGGCTGTTGTGGCCCTCGTGTTATTGAACAAATGAGCTAGAAGTTTCTTACACTCATGGTAAAATATGTTAGGTATGGTTTACTTTTTATGATGGCCTGTATCACAGAAGTAATTTGTTATCTGAACAACCTAACAAACTTGTTTATGTTTTAGAAGTGACCTGACGCAGGGAGGGTTAATTGAGATGATTGTTTCTTGTCTGTGTGTAGAAGATAAAGTCCAATTAATTGCCAGTGAGATAAGATGAGAAAAACCTGCTATATTCTAAAGAACACTTGTGTTAAAATTGCTGAAACTGCTGGTAGACACGGCTGTCTCCTTTTGAATTTTGGATTAGTATCAGTTTATGTGCCAGGAAATGTGCAAAATGAACTCAGAAAAAAATCGCTTTAAATGTTGAGTGTGTTTATAAAAATGTTGAATGTGTAATTATGTCCCACACCAAGATTTTTTCTTTGTCTGTCTATCTGTCTGTCAGAATTTAATATTTCTCAGGACAACTGAATTTTACCAACAGGTGGAATTCAACCAAACTTCATACAAATGTTCAGTTTCAAGCCTAGTTGTGCATATCTTTCAGGTCATTGATTATTTTGCCATGTAATGCATGTTGAAATTCACAGTTGCTTAAAGCAATTCCATGCAGACAGCTTCTAGTGTCACCACATGATGGAATTCAAACTCTGACTTAATTACAAATATGTTCAGTATTAAGCTTGGGGGTCCAAGGTTTCAAACGGCGATATAAACGGGGTTCCGATATAAAACTCGCCTACCGAGATCATATACAATGTAGCTGACCTGTTGAATTTGCTAGTATTACCCCACCAACCTATTAAAAATGTAACTGTATCATTATGTTAAAGTTAAAACATTCAAAAGAACCAAATTTGTTTGTAAACCACTCAAGATACATTTTGTATAGAGAAAAATATTATTTGGTAAAATATTACCTGCTTTGTTTAAAAAAAAAACAGATAAAAATCGCATAAGAAAAATGTAAACATAAGCAATTCCCGGGAAAACCACGGCGTAAGCGTTACGAAAGTAAAACCATGAAAATCAGTAAGTTACAATGTGTAACGCTGCACGTAACTCAAGGTACCTATTTATATATATCTTCCCGTTGTTCCTGTTTTCTCTGCTGAAGAATTCCGTCATCTTTCGCTGCACTGACTTGTCTCTCGCATCCATCCTGGCATCATGTATAAGATTTTTTACTGACTTAACTTTAGAAGTTTCAATCCAGTGCAACACCGTATCTAGAGAACATAGCACTTCAGAAATTGGGGATGGTGGCTCATACATGATTGTTTCTTCTTCCTCCTCTTCCGCATGATCGTAGAATTTGAGGTTTTCATAACAGTTTGATACCTGACAGATCATTGATCACAATGAACAAAGAAGCAGATTAACGCCAGACTTTGCATGCTTTTCACACTTTTCCCGCCCTAGAGCGTCCTAATTACGTAGTTAATTGTACTTCGCTGACACATTAAACAAGCTTTGTTATGGATACAGCACGTAAGATATTCATGTAAAATAATTATGGTCGGTGAAAAATAGGTATGTTTTTTTTGGGGTTTTTTTGGGAGCCATGACCCTTGAGCGTTATACTGAGGTTAGCGTTATAACGGGGCACGTAGTAACAGTGGTCCTAGTGTAGAAGCTAAGTTATCAATATCTTCCATTGATTTTCACAGAGTTGTTGCCCTTTTTGCATTCAGTTGTCTGTGTATCTGCCATTTTGCCATTTCTTCTTTATTGTCCAGCAGATTTTAGCGAAACATTACAAAAGTCATCAAGGTTTTGCATAAAATGAACATGTAGGTGCATGGAGTAGAGGGGTGGGAGACATTTTATCTTCTTTTGGTTGAATACCTAATCTCTTGTATTAAAGAGAAAATACTAAAACAGAATAGGAAAAGACAATTGTATTTTCTTCATATATAGTATGTTTTTATAAAAGTTTTGAATTTTACACTGATTGGTAAACAAGTTTTTGCACCTTATTTTGTGACATGATCTGTGATTTAAGCTTAGTGCTGAAAATTTGTCAAAAGTCACTAGAGAATCTCAGTTTTTGTTACCTTGCTGTCATCAATTTCATCTATGTCTATTGCAGCCAGTGAAAACATTGACCTGCACCGTCTTAATGCAGTCTGCTTTGTTTTGTTTTTTTGGTCTTCATTAACCCTTAATCTGCTGAAACCGAAAGTGATTAACCTCTGCCATCAGTATAGAGCCAGGCCAGCCTGCACATACATGCAGTCTGACCAGGCTCTATACTGTTGGTAGGACCATTTTTGTATTTTGATATTGAAATCCCTTACCTTTGAATGGACTGTTCCAAATTCAAAGCTGGGCAAATCCATTACAAAAATTCAGCAGGTTCAGGTAATCACCATATAAATAATAAATTGGTCAGTCCATATTCAGTGATGGACAATTTTAGTAGGTTAAGGTAATTTTACTCTGTATCTGCCTTGTGTATATAATAATGGATGTTTTGTAAACAGATGCTGGCACCATTATGTCTCAGAAACAGAGTTGTTCAATACATGTCCTTAAATCTAATGAATTATAAATGTTTCACTGGCAGGTTTATTTGATTTACAGGAAATTCTGATATTTCTCATTGAACTTTGATGTGAAATTTCTGTTTACGAAGATAATTCTACTTGATTTCTACTGTTCTGTGAACAGTGTTGCTAGAGTTATGTCCCTTAAAAAGCCTTGAGTGAATCTATATTTGATTTAAATTGGAAACACAAGTATATATGTTTTGGCAATGGGACCTACTGAAAGAAGGAAAAAAAGCTTCATATTGTGACTTTTGTTTTGCAGGCATCAGTATTTTTGTATACTGACTGGCAGCATACATACATGTATGGCTTGATATTTATGGACGTTTCAGAAGTTCATTACACAGATGGACTTTATTTCTTAAATTTTTGCATACTTCTAGAAATAACCAGTCAGTTCAGATGAAAATTCATATGAAATTTCAAACTACACTGTAAATATTATGTTATCAAATCAATACTTTATATTTTCAGAATTCAAAGAGCCTGGCGATCATATCTTGAGAAACAAGCATCCCAGAGCGCCAAGAACAATTTTGGTGATGATGGTGATGGGAAAGATATAATAACATCCAACAAAAGTTCAGACAAAAGCAAGGTCAAAAGGTTAAATCCATTTGATAGTGGAGCAGATGACATAGATTTAGTTGATGAGAGACCAGATGATTTTGACGTAGAAAATGATACAGATAATACTGAAAATGATGAAACTTGTATGTTTAATCCTCTAAATGAAACTGCAATTGAAAAGGGTGATATAAGTTCAGGTCTTATAAACAATTCTGTAAAAACTGCAAACAGAAAAGAAAATTCCGCTTCTTTGTCTCCTAGGCAAAAGAGAAAATACAATTTTCTGAATAAAGCACAGGAGTTTGCTGAACTGAAGAAGTTGGATTCAAAAGTTTTACCATTTGACCTTCACCTTCATATTGATCAAGGAAACCAGTCAGACTCACAGGAAGTTGAGATGTCTGGTACCATGTCTACTACCATGCCACCATCAGTAGATAGTGGGCAAATAAGGAAACCAGAAATAAACCATAGAGGACCATCTACATCTTTTGTAACTGGGTCAAAATTTTCAGATGGTGCTTTGATAGGTGCATTTAAGGGAAATAACTGCAGTGTCAGCATAAATGATAGTAGATCAGTTGGAAGTACACTCTCTGCTGGCAAAAATCCACAGGGAAATAATTCATTTATCTGTGATACACAAAATTCTGAATCTCAACATATCTGTGATACTAAGGAAGGTAACTCCAATTTGAAAGAAAACCATACAGTCTGTGATACAAAAAGAAGTAACATTTGTGAAAATAAAAAAGAAGTGGGAAGTAAAAATGTGCCAGAAAATACCAGTAACTCAGGACAAACTGATGATGTTGAGAATGCCTTTGATGTATATAATATAGAGACGGCCCTACCAGAAATGGATTGGGCATCCCTGGAGGAAAAGTTGAAAGCTGCAAGTGAGGAAGCAAAGTTGATACAGGAGGTAAGGCTTTTTTTATTCTGTGAATTAAGTTGTTTAAGAGATCCTGATACCAACACTGTTCAAGAATGGGAATCATTTGTTGTTTCTTGTGGGTAAGATGAATATCTTTATTGAGAAGGGGAACCATTTCTTGTTTCTAATGATTCACCTTTGTTTGATTTTATAAATGATACTTTGGTCAGTGGGCATCTACTGTCATTTAAGAGGAAGCCTTACAGAATTTCAGTCACTTTTCAATAAAGGTTGAGTCACAGAACAAGTTCTTAATATAGCCTTTCTTCCTGTGTTCCACTGAACATTATTTTGCAATGTTTATCAGTCTAAACCTAGTTAGTAAAACTCTGTTTATAATCCTGTGAAACAAAAGGTCTGAAAAAACATTTAATAAATACTATTGATTGGGTAATTATTGAAGCAGCCAGAATACTTAGTAAGTCGGTGTTAATGAGTGTCAGATGTATTTTCGTACCTTCACTACTAGGGTCTCAATCTTGCCTTGAAGTATTCAGATTGTCTATTTCAAACAGAATGCAACATAAAGCCTGCAAGTCATCTATTGATTCCATCGAAAATGGATACACTAAATGGAAACTTTCAATTAAAGTCGGATACAGTGATGTGTTTTATCAGCCAATCAATAAAATCTCAGGTTTTAGTGACAAAGAGAGATTACTGCTGCCAGAAGTCGTAATCTTATTTACATTAGGGTCTGATGAATTGCATGCCAAGTTGGGTTTAACCTTCAGAAATTTGTTTAAAAATGAGCATGATTGAGAGGTGAAGTTTACTGATTCTTCCTTTAAAGCTATGTTAGCATTACCATAGCCCAAATAGTAACTGTTAACAGCAATAAATTTTTTTAAGTTATTTCAAAATGACATGTATTCTTGACAAAATTGAAAATTTGGCTATACTAAGTTTTATTTTTTAGTGCAAACCAAGCTATAAAGCCTGGCTTGGGACTGGAGTTTACTTTTTAGCAAACTTAGTAACTCCTTGATTTGTTTGATGTGAAAGCCAGGACAACCCTTTTTTACTTCAAAATCCTTTAAAATGAGCATTCTAGTCATAGTTTTTGTACAAATCAATCAGAATTAATTCTAAACATTGATCAAAACATTTTTTTAAAGTCAGAAACTACCCAAATTTAGTGAGGTAATCAATATATTTGGATAAGATATCCTATGTATATTGATAGGGTAGTGGTTAAGGCTGATTTTTGTGGGACTGAGCCATACAGCTAGTGCATTAACATTTCCAGCCATTGTTAGACTTTGTCATGAACTGTATGGATTTCCGTAGTAATCACAATGTCCCAAATGAAAAAAATGCATCTCAGATACCAAAATAGAATACACAGCTTATATACCATTTTCCAAGCTTGAGCCAAGGAAATAAATTCATCCAAACCATTATTAAATATGAAAAAGACAAAAGATGATTGGAGGTTGGTAGTGGTTGGATATGAAAAATAATTGTTCTCATTATTTTATGGAAATAGAAGAATTATGAGTAATTTTTGAAGTTATAAAAAGGCAATAATTTTTAATGGCAATATCTCAAGCATTATGCTTATCTCCAGCACTTGTAATAGTCAGGTGTGTACAGACTGATCCACTAGCTAGTTTATTGGCTAAAAATAGATTTGTCTGAGACTGGTTTGATTGTCATTGATTTCTTTGAAAGCATTTGTTTAACTTGGATGTGGACAGTTTCAGTGGAACCATTCTGACAGTGAAAACAGATGACATTTGGAAATGAGTTTTTTTTTGCCTTTAAAGTAATGATTTTGAAGGATTTTTGTGGAATTGGATTAATGAAATATGATTGGCTTACTTACAGTTAATACATAGAAAAATTGTTTGCTGGATTACTCTTTGGCTTGACTTTTGTTACCTTTTATCAAATAAGTAAGATAAAACACTACAGTACACAGAATTAATTCATCGATAGATACAGTATCTTGTATATTTTGTTTAATTTTAACATATTCAATTTTTTTGGTACTGTAACATTGACAATAACATTAATTCTCTTTATCATGATAGAAGTTCTGTTAAGATACTGCTACATGTCATTTCTAAGCAGTAGAACCAGATTAAAGAATTGCACCTTTTGTTGAAAATAGACTTCGAACACATTTGCAGTTAAGTTTGATTTATTTTTATGAAGTCAGGAAGGTTTGTAAATTGTTTTGCAGATATTATTGATAAAATTTCTGAAAATAGCAAAATTAATTAATTACTAGATCAATGACTTTTCACATATTAAATAAAGAGAACCTTGGAATGAGAGTTATTGATCTGGTGTTCCCGTGTTATTCCAAGTCTTTCAAGCATGCTGTAGAGATGGAAATATTGAGAATGAAAACTGCTTTGGTCAAAATGTCTGAACATTGTGCTATATCATTCCAGTTGTAGAAACTTTTTGTATGGAATATTTGATTGAAACTTTTATGGAATTTTCTCAAACGTTATATGAGCTTGAGAGGGAATACATTCTAGATAGTCTTGAGATATGAAAATATATTATTCTTAAGGGAATTTCTTAATACATGTACTGGTATTATATAACATTATATTGATATTTTGTGAGTTGCTCTTTCTTTTAATTTAACCCAGAAATAGGATGCAGAAATATTATATGAACAAGGAGGGACTTTAATTCAGTAATTGGATTATTAAATATTGTTCAGTGTGAATTTTTTTGTGTTGTACATGTTACAGTCTTCTTTTGGATACAATCTATGTTGGTCTCTCATTAGAAAAGGGATATGATGAGGCTAAAATAAATGTATTTCAGATAAAAACAAGAAAAGTACATTGCAGGAACTAAATAATTAAGAATCAGCTAGATTGCTATTTTGTTTTGTTTTTGTATGATAGCTTTACCAGAAAGGCAAGATAGTCATTGGTTGCTAAAATGTCTGAAGTTTATTTTAAATGACACCTATTTTACTATTTCTGGTAAGATTAAATTGAAATGACATGTTTTTATTACCCCCCCCCCCTCCCCCCTAGAGAGGGCATAGTTTTTACCTGTCACTCTGTCATTCAGTCTGAAAACTTTAACATTGCCCAAAACTTCCTTATTAATTAGTAAATGGATTTACTTCATATTTGAACACAAAACCCCTTAGTACAAAGCCTCCCCCTCTCTTATATTTATATGACCTTGACCCTTGAATGACCTTTACCTTGAAGGCCCAGTTTTCAAAAGTACTTAAAATTGGCCATAACTCCTATATTATACACTCAACAAATTTAGTTCATATTAGCACACATATGGGCCCTGTCATGAGATGATCAACAATGTGGTCAAACTTTACAGTTTCAAGTTTTTTCACTTTCAGATAGAATACTATTTTGAAGTTAGTTTTGTGTACCTTCAGGTGCTCTCTGACTCCTGAAAGGTACACTACTAGTGGAATAAACAGTGCATATAATTATAATATTTTTGTTACTCATTTTCACGTCATTGACAACTTGGATGTCATACCCAGTAACACGCAACATGCCATATAGCTTCTAGGTTGTTGTGTGATCCATATCCTTGCTTCAGTAACCTTTAATTAAAGGCACTAATTTTTCAAAGGTAGCATTTTATGTTAATTCATAGAAACCATAAAAACATAATGTGTTGGCAGAAATCGTCAGTTAGTTTATGATGTCAACTTTGAGGTAGTTCTCTTGATGACATCAAATTAACCAAATTATTGATTGTGTGAGGTCATGTCACATCTATTTTTATGGCCACCATTGAAGATGAGGGGGCATATTGTTTTTCAAATGTTGGTCTGTCGGTCAGTTGGTAGACACTTTGTTTCCAATCAATATTTGAGAACCCCTGGACCAACCTTCTTCAAACTTGGTTGATAGGTTGATCATGACTATTAGATGACCCCTAAAGTTTTTCAGGTCACCAGGTCAAAGGCCAAGGTCACAGTGACCTTCAAAAGCAAAATGGTTTCTGATAAATAACTATAGAACACTTGGGCCCATGTTCCTCAAACTTATGTAGGTATGAAGGTTGTCAGTATAGTTTTTCAGGTCAAAGACCAGGGTCACAGTGATCTTGAAAAGCAAAATGGTTTCCAACGAATAACTACAGAATACATCATAGGCAGGTTGGCCATGACCAGTAGATGACCCCTGTAGTTTTTAGGATTATTAGGTCATAGGTCAAGGTCACAGTTACCTTGAAAAGCAAAAGGTCCACTTAATATCTATGAAATCCTTGAGCCCAGGTTTGTCAAATTTGGTATGTAGGTTGGTCATAACAAATAGATGAGTTTTATTAATTTTCAGGTCATTATGTGAAAGGCCAAGGTCATAGTGACTTTGAAAAGCAATACAGTTTCTGATAAATAACTATAGGATGCCTGGGCCCAGGCTTCCTAAAACTTCATAGGCAGGTTGGTAATGGCCAGTAGATCTTCCCTAAAGTTTTTAGGGTTACTAGATCAAAGGTCAAGGTCATATTGATCATTACCAGAAAAATGGTTTCTGATGAATAACTATAGAATGCTTAAGCCCATGTTCCTCAAACTTGGTATGTAGATATCCTTGCCCTGTAGATGACATATTGTTTTTGGGGGCCTTTGGTCAAAGTTCGAGGTCAGACTGACCATTTACAGAAAAATAGTTTCCTATCAATAACTAGAGTACCCTTGGGCATCGGCTTCACAGACTTGCTATTCAGGTTGGTCTGTTCAGAAAATGACCCCTATTGTCTTTGAGGTCATTAAGTTAAAGGCCAAGGTCACAGTGGCCATACACCATAAAGAGGAAGACAGATTCTGATTGATAACTGGAGAACCCTTGGCCCTAACTGCCTCAAAATTCCTACCTACCCACCCTCCTACATTACTACCTACCTACCCATGCAGGTCCTGTATACTTTCATGTTCTCCAGTAATTGAACTTAATACATTTTATAACCAAAGTGTCGTTGACATAATCTGCAATTCATCTAGCTTTTGATATCAGAAGCTCCTGTCATCCTCCCATTAATGTACTGACACAAGCCCCAGTCCTTCTACCGTCCTATACTTTTATGCCTCACACTACTGATAAGGCACTATTGGTTCGCGACCTATAAAGTCGGACATCCTACAATCCGGACACCCGCGTAAACACTTTATTTCGTTGTTTACTTTGGTCATTTGTTGTCGATTACTCAGGCGCTTGATTTTAAAGTAACTATAATCAACAACGTCAACAATTTGTAAGTATATTTGTCGAAAATGCAATATTTACATTTGTGTGCCATTTGACCTGTTGCCTGATCGTGGGGGAAGTTACATATCACGCAATGCGCATGCAAATATTTTACTGAGGCCCGGAAATTTTAGAAAGGGGTCAAGTGTAAGAACATGTTTTGCAGATGAACATTTCCAAAAACAAACATGATAATGTTTCAATGTCGAACTGGAAGACATGTGATTTATAAAATAACTGGAACAATTCAGAAACTGTTGTCTGTTACCGCACAAGTTTCAGTAACGGCACAGCTTTGTTTTATACATATTTTCTATGTATATACCAGAATAGCAAATAAATATTGATCTATTAACTGTTTAATCAATTGATCATTTACAGTAAAATATCAATTATCTTTTAGAATGCAACTTCGATGAATGTTGATGGACCGTCGGGAAACATAGTACAGCTTTAAACAAAATTAACACATTTTAATGACCCTATGTCAGGGCCCCAAAACATGTGTTCTGTATTAAGAAATAAGAAATCCCCATGACGTCAGAGAGACCTTGAACCTAACTTCCTGCAGGTAAAAAATCTAGCGTGTAATGTAAACAGATTTAAAGCTTTTGTAACAAAAGTTATAAAAACGTCCGGTTATAGGTCGCGAACCAGTAGTGGGGGGGAATACAAAATGTATATGTTTTACAAACATCTCTTTTTATACATTCCCCTATTTGGCTTTGATTATGAGGTCAAATTGTCAACAACAAAAAACCACTGACATTGAATCAACAGATTTGGTTCATGTTTGCACAAACAATCATTTGGGAGAGATCATCCAAATGACATATATATTTTTACCTTGACCTCAAAATGACATTGACCTTGAGGTCAGATTGTCAAAATGTCAAACAAAAACTTCTTTTGAAGGATTTATAATTTATCTTCTCTCATCTCAGTTAAGGTCATAATTACATCACTTTGGAGGCATAATGTCATCTTTCAGTGACAGTTCTTGTTATTGATGACATAGAAATCAAGAAGTAGCTGAGATGTTTCCCATATCATAAGACATGAGAAGAATGATAGAAAGCATTTTGTGAACTTTCTCACATGACAGAGTATGGTGGGTGCTTCAAATCCATTGGTGACGAGTTCAGTGCACTAGTCTGTACAAAATAGCAGGGTGCAGTACCCTGCCCTTTACTTTTGACCCATGTAACTGCAAAGTTTCACCTATGACATTGCATTTACCTAGTTTTTTTTAGTTTTTTTACAAGTTTATGGGAATTGGTCTTGAATTATAAGGCACCGTATGTGTTATTTTTGCAGTTTTCTTGCTTTCAAGTGCCCTTTTTCTAGGAGTACGGCCTGCCCCTTTTTAAATCCAAGCAGGATCACTGAGTAACAGAGATTTATTTGTGAATGACCTTGACCTGGCTTTCAGCATGGCAGAAATTACTTTAACTAATAAAAGAACCTTGGCTAAAGTATTAACTACTGTGATGTAGGTGTGAATTTAATGCTTACTTGTCTCTATGGTTTCAAACTGTCACCTAGCAACAGATTTATTTCATGGTTAGAACTAATTCTGTATTTTATGTTTGGTAGAAATATTCCCGGAAATTTGACCATAATTAAGGGATTTTTCTGTCTGCTGGAATAACAAAAGTGGCTGAATGAAGTTAATGGATTTCTTAGACCAGCTGGACAGGGATTATTCTACTGGAAGCTAATCAATAAAGAACTAATCTGTGGGGCCCAGTAAAAATTTGTTAATTGGGTTCTTTCTCAGTTTGGTTCTTCAAAGAAGTGATTCACTTGACTATGATATTTGAAGGGTTAATACCAGAGCTTTGCTATGTATATTGTGTGGTGAAGGACAAGGGCTGGTAACACGGTAAAGGTCATGTTGAATTTCCGACCTCTCAGATCAGAGCCTGTACACAAAAACAATCCACAAAACTGCATTTATTAGTGCAAAACTATTGTACTCACATATAATTAAAGTAAGAAAGAGCCGTATTCTAAGTTTTTTTAGGAAAAGTCATACATCATTTATAATTGTAAGTAATGTTCTGAAGAATGAAGGAAGACAGAGAAAGGAAAAGACAAATGAATGAATGAAATAGTGGCATTACTCACTGAGGAAAGTTTTTGTTGAGATACATAGGAAATAACCATCCATGAAAACATGACTGATTGATTTTGAAATGTTTCCAATTCCTTTGGCTTGAGTATTTGTCTATTTCATTCACAAATGTGAGGTTAGTAATAGAAAGAAACAGTTATTTTACACAAGAATGCAGTAACATTGAATGAATTAATCATCTGATAATTTGATAAATTTCATTTAATATGACTCAGTTTTAATTTTGACTTAAAGGTCATGTGACACGAATTTTTGACCTCGAAATTTCCATATGAGCGAAAAATATATATCTAACTATGACTGTTTTACAAAATTCCGCAGGTAATTTTCATCGTAAAGATGTTTTTATAGTAAATTAAAATCCAGATTTTACGCACTTGGTCGCGCGCACCTGTCACGAGCGAAACCGGAAGTGACGCACATTTATCTCTAGCCACTTTACACTGCTGCCTGGATTGTTAAAGAAAACTTTAAAATTATGATGGAAAGTTAAAATGTAAACTGAATATAGTAAAAAAACAAAATTGAACAAGTTAAGCTAACATCACGCATATACATTGACGATTTTTTAAATAAATAATTTGAAATTTTGATGGAATTACGAAGCCAATGAGCGATATTATATATGGGCTAGTTTAATCAGGGTTATAGAATTAAAAAATAAATCAATGGAAATATCTAGACTAAGAGATGTTTTTTCAAGTAACTGATCCAAAGAGATTTTGAACATGGTTATTTTTATCCGATGCAGTTTGTTTGAAGACTTGATTAACTAACTCCAATCGAGAGATATTTTTCCATATAAACATTCTCCTTACAGTGATGTGTTGCTTATTTGTCCGTGGTATATTTTGCCTGAGGTACGTGTAAGTAATCTTTGACTAGATCTATGATTTTTTTCATTAAAAATGCATATCTTTTTTTCTTGGCTTATTCATTCTACTTTTTTTTGAAAACAAAACAATAATGATCAAAGAACAAATAATATGAAGAAGCCCTAAAAACTATGTCAAAATCAAAACACAAACACATTGATTTTTGTTTTTGTTTTTTTAATAATTTGTTCACATTTAGAAGTCGAATGATTTTTATTTTCATCATAAATAGATCCATTACATTTAATTATTTAATTAAAATATGTATCTGCATGGAAGCTTCTTAACTAAAATCATTTAGACATGTTAATTGGAACAAGCTATTGCATAATGTTTTCTCAAGTGTGACTGATCAAAAGCAATACAATCAATTTGTAAGATCACTTGCCATAAAATTTTGCTATTTGTCTCAACTTTATCATTGATTGGGTCATAAAAAAAGTTAATTGCTTTGTTTTGACAGCTATGCAGAATATACAAGGGTCCCATTTGGGCAGGTTAATCTGCATAAATCCCACAGTATAAGGCGTGATTTATGGATCTTTGACATTTCATTGGATATTAATTTATAAGTAGACACAATTTTCTACTTGATGGACATGCCATATTATTATTTTTTCAAACAATATCCCATCGTGAAAAAACACTGTAGTGTGAATTTCCATTCCAGTGAAACAAATGTTAACACATTAGATCACCTAAATTCACTTCAATTTTACTACACTTAAATGAAAAAGAATTTCTTTATGACGTAAACATCAAGTGAGTAAGTGTTACGCAGCATGTTAAAACGTGGAGGAGATAGTTTTATATAGACCCACAACATGGAAGAAAATGGAATATTTATTAATATTTATTAAGGTAAAATTACAACCCGTTCTCCCGGCACAAAGTTTTAATTTACTTATAAAAATCGAGACGTAATCACATTATTTAATTTAATTGACAATTTATAGCATGTTGATTTTATAAGTGTGCCTTTTAACGTGTTTCTTGCACTTGTGGTTTAGTGTTATTTTTTCATTTAAAAACGGATGTGTTATGAGCAGTGTAATTCTGCACTACTGCCTGGTACAGTGGGGATAAATCTACGTCACAGCCAAAAATTGCGGCGGAAACTACCGATGTCGAAACGGAAACAGCCGATCATCAAAAACACGTTTTTTCTTATCAAAAGCAATATTTTCATAATTTCGCAGTTAAACCATTTTCATCAGTACATTATGATTATTTTGAATAGACAAAGTTGCTATAGTCATGTCACATGACCTTTAAGAAAAAAATAAAACCTTATCATTGTCCATAGCATGGACATGAATAAGTAAGAAATAAAATGTAAAAAAAGAACAATAATTAATACTATTATTTATCCACTAAATAAGTGTTCCATCCTTATATCTATCTATCATGATTGATGGCAGTTGATAGTTTTTTTTTTTATCAAAGTGGGTCGGTTTTTTAACGTGTGTGAAAGTCATACAAGTTTGTCAACAGCACAGGGTCTGAGTTAGCGGGGTAACTCAAAAGGAAATTTCAGTTGTATTAATTAACATTAATGAAAAGTAAAAAATGCAAATGTGACTGACAATGGGGGTCATATTAATGGATTAGCAGGTCATAATTTTGGACAAATACTAATGGAATTTTTTTAGTCCAAAATATTCCATTCTTTTAAAAATCGGTAGCGGAGTGGTCTTGATTTTTCAGCAGTCATAAGTTTGATTCTGTTGTTTATTGTTTCATGTAAAATAACATTATGACTTCAAAAAGTCAAACAGGCTTTAAAAGAAAGAAGTTTTATCAGATGAGAATTCTGCCCTTAATAAAGGGAGGTAATTCAAAACTTATACCTGTCATAACATAAACAATAAGGCATAGGATTTTCTTAATAAAACAAAACAGTTACTTCTCTTTATATTCCTATCATAGTTTCTTAGATTTGGTATCATATTAATAAAAAGAAATACTTTGCCAAAATAAATCAAAGATTTTGAAAGGGGAAATACTTCTGTAGGCAGGTGTTCATTAAGTGGTGCTTAATGTGGGTTCTTTTATTGCATAGAATTGTATGAGTGGCAGTTAATCCAGCAAAAGTGGGGAAGGAACATGCTTTATGCAGCTACATGTATTTTGTTGAAATTTCTTCTTATAACCCTGTCACTGCTCAAGTGGTCTTTATTATTAATGTAACAATCAGATTTAATTCATTATTATCTGAGAAATTTGAGCAAGGCTTCTAACCATTTCATATATTATTTGGAAAAAAAAAAATGTTTGTACGTGATTGTACAGTTTCGAGATAAATGCATTAAACAGCACAAAATCAAACTGCAGTCTCAAAGTAAGACTCAACTAAGGGCTCTAGATTATAATATGATAGTCTTTTGTTTATAAATATTAAAGTGATAAACAGTATGGCAAGGTATTTTGACCTAGGTCTGTATATTTTGGTTTGTTGGCTAACAATAGAGTGAAGAAAAGTTCTTGGAAAACTGTCAGCTTGGCTCATTCAAAACAGATTGTTGAGTGTGAACCTAGGTTATTTTTGTCGCTTACCTCTTGAGGGAGGAATAATCAATGAAAGGATATAGCAATATTTCCACAAGACAATATATTAATGACTGAATACATGAAAGTGAACATCGGCTTGCAGCTGTTTTCTCAAGATGCTAATACAAATTTTGCATTTTGTGCTGTAATTGTTGAGCCATCAATCGCTTATGATGTAATTTGCAGTGTCTTACTGGCTAGAAATTTATGTACTGTTCCTCGGTTACGATTATATATTGATTTTAGGGGAAGCATTACTACAACTAACATGATATGAAGTTACTGTTATTCTAGAATATTGTAAGATAGGATTCATTGCTGCTAGTATATCTGTGAGTTCATTTTTATGATTGGAGTATTTTTCATGAAGAACATTTCCAGGTCACCTATATGCTTTATGTGTTTATTCTGTGCTTGAATTCTTTATAAAAGGAATAAAGATTTATGCAACATAATTATAGAAGGATTACTTGAATGATGGTGTTATAATCAAATTGACATTTGTAAAACAGGTTAGGGGGAAATATGTTTGTCGGTTGAAGTAAATTATTGTTAGCTTTGGTTTCAAGGAATGACCTTTAACCTAGTGACCTGATGATCAAAACATTCCAAAGAGTGACAGGTTTTGGGACAAGTATGTTTTTTGTCAAGGTCACCTATTCAGATATCAAAGGACAGTTTCTGTAAAATAATTGAAGTTTATATAATGTAGACTAAGATATTGAAATGAAACTTACTAGATTATAAGATAGTTAGATTAAGTATGAAGGCAATGGAAGGTTTGGATTGCTTTTAGGGTCATAATGTTGATGGTCATTGACGCTAGCTAAGAATGAAAGGAAATGACTTCCACACTATAACTTTGGTGTGTAGCTAGATGGTATAATTGTAAGATGCATGTAAGGATCACTTTTTGGTTACGATCACTAGGTTAGTCAGTGTCATCGTTATATACTTTACACATTTAAATATAGAAATAGAACAGTGTCTGCTTAATGTCTGTGAGTTGGCGTGAACTTTTGCAGTGAAACTTGTTGTGGTACCTTTCATAGAGACAAAGCATGGTATTGCCCATGGGATCACGGGGATCAAGGTCAAGGTCACTATTATTATAAAATGGCAGTATTTTTTGTTGAGAATCTGGTTCTTTGCATTTCAGTATTTCCTGTTTCTGTTATTTGATTGTAATAGTCACTTAATGGTTTCATGTCATTGTTTTGTACTGTTATCACAACATATCATACCCAATGTCTGGCCATCATGTCACCATCGAGTATTATTTTTGGCGCTTAGGTGTTATTGATCATATCATTTAAGGGTCTAATCATTTCACAATTTCATTTCATTGGTTTTGTTTTTATCTGAGTAGAAATCAAACATTAATGCCTTGCCATCATGTTACATTTATTATGCTCCCCAAAAGGAGAGCATATAGTCGCCGCTTTGTCCGTCTGTATGTCCGTCTGCATTTTCTTGTCCAGGACATTACTCTGAAACTACAAGAAGTATCAACAAGAAACTTTGTAGGTAGATAGATCTTATTGAGTAGAAGTGCCAGGGCTTTTCATCAGGAAATTGGGAAGAGGCCCTGGCCTTTCAAATTGGGAAATTTATGCGTGATAATTGTTCATTTTGGGAAATTCATGAGACATTTGTTTCTGCAACCGGAAATAAACACTGAATTATCTCCCCTGAAACGGAATAAAATCCAGACTTTCAGAACGTTTGACTGTTTCACTGCACATGTTTCTACTTTTATTTACTGATAACTACTGAGTAAGAGTCTATCTGAACTTAACGAATTAGACTACTTTTGCGTAACACGGGTACAGTGTGTTGTTCGGCTATAGTACGACAAAAAAGTCGATACCAGACAAACGCTTCCTCCGGAAATAACAAATGTGAACAAATTGATTGTTTTTTAAACTAATCTATTCTAAGATTTTGGGAAATCATGTCTTGCATTTTGGGAAGAAACTCTGCCACAATTGGAAAAAATCTATATTTTTTGGATTGGGAAGTGGCCGAATATCGGCCTCTGTTATATAAGGATGAAAAGCCCTGAGTGCAGTGCATATGCACCATATCTCTGCATTGCCTAGTTTTTGAGTTATTGCCCGTTGTTCATTTTTACACTTTGAACTTTGTCTGGGACATAACTCTGAAACTACAACAGGTATCAAAAACCTCTGGTTTAACTGTCACCAGCCTACTTCAGTGACCATGACACTGTCTGGATAGGACTGCCACTGTCTGAGTTGATAGAAAAATAAAGAATAAAATGGTAACTGTCTTACAATTAAATTTCTTCATTGCATATTTAAACAGATTTAACCTTTTTCAGCAACTAACAATTAACGTAATATCTTTATGCCGAATTTGGCAAAGACTTTATGGATACACTGTTCTGTGTCCAAAAACTATTTGGGGAGCATTCACCCGGTTCGACCGGCTCTTGTATCTTAGTGATGTTATAAAATTTTGTCATGTCATTATATATTGATTTACAGTGATGTTTGAAGGAGTGATATGACATGCACTATTTTGAGTACATTGTTATTGTGTGTATGGTGATTTATTTATTAACATTACTGATGGTCAAAACATTCCAAAGAGTGAGCGGCAGCTTTCCAGGTGGTCAAAGTCATCAGATTATGGGTGCTGATCAAGACAGAATTGTTAAAGTGAAAAAAGACTGATTTCAAAAAAAGATACTGGAAGAGTTTGAGGGCATTCAGTTATAGGTAGGTATAAAATGTAGTTCATAAAATTGAAAAGTTAGACAATACATTTTTACAAAGCCATTTTTTAAATAAAGTTCTTTTTTTTTCAACCTGCAGTTACTGATAATTTAAAGTTTCATGAATTTTAACAAATTAGAGCACTTTCAGCCATATTTGCACGTCTTAAATAAATATTTGGATTGAAAAATTATCATGACAGGGCACTAAAAGATAAATTATTGATAATGGGAAAATCAGATATTTTTCGAATGGTTAATTTCATCTGAAAAATAATCATGTAATATTTCTTTATGGTTAATTTTGTCTTGTAGAAGGTAGAAACCACTTGTAACTATCTGGAAAATATCTACAGGTGGTTCTGTAATTAAGGTCGAAGTTTAAGTAGCAAACAACCTGTGAATTGTCAGTAGGGAAAGCTTTTTTTTAGTTTAAGATGAAAGATGGTTTGCATTCCTTGTTTTTGGTATTTCTAAGACTACACCAAGAGGTTAACAAAAAAGTTAATTGACCTGTGGTTTTATGATGTTGGAAGCCTTTTCACTGTTTTGTTTCTTGGTAGAAGGTGTTGGATAGTGTGGCTACCTGAGCAAGATATTTTTTTTTCGGTAATACCTTTTCCTTCTGTTCAACTTTTTTATGCCCGCAATTGAAGATGAGGGGTTATATTTGTTCAGGCAGTCATTGACACTTTGTTTCTAATCAAAATCTAGAGAAGCTTTGGACCCACCTTCATCAGACTTAGTATATAGGTTGATCATGATCAGTAGATGACTTCTGTAGTTTTTCAGGTTAATTTAGATCAAAAGCCAAGGTCACAGTGACCTTGAAAAGCAAAAGCTATTCTAATAAATATCAGGAGAATCCTTGGGCCCAGGTTCCTCAAACTTGGTATGTATATAGGTTGTTCATGACCAGTAGATTACCCTTTAGGTTTTTCAGGTCACTTGGTCAAAGGCCAAGGTCACAGTGACCTTGAAAGCAGCTTGGTTTCCAATCAATAACTATTGAACCCTTAGGCCCAGGCTTTCCAAAACTTCATATGCAGGTTTATCATTATAGCCAGTAGATGACCCCTGTAGCTTTTATGGTCACTAGATCAAAGGTCAGGGTCAAATTGATCAATAACTGAAAAATGTTTTCTGATGAATAACTAGAGAATGCTTGGGCCAAGGGTTGGTATTCTTGCTATGCATGTTGATAATGACCCTTACATGACTTATATTGCTTTTGGGGTCACTTGGTCAAAGTTCAACTGGTAAGAGTGACCATTATCAGAAAAAGGTTTCTAATCAATAACTTGAGAACCCTTGGACTTGCTATGGAGGTTGCTGGCCTATTTAGGAGATGACCCCTATTGTCTTTGAGGTCACTAGGTTAAAGGTCAAGGTCATGGTGGCCATACACTGTAAAGAGGAAAACAGATCCTGATTTGTAACTAGAGAACCCACCCTCCTACCTTCCTTAACTTACCTACCTGCAGTTCCTGTACTCTTTCATGCTCTCAAGTTATTGAACTTTATATGTACATTTTATAATTGGATTATAATTATATACACAGTCCACACTTCCTCCCACCGCCACCGTATATACCAAAGGTATTTGCAAGTATTTTTAAGGGCAGATCAGGTTATTTATAAAAATCATTCCTAATCTAACCTGCTTACATCTTCTGCCACAAAAATGTAAATATTTTTATAAGTAGGAAAGTGTTTTATTATATAACCATATGAATAGTTTTTCTTCATATGTTAAGGGGAAAGGTCAGTAAACTGTTTATATGTTATTGATGAAGTAAAACATTTATCTTATCGTTGCCTATAAACATTTCCCTAGACAATTTTTGTAGACAATGGAGAAAGGATGGAAAAAATTGGTTCTAAGAGCCATCAGATAAGCACATTTGTTTGCTACTTATTTTCCCTTCAGTTGAATTAAAAAGGTTAGCAGACAGAAATTTAATCTTGCTTTGTTTCACTCAGTTACTTGATTCTACTAGATACTGTTGGTTTTTTTTAATTTCAAACAGTATCCCATTTCACTATTGTTTTAGAACAATTTATTTTTAGGGAAAAGTGGGTTTTACATTTTTCACTTGCTATGAATCATGCTTTAGAGATTAAATAAGGTAGAAATTAAATCTAACAATCAGATTTTAAGATTAATTTGAAAAAAAAAAAAGATAGGAAGATTATAGATAGCTTTGGTTTATATTGGAAGCAGGAGTGCAGAGTTGTGGCCCCTTTGCAAGCATGGAATCCCAAATTCTGTGAGGAATACCGCATTGGGCATAACTGTGATTTATTCTAAAAATCAGACATCAAGTTAAATAGTTGCTTGGTGAGTTGTCACTGTTTGATTAAATAAAAAAGAAAATACCTTCTATAGGAAACAGGTACTTAGGTTTTATTAGACTGTCAGGAACTATAATGAAAGGGTGTTACCATGATTAAACCAAATTCAGGAATTCTATTTAAATATTTTGTGGTTAGACTTGTTTTTTGTGCTAGAAATATGAGGACATTGTCAGTCTCTGAAAAACCAGCCAATGAGTTTTCCTCATTATATCACCAGCATGGATAAGAATAATAAATGAAAATTAACATTTTGTAGCTTAAATGCTGTGAAGGATATAGAATTTATTTGGTTATTTGAAAATTGCCAAAAATTATTGGAATGAAAAATAGTTTGAAATTTTTCAGGCCATTTTAACTGACTGTATAAAGAAATTTCGCTTTTTGAAACACTGTAGTGATATTTGACATTTGAAATAAAGTTGGGAAAAAAAAGTAAAATTCATGGTGGAATTTAGACAGATTACTGTGGAACTGACACTGTATGGATTTTAAAATGTTAATGTGATAATGCAGCATTTTAATGGTTGTGACATTTTACCAGAAATTTTACTGTTGAAATTGTGCAAATTATGCCTATGAAATGATTGTGATAATAACTGATGAAAAACGCTGTTGGATTATGGGTAGTGGACAAACCCTATCTGAGATATTTGAGTGACAATGTATACCTGGGAGTCTTGCTGGGATTCTTATTGTGAATGGGTAAGTCTGTTTCTTTCTTTTGAATGTATTAATTTCACAGAATATTTAGTCTTTGGAATGCTATCTAGATTGTAATATAAGGGAAGTAACTCTAAAGGACAGTTTTGTTTTGGAGTATCAGATTTATCTCCCTTCTGGAACATAAAAATAAGCAGATCAACTTCTAATGATATTACCTTTACTTTTTTTCTGTCTTTTTTTTTATTTCAAGTAACCCTTTACATGTAAAAAGTAAAACATAAGATATTGTAAAAAAAAATGTTGGTTGTGAAATCATCTATCTATTTATAAATTGAGCTTATTTATCTTCGGTACCGGTTGCCCATATGACCGACGCCCCCTGAAGAGATTAGTTATTTTATGTTGTGGAGGTAGTGCAAGATACAGAAAGCATCCCCATCCCTGGTTCTTTTGCATGCTCAGTGTAAAGCACTGATACACGGGACCTCGGTTTAAAGTCTCATCCAAAAGACCATTAGTAATGTTAGTGGAGGAGCGGGGGATCGAACTCGGGACCCCTGGTGTACCAGTCTAGCGCATTACCACTGGACAACATCCGCTCCTAATGTGAAATCAGTAACATGGTGTCTTATTTGTAGGACTATCAAATTCCCTTGAAATGCATCATTGGAGAATGAAACAGGATCTGTTGATGTTCATTTAATTTGTTCACAGTCCAGTGACTGATTTAAATGAAAGGTAAACAGTAATTTTCCCAGACTGGAAAATTGACCAGCTTCCAAAAATGTCATACTGACTTTGCAAACAGTGTTGCATGCATTTTTATTCATTGAAACTGTTCAGTGATCAAAAATGTTGTGGGAATGTTATGTAAATCAAAGATTATACAGATAGACAAAATTAGAAATCTTGCTACAGTATTTGTTCAAATTAATTTCAAGTACACTTTTCTCTGATTCGTTATGATATGACTGTTCAGATGAACTCAGTGTGACCATATTAGATTGAGCTAACAAGAAATAGGGATGAAGTAAGTTACTTAGAATGATAATGTTTTATTAACCAGGTTTTCAATTTTGAAAATCCTGGTTATTAGATTGGGGTATGGCGGGCGGATGGGCGGATGGGTGGATGGGCGGATGGGCGGGCGTCAAACGAAATTGTGTCCGCTCTGTAACTCTTCAACCCTTTGAAGAATTTTGATGAAACTTCAGACAAATGTTTACCACATCAAGATGACGTGCAGAACGCATGTTCCGCATGGCTGGCTCCAAGGTCAAGGTCACAGTGACATTAACATTGAAAATCCTGTCCGCTCTGTAACTCTTCAACCCTTTGAAGAATTTTGATGAAACTTCAGACAAATGTTTACCACATCAAGATGACGTGCAGAACGCATGTTCCGCATGGCTGGCTCCAAGGTCAAGCTCACAGTGACATTAACATTGAAAATCCTGTCCGCTCTGTAACTCTTCAACCCTTTGAAGAATTTTGATGAAACTTCAGACAAATGTTTACCACATCAAGATGACGTGCAGAACACATTAACCAGGTTTTCAATTTTGAAAATCCTGGTTATTAGATTGGGGTATGGCGGGCGGATGGGCGGATGGGCGGGCGTCAAACGAAATTGTGTCCGCTCTGTAACTCTTCAACCCTTTGAAGAATTTTGATGAAACTTCAGACAAATGTTTACCACATCAAGATGACGTGCAGAACGCATGTTCCGCATGGCTGGCTCCAAGGTCAAGGTCACAGTGACATTAACATTGAAAATCCTGTCCGCTCTGTAACTCTTCAACCCTTTGAAGAATTTTGATGAAACTTCAGACAAATGTTTACCACATCAAGATGACGTGCAGAACGCATGTTCCGCATGGCTGGCTCCAAGGTCAAGCTCACAGTGACATTAACATTGAAAATCCTGTCCGCTCTGTAACTCTTCAACCCTTTGAAGAATTTTGATGAAACTTCAGACAAATGTTTACCACATCAAGATGACGTGCAGAACGCATGTTCCGCATGGCTGGCTCCAAGGTCAAGGTCACAGTGACATTAACATTGAAAATCCTGTCCGCTCTGTAACTCTTCAACCCTTTGAAGAATTTTGATGAAACTTCAGACAAATGTTTACCACATCAAGATGACGTGCAGAACGCATGTTCCGCATGGCTGGCTCCAAGGTCAAGGTCACAGTGACATTAACATTGAAAATCCTGTCCGCTCTGTAACTCTTCAACCCTTTGAAGAATTTTGATGGCTCCAAGGTCAAGGTCACAGTGACATTAACATTGAAAATCCTGTCCGCTCTGTAACTCTTCAACCCTTTGAAGAATTTTGATGAAACTTCAGACAAATGTTTACCACATCAAGATGACGTGCAGAAATTGTTGTCTCATTATTAAGTATACTCCTTGCAGACAGTATTGTTAGCCGAAATTTACATCCTACTCATTATCATGTATTCTCATGAATATTATCTTTTCCTTCATGTCATGTTATAATCTTTTGAATATTCATAGCAATCTTCATTCCAAAATTCATACTATAGTATAGAATCAGAACAACATTTTTGAAAACCTGGTTTCGTGGCATTGCCATGTTTCTTGTTACCATTGACTCGCTGTCCTGTGGGAAAGCACCAGGCAGTGACGGAATCCCACCAAAGGTTGTGAAGGCCGCAAAAGAGAGCTCCCTCCTTGGACATCTCCATAAGCTTCTGCTTCAGTGCTGGGAAGAGGGAACAAGACACTGGCCATTACAATGACCATTACATCAACCATCGAATCAATGCATTACCATTAATACTTTGTCATAGTAATGCATTACTGTTATCATTTTTCAGACATTTCTACCCTACCCATTACAGTTTAATTATCAAATGAATGCATTATCGTTACTTTGCCATAGTAATACAATAATTACCATTTCTTTCAAGATTTGAAATAACCGTTGTATATTACTTTGTTTTTCTAACAAAAAATGGATCAAAACAAATTAAAAGTTTTTATGTAGCAGTTAAATTTTGTAACTAACTTTAAAAACAGGGTTTAGATAAGACAGTCTTTAAGGTAAAATTAGGTAAATAATTGTTAAGACAGGCAGAAATTTCTGTCTAATAACTAATGCCACCTGCTCCTGTATTTTGTTTTCAAAAATGTGAAGAAAAAAGATACCCAGATGGTTTTGATAGTGTCTTTAATACAACTTATATGGTAACTACATGCAAAGCCTATTTGCATTAAGTGCATTTAAAAGACCATCTATAAGAACAGGATGTGACAGATTTATAGATACATGCATAATTGTCCTGTCATCCATAATTAAATACAGTCCCCTTCACAGCCCCCAGGGTGGGTGTAGAGAGCTTAGATTAAGGTCAGAACATTCTGTGTAGCCAACCATATGGGGTCAGAAAAACAAAGTGGCTGAAGGAGAGGAAATCACCAGGCTCTCTTAATTAGGTTACAGTCGAGCTAAATCTGAAAATAAAGGCCAGCAGTGTTGTAACATAGATTTAGAAATGACCATCTGGGTTAGGATCAAATCTAAAATGAATACAACAATATGGGTTAGACAAACATTTATCCAAACTGGTCCCAGTCATGCAGACATGGTTTCAGAACCTCAGGGATGGTATACCTTGGTTTGGGTTTTGGATTTCATATTACAACTTATCCCCTCCTTCACTTAGTAATCTGTATCCAGGCCTGTCATATGGGTACTAGATCTATTTTAGTAGTCTTATTTTTAATTGACATTATGTTGTTTGTTAACAACAACAACAACATTAATATGGAATTGGACATGACACAGACGAGAGCACTGACCCCAGTAGGGGACAGGTATTCTCTTTCCTAGTGACAAATTATGACATGACAGATGAAACAAAAGAATTCTTTGGATGATAAATAGATGTCACTGGTCTTGCTGATGTAAGATATTGACAGAGTTACTGTATTTCAAGTTTCAGTACTTGTGTTAAGTAAGAAACCATTGGGGGTAGAAGATAACATTATGTAAGTAGGAAATGCTGTTATCTGGTACTAATGTGATAACAAGATGAGAGAAGATGTAGCCAGATAAACTGTCAGTTAAGTCTGATGCTTTAAAATGATTGAACCCCCCTGGGGGATTGGGGTCAAAACCTTAAGGTTGGTACTAATAGGTGGCTAAATTAATCTCCGCTTTGCTGTGACCATAAAAATTTTCATTAAAATTGCAAGATTTATATGTTAAGAAAGTCCAAATTAAGTCATTAACATTTGGAATATCACTCTGACTGCTGAATTTATCCAGTGTAAGTTTTGGACTAGAAAAATGTTTATGGTAGGTCTTTGATCAAATACTTTAAGATCACCTTAGATCCCTTTCGGCCTATCTGATAGTTACCTGCAGATTAGGTCTGGCTGTTTAACACGGGTCCTTGGGTGTTATTCAGCTTAATTACCTCCATTTTTTTTGCATTGTTTGTCATTTTGTGCATCATTTCTTTATAAACATGAATTTATAGAACCTCTGACCCAACCTCTGTGGAAAGTTACAAACTTCAGACTTCGAGCCCGCTTAGTTGTCACATTTGGTACCACAGGTCAGTGTATGTACATGACTTTGTGTGCATGTGTTATAATTTTTAAAGTCAGTTGGGTTTGAGCTTAGCTTTGAACCAAAAAACTTGTAGTTTTTTTAATGATTAATAACTTTATATGAATGTTGGTAAGGTATTATAAGACACGATGTCAGTAAATGTTAGCATAGAACTGCTGAAATTGGAGTTAAAGTGCCTTTGCAAACCCAAACAGAAGTTGCAAGAGAAATGAATATCAAAAAATACTTCACATGACTATAATAAAACCATTGCATGACCACAAACAGTATGTATGTGTGTTTTTCATGTGGCCAATAGATGATAATTGTTTTTACACTGAACTTGACAAAATGAGGCCTTTATGTTGGATGTTAAATGCTTGGGCCATTTTACTATGTGACAAATAACAAATGCAGATATGTATCATAAGTGAACCTTGAGATTGTTCAAGGATAAAATATTAAACATTTTTACCATGTTTTCTATACAAGGAGTGTCTGGTGAACCTGTTGTGACCAAATACAAAAAAACCAAAACTTTTTACCCATGTGTACACTGCTTATTTCATTTTATTTATTGTCGGTACAGTTGATCAAATAGATGTTCCCTGGGAAGGTTTTTGTTGTCTAAATAGGTTTAGGGCGATGGTGCAGGATGCAGATAGCAATATGTAACCCATGCAAGAGACACGTCTAGTTCTTCTAGGTGCTTATCATGTTTAAAACTGATTTATTAGACCTTGGTTAAACATCTGGTTGTAGATATTTGTGGGGGAGTGGATGCAACTACTCGCAATCCTCAGTGATGAGGGTGTCCAAACTAAGCTTAGAAAATCACTGATGACTGAATACATCATTAATTTAATTTTTGAATAAACAATAAACTGACAGTTATACTGGTCAGCTAGCTGCAGTAGTTTATTATGCATGTTGGCAAACACACTGTCACTTTCCTGTATTTATTTAGTTCTGTTCAATGGTTGCTTAATGTGCCATTGTGGTCAGTATAATGGTGTAAGTCCTTTGCATACTTAGTCATTAAACTTTGGTGAAAGGTCAGGAGTTTGAGCCCCACTACAGGCAGAAATGATTTATGTGATAAATTTAGCACTTTCATAGAGGAAAATGCTCATCATGGTCATAACGTATGACTTGAATCCTACTTTGACTGACTAAATTATATAATTGATTATTAAAAGAGTGTGAAACTAAACCATGCTGGACACTGGTTGTTTATAATACCTAATTTTTACCTAACAGAGGTTAGAAATTTCTCATGAATTTGAAAACAGTTCCCTGTTTAAAAAGTGTCATGAGTGTTGCACAAATAGACCAAAAAAAGATAACAGATTATTGTTACAGTAACAGATTGACTGACATTGTATTGAGTTAGTCATACAAGCATGTACAAATGCTGTCAAGTATTTGTTTTTACATTGTACATAGTAAATTTACTGAATGTAAAAGGATCGGGGAAATAGATTACCACATATTTGTGGTACTTTGATAGTTACTGAACATTGCCCAAAGATTGCTTGTTATTTAACAGATCTTCCTTGGTAGGTATTTAGGTTAATATTAGTAAAAGTACAGTGAAATACATATTTAAAGGATAAATAGCATAAAACAATGCTGAAGCATTGCAAGAAAATAAAACTGGTGAAATGATTAGGTTCTCATTTTGAATGAATATCATTTACTTAGCTTTAAACCACATTGCATTTTTTCTTGCACTGAATTGTACATATAATGATTTCAAGTTTTTATAAACTATGTTCTCCTTATTTGTCATTTAAGTAAATAACCTGCTAAGCCATAATGGTCAGAATAAGAACACAAAGAATTTTATACACACCACTTAATGGAGGTCAAAAGTCTTCCACCAGACTTGAAAAATAGAACATAGATTATAATTTATGGACCAACTATGGTATTATATAACACGATTTATGTTGTATCAGTAATACTACACCCGTTTACAAATAAACTTGCACCACATAAACTTGTTTAAGCTCCCTTGGACAGTACAATGTATAAAGTAACGATTGATTACACTAAATACGGTACCTCTCACCCATGTACTAACTAATAATATATGGTAGATAAAGGACATGTGAATGAACACTGTCAGTTTACAAGTATTTTTTGGAGGATTTTTACTTATTGGTGCAGTGAAAAAAAAATACTTCAACGGACGGGACAGGAATACAGTGTATGACTTTTCCATTAATTTTGTTGTCGTCCGAATAAAAATGACAAATGACACCAACGTTCCATTATTGTGGACAAAATGTATGCAGAAATGTTACGCATGGAGTAAATGAACTTATAAACATACATGTATATATCTATAAAAACAGTGAGAAATCGGTGGGTGAATGTATTTTGCTCTTGTTTGACCAGTTATTTTATTTGAAAATCGTGAGATATTTCGAATCGTGTTTTTGTGCAGTTAAATTTGCAAAATGCAAGATTGATAAAGGGCGTGTAAAGTACGTATAGAAACGATATTCTAATTTCTTTTTGAAAACATGGATTTATTTGAAATTTAACCAGCACCATGAAAACATGGATTTGTTTGAAATTTAACCAGCATGGTGCAATTGAATATGGATATTTAATAAAAAAAAAATCTTATAGGAACACTTGAAAATGTAAGGTTTAAAATTTCTCATGTGGTGAATTTAGATATTGTAAGTTAATTTTTCAGTGTTCAAATTTTGATAAAGTTTTTCACGTGCTTGAATCATACAGTATTATTAATACCGCTCCAATTAAATTTTATGCATTTGAAAAAAATATGAGTCAAGATTATTATAAGTATATAAAAATTATGTTATACATTAATTATTTGAAAGTGTACTTCAAAAGATGCTGATATTTGGTTATATTTTACCTCAGAATTTTATTATTGTAATACATATATCAAAAAATATGTCTTTGAACAAATATGTGGAGTAGATTCTTTTGAACTTTAAATGTTAAATCATGAAAAGGTCATGTTACTGTGTAAGTTGACATTATGTTTTAACAGTTTTGTCATCCATTTATGCAGACATTTAAATTTTCATGGTCGAAGCCAATTCTTGATTGTTGCTGTGTAAGTTGACATTACATTTTAACACAGTTTTGTCAACCAGTTATGCAGACATTTAAATTTTCATGTTCAAAGCGAATTGAGACGATTGATTGAAATTTATCAAGGATTTGTGGGTGTATTGATCAGTTATTGACTTATCAAGATTTGACTTAAAGAGAAATTTATGTTTACTTTTTGTCATTTCACCCCAGTTGTAAATGTTAACTTTTGGTAAGGTAGGAACAATACAGACTTTTGTTTCAGTAGGTCAGTTCTGAAATGGTTTAGTTTGTGATATATAAACAGGTGCTTAATTTAAAGCCTGACTCAGCTTAAATTTTAAGATTAAATTGCTTTTTAAAATTGTATGTGGGTATTGACTGAAAGTTGTGTTGACTTAAATAATGACAGACTGTGAAAATTATAGACTGTATAGATGTGCAGACTAATGGTCTGCTGTTGTCACAAAGGCACAACAAAGGTTAAATTTTACTTGTCCTTTAGCTAAAACTTATTCCTGTGAATTTCTTTGAAGTTTTAAATTCATTATAATTAATTTCATGTGTGTTGAATTTATTTTTAAGTGAGTTAAGTACCAAAGAAAATTTGTAATGATTCCAGTGATGACAGTGAATTTCCAGTATAATATTCCTTACAAAGTTTTGCATAAAATATTTTTGTAGTAGATTTCCCTAGCTTCAGAATTAGACTGTGCCATATTATGCTTAGTTAATAGTGTAGACCATAGTCTACATTGTCTCAAAGATACGCATATAGTCAGATTTTTAGAGAAGTATTGCTGTTAAGTAACAGTTGCATTAAATAACTATTAAACCCAAGTTACTCGGTTAGTAACTGTGGAATGCAAATAATTTTGACATTACTATAATCTTGCCAAAGTTGTGATAAACTTAACTCTAAACAGGGAGATTATGATTAAAGTCAACAAGGTCAGCACCTCAGATAAATACAGAGAAATAACTTGGAGAAAGGAAAAACATTGTACATAATAAAATAATATAGTAAGATCACAAAACATATTCTGAAAAAAAAATCATGAAATCAAAATAAAATTTCAGAAGTCTGTAAGGTTATAATTTGTGGGTGTAAGTAACTTATTGTAAAATAAGCTAAAAACTAAAGAAAAATGCAAGTAATTAAAACATGAAAGAGGATAAAGGGGTGTAATTTAAGATATGTAATAATGTTAAAGGGAGAGAATTAAGATATGTACTTTTTGGGGTGTTCTTTTTTAACTTGTATTTAAGAATCATTTAAGTTCCTTTATTTTGTTCATGTAAAGGAGAAAATTAAACTTAACAAAGAGTTTTCGTGGTACTTATGTATAATTGGTACAGTTTTGCCATAAAAGGGAGGTAATTAAAATACTTTTCATTCAGCAGTTGTGCAGATGGTTTAAAGGACAGTCATGTTAGCCTTTTATGATGTTACGAGTTGTTCAAGATAGCTCAGAATTTTCGTTTATAAAATATTGAGTTCATTTAAATGCAAATTTTTCATGTGACTGAAGTTACAACTGAACATTTAACAGTTAACACAGTGAAATCTTTCTCTACCTTTACAGAAAATGTGTAAGAACAAAGAAAAAAATTAAGAAGTGAATGCAAAAACGGTCCAACTGCTATGAGGTAAAGAAGTAGATAGTATCTTTTCTCATTCACCCCTGGAATTAGTATTTTATTACCTTATACCACTTAGTTATCATTAATGTAAGCCACTGTATAATTGAATGGTGCCGATTGATCTTTCGATCATCTAAACAATAAAACAAACATAGCATTCCTTTTTGTTAATGTTATTTATTAGTTTATCTTACAGACAAGAAAAACTTTGATGTTACAATTTCATCTAAGTAAATAAGAGTTTTTTTGCCTTCAAACATCTGTAGGCTGGTACTAATTTTAACTCATTTTGCGTTCATAAGGAAAAAACAATCTTTTCAGTAGTTTTTTCCTGGCGTAATTTTTATGTTATGCTCACCTCAGCAGAAAGGTTTTATCTCATAGAAAAAAATAATATCCCCATTTTTTTTTTCTTCAATCTGTGACAAAAAATTAATAAGGAATTACTTTTGTTTTCTGTGTCAGTCATATTGGTAACTATTATTTTTTTTGTAGCACCTGTCACAAATCTACATTTAGTTTGAAGGTGAAAATAAATTAAAAACTGGAAATAATAATGTGCAGTAGGATATAAGAATTTATTTAGTAGACACCACTTTAGGCCTCCTGGGTTGGTCACTCTAACACATACAGCCAGGTTGCATTCAGGGGCTTGCACTATTTAAGAAAAACATGGTATCACATGCATCTTGACTTTCTGATGTCAGATAAGTTTCTGTATGCTGACAGTATATCATCCCCTTAGCATGGTGTCAGCCCCCGTTTTTGTATCAGAAGTCTTATGGTAATGCACATGGTTTTTTTAATCCAATATGGGTTTACAGGTTTGATGATCTATTTTTCCAGGAAATTAACGAATTTCTGTTACCATTGTTTGCTATGCGTTATCAGGTGAGCATATTAGAGTCTTCAGGCTGTCTTGTTTTATATTACTGGTTTATGATTCATTTTACTTAAATATATATACTGTATGATTCAAGCTGGGAAAAATATTTCACGGATGAACTATTATAAGGATACTGTGAATGAAAACTGTATACAACATTGAAAAGTAAGGTGGGAAATTTAAGAAAGATGCGTCTGCCGCTAAATTAAGTTATTAACATAATAACTATAACATATGACAAGATTTTTATCAACGTAGTTGTAGAGACTGATTTATTTGCACTTGTGAATACTGGGGTTATTTTCAGTATTCTAAATTTGAAGTTTTGGAAAATATTTTTAAGATTTTCGAGTGAGAATGTGGATACACAGTAAAATATCGAGAACAATTTAAGCTGTTTAAAAGTAATGCACTTGAAAGTTTTTGAGTCATGATTTCTTTTCCTTTATTTCAAGAATAATGTCCTTATAAAGATTATGACATCTTTTAACTAGCAACGACAAAAAAATGACAGTATTAAATTCAACGAAAATTGTAAACAATTGGTTGCTTGTATAGAAAGTTTCTGTATAATTGTTTCAGGAAGTTCGACCTTGTTGAAAAAAATGCGGAAAGTGGATTTACTTATAATTATACATCTTTGGACAGTACTGAAAACAATTTCAAAACTTGTTTTTTACTTTCGATGAAAGATGGACAACATTTTTAAACTTTAGATAAATTGATACATCATTGGATTCCTTTATCAATGTACTGATACAAATTATTATGCAGATCTGGTAAACATTTTAATATTCACAAATGCGGGGAGTATTAAGTGGTGCCAATACAATGATGAGTATAGAACATAATATTGATGACCTTAATCTAGACTTTTCTGATCGGACTTGGGAAACGCGCCCCGGAAATCGTAATTTTGTGTTCGATTTTAAACTTCACGAGAGTGATAGCGATTCGGAACTAGGTAGTGATGGAAGTGTTGTTGATGATGTTGATCTTGATGATGAATATTTCTTTGATAATAAAATTGACTTCAGTCATTATATACCCAAACTACCTCCAAAACAGGAGAATGTGGCAGAGAATGTGAATGTGACTAAAGAGAAAGATGTAAATGGAATCAAAGACACTGATGTGACTACAAAGGTGCTAAACGGTGAAATTTCAGACATCAAACAAAATGGAATCATTGGAACTATACCGAAAATAGCTGCAGATTTGGAAAATAATTGTAATATAGAAGTGAGTTTTGATCTTTCTTTTGTATATCAGTGGAGCAGATTTCCATTTATATTATGAGATGTTTGAGGAATTGTATTTTTCTTTGTAAGAAGCTTGATTCACAGGTTTTAGAATGTTCAGTCTCGGAATTTTTCTTCATAGTAGTTTATCTTAGAAGACCAGGAAGTTATTATGTGTGATATAAAACATCATTATATGAGAATACAAGAAAACCAGGAAGTAAGTGTATATGAAAGAGACATTAGTTCCTCATTTTAGAGTAACTGTTATAAACTATATTTTGCTTCAACCTAGTCCACAAAAATCTAGCTATGCCTATAAAAAATTATTCCGGTGATAATATATACCCTAGAATAGTTAAGGTTGCTTTAAATACTTATTTTCAACCTTTTGGTTTGGGTTAGGCTGGAAAATGCCCAGATGAAGTATTTATTTAAGCACTAATGCAAGTATATAGTTCAGTCACTTTATTGGGGTATTTTGAAGACTATTTCCAGTATTTCCACTCTTAAACTCAATATGAAGAAATGTGGTATCTTGTTTAGTTTTAATTGTAATTAAGGTCAGACCTGGAACTGAGGGTTGTTCTCCATCATCTGACTTGAATTACCTGTATGTCTGTAAAACTGTTTTCACATGCAGCAGGTTTTGTAAATTTCCTTTTAAAATCTCTGCAATTACTGTTAGATATTTTAATATCTTTGTCATGATCTATGTCAGATTATGAAGGTAGCATGCAAAGTAAGATAAGAATTTATTTTAACGATGCTGGTACAGGTAGATAAATTCCCAGTCTTTCATGTTGACCTCGTATGTTGCCAAATCTCAATTCTCCCACTGTAACATTTGAGAAAATTGGTGTATCAATATCATCTTTTTATTAGTGTCCTCTTGGTCAATTCATTGTCAGAATATTTTTGACTAAAACACGATGCTATAATTAGTTGTAATGGTATATCGACCTGACCTCTAATCAACATTTTTATTACATTTTTAATAGCAAAGCTTTTTGTCTACAGGTATATTTAATTACACATTTGACCATAAAAAATGTAAAAAGAGGTATTAATCAAACTTAAGTTTTTGACATTGATAAATATTTTGTCATGTTGTTGTATTCTAAGGTCAGAACAAAACCATTGAGAATGTGTTTCAGTTCATGTCATTTTTAACGTTCACTTTTATGATAAGGGAGACTATAGTCAGAACAAAACCACTGAAAACTTTATGATAAGGGAGACAACAGTGCCAAAGTCAATTGCAGAAGGAATGTACAAGTTACTTCCCTTGATATGTGAATTGGTCTAACTGATTCACATAATGAAGCAGGGTGGGGGGTTTGAGTGGTGGCAAAGCAGAATTGTAACTTGAGGAATAAGCTATATGAGTTACAATTTCATAAAAGGGTTTTATGTGCAGTAGATGATTGCAGGAGAGCTGAGATCTGTGACCTCTCTCTGTGTGATGATGATAGTTTTCCTCTTATTTTAATACAGAGTTACATGATTTTCTATCTTCATCTTGTATAATAACAATAACAGTTGGCATTTTGACTGGCAGATCTTAAAATTTGTGGGAAATTTCGTAACTGAGCTGAAGGTTTTGGGTTTAGAAAATGTTGTTTTTTTTTTAATATTTTATAGTTTGCTTTTAAATCAGAGAAAAGTCACTCGTATCTCTATATTTGACAGAGCTATAAATTCAGAGACTAAATTTTTTAAACTTAGAAAACCAGTGAAATTTCATTTTTGAAAAAAATGACCTGCACAGAGTTGGTTGCTCAAGGGAGATAACTGATTTTGGGAGATTCCAAAATGATATCTAGATAAAGGATGGTGTATTCATATATACATGTGTAGTTGAAATCTGATCAGAAAAACTGAGATAGAAGGAAAATTATAGTGTACAACAAAAACATTCATTGGTCCTTTCAGCTAGTCCAAAAACAAAATTGTGATTCTACCAAAAAAAGCGATAAGGTCATTCATTACTCATCTTTGCCAGTTTGAAAATTCTCATTCCTAGTGGATTTAAATAAGAAGCATTGCGATAACATCAGTAACGAATGATAAAAAGAGG
This sequence comes from Cyclina sinensis, assembly GCA_012932295.1. Lineage (NCBI taxonomy): Eukaryota > Metazoa > Mollusca > Bivalvia > Venerida > Veneridae > Cyclina > Cyclina sinensis. The sequence goes on along the minus strand of JAAONU010000007.1, from coordinate 34,008,327 downwards.
AGGAAACTCATTCTTTGGTAAACATTTTATCTCAGAATTATGCAAACAACATGCAAATATTTATGAGAAAAAAAAATGCCTGAAGAAGCTTAAGTCTGTTCTAGATTTGAAGAGTGTGGAAAAATCGATGATTTCATTTCTTTGATGGAACTGAAGAGGAGAGACAATTGTCTCCAGTTTAGATTTAGACTTGTAATTTATAACTTGTGGCAATTCTAATAGTGCAGTATCAGTTTTCATAGATCATGGCTGGTAGATTATAAACCTTTGGGTATGACCCAGTTGTAGGGTAGAGGTTTTTGCAAAAAAATATCATTGCTGATCTTTTGGAGTTGCACTCATGATTAAAGCCCTGTGTGAAGCAGAAAATTTTTACTTTGTGTATTTGGACTTTTTCATGGGGGTGTTGAATAAAACATACTGACAGAACTTCTGAACTGCTGACCATGACCAGCTAGATTCAGGCTGCGTAAGAAGTTTGTGTCCGTATGTTTTATTTAATGTGTTTAAAGTTTCAAATAAGGAAGATCTCAAGTTTAATATGAAATCAATCTTAGATCGTAGAGTTAAGCCCCTTTTAATGCCTGAATACTGTTAAGTTTCAGTAATGAATAGAACTGACGTCACTACTTCTAAATTTTAACAATGAGTGGGGAAAAAGCACCTTACAATGAAGAATTTGCATTATTTCATTAGTTTTAGGAACTTGTTAGTAGTTTCTTAAAAAAGAATGTAAAAGCAATAAAAATTTCCTGCCTTGCAAAATTATGACCAAATTCTTTGCGTATTTCCTCCAGTCTCCTATAAGCAGTGATAATTTATTGCTAGAGGAGACCAAAATTGAGAGAAATCTAATAATGTCAGATAAAAACTACATTTTCCATTGTAATTGAACTTGTAGGAGGAAAAAACTGCTTTAATTGTCTAAATTGTCAGTGATGTTGCTTTATTTCCGTTCTCTTGCTCCAGATACTCAATCATGGAAAGTTATATAGAACAGTACGTGTTTCCTACACTTGTTAGAATACCAACTGACATTCAATTTAAGTAATTGGAGCAGACTTTGAATTATTAACAGCCATCTACTTTTAAGCTGTTTCTTGTAAATAAATACTAAGGTCAGGATTTGGTAAACTTGCCCACTGGCAGGAAACTAACAGACTACTAATATTTTTGCAATGGCCAAATATGTAAGTTTTTGTGTATTGTAATATTGCAGCCAATAAGGCTAAAAAAATTAATGTTTTGTTTCTCAGGCCCCGCCGCATACGTTTTAGAACGCCCGCTTCGATTTTCGATCGCTGGCAAAAAAAATTTTATTTATTAAAATGTCTTTTTACTATTCCCGGTGTGGCAAGAAGTACTGCAGTAAACGGTTTGTTTATGTTAATAGCAATCGTAACAACTCGGCCTTTTCTGACAACTTCGTATAAAGACCTCGTATGTAAGTGTATGAATACACCATATTGTAATTCGCCTCGGCTTTATTAAATATAAACAAAGATGGCAGAACTCAAACAGTTTCTGTCTTATGCATTAGTAAAATATGAAAATAAATGTTAATTTAAAGTATAAACAGATAGAGGCTCTAAGAAATGTTTTCAATTTAGCAGACACCACCTGTATTATAAAATAGTCCAATATGGCGCCTTCCACATTATTTCCAAGGTGACTTATTGAAGTCGCCCGAGGTGTTCCGAATGTGTTGATAGTGGTGCGCAACCTATTTAATAGTCGAGCGTAACCTATATGCGGATGTGGTCCAGTGGTAACGCGCTGGACTGGTATACCAGGGGTCCCGAGTTCGATCTCCCGCTCCTCCACTAACATTACTTATAGTCTTTCGGATGAGACTTTAAATCGGGGTCCCATGTATCAGGGCTATACACTGAGCATGTAAAAGAACCAGGAGTGTCTCTGGAATGGGATGCTTTCTGTATCTTGCACTACCCCCACCACATGAAATAACTAATCTCTTCAGGGGGCGTCAGTCATATGGGCAACCGGTACCGACGGTAAATAAGCTTAAATAGATAGATAGATATATGCTCAAATAACTTCGATCGGGCGAGTGTTAACGACACTTTGATTCAAATACGGCCACGTTTTTGGTTTTCTACAAATTTTTGACAAATAGTTAAAAATCTTGTAAAACTAATTTTATTTTCAGAACAATATTCCATGCTTTTGTCAGTGCCTTTCTCTTGACGTAATTTTAAAAGATTAAGACTAATTTTCGTGTGTTTAGACTGTCTTAAATAAGGATTTTATTATTTATGTATCAAATAAGTACATGTAGAATTACATTCTTACTAAAAAGTTTATTGTGTTTTTTTTTCACATGACATGTTATTTCTATTTAGAAAAAAGTTCTAGCAAGTCTTGTTAAGGATAAAAAGTGGTGTTGCATATTATAAAGTATTTTAATACAAAAGAGACTGATGAGCAGTTAAAGTAAAATATGATTTGATTTTATTGAATACTCTCAGTAGATCTTTTAGGTTAATACTCTGCAACACATTAAACACCATCTTAATACAGATGGTAATTTCAACATATCCAGTGCCATTGATCATTTAAACTGTATTTATATGAATTTTTGGGGATATGAAACCTCATATTAAGTGCAAAATCATGAATAAAAAGAAATGAGGGTATTAAAAAAAATTTCCGCCCTCCCTCATATAATTTTGAAAAAAATGGCCTGAGAAACTAAACATTAATTTTTTTTAGCCTAACTGAGCCAACCCAGCTAGCTCAGTTTGTAAGAGCATTTGATTGTCAGTCAAAGGGTTCTTGGTTCAAATTCCACCAGGACCAGCTTAATTTTTTGTGATCATTGATCTCAGATGACGCATTTAAAACTTATTTGACCTTCACCTCTGATTCAAGTGATGAGGCAGTCAGTCATTTAATTGCAGAGATGTTGGTTAACTGGTTGGATACCCAGAATCACTGATGAATTGAAAGCTAGCTAGGATATTACCAAAATGAGGTTGAAACTGTTGTTAAACCCAAATAGAAACAAACAAACAAAACAATGCATATTTTTTACTAATGAACCATGTTCATTAGGAAGATAGAAAGTCATGCATGTAAAAATAAAGAATTCTATGAAATGTATTAATCAATCATTTGTTCTGCAAGATAGAGTATTCCAAAAAAAGAAAAGTCATATTTGCTTTCATATTTGAATCAGGACCTTGTTCAAATGTTTTTATTATTTGGTTGAAAACAATCAGGTCTTAATGAATATATATATGTAGATATGTATATGTATGTATATATATGTTATATGTAGATATATATATATATATGTAATTGTACACAATTTGTTGAAGTGTGTGATTCACAGAAACAAAACAAATTACATCTTATAATTATATTTCGCTACAGTGGTTAGTCATTTACAAGGCTGTCTGGACATTTCTTGGTGGATATTTAGATATTTGCTTTCTCTCGATTACTGTTTTGTCAAGGGAAGAATATTGATAGGGTTCTGAGATGGGTTATTTCGATTTTGCTGTAAATTCGGGAATTAAGATTTGACATTAGCTATTATTTGGCTTGATGTATGCATAGTCAGTTTTAGGAGAGGTTGAAACATCAGAAGTTACGAAGAACAGTGACCTGTATGTGAGGGAGACTTTCATCATCTATCTTTACTAGATACAGTAAAGTTCCGCTAACAAAAAAGCCTTAATAGCAAAAAGATCTTAAAAGGGTATCATTCTTGTTACTTCTTAATTTGAGTCTTTAGTTCTTAAAATTGCTGGTTCTAGTGACTTTGAAACAATTAATAAGTAGTCTTAATTGTAGAAATTCACTGTATTAATATCATACCTGAATTCAAACTTTGTAGAAGCTGACAGTTACAAAGTAGTTGTGTAATTCTTATAGAAATAATGAAAATTGTGCAATTATTTTAGCCAGAAGCAGAAATATAGTTTTTCCATATTGAAGATACAAAGTCAGTCGGCAGTCGACCATTACTAAGTTGAACTATAAGCTTTCAAGTTACAATGAAGTTCCTCACACCTGTAATTTATAATCAAGCTTCCCATCTTAGTCTTAAAATAGAGACCCTGGTGAGAGTAAAGTCACCAAAAGAAGCTCACAGTAGGCTCATTAACCATTAACCTGCTGGAACTGAAAGGGATTAGCCTTTGCCACCAGTATAGAGCCAGGCCAGCCTGCACATCCGTGCAGTCTGACCAGGCTCTATACTGTTGGTAGCTCTATTTTTGTATTTTGATATTGAAATCCCTTAAACTTTTAATGGACTGTTCCAAATTCAAAGCTGGGCAAATCCATTACAAAGTTTCAGCATGATCAGGGTCAATATCTTATAAAATGTATAGCTGGTTTTCTTTGAAGTAGGGAGTAATGACTTTGGTGTAATATTGTTTTGTATTGTAAGACCTGAATCAGTCATCATTGAAAAGAGGGAATGTACAAGACCTTTAGTGTCTCATATATACCTGGAAAGGCTAAGTAAGTACATGAACTTACTTTGAACATGTAATTTGCAATCAGTTCTTTTAAGGGTTGGGAAAACTTGATGACAACATGAAAGGAATACATTAACACAAACTTGACTAATTAATTAGTTTTGTAGAGAATATTTCATTAGTGGAAGCCTGACATCAGGGGATTGCTTACAGATAATTATGTAATCTAGGTCAAATTGAGAACTTAAGTCTGCAGAAGGTCCTATAGTACTGAGACGGTCCATCTATTTTTTCCCTGTTTCTCTATTAAGTTCATGAAAGAATTTGAAGTGTTTCATAATACCTGAAAGAATTTGAAGTGATTGACAGACATTTCCATCAGATGTAGATCATGTGTCATATTCTCAAGACCTTGTGTCCTTAAGACAAGGTCAAGATCATGTTTCAGTACACAAAGTTGACATAAAACTAGTACTGATGTGAATGCTTTATGTTTTTAATATACTGGGAGGTCACTGTCTTGTAAATAAGCCTTACTTTCAACCATAAGGGGGCACATTGTGTCACATACTTATAGGCATTTCTATTTCGAGGGATTTTAAGATTCGCCATTAAAAACATTGAGATTTTGACCAGTACACATTTATGTTGAAATGATATTTTTTACACTTGAATCAACCTCTGTATGTAGTATTGCTTAAAAAAAATGCAGCCAATCAAATATGTTCAGAGTGCCTGTAAAAATGACCCCCAAATCTACTGTCCTCAGAATACTGTCAGTATGTCTCCTGTCATACATGGGAAGAATATTAGTCTACAGTAAAGTGTCTTTCATACCCTTAAACTGGTAGTTAGCACAGAGTTAATTAGATTTATACCTTCATTGATTGATTTATAAACTCAATTCTCAGTGGAATGTGCCTACTGTAGTTGTTGCGTACAAATTTGTTGCCATTCTGTGGAGAAAATTCCACCATTATTGGATTCCATATGTGCTGGCTTGATTGGTTGATATTTTGCATTTTGACAGGGAATATGTTCTGGTTTTAAGCATAGTTATGAACCAGTTCGATTAGGAAGTAGTGGAAGTTTGGCTTTGTGAATTTAACTGAACACACATAGACAACTGTAGAGACATTTGTTTTTGAGTATCCGGGCATGATTGGAAGTGATGACTAAATCTAGCTGTTGTGAAATCTTATGTGATATTTATTTGACATTGTGATAATCTCTTTTGTAGCAAAAATACACTTTAATTTAAACTTACATTTTGTGTATCGAATGAAGACTTCAGTATTATAATAAGCAAATAAATATTTACAATTTTGCTCACAATTTTCTTTTCAAGCAACTTTCAAACAGCATTACTTCATTTGCCTTGAATCAAAAGTTCAGAATAACTTTTTTTTCTTAATTTAATATTCATCAAAGGATCTGATTGAATTAAATACCTGCGTGCAGTTACAACTTATATAATTAGGATAAAATAGGAATACTTCATTATAAAAGAGTTCTTCTAGTTGAAATGAGAGATATAACAGTGGAGGTGAAATACGAACAAAGGAATTATGCATTTCCAGTTTGGGCAGCTTATTTGGTAAGCACATCTTGAAATCTTAGAGAATTGATGTAGTTAGTGTACAAGTGAGCTGGCATTTTAGGGGGAGTGGGGTATTGTTGTTGTTTCAAGGTATTTTAGCCCTCGTAATTTTTAAATAGCTAAGGGCTGTATTGTAAGGTGTCTAATTATATTTAAACTTCTTATATTTTATTTTAATTGAATAATTAAGATCATAATAAATTATTAATAAGTTCTTGTAACTAAGGCTAACTGAAATGCTCACTGACTGCATTCTGGAATTATTGTAAGTCAGAATCAAGCAGGGTTGAGGACTCTGATCATGCAGTCAAAATAAGAATCCACTGAACAGTTTTGAAAACAATTCCTTAGTTAAAAGGGAAAATGTTTTATCTGCCTTTTATATTCTATGTTTGTAGGAACCTTTTGTTTTCTCCATTTTTAAAAAAAAAAACTCTCAAAATGTTTGCTGTCATTTCAGCTTAATATAAAGAAATCAACAGAAGTAACAATTTACATATTTTGGTTTTATCAGTATGTCATTTACTTATGTTGGACTTCAAGTAATATTAAATCGTGTTATAATCATATAATTATTACTCTTGCAGGAAAATTGTCCAACAAATAAAAATTCTATAAGGGTAACTTGTTTAGATTTAATTCTCAAATAGATATGTCCCTAGTATTTTGAAAATAATTATTGGTATGCCATTCTCATGGTGCAGAGATGCACTTTTATCTTATTTTAGATGCATTTTCCGAGAAATGTTTCTGTCATCTTAAATAATTATTTTATTGTCATTTGAAATTGCCGCTGTGCTGTAAATCAAAAGAAAGTCTTGTTGACGCATTTTCCTGGTAAAATTATTTCTCAGCTTTTGTGGCATTATATTTAGAAAATTTCAGTTGTTTATACAAATATATGTGGGTTTGAAGGACAAAATTACTAAGTACAATTTGACATTTGGGATTATTTTCATAGCGGCTAGACAGTTTATGTACCTTCCTCAGAGAATTAACCCACACCCCATTCTGATTTAATTTATGTTTCTTAAAATTTATTCTTTTTGGTGATGAAATAGTTAAGAACAGTAATAATAGACTGAAAGGAAGAAAAAGGCATTGTTTATATCACAAAAATATGAAAAACTCTGGCTTTGCTTATAAGTTTATATAAGATACTTTAAATAGGTGTAGTAATGAATAAATAACCATATCATTTCTAGTCTTTGTTTAATCTTGTTTTTTATGGTGTCTGACTTTTATGGAAAAAAAACTGCAAGCTAAAATCTAATAAAGCATAAAAAAATATGATTTAGAAAGCAAAATTCAGTTATTTTAAGAATTACAATAAAAAAGAACTGACAGACCCTTTTGAAATGTTTTTTTTTCTTCATGTAATTTTGTGTCCATTACACTGCATTATAAATGATAAAAGTAAAAAATTATTGAAAAAAAAATTGGAAGGAATAAAAAACAATATTTTTCAGAAATTTTCTTTGCTTATCTATTTAAGAAATCTAAAATTTATGTTCTTTTAAGACTTTGATTTAATTTTAGTTTAATTGAATGTTGAATAAGTCTAACTGAAAGTGACACCAGCTGTTCAGTAACTTCCTTGATGTCAAAAAATGTGTTACGTTTGATATCATCTGACTCTATTTCAAGTAAATTATTAAATTCTTTATTTTTATCCTATTTTAAGCTCTTTTTAAATTGCAAATCTGAAATTCAAGTATGTGCAACAGAAGCTAAGAAGTAAAAACAACTAAGAAAATTCAGAGGATGTGGATAGTGCATTACCTTAGAGCTGAAGAGCTTTTGTGCCAGTGGTTAATTTCCTAGGCCCACCAGGGTAATCAAGTTCTAGCCACAGTGTGATGTTTATTAAAATTTTATTTCATGGATTAATTATAATTGTCAGTTTTAACACCCTCTTCCAGTCAAAGTCATATCAGTTGGGGAGTTTACCTAACCATTGTTTGTTAGAAGGATATCAGTATTAGATTCTCCTTCTCCAGAAGAATTAACTGCAAAATTTCATGCGTATGTGATAATGGTGAATAGTGGAGCTCGAACCCATGACCATCTGTCATTGAGAGATTAAGTGATTTGAAATGTTGCTTTAAGCAACATGAGACCATTAGGAGACAGGTTTGCTAAATTACCAGGACAAGTTTAAGAGACTTCATATCCACATCTGCTTCACTACATTCCTGTTGTAACAACTTATTGTATTCACCCCTTCTAGTGTGCCTGCCACTATAAGTGCCCCCTCATGTGTATTTTGACTTGTAAATGAATAGGCACCCCATTTTTGCAGTAGGAATCATGTAAATAAACATGTTTTTGCATCGTTGTTTCTTTTCTGTTTTGTATTGGAATGTACAGACTTTACTACCGACGTGAAATAAAATAAACTTCCGTTTTTGATTTTATGAACTTTTCTTGCATCTTGAACTACACATTAGGCTTTATGTTAGTACCCTTTTAAGCGACACCCTTCTGTAGAGTTTTCTAAGCACCCTATTGCACGCTAGATGGGGCGAAAGGTACTAAAGAGTGAAAGGTACTGGCAGGCTAAATTCTTATAAGTGTTTGGTTCCATTATAAGTCAGGTGTCTGTAGAGTGTTATAACTAAGTTGGAATAATATATAAGCTTATTGTAGCCGGGTACGTATAGGTACTGACTAATACTATATACTCACGAATGACTTTTGCTGAACCATTATTCACCACCAGACAAAGTGTATATATTATCAGTGGTTCCAGAGCCGTTCTTTAAAATCTCAAAAGCAACGTAATGATTTGTGGTTGGAATCATTGCAGAAGCTGAATGTGAGTACAGATGTGGCCGGAATTTGGATCAGTTACATTTAAATCATCCAATAACAATGCCTCAAATCTTCTTCATTTCATACCGCGTCTTATAGGAAGGTAAATGCAAAAAGTACACATTTTCGACCTGAAGTTAGGAGTGTGTCTTATAAGCAAAAGCGTCTTATAGGCGAGTATATAATTATGGTATATGGTGATATTTCACTTAGTAGCACTCTGTGGCTTGCGATAGCTCAGTTGGTAGAGTGTCTGCCCCCATAATCCTTGCTTATACCCAGTAGATAAGTTATGATAAATTTATAGCAAATAAAAGAAATTAATCTTTTCGATGAAGAATATGTAATATATCTTGTCTCAATACATGAGTCTTCATTTATATAAATCATCAGTATTGATTAATTATACTGTTACATTGAAAAAGTAATACACTTGAGGAAATTAGCTTGTATTTAAATATTTGCACTTATTCCTTCCTTGTAATCAGACATTTTAAATATAATAGATGAACTGGAAAATTGAAGCTTCAGAGGGAAAATCAATGCTACCATTTCATGCATATTTGATTATCCTTACCAGAATAAAAGAATATGGGATGGTTTCTGTATGAAAAGACATGTAGAAAAAGCCTTCTGTGGTGAAAAAGCTAGAGTTTTGAAGGGCCAAGGTCATTTTCTCCAAGGCCTAGGTCAAACATCAAGATTGAGATTTGAAATGCAAAATGTTTGGAACACGGAGCAATTTTTATGTGTCAGTGGTGTCCTTTTGCTCATATTGTCTTTTTTTGTTGTTGTTTATTACCATGAATATTTGGGACTTGTCAACCTTTAATTGTTTTTGAGATGGCCAAAGGTGTGTTGGACACTGCTATCATGATAAGTTCTGTCTCAGTATCATCCTGTACAGAGGACCAAATGAGCAATGAGCAATGTAGACAACTTTAGCTAACTTGACTGGAATGTTGTCACTCCTCAGGGAAATTAAATGTTTGCTGCAATTTTCACAAGATGTGTTCTTGGCAGGTATCATGCAAGGCTGTAACCTGTAAAGTCTATGGATTATTTCTTTGGTAGCTAAATGGTTAGGCTGTTCACCTCTAGTTTTGAAGGTCACAGGTTCACTTGATCGTCACTATCCAGCTGGACCTTCAGTCTGTTCCTTGTCAGTAACTTCCTTGCCTTGTCACAATTAAATGTTTAAGCCTGTATTGAAAATGTGTCTGAAATGAAAGCATCTTGATTCTCTCTCTTGCTGGGTTAGACAATATTTTATAGGCATTAATTATTTTATTGCTTACAATAAATTTTCTAGCTGGTAATTTCTAGGGTCATAGGTTGCAGAGGTATGAGTTTATTTCAAAGGAAGAAAAATATAAGCTAGGTTATGTCCCATAAGAGTTTGGTCTCAAAAATAACCTGATTAAATGTTGAAACAAGAGTCACTTGCATTGATTTGATGTTTTAGCAGGGGGAATAAAAAAGGTCTTTAGTGCTTTTGCAAAGCCATAAAATCCTCTTAAGACCACCTTAAACTAATAGCACCACAAAGCAATATGGTTTGGAAAAGCCTTATTTAAGCTTAACACAAAGGAGGACATGGCTTTTTATTTCCATTTTAAGGCTTCAGAATGACTCCTCATTTATCTTTCATGTAATTCTCATTTGTTCCTAATTTTCTTTATTTGGTTTTGACCTAGTTTCTTACATTTATGTTTTTTAGGGGTTTTGCCCTTATCTTGCTCTGGGATCCTAGATTCGGGTTTCATGTTTTAAGCGAAAGAAACATTTTCATTTCTTGAGAAAGGCAATAACTGGTAAGGTATTTTACTGGCAAAAGAAAATACATTTTAATTGGTGAAGAAGAGATTACAAAACACATGATAATATATATTGACTGTTGCCATGGCAATATTTCTTATAAAAAGTTCAGTTTTCACAAAGAAATTTTGATAAAAGATATTGCCTATGATATAAAATTGAGAATTTTTGTCAAATTTGTACAGAAATTTTTATTTTGAGGCCATTATTTCTATACTATAAGCTTCGTTTCACTCTAGATGCAAGCAACTTCTGAGAAAGTCTTCAGTATATTGCTACATTATTCAGACATGATTATTATATTCCTTGTTTAAGTATTTCAAGAGATGGAAACATTAGTCTGGAGATTTTGGTACCAGTAATTCACTAGGGATAAGTGTGACAGATTGCATGTCAGATGTACTGAAAATTATGCATGATTGAAATTGATGTTAGATGCCTTTTACTGAGATTAACATCAGGATTTTGGAAAGGCTTTTTCTAAATGATGAAATCCCATCACTGGTCCTATGGGAGACAATTTTTGACCAGATGATTTATGGGTAAATGTAGTGGTAGATTGCTGTTCACAAGAGGCTTTTGAGATACCTCTTATGTTGAAGACTGCCTGAATTAGCCAGCATTTAGATTCTCTTCACATTGTAAAGACAGGGTTTCGTTAGATTAATAGGTATGCAGAAACTCCTGTTACAAATGATTTCCTTTTTTTAAGCGCTGTAAAATTCAGAAGCAAGCTTTAACCAGATACACTTAAATTGGAAAGCATTAGCATTGCTAGCAAAATCAATTTCGAAATCAGTTTGGTTACTGGATTAAAAATTCATGACTTTGGCCTAGAAATAAGCCATATATGTTAAATAAAACACACATATAATTTGACAGCTGTATCTAATCAGTCTGGTACTCTTTTTTTTTTGTTGTTATGCCAGCCTTAGTGCATTTTGCCACTAAGAGACAAGTGTGTGGCCAGAAACAAGAACAAAATATTCCATAGCATGTGTTCCTTAAGTACTTTTAAGGGAAGAGAGAAGCCAAATATAAATGGATCTTAAGTGATATGGACATCAAAAGATATAGCAAAAACTTTGTAAGATGATAAATATGTTAATTTTGTTCTCCCTGATGATACGGACATAGATAGTGATGTTGTCCATGGAGTTAGGGTTTCATTTGTTGAAAAAATGTATTGGGTACAAATGTCATAAAGGTCAAAGGCATTGACCACACCTAATTGTGCCACCACTGTAACATACTTACCTAAAAACACTTTATCAGGTGTTTCACAATATTCATTATTGCAATTCTTGAATATTTCAGGCCAGACGCAATGACAGGGAAGAAATACGTAAAAAGCTCGCAATGGGTGGGGAAGATGGGTTGGATGATGATGATGACGATGATGATGAAATTACATACAAGAAACCAAACATACAGTCACGATTACATAGTGGGTTACAGGTACGATAATAATTAATATTTATTCTTCAGCTGTAGTAAAAATAATTATTGCAGACAATTGTGTATTGATTTTATAAAAGTTAGCATAGTGTTTTCAAAATGCTTATAGTTCAAAGTAAGGGCTTTTCAAACAAAATATGCATGACCAATGTCTCAAACATATTAAATAGCTTTCTGAATTTTCCAAATACCCTTAATTTAAATTTTCATATTACTTTTAAGTCAGTGCAGATATATTTGAAATTCAAAATGATACCTTAAATAATGACTGTATAAATAAATGCAAGCATTCTGGAACAGTGGTCAGAGGTATAGAGTGCTGGACTCCCAATCCAGAGGTTGCTGGTTTGAATCTAAACGGGGGTGAAATTTTTTAGAGACTTTTTACATTCAACACATCTGTTACAAGTACTGGTTTGATTCCAGGAAATGTCATTGAGTGGGATGAATGCATCTTCCCTCAATTATCAGTGTGAAATAAATAATTTGGTAGGTTTAAAATAAATGACATCTCCCCTGTTAAATCTTTTATTGATGGGAAAACTGCAGTACAAGTGAAAATTAATTGTAAATGTTACATCAATAGCTGATGGTTTGTTAAATCTACCCTGAGACCCACAAAAAGGGAAAGACATTTACCAAATTATTGATAATAAACTTCTTTTGCTTGTTTATCATTATACATAGCAATAGAGTTTACTCATGGTGTGGTCCCCATTGCCATAGTTACACTCATGGTGTGGTCCCCATTGCCATAGTTACAGTGAAATTGAATTATTGTAAGACTGTCCCAAAATGGGCTAATGTTTTCGTATTCACTGCGTCAGCATGGATTACAGTATTATCATTTTACCGAAGCTATAACAATGGAAGTTCCAAGCTTACAACTCTTCCGTTACAAAAATCTAGTTCGCAATACAAAGTAGTACCAAGAGTCGCAGAAAGGCGAATAGCATAGCTGACCGATGCTGACTGCTTAAATAGTCCAGTCATAAAATCTTAGTTATGTAATCGCTGATCTTCCATTGATAAGATTGTTGAGGTCAGTGCAAGGTTCATTATCAACAGAACGGACTTTAATTAAAGCACTGATAAGTAGACATGTTTAAATGTTGCTCTTTCTTTTTAATAAAGTTTGAACTATTCTAGTTATTGCAGAGCTGTCATGTCGATATAACACTGTTAGGCACTGCCTCAAGGATTGCTTTCGAATGGCAGTTAATACGTCAGTGCTTGGAGTGCTTTGATGTACAGTATAATGTAGAATGATATAAAGGAGTTGGGGTGTTCATATTCCTGAAGAACAAAGTTCTTTAACTAATAATAGTCAATCTTTTGAAAAAGATGTTAGCTACATTTGTATCATTAAGTTTTTTATAGGAAACTTAATGTGCCCACAATGCAGTGTAACCAATCTTAAAATCAGCTCTTTTTCTAAGAGTGGATTGTAACCATGAACTTTCCAATTTTAAATATGAGTACTGAGAAACTAATTATTCAAGATGCCTGCAGCTACTGTTGAAATTTGAGTATTTCTCCTGTTCCAGTTTGGAACCAGACAATAATTAAGATTTTTATATTTGCAATGTCACAGTAATCATAATGAAAGAAATGTAGTTGACATGAAAAGGTCAAGGTCACATTAAATACTCAGTAAACCTGGTATTATTTAACAGAATTACGTTTGGCATTATGATATATTTTCATCAGGCTCTAAATTGAAAAGGTCAATTTAGCACTACAACATGATAATAGGTTTTAAAAAGACTGATTAGAAAGAACAGAGGTGAAGATGACATTGAGATAATTAATTTACCAAGGTTAGAACTATATAAGAGGATGGTTACACATTCATTAGAATTAGATCCTGTACTATTTATTCAGTATAATGAAGAATGAGTACAGGATATTATCTGTTAATGCTAATAAAATAAATGTTTAATTCTTCTGTTATGAGGTTACACGTGAAAATGTAAAAACGAAACAAAGTTCAAGGTCTAAATGTCTTAAGAGTATAGTCAAACATGTCTTATGTGACTTTCCATTGGACCATCCCAAAAAGGTCACATATTACAGGGAGTCTTTTAATCTAGGTCCACAGAAAATGTAGTCAGTTGTTTCATATTGCTATATGTACATGTTTGTATATTCTTAGATTGTGTTATTTTGTTTTGCTGAAGATATAAGATAATCTCTCTTTACATAATTTATTACATCATATAGTTAAAATGGTTTTAAAAATAAACATGTGTCCATGTATTTTTAAATTATCATGTTTGAAAATAAAATAAAAACATAGAAATATTTCAAGTCAGCCATCTTTACGTCGGTATTCGATATGCATGGTTGTTTGTACATGTCTCTTTCCGCAGGTAACGATTGGTCAAACAGTTGTAATCATGCAGTATCCGCACCTAACGATTGGTCAAACAGTTGTAATCATGCAGTATCCGTACCAAAGATTGGTCAAACAGTTGTAATCATGCAGTATCCGCACCTATTGATTGGTCAAACAGTTGTAATTATGCGTTCATTCATAGGTTTAAAGATAATATTTATTGGGTTTTTTTTCTCTAAAACTTGGACAGTTATGACCAGTTGTTTCGTATTGTAATCGGAATATACGTCAGTTGGACTTAGCCATATAAATGTCACTGGATGCAAAAATTACAGTTGTTTGTCGCATCAGACCGGTAGTCGTTTAATACACTGACTATAATCTAGTGATTTTCGTCGGGTGGTCTTAAATAGGATCGTATACGACAGGAAGTCATTTAAATCAGTGAGTCACTAAGGCAAGTTTGGCTATAAATGCATAATCCCTTATAGAGACCAACCGTAATAAATCTGAATTTTTAATTAATTTGAAGTCACATAAAAAGTGCTTCATTCTGCTTTCAGATATGTTTTATGAATGAATCACCCGGTGACACAGACAACGAGGGCCTGTCTCCAAGGCAACTTGAAATCCATGACAATGCAAAACTGATGAAGAAAGTCAGTAATCTTGTTGATTCAGATGTAAGTATGAGTGATTATTGTAATGCTTTCACTAAAGTGTTTATAGTGTCCCCTCATCCATACATCAGTTAGTTCATCCTCACATGTTTGTGTGCCCAAACTTCCTTTAAAAGAAAACATGAAACAAAAAGCCAGCTCATTCTGCTTTGTTCCAGGACAGTCCTGTCTGTCGAGAGTCATTAATTTAACATTATCTGGTAGACTGAATATGGTAAAGAAAATGGGCACATAACAAAGGTTTTGTCCAACATCATGATTATGTAACTAAGATATTTTGAGGATATTTAACTTATTGTCAGCCTGAAAAACTTACAACCCTTGGTTTAATTTGAAACAGCATCCTCCAGAAGCTGACACTCATTCAAAGTCCACCAGGGGAGAGAGTAACTGGTGACTTTATGCTTTATACATTTCTGGCATGTCAGTTCTGGTTTGAATCCAAGAGGCAGTCTTCAAGGGAGACAAATACAAGTTCATACATGTGATATCCCGGCGGGATTTAAGAAAGTCACGTTATTCCACATCAATTCCAGCTGCCCCGGTATTAATTAAAAATTCCCGTTATTAAAATCAAGAAGAAAAAAAATCTTTCATCTGCCGACGTCAATAACTTGCTAAGCTCCGATTATGGGCGGAGCTTATACTCGGAAACGGCGATCAATACATACTACCTTCAAAGCATTGACCAATCAGAGCGCATTTTACTACTTTCATTGAATTAATCCTGTGTTGACACTCGATACACAATTAACACATTTAGCCATCAACGGGTGTTGAATTGGGTCAATATAATTCGATTGGGGATGTACACCCAGTAGAAAATTGTTGTGTACAACTTAACAAATTAATTGAATGCTTAATTTTAAAGGCAAACAGTTAAACATCAATGCGTTACTAGTGTTACTCTAACCTTTTAAACAGTGTAAGGAAATGACTAAAATACTTTTTGCTATTTTTGTTTTAATTCTCAGATTTATTTATAAGAAAAGGTCAAGTAGTTTTAAGACAAGCTTAACAAATTGTAGGAAACCAGTTTCAGCAAATATTTAGTTCATTAAACATAAGGCAGCGAGTGAAAATCTCGGATAAATTCCGTTTGTCATATATTTCCGCGAACCCACCGTATTTTAATATTTATAGAAAACAGTGTCTTGGAGACTTTTTATATGGCAAACTTACAACATTCAATTGATTGATTAAGATAAGTGTTCATTATTTAATTATAAATACCAGTTTTTCATTGAAAAAGTTTCCTTTTCTCTAAGACTTAAATATTTCTGTTGTGGTTACTTTTGAAAGCAACAATTATAATGAATCAACATAATTTACATCTTAAAATCGTTTGTACTTTTGTTAAAAAAATTCTGGTGAAACTGGAAACACATCCCAGACTTTTCACAAAATAAGATCTAAGTGTAAGGACTTAGGTCCAAAAGCTAAAATTCAAAAGACAAAAAAAAATTCAATCATCAGTGGGAATCTGAATATAAGTGGATAGGAAAGTGTGCTAAGGGAACAGATTATGCCTTTTGCATGTGGTGCAACCTTGATGTATTAACAAAAAACACTTCATTAGTTTTCTTTTCTGTTCTTCTTGTCTTTCTTTTTGCGAAAACGAGTTGATAAAAAATTCCAGTTTTCAAGCTAAAAATCCAGCTGAAAATCCAGTTGTGAGTTACCGAAGTTATCACATGTATGCAAGTTGCAAGAACTCGTTTTCCAGTAGATGTAAAATATTAAGGTTTTGATAAGTGACCAACAATCTTTAGATCCGGAGTCCAACATTCTACGATTTTCCTTCACAGAAGCTCACAATATATGCTTGCTGACTGGTCTCGGAAACAATCCATAAGGAGCTGGAACATGGTGTATTTATTTTGCATTTAAATGTCTCCCAGGTTGTCTGCAGTCTATAATATCAGTGCACAGACCTATTCCGGAGGAAATATTACATTACAGAATGCAGTCTGAAAGGCTGGATAAAATTTGATTATTATCTTATTCATTGTTATTGGGAAGGACCGATCATCTTTCATTATTGAAAAACGTTAATGGTAGGCAGATGCCAATGTTTTAAGACATTATTTTGTGTTAGGAGACAGAAAATGGCCAATAAACTTTATGGAATTGTTTGGCTTGCTGGCATGTTGCAATAATTCTTAATAAAAACAAAATTGCTTTCCTCATAATTCTTGAGAAAAATGAAAATAAGAAGAAAAAATATTCTGATACGCAGTTCAAAATGGCCTGCATCTAGTTTTAGACGAGGCAGATATCTTGGGATGGAATTTTGTAAGGAGATGGATATTTTTTGTTGTTTTTATTTTCTGAACCCTTTTTTCAAACAAAGACTAGTTGACTCCCTTCACCATATTATAGAGAGTAAAAGTTTGTGCACTCAGAAAGTTATTTGCTTAGTGAACATGTACTTACATTTATTTGTTTTGGGGAACTTAGATGACATCGAAAACACGTATTTTTCAACAAAGACTGACATATTTCTCTTTTTACTTCAGTTCATAATGGCTTTGTGACTTGCTTTACGAGTGTTTTCCTTCTAGTTTTTCATGTTTTGCCACCCATGCATAAATGATGGTAACGAAATAAATTGCCAAGTTGCATGTTTGACTGCAAGTGTTTCAGGGCTCATCCTATAAACATGTTTAGCAATATGTAATATAGTTGACAACAGAAAATGAATTATTCCCTGTGTATGCATTTGAATTTGTATGCTTGTCAAAGAGATGATTTATATTTGTATGCACAGAATTTTTCCTGAATTTTCTGTTAGAAAATAAGAGGAGATAAATATATGTTGTAGAAGTCGGAAAGACATTTCAGCAATTATGTACATGATCATGAGACTGTTGCACACAGCAAGTAGTTGATATATGTATGTATATGAGAAAAAGCCTTAAAGGGCTAGATTCCATTCTTGTGTCTTGGACCATAACTCAATCCATCAATAATTATTGTTCGTTTCTTCATCATATATACTGATTGCCTGTATGACCAATGCTCTCTTGAAGAGATAAGTACAATGTAGTTTTATATTGTAGTGGATGATGCAAGGTTACAACAACATGTCCCATTCCATGTCTTTTTTACATGCTCAGTTTATTATATTAGAAATGGATTTTTTAAAATTTGGTTTTGCAACAAACTTAAGACAGCCAATGGGAAATCAGACAACTCGATGTGCCACAGATCTGCTCTGTCTACAACATGAATCTTTGACATTCTGTTTAGAATATTCAAGTCTCAAATAATATTTGGTATTACTGTTGAAAGACTGTAGTGACGTCATTAGAATTTTATCCAGAAAAAGTGACTGAGCATTCATCCTCTCATACTCCTCGGCTCCCATTCGACAAAATCTAGGGCTGAATATTGGCCCCATTCCCTCCTTAAAATAGTATGGGGGTTTTTTTCCTTCCAGTTTGAAAAAAAATATCCCCATGTAAAAATCTGATCAGCAGACATAGATGAAAAATATCTAAAAATCATGCAAAATTTCCTCTTTCCATGGACCCTGGCCGCAGTCTCAAAATGCTAACAAGAGCCCTGTACTCTCTGTCACCTACCTTGAAAACTGTTTAAGGTCAAGTATTTATTACCTTGTAAAATAAAATTGCTGGTCATGTTAAGGGAGTGAATGTTGTATGACTCAGAAGTAAATATCAAAACAATTCAAGTATCAATGATCTGCCAGGAGCCCTGCCGGTCAATAGTTCTAGTTAAATTTCCTTGATTTTGTAGCTTGTTGTTACTTTCCAAAATGATGTTACGCACTTATTCATTATCGGGGGTGTCTGCCACGTCACAGACCAATCAAATAAAGTTGATTGTATTCCGTGCCTTGTCAGCATCTTGTTATACATGTAGATTACTTTTCACATAGCAAGAAGACATAATCAGCTTTCTCTACGAACGGGTTTCAGTCGTCTGAAGTTAGAAGTACTTTTTGTAATGAGACATTGCCATAGAACTTGCTTTTAGTTGTATATGGGTTTATCCCAAATATACCTTAGTCCAAACTTAAGGCTTGGATAAACATGGTTTCAGTAACATTGTGATTTCTGACAATTTTTTTACCATAGGTGACCTAAAATAACTTATAGAATTCTTAGCACGATACCATGCCCTTTTGAGTCAGACCTTGAAGTTGGTTAACTTCTGTTATCATCATGATACTACTAGTGATCTAATTACTGATACAGGGTAGTGAGTCTGAGTCCCGGTATCAGGCATATCCCTCCATGTTAGAAAAATTGACAGTAAAGTTGTATATCAAATTGTTCTGGTCTAAAAAATTCCCTGGAAGATTGTTGTGACAGATTGTAAAAACTGAATTAACTGCTGAAACATGAGTAAAGCCACATTCAGACCAAATTATAAGGTTTCACATTGTAAGGTTTCACATGGAATGAACAGTAGTACTAATTGAAAACTAAAATTATACATTCTGGAAATGTTTCGAAATCTGGGAATCCATTGATAGACCCAGACAGAAAAATCACCTGTAACGTAGTTCAATTTTATTCTTCTAATGAAATTTTTTTGCAGAGACTAAGTATTACATGCACCTAACAACTTAATCAAGCTGATAACATCTTTGGTGCTAAGATCCAGATGGATTAAATTTCACTAGGAGGTTGCAGCAAAAATAATCTAAGTTGATACAAATGAAGAACTTGAACACTAACAGCATTTTGTATACTTTGTAACCAGTCTGCGATATGTGATGATGTCCACTTCAGATGACATTAAATCTGTCCTGGATGATTGGGAATGAAATACACATACTGCTCCTTCTTCACACGATACCTGCTTAGATGTTCAGTTGTTTAATACATTGATTCATTTACGCATTGGACGTTTAAGGAGAAAATGGTCCTCATAAATTCAAATTTTATGAGCCTAATTACTTCATTTTCCAATTTCTGAAGACGGTTTTTTATTGACATAACAAAGAATGTTGAGTCACTTCTTTCAAAAAAAAAAAAGAAAAGAAAAGAAAAAAAAATTATTTTGATTTAATTGTCTGTCTCATTCAGCAATAACGTTGTTGTGATTTTGTTTATTCAAGACTTAAAATTCAGACTTAAGAAATATTTGGTCATCACCGAGTTTTTTTGTCTTCTTAGTTTTAAGCAAAGGTTTTGGTTGGTCTTAGTATAGGATAGAGTCTATGAAGTGAGAGCTTCAGCATTAAGAAGCCAAAAGGAGGGAGCATAGTGACAAACCAAGGTTTCTTATTTATATACTTAGGATTTCACTTCATAGCCTCTTTCAGACATAGTGTTTGCCCCTCCCATTTTTATCTTTCACATTTTTTCGTTCGCTTCTTAATTTGGAACTTACCATATTCGTGAGCAAACCACTCCCATATGTGCACTGACACACCTGTGCAGACAATGAGTTTCAGCATGTAAAAAATTAGAACTTCATACATAAGTGGGGAAATCGCAATTCTTCACAGATAAATTTACAAGAAATTGAAATATCGTTCCTTTCTGATTGGCTAGAGAAGTAGGGCAGACTAACTTGGTTTTAATTTAACTTTTCTGTCTTTAAAAATGTATTCTAATGTTGTTTATCTCAGACACAATGTCATGTCTCTGTGGTCATAAGGTTTGGACCACCAATTTTAAGGCCGGCTGATAGGTCATAGACAACAAAATCTAGAAGTTTGACAGTTTCGCTGATATAATAAGGTCTGTCTTAGCTCTTTTAGCTGTCACCCTACTATTCCTGGTTTGTTGAAACTGACAAAATTTACTGATCGTTCACCCAAGGGAAACATAGAAAGAATGACAATTTTATTACAATAAGATATTTTAAGTGTACAGAGAAAAGAAAACAAGGAAGACTCCCAGGGAATATGAATTTCATTGTTTATCAAATTACTAGATACTGTTCTAAGCTGTGTGACATTTTTTTCTGTTTTTTATTCACAACAAAGTATTTCCCCAACAAAAAACTTGTTTCATTTTTATTCCAGAATAATCTAAGTTCTGTGACAGATTTGAACAACCCTGCACCACCTGGCACGTCTCAGCCGAGTTCAAGCCCACCAAGATTAAAAGCTAAAGAAGATAATGCGAAACCTGAGGATTTCCACACGCGTCAAGAAAAACTTCAGAATGAGGCAAAACTAGCACTTGCACAGGTTTGAATTCTTTTATTGGCATGTTTTTCATCTTCTATTTTATAATTTATCGGCTTAAGGTCTTGCAGCCTTAAGCAGCGTTTACATCAACAAAAACCGTTTGTTTTAGAAAAATAATCTGATTGGATAAAAAGTGATTTAGTACTATTTGATTTGTTTTACCATGCATCCATACAGAAATTGTTGTGATATTACTGGCCCAAAAGGGTGTAAGTGTACATGACTTCCGAAGGTGTATCGAGTTTCTCTATGTTTATAACATTTTGATTATTTTCTGATGCTCTCTCCAATTCGATTCGTTAGTCCATTTTCATTTCAGTCTAATTCTACAACACTAGTGAAGACTAGTGATTTGTCTGCACCATCCTTTCATTCTAATCATGGTCTGCACTGTTTGCTATTTAGATAGTGAGTCTTCAGTATTCAGTCTTTAAGTCTTGGCAAACTCCGTTAAAGATATTCAGCAAGATTAGGGTTTAATGGCTGTAGGATTGCTGTAGCGACAAACAGTTTTACTGTTTATTCAGTCAGATATATTCAGTAACGTCCAGACATTAGTTCTAAAACTGTAATAAAAAGGAAGTTAATGTTACCTTCTTTGCCGATTTGATTTGACAGAAAAGAATCATGAAAGTCTGATGTTTCTATTTTCTGTGTTTATCTGTCTGAGTGGATTTCTCATGATATTATGCAACAGTTTGTCTCTGGTCTTTTTCATTACCAATGCACTTCTTTAATTCTGTGGCACTTTTCAACACAAGTCCTTCATAAAAAGATGAATTTTTTCTCATTTTAATATGCAAATACTTGTTTGTTATGTTTTATATATTTTTAGGCAAAAAGAAAATCATGTTGTGTGGCTTTGATCGAAACTAAAATTAACGATCTGTGTCTAATAGATTTATTTGACTTGTATTGTTTACAGCTCACACTTAATTAAAAGTATGTAAGTGCCGATAAGGGTTTTTTCGAATTTTGTTGTAAATATTTTATAATACCAGTTTTCCTTTTTATATCCTTTTAGAGGTTACATTGCACCACGCATCACATACAGTTTGTCACTAACTCCTGCTTTCCATTTTCCTTATTGTCAAAGAATACGTGAACAGAGGAATTGTCATGAAACAAATCATGAAAGAAAATTGTGTTGTGTTACAAAAACATTCTTTTGTCCCACAGAGGTGACAAACAGTGAATTTCCATAGAAAACAAGGGTGACATTGTCACAAAATACCCCCGTCACAAAATCTTTAGGTGGAGATGTGGGCATTAGGGATAAGAAGTGTTAGCTGGCAAGCAAGTTTCTATTCTTGCAACTGTGTTGTTAAATGAACCTTAAAACAAATTAGTAGGGAACATATGCACAGGACCCTAATTAATATAAATTAAGATTCAGATTTAAGATTCATTGCATGTAAAAGTTTTGCTCCAGACAAGCGTTTTTCAGAGATCTAAGTGTGACCTTGACCTTTGACCTAGAGACCTGGTTCATGCACAGGGTACTACGTCTCATGGTGGTGAACAATTCTATAAAATAACATTAAAATTCCTCCATGCATGTAGGAGATATGCTCTGGACAATATCTGGATATTCCATCATCTTTAGTGACCTTGACCTTGCATATATTGACCTGAATTACATGTGTCACTGCCGTAGTCATGATAATGAGCATTTGTTTTACAGTCCATCAATAAATGATGGATAAATGGTCCCTATACACATCTTGATATTTTTATCTGAACTTTGACCTCTATTTGTGACCTTGACCTTTGCCGCAGGGACCTACTTTTGCGCACAACACTCCACCTCACAATGGTGAACATTTGAAGTTATATTGAAATCCCTCAATGCATGTAGAAGTTTTGCTCCAGACAAGCGTTTTTCAATGAGCTCTAAGTGTGACCTTGACCTTTGACCAAGAGACCTTGTTCATGTGCTTGACACTGCTTTTAATAGTTGTGAACATTTCTATGAAGTTTCATTAAAATCCCTCAATGCGTGTAGGAGATATGCTACAAACAAAGTTGGACACCGCCCGCCCACCAGAGGCGTTCCCATAATACATCCCGTTTTTCAAACACACGTATAAAAAGGTTCGAAAAAGTGTTTCCATTGAATTATGGTCTCCAACAATTTTTGTATGCATTGTCCTCTGTTCACCTTTTTCCTCTTTTGTTTAATATTAGATTGAACACCTTTTTGCTCTTGTCTTCTATTTGGGTTCATTTAAAGGTCTTTGACTCGATAACCTATTGATTCCAAAGAATATTGTGATGGCTTTTCATACAGACGACAAGTAACGGTTCTCTAGATAATAGTTATTGAAGTAGAATGTTTTGTCATGTGTGATTACATAGAGACATTTGTCCTTACTGAAGGCTCATTTAATGCTATTAAGCTATTTTATTGTATTGTTTGTGTGAAAATAAGTCATTTTGTCTCGTTGGAACTGGTATTGACTTTGGAACATTAGGGTGTTGTTTGTTGCATATTGATTTTTTAAGCTTAACTGAAATTTGAGCTTAAAAAAGAACTTTTGTTGTGGCTGTTGACAGTTTCTTTAGAATGAAAATACATTTCCAAAGCCTTTTGCTATTTTAAATGATCAAACTTGACTTGAACGGTTCAAAAAGCCTTTATGCACAGACCCCACAAAAAGCTTTAGAATAATTTTCTGTCATTAAGACCTGCTCTAACTAGAGAGACTATTAAAAGTTTCTGTCATGGGGTGGGTGTCACTTGTTTCTTTATTATTGTTTCTGAACCTTGATTTCTTAAATGGACTAGTCCATCTTTTTAAGAAGGACACACCCATTTAGCATTTATAGGGGTATAAAAATTGAAACTTATTGACTGATCAGTGCCGACCATGATGAGACTTAGTAAATGGAGGGGCAGTTGATTTTGGTCTGCCCTGGTGGCAAAAGATGGAGAAAAATTGCTGCCAGCAACATTATTAATTATGAAGAAAACTTACTAAGTGAAATGCTAACATGTGATGATGAGGACAAAGTTGCAATCTTGTTTTATTGAACTGAAGGTATGTGTGAGATGGAAAAAAGATGTTTTTAAAAAGTTTATGCATTTTTGACATCCTTTATTATCTGCAGGCTGGTTCCATGGCTCACATGCAACTGGAAATTGAGAAACAGTTGAAGAAAAAGTCACCAATGGCAGAAATGGTAATTTGATTTGTTTGCAGTTTTTTCAGTGTTTTAATAGAATTATGTCATTATGTTTTACCAGTTTCTGTTATGTTTTACCAAGAGCTGTGGTATTTTGAGACTTTGGCCTGTTTTAAGCAGACATTGTATATTGTTTGTTAAATGTTTTAAATACTTTTTATCAAAGCATCATTTGATAGGTTTTCAAGCAGAACTATGTTTTTCTCTTTTTGGCAAAAGTTACTTTTACACAAGTAGTTCCTGGCAAGCTGCCAAAAAAATGAAAGATGTACTATCTAAACTGTACTGACAGCAGTTCCCCTGGGTGACCAGTGTCTGGTAGAAGGCGACCTAGATCAATCATTGTCAATGAGTCAGAAACTACAGTAAAACACTGTACTTTTTATGCCTCCAGAAATGGAATTGACTAATGTCAGACCTTCTATTGAGATTTTGTTTTCAGGGTAATTTACTTCTTTGAAAGGGTAGAACATTCTATTTTTTGTATTTGGAAATTTAGCCCTTTTTTATTGCCAGAGTACAGTTAGAAATTAGGGAAGAAGTTGAAATTTGCCTCCTAGAGTTGACGGCATTTTCAGTATATTGTACAAAACATTTTAGGAACTAGGGGAAAGGCCAGGAGTTTATTTTACACACCCAGATTTTGTTTTCATTTACAATGTGATTTGTTGTTCCCGAAAAAATGCCTGAATTCAGTGTTAAAAAAAATCTATAAGGTTTTGGTACTGGTTAAATATTAACTAGTTTTCTGTGATCTGAAAACTAAATGAGCTTGCATCCCATGGGACGTTGTCATAGTTTTCTGTTAGATTAATTGAATGGAAAGCCACAATAAAAGCTGGTTGAAAAAGTATCGCTTCTGTGCAAACTTTGAAATAATTAAATTTTAAAATATGTTTATGATTTTTGGCTCTTTAGGAATTTGGGGTCACTGGGGTAAATATAAAAGTCTTTTTTCTTTTCTTTTTCTAACCTTTTTTCTTTTCTGTATTTTAACTTCATTTTTTGCCTATTATAGTGTATGCAGTGCGATGCATCTGTGTCTTTCTGAGATTTTCCAGTTCTTAGTTTCTGTTTTGGTCTTAAATTTAATCTTCTTTCTTTTATCTAATTGTAAAATATGGAAAGTTCTGTTCATTATTATTTTACCAAAACCATTGTAAAATACCATTAATTTATGTCAAAATGGCAACATTATTCAAAATGTTAGTTCGCTGTGGATAACATATCTTCTTAGAATGAGAAAACAGTGTCATTGGAAGTCGTTGCGAATGATTGTTTCATCAAAATACACCAAGGACACAGTGATGAAAACTGGAACACTCCCAACTTCATTCATTTGGAAATTTATTTAGTGCACTGTGAGTTTTAATGCAGTCATGCCAACACCAAAAGTTTGTAAATTACTGGTAGTCATGATTTAACAGCCATAGGGAGTGGCAAGGAGTAATTAAGAAAACCTTTAAATGGAAGAACTTCAATCATCTAATATGCTCTGTCATTTTTAACAGATACTTCATTGACTATAGTCATATATTAATTTTGGTAACATTTTCTCATGATGAGAGAAAGGTTTATTCGCAAAAATCTCAGAGCCGCCAAATCGGTAACGATTATTTTCCTTTTATCTTGTCTCGTTTAGAGATATTACGAGAAATTGATTACATTCCATCAGGGAATGTGTCAGTTAAATTCACTCAAGTCCCAAGGCATTGATTCCCATGAAAGAGACACCATGTCGGTTAGAATGAGACACGGTGTCGGATATTGATGCCAAAGGAAAAGGCAAACACGCAAACACTGTCTGTGAGAGGGATGGGTGAAAAGTTGCGGTGTGCACTGAAAAGAGATATGTGTAATTTCCTGTGCTTAAATTATGCCCTTCGGGATTATTCGGACATTTATTTATCAAATTGAACTTCATCCTCCTATAGTGACAAATGTTTTGACACTGCAGACCATGTTTAGCCTTTCAACATCCTGTGCAGTCCAATCATAATTTGCACTGATGGCTGATGTCAAGTACGGAGTTTTACAATTGATACACCGAAAAATTATAAATGGGTCTATCCAAATAGGATGATGTCCATCTTCAAAATTAGCAGGGTCAGTGCTAGATGTAGTGTATTTATGACCAAGGATAGTTGGTAACATTCTGTCTTCAAAATTGCAGCTGCACTTATTGTGGTGAACTTTCCGTGTGAAAGGGCATGCCCAACATATACCACCAACCGCATGTACTGGCACGTGCTGGCACGTGTTCCAGTATGTTGGTCATAGAAGTTGTACGGTTCTTTAGACCTTGAAATCTGTTTATTGAAGACTGGTATCCGGTTTAAAATTTAAGCTCTTTCCTTAATTTCTTCTGGAATTATTTTCCAAATTTCAATGAATAAAAATGTCACATAAACACAGGCCAAGCTTAAATATTCTAATATAATATCCAAAGTCTAATAGATATTTACTGATATTAACTGATCGAAGCTAAGATTATACAACTGTCTCTTCAAATATGTTTAAGTCGTAAAACTATAATAATTTAACAAAAACCAAACTAGGATATCAGTGCTGAAAGAACTCGACAGTTTTTACTTGACAATCAGTATCACTTGGAATTAAGAATTTTTAAGGAAATAGCTATTTAAGTTGATTGCTAACGTATAATAAAGCCATACAAGGAATGTGATAAAATGTACTAATGGAAAATGACTTCAGAAATACAATGACGATGACAAAAACAACAATTTGTTAACCAAAATTTTGAAGTTACTTTTAACATAATTTAATTAACAAGATAAATAATGAAATTCACTGAAATAATCTTATTTTGTAATATTAAAATATTGGTAAAGGGAAAACTCTGTCACATATTCCTGGGAATTACTTCAGAAGATAGGCAAAAACATGCCAGGAGGCAAATCTCTGAAAAGCCTTTGTGGAAATAATTGATATTTGGAAGCAAAAACCAGCGGGAACAATCTGAAATACTCTTTTTCTCAGTAAAAGGTAATTTTTCAAAAAGAAAACAAACAAAACATCTGTAGGTTTCAATGGCAGTATGCCCCTTAGATATATTTGGAAATTGTTTATTCATAGAAAATATTATTTCATTTCTTGTTCCATGTACCAGTACTTTCTAGAAAGGTCATCTATTTCTTGTGCAGATATTTTCTTATTTAGAAATTCTCAGAAACATGGCAATTTGCATAAGTTGTCTCGGCAATAAAAATATTGCAGCATATTTTGTGCATAATATCTGGAGAGACACTCATTTGCATATTTTTAATCAGGCATGTCAAGTTTGATGCATTTATGGAAATGACAATTTGCATAAACAAGACAGAGTTTAACATGTAAATACCTCTCAGTTGATACATATTTTCCCTCTTGTTGAAGCCCTAAAGATTCCATTTGCATCATAATAATGATAGAAGTAGGCACATATGCCTAGAATAGCTGTATATAGCTCGGGATGGTGGTTGGCAAGTGTGTTGTACACTATGAGAAATATGGTACAAGCTCAGTATTAGACTTATATTTCTAGGTTGGAATCCCAGGACTTGGTGAGAAACATCGTAAAAAGCTCAGCATTAGACAACTACAGCAAATGAACCTTGCTTCAATACAAGTCTTATACAATGACTTACAGACACAGATTGAAAGTAAGTACATAATTATTTTTTGTTGCAGACTGTTTTATAATGTTCATTATCATCATGTGGTTATAAGAGCTACTTATAATATAAGCCATCTTATAGTATAAGCTACCTTATAATATAAGCCACACCTTAATATTCAAAGATTGGAAGAAAATATTTTACACCATACAATAGCCACAGATATTCTTCCTAGTCATGATCCGTATACAGTATCTAGAAAAATTCCAACCAAAACCTGTAGCTAACACTTTGACTTACTTGTTAAAAAATTTTAAAAGAAAAAAATATTTTAAAAGTAAATCATATTAAAATTCATTAATTTTTACAGACATTCTGCAAGTATTCTTTCACCTGAGCTTAAGTAATTATCTAAGCTCTAAAGCTCTACTTTTGAAACATAAGGAAATATTCTACTAAGTGATGCCCAGGGAATTATTCTGCAAAGTGGTTAAAGTTCATCGATAAATATATTAAGCTGAAATGGCAGTTCCTTGATCAAAGTATTATGAAGAATAATGAGCCATTTTCTTGTGTAATCCTGAAGGGTTTATTTTGCATGTTAAGGAACCATAAAGATGATGTTTTACATTGTAGAATATTGTATTTGTAACATGATACTGGAAAAAGGCAACACGCTGATCAATACTTCAACAAATGGAAAATTGCTAGAATCTGCTCATGTATTTTTTTTCTCTCTCTTTTCAAAAGGAAAACAATAGTCTAGTTTTGAATATTTTAAATGTGTTTATTATACATGTAATTTTTTGGGGGGTGTTTTTGTTTTAAATCTTAGAATGATATTGAAAAAAAAACAAATTCAGCATACAGCAAACTATATTAAAGTATGGATGAGGAGGGATTTGATAAGTATTTAGGTAAATGAAGACTATATCAGTAAGGCGGTTTATTCCCAGATTAAACCAATGCTGTTGTACTGTTCCATTTATTCTCAGATTTTGTATCTGTAATATTATACATAATTATGCATTTTAATTTGTCAGTTCTTAATGTAGAGTTCGATTTGCTTTGCCCTTCTTATAAGATGTGTGTATGTATGTTAATTCTTTAGGTTTGAATGAGGAACTGGTGCATTTACTTATGGAGAGGGATGAATTACACATGGCCCAGGACTCCATGCTTGTTGATATTGAAGACTTGACCAGGTAGTTATTTTTCCTTTCATAGCATTTGTGTAACTTGTGTAGAATTTTTGAAAATGTCAAAATCATTATTTTGTTGTCAGCAACTTACTCCAAGAAAAGGTTCCACAGATGACTGAATTTTCAGGATTATTGTTAAAATATGACAAAATCAACAGAGTTTCTTTCAAGCTAGATGATGAACTTGTAGTTGACATTGCTCTGATTATGTTATGTTCTTTGGTGGGTGGGGGGGGAAGGTTTCAAGTACGGACCTGAAATATAGAAAAAAGCAATGTTTATGTCGATGAGTATCTTCAAAACCAACTATAGTGTAGCTAAAATGTAACCATGGCAGACATTTCACAAAATTGATATAAAGAAGTTCAGATTTAGAAGTTCAGGAAAAACGGAAGAAAATTTTCACACTAGAAAAGTGAAAATACAGGATAAAAATTGTATATCACAGGAATTGATATTGTTAAAACAAAAGTGATACAGATTTATGAAAAATGTCAGCTATATTCATTAAAGGGGCATAACTCCATAGACATAAAGTTTGTGCTCTTGCATATCAATTTATATTCAGGGGAAGTAAATGTGGAAAGAAGTGAAAAAAATAGTATAGAGTAGCTTCCCTTGCTTTAAACCATCTGCAAGCATGTATCTTTTCCTGTTTGTTTTTCAGGAGAGCGGAAGAGTTAGCAGAGCGTGCCAACAGAACAGGGGGTAATAAAGGGAACAAGACCAACAATAAAGGAAAACTACCTTCAAGATAGCATACAGTACTGAATATGAAAATAATGAACTTAAGATTGACTGTGTTATTGTAATATATGATTATATACAAAACCACAAAATCTCATACAATACATATGTGAACAAGTCAGAGAGCAAAGATATTCAGCTAAAAATGGAATTCCGTTGTACTGAAAATACCGCTGATATCAGCAATCATGAATTGGTGGAAAAGAAGTGTAGACCATATTGTACTATCATATCTAATTGCTTATAGTTATTTAACAGTGTAGACTAGATAGAATCTTCAAGGTCAACAGAGTCAGAAAGTTTCTCCACATAATTTTCACCCTGCTATCACTACATTTTTTTTAATGGACAGGACCATTTTGTAACTTGGGATGAGACCATTTTATTGTTTAAGGGTGGTTTATTTAATGGAAACAAATTTTTGAACATTTTAGACCATACTCATTGTACATATTTGATGAGTTTGGAAAGTTGGCAGTTCTGGATGGAGGACTGGGGTCTAGTACTGGTTCTTTCTCCTGAAACTATCAGAAGGTAGATAAGTAGACGTCCACCTGATACGACTGTGACTGTTAGAGGTTGTTGACCTTCACCTTCAGTAATCTTATAAAATAGGTCATTCAAGAAAGCACAGCTTTATCATAGCCCTTGTTATGTGGACATTGTAATGTTTATGTCAGATTATAAAAAAACACCCATGAACTGTGTTCTTCCAGGTTGTTTTTTTAAAGCAAATTGTGAATTTTTATGTTTATTTGTGCATTTAAAGTGTTAAGGCATTTGATGAGACACGCAAAAATGTGTCAAAGTAATTGTTAAAGCTTTGCTGCACCAGAAATACGTGTCATTTATTGCCAGTGCATCAATCTGTCATTGTATAGATAGCAGCTTTTTGTGATTTAAGTGGAATTGTATTTTTTACAATACAATCTGTTTCTGAGTCTGTCATCTTTTCTTTAATTTTGTTTGATTACAAATATATGTTATTTTAAATTCATTTAGAAAACATATTAGAATATCTTACATGTAATTTTAGATCGTTTTTTCTAACTTTTATTTGTTAGAGAAGAAAATTCATTTATTGATTTTTGCTTAAATGGGAAAGTAATGCACCAGTATATTAGATATAACTTTGTGAATGTTACTAAAAATACTTAGAAAAAAATATTCTTGACAGTTTCAAAATACAATTTACATGTTGATTTTTTTACCAGCAGTGTAAAGTCATACCTACCAAAATGTAAAGTAGAATTGAATACTTATTCATGTAAAATTGTAACTTTTACAAGCAGTTGGGGAAGGATTTTACCGCTGAATTTACTAAGATATTGTTGACAAAATGATAAAAAACATGATAAAACTGTTTTGATCTTGGTGTTTGGACTGTTCCAGTTGGAAGTGTGTTAACTGATCACAGAAGAGGTGGAACCTGGAAAAAAATGTTTAAAATACTAATACTGCATTTATTATATACATTTTAAATTCTTTTTGATGTCTAAATAGAGGAGAAATATGTCACTTTTTGTATGCAGTAATGTGTAGAGTTGTACCGGTAAATGCCATTTTTAAGTGCATATGACCTTACGTTCTTCTATACATTGGATATGTAATATACAAGTGAATGAACACGGACTAATGTGGCTGAAAAAATGTAACAGTGAAATAATCCACTACTTGTCTGATACCTGTGATTAGATCATGGCATTGATTTGAACAAACCGATACCTTATTTCATAAATCTCATAATATTTCTTCAGAATTATTTAAATAGGTTTGTGATAATTTTACGTATTCTACAGTCTTAAAATGCAATTAAATGTGATATAAGTGGGTTGTTCTTTGTACTCTTTCAATCAGGAAAGAGTAGAACTTTATCCTGTCACTAATAACAATTTTGATATAATTAATGATTTAATATATGGCTCTTGATCAGGTGACCTTGTTATATGGTGATCATGTGATCAGACACACTGCTTTGAACCAAACTTTTATCGATGTAGAGCTTTCATTTTAATTTTTGTTGGTAAAAAGCAAATGAAAGTATGTGGCTGGATAAATAGAACAGAAGTTTGGTGTCGTGGATGGAAAAAGTTTATCTGGCTTGACTCCTAAATCTGTTGGGTTTGCCTTTGACTCACCAGATAAATTCCTACACCTTTTAAGATGAACTTTTTCCATCCACGACACCAACCTATTATTCTCTATCACTGTGTTGCAGTTTAATGTTATTATAATATCCAGCAAAAGAACGGTTGAAATTATCTTTTTAAAGATTGCTATATGTTGATATTGTATTGTGTTTTCTCATTATTAACTAGTTTATATTTACCATTATTCATGCCATCATTATACATTATTAAAAAGAGAAATAAAAGAAAACGAAAATTAAAAAGAAAACTTTTTTTATTGATTTTTTTTTCAGTTTGACAATTTCAAAATATGTGGTTCAGCTGATATGCTTTGATCTTCAATGTTACGGCAACACTTTGATAGCGATACTTGGAGGGACAATTTAAATCATGTCAAGTGAAGTAAAGTAAAGTGACCCTAAGATTAGTTATTGTGAACTTTCGTGCCATGTTTTGGTTATATAGTTGTTGGGGGCTTTTATCCATGAAACGAATGCATGTGGTTTTTGGTATGGATATAATGTGAGCACAAGCACTAACAGTGAATGTTATCAGTCATGTGACCGCAAACGAAAACGAAAAGGTTTAATTATCACCATATCAAAAGAGAAGATAGCGATAAAAGCAGAGGAATCCAAATGGAAGGACCAAAGTAATATCAGAGAGTATTCAGGGTAGATAATCAACTAATGTCCCCCATTATTCTAAATATAGGTTTTATACCATTCATAATGCTGTAACCTATGGTGGAGAAACTACCCATTTTTTTACAGTCATGAAATGTTACATTGGGTGACAATGCGTCTGTAGATGGTTATTGATAGACGTAATACACACAAATTCTTAGTCAGTGACCAACAGTAAACAAGCTGCTTTAATGATAATTTGCAAGAATGATAAGTACCAAGCATACCTGTGCCAGTTCTGTTCCGGTCCAATGAAATTTTCACTGAGTTATGGCCCTTTGATTTTTTTTAAATATAAAAAGTAAGACGTTTATCCATGGTTAGTTTGTCTGTGTTTTTTTCAGCAGTTGTAAATATGAGATTAATCAAACTTCTTTAGTACTTAGCCCAGATTTTTATGTCCTCTTCATGTAGTGTTTGTAAAGATTTCTGCTGATTTGTGTGTGTTTGTGTTTAGCCATATGGTTTGACTTATACTGCTGAGTTAATTTTCCACAGAAGTTCGAAAAATTTTAAGTTCATGAAATTTTCGTTCTATGGCAGACAAACTATAAATGTAGAAACTGCTGTGTCAAGGCGGTGGGGGGGGGGGGGGGGTGGGAATTCATCGCCTTAAGTGATAGCTCTTTTTTTGCATGCATCCTTGTTACATTTTGTTTGATAAATCAACCTACAAAGCAGTCCAATCAATGAACGAATAATTATTCTACCAATATTATATCCATAGTAAACGCAATTTCTAGGAGGCATGTGTTACCTTTGGGTGTTGAGCATTGGCAAGTTTCCGTTTGGAGATGGAAACTAAATTTATGTGAAACTTAGCAAATGTATTCTGTCATGCGAAAGTTACGAACATTTATAAACGACACTAAAAATGAAAAAATAACTGAGCAATTTAAAGGCCCATTTTTACAGAGATAAAACATACTGAAAAAGAACAAGATTTATATATGTGTAACAACTATGCCTCCCATTGTTCAAACAGCTTAAGCAATAAACTACATATCTGCGAAAAAACATCGGTTTCACTAACTGGATGATACATCAGCTTATGCAAATTAGCTACAGTCACGTAGGGAGTCACGACCCTAGGCAGATCTAAATTTATCACAAACGTAAAGAATCTCCAAGAAGAAAACTAAGCACATGCAAATCTTGAAAGGTACATCTTATCAGCATGTACTCCCGAAAAAGAAACAGACATACCAATAGCAACTTCCAACTCTGGCATCAAACATACGTAAATCACGGCCTCAAAATGGGACGATCAAAGACAAAACTGTCGGTTTGTATATACACTATTTAATAGCCAAATCCAATTTATTAAACAATTTATTAAACATGCATATATATCGTAAATATGAACCTACTCAAATAGCACGTGATTCAGTTCAGTTCAGTTTCAAAATGTTGTCAGAATTGTCTCTTTAACAAAATGATGAATTGAAATTTTTACTTTCAATTCTATCGTCCGCAAATCATCTTTCCCAGAATGTAACCAATCAGGCCAATCCATAATCCCATAAAAAACCAATCGATGGTCACTGCGGCAAAGGCAAACGTGGCGAGGTCCTTGTTGCAGGATGCTGTCAAACAGTTGTCAGTTACGTTTGCGGTACACTGCTTAAAGTCGACAGCATTTAGTTTACCAAAATTCGGATACACCCATACGCTGCCTACAATTCAGAAAAATCAGTTTGCTTCCAGTTTGTAGCGATCATTTGTTTGCGCTTCATATCTGTGCGTACGCACAGCTAGCAAAGTGATAGTGTTATAAATTAAATCGGATAAAAATAATTCGCAATGCAATAAAGTCATTATGTAATGCAATTTTTTGTATTATTAACAATGACCGACCTTTTCTAGCTGACCTCATCAAAATGAAATTGTATGGTAACACTTCTTGGATTTCTAGAACAGTCATCAAAAAAATTGTAATCACACTCTTAAATCCTCTAAAACAAGAATATGATTATTTTTTCTGAAATTGCTTTTATATTTTCACTCAACTTAATTAAATGTGCTTTAAAGACTACACTGGTTGACAAAATATTGCTACTGGCAAACAACGCTCTTCTGTTATAAATGTACTATTACAAAGGAATTGTGAAGTATGTCGCACGGTAGCCTTTGTAGCAAAAGGAATAATGCTTCTTTCTGAAGACAGGTGTTTTAATTTAGCAAAAATATTTAAAAACATAAAATAAAAGGCATCAAATCTTAGTGCGTAGAGAGTTTGGAATTCGCTCAATGTCGACTGAAATAAAAGAATACTACGAGGGGTGATTCAAAAGTTCGCGGAATTTATCTCTAAATCATTTATTTTTTCACCGAATCACATTAAATTTCGCATAAATATAATTCAACGTATTTTAACTAACATTTTCGTTTAGTTTATGGAATATGTGTAACCGGAAGAATATAAATGGTCTCCATAGCAACCACGGTTAGGTGACTTGAAGCAGGCCAAAATATTTCGTTTTACTAATTCACTTCAGACGATAGTATGTTTTCAAATGTTGCTCAATTTTGGCGCGAACGTAACTGACGTTAGAATGACGTGTTGACGTCATTTCCTATAATTTTGATTACATTACGTTGAACCGTTACTCCACAGCAGCGAGTTGTCGCCATGTCTTCAACTTCTTCCGCGACGTCAACAAGTGAATTGGAGCTACGCGCAGTTGTGAAATTTTGTGTTGGACTCAAACTTACACCAGTTGAGACGTTGAATCAAATTAAAAACTCGCATACATTACAACCTTGTGGTAAATCGTTTGTCTACAAATGGCATGAGCGATTTCGGAACGGCAGAAAATCGGTACTTGATGACGATAGAGCAGGTAGACCAGCATCCGCTATGACGACGAGCAACGCAACGTTAGTGAGAGAGCTTTTGGACAACGACCGGCGCTTAACGGTTAGGGGTATTGCAGAGGAACTCTCCCTATCGTATTCTACTGTGCAACGAATTCTTACAGAAGAGCTAAATATGTCCAAAGTATCTGCGCGTTGGGTGCCCAGACTTCTGACTGATGAAAACAAGCAGCGGAGGTTAGAATGTTCTCAGCAATTTCTGGATCTGTACGACGCACAGGGTGACGAGTTTTTGGACAAAATCATCACGACAGACGAGACATGGTTATACCATTATGATCCAGAGTCGAAACAGCAGTCGTCCGTCTGGAAGTCACCAGACACACCTCCACCAAAAAAGGCCAGGACAACACGCAGCTGCAAAAAGGAAATGTTCATCTTCTTCATGGATAGACAAGGGCTTTTGCTTCAACACAAAGTGCGCGACGGATGTACCGTAAATGCCGACTATTATTCAAAGGTATGCCGCATTTTAGTCATACAAACGATCAACACTTATATATTATTTTTATAACAAACTAATATTTTACAGTATGTATTGTTTCAAATAACAAAATATATAAAAATATTATTTAAAATGTGCCGCTTTTTACTTTCTTAAACTTAAATTATTTCATGTTTTCCCGTTTGTTTGTTTGACTTCAGGTGCTTAGACGCGATCTGATACAGGCTCTGCGCCGCAAGCGCCCCCTGTTGGTACTGGATGATGTTATACTCCATCATGACAACGCTCCAGCACATCGGGCACAGAGTACAGAGTTAGAGATTTCACTGCTTGGTTTCAGTCTCTTACCACATCCGCCGTACAGCCCGGATCTAGCACCGATGGACTTTCGTCTGTTTCCAGATATGAAGAGGGAACTCAGAGGCCAGAGATTTGAAACAACATTAGAGCTACGCAATAAGGCTCGTGAAGTAATCTCTTCATTCAGTCAGGATTGGTTTAAGGTAACATTTATGCAATGGGTACAAAGGCATAGGAAGTGTGTAGCGACGGGCGGCGATTACGTCGAGAAGGTGAATCGTACGCTAGAATTTGACCGTTAGTGACGTCGACGTCGTGATGGCGTGCGTCAAGTGCCGGTCATGTATACAATTCAAATATGTACAAACGATTTATTAGTAAATGTATTTCAATGAGATTACGGCTCTGCTTTAGTATTGAGTAAACGTATCGAGTGATGTAATTTTTGTGTTTGTATTGTCTTTTCCGTTCTAGTAATAAAGCAATTCCGCGAACTTTTGAATCACCCCTCGTACATACATGTATCAATAAACGAATAAAGTAACTCCATTCATTCTTATAATGCGCTGCAAAATCAACACACTGAAGAGAACTATGGTATTCACTGCGTTTTATTTGGAATTTCGGGCTGTATTTTTACATTTTTGACTGGACTATATCCTGACGATAAAAAGATCCTACTGCTTTTCTTATATGTGCACCAAGTTTGAGGCATTCAATCGTAAAACCCATCATTTATTCTAAGGTAAACTAGAAACTTGAAATGGAGATGTTGTTTACACAATTCGGAACAAATCAAGATACCAAAAAATTGTATATCTGGATACAACTTCAAGGATTTAAATACCATACTATTCAAAAAGTTTGAGTTTGAGGCTTTCATTCAGGTCTTGTACTGAATCGCACATTCGAAGCTACATATTGGTTAATAGATCATTAAAATTCGACGAAGGTAAACATAATATCCTTGATGTACATGTATCACCCACGACAATTTCGATATATTTACCACAGATTAGCCAGGCTAGGTTGAACAGTAAGCCAATTATTCCACACACAGGACCACACAAGTTGTCATTGCTGTCATCCTGACGACCGAAGCCGCCAAAAAAGATCGGTGCAACACCACTCACGATTAGATAGACCGGGATTAAATATTCGATATCACAATCATGTAGATACACCGCTCCTGAAACATGGAAGACATATTATCAGAGGTACACATTGCATTCATGAAAAAGGGGTTAATCAGTGATTCAGTGTTAACGCGCTGGACCGATACTCAAGGGGCGCGAGTTCGATTTTCTGATGAGACGTTAAACTGAGGTCCTATTATCTGTGCTATACAGTGAGCATATTAAAGAACAAGGAGTATCTCTGGAATGGGACGCTTTCTGTCTCTTGAACTATTCCTCAACCTAATATAACTGCGATCTTCAGGGGGCGTCGGTCATATGGGAAAACCACCACAGGAGTTAGATACATGTAGGCACACGAAAAGTTGTCTTTTGTTTCCTGATCAGAGAAATCTAATTTTGTTGTAACTACACCAAATACAACGACCTCAAATATCAATCGTACCAACTTACTGCCATCTGTGGAGTAGCCTTGGCGACGCCAGATTGCTGAAATACCTGAATGGTTAATACACGTATCACTGAAATCAATGCGAACTAGATCTGAAAGTCATATTTATAAATACCGTTGCGTTTTTGCAAGGATGAATTGAATTCATACATTTTTTTTGTAATAGCATGCAATGCGTACCTTAGAACATAGACATAGTTTTGAGCAAAATGATATATTTTAAAAACGGAAGAATTGTAATCTTATAGTAATATAAAAAATATAAACAAATCTTAACAAGCTATAATTAACATATAAGTAAAACTTCATGATATCCTTAACATATTAGGCGATGGAGGGCGTGTTCTGCATATGAGGCGATGGAGGGCGTGTTCTGCATATGAGGCGATGTAGGGTGTGTTCTGCATATGAGGCGATGGAGGGTGTATTCTGCAGTCATGCATGTTTAAAGGTGATGGTTTTGTAACAAACGTCTTAAAAGCATATACTGAGGCACATGTAACCGATGTCATTGACATTCTCTGTTAGCAATCCAAATACCTATAATTGAAAGGAGGCAAATCAGTGGTCCAGTGGTAACGCACTGGATTACAATTCCAGTGGTTGCGAGT
Organism: Cyclina sinensis; assembly: GCA_012932295.1. Classification (NCBI taxonomy): domain Eukaryota; kingdom Metazoa; phylum Mollusca; class Bivalvia; order Venerida; family Veneridae; genus Cyclina; species Cyclina sinensis. The sequence goes on along the minus strand of JAAONU010000007.1, from coordinate 33,969,606 downwards.
TCGGTTCTACGTTTTGCCAATGGCATTATCGCTGTCTTTCGGGTAAGACGTTAAACCGAGATACAATGTGTCGTTGCTGTACACTGATCAGGGGAATTAACTAAAGATGTCTGTGGAATGGGATGCTTTCTGTAACTGGCTGTGACCGTCAGTCATATGAGCAACCGATACCGTTTATTTAAATAATCTTACTTTGATAGATAAATGCAAGAGTTTGACCCTCTTGAATACCAGCGTATCAATATGTTGTTAATCACTTAAAAGAAAGGAAGTATTAAGTGTGTGTCTTGCTTTAAACATGTACATCAGTGAGAAATAGATTAGTTTACTTATTATATCAATTATCAAAGAAACATATGCGCAACTGAGTTATCAGTGCTTAGCACTTTAATAAATTGACGCTAACGACTAATCAAAGGCAAAAGTTTAAGAAGTCTTAGCTGAGGCTACAGACATAGTTTTATGGTCAATCTGAAGAAAATTGAAACCCCCAATCGCTACCCATTTCCCCATGAAGACCCTTGAACTTAAATCAAATTGGTTTTAAATTTGGATTTTTGTTTTGCAACATGCCTCCCTGCAATATTTTGGGTATATAGGCGAAGAGCATACCAAACAATAGTTCCTCTTAAGTTAAATATTTTAGCCTATCCTCGTAAAAGCAAACTTATCACCACACTGCGGCTACTTCCCCATCAGTACTCTGAGCATTCTGACAACATTAGCGATTTATTTTTCAGAAATTATATCTGAAGGTATACGGACACATGTTTGAACTATTCTCAATATATTCATGTACACGACCGAATCACACCTATTGACTTTTCTGATGTATTCTTTCGCAAGAAAATTTCCGAAAATGACCGAGTTGATAAGATTGTAGAATGAAGGAGAAATTACTGCAACAGAAAAGAGTTGACTTGGAAAAGGGCTTCAAACTGACACTCTTCAATGATTGAGAGAGGATAGTAATAATTGAAAGAATTAAGAGAACCTGATGCAGTTGACCATAAAAATGTCTGTCTTTAAGTATATAATGCATTAAAGTCTGTTTGAATAGATTTGCTTACCCATGACAATCTTGGCTATGCCAAACCCAATCAAGGCGATGACCAATAAAACAACCAGACAGCAAAAGGCTGGAAAAGTAAAAAAGTAATTGCAAATTGTTAGATTAATGAAACTGCTCAAAAGCGAATTGGAAAACATACCTTATATAATCTGCCAACTGAATAAAATGTATATATTATACATCTCTGGTTCGCACGATTACTCACTACAAAAGTGCAAATGCTGACGTCATCGGAAAACTCCAAATGATCTGTACAGAACAAAAATTCTACAGAAGTGGAAATACTTTTCATCAAATGTTAGAAAATTATGTTGTATTTTTACATCGATAATAAGTGTTTAATAGTCCTTATCTTACCTTAAATATCTCATCAGGGTGGCAATTATTGAAAATCAGTTCCTCTTGACATGCAAACGCCTACGAAATTATATAAGATAAAGGTATAAGGGATTTTTATCATTATTATTATTATTATCATTGAAGATCATACAATATATTTCTTGTTATATTTCTTGTACTTACTCATTGCTCCACAAATAACACATAGTTCCGCTCCCTCGCCTTTTCCTTTCCCCATCGTTAGCGTAAAGACGTAGACACGTACACAAAACAAAACGTACCCAAAGACGAAAACGACTTCAGCTTATCCACACCTTATGACTTATAAGAAAACAATATTGAAACAAAATGTTTGATGTATCCAATATCAGACCAACTTCCAAATGATCAAAATATTTATTTCTTTTGAGTCCGGTGTATAATTGGTAACGTATATAGTACACGCACTTCCGATGTATCGTAACATTCAATCAGTATTGAACACTTATTAGGGATTCATATCCTTGTTAAATCATTAAAACGAGTAAACAGGAAGTAAGTACTCGCTGGTCACTTTCCTTTTCGCTACAATTGCAAGGCAAAAACACGTTAAATTCATAAGTATTACGATTCAACAAATATCGAAAACAAAAGAAAATATTCGTTTACAATCAATAGTGCACGAAAACGCTCGATTTGATGATGAAAATTAGATACTTAGAAAACTTGATGGCTACATAGAAGTATAATGATACAGACACTGTCAGAATTAAGAAATCAACAGTGTCAGACGGCTATTATAAATACATGTAGATTTGTTGGTATCAATTATCTGAAAACAATTTCTTACTTAAGCTGGAGGTACTGTACATTTTACAAAGTCATCTTCAAAGAGTGATACTGTAGACTAAGCGTAAACAAATCATTATTATTAATATTATTATTATTTTCAAATTATTATATACTACTTAATGTACTGTCTACACGTTGAAACTCGGGCGAACTATAAACATGAACTGCATTTAATGTGGCACTGGACATAAGCAAATTATTTTTAATGAATTGAAACAAAATATGTTGTTGTATATACAACAAAAACTCGCTAAAAAGAACAATTAAGACGCGGACTTATAAGTGAATCAGTCTAAGTAGCGGGTCTCATTTCTTCTAAATTACAGACTTAAGTGAAGCCATGCCACGTGGTATATGATGTCATTTAGGCTGTCGCAAGCAGCATTTTTTTTATTTGGAAGGAGAAAACTCACTGCTGTAAGTATTTAATTCCTTTATCAATTTTAATGGTATATCGCACATGCGAAGCGGAAAATTACGCCCTATATATTAGCCCTGATGATTCTTTTGTCAGATGTACAAAATTTTCTAACATTCGTGAAAACTGATGCGCTTTTCGCAAAGGCAAACATATTTTTACGAACTCTTTATTTCCCCAATGTTAAGAAAAACTGTACATCTGACAAAATAATTATTATGACCTATATGTAGGGCACAATTTTCCACTTCGCATGCATTATATCCCTCTTAAATTGATGAAGATATAAAATACTTACAGCAGTTTTCTCCTCCGAATCGAGGAAAAAAAATACTGCTTGCGACAGCATAAATGACATCATATACCACGTGGTATGGCCACACTGGACTTTGGGTTCTTTTTAATTGCTATTTTTTCGCATGAATTTGAAAAAATCAAAGAGGTTTTATCAGCAGGTCTTAAACGTATATTAGTGCCATGTGTGAGCTTAAATATACGTTGAATTAAAAAATATTCAAATGGCCTATCCCGAGAAAGTTAATTTAGTCCAAAAGTCAGTTGTGACTATACATAACAGATAAACGTATGTCTATAAAGAATCATCTAAGAAAGCTATAGTCAGAAAGTAAACAACACTTCTTTTCATTTTCACTACCTTATGCATTTTTCAAGAATGGCAAAAATCTACTTGCCCTCGAATGAAATCGAGAAAGTGCTCATTGGTCGAGTGTCAGTGAGAGACGCCGTTTTTCTTACGATTAAATCGAAGTTTACGAAGTTTTATGAAAGATATATTATATATTTTCATCTAAAGGTGGAACTGAATAATATATGTTTTATTAAGAAATTAAATGTATATTGATGTTTATTCACACATAGTAAAATAGCTTAATTATTATTGCCCTTCGTTGTTTTTGTCCTGGCGTAACTCTTATTCAATAAAACCTATCAACTTGAAACTTTATAGGTGGATAGATTATATTTAAAAAGCGCAATGCACAAGCACCGACACTCTTCACTTCAATTTTTTACTTATTTCTCTTTTTTTAGTTTTCATACCTTAATTTTTGTCCGAGGCATAACACAAACACTATAATAGGTATTGACATAAACCTGCATAGGTGGATAGATTTTATGAAATAGAAGTGCAGTGAATAAGCACAGTAACCTTCATTGTGTATTTTTTTTAGTATTGCTTAATATCACTTTTCATATCATATTTCTATCTGGCGCATTACTCAAAGACTGTAGCAGACATCAAGACAAACTTGATATGTGAAGTGGAGAAATGCAGTGCATATAAACCTTAACTCTCCTTTGTGTATTTTATGAGTAATTGCCCTTTGCTAATTTCTATATCATATTCTTGTCCAGTTTAAAACTCAAAACTATAAAGAGATGTCAACATAAAACTCCATTGTATGAAAGATATCGTTGACAAAAAGTACAGTGCACAAGAACCGTATCTCTCTATTGCATAAATTCGTAAATTTTATACTTAGTTGTTGTCCGTACTATAACACGTTCACCCTTTATAATAGCTTTTGGGCCTATTTATTAAGGTATAAGTATTTTCAGATTAATTTGTGTAGATAATTTTCTGACTTACATTATACACATACTGTAGGCAAGACTTTGGGTTTAAAGCAAATGTGTGTAAACAATGCAATATGTCATTATCATTTATGAACGTATTTAAATAATACTCGTAATCTTTGCTTAAAAAGTCATGTATTCCATTTCTGTACCCATTATTAAATTCAATTCAATTTGGATTACTTTCAACACAATCAACTACATTTCTTTGTTTTCCTCTACTAAATTCTAAATCCTATGAATGAGAAAACTTCGGGTAAAAAACCTGGTTCAACAAATTTCTTGTTAAATCCATTTACGTCATGTTGGTCCCTAAAAGTCATAGCCCAAAGTCGGCGGGACAAGTTTTCAATATACGACTATATAGAACACTTGAAAAATCTGCTCAGAAAACCCTGTCCCAGTTTCAGAATAATTTCATAGAAATGTTCTTGTGGTGGTCTTTCATCAAATCTCTTCTAGTAAAAATAGCAGTTTATTTTGGGCAAGTTTTCACTAAATGACTGTATGGTAAACTTTTCACCTCAGATCAATGACTAAGATTCAAAGTAATTTCACAGAAATGTTCCTTTAGTTTAGACATGTTTATTTCCAGAATATTTACAAATAAACGTCATAATGATGATACACACATATCAGTAACATATATTCCAAGAAGAGGATTAGAATGGAAGATAAAGTCATAAAGAATTCATCTCCTAAAATGTTCCTTTGAAGATCCTTTATTATATCTTTTTGAGTTATATTTGTTAAAAGAAATTTAAATTATATTGACAATTTGAAAACATATTTTAACCTTGATATTGTGAACTCTGTTTTATGTTTTGAAGTTACATCAATGAAACTTTTAACAATATCTACAATGATTCTCAGGTGAGCAATATAGGACCATCATGGCCCTGTAACACCGCACTTTGGTGTCAAACGCATACATATGCAATTTTTAACATCAGACAAACGACCGCACTTTGGGGTCATAAAAATTAAATCAATAAAAATGCATTTTAATGATATTTTAAAGTAATATCTTGTAGTTAATGCCAATGGTAAACTAAAATGAAGGAATGAAGTAGGCGAAATGTATTAAGTCGGATAACAATAGCAGACGATAGTTTATTTTATTTTGTTAAATCTAAGGGTTGCAATTTGCAATCAATTATATTTTTATATTAAATTATGTGTCTCAAAGAACAGAGGCTTTAAAATAAGATATATAAATATGCTTGATGTGTATTGAGTGTAATAATACATACAATAACATAGTATTTGCGCATTGCCCATGAACTAGCATTGTGCGCCGATAATTGTAGCGGTTGCTTGACACACATATTTTGATCTGATTAAAATCCAGATCCTTATACCATTGTATCTGATGACGACATTAAAAAACTGGATTTTCCGTTTTTCTAGTTATATTAAAGGGAGGTAACATTTCTATATGATTAATGCCTTAAAAATGTTATTTAACATTTATTTGATTATTTTTAATACCTAAAAATGTTCACTGATACATGCACGTAATTACTCAGTATTTAAGCAGAACTCGGTTGACACCTTCAGAACTTTGGAACCCAAAGTGCGTTGATACGTAGCATATTAACGCACTTTGGGTTCATTTCTCGATTTTGATCCCAAAGTGTGTTTGACCTCAAAGTGCGTTGTGAAGTTTACCGCACTTTGGGGTCGGACCCCAAGATGCGTTTGAACTCAAAGTACGGTGTTACATGGTCCTCTTCTTTCCTTCAGCTTTAGATAATAAGTCAAAATTTAGGTCACTATAACCGTTCTATAACCAAAGAGCAAAAAAGCCAGGACCATCCATTGGCCAGTTGCTCAAAACTTTAACGGTCTGTCAAACTAACAGTTGGTTAAATTTTGAGTCAGTTTTCTAAGAAATTGACTCACTATTTCAAGAAAGTATCTCCATGCAAAAAGACATCACTGAGAGATTTTTCAAAATAAAACAGAAATTTGAATAAGATATTTGAAAAAAATAAAGTTATTTTGGGTCAAAATTTAACCGACTTTTTCCCCAAGAAAAAACAAACATCATTGACAGTAATAGAATCTAGCACTAAAATCAAAACGTCAATATCCTTGCATTAATCATGTTGGTAACTTAGTAATAAAGAATTTCAATAAAACAAAATCTTAAAAATTTATACTTCAATGGCAAATGTTAGTTTGTTTGCGTGTTTTTGTGCTTTTTTCTTCTTCCCTTTTTTCTCTTGAATAATCCATTTTGGAGGATAGATATCTCGAGTAATATTCTTAACATATTTCGATATGTGAAAAAAAGAACGGGTCAAGGATCGGAAAAAACTGGTAGTATAATTCTCAGAAGTTTAATGCGTTTGTTGCTTACAGTTACTCTACAAGATGATTTTAGTCTGCTAGAATAAACTTCTAGAGAAAATCGGATGACCATTAAACTGTGTCAGCGACATTCGTTATCGTAATCGTGGACTACCTCTTCAACGGACATTCATTCTGCCACTTCTTTTCAAAATTTTGATGCGGACTTCCCTTGGTTTTAACTCTTTTTAATAGATTCTAAATAAAAATTGCTTACAAATAAACACTAACAATAGGGTGGTACATTTTATTATTTTAATGCAATCAATGGTCATCAGAATGACAAGTATTTCACAATTGTTTTTTGATAACGTTGCAATTAGAATTATACACATATCATGTAAATTATTTTAGAGGAAGAACTGAAGTACCCAAACAGGCAGCAGGAAAACCTGGCATTGTGGAAACTTTGTACTAGCCACAGCTTCTAGAACTGAGATTTGCTTTTCATGAATGAATTTATTCACAAATTTAGAAGAAAATAAAATGTACAGACACACTTGTACTTCAATAATGATGTCTTCTTCGCATCTGGGAAAAAAAACTATTAGATGTTATGAGTAAAACAAAAAATATGTAATCAGCAAAAGCAAGTATTTGATATAAAACAAGAACAGTCCAGTGTTTATCGACAGACAATGTAGCTCTTTCAGATTCTAATCTTTTTAACATTGGATAATTGATCGGCTTGTACATTTGCATAGGGTGGCGGTGGTTGATTTAAAGAAACTATTTGTCTTGCAGCTCTGAAAAAAAGCGTCAACGTCATTCATTAATAGTGACAGATTTAAACGTATTACTTTCAAATGTTAGAAATATATACATATTATACATTGAGATTACTCTTTAGTAATAACTGCCTTTTCGCGAAGACAATTTAAGGACTTATCGACCTTGGAAAAAGTGATATTATTATCTTTGTAAATGTATTAACATTATAATCTGATTAGTGCGAATGTACTTTTATTAAACTGTCAAAGAATTCCTACCTGTTCTTAGAATAGAAATATATAATCATCGCTGCTCCAACGCCGAGAAGAACTCCAGCAGCACCAACTGTAGCACCAACTAGAATTGCTTCGGAATTCCTACCATTAACAACTAAAATACAGTAAAGGACAGTCACTAATAATTTTAGAAGGAAAAGGAATGAAATCGACGGACTATTCCTTCCACTTTCTTATAGTTAGGAAAAAAATGCAAACTTAACCAATATGACATGCACTAGATCCAATGTCTAATCTTTTCATTATATTTTCCTAATTAAGTGTAACGCTGTACCTTCTTATTGAAGACTACTCATTTCTATTAATTAGTGTTTATATGAGACTGTTTCACTTAAGCCCGTGAGTTTGATCCCCACTCGATCCATTGTTTCGAAGTGTTTGCTTTTTATTTATTTCTTTTTTTGCTTATAGTGTTTGCTTTAAAACCTTTCTTTATATCGTAGACAGAATTTCTTTCGCTTGAATATGTTAAATAAATGAAAATTTAATATCAATGATTTCAGTAATATTTTCCTAAAAACTTCACCGTAAACTGTTTTATAGTTTAATCTTTAATGTTCAGAATGAAATTTATTTAAGCTTATTAGAAGCCGCATTGATATATTTTGAATTTCTCTTCGATATATTTCCCTCGTATTGATGTGTGTGGGGTAAATCCGTATCATGTCTGTAATCACATTTCAGTAGTTCACACTATTTGATGAACTTTTTGTGTTTTATTCTGAGCAGGCATTAGGTTTTAGTTTATGTGAATAATAACAGACTGCATTACTATAGTTTTATGGTCAGACTTAGAAAAACAGTAACTTTGAAATGTTTTTTACTGTGCTTGATATAGCTATAGTTTCGGCGATGTTTGAATGAAATACTCCTCATTTCTTGTTAATATCTCAGTACAGTTGATTTATATTGTCTTTTCTGTCGTTAGATATTTTGTTATCTTTTTAAAAAACAGATCACTAAACTATACCCCACTACCTGAAAAGCAAAATTAGATAAAACATGTGAAGTCACGCTTTAGATACTGCATAAATGTAACAGAGAAAGAGTACTTGTGAACAAAGCAATGGAGTTGTCAGAATATATCAGTACACTCTGCTACTGCTTGTAACCTAAAATGTAGGACCTGTCTCATTTGATATATAAGCTGCAGTATGTCTATTGAGTGGCTCAGCAACGCTAACAAGTTTTAAAATTAATTAAAAAGAAAATTCAAGTCGCCAGTACCGAATATTTTCCCTTACAGGTAAATTTTTTAAAACTAAAAACACGCTAATTATAGATATATAGATATAATTAATTCCGTTCAATAAAAAGGATAAAAATATTTCTGATAATTTTAAGATGATATAGTAACCTACATATTTGCATCCCACTGTCTGGCATTTCAACAGCAGTAGTCCCATGGTTACCTACGAAGGGAAAAGATTTTCCCGTAAAAACAAGTTCTTATTCGTCGAGAATAGCTATAACAATTTTTTCTGACAAACTCTACTGTCTGGCATTTTTTTTTCATTTTACATTTTTGAACCTGCAGTTATTTTTGTTCATTGGCTTGCTGCAATTAGCAATTTTTTGCCAAGGTTTAGTAGTACATTAACCCCGAATTCCGATTCAGTCCACTATCCGCATTTATTGCATATTTTTTTCCTTACTAGAAGATTTCGCGTTTAAACAAAGTCAAAAATAATATGGATAGACTGCCTAATACAGCTTGTAAATTAAATTTTGGGATTGATTTTCAAAATGAATTTCTTCGAGTTTGCTAATAAACATGGCGACAAATAATTATATGTTCAACCCCTTTTGTGAATCCGGCTACACTCTTACTCATGTCTACTAGTTTTCTCTAAAATCCCGTATTTATAAGCCCAAACGTACCTTCATTTGTTGCTGTTTTGTTTGGGACTGTTACTCCAGCTGTCAAAAATATGTATAAATAGGTAATTGCGTGAATTTCGTAGTGCCTTTACAGTTTAAAGAGTATAAATTCACTAGATTTTTATATCCTAAGCCAGTTTGTATATGCCCCTTATATTTTTGGAAACTGATGAATGCAAAAAGAAGAGAAGAAAAAAGACCTAAAACCCTAAACAATGTCGTAACACTCGTAGTAACTAACTAGTATTAGACTTATCTAAAGTCTAACGTGATACTCTTACCCTGATCTTTTTCATATTGCCCAAAAATGGATACTTTGTAGAGGATTGTCAGTTAACAACATAAAGTGCTACCTGTTGTAATGGATGTCGGTGCTGTTGTTGTTGTTGTTGTTGTTCTTGCTGTTATGGTTGTTGTTGTTGTTTGTAAACATGGCAAATCTGACTCTATAAAAGATATGTTTGAAGAAATGAAGCTCACAAAACAGAGAAGAAAATTATATCAGAACGAATTAAGAAGTAATGCAACTGAGAACAACAGTTTGTCTACGTGGCGTAAAATACACACAGCGATGGCCCTAAATCGCTCTCCTGTGTAATGGTCTATTTGCAAAATATAAATTCCAAATTCAGACGTTTCTGACAAGAAATTTTAAAAGAGTTTGTCATTATAAGTCTGTTAAATATGAGTCACCAGGGTGGAGTCAAAAATTAGTCCAAGACTAAATTCCGAACAATTTTTGTAGATGTCCATTGAGCAATTCTTCATGCTATATTTCAGAAATCTTAGACTTGTGGTTTCAGACAATAAGATTTAATTATTTTGGTAGATATATTTCTCTATGTAAAAATGCGACAAGGTGAACCAGTAATGAATATAGGGGCATAATATGAACGAGCTTTGTAGAGGTTCACTAGACAATACTACATACTAAATTTCAGAAGTCTCAGTGTAATGGTTTCTGACAAGAAGGTTTTTGAAGAGTTTGCCTGTACAAGTACATGCAAAAAATCTGGTCCCGGGATAGAGCCAAAATTTACCCAAGGGGAAAGTTTAAACGACCTAGGCTGGGATTCATTTGACAATGTTCTGTGCATACCTTGTGCTCAGGGTAACTAAAATGGTCTCAGAATATTTGAAATTTGCTTGTCTTGTCAAATTCCTTAGAACTGCACTAGAATTAAACTCCATGCTAAGTAAACAAGTCAGATTTTTGAAAGTGTGAGCTTCACACCAGCGGAAGCTTCACACGTGTGAATATAATGGGTTACTACTAAATTTACTAATTATATGTATGAACCTTTCGTACATGTCACAGAAAATGGTGTCATTATTCGGTGAAGCATCAGGGAAGTAACCGGTTGGTCGATGTTTTTTGTTGTCGTGTTGGCAAATATATATATTTTATTAAATGATTTTTTTTTCCAAATGGCTTGAATAGAAATTAAACAGTTCTTTGAATACATAAGTAACACACAAATCAATGAAAGACGTTGATGTTTACAAGACAGATACAGGGGATAAATTAAATAAAGGTCCACTTAACCATAGTAAGTGTCCATTCAAGCCCTGCTCGCATTGAAAGCACTCGTTTGATATAAAGATAGTTACATGTGAGATTTAGGAAACTAATGTGCCTTTGAATCACATCGTGTGAAGCTTATGCGGGTGTCACCTGACAAACTTATCAAAAATCTTTTGACAAAATAATTTTTATGAATCAGATCCTTGCGTTGCATCACGTATGCAAACTATATCACTAGTGAATAAAGAGTAATTCTGAGATAAATATTGACATTTTAGTGTTATGTTTATCTTATTGCTATGATATCAAAAAAGTACTGGTGTTAAAAGTAGTTAAATTATGGCTTAACAACAATGACATTTTTTTCTGTTTTTAATTCTGTTTCGTCAAATGTTCTTTATTTAAAAAATGTGATACATATTAATACTTTAACTTACCCAAGCAGTATGCCATTGGACATTCACTTAATTTGACCAGGTAAAACACATAAAAAGAAGAACAGTTTTTCACCATGATAGGGACTTCCTCCTGGCAACATGTGGTGTGGAATTTTTTACATGCCGTCCGGTTAACAACTCCGTCTTCAGCTTCTGGGAAAGTACCTGAAAGAAATGAAATAAAATCCGCCAATTAAATATACCACAACGTTTAGAAGTCCAAGTCATTGTTCACTAAGAAACTGAAAATCAAACTGGAAAAAGCAAAATCATTTTAGCCGTTATTAACTGACCCCTAACTGAGTCACACTGCGCAAAAGTTACTCTCCTAAAATGAGGGGATATTACTGAGTAGTGTTGTAAGGTCGAGTCTATTTTATTAATAGTAGTATAAAGGGATCGAATATTATGTTGATTACTATCAAACATAAAATTTTCATTTTTATACTGGTGAAATGATTCATTATTGTTTCTGCTTAAAACCTTGGATAAAGTTTAATAATTATAGTCAATTAAACGACGTGATAATGATAAAAAAATATTGTTAATTACAACTTGTCCCCTAATTTTTTATATAATTCTGACAATATCAAATAAAGTCGGCGCTCTCCTGTTGTGATGTATTCACCGATAGAAAACAATAAACAGCTGGTTGTACATTTAAAGATACGTTACTAGATTTAGCATCTTGAAAATAAAATTCAGTCATTGATAAATGAATGCTGACGTTGTTTTCGTTATATCAGTGTCATCACTTACAAGTCTCACTATTTCGCCTCCAAAGGTGAACCCATTTTACAATCTGATATTATTGTTGTTCACCTTCTACGTCTCACTTTGATCTGCCTCTCGGACTCGCCCAATCGTAGGCGATTGGGCACTTTTTATGGCTCGTTTGTCTAACAGTTCACAGAGTTTAAGGCAAAAATGATAAAAATATGATAAAATATGATAACTGAATTCATACCTGATCCTGTAATCCAAGAAAACACACAAATACATAAGTATAGAACTGAGACACTTATTTCGTACCTGATTTATCCACCATTTTATTCAAAATTTGGCAATCGGAATACTCGGTGTTCTAGGTAATATTTTAACTAGGGTAGGGTAAAGAATCTACCGAACAATATCCGCTCAGTTATATGCAGTTTAAAATTAGGCTTAAAGGTTGAACAACTAAAAAATATCAGAATTATAAAATGGGTTCAACACTTTAAGCTTAATTAATTAGGCTAATCACTTACCATTCATCCATACCGGATAGGTGGTGCCACAATAACCAACTGGGCATCGATTGAGCAGTCTAGCATTTTCAATAACGTACCATTCCGAAACGAAATAAAAGTCACATAGTGACGACGGTTTTGATTCGCACACTTCGTTTCTTGAACCCATATCGTAGTCCGGAAACTTCTGGTGATTGCTAGGGTCACATGGATCCGTTGTACACCAACATGCTGTAGTTATATAAGTCTTAAAATATGTAAACAAGCTATAACTTTCATCCTCATAGTTAGAATTTATGACCAGATGCTACAATATGCGTAGTCAACAAGTTATTTAAATTATAATTATATACAACCAATACCTTGTAATCAAAATAAAGGCAAACAAACAATATCTGAGTTCGAATAACTCTGCACTGAAATTCTATGCATATCGTTTGACTCATTAATCAATTGAAAACTATGAAAAAAAGATAATGCTTGAACAGAAACATTGAAGAAAGCATACAACAAAACAAGTCTTAGTTCAATTAGTATGAGAGTATACAATTATTCATTTCATATTAAAAGTTTTATTAAAAAAAAAAACATTAATAGATTTCGAAAAAATGTAAATAAATATTTCAGTAGATGAATTCAATACATAGGAAAAACAAAAACGGTGTGTGTGTGTGTGTGTGTGTGTGTGTGTGTGTGTAAGTGAGTGAAAGAGAGAGAGAGAGAGAGAGAGAGAGAGATGGAACTGAGTCCAGTTTATAAAAATTACTCACCACTTGCCAAGCAGAATATCACGCATACAAACGTCCACGGTCTCACACTAGTAATCATTTTTTCCGCTGATGAAAACCTGAGACATGTAAATTCGCTCAATGTTTAAAGCAATGTCACAATAATAAAGACTTGATATCATGTTCAGCTGTGTTTTAGACCCTATCGTTTATTTTTCTCAGATGTTTTATGACAGTCAGATTACAACTCATTCGATTATTGGTCCAGTAATCTCGAAACTGAACACACAACTCGAGACCGTTACTTCCCGATTGGCTATAAATTAAAAAAATATATTGCTCATTATGAAAAAAGTGGAAATTACGAGATATTTGAGATGTAGTCATTTTATGATACTAATAAGATTATCATAAATCTTTAAAAGACGATGTCTTAAATATTAGTTGTGTTCGTCTCCAACTAAACAGATATAAATATGTATAGTGTTTTTATGAACAATTTATTTTTTGCCGGTGTCGATGATTTACGCTTATAAAAACAATTATCTAAAATATTCAAATTTATCTATCCGATGACATTGCTGTTCCCGATCATTTTATTATCCTGTTTCAGTCAGTTAACAAAAGCAATAAGAACTCGCAGAAATAAGGTTATCATTTTCAATCCAAAACCAGTGTTTTATCAATAGTTGATGTCAGCCAGCAACCTTAATTTAAGAGAAATAGTGTGATATCAGCTATGCCAAGAAAGGCACCACTAGTGTTGAAATCAATCAATCCGGTGAGTTTGCATACACTCCTAGACAACATTTTTAAAAATTATATTTAGTGACAGAAATAAAGATAGACAAACAGGCGTAATGATAAGCTGATTCAGAGCTACCCTCCACGAAGAGCTTCAAAATGAAGGAGGTATTATAAACAATAAAACATATAAATGAAGTCCTCATAAATTTCGGAGAATTTTATTTGCTTTAAATCTAAAACTGGTTATGTTCACCATAAAATATTTATTTGAGTGTTTTACTTGTAAATATTCCCGAATATTGAATTCAAGTAGTCTCAAAAAGTTGTTTGTGTAGCGTAAATTTAACAAACACTAAGTAGTCGTCAAGTGGTGGCATAAGCATTTTATATGACATACGCATTTGTTATATGACATAAGCATTTGTTAAAAAATCCCCGAAGACGCATTATCCGAGATAAAAATCAAGAGTACTTCCTATTCCCTGTATTGGTTGCATAATGGCTTTGCAGCGCAGACGTCTTCTCGTGTTTGAAATAATATTTTCCCTGAGACTTGGTAAGATTTTGTATTGAGATTTTTATCGTTACTTTTTTATAATTACTATTGTAAAACATTGCAACTTTTGAAGTCACCATCACTACTATGCAAGATAAATTTAATACAACAAATACTCAGACGACAATGTAAAGTGTTAAAAAGAGCGGAACAAGAAGTTTTAACAATATCTTTTAAGTCTTTTGTAAAGTCTTGTACGTAAAATATGTATTTTCATTATTTTTTAAGTCGACAATTTCAGTTTAACATATTTGCAACTTAGATCAGGAAGAAGGCTCTAAACAAATAAAACGCAATTTACTGAATTATATTAATAAACAAACAAGAAGTAAATAGTTTCCTTTTCTAGTCTTAATCGTGTGTAGGAAATTACTTCGAGTTTAACGAGTAAAGTGAATGTTCTTCGATGTTGGCGAATTCAGTTGCAGTGTGAAACAGAGCAGGTCATCATTGTCAACTTCGTCTTTGGATTTGGAGTTGTTTTGACTTGTCAGATAACATTCCAGATAACATAATTATATAAACTGAATCTTCTTGTCGTGGTCGAGACGAAACACATTTCGGTAGAGCTTTGCAAATTGATGTGATCATACTTTTGTCGTTATACACTCTACATATTATTCCATGAAGTACAGTATTTCATGCGTAACATGCCTGCAGAGTCTGTGTATCTTTTGAAATGTCAAAGTTATATTAGGGGTATTGTAGGTTGATTGTTCTTTGGTGTTCGTTATACGAACCATACTTTAATGTGACAAAAAACATAAAGGGAAAAGGAAGCAAAGTGCGATGCGTATAGAACTGAAATTCGATTTCTTTTGTTTTAAATATATTTCAATTGTAACAAAGCTTTTCAACATGGAACATTTATGAAAATTGTGTTTCTGTGATTTCAGTTGTTTATTTCACCAAAACTAGACGGTAAAGACATTTGATATTTTGCCTATTTGTTCAGAAAAGTACATAAATAAGAATAATTGTGGCTAGTTTGAAGCCCCGAAGATTAACCTTGAAGTTTACGTTGATAGCATCCCTTCAGAATGAAGTGGGTGGGGAAACCATACTAATAATCATATTTAGTTTCTTCTCACTTTAACTTTTCTTTTTGTTTGCCTTTTGTCAGCAGTCAGTAGGTCTTCATAATGTGGATGATTGCATACCAAGTAACATTTGTTTTATTGTTCAGTCTTAGAAAAAAAAATGTTTCTCTATACCTTATAAATGAATTAAGTCTCGGATGAGGTTTGAAGTGAATATTAGTCATTTCTTGAAACTCCAACGGTAGAAGTGTCTTATATGGTCTATATTTTGTTCTAAGAAAGTATATTTCTTTAAAAAGCTCAATTCAATGAGGGGGGACAAAATGTTTATCAGCATTCTAATACCTAAATGTCATTTCAAAATGACAAATTGCCAATAAATAGAGAATTTTCTGGAGCAACTCTAAACATACAAAATTTTCACATTCACTTGAAACAGATTTAAAATACAGCTAATTCCTTCATGTGGTAACTTTGACTGAACACTGTTAAATATGTCGCGGGTAAGCGGATAAATTGTGTTCATAAACTGAAGGAAATGATAAAATTGTTGTTATTACAAACAGAGACTACTTGAATAAAATATTAAATATTTCAATATGTAGATCTTACAATATAGCGATCATTTAAGGAAATAAAATTATTGAAACTTTGGAACTATTTTTGGTGTGTATGTACCCCTGGCGGATAACCTTGACATAAGCCTAATTTGAAACACTTTAAAGATAGGTTTTCAATATTTTTTGTGAATTATTTCAAAATGCTCAGATGTGACAGGATGCTTTCGGCTCACCCGATAATTTCCTTTGCCAGATAAACTTTCTCAATTAAGACATAACCTATTATTCTCTATTTAGGGTCTCTCAATCTCTATAAAGTGTTGTGTGTAGGAATAGAAAAGATGAAAATATTTTCATGTGAAAAATAAAACCATCTTTACTAGGTTTGAAAACATTTTTAAAACAATTATAGATAAAACGTCAAAAAATTAAAAATTCTAACATTATTGGACATTTGTTGAAAAGTTATGTCGATGTTTTTAGACGCAGAAGAAAATGTATGTTATCTATATTTTTCCTTTGAAAACAGATGCGACATGATTGTATTTTTTTTCTCTTGTTTTAAGAGAAAAAAAGGCCAATTTGATATAATGCCATTTGCTTTTCCGATATTTTTATGGTCTTTAACATCCCCATCACGAATGCTCATAACAGTAAGATGCAGTGCATCTTGAAAATGACCACCTAGAGCGGGATTTGAACTCGGGTCTTCCCTCATCGTAAACCAACGTTTTAACCATTAAGCTTAAGATTCGATTCTCTGACGCAGTTATCTGAGGTTGTATTTATACAATCATAGGGTGGTGTGCTTTGCAATGAACCATAACAAAAATAAACGGGGTTACTCAAATGGGGTCTCAAAAATAAGTAGGGCATGTATCAGTTCTATTCAGAGGACTAAGGCAGCTGAATATCATATGCAATATATCGCGACCTATTCTGGCAAAAATTGATGAACAAGTTTAGCTGAAGTGTGTTATGGCCTGTCAATGAAGAGAACGCCAGAAAGTTTTAATAAGATTAGTTTTATCAATAGATTTTGAAATATTTTTTAATAAGTAAACAAATTAACGTTCTGTTTTAAAACAGCGACAAAAATGATTTGCTCCAGTTATGATTGAAAAAAAAAGAATGAATAAACAAATAAACACCATAGTCCGTATAGATTCACCAATTATTTAAGTGAAATTGTAATGCATTTTGTTGTTGAAATATCCAACGCACAGTGCGTTTACACAACTTAACGCACAGCGGATAAGTACAAACACTTAGGTTTTCAACTATATAAAGAGCATTAGTCAAACAAACCGCATAAATATGATGCTTTTTCGCATAAATAGGAAACAGTGGTCTCTAAATCAATGGTGAATTTGCTTAATCTCATCGTTCCGCTTAGTCAGTCACTATATCACCACAGCGGTCCAAATGAGATTTAAATGTGTGTGGTCTGTAAGAAATTCTTACAGTTTAGAATTTCAAGAAAATGTAAACCAAAAGTTAGGTTAATGTTGTTCGTGATGTTCTCAAATTTCTTTTTTTTTCAGTTTGAAGGTTAAAATGAACTAAATGCTACAAATAATTTGCGGTATAATATAAGTAATAATTACACACAACTTTGGACCTCCTGTCACTATACTGACCGACCAGTCAGCCCACAAACATAGAACCTTCGGCTTCGGCCCTTCTGAGTTTGGGCCTGACTGGGAGATCACTGTACTTTCAGGGGTCTTCAGTGATGAGTTTTGTATCCTAGATATTACTAAATAATTGAAAAAATACTCTGTATATGTCACATAAAATGAAATATCAGTACAATCTTCGTATACAGAATTCATAACACGTAGACATTATTTGGAATTTGAAAACAACTTTAAAAGAAATAATATAAATTCATTTTTCAAGTGAGTCACTACAATAAAGGTACGGGGCCCCTGAAGTGCCATGCACATTAATTTATTTATTTCGTTATCTAAAAAATAACAAAATTTCGTTTAAAAAATAATAATTAACATTACACACTTGTTGTGTTGAAGTTATACACAACATTTTTAGAAAAGATAATGCAAGTTGTTAACTTTTTTCTGACTTAGAAGATGGAATGAAAAAAAGGAAGGTAGGTCTACACAAAAAGCTGGTCTAACAAAGCAAACATGCACCAGTAAAGATTGATAATATCTGTGTGCCGCAGCTCTTGGCGTTGAACATCACTAACGTGCATATGTCAAAGAAATAAGTAAATAAATGGACGAAATAAAATTTTAATAATAGTTTAATGTACACTAAATTGGTGTCGTTTCTAAATAAACTGCTAGTAGTATGTACCCTACACATGACACAGATAAGGTGTACACATGTATTATACTTTTTCTTTACATTTGACATTCATGTTCCTTGATCGCACCTATTAACTGTCTAAAATACACCAGTTTAATATTTGCCAGTCATCAACAATCTTATTCAGTGATGTGTTTAAATTTTCTTCCACTCATTCTTATTTAGTTTTTGACTTTCTTAAAGGGTTAATCATCTCAACCACGACTCCTGCAGATCAAGATCCATGCTCCTCCGCAATTGAACTTCAGTATTTACGTCAGCGAGAAGTAGGTTATGAGCTTGAGATAGATGAATTACCAATTTGTGACCAATACTTTAAAGATGGATGGTATGAAATGCATGACTATGTCATTGCTTCAACAGATGAAGGATGTGGCACTTTCTACAACTGGTACCGAATAGGTAGCGTTTGAAAATCGATAGTAACTTAAAAATTAGATGACAAACTTTTATAATATAAAAAATCAATTTATCAATTTGTTTGTACTAGCCGTAATAGACCTTTAGGCCTATGAAAATTTACCAGTGCAAGATGATTTATTATCAAAACATATCGTTGGCTATCAATTCATTTCCACATTGCTTAAGACAAACAAAACAAACATGCAAATTCATTCCCACAGAAAGATGATTAGTTCATTGAATATAAGCAGCAAAATGAGGTGATTATTTTAAAAAAAATCACAAAACACCGTGATTTCTTTAATCAAGTAAACGACTTTGAATTTGCAGTTAGAAAAATGGAAACTTTAGTATCTATAGTAGAGGCAGAACCCTATTCATTAAAGAGTGGTTAAACTGGCAATCGAACTTGAAGAGTGTTCTCAATGTTTTCAACTTATCTTAACTTGTGAACTAGTTTTCCTTCAAATGGGACCCAGCTTTAAACACACCAAAGAAACCATTAAAACAAATATCTTAGAAATATTCTTAAAGAGAGTGTCGTGTCCAAATTTATATAGAGAGAGTTCAGAGTCATTCCTTTGATTTAAGCAAGGCAAAATGTTGATGACGCACTGAACATGACAGCCAAACACAGAAGCGCACCTTAAGCACTCTGTGCCCAGCTCTGCCGAAAAAAAGAATGGGCATTTAACTTAACAATGTGAACGGAGTATGCAGATTGTCTTTACTTTTTTAAACACTTTCACACATTACTGCACCTACGAAATTCCACAACTCTTATATACCCCATGCTCTCGTTTTATATGCCTTTGTGGCAATCAAACAGCTTTACAATTTTCTCATTTTGTTATGCAGTCTTTGTTTGCTTTTTTTCATTTAGTTTGTGATAAAACATAATTATGCTTGAAAATATATTTAAATGACATACCCCACAACAGGATTTTATTAGCTCATTTTCATAAGAATTTAAAGAACATGTGTTCAAGAGTTTCTCCTTTAGGCATTGTGACTCCAAGGAAGCATTCATTTGGAATAAATGGCTATCCACCTAAAATGGTACAGCAACTACTCTCTATATGAACACTAATATCAATGCATTCAATTACAGTTACACTTAGATTTTTTTTACTTACAGCTTGACATCAGATAATGATTCACAATTACATGATTTATAAGAAAACGGTACATTCTAAATTTTAGGCTCTGCATCTTAAAGTATTTATAGATTATACCGATCAAAAGCAAATTCATACTTGGATTATTTTAAAGTTAAGAAAAAAAACCCATTTGTTTATCGTTCAAGCGATAGTTTGTGTTTACTTCATGTTCTTAATTCCAGGTGACTTGCCGAAGGATAACGAAATACATCAAATATCATACTGCTTAAATATAGGGGAAGGCAAATGCGGTATCGTTTATGATGGTTCTGTTAAGAAGTGTAGCGACATGAAGTACGTTTTTAAGTTACTACAGCTTCCAGGATGTTCGCAAGCATACTGCATAGGTAAATAAGTTTATCATTCGAAGTGTTATTAGTATCTTTGGTAATTCATTTTTTTCGGCTCTGTATTTCTTAGTTATTATGTACTCATCAGAAAAACCACTATGCATGGTTGTCATACAAAAGTCAAGATGACTTTTCTTTTCTAACTTGTTTAAGTTAGCAAAGCTACGCTATTCAGTCTGGTTATAACTTGATCTTTAATTGTCCAATCTGTCCATTATCACAATTAGCAACTGGAGAACAAATGTTCTTACCCTTAGTTTGAGTAACATGAACATTTAACCTTTATATTATTGTGATTTACTTGCTTTTCTATTACAATACTAGTTATGTGTTTCAGATTTACGCGTCGGAGTTATAACTGCAATACATGCAGTATGTTGATTAAGCATACGACATTAGTTTGCTAGTATTAACTGTATTAGTATACAATATTATAACATTTTCGTATATTTCAGAAAGATTAAATGGAACAAGTGCAACAGGTAAGATGCAGGAAACAGGTCTAGGTGCTTCAATGTAACTTAAACGGATTCCAAGTAAAAAGACAGCTACCGATAACAGTTATAGTGGTAATTTTTATGCGGTTATGGAGAAAAGAGACCATAGATATAATACCAAGAATTTTTCATACATAGATTAAAAACATTCGTGGTAAAATTTACGGATTTTTTTATTTTTCAATAAAGACTTGATATGCTTAATGTTTAGCGTGACCAAATAAATCCAATCAACTACATCTGTATCTAAGCATGGTTAAATGTTTAACTTTAAAGAAATTTTGGGATCAGCTGATTAAATGTGAAAGGTTTAAATATTTTGCAGAGGATACTCCTCCCGATATATCACAGGTAGCTCCATCTATATCGTACAAGGTTGAAATTGTTGACGGTCTCAATGAACTCCATTTCTTCTGTAACTTTACACCACCAGTTGGAACAGATTACTTCTACGTTGTTGAATGGGGTATTACAACTGGATTTTCATGGACAGATTCACTTTTGAGAACACAGCCATCTCGTTATGGGTCGCACAATGAATTCATGAGATTTGCTTCTTTAACTGAGCCTATCCTGAGGCACAAAGGTTTTGCAAGATTAGGCATAACGGTAAATATTAAACATCTGCTTTGTTACGCACTAATATTATCAGCCTTGTTATGCACAACCATTTCGAAGTTTAGGCCAGTTTGCGTTGTTGTTTTTCCAGTAAAATAGTATACTATAGTGTCTCTATGCATTAGAGAAACATAATCTTTTAGTTTGTCTAAAAAATTTCTATACATTTTGTTACAGATTGCCTGTTCCATAGAAGCAATGAATACACCGACGGGTGCAATCAGTAACACTCGTGTCAGTGATCCGAAGTTCTGCGGTATAGAAGTATGTGTCTTTTATACAAGGTCCCTTTTCTTAAGCTCGCAAGAAAAATATCTGTATTTATTGACCACCGATAAAAAGATTTTATGTGCAAGACCAAATTGTCTTATTTTTGAAGCGCCGAAGGGTAGCTGCGTTTACTGCTCCATCTTATCAGCTTTACTATTCTTGAAAAAGTGTTAAGTGAAGGACATATAACACGAAATAAACAAAATATAGCAATTAATTTGTAATAATAAAATAAAACACACGGCGTATAACAACAATTGCCAGAATCCGAGACTTGTTTTTACAAATTTGTCCAGATTTTGTGTTTAGGAGATATCTTCCTTCTTCAAAAATTTATCGTTTTTTATGAACAACTTAGAGAAGAACATATACTTGTATAAAGGCAGTCGCAATAAATTTAATTTTGCAAAGAAAATAGCAGTTGATAGAGATAAGAATTTACTCAATCAAAAACATCATATTTCCACAATTAACAAGTAAACTTCATTGTTTTTCAATTGTAGAAATCCTTTTTATATTTAAATGAGCTAATTCAAAACTTTTAAACCTCAAATTCAAAGAGATACCTTTTTACCATGTACATTACAAAACATTTGTACCTAAAATTTGATATGGTATCATTATTTGGAGAACTGAAAATAGGTGTCGTCTCTCACATTAAAAACCAAGGCGTATACATTTCTTCCATAGTAAATAACCATTCTGAAAAATGCTGCATAATGTTGCCTAACAAGAAACTAACTTTGTCTTTTTTATTAATTAAAATATTATAAATTAGACCATGTCAATAAAACCGTCGGGCATTTTTGTTACTTTTACGATCTTTGATTTTCCTTTCCAAAGCCTTGCACTATCCAACGAAATGACACACGATGTTGCTAATGCACGAACATATTAAAGAAGCGGATATTTTAACATATATCTGCAAAAGTATTAAAAACTGGCTTATTTAAGTGTAAATACTTTGTCTTTTTAAAGGTCCTAAATAGAAGAGTCTACCTGAATGCTACAGAAGATGCAACAGTTAGTATCCAGCTCACAGTGCCATTTGGTTGCCAAAAATGGGAAATTAAAGGTTGTTCGCTTGACGTGACAATGTTCATTCCTCAAAACACAGAAAAATGTAAAGTCCCAGCAGTATCACAAATGGAACAAGTGGATCGAATTGATAATCGTTGCGGGGTCCGCATACAAAACGACGAGATCATGGTTCCAAAAACAATGAGAATAACGTCGTTATTAGGACAAAACATAAATGATAAAAACTGGCAGTACAGCTTAATACTTGCTACCCAGAAGAATCTTGCATCACATGTCCTGTTTCAGAATTATGTTCCGGATATAATTCAGGTACAAAATAACAATAAATTTCGTATATAGAACATAATTTTAAAATTCTGGTATTTTCTTTTTATGTTGGGGCTCCCTGATACTGACTCAATGTGCTATTTCTGTGCCTTTTAACTCTCAACCTATGTGTGCGTGTCATTTAGTCTGTCTGTCCGTTAGTTCCTCCACTGTTTTACATTATCTGATTATAATGTTAACATGGCTGTTAATGTTCAGGCTTATGCTCTCAGGGTTATGGTCTGCAAATGTTAGTAGGGTTTGATTTGCCGTATATCTTTTTCTCGCCATCAATTCTAAATCTTTCCAATTATTACGATACAACATCACATAATTGTTGTGTGTTGTGTATGTCCGGAAGTATGTCCAATAGGTTTTGCTGCACATATCTTCAAAAGTATGAGATACATAGATTTAATTTCATGAAAGTTATGCAGCATCAGCTCTTCAGTTCTGCGTGTTCGTTATTTTACTTGTGTAGTGAACGCAGAGTAATTGTCCTTCATTCAGGTAAAAACAGTGTATAGATGATGGAAATTTTGTGCTGAGCGGGTCTGATGAGCAAGTAGAGCTGTAGTGAAATAAGCATTAGTCGTTAAAATAGCAGGGGACTTTAGCTCTGTCTGAAATTATGCATCTTGTGGTTTGTTTTATTGCCCGTAATTTTGACTGTTGGCGGATATCTTTAAACATAAGCGGCAAGGTAATGAAGTGTCATAGGAACGCTATAGCAACATATGTGGTATGCCTGCCCCTTTGTCCATCTGCCCCTCTATCACAATTTGTGCTGTGTATTGACTGTTGGCGGGTATTTTTAAACATAAGCGGCAAGGTAATGAA
This sequence comes from Cyclina sinensis, assembly GCA_012932295.1. Lineage (NCBI taxonomy): Eukaryota > Metazoa > Mollusca > Bivalvia > Venerida > Veneridae > Cyclina > Cyclina sinensis. The sequence goes on along the minus strand of JAAONU010000007.1, from coordinate 33,945,467 downwards.
ATGTCATAAGAACGCTATAGCAATAATTATGTGGTATGCCTGCCCCTTTGTCCATCTGCCCGTCTATCACAATTTGTGTTGGGCATCTTAAAAGTATCAAAAAGTATGAAACCCAAAAGAAATTTTATGCCATGTCTATAGCTTTTCCTCTGAAGGCTTGTTTGCGTGTCTGTCTGTCCGTCTGTCCGTTTTCTTAAAAGTTAATATAATGTTTTCCTAACAAACACCTGTTAAAGTGCAACAACTGAAGTGATGACCTGTGTCGGGAATGTTAAACGTTGTTAGTTTGTTCGTTCGGAATTTTCGTTTCCTGTGTTCAACGGTAGCAGTTTTATTGCCCTTGATGTAGTAAAGAAATACTCTGATGAAAATTGGAGGAGCTCGCCATTTCAAGATCACAAAAATGTTTGCTTTGCTTGGAAGCAATACTTGATGTTCACTAAGTAACTTTGATATTCACAGTCATGGGTTTAAAGCGACTGACTCACAGATGTGCCGACGATGAAAAAAGAACATGTTTATACATCTAGAAATTCTAGCTGTAATTGTGAAGAATATATCTAAACTAAGTTACTGACTCACTTTCGTTACAGAAAAAAATCACAATATATAGTTTTACAAACTTTTATCGATAAATAATTTACCCCGTTAGTCACGGGGTAGATTCTTCAGTTATATCATTAATTCTTACGATTCTTGCTAATTTTTCCCCGTTGGTCAGTGGTGTAGATCGTCGCACTATATTTTACTGATCGAAAGGGCATGGGTTCGAATCCTGGTAAAATCACAACTTTTTTTCAGTTTTAATAGTATAGAACCCTAATACTATGTTTGTTTTCATAGTATATTAACTTCTCTTAAATTCTAAAGAAAAAAAGAATTCAACTAAATTCTGTGAGTCAGCCGCTTTAAATAGAACTTAAGACATTGTTTCTCCTAAATCACGATGATATGACACGCACCAATACCAGGTATTTGCTCCGTAGTGTCGCATAAGATGTTTCAATTATATAAAGCCGCTGACTTTTTTAAGCATGGATTTAAAGACAAATTTGTATGTAGTAGATTTGGGTAGAGGATGTTATCATGTTATTATTACGTTTATTCTCAATCGATCTCCATTTTGTTTTATTTAGGTTACGAACATTTTGCCAAATTTACATTTCTCTGACATTTACGTCTGTCACACCAGTAGGTGACTTTATATTGCAAGGCATTTATCTTGTTTTGTAACATGTTGCTATGATTCACATGTTAAATAACACCTTGTAATTGGTAATCGGAATCAGATCATCGTCGGAAAACCACGTTCGATCCATGCCGTTTCACTCTATTCATCTTCCGTGGGACAATTGGTTGGTAAAAATTCGTACTCAATGATTCATTACCTACTTTCACTAGTTTCCGAAAGATTTCCACTGCGCAATCTCAGCCAGTGAAATATCTCGTTACAATTTGCCTTTCGCGGCTACGTTTAAATCCTGGGAAATACGTCTATTTTAAGTTAAATGACGTTATGCCTATTATCCACATTAAAGAGTATCTCTTTGTGATGCGGAATCTCATTGGACGAAAACTTACTTCCCTTTACTAATTCATGAAAACGAATAATCTGCAGTCAATTGCCCCACGGTACATAATGTAGTTGTGCGGAATATGTACCGGGATTAACTGACGATGGACTGAAGTATGCGATTTAACGACATTTTGATCTGAAGGCGACCCATTCAATTCTATCTTCTCGATAATCTGGATTTCCAGTGTTGTTATTTATATCCTAGCTAATGAGACTGCATCTTATAACGCGTCATTATGGTTTACCTCTATACACACGGCGTGTTAATGTTGAGTGTGTAAACTTCTATATCGCATGTTTAAATCATCGTGAATATTTTGAAAATTGTTTGCGTTTCATAGGATGAATTAATTCTCCTTCGATTAATATAAGTTTATAAAAATTTCGGTTTGTATTTTCTAAATGAAAATGAATATTAATTTGAGTATTTAGCATGGTGACAAAACTATTCAAGTAAACGGGCCTGTTATGCAGTATCTATGAAATGTCAAAAGCTTCTGTAAATTTTGCCACATATACAATTATCTTAATATTTTACAAGATTTCCTCAATTAAAGCGACTGACTCACAGAATTAAGCTTAAATTTTGATTTCTTTAAAATTAAAGAGAAGTTAATATACAATGAAAAAAAAAATGTATGCGTCTGTACGTTTTGAAAACTGAAGAAAATATAATTTGATTTTAATAGGATTCGACCCCATGCCCTTCAGGACAATAAAGTTATGAACAACAACCTAGACCACTAAGCCACTACGGAATGTTCTTTTCAAACGTGAAATAATCAATATAAACAACGTACCTACCACGTGACTAACGGGGTAAATATTTTACCGATAAAAGTGTGAAAAACTTTGTATTTTGATGTGTTTCTGTATCTAAAACTGAGAAAGTAACTTAGTTTAGGTAGGTTCTTCACAACTTTACCCAGAATTTTTACATATATAAACATTTTCTTTTTTATGCATCGAGTCAGTCGGTTTAACTTTGACGTTTATGGCAGAAAACAAATGAGTTGTTTGGCATCCCTGTTAAATATAGATTTTTCACGTGTTCAAATGGTTAAAAATAGAAACTGATTTATCTTCAAACATTTGAAAGCTAGGTACTGATTGTCTAGTTGAAAGGTCATGAGGTGTCCTTCTATTGATGACATTCAGATCCTAATTGCAGAGCGTTACTACCGCTTCTAAAACTGATTGAAGTTTACACTGTTAAGTAAAAAACGAGACTCGTCGGTATACCTGTCAAATATCAATTTAAGCGCCGCCCAATGTGTTTCTTTCAAACTCCGCCTTTTACCTGTCAGTAGTATCATTTTGAGTGTCATTCTGTGTACGAAATGGAAAAGCGGTTAGGAAAAAAATATTGAGTGAAGATTTCCTGTAGCAACGCAGCGACAATTACGACACAGCAACTTTGGAGCCGCCCAGTCACATTTTTCTGGCTGCAGGTAGTTTGCTAGGCGCAGTTTTATTGACAAGTATACATGAGAAAACTGCCTCGCTGTGATTGGATGATCAGTAAAGTGACAGTTTTAGCTACTGAAGTAAACATCGTAACGTCACTATTTACCGCGTTCCGAATACGTGAAACTCTAATCAGTATTGCAAGCGGTAGTATTAAGAAGCTGATTTTAATCAGATTGGTTATCAAATATACCACCAATGATTAAAAAATTGATTTATTAATTCTGAAGTCTTCGTTCATACTTAGGTACAGGTTTCCCCCGACATGACCAAGATCGATAGAAAATGGTGCCACTCACAAAATGATCCACACATGACAACTTTCGATGGACAGTAAGTTCTTTAGTCAATTTAGACCATTTATTTTTGTTGTGCCGTGAAAAATCTGAGACATTTGTATTGAGAAATCACGATATCTACTGAGCAACTTATTCTTTGGGGGTTCGAATCACTCTAAATAACTCTAACCTCAGTTAACAGAATTATCCTCACCACTAAATTACAGTAAATATTTCAGTCGAGGTAAGAAAGGTTTTAGGGCACTCTCTCAAAACGTTTACACCCAAATGGAAACCCATTTATAACCGTGTTAAATTACTGAACTGAACCGTAAGACCTAATGAAACATAAACTTTTCAGAGACTTATTTTCACAAGTTTTGCTGATATTGGATGAAAGAGTTTGTAGGAAAACACTTTGATGTTGAATACACTATAAATTGTGGTCATCACCACAGTGCAGTATGTATCTTTGTGTCGTAACTCTGAACTGGGCGTTTGAAAAGTAATACAAATTCTTTAGCAGATAAGATATTAGGCAAAGTTTTGTCATTTTAGCCAGGATTCTATACTCCCAGTGATAAATTTCAATGATAAATGATGATTTAGATAAAAATTACACAATGTCTGCTTACTGTTACAATTTACTCATTGACACTGCTATTGTGCTTACTGTTATAGCCATTATGCATGCTGACACCTTCACCACGCTGGTTGACAATGATACCATGCTTGCTGGAAGTTACAACTTGATTGCTGTTTAGACCCTGTCGTCTATATCATAATTTCATTTGGTTAAATGACAGTGCAGTGTAGCGTATATATTTCAACATGCCGGGACTGTATATCAGCACTGATATTTCAACATTCCTCTGTTTACACGATGTGACCACACAATATGAAAGATGTAATCAGCCACTAAGCAAGTTGAAAGTAAGCATAATGTCAGTTTCAAAATTGCACGTCACAGGTTGATATCAGGGGGCGCACGTTCGTAGTTTTCAAGAAAGATAACGGAAATCTCCGCCTATGACAGAATTTAATTAGCTGTTGCCTAAATCATTTCCCATCAGTTAGATCTCTATACATATTCGGATATACTCGCTATCCGTCCGACAAATAATTATTCAAATTACGGAAAAAACACGACTTCTTGAACATAGTGACCGCAGTTTTCAAAAAGTGACTTACAAGTTTGAATTAATAATGACCTAATGCTTACTTTTATTTTTCCTACTGCCTGATAACATTTTCTATATTGGTTGATCACTTCGTGTGTTTTGTTCTTTGATACATTACAAAGATAGCCACGGCATGATGAAATATACCATTACGCTATATTGAACTGTCTTAGTGACATCGAACTGTCATTCAGCCAAATTAAAATATGATATAGGCCTCATGGCCCAAACAACATAGAAGTTGTATCTGGTTATGCTTTTTGGAGTATTTATAGAACGACAAAAAAATTAAACAAGAACTGTCACTGAAGATGAAAGTGTCCCCGAAGTTGTGCTTTGACCCTTCAGCTGAGGACCAGATGAAGATAAATTGTAGATCTTTCAAAAGAAGTGTTTTTTTGAACAATTACCTCAAGGTCAAGGTCCCTTAGGACAGTAGGTAAAAATATATGATTTAGAAGATCTCTTCCAAAGAATTGTGTGCAAATATGAACTAAATCAGTTGTTTCAAAAGAAGTTATTCTTTTAACAATTTCACCTCAAGATTAAGGTCATTTAGGGGCCAGTGTAAAACAACTATATGTCAATGGAAAGACATCTCCGAAAGGCTAATAGTGGGCAAACAAATTTAGTTTGTTGAGTAATAAAAGATTTATGACCAGTATTATTTACATTTTTAGACTTGGACCATCGAGGTCAAGGTCATACAGGTGTAAGAGTAAAAAAAAAGATATGTCAGTGGGACGATTTTGTCCAAATGGGATTAAAGTGCAAGTATGAAGTAAATCCGTTAGCTAATAAGGAAGTTAAGGCAATGTTAAAGTATTCAGACGGACTGACGGATGGATATTTCAAAACAATTTGCCCTCCTTTTTGAGCATAAAATAATTATTTGAGCACAGAGGTCATTCAAAAGGTATGGTTAACATTGGATAATGTCATTTTAGCTATAGTTATAAATCAGTCAGTTATTACGCCTTATTTTATCAATTTTAAAAAGTTGATCGAAGTAGTTACAGTACAAAATTAATGTCCCGTAAGTGTTTTTTTCGGACATAGGCAAATAATGCACTAGCGTAGAAGTAGAATATCCTATTTCTGTAAAGGTAAGAGCTACAAACAAGATGTTGAGTTTAATGCTAAAGGTGTCAGTATCCTTTTCAGTAAAATAAATGAATTATTTATTTCTGTGTATTATATATTTATTCCATTTATGGTAAGGTTTCATGGTTAAAACGTTTTGATATTTTATTTTCGGCTGTTTTAATGTTTTTATAATTGAATTGTTCTCGGAGGCAATAAAACTAACAATTACGAATTCTGCCCCCAAATATCAAAATTCCCTAACATCAATACTTTTAACAAATGGTAAACTTCCTTCTTCATCTGACTATTTTGTATCTTACAATTTCAATCGTTACAAATGTAGGTAGAAATCGATTTAAAAACAGTAATGCTGAAAAATATATACAACAAGGGTGCCATTGTCACAAAATACGCCCTTTGCAAAAGCTTTAAGTGAAGATGTGGGCATAATGGATAAAAACAGAGATGTTAGTAGGGCAGCAAGTATGACTATTCCTAGTGCTGGATAGTGAAACATACATTTTAAATCAACCTGAAGTAATATTGAAATCCCTCAATGCACGTAGAAGATTTCCCCCGGACAAAAAATGGACATTTCATCATCTCAAGTGACCTTGACCTTGCAACAAAAGCATCAACATTCATCTGTTTTATTTATCGGAAACGAGCTTGCAAGCATCTACCCATCCCCCTCTCCCGCCGCCCCTCCCCCACCCCCCCCCCCCTCAAAAAAAAAAAAAAAAAAAAAAGAAAAATAAGAAAATGAAAACAAGAAATGTCTTTAAAAAAGACAATCAGCGGAGTTTGTAAAGAACAATTTGATTTATTTCTAATCCGATTCGTACAAGTTTACATGAAGTTGAAAGGTTCCAATGATTTTGTTTTAAGTGGGTTTTACGACCCACCAACACAAATTTAGAAGTGCTCAGGTGAGCTAATAACACACAAAATAAGAACTGTATTTAATTTATTTGCAAGATCTTTAAATGGAAACCAAACAACATGAAGGTATAAGGTATACTGTAAAATTTTGAAAATAAGCGCATGTGCTTATAATAAAATTAGTGGCTGAAATATGCGCTTATTTTCCATATGCGCTTATACTTTAGTGTAAAAGTATGCGCTTATTTTCAGTATGCGCTTATACTTTCGGGTAGCTGCTTAACAATGCATTAGTAATACTACACAAAAAATAATCCTCTATGTAACCACAATAAAAAGAATCATCCAAACAGAGTATCATTTTCTTAATGAAGGGAAACACAACTGATTTCCTTAAAAATACATATTAATTTGACAAAAAAGCTAAGTTTTCATAAAAAAATATTTCATTTACTGAAAATAAATTAGTACGCGTATTAATTTGGTCCCTTCAAAATCATCTGTGAAGCCCGCAATATTCCAACATATTTTAGGCCAGTAAACAATAATCTATCGTTTGAATCTAGATTAATTTCTTGTTGTTATGCGAACTTTTTGTAGCATTTTAACAATTGGCGGTTTATCACTATCGGGTTTAATGTTAAGTTTCATACTTGAGCATCATTAAATGCAGTTTAGCCCTTTTTAAACATTTCAAATAATGGTGCAGATTGGAAGGACATAGCTCATAACGATATTTATTGCACTGCCTTATTTTCATTGCGCCACAAAATATCGACCAATAAAATGCTAGTTTTTAATTTTCCCGCTGAATATTTATGTTGTGGCGCACCATTTCATTGGTCTAAGCTTCTGCAAATCTAGGTCAAAATCAATTTTAGACAGCTCCGCTGAAAAAATATTATTACCTACTCATCCTAGGTAAAGGAACAACAAAAAAAGAAACAAAATTGTTTTAAGTACTTGCTTATCAAAAAAAAACAAATAAAAAAATTATTCTTTTCCAATTTTTCTGGGGGTGGGGAAGGTGAGCACGGGTAACAAATACCTTCTCGCTCCTGAAAAAAAAGAAATGAGTAAAAATCATTTTTAGGGGACGGGGGCAAGAACCTATGCATAAAAAAGACAGGGGACAAGTTCCTATGCACACATAAAAATGGGATTTTTTTTCGGGGAGTGAGGATGGGAAAAAGGGGGTCTGGTGGAGTCAGAGGCGTGGGGGGTGCGCAAGTACCTAAGCATACAAGGGAAAAGATGTCAGATATATTTTATATATAAAAAATAACTTAAAATAAAATTGGGAGGGGGGGGGAGCAGTGGAGGGGTGTCCCATCTGGGGGTGGGGGTGGGTGTCCCATCTGGGGGTGTCCCATTGGGGCAGTATATTCCCATCCAGTGTAAGTAAAAAGTTAGGTTCTAGGCTTTGTGCTTTGCCAATAAAAGCTGTTTTGCTATATAAGTCTATGCAAAACAATGTGACCCCTTGGATGTGGCTAATTTTCACCCCAGGGACATATTATGAAGAATCTTAGTAAAGGTGTACTAGAGAATGCCTCAGATCAAATTACAAAGCTCTGTGTCAAGCGGTTTTTAAGGAGAAGATTTTCAAATTTCAAATACTGACCCTGATGTCATGATTTCGACCTACATGGTAGAGGACCACTAGACAAGGTTACACACTTAATATAAAAAACTCTAAGCCTTATGGTTTATGAATAATCAGTACATTAAAGGTTTGCACGATGCCGACGACGTCGACGACTCAGTGACCATAATAGCTCGACTTTTTCTTCGAAAACAGTAGAGGTAAAAATATGGACCTGGATTATGCTTGTAATACTCAGTCAAATGATGATAAACATTTGTGACAGAATCGCTTTATTCATGATGACTAAATGATCTGCGCACACATTTTCATATTTTTATCTGAGGTTTGACCTCTATGTGTGACCTCAACATTGTCCACAGGGACCTAAATTTTAACACGACAATCCGCCTCACAATGGTGAACATTTGTGCCAAGTTATATCAACACATCTAAAGGCACGTAGAAGTTTTTCTCCGGACAAGCGTTTTCATCTGACCTCTAAGTGCTACCTTGATCTTAGACCGAGAGTCTTGGTTGATGCGCCCTACACTTCATCTCATGATGTTGAACATATTTGTTAGGTAATACTAAAAACCCTCCATGCATTATGCTCCGGACAAAATGTGGACATTTCAACATCTCTAATGACCTGGTCCTTGCATATATGGAACTGGATTATGCGTGTAATGCTCAGTCTCATGATGGTGAAGATATGTATTAGGAATCACTAAATTCATGGTGACTAAATGGTCAGTACACAAATTTTCATATTATTATCTGACATTTGACCTCTATGTGTGACCTTGACCTTAGCCTCAGAGATCTGAATTTTACATGCGACGCTCTGCCTCACAAAGTTGAACATTTGTGCAAAGTTAAAATAAAATCCCTCAATACATGTAAAAGGCTTGCTTCGAACAAACGTTTACATCTTACCTCTAAATGTGAACTTGGCCTTTGACCTAGAGACCTGTTTCTTGAGCGCGACACTACCAAACATCATGTTGAACATCTGTATCAAATAATTCTAAAATCTCACCATGTATGTAGAAGATAGGCTCCGGAAAAAACTGCCATGGGCGTTCCCATAATACGACCCGATTTTTCCAAAGAGCGTATAAAAAGCATCGTGAATTTTCAACTGCGGATTGTTAGTTGACTGTTTATAACCTACATACAAGAAAAGCGCTTAATATTACAACTAGAATTCTGCTGCTGAAGCGTTTACCATAATTACTGGAAATATTGCGTTCTATATAAATTAATACTTATATTCGAATGTCAAATTCAAATTCTTTGTTGTGGTTCAGACTTCAAGCCTACACACAAAACATAAACATATAATGCATATTCATAAAGCGAACGAAGTGGTTAAGCAATTAAATCATATACAAGTGTCATTAACAATGTTTTCTATGATATTTTTCTGAAAAAATACCTTACATAATGTACAAAATATTCAAAGGAACATAACCGGAATCTAATTAAATAGTATGTGTTTATACCATATAATAATGGCGTTTTAATATTAGTTTAACTCTTTGTAACACATTCACATCAATATGACAGTCTTACTAAATTTCTCTCAAAGCTGCACATACATACACACATATAAATTTACATACACATATACACATACATGTATATATACACAGAGGATATTCAAGTTTTTTTCTATAAATACGGGATTTATTTTGATCGAGTGGTATGAAAATAAATATTTCATGAGTGGCGATAGCCACGAGTGAAATATGATAATTTTCATACCACGAAATGAAAATATTAAATCCCTTAATTAAAGAAAAATTGAAATATCTGTTTATTATATACTTTCTTTTTTTAACCTTTTTGATTCGAAAGAATTTCCCTTTAACTTTGTGTATTGTCTGGATTTAGAAAAAAGTAGTCCGGCAAGACATCAGTAAAAAAACAGAAATATTTTCACTGCATTGAAAAATATATTTTTACAGTGAAAACACGGAAAATGAAAATACGCATTTTATTTCATCAATATTTCTCAGTATTTCATTTATAAATAATAAACATACATATTTCTTGAAATGGCATTAGGTGTTTTGATATTGACAGTAAAGAGATTAATACTCTTTTATTTGCTGAGTGCTCTGCCATTTTGCACATTGGAAACTTATTACTATAATATAATCTGACATAGGAAAACCCATTAACAGTTTTTATATGATTGCAGTTGTATAACCATTTCTTATGCAATGACATTTTGCCACCATTTTTAAATACCTTTTTTTTTCAATAATGACATTTAATTTCCATTCATTACAAAAAAGTGATAACGTGTTAAGTTGTTGTTGTAATTTCTGCTATTAAAGCTACATCATTAGCAAAAGGTAAGATAAAATCTTGTATTATGTCTTGAGTCTGTTGTATTCTAGTGATACCGCTACCGGCAAGAGCATTGTACAAACATTTATATTTATATTTATAAATAAGGAAAAAAGTAGGAAACAAGGAAAAAAGTAGAAGACTTAAATTGCAGCCCTGACGCAAACCTACTCGACAATCAATATATCACTTAATACTGAACTGCTGTGGACTCTTGCTTTAACAGAGCCATAAATGTTTTTATAGATTGAAATAGATGACCTTTAACTCCTTCACAAACTAGAACTAAAAAGCAATTTCGATCTGTTCACTCTGTCAAATACCTTTTAAATATCCACAAAGGCAACATACTTTTTCTTCCTTTTCTACATACATATTTTTGAGAGAGTACAAAATAAAACAATCATCAATTGTCAAATACCACGACCGAAATTCACCCTGTGCCTCTGTAATTTTATCATAGGCATTTGTAAAATATGTAAGTCATATGTTTAAAATATCTTCAAAGATTTTGCTTTGTATTTGTAATAAGGCTATACCCTTGCAATTCTCTGGGTTATTGAGGGGACTTTTTATATACAGGTACTAGTAAACTAAGAGACCACTCATTTGGAAATATCCCTCTGATATTACTAATAACAAATCAGTTGTGACAATAAAATGTTCAGGCACAAGGGATCCTGTGACGTTACGGCGGTTATCGTTTAATTATTTTAAGTAATAAATGTGTCCATCCAATTTTTATACGTTTTAATTACGACATATGCGAATGTGCTGATGAGCCGAACTGGACTGACTATCTACTGGCGGGTCCTGCTTTTATAAGAAATTGATCTTAGCAAGTCTCTAGTGAGTCTGGCAGACTCTCATGTGAAACAATGCGTTGTTTAGAAAAATGTTACTAATTTCAGTAACATGTTTTAACAAAGTGTCACCTAGACTACTACTTATTGAGGACACGAATAAGTTGACCGGCCAAGAATCCTTGTTAACATTAAATTAACTAAGTGCATTTTCTGATGCAACACCATGAAATTGGATGAACGATTTTCAGGTGCCAACTATGCTGTAAGTGAACGATTTCACTGCCAAATCTACTTGCTTAATTGCCAATATAAATAGTCAGTACATTTCACATGTATAATTTATAGAAAGCTGATTCTGCATAATTAAGAAAACCAATACACAGTAAACATCAACTTAAACAATTAAACAAACGTAGTAATTAATCGATGAAATAATAATCAAATAACATAGATACTTGCAATGCTAAGACATGTTTCAAATACTGCAACAGTAATCTAAGCAATTTCTTAACAATAATGATATAATTAATTAACCTCGATAACCCCTATTATGTTACAATCCTGCTGTTACCTTTTTCTTTTTAAATAACTTATAGCAGGTAGGATATCATCATCAGTAATTTCACTATTAAATAAAACTTGCTCCTTTTACTTAATGTTTCCGTGTTCATAATTTCAAGTATTTCTTTAAATATGTCACTCTCATTATTCGTTTTTTCTGATGCAACTGACTGAAGAACAGTTCGAAAATGGTTATGCCATTTGCATATGGATTTTTTTTTGGACTTCTCTATATGGTTTGTGCATACTTTACACTAGACTAGAACTGCTTTAGATTTTTATACCTCAAACTTTTTTTTTTTTTTTTTTTTTTTTTTTGGGGGGGGGGGGGGGTATGATATAGATTTGCCCTTATCCGTTCGCCCCGCTGTCTCGCGGTCACGCTGTCCATACGTTACCGGTTTGTGTCGCGTTTAACTCAAAATGTATAACTGCTAGAACCATGAAACTTTCTAACAGTAGTTGAAAGCATTTGAAGTTACGCACCTGGGTATTTAAACGTAAATGTATTGGAGATCGACAGAGATGTGTCCCCTGATTAAGCAAAAATCAGCATTTTTAGACTTGTGTCACGTGTATCTCTAAACCTGTACTTGTTAGAGCCATGAAAAATTCTAAGAATATTGGACAACATGTAAAGTTACGCACCTGCGTATTTTTAAGCAAAGTTATTGGCGATCGGCCGAGTGATACCCGTTAAATAAGCAAAAGAAAGAAAAGAAACATTTTTAGACTTGTGTCGCGTGTAACTCCAAATGTATAACTGCTAGAGGCATGAAACTTTCTAAGAAAGACGTTACGCAACTGAGTATTTTGACGCAAATTTTATTGGAGATTTGTATAGTTATGCCCCCTGATAATGTTAAAAATAGCAGTTTTAGACTTTATACGCACCTGTAATTGTACAGGATTTTTTGTGACAATACAGCGGAATGTGGAGGCATCTTATGGACACATCTCTAGTTTTTACTAATTTCTCTAGTTCACCATCACTTAGTTGATATCTTCCTAGATATGTTCATATATTTTTTGTTTTATTTACATGTAATAAAACTATAAAAACCCAGACAAGTCAGAGCCTGAACATGTCTAACCAGTATGTTTACATCCAATGTCCTTTTTACGCGACGCTAACGTTTTGTCTTTTTTCAGGAGATACGAAAACCAAAACCCTGGAACGTTCGTCCTGTACAGAAATAAAGATAACAATGTTCAGGTGAGTCATAAGCATAGTTTTTCTTCGCGCGCTTAAAAGTGGCTTGTTGTCAATCAACATTCTTATATTGCCATTCATCACTCATAACATACTACAGAACTTCCACGTTGAAGACAGACTACCAAAATCATGAAAACGATCCAACCCGTGTACAGTTTTACATGTTAATGCACACGTTCAAATATTGAGGAGATACGCCTATGCCTTTTCATTAGTCTAATTATGCTTTAAGTCTAACCATTAAGATATTTCAGTTTTATACAATTCAATTTCTTATCATTAATGTGCGTCGTTTCAAATCGAATATCATCCCCTGTCAAATGCCGAGGGACATTATTTTGGCGTCGTCCGTCTTTCTCCACGTTCGTCCGTCACGGGTTTTCCATCCGGAGCCATATGTCGTAAGTGGCTTTTTATATATTTAATTGTTGTAAAAGAAAAATAGAAAGATCGTCAATTTTCGTCTTGTTTTACAAACTTATAAGCTGAATGCCTTTTGTTTACAAATGCAGGCAGAATGTCCGTTTGGAGCCGTACGCCATAGTGGTTCGATGGATTAAGTTGTGACGAGGTTGGATTGTAAATTATGATAGGGGAATGATGCATTCCAATGGCCGTTACAGTTAACCCTCTAATGGCTGATTTATAGCCTTTTGATGTTTTACAAGTTTAAGTACTAGGTCTATCTACAGCTATTACTCTACAGTACTTTGTTACAGTTCATCAAAACATTAAATGCTTGTCAATAACTGAGAGAAACACTTGGAGACTCATAAGGGCTAGCATAAACGGTCAACATTATGAGTTAAGTATGTTACGGTCTAGTGCACACCTTCACTAATTCAATAAATACAACCTCTGACAACAGCGTCAGGGAATCGATTCTTTGGCTCAATGGATATAGTGTTTGCGTGTCACGCGGAAGATCGGAGTTTGAATCCCGCTCTGGGTTGTGTATTGTAAGATGCATCGCATCTGTCTGTTGTGGACATTCATGTTCGTAAGAAGTAGTACACATACCTTCATTCTTTCAAAATTAACTTGATGTTATGGAGGAGAATACAACCAAACATGAATAAAATGTTTTTTTTTTATTGTAATACCAACGTTTTGCCGTGAAGCTTCATGAGGGTGTGAAACAAAAACAACAATAATAACGAAATGAAGTCAATATTCACGGCGGCGCCAAAAGACTAACATACATTTGAAAGGACGCAATAATAAAATACTGCATAACTAATAGTTGCGAAGTAATAACTGAAAATATTGAATAATTAAATAATAATGAGTATCGGATCATTATAGATACAACGGATTCCTATAGAGGGCATATATTTTTGTAAGTTATCTTCAGTAATATATTTGTGTTATGAACTTGCACAAAACAAACATATTCTGTATGTTATCTTTCACACTTGTGTATGTACATGATCAAAAAATCTGTCGATCTGTAGAGCCCTTTGTCTTCATCTGTCGCCCCCTTACTATTTTTCCCCGATGCAACTTACCTTCCGGTGGGGGATACAAATTTTCTTAAACTTTGCGTGTTTTTTTGACAGTCACTGTTTTATTTTTGATGTCACAAATTGTAAAAATACGAAGATTCTTACAAATTATCAATTAACCTAGATGTTTTCAATGACGATGATAAATAATTTAACATTACACCCGGCCAAATGGACCTATAAGTCAGCTTAGGTATTTATACATAACAAATTATTTCACATGAAATTATGATTATGATGTACATATCATTAATATCCTAATATAAATAGTCCAATGAATCGTACAAAAACAATGTTCATAGGTATATTAACTAAAAATATATACATATTGAAACCAATTGTAGAATTTAAACAAACTCTAAAATATAGTGATATAAACAATGTTTTAATGGTTAAACAAAGAATATATATATATATATATATATATATATATATATATATATATATATATATATATATATATATATATATATATATCATCGTCGGAAACCCACGTTCGATCCATTCCGTTTCACCCTATTTATCTACCGTGGGACAATTGGCTGGTAAAACTTCGTACTCATGAATAATTCATTACCTACTTTCATTGGTTTCCGCAAGATTTCCCTTGCGGAAACTCAGCCAATGAAATTACTTGTTACAATTTGACTTCCGCGCCTATGTTTAAATCCTGGGAAATACGTCTATTTTAAGTAACTTGTCATTATGCCTACTCTCCACACTGAAGAGTATCTATTTGTAATGCGGCATCTCATTCGACGAAGAGTTACATCCCTTTGCTAATAAATATTCATGAAAACGAATGATCAGCAGTCAATTATCCCACGGTACATAATGTAGTTGTGCGGAATATGTACCGGGGGTCACCGACGATGATATATATATATATATATATATATATATATATATATATATATATATATATATATATATATATATATATATATATAGCTGTAGTGCTAGTGAGTTATAGAAGCAAAACAGAAAAGTATATATATATATATATTTTTTTTTTTTTTGGGGGGGGCGGGGCGGGGGAGTGGGGGCTAGATGATATAGACTTTAGACACATTCTAAGGCAAAACGGTAATTGAATTCTTAAACAAAGAGTGTCATTTTTATGTACAGTACATTAACTTAAATAAAACATAAATGATATCCTTTTTCGAGTTTGAAAATTGTTAAGTTGTACTGCAGACTATCACAGCGATTGAAATTTACTTTCTAATAAATACAAATCTTAAAAAAATGTAGTTTTTACTTACAAATCTAAACTGAATATTGAACTTTAGGTATGCATATCATTATCCTACGGATACAGAGCTGCACTCTACACTATTAAGTTTTGGAATTTGTCATCAGTAGAAATAAGGTTTGCCGTGAAATACGACACACATTTGCTTTAAGATAGATCCATGAACAATGTCTCTTTAATGGCGTCCTTTTTTAAACAGGAACGTGACATGGTGTATATATAAATTTACACGGTTAAACTTTATATAATTTTTTCGCAACTCGAGGGAACTATTATGTTATTTTATTTCATAGTTATATTGAATTCAAGCTTTTATTGGTAGTGAAACTACAGGCAATGGAATAACAATCAACAATGAAAAAAAACAAGGAAAGCATTTTCCTTTGACATGGGTCGTCGCACTCTCGAAGGCACCGTGGCAATGTTAGTGACATGGACACTGATCATATAGATAAACAAAAAAATACAAAACAAAACAGTGGAATTAAAAACAGCGTCGCGCAAACGATAATATCATTAATGCTTAAGGTAATGACAACAGTAATATTTTGACGAAAGAAGAATGTAAAAGTCCCTCAACAGTCGATACATTGTTTGGAATTTTGACATGCACAAACTTTTGAATTCAAAAGTATTAGACATAGAAGAATACGTTGCTTCTTAACCTCGAATAATTAAGAAATAATAAATATGCTCTTATTTTTTTTGAGTGAATAAAATATAGGCAGGAGTTCGGATGCGTAGGAATTAAATCACGAGTGCGTAGCTAAAATTGTATCTTGAGTGATGATGTTGACGATTTTTACTATCATCTCAAATGCTCTTCGTTTAACAATGAACAGATTCATACATCACAAGGTATAACTGTATCCGATCAAACGTCCTAAAATCAAGAGTTAGTGGACTTCAGCTATAAAGCTCAAATACAGAAAGTATGCAAATATATTAAAATACTTTTGTTACCGTTAAAAAAACTAATGTTCTATAACTTTAATATTTTATGTTATTATCGCCGTTCCTGGACGGCGATATATACAATTAACAAGATTTAAACAGTTTTGCCTGTACACCGCCTGCCTTTAGCCAATCAAAGCAAAGCATTTCATATCACATGATAACAAAATGGACGTCAAAATTCTTCTGCAAGGGATGCGTAAATGGACTCGCCCAACCGCCATGTTTGTCGGGTTACTTATTCTTACAACTGAAAAATACCATCATCAATGTACGATCTCAGTACCAGTCTTCAAGCTCTTGTAGTATAAATACAGGATAATCGCAATTTTTTTTTTGCTACATGTCATTTTTTACTAGAGAATGTAGTCTAAATAAGAGTATGGTTTGTTTGTTTTTTCCAAAACTTGCACTTAAAGAAAAAAATAAATGCTTGCTTCCGGGCGATTCTAATCAGGATACAAACTCCCCGCAGGGGTTACTTCCCCTGATTAGTACAGTAAAAGTAACAAAGCGTGGCTTAACCGGTGCGAGGAGTTTGATCAGGATTTTTCCGTGTTTTATATATGCTTGATTAGGGTCAGGGCAATATCGTATTTTTTACCTAAAATTTATTCTGTTTAAATTGTACATATAATATTCTTATGGTATTGAAGAACTGTATCTAGCTTTTGTTAAGTATACATTTTTAGTAATAAATAAAGTTAAAAAACTACGCAAATAGTCAATTAATTATGCGTAGACTGGTTTTCAACAAAGCAATATTTACAAGGTTTTAATGCTGCAAATTTTAACATGATGTATAAAGATATTGGGATGTTTTTCATTAAGAAGCCAAATCGTCCGCTTTCAAAAATAGTCCAGCTACAATAAAAATTACAATGTATATTTCATCTACTTTATAATTTCTGTGTGAAAATTATCAAATATAACTTCGCTTTTCAGTGCAAAGCACGTTGTAAGATTATCAAATTAATGAATGAAGAACATGAAATACATTCATCTATGGATAAGACGAAATGCATGGCTGAACGGCGATTTCAAGCATTTTTGGAAATGCTAATACTTGTGTTATATTAATAAGCATAGTGATAAACAAACCTTATCTTGCCGGTAGGAAATTATCCATTTATTAGTACATTCTCGATCTCGACCCGACAAATCTAATCGCATTCTTGAATTTTCAAAATAAATATGGTTTTGCTTTAGATTTTAAATATTTTTGCTATATCGTCGTGTTTTATAATTTGATTTCATTCATTTCATGACCTTTTCTTGTTAAAGGTCCAGATGAAAACAACCCAGTGCTATTCAAACTATAATAGAATTTGGTGCAACTGTGGAGTAGCTGTCAGTGCAGGAAGAGACGTGTTCCTTTTTAACAGTTGTCCTGGTAGTACCCCGAACTTGAATCCAAGTTTTCGATGCCAAGATAGAATATTGGCCAGAAGTGTAAAGGGAGATAAACATGGACAAAAATACGTGGTATTGTTTAATGCACATATTTAAGGAAAGGAAAGCTAGAAACGTATTCATTATTAATTTCATTCAGTAATGTATTATTCAATCTACATTTATTGTTAAAATATCTTATTAGTCCCTTCCCGCTGCCCGCTTTACCCTTCGTCCGTCCGTCTGTCTGTCAGCAAATCTTGATGATGCGATTATCTAAAAACTGTTAGTTTCATCAATATATCTGACGTATGTACATCTGATTTAAAATAATGCGGTGACTTGTCTTTTATTTGAATTCGTCAACAGCGGGTGACGATACTAATAATTAGTTTTGTATCATTTACTGAAGTGGTTAAATTATTTAATATCTAGTCGCATTACAGTATTTTTCAAATTTGTTGACAGTTTATCTAGGTTAGTTAGCATCACCGCTAGCATTGTAAATCGTGCAATTTCAATTAGTGGTCAATATTGTAATTAAAAAAAACTAGTTGCGCTGCTCCTGATGAATTTTATTTTATTTATCCATACTTAAAAATGATGACTCTTACTGAATTGTAGACACATTTTTAATTTACTATTACAGGTTTATTTGCCGACTGGGACAGAGGTTCATATAACACTAAGTTGGACGTTACTCAATATTAAAATAAAACCAAGTCTTTCCGATTGGGAAAAGACGGATGGACTTTGCGGTTTATTTAACGGAAAACAAGATGACGATATTGTGAAACGACCAGGATCGACAGAGTCTGATAGCAATCTCAGCTGGTCGTAAGTAAGGTTTTGTGTAATTGCAATTTGTCAAGGAAAGCAAACCACATACAAGCATTTTCCTGATATTTCATTGAAATTTGTCCAGTAAGTTCTCTTCCAGAAGTTGCTATGAACTCGATGTCATAGATTTTGAAGTTAATTTAGAAGTTGTAGTGAAATTTTAAGTTTCAACGGATATAATGAAAACATTTAGTTGTAAAGTATAAAGGACAAAATGTCATACAATGCAAAACAATGAAACATTTACTACAAGTTGATTTTAATAACCTTTGCTGTTAAAGCAACATCAGCAGACAAATATGGAAATAATTCATTGTATCCTACATGAGCATTTCCATTTTTAAAACTTTCAATATCTTGTTCAGTAATTGGTCTAAACACAGCATAAAGTCAGGAAGTCCTGTGTAGAACATTATTTTGACTTAATTTACAAAACATGATGAATTTGGCTTTGTGTGATATTTTAAAATTGAAATATCTACGCATATACGTACACTAGCTAATACCAAATCTATGATATTCTTTCAATACAGGAGTTCGTAACTTTATAGTTTTCATGCAAATCTGTAATAAAAACAAACTTAAGTGCAGCATTCTGATTTTTAAAGCGACTGACTTACAGATGGGTTGACAGTTTACCCCGTTAGTCGCGGGGTAGATACCGTACTTAGTTTATACTATGAATTTTCAAATCATATATCAACAAGTCTTTTTGGTTCTGCCGGTTATCTCATTGCTGTTAGTTTTACTGATCAGAAGGGCATGGGTTCGAATCCGGTTGAAACCAAATTCTTTTTTCTTCAGTTTTCATGATGTATAAAAGCATGAAATTGTATTTTTCTATAGTATATGAATTTCTCCTTAATTCTTCAGGAAAAAAAAATATTATAAAGCTAAATTCTATGAGTCAGTCGTTTTAAAAAATAACCTATCAATTAGTTTATTTAGTCATCAGTGTAAAATATAGGCGGATATCGTATCCATAGGAATTAAATCACGAGTGCTAATCCTCCAAATCGGACGTATTTTATTCACTAACGAAATATACGAACAACGTATTATTTTTCTTATTCTAAAATTTAAACCTGTTCTACAAAAAAATAATATTCTTTTTATGACTTTTTAGTTAAGAACATTAGATACTGTAAAAATCATTTTAATAGAATTACAGAACAACAAAAAATAACTTCTTATACTGGTTTGTATTTTGTTCTGAAAGTTACAATCAAGAACAAACGAACAAATCGACGGTAGCCATAACTGTTTTTTTGTTTACAGTGTAGACGGTACTAACGAAGATCTGTTCAATCCGGATAACGATGTCAGGCTAATACAGTGGTCAAGGGAAGCGATGCTATGTCATTGCCCACACCCAATATTTGGCAATGCACCAGATAAAAACATAGAATGTAGACCAGACAAAAGTAAAAAGTGTACAGATGATTACGAATCATACTTCGAAGATCGTTGTTCGGTGTCAAGGAGGAAAAGAAATGTGCACGGAATCTACATCAACGATTTTGATCTTCATCGCACAACACACACAAATTTTGTGTCTAAAGTCACTACAGCAGGAGGCGAAATGGTGCCTTTTTTCTATTTGATTGTCGTTGTTTTCATAAGATTATAGATGTTCAGTCTAACATAGGTAACACTGAACACCAAAATGCCACATATAAAGACAATTTAAGTAAACGTACTGCTACACGTTGAGGTTTGAGGATATGATTTGCTGTTTTGCTTCTGTCAATAACTTTTATATCTAGGTCGAGGTTTATAGATGATCTGTCACTTGAATTAATCGACATTCAGTTTTTTATATATATTCGCAATTATTTTTAAGAGAAAAGCTTCGGTTTCAGAGTTATGTTGGCGCATGTTGTCAAACAATACAAACAACGTATACCATAGGGAAAGTGCTAATATAAGAATTTATGCTGTAAGTGATAAAGAAAACCAGTAGTGAATAAATGCTGGAAACTGAAGCAATCATGCTGCCTGGGAAGCAACAGTGGTCAGTATGTTGCCTAAATTAGAGTCATGTCTGATTTAACTGCTGTGTTGGTCAAGCTTGAGATGTTGGTATTCAAGTTGTTCTCTCTAACGGTGCTTTACTGTAAGTAAAATATTAAATTTACAAATTGTTTGTATATCTGAAGAACTCAGTGTGTAGAAACTTTTCTGTAAATGTCATGCGTGAGGTAACATTCACTGTGCTGTTTACATAAGTGTTGCACTTTTTTGCATTCAGGTTTTGAGGGCGAAAAGGGAGGACTACAACAGTGTTTCTGCTCGAGAAGACTGTCTTGAAGTTTTAAATACCACCGCATTTCAAATGTGCTCAAAAGTAGTAGATGTCGAAAATTTTCTTCATGAGTGTATTCTTGATGCTGTTGTAAGTACAGTGAATAGTCTTTTCAAAGTTGCATGTCTATGAATTGACGTATTTTCTACTTAAATTTTGTACATGTCCATACAAAGCGTTGATTTTGCTTTAATAAAAAAACCACAACAGTGTAAATTAAAGTCTTTTGTCGTTGAAAAAAGCGTTGTTTATGTGAAATTCACAAGAAAATAATTTAAAAATTAATCGCCAATAATAACTTGTCCCGAACATTTTCTATAACTTTGACAATATCAAATATAGTCGGTGCTGTCCTTGGCGCCGATTAAAATAACTCAAGTGGATGAATAAGTCAAAAACAAAAAGCAAATGAATTTACCACGTTAACATTTTGGTTTAATTTAGTAATGAATTTGAATTGAAAACATATTACTAGCCCAACAATAGCTTCCCTACTTAATACAGACACAACAAAATGCATTACGAGATTATCTTATAAAAATATAAGTGAAAATGTTTGTATAAGTTTTTGTCGGTATCTTCTGTCACACGGTTATGATTATCATTATTGTTCAAAGATCATTTGGATAGGTCTTAGATAACCGGTTACTGATTCATTAAAAGAAATATTGCTGTAAGTAACTATCTTAGAAAAAATGGATTTCAGAAGTAACGATTTAATAAACAAAGAGTTAACAGAGTGACACCTGTCATTTAAAAAAATGGTCTAGTTCGAAAATGTATATTCTTATGAACATGAAAGTCCGTAACAGAAAGATGGAATTCATGTTAGAATACACAACCCAGAGCGGGAATCGGACTCCGATCTCCCGCGGGACACGCCAACACTCTAACCACTGAGCCAAAGAATCGATTCCCTGAAGCAGTTGTCAGAGGTTGTATTTATACAGCTATACGAAGGTATGCACTAGACCATAAAAATCCCCTCTTGAGAAAGTCAACATTTATGATGACGAATAGTGTTGTGTATGTTTTAGATCAGAATATCAGACAGAAATCTTGAAAGTTTTATTTATCTAATTTTTATAACTAAGTACAGGAGGGGTCATCTCAGACGAGCATGAAAGTCCGTAACAGAAAGATGCAATGCATCTTAAAATACACAACCCAGAGCGGTGTTCGAACACCAATCTCCCGCGTGACACGCCAACACTCTAACTACTGAGCCAAAGAATCGATTCCCTGACGCAGTTGTCAGAGGTTGTGTTTATACAATTCTCAAAGGTGTGCACTAGACCGTAACAAGAACAAACGAATGAAAAGATCTTAACCAAGACATTTTCCCAAAAAATCTCTCAGTCGTTCTCTTTGAAAATTTATATTATTTTAAAGCCCTTTTTCTTTCTCATCGTGTAAATAGCACAGGTAACAAAAACTGTTTCTTTGTTTGTTAATTTATTAAATATCTGTATTTAATCATTGATACGTAACAGTAGCATCTCTGGTGGGTACTATATTAAAATTCAAGTTATAATTTATAATAAAGGCTACAAATTCAATGGAATGGTCATTGGCTCATCTAGATGCTTTAAAAGATCAGTGTGTGTATGAAGTGAAGATTAACCAGCCATTAACAGAAGAAGATTTAGAAGGAACAAACAGCTCAATTCCTGATATTTCTCCTAACAATACGGTTGATTCAGAACCGCCCTTACCGGCCTTCACGGAGGAGTTCTTGGAAGACCTTAAAGATCATGCATGCCTTGATGACTGTAACGGCAACGGACGATGCGATAAAGGTATAATTGAACAAGAGCATCGCAGAAAAGATGCAATATGCGCCCATTAGCCTTGTCTGCAAACCGATGATGCCAGACATTTCACATGGCACTGCACAAATATTTGCAAATTTTCAAATTCACCGAGAAAAAAATTACCAAAAAAAAACGACACTAAAAGACCCTTTTATCGATATACTTATAAATATTTGTATACAAGAGGGCCATGATGGCCCTGTATCACCTGAGTATGACTGCTTTTAACAAAGTTGCTATGGACCTTTTTAATTGATCCCAGGTGACCCATATTCGAACTTGACCTAGAAATTATTGAAACAATCTCTTTGACAAATTTCCAGGATATTTAGACTGAAAAAGTAGCATCTAGAGTGTTAACAAGGTTTCTCGATATTTAGGCTCTGTGACCTAGTTTTTTACCCCAGATAACCCATATCCAAACTTGAGCTACAAATCATCAAAGCAACCTATCTGACAGATTTCCAGGACATTTGGACTTAAAATGTAGCCTCTAGAGTGTTTACAAAGTTTTTACATATTTGGGCTCTGTGACCTAGTTTTTGACCCAAGATGACCCATACTCCAACTTGAGCTAGAAATCATCAAAAAAACCTGTCTGACAAATTTCTAGGATATTTGGACTGAAAATGTAACCTCTGAAGTGTTAAAAAGTTTTTTACATATTTATACCATGTGACCTAGTTTTTGATCCCAGATTACCCATATCCAAATTTGAGCTAGAAATCATAGAAACAACCTTTCTGACAAATTTCAAGGACATTTGGACTAAAAATGTAACCTCTAGAGCTTTTACAAGGTTTTTCTACTTCCGGGCTATGTGACCTAGTTTTTGACCCCAGAGAACCTATATTCAAAACTGAGCTAGAAATCATCCATAGAATCTTTCTGACAAATTTCCAGGTTATTTGGACTGAAAATGCTACCTTTAGAATATTAACAAGGTTTTTCCATATTTGGACTCTGTGACCTAGTTTGTGACCCCAGATAACCCATACTCGAACTTGATCTAGAAATCCTCAGGGCAATTTTTCTGACAAATTTCCAGATTATCTGGGCTGAAAATGTAACCTCTAGAGTGTTAACAAGATTTTTCTATTTTTGGGCTCTGTGACCTAGTTTTTAAACCCAGATGACCCATATTTAAACTTGTGCTAGAAATCTTTGAAGCAGCCTTTCTGACAAATTTTCAGATTATTTGGGCTAAAAATATAATCTCTAGAGTGTTAACAAGATGTTTCTATTTTTGGGACCTAGTTTTTAAACAATTGACCCATATTTGAACTTAAACTAGAAAATATAGAAGCAACCTTCCTGACAGATTTCCAGATTATTTGGTCTAAAAATGTTACCTCTAGAGTGTTAACAAGATTTTTCAATATTTGGGCTCTGTGACCTAGTTTTTGACCCCAGATGACCTATATTTGAACTTGACCTAGAAATTATTAAAGCAACCTTTCTGACAAATTTCCAGGATATTTGGACTGAAAAAGTAGCCTCTAGAGTGTTAACAAGGTTTTTCTATATTTGGGCTCTGTGACCTAGTTTTCCAACCCTGATAACCCATGTTCGAACTCGTCGGAGATATCAATGAGACAAACATCCTGACCAAGTTTCATGACAATTGAGGCAAAAATGTGACCACTAGAGTGCTAACAAACCAATTGTTAACGGACGGACGGACGGACGACGGACAAAAGGTGATCAGAAAAGCTCACTCTGTCACTACGTGACAGGTGAGCTAATAAAAAACAAGAAGGGAGATAATTTAGAAATGAGACCCGAGACAGTTATGGTTCTTATGCACTGCATTATTACCTCTCAATATCTATCTTTATCTTTAGTTTCAAGACAACCCCTTTCATAGTCTTCAAGTTATGCTCCAGACTTAAAATCAAATGTTGAAATAAAAGAAGGTGGGATTACTCAAAACCTAGATATGGTAGAGTTATGCTTCTTGGGCAGTGAATGCACTTCTCCTTGTTGCCAACTATCTATAATAAAGTTTAACATCAATTCACTTCACATTTACAAAGTTTTGTTCCAGACAAAATAAATTAAGGAGGGTAGATAATTAAAAAATGGGACCAAGTAGAGTTGTGAATCTTATGCATTGCATTTCTTTCTCTTATCATCTATCTTTGTTTTGAGTTTCAAGTCAGTCCCTTTTTGTATTGAAGTTGTGATCCAGACAAAACATTATAAAATTGGAAAAATGAAATAACTAAAAACAAAAAGTAGGGTTTCGCTTCGTAGGCACTGCACCGTTACTTGTCATCATCTATATTTTAAGTTTCACATCTGTTCACTTCACTTCAAAAGTTATGCTCTGGACAAAAATAAGAAGGGAAATAATTGAAGAGTTAGGATTCTTTTTCCTATTATATTTATCTTAAGTTTCTAAGAGTGATTAAGTTTTGCTCGGGAAAAAAATTCATTAAAGAAATTAAAAAATGGGAGATTACTAAAAAAAACTGGATAAGGTAGAGACATGCTTCTTGGGGACTGTACTTTTCTTTGTCGCCAGGTATCTTTATTCAAAGTTTCACATCATATCACTTCATAGTTTAAAAGTTATGCTCCATAAAACATAAGATGAGAGATAATTCAAAAATGTGACCAGGAAGAGTTATGGTTCGTGTGCATCGCACTTCTACTTCTTACAATCTTTATCTCAACTTTCAAGGCAATCCCTTTCATAGTTCAAGTTGTGCTCCGGACAGAAATTCATTATTGCAATTAAAGAAGTCGATATTTTTCAAAAAATGGGATAAGGTAGAATAAAGCCTCTTGTGCACTGCACATCTTTTTGTCATCAGCTTTCTTTATTTTAAGTTTCACATCGTATCACTTCACATTTACAAAGTTATGCTCCATTCAAATTTATTTAAAATGGGAGATAATTAGAAAATGAGACTAGAAAGTGTTATGGTTCTTGTGCACTTATTCTCATTGAAAGAAAACTGCACAGCAAGTTTGAAGTCAGTCAGCCAATTAGCAACAGGGTTATGGTGCGAACTAAGTATGGAAGCCGTCCGCCCGTCTTCCCGCCTCGGGGTTTTCCATAATAGGGGCGTATAATAATGTGAAATAGAATTTACATGCTACAAATTACTATAACTGTACTCAAAAGTGTATCAAAATGACCATCTGAGGTCATTCTTACACGATAGTGGATGTACTTGTATGACTGCATTGATTATTATAAAGCAAATAATCAATAACAGTAATTATGTATACGTCCGTCTGAATTCAGTGTAATTTCATACAAGATTACAGGCAATACTATTAATCTAAACGTGTAATATTTTGACAAGGATTTAGCATGTTCTTCAGGTTTTCCATGTTAATGTACTTTCAAGTTTGTTACAAAATTTTTTTTGGTAACGAAAATGTGTATTTAAGAATGTTTCTTTACCACTATGCTCCCGAAGGAGGGCTTTAGATTTTCAACTGTCCGTCTATGAGTACATCAAACCATACGTCCATTATTCCATCCGAACACTTAAAATTGCCTATAACTTCCTTATTATATATATGTCATTGACCTTAAAATACCTTGATATTAAAGGTCGAATTGTTAGAAACTTTTATCATTGCATATAACTTCCTTATTAGTAAATGGATTTACTTCATACTTGAACACAACACCCCTTTGACAACACCTTCCCACTTACTTACATTTATGTGACGTTGACCCCTGAATGACCTTGGTCTCAAAGGTCCAGTTGTCAAAAATACTTAATATTTACCGTAATTACCATATTACTAAACACATTTGCACACAATAACCCTTTGGGAGAAATCTTCAAAATGCATATATTTGCTACCTTGATCCCTATATGACTTTGTCATTGAGGTCAAATTGTCAAAAGAATAACTTCTTTTGAATGATCAACAATAAATCTTCATCTGGCAACATATATATTTTAAATCCCGAACCCTAAATGGCATTGACATTAAGGTCAAATTGTCAAAAAAACTCCACTTCTTTTGAAGGATCTAAATCTTCATCTGGTCCTTAGCTTAAAGGTAAAAGCAACAGTTTGGGGACATTGTCAACATGAAGTGACAGTTATTTATTTTATAATTATTCTCATGTTAAAAGTGACCAAAGATACAAAAGTGTCACGTTCTCTAGTAAAAAACACAAATGTACATTTTTTTGCCAGGCGAATGCGTCTGCAAATCCGACTTCGTTGGTGCGTCTTGTTCAATAAAGAGCTCAGATCCTCCGGTAATGACGGGAATTCCTGACGATGGCGAATGTGACCTACAGTACAGACAGTGTGCAAAAACATCAGTATTTGGAAAGAACTTTGTATCATCATCGACCTTAACGTGCAAACTGGTTCCGTTTAAGGTAAGCTGTGATCTAGTTGCGGTTGTCAAAGTATGATCTTAATCCGGTAGTTTTATGTTCTAATGAGCTGAATTTAAATATTAGAGAAAAATATATACATAATTAGAGCTGTAAACTTGGATGCGATCCTAAATAAATGTTGAAGATTTAAAATTGCAAAGCAATAAAAATATTTCATAACTGTTTTAATGAGCTGTTGGAATAGGTGACTGTTAGGCGTCGTCCGTCACAATGACCCTGCAAAAATCATCTTTTGATGTGAGGGCCAATTTTAACAAAACTTTAAACGTATTTTCCTAATTCTGTTCTCTCTCAAAATTATCCTTTTTAAAACCAAATTGTTCCATTTACAATTTGTTTGTTTTATGTTCCTCAGATGGTCCTTTCCTTTGGCAAGCCATTTTGGTTGTTTAAAACATCGCATACAGAAAGCGGGGCCTGTTTTTATTATATGACGATATGAAAAAAAATGAAAATCCTCAGAAACCGTTTTCACGATTTCAAAACAATTTAAAACTAGAACTGTGTCGATAGGACACGGATGCCCCCACTATGCATAAGTGCTCATAAACAAGAGCATGTATATTTTGTATGTAAGATTTAGGTGAGGAACAATTTTTTTCTGTAGTTGCAAATGAATTGAGGTGTTTTGTATATTATTAATGCTGTCCTTTAATTTCAAAATTAGATATTTTATACTGAAACAAGGGCTGTCGGATGGACAACACGCTTGACTATTTTTAGTGCTTGAAGGTATAATAAAAGCCTGAAATTAAAGATTTTTTAAAGTCTTAAAAGAAGAATAACTAATAAAAATGCTCAGCAGAGTTATGGGCCTTGATGGAGTGACACAGTCTACGGCCAAGTTTGAACCAAATAACTGCAATAGAAAGGTAAAAAATAGTGAAAATGAGAAGCTTGCCCTAAAACTTTAACCCGATACCCACGCCGCAAGTACAATAGACCTCCTTATTCTTTGAATAGTCGACATAAAATGTTGTAAATATTAATGTACTATGAGGAATCACATTAGCGAAGACGAAGAAAGAGACACACAAGTAATTACATTTTGCTGATATTAAAGAAAGCAGGTAAAATTTAAAAAATACTGACATGAAAGTTAACTACAGATTAAAGTATAGAAACCCCAGGTGTGTCAGGTCCCGTAAAAACATTACCTTTCCTTTACTATCATCCACACATTAAGGTTGTTCATCCCTGAAGGTTTAGGCAAGATCTGCCGTCCGGTTTTTGAGGAGTAGCGATCACAAAATTATTTCACTTTATGGTATATAGTGAAAAAATCAACAAAGGGCCATAATTCCGTTAAATTTTGTCGCAGCAAAAATTCCTTCCTTTACTATCATCTACACATTAAGGTTGTTCATTCCTAAAAGTTTAAGCAAAATCTGCCATCCGGTTTATGAGGAGTTGCGTTCACAAATTTATTTGGCTATATGGTATATAGTGAAAAAATCAACAAAGGGCCATAATTGAGTTAAATTTGGTCGAAGCAAAAATTCCTTCCTTTACTATCATCTACACATTAAGGTTGTTCATCCCTGAAAGTTTAAGCAAAATCTGCCGTCCGATTTAAGAGGAGTTACGTTCACAAAATTTCGGGACGTACGTACGTACAGACGTACGGTCTTATTATCGTACGATCGTACGGACTGACGGACAAGAGCAACGCTATATGCTCCTACTTTGTGGGGGCATAACAAACAACAAATACAAATTTCTTCCGTCAAGTTGGTCTTTTAAACTCAGCCGACAGAGGACGAGCCTATTTTCACTTTATAACTACTGTTTATGGAATGTTTGAAAGTGCTCGCCCAACACAGAAATGTTTTCTAGCTGGCTCTCTATCAAATTCTTTTGGGAAATGTTGATTCGTAAAAAAACTGTCAGAGGGCGGCAGTATGCAACTTAGTAGAAAAGCTTTGAAAATCTTCCCAACAGAAAGAGCTGGCACGATTTTAATACAATTCAACAGAAATGTCAAACTCATTCTATAAGTAATTATATACACTAGGTACTCGGAAATAAGGAAAGGTAATTTCTGGGAAATATTTCAGCAAACGAATGGTTTAATCAAATTCATTCACGTCAAGTTGGTCCTTTAAACATAGCCATCAGGGGATGAGCATGTTTTCACTTTTATAACTATATGGAAAACTTTGAAAATGTTTTTCTCAGAAACTGCTCGTCCAATTACAAAATAATATGAATATAATAATGATTCTTTATCAAATTCTTAAATTCTTTCGGTAAAGTTGGTTTGTAAACTTTTTGAAAACGTCGAAAATCTTCCCCTCGGCACAGCCTGGCTCAATTTCGAAATAATTTCACAGATATTTGCCTTTGGTGGACCTTTTTTATATTTATTCGAATTATTTTGGTCTTAAATACATGGTCAACTGAGGATGAGTCCTGTTTTTACTATATGAGTGTCAGATATCTTGTTGTAGATGATGTTCTTAGACTAAGTGTATCTCAAAGGTGTTTCCTTGTATTAAAAGTGCATATTCATTAAAAACTGGCCCTTAGATAATTCATGTTTTTTTCTGTTAAAGTCTTCATCTCATTTTTTGCTCTGATCATTTTGAGTAAAATTATATAGTACCATCAGAAAAGTGCCGTTTACTAGTCTAAGAGCATTAAAGACGTGAGTCTGTGTATCATTATCTAAAATACCCCATTTGGTGGGTAAGATTTTGATATTCAAGCCAGCTGCAAACATTTAAAAAAGTTATATTTAAAAAAATATAAATCTGTATCAGATAAATATACCTTTGGAGCAGAAAATTATTGGGGAGGCTGTGCTTTCTTACTACGGTTTTTCTGATATGCGTTTTTTCACTTTTTCATCTGAAGATACAATCTATCGTAATTGTTAATGGGTAATAATAAACACAACATACAATTAGACATTGATTTCAGTCTTATGTTAAAACATTACATGACGCATGTCGTTTTTAACTTAATGCCCAGGTGAGCGCTTTAGGGTCATCATGTAATTGATCAGCAAAACTTTTCTTCAGCATGCGAATCAGAACGTTTTTTCGGTTTTGAACAGGTTGGTTCAGACTTGAGCATAAGCACGGAAGAATCCTTTATGAGACCAGCAAGACTTCAAACATTTGTAGAAGTATCGTGCTCTTTGTTAAACAAAAAAGCAAAGCGTTCCTCAGAGCCTACATCAGAAGACTATATAGCCAGAGGTTACAAGGTTTCTGTAAGCAACAACGGTGTCATTTTCAGTGAAGAGGACGTTTTGGTCATATTTGATTCTGAATGCTTAAACTGCACAAAACACGATGGGGAAATCGTTTGCACTCAAAAGGTAAAACTCGGCTCTTTTGTAAACAAGAACGAATGAACTTTCTATTTAATTGTCTGAAATATCTAAAATGCAATTATCCTCAAACGAGAACTTCTCCCATTCTCAGTTAAAAGATTGTTATCAAATCTGTTCCTAAAGCATCGTCATTTATAGATCCTTGCAGGCGACAATTGTATATAACACATAAACGACTTTAACAATAAGAAAAGTATTTTTTGTAAGTAAGCATTATGTATTGAATGTATTTCACCTTATCTTATTTTCGTATTTTGAATCAATGGCGTTTTACTGTTAAGATTCAACAATTAATTGATTTATTGTAGGCGGGATACTGCGTTAGAAAAGGTCAATGTTATAATTTTGGTGAAAAGTATGGATGCTACTCTTGCAGTGGTGACGTGAAAAAAGCATTGAAATGGCTACCAGGATCAGGTCAATATTTTAATTCATTTGAATTACCTTTAAGTTTTTTTAAATGCCCATTATAAAATGTTTATTCGTATTGCTTTCAAAAGTCTTTATTATTGTTTATGATTTAAACAATTTGATTTTTCTTTTGATTCTAATTTAAACTATTTGAAAATTATCTTGTTTATAGTTTAAACAAGTTTCATTTTTATTGTTTATAATTTCAACAATTTGAAATTTGTATTGTTCATAATTTCAACAATATGAAATCTTCATTGTTCATAATTTCAACAATATGAAATCTTCATTGTTCATAATCTAGCAACATTTTTATTAATTTCATGATTTTTCTTACTACAACCTATTCCTTGCTTTATCGGTTTATTCAAGTATGTAAACTTGAAGGATTATAATTACAAGTTTTAAACAGTTCAAAAGTAAACAGTTTAGTCTGATGATATTTGAAACTAATGTCGGTGGGATGACAGAAAGAAATGTAACGTGCTCTTGCATATGTTTTTGTTAAAAATTATCACTACCACTCAATCTAATCTTTTAAAATAGACTGTCCTATACCTGACCCAGTACCTTCTGGAAATGAGGATCAGAAGCTGTGGATTATACCGGCTGTTCTTTGTCCAGTTTTATTCATCGTAGTCTTCATTTCAATACTTTGCCATTTGAAAGTGTAAGTAGCTATTATATTGTGTATCTTATACATTATCCATTCACCTTGGATAGAGCTAGCTGTGAAATCCAATGCATATAGAAATTTATTAATAAGATGTCAAAGAAACATGTACTTGGTTAGTTGCAATTTTTGACAGATTTCATTACCCAGTTTAAACAATTGTGAGCTCATATAACTCCGAATGATATGTATAATAATGTTATTATTATCCTGATATAAGACCTGAATAGCAAGATAATTAGATAGAGTCGTAAATTGTGTTAAACACATGTGTTGTAGCAATGAACAAACAAGTTCACTTGTTGGCTTTCACATCAGCAATCCTCGATTATTCAGAAAAACATTTTCGTAAAAAGAAGACAAGTAATGTTATTGCATTTTAACGATACAGGAGGCAAATTTACCAAAATATGTAAGATATTTAATTTTTTTCTTGTCTATTTTATTTTTTTATTTTAATTCGACGCATAAACAGACGGTCGTATTACGTATGCATTAGAATCAGCCAATCAAGCTAATCTACGCACTAGATATTCCAATAGGAAACCGTTAACAGTAACAATATAGCCTTAGATATAATACTACACTTGTGTATTCTCTATTTTCGTTGTACAGTAGTTAGACTTTTTATCTTTTATAATCACGGCTGTTTCATTCATAAGCACGGCCCCACTTTTCAGCTTCTAACGCGTAAATTTGACTTGAATTTAATGAACACGTACAATCTGGCGACAACGTCAGTGGTGCCGCCGAAAAATGGAAAGCAGACAAGCTTCTATGAGGGACCGTTTCATTTTTATTTTTATTTTTTTATTTTTTTGTAAAAAATCCTAGAATTGCTAAATTAGTATTTTGTTTGTTTAATTGGCCGATTAGTAAGCTATATCGATAAATACAGTGTTAATAAGTAACTCAATGGCTTGTCAAGTGCAATGGAACATTTTCAAATTCATAATTTAATGTGATTTAGTTTTCTCATGAAGTTTTGTTAGCCTGTGACTATCGTAAATGCCACTTTGTTGTTTCCTGTCTTCGTGAATTGTTGACAACAGATTATTGATACACATAAAAGGACAATGATTTTGGAGTTTTGTTTCATTTCTAACGTTTAAAACCAGGCAGTCTGAAGGACACCTAAATCCCCTTCCGCAGCGGACATGAATTTATACTTCTTGACCTTTAACCAACCTTGACCTTGATGTTGTGCCATGCATATTATAAGCACATAGACTCATGATAGTAATTATTTGTGCCAAGTTATTTAAAATCTTCCATAAAGTCAAACCGTTATGTAGAACATTTAACCTTGACTTTGGGGGTAGCAACCTGGATGTTGTATTCTGCACATCTTGTCATAGTGGTGATCATTTGTGCAAAATAATAAAAAATCTTTTCGTAACCCAAGTTAGTAAGTTATACAGCAGACGTGAAATGTGGATATTTGACCTTTAACTGTGACCTTGACCTTGTGGGTAGCAACCCAATTATAGCGCTGTGCACATCGTCTCATAATGGTGATCGCTTGTGCCAAGTTATTTCAAAAAATGTTCAGCGGTTTAAAAGTTCTGGAGCGGACACGACAGTGTTACGGACGGACAGATGTACGGACTGATAGACGGAAGCCATTCCTAGTATCCCCTCCCCGCTTTGCGGAAGGGAATCAAGAAGTGATAAGTCTTGAAAAAAACTTGTTCAATGTTGAAGATAAATTGTTTACTCTAGGCAGTCGTATGTTTTCTGATAAACATAGGAAATAAATGTTAAGTCATATGTAAAAGAAGAGGAAAGGTCATGGAATATTTGCTGTCAGTTTATGAACTGATTTTTATTTAGACCGAAGGAAGCACCTACGCATTACTGTAAATTTGTATTAAGATTTTTGACAGGTTATATGTTTGTGAATAAACGGTTTTTACCTTATATATCCTTCGCCTTGCAGCTTGGGTTATTTTTAGCTCACAATCGTTAATATTGGACCATATAAGTATCTTTCATGTTTTTTAGGTAAATAAGTGATCCGACCGGATCCACTGCATTTTTGCAGGAACGAGGCTTTGCAAATGCCCGCGATCTAATCGGAACCTCAAATAATTTTTTTGGTATACAATATTTTGTTTCTTGATTGCATGTGTATTGTTTCCAAAAAAAAAACAATGAAGATAAATAACATTTTCTAATTTTTTGTAGTTGATTACATGATAAATCTCTATAACAATCTATATAAATATAAAATATGAAGTCAGGCAAACATATGACAGTAAGACTGCTTTATGTGCAGTGTTCAGTATGCACGTACCACTATAATTTCGAGATAAACAAAATATTTCAGACATTATTTACAAGCTTGCGTTTAACGTAAAACTATCGTGCTCGAGCAAACATTGGTTCACTGACGAAAAATATAGCTATTGAAAAAAAGTAAGAATGTTTGGCAGAATGAATATTAGAATAAGATGGCATTATTAAGAAAAGGGTAGGAAAACCATAGAATGACGATGTTTAAAGCCTTTAACAGAAATTTTATACATCCTTACTAACTAACGGAGGAGCAATCGAGAGCTAAATGCCAAACTTCCGATCCGAAAGTCGCTAGCTCGAGTCCTTCAAAAGATGGATGAGAGTATTCAGTCACTATCTATCACTATTTGGGCGAGTTCTGGTTTGAACACAGGAAGCAGTTCTCGAGCGGTATAAATGCAAGTTGCAAGATCTTGTTACTCCTCCGATGTAAAATAAATAGGATTAAACTTAACTTAGTGGCAAACGTTTAACAATTTCTTACAAACTAGATTTTTTTTTCTTAACATGCTGGGACTAATTATGATGTCTTTTTGATATCTGTACGAGTTTCATACAGTTGTACTAAGCAGTAGAACAGTTAGTGCTATAAAAACAAACACAGCGACTAAATATCTTTGCAACAATCCTTTCTCCAATATTTCGATCTTTCGAATGTTTTATACGAGTATAGATATTGAGACACATTGAATTTGCAATTATTTTGATACAAGGGCAGTTACCGTCGGAAAGCCTTGGTCACTAGTATTATTTTTTCGCTCATTGATTGTGGGTATGACATAGGCATGTTTTAAGCCCCAGTCACGAGCTCCCTTGTCAGGCATAGAAGTTATACTTGACTTTCATGGTTTTCTGTCTACAGGCACATTACGTATGAAGGATATTTAAATCTTCTTTTTCAACAAATTTTAATCATTTATTATGGCGGGTATAAAAATAATTGCCTGAAGCTGAAATGTGATTGACTGTATTGATGGTTTGATACGGGGCTTCCTATCATCAGGTAGATAAGCCATTAAGCCACATTCGAGCAGTATTTCATAAATTTTCATTAGTATTGCAAACACAGGCAGCTTGTTTGTAGCAATGCAGCCCGTACTATCCTGAAGTGGATAATGTTGGAAGAGGGTGAGCGCCTTGACTCACTCACTTACTCCAACTTGACATATCTAGATTGTATTGCAGCTTGCAATATCTGCCCGATCAGCCTAACAAAATGTCTCGAGCTTTTTGCTATGCTGGTGGAAGAGTGGAACAACATCCAACGAAAAATCAATAAAAACCTAATTTAGAGCACGCGAACGCTTTGTTATGGTGCAGCAAACAGCAGTCAATTTCATAATTCGTATTAAACCCACAGAAACTCGCTGCGTCATATTTTCAACAATTTTGAAATAAAAAAAAACTTTTATCAATGCTTATCGTTTCTTAATAGAATTCTATTTTGAAATAGGAAAATTTGATTTAACACTGGTAGCATATTTACATTTTTCACTGGATAAAAAATATAGGCGCAAACGAAGCCAGCTAAAATTAACTTAGTGCTGTGTGTTATATTGAATGTTTCTTCCACTAAATAATAAAGATGGTTAAATTGTTTATTACACATATTTCTTTTTTATAGACACAGCTTGAGCTTCAAATGAGTTGCAATTTTTTTCTTTGTTTGCCAAACGTGTACAAGGAACTGATTCTTCATAATCTATCAGGCAGTCACGTGAAAAGTTAAATGTGTCACACGATCGTACTTCCTTAAAGCCAATGATATGAGTGCACTTCAAAAAGAGAGTTGTTCTGATGAAGAGAATACAAATAAATAAAGACGTATACAAGTGAGAAAGTTCATTTAGAAGTTGAAAGCTAATAACACCCCTATTTGGTCTCTACTGTCACATATATTTGATGATCTATATCGTTTAGATTTTTCTATTTATTATCTGACTTACTAACATTTTCTAATTTGTTTTCTATTTTCAGAACAAGAGCCTTAGCAAACCGCAAATTGACATCAATGACTGAGCTACAAAGTGGAAGATTTGAAAGAATGCAGAAGAAAGTGTGAATGTTTCAGTTAGCTGCAGAAACTGTCGATGTTATATTTTAGTTACCTGTTATCAGTAGTATTATAAATAAGAACCCAACAATTGACTTTATATACTGTATAATGTATTTTACTGGCAGATTCTCTAAGAGAAAAAGATCATTTATATGAAGCAATAACTGTGCAATTTTGATAAATGGCTATCCACCCAAAATAGCAGCTCACTTTATATAGACCTATATTAGAGCACTCCGTTTGCCGATTGAACTGGGTATGTCTCTTTAATATAAACTATTTTCACCAAGACTTATGTTTTCATCAAAGATTTTGTTATGTGTTTGTTATGCTGCCAAATTTACTGTTTTTAATTGAAAACTTAAATTTCTTACTCTTTCATCTTTGTTTTAACTCATATTTAAGAATTATTACTAAACCAATATCCATAGATTAGAGATTTCGACAAACTGTTCAAATAACAAGAATACCTGATGAAGTAGGAAAGCTTAATTTTGCTAGTAAACCAGATAGCTATTATTCGATGTATGTTATTGGCAGGAGAAACAAAGAAGGGAAAATCTTAAATGTTATTTTTTAGCATATTTTTTTAAAGTATTCAATTTATCATCTTTGTAACGGTACCAGTTCTGAAATAAATCAATGTTCTAGAACGCTATTCATTCTCTCACACCCTTTGTAACAATCGGAAAGCACGAACAGTTTAACCTTACTGATTTTCCATTACTGCAAGAAATAATATTTGACTGATTGTCAGAAACTGTCGATCATATATTTTTGTTTCCTCCCCCCCTCGATTTAATTAAGCATTAGAAATAATTATCACACACACGCGCACACACACACGCGCGCACACACACACACATGTCTTCATAGACAGTCTGCAGTTGGGATTTCGTAAAATGTACCTTCAACAATCTCTCCGTCCAAGTCTTTTGTGTAAACATGAAGACTTTCTCTTTTGAAGTGCCTCTGCACTCTAAATATTCCCCCGTCCTTTTCTGCGAGTATTCTCTGTCAAACACCTTCCATGTGCTAAAGACCTTTTGATATATCTAAATTTTGTACGTTTTATCATACTATACCCGCCGCACAACAAGGTTGTAAGGGGAGGGGGAGTATACTGGAATCAGCTTGTCCTGGGTTTGCTTGTCCGGATCATTACTGAAAAGCTTTTGAAGATATCAACTTGAAACTTCAAAGATAGATAGATCTCTTTAAAAAAAGTGCAGTGTCCAAGAACCTTAACTCTTTTTTTGCCTAATTTTGAAATAACTGTCCTTTGGAATTTTTCATACATATATTTCATTGAGAAAAAGTATAGTGCCAAAGAAACATAACTCTTATTTCCATAATATTTGAATTATTGCCCTTTTAATTTTTTCATATTTAATTTTTTCTCCTGGGCATAACTAAAAATTGTAGGAGGTATAAACTTGAAACTTTTTAGTAAAATAGATCCCATTGAGGAAAAGTGCAGTGCCCAAGAACCTTAACTCTTTTTTGATGATTTTGGAATTATTGCCCTTTAAAATATTTCATACTTAATTTTTGTCCAGGGCATAACTCAAAAAGTATTGAAGGTATCAACATGAAACTTTATAGATGAATAGATCTCATTGAGTAAAGGTGCAATGCCTAAGAATTATAACTCTTTTCACTACATTTCTTGAATAATTGCCCTTTGAAATTGCTTATACTTAATTTTTGTACGAGAATAACTCACAGTATTTGAGGTATTAATTTGAAACTTCATAGATGTATATATCTCATAAAGGAAAGGTGCAGTTCCCAAGAACCATGATAACTCTTTTTTGCATTATTTTTTTTATCTTTTATTTTTGTCATACTAAATTTTAGTCTGGGTCATAAAGTAACATGTTCTTATATTTAAATTAACCTACTGACAAAGCGGCTTGCGGGGGTATCGACGCCAGTGAAGTGGCAGTGATAGTTTAAGAACGACTTAACTTATTTCTTTACTGTCCTCAGAGAGTACTGTTGTAGACGTTTCTCTCCTTCACACTCTGTCGTAATGCTTTCAGGTGTGGAGCCAAAATGTCTAAACACGATGCTATTGTAGCGACTGACCACTTATATTAAGATATGTCTCCCCGTTCTCTTCTTTAACAAAAATCTAATTACCCCGTGCTTCAAGTTTTTGATTATTTTTTCAAAGTAAGTGGGGTTTTTCTTTCTATGCGTTGTATGTGTAAAAATGGTGAAAGTTGAGTCCTTTTAATACTTGTTCATTTCTTTTGCTTTCAATTCCATTCCTCTGTTGCTTCTCACCAAAGTTCTTTTTATCGAACCTTTACTATTTCTACATTCTTTTTTGTTGTTGTTTTGACGAGTTGACAAAGGCCTACCGAGAAAATATGTCAGTAGCTAGTAAAATGTAATTATGTTTCGACAAACCAACCATATCCATCAAGTCCGTATCCAACTGACAATAGATACCATTAACAATGACACGAGAACGAACATGTTTGCATTTGGGGGCCTCTCAACGAATACGATTACTGGTCTTGTAACTATTTCCTTATCTGGTGCGTACAGAGGTAATATTATCCTTCGGATTTGACCCATTGGTACATTTTTTGCGTCCGAGATAACCTGCCTGCGACCGGGGATCATAATATAAAAAAGACAAAAACTTTTTCCAGTCAGACTTTTTTTATTATTCAATTAGACCAAAATAATTTTTTACAAAATTGATATAACAAATTTAACATAATTATAATACAGACGCGTAAAAATCACATGCGGTTCTAGAATGTTTTTTAATATATCCTTCTAATATTTCGAACAAATGGTCTGAGGCCTCCGTAAGTTTTTTAAATTATGCGTAGTGGCACCAACACATAAGTAATGTCACTGACATCCATATCTTCAAAAACATATTTTACAGTTCACCTTTATAAAGTACTAACACTATTTCTTCAGTTTTCCAATATCCTTTGACAAACAAATTGGCACCGGTTGTGGATTCACAAGCTGTTTAAGGATGAAATGTGTCATGTAGACACTAAATAATCAAAGAGGCGGCACTGGTTTTCTAAAGTAACGTCTTTAACTGGAAGTCAACAACAAAAAAAGCGTCACTGACGTCAAACAACAACAACACATAGGCGCGTCGCGTTTACGTGACGTTGATAGTGGCGCGATAAGTACACACAACTGTACGTGACACTCCGGGGGCCACGGTTCTAGAGCAGAATCATGCAAATTAAAACAGTTTGTTATAGCTAACAAATAAAATCATTATGAAATAGCTTCTTATAACTATAAAAGAAACGTATCAGATTTCAATCTATATACTTGTCATTAAATCACAATTTCAATTACTGAAATTTAGTTTATGCAGTGTTTCTGATATTGAATCATAAAATAGAATTTAAAGTCACCATTATAAAGCAGCCTCTCATATTATTCTTTTCATTTCAAATCACTATGATTAAATAATTACTATCATATGTTAACAAATATTTCAAATCATATTAATGACTACATTTGTAAATGCATGTGAAATTAATCACGTATATAGTGTTACTTCAACTCGAGAGGATATAGCTTGCTAATTGATCGTGTAGTTAAACCTCGTTTTGATCTGACACGGGCTGCTCGAGTGAGTCCATCACCACCTACGATTAATTCATCTATAATGCCTAACCAACGATTTCTTGGTAAATTCTCGTCATGTTTCTGCACTACGTCACCAACCGTTACAGTGTCACCATGGTTACCGGATATTCTGTGGAACTCTCGCAACGATGTCAGGTATTCGTGTTTCCACCTCGACCAGAAATGTTCAAGCGTGGCAGACTTAAATCTTTACAATTTACCGGCGGACTCATGGGTCATTTCTTCTGATGTAGGTCTCCTGTCGTCTAGATAAATAGGGGAGGCAATTCTGCGCCCGTATAGCAGATGGGAAGGTGTTAGTGCTTCCTCGTCTGAAATATCTGTTAGCGGGCGGTCATTGACGATGCATTCTATTTCCGTAGTAAGTGTACGAAGAAAATCCATGCTAATTAATGATTTCCCAAGAACTTTTTTGATACATGTTTTTGTAATATCTATGAGCCTTTTCCACCAGCCTCCGTACCAAGGCGCGTGATGTATGATAAAGGTCCATGAAATATTGTGTGTTCCAAGAACTTATTTTTTCAGGACTTTGGCAGTGGCTATATAGATCAGGGCGTTGTCTGACATTATGACTTTTGGGATTGATTTCCTACTGAAGAATCGGTGTAGAGCCAAAATAAATGATTACACTGTCATATCTGGCACGATCTCTAAATGGACAGCTCGTGTGTTGGCGCAGGTGAACAGTCAAATATATGCCTTCTGTAAATGTCTTTGAGGTGTTTTTACTGTCAGTGCTCCAGTGAAGTCCAACCCTGTCACAGTGAATGGCGGTGTTTGTTTAAATCTGTTTCTAGGTAACGGCGGGGCGTCTGGAATATGATATGCTCTACAAGTAACCTTACGGCATGTGACACACGAGCGAACAATTTTTCGGACACGTTTGCGAATTCTTGGGATCCAGTACTTTTGGCGAATGAATGTGACTGTACTTTCTGTGCAGGAATGTATATGTGCGTCCTTTATAATTTACTCTGTCAGATAATGTTTTGACGGAAGAAGGTACTAGAATCTCGCGCTGTCTTTTAACGGTGCATTCAATAATCTACCATCGCAACGAATCAACATTTCCTCATCTCGGAAAAAAATCAAGCTGCGTCACTTAAGTTAGTCTTCTTGTTTTGCTAGAAATTCCTTATAATAGGTACTCTGTCACGCCCGGGAAATGTTGGCAATGCACGTGCCTTATTAGTTGTCTGGCTGCTACGTCAATCTCGTGTGATTCTAGAGGTCCACGGGTTTTCTCCGTACTTCTGCAATTGTTGATCAATCTGTTGATGTATGCCGTAACACGTAGCCGTTTTAGATATGAATTGTATCTCTTGATGTCTACAACCTCTAAAATGTTTCGTGTTTGTAATATATCTCGTAAAGTTGTCAGGACTGTTGTTT
Source organism: Cyclina sinensis (assembly GCA_012932295.1). Lineage (NCBI taxonomy): Eukaryota > Metazoa > Mollusca > Bivalvia > Venerida > Veneridae > Cyclina > Cyclina sinensis. The sequence goes on along the minus strand of JAAONU010000007.1, from coordinate 33,904,201 downwards.
CACATTCAGTGTTGTCATCTACACTAAGTTGGCTGTCACTCCCTGGGAATGTAGACTCGTCTATCAGCCAGGTAGGACCACACATCCACAATCGATTTTCTCAAATTTTCTCATAGGTAAGTCCTCTTGATAAAAGGTCTGCAGGGTTGGCTGCTGTAGGAGAATACTGCCACTGAAAATTGTCTGTCAGCTCTTGTATTTCCTTTACACGTTTTGATATAAATATTGGCAGTTTCTTAGTCAAGAAATCTAACGCAACACTATTTGGCCGTCGCTCCATGGATATACCTTTTTGCAATCAACAGATGATGTTATATATCGACAGGGCTTTGCTGCAAGATGTGCTGCGCAAAGTTATAGCTTCGGCACTGTTAGCTGCTTAACAGGGGCTACTCTTTTCTTCGCCATGATGAGTGTGCTCTGTTTACCAGTAACGAGATATGCACATGCTCCATAAGCTCTGATGCTGGAATCGGCGAAGATGTGAAGAGTTTGGTCTGTTTATGTGGCCTTGGAGAAGTATCGTCTGCTGAATTTTATTCCGGTGGCCCTAGCTACATCTTCTCTAATCATTCTCCACTCTGTGATGATGTCGTCGGGTAAAACATCGTCCCACTCATTTTTCTGTTGCCATAGCAACATATTTCCTCTGACGGTGATTGGGCTTAGCAGTCCCAAAGGATCAAAATCGACGAAGATTCTTTTAAAATCTCACGTTTGGTCAATAAAGAGTCATTAAATTGGGATGGAAATTTTAGTTGAAAAGATATTTCATCGGCTGTAGAATCCGAACGCATTCCTAGGACCTTTGTGACCGTGTCTTTATCATTGACTCCATCGGTTTGGATCTTCTCGCGTAACATTAGGTTGTTTGAGCTCCAGGATCACAAATTAAAGCCTGCTTGCTTGAATAGGTGTCTCCTGCTTTTGTAGAAATCTAGAAGTGTAATTTCATCTGGTATGCTGGTAAGTATGTTGTCTACGTGCAACGCCTGTTTGACTCGTTCTGTATTGTTACATTGATGTAAATCTAAGTGTTTCATTATGCCTGCGTTCAGAATGAATAGTGAACATGTTGCTCCAAAAAGCACTGACTTGAAACGGAATATCTGAAGGGGACTGTCTGGGTTGTTTGGATCTGTTAGCCAAAAAGAATCTTGTGACGTCGCGATCGTCCGGGTGAAGACTGATCTTCAAGAACGCTTTCTCAATGTCTGTGCAGACGGCAAATTTGTGATACCGGAAATGCAGCAATATTGAGGTCAAGTCGTTGTGCTGTGGTGGGGTGTTCATCAAGCAATCATTAAAACTTGGAGAATTCTTTGATGATCTGCAACTACAGTCACAAACAATACATATGAGTGTAGTTGTTGAATTCTTTCTCACAGGATGGTGGGGGATGTAGTGTATTTTCGGTCGTGGTTGTAATCGGGTCGGGACTAATGTGTCATCTATACTAGGGGCTTATGGCTCGGATACCTTCCCTATAAATCCTCTCTGCTCCTGCTCGGGAATAATTTCACCATACTTTTGTAGTAGTTCTGGGTCCTTTTTCAATCTGTTTACTACACTCATAGTTCTGCATCGGCTTATCAGCTCATTAGTTGGTAGAAACGGATGATCATCTTTCCATGGCAATTTGGCAGCATATTGTCCATTGTTGTAGGTAATACTCGTATATTGATACTGTCTTGTATTTTCATCATGAATTTGGTGTTTTGGCTTCTGCTCCATTCCAATCGATTCTACCATCCAGAATTTCTCTAGATTTACTTCTTCTTGTACGTGCATAATCATAACATTCATCATGGATATGTGGAATGGCGATTGGGTATGTGGAAGCTGTATTCAATGGTCCTAAATCTCCTGATACAAGATACCCAATTTTCGATTGTATTGCTGTTGGTCCGTCACCTCTAATAACTTGATCTTGTACTACGTCCCAGTAATGATCTGCAACTATAAGAATCTCGATCTCAAAACCTTCATCTTCTATCGTTGGATGTGCGAAATTGAGCCCCATTCAGGTACGTAAGGTGATCAGCATGCTTACGGTAAGATTTCAGCGGTATGGAAATTTCAAGTACTATCAGAACTCTGTTTTGGTGTTTCTAAATACACGGTAGCTGTGTTTAAATGTCGCATGCGTCGCTCTGTGTCTCCAAATCTCGACATGCATAGCGTTTTACTTCCGGTGGGCTCCAACTGTAACTTCCGTGCTAGATGTTCACCTACAAATGAACTCTGGGAACCTTCATCAAACAGGATGTTGGCAATAATGGAGGAACTATGTGACGTAACCGTGGAAACTGCTGTCTTCAATAAAACAGGTCCAAATGAGAAAGCGTGCGCTGAATGTAATACCGACGTATAGTTCTGTTTGTCATTGTTACATCCAGTGCGCTTATCTGTCGAGTTAGAATGCGCGTCTGATCCACAGAGACTAGTATGTTGCCTGCGTGAACATAACTTATACTTGAATCTTGACTTACACTCTGTAACCTTGTGGCTTCCCAGACAGTTAAAACAAAGTCTCTTGTTTTTCATGATACTAAGTCTTTGATCACGATCTTTAAGTTTTGTACAGTCTATACCAGAGTGCTATCCCATACAGTAAACGCATCTCTTTACTTTTATATAGTTTGGTCTTGGTAATTTTTCTCTCCGGTCTTCTAAAATCAGACTTTGTTAGAAGGGTTGCTGTAGGGAACAGGTATTGAGGGGCATTCAACAATTCCCGGCGTCTAGGATATTGGTTTTATTTTATAAATACTGCATTAATTCACGTAAAGACCATGATAATGTCCCGTGTGCACGTGTTATGTTTGTTCTGACCTCTGGTGGTAACTTCTGAAGGATAACGGGGGTAAGTAGTGAACCGTATTTACTCTCATTCTGATTTATGTCTCTGTGACATGGTAGAATTTTCTTAGGCTTGAAACATATATATAGGCGCTGGAGCTTCAAGCGACGCTTTCATGTAAATTTGTATAATTCTGTCTTTCTGACCATATTCATTTCATAACGAAACGGACTGATCATAATTGGCATTGGTAAACGCAAAACCAGCTATCGTTTGCAAAGCTTCATCTATCTAAGAAACGACTGCAGGTAATTGAATTCTGTTCACCGCTCAGTGAAAGATTGGTGTGTATAGCGGACTCAAAAGAATCGCAGAATGAGCACCAATCAAGAATATTTCCGTCCAATTTCAGCAAATCTAACTTTGATAGTCTGTGATATACAGAGCTGTGAGAGGGATTAGACAGAGAATGCATCTGAGAAGAATTCTCGCTGATGTCTTGTGCATGATTAATCTCGGATGTTTCGCTTGAGGCGGACACTTGAAAAGACAGGGCATTAGGGTTTAGAGCCGGGGAATTGGCGTTCAAATTTGAAATAAGTATCTTCCTAAAATTAAATATTTTCTGTATCTTGGTCTTAAACATGTATATATATTCGTCGTGCTCTAGAATTTCCGTTTCGATCTGTTCTCCGCCGTCTTCTGGAGAAGAATTGATGATCTTTCCGTGGATCTCCGTGATCGTCTGCTGTTTCTGCCTGAGGGAATCTTCAATCTTCTGAATTTCCTCTTAGTCGACTGCCCCCCGCTGAATCGTCTCAAATTTGTTCAGAAGTCGAGTAAGTGCCCATTTGTGACCTTCTGTATACTTTGTTTCCATTTCGTAATCCGGCTCGCGGGACCAAAATGTCGCGTAGACACTAAATAATGAAAAAGGCGGCACTGGTTTTCTAAACTAACGTCTTTATTCTCAAAACTCCGGAAGTCGACAACAAAAAAGCGTCACTGACGTCGTACAACAACACATAAAAGGGCGCGTCGCGTTAACGTGACGTTGATAGTGGCGCGATAAGTACACACAACTGTACGTGACAAAATCTGAAGTGAAACCCGGCTTGCTTTGCGCACCGATCAATGTAGTCGCAACTGTTGACCATATCTAATATTCTTTCATTGCGGATTACCCCGTATTAATACAGTCAAGCTTTTGCCAATTCATATTTGTCCGGCTACATTTGTTTTGAGTAGGTATCGAACGTTTTTATTTTACTTTCGTAGTATCAGTTGTTGACTGGTGAAGAGTCCATGGTGTTCATGGTGAAAATGACGAATTAGTTCGAGCAATAAAGTTTGTATAGTGTTATCTGTTTTCTCTTTGTTCAAGTATTTTAAGTAAAACTTTACACAGTTGTTCTGTGTTTAAAGTTTTCCGGTTACCATTTATGGAAATCGCTCGGGATTACACTCGAAATAATAATATGCTATTCTGATGATTACTCAATAGGAAACACTGAACCACGGCGTCCAATTCGGGTCATGCCTCTCCGATTTCAGGCAAAAGCTTCTCGAGTCTTAAATATTTAAAAGGTCTCAAACAAATATCTTTCTTGGTAGGCACAAATAAGTTCTCGGAATTCCAGAATATACGTATATCCACGCATGCGTTTCACTTCTCAAAAGTTTCTTTTTTCCGTCAGATTCTAATCGCGAACTCTAGCTGATTCACACAGATTTCCCATCGTATAGGGTAAGACTTTTACCCTTCGTACTCGGTGTATCACTTGACCCCCTTCATGTCGATTCAAAGCACACATTCACCACCTAGTTTTCATGTAATGATAGTCATGCTGTTTAATTGAGTGTAAACAAGAACTGTCACTGTAAGATGGCAATGTGCCCAAAGTGGTGTTTTGACTTTTGAGCTGAGGTCATTCAGGTGCAAAGGTCAAATAAATTTAGATCAAATGGAAAGTCTTGTCCAAAGGTGTTATGTATCAAAGTATTAAGTAAATCCACTTACTAATAAGGAAGTTATGGCCAATGTTAAAAGTTTTTGGACTATTGGATCTTCATGGTGAAGGTCATTCAGGGGTCAAGGTCAAATAAGAGTAGGTCTGTGGAAAGGTGTTGTTTCTAAGTATGAAATAAATCCACTTACTAATAAGGAAGTAATGGCCAATGTTAAAGTTTTCGGACGGACGGACAGACTGAATAACGCATTGGTTTACGGACGAATTGACTGACGGACTGGCGAACGGACAGTTCAAAAACTATATGCCTCCCTTCGGGGGCATAAAAACTCTGATGAGTAGTTGCTGACGTGTTTTGTACATTATCAGCCATTCTGCTTGGTCGAAATCTGATTAGCTGGTTGATAAATTGTCTATGATTTAGACTTCAAAGGTTAAAAAAGTGGCCGGTATTACGTATAGGTAAATGGGCTACTCTATTTAGTATCAAAGCTGGCCGCCCGTTACTATAAATAGTAACTAATCATCCAAGAAGGCGCCTGTTATTTTTTTTTTGGTGCACAACCGACCCCTTTTTTAACATTACCGTAATGTTGTTATTAACTCTATTAGCCTGTCACGCGGGAGACCCGGGTTCGATTCCTCGTCGAGAAGCTATTTTGTAGAGGGTGAGTTGATAACAACCAGCTCTATCCAGAGTTCGATAGATGTTATTTTGTAAAGACCTACAAATAAATATCACAACCATAAATATATAAACATATTGTAAAATCATAAAACATCATTTCAGCTTTTCAATAATTCAATTCAGTAATTCAATATAACTTCATGAAAACCAAATTCAAAGCAAAAATATAAAATCTACAAGGTACATGTAACTAGCTGATCTTCTTATGAAAATAATAACAAGAGATGTCTAAATGACGTTAATGTAATAAAATTCTTAATTATAATAGAACTTAAATAACAGAAAAAAAAAACTAGCAAAGATGTTCTGTAAAGAAAAATGTTTTCTCCAAGTCACTTCTATTCTCTAAAAATCTATCTTCATGACGATATAAAAATGATGTGATTCTTTCATCCAATCAGATTACTTTCAATCAACACAACAAGACAACAATTGGACAATACTGGGGCAACACTGGACAAACAAGAGACAGTTCACTAAACATGTTGACCTTAAAAACATAAACAAGGCAATACCGATAATACTCTGAAGATGAATGGAAATGAAGTCATGTGACCATGGATGGTGATGAATGAAAATGTGCAATACTCACTTCAGTATTAACCGTTTTTACACGGCAGCGTATCGAAAACAAAGTACACCATGAAAAATTGATCTTACTTACATCTATTTATCGTCGATTCCGAATTCTCAGACTTTTTTAGGTTTTGTTTTTGTCTGTTTGTTTGTTTTTTGTCGATTTTTATTTGTTTTAGATAGCACGATATAGAAAATACCATAATCCAGAGTCCACCATGGTATTTTGACATGCTTAATTTATAGCATCGATTCGATTTCGTCTGATAGACAATAAGAAATGATAGTGTAAGAGCGAAGGAGCGAGCTCGCAACTCCTGTATTGTAAATTCCAAGCGTAACCATAGGACCATGATCTACGAAAAACGTTAACTGTTGATAACACGTAGATTTGTATAATACTGGGAAAAATATTTTAAATCTTCCTTTTTTAAAGTTTCCTCAAAACTTTTTCTTTGATTTAACATTTGAAAGCACAAATGAAGGAATATCAGATGAGCAGAAATATTTCTTTTTTAAGCATAAAGTAACTACTCCAAGTAGTAACTGAATTAACTGGCTTAATTAGTTCGTATAACAAACATAAATCTGTGTGGGTTTGCTTTACATTTCGTTAAAGATGTCTAGCTCGTTACTTCAATGAATCTTAAACCTGTTAATGATTTAAGGATATTACATTGTTGTGAGAACCGCAATGGACATTTGAGGGATTGTCAAACAGCTCATTATCTTCTTCATTTCCAGCATTTAAAACATTTATGCCCCCCTAGTGCCTTATCCCTATAGGCAGCGATGAAGTTTTAAGGAGCTGGGACCAAGGGTTCTATAGTAATTGATTGGAAACCATTTTGCTATTCAAGGACAATGTGACCATGGCCTTTCACATGGTGACCTGAAAAACTAAAGGGCTACAAGTCATGAAAAAATTATATACATTCTAAACTTATTCATAGCAAACAATTTTGCTTTTCAGGGTCACCGTGACCTTTGACCCAATGACCAGAAAAACGATAATTATTATCTCTACTGATCATGAAAAACCTACATACTTAGTCTGACACACCTGAGCCCAATGATTCCCTATATATTCAGCAGAAACTGTTTTGCTTTTCAAGATTACTGTGACCTTGACCTTTGACCTAATAACACTAAAAAATCCAGGGGTCATCTAATTTTCATGACCAACCTACCTATGAAGTTTTGAGGAGTTTGGCCCAAGCCTTCTAATTTACTTAGTAATTGATCAGACACAATTTTGCAACACTAGGTCACTGTGACATTGACTTTTGTCTTGAAAAGCTATAGGGCTCATCTTATGGTCATGGCCAACCTATGTACCAAGATTACGGAATCTGGGTCAAAGCTTTCTATTGTTATTAATTGGAAATCATTTTCCTTTTCAATGTCACTGTGACATTGGCCTTTGACCTGGTAACCTGAAAAACTAAAATGGCCATCTACTAGTCATGTCCAACCTACACACTAAGTTTGAAGAACCTGGGACCAAGAGTTCCACAGTTATAGATTGGAAACCGTTTTGCTGTTCAAGGTCACTCTGGCCTTGACCTTTGACCTGGTGAAAAAATCTATTGGGGTCATTTTATAGTCATTAACAACCTACATAGTAAGTATGAACAACCCAGGACTGGGGGTTCTATAGTTATTATTTGGAAACTGTTTTGCTTTTCAAGGACAATCTGACCTTGATTTTGACCTAGTGACGTGGAAAACTATAGGAGTCATCTAATGGTCATGATCAACCTACACACTAAGTATGAAGAACCTGGGATCAAGCTTTCTATGTTTATTGATCAGAAACTGTTTTGCTTTTCAAGCTCACTGTGACCTTTGATATGTTGACCTGAAAAACTATAGGCGTCATCTACTAGTCATGATCAACCAAACTAAGTTTGAACAACCTGAAACCAAAGGTTCTATTGTTATCGATCGAAAACTGTTTTCTCTTCAAGATCACTGTGACCTTGACCTTTGACGTGGTGATCTGAAAAAACTATAGGGGTCACCTACTGGTCATGACAAACCTACATACTAAGTTTCTACAACCTGGGACCAAAGGTTCCTTAGTTATTGATACGATTGATACAGTACCGTTTAGCCATTCAAAGTCACTGTGACCTTGACCTTTGACCTGATGATGTAAAAAAGCACTTGGTTCATCTACTAGTCATGATCAACCTACATACTAACTTTAAACAACCTGAGACCAAGAGTTCTATAGTTATTGATCGGAAACTGTTTTGCCCTTCAAGGTCACTGTGACCTTGGCCTTTGATCTGATGATGTAAAAAACATTTGAGTCATCTACTAGTCATGGCCAACCTACAAACTAAGTTTGAACAACCTGGCAACAAGGGTTCTATAGTTATTGATCGGAAACTGTTTCGCTCTTCAAGGTCACTGTGACCTTGACCTTTGATCTGGTGATCTGAAAAACTATGATGATTATCTACTGGTAATGACCAACTTATAAACTAAGATTTAACAATCTGGGACCAAGCATTCTATAACTATTGATCAGAAACCATTTTGCTGTATAAAATCACTGTGACCTTGACTTTTCACCTGGTGATCTGAAAAACCATGGGGATCATTATCTGGTCATGTTCAACCTAGAAAACCAAGTCGGTGGAAGGTGAGTCCAAGGGTTCTCTAGATATTGATCAGAAACCAAAGTGTCTACCGACTGAGCAACCAACATTTGCAAAACTATAAAACCCCTCATCTTCGATGGGGGGGGGGGGGGCATAATCCAAAACAAAACTTGAACTAGATATTCTTATGATAAATCTATATACTAAATTTCATTTTGGTATGTGTAACATCTGCAAAGAAAATGAACAGAAACTGCAAATAATTGGATTTTTCTTAGTCCAAGGGGCATAACTCTGTCAAGAATTGCTCAATCAAACCCAAAACAGAACTTGACCAAGATATTCTTATGACTAGATGGTTTTTTTGTGTGTGTGAAAAACGCATATCTCCCCCTTGCACCTGATGAAGGAAGGCCAAGGAAAAGATATTAACTTTCTGAAATAGATGCCTCTGTCATTTATTATGGTATAAGTAAGAACATTATATATATATACATATCATTATAGCATTATATAGACTAGAAAGTTTGAAGGCTCTGGGTGAAATAGAACTCCAGTAATTGAGCGGAAACGGGTTTCACTCATTGGACCCCTGTGACCTTGACCTTTGACTTACTGATCCTAAAATCAATAGGGTTCTTGTACTCAGCAAGGGCAACCATCCTATGAAGTCTGAAGGCTCTGGGAGGCAATAGAACTCCAGTTATTTAGCGAAACGGTTTTCACTCGTCAGACACCTGTGACTTGACCTCTGACGTACTGACCCCAACATAAATAGGGATCTCCCACTTAATAAGCGCAACCATCCAATGAAATTTGAAGGCTCTGGGTGAAATAGAACTCCAGTAATTGAGCGGAAACGGTTTTCACTCATCGGGGCCCTGTTACCTTGACCTACTGACCCCAAAATCAATAGGCTTTTTTTATTCAATAAGGGCAATCATCCAATGAAGTTTGAAGACACTAGGTGGAATAGAACTCGAGTTATGGCGCGGAAACGGTTTTCTCTCTTCCGGTCCCTGTGACCTTGACCTTTGACCTACTGACGACAAAATCAATAGGGTTCTTCTACTCAATAAGGGCAATCAACCTATCAAGTTTGAAGGTTCTGTGTCAAGCGGTTCTTCAGACGAACAGAAGGACAGACGGACAGAGCAAAAACAATATGTCTCCCCCAGAGGAGGGGGGGAGACATAATGAATCTGTATACCAAATTTTATTTCAGAATGTGCAACCTCTGCAAAGAATATGAACGGAAACTGCAAATAATTGGAATTTTTCTAGGTCCAAGGGGCATGACTCTGTTAAACATTGCTCGATCAAACCCAAAACAGAACTTGACCTAGATATTCTTATGATAAATCTGTATACCAAATTTTATTTCAGTATATGTAACCTCTGCGAAGAAAATGAACGGAAACTTGGTGGACATACAGACCGATCGACCGACCTTCCGACCGACCGACAGACAGCAGCAAAGCAATATTCCCTCCCTTTTTCAAAGGGGACCATAAAAACGTATATGTTTTCTTCACTTATATGTTTTGAGAAAACCCCTTCCTACTTCCAAATTAAGTATTGTATGTTTGTTTTCCTGTTTTTCATTACAAAGATCTTATTTAGAGATCACGTAAACGGATACCTCTGAGACCAGTCAATCGAATAGACGAATTGAACTTCCTGTTTGTTTAGGGAAAATAGAATGGAAAAATAGCAGAGATGGTGAATAACATCAAAACATTATTTTTCATTTTATCAACAATTAGAATTTGTACTTTGAAGACAACAGGTAATTGGTTTTCTTTTATAAATTTAATTTAAATCTTTTTCGTTACACTTGAATTCAATACAGGCAACTAAATATCGATAGTATGCTATGTAAATAATTCCAAATGTATGATTTTATGTTTTTATATTGTTTATTTTATGGTTTTATTTGGGTTTAACGCCAGTTTTAACAGCTAAGGTAATATCCCGGGCAAAACCAGTGTTCCTGGGTATCCAACCTCACTTGCTTCAGAGGTGAGGGACAAATGGCATACACACGCATTTTCTGAGATAATTATCACGGAGAAATTTTGCCGGCCCTGATTGGCTCAGGTTGACAATCCGATGCTCTACCGATTGAGCTAGCTGGGCTGACTTTGTAACATAATGTATTTAAAAGCCGTCGATTATATTTTTTTCTTCTCACTTTGTCACATATATAAACATCATAAGCAAAATAACAGGGTTTGAATTGAAACTTTTCAAAGATCTTTTATTTCATAAAAAAAACAAGTTCTAGGTTTTGTGGTTTCAGACATTTTTTTTTCATTTATGTTGCCAAAACAACAAAAGTTCTGCATGGACTGGAAATCTTTGAACAGTTTTGTTTGAGCTTTGTGCAAGAAATATCCCTGCCAAGATTTATAAACTCTGACCCAGCAGTTTAGGAGAAATGTCATTTAAAGGGAAATGTTAACGACGTCGCACGATGCACGACTCATGCACATACGGACGACGGACACAGGGCGATCAGAAAAGCTTACCATGTGCACATAGTGCTTAACTAAAAATTAATAAACTATATAGAACCTAGAATATAATAGATAATGAAATATATTACCTTTAAAAATGACATTTAATGTTCGTAATGATGCAGTGTTTACCAGAATTATATAGAACTGTTACATACAATCTCTATTATATAGGAAACTGTTAAATATTTCACCTTAACAACAAATTATAAGATTTAAAATCAAAACTATCTTAAGTTAATTTAACTGTATTGATCATTATGTAATAGTACAGTTATATGGTTATCTCCAACTAAAGACTAGTTTGAGATTTATGTAACATTAAGAAAATATTATATCGTCATGGATTTTATAAAGATAATATACACTGTTTAAATCTTTCATTGAATCCTTGTAACAAAGAAATCTATGCAAAATGTTATAAAAGCAGCTTAATATACATTTGTGGCAAAATCTATAGAAATGCGGAGGGGGTGGGAAAGGAGAAGCGAGTATTTACACTGTGGAAGATTTTTGGACTTTTGATATTTTAAATGTTCAGCAGGAAAAAAACATTTTCAAACACAATAACACGAATGAAGATTTTCATTCCAAATTCGCAATCTTATAATCCGTTCACACAAAGTGATCAAACACGCATACTTAAAAATACAAGTAAACTATCAAAAACGTGGTTTATGCGTCTGTAAATTTCATTTTCTTTCTCTTCTGTTTCATTTGTTCTCCTTAATATTCCTTTTTTTCTTTACATGTACAATTATACATAAACTTAAACCACAGTATGCTAAAATCAGTTTGGCAAAGCCGTTTTATGTTGTACAAAGACAAAATATTTTATCGGCAAATCAAATTGAGATTAAATTTCGTTCAAAATGAGACACCTCTTTGTTAAAATCAGGACATGATCATTCAACTTTATTAACAATAATGTAAAACATATCGAAATCATGGAAAACTACCTGCAATAATTATATGCTTGAGAAACCGTTTACATGAATGTCAACATCAGAATTGTTCTGTCACTAACCCTATAAGTTTATTTATTGGCGGTACCTTTGAACAATCTTGGTAAAAGAGTTTTCCACTATAAGTATTCTTTAAAATAAATGTGTCCTACGGTTGAGCCACATTTAGCCAAAGGTTTAATCTTGGTAGAGGTTCATTGGACACTTCTTCATGCCAAAGTTCAGAAATCTTGGTTTTGTAGTTTCAGACAAGTTGTGTATATTTTTGAGACCCACGGATGGAGCAATAATTCTGGTGTCATAATTCGAACAAGCTTTGTTGAGCATTATTAGACAATACTGCATACTGAATTTTAGAAGTCATAGTATAATGGTTTCTGACAAGAAGGGTTTGAAAAGTTTGTCTGTACAAAGTGCATGCAAAACAGCTGGCCGTAGGGTAGACCCAATATTAACACCAGGCAGGGGCAAAGTATAAACAGCCTTGGTAGGAATTCATCGGATCATGCTTTCTGCATAAGTTGTGCTCAGATGACCTAAAAAGGTCTCTGAACTTTTGTCGGTCTGGTCAAATGACTAGTTCTGCCGAAGAGTAAAACTCTGTGCTTAAAGAAAGTGTAAGCTACGAAAACCTCACATGTGTAACTCTGAAATTTACTAATTAATAATTTTGGGTGTTCAACAAAAATTGTGTCATTATTCCGGGTAGCAACTATTGATTAACCGACTGGTTGATATTTTTTGTCGATTTTTATTTTTTAACTGGCAAAGGTATTTAACTAAGAATTGGTAGATATTTTCAATCGGTGTAATATCCTGCAATATCCTGGTTTGTTATTTTGAGGGAAGTGTCGTTTTTGCACTTCAAACGACTATAAAGCTAATTATAAGCGCTTGGATTATGTATGAGATAAGTTTAACTATCTGCATTTTAAAATGTAGTGTTGTGGGCAAAGAAAATTGACATGTGCACTTACTGATGAATTAAATAACCGATTATTCAGATTGCAATATGATACGCAGAATGTTGAAGTTCGAAAGGTTTTTGTTTGTTGGGTTATGTTTGTTCTGGTGGGGTTTAACGCAAGTTTCAACCTCGTTTTGGTCGTATCATGACAGTCAGTCCACTTAACAAGTGTTTCTGGGTATCAAACTAGTTTACCTCAATCTCTCTTCAAGCGACTGACAGCTTCCTCACTTGAATCAGAGATTAGAGACAAATGACCTTTACACGTATTGTCCGAAGTTCGAAAGAAAAAAAGAACAAATAGTACAAATATGTTTTCCTATTAACGTTAACAGCTGCCACCAAACAACCTAGAAAAGATGGAATGTAAAATATTTAATCAACCAATAAATATGAAAAACAAAGAGTGTTGTTGTAAAACACAACATTTATGAAAAACACAATGCAAACTTTAAACTTGATTTTCTAACTTTGAAGATGGAATGAAGAAAATTGGAAGGTATGTCTACATAAAAAGCTCGTCAAGCAAAGTTAACAGGCACCAAGAAATCTCAAGTATATTTATTCAGAAAAAAAGTCATCCTAATGCTGTATGAAATGTATAAGTGTGTAGTTCATCCAGTATAATGGTGTATTTTTGCCTGTGAATGTCCTCGTTACTTTTTGTTTTTTAATTATCCAATCATACAACTAACCTTTGTGTTAAACTGATTAAGATCGTAGTGCGGCAGCTCTTGGCGTTAATTACTGCAGCGTGCATACGTACCAAGGAAAGGGTAAATATAATGTGACCAGTGTGATAATAGCCAAATTTTCCTAAACAAGTGTCTTTCCCAAAAGAACTACTTATAATTCGTACTTGAGATACATGACAAAATTAAGATTTATTATATTTTATTTTTATTTTACATTTAAAGTTCATATTCTTTGATCGCTTCCGATAACTGCTAAAATACACCAGTTCATATGTGTCTGAAGACTTCTCAACCATCTGCATACTTATTCAGTGATGCGTTTACATTTTCTTCAACCTATTATTACTTAGTTTTTTACTTTCTTGAAGGGTTTAACCTCTCACCTACGACTCCTGCAGATCAAGATCCATGCTCCTTCGCAACTGAACTGCATTATTTACGTCAGAGAGAAGTAGGTTATGAGCTGGAGATAGATGAATTACCAATTTGTGACCAATACTTTAAAGATGGATGGTATGAAATGTATGACTATGTCATTGCTTCAACTGGTGAAGGATGTGGCACTCACTACAACTGGTACCGAATAGGTAGTATTTTAAAATCAAAAGTAAGTTCAAATGAAAACATTAACTATTGTTTAGTCTTTTTTCGAAACACTTATTAAGGTTATGACAAGTTAGCAGTGCAAGAATTATTATCAACTCGCTGGCTATCAATTTTTTTCTACGAAATTCAGTTCGGACCATGTAAAAATCGCCTTTTTCGACAGGCCAGACTTTAGAAGACATCCTGTCTCACCACTTCAGGTGAACATATTTATTAGTAAAAAAATTGCAATCGCTGTAAGAAGTACACGCCAATTTTCGCATATATTACTTTAACCCTCGCAAGACTCTAACATATCGCATGTGTCGTTTTAAATCCTCGCCAGGATTTAAATAATTTTCATTGGTTTTGCAGGGACTTCTTTATCAAGTAGGAAACATCACCAGTAATAGTAAAATGTCGATTTTTTTTACATGTGGTCATTTATGTTAATTTCTCACCATGCAGAAAGGGCGATGGCGTCATTTTACCCCTTAAGTGTTCGCCTATATAACCTCGCGAGAATTTAACACAAAACTTGGGACATTTCACTCTGAGCCTGAGATTGACACATTTGAAAATTTAAAATTTAAATTTAGACTTTATTTCCTCGCGAGTTGTATGTGTTCACAGGCGACACAATGTGTTCTTTCTAAATCTCGCCTGTCAAGCAGGTGATACTATAATCGCCCGAACCCGATGCCGTAACATTGCTTAAGGCAAATAAAAGGAAAATACTTGTCATAATAAAAGTCTTACATATTGATTTACTGTGACTGATCAAGCAAGACCGACAATGACAATTAACGGTGAATTATCAAAACTAAGACAGTATGTCACCCCCATATTACATAACCACATTCCTACAGGGCACCGAAAAAGACAAAAGACAGTTTGATAATTAAAGAAGCGCTAAATAATGCATATTTATTGTCAAGTGTTCTTTGAAACTGTATCAAAGGATAAAACAAGTTTTAGTTATAATAGAGTGAACTTGCGGTTGATGAGCGAGATGTTTAATTTTGTCATTTTGTCCATTTCGTAAGATTTCAGAGTTGTTCAAATAATTGAATCATATGTTCACCTTTTGAAAAGAAAAACAGTGCTTTCAATACTATTTGCGTTTACTACGTAATATATGGGGTTTACACAACTCAACCTTCCACTTTGAACAGTCCAAGGTCTTTTTTTCAGAGTCTTTCATCTGTTAAATATTTCAAGTAATTAATATGTTCAAGCGCGGAATAAAACATACAAAATAGTAATAATAATACAAGGAAACGATGTTTATTCTGCATTCAATTTCACGCGATATAAGGCAGTATGTCAGCTTGAAATGTGCTGAAGTTATACAGATTTATACGGAACTTATAAGTATCAAAGCGAGGTTCTTCATAACGGCGGCGGTCAATTTATCAATTATAGAACGGCCTATAACAGAAAAATTATTTTCTCTAGCTAATAACTTTCTACTAGTTTGAACAACTGGCAACATCTCAGAATTGTGTTCCTGAAGAAGTACCCCCTAGACCTACATCTGACGAATCTACTCTTAAAATGAACACGTTCTCTAAATCTGGCAGCTTGTGAATAGGCGGCACCATCAACTCGCCTTAAGTGCCTTAAAAGCCCTTTCTTGGCTTTCTCCCAACTTAATTTTATTTGGCTGACCTTTTTGTCAAGTCAGTCAAAGGAACATCAATGGCGACAAAATTTGGAAAGAATTTCCGGTAAAAACCAACAACTCCTAAAAAATGAGCTAACCGCTTTCTTGGTTAAAGGTCTTGCGGCTGGCTTCTTGAATTGCTTTAACCTTGATAGGGACTGGCTCCAAAGTCTAAATATCACATGTCCTACCTTAGTAAATTCAACTACACTAGTCATGTTGAACTATACTACTATTAGTCAGCACTATGAAATAATTCTAACACTTCACAACCTATGACACTTGTTTAAATACTTGTGAGGTATACTAGGCTTATATATACACTGAACCGTAAATAATCCTTGGGTATCTATATGGTAAAACAATAAACAACAATCAAAGCAGGGTGTCAGAACACAAACACTATAAACAACACTAAGATATCACCAAACCTTAAAACTACTATAAAGTGTTACCAAATAACCCTTTAACAACCACAAACAATCATACAGACGTATCTGTCACCAACAACAACCTCACTACCAAGAAGTGGTAAATAAATCTCCACTAAGTGTCACCAAAAAGGCTTTATAGTAATACAAATAACAGTACGGTATACCAATAGATAGTATTCCATAGGCAAAAATAAAACTAACTTTTGTCTTAACTCTAATAATTATGTGTGTAGGTTGCCAAAAATATAGGCATTCGCTATCTCTCTTTTGAAAATCCAGGGAAGTGCAGTATAAAAAAGGATGTTACTCTCAGCCAAAAATTATGGTGGTTACATCACCGAGCGACTCCCTATTTCAGAAAACACCATTCCTATAATAAAAAAAAATACAAAATGCAACGGACTAACCAAATATCCAACTGTCAGGTCAGCAAGTCGACAGATCCTTGACCACAAAGCTTGTTAGCCGAAGACGACTGCTTCCGTCTCTGTCGTAGGTTAACAAAGGCTAAAAGAAGTAAAGAGGAACCCTAGTATTTATAAATAAAAAATGCTGCAGGCAAGAGTTTTGACCAATTTTAATTGTTCACTGTGTATGGCTGGTCAATCCAACTTCTGACACCAGTCATAAATTAAAAGCAACAGTAGCAACATGAAGTCTACAGTTCATCGAGGGTCCACAATTGTCTGTGAGTGAGCCTTTGACATTGGTGTTTCAAATTACTTTAACCTGATTCAACCATATCATGCATTTTACCTCAGTAATATTTGAGGTCACCTGAAATAGACCGTCAATGGGGAGAAATCCACTTTGTTGCAATGAGTTCCCTATATTTATGCCCCCTCTTCAAAGAAGTGGGGGTATATTGCTTTGCATTTGTCTGTCGGTCGGTCCGTCGGTCCGTAGACCAAATGGTTTCCGACCAATAACTAAAAAATGCTTAGGCCTAGGAACTTCAGACTTGGTAGGATGATTGTCCATCACCAGTAGATGACCCTTATTGATTTTGGGGTCAAGGGGTCAAAGGTCAAGGTCACATTGACCTTGTAGGTAGAAACGGTTTTCTGACCAATAACTAGAGAACACTTTGACCTAGGTTCACCAAACTTGGTATGCTGGTTGGTCATCACCAGTAGATAACCCCTATTGATTTTGAGGTCATTAGGTCAAAGGTTAAGATCACAGGGACCTTCATCCTAAAAACGGTTTCCGATCAATAACTAGAGAACGCTTTGACCTAGGTTCACCAAACTTGGTATGCTGGTTGGTCATTACCAGAAAATGACCCCTATTGATTATGAGGTCATTAGATCAAAGGTCAAGCTGACAGGGACCTTGATCCTAAAAAGTGTTTCTGCTCAATAACTAGAGAACGCTTTGACCTAGGTTCACCAAACTTGGTATGCTGGTTGGTCATCACCAGTAGATGACCTCTATTGACTTTGAGGTCATTAGGTCAAAGGTCAAGATAACAGAGACTTTCATCCTTAAAATGGGTTCTGCTCAATAACTTAAGAACGCTTTGACTTAGGTTCACCAAACTTGGTAAGCTGGTTGGTCATCACCAGTAGATGTCCCCTATTGACTTTGAGGTCATTAGGTCAAAGGTCAAGATCACAGAGACTTTCATACTTAAAGTGGTTTCCGATCAATAACTAGAGAACGCTTTGACCTAGGTTCACCAAACTTGGTATGCTGGTTGGTCATCACCAGTAGAAGACCCCTATTGATTTTGAGGTCATTAGGTCAAAGGTCAAGGCCACAGGGACCTTGATCCTAAAAACGGTTTCTGATCAATAACTAGAGAACGCTTTGGCCCAACCACAAGCAATTAGGTGCTGCCGGGGGGCATTTATGTTTTACAAACATTTCTTGTTGATAATGTGGTTTGCAGATTTTTCACTTATTCCCTGTAACTGGGTTAATTCTTCTTCTGAAGCAATCCAAAAATTACTGAAAGCAATTTGTTCTGAAAACACATGACTGTAGAACCTGTACAAGTACAAAAATTTTGAAAATTGCTATAAAAGATGCAAAAAAATAGCCATGTAACCATATATGTTTTTACATATAATTTTTTTTAGATAAAACTACTTTCGAACAGAGCTGAAATCCATGTGCTTATGAATTTGCCTTGCTAAAAGACTAAGGCCATATTGGTCAAGAAAAATAAGGGAAAACATTATTAAATTTCCTTTCAGGAAATATTCAACTATATTTTCTTGATTTTAGCCAAGATTTAAAAGGATGGCAAGATTTTTTCAAGATTGACGCGGATAAAATTATTCTAAAATTTGAATATTGCGGCGACCATTACGAAGCGTTTGAAAAAAAATCATCCTTTCCAGCAACCGATTAATTTGCTCGCAACACCAAATACGAAATACGAAATGTCCTACCTTAAATCCTTAAATGATCTCATCTGAATTACATACGACATCAAATCGACTTTTGCGCCTGCATGGGGGTTTTATAATAACAATAAAAACCCATTGTTCTCGACAATTATAATAAATAATACAGAGTAAAAGCAATACATCAGTGTATTTCTGAGAGTTTGTCTTTGTTGTTATTTTATAGTTAAGAAAGAACTATTTTATATCTTCAAACACTGAAGACTCGTATAGTTAGGGTATCTGCTTTTACTCCATACTCGTTCATATTTATAAATTAATTCCAGGTGACTTGCCGAAGGATAACGAAATACATCAAATATCGTACTGCTTAAACATAGGAGAAGGCAAATGCGGTCTTACACTTGATGGTTCTGTTAAGAAGTGTAGCGACATGAAGTACGTTTTTAAGTTACTACAGCTTCCAGGATGTTCTCAAGCATACTGCATAGGTTAATAATTATGTATATATAATTTGAAGTGTTATCTTTGGTAATTCATTTTTATCGATTCCTACCTTCTTTCTTAATTTACACTAATCAGAAATATCAATCTCCATGGTTGTCATACAAAATAAAGAAAATGTGTGTTCAGTTGTTATTTTGTACAGCTACGCTTGTCAGTATAGACTGGTTTTACCTTTAAAGTTATTTAACCGCCCTTTAACAAAAAATAAATAATGTGTCATTGACGACTCGTTTTATGGGTATTGGCGAAGTACGTTCGGCATTTTCTGAAACAATTTAAGGCCGGCGTGTCATGAAATATTTTTGATAATTTAATCCTGATATATCTCAAAAACTTCTTGGTATCCGCGAAATATAACCATGAAGACTGGTTGTTGATAATGTTTTTAAGCATTTTAGAGTTCTTATTTAGTTTATTTTTTATGACGATTATAACCAGTATTATAACTTTAATTGCCCAGATTGACCATCAATATGATTACCGACTTGAATACTAATGTTTTCACTCTAATTTTGAGTAACATGCTTATTTAACCTACATTTATATTGTTATTTATTATTTTTCTAAAACACCACTAGTCACGTGTGTTTTACGTTAACGTTTGTGCGATATAATTGGAAAACATGCAGTTTGTTTATCAAGTATTCTACTAAGAATTTGCAAACTTAAGGATCACATTGTATAACGGGTGTTATTTATGTTTAATGATGATTTATTTTATTTGTTTCACATCTAGTGTTTTAGCAAATTATTATCATGATCATCAGTATGTAGTTTATTGATGCGTGACAATAGTTGAAAGAACGTGATGGCCCGAAAATCAACATTTCGGAGGCGAGGCCTCCATATCATAAAATGCGGAAAATCAAAACTTTGGTACGTTTAGGTTTTTAGTTTTGTGCCAGTTGTCAACATAAACACCTGATATCGCCGCCACAAGCATCGAACTTTTAGTTGCGAAAGATATGGCCCTCATTCACAGAGCACTTGTTAGAGCTTCTGAATTGTTTCTGGTTGACTTGGCGAGCAAAACTGCTATCTGAAGCTTATCCCATTCGTGCATTTTTGCATGAATTGTTTGGCCTGAGTAATACTGATTTGAACGCATGGGATATGCTGCAAACAGCAATTTCTGCCAATCATGTCCGGCTAGCAACAATCCAGGAGCTTAGACGGGGATGCTTTCGGACGAGACTTTGTTACCACAGAAAAGGTCCACGGTTTTATCGAACAAAAGGTGGTGACGAAGCTTAGGACATCATAGGCGGTTTTAAACATTAATCGTGATATTCTATTATTTTTCCTATCTAGATTTTGCCTAAAAATGTTGATTTTTAACTCTAACGTTTTTTTTTCAACGATTGCCACGCTTAAAACTTATAATCGTTTTTATTGTCATATATTGTCAAAACAACAAATTTGAAATTAGTAAAAAATGCATTTGTCAATATCGAAAATGAAACAAAAGTGATACTTGTTACAGAAAGTGATCTTTAGCAAAGTGTTAGAAGTAAATATTAGTCAGAATCGACATTATAGTTCTACGTTATTTATGAAGATAAATGCAAAATTGTTGATATGATACAGTGGATGGTTGTTTATTGTATTTAACTACAATAAGCGTATGTGTACTTGTGCTTGCGCGTGCATGTCTGTATGAATATTTTCGTCGTTGCTTGCCGTGTCAGTCAGCGTTTGTTTGAGTGATGCTTTGAGTGTAGTGATGAAAAAAGTAACAAATTCCATTGTGTGTACATGACTATTTACATGTTTGTTCATTTATAAAGAAAGTGATATATATTAGTAGACGTAACAAATTCAGTGTCATATATCACGACTTGTGTTGTTATATTAAGCATCTTGTTCATCATGAACAATCCTATAAAAACGTAACGTTTTCAGTCAAATTAACCGTACAACTTAAGAAAACAAGTGAGTTATTTTTTTGAAAAATATAAATGAAAAGGTTTATTCCAGGACGATATAAAAATTTGATGAAATTTTGAAAAGATATATTTGACAAAATTTGTTCAGATGTTTGGTTCACATACGAGAGCCATGTTTGAATTAACATATTTTTTAGTTTTTGAAGTGTTGACTTGAATAACTATTTTTCCGCACTTGTTAAACACTGGCAATACCTTAAACCAGAATACTCAGTGTTATATACCAGAATACTCAGTGTTACTTAGATATTGTTTAAAGTTTTCTAGCCATTGAGATTTGATTTTGTGATGGTTCTAGAGTTCATGAATCGTTATATAAACTTTGAATGCAAGTTTTGTATTTTCATCGCTATTAATTTTCTCAATTGCTTTGGTCCATGGGATATTACTTTATTTTTTATCTTGGCAATTAAGGGGGTAACTCCCATTTCTCTATAAATGATATGGGGTGGATTTTTTAAGATCAAAAATATATCTTTGAAATTTCAGCTGTACTCTTTCAGGCATTTCAACGTTTCCATGTCCCCATATTTGGCTTCCATATTAAAGTAAATGTTTAAATGGTTTTTATGATGTTCAATTAATCGGACGATAAAGAGAACGCTTTATTTTTGTTTAATAATGAAAACGTAGCTTTATTTGATTCTCAGATTTATGATTTCTAGTCTTGTATTTGTAAAGAATAAGCCAAGGTATTTATACTCTTTGACTTCTTCTAGATTATGTTCCCCAATGGTGATGGTTGTGTTCAGTGATGGTCTCCCTTTACAAAAAATCATAATTTTGTTTTGTTTTTGACACAGATGCTCAGTTTCCACAAGTCACAGTATTTTTTTTTAAATTACTGAGTGCATTTTGAAGATCATTTTCATTATCACTAAACATTACAGTATCATCAACATCTAATAAAATAGAGTTATAAGTACACATGTACATCTTGTATCATTGTATATTTGATTATTCAACTGACTTCAATTTCTCGTAAGTATATTTCAAGATCGTTTAGAAATACAGAAAGCAGAAAAGGTGAATTCTCAACTTGTCTTACACCTGCTATGCAATTAAAATATGGCGTGCCTCCATCTGAAGTAATTAATGAATTGATGTTATTATACATATTTTAATTAGTTTAAAAAACTTTCCATATATATTTTTCCTTAGTTATTTTTTCTTGTTCCACAATACGTAATGATTTCTTCTTGTCCGATTGAACACTACCCATCAAGCTTTTCAAATGAAACAAATTTATGAGTTATTTGTTCTAAATCCTGTATACGTTTCATGGATGAGATTTAACTTTTTGTGAGTTTAATCGTTTGTTTATAATACTTGTAAAAAGATTAACAAGACAACTAAGTAATGCAATGGAACGATTATATTAAGGATGTTAAAGATTTCCGTTGTTTTTTATAAATAAGTTTGATTTGTCCAATTTTCCAGCTAACTGGGACAACCACGGGGTCAAGTATTATGTTAACTAACTTGACTTAAATATTCATTAGTTTTTATTTGTTTATTTATAATTTCGTCTTATTCTGGTGATTTATTATTTCTACGTTCTTTATTGCTTGAAATACCTCTTGTTCGGTTATAGGGCAATTGATATTCTGGTGATTTATTATTTCTACGTTCTTTATTGCTTGAAATACCTCTTGTTCGGTTATAGGGCAATTGATATTCTGGTGATTTATTATTTCTACGTTCTTTATTGCTTGAAATACCTCTTGTTCGGTTATAGGGCAATTGATATTCTGGTGATTTATTATTTCTACGTTCTTTATTGCTTGAAATACCTCTTGTTCGGTTATAGGGCAATGGATATTCTGGTGATTTATTATTTCTACGTTCTTTATTGCTTGAAATACCTCTTGTTCGGTTATAGGGCAATTGATATTCTGGTGATTTATTATTTCTACGTTCTTTATTGCTTGAAATACCTCTTGTTCGGTTATAGGGCAATTGATATTCTGGTGATTTATTATTTCTACGTACTTTATTGCTTGAAATACCTCTTGTTCGGTTATAGGGCAATTGATATTCTGTTGCATTATAGATTAGTGTAGCCTTCGCTATTTTTAATCTGTTATACTCATTCGTTTCATTTAGTTCTTCGAGGTAACTGTGAACATCCTTCAGTGAAGCAGAGGTGTTAGTTATATCGGTGTAGTTCATGACTGTATATTCCAGTGATGATTGGGATCAGCGTGTTTTAATTTATTTACTTTTTCAACCCTAGATCTATTGAATTACTCACATGGGTTATTAAGAGTATATCTATGTTGTTTTCTTTAAATTTGTTGTTAGTTCGTCTTGTTTTATGATAAATATTTAGCGTGAGCTATTAAGCGGAATATTCAATACCATCACATTTTTTTTATTTCAGAAAGATTAAACGGAACAAATCAAACAGGTAAGACGCTTGAAACAGCTCTCAATGTTTCAATGTTGATTTAATGGTTTGAAGAACACGCTCATTTTTCCTGACAATGGCAGATGTACTGGTACTTTTATAGAGTATATAGATTATTATATCATGTTTTTTTCACACATAGATTACACCGTTCATGGTAAAACTTATTTTTTTTACTTTTTATGATTACTTATGCTTAATGTTTATCAGAGGCAAATAAGTGAAATGCACAACGTTTTAACGTCTATAAACAATCCAAACATTAAAAAATTCACCCGTATATATATCTTGGAAAATTCATTACAAATCAGTTGATATAATTTGGAAGGTTTAAATATTTTACAGATGATAGTCCTCCAGATGTATCTCAGGTAGCTCCATTTATATCGTACAAGGTTGAAGTTGTTGACAATTTCAATGAACTCCATTTCTTCTGTAACTTTACACCACCAGTTGGAACAGATTACTTCTACGTTGTTGAATGGGGTATTACAACTGGATATTCATGGACAGATTCACTTTTGAGAACACAACCATCTCGTTTTGGGTCGCACAATGAATTCATGGGGAAATCTGCTTTAACTGAGCCTACCCTGAGGCACAAGGGTTTTGCAAGATTAGGCATAACGGTAAATATTAAACATCAGCTTTGTTAAGCACAGACATATTGTGATTTTTTAAATTTTATTTGTTTGTCTCTCCGTCCTTTATAGTAGCATGCTATACTGTCTCTAGGCGTAGGAGAAATATATTTCATTAAGTTGTCTATTATCGAATACATTTTGTTACAGATTGCCTGTTCCATAGAAGCAATGAATACACCGACGGGTGCAATCAGTAACACTCGTGTCAGTGATCCGAAGTTCTGCGGTATAGAAGTAAGAGACTTTTTCTTAAGATTGCAAGAAAAATTGTCAGTGGGGCCTAATGGTTCTTTACTTATATATTTGACTACCAATAAGACGACTTTTAAAGTGTTAGACCTTTTTAAAGCTCTTCATCAGCTTTACAATTCTAGCATAACACATAACACGAAATAAGCATAATATTGCAGTAAAGTTCTAATAATATAATACACGAGGTATTTCAACAATTTTTAATACATTTTTTCACAAAATGGCTCAAAACTTGTGTTTAGAATGTGTTTTCCTGCTACAATTATTTACCGCTTATCATGACCAACACAGAAAAGAACAGATACATGCAATTGCAATATTTCTAATTTTGCAAAGAACGATAGTTAATACTTGATAAGAATATTCTCAATAACGGAACATCATTTCTCGACAGTTTACAAGTACAATTCTGAGAATCCCGTTAATATTTGACTAGGTTAACTTAAAATTTAAGTTTAATTATCTAATTGAAGAGAATACCCTTTTCCGTGTACATAATAATAGATATTTTGTTTTAACTTTTAAACATAACATAAAAATGCTCCAGGCTCTTCTAAGTATAAACATATCTAATAGTTTATTGTCAAAATTATAGGTTTCTAATGTATATTTCGTAGGTGAGCTTACTCATTAGGTGACAATACATTTATAAATGATAATAATAATAATAATCTTTCATTATGAATTTTCAAAAACGGAATATTGTAGATTCCATAACTCTGTAATTCCATACCTGTCATTAATGATTAACCCCGCCTTATCTTAATGCAGCATCTTTGTACTCTCTGTTTGTACTCCCTGATAGCTGCATGTAGAAGGAGTCTAATAGTAACACAGTTTGGATTAAAATATTAACCAGTTTAGATATAATGAAATATTATTAAATATATATGAGAAATAAATGTAATCTTAGAACATGTTGTTTTATTAAGTTCTTACCATTCATCAATCATATAAAACACAGAATGGTACATAATATGACTGTATCGGATTTTTTTTAGATTATTATGGATATATCAGTTTAATGCACTAAAACATTTACGTGTTGAACATTGTAAATTTGACCATATAAATAATAACGGCAGACCTTTTTATATCACTCTTTCGGTCTTTAATTTTGATTTCCAAGCCCTTTACTTGCTTACAAAAAATGCTCACGATATTACGAAAACAGACAAATATCTTAATAGAAGTAAGAACTTGCTTATTTAAGTGTAAGTGCTTGGTCTATTTAAAGGTCCTAGATAGAAGAGTCTACCTGAATGATTCAGAAGATGCAACAGTCAGTTTCCAGCTCACAGTGCCATTTGGTTGCCAAAACTGGGAACTTAAAGGTTGTTCGCTTGACGTGACAATGTTCATTCCTCAAAACACAGAAAATTGTAAAGTCCCAGCAGTATCACAAATGGAACAAGTGGACCGAATTGATAACCGTTGCGGAGTCCGCATACAAAACGGAGACATCATGGTTCCTAAAACAATGAGAATAAAACCGATAATAGGACAGACCGGAAATACTTTAGATTGGAAGTTCAGCTTAATACTTGCCACACAAAAGAATTTTACATCACATGTCCTGTTTCAAAATTATGTCCCGGATATGATTCAGGTACATAACATAATAAATTTTGCATATAGAACAAAATCGCAAAACTGGAAATTTTTTAACAAAAACGTTGCTATATATAGAGTTTTCTGATACTGACGGGCAAGTTTTTTGTACTATTTCGAGACAGTCGAGATACAAGTCTTTCACAAGTCTTTAACAAGCTTATATTGTATTCGATGTTCTTTTTTCTTAAATTCGGTGTTCGTTATTCTGTCTATCCGTCAGTGCATCTCCTGTTTTGCATCAGTTGGTAAAAGTGTTCCTGCATTAATGGATTGATATTCAGGCTAATGCTTTCAAGGTTATGGTCAGTCACATTAGAAATGCAAATATTGTTAGGGTTGACTTTTAAAAGCGATGCCGTATATTATACTCTTCCTATCTCTTCTATGTTTAGGAAAATGTTTTTAAGTTTAAGTTGAATATTTTACTGTTTCCAGTTCAGCTGCATTATTATTGAATTAGGAAGGTCAGATGTATTCGACAGTATATCGTTGTAAGATCTATTTCCATTTAAAACGTATGTATATTTGTTAGAGGCACATGCATATACACTACTTACAATGTCATTTTTACGGTCGTTGTCCGGCTATGCAATTTACCTCGTTATTTATTTCACGCGAGAAAAGGGAAAAAAACGAGGTCATTTTTATTGGTCATATTTAAAAATTTAGAAAATATCTATTATTTAATCATAGATGAACATAAAAGAAGATAATTCAGTCCAAACTAATATTTCACTGATTAAAATATATCAAAATATTATTGAAGTTTACAATGACAAGAACAGTCGAAAGTAGGTTGTAGTAACGAAAGCGGGCGCGTGTAACGTATTGGATAAATCATGAAATTTTCTTTTTTTCCTTCAGAGTAATTGCCGAGCACAAGTTGAAAAACAACGGTTTAATGATTGAAGTTTTTGCTGGGCCAGCTATTAGATTAAAAAATATGTGTAGTGACCAAAATAAGCTTGAGATTTTAGCACTAAGCGAAAATGTGCAGAATGGTCTTCGCTTAACTGTCAGTCATTATGTTTTTATCGGTATTTCTAAACGTACAAGCAACAGAACAATAAAACGGCACAGGAATGATAAGGAATATATGTGGAATACCTGCCCCATTGTCCATTGTTGAGCATCTTTTAAGTAACAGAGATACCATCATTGTGAAACCTGAAAGAAATTTAAATTTCAAGCCATGTCTCTAGTACTTCCTCTGAAGGTTTGGTTGAGTGTCTGTGCATCTGTCCGTTTTTTTTATCATTTAATCCATTTCTTTTTCATAATTCTCTCTTTAAGTGAATAACTCTGTCGGGAATGTTAAGCTTTGTTAAATTGTTCCTGTGTAATTGTTCGTGTTGATTTTTTGCAATGAAAGCAGTGTTACAATTGCTCTTGATAAAGTTTAGAAATTGAGTATCTCGGTAACACAAGGGGCTTGCGATTCAAAGATGACAGTATCATTTGTTTTAATGGGAAATGATACTTTCAATCATGTTCACTCAGTAACTTTGACATTCGCAGTCAGGGGTTTAGACAGAAGTTCATACATTTTTATTTATATAATAAGAATATGAAACACACCAATACCAGTCAAGAGTTCCATAAGGTGAAGGTCGTATAAGATGCTTCAATTTTATGTACTAAGTCGCTTGAATCTTTTAAGGATTAGATTTATTTGGGTAGAGGATGTTATCATGGGTCAACATAATGTCTATTCTCAATCTTTCTCCTTTTTATTTAAGCGAATGTCATTTTGCTAAATTTACATTTCCCTGACATGGATGCCTGTCACATCAGTAGGTGACTTTATATTGCAAGCAATGTCCCTTGTATAGTATAGACTGTAATTTGTAATCGGGGTATATTTATAGTCATCAAGTTATTCCTAACGATTGTGAAATCGATTTATAAACTCTACATTTTTCATTAAACTGTCAGTACATATTTAGGTAGAAGTTTCACCCAACATGACCAAGATAAATGGAAAATGGTGCCGCTCACAAAATGATCCACACATGACAACATTCGATAAAGAGTAAGTTTTTTTGCCAATTGAGAAAATTTATGTTTGTTTGGCTGTGAAAAAAAATCTGAGACTTTTCTATTGAGAAATCACTATATCTACTGAGCAAATTATTCTTCAGGGTTTTAGGGTGCCTTAGTAAACGCCTAACCGATTGAATACGAGTACAAATATAACCACAGTTAATAAATTTAACCTCACGACTAAGATATAGGGAAACTTTTAATGGAGGTAATAAAGGTTTTAGGGCAAACTCTCAAAATGTTAATGCCCAAAGTGAAACTCATTGCCGTGTTAGATTATTAAACTGAACTGTATGAATTAAGAAGATATAAACCGTTCAGAGACTTATTATTCATAAGTGTTGTTAATATTGGATGAAGGAGCTTTGTAGAAACACACTTTGATGTTGAATGTACTATTGTGGTCAATAGTAGTGTGCAATATGTAATTGTATGTCTTTCCTCTGAACTGGACGTTTGAAAAGCAATACGAATTCTTTAGAAGTTAAGGTATTTAGCAAAGTTTAGTTAATTTTAGCCAGACTTTAATAGGCTCAGTGATCAATTTCAGTGATTTCCTGCCTTAGTTTAAATACATAAATAAATTCCATAAAACAGTCGAGTGAAAATAAGTGCACATTCCTATTCAAATATTATATCATAATCCTGCAAAATATTTTTAATAATATCACTTAAAAATGGCAATCCCCCCCCCCCACCAAGTGGTGCTTTGACCTTAGAGCTGAGACCAGATGAAGATAAGTTGTAGACCTAACAGAAAAATAATGTAAACAATTTAACTTCAAGGTCAAGGTTATAAGGGGTAAAGGTAAAAATATGTATGTCACTTGGAAGATCTCTCCCAAAAAATGTTGTGTACAAAGATAAACTTAATGTATTGATTCAAATGAAGTGATTTTATGACAATTTCATCTCATTTAGGCTCAAAGTAAAGTAAACCTATACCATTTGGATTATTTCTTTCAAAAAGTTGTATGCAAATATGAATTATGTTGAGTGATAAAGTAGTTATGTCTAATATTTACCTGTAAGTATTTTTGACAATTTTACGTTAGGGTCAGGTTAAAAACATATATGAAAATCGGATGGTCCTGTAAAAAGGGGTGTTGTATCAAAGTATAAGAAAATCAGTTGACTAATAAGGAAGTTATGGTTAATGTTAAACTTTTCGGATGGAATGACGGACGGACTAACAGACGAAAATTTCAAAATCTATATGCCTTACTTTGGGGGCATAAAAATGAAAATAATTATTTCAACACAATGGTTATTTAAAAGGTATGGTGAGAATTGAAAAAGCTATTTCGGTCTACAGTTCATAACTCTGTCAGTAATTATATAATTACATCCTTTTAGTAACATATTTAAGCAGTTCTGAATAATATTTTGCGGATAGCACAAAAGGTAAAAACCAGAAACCAATGAAGCGACTAAAACAGCAAAAACAGAAAACATCAAGAATTTTCAATCGCGTATCGTAAATTGACTGTGTATAACCTACATACAATAAAAGCGCATAATATTACAACTAGAATTCTGCTGCTGAAGCGTTTGGAGATATCGTTTTCTTAATATCACTAATATTTGATTGTGCTTGTTTGCTTGATGCTATGGTAAACTGTATGTCTTTTTTTCAGGACCTACGAAAACCAAAACCCTGGAACGTTCCTCCTTTACAGAAATAAAGATAACAATGTTCAGGTGAGATTTTTCGTGCGATTAAAATGCTCTGTCGTTAAATGATCAAATCCTTTACCTTTTTACATGTGCATGTACACTTTTTTTATGAAATGCAAATATTAAGCAGATGCGTTTATTTCTTTTCATTAGCTTAACCATTAAAATAGTTCAGTTTAATACCATTCACTTGTACCATTACCATTTCTTTCCGTGAATGTTCGTGGTTCCAAATCGTTTATTATCCTCCGTCGAATGCCGATAGATATTGTTTTGGCGTCCTTCTTTCCTTCCATCCGACACTCAGTACACATCTGATAATAATTATAAATGGGTCAGTATCTTGGGCTTTGCATAGGTAGTATTTTATAATCTGTATAAGCTTAATCAGTGAATAAAAAGGGAAGTATAGGTTAAAGGGGCTGTGCTCCAGATGACAAAAAAAAGAAAGTTTTCTTGTATTATAAATTTCTTGTAATATTTATGACTAATGCTTAAAAAATAACTTACTGACAAAAAATAAGTCAAATAATTACATTATAAATTGATTTTTTCCCTTTCAAAGTGCTATACCGTAACGCGACGGTATAACTATATCGTATAACATTTAAAGTAAATATCTGTAATTTCACATGCGGCGATGGTGGTGACAGTAAAAGCGTTGGAAATATTTTGTTTACATGAGGGTCCAGAGTTCAAATCAGGCTGGAGCGAAAATATATTTTTTATTCTATTTTGACTTTTATAATCAGTTTTGAAGTAAAATATTGTGTTGTTATAATCTCACGGCATCTAAATATATAATTTATGAAAAAAAATTTTTTATGTCAAATCTGGAGTACAGCCTCTTTAAGTGATAAAAAACCTAAAACTATTCATACCAAATAAAAGTATAAAAAACCTTGGTATGCTTGCCTCTTAAGTCATGGAATTAAATCTTTTGTTTAATGACTTCTGTTAAGAATATCCTTCGTTTAGTTTAATGTATATTTCAACAAACGAAAAGTATATAGCAAAGAAAGATCAATATCACTGTGTCAAATTGCTTATCAGCCTGCCGTTTTAGCCTCGTTCTGGTTTATGTTCTAAAAATAACTCCTAAATAAAAGAAGCGTCTATTTCCATATTGGTTTGAAGAATATAGTTCAACTTAGTGGGATTGTAAAGGAATAAAGGCAAACGATACGATATTCATTGCCGGTACAGTGAACACTCTCATAACTGAGTTATAAACCTTTGACGCTTTTACAGATGTAAGTAGTAGGTCTATCTACAGACAATACTCTGTATTGCTTCGTTACATTTGACTGAAACTTAATTTTAGCTCACCTGTCACGTAGTGGCAGATTGAGATTTTGTGATCGCCTTTTGTCCGTCGTCCGTCCGTCCACAGTTAGTTTGTTAACACTCTAGTGGTCACATGTTTGCCTCAATTGTCATGAAACTTGGTCGGAATGTTTGTCTCATTAATTTTTCGGACGAGTTTGAACATGGGTTATCTGGGTTGAAAAACTAGGTCACAGAGCCCGAATATAGAAAAACCTTGTTAACACTCTAGAGGCTACTTTTTCAGTCTAAATATCCTGGATATTTGTGAAAAAGGTTACTTTTATGAAGTCTAGCTCAGATTCAAATATGGGTTATCTGGAGTCAAAAACTAGGTCACAGAGCTCAAATATCGAAAAATATTGTAAACACCATAGAGGCTACATTTTCAGTCCAAATGTCCTGGAAATTTGTCAGACCGGTTGTTTAATGATTTGTAGCTCAAGTTTGGCTATAGGTCATCTGGGTTCAAAAACAAAGTCACAGAGCCCAAATATCGAAAAACCTTGTTATCACTCTAGAGGCTCCTTTTTCAGTCCAAATAATTTGAAAATTTGTTATAGAGGTTGTTTTAATAATTTCTAGCTCAAGTTCGAATATGGGTCATCTAGGCTAAAAAAACTAGCTCACAGAGCCCAGATATGGAAAAACCTTGTTAACATTCTAGAGTTTACATTTTCAGTCCAAATACCCTGGAAATATGTCAGAAAGATTGTTTCAATAATTTCTAGGTCAAGTTTGAATATGGGTCATCTGGGGTCAATTAACCAGGTCCATGGCAACTATGGTAAAAGCAGTCATACTCAGGTGAGCGATACAGGGCCAAAAATGAAGATTTTAGTTCCGCGCTTTGAGCTTTGAGACTTTAGTTGCTGCTGCAGTTTTTCTTTTTCTCTATTTTTAGCTGCAGTTTCATTCTCGACAAGCAAATATAGTACTACTACAAGTAATGGCTAAATTTGTATAGCAGTGGTAGAATGTACTAACAATGTCCTGTTTTTAGAAAAAATGTGAGAGAGCTTAAACTGCTGGGTTTGTGGCCGAATGTTTTGCTGAGGCTTGTTTTGAGTAAACAAAAGTGAGTCTCCGCTTCCGTTTTTGCTTCTGTCTGTGATCTGCTTGCCGTTACAAATGCTGTTTTTCTGCTAAATTCTGAGTTGGTACAAAAACTGGATGCGAAAGGTGCTCACTAACTGTGTGTAAACTATTTTTCATATAGATAATTTTGACTAAAAGCAATTATAATACTACCAGTAATTTACTTTCTCCATTCTTCAGTTTGATAATTTATAATCTAATATTTGATTATTTATTTACTGGGTTATTTACATTATGAAACTAAACACGATGTTTGATGTGAGTGTGAGAAATGTTCGTAAACGTTTAATATATATTCGCATAAGATTGTTTTGGATAAATTATAAAGTAGATCTACTTGTATAAACCATAAAGTAAGACATGTGATTTACTTTCGATAAAATAAATACTGCATACACGGGCATTGTCCAGTGGCTGCCATGGTGTTTGTCAGCAACTGTTGAACATTTTTATTTACCTTTTCTTCTGAACATGTGTATCGAGCCTTTAACAATAAACATACCGATTATAAACAACATTCAACATTCAACCATTTTATAACTGAAGTTTTATCAGTAGGAAAGGCTTCCTGCCCCCAATAAATATTTATTTAGCTGTTTAGTCAGCCGATGAACTGTTGCCCTTTTAAATAACACTTCCGCAATCACTTTTGAAATTCTGCTCCTTATTTCTAAGTCGTAGAACCTATATTTAAATCATCTAGGGTAAATAATGGGTAATAGATGATAAACAAAACATGCCAAAACTGACCCTGACTGACCCCAGTAAGTCTGCAGACAGCAGTTCAGTCGCTCTAAAAAATTACACCATCCTAGACAGCAAATAAAGGTATATGAAATTGCAACACTGGAAAAGGTCAGGAAACAGGTACCTTGTGCATGGGTCGGCACATTCTCGAAGGCTCAATGGTTGTGATGATGACGTGGACCCTGGTCATAGACACAGAAAACAAATAATTAACAAAACAAAACAAAGTAAAAAGCAGACAAATAATTATCAAAACAAAACAAAGTAAAAAGCAGACTCCCTGTAGGCTATGTTCTTGCTTCTTGACCTCGAATTATTCGAAGTTCATTACAAGTCTTAGAGTGAAATCAGATTACCGTAGCATTGATGCTTAAGCAAGAAACAGAAGAAATAGTGTTTTGTTTTTCGTGGTATGGCAGAAGATCTTATCGAAAACTTGCGAACAAACCAATAAAACATTTCTGTCAGATGGACTAGATATTGGTACAATTAATGTTTACATTCAAGCGCATCTACTTCGATCACCGCAGGAGGATAAATGTAGACCAATTATATCCTGGTTCCGTAACAGTACTACAAAGAAGAAAAAAATATCTTTACCTGTGCTTACAAACTGAGAGATTATCAAATATACAGTGGTCATCCAAACAAAATTGTAGAGGCATGATCTCGCATTTCTCCGAGATATAAAGAAAAAAATTTAAAAACACTGCATCATGAACCGACCACAATTGATATCAAGCTAAACCTGTTAAGAAAAAAATTGCTTGCGCTGACTAATATGATTGGCAATTTGTGTTAAAAACTAGGCATGAAAATAGAAAAAAGTAAATCAAAACGAAAGACAGAAACAAAAGAAATGTTTAAAAATGACTCAGTACGCAAAATAAATTTTACATTCTTATGGAGAAACAAACCGGCAAACCAAAACAGCGATACGAACTCGAAATTGGATTGTGAATCTTCGATTGAACAAATAAAAAAGAAAAACTGAATCTCGGGAAAAATAACACATGTTCATCTCTACAAGTCACACCGATCCGCATCACTCTACTTACTGACAACACACTTTGGATTTACCTGCTTCAAAAAATGCAAAGGCACTTGGGAAAACTTTCCAGAACATTAACAGTCAACACATTGACGAAACAGTAATTCTCATAGTGTTTAGATTTATTCATTGGATATACAGGTATATGGACTGAAAAGACGCTCAATTTTTTCCAGAATGTATTGTTATGGTCAGTAGGTATAAGATATTTCTAGTTACAATTGATCGAAATGCACTTATTTTTTATAAGTTGTTGTACATTCAATTTTCCTAGAAACAGAGAAAAGGAGCATTTGTTAGAACTGGCATTCTTCCTTCTATGGATGCAAAAGAAACTAAGCCTGTTAATTTTGGCTAAGGGTAACAAGTACTTGGATCCAAAGTGCTAGTATGCAAAGTTTATGTGTATGCCAGTTACTTTCTGTAGTAACGGCAATAATGAAATTTTTGAAAACAGATGTTTATCTTTTTGAAAACCATAGCATTTAGATTGCGAAATTGCTAGATTAATGGATCAGAAGTAAAAAAGTATGCATATTAACAGCAGGTCTTTTTAGGTCCAAGTCGGGAGAAACAAAATAAATGAATAAAGTTGATAAGTCTTTGTCAAAAATATGTTTGTATTAAACAGTAGATACCTGAAATAAAAACCTATTAGAAGCAAAGACTTATAGTAATATTTCTGTATTTGATTAAACAGATTCTTCACATACTAAGGGATTTTAACATAGTGATTTAGAACACGTGGGAAGTTCTTAGCGCGAGAAGCTGAATTAGGCAGTTGAAATTTCAACATTTCGTGGTAAATAATGGGTCGACAAGTTGACAATTGCACGATAATTATCGAGTCAAAAACTTCACTATTTCTACTTTTCGTGGTTTTATTTCAACGCGAAAAGTAGAAAATATACCGTAAATTTCAAGTTGTCGTGCACCCGTTTAGTCGACCACTTGATAGTGGAAACAGGATTCCGTACAATATAGTCAGTCAGTTTCTTAATTTTCCTCATAGCAATCACCTGTTATATATTTTTCTTGTCTTTGTAAAGTTTTTTTCCACGGCCACACCATTTTCCTTCTTCTTGTCTGTTACCTAGTATTATTAAGTGTGTCTGTATAACTACGCACTTTTTCATGTTGAAACAGGAGTAAAGAAAGTTCTGTTCGTAAACCGTGTGATAATTAAGTACTCCATGTTGAGGTGTGTAAATCACACATGTATACTAAGTGTATTATAGACTATCGTTTAAGCTTTTTTCATTCAACCAGTCTTAATTTCTTCCTGAAAATGAATGACACATTATACAAATTATTTTTTTTTTACTTTATGTCGTCACCAAACTAAAGGCCATATCAAACTTACAACTTCGGACTGTTACGAGCATTTTTAAAAATATGAATGTCAGTTTGAGAACTGATTTAAAATTTAAAGTAGATATATTCTTTGCTTTTTGAAGTGCTGTTAAAGATTCTAGCCCATCAAAG
The DNA here is from genome assembly GCA_012932295.1 of Cyclina sinensis. NCBI lineage: Eukaryota > Metazoa > Mollusca > Bivalvia > Venerida > Veneridae > Cyclina > Cyclina sinensis. Next base: position 33,868,567 of record JAAONU010000007.1, on the reverse strand, counting down.
ATTTGCAATAAGGTAAGTTGATTCTGTTTTAAAGGTCCAGATGAAAACAACTCAGTGTCATCCAGACTATAATAGAATTTGGTGCAACTGTGGAGTAGCTGTCAGTGCAGGAAGAGACGTGTTCGTTTTAAACAGATGTCCTGGTAGTACCCCGAACTGGCATCCAAGTTTTCGATGCCAAGATAGAATATTGTCCAGAAGTGTTAAGGGAGATAATCATGGACATAAATATGTGGTATTGCTTCAATGCACATATTTAAGGCTACATAAGTATTAATGATAAACTTCATTAAGAGATGTATTTAGTTAATCTAAATTTTAATGTAAATTAGTTCCTTTCTGCTCTCTGGCCTGTGCCCTTCGTCCGTCTGTCAGCAAATCTGGATGATGTGATTACTTAAAAACTGCTAAATTCATCAATCTGTCTGAAATATATACATTGGATTGAAAAATAGTACTTCAATTGTAACAAAATAGTTATTTTAAAAGCAATTCCGATTTCTACGTGCGATTTCAATTAGTAGTCTATATATAATTTCAACCATTGAGTTGCGCCGCACCTGATTAACTTAATGGACAAATTATTTCATTTACTATAACAGGTTTTTTTGCCAACTGGGACAGAGGTTCATATAACACTAAGTTCGACGTTACTCAACATTAAAATAAAACCAAGTCTTTCCGATTGGGAAAAGACGGATGGACTTTGCGGTTTATTTAACGGAAAAAAAGACGACGATATCGTGAAACGACCAGGATCGACAGAGTCTGATAGCAATCTCAGCTGGACGTAAGTAAGGTTTTATATTATCGCCACTTTGTCAAGAAAAATTAAACCACACAACAACAACAAAAAAGCAAACCACACAACAGCCAGTATTCGAATATTTTATGAAAGAAAAAACGCTGAATTTGTCCAGTGAGTTCTCTTAAAGAAATTTGCAACGGACTCAATACCAAAGATGTGGGGAGTCGGTTTGGTAGTTGTAGTGAATTTGAAGTTTTTGCGATATATAATGAAAACACTAAATTGTAACCTACAAATGATCAATGAAATGTCAAAAAATGCAGAAAATTGACCACATATTGGTTTTACTACCCTTGTTGTTAAAGCAACACTGGCAAGTCAAATGATACAGTAAAATACAGAAATAATTTATTGTATTTTATATGAGTATTTTGTTTTTATTAACTTTTTTATTCATTAATCGGTCTAAACATGGATTGGAAACTACGAATTCCTGTGAAGGACATTATTTCAACTCGGTGTACAAAACATATTGAATTTTATTATATTTAGTGTTCCAAATCACAAGTTCTTGATTCGAAATATCTACGCATACACAATAAACTTGCTAGTACAATATGTAGGATATTCTTTCGTTATTGCTACTTTACGTCCAAAAATATATATAATAGAAATGAAATTTTGTGCAACATTCTGGAGTTAGAAAGAAATATTAATTCGTTTCTATATTTATCTGAGTAAAAATATGGGCGGACGTCGAATGTGTAGGATTTTAATCGCGAGTGCGAAACAAACGAACTGGACGACGACCAGGATTTTATTCACTAACAAAAAACAGGAACAACGTATTAATCTTTTTGATTTTAAAACACCTAATCCTCTTCTACAAAAGAAAAAAAACAGAATACTTCTTTTGGGAGATTTTAGTAGAAAAAACGTGAGATACGATTAATATCATTGTAATAGAATGTCAATAAAAACAGCCACTTATTTGTTTGTATGTATACTTGAAAGTTTCAATCGACAACGAACAAACAAAATGACAAAATTTAAACGGCCCTTTTTTTACAGCGTAGACGGTACTGATGAAGATCTATTTAATCCTCAAAACGATGGTAGATTAATACCATGGTCAATGGAGAGGATGCTTTGTCAGTGCCCACTCTCATTAACTGGCAAAACACCAGGTGGCAGCACAGAATGTGAACTAAACGCAAGTCAAAGTAAAAAGTGTATAGATGATGATAAAACGTACTTCGAAGATCGTTGTTCGGTGTCAAGGAGGAAAAGAAATGTGCACGGCATCTACATTCTTAGCGATGTTGACCTGCATCGCACAACAAACACAAAGTTTGTGTCTAAACTCACAGCTGCAGGAGGCAAAACGGTACCCTTCAATTTGTATTGAAAACAGTTTAGACCATTTATGTTTCTATAAGGCTATACATTTTATCAATATGTTGCCTGTGTCTGAGTCATGGCTGAATTAGATGGCTACGTTTGTCAAGCTATGAAAGCTGGTTTTCACCAGGTTCCCTAGACATGTAGCTGTGCTTTACTGTTACTAAAATACTGAATTTACGAAAATTGTGTACCTCTGAAAAACTCTCAGGTAGTAACTCTTCCGTAAATGTCCTAAGTGAGGTCAATTTTATTTGTACGTAACATCAACTATGTGACAAGTTAACATAAGTGTGAACTATATACATCCATATCGCTTATTTTGTTCAGGTCCTGAGGGGGAAAAGAAATACTTACGACAGTGCTTCTGCCCGAGAGGATTGTCTTGAAGTTTTAAACACCACGGCATATCAAATGTGCTCAAGGGTACTAGATGTCCAAAAAATTCTTTATGAATGTATTCTTGATGCTGTTGTAAGTAAAATGAAATATCTTAATAAATTTGCGTGTCTTCAAGTTGACGTGTATTTCTACCTAGATATTCGTATAGGTTCATACACTTCTTACACTATTTGTATGTGATTTCTAGCTTAATAAAGATCTAAACCGATACATTCGCAATGTAATCTCTCACTCGTCCTGCTTGAAACTCTTATACCATATAAAGTTTTTTTAGTTTCCTGGTAATAACCGGACAGGTAACAAGAACTGTATGTATGCATGTTAATGCTTAATTGATTTAACTTAATCATTGATACCTTATAATCTCTGATTAGCAATATAACAAAATTCAGTTTATATTTCACTTTTCAGGCCACAAATTCAATGGAATGGTCATTGGCTCATCTAGATGCTTTAAAAGATCAGTGTGTGTATGAAGTGAAGATTAACCAGCCATTGACAGAAGAAGATTTAGAAGGAACAAACAGCTCAATTCCTGATATTTCTCCTAACAATACGGTTGATTCAGAACCACCCTCACCAGCCTTCACGGAGGAGTTCTTGGAAGAACTTAAAGATTATGCATGCATTGATGACTGTAACGGCAACGGACGCTGTGAAAAAGGTTTATTTAAAAATCCGAAATATATGCCAAAACTAAGTAACTAAGTATAAATGAGCTTTAAAGAGTATCAAAATGACCATCTGAGATCCTCCTTACATGATAGTGGGTGTATTGGTATGATTGTATTGTGTATTATAAAGCAAATAGTCCATAACAGTAACAATAATAGTTATAAGTTCAAATTCTGAATTCCGTGTATATTTATACAAGATTGAAGAAATACTACTATCTTAAATTGAATTTTGAAAGGTCTATACATATACTTTATGTTTTCCATCTTAATGTACTATCAAGCTTTTTACCAAATTTTCGTTGGTTATGAAAAAGTGTTCATTAGATAGTTTCTTTATTTCTTACTGATAATTATATTCTGATGTTAAAAGTGACTAGTTAAACGGCAATTTTGATTTACAAATTTACTACTTTTTTCCAGGCGAATGCGTCTGCAAATCAGACTTCATTGGTGCCGCTTGTTCAATTAAGAGCTCAGATCCTCCGGTAATGACGGGAATTCCTGACTATGGCGAATGTGACCTGCAGTACAGAGAGTGTGCAAAAACATCAGTATTTGGAAAGAACTTTGTATCATCATCGACCTTAACATGCAAACTGGTTCCATTCAAGGTAAGCTGTCATCTAGTTCCAGTTGTCAAAATATCATCTTATTCCTGTATTTGGGATTTTCTAATGAGTTTACTTTAACTATTAGAGAAAACATTTACATACAGAACTGTGGCTGTACATTTGACTGCGATCCTTAAATTTGTGGCAGACTGAAAATTCAAGGCACTGAAAGGTGCAAGATAAAAATAGTAAAATATCCAGTTACTGATAGTACAGTCCAACCTCCCCAAACGTCAACTCCCACGAACGACATCCTCTTTAAACCGACATTTCAATTTCCTCTCGGAAATTTGTGCATTTTTACCTCTCACGAGCGAAACCTTTAAGCAATGAGCAACGGCACTATATTTTCTACCAAACGACATCTGAAAACCTCCAGCGAACGACACTAGTGAGTTAACTTCAGACTGGATTTCCAAAAAGTCTAAAATTAGATTGATTTATACGGTTACCGGCTGGTAATTTAGCCATTACTTGTATAAGTGTTAAGGCACACAACAACTTGGGAACCAACTGAGCGATGTAATCCTACAGCCATTTTTTGTAATAAGTTGTAAACACCGTGAGGTTTGGAGTTATTATCCAATTTATCTAGCAAACATACAATGACGGTGTGAACTAATAACGCTGTCTGGCTTTTTTGCAGGTATTTGAATTGCGGGTGTGCAAGTTTGTTTGTTGATTCGCCGACTTTGTTGTTTGCTAAGATTGCCAAATATTAAATTGTAAGGATTCGTAGATTATTAAAATTAACGGATACAGTAATGACAGGAACGAGACTATTGAAAAATCTAATTCAAAAGATACAGTGAATAAAATACTTATTTGATGAAGTATTTTAATACTATAACATGTAAATAAAAAAATATGACCAAGTGTTGAAATTTTGAATAAAAGTGGTAGAGTGGGTCTGACCATCTTTTGGGGTACAGAACATTATAACTCCGAACTTAAAAGTCCATCTCTTAAGATTTATTGAACCTTCCTGGAACAACAACCTCTCTACAACAAACAATTTCACATGATCCGAATGGTGTTCGCTCTTGGGAGGTTGGACTGTATGAGCAGTTGTGATGACCTACTGTACGTCATCCATCGTTTTCCGTCCGTGGTCAGAATCATCTAATTAAATATATAGTTATACCATAATAAGATGATGGTAGACATGGGTCATGGTCAAGGATACTTACAAGCCACTTGGTATACTTATCTTGAAGTGCTTGTTTAATCAACTGTGGAAGCATACTACCTAACCATAAAATCTGCTGGATTTTCTGTTAGTAAGTGAAAACATAACTAAAGAAGTAATCGGTAAACTTTGAACATTTTGAACTTATTTTTAGACATTGTTATAATAATGTCCTCATAAATAAACAACATTTTATTGTTTTTTTTCCTGTAAATACGAAAGTGTTGATCAAATTTGAAAAAAGTCATCTACTGTCAGTAGCTTTCTTTGGGCGTAAAGTGCCCCGCTTCAGCGGAGCTCTTGTTTGAGCATGTGAATTATAAAGATGTTTCGATTTTAAACAGATTATGTCAGACTCGAGCATTAGCACAGAAGAATCCTTTATGAGACAAGCAAGACTTGAAACTTTTGTAGAAGTATCGTGCCCTTTGTCAAACCAAAAAATGAAGCGTTCGTCAGAGCCTACATCAGAAGACTACATAGCCAGAGGTTACAAGGTTTCTGTAAGCAACAATGGCGTCATTTTCAGTGAAGAGGACGTTTTGGTTATATTTGATTCTGAATGCTTAAAATGCACAAAAAACAATGGGGAAATCGTTTGCACTCAAAAGGTAAAATTCGGCTCTTTCGTAAACAAGAACGAATGAACTTTCTATTTCATTGTCTTAAATATCTGAAATGCAAATATCCTGAAAAAACACCCTCTCTCAGTCTTAGTTTAAAGCTATTTTATCAAGTCTGTTTTAAACGCATTGTCAATATATCGTTGCAGGCGACAATCTATATCACACATTAACGGATGTACCAATAAGGAAAGTATTGCTTGTGAGAAAGTATTGTGTGTGGAATGTCCCTGTCCTATTTTATTTCCATGGTTTGAATCAATTGCGTTTTACTGTCTTCTATAATGAACAATCAGTTGATTTATTGTAGGCGGGATATTGCGTTAGGAAAGGTCAATGTTATAATTTTGGTGAATCGTATGGATGCTACTCTTGCGGTGGTGACGTGAAAAAAGCATTAGAATGGCTACCAGGATCAGGTCAATATTTCATTTCATTTCAATCAACTCCAATTTTTGAAATGCCCATTGTAAAAAGTTTATTCGTATTGCTTTAAAGAGGTTGATTCTTTTTGTTTAAGACTAAAATAATTTGGTTTTTCTACTGATTATTATTTAAACCATTTGAAAACTTTATTCCTTTAGTTTTGTCAGCTTGATTTTTATTAGTTATTATTTCAACAATTAAAAATTTAAATTGTTTGTTAACAATTTTTATTGTTTTTAATTTCAACAATTTGAAATTTTTATTGTTCGTAATGCAGCAGCATATTAATTTATAATAGGATTATTCTAATTACAACTACTCCTTACTCTATTTGTTCATACAAGTATGTAGATTCGAATGATTATAAAAAAAGATTTTAATCAGTTCAAAAGTACACAGTTTATTCTGATGATATTTGAAACCATTTCGACTAGATGACAGAAAGATGATGTATTAAATTATTATTTGTATTTGTTTTTTAGTTGTTATTACTACCAATACATTTAATCTTTTAAAATAGACTGTCCTATACCTGACTCAAAACCTTCTGGAAATGAGGATCAGAAACTATGGATTATAGCGGCTGTTCTTTGTCCAGTTTTATTCGTTGTTGTTGTCATTTCAGTAGTTTGCCATCTAAAGGTGTAAGTATCACATGAAATATATAAAGGTATCAATAACATGTTTTTCGTTAACTAGATTTTTTGACAGTTTGCATGACACAGTTTAAACAGTTGTGAGCTCGTATAAATCAAAATATCCTGAATATTTTTTAAGGAATATTCATATCACATATGTATATATCTTAGTCGTGACCTTTATGTGACCTCGTCTTTTTGTTGGCCTGCCGATCTTTTTCTGCAGCTCCAATATCGAAATTATAGCTTTACACGTAGATTTAAACTTCGACCTTAACCGACATTATCCTTGACCTACTGACATACTTTCTTATTTTTGCAGCTGCAGTATCGAAATGTAAACAATAATTTTGATTTAATTTTTAGATTTCGATTTTGATATCATCTCACATTGACCTTGACCTACTTAGCTTTTGTTTGATTTTCCAGCCAAAAAATAAAAATTGAACTATATTTATAATTTTGTATGCGGTTTTCAACGTAAAATTTAGAGACCTTGACCTTGTACTACTGACCAAGTAACTCTTTTTGAAGCTATGTCTTTAAAATTTGGCAGAGATGTACAAATTTGAATGTTGTTTTGAACTTCAACATTTTGTGAAAATACTTAGATTGATTCACTGGCCTTGCTGTTTTAACTGGTGGTACTCGGATGAGGGATACAGGGTCATAATTGCTCTCTTGTTTTATTTAGTGTCTTACTTACACATAAAATTTTCTACTTTTTTTCTATTTATAGGAAAAGAGCTTCGGGAAAATTCAAATTAACATCAATGACAAAGCTACCAAGTGGAAGACTTGACAGAATGTAGAAAAAAGTGTAGATGTTTCAATAAGCTGCAATGCAAATATAGAAACTGCCAATGTTATGATAACACATTCGTATTTTTGTTGTATTGAAGAGAATTCGCTTCTTCTTCTTGTGCTTCGGTCATGCAACATACATAACAAACATGATAGAACATAATAAAGGGAGATCATTTAAGATTAGACTGAGTTATGGTACTTGCACACTGCACTTTCTCTATCAGTGTGTGAAATATTGACAAAATCCCTTTGTTTTCAAAAGTTAAACTTCTGACAAGCATGAATAAAAAAATAAAGGGAGATAAGTAAAATAATGAGCCAGGGCAAAATAATGGTTCATGCATACTGCACATTCGCTTAATGTACTCTATCATTTTGTGAAATATCAACTAAATCTTTTCTGTAGTTTTTTGAGTTGTGATTTGCACATAGTCAGTAAAATAAAGGGACTAAATTCAAGAACGAGGCAAGGTAGAATTACAGTTTTCAGACATTTCAGACATTTCTATTATTGTCTGTAAAATGTATGAATGCCCTTTAATACTGTTCGAGTTACGCTCCGGACATGCAAAGTATATAGAAGTGAGGTAATTAAAAATTAAGCAATCTAGTTATGATTTTTGTACACTGCATTCCCAATTAAAGACATAATTCATGTTGGTCCATTGTATATAAGTGTTCCCAAAGTAAAACAAATTAAGACACGTAATCGTAAATTTATGATCAAGACTATCAAAAGCTTTTTTAAAGTCACCAAAAAAAAAATTGACCCGTTTTTTCATGTTCTTTTAGGCATTATTTTGTTTCAAAAATTAAACGTATGTTTTCACCAATATATCTTCCTTTAAGAAATCGATTTTGCGATTGGGTAATTAATGTTTCTGTCACTGTTTTCAGTCTATTTGCTATTACCTGTGTTGCTGTTTTATAATCGACATTCAATAAGCTTAATTGTCGCCTGTTTGTTAGGAAAGCAGTATTTTTGTTTGGTTTTGCTTACAGTGATATGATATCTCGTCTTTTCAGATCATTCAATTTTCCAATTTGAAATTAGTACTGTATTGAATTTATGTAGAAAGCTTTTTTTAATTTTCCCAGAATAATTTATAAAATTCCACAGAAATACCATCTGAACCAGGGCTCTTTCAATTTTGCAGTTCTTAAGTGTTTTTGTGCATTCATGTTCAGTTAATAAGCCTTCACATGCCATTTGTTCTTCTTTCAGTTTTTGGATATTTTCTGTCAAAAAATTCAAATTCTGATGAATTTTATTTTTAGCAGTGTATAATTTTAGACAGTACATGATTTCTTCTCGCATGATTTCCTTTTGATTTGTAATTTCATTTCCATTTATAATCAGTTAATATGTATAATCTTTTTTTCTGCATTTCTTTTTTTTCTAAATTCTTTTAAGTGTCCTGTAGCAGATGTTTTTCACATAAATCATTTCTATTTCATTTATACGAGGGTTGTTATTTATGTTCGTGAACTCCCCCCCCCCCCCCCCCCCCAACACACACACACACACACACACACACACCGACCCTCGCCGGTATTTTTAATCCCGCATTTATCGAATATTTCAGGTGAATTTCAGATATTATCACAAAGTGACAGGGTGAGCTTTTGTGATCGCCTTTCGTCCGTCGTCCGTCGGTCCGTCCGTCCGTCCGTCGTCCGTTCACAATTGTTGTCCGCGCTCTAGCGGTCTTAATTTTGGTGCTATCTTCTTTAAACTTGGTCAGAATGTTTGTTCCAATGATATCTAGGTCAAGTTCATAACTGGGTCATCTCACCCTTAAAACAAGGTCACTAGGTCTAATTATAGATAAAGCTTGTCCGCACTCTAGCAGTCTTAATTTTGGTTCGATCTTCTTCAAACTTGGTCAAAATGTTAATCTCAATGATATCTAGATCAAGTTAAAAATTGGGTCATGTGACCTTCAAAACTAGGTCACAAGATCAAATTATAGAAAAAGCTTGTCCGCACTCTAGCAGTCTTAATCTTGGTCCGATCTTCTTCAAACTTGGTCACATTGTTTATCTTAATGATATCTAGGTCAAGTTTGAATTTTAGGAAAAGCTTGTCCGCACTCTTGCGGTCTTAATTTTGGTCCCATCTTCTTCAAACTTGGTCAGAATGTGTATCTCAATGATATCTAGGTCAGGTTCGAAACTGGGTTATGTGACCTTGAAAACTAGGTCAAATTATAGAAAAAGCTTGTCTGCACTGTAGTAGTCTTAATTTTGCTCCGATCTTCTTCAAGCTTTGTCAGAATGTTTATCTCGATGATATCTAGGTCAAGTTTGAAACTGGGTCGTGTGACTGAAATTTAGGTCACTGGGTCAAGTTATGATAAAAGCTTTTCTGCACTCTAGTGGTCTTAATTTTGGTCTGATCTTCACTTTCATTACCATAAGATATTGGTTCCTTTCTTTTAATTGCCATATTGCATTATTGGTTCCAGAGTTATGGCCCCTGAAAGTGCCAAAATTAACTATTTAGACCTTGTCTGCACAATAGTAGCTTCATTTTTGATTTGCATTTAATCAGACTTGTACAATACTTGAGTTAATATAAGATCTTGCAGGGTTGCCAGGGGACTTGAAAAGTCAGGGAAATTTTTTTTTTTTTTTTTAAGGTCAGGGAATTGTCAGGGAATTTTGAAAATTTGTCAGTGAAAAATAAAATCCAGAAAAGTTTGAAGGGCTAATATTGTTCTATTTTATTAAAGATTGCATTTACACATTTTTTCCGTTATGAATCTTTTTCTTTATAATTGTGTACATTGTATTTTAATAAAAGTTCTAGTATTATAAATAACATTACTTAAAGACTGAAACTCTCTGCAACCCTTACAACCAAAAATTAAAATAAGTATGTGTTACACTCGAAGCCCATGTTCCTCCCTCCAAGATCCATGTCACAGCAACCCTCTGAACTTAGTAAGTTCTGCTATATAGGCCTTACTGCTGATAGTTTGTGTCTTGCCCATATATTTTTTGCATCTATGGTTGGATTTTAAAATAATTAGCAGAATTGGCAATAGAGTGAACATGTGTCATGTACATAATCCCTGTTTGGAACGGTGTTCCAACATTCAGTTCACAGCAACCTAGTTTTTTGTATAACGGCAGGATTTTTTAAAAAATATTGCGCACAAACTTCTACATTTTTCAAGATACTGCTTTGAAACTTTAAACATGTATATACATGCCTGTTATATTTTTATGAGGCTCAGTCCATTATAGTTAAACTTAAAGTTTGCTGAGATTATAAACATCTCTTTGCCCTCCACCAAAGGCATTTCAAGACTCAATCATCAATCAGTTGGTTTTTCTTCTTTATGATAGTCATAATGTAATGAAACCGTGCTACGAGCATGGATAATATAAACGATCTCAAACGTTTAAACTATGTCACGCATTTTTGCGAGGGACGTTTTGCAGTGTACATAGCAGTAGACATCTGATATTAATTTCAGCCCCAAAACAAGTTGTAATAGTGACAGAGCCAAGAAACCTCACTTCATTAAGTTATGAACGTATACCGATTGTATCTTGAGTTGTGTCCCCTGAGCGACTTTAAGATAAAATATACTAAAATAACAGAATTTGCATATGTGTTAAAAAAACGTCTTCTAAACAGGTGACAGAACGGCATATCAGGAAAAAAACACAGCTTCCCTACACAGTCAAAGGGTAGAGGAAAGGATAGCATCAATTTATGTATACATGTATAATTAACGAAAATGAGAACCCGAGGGGTTACCGCCTTGGAACGGTCAGTGGCAAAACATTTGCCACTAGGGGTTTACACCAGGTTCTAGGGTACACCTGCCTCACACTTGCACCAACAGGTTTTCATAAGAACAAACAAGGACTAGTTGTCTTGGTGAATTAAGTCCAACCCACTCATCCACCAGACAATGTTGCAAAGAGGTAAGCAAAGCGATCAGTTGTAGAGGGGTTAATCACCAAGTAGGCAGGGCGCTGTAGAATATCATGTTGGTAGCCTTTCTGTTAGAAAGAGCTTCTAAATTTGTAACAGATACTGGACATAAAATTTGTTTGAAATGAATTTAGATCTGCCTAGAGTATTGTGATTACCCACGTGATGATCCACGTGACCGTAGCTGAATTGCATTCAGTTGATGCATCATCATGTTAGTGAAACCGCAGGAGCTTCCTGCACACCGTTCAACCAGATTTGCATACTGCCGTTGATCCGCGAAGGACAGCAGGCTCTGTTCATAGAGATGAACGGATCAACGGCCGTTCGTGATGCTGGTTGAACGGTGTGATATAGCTGTTTGAATATAATGGCAATGTTCGCATGAGGCATAGTTCAGTGTTGTAACACAAAAATTATAATGTAAATCATATAATTTTAATATATTTTATCTATGTAAAATGAAATTGTACTTTTAACTTATTTTTCTTTCCCTTTAACTTCTCCCTTCCAATAAAGGGCTTACTCTTCTATACAAAGGAAATTTTTGTTTTTTTATTTAGTTTCAATCAGAGAAAATTAAGGCATGCTAAATCTTACATTTTGGACATGTACATTGCTAGGACTGACGTGAAGAAAAGGGAAACAAAATAAAACCTACAAAAAACAACACTGAAATATAATTGTTGCGAGAGAAAAATGGCTGGATGACTTTGCGATAAGTGTATATCCTGATCATGTCGCGTGAGCTCATTTTGGATTCTTTAGAGTGAAAAAGATGAAAACTAGTTCAGATTTTCTTATTTATTACTGAGTATTAAGACACAAAGAAATACTGGAGAAAGAGACAAGTTCAGAGCGTTCCTAAACGTAGCAAATCGGAGGGAATAAATAAACAGAATCGAGCCGTTCGTTTCCGTAGTTCCTCAAATACTTTTTAACAAGAATTAGAGCCGGATGGGCGTGCAAGTTTTCCTTCAGTGTTCTATACCATATTTTAGCTCATTTTAATTCTTTGACACAGAATACCATTCACTTTTTTGTCAATATTTGATATTCCATTTAAGCTGACCTGAGCAAGTGCTCAGGGTGATAAATTTTTATCATCGTGCGTCAGGCGTCCGTTGTTAACATTTCACTTCAAATGACATCATTTAAAAACCACATGCACATTTTTAACCAAACTTGACAGAAATGTTTCTTAATGACCTTTTCTGAAATTGCTCAAACCGATCCATTTTGTTGCACATAAGGGCTACAAAAGCTAAAATTTAAAATAAAATAAACACCATCTCCTCCTAAACTGTAAGGTCATTTTCTACCAAACTTCAAAGAAATGTTCCTTAAAAGCCTTCTATGAAAAAAGATCAAATGGTTCCGTTTCATTGCAAAACATGGCCGCCAGAGCTAATAAAGATTCCCTCCAATATCTGGCTTCCAAAGACATCTCCCCACAAACTGAAAGGCTATTTTCAGCCAAACGTCTAAAATTGTTCAAACCGTTCCACTCTATTGCACAAAAAGGCTGCAAAAACTAAAAATAGAACAAAAATAAAATATCATCACCTTGTAAATTGCAAGTTTATTTTCAACCAAATTCCACAGAAATGTTCCTTATAAACCCAAATTAAAATTGCTTAAATGGTTATGCTCTGTTGCAAAAAATGGCCACATAATAGATTTTCGTCAATATTTGGCAGTAAAAGACATCTCCTTACAAAACTCTTTACCATTTTTTCATCAAGTTCTTATATTGCCCTCATCTAAATCTGCTCAAACTGTTTTGCTATGTTGCAGTTAAAGGCTGGAAGAGCTGGAAATAGTAAAAAAATCAGATGACTTCTCCTTCTCAACCCCACGGTCTTTTTGTACCATATGTCATATAAATATGCCTTATATTTCTCTGTTCTAAATATGCTCAAAGGTTCCACTCCACTTTTAGGCTGTAGCAGAGCTTAATAAAGGAAAATATACAAAAGACAGTTGGTTTTGAACAACAATGTCTTTTCCACCCATATTTACAGGAATGTTCGTTATATGTCCACTAATTTAAATTGCTGAAATGGTGCACTACCATTGCACAAAATGGCAGCCATAGCGAAAATAGATTTTTGTCAACATTTTGATTCAAATGACATCTCTTCAAAAGCTGCTAGTTCAAAACTGCTTCTGCCCCGTGAGTTTCATTTGTATAAGATATGAGATCTTTAACAATCTTCAATTAGAATATTTAATATTGCCTCTGACGTTTGATAAACAGCTGACCCACAGTCAAAGTACTCAGGTGAGCGATCCAGGGACGACATCATGGCGTTCTTGTTTCAAGTTGTAACGGTAAAATGTAATCAAGGCCATTTTGTACAAACTATAGCAAATTTAACAGCCGAAACACTCCACGTCCTCCGATAGAAAATGCATTCAATGCATGAGACAAACGTACACACAACCGCAGTCAAGGTATCGAAGCTGTCCGCACCCCCTCCCCCGCCCCCGCCCCCGCCGCCCCTCCCTGCCCATCTCCACTCCACTCTCCTTCTGCGTTTCATTACACGCGTTCTTGAGAGAAAGTGAACAAATTCAATATATCGAACCAGACGACCCCCCTCTCCCCCGCCCCTCCCCACCTCTCTACACTCCGCTCTCCCTCTGCGTCTCATTACATGCGTTCTTGTGAGAAAGTGAACATATTCAATATATCGAACCAGACGATTGCACTGTTGCATCGGATCTACAAATCAACAACATTATTGATTGAAACTTCGTTTCTCTTATAAATTATCCAGGCATAGCGATTATTAAACTGCATATTATTTTGTTATTTAATATGCTTCATAGTGACTGGTTAATAAATTTATAATATGCATCTCCGGTGATGATTTTAATCCATGAATACACGGATAAAATAACCAGACATTACATGTTGCGCGGCCTGACCAAGATAATTACGCACGGTGTTGTGTTGCACGCCGTCAGCATCTTATGAAATATAAATCCACGGAATATTATAAAGGTAAATATTCATATATTTATCTAATATATTTTTTATTCGTTTCTTTTTGCTTCACGTGAAGTTGATCAGTGATTTCGTAATTCTTACAACACAATCTACGATTCTTGCGTTAAGGTAACTTTAAGCAGTTAAAGAAATGGTTATTAAATTTTCAGTCTATCTTACCATTTACTAACTGTTATCTGAAATACGTTTTTTAAACAATTCTTTTAGTTTAAATTCGGTCTTAATTCTAATACGAAGCCACTACGTAAATGGGCGTTTGGTCAAAACCAATATGGCGGTACAGTTAGTATTATTGTGTTGGAATTACTCAATATGATTTCAAGAGATGACACACTTCACGTCGTGTGTACTGTTCATGTAATTTCACTCATCGAAGGTAAAAGTAAAATGTACATGTTATATTAAACATAAAGATATAAATTCTATATAGATAATGTAAAATATTGAAAATGTAAATGAATGGTATAACTTTGAAGGATTATTTTTACTGTTATTCTATATAGCAGTGCACGTTCATTCTCCAACGGACTGAATATGTTATAATTATGAAATGTGGTTCATTAATCATTAATTACATATAATATAATATCTTATGTAACGAGATACTGTATTGCATAAGTTACAAAATAAAAGTTCTAATCTGTAATGTAGTAAATAGATTTTTTTTCTAGAGGGCAGTACCCAAAAATACTTAACATTTTTATTTCATACAGAAAAACTTTGCGCTTCTCTGTTTAAAGATTTTAGAAACAATATTTTTCTTGGAAAAAAATGAGTACTTACCTGAAGCAGATGTCAATCTTTTTATACAAATGCCAAATAGGGACAGTGACTTTAACGAGGCATGCCCTTATATCTAACGTATTCCTTTCTCTATCAAATGTGTAAAATATAATGATATCAAATGAATAATAACCCTTATAACCCCATGTCATGGTGTCTATCAAAAATTCGAACTACAATAGGTAACCTTAATGCATTCATATAAGTTTTTTTTATAGAGGGAGTTGCTGTTGTATAATTTTTGGGTGGATATCCATTTATTCCAAATGTACCCTTTCTATGTGTGACATGAAAGATGCAATGTATCTTGGAAAAGACCACCTAGAGCGGGATTCGAACCCAGGTTCTTCCGCACCGAAAACCAACTCTGTAGAACACTTAGTCAAAGAATCGATTCCCTGACGCAGAGAGATTTGAGTTTGTTTATCACTGACGAAGTTGTCAGAGGTTGTATTGATACAATTTAAGGCCAATATGTACTGGACCGTAATAAAATGCTTTAGGAAAAATGAACGTTTGTTGTTCATAAAAATATTAATTATTTTTCATTTTATATCGATACAGCCAGTGGAATAGATATGCATTAGATCATTAGTTCATTGCATGGTATGCCACTTTTAAATGAGTAAATCTAGCAAACTTGTTATGAAATTACTGCAGTGAATTGTAAAGATTTTGTTTTTGTATTTTGTAAAAATAGAGTATCAGATATCCCATAGATATATTACTTGTGAAACGGCTTATGTGCAAAGTATCGATTTATGTCAAAAATGTGCAGTATTAGACCAAAGGACTAATGAGATGTTTACAAGATGAATTTTCAAGTTAACTAACATATCAAATTACGCACATTTAATCCTTTGTCTAAGGTTAAACGAAGCAGGAAGTTTTAAGTATTTGATATATTGTGTTACTAAGGGACATTTGAGATGATTTTCAAACATAAAAATGCAAATATCAATGTTTACTGGAAATTAAAACTTAAATTAAAATAAAGGAAGCAAAGAATGGATTATTTAAAGACGATAATTGAAACCAAAAAAAGCCATAAAACTGAAAGAACAGGACACATTTGTTCTACATGTCTGGTATTATAGCATACTGGACAGACAGAACGGGTACACAATACCAATTACCAGATAGCTGGTAAGTCTATTCATTTATTTATTTTATTTATGTTCAAAGCTCAATGGTTCAGGGGTTTAGACTTTAGAAGCCTCTTGCTCTATCAGCTTTGGTAATCCAAGCCGGAGCATAAGGCTGATGCTCCGGTAAAGACACCCATGCGACATCCATGTCGTATTACTAAAATACGGGTAAAAGTAAGATTCTTCACCAAGGTTATTATAATTTTGCAATTATATCGTTTATAAATAAATTTCTTTGACTAAATTCATTGCTAATATCAGTATACAACATTTTTAACGCATCAGTGGAAAGTATTCAGTAAATGTAGGTGAAACAAAAAGTGATTGCATGTAAAATTATTTTCGTGTGAATATTTTGTTACCATCTGCCTTAACAGTTTAAATACCTAACCACAGTATCCACCTACGGCGATGTAGCCTTTATACATCTATATAGAAGTACATAGCATGACAAAATGCAGACGCATGCGGTTGATAACATTTTTTGTTGGGGTAAAGTGTGTCTGTTGCCTTTTTTCAACCACACTTTTAATGAGTGTGCAACTATTTACAGAAATATAACGATGTAACATTTTAAGTATTTTTGTGAGAAAACTAATGTCTTCGTTGCATATTTTCACCATCATAAAACGCAAGTATTATCATGTACATGCAAACCTTTACTTTTCTAAACATTTTTCTCGGTAAAATACACATTAAGGGAGACTTAAACAGTAAAATTGTAAAACAGTAAATTTATAAATTGACATAAATCTCCTACCTCTGGATATGTAGCATATGATTGATTGATTGATTTATTGATTGATTAATTGTTTGTTTGATTGTTTGATTGGTTGATTGATTGATTGACTGACTGACTGACTGACTGACTGACAGATTGATTGATTGATTGATTGATTGATTGATTGATTGATTGATTGGCTGACTGACTGACTGACTGACTGACTGACTGACTGACCGACCGACCGACCGACCGACTGATTGATCGATCGATCGATCGATCGATCGATTGATTGATTGATTGATATTTGGGTCAAAAACCGATAAAAAAATAAATCGAGCTAAAAAAAAGATAAAACTAACAATGAATAATAAGTTAACTAGTTTCAGTTCACGAAAAATAAACCAACATTTTGTTGATATCATTTATTTGCATTCTTATTTGTAAGAATATTAAATAAGCACATCGATCTTTTTTATGTACAGTATGTGGTGACTGTTGCTTTCTGCGTGGTAGAAACAATAGAAAACACGTAAATTGAATATATTACATTCACCCCAGCTGCTGATCTGAAAATCAAAACACATGTACATTTTACAGCCAAAGGACTACCTGACAGTTCAGTTGTATTATAACAGAGTGTACAAGTTAGAATTTTCTTAACAATTCAAAACTTTCACTTTCTAAAAAATGTTTGTATCGGAATTATTTGTAAACACTTGTCATAATCCGTTTCTGTTTTTATACCATTTGTTCTTATGGACTTTCAACAAGACAATGGCTCACAAGTCAGAGGAGGTAGAACAAGACGAGGAAGTTGTCCTCTTTGAAGGTACTGGTAAGTAAGACAAAGAATTTCTATGAGACTTTCAGAATTATACTGTTAAGTATTAAGTCTTAAATGTATTCATCCCTGTACCCCCAAAGGAAACGTGGAGTATTAGTAATGCCCTTGTCTGTCGTGGGTTCGGTGATGTGTTGTATCCGGACCACATCAAGACCCCATCTCTTTTTGTAATTTACAATGAGTATGTGAAAGCAGACATATCCCTAGAGCCCGTAAAAAATCTAAGATTGATAAAAACTAAAAATATTGAAATGTAAGACCCTCAGCTTCTTCAGAGATCATTGATGATGTCGAAAGTCGGCACCAGCAGTTACTACACTGAGTACAATGAGTTAATTTACATCTGGTGTATAACGTTATCTAGCCATTTGCAATTCAATCAATAAGTTTTGAGTCTAATCAATCATTTTATTTTAGAATTCTCTTGCACCATAAGTTTTGTTGGTTGAATTCATTGTAAAGTCAATTATAATCAATCCTGAGATTTGTTACCTACATTACGACCAATCAAACGTATGGTCGAAAACGAGGTGGTAATTCCGACAGAATATATACTATCATTTCATTGGTCAAAAGTCAGAAACTGTGCCAGAAAAGGTTATGTAACAATTTTGACGCGCTAATGAATGGCGACTGCATATTCCAATAAAAAAAAAGTGAAAAAAGTTTTTTTTCATTATGGTCAGTGTTATGTACGGGCATGGCGAGTTATCGTAATTAGAGATGCGAAAATTAAAGTAGTGACAAAAAAACTAAAATTGAAAGATAAGATCACTATAGTATACAATATCCTGTACCTAACTAACTATGCAACTAACTACTCAACTACGTCACTAACTACTCAACTACGTCACTAACTACATAATTAATCATGTAACTGGCTTCGTCACTCCCTATACTACTATGTAACCAACTATGTACATAACTATGTAACTTACTAAGTAAGATTGTCACTATGTTCGCGAATTTATTTCAAATTGTGACCATGCAAACATGTGATCTTTTTTAACAGAGAAACCGTATGTTAAAAAAAAATTTGGTTGTAAAACGAACAGAAGTTTAAGTCTTACGTTTATTTCAGATATAACAACAAGTCACTATGTGCCTAAGACTGCAAGAGATAAATGCCAGAACAAACTGTGCGAACAATCTTTTGAGTTACCTTATAATCTACGGCGTCCACATCATTGCAGAAGGTAAATGACTTTTGAGATGTTTTCACAAATTTTGATAACACATAATGAATTAAATTTTAAAAGAATGAACTTAATGTTAAGATTTCAGTGTTGTTGGGAATAGTGACACAATAGTGTTCATGACAATATTACATTTAAATAAACACCTTACCACCATTACACCATGCATATATGTGCTTATCTATCGATCTATTCAACTTTAATTATAATCATATGAAATATTTCCCACACCATGTTTTCTAACATGGCAGCTGAATCATAATATATGCATGTGGAGAATTGCATTGATCTTAACTAGAATACAGAATTAATTCACACATGAAAACCAACAAAGCAGCCTACTTGAATTTCAGTGTACATTGTTAAATACATATTGCTTATACAACATTCAGATGCGGGGAAATCTTCTGTCGGCCATGTTTGCAATATCAAAGACGTCTAAACACGATGGCACAACCTGACCCGAATGGCGTTCTTTGCAAGGTGATTTTCTTTTTTTAGAGTAATTGTGAATTGTCGTTTTCCACAAATTTATACAAAGAATCAACATCATAAACACTCTTACAAAAAGACTTTTTTTGTACAAATGGTGTTTAAATGGTAAACTATTTTTACAAACTCTTTACGAATTCCACCATGTATTAGTTTTTGGTTTTATCCAGAGATAGGGAAAGCCAATCATTGATGCTGATTCATTACTCATCACTATTTCACAGGTTTGTCTATCATGTTTTGAAGACAGAGTTCTCTACCTTGGCTGTACAAAGCGGTCCCAGACAGAGATATTTAAGTTGTTACGTAAACAAATCAAAGATGAAATGACGGACATTGTTTATGAATATGCTATTGTCAACAGAGGGGTATCAAAACACCCGGCATTTTGGAAGGAACAGTGAGTAACAGATAAATCAGACAGATAGACAACAGACGTACGAACGGACAGACATACATCATTTCTATTTAAAAACGCCAATTTCTATTGTGGTAGTCATTTCTATATTCTGTAATTCTGTAAAAAAATACATTTGTATTTAATAACTGATTCTTTATTGTCCAATTCAGAACTTATTTGTATTTTATACGTGTGACATCATTTGGATTGTGCAATTGCAATCTGGGGTATTTTTGTTGATTTTGTGATGATGGAATTCACTGGCTAAAGGAAATCAACACAAAAGCGATTTAAAAATGTTGCTTATTTAACTAGTCAGGTAGCTCCGAAAAACTCACGAGTTTCGGCTTTGTGTTCTTACAAGGTGCCATACATTACCTACGTTAAAATCGATTATTGCAACGTTTTACGAGCCATATTTGTAAAGTTTACATATTTTGAATTTTATTAAAACTTAATTATCCGTTAAAAGATCTAATCATAACATACACACAAAAATGCATATAACAGTGTCAAATGAGATATTTTATATGCAGAACCAAACATTTTAAGTATCAAATCCTATTTCAATGTGAAATGCCTGAATTAAAATAAAGTGTCAACATTCCAAACAAGGCGTACTGATGTTGGATTTTGTTTATTAAATTCGCCTGTTTGTTATATCAATAAAAATAAATGTGAAAATCTTGATCATGTAGAATATGAAGAAATTATTAGTCGATGTTCGCTGAAAAAAAAAACTAAATATTATTAGTCATCCCAAAAAAATCGTTCTGAGTAGCCTCCCCTAGATTATCAAATGTAACAAAACAAGTTATTGGTTTGAATTTTAAATCAGCTTAATTATTCTGTGCAAGGAAGTCATTTGTATATCAATTAGAAGATAAATTATCCTGTGCAAGGAAGTCATTTGCCATACTATGTCAATTCAATTTTTCCCTTCGTTGGCGGATATGACCATGCAAATTACTTTCACCTTGCTTCTCTTCCTGTTTTCGGATGGATGGTCATCAATTTATCTAATGAACAACGTTTCCGAAGGGTAGCGTAGCAGTTTTGTGGATATGATTCAAATCAGTTTAAATGTACTGATTCTTTCCTTCTCGCAATAATTATTACAGTAGAACGAACTAATAAAACTTAACCATTCATAATACAATGTACACAGAAAATAATGTTTTCCTTTGTATACTGGTATTAGTATGAAAAACAATTAAATTTTAGGATTTTGGTTGTATTAACGAAAAGCTGCACAGCATAACGAAAGTAAACTTCGTAAACAAGGCGATATTAATCGCAATACGTGAAAGAACAATTTTAATCGAAGATCTTTCCATACTTTGATGAAATAGCGTGCATCTCTGAAGTAAATGCATGGAGGCAGACTTGATAACGACGGGAATAAAAGCAGCCCTTTTAATCAGAATGTAAGGTCATCAGATTAGATAAAATCGCGTTTTCTTTTCTTTCTTTGTAGATTCAAAGTAGATATTCTACAGGAGTGTTTGAGATTGCTTCGTGGCTTTCAATCCGGCATTGGAAACTCAGAAACATTGAGAACTGTTCATGAGATTAAGGAATATATGAATTTCCCTGAATGGCAAAAGTCTACCTTCTGGACAGTAAGAGTGTTATGCAACGCTTTATCTCTCAAAAGTCTAAAAAGTCTAAAGTCTACCTTCTGGACGGTAAGAGAGTTATGCAACGCCTTATCTCTCAAAAGTCTAAAAAGTCTACCTTCTGGACGGTAAGAGAGTTATGCAACGCCTTATCTCTCAAAAGTCTTCCATCTATACGCCGATGCCAACATGCATTGTTCAGTTTACTGTTACTGTTTTAAAATCACATGTCTTCAGTTTGAAAGAATGTTAACTTATTCTTATCACGCTGAGTAGATAAATGGTTAGTCTGTGCTAACAATGTTCTTACCATTTGGATCTTATTAAAAAATCATACTGACCATAAAAGTTTTAAGTGACCAAAATCATTCACCATATTCAAGGCAATAGGATAAAATTTAATTAATGAACTTTGATAAAAATAATTTTGTGTTCCTCCTATAGACTTGTATTTTTATAGAGTACTCTGCATGTAACATTGGTGTTTTTAGTTAGAAAGTCAGACCACAAAATGTAGACAATGTGGTGGGAAGCTTGGCCGGAAGAAAAAGATACGGAATTGCAGGGTGTGTGGTATCACCTTGTGCAAATTCTGTTCTCAGAAAGATCTACTACTCTATTTTGAAGACGGGAAGAAAGACAAAACGGCCCATCTTGCAATTATACGGTATATAGGGGTACGTAATGACTGTGGGTGCTTCTTTGTTAAAAATAAAATCCCAACTGACTCGGTCCAGTTTTTTTAATCTAGATTTCAAATTGACAACAGTTAAAACCGGAATTTCTCGAGTTCTATATCTTCTTCACACAATTGTTTCCTTACAAACAAACAAACAAACATTTTTTAGTAAAACTAAAATGTTTACGATATCTTAGTAATAATGGTAAGGTTTTTTTATCTAACACAACGTGACTAAAATAACCCAGTCACTCTCTACTAATCTGAGTTTATTTATCGTCGGTACCCGTTGCCCATATGACCGAAGCCATTTATTTTACATTGAGGGGATAGTGCAAGATAAAGAAAGTATCCCATTCTAGAGACACCCCTGGTTCTTTTGCATGCAAAGTGTACAACACTGATACATGGGACCTCGGTTTAACGTCTGACCCGAAAGACAATGAGTAATCCTGGTGGAGTAGTGGGGGGTCGATTTTGCGACCCCTGGATACCAGTCCAGTGCGATACAACTGGACCACTGATCCGCTCCTACCAAGTCACATTCAGTTCAAACGTTCTTATAAGCAAAATTAATTCACATGTCTTGTAATCAACCAATAAAATTTCAGTGTCCTGATAAAGAGCCAAGAATATCTTTGTTATTGTATTGTTGTAACGATTGCAAAGAAGACATAGTCAGCCGACAAATAGAAGACCAGAGGTGGTACCTGCAGAAACCAAAACCACCTGACCTAGAGTCCGAGATGGTCCGAATGGACGAGCAGTTCCAGTCTCTCACAGAAGATATCAGAACCGACATGGAAAAGGTTGAGTTTTAAAAAAAAAAACGTTTTTTTTTTTTTAAATCATTACATTATATTTTTATTAATTCAGTGGTATATGAAGATTCATTTAATTTTGTCGCAGTACACGATAATCTCACAGTGATTGACCGTTGCAATGCCTTATCGAAGATTTCTCTTAGAATTGATGTTTTTCGGTCGTCATTCACTCACTCACTCAATCACTCATTCACTCATTTATTGTAGCTATCATTAGCGATTGCGGAAGATGTAGAAACACCTGAAGAATTCTCCGAGGACGAGAGTGAAGATGGACTGTTAGAATCAGAAACCAAATGGGTCATTGTGAGATTAAGAGAGCAGAAAGTACAGAAGATTCAGGGATTAAAAGTATGTGACTTTTATTATCTTACTTTTTAAAATAGAATCATACTGACCATATATCTGTTTTGTGTTTGTAAAAATGTTGGTACATGTATGTGGTAAGAATGATTTCATATCCACGCACATGTGTAAACCATAATATTTTCAGATTTATATACTAGAGTAGATCTACTAGTTTATTTAGTTACTAAATTTGATGTCACAGTTTTTCATGTTCTAGATACTAAGCTTTGCAAAATGTTTTGTGAGACGTAAGCTTTACACATTCGTAAATCTCCACATATGGAATATCAGTCTTCACAAATGAGCATTATGACTCTTCACACGAAGAAAGTTTCACACTTCACACATAGGGAATTTCATTCTTTACACGAAGAAAATTTCACACTTCACACATAGGGAATGCCACTTTTCACACATAAGATTATCCCTCTTCACACAAAGAAAGTTTTACACTTCAAACATTGGGAATTTCACTTCTCACATATAGAAAATTCACACATCACACACCTCTGAGAGATGGGAAATGTTATTCATAGGGAATGTCACTCTTAACACATGAGGAATGTCACCATTTACACAAACAGTGTTTTTCACTTCACAAATAGGGAATACCAACCTTCACATACAGGGAATGTCACCTTTTACACAAAGGGGTTGTTTACCTTGCATACATAGGGAATGTCACCATCACACACAAAACATGAAAATCTTCACACATTGGCAGTATCACACGTAATTGTACATAAGATCGTCTTTCATAAACCGATGAGTGATACTTAGTTTCTAATGACTTCTGCAAATGTATGAACATCGTGCGAAGCTGATTTTACTGAAAAGCTTTTTTCCTTCACAAGGCTCACAACCCCCTGTAAGTAGACGTTTAGTTTTGTTTCCAGAAAGACCAACGGACTGACATACGGACTATAGACATGTAGGATCATGCGATTTAGCATCAAAAGGAGGATTCAAAACCATTCTTTTTTTCAGAATGATGTGAATGAAAAATTACGGACATATTGGAATATGTATTCAGAATTAAAAGCGCTCTTAAAAAGCAGCAGCGGAAAACTTTCCAGAAGGCATTTGGATCTGGTGACGAATTATTTCACAGTAAGTTCACATCTAACATATGGGGCATTAATATGTTACTTGCTTGATGTTGTTTTTTTTTTCTTGAACTGTGTAAAATTACTTTACTAATGTTTTAAAAACCTATAGCATCCGTCTTTAGAGTTACTGTTGTAAAAAGTGTGGCTCGTCACAATAAAAGACAGCTTTTGGGTGATTTTGTTTTTCGAAATTTGACTTGTAACAGAATCAGACAAATCAGCCTTTTCCGTTACCTAAGATAACTGTTTGTATTGTTTGAATTATATTCGGAAGATATAATATTTCCGTTGAGACATTAAAGTATGCATGGTTGTTTCCAGAGTGTTTTTAGAGAGGCAACGTCATTTAAGTGATGTCCAATATTAGTAACATGTGTTTTTTGTTGTTGTTTTATTTACTATACGATAATTGAAGCACCATCTTAAAATTCTTACCACTATCTCAACGGGTGTAAACACAATTTTATAATGCTTACTCAGAAAACAGTTAAGTTGCATTATTGATACCACTAGGGAGAGATAACTACAGAGCGTTCGACTCCACCCTCGTTGCATTGTCAATACATTTTGTCTTGTAAAGCAGCGTTAAATCCTCTTGATGGCAATTGACTCTGCCTTTACGACCGGTGCAGACAAAGATAAGCCTGCACATTCTGGCAGTCTGGTCTCCACTATTCGCCATTCAGTCGGTATATTATCAATAAGCACCCTATAGACAGGGATCTGTCCAAATTTAAAGAAGGACATGCTCATTTTAAATATTTAGCATGGTAAGGGTTAAACTGAATTATGCTGCATTGATGAACCTGTTCATGTTGTTGCAACTTAATTTATCCGCCAAATGTTTCCATTGGCTGGTGTTTGTCAGTCTTGGCCTTAAGTGTTCAGAAAATAAACAACAATAGCAACAATAGATTGTTAGCAAACTCGAAATATAAATGCATCTGGCTAATGAACAGCAAACAATATAATATTAGATACAAATAGACTGAATTTTTTCTAAGAATATTTAACTTCACCCATGGTGGACCGTTTTCAAAGATATCTGCTGTTTGGTACAAAATGTCTTTGTAATATTGTTTCTTATTTTAGATGCCTCCTTCAAAAATCTGCACATACCAATCACCGTTTACCTATTCTTCAATACCATAAGACGATAAAACATATTCAAATTAGCCAAAGAGTTATAAGAAATATATTTGTATTGAATCAGTATTTCTGACAAGTCAATGAAAAATGATACTCATTCAACTGATTTGAATTTTTAATTTATACATGGTAAATTAACATTTTTTCAGTGTTCAAATATCTTCCTGTCTCTATGTTAAGGTTATGAGATGACAATCTAAAACAAGCATCAAGTTTTTTCGAGTAATCATTTCATGCAAAATCGTAAAAAAAATATGTTCAGAACTGCGTATTAGACAGTTTTTGTAACTTAATTCCCACTCTTGTTCTAACTTGTCTATCATTAGACATTTAAGGATCTGTAATGTGTTTCCGTTGAAATTGTCCCACATTGTTGCCGTCACCAAGTATGTCTAGCAAAGCTTTTACTTGTTTACCACATAACATACAACATACGTCTTTTGCTATTGTAAGGAATGAATTTGGAACATAAATGATTTCGAATTTCTATTCAATTTAAGCCAGTTATTCAAAACTTTCTCTTTTCATTAAACAGATATAGGTTAACTACCTAAGTTAGCCTTTTTGGTTTTGTGCTTTTTACTCCAAGTATTTTCTTGTAAAATTTGATTTTAATTCTATCTCAAACATTTATCTTATATACAGCGAAAACCACAATGAGTAAAATTGGTTCTAGCATCTTTCAAATAAAAGAAGTTTTGTTTTCAAATCAAACTTAATTCTAGAGAAAACAGAGTGTTTTTATATGTTGACTGCCTATAAAATTGCTCTGAAAGAGCTTTTATTGCTTCCGACTTATAGCCATTGTATTTAAATTTAACACTTAACGTAATAAAATGTATCAACATTCTAAGGGGTCATTATTAATAGATCAAATATAACTAACTGTAGATTTCTTTTTTTCTAAAAACATATTTTAGTCTTGTTAACGTATATCTTCAGGCCCCATTCCGTGAGTACATACATAAACTATCTAATTGTGCTTGAAGGCTAGCTTCGTTGATAGTAAAATGCACCATATCATCTGCATATAATAACATTAAAACCAAATAGTTAAAACAGACTCAGATAAAGAGTAAAATCTAGATTCACAGTTACGCCAATTATGAAGAAAATAAAAGGATCGGCGAGAGTGGCTCTCCTTGACTCAATCCCAAGAAGACTTTTAAAAAGATCCGACAATTTATGAAATCCCTTAACAAGACCCGAAACATGCGTATGAACAGATTTTTTACAAAATTTTCTTACTCCACTAATGTTGAATAATTTGTACCATAATGTGTCGCGAATAACTGTATCAAATTATTTTTGTAGTCTATAAAGACACATTATGAAGATCTATTATTTGATAAAAACCTTGTTAAGTATAAAAACACAATCAACCTTCCCCAGTTACATCAAAATCCAAATTGTCACTAAAAACGGCAATAGTTTACAGCATTTATCCACATTATTTCTTAAACATAAAAGAAATGCTTTTGCCATTTTATTAATAAAAGAGATACCTCTATGATTAGGGTCATATTTATCACCATTATAGGTACTGGAACGATTTTGCTCTTTGTCCAACACGGGATAAACAATGTTTTGAAAAGAATTAAACTGCATACGTTTATGTAAAAGGTTGAAGTTAACTTCCTGGTGCACATCCTGATGCTTTGTTTCCAGACAAAGAAGATATGCACTTTTCAATTTCTGCCTGATCAAAAGGCTTGTCTAGGAATTCAATTCAATTTCAGTTTCATGGTCATGATTATATACAAAATTATTAAATACGATTTCGTCCGACACAGGTGTATTTAAAACATTTGCAAAATAAGATGAGAAGTGGTCTATATGTATGGAGTTGTTGTTGGGACTCCTATTATTTCTAAATGCATTGAAATTTACCCAAAACTATTTTCGTGATTTTCGACTTAAATCAGAGATGTGCTATTCTGTCATATATTTATTTTTCCCTCTACGCAAAATGTTTTCCTACTCTCCATGATAAAGATAAAATGATAAAAAACTGTTGGAGGTATCAACTTGAAACTTCATAGATGGATAGATCCAATTGAGGAGAAATGCAGTGTCTTAAAGCCATACCCCTTTTTTCAATAGTTTTGGAATCATTGTCCTCTAAAATGTGTCATTCTTAAGTTTTGTATAGGGCATATCTCAAAGGGTATTAAAGATATCAACTTGGAACTTCATAGGTGAATAGATCTTATTGAGAAAAAGTGCGATGTCTAAGAACCATAACTCTCTTTAGTATAATTTTGGAGTGATTGCCATTTGTAATTTTTTAAACTTATTTTTTTGTCCATGGCATAACTCAAAAAGTATTGAAGGTATCAACTTGAAATTTCAAAAATAAATAGATCTCATTGAGGGAAAGTGCAGAGCCCAAGAACCGTAACTGTTTCATAATTTTTGAGTTATTACCCTTTGAAAATTTTCATACTTATTTTTTGTCCGGGACATAATTCAAACATTTTTGGAGGGAAACTTCATAGATAGGTAGGCAGGCGGGTAAGTAGGTAGGTAGTAAGGTATGTCGGTCGGTTGGTCGGTCGATCGGTCGGTAGGTATGTACATTGCTTAAAAAAACCTTTGAAATGTTTCATACTAAATTTTTGTCCAGGGCATAACTCAAAAAGTATTGGCGTTTTCAACTTGAAACTTCATAGATAAATAGATCTTATTGAAAAAAGTGCAGTTCTTAAGAACCATAACTCTCTTTTGCATTTTATTGCCCGTTGAAATTTTTCATTCTTCATTGTTGTCCGCGGCATAACTCAAAAAGTGTTAAAGATATCAATTTGAAACCTTTACTAGATGGATAGATCTCACTGAAGAGAAGTGCAGTGCTCAAGAATCATATCTCTCTTTTGCACAATGTTTTAGTTATTACCCTTTGTAATATTCATACTTGATTTAAGTCCGAGGCATAAAGTAACATGTTCCCATATATCAATACCCTACTAACAAAGCGGCATGCGGGGGTATATGCACAAGGACAGTGGCAGTTCTATTGTTAATTTGCTTATAACACTTAGTCTTCTGTTTCGCTGGAGAAATTATCTCGAGAAGGAAATATTGTTTGTTTAGAGGGTCACGTGGTTCAGTTGCCGTTCATGTCAGCAATCAAATGTCGTCATAATTATGATGATTCCTTTATCATACTTGTAAGGTTACACTTTTTTTCTCATCATTTCAGGCAAGGAAAGACTTTTACATAGAGGTCAAGGCCGAATTAGGGAAAATGACAGGTGAATTAGAAAAAGGTGAACCCGAGAGTGATGCTTAACAACCATCTGAAATGAAAATGTCGTGATTATTTGAAGTGAAATGTGTATGACAATGCTAGTTTTCCTTTAAATTGATGTTTTGGGTTTGGATTTAGTTTATATTTATTGACTGATTTATTTAACATCGTTTGGGAAACAAGTTCTTTCAACTTGTTTCAGTTCCGACCAATGAATGCTTCTTGTGTTTAAACCTGTGCTCGCACCGGAAGTGTTGAATGCGCAAGGTCGGTGGAGATTTTTCTGGAATCGGACCGGGAGTCTAGGGTTTTATCCATTGACCACTGCTACTGCTTTGAGGAAAAAATGTTTACCTGCAGATAAATGTGTTAGCGTTGTGAACAAATGTGAAAGGTTTTGATTTTAAAAAATTAAGTGAAGCAAAATATTCTGAAGATTTAGCATTTTTTGCTGGTAAATATTTTAAAGCTTGGTACAGTTCTTAGCTAACAGGTCTCAGGAACGTGTGCAGTCGCATTGGCTAAGCAATTGAATTAATCATGCAATATTGTTTTCGCAGTATCTATTCTCCGCTATTGCACTTCAACGGATAAGTAGTTGACCTTGTCAAGGTCAAGGTAAAAAGCTTAAAACGATATGTTGTGTTTTAAAAGTCTTCGAGATTACGTGCTGGGTCATTAAAGTGTTTGTGTCACCGAATGGGGCTGGCGTGTTCTGATAAATTGCATAGTTGACCCAAAAATATTTTGTGACCATGTTATGACAACAGGTCTGCAGGAAAAGTATACAAAAACGTTAACTTTGTTCTAATTTATCTAAATATTTATTACATAAATAATAGCTGTGCCTACGTTTTAGAAGATGTTCGATATTGTTTATCAATAAAAATAAACATCATTATACACTGCCTTTCTGGGTTTTTTTTCATAAAAAATAGGAGTTATCAAGCATTATGTATTTTTAAAACTTGAACACGCCCAGTTTTTTTTTCATTTACCCTTTCTGTTTTAATATTCTTGCGTTTAGTCGCGGCGAGGTTAAACCATTTGAATACAAATCAACATATAATTTAAATTATTTTAACAATGTTATATCACATCACACACGTCCTGGGACTAGAATAGTCATGAATTTACCTAACATAGCAACAGTTTTCACAGAATATTTCTAGTTAATTAACATTTAAGGCTATTGCTATCCAAAAATCCAGAATCAAATATTGTCCTTTTTCCACAATTTTTTTTGGTTCAGAACAATTTTTTCTTACAGAAATATAAAATTTACTGAAATCGCTTGCTGATAATTGCAAGAGATGACATAAAATTTATGTACATTCATAAACCAGTTAAAACCTGAACAAACAAAAACGAAAACATTCATTAACTGAAAAGATCTTACGCAATGAAATTGCATGATCATTTTATAAATTCTTTGCATTTTAGAGGAAACCGTACTAACGTTTTGTACCAAATATTAATCTCTTAATCTAGTGTAACTTAAGTCGAGAGGTTGCACCTAAATATAACTACCCACAAAACTATCAGTGTGACCGTATTTACACCTTTAGAAAACATGTATATGTGGTTTAAAAGTTTTATCAAGATACAGTAAACACGATGTTTTTCTTTTTTACCCTTTTCAAACATAGCTTGTTGCTGATATAACCTGACACGTTAGCACTTTACTTCAAGGCCACAATGACAAATAATAGTACGATTATCGTCAATAAAAAGGTTTTAAGGTCTTATCCGGTATCTACCGGCTGAGTAAAAATTGTACATTTTAACAAGAGCTTGGTAACAACCCAGAGAAGACAGAGGTTCTCATTAATAAAACAAGACCATTAAACTCCGTCAAGGGACCCTTTTGTCATAATCAGGACTCGTACATCTTCAAATCCTGTGTCTAAAATGCACCCTTAATTATCCTACAGCAGGAAAAAAGGCCTTTGGAGGATGCTACAATTGTATTTTGCCAGCTAAACTCACAAATTTACAAAAAGCTAAAAAGTCTTGATGTGTAGTAGAAAGCAACGGTGGCACAGACGTACGGTGGCACATAGGTGGCATGCACAATTCCTTTTTAATTTGCACTTCTCTTTTTAAATCTCGTTCCCAGGAGATAAAAAAAGAGAAGTGCAATTCTGAAAAAATGTATTGCATTTGAAAAAAGAGAGTAGCGCAATAAAAATGAATCCTGATATGAAAGAAAGAACATTGCATGTTAGCTATGTCGAGGGAACGACTTACTCACTCTTGGGAACGAGTAAGTTATGTCGTGGGAACGACTTAATATATCGTTCCAACGAGAAAGCTAGCTCGTTCCCACGACATAACTATCTCGTTTCTACGAGTTAGTCAGCCAGTAAACTGTTGCGTAACATACTTACTGTAATTTATACTTTTAATAAGATATTATTAATTCACGGTATGTAATCATTTTGGACTGATTTTGATGATTTCCACCGTTGCTGAACTGAGTGATCAGACGGACCTATATCGACACATCATGTGAAAAAAGCATTACATCTCTAATTTGACAATATGAAAGTCCTTAATGAAACTATCAAACTAAATTATTGTTTCTATCGGCCAAGTTGCTCACATACATATATATTATGAAAAAAAAATAAATTGATTGGCCCATTGACTCGTAGGAACGAGAAAATTATGTCGTGGGAACGAGTTAGATTTGTCGTGGGAACGAGATAGTTATGTCGTGGGAACGAGTTAGCTATGTCGTGGGAACGAGATAAAAAAAAAGGAGAAGTTCGATTAAAAAAAGAGTTGTGCATGTCACCTCTGTGCCATCGTAAAAAGCAGATCAGCAAAAGCAAGGTAATTAATACATTCTTTAATCGGCTTTTTAAAGATGTATGCTCTGTTACCTGTAAGCTTCAGGTTGTTAATTCCTTTCACCTGTCTTACTGTATTGCAAAGGAACACCACAATAATTTTCTGTTCGTTACTTAAATATTACGCTTTTTATTCCTCTTGTCCTTGACCTGAAAGTGTTAAACTTTATTCAAATTATTTAAAATTATTATACCTCATGTAAACTGCCAATACTAAATTCCCACAGGCGATCGGGCTTTTAAAACTAATGTTACATTTTGCATCAGCTCAGAGGGTAACATTTTTTTTTCAAAAACCCTCCGGGTGTTATTGTTTTTTGCACACCCTGCAGATATTTCAAGCGTCTGATGACGTCGAAGGCGCTTATTGAATATATTAACTGTAAGCGTTTAACTGAGTTTGATTCGACTCGTTACCAAACGAAAACAGTCCTAAGGTATAATATATAACATGATCACATGTATGGTTCGGTATAATAAAATAAATAACACACATCAGCGAGGGTGATAGAGGATATTGACAACCCTCAAAAAACAATAACACCCGAGGCGATATTGACAACTCTCGCTGATGTGTGTTATTTATAAAATATAATATACTTTATTTCTACTAATATACATTTTCAAGGCATAGTATAACGTTACGTCGACGAATAATTCCCACACCAAAACACCCAATAATGATGGTTTATTTAGATCAACGAATAAGTGTGAAATACACGTATACGAAAGTGTCATACAAATGAACATATAAATTCAAAAAAGAAATTAAATTGAGTATAACGTAAAGCCGACGAGTTACTCCAACACCAAATCACCCAATAACGGTTTATTTAGGTCAACGAATAAGTGCAATCTGACAGAAGTACACGATCTAACTACGGCGACCTATTCAATTCTATCTTCTTGACAATCTTGATTTCCAGTATTGTTGTTATTTGTAATCCCACCAATAATAGGTTTATCAAAATAAGTTTATTAAGATTAAGAAAAATAGATTTGGTTTGTATTTTCGAAATGAATATAAATTAGAGTATGAGCATGGTGACGAAAATATTCAAGTAAACGGGTCTGTTTATTTTTGATATACATGCTGTATCTATCAAATGTCAAAAGGTACTGGAAATTTTCCCACGCGCACTATTATCTCCATTATTTTGCAATATTTCCTAAATAAACTGTGAGGTTTGTTGCAGAATACGAGTTATTTTGGATCCCTGTTAAATATAGATTTTTCACATGAGTTCAAATGCTTAAAAATAGAAACTTATTAACCTTCAAAAACTTGAAAGCTAGACACCGATTGGCTGATTGAAAGGTCATGAGAAGGTGACCTTCTTTTGGTGTCTTTCAGATCCTAATAGCAGAGCGTTATTTAGGAGCTGATTTTAATCAGATTGCAAATAACTGTGAAATTTACGAAAGTATCATACGCGAAAAAAATTCACAAAAGAACTTCTTAAATTTGAAGCTGGCAGAGGTGGGAAGCAAACGTAGTTTAAAAGTTTACGACAATGGAAAGCTTAAGCAGGTGTATAATTAACGTAAATGTAAAGCATACGTATTAAATGGAATGCTTAAGTCGGTGTGTAGTAAACGTAAATGGGAAGCATACGCAATAAATGGAATGCTAAGGTAGGTGTGAAGTTATTGTAAATGGGAGGCATAGGCAATAAATGGAATGTTTAAATGGGTGTGAAGTTAGCGTTAATGGGAAGCATACGCAATAAATGGAATGCTAAGGTAGGTGTGAAGTTATTGTAAATGGGAAGCATAGGCAATAAATGGAATGTTTAAATGGGTGTGAAGTTAGCTTTAATGGGAAGCATACGCAATAAATGGAATGCTTATATAGGTGTGCAGTTGGCGTAAATGGGAGCATACGCATTAAATGGAATGCTTCAATAGGAGTGTAGTTAACGTTAATGGGAAGCATACGCAATTAGTGAAAAGCTTAAGTAGGTGTGTAATTAACGTAAATGGGAAGCATACGCAATTAATGGAATGCTTAAGTAGGTGTGTAGTTAACGTAAATGGGAAACATACGCAATTAATGGAATGCTTAAGTAGGTGTGTAGTTAACGTAAATGGGAAGTATATGCAATTAATGGAAAGCTTTACTAGGAGTGTAATTAACGTAAATGGGAAGCATACGCAATTAAGGGAAAGCTTAAATAGGTGTGTAATTAACGTTAAAGGGAAGCATACGTATTTAAAGGAATGCTTAAAAAGGTGGGTAGTTAACGTAAATGGGAAGTATATGCAATTACTGGAAGGCTTAAGTAGGTGTGTAATTAACGTTAATGGGAAACATACGTATTTAAATGAATGCTTAAAAAGATAAGTAGTTAACGTAAATGGGAAGTATATGCAAATAATGAAAAGCTTTAGTAGGAGTGTAGTTAACAGAGATGGGAAACATCCGCAATAAATGGAAAGCTTAAATAGGTTGGTAATTAACGTTATAGGGAAACATACGTATTTAATGGAATGCTTAAGTAGATGTGAAGTTAACGTTAATGGGAAGCTTAGGCAACTAATAGAACGCTTAAGTAGGTGTTTAGTTATCGTTAATGGGAACCATACGTATTTAATGAAATGCTTAAAAAGGTGAGTAGTGAACGTAAATGGGAAGTATATGCAATTACTGGAAGGCTTAAGTAGGTGTGTAATTAACGTTAATGGGAAACATACGTATTTAATGGAATGCTGCAGTGGGAGTGTAGTTAACGTTAATGAGAAGTATATGCAATTAATGGAAAGCTTCAGTAAGAGTATAGTTAACGTAAATAGAAAGCATCCGCAATCAATGGAAAGCTTAAGTAGGTGTGTAATTAACGTTAATTAGAAGCATACGTATTTAATGGAATGCTTAAAAAGGTGAGTAGTTAACGTAAATGGGAAGTATATGCAATTTATGGAATGCCTAAGTAGGTGTGTAATTAACTTGTATTGGAAGCATACGTATTTCATGGACTGCTTAAGAAGGAGTGTTCTTAACGTTAATTGGAAGCATACGTATTTAATGGATTTCTTAAGTAGGAGTGTGGTTAACGTTATTTGGAAGCATACGTATTTAATGGAATGCTTAAGTAGGAGTGTAGTTAACGTTAATGGGAAGTATATGCAATTAATGGAAAGCTTTACTAGGAGTGTAGTTTACGTTAATTGGAAGCATACGTATTTAATGGAATACTTAAGTGGGAGTGTAGTTAATTTTAATAAGAAGCATACGTAATTAATGGAATGTTTAAAACGGTGAGTAGTTAACGTAATTGGGAAGTATATGCAATTAATGGAATGCTTTAGTAATAGTGTAGTTAAGGTAAATGGGAAGAATCTGCAATTAATGGACTGCTTAAGTAAGTGTGTAATTAACGTTAATGGAAAGCATACTTATTAAATAGAATGCTTAAGTGGGAGTGTAGTTAACGTTAATAAGAAGCATACGTATTTAATGGAATGCTTAAATAGGAGTGTAGTTAACTTTAATGGGAAGTTTATGCAAATAATGGAAAGCTTTAGAAGAAGTGTAGTTAACGTTAATGGGAAACATGCGTATTAAATGGAATTCTTAACTTGGAGTGTAGTCAACGTTAATCGGGAGCATATGTATTTATTGGAATGCTTAAGTAGATGTGTAGTTAACGTTAATGGTAAGCATACGTAATTAAAGGACTGCTTAAGTAGATGTGTAGTAAACGTAAATTGGAAGCATACGCAAGTAATGGACTGCTAAAGTAGGTGTGTAGTTAACGTTTATGGGAAGAATATGCAATTAATGGAAAGCTTTACTAGGAGTGTAGTTTACGTTAATTGGAAGCATACGCAATTAATGGAAAGCTTAAGTGGAAGTGTAGTTTACGTTAATGGGAGGCATACGTATTTAATGGAATGCTTAAATAGATATGTAGTTAACGTTAATGGGAAGCATATGCATTTATTGGAATGCTTTAGAAGAAGTATAGTTAACGTAAATGGGAAGCATACGCAATTAATAGAAAGATTAAGTGGAAGTGTAGTTTACGTTAATGGGAAGCATACGTATTTAATGGAATGCTTAAGAAGGGGTGAAGTTAACGTAAATGGGAAGTATATGCAATTAATGGAAAGCTTAAGTAGGAGTGTAGTTAACGTTAATGGGAAGCATACGTATTAAATGGAATGCTTAAGTGGGAGTGTAGTTAACGTTAATAAGAAGCATACGTATTTAATGGAATGCTTAAATAGGAGTGTAGTATACTTTAATGGGAAGTATATGCAATTAATTGAAAGCTTTAGAAGGAGTGTAGTTAACGTTAATGGGAAGCACAACGTATTTAATGGACTGCTTAAGCAGATGTGTAGTAAACGTTAATGGGAAGCATATGCAAATAATTGACTGCTGAAGTAGATATGTAGTTAACTTTAATGGGAAGCATACGCATTTAATGGAATGCTTTAGAAGAAGTGTAGCTAGCGTAAATTGGAAGCATCCGCAATTAATGGACTGCTTAAGTAGGTGTATAATTAACGTAAATGGGAAGCATACGTATCTAAAGGAATGCTTAAGTAGTTGTGTAGTAAATGTAAATATGAAGCATACGCAATTAATGGAATTCTTAAGTAGGAGTGTAGTTAATAGGGAAACATACGCAATTTATGGAAATGTAAGCAGCTGACGCAAATGAGAAGCTTTCGTAGGTGAGAAGCTTAGATAAATGGAAAGCTTAAGTAGTTGTGAAGCTTGCCTAAATTTAAAGCTTTCGTTGGGACGCATCAGCAGGTTTGAGCCTTGCATTATTATCAAGCTTACATTAGTATAAATTTTACTTAATTTGAAGCATATATAGGTGGAAAGCTTACATAATTGGAAATATTACGATCGTGTAAAGCTTGCGTAAATGGGAGGCATAAGTAGGGTTAGAACGTGCGTAAATGTGAAGCAAATCTAGGTGTGAATCTTACAGAAATTAAAAGACTTATGTAGATATGAAGCTTGTGTTAATAAGGAATAAACGTTGGTGTGAAGTTTCGTAAATGGGAAGCATACGTAAGTGGAAAGCTTACGTAAATGGAAAGCTTAAGTATGTGTGAAGCTTGCGTTAATGTGAAGCATACGTAAGTGTGAAACTTACGTTAGTGGAATGCTTAAGTATTTGTGAAGCTTGCCTGAATATGAAGCATACATAAGTGTGAAACTTACGTAAATGGAAACGTTAAGTAGTTGTTAAGCTTAACTAAGTGGCTAGCTAGCGTTAATGGGAAGCATACTGAGGTGTGAGGCTTACTTAAATGAAAAGCTTCAGTAGGTGTGAAGCTTGCGTAAATGAGAAGAATACTTGGGGGTCAAACTACATAGGAGCGAAGTCTACGTTTAGTTGTTAAGGTTACATAGGTAAATCCTTCACAAGCTTTACATTTTCTATATGTTTCAACATAAAAAAACTGAACGTTTTGAATGAACATAAAAGTGGCATGTTTCTGACTGAATATACGCAGTATGTTTTCGTCTATAACACTCTTACGCTGTATGACCAACCAATCACTTAGAGTAAGTTATTGACGGTAATGATTCCTTTAGATTTGTATAACTTAATCCAGACTTGATGCAACGATCCTCAAACCTTCATCGATACATCTCTCACTTTGTGACATATCACTTATAGCCAGAACGACTAACCTGCTTTGCTGGTTCCTGTTCAACCTCCAATTTGTGAAATTTTGCACTAATGGCTTTAGATGTCGTTCCCAAAGGACACATTTTGTACTCTTGGAGAAACTCGAATCCAGAACTCTCTGAATAGTCGGCGAGCTCCGTATTAATTATGTTACAGTAGCAAAATACAGCACAAACAAACTTTTGCAAACTTATCTAAAAACGTGATAAATACAGGTTTTTATATTTAATCTACAGGTATTCCTATTATTATTCGTAAAATGAACAGTTGCACGTGTTTTGCGAGATGGTTTTCTAAACCCATTGCAACTCAGTTTGAATTTTTTTTAGATGCATCTTTCTAAATTTGCTAGGATTGGATAAAATTATACTTTTACACCTACAACGATCGGAAGAATAGCGACAGAATACTTCTCTTTCTGGAATTTTGGAGTGTGTGTGTGTGTTTATGAAAAGGGTGGTTCTAAAATGTTCGTAACCGCAAAACGTCGCAGGGTTGGCCGGTTTGTAGAGAACAGATATCCTGGTTCACCCAGTACAAATGCTTTTTTATCAAAATTATTCATAGCAACACTAACTACTTGAATTGTAATCTACTTGAATAGGTTAAGTTTTTGATGTACTTTAAGTTTTTTTTTTTTTTTTGCTCAGTGGCAGCGATTTCTATAAAACGAAAAGGCAAACAACGTCAGTTGAAATTCTCCAAACAATGACCTCGAAGTACAAAAGTTCTAAACAATGAGGGAAAATTTTGACAGAAAAAGACTTAAAGACTTCTGAGTAACAATTAAAAAACACAATAACGTTAGCTAACCAACTAGCTTCTAGCTGTTCAGACGTCAAAATAGCATCTTAAGTGAAAAGCGCCAATCAGATGTCCTCAGTGAAAATGTATTTTCAAAATTGTAAGCTTCAGTTTACAGACTGGGTACTACAAAAGGGAAAATAAATGACGTTTAAAAGGAAGCTTCACAGGTGACATTTATATGTAAGTATTCATATGTGTATACCAATTTCATAAATTTCACAAATGGCTTTAATCTTTACATCAAAACGCTTGCTTTTATGAGACAATATTATAGCAATCCGCTGTAGTACTCATTGTGAATTTCATCTTTATTTTCTTTAGTTCGTCTTTCAAACATCACCGTCTTTTTTTCAATGTCAACTTTTATGTCTAAAGCGACTGACCCACAGAATTTAGCTTTTTTTTAAATCAAAGAGAAGTTAATATACTATTGTTAAAACGTAATATTATGCTTCTATTCTCGATAAAAACTGAAGAAAAAAATGAAATTCCCAGAACTCGAACCTATGCCCCGTTTCGGCCAGTAAAAGTTACGCTAAGACCTAACCTATCGAGCTACAGCTGATTACTATAATCACAAGTCAGATTTAATGCTAATAGTATCTACTCATGTGCGGTATATCTCTTCAACATTTATCAAGGCCGTCTAAGATTAGTTCCCATATTTTTTAAACAAGATTAAAACATTAAAACAGACGAACTTGTTATTTCCCAGTAAAACAAAATATTTATGACAATGAATATTTGTGAAATATACTATAAATTTATGAGAAAACTTCTACATGTGAAGTTCATGTACATTAACCTCCACCGACACGTGTATTTGTACGTACGATTCACTTACGTAGGTGTAAAACCTGTTCCCAACGAAATAAACAAATTTGATAGATGATTCTCAGAAGAAACTTTTTAAAATCGTTTCATAGAATATTTTAAACCGCTGTGTTTCCGTTACAGTGAATTTCACACATACTTCAGTTAGTCTGGTTCCCAGCCTTCGGTGAACGTTGTCATCGAGACTCAGTATTGAGACTGAGACGGGAACCAGACTAATACTTCAGTATGTTTATATATAGCCTATGGTAACTGCTTACGGGATCGCTTTTGTTGCTCTATGGTTGAGATTGTAAGCTGGAGTTCGAATCCTCGTGTGGGGCAGGGTTTTTTATGATACAATATCTCTCTCTAGTACGAACGGAAGTTTTTAAAATGACGGCTTTTTCGGTTTCTGACGTAAGAGTCTACTCAGTTAATATGATAATTTTCTGAAAGAGGGTGTGTTATGGTTTGATTTCCAAGAGATAAAGGTTTCACCTTTTTTGTAGACCTGGAACTCATATGGTTATTTTTAACGTATCTACACATTGTACGCACACGCTTCTATAACAAATACAAAACTTGAAATATGAGCACATAATTTACCCCTAATATTAAGTGTTTAAACTTACGAGAAATCACCTTTTCACCGATAAAGAAGGATAGGTTTACCTCCACGGTGAATACCCTTGCTCTTATTTTTAGATGAGGGGAAATCGCCCGATTATGTTTATAAATACGACCGCTTGAGATACACTTGAAATACTTTAAAAAAAAGATACAGTGTAGTTAAACTCACGGAATAGTTTGTACAACGCTAAAGTAAGTTAGTTACTTAAGCAGCTTTGAATATTTTTTTAATAGTTTTCATTATCATAATGTCTAAAATGTTGTAGACAGGATTTAAATTTTAACGCCTTTTTTAAAGTGATTTACAAGTTACCCTATGTTGTCTTCGTTTTATCTTAAATGCTGAAAACACACAATAGTGCTAATAACTCTTGAGTATTTTTTAGAGTACAGTTAAAGTTTGGAACAATTGAAACATTTCATATCTGAAATTCTTTAAGTTTTTGAGCATTTCGCAAGCATTGCCTCTCTTTAATACAATAGTATGGATTTTGAGATTTTTCTTTTAATTTGAAATTTTATGCTTTATTTTGCCATATGTTCAGATAGATAACATATTTGTACTAACTTGGTACTTTATGTGTTCGTCAAATTTGTTCTTCAATACAGTTTGTTTAAGGGTCGGATTGTGTTATTCTACACAAACTTTCTTGCTGTTCGTATGTGTTGATCATGCCAGTGAGCCCAGTTACGTCATGAGATATCAAATATGTTTTCAGATCTTGTTTTTCCTATTATTTAAAACGTGCTTTTCGGCTCGTGTTTTTGTGATAAGTTGGTTCATTCGTTGGTGTAAACAAAATTCCATAAAATCAAACTTTGCTGTCAAGATAATGCCAAATATTGCTGATAATAAATAACGTAGTTTTTACTGATAAAACATAAAATGTATGTTTACAGATAACATTCAATTTAGTCGTACCGTCATCTGAAATAATCAAAACTTAAAATGTATTTTAACTAAAGTAAATATGAAACTTTAATGAATTTAAAATAAATATGACATGTACATAAGTTAAAATGATAAAACTTTGAAAACTTTGAAAAACTGATAAGCCTTTTTTTTATTTTTTGTAACTTTATAAGTAAAGAATGATAGAAAATTAACATTTTGGTTTTGTCTGTCTGTAGATTATGGCCATAGATATGATTGAAGAATCATCGGAAGTGGAGGAGTTCTTTGGAACTGGTGAGTTTGTTTGAATCTATTTTTTATTCTAACATGTTTTACAGTATATTTTCCTAAAATGAACTTAAAATTTTAACGGGTTTAAAAGTTTAAACTGTATATGTGCATTATTTCTATAAAGATGAAAGCGAATCTCTAAAAATAAAAATATAAAAAGGAAACATCTTACATCTCGAATTTCGCATATCTGGACTCTGATTTGATGTACATATATTGAGCTTTTTGTTTTTTAACTTTTATTTTGTTTTCTGGGTGGTTTGTGGATGAAATTCTTTTTTTTCTTTTTTTTTCTTCCTTTCTTTCTTTTTCAAAGTCGATCATAATAATTTGCAAAGATTCGAAAATTTGTATATAACAGAGAACTGAAAAAAAGTTTTTGCCACGGGAATAAGTACCTGCGTTCTGGCCAAAAACGTATATATTACACACTTTTTTTCATTTTCCTAAACACAGAAGTAACAACTAGTCATTACGTACCCAAATCTGACCGGAAGAAATGTCAGAATCCATCTTGTGGGGTATCGTTTGTACAACCAAGTTTAAAGCGACCACACCACTGCAGAAGGTAAAGATATCTTTAAACATATTTCTATTTAAACTGTTTAAACTTTTTTTTTCTAAACAACAACTTTTAAGGAAAAAAACAAGTTTAAAGTTAGTGCGATTTGTTATGAAACAATTCGTATTCTATGATGTGTTTTTGTAAGAAAAAATTTTAAAAGTTGCAACAAAATATTTCCATTGACAATAATAGTTGTTGTTGTAACAAACCGGTTCCCGACACGCAAACTAAAATTAACAAAAAGGTAGAGGGGAATGTTCATAATGATTAACAGGGTGTAAAAAAGCCCGACAAAACTACCTCTCTGTCTGAGGTATGAGTTGGCTAAATGACAGATACCCCCACCCCAATGGCATTTGTCACTTTAGGTTCGGGTGGATAGTGCAAGTTAAAGAAAGCGTCCCACATCAGAGACAGCCCTGGTTCTTTTCTTTTACGTGGTCAGTGTACTGTTATGTAACATGTGACTTCGGTTTAATGTCTCATTCGAAAGACAGATTGTGGTGTTAGGTGAGGAGTGGGGATCGAACTTGCGATCCCTGGATTCCTAGTTAAATGCGTTAACAATGGACCGCTGTTATGCTCCCATCCTACAAACTGACAATGAATATATTTTGTAACCTGTTTGCCATGCCTCGTTGACTTCCTTTTATTCATTTCAAATTCACTGGCATGTTTACCTATTTTATCGTCAACAGTGTGGGACATTTCTGTCTTTTAACTATAACATGATATGGATCCTTTGCTGCAGAGATACGTGAAAGATACTGAGCGTGCATTACAGTGAATAAATAAAATCAGTCATGAACATGCTTTGCACGAGATATACCCTGTTAAAATAAACAATAAACAGGTACACGTGTGATAAGATTGTTGAAAATCTTAAAATATCTATAAAAAAAACTCGTTCAAGCGCATTTCTTGTTGCATATTTAAAATTATGTTGCCACGTTAATGTTATGCAATATTTATGGATTTGTTTTTCAATATTTTGACAGATGTGGGGAGGTGTTCTGTATGTCGTGTTTACAGTACAGACGTCGCTTAAACGTCATGGCCCAACCTGATTCAAATGGTGTACCGTGTAAGGTAATTATAATTACATGAGGCATTAATTTTCATTTTTTTCTATAACGCTAATAATATTTAAACAAAAGAACATATCACATATTCTGTATGAGTGAGTAAGTGCATGAATGAATGAATGAATGAATGAATGAATGAATGAATGAATGAATGAAAATAATAGATAAATAAATGAATCTGCTGTTATCATTTCTTGTTTTCTTTTTTCTGAAGGTATGTCTGTCCTGTTACGAGAACAGAGGTCTTTCGCTGGGTTGCACCAGACGATCACATACAGAACTGTTCCAAAAGTTACGGAAAGAGGCGAGGGAAGAGATGATGGACATTGTCTTTGGATACGCCGTAGTTTCCAGACGACTTTCCGAGCAGCCGACATTCTGGAAAGAACAGTCAGTAGCAATATAGTCTTACTAGAATTTTTCCTAACTATACTAGCAGAAAAAAGAAACGCTATTTTTC
Source organism: Cyclina sinensis (assembly GCA_012932295.1). Taxonomy (NCBI): domain Eukaryota; kingdom Metazoa; phylum Mollusca; class Bivalvia; order Venerida; family Veneridae; genus Cyclina; species Cyclina sinensis. The sequence continues at coordinate 33,825,448 of JAAONU010000007.1, read as the reverse complement.
TTTAGGCATATATTTTAGATATTATAATTTGTTATATCTTTAAACACTGATTTTGTTAATTCTATGTTTTGTTAATAACTGTAGAAACTGTTGACTTGTTAGACGTCATGAATTCTTGACGATGATGATGAAAAATAATTAACAATGTCAACACCTTAATATTTCGAAAGAAGTCTTTGAATTAAAGTAGCTTGCGTTTCTTTTTTTTTCCTAGTATACATTGGTCCTATATTAATTTAACAGCTTAGGGACATTTTTATTAATTTTTATGGCAAATTTTACAAAACTCATGCAGTCTGACAGTTACTAGTTTGGATTATTAATGACTATTAAAACGAATGCATAATATAACAAGTGTAAAGATGCAGACAAGACTGTAAATCTATAGACTGATTTTTTTTTTTTTTTTTTTTTTTTTGACATAAGTTCACTGTAACATCCAACTTGTCAGTGGAGTAAATTTTCGTTTTTAGCTTGTTTGCGTACATAAAAATTTTGTGGGAGGAGTTTATGACGATACCATTCAGGAAGCCTTTTCTTTATGTAAAATTGTTCCCATGTTTGACGTACTTTCAGATTTCAGTCTGTTATCAGAAGATTATGTTTTAACATCGATACTTCCCCATGGTTCAGTATATTTTCAAACATGCAAATTTTTCACACATATATGATAAAAATTGCATATACAAATGATGTTCAGTTTATGATCAAACGTGCAAATAAACACATAATTCAATATATCTTAGAAATTGCATATTCCCCTTCTTTTAATTTTATGGTCAAATTTGCATATTCATACACAAAATCAAATGAGAAAGATTATTATGTTTGAGCTATCTTTCCTTGAGAATTTCCATTTGTTTTCTTGCCGTTTTTAATGAATTATATGTGTTTTATTAAACAGATTTAAGGTCGATATTGTAAAGGAATGTCAACGTCTGCTAGAAGGATTTAAATCCACAATGAGTGGTTCTGGAACGATGAACACCTTACTTGAAATCAAGGACCATATGAATGTACCCAGCTGGCAAAAGTCTACTTTCTGGACGGTAAATATATTGTATTGACAGTGTTCAAACTTTTAACTCCAAGCTGACTTGTTAAAAAAAAGTACCTAGAGTCATGTTCAAAATATTTTCTGAACATAACGATATTCCAAACGGTATAAGGGGTACTAAGGCAAAAAAATTAGAACAGTAAAGGGATGGAATAACTTCAATGTCATCATTAAATGTTAAAGTAAGCGTTTTTTCCGCTCAAACTATTGCAGTCGGACCACCTCTGTCGTGAAGGCTACGCCAAACGTGAGGATTACCCAAGGTGGCCCGAATGCAAACTTTTACTGAGCTAAATATCTTAAGAATTCAACTTGCGATATGTCTGAAAACATGTAAGATTGATCTATAGCTTACTTACATATGAAGAAACATCATTCTTGTGTTCGGTCATTTTCAGCTGGAAAGTCATACTTCAAGATGTCGTCATTGTGGCGGGAAACTCGGACACAGAAAAAAGATGCGAAATTGTCGGGTGTGTGGTCTGGCCCTGTGTAAAGCATGTTCTCAAAAAGAATTGCTTCTGTATTTTGAAGACGGAAAAAGACATTCCAAAACGGGCGATGCCCACCTGTCAATCATCCGCTACGACGGGGTATGTATAAATCGCGCTTTTTTCATCCTGTAATCAACTTGTTCAAACTCCATGTAGGGGTTACTTCCCTTTCTGTATTAATGGGAGAAGGATATTATAACATCGGTTCGTTTCGTGATTTATCAAGGAGATATCATGTGTTTATACTTCATGGCAAATTGCGGGTTTGTTACAGTAAGATGTAACGCCGTTCATGGAAATAAAAAAAAATAGAGTAATACAAACAATTTCGAGAAACCTTTAATTTCTTCAAAATGTTAGACATTTTTATATTAGCCAGAAAGTAAATGTAAATTTAAATATTTGCAAGCACTTATACCTGTCCGTATTTTGATAAAAAAATCAGTTTAATCTATCTTTAAGTTTTCTGGATTGTTGTTGTTTGGGGGATCTCCTTTATTGCATGTCTCATTTTATTATTTTCTGTCACAGTGTCCGGATACCGAGCCTCAATGTTCCGTATTATTGTATTGTTGTAAAGATTGCAAGGAGGAAATTATACGTAGACAGCTCGAGAATGTCACGTGGTACATTGAGAAGTCTAAACCACCTGACCTGCAGTCCGAGATAGTGCGTCTTAACAAGGAATTCCGACCATTGGTTGAGGACATAAGAGAAGACATGGAAAAGGTAGATTTTAAAAAAAATCTAGTTAAGTTTAATAATATTTTATTCGGTACTTTTCAATGTACAAAACATGCACCAGTATTTTTATTAGCAAAGTACAAAAAAAGGATTGGGTGACAAGTTATAACAACATTAGTACTGCCCTCTCCCTAATGTGTCACATTATAATATCAAATGACATCCGATTTAAACATCATTTCATTATATGCATATTTAGTAAATTTCCTCTGAATAATAAACTCTTTTTTTTAAATTTTTGAAAAAATCTAGATGACTATACCCTATGAAAACGACATGGTCTGGAGCATTTTGTAATACATGTACCTGTGTCTTAATGTCTGTGTTTCTGTTTGTCCTAGTAGGATCCTATGTTTTTTAAATGCACTTTCGCCCTTTTTTATCATACGTGCTATCATGCTCTTTTTTCAATACGTTATATATGAAAACGTTTGTACCTGCTAGCTTTTTATATATGTTTTTGGTCTTTGCATACTTCAAAATAAATCTACGAACCAATCTTTCCTGGAAAGATTAGTTCGTTTTAAGATGTTGCACTTTATAGAAATGATAGGAGTTTTTCATTTCTCTTTTTTTCTGGACAATTTTAGTTATGCTCTGAGGTAGAGGAACCATGTGAAATAACAAATTACGAAACCATAGACGAAGTGCTTGTCACGGAGCCTAGGAGACAAGTGTGTACGACTCCGGGAACAAAGTTTGAAATAATCAAGGTATTTAAAATCTACTTCTCTTTTCTCCCCAAAACAGCAACTATGTTTTAATAATGAAGTTTTTTTTCATTGCGAAATTTGAAACTGTTTATTATTTTTTTAATGATCGTTTCAAGCAAAAAGGTAGGGAAAAAAACACAGATAATAGTGTTTTGTTGCCTGTTGTTGTTGTTTTTTTGGTGTGTGTGTGTGTGTTTTTGTTTTTTTGTTGTTTTTTTGTTGTTGTTTTTAAAGCAGATCTAATTATCTTTTTTTTATTTAAACTGTTTGCACAAAAAGACTTTTTTTCATTCCAGTATTAAAAAAATTACAAAACTTCCATCAACAATATAGCGTATTGTATTTTGTCTGTCTAATTTACAGAACAGAGTTAACGAGAGCTTGTCGGTTTACTGGAACCTGTACTCAGAAATGAGATCTGTGATCAAAGAAAACAGTGACAAACTGACCGGCAGGATGTTTGACTTTGTCATGAATTATGCAACAGTAAGTTGAAATTAACGTTTAGTCCATGTACGTTCTTTAAGCTGCTTCGTTCGGAAGAAAAAGTTACATGCTGTATTATTCGGAAGATACAATTTTGTATCGAGAAATACAAGTTTTGACATGTTCTATTCCAGAGATGTTAGAGTTTTCTTTTTGGAGGATTCTGTCGAAGCTGTTTATCACAAAGTCGTTTACCTCGAAGTAACATAGAAAAATCGAAACAAGTTTTTGAAAATATATTGGGTAAATTCTTTTCAAACACAGTTTGACGAAGAGAATCTTACTGTGTTTCAAATTTACTGTCATAAGCCTTCTGTAGCTAATTATGTCAGCTTAATCTAAAATGGTGGTCAAAGTTTTTTTTCCGTTATTTACATGAAAAAAAGGCTCACATGGCGCTTCGCGACGCAGAAATGCAAACTATTTTGAGAAAAAAATCCATGGAAGTTGAGGTTATTTTTGACATTCTTGTAAAAAAAAAAAATTAAGAGTTCTTTGTGATCAACAAATGATGGTAGGTTTTACGTCTGAGAGAAAACGCATAAAAAGAGAAACAATGCTTCGCTTCAATAAATTGACCCACTCGTTTTTGTTTCATTTACAGGCAAGGAAAGACTTTTACATAGAGAATGAAACAAAGTTTGTGAAAATATCGAGAGAACACGAAGTTCTCAAAACCTGATGAGGATACGGACATATGCACTGTGAGTTGTCATAAGGCGCATCCGACAAATGTCAATCAAGCACACCCAAAAAAATGCCAGTCGAGCGCAACAGCCTCGAACACTGAGTCTGGAAATAGTGCAACTGACTTGATTGGATGGACATAGTGCAACTGACTTGATTAGAAACAAATGCTAAACATAAGTTAGAATCAAGAACGTGCAAATTTGAGCAAGCGGTGTAGCCTACATAAATACAACGCAAGAGAAATGTGCGGATCCAGCGCAAAGTTTGGACAATCGGTGCAACCAACTTGAAAACGCTGCTAAATACATCTAATCAAGCGCGCCAGCTTCAGGGAGGGGGTGGAGCAGAACTTCTTCAGTAACATCTGAAATCGAAAAGACTTTAAGACATAGTGCTAGCTTGAATAGAAAAAGGTATTATAAGTTAGAAATATGGGAAATTATGCTATGCAAAGGGTATAAACATGTGACATTTTTTATACAGTCATGACAAGTTTACACATATTTGTTTACACATGTATTGACGATACCGGTATGTCAAAATTTATAGAAATGTCGTTTTATTCTTTTGTGCACACGTGAATGTCTCTTGTATATATGTGTAAGATCTCGTCTTATGCGAACCAAAAATCAGAAGTGCAATAAAAGAGACTATAGTTTTATACAGTCTACCTCATTTCAACTGCGTCAATTTTATACCTGCACTATTCGTTTCAGGACACCATTTTAAAAGCCAGAATGCTTATCAGTACATGTTTTGAATATTTTACTTATACATATATTTTATTGTAGATTATTGCTTGCGGCATTATAAACCGGTAGATAGAATATTTTGCTTTCTTTTAGAGCCAAAATGTGTATCATTCGCTTGAATTATCTCTTTATTATTTTACCTTATTGTTTTATTGTACTTTTTATGACATATTACTGGCATTAAATTTTGCATGTAGATATTTTCATATTAAAAAAAGGTAAAAAGAACCTTTGTTTCTTTTAACTCTTTCCTTACAAGATTTAACTAATAAATAAATGATAAAATCGGATTAACATTACCGAAGACCAGAAAATCAATCAAATGATCAGGACATGTAACTCTTGTTTTGTCAACTTTTTGACTTTTTGTATCCGTTGCTAGTACTCTGGCCAAAGACCTTTTGTTTCGAGCCAAGGATGTACACGATGAAAAAAGGATTCATGACACCAAGCACAGAGGTGCTGAGGCCAAACCAACTCTTTTTACATTGAATGGTTTTATAGCTGTCACCATAATATTAATGTGCAAATGAAAATATATGTCGTAAAGAGTGTATTGTGTAAAAGATGGTCAAAGATGAAAATGACCTTTAACATGTTGTTGAGTGACATGGTCTCAACAGGAATTAAACCCTGTTCTAGCAAACGGCAAATCCGTTTCCGGGGGAAATAAGGGAGATAAATCGTCATAGATTGTATCTTTTATCTGGACTGTGTAGTTAAATTAGTGTCCCTTGAAAGCGTATATATGCTAGTAGTATTATTACACTCTTAAAATTATGATATAATGATACATGGCAAAAACAACAACAACAAAATTACAACAAAAATCGTTGGCTGTTCTTATTTGTATATATTTGTATTCTGAAGGTTTTTTTTGTATGCACTCTAATTTATTGCAAGACAGATTCTTTGGCAATATTCATTTAAATTTTCAACCACTGTCAGACTTCAGAGGAGGCAATTGCAATGGAATTTATTTTCTTGACTCACTTTTCTCTCCATCTATTTAAATTTATTTATCGTCGGTGACAGTTTTCGTATGACCGACGCCCCTTAAAGAGTTTTGTTATTTTTAGTTGTATGGTATAGTGGCACATAAAGGAAATTAACTGGTTCTGTTACATGTCCTCTTTGTATAGCATCGTTACTTGTCCTCTTTGTATAGCATCGTTACATGTCCTATCTGTATAGCATCGGAACATGTCATATCTTTATAGCATCGGTACATGTCATATCTTTATAGCATCGGTACATGTCATATCTTTATAGCATCGGTACATGTCATATCTTTATAGCATCGGTACATGTCATATCTTTGTAGCATCGGTACATGTCATATCTTTGTAGCATCGGTACATGTCATATCTGTATAGCATCGGTACATGTCATATCTTTATAGCATCGGTACATGTCATATCTTTATAGCATCGGTACATGTCATATCTTTATAGCATCATTACATGCCATATCTTTATAGCATCGTTACATGTCATATTTTTATAGCATTGGTACATGTCATATCTTTAAAGCATCGGTACATGTCATATACGTAAGACAATTAGTGAGAGAGTATGGGATCATGACCTGATATTTACCAGTCCATCACACCTACACTAGTTAACTAATCCATCCCAATCTAAATCATTAACTTTTTGAATAGATCTAGACACTTAACTTCACAGGCTTGTCACCAATAACTAGCTATCCTTCTATCTATTTATTTATCGTCGATACCAGTTGCCCAAATGGCCGACGCCCCGCTGTAGACTTTATTTATTTAAGTTGATATAGAAAGCATCGATTCCTGGGAAGAACTTGATTCTTTTTCGCACTGATACATGGGACTCGAGGGATACGAGGGATACGAGGGATAATTAGTAATGTTAGTATATGAGCGGAAGATTGAACTCACGACCCCTGGATTGCCAGCCTAGCGCGTTACCACTGGTCCACTGTGCCGCCCCTAACTACCTGGAATGTCAGAGTAATAACAGGCAAAAGACACTTATGGCTTTTCATATATGAAGAATGCAGTTTATGGGGTAACCATAAATCCATAATTCTATTCTGTGGACAAGATCCGCATCAATGAAGATAATAAAATGTTTTAAGCTCACTAGATTTCTTTTTACAAAAATAAAGATAGCAATATTATTTTTTTAATAATAATCCGATTATTTAAACACTAGAATAATTATATTCTTTCTTGAGGAAAGTCTGTACAAGGATGATAAAAGATTTTTTACACGTTATCGCACCAGAACATGTGTGCGCAAAAAGTTTTGTTTCTCATAAAACAGAATCTAACCCAAAAATCTATTGTCCAAAATGAAAGAGGAATAAATATGAGGTGATTAGGATAATATCAGAATTCACAGACTTGTTTCTAGGAAACGAATTCCACTGTGATAAAACGAAAGTTATCTGCACCGCCATGTATACCTGTAACACACTTATGCAGTTGGAACACATATCGTCTGTATTCGCCTTGCAAAGGATTCCTTTTTTAAATCTAACACTACATTTTTGTTGGATATATCTATATTTTGGATTCATCGGACTAAAATTTATATGAAGGTAATTTTTTTCAAGTCGTTCATTTTGTTTTTAGTCTTTAGTTGTTCATGAGTAAATCAATTTATAAACTAATGCATAATATAAAAAAAACCTGGTAGATTTAATATCTTTAATAGTTATAATAGTGATTCTCATCATTATCATCACCATTATCATAATCATCATCGTCGTCGTCATCATCATCAGCATCATTTAATCAGAAATAGCAACTTGTAACTCGAAAAATGATTTTTCTGTTTATTTATTCAACAAATCCTTATGACAGTTTGAAAATTGTACGTCAATGATGTGTTTCATTTTTAATAGGCAATGGAAACAAATTATTCTGAAAAGGACGAAGCAGAGAGCTTTCTTGGGAAAGGTAAGAAACAACTCAGTAACCCTAACTGTACTACGTTCAACTTGTAGTAATAGCTTTAACAAGAATGTTCGTTTTAGAAAATGAAGATACGGGATAGTTCACCATGATTGTAAATTTTATTTTTTAAGTTTTTTTCCTATCTAAAAGTTTGTTTTTTTGTCTTAGTATTATGGTATTTATTTCACTTGTAAAAACAATAAATGATTCAAACACCATAATTATACTTTGAAAAAAAATATTGATAAATAAAGCGAATATAATATTTATTAATGTTCGTACTTCAGAAAAAAAAAAGATTTAATGTTTTGAATTATCTTACAAACAAATGGCTGCATTCTGTAATCTGGAAATTCCCTTCTGCTGCAACCGTCTTAAAATAGACGTGACGTGATCAGAATCAAAGCGCTAAAAGTACCATCAGCAATTAGTTACTATTTTAACCTGTATTTATTACAGAAGTTACAACTAGTCATTATGTCCACAAAACTGAAAGAAGTAAATGTCAGAACCATTCATGTGGTTTTGCGTTTTCGAAACCCAGTCTGAAGCGACCGCACCACTGTCGAAGGTGATGTATAGAGTTCGCACATATTTCCATTCATATCCCAAATGCTCTTCAGGCAACTTCAGTCCCTATGGTTACGTCAAGTTAGTGATAAAAATAGTTAGAACTTTATTGCAGTTTCACAAATTATCTTAACAATTATTTTGTAACAAACTAACTGCAAGCATCATATGTATTTTTTAATGTTTTGTTTGTTTGTTTGTTTGTTTGTTTGATGGATGGATGGATGGATTTTAGGGGGGTGTTAGATAAAACTTTTTTTCTATCTCGAGTCAGAATCTTACAATTATATAATGTTATCAACTAGCAATACCGAAGTCTTAAGTCTATCATGACAACATTACATACAAGTGCATCTTTATAGAACTTTGCAGGCTATTTCTTTTTAAAATTCTAACTCGTAATTACTTTTAACAGATGTGGAGAGGTGTTTTGTATGTCGTGTTTGCAGTATAAACGTCGATTGAATTCCATGGCCCAGCCAGATCCTAATGGTGTACTCGTAAAGGTAGCAATAGCAATTCTTTTCATTTTCTGTATGGAAATATTTCTAGCATCATTTAATCATACTTTTCTGCGTAAAGTGTAAGGTCCGGTGATTATAACAAACATATGGTTAAGTTTTTTATTAAACTAATATCTGGTCCCTACGTAAGCTAACGGAGTTATGGTAATTGTTTACGTGATCTGTAAAACTTTTTAAAACATGTTTCATTTGTTTCAAATCTCCGTCATGCATCAATGAAAATGTTGTTTTAAGAGCACCTTCGAAGTGATATTTCTTATCTTGCATATCATGTGACAATACAAATACCTATATTTTCTCTTGCAGGTGTGTCTGTCATGCTATAACGATAGAGGTGAAGGTCAAATAGGCTGCACCAAACGATCACATACAGAACTTTTCCATCAGTTCCGTCAACAGTGCAAAGATGAGGCAACTATTAAAGAAAGTTCTGTGATACCGAATTCTGTGGTCGAACAACCTGTTATCTCGAAAGAACGGTTTATACTTTCAGAAGTTACTTATGACGTCATTTGTTATATTAATTTTGTCCTCCTGTATTTTGAATTTTTAAAAAACATAAATGGTTGAATATACTTTTTAAGAGTTCTGCAAGTAGCACAAATAGTATTTTACTTAACTTAGGTATCAAATGATTCACACTTAAAATATTTCAGTTGCAGAATTGATTTTTCAAAAGAATGTGAGAGACTTCGCCAAGGGTTTCAGAGATCAATGTCTGAATTTGAAGCACTAAATACATTGCTTAAAGTCAAGTATGGTGTACGAGTCCCGCGCTGGCAAAAATCATCTCTCTGGAAGGTGAACAAAAATTTGTTTATATGTCGACCTATTTTTTAGGGATTGGTGTTAACACAAAAAAGGTTTTCCATTTACATCAAAACTTGTTTTAGAAACAGACGAAAACAAAAGTCAGTGGTTTAAACGATTTTTAACGAATGGGCGGAATTTCAACATCTGAAAATCAAAACGACCGTCTTGCTACTATTATTAGTAGTTTTTGCTTATGTTTATAATTCATGCTTATTTTTTTTATCTTATGATTGATTGTTATCGGATTAGTCCTCTGCTCAAACAACCAAACATGAAGCATGATCTCATGAATAATTTACATAATTTTTTATAAGCAGTTTGAAAACCATTTATGGCAATGGTAAAACAAAATGCACTTTTTACATTTTTTACATATTCATTTGCATTTTCAGATTGAAAGACAAGTTTCAGCGTGTCGTAAATGCGGTGGACAACTTAAAGATAAGGAAAAGATGCGAAACTGTCGGGTTTGTGGTCTGGCTCTGTGCAAAGCGTGTTCACAGAAAGAACTTCTTTTGTATTTTGAAGATGGACCAAGACACCTGAGAAGTGCAGATGCTCACCTGGCAATTATTCGGTTCGATGGGGTTAGTGGAATGTTTTCTTAAGTTTTACATATAACCCGAATAGAATGGGTCGGTTTATAATTTCTGGTGGTAGCTGTTGTGGAATGAGATTATTTTTGTCTCACTATAAATATTGATCTATTTTCGATCATTAATGTAATCGGAATTTAATAAATGGAATTGTATGGTAACATATCGCGGAGCTCTTTGATTTTTCTAAACATTAGTTTGGATTGATTGACAAAGTTCGTTTTATAAGCGCGGACTGTCATATCTGTCGGTTCTAAGTCACAGCAGCTGTGTAAAGCGCCAGACTCCAATCCCAAAAGTTGCAGGTTCGAATTTCGACAGTAGAAACAGACCGTTGCTTCCACAGCCCTTACTTTTGTCGCCAATCCCGCAAGGGCCCCAAGAAATAGTCACTGAGAATTGCTTATTTTAGTGAAAAAAACTTGTTTTAGAGTCTGTGTAAACTATATTTTAAAAGTAAAATTCTACCTTGATACTCTTGACGCTTCAATGTCTGTGTAGCACAAAGGGGCTGACTGAATATATTTTGTTTTAACAGTGTCCGGAGACTGAACCTCAGTGCTCAATGCTATTGTATTGCTGTTCAGAATGCAAGACAGAAATCACTCGTAGACAATTACAAAATAAATTCTGGTACTTGGAGAATGTAAGATCTAACTTGTTATCGGAGATAGTCGAAATGGATGAACAATTCCGACTTTTAATAGATGACATCGGTGTGTGTATGGGCGAGGTAGGTACACAAAACATGTTTGTTTGAACCATGGCTAGAAATATTTTGAGTTTGAAGAGTTTGCTCCCTTTGCACAACTACAGGCTTTTTTACGTGTGTGAAGTTAGCTATGAGTTGGGACTGGGTATTGGTTATTCATTATCCAGCACAGTTCGAATTCCGGGCCAGCTGGAAGTTGGGTATTGGACCCCGTAGAGCCGAATACCCAGCTGAGATCGAATTCCTAGATAGCTAGGACCTGGCTATTCAACCAAACAAATATGCAGCTGGGTTCGAATTTCAAGCCAGCTGGAAGTTGGGTGTTCGTCTTGAAAGAGCCGAATATCCCGCTGAGATCGAATTCCTTGCTAGCTAAAGTTTTGTATTCAACCATACGAATACCCAGCTAGGTTCGAATTTCCTGCCAGCTGGGGATTGGTATTCAACCCAAATCAGCCGAATGCCCAGTTGAGACCGAATTCCTAGATAGCTAGGAGTTGGGTATTCAATCAAACGAATACCCAGCCTGGTTCGAACTTCCAGCCTGCTGGGAGATTGGAGTTTGAGCCGGAAGAGCCGAATACCCAGCTGAGATCGAATTCCGAGCTAGCTAGGAATTAGATATTCAAACAAACGAATACCCAGCTCGGTTCGAATTCCCAGCCAGCTGGGGATTTGGTATTCAACCCAAATCAGCCGAATACCCACTTGAGACCGAATTCCTAGCTTTCTAGGTGTTGTGTATTCAACCAAACGAATACCTAGCTCGGTTCTAATTTCCAGCCAGCTGGGAGTTGGGTATTCGATCCCGAAGAGCCAGATGCCCAGCTGAAATCGAATTCCTTACAAGCTAGGAGTTGGGTATTCAATAAATGAATACACAGCTCGGTTAGAATTACCAGCCAGCTAGGAATTGGCTTTTAGACGAAAAACGGCCGAATAGCCAGTTGAGATCGAACTCCTAGCTAGCTAGGAGTTGGGTATTCAACCAAACAAATACCCAGCTCGGTTCGAATTCCCAGCCAGCTGGGAGTTTGGTATTCGACCCGGAAAGGTCAAATACCAAGCTGAGACCGAGTTCCTATCTAAGTAGGAGAAGGGTATTCAGTAAACGAATACCATGCCAGGTTCGAATTCGAATTAAACTAATGGAATTAAGGCAATTCACATTCGTTTTTTTTTTGAAAACCCAACTCCTAGCTAGCTAGGAATTCGATCACAGCTTGGTATTCGGCTTTTTGAGGTCGAATACCCAATTCCAGCTCATATTCGAACTGAGCTGGATAATTAATATCCAATACCTAGTTCCCAACTCATAGCTTACTTCACACATATCTTCTTCAAAAGTTTTTTTCACAGGTGGCGTTCTAGGATGTTCATTTGTTAGTTAGTTAACGTATTTATGTTTGTTGTTGTTTTTTAATATGATTTTTGAAAAAGGTAACATCAAAGATGCGTTATTTTAAAAAGCCACATATATGTTAAATGGCTGAAAGGTATTTCCTTTCTATATCTCTTGGTGACTTCTTTTGACTCTGTTTTCTCTTGTAACTAAAAGAAAGGATTTCTTTAAACTCGGAACTCTGAGCATATTATTATATTATGTGACCATTTTTCGCTGAAATTATTCTGATCTTATGTCTATAAATTATTTTAGTTGAAATCAACCTTAGAAGACTGCGAAGATGTAACAAATTGTCATACCACAGCCCTCGGGGAGAAGTTATGTTCCGATACATGTCCTGATTTAGTCACAAGGGAAGATCGCATAAAGTTATGCAAAGTAATATTGTTTATCCTTTTTCTCATTATCGTCTGCATTTTTCTCTTTGTTGTAATTTGTTATATAACAAATGTACACATGTCTGTTATGCTATGTAGCTTGTATTTTCTTCATTTGATACCTCACGATGGGATAGATATACGAATATGCTGTCACGTTGATATAAATATACAGGTATGTTTGCTATCACAATGGGATAAATGTACGGGTGTGTTACCTATCACGTTTGGATAAATATACAGGTATGTTTGCTATCACAATGGGATAAATGTACGGGTGTGTTACCTATCACGTTGGGATAAATATACAAGTGTGTTTGCTATCACAATGGGATAAATGTACGGGTGTGTTACCTATCACGTTGGGATAAATATACAAGTATGTTTGCTGTCACAATGGGGTAAGTTTACACGTGTGTTTGCTATTACGACGGGATAGATTAACGAGTACGTGTGCTTTCACGAAGGAATAAATGTACGAGTGTGTTGCTATCACACAGGGATAAATATACGAGTATGTTTTCTATCACAATAGGATTAATTCCTGAGTCTATTTGTTATCACGATAGGATAAACATACCAGTAGTGTATGCTATTATGATAGGATATTACATGTACAAATATGTATGTTGTCACGATTGAATAAACATATGAGTACGTTTGATTTGATATTTGAGTTTATAGAGAACACATTGATTGGTTAACATTGATTATCTTATTGGATAACAATCATAACATGTTTTAGTAATGAGTCTTAGTGTCTGTCCTGTTTTTTTTTTCAGATAAAACATTCAGTATGTGTTGTTTTTTTTACTTTATCTTTGTAGCAAAATGTTCACCAGAAGTTAGACGAATATTGGAAAATGTTCAGGACACTTAAGTCAACAATAAAACAAGGCAATGCTGACCTTAAAGGACAAAATTTTAAGCTTGTGAAGAATTATATATCAGTATGTATAAATAGTATATTAGTATGAGTTTTTATAGTTAACATCTATGGAATTTCACATTCTCTTAAAGGGTGTTCTAAAATAACAACTTTCAAAGGAGACAGCTTATGTCATAAATAGGCTGTCTAAAGTGTTTTCACTTCCGACTTGAACACAAAAAAATGTCTATGAATGGTATGACTTAAGTGGCTTATGAGGGATGGGGTGGGGGAGGCTAATATAACCAAATTCTCAAACAAAAAGTAAGGTTTTCAATATCAGTGCCTTGTTTTCTTTTTACTGATGACAAATATTTGTCAAATACAAAACGTCTACGACTGTGCACCTGCTTGTTTCATTTTCAGGCAAGATGCCATGTTTATAATGAAACGAAGAAGAAACTTTATCAATACCACGGCTAAGACGAATTTGAATTGTTTCAAGACAGTTGTATGTTGGATATACTGCGCAATACCTGCCGTGTATTAGTATATCCATCTTCCATCTATGCGATAACTGTAGAACATGTCTGTGACACACTCCTTCGAAGTTGGTACCCAGCCTCGAGCCTCTAAACTTGAAGGAGACGGACCATCACACTTTCATGCCTCAAACATACACACTGTTGAATTTCAAACTTCGCTTGATAGAAAACAACATGCGGAAACTACCAGCTTTGTAATCCCCACATATATAAGGATGTTGATTGATGATTTATTCCAACAGATATTCACCATCTCTGACTGTGAAATTTTATTTATTTTCATTACTTTATCTTATTTTACACAATATTTATAATTTCACTGACCTGTCGGGTCAAAAAAACAACAGTAAATTATAGTTTTCATTTCCGTTTCCTGAGTTATATTTTTTTCCCTTTCGGTATAAATACTTTTTTGTCCATCATAAATCGGCATCGTCTGATTAGGTCTGCTCTGCTATTGAATAAGTAACAATTTTTATTAACACCCCTTGAAACGCCGCATTGCTCTGTCCAAACTGAAAGATTGACACGTCCATTTTAGGAATTTAGGGAAACCGTTAATTACGCAAAATCTTAGTAATAACGATTTTCAATATGATGAAATTTCATTTTTCTGATCATTTGAATACAAGACCTCAATTATATTTCTCATATTTAACAGATGCACAACGACATCAAGTAAGAGACGAATTATTTTGGTACGGTAATCCTATAAACGATAACTCATCTGTATTTAACAATAGGAAGAAGACAGTTCTCTCCCTTTGCTCAAACGTTAGCTCTTTCGTCAGTAGCCTTTTATAATCATTACAGAATGTTTGGAAATAATTAAAATTTGCCTCCTATAATTCTGGGATCTCTGGATCAAAAGTTAATGCTCTCAAGGACATATTTTCTGGAGACGGCTTCCGATCAATAACTTTAAAATGATTAACCAAGGGGTCTAGAACTTAGTTGAGCATGATGGGTGAGTGACCTCTATTGAGTTTGGACTCACTGGAACCAAAGAAAAGCAGACTGAAAATGGTTTCCGATTTATAACTCAAAACAGCTATACCCAGGATTCTTCAGCCTTATAGGATGGTTAGGCATGGCAGGTAGATAACTCCTTTCGATTATGGTGTGAAAGGTCAACTCACAGCGGCTTGCACTTGGAAATCGGTTTCCGATCAATAACTTAAGAACATTATACTTCGTAGAAAGCTTTCATATTACGTAGAAGATTCCTTTTTTTTATTTGGGCTTGCTATGTCAAAGGTCAAGCACACTGGGGCCTGCATTCTGAAAAATTGATTCCGGTTATTAACTCAAGGAAGAATTTAACAACTGAACGAAGTACTCTTATGTAAGGAGAAGAAAGATTTTTGCACCCAGTTGGTCAAAGGTCAAGGTCACAGGGGCTCATGTTGAAGTCAAAGAGAAGAGTGTAGCAAACATGTTTCGTAATCATGTCTTGTTTAAACAGTGATGGTTATTGTATATATATGGCAGTTCCTTTGTCTTCCATAATGTCATATATATTATGAAATATAAATGCAAGTTGATATTTTAAACCACTGCGTAAGACATTGATGTTTTTATGTTAATCACGTGACGCACCGGTGATGTACGTCACCAATATCTTAAATGACGAGAACAATAAAAGAGTACATAAAATCAGTGTTAAAAAGTAAAATCTAGGGACATTTCTAATATTCAAGGCTGAAAGAGAACTTGCGTTTCTTTTTTCCGCAAGTATATAATGATACGTGTTTCTTTCTGTTCTATACGATGCTTCTTATTCGGTTATTTCTGTATTCATATCTTTCACTCTAACATCGGTGCGGATGGAATCTAAACAAAAGTATTCGATACATTTTCTGTATAAATGGACGACAAATACAAACAAACAAACAAACAAGGGATGGTTAACGTCTATTTATTATAACAAGTTCTCCCATGTTTTATTTCAGCGGGACAAACATAAAAAAACAATTTCATTATAACAACAAGAAAAAGAAAACTCTGTCTATTTACAAACGTCATGTATAATATTGAACTCTTGAAGTTCTAAACTGCCTACAAAAAATAACGATGCGATGTAAGTATTTCACAACCACAGTTTACTAAAATTTGAAATAAGAGGTTTTGTTTTATGTTTTTCAATATTTTACTGCAGTAATGATACAAGAATGATAAACTTGAGTGGAAAGTATTTTTATGACTAAGTTTAACTATCTACTTTGATTGATCTCGTGATTTCATAAACGTTTATCACTTGTTACACATTTACAGATGTATATATCAGCGATTATTTTTACCCGTTAGAAACGATATTCTAGGATATAAAAAGAACTCACATGGTTCCAAATATTTCTAAAAATTGTGGAGAAGGAAAAAATACCATCAGAAGTTTGACCTTTCCAAGGACATTTAATTTAAGGTCAACTGCAGCGGCCAAGCTGTATTTCTATTTCAAAAGGGATAAGGCACATGTATTAAACATTTTGGTATTTTGAAATAGAATTAGTAATACATCTATTATTCTTAAAAGTATAACTTTATATTTCTTGTACACTATGGCCAGTCAGCTAGCTTGTAACGAACAGATATAACAAATATCGTCGACTATATCAGCCAATTTGATATTTTACTTTTAAAGGTTTGACTATACCAGCATTACCAAAAAGGAAATTTTTATCTGACACACATTCAATGGCAATTTTAAATTCGTCTCCGAATCATCTTCTGTATCGTTCTCAAATAATGTTCAACAATTTCATATTATAATTGTCTAAACGTGTATCAAATTGTCTTGTAAGCGTTTATTCAAGCAAGAAGTTACTACAGCTTGATATATTAATTTCATTCTTTTTTTGCTCTAAACGCTGGGAACCATAGTTCCCTTACTTATTCTAAGTTTTTAGAATTTAATGACAAAAACGTAAGGCCCTTCGTATTTGCTTTAAATTTCCATAACGTTACATATTTTATTGTAAGAAATGCATACACACAAAAATTCAAAGGAATGTATTCTGTCTATATAATAAAACATACTTGATATCAACATGTAAAATGAAAGAAAATATATATAAACAACCTTGCTATTATATACAGAATGAGCGTGAAAAATAATTCATTTAAATAGACAGAAAAAATCAACAAGAGATATGTACAAAATACAAAAAAATATCATACAAAATCAACGATATGCATTCACAACGGGCGAAACATGTTTACTGTAGCACTGAAAAGCGCTTTCAAAATCTGGGCATTTTGCCAAGGAACTCTACCTGCATGTTTTCCGCGTGTTTTAAGCCTTCCACTTGAGCCTAAACTTCTTTTCTGTAAATTTCTGTCAGCCTCCAATATTTCAATATTTGGTTTTATGGACACATACATTAGCTGTTATTTTGTGACATTTCTACTTATATAAAGTTTTCCGGAAAATAATTATTGAAAACAAAATTCCTTTAAATGAAAATTGAAAATGCCTAAAACTATCTAACAAAATAAGCATTTGCCTCTATTTAAAAAATAAAGTTTGAAAATAAACACAAATTGCATCTTAAGAACTGGCCATAGTAAAAATATTCTATAGAGCAGTATTCTATATCAAACTGCTTTTTGATTCTATTTCATTTGCACGATGTTTTGGGGGAGAGAGGGAGTTTGTTGTGGGTGAGGGCAGGCTTCGTCCAAAAAACATCATGGCATAGACTGTTTGCTCTAAAATATAAAAATAAAAACAGAATTATTCTAAACATGCACCAAAGATCTGTTCGTGTATACAAAACATGTGACAGAAAACAGATTGACATATCTTCGTTTTATCTTACTACAAGTTAAACTTTTTCCTATTTCTTATTGTTTACATCTACTCTTGAAAAAAAAACATATCAAGTTCTATGTTGTCAAATGAACTCAATACATTCGATTAAAATTTGAGATTTTTTTCAGTATGGAAAATATTTTCCTCGGTTATGTTGTTGTTGTTGTTTGTGTTTTTTTGTGTTATAACGGCATAGTAAAAGGCTTAATAATAAAACAGTCTCAATCTTAACAATATAACAGAATTAAGAAAATATATCACACAAAGTAATATCACTGGGTAAGCTTACAAACTGTATTATCTTGAAATCAGGTATTTGCTAATTAAATAATCAATATAACAAGAAACTTTCTGACTAATACAAACACACACACTCATATATACACATGTACATGTATATGCCTGTGTGCAGAAAAAGAGCAGGTCGTATTAACATAAACAGTAAACATAACACTTAATATTATCTACATACATGTACAGTGTGTTTTGTATAAACAAATAACGAACCAGGACAAGAAGTCATCATCACAAATTTCAAATCTGCACTAGACTGTTACTTCACTGAAAATGAGCCTCGCTTTGGAAAAGGTAACCTTGTTTCAAAATGAATACAGGGTGAGTATTCCTAACAGTTCCACTGACAAAGTCCCTAAAATTCTATATTTTTGTCAAAACTGACCTAAAATTGTTTACACTTTTTAAAATATGTTTGATTATATTTTACAAATATTTGAAACACATGCCCTATAGCAACTTAAATTCACACATTTTTTTAAATCACCGAGACCCCGACAAAAACATAAAAAACTGATTTACGTATAGATGCAAGACAAAAGACACCGCTATTATTTCAATCAAGTGAAGTTATTGCAGCGAATTTATTGCATATAAAACATTTACTTTAACAAATTAAAAAAAAAGATACCGAAATAATGGTGAAAAAAATATATAGAATTCAATTTTGATAGTAACTAGCAATGCACAGTAAAAAAGTGTGTATCTCTTTATAAAACTTGAAAAAAAACAACAACATTAAAGTCATGTATTATTTTTGCTTACTACGCGTTCTTTTCTTAATAAAACCTGGAGTTACCTCCCACTGGTCCTTTCATTTGGACTGATCTGACCATTTCGTTTGGTTCTGTATGGCAGAAATTTACCTAATGATCATGTGTTATAAAACATTGAGTTTAGCTCAAATGTCGTAACACAATGCCAACATTCTTCCTAGATATTAAATATTTATATGAAATTCAGGATTCTCAAACGTTAACCCCATGCAATAACAAAGGTAAAACGGAAGTTTATCAGACGAGCTTTTGACACCGACATGAATTTACAGGAAATTCCGGTACAACTTGTGTAAAACTATATTTAGCGTGAGTCGTTCATTTCAGAAAATGTACTTATTTTAAATACGATGTCATAATTGAATCTTTTACATTTCATGGCAAAAATAACTGGAAGCAAATAACTGAAACATGTGCAAATATTATTCTTTGAACAAAGATCTTGCCAACAGAACCATCAAGGAATATGCAAACCTATTGCTGAAATAGTAAGAAATTAGAAAAAAACTTGCAATTTAATCAACACTGCTTAAAACATGTTGTTATAATCTTGTAAACATAGCAATCATATAAGATATTATCTGCGTGTATTGTAACAGGTTATTATTACAGTAAACATCAGAAAATATGTATGGTGGTATGCATATAAGATATTGTATGTGTGCGTTAAAACAGAATTGTATTACAGTAAACATTATAAAATATTTATGTTTTTATTTCTCTCATGATATATCGCCTTTCACTTTGCGTCATGGTTTTGTTCGTATAAATCACTTTGTCTCGATTTCAACTGCAAACGATAATCGCAAACTATCTTCTTTGCAATCGATAATCGCGGTTGGTATCGGTTTGGCAATGTAACTGAAAACCACCTTGCACTGTTAGCGATAAATTTCCCTCGACTGCGATCGATAATCGGATAAACGGCCATACATTGAAACAGAAGATCCATATTCCTCGTTCACATGAGACATCGTTCCTCGTTCATATGGATAGCACACCACTTTCATGATAAAATATGCCTATCAGCATTCAATTAATATTAAAGGACTCGAATGTGCATACTGCTCTTGTTTTCCATTCAAACGCGAGCAAATGAAACACAATATTAAAACCATACTATTATTACAATTCCATCGAATCCAGAAAACTTGTAAGCATGCTTTCAAACACACCTTTGTCTTCGAAGACGTTTGGTCTTTGCTCCATCTCTCACTCAGAAAATGACACATTTTAACTTAACAATCAGTACAGATCTTAAAATCTGTTTACATGTTTCCCGGATAAATTAATGCTCTATTTATGGGCTATATCCGAATTCCAGGTCATTTCCGAAAAATATGCAAGGGGTTTTCTTCCGGTTTCTTGAAACATTTTATTTATATGCACATGGACGCTGGTTAAATATTTTTCCTGCTCTCTGTTTAATTCGATCTGATGTACAAATCCTTATTATGTATTTTTTCCCTCCGAAGATCGTGAAGAAAATAAGCATATATGAAATGTCAAGCATTTAGAGCATATATATTTGTCTTTGCATCTTTTTCAATATGCTACACAAGTAAATAAGACACTGTTTCAAGTGTTGTCAGAAAATTTCAACAGCACTTTTCTATTACTTATTCTCCTCTTCATGATCACGTGGTTTGTTGTTTTGATTATGCAACGCCCGATACCTGAAAAATATATATAGATCTAGTTTATGAACAGAACAGAACAGAAAAGAATAATTTATTCAACATAACTTAGTCTAAACATAGGTTAGTCTCCAATTCACCTTTACGCAAATGCACACACAGATATTGTAAAAAGAAGTTGAGTTATTTCGAGAAAAATCTATAAACCAAAAAGTTATCAAACGTGTGTAATGTAAAGAACTTAAGTGTGCTTTGCGGTGTTTATATACATATGCGAATTTACTGAAATGTTAAAATCTCGAATGCAAGTGGAATATACGAGTATATATGTATTCTAAAAAAAAAACATTGTTCAAAAGATTGTCATTGTTACTTCACACCAGATAAGTTAAATTAATATTGAAACTTCAATGAACACGAAAAATCTCAAACATTTTTCTTTTCTCTATATGGTGTTTTGTAGGTCTATCTTTCCATTTTGCTCGGACACAAACAAAAGCTGATCTAAGCATGCGTTTATTTACAATGTTATTGGGTCTCAAAGGATGTAAATAAAATCTGAGATATAAAGAAACTGAATAACAAGTGTGGTGTTTTATAATTGTTGACTCACCATATTGCTTGAGCGTTTTATATTTCGCGTGTTCTTATTTTAGTGAACGTCTGACTTTTTATTTGAGTGTATTCTGTAAAATCTTCATGCCGGAAAACTCCATTAAAATTCACCTTCTTAAGGCAATAAATTATCTCACTGAGATACACATCACTCCATTATTACTGCTTTTTTTTTTACAAAACTAGATAAGGCTGAATTCACAACACTTCAATGTGCCCAACAGTCTTTCAGTGACAGTCAGTGATATACACATGTCGTTCTCTTGCCATATTACATGGACACTTCGACCTAGATTTAAAGAAAAAGCTCGTAAAAATATATTAAACTTCATAACTGTCTTATTTTACCCCTTGAACGAATATTTCTTAAGTTTGATTTTATTATAAACCTATTTTGAGTACATGTTTAATTATCTCAGCGAAAAGGCCGGGCGACCGTGTGATTAATTTCGCCACAGACCTTGACCTTCGGAAAGAAAAGAGACTGCTGCAGGTTTGTGAAATAATTCTAGACCCAAGTCCCTTTTTTGTAATTCTAAACAATGTCTTAAAGTGGTCTCGATTTATCGGACACACCGATTATCGAACGTTAAGGTTATTTCCATCATCCATCGTTAGCGATTTTGTTTTAAAAAATCGATTTCAGGATGAATTCCCTAAGCTTTGACGTAACTCGAACAACTTACTTAAAAAAATATTGCATGTTTGTTTAATGTTTTGTAGCAGACCTTTTCTTGAAGAACATCGATTTCATCTGCAGACAAATCTACAAAGAATAGCTCGATATCTATGCATCTCAAAAATACATCTATAACTATAAATCAAGTAGCACGGTTGCCATGGTGTCTTGGCTGTTACTAATATTTTCTGTTATCGAAAAGATTTTTGTCCTAGAATATAATACACTTCTCTACAGATATTAAGACAACTCATTGTGTTCTGCACAGTAGGACACAGTCACACAGAGCTGAGAAAAAGAAAAGCATTGGTCTCGTTTTATCTTATATGTGTTCCGTATGTTTCCAAACAATGAAACTACTTTGCTTGGATGGGTTAAGTTAATTAGAGTAGAAAATTTCGAAAGACACTGAGACATAAAATGGGGGGAAAGGGCAAAAACTGTCTGAAAACAGACAAGGGTGCTATTGTTTAGAAGTGAATGAACTTCATAGGATTTAGAACCGTCTGTTCTTATGCACTTGAAGATCATCGTTGAAACCATATTACTCAGTATTAACCCTCACTTCGGAGGAGACATGTTGCATTTTTCTTTCCATTAAGACACAAGGTTCTTTTTAAAAAAGAACAACAACAACAACAAAAAACAATAACAACAACTAAGGTTTATCAATGGTACAATCTCACTGAATAAAAACGTTTCTAATTACTGGTATACATACGGGTATTTTACCTGCATCCCCACATTGTATAACTTCTCTCTACTAAACCACTGAGACGCAAAATCGCCCCTGACTGTAATTCTAAACATAGTAAAGGTTAGGTAGGTCTTGTGTAAAAGAAGACCTTTTCCAGACTACTTCTATGACCTTTTAACCCCATTTGACATTAGAAAGATTGATACAAAAGTTGACTGAAATGTAGGACAAAATCATAACAATTGTAATATTAAATCTGATACCTGTAACAACTTAGATAAGAACTCCAATAAACGCAGCGGTAGGAAGTTCATCTGAATATATATATAAACAGAATCTATAAACATACCTAAAGTCTCCCCAACGAATTTATTGGTTTTTAAATTGATAAAAAGAGTGACATCTTCATTGTCAGGCTTGAAATAAATGAGCACTAGAACATTCTTGAGTTGGTGTAAAAGACTTAACGACACTCGAAGCTGGGACGACACGGGTTCTTATTTACCTTAGCGTTTGGTTGTTAAACGAAAAATTAAATCGAGGTCGAGATGGTTCCCGGTGTACGATGCAGTCTGTCTTTTGTCATGCGATGTTCACGACACTGACGACTGATTTTCGGTTGTCGTAACATATTCATTCGGAACCCTTTTGTGATATAGCTAGTGTTGTAACGTGATTGTTACTGGCAAAACAAATTGGCAGGGGCTCACAAATTTAATAGGAATTGATTAAACTTAGGACAAAACCTGTATAACAAACGAAAATGACAGAAAAAATCAACTCTGAATAATTTTTCATGGTACTCATATTTTAATATGCCGTATATATCTTTAGAATAATTGTCCTTATTGTAGTCGTGAAACGAACGAGTCAAGTCTGCCATAAAGGTAAGTTATGAGATAAAAAGGGAAATAACTGAATAAATAATGGAAGAAAGCCTCGCTTTATCAGCAGCAGTCGTCATTCATATTCTGCACTTGAATTCAAGAAGCTTCTCATTAGAATTATAAGTACAAATATGACAATATTACTTATGATAATAGTGTTAATCAATGTTTTTACTAATAATTTCACTGCCATGTTATAATAATAATATTATTAATAATAATAATAAATTTATTATAATAATAATTATTATTATTATTATTACCAATCATATTCATTTTATTATCATTATTATTACAATGTTTTATTACAATTACTTCGCCTTCAAAAGTAAAGACCTGCTTCATAGTCATGCAAAATTGCTCAAATGTGCAAATATCTTCATGGTCTCCAGGAAATTAACATTAAATATAACTTTTATATAATGGTATGCTACGTGAACTTTATGCTTTCGTGACGGTGAAAGAAGGTCGCAAAACGTTAGCTGAGTATTTGCTCTCTCTGATGAACTGGTGGTATTATTACTTATATTTAAGAGGATACATCAGCTATACAGGGTTTGAAATAAGACTCTTAGTAAAAGTTTCAGCTGAGTTACCGCCCCGCTTTACTTAAGAGTTGTTTCAGCAGTTGTTAGAAAATTTCTATGACTTTCGATGTCTCTGTCAACTTCTGACTGAACTGTACTTATGAATTTAGCATCTATACATCCTCTAACTTTTATCCTAAGGTTTTACATAGAAATCAGAGGATTGTTCTAATCTGTTGGCCACCATAGCAATAAAAATACAATAAGTAACAGAATTTATGATTGGTGGATTTTGTAACTTAACGTCTGGACGAGAACTCACAGTATAATACGAGAGCGATACGGCTGCAAAATTTACACTTTCTGTGTACATTACATTTTCAAGTGAAACGTTACTTTTGGTTTCAAATATATATATATATATTTTTTTTTTTGCAAAACCTGAATCAAATTTCTAAAGGACTTGTAAATCTGTTGTTCGCGGCGGAAGTGTTCCTTCCTTTCTTTTCCTATTAAAATTATTATGATAATAATAATAAAAGATATATTGTTGTTTTTGTTCTGAGTAAATTTCCAAATTTCATTGGAAAATACCGATCGTGCAGCTCGGTCATTATCGTGATTTTCCGAGAGAATGGGTGATGACGTCAAAGCAGGAAATATATACAAAAACACTGAACCCTCTTCCAACTTTACAACACGCACTATTTTAACATTTCAGTTCTACTGACTTGATAAAGACAAGTGGCCGACTTTTGGTAAAGTGTATGAAATTAAAACAAAATAAAACCGCGAAAACGTCATGAATTACAGTTTATTTCATAACACATTTGCATGTCATTTCTAACAAGAATATGCCTTCGTAATTTTCTCACTAAATATGAAGAAAATCGTGTTTCTTTTGACAGAATACAACATGATTAGTTAGTTAGGACATAACACAACAAAAGATAAAGAAAGTCAAATCTTAACAAGATGGTGTGCTATGAAACTGGATTTGTACTTTACGAGCGCTCATAACACTGAGACAAGTTTCGGGCGACGAGCTAAAAATGTGATATGTTTCACAGATGCAAGTTTTACAAGAAACTCTATGATTTTCATATAAAAACTGAGATCGATGTATGCTTTCACTGTTGTATGGCTGTTTTAACGTGCATATTTCATATAAACTGACATAGTATTCGCAATGGTTTGCATGTTACATATGATACAGCGCATTTTCTCCGTTTATTATATGTATTTTTTTTCAGTTAAGATTGTAACATGTTGTTGACCCAGTTGTTTCATTGGTATGTTACATCTGCTCATACACAATTCCCTTCTGTTTCATGTTTCATACCTATGTGTTTTCCTTCATGTTACATACATGAAACAAAAAGTTCTATATGTAAATTCAAATCAGACTGTTTTGTTATCTTTTAAAAACAAACATTTTTGTCGGTGTCTCAAGTGCATAAGCAACTCTGTTATCACACAGTCTTCACTTTGCAAGCTATAAATTACATTTCCTTAAATTTGAATAAATTAACTGTTTTTGTTCGACTATAACACCAGCAGCAAAATTAACTGATACTTATAGGTTACTTTCGCTTTCGTGATATCACGTGAATGGAACAATGTATAAAATGCATTAAAAAGCGTATATAGTCTGGTAGTTTCTTGTATTATCGTCTGAAAGTGTACTCCGTTTGTCAACAACAACAACAACAAATCTTTAACTGAATTAATTATTTATACAATGTTTATAGCCTAAACAGACAGAAAGTTTTACAGAAGAACAATGGGTGAAACCGGATTTTTTCTGTCATGTTTTAACATTAACCATTTTTAGACACATACATTCAATATTTTTCACAAATAACTCTAACAATTTAGTCTAGGAAGGATGTAGGTGAATATTTCTTTGTACATTTCGTATAACATATTTTGCACGACACGGAAAACCGTGTTCAAACTAGGGATTGACTTGTGCAACGAAGCTTGCAAAAAAATAAGGTCACACTAATTACACATTCACTTTCATACATCTTAATGATTTTAGCCCAGTTTTCTCCATAATACCGCTTTTACCACCTCGTATTCTGATGATATTTAACGGGCATGAAAAGTACGTCTTCACATGTCGTTGTATGAAAGAGAAGAATTTAAATTTCAGCGAGCCTAAATGCACACATTTTCAGCTATATTACAAGTTTTATGCAAAATGTAAATTACAACTTCTTAAATGAACATATAATATGTATGTAAACATTTTTATGTATTTATACCTAGATATAAACATGTATGCATTTTTTTCAACCGCCGTTACGGAAAAGCAAAGCATGCATATGTTCTTCTTGTTGCTGTTGTTGTTGTTGTAATGATGAAGACGCAGTTGTTGTTGTTACTACTAATGATAATTGAAGTTGTTGGGTGTGTGTTGAAGTCTTGGAACTAAGTTGTTCTTGAGTTAAATCAAGCTTCAGTGTTATTTTCCAGCACGTATTACTTGTAAGTAAAAGCGGTGACAACAATGCAAAATTTCTCATCAATCAGTGTTATTTCGCCCTAAGCCTTTTGTTCTCAGTATCATATTATCCCCGCCCCTCTAATCACATGCATAAGCTATATAAATTATTTCCCAATTACTTTTTAATATGTTCGTACTATATCTAGGGTAACTTGATTCAAATGAATGAGTTCACGCGGAAGCAACGCTTCATTCGGTCATATTCGGCAATATTCCATGAAGATCCACATAACTATGGGTAATATATTTGGTGATTTTCGGCAACATTCGGAGATACTCAGAAATATAACTTATAAGAAGAGGAAAAGCACAACAACAGAAAAAAGGAGAAGATGAAAACAGTTAAAAATAAGAAATTACATATCTATATGTAAGGCTAAACGTCAGGCAAATGGGGTTTTTACACAGTTTGGGAATAAATATATCTCTGCCTGTTATTATTAAAGATCACTGTCAGCCCATGTAGAATTTAGATGAATCTTGATACAGGAATGAAGAGTTTTCTATCAGCTCGATTGCCAGGTTGGCACTAAGAAATAAAATTAAGCAGCCAACTTTTCCATTTAGCTAAATTTACATTTTCATGTAGACCTAACTCTCTGACAAACACTGAAAAGGGGTGTGATTTTTTATAATTTGATAATTTCAGAAATGCTAGTAATCAATGGATTATTTTTGACTACTGGTGACGCTGAATATAACTTTTTTTACCACGCGCACGTTTCTTTTTATCTTCCGTATTCTTGAAATAAAGGGAAGGCAAGGAGAGACAGCAACCAAAAGCCGACTACTATAACATACTATCTTTGGCGCCCCCCTATTGCTAGAAAGCTGATTAAAAGCGGTTGGCAAGTTTGGGCTTTTTATGTAAAACTGTACATGTATTTTCCTTCTAAGACTTTGTCGATCAGATTTAAGGTACAACATATACACTTAAACAAAGTGTGGTAACTTCAGACAAGCACAGTCATTTTACAAAATATTATTCAAAATCAGAGCGTTTCAGAAAAAAATAGATTTTCCGCAGATATAAGCTACTTTGCAAGAAACACAGAGATTTTCGCCGAGAGAAAAACGATTACTTCTTCCTTGATGAAACATCTGGTTGTGTTTAATTTTTCGGAAGGTTAATTAACACATGCGATAACTGTGTCCAGGTTAAGGAAATTGATTCTCTATCATTCTGTATCAATATCTGTCAAATATTTATAACCAAACACTAAAGCTGTACACATTGACCTATTGGCTCCCTCTGATCCCAGTACTCTATGACAAAGGACTGAGCATATATCATTGGGACAAAACAATAACATGTCAATATTGTGACATTAATTACATATTCATGACATAAAGAGAATATTTTACTTTTACGAAAAATCAAAGCCAGCTACAAACTGATGGCATTCACTAAACATGCGCGTGACATGCACGTGTGAACAAATTCAGGAGAGTCCGTTAAGGTAAAAGCTGTCACGTGGCTTGCTTCTTGCAGACTTACCGTAACTGTTGCTACGACAGATATCAGAAAATTGGCGAGTAAAAAAACTTTTTATGTTTGTATTTTTTCAGTCAACAAGATATAAGGTATGTTACCATGTGTACCATGTGCAGCTATATTTCAGGGTATAACGTATCAAATAAGATACAGGTACATAAAATTATGGACCTGAAAAAATATTGAAAAAAAAGGTTAAAAAAAATAGAAAAGTAACTTACAGATTCACAAAGCCTTCAGTAGATAGACATATACCCTACGTCATTAGTATGAAGCTGTTTTTCCATCACAAACTATGTCTATCTTCTAGGAATATGTAAATTTTATGTAAGTAGAAGACTGTCTTTAAAGTTCACCTAGTGCCCATTTTCACGTGACGCCGATCATTTTAGATTTAGTTTCGTTCCTTTTCAAAATTTCGGGTCACATTTGTAAAATGACTCATTCTTAAATTTAGATGTCTCAAGTTTAATGAAATCAGACCAGCGATTCATTTACAAAACTTCAAACAAAACAACCACTTAACCAAGTTATAATTAGTTCATAAAACGTATTGACAAAACATGTATTGTGTAACAACGAAGCACTCTTTGCATCAGAATACATCAAAACAGCCTTTTCAGACAGCATTCAATTGCACCAGTGTTCTATTTATACCATGGGACTTTTTGTCCGCAAAAACAAAAAACAAAAAAAAACATGTTTTTGTTTGCAATATTATTCAATACAGTCACAAGGTAAATGACCGAGGAACGAAAGAACAATTATAGAAGTTTGATAATGAACTATGCCCAGCAGAAACAAGTGCCATAATTGGACACATGACCACATATATACAGTAGACACCTGAAGGTTATATATTAATTAATTCCTTCATGGTTATCTCAGCGCCTGCAAAAAAAATGTTTTTGTCGTTGATATTTTCGTAAAAGCGGGTAGTTTCTTTTCTACAGTTCCAAAAAAAGTGCCAAAATTAAACCGCTTTCCTCAAATTTGGGACACCGGTTACGTCACTTTATTATACGAGGGAACTCTGAGCGGAGTTTCCCCTACTGCCAGTTATACGGAAAACTCTTTAAACGCTATTTCCAGATAGAGTTTTTAAAGCAAATCGTGTTTCTGTGGTGAAAACCAGATGAACCCGCACGTACTACAGTTTTTATTATATTTTATATGCAATTACGACATTAGTTTTAGCAGCAGAATGCACGCGCCCATATCACAAAACGTGCCGCCGTTAGGAATGCCGGGAAATTTTATCATTTTCATTTAAGCTAATGAATGCTAATCGAGATAATATCATCATATTCAGCAAATACTGTGGAATAACTCTAATTTTTCATTAGCTGGTCTTGATAATTGATTTTTTTTACTTTACACCAATTCTCTCGTTTATAATTTTCATGTTCATGTTGCATGAGCAGTATGATTATAATGTTTTCGTTTTGTTTCACTTTGTAATGTTTCGTGATCAGCAATAAAAAACAATAAACTTATGAAAAATATTTTGGTATTTTCAAACGTGCTGAATAGGAAAGATCTTTATCAACCAACTTTGAAATTAGCATTATTTTTTCCTTACGCTGTCTTCTCTTCCATTCAATAACTAAGCCGAAAAAAAGCCTCTACATAGAAAGGTCAGTGCATTGTCACTCACGTTTACGTACGAACTTAGGACAGGATTTGTCTGTGACTTTTGTATGGCCAGTGAGGCTTTTACCTTCACCCTAGCTGAGTCTAGGTTAATATTTTAAAAATTACCATGTTCTGGACGTATTTTTATGTAACACGTCATTACGCAAAAACATAATCTTTAAACCAAGCCTGATGAAACACAAAACTCCATGGCAACCGATTCTGTAAAAAAATATCCTATAATTACAAAATGGTTATATTTTCTGTAACAGTATACTGAAATGAAGCGTTAAATTTTCTGAAGAAAAATCACATCACGTCATCAAGACATAAAATTTCTATATAAATCAAGCTAACACCATATTATTTGTTCAATTACACGTAGCTCCATATCTAATTTTATCTCGACATTAGTTCCAGTGGTGGCCATAAAACATCTATCTGTTCAAACGAAGAAAGGCGACCTAGAAAAGGTAAGCAAAACGAAGGCCAAAAGAACCGACAAAAGACAGTGTGGAAAAAGTCCGCCATGTGCAAACCACTTCCTGTGCCATGAGTAATAGGAATGCATAATAAAAAGGTCATAGAAATATTACAAATGTATAAGCACTCACGATATTGCACAAAACTATGACATGACAATCTTGTTAGACTGGAGTTCTTTCGGCTGTCTACTTCACTTATAGTGTGAAGCCATTTCAAGCTTATTTTTCAAAGAAAGTCAAAAGCAATTTTCAAATGCAGTTTTCATATTTTTCGTCGTACGAAGAGGAGCATTTTTTCATCAATGTATCTTCAAAGCAGAAGGCAACTGAAAGTCGTATGAACTCTAAGGCCAAGTGACTGCGTCTTCTTTGTTATGTTACAGGGAAATATTGCCCCATACACAAGATTGCTGACGAAATACAGACATGGTTCTAGACAACCTCCCGACCTACTATATGTTCCGTTCAGTAAGACTTCATTCCTTAAGCCTTCATTCATCTCTAATGAATAATTCGCTCTTTGACAAGAAAAAGACGAGAAAAATACAGTTAAAAGCCAAAAGAATGGAAGATCACGTGACTATCTTTCGAATACGCCCAAGCTTACTTACTGCTGATTATGTTTTGTTAGAAGTCCATAGCAATCTGCTTACATTTCAAAGAACTTATTTGTTAAAACGTTAAGTCATGGACTACTTTTTTTGCCCACTTATACTCCAATATATAGCACTTCGAACGCAAAATCGGATAAATTTACAGACTGTTTAGGCTTTGCCTTACTTCAACGGTATACTAAAGCTATTATGTTTTCTTTTAATGAGAAGGCGCAAAATTTCCAAGCCCGTGGCATTACTATAGCCTGTGTGCGTAATGATTTGGCGTCGATGTGAGACACTAAAATGCCACATATCCGTAGTTTTAAGATTTAATAGGCAGCTTTATTTAATTTGCTCTTTCTATTGCACAGTCTCTATAGCGTTTTAGACCCGCCACCTCGGTCGTGTGGTTTAAGTCGCTGACTTGCTATCACTTAATCTCTCACTGATTAAAGGTTTTGAGTTCGAGCTCTGCTGCCCAAACTGACAAATTATGGAAGAAACTTGGCAGCTTTATACGGAGGATGGGAGTCCAGTACTGGTCCTTCAAAAGAACGATGGTTAGGTTACCAG
Organism: Cyclina sinensis; assembly: GCA_012932295.1. Classification (NCBI taxonomy): domain Eukaryota; kingdom Metazoa; phylum Mollusca; class Bivalvia; order Venerida; family Veneridae; genus Cyclina; species Cyclina sinensis. Next base: position 33,793,945 of record JAAONU010000007.1, on the reverse strand, counting down.
ACTGGCTGCCAGCGGACCCAACTCCTGCTGATCTCTACAGCGACATATGCATATATCAGTATAGTTTTTCTTCGTCAAGCAATATCCAACTACCGTAACTTGAGACATAAGAAAACTTTTTTACAGAAAACTTCACCTGCCTAGTTTACTTCCTTGAGTTTATGCTTTCAAAAAGGGGCAATTTATGATGCTATCAATAAAAAATAAAAATTTACAAACATCTGCAAATCAAGAAATGCTTCAAGGACACAATCTATAGATACTTTTGCCTGATAATATACCGAAGGCTCACTGCAAAATCATTGTATCATGTTTTTTTTTTTTTTTCAAATATATCTACTTACTTAACTTTTGCACTGACCTTCGACACCCACTGTTTTGAATGTACGGTATCTAAGTTGTAACTGGAAAAGCTTATTCCTTGAACACAGATTACTTTCATTACAAGTTCAACAGACAGGCGTTAGCAGCAATTCATTGCTAGGAAATTTTCTTTTCATTTTGTGTATACTTTTAACGCCCTGACAGTTCTGAAAACCTAAGATAATGAAATAGAGATAAAATTTCCAGGGAGTATGTCATGCGTTTGTCGCATGTACGTCATCAAACAGTCAACTATGCATGCAACAAATCAAATGTCAAGGTCGTAGAATTCTTTTGGTGAGTTCGTCAAAAAAAAACTTCCTTCAGACTTGCTGATATTCTAAGATAATCATTTCAGGACTAAAAGTTTGTTATTCAAAATTCTACATGATAATTGTCTACAGAATTTGTTTGTTTGTTTTTGTTTGTTTGGAGTGTTTCTAAAGTTATTTTTAATAATATATTGCTGAAATTTTCAACATAATACAAATGCAATAAGACATAAGTTATAAATAATGGTGCAACTAGATTAGGTTACAAGTTACAACAGCATTAGGGACAGCTGTTTCCAAGTTGTCCATTTCCGGTTTTGAATAAATGTTCAGTTTATCTGAATAGTGTTTCCTTTTTGACAATGTAATGGTAGAACAAAAATGTAAAGTTGAAATACGTGAAAGAATAATAAAGGTACCCTTTTTTCTACTTTTAGATTTTCAGAATTAGCTGATAAGTCAACAGCATGTTTCTCAGTATTTCAACGTTATGAAAAGGCACCACAATGCTCGTTGGTAATTAGAAATCCGAAACGAGGCTTCTTACAAATCTATAAATAGAAGCATTTGAGACCGAAGACGTCCGAAATGTACGATGAAGTCATTAAAGCTTTGACTTTATGTCTAAACGGTTAGGAAATTGCCGAGGGCATCATAATACGAGATCAAATCAAAGAGTCACTTGTAATACAGTCTGTATATGAAACTTGATAAGACGGTATATCGCCGAGGTGATCGGGGGCGAAAATACGAACAAGAGTTCAATCTAGCTTGTCTATATTGGTTTCTCTATTGCTGGTTAGATCAGAATTAAGTTCATTAAGAGGGTAGCATATTTAATATATTTCCTATTTTGGTACAAGGAAATATCAAAGGTAAGGCTAGTAGTCTCCTTTTGAGAATTTTCATCATTTAAAGTGCACTAAATAATGTCGGAATACCAAGAAAAAATATTATAAAATTAATGTTATTCTATTTCAGTAAATGTAAAAGCATATCTGTAAACCACAACTGAAAACAAATTCAGTCTAAAACCAAATATATATGAACTACGTAAAGATAGACAATTAGCAAGCACGATTTACTGAACGAAGTGTACAATCACTCACAATACATTACAACTACTTAGAAGAACAAGCCATGCTTGAAAAAGCTGCTTTTTTATTTCTGTTTCTTTAAGCTTAAGACATCCAAATTTCTTAAACTTCTAATCATGTTCTATATATCATCTTCAAATATATTATTTACAGTAAACAACAGTCATATACAGAACATCAAGAAAAACACATTAAATCTAAAAAAATGAGTTCAGTTTATCATCAGACAGGTTCTGGTGTCACAATTTCCAGACAGCGCCATCTTACGGCAAGACCATTTCTATGGAAACAGAAACAAATGCGTTGTTGTTTTAAGCAACGATAAGAAAACAATAGTCTTGCAATGACATTTATTCGTCAAATGTGTGACGTATTAACCAAGTCAAAGTGTACCAACGTTTACCTGTCAGGTAAAGGTCATGCACCCTTAAACGTACATGATGATTGATACATGTAGACGGGTTGACCTCTTTGCACTCACAAAAAAAACAATAGTTTATCTGGTCTTTGTCCTAACTGACCTTCTAACCTAGTTTATGGCAGTATCAAAATGCCCGTCTCCATTGCATAAAAATTAGTCAAGTGACTTTCATATTTTCCAAATGCGGAATCATAAAGACCCATGTCTGTGGTACAAGTCGCGGACCTTAAATCTCTTTATCCCTCTCTGACTGATGGTAAGGGGTTTGAGTCCGCTACTGATCATTACCATATATGTTCGAATGGTGCCAATTTCTTACAGAGAATGGGAGTGTTGTGCTGGTCCATCCCAGAAAAGATGCTTGGGTAAACTGCCAGCCGGATATGACAGGCTGTTAAAGGGCGCTAAACCAGTTAGACTAAACAATAAACATATACAAGCTGGACAACAGCTCAATGGTTGTTGACATTTTCAATTTTGATTACAGACCTCCTAACACAATATCATAACCTTACTGAAACTGAGAACCATTCTAGCAAGTTCATGAAAAGTCTGACATGAAAACTGAAACGTTGCTGTGTTTCCCTTAACACCTGAGTCATTTTTTCCGCTTGTATAAAATTGAAAAGGAATTAATCCCTGTTGATAAACAGACGATGAACTATTTTTCATCTCGACTGGAAAATCCCACGATATTAATACATTTAAGTGCCGCAATATGTGAATTCTATAATTCTATTATTTCCAAATTAGTACTCAATCTATAATTCATATATTAATACGCATACAATATTACTGTTTCTATAAATAATGACAGAGAAGTAGTGCGAAAACAGTCGCGCATGCGCATCTTTATTGTAATCTATCAACGCATTCATCTTTGAAAGTTTCGTTATTCAAATCCTATCAATCTTTTGAATTTAAAATATCTATCAAACTGACTTCATTAACAATAAATATGTTTATACTGTCGATCAAGATGTTTCATTTTAATACTAGATTCTATCAACTTGTCGGCCACTATGAAATACAAACTAAATTTGCAATTCCAGGTCAATGTTTTGACGGTCAAGGACATTTGATCATCGTGTACTTTGTTAAAGCAATTAACGTCGAACTGATGAGTAAATGGATATTTAACAAGAAATATCTTTTAAAGAAACGACCGGCGTATAAACAGCACAAAATTAATGATCCATATTAGTCTAGTTTTCGGAATTTGGTAAACATTTAACGCGTGTAGTAATCGAACGTCCTATGTCCGTAACAGTTTCCATAGGCCCATATCTCTCACGACATCAGTTCAAAATCGGGGGTTGGCAGTAAATGTGTCGGTAAACCGCAAACAAGAACAAATAAATAAGCAAAGTTCATAACACCGTGAAATCAAAACAAGCGATTATCATTCTTTATACATGTGCATGATGACAGATGAAAATTTACATCAAGGTTTGTGTAAACATAAAATCTGACACCATGTATATATTACGCGGTAACAACTGTCAAAACTCTGAGTTGTGGTGCACGAAAAGCAGCAATATACCATATCACATGTAATACTTTAAAAATTATATGTCCTGTCTTGTGGCATGTCACATAACAACTAATGTGTATTTCACAATTTAGATGTGAAACGGTATATATTTGGGAAATCCCCCTCTCAGGCCGAGTCAACTTCCCCAATATATCAGTTTCTTAAATTGTGCTTTCATAACCATGTATTACAGAAATAGGGAAAGGGCAAGTGTCGTAAAAAGATAAACAGCAAAAAGTCTGTCACACAAAAATATTTCGAAATGGTTCTTTGAAGACAAACTCTATTCTGTCTGGAAAGGTCGCTTAGATTATCGCATAAAACTCTTGCAAGATGTTTGTACAGACCGAGCAGATTATTCCCTTTACATGCTGTCAAGCCTTTTCTTTTCGTCTTCATTTGCCGTTGAACCTTACCGGATCTTTTATTCTTCGTGTCCATCTGATATTTGACCAATGACAGCTCTTGTTATAAAATGTATTTCGACGTAAAACAGTAACTATAACATTTGACACGATATTATTTGACACACACAAAAATTCAACCCTTTACAAAATGCGGCAATCATAGTTTTATTGACTGTCGCTTACTCGTTTCTATAAACCTTCATGTAGATACAATAGACCCGTTTGAAGTTAACATACATTTTTCAAAGGTATTAGCAAGTTTTGTGTGAGCGGAATGTACTTGGGTCTGAAAACATGGTAATGGCGATGTTCAACATTGTTTATTACCTCCAAATTAAAAGAATGCCGATTGTATGCAGGATAAAACCCGTCTTACAATTTTGTTTCCGGGTTCTGACTGGTCATCGCTGACAGTGTTTTAGTTTGGCAATGATTCAAATTTGCTTATACTTCAGTTGTGACTTTTTTCCTAGATTTCTTCAGATAAGGTTTATAAAAATCCTAAATCTGCATTTTTGAATTACGAATTCTGAACGCTTTGAAATATTTCAAATTAAGTAATTCAAACACGGCAAGGCAATCCAGGCAGACTAACAAATAAACGAAACAGGAAGACGAACAAACGAACGCCTTCACGCATTGATAAAAATGTAAGAAGGAGAAATAACAACATCTGATTTCATACCACAAAGTCTAAAACTTGAACTGACCTTTCATAATGTGGCCTTTCACCTCATTTCACAAGTTAAGAACAGCCAAGAGGAATTATTTTCTACACGACCAGAAAATACCATTTTTTTCCGAGTTTGAAAAGAACTAGCCTTTTAAGAACACATATTACAAACCTAATGCTCACCGTTTATACTGACGGTTGCAAATATTCGTCCGAGACGAGACTCTGAATGCTCTGACAGTATACCCCTCTTCTACCCCCCCCCCCCTTATTATTATCATTATTATTATCATTTAACTATTTTTTGAGAGAGGCGGGGAGAACATTTGTACTCATGTATTCTTTGAGTGACATGCAGCATGTGTTTTGACTATAAATCATGCCAAACAAAGTAGCATTACCGCATTCAGCTGTCTTAAGTAACATGCTTTACGACACGTTCTAAATCTAGATGCAATGTTTAAAGGTTTGGGTTTACAACATCTAGAAATTTTATAACGTCGAAATTACTACTTGACCGCACTTTTTAGTCTGCCGTAAATTATTATCATTTTCTCACGCATTTGCGTGCGGTCTACTCAGAAAAAATCTCAAAGGTGTTAATTTATTACAAACAACACCTTTATTCATAAAAAATGGCCAGCTTAAAATCTTCCCTTTTGCTTAATAATTACTGACAAGAGCTTTTATTTATTAATTAAATGAAAGTGACTGGACAAAATTCAACACAGTGCAGTGTCACTAGTTTCCGCCGTTACCTTCTGATATGTTCCTCTTGCGATTTTCAAAATATATTTTTTTATGTTGGTTACTGTTTTTATACGCCTAGGAAGACGGGCGCATGACCAAAGCCTTGGATTATACATCAAAATAGCATTTAGCTAATGCGTTTTTGATCCACGTGCTCTAAATTCTTAACTTCCTGTCAGTTTCAATCTGAATGGCTTGCTGACAGCCTGACAACCATTCTTGCGATGTTGCTGGCATGCAATAGGCCGCAAAATGATGTTCATGCAATAAAACGTTTCTATTCTCGGCTGTTATAAATTCTCCGTAATTTACAACGACCATAACTTAAGCGCCAGCAAGACTTAATCTTATTCATAAAATCTTAGCCGATTTGATTTTATCATCATTTTTGTTTACATGCTCTTCCCAAATATAGGTATAAACATTATTGGCATCAGATAAAGGCTCTTTTGAGAGATACATTCAACAGAAGAAAAAAAAACGATTGTCCATGTAAGTCAAAATTGCATTAACAAACAATCCTAACTTCAGCTTTATCAATTACTGGCGATAGGCATAAAAGGGCGAAAAATCTCTCCTAAAACTGCATCACTAACATAAGAAAAAATCTCAACATGTATTATCTCAGAACTCGCCTGACCAATCGATGAGCAGAAATGTTTCATTTTACAATCACTCAAACCGAAATAATTTAGACACCATGCGGTGGGATGTGAATTCTGTAACAAATATTCGAGGATGGAAACATGTTTTCCACCTTGTTGTTTGTTGTCATAATGACGTAACTTAGTACAAAACCCAGCGTTGTAAAACCTGCGAGCAAAATAGCTGTATCTTCGAACAACAATTAATCCTCGAGTTTGGTTTTAGAAAGGATGCCCGCAATCAAGTCATCAGGTCTCCGAAACATATTTGACTTCTTGTTTTAAGAAATACAACCCATGTTAACGCCTTTATATCCTTGACAACGAAAGAAAATAATGTTAAATTATTACTTAATTTAATGTAAAAACAGTAGCTGTATCAATTGTTTTATAATACGTGAAAAAAGTTAAATATAAAGACATATTAGTAAAGAAAAAACGGTTGTGACGTCAAAACATGTAACGTTACAACTGATGAGCAGGCATGTCAGGTCATCAAAAAAAACTGTGACGTCAAGATATTCGACATCAAAATAATGGGACGCCAAGAAACTTCATGAATTCATTTAACTGACAAAAAGAATATATAAGAAATTACTCCTTTGAAAGTTTGAGAGTAAACGAATGAGGAGGTCACAGAAAACGTGTACAATTTTGCTTTTCTTGCCAATATTTCATTATACATGTAAGAAATCTCTGTCAATGATAGACAAGTCATTGAGTTTCTCCACCTTCTTGTTCAACCAACGCTAACGTTATGTGTTAATTTGTTATGGAAGTAATAATTATACCTGTAAATAAGGTACAAATAGGTATCAATTGCTGGAGTGCAATTAATTTGTTCTTCGTCACGTGCAGTAATACCGGTATAATGCACGTGTCGTTATGAATAAGGTAGCCAAGAAGGTACCAACATCAGCGTAGCTCTTACAAGGCTAGACAGGGCCGAGTCTTAACTTAATTTCCAAAGGCCAAAATATATAATAAGGTGTAATTTGATATCGGGTGAACATTTAAGCTGCTGAAAGTGGGCCATAATGCACCGTTTAAAATTACATGTTAAAAACAAATCATTGGAGGCATGCCCCTGCAACCCCCGCCCCCGCAAAATCAGTGGGCCTACACTCTGACATCAGCCAAGCTACGCTGCTGTTTGAAGCAACTCTGCAGCCAAAGTCACTTATGCAGACCTGCTGAACCGAAAACAGAAATAAAGAGTAAAAAATGGAAGCAATACTTGAAGAAATCTAACGTTAATGGCATAATCTAATGGCATCAGTAAACATTTAAAGAGGCTGTACTCCAGATTTGACATAAAAAAAAAAAAATTCATAAATTATATCTTTAGATGCCGTGAGATTATAACAACATAATATTTTACTTCAAAACTGATTATAAAAGTAAAAAAAGAATAAAAAAAATATTTTCGCTCCAGCCCGATTTGAACTCTGGACCCCTCATGTTATCAAAATATTTCCAACGCTTTTACTGTTACCACCATCGCCGCATGTAATAATACAGATATTTACTTTAAATCTTATACAATATAGTTATACCGTCGCGTTACGGTATAGCACTTTGAAAGGGAAAAAATCAATTTATAATGTAATTATTTGACTTATTTTTTGTCAGCAAGTTATTTTTAAAGCATAAGTCATAAATATTACAAGAAATTTATAATACAAGAAAACTTTCTTTTTTGTCATCTGGTGCACAGCCCCTTTAAAGAGAACAAAAAAAATCCTTTCATTTTCATGTTTACTTTGCAGGGTGTATTTGTATATGAAGAGCTAGAATTCAAATCAAACAAACAACGTTCCCTAAAATACACGTATATGAATTCAAAGTTTTCTGAGAAATCACATAAAATCTAACCTTGGATTCATTCAAAATGTTATTGGGTTTATGTAACAATGAAAGAGTTCAAAGGACGCTGTTTCACAATGTCGTTTTTCAGTACACGCGTCCTTTCTTTAACATTATGTATAACCACTTATATATCTAAACAGACGAATTTCACTGATAACAGTTTCACTTTACAGGAGACTTTTAAATCGTTCAAGGCAAATAAAAACCTGCCAAGCAAGTTAGAATGTTTAAATATATATTGACTGCGCAACAAAAAATTAATCACATGTTTGATAAATGTGTGGTACATGTCAAAAAATGCACTGAGCATGCGCCAAACACGTCTTTACGTGCACTTTCGCCTATCGGTTAGTGAGCTATGTAAATTAATCAGCGGTACTATAAAATTGTTATGGCTGTCATGTTTCTCGTGCTTTGCACATCCGTGAATTGTTTTGCATACATTTTAATTGTTTGTTTGTACAATGTATTCAACACTATTTCGGTTCCACATGGAATGAGCGTGTAACGTTTGTTTCCTAGAAACTGTAAGCCGTTTCATGTGTCGGTCTGAAGTGATGACTTCCGTGTCTCAAATATTTTGTTTATTTCAAGAAAAAAGGTTTTACTTTGTAAAAATTACTTACTTACACGATATAAACCTGAGCCTTCAAAGTTATAAAATGGGCCCGTCCATTATTCAGTATGGATGATACTATTTAATACCTAAAGGGGTGTTCATTTAAACTTACTGATAGTACGCAGACGACACCAGGACTGTTAAGTTTTAACCCTTAATCTGCTGGAACCGAAATTGATTAGCCTTTGCTACCAGTATAGAGCCAGGCCAGCCTGCACATCCGTGCAGTCTGGCCAGGCTCTCTGCTGTTGGTAGCTCAATTTTTGTATTTTGATATTGAAATCCCTTAAACTTTGAATGGACTGTTCCAAATTCAAAGCTGGACAAATCCATTATAAAAATTCAGCAGGTTAAGGGTTAAGGATGACGACATCCCGCAGAAAAGATAGTATGGTACAGTGTGGTAGGGTACAGAGTGGTAGGGCACAGTGTGGTAGGGTAGTAGGTTACAGTGAGGTAGGGTACAGTGTGCGCTAAAACTTTGAAAGACATTTACCAACTATTATGGTAACTTGACTCTTCTTTTCATTTTTCCCTCCCAATTTTATTTTTCGGTTAATTATTCTTTGGCAAAATTATCTTTGTCAACAATGACATATATACAGTAATTTTGAAGGTAACACCAACTTGTAATCTAATCTCAAAGTATGCATCCTACTGCCTTAAGTATATGGGTTAACTTTCACACTACTTTTCCAAAAATCACACATGAAAAATTTCATGGAATTTGAAAGTTAATGTTACCGGCTATCAGTTACCCCTATCAATTACTTTATCTTGTACCGGGCTCTATCGCTTGAAATTATGTATATTTCATTTCAATGTAAACAAAAAATTATCCAGTCGATTTCTTTTCAGAAAATCAACTAATTTCTGAAATTGTTCAAAGTACAGCCACGATCCTAACTAAATAAACTACCATATAGAAAAAAAAAACGCTGAAAAAAACTCATGGGATTTCATAATGTCATTGTTGTTGTTGTTGTTGTTGTTGAAATAGTCCGCTCATCATGACAAGGTAATTTATCAATATAATAATTCTGATAAATAGTTTAAATTTTATCTAGTTTTAGTTTTTACTAAGCGTTCATTTAACCAGTACAAGGATAACATCAAAACATACCCTAATCTATTAAAAAAACACTTCCAAGGTTCAAACCTTTTTTCTGCATGAAAAACATTACGAATAAATGTTTCATAATTTAAATTTGAACCTCAGGTAAATCTGAAATGATTTGTTAAGTTGCCTAGCAACATTATTATGAATAATTAAAACATAACGAACCTGCACACTTAATATATAAATAAAACTTGAACGATGATTATGCATGCCTTCTGAGCTTCAGGGATCACATTAACCATTCGTTAAATCTCAGATACCCCTTTAAAAGGAACGTCTGAAATGTGAAAATGTTAAAACTGCTTTTGTATGAAACTGAATGTTTCGTCAACAAGACATTTAACTGATGAAAAATGTTTTTTCTATCTTTCATTTTGCTGAGGAAGACGGGCCAAGTTCTTTCTGTCTACCCCATAACTCATTGATAAAACCCGTCCACAGAGCCTATCCCGTCCCGCAAACAATCCGGTCGAAGTACATATTCAATGAAATGTAAATAAAGCCGCGTAAACAAATAAATACACATGTATATTAGGGTCACATTTATATCTGGGTTGCCTTATGACAAATGATGTCGTTCTTTGCCATTATGTTCGCTCTACTGGACGCACTCATCTGTCTTGTGCCTTGGTTTTTTATCTGGGCCATGAGCCTCATGTTTGTTTTGTTTTTTTCTCTTCTGCATAATAAATGTTTTACATTGTTAAGCTATTATTCATTTCGAATTAGTTTGTCTTTTGTTTATCACTTTGTTGTTCAGAATGAAGTTGTGTTTTGTGTGTTAAAATATTGCCGAATCAATTGCGTCAGATAAACGCACTCTTGACTATCCTCAATGCAACTTCTAACTTTAAAACCGCAAAAAAGCCAAAAGTGACATTTTTTTTCAAATTGATTTGCAACCATTTGTTGCCATAGCAACCAGAATTTACCTTGACTGTTGCACGCCAAATATTTGTTTTCCTTTTAAAACATCAGATGTTTTCCTACAAACACCTTTTGAAGGCATAAGCGAAAATGGAATGCAAAAGGAAAGGGATTTCAAAACACACAAATTTAATGCCATTGAAACTACAGCACTCCGAAGACATGATTATGACAACACTGACTTTGGTGCATTAATTTCATTTTAATTGACTTAACACCATAAAAGAAAAAGGAAGGTTCTTCATCTTTGATCTTCATTTACCATCAGCTAATATGTATACCATTTTGTACACTTATATTCCCTAGGAATAATAGCAACAGAGTTATGTTAATTTTTTTAAAGATCAACAAAATGATTTATGTAACATTCAAACTTCTCTAGCGTCTAACGGTCCGTGAGTATTGCTTTGCTAAGCTCCACTCGTCCGCATGACTGAAGTGAGACCCTATACCGCGAATCTCTGGTATGAATGTAACACATGACAATCTATCAAACTGTCAAACCCCAATGAGAAATCAAACTTAGCGACAAATACCTTACCTTCACCTAAAAGCTCGTCACTTCATTTTCATGTGCAATTATACCGCTTATTTCTGCACATTCAGACTGCGCATGCGCTTCCTCTTCAACTGGCACGTACGTGTCGTCTGAATCACCTGAGGGCGTTTCGCAGACTTCTTCGCCGTCCAGAGAATTATCGTCTGTTGCCATTAAACTTCCATCTTTTGAGTCAGGTTCATGGAACCCTGACTCCGAACTTTCTTCATCCGAATCGCCTGCATGTGATATACAAAACTGTACCGCACTGTCAAGTTTTAATTCCTCAATATCATTTCCTATTTCTAAATCTATCACTCTCTCCGATAATTTATCACTCGAGTAGTCTAATTCACTTTTCTCGTGCCCGTGTAATGTAAGGGCGTTAAAAGTCGGTGAGGGGATGCGCCCTCTTTCCTCCTCAATGTTGTCAAGTTCGTCCTCTTCCTCTTCTTCAAGAATGACGTCATCCTCCTGCTCGAGGTCCTCGTGAATTGAGCCTAATTTCGGGGCTGTATTCGACTTACTTATAGGAGGTTTAAAATTTTGGCCTGTGCTCAACATTTGAGTTCTTTTAGGCACTACAGAATTGCCGTGCAGCGGTAATGAATTTGTTCTTTGCAGTGTAAGTCTTGCATTTTGTTTTCGGGTCTTTTCGCGCATAAATTCTTTCAAAGCAAACGATATTTTCTCGTGAAGCTGTACCGCCATTGCCTTAGCTTTTGCCTCCGATTTACATAACACGGCGTGACATCGGAGCTCAAGTTTCATTTTCTTACCTGTAAAAATATATCATGGGGTTAAAATTACACATTAGCATTTCATAACAATAACAAAATACCCGTCAAAACAGTGACATAACAAAAGTTAAAAATTCGTACTGAAAAAAAAGTCAGCCATTACCGTAGAACTGAGTTCAAAAGGGTTAAAAGTAGGAATATGAAGAAAAAAAAAGCGGGAATCATATTCAACGACTTGATTTACTGTTGCCTATTTTGAATGTCTTCGGGGGTACTGTCGATAAGAAAAAGTGTATTAAAGGTTCTTGGCACAGCCCAGAGTTTAATTTTCCTCAAATGTTATAATAAATTTCTATTTATCTGGATTCTTGTTTATTCTACATTGATTGAATTTATGGTAAATTCATTTTGATGACTGTTCCCTTGGTTCAAACCAGTGTTTGTGCCGGAAGTGTGGAAAGTCTCTCGAGATTGTGGTGGAATTCGAACAAGCGACCTCCTAACTGGTAACGTCAATTATTGTCATAAAATATCTTCCTTTCGTGACATTAAAACTCGTCATCCTATTATTTTAGTGTTCAAATTCAAAAATGATATAATTTTAAGAGTAAACAAACTTTAACCAAAAAAACAGATATGCACTAAATTTTGCACACAGAGAAACTTTTATAGCTGCTAGGTGCATACAATGACTGAATTTTGCCCCCTCGCAAAAAAAGGCACGGTCCAATAAAACATAAAATTAAAAGTAACTTCAGAAAAAAGTAGCTGTGAATAATAAAAAGTAAACAACGTCTTGTGCTGTGAATGAAACTTCTATCTAAGAACAAAATCGGCACCTGTCAAACATTTTGTGGTCCAAAATCATTTCCATAAATTCACCTGCCGGCCTTTTAACCTAAATACAGCAAAAATAGCACAAGAACGCTTCAACAAACCGAGGTTGACAATCCTTGCCGAAAATGTACTTATATTTAGAATATAAAAAACCCAAATAATTGAAGAGGAAATGTTGTCAGGTGAAGGACACGCACCTTCATACAGTATGGCGGAAATATTTTACAGTTATATTAATGTCTTTGCGTCATACAGAAGTCAACTAACACATCCGAAAATAAAAAAATAACAATGGAAGTAGTAGTTGAATACACGACAATGTCGAAATTCTGAGGGGAAAAAGTAATAAGCTACTTACCACTAACAAGGTTAGTTACTGAAGAATTGAAGTCAAGATTGTTTAGAAAATAGAGTGGGTAACTTGTTGAGGGCATTGATTAACTACAATGACGAAGTTTATATCAGAAATAGACTTCCATTAACAACACTGGGGATATTGTAAGCTTTTTATCCATTCCCTAAAGATTTTTTTATCGATTTTGTCACAGCTACGTATTTATTACGGAAGAACGTATATTTTAGTGATATAAAATTGTCATAAATTTAGTAGACTGGGGGCTTTTCATTTGTTTCCATATGATTAAAAGTCGGATTGAAAAAGCTCAAATATTATGCAGAAATCCCCCTAAAAGGCAAGTCCAAACAGGACTGAAATAGTTCTTTCGGAGATACAAAAACTTACCCTCGTGTCTGTATACCCAAATAAACAATTTCGGGTAAGCCGGATGTGCTATACAGTAAGATATTCTATGGGCTCTGTACTCTGTCAACCCTTGCTCTTTTGTGAACGCTTTGAGACCCGAAGAGGTCAAGGTCAGTTTCATATCGAGGCCTGGACTCGGACTTCGTAGATAATTGTTCCAGATTATATTTACGGGCTTGTCGACGCATCCTTCCCCTTTCATCATGGCGGTTTGAACATTTCCTAGGTACTTTACTTTGTACACGGGGTCTACGTCATTAATAACGAGGCTCCGCTTTTTCTTAAAGAGACTCATTGTGTCGTCTGCTTCAATCACGGTCAGTTCATGAAACTGTTAGTATCAAGACATCTGTAAGAAAAATGGAGAAATATTGGAAATCCGCACACAAATGACATTGTTCAGATTCAAAGCCCAAATTTAGGGGCTTGGTTTACATACATCGACTTCTTTTTTTACAACCGTTGGAAGAGGCGGCGAAGACTTAGGTTGGGGTTAAGGTCAGATCTCCGGCTAATTTTTTTTCGACTCAGCAAACAAGTAAATGTGTCAGTTAATTATTGGACGAATCAAAGGCCTACTTAGGCGGTATAAAACGTTAAACTTTCAATCATTATACAACAATATAATCGGATTATGCAGGATTATATTGAGTTTTAACATGTTTCTTCACGCAGGTATTGTTACGCATATGGCTTTATGTAACGCTATACTAAAGTGGAAATGATGGTGTTTTAAAAAAAGCTACACGCTGTATGAAGTTTCAAAAAGTATGTTCATCCTTTTCATGACGGAAATTTATTAATCTGATATGCAAAGTTCCAAACGAAAACCAAAGAGATATTTTCAAGCCTGATGGTTTCCTGTTCTCGCGACCTTACTGGGTTAAACCGCAACATAAACGCTGCTTAATTGGAAGTTAAAGTCAGGATAATTTTCACCATTTAGTAAATTTACGCAAACGCAGTGGGTCAAACTAGCTATAATATATTGAAAAGCGACGATTTTTAAACAAATTATCTTCGATTTTATCATAAATAGAATCAATATCTTTAGAAAATTGCAAGGATCAACAAAGGCTCTGTCAATAAAAGGGAACAATAAGGATTTTATCGACTGATCTCGTATCATACCAACGACAAACTGAATCAGAAATTTCGCTTCAGTAGTCTATTAAAATAGAGTCCCATCTAAATTCACCCCGAGTTCATCAATTTCAAAAGTGCGCACACAGTAATTCCTTACCCTTAGTACAGACTGGGTACTTCCCTATTAAGTTAATTGTATGCTCGATCAATGCCATTTTTCCTGACAAAATAAATACATGAACGGTACATAATATAATAAAATCGATATTATATCGCAGTGCATTATGCTCAACTCGAGGTCAAAGGTGAATTGATTCTATTTTATATTTTAATACATTTGTAAAATTCAACAGGTATAATACCTGTGCTGACCGACCTGTCCGTTCGTCCGTCTGTTCGGTCGAAATCTTCCAAAGTCATATCACAGTCACTTACATACGTTAAATGAGTAATTGACGTGAGTAGTGACAGAAAATCTGATTTGGGTCCATATTATGTCATCTGAGGAAATTATCACAGTAATAGCTCTTAAAGCACTTAATCTGTAAAAATTATGATTTCTGCTTTACCAAAAGATGATTCACTTATTTGTGTGCACGTGACACACCAAACAGAATTTGATTAATAAGTGAATGAATAATCAATAGCGAATTACGAGTTTGACACAAAGGCTAATGGTTAGAAAAAGTATATGTTAATATGGCTATAAAAATCCCATTCATTTTCACTGTACATGTATAACGTTAGTAACACATTAATTGCTCAAATTCATGCATTAACCATTAAAAGACTATTTTTCCAGGGGGGGGGGGGGTAGTTATTCATTGCATTTATCAAAAACAATAACCACTTAATTGTGTTCTTTGAATTTCGCTCTTTAAAATAAAAAAATACACGGATTATTTTTACAACAACGCTTGTTTTTATATTATGGTATAAATAGTGCAAGGTTTTGTACTTTAATACTGAATTGCCTTACTGTGTTTTATTAAACATTATGCAAATTTTACAACAAACAACATACATTTTGACATGTTTTCAGTACACAACCTAAACATTTAGGTAATACATACCTCAGCTGTAATAAAATGCTCAAAGTTGACAGGGTTTTGATGAATACACAACCCTTTATATTTGACAGGTAAGTATCCACTCGAATGACCTAAATCACTAAATATGTCCTATTTTCATGCTTAAAATCATTTAAATTTTCCTGGTTATATCCGCCTGATTGGATAAAAATCTGTAAAGTCGGTTTGTTTACTTTGTTGAAATTCTGATATATATCTCTACAAAATATCTACTACACCAATAACTTCACGGTCGATTGAACAAAACATGTAAAAATGAATTTCACGGTTTGTTCAATAATAAGAAAACCTGTTTATTATATGTGTCCCAATAATGACAATATGATACCTCTACACAAATACGCACATTTAATGGAATCCAGAAAGGTTTAACAGATAAGAAAATAGTCCTTTTAACTGCTGTTATTTCCAAATATTTGATAAATCAGTTAAGGTAAATATTTCACCTGTAGTAGCAGTGTTAATAAATCAGTTTGAGGAAGTCATACCTGTAAAACCATGTGACATGTAACGGTGTCGTTGATTGGACAGCTGTTCAGCGCTCGGAGTGTTTCGTAATTTATCGATGTACTGATGAATGAAAACTCTGTCGTGCTTTTCTGTCGCGTTAAATGTGCGACATTGTAAATCTAAAAATAAGAAAGTCCTGTCCTTTTTTTACGTATGAACGTTCTAACGTTGTTTTTAAAAAAACGTGCTGGACATTGACAAAAAAGGAAAAAGAAGTCATACGTCATTGCATCGTCATCTCAATGGTTAAAGGACTAGTATCAGTTCCTCAACTGAGCGAGGAAATTATAGTTTAAGAATCTGATGTTCTTACCTGTTTATTGCAAATCAATCAATCAATCAATCAAACAATCAATAAAAAAACCCTTAAATTCTGGCTCATGGAGGTTTGCAAATGAGAGATTCGAACGATTATCATTTTCTTGCAGTACTCTTAAAGTGCAAACATTACAGAAATGTACTAAAAGTAATTTTACATCATTCTAAATGGAGAATGCATTATAGGTATACTTTAAATTGGGGTTATTGATTCAATTGAAATGCTTCAGTTAATTCCACCACAAAGTTCATTACATCAAGTCGAGGTTTATTTTCTCTGCACGCGCCAGCAAAACTATTCAAATTTTATGGTTTAGAAATGAAAATACGAATTTTGCGCATTCAAACAGGTGTAATCCATTTGCCTCGAACTATTAATCGCTGTTATCAAAGTATCTTCTGAAAACGAATTATTCTATTGAAAATGTTTTACCAGTGTTATCATTATGTATCTTGACTCGTCGGTTGAACTTATTTCTGTTCATATCTCACATATAATAAGTCATATATTTAAATATACAAACATACAGGGATTTTGTCCGCTCTTGGGCACATTACAGAAATATATTGTACGGTACAAATTGACGACGCCGACTGGATGTTAAAATTAGAAATAGAATATATAGTTAAGTGCTTGTTTATTGTAGGGTTATCCCTACTGAAAGGACCAGTTTCCTGGGCGTATAGGACACCTCTACTTGTGTATGCATTTGCTCTTGAATTCTTTATCCTATATGCTAGGCGATAGTCGGGAGAGCAATCTTAACAAGGTAGCGGCTCATCAACAAAGCTCCTAACGAGACTTGAACCTTCGACCTCCCATTCCGGAAGAGGCCTTTTTGACCACTTGGCTACGGAGACGGTTAGAGTATATCGATCTCTTCCGTGTATGAAATTGTAACTTTTAATTACATCGTTGTTGTTGATTTTACGGTAGAAACAATTTTCTAGAATATATCCGCATTTCACCTTATTCTTGATTATAGGCTATTTTTGTTTTTTACTTATTTCTGGACGAGACACTTTTGAGAAATGATCAAGAAATTGGGAAATTTTAATTTTAACCAGAAGAGATTGGCGTGCACAAACTAGTTTACTTTCTGCCTTTCCTTCACCAGTTCTCGAAATTTCATGTTTGATACATTTAGTTTCATAACAATCCTTCAAGCAGAATTAAAAACGTTAAATTAAATTAACACGCATGCATTTTTTTTATAGATAGGGCCTATATATCCACAAAATACTGTTGTGTCAGAGTTCCTTATTTCAGAAAACACATGCACAATCTTGACATAACCTTAAACTTTTAAAGGTGCTTATTCACAGATTTTGGGTCAAACTTAGATTTTCATTTTTAAAAAAGACTGTTTTAAGTGAGTGTTTCATCATCTTCATCAACTTAAAATCCAGTGAAATGTCGGAGGAATTGATGATACAGAATTAAAGAACCAAAATACACCAAAATTAGCGCAAAGCGTTAGTAACGCCCTTCAAAACAGCTTACTTTGGCATAAAATAAAACGTTGCCGCCAACTATGCCGTGAATTATATTTTTGTTATCACACTACGTCCCCAAATCTCAGTTTTGGTGAGGATCCCAGAAATTTAATTTTGGTCAATAAAATGTGAATAAGCAGCTTTAAGTGAAAGAAATACGAAAATGCTATTATTGAAAATCACACATATTAATAAGGAGATTAAAAGAAATCTTTTATGGGCTTATAGAACAGAAAAAGAAGATTTTTCGGGATTTGTATTGTGATGGTGAAAAGAGAGAAAACGAAAAATCATGAATATATCATTTTAAAAGACGCGTAGCTAATTAAAGTTGAGAGTGGTTCAGAATGTAATTAACTTATCACACGTACGTATTTAAATGTATATGACATAGTGTTTCAGTATTTAGAATCAGGATATAAAAATGCAAATCATGAAATAGGTTAATTGTTGGTCAGTGTTGGTAAATTAAGGTAGTGCGTGCAGTTGAATTTGTAAGAGACATTGGTATGAAATTACATAAAAATCTATATATGGATGTTCAAGTTACGCTGCTTTCAGGGACATGAAAAAGGTGTCAGACTGATGGAGGCGCAAGCATGAAATCTTCGTTCGGATTCACGGTAGAAGTCTTAAATATAATAAAACTTGCCTTAACGGGAATATAAGTCAAACTTATTACTGCTGGAAATTTTTAGTTAGTGCGCTGAATTTTTACAAACCGACTCTAGGACACCAAGAACCTCAAAACCTATGTCTGCACAAGCCCTTACCCTGCTTAATCTTTATAATAAAATTGTCCAACATTCAGTTAAGACAGACCAACACTTATTTATTTAGGAACTAAACTAAAATAAAGAAGTTATTTGCCGAATTGTCAACTTTGCAGACCTTGATCAGACTTCAGAGATGTGCAGATCATGATCACATTTCATGAATCTTTAGACCATGATCAGATTCATGGCTATGAAGATCTACTATCATCTAACTATTTGAGTTTATTTATCGTCGGTACCGGTTGCCCATATGACCGACAACCCCTGCAGAGATTAGTTATTTTATGCTGTGGGGAATAGGGCAAGATTAAGAAAGCATCCCGTTTCAGAGACATCCCTGCTTCATTTGCATGCTCTGTGTACAGTACTGATACATTAGACTTCGGTTTAACAACACATCCGAACGGCAATTAATGATGTTAGTGGAGGAGCGGGGAATCGATCTCGCGACCCCCAGTCCAGCGCGTTACCACTGGACTACTGATCCGCTCCAATATGCATATAATATAAAGATCAGGATCAGCTTGCGTTTATAAACAGCCCGTGATCAGACCACGATCAGATTGCCTTTATCTGCAGGCCATGATAGGATTTCGTGTATGTACAGACCATGATCAAATGCCTGTATGGAGAGACTATAAGATTGCCTGTATGTATAGGCCTTGATCAGTTTGAGTGTATAGGCAGGCAATGCTCAGATTCGATGTATGATCATATTGTAGGAATTACATACAATGATCAAATTACGTGAACGTAACAATGAAAGTGGTTGTTGAATACACGATAATGTAAATAATGATCAAACTGCGTGTACGTGCAGACCATGGCCATTTTGCAGAAATGTACATACATACAATGATCAAACGCGTGTACATGCAGACCATGGTCATTTTGCAGAAATGTACATACATACAATGATCAAACGCGTGTACATGCAGACCATGGTCATTTTGCAGGAATGTACATACACCCAATGATCAAACTGCGTGTCCGTGCAGACCATGGCAATATTGCTGAGATGTACATACATACAATGATCAAATTGCGTGTCTGTGCAGACCATGGCCATATTGCTGGGCTGTACATACATACAATGATCAAACTGCGTGTCCGTGCAGACCATGGCCATATTGCTGGGATGTACATACATACAATGATCAAACTGCGTGCACGTGCAGACAATGGTCATATTGCAGGGATGTACATACATACAATCATCAAAATGCGTTTACGTGCAGACCATGGCCATATTGCAGGGATGTACATACATACAATCATCAAAATGCGTTTACGTGCAGACCATGGCCATATTGCAGGGATGTACATACATACAATCATCAAAATGCGTGTACGTGCTGACCATGATTAGATTTAGTTTGTGCAGACATTAAATTGCCATATACTTTATCAAGCCTCTTTGAAATTAACAACTTTCTGTTTATAAGATAACCTATCCTGTTGGGTTTTACTTGGTGATAATAGTTGTATTCAGGTCAATGACAACTGCTTTTTTTGCAAATGACTAAATATAAAACTATATTATCTTTAATGTCAATGCAAGGTCAGTGGCAGGTTGAATAGGTATTTATAATTTGTCTTATATTTGGTCGTCATCAGGTATAGAAGTTTATTTTTTTATCACTGGAGACTTAAATGTAATATATAATGTTTATTTTCTGCCAAAAGTACTTAACAGTCTTCATTTATCAACAACTGATAAGCCATTTTTGACAACCAATGAACATTAAATAATCTTACAACATCGACTAATGTCACGAGAAAAACATGGTGTATAAAAAGTGACATATTTGGTATGAAAATTAATTATTACAGATCTTTCATTGCAGTTTTTATAGCGATTGCGGGGGTGATATTTTTATTTCAAATGTGAATATTTACGTCATTCGTGTTAAGAAAATTATATCAGTAATGGTTACTTGGAAAAATATATCTATAAGGTTGAAAAAAAAAATAAATTTACGCGATAACACAACAGCTATGCACTTTCGTACAGACCATAATCGGATTGCGTGTGTGTAGACCATGATCAAACTGTGTATGTTCAGACCATGCTCAAACTGTGTTTATGTGCAGACCATGATCAAACTGTATGTATTTGCAGACCATGACTAAACGGTATGCACGAACAGACCATGGTCAAATGGTATGTATGTGCAGATCATGATAAAAATTTATGTATGTGCAGACCATGATAAAACTGCATGTATGTACAGAATAAGATCAAACTGTATGTATGCATGTATAATGTATGTATGTATGTATGTATGTATGTGCAGACCATGACTAAAATGCTTGCATGTACAGACCATGATCAACTGGTATGTATGTGCAGATCATGGCCATACTGTATGTATGTGGAGACAATGATGAAACTGTATGCATGTGTAGACCATGATCAAACTGTATGCATGTGTACACAATGATAAAACCATACATATGTGCAGGCCATGATCAAACTGTATGTATGTGTAGACCATGATAACACTGTATGTATGTGCAAGCCATGATCATAGTGTAGGTATGTGCAGGCCATGATCACACTATATCTATGTGCAGACCATGATCAAACTGTTTATATGTGCAGGCCATGACCAGAGTCTTACTAAGGTATGTGTGGACCATGATCAGAATGTAGGTAAGTGCAGACATGCACATATACTTTGATGGAAATTTGGTAATAATCTATCACGAAGAAGACTATTAATATGGGGCAAATAAAAGCAAAACCTACTGCCTAAATTAATATCAGTTTATCAAGTGCCTTTTTTTTTTCGAAAAGCCGCAATATGACTTTAATATATATAAAAACTTTACAGGAGCTTTTCCTAAAAATACCACAGACCAATTTGATTTTGTATCTAGAATTAACATGCCATCTTTGTGGCCTTGTGCAGAATACTCAACTTTAAAAAAAATAACAAAGTAGACGTATTGTTAAAAGTACGATTAAAAACGACCTAAATGAAAACATAAACCTTATTCTTCTGTTTATCTTTGAAATACTTTAAAAGTTTTTCTGTCATTGCTATGCCTGCTAATCTTTAGTCAGTTCTGCAAATATTATTCATGTGACATCACTACAGCGTTTTACGTGTCTGTATTTCCTTTTTTGCAAATTTACAAAAATCTCGGCATATCTCGGGTTAACGGGAACTGTCAACTGCCCTCTAGACAGATTTACACTCTTATATCATATTATTTATAGCAAAGAAATATATTTATGGTAAATGAATATATTTTATAGCAATAAAGTACATTTTATAGTACATGATGTATGTATAAGGCTATGAACCTTTGATCACTGAGTAGGAGGAGAGATGACAGTATTAAGTTAACACTATACTGTTACAAAAATTAATTACTTTGTCTGACAATATCATGTTAACACTTCTATTATACAACTATTACTTAATTACTGTAGATCATGTTACAAAGATAAATCTATATGGAAGTTTTGTTACTGAAGAAATATGTTGATACTAAGATTACATTTTTTAATTGTCAGTTGTAAGTTTTTTATTCCTGAACTTATGTCTCTAAGGAAATATTATCTTGCATCTGATGGGGAGGGTGTGGGGGAGGGGTGGGAGGGAAGGGTGGAATAAGCTGGTTATCACTGATAGATGCCTTTGTTAGTGTAGAAGACTTGTATACAATTTTTTTATACAAAAATAGGGAGAGTAATTTAAGTCTGTTCTAAACAGTGTAGTACACCTTGTATAAATATATGATTAGCCAAGTGGTAAGGATTTTCTAAATGTATCAAATCTCTAATGGTATTGTGAACAATGAATAAATGTAAAAAAAAATGCCTGTGGATTTGTAAGAATTATCTAAATGCACCAAAGCCAAGCGATATGGTAAGCATTGTCTAAATGTATCAAAAGCCCATTGGTATGGTAAGCATTGTCTAAATGTATCAAAAGCCCATTGGTATGGTAAGCATTGTCTAAATGTATCAAAATCCCATTGGTATGGTAAGCATTGTCTAAATGTATCAAAAGCCCATTGGTGTGGTAAGCATTGTCTAAATGTATCAAAAGCCCATTGGTATGGTAAGCATTGTCTAAATGTGGCAAAAGCCCAGTGGTATGGTAAGCATTGTCTAAAAATAGCAAAAGATCAGTGGTATGGTAAGCACTGTCTGAATGTAGCAAGAGCTCAGTGGTATGGTAAGCAATGTCGAAATGTAGCAAAGGTCAGTGGTATGGTAAGCATTGTTGAAATGTAGCAAAAGGTCAGTGGTATGGTAAGCAGTGTTGAAATGTAGCAAAGGTCAGTGGTATGGTAAGCATTGTCTTAAAGTAGCAAAAGCTCAGTGGTATGGTAAGCATTGTAGAAATGTAGCAAAGGTCAGTGGTATGGTAAGCATTGCCTTAATGTAGCAAAGCCAAGTGGTATAAGCATTGTCTAAATGTAGCAAGAGCTCAGTGGTATGGTAAGCACTGTCTAAATGTAGCAAGAGCTCAGTGGTATGGTAAGCACTGTCTAAATGTAGCAAAAGCTCAGTGGTATGGTAAGCATTGTCTAAATGTATCAAAAGCCCATTGGTATAGTAAGCATTGTCTAAATGTGGCAAAAGCCCAGTGGTATGGTAAGCATTGTCTAAAAATAGCAAAAGATCAGTGGTATGGTAAGCACTGTCTGAATGTAGCAAGAGCTCAGTGGTATGGTAAGCAATGTCGAAATGTAGCAAAGGTCAGTGGTATGGTAAGCATTGTTGAAATGTAGCAAAAGGTCAGTGGTATGGTAAGCAGTGTCGAAATGTAGCAAAGGTCAGTGGTATGGTAAGCATTGTCTTAAAGTAGCAAAAGCTCAGTGGTATGGTAAGCAGTGTCGAAATGTAGCAAAGGTCAGTGGTATGGTAAGCATTGTCTTAAAGTAGCAAAAGCTCAGTGGTATGGTAAGCATTGTAGAAATGTAGCAAAGGTCAGTGGTATGGTAGGCATTGCCTTAATGTAGCAAAGCCAAGTGGTATAAGCATTGTCTAAATGTAGCAAGAGCTCAGTGGTATGGTAAGCACTGTCTAAATGTAGCAAGAGCTCAGTGGTATGGTAAGCACTGTCTAAATGTAGCAAAAGCTCAGTGGTATGGTAAGCATTGTCGAAATGAAGCAAAGGTCAGTGTAATGGTAAGCATTGTCTAAATGTAGCAAGAGCTCAGTGGTATGGTAAGCACTGTCTAAATGTAGCAAGAGCTCAGTGGTATGGTAAGCACTGTCTAAATGTAGCAAAAGGTCAGTGGTATGGTAAAAATTGCCTTAATGTACCAAAAGGTCAGTGGTATGGTAAGCATTGTCGAAATGTAGCAAAGGTCAGTGCTATGGAAAGCATTGTCGAAATGTAGCAAAGGTCAGTGCTATGGTAAGCATTGTCGAAATGTAGCAAAGGTCAGTGGTATGGTAAGCATTGTCTTAAAGTAGCAAAAGCTTAGTTGTATGGTAAGCATTGTCGAAATGTAGCAAAGGTCAGTGCTATGGAAAGCATTGTCTTAAAGTAGCAAAAGCTAAGTGGTATGGTAAGCACTGTCTAAATGTAGCAAAAGTCAGTGGTATGGTAAGCATTGCCTTAATGTAGCAAAGCCAAGTTGTATAAGCATTGTCTAAATGTAGCAAGAGCTCAGTGGTATGGTAAGCACTGTCTAAATGTAGCAAAAGGTCAGTGGTATGGTAAGCATTGTCTAAATGTAGCAAAAGCTCAGTGGTATGGTAAGCACTGTCTAAATGTAGCAAAAGGTCAGTGGTATGGTAAGCATTGCCTTAATGTAGCAAAGCCAAGTTGTATAAGCATTGTCTAAATGTAGCAAGAGCTCAGTGGTATGGTAAGCACTGTCTAAATGTAGCAAAAGGTCAGTGGTATGGTAAGCACTGTCTAAATGTAGCAAAAGGTCAGTGGTATGGTAAGCACTGTCTAAATGTAGCAAAAGGTCAGTGGTATGGTAAGCACTGTCTAAATGTAGCAAAAGGTCAGTGGTATGGTAAGCATTGCCTTAATGTAGCAAAGCCAAGTTGTATAAGCATTGTCTAAATGTAGCAAGAGCTCAGTGGTATGGTAAGCACTGTAAGTAGCAAAGGTCAGTGGTATGGTAAGCACTGTCTAAATGTAGCAAAAGGTCAGTGGTATGGTAAGCACTGTCTAAATGTAGCAAAAGGTCAGTGGTATGGTAAGCACTGTCTAAATGTAGCAAAAGGTCAGTGGTATGGTAAGCACTGTCTAAATGTAGCAAGAGCTCAGTGGTATGGTAAGCACTGTCTAAATGTAGCAAAAGGTCAGTGGTATGGTAAGCACTGTCTAAATGTACCAAGAGCTCATACTTCAGCATATGTCTAATTGTTTTTTAGGTTAGCACTTGGTCAAGGATCTCTATTTATGGGTCCATAATAAGTGGTCACTGAAATGCTGACATAAAGTGATAAACTATAACTGTTTTAAATTTGATGATGTTCTCATGGACAGACTGTTTATGAAGATTTTTGTAAATATAAAAAAAAAATTTCCATGGAAAAATGTGGCATGTATTCTGTAAGTAGATTGCCTCCCTTGTGTATTTTGTTATACTTTTCTACCCATTCACAGAGAGAAATTTCTATTAAAGTCATCACGTTAAAAGTACGTTTTTTCTTGAAATTTTTTAAACAAATTAAACTGCACATTATGTTAAACAAACACACACAATAAAAGAATATTTAATAACTTTATTACGAGATAGAATCACAGTTCTCTTGAGACAAAATCAATATGAAAAAATAAATCTGAACCAAATAAAGACAGGCTGGAAAACTGTGTCATTTTCTAGGGACGTCTGAAAACTGTGTCATTTTCTAGGGACGTCTGAAAACTGTGTCATTTTCTTTCTAGGGACGTCTGAAAACTGTGTCATTTTCTAGGGACGTCTGAAAACTGTGTCATTTTCTAGGGACGTCTGAAAACTGTGTCATTTTCTAGGGACGTCTGAAAACTGTGTCATTTTCTAGGGACGTCTGAAGTTATAGAATGATTAAAAGTTTTTGTACAGCTACAAAAAAAATACTTTTCTTCAGAAGATTAGGAATATGTGAAGAATATAACTAAAATCACACAGAATAGTTTACAGTTCTGACCAATCCTTCCCGCTTTGGGATATTAATATATACTTCTGAATGGCAATATCCTCCACGGCATTGAAGGCACATTGTAAACATCCAAATAAAAATAGGTGCCCGAATGGCTCATGAACAAGAAAACAGTTCGTAGTTGAAATCACAAAAACATGCAGTACATGAAATCAGATATCAACAGATTTACACCTACGAAGTTTAGTTTAATCTTTCAAATAACTAGAAGATTAAATGTACTCTTTTTGTATGAATTCTGATATGTTGTTAACATATTTTTCCTTCTATTTGTACATTTGTCAAACAATATTTTCCACTCTAAATTTTTCTGTGCATTTGTTAATTTTTTTTTTTTTGGTAAAGAATTAGACAGCATCAATAAAAGAACTAATTCCATACCTTTACCAAAAGCACTGAATCAAGAAAATGCAACAAGAGTTTTATTACTATTATAATTATAAACAGCAGTTTTTAATATGTCATACGTGCAAATGAAATAGCATTAAATAGTTGTATAAAATTCTCAAGTACAGAAATAAATCATCAACAACCAGCCTGTCTTTTCTTTTTAACATTTTTTCATATTATATTGTAGTTTAATACTCAGAGAACAGAAACAAAACTTTCATAATGCGCTTTTTACCGCTAAAAATGTTTCAAATTGTAAATTGTATATGCTGAAATAAAGCAAAATGTCTTTGTCAGCAAAAAAACAAAAGATATGTTTTAACAATATGGTGATGTAAAAGCCTGCTTGATTTGACAATTTATTTGAGAACTGTGACACCAACGAATATGTCAAAGGTCACTGGACGGAATGTTTACAATAACTTCACAGTGTTTTCACAGACAGTTATCACACACTAACATTTTCAAACAACATCACATGAAAGAAAATATTTAAAGATTTAAAGAAGTAAAGCATAATGCCGTCTAAACATCAAATATCTGAAAAGAAACATAATCCGGCACCTTAAATGGCACTGGAACAAAGTGCCTGGCCAAACACAGTGTCAATTAACCAAATTTATTGGCTGAAAAAAGGCAAACCAAAAAATACTTGTGAAATCACAGTTTCTTATATCTGGAAAATGCAGCTTCGTTTACATACAAGAGAAAAAAAATGGAGATGCAGTGGTGAAGAAGTGGAACACCAGACTTCCAATCTGGAGGTCGCTGGTTCAAATTCCACCATAGGTGAGTCTCCAGTGACTTTCAGTCACATTTTGTGTGAGCATTTCACACATTTTATTCAAGCACTGGTTTGAAACCATGAAATAATCAACCTCAATATTAGATGCAAGAGCTTTTTTCCTAATCAAGGTAAGATAAATAGGTTAAAATTAAGAAAACTAGTGGAAAAATAAAATGCAAGTTTTCTTTTGGTTTTGGATACTAAAGTGGTCTCAATTAGAATATTGTATTCTTCCATTGTCAATCAGATTTTTGTTTTAATCCTTACAAACATATTGCCTTTCTTTTTCCTCCTTGCACATAGAACGCTAGCAAATACTCACATTGATAAATGAATCTTCCATATTATCAAAGCTAAATAAAACATTGTCAAGACTTGTTTCATTTTCTAAGAGTGTAAGGGCTGACTTCATATATAACTGCAATCAGGATGCTGGAATTTTTTTACTATTCAACTTGATGCAGTAAGATTTATTTATAAAAACAGGAAGTTGAAAGAGGCTGAAAAAGTGCATTGTGCTGCAGAACTTTTTTAACTGGACCTCTGTAATGAAATCTGAACTTAACCTAGAAATGTGTCCATAGGCCACATCTACTTTCACTTGTCACAAACCCACCATAGCAATATATCCACAGTATGTTTTGGTGAAAATTTTACTGTGGAGAAGTTTATATTTTACAGTGAAGTAAATTTGCTGTTAGCTTGGTGACTAAAAAAAAAACAGCATAAAAAAACAACAAAGATAAATAGGGGTCATCTGCTGGCCATTCCAAATAAGCCTATGAAGTTTCATGAATCTAAACCAAAGGGTTCACCAGTTACTGATCAGACAAAATGATTGGACCCTTTAACCCTTAACCTGCTGGAACCGAAAGTGATTAGCCTTTGCCACCAGTATAGAGCCAGGCCAGCCTGCACATCCGTGCAGCCTGACCAGGCTCTATACTGTTGGTAGCTTCATTTTTGTATTTTCATATTGAAATCCCTTAAACTTTGAATGGACTGTTCCAAATTCAAAGCTGGGCAAATCCATTACAAAATTTCAGCATGTTCAGGGTTAATTCTGTATGCCTGTATGTACAGCAGCAGTGTTTTATGTTCTAATGGGGTAATAAAAAACAGAAAACAAACAAAACATTGATTTTAGCTGATCAGATGAACATTTTCAAGCCAATGGTCTGGTGGGGGATAAAACAGCTTCCACAGTAAGAGTTCTGGGCAGATTTAATAACAAGCTACAGATCTGATCCAAACTCATTTATGAAAGAGATTTTCCATCGTCAGAACCTATGTTCAATCCTTTCCGTTTCACTTTATTCACCTAGTTGTGCGGAATATGTATCAGGGGTAACTGACGATGGAGATTTTCTTGCGGTTTCAAAATCCACAAAGCTTGTCAACTCAAGGATGCTTGCTTAAAAACCGTATCAATGAGTCATTCCAGCATCCCATTACTGTCAAATGATGTTTTATCATTTAAAACAACATTTAATACATTTTCTTAATTTTATGAATGAAAATTTGATTGTAAGGTCTGTCAAATAAAATCAGTGGACCATTTGTTTGTAGCCTGAGGTTGAAACATCTTTGAAGCCTCTATCTTTCTCTTAAATATTCTTTGTTGTCCTCTATCACTTTATGCAATTCAAACCACAAACTACAAGGGTAACATTTACAGAGGTAAACAAATGATTTGCAAAGACACCAAGAAATCATTTTGAGAGTTTATATCCTACCAGTACTGTAATACCCTGCCAGTACTGTATAAATGTTTTTTATGTGGAAATATTCACAGTTTTTATAAATGTGTCTTGTTTTTTTTTATAGAAAAAAATTTATGTTGACTTAATGTGCATCAAAAGAGTAAGGTGCAACTGAGTTTCAAAATAGGTAACATCCAACTAATATAACCTGACCAACTTTTCCTCACCTGGAATTGTCCAGATCTGTGCATGCAGGAACACTTCAAAACAGGCCATTTCCAATTCCAGGGAAACTCAAGTCTTTGAGAACTTTTTGTTGTAAATCAGAAGATACAGTCCATCAGGTAACTGCTAGCATGATACACGTGAGAGCTCAACTCAAAAACCTCTGGACAAAGAGTCTAAGTTTCTATCATATCTTCTCTTTGGCTCATTAAGCTACCCAATCACACTATACCGTTTTAACTTTTGACTAGAATATGTGGCATTTATTTGTTTAATGCATGAACCTGTTTAAAATTCAAATGCAATGAAAGCTATATAACTTATACAAATAACCCTCAACACACCAACCAAATGGTACCACTCTCAACACACCAACCCAGATGGTAATGCTCTCCACACATCAGCCCAGATGGACCACTCAAAAAACCAACCCAGATGGTACCATTCTCACACTAACCCAGATGGTTCTTCTGCTCTCCACACATCAGCCCAGATGGAACATTCAACACACAAGCGCAGATGGTACAGGTCTCAAAACACCAACCCAGATGGAATACTCTCAACACACCAACCCAGATGGTACTGCTCTCAACACACCAACCCCGATGGTACAAATCACTCCCTTTTTACAGTTGGGTAATATGAGCGGTGTGTCTATGCCTAAGAATAATATTTAAGAAAAGGACAGAATTTGAACCTCGGACCTCCTGATCAGATGACTGTTTGATCAAAGTTTATTCATGTCTTTAAAATATTGAAATGAGCAAAATCATAAAATGTATCTGCCCTTCGTCCCTCTATTACCTTCTTAGCTAGTTGTCAAGTATGACATTTCGAGTTACTGGATTGAACTATTTTTTAATTGGTTTAATAAAAGGCAAATAACAGAAAAATTTCCATACTGAAAAAATGTAATACGTCAATATCTATTTCTATACAATATGTCAGTCACACAGACATTTTCATCAGTCAAACATTTTAAGTTGAGGAAAAACTGAAAGATGTTTCCATATTATTTTTATCATTATGCAAAGCAATCTGAAGCTTTATGACATGTTTAATGGGCAAATTTTAGGTCAGAAAAGGTTGGTGTCACTTAAATACATTTTCAAAATGTATGTACAAAGGCATTTGGTGATATCTGCTCATGTCATACTGGAGGAGGGGAGGGGCGGGGGGGTGAGGTGTGATCAAGTTAACTTCAGTTACCGTCAAAAAAAACAAACTAAGTCTGCTCGAAGAAAAATATAAGTTATAAGTTCCAGCAATTATTCAGAATTTTTTTTTTAAAAGATGAAAAGAAATCAATAAATACTCAGAGTACAGATCTAGAACACTTGAAACAATGTAATTTTAAGTCTCTAAAGAACAAGTCTATCATCTTCCAACATGGCAGGGGGCTGTTCCATGTAGTTATATGCCACCCCACCCTGTCCACCCCTGCCTGCTTGCCGTTCAAGGCACAATCGCTTCACCTCCATAATTCTCTCTATATCTCGCCACATTTTCATCTGCTGCAGGGCCCCCTGTTGGTTCTCCCTGGCACCCTTCTGCTGTTCTCGTAAACCCTTGGCGAGATTTTCTTGCTCCTGAATTTTTCGTACATACATTTCCCTACAAGGAAAAACAAGGCTTATCTTAATAAGCTCATTATCAAACACTTTAAGCTAAAACTGTATTCGACTAATATTCAAATAGGCTTTATCTTTCACAATACCAGATTCACTGGTTTAAAGTAAACAGGAAAGGCGGGTATGCAAATAAACTGAAGAAAAAAGATAAAACTGCATTCAAATTGCATTTTAAAATAAACATGAAACTGCATAAAATTTACTGCATCTTATTGTGAAATATTTACACAATAAAATAGGGAGAAATTTAAAACTGACAGTAAGTGATGCTTGTTGTAAATATTCATAAGTACTTCAATTTTAACACAAAGAGTCCACAAACTGAATAAACTGAAATGTTAAAGGGGAAATCTTCAATATCAAAATGAGAAAGATTCGAAAGTGAACTGAATGCTGGGAGGACAGTGTTACATAATTTTTTCACTGCCATAATTCATATTCTGCAATGTACCGTGTTATTCTCTTACTTTTATTTCTTATTTTCTTGATATCCTCTTTTATCACTGAGATTTGAAATACCTCCTGCTGATCTAGACATATTGTACACTAAGATGAAAATGTTTTGATATCAGCTGTATTTTAATTTTGAAATACTTGATATAAGGGAGATAATTACCTCATGATACAAGGATGCAAAATTTCTTTCTCCAATGATAAATATATAACCTTTCATTGCAGTTAACAATCGTTTTATCACTCCCTCACTTTCTCTTTACATGTGGAATAAAATTTGAAACAAAAGCTAGATACATATGATATTAGTCTTATGTGTTTATGAAGTGTTTCTAAACAGCGAAACGTAATTCCTATTCTATAATATTTGTACAATCCATGTTTATTATTTCACTATGAAGAACAAACCTGAAGTTTTTCTTTCTAGCCGATACATCCTGAGCAGTGTACGATTTCATTTCTTCTTGTACACGCTTTTCTTGTTTATCTAGAATTCCCATCATGCAATGCAGGTAGTGATAGCGTGATTCTTCCTGTGTGCATTCCTCGTGCAAACCTCGAACCTGTAAATGTAACATAAAGCTCCTCTGAGCTAAGGAAAAATTAGCCCTTCAATTTATGTTTTTGAGTTGTGACCCGTGTATGACATTTTTTGACAATTTAACATATAAGTTATGCAGACAGGAGACAATGCATTCAAAAGGTACCCATATCAGACCTCTGGCCTAAACTCAGCAAGCAAACATCTGAACCCTAGGAGATCAATGTATGAGGTGTTAACAGCTTCCAACAACCTTGATCATTAGAGATTTTGGCAATTTTAACCCACCTTATGGCTGAGTGGTTCGAGTCACTGACTTCAAATCATTTAACACTCATCGAGTGATGGTCATAGTTCACAAGCTCAGTTACTGGCCACTGTTGTTTTTCTCAGAAAATTTTAAGTTTCTGAAGGATTATGGAATTCAAATACTGGTTTTTCCCGGAGACAATGGATAGGTAAACTGTCCACCTGATAGGACTTCAATTATTGCAGGGCGCTATTAACTTAAACTCATCTAAACAAATAAATGCAATTTAAATTGTATTGACTGTACGAATCAGAGTTACCAACATAGAAAGAGAGCACATACTGATTGCAAAACGGTTAAAACATCCGCTCAATATTTTGGGAGCTTTAATAAAACACTGAGTAAATATAAGTATCTACTTTTCGGCAGGATTAAACTAACACTAAAAGATGTGTTCCGGTAGCAGACGACTTTCAACCTGAAGGTTAATGACACAACAGAATCTTGAACATTTCAAACAAGATGGTATTGAATCATTATTGTTTTAGAAAAGCTTGTCTTGTCAGGCTCACAAACAAACAGCTAATGTACATACCTCCTGTTCCAGCTTGGCCATGTTTGATTCAAGACCAGCTGATGTTGTGTCATAGGTATGTTTTCGCTCATTGTACTCATGAGTCAGTTCCTAAAATAGTAACATATACATGCAAAGGCAACACAAAGAAATATGATGGATATGAATTCTCTAATTATCATCTATTCAGAGGAAACAAAACAGTTATGGAGATATATCATCATCTATAATAACTCTTAGCCTGCTAAATATCTTAAACGGAATTTTCCATTTTCCAATCTGGACAGATCCATTAATTGTTTACATGGGTGCTTATTGAAAACTTACGGACTGACTGGCGAATAGTGCAGACCATGATCAGACTGCACGGATGTGCAGGCTGATCTTGGTCTGCACTGGTCACAAAGGCAAACACAATTGCCGCCAGCAGGGTTAGGGATAATCAGTATCTGTAACTTCACAAAAGATTATATGAATGCTTATAATACTATTTTGCTAACATTTAGGCCAGTCAGCTTGTGGGGCCTTAAAAAAGATACTAATTAAATGTTATTAAGTTTAAGAAAACGATTCCCCCACCCAATATAAATTGTATTCACGTCTGCACTGGCTTAGTAGAGTACTGTTTAACTATTGGTGTTACCAGTTCCTGTCAGTTAACATAAAGAAAACAAGGGCGAACAGTGATCACATGTGTCGCCTGATGATAGCCAATTAAGCAGTAGTATTGAGAGGTGATTGGACAGTTTGTAGGCTAAAATGCACTTTTTTATTCAAGGGCCATAACTCAGCCAAGAATCATTCAACCAAAAAAGCTGTAAGACATGCCAAAGTACTTGAGGTACAGAACAATCCTGTAACATTTCATTTAAATTGCTTTAGTAGTATAAGAGAAGTAGTCCGGACAAACTTTAAAAATAAAAACCATTAAAGGGCCATAACTCTAGCAAAAATCTTTGAACTGGAAATGCTGACGATATGCACAACTAGACTTGGTACTGATCATTCCTGTAAAGGTTGGATGAAATCGTACCAGTAGTTTCTGAGGAGTAGTCTGGACAAGTTTTGTGATGGACAGACAGACAGACAGATGATGGGGAAGTGATCTCTATGTGTCATGGCTACTTCTTAGCATGTTACAGCTACTGTAAAGCCTGCAACACAAAATTCATTATTTGGCCAAAACACCTTTTTCATTCAAGGGCCATAACTCAGCCAAAAATCATTCAACCGAAAACCCCGTTAAATATGTGCAAGTACTTGAGGAACTGATCAATCCTGTAAAATTTCATTCAAATTGCATTTAGTAGTATAAGAGAAGTAGTCTGGACAAACTTTAAAAATAAAATCATAAAAGAGCCATAACTCTCACAAAAATCATTGGACTGGAAAATGCCGACGATATGCACACCTAGACTTGGTACTGATCATTCCTGTAAAGGTTGGATGATATCGCACCAGTAGTTTCTGAGGAGTATTCCTGACAAGTTTTGTGACAGAAGGACAGACGGACGATGGAGAAGTGATCCCTATATGTCGCGGCTACTTCGTAGCAGGCAACACAATAACATGACAACTTATAAGGTGATTCACCTATCTCATTATACCAGGTGATAATACATTTCATCTTTAATTACAGATCAATTAAATTATGTACAATTACATCTGCACCCCTTCATTTACTGATTTGTAAACATATGTTCACCAATCAACTGTCAAAATGCTGTCACCTGTTCCTGAGCTATGTATATTAACATGCTTAAACATCCAGTGAATGAAAATAAATAATTGTTGGGTTTAAATATAACTTTGGATAGTACAGAAGTAAACCTTTAAATTGATATCATATATCAAATTTTTATTTCTACTTTTCTTGCATCACTGTCGTTTGTACTAACAGTGTCCCGCCCCCCGACCCCCACCACCAAAGAAGGAGTAGAGGGACCCAACATTCCCTCAAATTACTAATGTTTCAGTTGGGACATCACTGAAATTAGTAGCCAAATTATTTGATACACTTTAGTCTTCACAAATTTATTTGCTTTTTCCATCTAAGGAAAAATTTATGAAAGTACAGCTCTGAAATTGAAAAAAAAAACACAGAAAATATTCCAAGGACTAAATCAGACAGCATAACCATCAATAATACAGATTATTGTCATATTCAATAATCCCATTTAAATTAATCTTGCTAGGTGATCAGTTCCTATACCCGTTTTCATCATATGCAAACCAACACTTCCGCTTCCGTTTTTGTATCGGTAAGATCACAAAATCAGAAATAATACCTGTTTATACAGAGGAAAGGCATCAAACTATAAGAGTCTTGAGATGGAACAGAAACAAGTCTTGAGTGAAAATGAAAATGAAAATATGACTGAAAAGTCTGTGCAGTAAAGATGGACTGCTGAACCAAGTAAAAAAGGAATAAAAAGGTATAAGTAAAAATAGGTGACTTTATATGAGTGTGTACATTTTCTTCATTAATCATCCCTTGATAAGCATCATGCTACTCTTTTTACTATTCAATTACAAAAAAAAACAAAACAACAGCAATTGTTTATATTGTCAGTAGTTTTCTTACTAGAAAAAAAGTTATTTAGTCTATTTTTAAAGCAAAAAAGAAATTGGCTCTTGAACAAGTAATGCTCAGAAACTGGTCATTCTGGGATAGTTTCCATCATAAACTTTTGGCAAATAATCATAAAACTAGACAACCTCCCATACACCAAATGCAACCATTCTTTTCACTATTAAAAATATAAAATTTGAAAATCCTGTTACCTGAGCTTGTTGTCGCAAAGGTCTCAGTTCCTTAATGATAGGTGCCAGGTTGCCTTTCTTTTCCGCTATTTTCTTGGTCAGTATTCTGACCATTTCGGAGATTTCTTCAAGCGTCTGGCCCTTCTTGTGATCCAGATTACTTTTCTTTGACGAGACTTTCTCCAGGTCCTCCTGGGTCTGTCTATATCCACCAACACCATGTTTACTTTCAAGTGCCGACTGAAAACGGCACAGACAATGTTATTAAGTTTGTTTCTTTGTTTGTTATGATGGGTTTTACAGCACAACAACGTCGTACAGAATGATTTATGCATTGTAAGGGGACACAATGGAGAGATACTGCAGCATTAAGATTACCACTCATCAAACAGATACCCTATAACTACTGAACACAACACAATATAAAAGAACATACGAGTCACAAATTTTTATCTTGGTATTACAGTGATGACAAGTAAAAAGGTTTAATTTTCCGCACCACAGCTTAGAAGTTTGTTGCTGTTTTAAATAAATTAAAACTAATTATTACCAATTGCTGGTCAATATTTTCATCCCTCTGGCGCAGCACTTCCTCAGTCCTTGAAAGTACTCCAAATTCGGCTTTTAGTTCTGCCAACTCTGAGCGTTTCTTCTTGTATATTGTACTTTTACTTCGTAGCTTGTTCACGTATCTCTTAAACTATAATAAAAAACAAATAATGAATAGTCATGAAAAAAGAAATTCTTATGAACATGAAAGTCTGCAACAGAAAGATGCCATGCATCTTAAAATACACAATCCAGAGCGAGATTCAAACTCCAATCTCCTACATGACAGGCCAACACTCTAACCACTGAACCAAAGAACGATTCCCTGACGCAGTTGTCAGAGGTTGCATTTATACAATTATAGGAAGGTATGCACTAAAAATCACTGGGACAGGCTGAAATTTGTAACAGAACATTGTTAGATAAGCTTTGGGACCCAGATTTCAACATTTTACCTGTCGCTCTAACATCTTTAAAAAGAAACAATATATATTTAAAGTTACAGTTTATACTTACAAGGGCAAAATATGCCAGCCTTAATCAAAAGGAAGTGGTCATCTATTTCAAATATTTGAAAGACAATATATATAAACATGATGTTTAAGTACTATTTTATTTGTATATTTGTAGACATGAACAAAGTTATTATGTTGACTATAGAAACATTTCTTTTTGTAAGGTATGGTGGAGGAAGGCTACGACCTTCACATACCTATGATGTAGAAAATAAAGTTTATTCTAAAAAAATAGAAATGAAAAAAGAAATGTTTTAAATTATGATTATGAATTCTCATTCCATTATGTTTTGGTTCGGTATCTTTCTATTTAATACCGTCATAATTATTTTCTTGAAAATATCAGTATTAAACCCTATCATCAGTATAAACATTCGTACTTTCCACAGGCTTTATTAACCAACAAACGTAAAATGGCGCTATGATCCAGTCCATGACTTTGAATCCAAGATGAAATGGTCAACAGACAGAAAGTTGTAAGAATCAGTAAAATAATAAAGTGATAAAGATATCGTACCTCATCCCCTTTGAGAACCTCTCCGCCACCGGAAGCTTGTTTAGCCAGCTCTCTTTTATCCTCCACCTCGTGCATCAGTCTAGAGTATTCGTCTCTGGCCTCTCTCAACTGCTCTGCCGCATTCTCCTTCTTGTGGGCAATAATAGCGGCCTAAATAAAGAAAAATTTAAGACTTTACCATCTAGGTAAAAAGAAAGGTAGGAATGATTTTTAAAGCCACTGAAAGCTAATATAATGCCAAGTTAAACTACAGAACATGGTCACTGTTTTGAAGCAATTTCGTTATCCAAAGTTTTAAATAAAAGAAGTAATCAGATGCTAAACTTTGAACTTCTGTTTTATTGTGTAAGACCACAAATGAGGCTACAGTATACAAATCTTTAGGCTATTTTTTTGTGGCCAGATGTAACCATGCTGAGCTGGTAGCCAGATTACAAGTTCATGTTGCCAGGAAAATATCAAATATTATGAGACACACTGTGATTAGAATGTAACTCTTGCTACAAACCTGTTGTCTGAACAGTGACAATTTATCGTCCATTGGTTCCCCACTCCTCATTCTTTTCTCTACCAGCTGATTAATCTCTGTGTTCAAATCCTGAATCTGTAGGAAGAAAATACATACTTCATTCTAAAAAAAAATGTGTGTTTAGAGGTATTTTCAAAACCCTTAATGAAGGAAAACAGGTCCCTGAAACGATGTGAAAAAATTGTAATACTAAGGAAAAGTTGTAACACCCCTTACAATAATGTTAATGATGCTTTTTTTTAAACTTAACTAACTAAAAGGACATTTTTCATGAAATTAAATAAAGTTTTACCAATCAGTTAAAAGTTATTAGAAGTACAGTTACACACTAGTGATGTAACAATAACTGAGTTAAATCGAACAATCATTAATGGTCATGTTATGTCGGCGACAATCGATTTTCATTTTTGAGAATCTATGTTGCCAGATGGCAAGGGAAGTTACTCTTAGCGGAAGTCTGTTTTAACAGAAGTACATTTGACATTATAGATACATGAAAGGACTGGATAAATAAGTGATTCAGAACTATTTAATTTGTTTTATCATGTAACCAAACAGTATCTGTTGTGATAATACTGATCCATTAGGGTGAAAGTGTACAAGATTCTGAAAGTGTTTCCAGTTTCTCTATGTTTATAACATTTTGACTATTTTCGGATAGTAATGAAATGCTCTCTCCGATTCGATTTGATAATCGATTCTCATTTCAGTCTGATTTTACAACACTATTACATACTTTATTCTGGAGTTCTTCAAGGTCGGCATGTCCCATAGCTGGTTCGGCCACAACTTTCTGCAGATCAGCAACGGCTTTCTTCTTTGACTCTATATCCTTGGGCAGTCTCTCTTTCACGATGTAGCTGTTAGCTCTACTCTCTTCTTCCAGTCTTTGTAACAGACCTGTAAACAGCACAGGTTAATGTACAGGTTGGCTAGAAATACATGGTCAAGACGAATGTAAATATATTAACTTGGTAATAGATTTTTTTTTCAAGTCATTTTTTTCTTTAAAAGTTCTTCAAAAGTGATACAAATTTGCTAGTTACCTTCAATTTAAGCAGTCAAAGTGAGGCTATAACCTATCGATATTAAACTCTTCAGGGGGTATTGGTCATATGTGCAACTTTTACCAAACAAAAAAGGATTACAAATGTAAGTACTTAGCAAAACCTATACCTAATAATAAGCATGCAGAAAAATACTATGAAACTCAGCCCTTAAACTGGTTGTCAAAAATCAGGAAGACACATTTTTAAACTAAAAAGCTAAAACAAAAAAGAAAATATATATAAAAGAAAAAAAAAATTCAAGCCAGTTTTCATCTCCACAATAAAATTACTTTACTTGTTACATTTTAGGTTTTATTTTTTCATTTTTGCTACAATTTTTCAAAAGCCTTGAAACATACTAATTCTTGACTTCAAATCTCTAACTTTTTTCTGAAAGTCACGACAGATTAAATGAAGTCTGGATCTTGATTTTACTAGAATAAAACAACCCTTTAATTCCAACTATCACAATTTATGCCATAACATACTAACATATGAATGGAGGAAAAGCTTACCCTCGGCAGTGGCTCCCACACTTGCCTGCCTTGTATCATGCAGTTGTTGTTGTAGTCGCTTCATCTTTTGTTCTGCATGCTGAATCTGTATATAGACAAACAGCACAGTCATGTTAGTTACAGTTCCAAATTTACGGTAAAGCATTTGATCAGCAGTGTTCGGTGAATAGAGCATTGTATGGGTGCGATTCACAAGTGAATCTCCTTATTCAGTGTATTTGGTTTAAGTACTGGTTTAAATCTGGAAAGCAGTCCTCCAGTGGGATTATTATAAGTTACAAGAACTTGCTTCCAAATCGACGTCAAAAAAATAAATTTCACTACTTTTCGATCTCTGCCTAGCCAGTCAGCAAGCTAGTCAATTTTAGCTAGAGAAATATGAGATCGAAAAGTAGAACTCTAAAACAATCAGGTACATAGTTGATTTCAACAAAACATGTGCAGAGTTACTTCCCCTACTGTATCAGTAACCACTGCCTACACAAGTTTATTTGAAAATGAGCTCAAGTACATGCATTAACTATTTGAAGAAATACTTTTCTGTATTTCTTTCTTTTATTGCTATGATCAAATCTTATTATTTTTAAGATGCCTTGGTGTTAGAAAAAATGAAAAAAGAGTAACCTAAAAGGAGTTCAAATTTAGATTATTTACTTGCAACCATCATCACATGACAGGCAGTGGTAATTGTTTAGTAAAAGAAAGTAGTCTTCCATGGACTTTGGCATTTCAATTGTATTTTTTAACAGATGACAATCTTTCAAGGGAGACTACTCATATCTTCAAGACCATATTAAGACAGTATTTACCAGAGTTAACTGCTCCTGTCTTTGTTCTGCAAGTTTCTTTTCCTTGTCTCTCTCCAGACGTAGATTCTTGGCTACATTCATCATTGTATTAGCATTAGGATGTTGCTCAACCTTTAACAGAATTTATCAAATTAGACATTGCATCGAACAATGATTAAAAACCATTTAACACTTTCAATACATTTTTTTCACGAGACTTATTTCTTACAGGAATAAAAAGACCTTACGCAATTTGAGGATGATCAGTTTAATCTCCAATATCTGGTCAAAACTGACATAATTATTTTAGATTTACTTCAATTTTCTATCTCTGCTTCTTTTAGTTTCGAACAAATTCTTATGTAGAAAGTAAGGTCTGATGGTCAATGACTTATCATTACAGACATGTTTCAAGTACATTCATGTTAAAGTAAAATAAGGATTACAATCTATCTTATATGAAATATTTCCATATGTCAATGCATATTAACATCGATTTATGCATAATGACGCACACTAAAAATGTTAGCAAAGGCCATTGGTCATACCTCTGCCTAAATAATTATAGTATTTAATTTGACTCAACCTTATGATTCTTAACACCTTTACATTGAATCATTTTGAGAGACATAAAACATACCTTTCTCTTCAATCTTTCCACACGTTTAATCAGTTGTTCCTTCTCGTCCTCCATATTGGAGATATCTTTTCTTATCTCAGCCGTATTGTAGCCCGAGTTCTTCAGATTCTCTGCCTGTTTGTGAAGCTCCTTAAAGTTCTCTATCAGCTCCTCATACTAAAAAAAGAACCCCAAACATTAGAATATCTTTTTAACAGAATATAACCGTATCTATGGCCTAGTGGTTATGGCGTCTGCTTATGGAGCACGAGGTTGAAGGTTTGAGTCCCATCAAGGGCTTGTTCTGACGAGGTCAATTAATGAGCTGCCAGCTAGTTAAAGAATGGTCACTGACTGCAAGCATATAAGATAAGGAATCAGGGAGTAAATGTGTACAGTAATAGAGGTGTCTGATAAGCCCAAGGACTGTGGGATGACACTATAATAAACAAACCCTTTACTATCATAACAATAACCTGCTCAAGTTAGTTCTTACATAAAAGAGGAAGTTGGCTCTATTTCCTTTAATATTCAAAAATGCTAAATAATCAAGAATATCAATTTTTTCTAAGACATTAATCCTGAGATATCACTTGTTCGAAATAAGCATATAAGTCAATTTCCAAAAAGTATGTCTGAAGGCCCTTTTTCCTGTGTCACTGGTCGTATAATGGTTGAATTTTCTATCTTCAGTTTTTTTTACATGCAGAAAACACTGTTTTAATGACTTCTTTCCTAGCTGAATCAAGTAGAATCTTTCTTATGTTTGGATGAGCTTTTGGGGGTGTAGGAGGAGGCAAAACCTCATCTTAATAAACCCTTACCTGTACATACAAGTCAACCATCTGGTCATCCTGTTTGATATCAGCCGGAACTTCCACCTTAACGAGGAACTTAGCAAGGTATGCACGTTTCTGCAACCCTGGTATATTTTTCAGCATCCATTCTAAGATGTGGTAGATTATTGGCTTATCGCCCTGCACTAGGCCGGTTCTAAATGTGCTCCTGTAAAACACAATCATAAATACTGAATGAACTAGGTCACCAGTTTTTAAATAATCAAATTTAAAGTTACGCAGTCTACCCTTTCTTTTGCTCTGCTTTTTGTTTTTTGCATGAAATTCACATGAAAAATGCCAAAATAAAACAATGTAAAATTAGAGGAATAATGTCACATGAAATCATGCCATTACACAAACTGTATTAATAAATTCAACTTAATTAATATAACCACAGTTTTCAGTTTTGTAGAAACCATTTTCATGTGGTAACTGCTTATATCTGAGTAAACAACAGAAATATTTTAACTTAAATAGACTCATTTAATGAAATGTATTTTTCAAAAATAGACTGTAATGCTAAGACTCACTGACAAACTGACTTACAGTCTTAGAGTCAAAATCTACTAAAAATAAACTTTCACAAAAGCTATCATCTTTTTTTTTAGCTTATGCTCATAAAATCTGCCCTCTGACACATCTCATCTCGTCTGACCAGGACACAAACCCTCGTTTACTAGCCTGCTAAGCAACATCAACACTAGGCCATCAAGATTCTCCTTTTTCTCAAGAATTTACGAAAATGTCTTGTAACTGTTTCAAGATGTTTTGAATACTTACACGTCACTGAAAAAGAGGAAAACATTTACCAGTAACAATTGATAAATAACATAAAGCATCAACACCATTACAAATCTGCCTAGGAAAGTTTCTTTAAATCTTGCTATGACTGGTGATACATGAGATATCTTATATCACTGAACATGTCTTAATCTGCCATTCTGAATGACGGGTAGAGCTGAGACAAGCATACTGTCATTTTGCCTCCAAAGTCATAGAATATGTATTTCAGAAATTGAAGTGACATACTTTAATTTAGGCGTAGTAACTCTGAAATTGTAATAACATACAATGCAGCCATACTTACTCCGTTTGAGGCTTGTACTTGAGTACTCGGAGACATCCAAATATTCTGATGGCCGTCATGTCTGGCGTCTCCTCCCTGATATCAATAGCTTGCTGAAAATGCAAACGAACATGACCATAAATATCTCCAGGAAAGAGTCTGTAGGGGTTACTTACACTGATCAGCAATGGACAGCATTCTCCCACAATTTCAAAAGATGACTTTCATAAAAAAAATGCATCCAAGACACATATTTTTGGCCAGACTATGTCGGTAGTCACAAATTTGCCAAATTTTGACATAAGTCCACATTTACGACACATTTCAATACAATTTGTTTTTGTTTTTTTCAGAAACACTTATCATTGGTCCAAAACATTATGTATTTAAGGAAACACAGGAACCTTTGAAAGTGAGAAAACTGTTAGAGTAAAAAGAATAACAATACTTTACAAAGCATATTTTCAAGAACCATGCACTGTTTACTTTTCATAAAATATGGTAGTTCAATACTTTTCTCAAATTCAGCTTTATGATACATCAGAAGCAGTTTCATCTTTTACGAGAGTCTGCAGTGACTCTCCACATGACACACTTCTGACTTGAGTACTTGTTTGAACGCAAGAAGCAGTCCTCAAGAGGGATAACTTGCTTCCTAGTCTATGAAAAATCAATAGGATTTAAACCAAACCTTTGGGTCAATGACTCCAAGGACATCATTTAGAACTTGCAACAGCTGTAAGGGTTCCAAAGAATCAAAACTGATCAAGTTGTAGTTCTTGCTGAAAGGTTCTTTGTTCAACTCCTGAACTATAAACTTCAGCTGCTCACTCATTTTGGATATATTTGCCCTCTAAAGTCTCTAAAATGTTCTGTAACCTCTGAAGAAGACAAGAACAGAATATATTACCAGAGTGACTTCAGTTTGAATCGAAACGAAAAAGGGACACGTGTGAATATTTGGACTACAATATGTAGGTATTTGGACTTAACTCTTCTACTGTAGATTTTCAGTGTGTTCTTAAAGTTATCTTACAGCTTCATGGAAGAAAAAATAGATATCTTTTTAACAGAAAAAATATCTCTTTGTCGAATTTCAGTTATTCTCACATCACATTACCATTAATTTTAATCTCTTTTTAAAAGGGGAAATGGTTTCAATGACTGAATGCTTGCAAGAAAATTGACTGCAATATTTCTTTTCTTATTTCCTTCCCTCACATTTTAAAACAATGACCAAAGAACCAAGTAGATTTGAATACTGTGTATCAGACTGAAAAACTGGTATTTATGGTTTAATTGATAATGAAGTTTTCTTAATCACTAATTAAGGTATCAATATAATTAATTTTTCATTTATGTTTATTATGTTTATTCTATCAGGTTAGATTTTCTTCAGACTTCAGAATATGACTTTTTTTGCCAGAAGATCCCTTCTAGGTGAAAATTAACTCATTTTTGTGCTAAAAAAAAACAGAATACAGAGTCTCTGAGTGCAAATAGTTTTAAAACAGAACTTGTAGTATTTACAAATAATATCCATCGAAACTATTATTCACCATTTTCATACTGGTTCTAAATGCTGCATCATTACACATACTAATAAAATGACATGTAAATATAAAAAAATCAAAGCATTTCAAGTGCTGTATGGTACGACTTTGTGACTTTGCCAGTGTGGGCGCATTAATAATTTATTCTAAAGTCGACATGTACCTTGATGTCTGATTTTGATTTGCATTTCTAAAGACTGCCGGTTGTCAGTGTAGGACTTTATGTACCACTCCATTTATGTACTAGTTGCCCATGTAACCGACGCCCTCTCCAGAGATTACTTATTTTGACGGATAGTGCAAGATACACACATCCAATTCCAGAGACACATAAGGGGTCAAAAGTGGTACATAAGGTCCTGGTAAATAAATTCCCACAAAAAGCCAACTGTGAAAATCCTAATATGAATGTTGTTTCTAATCCATTCCATTTAGTCAGAAAATTGATCAACGTGTTTGGACTGTGAATCAGTTATAAATGGTATACCGCTTGGCTATCTATAACTAAAAAACAAATAATAAACATCCGTAATTTTCGTAATCACCACAATATTTCATTCTTTTTCCATCGCAGAATGTGTAAAAATGCCATTTAAATATGTCAAG
The DNA here is from genome assembly GCA_012932295.1 of Cyclina sinensis. NCBI lineage: Eukaryota > Metazoa > Mollusca > Bivalvia > Venerida > Veneridae > Cyclina > Cyclina sinensis. The sequence goes on along the minus strand of JAAONU010000007.1, from coordinate 33,749,499 downwards.
AAAATCAGTCATGTGGAAAATTTATCACAGTAGGGAGTCATATTTTTGAATTATATGTCATATCACTTATCTCGTAGTAAATAGGTCAACAGGTTCTAGAACATTATATTGCAGTTAATGTTCATAATCTGTCAACAAATCACTAACAGGAATGATCAAACATTGCTTAAAAAAGATAAATTGTTATTCAACATCAAAGTTAATACTAAATGAACACTGTTTACTGTGTGACTGTCACAAAATTACTCATCTTGGAAACGAACGCAAAATAATAGGATTTTTTTTGAAAGTATGGACTAAAACTTTGCAAGAAACTGCTCATGACTGGAAGTTTATGTCGATCAATAGCGATACATCGCTAATGTCATACTGTTTCTGTAGACACCGACTTTAAATATAATTTTTGTCTTTGTTTTTGAGAGCGTTGTATCTTCGTGTGAGTAAAATGGGTCACAAACTTTAAAAAGTTGAAACACTGCCCATGTGGTGCGACCGACATACCGCGAGAATAGTGATGTCAGCTATATAGGAAAATAGGGGTCAATGATTCAGATCTAACAATGTGAAAGTATATTCTCTACACAGTGGGCCCAATCATGCAGACTGATACCCCACCCAGTTAATTTCTTTGGTTGACAAGGACGCCGTCTTCAATGAAAACAAATTCTCCGAAATAATTTCTCAAAAAATATGTTGATTCTTTGGGCATTCTTCTTTTGAAAACACCTGTATTGTTTTCTTGGTTTATTAGCACACCTAACATTCATATTACCTCAAACACTTTGTTCATCCAAACATCAATCTTCCATCCTAAAAATATTTGAGACTACTTCCACTATTTCTTGTACAAAATTAATAGTCTTTAGATTGTTGTAATTGAAGAACCAGTCAACTAAAGGGACGTCAATCTTTACAGACTTTGAAGGGAGATAATTCCAATTAAGTTGACAGGTGAGAGAATGGACTCGCCCAGGTGAATGAAATTTTGTCAACCAATGAAATGCGCGCTCTGTTTACCGTTGTGTCAATGGACGATTGTGTCACCATGCATGGTAGTGTGTATTGAAAATGTGTTGTGAATAGTACACGGACGAAGTGAGAATGGAAGTTTTAAAAAGTTTTCTAATTATTATAGTTGTTGTTTTAAGTTTTGGTGTAGCCATTATTGCAGGACAAAATGGCTTGTTAAGTGCCAGGTGTGCGGCAAGGTGTCTTACAGAACATAAAGACAGTTTAAGAGGGGTAGGTAGAAAATGTTAAAACTTAATATTACTGTATAATTCATGACGTATTTCGTTACAGAAAATGTTGTCAGTGACTTTTCTAAACTAGAGCGTAATTTTAGAGAAGTCAGAAAAAGTTGTCATGCATTTGTTGACAGAAATGTTGAAACAAAGACCTAGGTTGTTGCTAAGACAGAAAACTTAGTGGTCACATTTTCCATTTCATCAAAATGATACAGTATTTTTAGATTTTATAAAAATAAATGTCATTTTTAGGTAATTTCAGAAATTTAAGGGCAAATGGCTTGTGAGTGAAACCATTTTTTTTTTAGATCTATAGGCTCTTGTGTGATAGCCTAATTTATTATACTTAAAGTGTTGAACGACTTTTTATAGATCTGATATTATTTAGTTGTTCAACCTTTAAGTAGAGGATGAACAACTATAAAATGTCAACCTATAATTTCAGTTCATCTTTGGAGGTAAAATTTTGAGACTACTTGTGTAAATGAGAGCTGGATGGGGCAGGGGTTCCACTAGTTCCAAAAACTGAAGGGTCATTTTTTCATGCGATGCAACTAAATCTCCCAAATTGCAGTCAAAAATACCTGAATTTAAGCTAAATATACCTTATTTTAAGACAAAATGACCCTTTAGTCATCAAATACCTGAGGGTCAAAATGGGGTCTTATGAAATTTCAGGGGTCAGATGGAACCCTTTACAAGGGTCAGATGGAAACCCTGTGGGGGTATTTCTGCTCTTAACAGTTTGGTTCCAAACAGTTGTCATATTTTAGTTTGCATTTAGCTATTATACATGTACCTTTAAGCGTCTGACTCACAGATGGGCCGACGATGAAAAAAAAGAAAATGTTTCTACATACTGAAATTCTTGCTGTAACTCTGAAGAACATATCTAAACTAAGTTACTGACTCATTTTTTTGTTTTAGAAAAACATCAAAACATAAAGTTTTACACAGTTTTATTGGTAAAAAATTTACTACTCATCGTTAGTCACGGGGTAGATACTTTAGTAACTGTTATAATATTAATTTTGACAAATTTTTATATCTAGATGCTGTGGCTCAGTGGTGTAGATCGTTGCTCTATATTTTACTGACCGAAAGGTCATGGGTTCGAATCCTGGTTAAGTCAAAACTTTTTTTTTAGTTTTCATGGTGTATAGAAGCATAATATTATGGTTTTTCCATAGTAGATTAACTTCTCTTAAATTTTAAAGAAAAAAAATCAGCAAAATTCTGTTAGTCAGTCTCGCTAAAGACATGTAAACAATTGATATCTAAAATAAAGAACCAACAGTCATAATTTAACTTCAGACAATTGCATTTTGCTGTTTTTAGCTTGTGACACCTCCTAACCAGATGTGGACTATTCTTGTTGTCATGTTCAAATTAACTTGCTGATCTAATAATTAATAGAAACAAAGACCTAACTTTATTAGAAAAAAAGTAAGAAATAAGAATGTTTTTTCAAAATATGACAGTAGACCTGTGAATATTGTCTCCAGTTTTTGTAACAGTACTAAGTTTGTATGATTTCTATATTTCTGGTAAACTTTGCACAAAATAGATTTATTTAATAATTACCATTCCGCAGTACTATGTAAGCTTAGGAACACTTTAAAATGTTGTTAATAAATGTCAAAAATGTTTGAAATATATTTTACTGGCAGATAAATCATGTATTGCTATATTTCAGCTAATTTAACAGAATCAGTAATGAAACCTCCCAACTTTTAGCATTAGAACAACTGATCCATAAAAACTTGAAAAGTTAGGTGTTTGAGGTTCCTGTATCATTTCAGTCAAATGAATAAGCATTCCTCTCTAGTTTGTAAAAAGTAAGCCAGTCAGAATTGGCTTCTTTCAGTGTCTGTAAAAATCGCAGTATTGTAGATTTTATTAATGTACCTAGTATGTTTTTCCTTCATTTACCTTAGGAGGAGTAACACAGATTTATCTGTAAGTAACTATCATGTTTCCAGAAAATCTGCATACCAGCTAGACAGAAAATGAAACCTCTTCAGAGCAAATGCCTCTATCATAAAAATAGAATCTCAATAGCGAGCTTAAACTAAATCCAAAAGGGTTGTAAGGTCTGGAAACTAAAGTGATTATTAACCACGGGATGTGCATTCAAAACCTGTTTCACAACCTCGGTGAGACTAATGTTACCTTTGCATGTGAAACATCCTTACTGAAACCGAACATGCTCTTGATAAACCTTACCATGATTTGTAAAATGTCTGTTTAGATTTGTGTATAAAAACTGAAGTAACAGTTTCTTAACAGCCTTGTGTACGCGAATCTGTGTACAATCTTAAATGCTTTATCATGCTAATAACAGGACTTCAAAATCTTCTCCTTCGAGCCCCTTTATAACATCTGGCAAAAGCGGGTCCCTGAAGAACAGATGGGGAGGAAAACATAAACGGTTCTTTGTGGCAGCCTGCCAGAAAACCTAAGATACAAAGCTAAAATATGATTAGTTATTCTTTAAAAGAAACAAGCATAATTTAGTCAAGTATGACAAGTTTTTAAGAGCTAATAAAGTTTTTAAGGAGTTTGGAAAGGTGCGAGAAGGCATGAGAAAACTTGACAATTTTACACATTATTTTTGTGTGTCACAGTGTCGTGTGAGAGGTATAAATTGAAATTCGTTTTATTTATGCATTTTCCCACTAGAAAATTATTACGTTTGAACTAACTTTCTGTTTCAAAATTCTTCAGACCAGATTTTCTTTATTTGACAAAATCTTGAAACACGGACAAGTGGTTGTTCAACTTCTTCAAAATCAATCATTTTCTTTGTTTCATATCATTGAATGAGAGTAGTTAGGTAGGATACGAATGAGAGATTTATAACGTTTATCATCGCTGTACAGCGTTAGATGGTTTTAAAGTGTTATATCATGTTAAGAAAGAATTTGCCACTTAGTTTTAGCATTTCTAATACATATAGATACTCCTGTAATCCTTGGCCTGGCTTTTTCTCATGATATAGCCATTACAGGGGGTATTTTTTTTCGATATTATGAACATCGTACTTAATTTTGAAGATTCAGCAAAAAGGACTGGGTTTTTTTTTTGTCCCTGAATTATTTTGCCTTTAGCTGCTGGATTTCATGGTTAGTAATGGCTGTCATCATAACTGGCTAGGACCCCTCCTCCCATGAAGTGTGTATTGATGGATCCCTGACCCCTCACATTTGCCTGCTTTAACAAAGAAGTACAATTATATTTTCACCACAAACAAGTATATAACAAAAGAGCACATGGTAATGTTTGTGGGTAAAATCTATTGTTTTAAGATTTAAAAGTCATGCTGTGGATCCATGAATTTTAATTTGCTGAAAGTGCAAGATGGTCGACAGTCTGATTATCTCAGTTCCAGAGATACTCCTACCTCTTTCGCATGCTCAAGTGGCCTTTATAATCTTTAGACGGTGTAACTTTCATAAACGGAATTCTCAGTTATAGAGTATGAACAAATATTTGTCATTTAGAGAGGTAGTAATAGTAAAGCCTACTGGCTGAAACATGAAACAGTGCAGACCATGGTTAGACTAAATAGATGTGCAAACTGATCATGGTCTGCAATGATTGCTAAATTGGAAACAATATTACCACCAGCACAGTTAAGGCATTCAGCATTTAAAGTTGTTGATTTTCATGGAAAATACGGTTTGGCGTATGGCTACAATCAGTTAAATTCTATTAACAGACAGGGAGCTGATCCTCTCAGACTTGAGTCAGGCATTGAAATATTGAGTATTAACATTCAGGTTACTCATATAAAAGAGGTACTTGTAATAGCCAGAAAAATTAATTTAAGGCCTAAGCTGGATTTGAAGTCTGGACCCTTAGTTCTCAAAGCGGACACATACGCTAATACAGGCTCAGTTTAGAGGAAGTGCCGTTATAAACCTTCGTTACATTTCCTCTTTGATAAGTTACCAACTTAAGCTTTAAAATACTTTACATTTTATACATGACGAATATGAAAAGTGCTTTTTTTCTATAATACATGTATGTTTACGTGTTTGCGTTTAGGATATAAAAGTCTCATATCTGGTTTTTATTAATGGCAGTAATGTTAAATGTCAGTGTGGTATTTTGACTACATCTATTTTGCATCAAGTCTTTTTTCATATCAATGTTTGCCTACGACAGGATAAATAAATGCATTCAGATATACTGGAAAAGTTAGATATGCAAATTTTATGGGGAGGTTTGCATTTTACACTACAGAAAACATTTTAATCGATAGGTTAACTTCTAAAATGCATAAAATTTGGACCAAAGTTATTCTTCACAACTGAATAAAAACATACCCAGCCCTATAAAATGTTACAAGAAAGGTAAGATGAAAATTAGGATTAAGCTGATATTAATTCTCATCGGATGTTTTTTATTCACATTCATGAATCTATCACATGTAAATTATAATTTGTACCAATTTTACCTACTCCTGTCAAGTATATGTCACTTACAGAATCTGGTCCAGTAGATCCTAAACAAATCACACATCTGTTGGAGATAAGTTAGAAGCGGTACCAATAGTACTGCTAAACCAATCATGTATCTATATATGGCACATGCTGAGCTTAATTTAGTCTTTGCAAAAAGACTGAGGTTCAGCCATTCTTGTAACTTTTTTTAACACTTCTATTTTTTGATAAAATTTAAAGGAAATGCTGATAGACATATACTGTAAAAATTCTATTTATAGCCCAGGCTTTTATTAGAATCATGGATAGTTCAAAAGTTGGGGATGGGCGCTAATTCGAGACACATCTTCACTAGACAGACCGATTTTCTAAGCAGGGACTCACCTCTCATAATTACAAGAAGAAGTCAAATTCGGTTAAAGAGCGGATGTTGACTTATTGCAGAAAATGCTAAAATCTGTTCATTTCCGCTATTACTGTACATGTACATGTAGAGTCCGGTATGTGTGAAAGTTTGCTGAGCACGGGAATGAAAAATAAGCCTCGTGCATGATCTTTACTACTTCCTTACAGCAAAAATAAGGGAAATAAAAGGGAAATAATTAAACTTGAATTGTAAAGGTAAGCTCAATTTTGCTCAAATCGGGAGATGGGCGTTAAAAAGGGGCAGTTGATTTTTCAAGTTTAGGCTGAAAAATGGCCTTTTTAGTCTCAAATATGGGTGATGGGCGTCTATTAGAGGATGCGCTATAAGTAGAATTTTTACGGTAATTTATATTGGCATATATGTTACAGAGTCTGAAAGACTGAAGGACAGGGCTCTTGCCTGCGCTGTCAATGCTTGCTTGCAATTCCAGGTGCTCTGCCATCATACTAACGTCTACAGGCACTCTGTACTTTAAGATTAAATGATTCTATACTGCATATCTATTTTATCCGCTGACTGCTTTTAATGCTGTCGAATTAAAAAAATTTAGGCACTTACCAATTGTTGATGGCTAAATGTTACACCAACAACTCTCTATATGAGACTAAAATTAAAACATTCAGTTTACCCATTAAACTTCGAATTTTTTACCGACATAATAATTCATTCAATATCATTGATTTACATGATTTTAAAGAAAATGGCATACTCTAGATTTTAGAGTATGCCTGGTCTTCAACTCATTTATGGGTGATTATGCGGTCCGTGTCAGTTGGATGAGTCCATTTTCGATTAAAAGGGTTTCTGGTATAAATTTTCGGTTTTATTCTAGTTAGGTAAGAAAGTCCTTTCTGCAAACAGTGAAGACCCTGATTAGTCTGCATATTGTGGTGTCTGATCTGGGTTTACACTGTTTGTCTACGTCTAATTTTGTAGACGCGAGGCATTTAAAAGGTAAACTGTGTCAGCCTTATTGTCAGTCAGCTGGAAATATAAAAAAAAAAGAAGAAAGAAAATGTTCACTGGTTTATGGTAGTGATTACGTTGGGTGTCTATCTGGTTCAGAAGTTTTGAAAAAAAGTAATTAGCCTTTGGACCTGTTTATCTTGAATTAAGATAAATTACCATTACAGTGTAATTTACAAACCCAGGGATAAAATTAATGTAAAATTATTTTGCACTTTGCTTAGATGCTAATGATATGCAGAGAATATGTTCAGAAAAGTAGGTATTAGTATGTGTAATTATTAAAGGTGGCAGAACGACTAGGTAATAAAACTTGGAATAAATTCATTCAAGTTTTAGTTTTGGTCTGCGTAATGCCCTTTTAAAGTGTTTCAGTTATGTTTGAGGCACATTTCAGTTATCTGCTGTATAAGTTTGATTGTAGGTCATCTGAAAAAAGAACTGCTAGCTCCCACATTTTCAAAATGTCAGATTGTCTATGGGACTTGAACACTTGACATTTAATCATTGAGAGGGTACAGTGATTTATAATACTTCGGCATATAGCCATAGGACCATAAAGGGAGTGCAAACATTATTTCGCCTGGCTGAGTGACGAATGATGGGATGTATTGTAACATGGGAACATCTTGTATGATATTGATGTCCACAAAATGTAATGTTTCGATCATTCTGTACTTTTATAAATAAACACCAATCAGTTCTCAGTTCTGCATGAACCCTGAGTTGCAATATTAATCAGTTAACTAAATCGTCTTGGTCAAGATTGAGCTTGAATGTTGTCATAGTGACATAGTCATTTAGTGAGTGATATTATTATGACTCGGCTTTTTTGACACTGAGTGTTCTGTATAAATACATAACTTTGACAAAATGTGTACCAGCTGTCGGCAAACTTGAGTGGTGTTTATATGAGAAAGTCTTGGCAAGGTTTTAGATTTAACCATAGTGGCCTAGTCAGTCCAAAATTATGGCCCTTAATTTGACAAAAAATCTACTGAATTAATTGCCAGTGTCCACTCTCTTGGTGACTCTTTTAGATTTTCATCATACTTTGACCCAATAAGCAAAACTCTTAGTCTAATTTTTAACTAGCTGCAGGAATATAACTCCTAACATGACAGTTTTCTTTAACAAGAATTGTGGCTAACATTTAATTGAAACACAATACCAGTAATCATTGTCATACCCAACTCAGAGAGTCATGAACAGTTCTTTCAAAAATTTTACTTCTCACTGACTCAGCAGTTTCTTCAGAAATAACTTGACATTCATTATTACCTGCCTTAAAATGTCTGTGAGCAGTTTCTTCAGAAATAATTTCTAATGCATACCTGACCCAGGTGGTAGAGAACAGTTTAAAATTCATTCAGTCCTTGAATGCATTGTTTTTATGTTTTGACATGAATAGGTTCAGTAAGATTACACAGCTATATATGAAGTGCCCATTTATCAAAACCATGTCAAATGACAACCTCATGCCGTGAATAATCAAAATATAATTTTTTAAAGGGTGGATATATAATGAAAAAGTGCTGAGATTAAAGTGACCTGATTTCACTGAGTCTCCAGCCTAAAATCTTTAATTTGTGATATGCTTTTCAACTGGAGTTAAAATGAGAAGTGAACTTAAATCATCAAAAAGTTTTAATAACAGATGTGATTTAAGTAAAATAATATGATTTATGATATATATTAAATGGTCTACAATCACATTTTTAAAGTTACTTTTGTAAAGATGAAGGTCGTTGCAGTGCACCAAAGATTAACTGTTGATTCCTTATTCACACATCAGTTATAAAGTAAGTTTTAGATTTTTATGCCCCTGGAGGGAGCATATTGTTTTTGGTCCTTCTGTCTGTTTGTTTGTCTGTTTGTCACAAAACTTTAAGCTTGAACATAACACTGAAGTCCTGCATTTACAGCCTCCAAACCGCTGGTGCATGCACCTTGATGAGCTCTACCCGCCCCACTTAGAGGTCACGAGGTTAAAGGGCAACAATGTTTCGTCATGTATGCTGAGGCTGACTAAATTTTCATTGACAATGCATGTAGATATTATATAGTTCTGGAAATACACTGACATCAGTCTGCGTGCTTGCATGGTAACAGTTCCATCTTGTTTATGTCTTTTTGTTAAGCACTGCTACGTTCATAGCATGATTTAGTGGGAGCATCTTGTAGTGGTGTCAAGGAATTATAAAATTGCTATTTATGGACAAAGTAAATTCTTCTTGCTAAAATACTAAGAGTAGATCGTGACCGTCGTAGCTGAGCACAATTATATCAGTACTCCCAGTCCTTTGATTACCTTTTACTGACAGAAGGAAGCTGGTGATGGCTCAGACAAGGATTTCATGATAATATTATGTCTGGCAGCAGTTGTTTATTCCCAGTTGTTAATTCTTGACCTATTGAGCTTAGGATTGGTATGTTATATTGAAACCTTACACAGAGCTCTGTATTTGTAAGTGAATTTAGAGCTCTAATTATGTGACACTGAGCTATGAAGAGCTCTAAACTTATTATGCTTTTAGGTAGAACAATTGTCAACAACTATCATAGTAAACTTACAGCCTTTATTTAAATGACATTATGAACTTAGAGCTCTTTAAATATGACGGCATAAATTTGAGGTATAATTATGAGGGTGGGTAAGAGTTGTAGTTATTTCAGTAAACTTTGCTGTTTACTTAACAGTTTTAGTTTACAGCAGCTTTAGGTTTCAGTTCTTAGTATGACAGCAAATTTTGAGCTTTAAACATCTGAGTGACGGTCAAGTTGTGAAATTTATAATACTATATATAAATGGCAACAAAATTACCTTAAGAGCTTTAAACATGAGAGTGATTATAGCATTTTAAGTTTGACAGTGAGCTTAGAGCTCAGTGTTTGACACCAAAATTAGAGCTTTTAGTATGAAAGTTTAAGTTAGAATTTAACAGTGAACTTGAAGCCGAAAGTATGAGAGCAAATTTAAGGATTAAATATGACAGAAAAATATTGGAATTAAGTAGCATTGAAGGGGCCTGTCTTACATTGAATGGCATAGCAGCTTTTTAAGTTATGGAGGATTTCTTTGTCAATGACAGTTTTAGTGTCTTTAAATATATATCTCTTTCCGTCTGACTGTCGTATGATATGACAGTGGTATTTGGTTATTTGGGAACATTTGTTGCTTAAATAACAAAGAAGACAAAATGCTTTAAGATCTGAATTTAATATGTTTGAAATGGTGTGAATAAGACGCGACTAGAAAATGAGTCTTTGTCAAGTAAAAACTCCCCCACCAAGGTTTAAATTTTGAATGGCTTATTTGGGTCTTAAAAACGGATCGTGCCTATCTAATAAAACAGAGATATTAAAATAGATGATTTTATGTGCTGTTTGGGGTAGACAAATTTATACCATGCTATTATCTTTTTTGAATTTTCTATTTTTTTTAAATGATAGAAATATATTGTACCCAGATTGGAAAGGTTGATTGGTTGAAAATTAATGTTTTGATATTTGATGTCGAGTTATGAATTGTTGACAGTTGGTCTTTTCAAAGTTTTACATGTATAGATATATGAAATAACATTCGAAAAATAGGGGTAACCTACTGTTACAAAAGAATAAATGACTTATTCAGTTTTAGTTTTAAAATTCAGCTTCTAATTCTAAGAGGCACATTTTACAATTTTAGCAGATGTTTTCAAATTAATATTGTATGACATGCTTTAATTTTAAGTGAAAAAAAAAGGATGAATAAATCACATGTTGAGCAATTTACATTTATTTACATATTTTCTTTAGTGTGTTATAACAAATTTCACTCGGCTGAATATTGAGTGTTCTATTACTTTTGAATTCATAAAGAGTCCCGTGTGAAATTTCTTTTGTATTTATTTATCGACGAAAAATTCTGAACTTTATCTGTTGAATATGAATAATTAGTTTTCGTGTCATGTGTTGAACCTTTTCATTGTTGCACCGGTAATCCAACTTCATTCATGATATGCTGGTAGATCTTGTAACGTGATCGGGTATTTTATCAATCAATAAGTTTTAAAGAATGAAATTTTCCTTCCCGTTTACTTGGCACACAACATTACTAATGATCCAATGAATTGTATTGTCAAATAAGCGTAATTTTTTTTTATGTTTTTGTCCTTCCGTTTTGTTCATTAAAGATATCTATAAGTTGAACTAAAGATATCTTTAGAATGCAAGATATAAAACACTGGTGAAACTAATAAACTATGAAAACTTGACATGTGAATGAAATTGTTTTTTTTTTTTACAATAATTCTTACTTCTTTTAAAGAAATTAGATACTTGCTACTATGCAAAAGAAACTATTTTGCACATATTCAGTTGAACAATAATTCCAGGTTCGTTGCTAGGTCTCCCTAAACTTATCATATAACAATTTTGCCAGTTCTTTCATTTTTGAAGAATTTGTTACATTAGACCATGATGACCATGAATAACCCTGACTGTTAACAAGTTTTTGCATATATTATTACACCTTGCCATGCACTATCTGAAAAGCACCTTCTGCAACAAACACAAGGCTGCCTGATACTTGTCTGCATGCAACTCTGAACCTGGTAATCAGATAGGCAAAAGTCACTGCTGAACTTGAAGTACCCTTGTCTCGTTGATGGTCATGGGTTAGAGCCGTTTTAGTACCAATCGTTACCAATTATTTGAGAAAATGGGCAGTATATTTCTGCAGGTACTCAGGGCCTTTCCAGGGTGGTTAGTTAAACTGCCTGCCCAAATATGACTGAATAATAGAGGGCATTAAACTCGATTATGTTAATTAAACCAAACCCGTGTCACATCCATACTCCCTTAAAAATGGTTGATTTTTGTTTTTCTTCCTATAAACACTGACACTGACATCTTAAAAGAAAAATCCAAATTTCAAAGAAAATTTTTATGTAAGTCTGCGCTCAAGACTTTTTATTATTAGTAACGTCTCGATCAGTATAGACTTTGACTGAATGACATTTTTGGCAGTAACCTGCCTGTTTAAAGAAATTGAATACTGGCGCCCCCCTGCTGCTCAAATGAACAGTTGACCTGATTAGGGCCGAAATCATCTGTTAATTGGCAAAAAGACTGATTTGTCATGAGTTGGCAGATTGCTTTATTTCTTAAGTTACCTGTTTGAAGGTAATTAAAATGCTTGAATGAAATTAAAGTGTGCCAAAAATCACTTGATACCCACAGAATAGAGAGAAAAAAATGTCCATTCATGATAAAGATTTATCTTTCGCTATGTTGGTTTCATATCAATAGACTGAATTTTTTAAGGTGTTAATATGATATTGCAAAAAAGTGCACAAGGTAAAATGTTAATTGAAATAGGGCAAAATGGCACAAAAATTATTGATTTGCCGAGTGATTAAAATGCAAAACTTTTATGGTTTGTTGAGCCTGCAAATTGTGCTTTTTTTCTCGTCAGCCGATCGCATTGTACTAAAAACTGAAATGAAGTTAAGTGCTGGTGTACAAAATATATGTAATTTTTTTTTATATATATTAAAATGAACTTTTTTTTAGGGGTTTGCTGAAAGAATCATCTGGCTTATTATTATAATGTCCCAAATCATGCAGGTTATTTTTTGGCAGCTTTAACCAAGGTCTGTAGAAAAAAAAATTGTGGAAGGAAAGTGATAATACAAATTGGTTTGAAAGAATTTCAGATTGTTAATAATAATAATTGTCTTTGTTCTGGTTGTCTGTATTAACATACAATGGCACCTGAAGAGCTTTGTTATTTATATTTTGGGAGTGCAAGAAACCGAAAACATTTTGATAATTCTAGAGATAGACATTCCTTAGTATGTGATACTGATACATGAGACTTCAGTCTCTTCAGTTCAGTGTCGACGTCTCATTAGAGTCGGTAGTTTTTAATGGAGGAGCAGGAAATTGTACTTGTGTCCCCTGGATTATAAGTCAAATCTGCAATAACCACGAGAGAATTTAATGAAGTGGTAATGACCCTTTGTTTGGTGAAAAAATTGTTCAAGACAGAATGAGCAGCTTTAGTTTTCTTTTTTAGAAAAAAACAAAGTTTTACTATAAAAGGCACTTTATGGAAGAGCAAATGTACTCACTGTTCTGAAAAGCTTATTTTGTACAATATGTAAAACAGAGTTCAAAGTCCATGATTACATAGAGATAAAGGTGCAACTGTGACTGCCCCCTGCCATTGTTTGCCTGCTGTATTGGCATGTTTTATCTAGGATTTAGCTTGTCTTTGCCACCAATGATATAGCAGTATGACTCTAGCATTGAGACTTGAAGTACGCTCAGTCGGAAATCTTTTGTATCATTATTAAGTGCTATTTACAATGCTGTCAGAAGGGTTGTAAATTTAAATAGTAAATTTAAACTAAAAGTGACTCAGCAAAAAAACACCCTTTTTATGAACCGAAGAACCAGTTGTGATGGGGGGGATTTTAAATAATTTTTATAGCATGGTTTTAGAATATATTGAGGAACACTGCAAGACTGTTTTAACTACCTGTACCAACCAGTTTTATATAAATGAGAACAATAGTTTTGCATTGAACCCATGATATTGAATATTAAAACACAGTCCTTAAGAAGTAGAAGCCGATATTTTTAGTGTATAACAGATAAAAAGGTGAAGACGTACAGAGATCATCACTGATGTAAAATGGTTAGCTACTGAAAACTTGGGTTCATTATGGTTCTGCAGTTTAAATTTTAAGCAACAGTGTTACATATACGACTGGTCATTGACTTTTCAATCCTTGGTGCCCCTGTTACTGTGAGTCAGGAGGTCATCGTTAATTTCCCAGTCATGTCTGCCCCAGTATGACCTTTTTTAAAGGGATGCTGACCTAAATTCACTCACCCTCGTTTCATTTACTTTGACATTTCACACAAGTTTCGGCCAAAAAATCCAGATATACCATCTTTTCACCATATTAACCCCTTTTTTATACTAAAAAATATTTTATTTAAATTAGTTCATGACAGTTTTGTGGTGGCGGTATCCTATAAATAGAAGCATTATAATTTACTGGATGCCGTCTAATTGACTCTGACTCTTTTGTTTCGTTAGTTCCTTAGTCTCGAATAGGAAATGAAAGCACTGACACATGATGGCAACTTTAATAATCATGCTTATTGTAATAAATTGTAATGCATAGACATTTTAACATGAGAAAAATGTTTTCATGAATTCAGTAGGTAACTCTGTAGCCTTTAATCAACTCTTCCCTAACGATCTGTTTTTGACATTGAGACTGTACTACAGCATTCTGTTTGTACTTTCAGCCCTTTGATTAGGCAGTATGTTGTCTTTTGCATGAAGTTACAAATATTGTTTCTTTTCAGGGTGCAGACAGAAACAACCACAGAAAGTTCATGATTGACCATTGTAGAAATAATTCCAAATGTTCTGAGGTAAGTTGTGCTGAAGGTTTTTCAAAATGTAGAGGTGCTGTGATTATAGCCTGCAGGGGCATAGCTAGACCAAAATTGAGGGTACACAACCCACATGGGGTCAGGTCCCCTTGCCAGTGGGAAAGACCCTGGAAGCTCCACAGATTTCATCATTTATGGAATCTACCACCCGGAACGAATTCAACGTACGTGTGTATTAGGCATATAGGCAGCTATGCCTCTGGCCTGATGTCCAGTTTCTCTTCATGACTGCTCTTGTTTCAGGTTTGTTGTCATGTTTGTCAAACAGCAAGGCTTCAGAGCTCTGCCTCAGCTTTAAATTTTAATTATCACATGCTTTCAGATAAATAATAAACATTCATGAACTGTTATATAAAGTGAGGTCTTGAAATCAGTTTAATAAGGGACATATCAGTTGCAATAACCATTATGAAAGGAGGGGCCTGGCTTAAATTAAATAGTAGTCTATTGAGACATGCTTCCCAAGAAAAAATATGTATTTTATACGTTAAATGGTGTGCTTCAGAAAGAACCAAATATTAAGATTAACTTTTAGCAGTCTGTCTCTATACTTTGTATGACAGATTTGTTTGTTTCATGTTTTTCACTTTTGGAAGTTGTGTAGGCCCAGGCCTCCTGGACCTGTTAGGATCTATATGCTGATGAAATGTAGCAGATTGTGTACAGGTGCAAGTTGTATGTAATATTGAGCAAAATAGTGACATCATTGTAATTGGCCATCATGCACCACTTAGTTCCCGTGAGATACAGATCTTTATCAGACGAGTAAAATTGAAATCTTTTAAGAAAATTAAGTCATATATCGCCACCTGTATAAAATAAATGTTATTTCATTCAGTAAAAACTGTTAGAATTTATGTGTGATAAATTTATATTATCTTAGCTTTTTGTGCTGAAATAAAATTACAGATTTTCCACTTAAATCTTGCAAAGAAAATGAACACCTGTTTAAACGTTTCTCAAATAACTTTTGACATACAAGTGGACAGTTTTCGTGCTTTATTCAAACTTTTAAAACAGGTTTGAAATACTGTGATTTTTCTAGGTTTGACCCATTTATAGTACATATATGCGGTAGTATATAACACAATGTATTTAAAACATGTAATTTACTTTGACAGAGTGACGAATAAAAAATGAGGATCAAATGCATAAATTTTCCGCTAATAGTAGGCAGATGATTCAGCAAATCTACAAAACATTATGAATTGAATCGAAGTATACTGCTGAACAAAAATTGCTCTTTCAGTAATTATGGCTGTCTTTATCTTGCATAAGACTGACTTCCTTTAGGCTTTTAAGAATAGTCGAAATTATTCCAGATCATCTCACAAAGATGAATCAAATCTAAAGTAGAAATAAAAATAGAATACTATAAAAGACTCAGTGCAATGTCTAAAAGATAAATTCGTTTACTATATTTATTCCTATTAAATAATGTTTACTGAATTTGAATGTTTTATCACTGAATTTGATTGGATATTTGAAATTTATAGGTAAAAATATTTTAAGTGTGTTCACAGAATTGGACTGGTTATTCAAACTTAGTTCACAGAATTGGATTGATCATTTGCACGTAATTCACATATTTTGTCTGGTTGTTTCAATTCTGTTTACAAAATTGATCTTGTTTTCAATTTTGTTCACTTAATTTGACTGTTTATTGGAATTTTGTTCATTGAATTTGACCGCTTATATGAATTTTGTTCATTGAATTTGACTGCTTATTTGACTTTTGTTCACTTAATTTGACTGCTTATTTGAATTTTGTTCATTGAATTTGACTGCTAATTTGAATTTTGTTCACTGAATTTGACTGCTTATTTGAATTCTGTTCATTGAATTTGACTGCAAATTTAATTTTTTTGGTTCACGTTTTGACTGCGTATTGAAATTTGTTCACTGAATTTTTTAAATTTGTTCACTGAATTTTTTAATTTTGTTCACTGAATTTGACTGCTTAATTGAAGTTTGTTCATTCAATTTAATGGCTGCTTATTTGAGATGCTGTTCACAGAATTTGATTTGATAATATAACACAGAAAGAATCGGCTTATTTATGTTGCATTATTTTTTGGAGTGCAGTATAGTCTTTAGGCCAATGGTAGGCACTGAAGTGTGGCCACCTGAATTCAACATCAATGTAAAAATCTTTAATGAAAGAAAAGTAATATTTTATTCATCTCGATGTTTAAACCTGAAAGAGTTGATAATTCTGTTTTGAAAAGTAGGAGAAAAGAAAATTAATGCAGTACAACATTGCTAGTTTTCATTTATATTGATCACATGTTGCAGTATTACTAAGGTATATCCATTGAAACAGATCTGAGCAATTTTGTTTTAATTTTTAAGACCCTTCACAAAAAAATTCTTGAATATTCTTGAAAATATTCTAACAATTTAGTATCCAAGGGCGACACATGTGTTCAGCTGAACACCCATCTAATTGTGATGAAGAAAGGGGTGTGTGGGAATTGAACTTGTCAGCCCTAAATTACAAGGCTGGTGTGTAAAAGTACTCAGCTAGATTCACTCCACCGGTGGTTTTGAGGTCGGGTCATATTATGTGTTAGAATTATTAAATGTTGGTAATTTTAACTCAACAATATTTGAAGAAGGGGAAAAAAAGGATTTCCGTATCATACTTGAACTGTCTAATAAAACAAGGAGGAAAGAAAATTGGATCATCATTAAATGTTTAACCGACAGATTTTCCACTCCACTCTGCAAGATTTCCTGCTTATTTCTCATAGAAAAACAAAATTTGACAGAAATAAGCGGTACTTGGATCACTCAAATCGTGGAAGCAATAGACTGATTGTAAAACATTTAGTCCCGGATGTGGAGGTTGCTTTTTCAGATTTTGAGGTCCAGGGGAGAGATGAAAGAGGAAAGAAAATTAAAACCATTTAATATTTAACTGACAGATATTCCACTCCATCTTTGTGAGATTTCCTTCTTTATCAACTTGGGAAATTTAGATTTGACATACTTGGATCACCTTGTTGTGGAGGACAGTGGTTGATTGGTAGAATGTTCACTCCCTATCTTGATGTCAACGAGGTTTGAAACCCTGCTTCCCCCCTCCCAAACACTACCAGGGTGAGAGTCACATTCCACACTTGAAGGGCAAGTGCTAGTTTGAACTCAAGGGGAATTTTCAGTTGCAATAAGTTTTCGAAAAAAGTGTCATATCTCGCTAATTTTTTCAACTCTGTTTGAAACTGTATATTAATAGATTGTGTAATACATACTAAAAAATGAATGTATATTTTTCAAAAAGTCTGATATGCCAAATAATAAAATATAACAACCTTATTATATTTATTTGGTATGATTCTTGTATGTATTTTTGGCAATTATTTATCATGGCATTACAGAGTTGTGGTCCCTGTTGTCCATTCTGTTTAAGATATGTATTGTAGTTTCAGGAAGAAACATTGGTTAAAATGCACTTGTTGACTGTCCTTGACACCAAAGAAAATGTACATGTAGACAAATGATCCTAAAGCTAGGGGACTCATGCACGGTGTGTCCCCATTAAATGTGCTTGCAGGTACATCTTCTGAGTACCTTGAAAACAATTTTCAGAGGAGGTCATTATCAAAATTGGCTTTAACAGTGTTTGCATTTATCAGGTCAGGGGCCGGTGTTTATATCCTAAGTAAATATACACAACATTTTGACACGTTCTTCTGAAACACAGGTGATCTGATAACCGCTGACACCTGTTCAACTTCTGCCCTCCACCGTGATTGTTGTATTATTTTCAAAACAACCCGGTAATAATGAAATGAAAGAATCAGTGTTGGGTATCTTGAAATAAATCTGAAAAACAAAAAAATCCTTGACAGGCTTGTGAATTTGTCTCCTGTTAAGCCGTTCAAGATAAGTTTTTGACATTCTGAATATTAAAATAATTGCTCTTTTCTGAAAATGAACAAAAACAACATGCTCTTATATTGATTAGCCAAGAGTTTTAAGACACAGGCACATGTCAGACACATGTCTGACTATTCTTATATTATGCCCGTAAATGGTATCCTGAAACAAAGTTAAATAAAAAAATCATATAGTGTTGAAAAGCCTTTATTTACGATAAGCCTTTTAAAGTAAAGGTGGTATAGGATTCATCAAGCTTTTAATGTTTGGTGTAAGAAGAAAACTTAATTTCCCTGTGAAAAAGGTTTATGAAATGCATGAAATTATTCACAAACTTAATGAATGAGATCATGAACTTACAAGATGATTCTTGATTTACTAACAAAAGTTTATGAAGCAGAAATGTTCATGAATATTCTAGGGGTTCATTAACTTTAACTGGAATGCTTGAACTAAATCTTAATGAACCTATGTCATTAACAATTAAGTTCATGAACTAAATTTTGGAATTCTGCAATTCAGTTTACAGAATTTACAGTCCAATATGCATGTTTATATGACTTTTTCTTTGAAAGCAAAAAAAAAACAGCTTTAAAATATTTCTTTTATGTTTTTGACTTAGAGGCACCATAAATTATTCCTTAGATTTTCTCTGCTTATTTAAATTTTTCGTGTGAGCAGACCTCCCTAGAGAAGACTTTGCCTTATTTCGGTTGTGGGGATATTTTACTTGTAAAAGCATGTACATCTACACACAGTTTGTTTAAAAAAGGGTTGTTCCCTGGTAGTGATACTGTAATTCTCACACCATTATTTGCAGAGGTCAGAGTCTTTACAAAATAATCAAATAATTAATCTCTGCCTTAAATACATGTTATATTTTTTCGCTTTAAACAAAAGCAGCGGCAGTGTCACGCTAGTTTAAAGCTTTTTTTATCGGAGGGAAAGTATTTTGTTCAAGTTTTAAACTGGGCATTCTTGCTAGTTTTATAGAAAATCAAAATCCCCATGGATGGTGTTTGCACAAAATCGCATGCTCATTTTATTTATTTTCTATTTTCAGTGTATGAAGCCGTGTGTTATGAGTGAAAGAGAACCTGTTCATAGTAACTGTGTGAAAGATTATTGTAAGGTAGGTATCCTCTAAAATTTGTTGTAAAAACTCATTTTTCTTCAGTCTATCATTCTTGCAAAGGGTTCGAACTACTCGTAATATGGGAAGCAGTTGGAATCTTCTCGTGGTGACCTTAGCAGTTCAAGGATTCAGTACTCAGTGATCCCACACTGATTTAACTGGGTATTCATTGAAAACTTGCTTACTGAATATTGGACTGTAATTTGACCCTTGGAATGGTCTGCATTGATCATGGTCTGCACTGGTCATGGTCTGTAATGGAAACAAAGGCAAAAACAGTTGACACCAGCAGAGTATTGATAAAGTCTATTCCAAACTTAGTTCCTAAATTTGACTTGTCTTGCTTTAAATCACAACAATGAAAGGGTTTTCATTGATCATATATTAATATTTTAGAAAGTTAACAGTGCAGACTGCTTAGATATGTAGACCAATTGTTTCTGCACTTGTTAAAAGAGAGAAATAATGTTATTAAGTGGAGTAATTTAGACATAAGCAAGAATTAAAGTTTTCGTTAAATACTAGACATAAAAATTATCTGTAATAACTTTTACTAGAAGCCTAAGCAGTATAATTTAGCCTTGAAAAAAAATACATGTAAAGCACAACGTGCATCATTATAATAACAGTATGACATAGCAAGCGTCTCCGTACCATAAACAGTTTAATAAAATTCAAGGTTTTTATATTCATTTGCATGCATTTAAAATGGGGTAAAACCACATCATTATGATATGTCTGAATGATACGTTTTTCATGCTTAATAAATTTGTGAAAAAAAAATTATGGAACACACAGCATTTAATGAAAACAGAAAAAAGAATTGAATGAAATATTTAATACGCAGTCAAATGCAGTAATGAAAACTTATTGTTTTGCACTTGTAGTCTGATTTTTTTCTTTTGACGGTTTAGAGCTCTTTCTTGCTTGGCCAGTATTCCGTGACGTTAAAAGCCATTAAGATGCTTATCAGCAAAATATTGAGTCATCTTCATATTAAAATTAGATCATAATGTATTTATGAAAAAAAATTGAAATGCTGTAAAGTCAGAAATATCCTAATGAAAAAAAAAATTGCAAATCGTTAGAAAAATGTAAACATGCAGTTGTGACGTTGATAATTCTTAGCTTTTATGAGCGTCTGGGTTGGCATTTAGTGTCCTCTTCATTATTAATGTTATATAAACCATTGTCACCAAATTGTGAGGCCATGTTCTGGAGCTGATTGTGTTTTCTTCTTCTTTTAAGTCACAAAACTAGTTTGGTTTTTTGGTTTGGTTTATTGGGGTTTAATGCCAGTTTTAACAACTAAGGTAATATCCCGGCGATCTGTCCACCTAACCATTGTTCCTGGGTATCCAACCAGTTTACTAAACAATTTCCCTTAAAGTGACTGACTTACTTCTTCACTTTCATCAGAGGTGAGGGACAAATGACCTATAGATGCATTATCTGAGATCAGTTATCACGGAGAAGTGTTGCCTGCCCTGATGTGGATTGAAGCCAGATCATCAAAATTGTATTCCAGTGCTCTACCGATTTAGCTAGCCGGGCTAGCTACTAATAACCAAGAGGTTTCGAATTTGAACCTCCTCTAACATTACCAGTTATTGGCCTTTGGATGAGATAGATATTCAGTTGTCATTTAATGATTCTAATCTGTTGGTGCTATAATCACTGATGATTGTGTTAAAGAACTGACTGTCAATCAGAGTTGGATGCTTTCTGCTTCTTGTGCCAGTTTTAATATTTATAAAGCAGTATATAGATCACATATATTTAAAATAATAATACTAAATACAACTTATATTAAAAGGACAGAAATAGACTTTTAGTCATTATTTCTAAATCTGTGTAAATGAATATTTTGCATAATAATGAGTTCATTATCATAATTATGCTGAAACACTCCATATATTTCTTTAATTTTCTTTAAATATTAATGCCTTGTTTAAAATGAAAAAAAATATAGAATATTTATTCAAGCTAAAGATGGAACAATACTTTTTAGCTCACCTGTCACGTAGTGACAGAGTGAGCTTTTCTGATCACCTTTTGTCCGTCATCCGTCTGTCCTTCCGTCCACAATTAGTTTGTTAACACTCTAGTGGTCACATTTTTGCCTCAATTGTCATGAAACTTGGTCAGGATGTTTGTCTCATTAATATCTCGGACAAGTTCGAACATGGGTTATCAGGGATGGAAAACTAGGTCACAGAGCCCAAATATAGAAAAACCTTGTTAACACTCTACAGGCTTCTTTTTCAGTCCAAATATCTGGGAAATTTGTCAGAAAAATTCTATCGATGATTTCTAGCTCAAGTTCAAATATGGGTCATCTGGGTTAAAAAACTAGATCACAGAGCCCAAAAATAGAAAAATCTTGTTAACACTCTAGAGGTTATATTTTCAGCCGAAATAATCTGGAAATTTGTCAGAGAGGTTGCTTTGACGATTTCTTGGTCAGGTTCAAATATTGGTCATCTGGGATCAAAAACTAGGTCACAGAGCCCAAATATTGAAAAACCTTGTTAACACTCTAGAGGTAACATTTTTAGACCAAATAATCTGGAAATTTGTCAGGAAGGTTGCTACTATGATTTCTAGCTCAAGTTTGAGTATGGGTCATCTGGGTTCAAAAACTAAGTCATGGAGCCCAAAAATAGAAAAATCTTGTTTACACTCAAGAGTTTACATTTTCAGCCCAAATAATCTGGAAATTTGTCAGAAAGGTTGCTTTGATGATTTCTAGGTCAAGTTCAAATATGGGTCATCTGGGGTCAAAAACTAGGTCACAGAGCCCAAATATTGTAAAACCTTGTTAACACTCTAGAGGTAATATTTTTAGCCCAAATTTCCTGAAAACCTGTCAGAAAGCTTGTTAAGATGATTTCTAGCTCGAGTTGGAATATGGGTCATGTGGGGTCAAAAACTAGGTCACACAGCCTGTATATGGAAAAACCTTGTTAACACTCTAGAGGTAACATTTTCAGCCCAAACATCCTGGAAATATGTCAGATAGGTTGTTTCTATGATTTCTAGGTCATGTTCGAATATGGGTCATCTGGGGTAAAAAACTAGGTCACACAGCCTGAATATGGAAAAACCTTGTTAACACTCTAGAGGTAAGATTTTCAGCCCAAATATCCTGGAAATATGTCAGAAAGGTTGTATTGATGATTTCTAGCCCAAGTTCGAATATGGGTCATCTGGGGTCAAAAACTAGGTTACAGAGCTTAAATTTGGAAAAACCTTTTTTTTCACTCTCTATAGGTAACATTTTCAGCCCAAATATTCTGGAGATACGTCAGAAAGGGTATTTCGATGGTTTCTAGGTCAAGTTTGAATATGGGTCATCTGGGGTCAAAAACTAGGTCACAGAGCCCAAAAATCGAAATATCTTGTTAAGGCTCTAGAGGCTACTGTTTCAGTCCAAATATCCTGGCAGTTTGTCAGAAAGGTTGTTTTGTTGTTCAAATTATTAGATTAGGTTAAAGGTCATGGAGGCTAAATATTTATCTACTGTACCTCATAAAGCCTTCATTTATAGACCAATATCTTTGATATACAATATATAGGTTCCTTGCATGGACCTCTACCCATGGGTAGGGTTTGAGGTCACTGGGTCAAGGTCAAGGTCACCATAGCTTATAATAGATATTTCTACTTTCTGTCATAGAGCCTTTATTTATTGACTGATATTTTACATATTTGGTTTGTAGGCACTTATATATTTTCAATTAAAAAATGAAATACTGCTTAACAGCAAACCTACTGCCAAAGTACTCAGGTGAGCATTCCAGGGCCATCATGGCCCTCTTGTATTACTAGAAGTACAAAGATACCTAAACAAATTGGGGTATAAATGAATATATTCAGCTGAAAATTACAGTAATACAGAATGGATCAACTATTCCATGGATAATACACAGAATTGTAACCCAGAAGTGGTGAGTTTGATCACCTATACTTCTGTCATAAAAATATTAATTGTCTGTCAGATGAGCATTAAACTGAGGTCCCATATATCAGTGCTATACACTGAGCATGTAAAGGACCCAGGGGTGTCTCTGGAATGGGATGCTGCCTGTACCTTGCACTATCCCCTACAACATAAAATAACAAACTTATCAATGAGTGTCCTTTGTAAACTTCGTACCAAAACTCGAAATAAATGAATTAACCCTTTACTCCATATATACGCATTTTTATGCATGTGCAACCAGTGTAGATCCAGATCATCCGGCACATCCATGCCGTCTGATCAGGGTCTGCACTGGTCGCTTTTTGGTGAGAAAAGAAATAACCTAATGTATCAAAAGACAAACAGTGTAGATCCTGATCAGACGGCATGGATATGCCAGCTGATCTAGATCTACACTGTTCGCCCAAGCCATAAAGGTTTACATGTGGGGGAGAGGGTTAACTCAGTAAGGTTGATGTGACTGTTGTTTCAGCTGTTTCATGTGAGAAAGAGGTTTTTTCGTAATTTTTCCCATTATTTTATACTATAGAATTTTTGTCTTATATTTTGTCCTTCCTTGTAGAGACTTGGACACTTTAATCACATAATTAAACATCTATCAGTCGTGTATCTTGCACATATGACAAGAAATTTTGTGCTCAGAACTATTCAGCCAAACATGTAGATATGCTACTTGATAAAAAGCACACAAACCATTGTTACAAAAACAACTCTAAATTCATATTGTCATGATCAAATTTTCTTATCATTCATTGTCATGAAAAAAAAAACAATTCATTTTCATGCCTGACAACAAACCATTCTTTTCAGTCCTTTAAATTTTTAAGTTTAGACCAATCAAAATTCAGAGATTGCATCATGTGATATATTATAATTGCCTCAAAGTAAATAAATTGAAGGAAAAGAATGTACACTGTGTGTTTTCATTCAAAAAAAAAAAGATAAAAAATACTTAGGTGAATGTTTTTTGTCAAGTCAGCAAATTTTTCTATCTGATATTGAAAATGCTCTTATGGATACTTTGCACAAGTAACATTAATTTTATCCTTGGACAAATACATTTTAGCAAACATATGATGGTAGCATATCAAATCAGCCTATACAAGTGTAATGCAAAAGATTTGTGCATGAACCTGTATAAAGAAAATTGTTGCACTGCTTAGAAACATTCTGTCTTATATTCCACCCTTCGTTATGACCGCTGAAACATTTTTGTTTTCACCCAGTATTAAGTATACTTTTCTTTTTTCATTTCAAAAGGGTGAATCTGAGTGTGAGAAGTCCTGTGAGTTTCTGTATTATACTGGAATGTACAAGGCTGGTGATTGTCCAAGACCAGAGACTGCGACAGGATTTGAGGCCGTGTGTCTCGCATCATGTAGGATAGATAGTGACTGTATTGAACATCAGCATGCAAAGTGTTGTCCAAACCTGTGTGGATATGTTTGCAGAACTCCAGATTATAGTAATCACAGTAAGTGTCGTAATTTCCTCACAGTTATTTCATACATAAATACGTATTACCAATAAGATAGGTCGATACCTTGAACTAGTGTGTTTCTAGGAATCTGTGTTATTAAACTAAACACAAGCTATTTTCAATAGTAACTTTAATCATCTTCTGCCTTCTTGTAAGAAGAATGGTGCATTTGATGCTCGAAAGACGGTATGTGTTCAATAAATGATTTTGACCCCAATGTAAGATCACTGATATTTTATCATGAATTGCTTATCTGTTCTTCATCTTATAAAAAGTAGTTAATAGATAATCACTTTACTTTATTTTTAGATTAATGTTCAATTTGTTAAACTTTTATATGCGGCATTGCACGTACTCTGCTCAGATCAATGAAAATTTTTACAAGCAACCTAATGTGTAATTTTGTAAATCTTAAAGAACTAAGGACTCATTTTTAATTTTCGTAGATTTCTAAGATAATTCTATGTGAAAAAGAAACAACATTTTGAAAAGCTGTTGAAAAAAAAAGATTGGAGAAACATGTAACTGGGAGTAACATGTAACCTTGATTCACTTTGTAGAATCATAATTTTCGTCTTTTAAAGTATTTTGGTTAATGATACACTTAATAAGTTTTTGGCAAATACCTCCTCCTCATTGATTTTGACTTTTTTCAGATTTACCAGAAGTACCAGCAAATCTCACTAGTGAAGAGCGTAGACAGGGGAGAGCACTCAAATTGTCCTGGATCTTGCCATCAGCTAATAAGACAGTTACTGGTTTTGTTGTGTTTGTGGTAGAGCACAGAAATACAACAAACCAGAAAGCAGTCTGGAATGAAAATACTCCCTGGAAAACTGCCTTTATGGTATGAAAAATCAGTATTTATGATTTTTCTTTAATGAATGAGAAAAGTCTAGGTATATTTTTTCCTCAAAATGTCAAAATTCATATACAAAGGAGTAATGATTTAGTAGTTCATCAGTAAACTTTCCAAATTTGCTAGGCTATAGTCATAGGCTTTTGATAAACCTGGCTTGTGGCTTCCAGCTTGTGAATGTTTGTAAACTTTTGCTAACATAATGCAAGGTCAAGCCAGTTCAACTCTCCTTGATGATAATTAACTTACCTGACCCTAAGGAAGTTAAACCCCTGAACCTATTTTTGTTTGTGTACAAGCATTTTCAGTTTCAAGACTTAATATTACAGACCATGTCGAGACAGAAGCTGATTAAAGAGATTCATGCGGGGCACTGGTACCAATATCGTGTTGCCGCAGTGACACCTAGTGGAACTCAGGGATATTCTTTGCCGTCACCACCATTTAGGTCATCAAGACGTAAGTGTTATAAGACCTTCTTCTTTCTACTTTAGGAAGCAGCTCGGTGAGAGAATCAGACACTAACCCTTAACCTGCTGGAACCGAAAGTGATTAGCCTTTGCCACCAGTATAGAGCCAGGCCAGCCTGCACATCCGTGCAGTCTGATCAGGCTCTATTCTGATGGTAGCTCTATTTTTGCATTTTGACATTGAAATCCCTTAAATTTTGAATGGACTGTTCCAAATTCAAAGCTGGACAAATCCATTACAAAAATTCAGCAGGTTAAGGGCTAGTATCTTAACACAAAACTCAAATGAGAGAAGGCTGAGAAGTCACTATAATGAATGAGTTTTGAGATTTCAAAGTTGTACTTTTGAAACTTGCTACCTGGCAAACTTACAGTGAGAGTGGTTTTGTATTTGTAAACCACTGTACCACGTTGTGATGAAGGATCCTAAACTTTAAACATCAGATCAGCAGACAAAATCATTGTTGAAGGGTCAATACAATCATGTTAAAATGTCACCTATAGATTCCAGCTGTCTGATTAGAAGATATTAGGGCATAAAAACACATACTTGTTTGTTCAGGCTACACTAATAGTTATCACTTTTGAGCTGTATTAGAAACCCATGCACTTTTGCAATCTATATTCAGTAACTTAAAGACCTTTTATCATGCTTTTGAAAATAAACTTGACAGAAAGTTATTGATCAAAACTTTATGATTGATTAAGGAATCATTCACCTTACAGTATCTGTTTTGAATGTGTAGAGTTAAGTTGCTCATTCAAGTTGATGACAGGTAGGCTCCTCACAGTTACTTCCCCTGCCATCCAGTTGAGAGTTTTTATTCCCCCGGAGGGAGGGCATATTGTTTTTGGTCTGTCTTTGTGTTTGTTTCTCACAGTGTCTGTGTGTTTGTCTGTTACTAAACTTAAACCTTTTTGAGGCCCCACGGGGGGCATGGCTTTCATTCGAACATAACAATTGTTTTCTCATATTTTAAATACATGGAAAAGAATATCTTGTTCATTGTTCAGTTGGAACTTACTATAGAAATGTGTATCTTAGTGTCAAAAAACAAAGAGACCACTTTCAATATCACTTGAAGAAAGAGATAATGGTGATTTAAATTTAAACTTATATTGTCATCTTTTATCCTGCTGATGGCAGTGTTGCTTTTGTGACCACAGCAAGCCATGATAAGCCCGCTTATTCATACATACAGTTTGATCAGGATCTACATGGTTTTCTGTTAAGTCGAAAGATTTTACTTAATAAACGGGAACTGGTTCTGTCCAGTTTGAACAATTGACATGTCCATTTATGAAATTAAGTTGGGTAAAAGGTAATTTGCCACAGTAAAAAGACTTCCATAAGTAACAACATGATAGCTCAGTGCAACACTGTTATAAATCCTTTATTTATATTGCCTAACCATAGTATTGCTGTAAGCAGTTAATATTGTCATAGTTCTTTCAGTACTTTGATTTCTTGCTTTCCAATTATGCCGTCAGTCTGCGTGTCCATTTTGGTGCAAGGCACTCTGATTGAACAGGGATTTGAATATCTCAAGATCAATCATCCTGTAAGACTATATGATTAAAATATGATTAATATTTCTTCCTGCTGAGTGATTGATAGCATGGGACTGCTTGTCTTGCATTTTATTTTTTACCCCTCTATTTGCTATAAATTTTACTTTCTAACTTGGATTCCAAGGACGAAGACGTAATTAATCATTTAAGTGTGTAATGACCTCTGATGAATTAAATGTACTATCCTTGAAATTAGATATAAGGATTATATGATATGATATGATAATTATTGGTGAGTTCAGACTAAACAGACACTTTGTTATCAGTCAGTTGATATTATATAAATATTACATGTCTAAAATTTTGTCACCATGTCAGACATGACTGTAACATTTATTTTATTATACCGAAAAACTATTCAAACCATGAACAACTTTATTCAACTTTAAACTTTAAAACGTTTGTTGCTTGCCATTATTGTCATCTGTTTACAATGGAAATGTAAAAATAGATATTGCGCGAATGGTACAGTATAATTTTCGAACATTCCTTACCTATGGTAGCTGATGACAGTATTTTTCTGACAGTAAATTTTTTCTGACAGAACTTATATGTCACGTTGGCCTAAGGAAGATTAACATTGTAAATGAAATTGAGGTATAATAAAACAAAACATCTTTTTAAAAATGATCATTTGAGGGATGAAAGACTGCACAACATGAGGTTTATTCCAGGATACTTCATTTTAGCTATATAAAAAGTTAATTTCAGTAGCACCACGCTATATAATAATAAGAAATAATTTATATCATTTTTGTAGGTGTTCAGGGACCGTCACCACCACAAAATATTACAGAAGGTGTGACGACCCTTCGTAAAGGTCATGTTGACCTTACTATACACTGGGAGCCTCCAAAATACTCCGATCTGCCTGTGTGGAAATACATGGTAAGTACAATTCTCTATTGACTGAAATACAATACCACAAGTTTTATGGAACCAGTAATTTGTTTCAAGGGGCAACTGAAAAAAGTGTTATAAAATAAAGTAGCCCTCTTTTCTGCATTTAACCTTCAATTTATTGAACTATGTGTTTATTATTCAACCCGTTTATTTGTCCTGTGCAAATGCGGATTCATCGAAACATTCTATTGTTAAGTAAAAAAATTCTCTAAACATCTCCTTCAAATTTATCAAGTGCACATTCTTAGATTTTACTGAACACCCTTGAGCTTGTCAAATGTTCATGTTACAGGTTTAAAATTTTACTTATCTTTGAAATAACCCATCATTGATCCAAAAACAGACAAAAGATTTAAACATATAATGTGATTATTTTTCATTTAGATTACCTGGGTGGAGAGGTTGTCAAGGATAAGCCCTGTGTTAGTTCGTATACCAGTGCTTGAGAAAACCGTGCTAGGGGTAAGTACAATGTATTAATTGAGCAATTCTTCGTTCATACAGAAATTTTAGTAGCACAAATGTTGGCCAACTTCTGTATGAAAACGGTTCTTTGTTTATAGTCAGTCATAGTATATTGATATAAACAAGAATATAATTATGTCTTTTTCTGCCATTTCTGAAGAGAGATTTGATGTTTTCCTTTTCATGTTTATGAACTACACTTAGAATTTGAAATGTGTTATCGAGGGACAAAATTAATGCTACTAACAGAGTTCCAGTATCAAAGTTGAAAAGAAGTACATGTCTGTGTTATTTGTTCTTGTGTAAGCTCATTAACAAGTTTTTATGCATATTATTTGAAGTCGGCTACTTTAAATACTCCACTGTGGAGATGGGTCTTGTGTTAAGAAGTGGGCAGGGTTTTTTTTAAGTAAGTTTTGGAACTGATCCCATACATGTCTTACTCAGAAATGATGGGTTTGTCACCTGTCCACCTATGTAACTGTAATACTGTGCATTAATTTTAACCCTACTTTCTAAAATAGACTTGTCCATATTTCAGCTTGGACAGTCCCAATAAACATTGTAGGGGTATTTTCTGAGAACTTTCTGACTAGGAAAAATTGCAGAATGTGATTTGAATACAGTGTGTTTTAAGATTTAAAATTTTAAAATTTTACCTTGCTATCCAAAAAGGACTTGTCCATTTTTCAGTTTGGACAGACCCATATATCATTATAGGTGTATTATCCAAGAACTTTCTGACTAGCAAAAAAGTTGAATTGCACATTTGTGCAGACTGTTTGTGGTGTGAACTGCTTGCAGAGGCAAAATGGTAGTCACCAGCAAGGTGAAGGTTAGACAGAAGCCAAGGTGAAGGTTAGAACACTTTAAGCGGAAAAAAAAATAAAGCTACTTGTCTGTTTTCTGTATTTCAGCATATCCATGAATTCAAGCTGAAGAAGTTGAAGCCTGGTACCACATATCATATAACAGTAAGTATTTTGGTTCCCAGCTTTCATTTGGTCTTTGACTATAATATCATATGAGATGTGTTTCAAGACTTAGCCTCGACCAGTTTTTATATGGATAAACAAGCCTAAAATGGTTAGGTCCAAGGATATATAACCTCAGGACTTTAAGGCTTAGAATTCTTCATGTTTTGGATTAACAATTCCTTCAACTTAATGAAATTTCAAGCCAAGTTCATGGTGTCTCTAAAATTCTGCCCTGTAGCATTGTAATATGTTGTTTCATTATTGTGTAATAAACGGTATTCATAATGCCTCTGGTGTTTGATGTTTTATATGTTTCAGTGAAAATGAAACACTACTTGTACAATGACTTGATGTTTTTGTCATCGAGGTTGATTTTACTTACCCGATATTTGACGTATATTTAGATTGAAGCAGTTGTGCAGCATGGCAACAGGGAGCTACGTAGTAACCGAGCCTCCAAAGAGATTACGACATATGCACCACCAAATGCCAAACAAGGTATGTGTGTGTGAGATTTCCTTCAGGTTGTTGATATATGAGCTATGTATTTAGAATATTAGAGTAAACTTGGTGTGACTGGCAAGTTAGTTAGATGCCCGCGGTAACTCTTGTGTTATAACATGAGATATATGTTATTACTTGTTAATGCTTTCAGGTTAACTGCTCTTTAATGCCTTCAACAGATTGGAAGCCTAAGGCCTTTATCTTACTGCTTGTCTCATCTTTGAGGGTTTGAAACCTTTAAAAGGTCAACATTTATGATAATTGATTTCAGAGAACACAAATACACAATGTGCAATAGGTGACTGGATAAAATACTTCAAAAAGGATGAATTAACATTTCGCCTTTTAAATCTAGTTTAGAAAGATTGTAGGTTCCTTTGAAACTATGAAAATATTCAAAATTTAATAACTTTTGTAGGTTATACCAATCTTGAAGGGTCATTTTCGACATTGTCAGGTAAACATGAATGAGAGTTTAAATTAAAAAATACTAAAATTTTTGGTAATTCTAGTCTCCACCATTCGTGTGACTTTTAATAATGAATGATAGTCGAAACAACAGAGATAAGATGTAACTTGTTAAAATGTAATAAAATCACGGTATTTATGTATATTTCTGCAACAATACTTCTAATGAACATCCCCATTATTCCTACAGCTAAGTACAACCCAAAATATCAGTTTCAATAACTTTATGATACATCAGCTAAATGCAAATTAGATATGGTCACATGGGTGGTCACATGACCCTAGGCAGATCTAAATTTATCACAAACATAATGAATGGTCCAGTGTCTGTTGTAAGTTTTAATGCTTGTTAGAAGAATTAGTTGTAGCACATGTGGAAATCCAGTTCTTCTTGTATATTTTTTTATCTTTGCAAATCAAACTGGATCTTTAACTTTTCTAACTACTTTACAAGTTTTAATACTGATTTTGCCATCTTATCTTCTGGCAGAGAGAGTCACAGTGGCTTATATTCACAAGGAAAACAGGGCATTCACTTCATAAGCTGTGGCTGTTAGTTACATCGAAATATTAAAAGTTTTAAATTTTAAAACAGATTATTAAAGGTCATTATGAAGGGTAAATGCAAAAAACGTTCTAAATGCTATGAAATAAAGAAGTAGGTAGCACCGTTTTGCATTCACCCCTCGATATTGTAATCTGTATTACAGTGTGACAGAATTTGCTGTTTTGTTTTCAAGTTTATGATTGTTTGGTGGATGTTTTCGTCATAATTTATAAGTCAAAGCTTTGATTTTAATTCTGTTTCACTTGTTTTAATTCTTGTTTGATCGTGTTAATATTGTATTGTTACAGGAAATACTGTGTTACTCAGTGTGCATATTTTGAAGGCGGGTTCAGTTTTGACACGTGTAGATATTTTTTTTCCTAACCGAGATTTTATACAAGAGTTGCTGTGTACTGGAACTTGCGTGTTTTCCCCTTTTTCTAAGGATGTTTTGTATTGAACCTCACAAATTTCTATAATTGTATCATAAAGAATGTTTAACCAAGGAGCACATTTTGCTGTGGTTTATTCATAGCCAGTTCATTGTTAAAATCCTTCACAAAGCAACACCTAATGTTACTTGTATTTGTGGACTGTTTAAAAGGTTCATAAAATCATCCCACATAATATCCTTCTTTTTATGTAATGTTGAAATGATGATGATAATTTAGGCTTTCTGGTAATGTCAGAGACATTGTTAAAATATTTTAGAGCTGTGTAATCATTATGATTTCATATGACATTTGCAAACACATTTTTTGTACAGATAACAGTCAGAAGGTGCACAGAGTTTTAGTGACCAGAATAAACTTTCAAATGAGGGAGCAGTCAGTCACATGTAGAGAGATTGGTTAGTAAACTGGTTGGATACCCAGGAACATTTGATAAGTGGACTGACTGACTGCCAATATATGACCAAAAAGAAGCTAAAACTGGCATTAAACTTGGAGTTAACAAAGAAACAAATTAAAATAAATGTTACTTTTATTGAGTGATTCTTCAGATCGTTAATGTACCAATTGTTGTTTTTTTGTGTGTGTACATTGAAGGTTTGAGTGTGAAACTACTGGAGCACTTTCTGAATTTATATGTAGCTACAGTTTCCGGCAAAACTCTCAACATGTAATTGCATTTTTGCATTCGTAGAGCATCTTTTATTTCCAACAGAAACAATTGAAGGATCCAGAAAAAATGGATTTTGTGGTATTTCATAATATTTTTTATGTTGTGATTGATTCAATCATGTTTTGACTGTACACTTTCTACTGTAATGAACCCAAATGAACTAAAAGACAAAAGCAACCAGTCTAATCTTTGTAAAGAAAATAGCAACTAAGTTGTTTGAACTCAACTGATTAACTGTAATTACTGAATGTTTCTTTCAGACAATCAGGAACAAGTCTATTCCATATATGCTGAAATTATCAAAGTAGAGAATTTAGAAGTTGTAGACAGTAGACCGTATTTTGACAAGGGTTCTCTCAAAGCTGAGCTCACGTGGGACGTAGGTGAAGGTAATTTGTATTTTTTAGACTTTTTATCTCATTGAAACGTATTGTTATACCATATTGAATATCTTTTTTCTGTGCTTTTTAACTGTGTACTTTACAAATGTTTGTCTGTAATATCACAGCATGTCTTACCTAGTCTTTGTAATATGGTATAAAATATTTACAGCTTTTTTCTTGCACACTTATATGCCCACTTGAGCCCTTTGCTCTCATGCAAGACTAAGTTGCATATATGAGAAAAGTCGTACTGAAAATATAGCCTCAAATTTTAGGAACAAAGTCATTTTCAAAGAAATTGAAATTCTTCAGTGGTTAAAAGGTGTAACTTGCTGTCTTTTGAATCTTTGTATTTTCTCAGTGATTCAGCAACCTAATTTAAGCCATGTTACTGATCTGAAAACTGTCCAAATCTGAATTCTTCCAGTCAGCAAGTAGCCTAGTCACATTTTTCATTCCTAGCAAAAAGTACCGGTACTCAAAAGACCAAAGACTGTTTTTGTATTGCTCTGTTATTTGCTTTTATCATGATTGTTTGGTCACATTTCGACAATATCTCCTAGAAAAATTAATAATTTCCTATGCAGAATATGGTGTCAATTTTTGATAGATACAGGTTTTGTACAATGGCTATCTACTGAGCTGAAATGATATTTCATGAAATACAAGAAAAAATGATAAAGATCATCATAGGACAGGACAACCTGAACCTTAAGTTGTTATGGCATGTTGACTTGCTCTGACAATGCACTGACAAGACACACAACAAGAACAACAAATAACCATCCTGATATGACAATAGATGTAATTGCTCTGGCCTGTAATTGCTCTGTTGTTTGTGCATAATTTGAATTTTTGACCAGGCCATTCTTACAAGACTTATACAACATTCAACAATATAATGTGAATATATAATATGCAACTTTGCCCAAAAGGGGTAAATTCTTTTTGCAGTGGATACCAATGTTTTAAATATTTGTAATATTCATTTCTCTGGGTATACACATCAGTGCAAATTGAATTAGTTGAAAATGTCAGGGTCACTTTAACCACTTAAGTAACTTTACCTCTCTCATTTCAGATGTTAGCTTGACTTCATACCAAATTATATTTCAGAGTTTGAGAGTTTAGTGAAAAGTTTTATGATTTTCTGGACCCCTCAGTCATGTGACCAAGATTTTGCTGTTCTGAAGCCATACTCTGCAACTTCAGATGTAAGTTAAAAATTTCTGGTATTAATGTTATCTGTCTTTCAGCTATTAAGTGGAGACCATTATTATACTGACTTTCTTTAAACATCTGTTGTTGGACAATTTACATCCCCAGTAATGGGTTTTGGTTGAAGGCTTGGGCATACAAGGTATATTCCTAAAGCAGTCCAAAACATCTTTTTGAAAAATGTTCTGTATTTATGTATTTCATATTTAAGAGGTAAGATATCTTCTGTTATACTAATTATGTCTCCCCCCAAAAATGGGGGAGACATATTGTTTTTCCCCTGGTTGTCCGTCCGTCCGTCCGTCCGTCTGTCCGTCACAAAATCGTGTCCGCTCTGTATCTTCCAAAGCCCTTGAAAGATTTTTATGAAACTTGGGTCAGATGTTCACCTCATCAAGGCGGCGTGCAGAACCCACTTTGTGGGTGTGGTGTCTCAAGGTCAAGGTCACACTTGGAGGTTTAATGTCAAATGCCACAAAATCGTGTCCGCTCTGTATCTTCCAAAGCCCTTGAAGGATTTCTATGAAACTTGGGTCAGATGTTCACCTCATCAAGGCGACGTGCAGAACCCACCTTGTGGGTGTGGTGTCTCAAGGTCAAGGTCACACTTGGAGGTTAAATGTCAATTGCCACAAAATCTTGTCCACTCTGTATCTTCAAAAGCCCTTGAAGGATTTTTATGAAACTTAGGTCAGATGTTCACCTCATCAAGGCGACATGCAGAAACCACTTTGCGGGTGTGGTGTCTCAAGGTCAAGGTCACACTTGGAGGTTAATTGTCAAATTTTACCATCGTCTGACTCAGTACTGCCTGCAGCAACTGGCTGGGGGGAGACATATGTTTTTGTTCAATCAAAAACCCATTTCTAGTTTCATTACAGATGTTTTTTTTGTCTTACTCTAAAATTTAAATTGAGCAACTTTTTCTAAAGGATCTGTGTTCTATTACTTTCCATAAGGTTGAGGCTATATTTTGCTGTGTGTAAGAGGCTTTATCCATGATTCTAATTACAGTTCAGAAAAACTCGACTAGTATGACCAATCAGTAATGAATCTCTTATAATTATGAACCTATTTTCCATCGTTTAAGACTGTGGTTCTCGAAAATTGCTGATTTCCTTGTGATTTCATATAACTAAAGGGTCTTAATAGCAAAACTGCATTACCATTTCAGATTTCTGTGTTTGAAGTGTATGACCTACAGTTTGAGTGCGAGTATGAGATAAATGTTCATGCTGTAACCAAGAAGGGTGTACAGGGAAGACCTGTAACAGTGAAACTAGTCACGCCTATCTGTGAGAAAATCCTGGTCAAAGGCAACAGTCTACCTCCAGAATGTCCGGAGAGAGGTGAGTTTTATGCACAGCCTTCTATAAACAATTAAAAGAGGGTTTAGGAAAGTGTAAGTGATAATATACAGTCATACAGTTTACACCTTGGCTACAAATATTTTACTTTACTAAGATCTCTTTTTTTGTTTACTTATCTTTGGTACAGGTTGCCCATATGACTAGCTGCCTGAAGAAGAGTTTAGACTTTAGTTATTTAAGGTTGTGGGTGAGAGTGCAAAATATAGAAAGCATCCCTCTCCAGTAATACACTGGTTCTTTACTGATACATGGGACCTCAGATTATCGTCTAATCAGAAAGACAGTGGTTAGGTGGAGGAGTGGGGGATCAGACTCATGACCCCTGAATTATTAAGTCTTTCTGTTATGGTATTGAGTTTGAATGTTACTGTAAAACACCAGTATCTCTCTTGCTTTTTTGTAGTTCCAAAAGTCCCTGGCAGCCCAAGGAGAATAAAGTCAACCACTGTAAAAAATAATTGCAGTATAGATGTCAATATAACTTGGAAACATCCAAAGTCAGATTTACCTATAGGTGGGTATGACATTGAATAATTTATAGTGCTTGTTATTTTGTTGTTTTAATAACATGTTATGAAATGGTGCTTGTTAAATTGTAACTGTCATGGCTTGTTATAAAATGGTACTGGTAGATTTTTGCTGTCATGACAGGTTATAGAATTGTGCTTGTTAAAACTTCTACTGTCTTTACTGTCATGACATGTTATAGATTGGTGCTTGTTAATTGGTAGTGTCATAATGTTATTAGAGATAGCTCAGTCAGAGTTTGATAATTACATCAAGAGTGCACAAGCATTCTTTTCTCACTCTGATGGAAATCATGCTCATAATTTAGTCATCTTGGCCACAACATATAGGTTATACGCTTATCACAGAATGTACAGAAAGCATGTGTAATGGTAGTACGCTTGTAAGACAGTTTTTTACTTACTTATAATACAGTTATTTAAAAGTAGGTTCATATTATAAAGAAATAGCCAAATTCTTATCAGTCCGAATGTAAGATTTTATAATTTCAGGATCGTTGTACTTATAGTGTTGTTTGTTTTTCAGATTCGTATTTAGTTACGTACGAAAAGACAAATGCCTTCAAGAAGTTGAAGGTGAACACAGACGGTACTGTGTATAAAAGAAAACCGGTTGAGATTAGATTAGAAAAGGTAAACTATATTTAGACATAGACTCTTAAGTAATGCTTTTGGTGTATGGTCTGTCCAGTTTACATAACATGGATTTGGCATAAAACTAACTTCTTTTTTTTAATATGCAGATACTAATGGCCTTCATCGAAAATCGCGTATCAATATATCATACATTTTCAACAGCCGATTGCAAAATTAACTCACATTTTGGAAAATTGATTCAATCTAGAATGTTACAAAGCAATGAACAGAATAAAAACTAACTCAGAATTATCATTTCTGTTTTGTTTTGTTGCCACTGAGATTGTTCCACAGATAGCAGTTAAGGCAGTCATTAGTGTTTATATTGTTCAGGCATGTGTCTTGATGTTTCTTGTAGTCTGTTGTATGTTTGAGATTTAGAAGAAGCATTTCCAGCGTCATGATGACAGTTTTTTTCATTATATTCTAGTGCCCTTTAGTAAACCTTTTATTAGAAGAATTTTAGATACTTGCCTTTCATGTCTAAGCTACTTTACCAGCACATTTTGCACATAGCATATACAGAATGTAAACATGATAATCATATGTGACCTTTCTTGACAGGTAACCAGTGTTCTGGTACCAGCTTTGAAGCCATCAGAAGTGTATCTGATACAAGTCCATGCTGTCTCAAGTGCAGGAGTAGGGGAACCAGCAATTATTGAAATTTTAACACCAGTAATTCTACCATGTGGGTCAGATAAGGATCCAGGTAAGCAAATGTTAGAAAATCGAAGTTTGGAAACCAGCAATAATTAGTAAAACTTGGTTGGTTGTATGGTGTGGTACACTGATGACAAAAATCTTTACATGTACATTTTTCAGCAGTTTGATAAAAAAGACTTAAGACTTGATATGTTGTGAGATGCACTTGTGTGTGACTTTCTGTTTGTTGTTTGTTTCATTTTTACCTTGCTGGCGGCAACTTATTCTGCCTTTGCGACCTGTGCAGACCAAGATCAGCCTGCACATCCATGCAGGCTGATCATGGTTTGCACTATTCACTATTCAGTCAGTAAATTTTCAATAAGCACCCCCATTAAAATTAATGGATCTGTCCAAATTGAAAGATGGACAAGTCCATTTTTAGATATTTAGCATGGTAAGGATTCAAATTTAGAGTTAACTTATTAGAACTTTTTGGGATGTTATTCACTATCAGGGGTAGTTGTACTTAGTCAAAAAGTATACATCTTTTCAGAATACTGTAATTTGATCTATATAGAAAGTGACACTTGGAGGTCTGTAAAAAGTGATAATAATTCCAATTAAAGAAAAAATTATGGACAAGTTCTATGATAACAAACAACGGTCCCTGTTTAGACAGGCCAAGCAAATGACAACAGATTTGTGTAAAATTAATGGCGTTCTGGTAATTGATGCTGAAATTGTGTTTTCAGAACCTCCTGATGTAATGCCTAAAAGGAAAACAACAGAAACACCAACCACAGTATTTATAGTAACACAGGGCACAAGTGATAAAGAGGGCAGCACTGATAAAGTTACCAAAGCAGCACCTACCAAAAATAGAAATTCTATTTATAGAACAACTACGCAATATGGTGAAAGTTCAGCAAAAGCTGACATTGATATTTACAAAACTGTTTATTATTTATTTGTATTTATGCACAAGTTATTCAGTAGTTCATGACGAAAATTTTAAGTAATCATTTTGTTACTTGAATTTAAATGTCCATACTTTCTCTTTTAATTGCATTATGGGAATTTGCAGATGATTGAGCTTATCACGTGTATCATGAATTTTAAAGTAAACACAAGTGCACTGGACATGGGACTTGAACCCACTACATCTGGGACACCAGTCCTTAGCTCTTCTCTGATTCAGCTGGGTGCTTGCCATTGTTCTTCCCAACATTGCCTCTACACTCTTACCTGTTTTACCGCAAAAGGCCATTGGCGGCACTCTGACAGACTAGAGAGAAGTGCACTTAATTACCCTTGGTTTCAGTCACTTCCTCAGAATAGGATTTTTGAAAACAGACAGCTTGTTGCTAATCAGTAACATCAAAAGTTCTGTGATGGTTTTTTTGTTTTTTAAGAAAAATATTTGTTCCTTTCAACTGCATCACAATTCAGTGGTATATTTTATTTGTGAATAGAAGGAAATGCAATTAAACTGTCTCAGGTCCAAGCCATCATACATACATGTACTTTATTTGAATCTCTTCTGTTTTACATGGTACCACTACATTTACAGATGGCTTCCATTTGAATCCATTTCAATTACCATCCTGTTGTGCAAATGTCTCAGTGTATTTCTTTGCATTGGATTTTTTTTTCCACTGGATTGGTCATTTCTGAATTTAAAAATCATTCTTTAAAGGTCTGTTTTAGGGATCTTTAAGATTGTATTTGGTCTACAGTTTTTGTTGTTGTTGTTTTAGGAAAGTTTCAGTTTTACAGATTATGTATGTGTTGTGTTTTATGTACACTGTATGTATAAAATAATTACATTGTATATAAGAAGCAAGATATATTTTCTAAAGTGTAAAAATCATGTGTAGTCCATGTTTTAATGTTTGTCTTTATTCTTAACAAATGTCCGTCCACATGTGAAATGCTGAGTTTTGTGAATGCTTAAAAAATGAAATGTTTTCATTTTGTGCCAAATATATAAGTATATTCATTGTAAATGTTTGAAAATCGTCCTGGTATTGTTGAGGCATCATTTATAATATATATTCTCTTTTTTTAACCTACGTGCCCTGCTTAACTTCTAAAATGAACCTCAGATAGAGTCCAGCTCGGGTCATGTGGATTTTTCTGGGTCACAGTTATTAAAAGAAAAGCACATATTTTTCAAAGCATTTGTTTTATTGTAAGAAATGGTGGTTATTTGTAAAATTATGAAGTTTTTTATTTTATCAAAAGTTGGTTTTTTTCCTTGTTCAAAGTTTTCCTTGAAACTTTGTTTTCACATTAAATTCTTAAGATTGTGAATAGAAAAAAAAATGCTCAAAAATGTTTCATACTGTAGGTCTCTTATGATACAAATTCTTTTCATTAGCAAATCAGCAGTCTGCTCAAAGAATTCAGGTCTTGATTTTAAGCAAATTAATGATATAATTTTATTGAAAAGACAAACATTTTTATTTTTATAGTGTTTGTCCTTTGAATTTTTGAGAATCACTCACAGAGGCAGTGAATAAGATAAGAAAATCTTTTTTCACAGGAATGTTGTATTTTATAGTAGGTCTATTGAACCTCAAGATAGGGCTAATATCATTTACTGGTTGTTGTCATAATTCCAGCCACATTTTTAAACGTTTTTGTCTGCCATTTGAAATAGTTTTTTCTCTTCATTTTTTTTTATCTGGAAAAAACGCACTTAGTTCTAGATGGGCATTTTGTAACACACCTGTGATATCCAAAATACATGTAACTTGTAGATATATGTGTAATAGAAATATAAAATTTATTAAACTGTGGCTCAAGAATTATGACCTCAACCAGTAGACTGCTGGTGGGGATGAACGGAAATGTTGCCATCTGTTGGGACTATTTCTGTGTATATTACTATAAACTCGCTATGACCTCATTCATGTTAGGGTGCTACTTTCATTTTTATGCATTTGGTGCCAAACTGTTGTAACCTTATGTAAAAGAACATTTAGATATATGAACAGTTTTGCTCCAAATTCATCATTTATATGTCATGATAATTTTGTTAAAATTCAGTCATAAAATGGCATTATATATGTATATAATTTGACAGTTATGATATTGTTACCTAAGGTATATATTTTTGTAATGTTATTAAAGTATGTTATAGCATAAACAACAAAATAAAAAAAGATATTCTTTAATACATGTGTGTTATACATTTCATCCAGTATTTTAGAAAAACTACTATTTTACGTTAACTTCTTTGTACTCTTTGTAGAATTTGCAGGATAAGAACATTCACAAGTATGTGTCATCGAATAAAGGAGTTTATATGCCTGTTACTATGGACACAAGATTTTACTCTTTTAAATACATTTTACTCTGAATTACCTCCCTTAGTCTTTCACGACTACAGGATTTTATTACAACTGCATTAACTAACATAAATTGATACAAATTCAAGTGTTTAAATCAACTAAAATTGTTCCTGTCAGAAAAGCATGTTAACAAAAACGGTTTCTTTTCATTCAAAAGAGTGGAAATTTGAAGGCAGCTTCTTGTGTATTAAGATATTTGTCTCTTTGACCTTGTGGTTAAGATGTCTACTTATTACTGGTTTTAAGAATAGTTACCTATTACCCGTCTGCCAGGCAAATGTAATATGCATAGAGGTGTTTCATGAACCCTGAAGGCTTGCCCTTTGATATGAGGTGACACAATGATGAACATACCCTGGAATGAATTAGGATTCTTTTTGTTATGGATAAAGAGAAAAAGATAGCTTCTGGTTAATCAAAATAATCGGGAAGGATATATCCAATCTATGTACAGCAAAATGAAAAAGAATAAATCTTCCTGTTAATGTAAGATGTCTTGTGACTAAAACACAACATACATGATAATCTGTATGTCTCCTGTAAAACAATTGAATTTAATTATGAATGGGGAATATGAATCAAAAATAGTAAATGAATGATTGAATTTCTTGAAAATCAAAAATATTGATTTATTATTATTATCTAAGTCAGGCAGAATAAAGATTCGATTTATCTGGTTCCAGTTCAAAAGTATTAGTATTTCTATCTGAATATCCAAAGAAACAAGAAATGTCACTTTAAGATGACAATGCCCCCGAAGTGGTGCTTTGACTTCCTGAACTGAGGACCAGTCATTCAGGGGTCAAGGTCAAATAAATACAGGTCAATGGGAAAGCCTTGTCTGAAGAGGTTTTGTGTCCAAGTATGAAGTATATCCACTTACTAATAACGAAGTTATGGCCAATGTTAAAGTTTTTTGGACAATTGGATCTTCAAGGTGAAGGCCATTTAGATGCCAAGATCAAATAAATATAGGTCAATGGGACGGTCTTGTCCAAAGGGGTGTTGTGTCCAAGTATGAAGTAAATCCACGTACTAATAAGGAAGTTTTGGCCAATGTTAGTTTTCGGACGTGAACATGTGCATATAATTAGGTAAGTCTAAGACTGGATATGTCAGAGATTAGTCAGATTTTGTAAATAAAAAAAATATAATGAATCAGTCTCCTTCATGTAAGACAAAATGTACATATTCAGGAATCGATCTTTAAAAGAATCAACCTGTTTTATGTTAAACAAAAATTACATACACAAGATTCGGTCTGCTTTATGTAAAACAAAAAATACTAAAACGCAATCGATCTATTTTACGTGAGGCAAAAAGAAAAAAGAACATATAAAAAATCAAATTGTTTTACAGATAACAACAGTACAATTAACGAGCGCTATGTTTGAATGAACACCATGCCCCCGACGGGGCCTCAAAAAGGTTTAAGTTTTGTGACAAACAAACACACAGACAGACCAAAAAGCAATATGCCCTCCCTCCGGGGTCATAAAACTTGATCTGTAAAAGAATCCAAACTTGATGTGAAATAAACATACATATACAAGAATCGTTTTATGAAAAACAAAAATGCATAAAAAAACACTCGATCTGTTTTATGTAAAACAAAAAATACACATAACAAATTGATTTATAAAAGAATAGATCCGCTTTATGTAAAACAAAACAAGCAAAAAAAAGGCTATAAAAGAATTGATCTGTTCATGTAAAAAGAATCGGTCTGTTCTATGTAAATCAAAAAGGTACATAAAAGAATCGATCTGTGAAACAAAAAGGTGTGTTGTATGTGTAATTCCTGTAAAAAATAATGTGCATATAACATTTTGCTTTTACAGAATGTATATATAAAAATATTTATTCAAATGTTTATTATCTGTTAATTATCGTAAGAAATGTTTTCTATAATACGCTTTCTTTTAATGAAGGAATGGAAAAAACAAATGAGTTAGTGTTCTTTCTGTAAATCGAAAGGAATGATTATTGATCGATCAGAGTCATTTCATGTTACTAAAAGAATGTTTCTAAAAATCAAAAATGAACGTTACGGTTTTCCTTCTGTATGTGTTTTGCGTGTCCATAAAACTGATATTTATACTGGCAGTTTTGTGCAAATGTTTGCACTTACTTTCTCACGATGACTCAGTAATACCTGGGCTGATTTTATAGCGGAGTCTTAGACTGCGCAAGAAATTTTCGAGGAAGTCTCGAATTGGATTATGATATGGCTGCAAACTAGCTTTATTTTGACTATGAAACACCAAATCAAAACGGTAAAGTAGAATTACAACCGATTTCTATATTTTTCTCGTAAAAGTCTAAAAATGGTGTAGCACTTGCGATACGTTGTTAGTTAGCTTGTTTGTTGTTGGATGGTTTTCCCAAAGATCTTAAATGCCATATGGGTTTACGATCCCTTTAGCTACTACGCTGCACTGGTCATAAATTTGTTATTGAGTTCTCGCTTCACAACTTTTAAGTCAGAAGGACAGTTTCTTATGTTTACAAGCCTCGCTTTCACCCATGTGCAAAGATGTACGTTTACAAGCATCGCTTTCTCCAATATGCAAAGATGTACGTTAACTAGTCCAGGAAACCTTGCCCCAGTAGGATATTGATGTATTTTCTGGCTGGCAATATCCTCCGCGTCGTTTAAGGCACATAATAAATATCCAAATGAAAAACGGGTGCCCGAACGTCTCGTAAATGAGACTAGTACGTTTACTACGCCTCGGTTTCTCCCACTCACACAGAATAAATGTGACTCTGTTTAAGTTCTAAAAATACATTGACATATTTCCATTTGAATAAGGTACAATCTCCTATTTGATACCGCATTTGTATTCTTGAAACATTAAATCTGATAGAAGAAGTATTAGAAATAAAAAGACCGAACTACATAATCTTATAGTTAGTAATGAGCCTGATATTATCCTCGGCAATGAAACACATTTAGATCCAGCCGTTCTTGACGCTGAAATTCTACCTTACAA
Organism: Cyclina sinensis; assembly: GCA_012932295.1. Taxonomy (NCBI): domain Eukaryota; kingdom Metazoa; phylum Mollusca; class Bivalvia; order Venerida; family Veneridae; genus Cyclina; species Cyclina sinensis. The sequence continues at coordinate 33,705,447 of JAAONU010000007.1, read as the reverse complement.
TATACCGCCTGAACAATCGTATAGAATTTTTCGAAAAGATCGCAAAGAACTTGTTGAAAAGGGTGGAGGCGGAGTCATGGTCTTAGTTAAACCGGGTTTAGACTGTGAAGACTGTCCAGATCTAGATAGTAACTCTGAAATTAAATGGGTGAAAGTCACAACATCAAAACATTGTAATGTACTAGTTGGTGCATTTTATCGTGAACGCAAGTCTCAAATCAAAACGCTGAACGAACATGATATCTCGCTTGGAAAAATAGGAAATAGTGAAAAATATCGGAACTGTAAAATTTTCCTTGGTGGAGATTTTAATTTAGATATTGACTGGGAGTATGGTAATCCTACATCTGGTGCTAAAGATAAATCACATTGTGAAAAATTGTGTTCAATATTAAATTTGCACTTTATAGAACAAGTGAACTTGTTACCTACGAGAATGAACAGAACTTTAGATATCTTTATAACATCACACCCAACTTTGATTGAAAAATGTTCCACAGGACCTCCACTCGGTTTAAGTGATCATGCTTGTTCGTCACATCAAAAGTACGTGCAGTTACCAACAAGAAACAAAATCGAACTGTTTATAATTATAAAAAGGCAGATTGGCAAAAACTTAAAGATCTGACAAATGAATTTAAATCTGACTATTTAGCTAACAATCAGAATAACAGTGTAGAGGCAAACTGGGTCAACTTTAAAGATACACTTTTTAGAAACATGGACAAATGTATTCCAACTAAAAAACTGAAAAATAAACAAGATATACCATGGCTGCATAAAGATACAAAACGAATGCTCCGTAAGAAAAAGCGTATGTACAAACGTGCGAGGAAAACTAAATCGAGTGAAGATTATGAGGAATTTAAACTTTTCCGAGTGAAAGCAAGGAATAAACTGCATAGTGACTATCATAAATATTTGAACAACCTATTAGACCCGGAACAAGATTCAACATCGAAGAAATTTTGGAAATATATAAAAGCCCAAAAACAAGATTCAGTCAGTATAGGTACATTGAAATCCCAGGGTGTTATAGCAGATAGTGCGGAATCGAAAGCCAATCTTCTAAATAGTCAATTTGGTTCGGTATTCACAAATGAAAACTTGACAAACATTCCAGATAAGGGACAGTCCCCATGCATACCTATGAATGATATTATCATCAGTGAAAATGGAGTAAAGAAATGCATTGAACGTCTAAATGAACAAAAAGCTAGTGGTCCGGACAAAATTCCGATTAAAGTGTTGAAAACGTTAGCATTAGAACTGGCGCTCATTATGACTAGTATTTTTCAGCAATCATTGTTAACTGGTGAAACTCCTCTGGACTGGAAACAAGCTAATGTAGTTCCTATTTTCAAGAAAGGTGATCGATCTAAACCTGAAAACTACCGTCCAGTTTCTTTGACAGTTGTTGTATCAAAAATTCTTGAACATATAGTAGTGTCACAAATAATGAACCATCTTGATTCTTAAAGAATTCTACATGTAAATCAGCACGGATTTCGCTCGGAAAGATCTTGTGAATCGCAACTATTAATGACGAACGATGACATCGCAAAATCACTTAATTCCGGTACACAAGTGGACATGGCAATCTTAGACTTTTCTAAAGCATTTGATAAAGTTTCTCATGGTCGTTTATCGCACAAACTAGAGTATTACAGTATTTCCGGCAATACTAGACGTTGGATTGATTCCTTTTTATCTAATAGAACACAACAAGTAGTAGTGGACATATCATCTGATATAGCCTCGGTAACATCTGGTGTACCGCAAGGAACAGTCCTCGGACCAACACTCTTTTTAATCTATATAAATGACATCGCAGATAATATTACATCAAATATACGTTTATTCGCTGATGATTGTGTGTTATATCGGCCAATAAGTAATCATAGTGACAACATAGCTCTTCATAGCTCGTTCCAGTCGTACCATCATATGTATAAATGGACACAACCTTGTAAAGTGTAAATACATGTTGGTCACCAGACCTTTTAGGGTGTAGTGTGTCATGGGACAGTTGTCATTTGTGTAATATAGTTTAAAAAAAATTATGTCGGAACACGCCGCTCTACACCGATGTACAGTCTTCACCCCCTCGACGTCGATGTCTACCTGGTGGATATTGTCGAGTAACCCCGTTGAAATTGAAGTTGAAGAAAAATTATATTCTTTAACATCCCTGAAATCACCAATAAATATTATGTCAGAGCCTCTTTCCAAATTGGGTATGTGACAAGAAATATATAACGAAAGTCTATCTGAAGATAAAAATGCTAACACACATTTCTATGCCTAACAATTTAGACAGAAAAAAAAATGTTGAAAACAGCAAAAAAACTGAAATACTGGTGAACTGATTTGGTGGTTGTATACCTAATTCGGGGTTGACATTGAAACCACGTGACCTTTACCGTACTCTGGATCAGAAAACGCTTACTCAGCTAACACTCATAGAGCGCGTAACTACCTTGATGCAAAAGAAATAAACATGGCGTCCGCGGTTCTTCGATCGAGCGGACGACTGTGTCAAAATTCTGTCTTGAAGCATGCTTTGAAGGTATAAAGTTTTATATCTTGTCATTATATTGTCTACATTATATCATTCTTTATTCATAATTATCATTGTCCTCAAGCCTTGCCCAGTGCCAGTATTTTTTGCAAATGTCCTCGTCCTCAGATTAGCTTTTCAGGGTCAACAAACTGACACTTTGGGTTGAAAAATTGTACTCGTTTAATACGTGCCAAGCCATAGAACACTCATATACAATGTTTGGAGCCTGTCTGAGAACATTCCAATAACTGGTAAAATTCACCTCTATGTCTTATAAAAATGAAAATGTTTGACATATGAAAATCACCAGCACACATTGATTTACATCAAAACTTTTTCTCATTCAGGGTAAATCACAAACATGGCTGTGTCATTCATCACAGAAATGATTTAACTGCATTATGCCTTTAATAGAAATATCTGATACTCTTTCCTGCCAGCAAAAACTCCACAAAACTGCTGGATTTAACAATATACCCAGCTTCACACAAACTTTCTACGGTGGCACAAAATACCCAGATACACAGGAAATACAATTCAGTACTGCAGGAAGATGACTTTCAACTAACACTCAGTCAGTTTTGTTTCTACAAGGCACAGATTTACTAGAAAATGAAAATCAATAGCAGAATTTTAGATATTCAGTCATACATATTAGCCACATTTCGGACATAAACGGCTATCAGAAGATTTACGCTTTGTGAAAAACATGTACTAATGTAGGATATTTCCCTTCAGTAATGTCTGTTCTGACTGTTAACTCATTTTCTATTAAGATTTTTATTCTTTTTTTTTTTTTCAGAGATTTCTTTTTATACATTGCATACTTTTTATATTTAAGGTATTTTAATTATATTTAACTGGGACCTTATATATGTTGTTCCCAGTATTCAATAATACCTAATTAGTAATTATCACGAGGTTTCGTTTTCAAATATTTGAAGTTAAGTCCATAGTCTTGCTTTATTTATAAAAATGTGTTGATTAAATGATACAATTCAAGTATATTTGGGTGTATTTGGGTATTCCTTGCTGCCCATCTTTCTTTCTGCTTTACAATCAGTGCTCGATTAGTAAGGGCAATTGCTGTCGGGATGCCAAGAGAAAGAATCGTATAAATACCCTGAAATGTTATGCTACAGCCATAGTACATTTTAAGAATAGCTGGACCTTTGCCCAGGCCTGTGTCTTACAAGAAAATAATGTCTCAAGCATTTAAATCCTGAGTATATAAGGCAGTTAGCTATCACCTCTTTTGCAGGCCTTGTCTGTGCCACAGACCACACAACAGAAAAGAAATCTATCCCTCCATGAATATTTGTCATGGGACCTCCTGAAACAAGCAGGAGTGAAGGTACCAAAGTACAGGGTCACAGAAAGTGTTTCAGAAGTTAGAAGAATAGCTGAAGATTTAGGTATAATTCAGAATTAATGTTTCTTGTTTGTCATGTTTGGCCGTTATTCCTTGATCAACACAATTATGAATTTAAATTTTAATTTTAATTTTTGTTATCAGTGTCTTTTAAATTGTATATAAGAGTAACAGAAACGGAAAATAACAAGTTTTTAACTTGATATTAGCTTTTGATATGATATAAATTTTCTGTACCTGATAATTTTAATGTATTTCTGACTCAGTTATTACCAAGGGATTCATCCTTACATATTTAATGACAATGTGCATTTTTACTCTTTTAAAATGAGTTGTTCATTTATCCTTTGCAATACAGTTTTTTTTTCCTGCTAGAGTTAAAAAGACCTCTTAAAGATTGTATTAAATTTAATATATATTTTAAAAAAAGTATTAAAGTTAATATACATTTAAACTGTATCTTCAAAACTAGGTAATGCTTGTACAGAGTAAACAAGAATGAATAAAACTTGTCTTACTGTTCTCAAATATATATTTTAGTAAATGAAACTGGAAACCAAGATGTTGTAGTGAAGGCACAAGTCTTGGCTGGTGGCAGAGGGAAAGGAACATTCTCAAGTGGATTAAAGGGTGGAGTTAAACTGGCTTTCTCGTAAGTATAGTTCACTTGAATAGGAGTGTTTTCAACTTACTAAAGTACAGTTACAGAATTAGATCAGTATCATACTGGCTTTCTTGAATGTGTTTTTACTTGCTATTAATCTGGCTTTCTCAAGGAGTCTTCACACTAGGTTGGTTGACCAATCCCTGTGACAATCTAAAGTTGTGAGCATTCAGGATTTTTTAGACTTTTAAAGTCAAAAACTATTTTAGTATTATGACTAAAGTAGATGGATGCTACCTGTTATATAGGCTTACAGTAAAGTAAATAGTTCTGTCAAGGGGATATTAATGGTCCACATGCTTATTTTCAAGGCTATGCATTCCTTTGTTTTACTTTTAGTTAGCCTTTTGAAAAGCTGTACATTGTAGGGCCATATTAAAAAAGCGTATTGTGTGTTTTATGGTGGTCCAAAATGACCTCTGTTACTTAATTTGTAAGTGACTATTGAACTTTGCCCCATTTCCAAATGGGAAATTAAATCTAAGAATGTTTTTATTTCTATTCTTCTAGTCCTGATGAGGCAGAAACCTTGGCTGGTAAAATGATTGGTCACAAACTAGTTACAAAACAGACAGGCGAGGCAGGAAGAATCTGTAATACTGTGATGGTCGTGGAAAGACTCTACGCCAGGAGAGAATTCTATTTCGCAATTGCCATGGAAAGAGCTTTCAGTGTTAGTTTTATTTTAAGCATCATTAAATTAGTTGACATCTCTAGTACCGCTACATGGCAAGTGCATGGAATAAACTGAATATTTTTCTTACCTAAGTTTAATTCTTACTTAGTCTTTTGCAGGTTGATTAATGAAGTTACTGTTAGCTAAAGTAATTCAGTTTTTACTAACTGAATAATTTTTGACAGTACAATTTCATGTAGTTGTTTTTTCTGAACCAGGTCAAGATTGTGGCAAGGCTCTTTATTAACCAGGTTTTCAATTTTGAAAATCCTGGTTATTAGATTGGGGTATGGCGGGCGGATGGGCGGATGGGTGGATGGGCGGGCGTCAAACGAAATTGTGTCCGCTCTGTAACTCTTCAACCCTTTGAAGAATTTTGATGAAACTTCAGACAAATGTTTACCACATCAAGATGACGTGCAGAACGCATGTTCCGCATGGCTGGCTCCAAGGTCAAGGTCACAGTGACATTAACATTGAAAATCCTGTCCGCTCTGTAACTCTTCAACCCTTTGAAGAATTTTGATGAAACTTCAGACAAATGTTTACCACATCAAGATGACGTGCAGAACGCATGTTCCGCATGGCTGGCTCCAAGGTCAAGGTCACAGTGACATTAACATTGAAAATCCTGTCCGCTCTGTAACTCTTCAACCCTTTGAAGAATTTTGATGAAACTTCAGACAAATGTTTACCACATCAAGATGACGTGCAGAACGCATGTTCCGCATGGCTGGCTCCAAGGTCAAGGTCACAGTGACATTAACATTGAAAATCCTGTCCGCTCTGTAACTCTTCAACCCTTTGAAGAATTTTGATGAAACTTCAGACAAATGTTTACCACATCAAGATGACGTGCAGAACGCATGTTCCGCATGGCTGGCTCCAAGGTCAAGGTCACAGTGACATTAACATTGAAAATCCTGTCCGCTCTGTAACTCTTCAACCCTTTGAAGAATTTTGATGAAACTTCAGACAAATGTTTACCACATCAAGATGACGTGCAGAACGCATGTTCCGCATGGCTGGCTCCAAGGTCAAGGTCACAGTGACATTAACATTGAAAATCCTGTCCGCTCTGTAACTCTTCAACCCTTTGAAGAATTTTGATGGCTCCAAGGTCAAGGTCACAGTGACATTAACATTGAAAATCCTGTCCGCTCTGTAACTCTTCAACCCTTTGAAGAATTTTGATGAAACTTCAGACAAATGTTTACCACATCAAGATGACGTGCAGAAATTGTTGTCTCATTATTAAGTATACTCCTTGCAGACAGTATTGTTAGCCGAAATTTACATCCTACTCATTATCATGTATTCTCATGAATATTATCTTTTCCTTCATGTCATGTTATAATCTTTTGAATATTCATAGCAATCTTCATTCCAAAATTCATACTATAGTATAGAATCGTAACTCTTCAACCCTTTGAAGAATTTTGATGAAACTTCAGACAAATGTTTACCACATCAAGATGACGTGCAGAAATTGTTGTCTCATTATTAAGTATACTCCTTGCAGACAGTATTGTTAGCCGAAATTTACATCCTACTCATTATCATGTATTCTCATGAATATTATCTTTTCCTTCATGTCATGTTATAATCTTTTGAATATTCATAGCAATCTTCATTCCAAAATTCATACTATAGTATAGAATCAGAACAACATTTTTGAAAACCTGGTTTCGTGGCATTGCCATGTTTCTTGTTATAATTCTGTTTAATAGTCTTTTCTACCATTTAAGTTATGGGCAAGTTTAGTTTAAACTTATTTATTTTACATCGATTAGGAAACAGGTTCTTGTAACTAATATAAATCCCCCTCGATGACTGCTTCCTGGGTTCAGACCAGTACTCGCGCCAAAAATGAGGAATGGGGAATGTCACTGGAGACTGTCACCTATGGTGGGATTCGAACCAGTGACCTCCGGATCGTGAGTCCGGGGCTCTAAACCCTCCACCACTGCTCCTCCTTGTTATGGGCAAAGAAGCTAGAAGGGTTGAGATCAAATACATAACTGCAGGCATTTTTAAGGGTTCTTCCACAGTTAGATAATAAATGGAAAGATTTCATGGTGGCATTGATTTTTCATGTTTTCAGGGTCCTGTAATGATAGGCAGCTCTCAGGGAGGTATGAACATTGAAGAAGTAGCCAAAGAGAACCCTACAGCTATAATTAAGGAACCTATTGATATTACATCTGGAGTAACTAGGGAACAGGCTGTCAGCTTGGCTGCAGACATGTCCTTTGATGCTTCCAGTATTGACCAGGTATTTACTTTAAATGTAACAGGAAAAATTTGTTTTGACCTTTTTTGGGGGTTTTACAGGTTAAACCCTATTTATTTTCAGTCTGATGCGTATTTAAAGTGCTTTTGAGGTGCAAGAATTGCTGTTGAAGAAGCAATGTGAGGGATATCAACGGATATTTCTTTGTTTCTTCTTTTGTTTTAATTTTCGTCTTATTGTCTGAAAAGTAAACTTTTTTCAGTGAACTTTCAGATTTTTACTGTATTTAGTAGGGATGGCAAAATTATAGCATTGGATTGTTCAAACATTTGAGTAATTCCTACTCAGAAAAAATGCACAAAAAAAGAATCTCTTAGTACACATCAATAAGATCCGAGTGTTTCCAATTCACAAAACAGTGTGTATTTCTCAGTATCTGGTATCAGCATGTAATGATTCCCTTTTCAGTTTAATTTCTACTTAGTAAGTTGAAAAGAAAAAGAAATTAAGACCAAGCAAAAAATATTGCTAGCATTATTTATTTGTCACATTTTTATTGCATAATTCATGTATGGGATGACATTACTATGAAGGTGTTCGCGTAAGTTGCTGTTTGTTTCAGAGTACGAGAATGTAACATAGCATAGGTTGCATGTGACATGCATCCCTAGTGAATTATTGGTATTCCTGTATTTGTAGGAAAATGTTGAACTATTAACATTTACTATCTGAGAAATGCATAGGCATCAAAAAAAGAGAATCTTGGTTTATTTTCAAATTAATATTTTTTCCATCAGGCTGCAGATACCTTCTTGAACTTGTACAACAATGTGTTTTTAAAGTACGATGCTACGATGTTAGAGATCAACCCCATGGCAGAAGACAGCAATGGAAATGGTTAGTTGTATTGAAATTCAGTATTAGCTGTTGAAATATGAACATATTTGCTGTCTTTGTGTGTAAAAAGGTTTCTTACAAACATAGGAAGGTGCTGCTTTCAGTAGGGGTGACACTACACTTAGCAGAAGAAAAGTCTGACCAATTGCCCTCATATTTGAGTTGTTCTACGAAAAATTGACTGGTTGCCCTCAGACTTGACATTGCAGTGAAAACATCTGACTGATTACCCTCAGACTTGACATTTCTATGAAAAAAAATCTGACTTACTGCTTTCAGACATGATGGTACAGTTAAAAAAAAAACTGATTGCCCTCACATTGAAAATTATGAAAAATTTGTTTGATTGTCCTCAGACTTGACTTAACTGAAAAAACATGACTGATTGCCCTGAGATTTAACTGTACATGAAAGGTCATACTGACTGCCCTGTGACTTTGTTGAACTGTGGAAACATCTGACTGATTGCTTTCAAAGTGTTTGTGAAAAACAGAATTTTGATACAAACTAGCAGATTCAAATTTACTGTGTAAGTGTTAAATACATGTATTCATGTTCAGTTCATTTAAGTCATCTAATGTAATCAAACTGTGTAACAAAAATTTATTGTATTGAACATTTTTTAAAAGATACATATGATCAAAAAGATATGAAGCATTTTATTTAAAAATGTTTTGATATTAATATTTTTGTTTTATTTTTAGTATATTGTATGGATTGTAAATTGAACTTTGATGACAATTCGGCATATAGACAAAAAGATATTTTTAACATGCGGGACTGGACGCAGGAAGATTCCCGCGAACAGAGTGCTGCCAAATCAGATCTCAATTATATTGGACTGGATGGCAGTATTGGGTGCCTTGGTAAGTACTGTGACGATAGCTTTAAATTGATATAAGATGAAAGTTATTTTAAGATGCAAAAAGTATAAAGCATAAGTCATTTTGAAAAAAATTACATTACTGCTTACCTACCTGAAAAAATTGTCACAATAAGAAAAGGACTTTAGTCAGCTTTCAGAATTGAACTTTATATTTTGGAGTGGGTTGCTTTTATTTTAATTATTAATTATGAAACGACTTGAATATTGGTAAAACAAATAATTTCAACATGTCAGAGGACTGGGTAATATGCAGTGAAAGCAAAATTAAATGCAGCATTTAACATTCAATGACGAAATAAAAGAACTAGCTCGATGATTTACCTAGATTAAAAAAAGTAATTAACCTACCAGTATTACTGTTAGACCTTTTTTCATTAGTTACTAAATTTCTTACCTTTTTGGTGTGTGTTTTTTTTCTGTGGGGCCATTCCAGTATCAAAACACAATTTATATGGAACCCCAGGAGAGGAAAATAAAAAGATTCTGTCAAGGGAGTGGGTGGGTGGGGGTCTTCTTCATTTTTTAGGGGGGGTCTTGTCAAAAAAACTAAAGGGGGTTAGTCAATTTTGAAAGAGCCATCCTTGGGAGGGATACATGTTTTAATGGAATGGCCCTTATAAATTATACTGAAATTGAAATTAATGAGTCACAAGCTACCATTAACATGCATATATTGCACACATGCTGTTCTGTTTTGTACAGTTAATGGTGCCGGTTTAGCAATGGCTACCATGGATATAATCAAGCTACATGGTGGTCAGCCAGCTAACTTCTTGGATGTGGGTGGTGGTGCTACATCTAAACAGGTCACTGAAGCCTTCAGGCTTATCACTTCAGATCCAAATGTGAGTTTTTTTCACCTTTCCTTCATATTTCCTATATTGATCTAAGTGTATATTTAGATGGCAATGTTCATATGTGAAATCCAGTGAATGAGGAAGGATCTTTGCTAAGAGTATAAGGAATCAAATACATGACTGTTTTACAGTTTTGAAGTTTTGCCACTGATATATCCCCAGTTTTTTAAAGTCTTAAACTTCAGTTTTAGTCTCATTCAGATTGCTTGTTTAATTCAAACTAAAGTTGTTGTTTTTTTTTTGCTGGAAAAAAGGCTCTGAATGAAAAGGGCAGCTGTTAATTCTTTGGTCTTGAAATGCCTTTTTTCTTTGTCAAAATTTGATATCATGTTAGAACACTTAAGTTGTCCCAAGAGTTTTGTTTGTCACCAAACTCAGACTTCTTTACTTTTTTTCATTTCGCCCATCTGTATTTAACTCTGAGAGGAAATATTATATTGATTTTACAACCTTGTTTAGAGAGTAGCAATAAGAAATTAATTTTCTCTTGCAAAACATGTCTTACTTGTTGTTGTAGTCTCTGTTTTACAATTATTTTTGTAAAATTTATAAAAGTACTAGCCTAATATAATCTCTGTAAACTGCAATACATTCCTTGTGTTTTACAGGTGAATTCGATTTTAGTAAATATTTTTGGTGGTATAATGAGATGTGATGTGATAGCCCAGGGTATTGTCCAGGCAGGAGAGACTTTAGATCTTAAAATACCCATAGTTGTACGACTACAAGGTAAGTACTTCTTTCAGAGTTTGTATTGTTGTACGCCTACAAGGTTAGCTCTTGTTCTAGAAATTATGAAGTTGTGTGTCTACAAGGTAAATACTTGTTCAAAGAATTGTGGAGTTGTATGCCTACAAAGTGAGTACTTGCACTAGAAGTTGTCGTTCTGTACAACCATGAGGTTAGTACTTGCTCAGAAAGATGTAATATTGTACACCCACAAGGTAAACCCTTAACAAGTTGTTCTAGAAATAGTGTTGGACACCTACACATTTAGTCCTTGTTCTAGAAAGTGTAGTTTTGTACATTTACAAGGTTGTTACTTTTTTAAGAAGTTGTAGTTTTGTATGCTTACAAAGTTAGTACCTGTTCTAGATGTTGTAGTGTTGTATGTTTCCAAGGTTAGCATTTTTCCCTTTAAAATGGAAAAGTAGATGAGAGTTTTAAGAGAAAAAACTTTGAATCAAATAAGATTAAAAAATAAAAGCAGATTCAGATTCAAAATTTCCTTTTGATTGCAATAGCTTTCCATTATTTAGCAACATATTATATCAGAATGAAAGCTTATATAACATACATAAGTAGTTTTTAGAATAGTTCCTGTTGCAAGCATGTATGTGCTTCTGAAGGGTAAAAAATGAACACATTGTACCTCACAAATAGTGAAATGTCTTACTATCTTAAAATTTCATTCAGTTGAAACTCAGTGGAGTGAATCAGGACAGATAGATAGACATTCTGATGCACTATGAAAACACTTGGGTCTCTTCATTATTTTTTGCCTGATATAATGATGCAATACAATTTAGAATACGGATCTACCAAAAAGTTATCAGATCTGTCACCAAATTATGGGTAGGCATTTTAATTAAAAGTTACTGTAAATACTCTGGTTTACCTTTTATAGAGTTGAAATTATCGAGAATATTTTGAACTTCTTTCTAGGTACTCGTGTAGAAGATGCCAAAGCCATATTAGCTGCCAGTCCTTTGAGAATGTTTGCATCTGATGACCTAGATCAGGCAGCAAAAATGGTACGTTCCTCTGTTCTCGACTTTCTTGACATTTAACTTTAGTGGGACCATCGTTGACCTTTACTTGGAGTAACGACTGTAGGTTAGGTTCAGATCATGATCAGCGTGTATGTTTTTGCAATCTGATCAGTCTGCACTGTTTGCTTGTGAGAAAAGGAAGTTACTGTTTATACCCCCTGGAAATATAGAATGGGTCTGTCCAAATGGAATCATAGACAAGTTCATTTTCAAACTGTAGGAGGCAAAGGATTAAATGAGAGTTCTAGAATGTCTTGATTTATTTGTGAGGGTTTTTTCCAACACTAGTCGTTCCAATACCTTGTATACTACAGTTTTCGTAGTCCCTTAAAGCAGTTCTGTTAATCAGCATAATATATATACACCGTGTTTTTGTAAACCATTATCCAGGTTTAAAAACTACTTAAATGTAAGTGACAGCTGGTCTTTTAGTTTATTTAAAGCGTCACGATATTTTTCTAACAATAACAAACATCAGTTACACAGGTTGAATTGTGGTACCTTTTCGGTCTATTAAAGGGATATACGGGCAAATGAATGCCAAAAAATTAAAACTGATATTATTTGCTCAAGTCACATCAAATATGAATAACTTTAAATTCCCAGTATGTTTGTCCATATATATAAAGTGAAATACGGGCTTGAACGTAAATATTTGAACGTTCTTTAACTGAAAGTAAAACCGTAACGGTTATTTTAAATAGGTCACGTGACAAGAACAGCCAATCATCATTTCTCTTAGGTTGCATTTTGCTGTTGAATAGTGACAGGAACTTAAACCGTCCAATCATTCACTGCAAAATTTAGCGCGAAATCTAAATTTTCTATCTTGGCCCATGTGGGTCAGTTTAGGAAACCAACCGGTTTTTCATTTAAATAGAGGAAATCTTTGTTACTGGGACTGATCATTGTATTTATTTCGAGCACATTCATAGTATATTGATTGAAAAAACGTGAAAGAAAGCATAAAAATTTTTGCCTTTATATCCCTTTAAGTATGAAAGCAAAGAAAATTGACCATCTTCATATTTTTGTTTCAGGCTGTAAAGTTAGCGGGTATTGTGACCTTGGCCAAGGAAGCCTCTGTTGGAGTGACCTTTGAACTTCCGATCTAGTGTACAGATATTTATTCAAATATCCCTTTGAAGTATTCATGAACTTTGTGCACTTACAGTTTTGAATCAATATTATAGTGAAAACATGGAGACCATTAAAAAAATGACAGAACTAAAAATAGATTGTTTATTAAAATGACAGATCTAAAAATAGATTGTTTCTTAAAATGAAGAGCTAAAAAAAGATTGTTTATTAAAATGACAGAGCTTAAAATAGATTATTATTTACAATCAAGTTGTTACTGAGTAATTACTTATTGCGTTAGCCAGTATTTTGTTGAAGTAACAATACTCACTTGGTGAATATCTATCAAGTAGTTTTCATAGAAGTTGTTAATGGGAGTATTCAAAATCTGTTCAGTCTGTTTCAGGCAGAACTTGTAGGAAATTTGAAATATTTTACTACTGTCAGAAATCTGACAGAAATGGTGAAAGTTCTGCTTCAACTATAATTGTAATAAATTTGACCTGTCACTTAGCATTTAGGCGATTAATACCTCTTCAAGGGATTTTTAATTCATATTTGTATCTTTTAGTGAATTTTGAAGTGATAAAAAAATGAAATTCTGGTTTTGGAAGTTGATTGATTGAATGAATTCATGTCTTAGTTAAGTTTTCATCTTTTTTTTATTTCTTTATTTTTTTTAAAGATTTTGTGAGCATTATTGGATTGCAATGTATTAAAAGTAGTTTTACCTTTACAAAAAATATTATCCAGTGAAAAGAAATGGTAGTTTTATTTAGATAATTTGATGCCGCAGGGTAGATAGGTTCTATATGTGGTACTTTTAATAAGCACTTCAAAGGGTGAAATCAAAATAGTTTTATCTGAGTACATAGAACATTTTTTGCATTCTTACCCCAGTGTCTAATAACCTTTCTGCACTGGGGTCTAAAATTTTTGTATATAACGAGAATATTTCATAACGAGTGTTTTGTCATGGATATTACTCCATAGGACACTGTCAGAGGCACAAAAATAGATCACAGTTTTATAATTGCTGCAGTCTGTTGATAAAAGATTTTAATTAAATTGTATGTATGAAAGTCACTGTGTTACAGTAAATTTCTCCACAAGCTACGATTTTCTAATTCTTTAATAGGCCTTGCTTATCTGCTTTTTCGTGCATATGGTTTGGTATCTGTTTTCAGGACCCTTAAAATTAAGAAAAAAAAACAACAGCTTTTGTAATTGCCATATTTATGTTTGCTTTTTTTCAGTTGTAACATTACATGTATATTGCATAAAAATGCTTTTGAATGGGGAAAACATGAGAAATTGAACAACATTCTGCTTATTTTATCTTATTTATGGCTTGTATGAATTGATGGAGCATTGTCACCTGTCTGCAAGATGCTTTTAGATTTTCTGTCGCATGTTTACTTTTATTTATAAAAACAGTACCATTGGTTTAGACTTCATGTTTGTGCAAAATATTGACAACCAATATCTCTCTGTCCCAGACTTCATGTAGATTTTTTTTCTAGTTTTCCTGCCATAATTCTTTTGTTTTGAAGAAAGACAAATTTTGTTTTTCTAGTAATACAGCTGAGTTCAGTATTGGTGCAGTTATCACAACGGTATGCTTGGATAGAAATAGGATGAACTCTGTATAATTTATACTTGAAAAAATAAAAATGAATTGTTTTATGTAAAAGTTATGTTCTGTCTTTTTCTCCGAACAATAATTATTTAAAAAAAAATTTGAGTTGTGAAAGAATGGAAGAAATCCACAATCCAAATCAAAATCTCTTAACTTGGTTTGAGCCTGAAATTTCCATGTTGCGTCCTAAACCACTTCACCCCTCACACAGTCTTAAGTGGGGGTATTTACCTAAGCAAGACCAGACTGTTTTGAAAAAAAGGGGAGTTTTCTTACAAAGTTTAGAAATCTAGAACTTCACAACTGAATAATGTTTTGTCAGCTATTAAACCTTTATGACTGAAATGGTGAGCATTGAAAACAGCTGTAGTTTGCAAACAGAATAGTAGAAGTAGTTTCTATCCAATATAAGTTTTTGTAGTCATTTACAGGAGGTGAATAACACCAAGTTTGCTCCAAAATACATCATCAAACACACTAGGTTTATAGCATTTCAGTGATGTTGATGGACAATCAAAATCCGTGGGTAACTGACAATGTCTAATTTGTGAAGTGAATATCTATTTGAGCTTATTTATCGTCGGTACCGGTTGCCCCCTGAAGAGATTAGTTATTTTATGTTGTGGGGATAGTGCAAGAAACAGAAAGCATCCCATTCCAGAGACACCCCTTGTTCTTTTGCATGCTCTGTGTATAGCACTGATGCATGGGACCTCTGTTTAACCTCTCATCCGAAAGACTATTAGAAATGTTACTGGAGGAGCAGGGGACCCCTGGTTTACCAGTCCAGCGCGTTACTAGTGGACCACATCCGCTCCTATAAGTGAATAACATGTCTCATCGAATTTTATAATGACGATACGGACCATGTTTCTGGTTAATACGAACTATAATCCTGAACGAGACGGACCGAGTTCCGGGTCTATACGGACTATATTCCTTGACGATACGGACCATATTTCGGGGAGATACGGACCATCTCCCAGGAAGGTATGACCGTGTTCTTGGACGGTACGAACCATTCCCTCAGACGATATGGACAATGTTCCAGGACGATACGGACCATATTTCAAGAAGATACGGCTGGGACGGTGCAGTCTATATTCCGGGATGATACGGACCATGTTCCGGGTCGACACGGAATATCCCAGGACAAACCATAATCGTGGGCCATATTCCGTGAAGATACGGACCATGTTTCGGAGCGATACGGTCCATGTTCAGGAACGATGCGGTTCATGTTCAGGGACATAAAGACCATACTGAAAGTAACTTTTTACTCCACACATGTGCTTAAAAAAATTAAGTGATAGACATATATACCTCTGTTCCAGCAAAGGGTTTGAAAAAGTCTTTTAGTTTTGAATGTTGTACAAAAATCATATTTTTATTTTATCTTTAGTGTCATGACAAGAAGGCTTGTTTCAAGTATTCAACAGATAAACACATAGAAAAAAATTCTAAAACACAATCTAGACAGCATGATTACATGGATTAATGGCAACTGAAAACGTGTGAGAAATATTGCAAAATATTGTGATTAGCAAAAGGGAAGACATTTTAATATTACAAGAGAAGATCGTGTATGTATATACTGTGAAACAGTTATCGAAGACGAGTACCACTTTATGATTATTTGTCCTTTGTACTCTAATCTTCGCTCAATGTATTTGCCAGTGTATTATTTTCAATATCCGTCTGTTGAAAAATTTTATGATTTAATGTCTACTGAAAATGTGAGTTTAATACGAAATCTTTCTATGTATATCTATAATTCGTTTAAAGAGAGGGAACAGTTAATGAAAATATACAGTTAGTGTATACATATTGTAAAATATTGTATAATGTTACATACGATATACATGTACTGTGTTGATCATAACTATATACAATGTATTATGCATGTGATGTTGTAAATATTGTGTTTGGGCCGGAGGCCTTATATGCAAATAAACTTTGAAACTTGAAACTTGAAAAGCCCGTCTGTCTCCGAAACAAGAGAGGCAATTACCTTTTTTTATAGTAACAAATACAATAACTACATATTAATGGTAGTTTGAAGGTCACGATGTTCTGTTCTTAAAATAACCTTCAAATAAAACAGTTTTAAGATAAACAGTCTTTCAAATACTTAGATTTGAAAAGTATTTGGAACACTAATTTATCGGTTGACCCTTTATATAAATTGTGAAATCTTTTCGTTTCATGAAAATACGTGGCCGCAAGGGGCGAGGCTTATTTTCCTCATATAGTTATTCGTGAAGTTATGCTTTAATTATGCTCCTGGGGTCAATATTATCCCAACCCCTTGGGTCTCTTGTGTTACCATTTTCCTGCCCAACAGTACAGCTTGCCGAGACAACACTTGACATTGTTGTTCTTCCTGACTGAAAATCCAAACATAGACCCGGATTTTACTTACCCAGCGTCGCTGAGATGCCAATTACGTGTTCCGAAAGCAGCCTATTAACTGGTCTGGTCGCCCACCTGTAAAAAGCTATGTATTCCAAATGTGGTCCATAAACTGGCCTTTCAGCTTAAACGAAACTAACAGGCTGGTCATCCATCTGAACCTAAAAAGCTAGGTTTTTCATTAGAGTGAAGTTAGCTATAAGATCGGCAATCAACGTTCGACATTCAATGTAGAGCTGTGCAATCAACATTCGGCTATGCATTCGAAATACAATACGCTCGAATGCAGAGCTATGAATCGACGTTCAGCTCTGCATTCGAAATACAATATTCATGAATGTAGAGCTATGCAGTCAACGTTCAAATCCCAAACTTAAGGTTAGGTTTTCCAAATATAGTTCATAAACTGTTGATGTCGCCTATCCGGAACTAAAAAGCGAGGTATTCCGAACGTAGTCTATAACTGGCCTGTTAGTGAATCTGAAACTGAAAATTAAGCTAGGTTTTCCGAACGTTCTAGTCGACCAACCGAAACTAAAAAGCTTAGTTTATAACCGGCGCGTTTGTTCATCCGATACTTAAAATTACTCATTTACTTCTTGCCTTAATATTTTTATTAATTGTCATTTTTGAAATCTGTGATCATATAGATGTCCTATTCCAGAGAGACATCTTCTATGCTCAGTATTTCCAACATATTTTGACATTTCATTCGAAACTATTTTCTTGGCGAATGTTTTGTAAAAGTTTTTTTTTTCAGTATAGTTCAAATAAATATAGCTACAGTAAGACCCTTTTATGGTTGTTTTGGTCATGTAGTAAAAAGAAACTGGAAATATGATACTTTATCTGTTTATTTTGAGAAATTAATTTTGATGCTTCACTAACTCCACACCCCTTTCCCCATCACACATGAAAATGTTTATCTTTCATGTGTTGACATGTAGATATGTTAAATATAGTAGCATATATCTGAAGTATGCTCTTTCTTTTGTTTTATTCCTACTGTTTATATTTGTTTGTTTGAAGACGTCACTCTGATACATAAATACATTCATGATGATGGTCAGAATAGTCCCGGAAATTGGTCTGTATCGTCTTGGAACATGGAGTGAAACGTTCTTGAATATGGTCTGTAACATCCCGGAACATGGTCTGTATCTTTCTAAAAAAAGTCCACATCGGCCTAGAACACTGTCTGTATCGTCCTAGAACATTGTCTGTATTCCAGAACATGGCCTGTACCATCTCAAAATATGGTCTTCATCGTCCCAATGTATTGCCCGTATCGCCCCAGAACATCGTCTGTATCGTCTCAAAATATGGTCTGTATCGTCCCAAAATATGGTACGTATCGTCCCGGAACATGGCCTGCATCGTCCGAAACTATGGTTTGCATCATCCCAGAACATGGCCTGTACCATCTCAAAATATGGTCTTCATCGTCCCAATGTATTGCCCGTATCGCCCCAGAACATCGTCTGTATCGTCTCAAAATATGGTCTGTATCGTCCCAAAATATGGTCTGTATCGTCTCAAAATATGGTCTGTATCGTCCCAAAATATGGTACGTATCGTCCCTGGAATATGGCCTGCATCGTCCGAAACTATGGTACGCATCATCCCAGAACATGGCCTGTACCATCTCAAAATATGGTCTTCATCGTCCCAATGTATTGCCCGTATCGCCCCAGAACATCGTCTGTATCGTCTCAAAATATGGTCTGTATCGTCCCAAAATATGGTCTGTATCGTCTCAAAATATGGTCTGTATCGTCCCAAAATATGGTACGTATCGTCCCTGGAATATGGCCTGCATCGTCCGAAACTATGGTACGCATCATCCCAGAACATGGCCTGTACCATCTTAAAATATGGTCCTCATCGTCCCAAAATATGGCACGTATCGTCCCGGAACATGGCCTGCATCGTCCGAAACTACGGTTTGCATCATCCCAGAACAAGGTCTGTATCGTCCCTAAATATGGTCCGAATCGTCGAATAATCATATTATCCGTAATCTCAACTTGTTCCTAATGTATTTACACACCGAGTAGTGAAAGCGAAAGTTCTAAGTTGAATGATTAATGAAGAAAAAGAACATTTTGCTTTCAGCCCACGAAACATACTTGTTCGGAGAATCAGTGGTCGCAGTGTTAGAGCGCCGGACTCCTGATCCGGAGGTTGCTGGTTCGAATTCCATCAGGAGTGAGAATTTCACTCTTTTTCCTTATTCCACTAATGGGTTGCATCCCGGGAGCAGACATCGAGAGGGATGAATCAGAAATTGCTTCCCAATAGATGTAAAATAAATAAGTTTAAACTATAGCTGTTGTTTCTTTGCCTAGTTAAAATAAATCTCCTCGGGTAGACAGATAAAAAAAATAACTTGAGTTATACAATTTCTCGATTTGTCCTTTTTTGCAATCATTAGTTAGATAAAGTTGTTTATATAATTCTTCGTCCTTGGTGACTTCTTGTACCATTTCTTATGTAAAGTTTAATTTAATTTATTTTTGTTTTTGTTACGAAAGCCGCATTCCTTTCACTCAGAGACTGAACACGTCATTACGCAACAATTTAATATTATTTTGTCACATTTTTATTCTAAATTTAGAACCAAAGGTTAAATGCAAAATTGACACGCTTAATAAATACATACCCAGTTTTTATCAAGAAAAACATTTTGGTCGTCAAAGACTGAGTACACAAACGATCTACTTCCGTAATGTTCCTGGAAATAAATACTTAAAATAAATTGAAATAACTTAAAATAAATTGAAATTCCCTCTTCAATTGATGTAAATATCACTTGTAAATTCAATGCCTGGATATTTGTTTGGTCAGAATGTAAGAGTGTGATGTTTGCTAGTGTTGTAAATTAAAGTTTTCTAACTCTTCATTTGTATTTTAATTGATTTTTTTGGTGACCCGTTCATCGCACACTGAAAGATACTCATCCAAAGTTGTACGAAATTTTAGAAAAGAATATTGGTGGTAAATTCGCATCAAACACATTTGCATATTGATTTGAATATTCATCATGTATCTAAAATGCATAGCGAATGCGTGGACTTTTTGTCATAATCTAACGGAAGACAAATCAGTTTTGAAAATTAGCTGGATTAGGATCATTGAGAAGTCGCATAACTTCTGCTGCTGTGTAACAATATGTCGTCTGTACATGTGTTCGACTACCTAACTGTGATATACATGTATTTCTTGGGATAAAAATAAGATATCGAATATATTTATCCTCTTTGTTTTATCAGTTCTAAACATATAAATAGCTAATTCCTTCAAATATGGAGGAGAAACGGAGTGCAGCACTGGTCTTTCAAAGGATTCAATCTATCGTCAGTACAGGTTTCCCATATGACCAATGCCCCTGGTATAAATTAGTTATTTCAGGTTGCGGGGTATAGTGCAAGATAAAGAAAGCATCCTGTTCCAGAGACATTCTTAATTCTTTAACATGTTCAGTGTAGAAACCGATACATGTAACCTCGGCTTAACGTCCCATCTCATCAAAAAGATAATTCGCAGTATTACTGTCCGAGTGGAGGATCGAACACACGACCCCTTGACTACACTTGATCCGTCCTCAGTGTTTTTTTTATGGGGAAAATGTGGAAAATAGAATTTTTTTTCTCCTATCTTGCTAGTTTTTGGACTTCGAACAAAGGGTCAAAGGGCATGTTGATTAAGTATTATACCCGATTCTAAAGAGCTCTATTTGTTTCAGTGAATGAAATAATCCTTCATACCTTATTCAATCTGTTTAGAATGTAATACTGTATGCAGTCCCACATTCCGTTAAAATGACACAAGATTTAGTAAATACATGCGCCATTAATTTTGACCTGCACAGTCCCCTTTCTTTATCAAATTACTGGGGGCCAAGTACAGGGGTTTTCTGTCCCTTTTTCTATCACATTAACTTAAGGTTAGCCACTCCTTAGTTCATATGAGGAATGTTGTCCAAGTTTTTCCTACAAAAACAATCATAATTATATAACTCCATTCAGTCATCCGGTATAATTATGTGTTATTTTTACAATAGCTATTTTAGTGAAAAGTTGTCAAACAACTCAATCTATTTCTCCATCGTGAAATCATGAGAATGTGCACTTTTGAATAGCTACCCAACGAAGCGTTACGGTAAAAACACGTGTGCCAAATTGTTAGTTTTTTTTCTTTTACATAACCAAGACTGTATATATTTTCTAAACCGCTGGTTTTGATTGTCAAAGAAACTAGGAAACAACAGAAAATGTTTCAATACGGGATCGTGATTTTCGCCATTTTCGGTAAGTTTCTTTAATGATTTTACGGCACATCTTCCAGTTTAATGCATTTAAAAGAAATACTATCACCCAGATTTTGAAGAAGTTGATACAAAAAATAGAAATAAGGGCGTTGACTGTTGGCATTTTTACTCTTAATATTGAAGAATTCAAGGGAAGCTAAAATCAGAAATTTTTAAGTTGATTTATTTATAAAATTATTTTCGAATACGGTATAGGAATTGATGCAGTTTCATCACTTATTACCACTAATTTAAAAATCGCGATTTTCCATGAACAGCCGAACGACATGAGGCGCCATGTTGTCCGCCATCTTGTCCGTTCAATGTTTAGTTAAGTTAGTTTAAACGAATAAATTCTATATCGATTGGGAAGCAGGTTCTTAAAATTTATATTAATCCCTCTTGATGACTGCTTCCTGGGTTCAAACCTGTACTCGCGCCGAAAGTGTGGAAAGTGGAATGTCAGTGGAGACTCTCACCCCTGGTGGGATTCAAATCAGCGATATCTGGATCGGGAGTCCGGTGCTTTAACCCGTCAACCACTGCTCCTCATGCTAGTTTTCGAGAACATTCTCGTCGCTTTCCTCGCAACCATCTCGTTACATTCTCGTATCTTTTTTAATACTACAATAGTGTATCTAAATTCTTTAATGATTAACATTTTGTCAAAATAAATGTTATGTATGGTTCAAAGTACATTGGATAGCTATAGATGAATGTCTAGATTATAAATATTTATAGACACACAAACAATTGTGTCTCACTTCTTGCCAAATTTATTCTGTAGGCTAGAAACATTGCATTGCTTTATTGTTGAATAAATGCTGTTGTTGTTTTTATCTGTTTTTATCAAAATCCTTGTAGCTACGACACTGTGATTTTCTCGTACGTTTTTCGTAGCTTTATGATAGGTTCTCGTAACTGTTAACGATCTCCTACGCCATATTGAGGCACTGACCGGAAATCCTTCCGTGTATCAATAAAACAGCGCAGGGATTACCGATGTACATTTTCCACAAGAGTGGGATATAAAACGCACCCATTTTTTTAAACACAAGATTTATTTTCGTGTCTACATTTCATTTTTGCTTCATTACTAGCAATATATTTTAGACGGCCATATTGTAAATATATATTGTATTGACTATCTACCTTCAGTTGTCATTAAATAAAGAATTTATTATTATCATTATATAACCCAAAGGGGGTTAACAAAATAAGAAACAACTTTATGCATATATATTATGAATACATTTGTGCAGTTCGCAGCAGTAATGCGCAAAAAATACGATTCAGTAGGATGATAAAGTAAAATTAATGTGCCGTGTCATTCAATTGACGAATCTGTGAAAATGCAAAAAAAAAGTTTTATGGGTGAGAACATACCATACATAAGCTTTAAATCTGAGATGCTAAATATAAAAAATACATTAGGTTTCACAACAGACTTAATTTCTAAATTTACCTTGATATTCAAACTATGTTTCCTGTTATATAATCAAAATGAAGAATTCAACACGTTCAAATACACGTGTTAAACTTCAGTGTAAAACAAATTACAGTGGTTGTTTTCCCCTCCCATTTTCTTGTCCTCTGGCATCAAGCAAATGTAGCGCCCATCCATCCGTCCATCTCGATTAACTTTTTTCGGCAAGTTGAAGCTTTCTCAGTATTTTCAAAGTATGCAGGTAGCATGACACTCTACACATGTATTGACCAAAACCAAAAGTCATGTACATTGTAACTGCCATTACTCTGGCGACCATTTTCATGAGTACTTCCCCTTTATTAACTACGTTTTTCAAAACATCGGCTATTTCACAGAATATACAAATGACTATGGCATATATTTCCTTGTATCAAGTCCAATTTTGTGGGATATTGACTCACACTGTCAAAGATCAAGGTTACAAGGGCATTCACTTAAAAAATAATATCATTAATAAATCAAGATCAACTGAACCCTGGACTATTTAGGATAGTTTGGTATGATGAGTTGATGACCCCTATCGATATGGGGCCCACCGTGTAAAAGGTCAACCTCATAGGAATTTGCTTTTCGAGAGTAGTTTACAATCAATTACTCTAGAATTTCTGAAACCAGGACCTTCAAACTTTACAGGATGATTTGGCATGGTTCATATTAATTTTCAACCCGCCTGGTCAAAGGTCAATGTCACCACACACGCCTGGTCAAAGGTCAATGTCAGAGCAGACTACACTCGCCTGGTCAAAAGTCAATGTCACAGCATACTGCACACGTGTGGCCAAACGTCAATGTCACAGCAGACTACACTCGCCTGGTCAAAGGTCAATGTCACAGCAGAATACACTTTAAAACGACATCTAGTCAACTGTTGACTCATTTCACAACTTTACGTAGGACCCTCAATTTTACAGGACGATTTGTCCTGATGAGTGGAATAAAGCCTGTTAATTTTAAGCCAACTGAGTAAGGATAAAAATTGCAGAGACCTGCATTGGCACCCTCAAACTTTACTTCATTATTTTTGCATGATGGTTAGACCAAGCTTGTTGATTTTTGACTCATTGGGTTTAGTGAAACTAAAAATAAGACTGCATTTTCTAATTTTAATGTTGAGGCCTGTTGGATCAAAGCTCACAGGGAGCTGCACTCTAATAACAGTTTCCGACCAGTGAATCGAGAAAAACTAACCAATGACCCTCCAACTTTATTCGGCCCTAAGAGAAGGATGTTTTTTTTTTTTTTTTTTTTTTTTTTTTTTTTTTTTTTTTTTTTTTATATATAAATTTTGAATATACAGTGCAGAAAGTCAGCGACAACAGACTTTATTAACGGAAAACTTCTTGCCAGTGGGTTTGGGGCATGCGTGTTTCTCAAACACATATGGTCTTGCCATTTTCATCATTTTATGAAAGAATTGCTAGGATCATTCAACATATATGCCAGAAAGCACTTGATTGTGCTGACGAGAAAATATGCAGTGAATTTTGAAAACTTGTCCCAATTAACTGAAGTGTCTTTCTTTAATTCCAGGCATCTACTCGGTGGCGTCTGACAACCATGCATGCGCTACTACTGAAAAAATTACAATGGTCAACGGCGTAATAAGCAACTTGTCACAGACACTTGGCTCCATTGTGGATAACAGTTCCTTGACAGATATACAGAAGAATCAAATGGTACTTGACAAAGTGTGTAATGACACCATGAAGTGAGTTTTTTTTTAACATTTCCTTATTCACTGCCTATACTCAAATGCAAAGAAAATACATGTGTAATATTTTCGATACTTCTTTTATTCATGCGCAGCAAAACAATGCACCTTAAAAAAAATGGGACATATTGTCTCTATATCAGTCACCTTTCTTCCACGGCCCCTTGATAGGGCAACCGTCATGTTTTATAGCTCGTAAAAAGACTTTACTTTTGAATCGTCTGATAATCGATCCTATGTTATGAAGTACTCCGCTCTCTCGGCCAAGGTCTAGAACATCCATGCATTCTACGTACACTCAGAAAGGAATAGTTTTATTGTACTTAGCAAATAACGCGTAGTAATTTACATTAAATCTATTTTGTTCAGAGCATGATTTTTTTGGTTAACTGGATATTATCGCCTGCTGTTGTTTGGGTCATGACCTAGACCTCTGTGAATAGGAGTCCAATCTTTTCAAGATACAGCTAGCTGCCAGCTCTGCAAAGTGTTGATATTCGAATGCAAAAAGGTTTAATGCAGCTTCAGAGATAATCGATCAACACATTTTTCTTCTACACTTTGATTAAACAAATGAAAGTTTATTCTAACAATTCAGGAAATCAAAGTACTGAAAGCAACTAAGATATTCACTGTTTGCATGGAATGAAATACGGCATTAACGAATTTTTCTTATGAATCTAAATGAACTGTGAATTACTAATGTCCTCTGAGAAATTCGAAACGAAAATGGTTATACTATCTATTTGAGCTTATTTATCGTCGGTACCGGTTGCCCATATGACCGACGCCACCTGAAGAGATTAGTTATTTATGAACACCCTTGGTTCTTTTGCATGCTCAGTGTATAGCTCTGACACATGGGACGTCGGTTTAACGTCTCATCCGAAAGACTAGGTTATGGTATGTGTTATGATGTCGATTTTACTGCAGTTCCTCTCTATATTTATACCTTGATGCGTTATGTAATCAATTTGCATTGTATCTCAGGGTTATTTTGCACATCGAAAAACCTATCAAAAGACTGCAACAGTAACGTTTCTTTAAAATCGCTCGACACATTCGTTCATCCGTGGTGACATGCATGTAATGCGATATTAGGACTTCATGTACTTTGATTTTCTTGTTTTTTTGTTTGTTTTTTTCACTGTTATAGACACTCCGCTGTCTTATTTTACCGAACTAAATAAACATACTAGCGGATGTTATATAGTTATCACCATGCAGTTAACATTTTAGCAATTTAAAAGATAATCCCTGTAATTTTTCGAATTTACTTTTAGTTATTTCAAAATAAGGGAGATAAATTGTCTTTAGATCTCAACAGAGTTACTGACACAACGCCCTTTTACGTAATTTTTCCATGCTTTATTATCAATGACCGAAAAATCCCCAAAGAAGACTAAAAACGCCAAACAGTAAAAAAGTGTACGGCGAACGAAATGTATCAAAAAGCTGTCCCAAAAATGGATTTTTCACTGAGGCCTTTTTACACTTTTGGCAATTGAAGCGTTTCGGATAGGGTTACACTATTGATTTGAAGATAACATTTCAGAATTCAAGTATATATTACGAAAGTGCATTTACGCGTGAAATAAGCTGTACTCAATAAAAATGTGGTAAAACGAGTCTATTTTTGGACTAGAGTTAGTTGCATAATTGCACGCGCTATTGTCAAGGGTAAGATTTAGTACTCTCCTCCGCCACTCCTTCCGAGAAACGGGGAAGGTGTGAAAACTCAGTGTTTGACCTTCCTATCTTAGTGGTAAGGTATAACAACTGGTTAAAAGTTTTTTTTTTACACGCATGTCTAGAATCCTAGATATTTTCCTTCTACCTGTGAACGGAGACGATCAGTGGTCCCGTGGTAACGCTCTGGACTGGTGACCAAGGGGTCCTGAGATTGACCTCCGTCTCCTCCACTAACACTACTAAATTGTCTTTCGGATGAGACGTTAAACCGAGGTCCCACGAATCAGTGCTTTACACAAAAGAATCAGAGGTGTCTCTTCTGTATCATGCATTATCCCTCACAACATAAAATAACTGATCTTTGCAGGGGGTGTTGGTCATATGGGCAACCTGTACCGACGATAAATAAACTCAAATAGATAGAAACCTGTGAACATAATCAGTGACAGAACTTTAGCGTTGTAGTGATAAAAATCAGTCCATCTGAAGGTAAGACATCGGGAAAAGTCCGACGTCAACTGTAGATAAGACGTCGGGATAAGTCCGACGTTACCTTAGATAAGACGTCGGGAAAAGTCCGACGGCGCGGTAACTCATGTTTGAATTCCATTCTCTGACTACTAAAAAGTATGATATTCAAAATGATATTAAAATTTTAGAAAATACTCTGCATTTTGCTTTGTATGCATAAGACATGGTGTGCAGAAAATGGAATGAAAGCGAAAGTTCATCATTATATAAACCAGAAAAAATGTAAATATTGAAGAAATGAGAATACATATATTTTATTACGTTTTAAAATACAAATGGAACTGCTTGTGAAAAATTAAAAGTTGTTACTCTCGTAATTATTTAAAATGGGACACAAACTGTAAGATTTTTTTTTCCATATTTATGGCTTTTGTCAAAAATACAATAATATCTCAAACTTTACAAAGTATTCATACAGCCTCATTTTGATTATTGCTATTTTTATACGCCCGAGAACACATATTATATATCCCTAGTCGTCCTTCCGTCTGTCTGTCTGTTCGTTAGCAATTTCGAGTCCGCTCTGTATGTCTTGAACCGCTTGAAGGATATGAAACTTTATTCAAATATTTATAACCTTGAGACGATGTGCAGAATCCAGGCACACCACTGCACAGGTCAAAGAATTGAGCCATAGATTTACGATGCACCCCATTTCTCTGAACCCTTTGAAGGATATTCATGAAAAATTTGTCAGATGTTTATCTCATCAAGGCAATATGCATATCCGACCTTCTTGGCACACTGATGTTGCATGTTTAAATATAAAAAAAAAAAAATAAAAAAATCGAAATACAAGTGTATGATATATGAAAAATATTTATTAGATATAAGTCTGATTGTTCTCTGTTTTATGCCAATTGCATCGCTGTATTTTACTTTGTTTTATTTAATACCCCTTGTTTATATGTTACATGTCATATACTGGGAGAAATAAAGAATTAAATTGAATTGAACAACATCGGATAATCCATGTTTTGGACAAACTGTTTGTCCGCTACCTATCACTTGAACTACGTGAAGATCGATATTCAAACTTTGAAACTTTAGACAAATATTCATTTCACGAAGACGATGTGCAGAGCCTACATTTCAGAAGCACAACTCGAAGGTCAAGGACACAGTTAAAAGTCAAAGATTTGAGTCATAGCATCTTGCCCGCTCCATATCTCCTGATTCCCTTTCATGATAATTATGGAACTTTTGTCAGAGTTTACCTTATTGGGGTGACGTGTAGAACCGACATTCCTGGTGCTCTGAACTTGCACGACTTTGCATAAAACATGTTTCTGACAAAGCTCATTCAGTGTCAATAGCTTTCTTTCAACGTATATCTTTTATTGTGTGTAGTGGAGGGAGGGGGGGGGGGGGGATATAACTCAATGAACACAATGGGTATTTAAAAAAAAAAAAAACAGTTTGGGACGCAGTTAATGTTCTTTCGAATAATTTGCAGAGTTAATTATCAAACCACTGTTCAAAAATATTTATCTAGAGTTCCTCGGTGCATTCTAATAACTTATGTGTGTTTATCATCACTGTTGTGCATGTTAATTATAATACACATGTTATAATAATGATAAAAAATATGATGATTATTATGATGATTTTAATGATGATGATGATTTTCATCACCAACACCACCATCAACATCATCATCATCACTAGCAGCAGCGGCATCAGCAGCAGCCAGTTTTTAAACCATCATCTCACCGATTAAGTCGTTTTCATTTTTAAATTTTATGTCATTGAAACTGCAGTTTATAATATTGTTGTTATTTCAGAGGGCCATATCGTAGATTTTAGTTTTACGTTTAAAATGTAACGCTCCATAAATAATTTACGTATTTACTAACTTGCACAATTTTTTTTTCAAAAGTGTGCGAGCAAATGTGGATAAAGTGGAAATGGAATACGCTTCGTGTCAGGCCTTGATAAACATGACAAACGTTGGCGACCTCAGCTTCGGTGACTTGAAGTTTCTTGACTTATTTGAACGATTCACAGGAGTCAACAACTTTTGCGGTAGGTTTATACTATATATTGTTATCTCCCTTTGAAAACGAAATTAGTCTCATTCGCAGTCTTCTCCCCTTCATATTCCATTAAACAATCTTTTCTTTTTTTCTCTTAAATTGTTTAGTTAGAATGGGAAATGCCTCGATTTGAAATATCTAGAAGTTGTTAATTTAATATCAAACAATTTGAAAACAAGGCGGTCTAAAGGACATTTATATGTCCCGCTGCCAGCATTTAGTGAAGTCTAAAGAAGTCTGAGAAACTTGGAATTGCATCTATGGTGAAATATTCTTTAAGTATTGCAATGGCAATAAGGTGACACAGGTATGGTTTAATTATTAATAATTAAATGATACAGGATAAATCCGTTGTATTACCTCTTGAACATTGAATCTTTAAATATATACTTTGTAAAGTAAATAACCTCAATAAATTTCATGAACTTCATGATAAATAAAGAAAAATAAGTTCAGATTAACAAAGAACATTTTAACTGTTTTTACATTTTTTCAATATGTTATAGTTTTTTCTTCATTCTCTCGGTTACATGCAGATAAACCTTAAGTACATTCAAATACAAAATTACAATACAAAAAAGAAAAGTGTTGAAAAACGTTATATTTGAGCGAACATGAAACTAAAGGCTGTAACAAATGACCATCAAGTGTGACCTTGACCTTGGCTTGGGCATGTCTACTGCACATTCTCTCATAAGTTATACATTTGGCCAAAGTTTCAAGAAAATCGATTAAGTGGTATAGGAGATATTGAGTGGACACAAAATTGAAGGCAGA
The DNA here is from genome assembly GCA_012932295.1 of Cyclina sinensis. Taxonomy (NCBI): domain Eukaryota; kingdom Metazoa; phylum Mollusca; class Bivalvia; order Venerida; family Veneridae; genus Cyclina; species Cyclina sinensis. The sequence continues at coordinate 33,675,851 of JAAONU010000007.1, read as the reverse complement.
AATGACCGTCAGGTGTGACCTTGTTATTGAACTGACATGACTGGACCATGCGTTCTGCACATTGTCTTAATGAGACAAACATCTGACCAAAGTTTCAAGAGAATCTGTCCAAGGGTATAGGAGATATGGGGCGGAAACGAAATTCTTACAGACAGACAGACAGACAGACAGAGGGTTGGCCATGCTTTCTGCAAATCTTCTCAATGGGTTATGTACATTTGGCCAATGTTTAAAAATTATCGGTTCAAAGGTATAAGAGATTATAGAGTGGAAACAAAATTGAAGGCGGAATAAAATGACCTTTAAGTGTGACCTTGACCTTGAACTGATATGGCTGGACTATGCGTTTTGCACATTGTCTCAATGAGTTAAACATTTGACCCACGTTTCAAGAAAATCAATTAAAGGGTATAGGAGATAAAGAGCGGAAACCAAAATGTTATGGTCAGACATACAGATAGACAGACGGGCGGAAGGGCTTTCCTACAACCTCACTCCCAATTTATGGAAGGGGTCAAAAAGTATTTTCTTTCGACCATCATCATGTGATATGCCTGGCGTCAGTGATGATTACAATACCGGAATGCTTTTACTTCACACTTAGCTACTTCGAAGTTGCGTTGTTAAATGACGTTTAACAGGATTGTTGGAAAATTTCAGTAAACACATATTTCGTATTCATTATTACACATTATTACTACACTAACGCAAACAATCCAAAATGTCATGTATACTCTCGGGATGTTTTATACTTAATATTTCAAAACCATAGGAAAATGGGAAATAAATACAAAATACAAGTCGCAATCACACCTGCATTCTGGACTACGGCCGCTTTCTCTCATGTAGCAAATGTTGTAACAATCGTTCAGCTCGGCTTTCTCCGGACAGCTCGGCTTTTTCCGGACAGCTCGGCTTTCTTCGGAATCGGCTGTAAATGTTATCGTGTAGGCAAAAAGGAAAGAAACATGTACTTACATCTTTTAGTTCAGAGGGATTTTTATAGAATTAGAATAGCAGATTATGTCAAATTAAGCTTTTAATAAGTCTACGAAGAAATTTGTATTGATAATAGTCTTACCGGTTAATGAACGTAACTTGATCTCAAAGGTGTTTTCTAGAAATCATGTTCAGTTCAACAAAAACCTATGCTGGCTTTTCCCACACTTTAATGTCGAGTTTGATTATTTGTTCTCTTTTTGTTTACAAGAGTGTGTACCAGCTGTGATGCAGGCAATGGCAATGAATCTGTTCAAGGATCAGCTGATGTACATGATGCAAAATGCACCATACCCAGCTATAAACGTCAACGTAATGTGCAACTCCGATCCAATGTAAGTATTGTATTTAAAATAATACTACATAACTTATGATACCGCTGTAGATGATGATTTTGATGATAATTCAGTTTGGTTGGGTTAATAAAGGTGAAGTTGTTGGTGTGGTTGATGAAGAGATTGGTAGTGACGATAATGACGATGATGATGATGATGATAATGATGATGATAGTGACGATGATGATGCATTGTCATACCTTTTTTTTACTACACAGCTCCACATACAATATCTAATGAACGACTTTATCAGCCATTCAGTACTGTGCATTAAATTCTATATTTTCATAACTGAAAAGACAAAATATATATTGCGTTAATTGCTCCAGCAAAGGTTCGATGTACATGTGTTTGCTGGATTTTTAGTCAAAAATAGTGTTGCATGGACTAGAATACTATTGCTCAGTTAACGATTGCATAATAAATTGTTTTTTTTTAAATGTTCACAGAATAGCGGTGATTATAATGATGTTTTTTTTTCAGTAAGAATGCAGTTATGGTAGTTGCAGACCACTCTGCCAAATGTTCTCACGTGTGGAAGTATGCCGATATTCTCAACAGCAACAATGTTCAAATCATGAACAACTTCCGGAAAACGCAGTGCAGTGTTTTTGACCAAAGTAAGTCGGATTATCTCGGACATTTTCGGATTTCTCCGTAATTGCTCTTATTCTTATCCATTTTTTCGAGAATAATAACTAATAGCGTTTGAAAAATGTAAAACGGTTGTATTATCATTTCCCTAATAAATGAAAAATATGTGTATATCAAATATGTGTCCATACAAACAATTTAAAAGCGTTTTTCTTCTTCTTTGTTTTCTTGATAGCATGATAGTAAAGCTTGCTTTATGGCTAGTATTCAAGGAGAGTCACTGAAGCCTGTAGTCACCATTTCATTAACTCTCCTCCAAGGACTTTCTTTCGACTTATTTCAGCCACTGACGAACCACTATCAATGAAGAAAAAATAACTGAATTTGCAAGGTGTGAATGTATTATTGCCATTGGAAGTTTTATATAACGCTGAAGGTGATAAAATATTGTTAAACAGTCTCCCAAGACGATATCGCGGAGATACGCCTTCTGTATATTGAAGAGTTCAATTCTTGTATTTTCTAGCAAAGTTCATGTGTGCCATGACTGCCTCTGCTACCATGGATTTTAAAAGTTGTATAACGGAGGCAGATAAGGCTTCGAGCAATGATGCAAAACGCTGCGAGTAAGTAAATTTCTAATTTTATGTGAAGAGATAAGAAATATGCCTGTTACACGTATATCAATCTATTAGAGTTTATTTATAGTCGATACCGGTTCCCACATGATCGATACATAAAAGAAAAAAAAAATTATTTTAGGTCGTGTGGAAAAGTATAAAATACAGAAAGCATCTCACTACAGAGGCACTTACAAGTATAGTATATAGCTCTGATATCTCGGTTATATATCTCATCCAAAAAAAATTAGTAGTGCTATTTGACATTGTTTGATGGGTCGGGAATCGAACTCGCAACCCCTGGATTACATGTCCTGTGTGTTACCCTTGGACCACTTATCCGCACCTTTTGAATTAAAGGTTTGTCTCTTGACCCTTTCCCGGGCTTCTCACGTGCCCTATAAACCTTAAAAATTTGAAAGCTAGTGTAGAATTTGGTTGTTGTTGTTGTTTTTGTTGTTTTTCAGACGTCATTTGTAACTAATATAGAGTCGGAATGTATGCCTTCGCATAGTTGTTCGTGTTTTAAATTGTCTTCAGGTTTGAATAGTGTAACTGTTGTTTTGCAGACGTCACATGTGCGCAATGAACATGTCGACCACCTGTGATGTTGGGCGGGTCTGGTTCATGCACGCCGTCAACATGGAGAAGACCACTGGGGAGCCATTCCAGCTGGATGCCAGCAAGTGTGAAACAAGTGGGGTCACAATCACACTGGCCTCCTTCAGCGTGCTTCTCACCAGCGTTTTTTCACTGTTTTTCTTATAGACAGTTCAATTTCGATGTACAAAACAATGAAATCCTTTTCAGCGGACGCCTCAGAAAAGCGACCACTTGACATTCAAAATGGATTAATTACTTAAAAAGAGTGAACAACATTAAACACATGAAATGATTATAATTTTTGAAAACCCGATGTAGAAATATTTCATCCTAATAAAATATTTCACGATCAAAGTTCATTCAGAGCACTTCGTCGATCGCTTATAATCCTTATCCGAAGTTTGACGGATAGCACCGAAAACTTGAGATTGGATCAAAGATATACCTTTACTTATAGGATCTATATGTATATACTTCTCTTGCTTGTTTACAATGCACATTTTGCTGTTGGCTGACCAGATGTCATGGTGGTGCTATGTGTCATGTTTGAAGGCGCATTTCAAGTATTACCTTACATTATTTTGACGCCATTTACAGAATTGTTTGTTTCGACTATACACGCCGATGCTACAATGTTTGTTTTTTATATTTTTTTTTCACATGCTTAACTGTAGTTCATTTAATACTTTGCACATTTCGTTAATATTAAGATTGCTTACTTTATTATCATGTTTTTTTTATCAAAAGCTGTTGGCTGAGTAGTTGTCGTAGTCGTACACAGGGCTTTGTCGTAAGACGACACGCAAGTACGACTCACGTCGGCATTTGAAGCCATATACAGCTTTTTAGGGTTCCAAATACTTTGTCTGCTACTAATTACGGTTACATTATCACCTCTAATCTTTGAGCATAAATATATATGTATACGGTATACTTGGCTTCCTTTTGTATTTTTATATTTTTTCTACAGAACGTTTTATTTTTGTAAATAAAGGAAATTCTGTTTATATCATATTTGTTATTTTCTTTTACCTGTCTACCTTCGTTGGATGAAAGCATTTAAAAAGTGTAATATTCGTAATAAATTTTGTTAATTTTCTATTAAGTAAAGCATAGACCCCTATACCACGTGCCCTCTGCTTTTACTTCCGCCATTGTATTTAGTGTTGGTAACATCACGTGACTTCTTCATCAGCGTGACTTCTACACGTTTTTAACGGGAGTAATTTCAATAGTGGGAAACTACGTCATCGCTAAACTAAAATGTCAAACTATAAAATTTCTTTACGTGTATACAAAGCATACAAGCCAATCTTCGATGCACAATTTTAACATGACATTTGTAACTCTACAGATTTCTTACCGAAAACGACCATCTTAGCTTTCAAGCGAGGAATTGTTGATAAAAATCGGTCCGCATGGAAGCAATGAGCAGGTGCGCGATGACGTAGTATCCCACTATTGAATAGTCTTGTTATTTAAATATAGGATTTTTATTTCATAAACAGTTTTATTTAAGAGTTTAGAAATATGTTACTAAACGAGCCGCTTGATAGCATTATTCCTGCATGGGTTCAATAAATGTTTCTACGAAAATATTCTTTATATCACATGACCAAAACAACCATAAAATGAGTCTCACTGTAGTCACATGTATATTCATTTAATGTTATGCTGGAAAAAAAGGCTTTCACAAAACATCCGCAAACAAAATAGATCCAAGTAAAAAGTAAAAATATCGAAAATTCTTAACACAGAAGACTTTTCTTTGTAACAGAACATCCACATAAACGCAAATTCAAAACTTGACCTAAATAAAAAAAATATTCATTTGATGATTTATTAAAGCAAGAAATATGTAATGAAATCACACATGTGTAATATGGAGAAATACAAAATGGTTATTTGACCTTACAAACACCGTTTGCCATGTGCTGGAAGTCTTTAGCCACTACAAGTGTTTATAAATAGAGTATTATAGTCGTATTAAATATTTTTATTTCTGCATAAGGGTCAGTATGAAGAAATCCATTTTTGCGCCCCTCCTCCTCTGGCCAACTTCTTTTTGTCTGCTCTTTCAAAGGCAAGTCTGTCACTGCCTGTTAGTAAGAAATAAGCGATATATAACTCCGATATCCTTGAAGTCTGAGAGAGTTCCCAGTTCACTTCCCAGAAAGTCATTCGATAATTTAGGATAATAATAAACAGCAAAGACCACCAAAATTCAGTCGTCTTATGTAAGTTTTCAGAATGCTAATTCCTGCAGTTTCCTTGCCTGTTCAGAGCCAATTCCTTTCTAAATTCATTGGCTGGGTCCTTATCCATTCCATATTATTCCATTCCATTCTATTCCAACTCACTCACTCACTCACTCACTCACTCACTCACTCACTCACTCATTCATTCATTCATTCATTCATTCATTCATTCATTCATTCATTCATTCATTCATTCATTCATTTCTTTCTTTCCTTCTTTCTGTCTTTCTTTCTTTCTTTCTTTTCTCAGCTCGTTCGTTCAATCTTTCACTGGGTCCACTTCTCTACCAACAACCCTATATATCAGTGACTCAATAACAGAATAAATTTATTTGTCAAGGGATCGATAGAAGGTCGTTGAAATATGATGACAGTGGAATGTTTTGTTCTACCTTTACATCTGTTCACCGTAGGTGAAAACCAATAAGTTAGATTTATCATTTTTGCTCATATTCGGACATATTTACAGTACCCTGCTACCGGGTGTGCCAAATGTATCGAATTCCACCATTTAGAGAAAAAAAATCAAATGGACTATTTGGTCATGGAACATTAACTGTCGGTTCTTTATTCGATGCAAGAAAGCGTAACATGTTTTTGTTTAAATTATCTTATTAAGATCGTGTTAAAACTAAATACAAATTTGAAAATTGGACAGTTTGCTGTAACGCGTTGAAGGTGTTAATTCAAACAATAACAAGTTTCCGCAGCTAATTAAACCACGGAACAATTATCAATACTTTTTAAAGACATTTTGAGTTCTTAATTCTTTACCGTGTCAAGTGTTTGAGAAGAACAAAAAAAATCTCAATTTGTCAATTGCATTTAGACACCGGACACTTTAAAAACAAGGGCTTAGAGGGATTTTCGGACAATTTCCAATTAAACAATTGACGTTATCAGTTGAAAGGATCAAATTTTCTAATATACGGCTATTGATAAGTTATATAAATACTTCTTTAAACTTTGTCAACTGTTTATTTTACGGTTGCTTTCAAGTTAGTGACAAGTGTTTGTTTTATAGTTTGTGTCAGAAAAAAGACCGGAGATAGCCGTAGTTTCGAATGAAAAGGCGGAAACAAATGTAACACATTGTGCAGACGAACTTTAACATAATTCAAGAAACTAATTATAGACTGTGAAAAAAATGGGATTTTGTGGAAGTGAAATAAAAGGTGGATTAATTTATTCGCAAAGGATTAACAAGATTACCCTGTTGCCGCATTTAATCTTCCGATAAGAAACACATTGAAACAACAAAGTTCAAACAGTGGGGTGCTTTAATGTAAATAAATGGTATAGCTTTGAAGTTAAACTTTCTGAAAGTGTTTTGACACATACTTCTATTTACTTAATCATACACAAAGTCTATTGGAGATCTCTATAAAAAATATATAGTTCGTGTTAAAATTGATTTTTAACAACGGTGAAAGTGGAGTTAGTTTCCTTTTTTTGAAGGAGTTAAGTGTAATTGATTGATTGAAATTGTATACCATGGACTGATTAGTGTGATAAAGGAATTGAAACCGTGATAAATAGGCCATTACACGATCAACAGGTTCATTTAAAGCATCCGAAAATTTAAATAGACTTTCAGTATTAATTTGACGTCATTATATGAATCAGATACAAACTATGTAATAGAGCCAATTCTCTTGTACTGTGGTTCTGCATTTTGTCTATCGACGTATGGAATAATGTTAGACAGATGATACATTAACACAAACATTATGGATAAAATTGAAGTTTCTGAATGTGCAAAACACGGAGGATAAACTGAACACGGAATAGTAGTAGGATTATCTAGTATATTTAAGTTCAATCTCGCGGATGACAATGGAGACGTATTTGAAAAGGATTTACGAGCAGAGAAAACTGAAGTCCAAGCTTATTTCAGATGTCTCCGAAAACGACAGTTTCCCGTTCTGGGATTACAGGTATGGTATATTGACATTTTGTTAAGAAACGAGTTTCTTTACAGTGTATAACTAAGTTTCTTTTCTTGTACTCTGTTATAGTAGGGATTTGAATGTTATAGCAGGGATTTGAATGTTATAGTAGGGATTTGAATGTTAAAGTAGGGATTTGAATGTTATAGAAGGGATTTGAATGATACAGCAGGGATTTGAATGTTATAGTAGGGATTTGAATGTTATAGTAAGGATTTTTGAATGTTATAGCAGGGATTTGAAATAGAAGGGATTTGAATGTTATAGAAGGGATTTGAATGTTATAGCAGGAAATTTGAATGTTATAGCAGGGATTTGAATGTTTCTACAAAGAAAATACTATATCTACGCACAGCTTAGGAGATGAGGGTTATTTTCGGAATACATTATTGGCATTGCTGCATTAGGTTAGAGGGCGATAAAGCAGACGACAACTTTGCTGCTTGACCATTTGAAATCTTAAAATCGGGTAAACGAGACAAGATGTTCACGCTTTGATGTGGCATTTGTTCTAAACTGGTAATTTAAGAAGGACAACAGGTGTAAATGAGTATTCATGACCATTTCATGTATTTTCTTTTTGTAGCTGATTTGTAAATAATATGCAAACATGCTACTGGGCAAGAACAATGCCAAACTTTTCGGCAACAAGGTCTAAAACAAAGACGTCTTATAAAACCAAATATCCTTTTGTGTAAGTTCTTTTACAATGAAACAAACCCTATTGTAAACACGCCGATCAAAACCAATTCATAGATAACTTATCTACATCTTAATCGCTTTCAATTTCAGTGTTATGTTTTGTACTATATAAAACAATCTTAGAATAAATCAAGTATCGGTACATCTACCAATTTATCTCAATTGTCAAAAAAACTTTCAAGATTTGACAAACACTTCACTGAAAGATTGTACATGTAAAATCATTGTTGGAAACAAGCAATTTATCTGCATTTCAATCAAAATCATTGGAGCTATTGGCGAACCAAGTAGTTAATTGAAGATTTGATTTCAATCACTTTGTATCGATTTTACAATTGAGATCGAAAAGATGTATACTGCACAACTTTAATACAGGGGCAGAGTACAAAGTGACAGGCAGTTTTACAACCTGGATCTGTCTGATAAGGCTTAATATGAAAACAAGATCAAATTTTCAAACTTAGTAAGATAAAAATGTGTTTATAATTCTTTAAAAGAAGCCGACAAAAATGTTAGGAAGAATCAATACTGAATAAATGATATCACCACGTCAGAAAAAGTACAAAATAAGTCTTACTTTTATAAATAATAACGTTTTGACATATCATCATCGCCATCATCGACATATATTAATACAATAATAATTTAGATGATGACGACAACAGCAGCAACAGCAACAACAACAACGACCATAATGATAATAATTATAATAATAATAATAATAATAATAATGATGATGATAATAATAATAATGATAATAATAATAAATAATGGTTATGATGGTGGTGGTAATGACGACGACGATGATTATGACTGCGACGACGACGATGATGATGATAATGATTATAATAATGATGATGATAAGAGTAATAATAATTACAGTTTTTTGTCTGTCTTACGTATAGATAACAGCCTAAAGTAACGTTAAGCAGTGTAGATACCTCCATTATTTGAATATGGATCTATAGATTCTTTTTTCTGCGAGTCACAATGACCTTCTTGGGAGAGGAGATGATCAAACAAGTTGCATGTATCAGTCTAATTATCCGTTGAAATATAAAATCTTAAGTCCCAGTGGACTCGTGCAGAAATCATCGGCGATTGATTAATGTATGGTCCCAGGAGAGAAAGGATTTTCAATAATGGAATGGACTTAATGATAGAGAATATACTCTATGTACGGAAAAGAACATAACAACAATTTAAGAGAGATAAAAATAGCTTAGTCAAAAAGAGCAACCTGATTTTCAAGAATCGAACTCATGACCTACCAAGTTCGTTTACTCTGCCATTCCTCCTTTTCACATACAGCATAAGTATGGGTAGTTTATAAGTTAATATGCAATTTCGCAAAAAAATCCCCTTAACGAGTTTGTTGATCATTGAGTCATAAAAAACACCATCGCATATGAATTTAAATTACACTTTAATTTTCAAACGGGTCTTAAACCTTTACCAATTTATATATTGTATTTCTTTCTAAACTATATATCAAATTTACTCTCGACAAGAAAGGCATAATTTACCACAGATTAGAATTTAAACTTTTCCATAGTTAGAACATAATTTGACATTTATGACGAAGTAATTGAACTGAATTTTTCACTAATTTCGATGTGTCCAATTTGAACAAATACTTTAAAGAGATAATCTAATCCGATTAGAATTATTATGCTATTGTGGCGAAGACCTTTTTTAGTGCAAATTATTACTCTGTAATTTATATCAATAATGACTGATTTCTTTAAGGTTTGTCGTTTTAAGTACGTAGACTGTTTTTGACACAAAGTCCTAGGCGTATTGAAGGTATTTCGCGATGAAATTTTATTTTATGATTTAATGTGTCAATTTATCGTTTGTGCATTCTGGATTTCTATTTTTAGCTGTCTGGGACTTCTTTCATGTAAATGTTCTATATTTTTGGCGAAAGTATACGCGAAGCGACAGCCGTAGCTTCTAGCTAGTGCCTACAGGTCAGCTGTCCCCGACCCCTACGGCTTCTAGTCTTGTGTATGTTAAACTGGCCTAACACGTGATTGTCACAATCAGAAGAGAATCAACTCCTGTTTGTTTGTTTATTTGTTTTCTTTCCTTTTTTTCATTAATAACGGACCTGCGTATAGCAAAACAGTTCATAATGGACGCTTTGCTCAGAAAAAGTAAAATGTTGATCAAGTGTTGAAATAACACAATGTTGAAACAGCACAATGTCGAAACAATATATATTTTTTAAAATAAAGGACAGGGTATGATCATGCACATGCAGTCAAGGTTTGTTAGCTTGCAATGAAAGGTGTTTTGCTTCTTGGTTTATGTTTTTGTATTTACAAAGGAAGAAAGTGTCACAAAACCAACTGCCCAGTTACACAAAAATGGACTTTCAAAATTATATAATTGAGCACCATTTGAAAGTCCCATACCATTAGCTTAAACGGTCGCACAGTTAGTTCCCTATTTAAGTTTGCCTTAATAATAAAGTCACTGGCATTTAAAATATTCAACATGGGTCAACCATATTAAAACTGACAATGTTATTCTACTTAGCTGCATAGTATTTAAATGCGCCACACGGGTCTTAAGGTATTTGAATAAACAATTCTTATGTATAAATCCAAATATAAACAATACCACATTGTTAAATAAATAAATCTCAGTCAACCTCGAGTGTTTCGCATATTCATTCTAAATTTCGTTATTCGTACTTTATGAAGCGTACAAAACTTTATTTGTGATTTTGATATTAATTATATTTGGTCTAGTGGTTTATTACTGTTCTCTACAAATTCTTATTGTACAATTCGTCACATGTACGTAACAATGTTGAAAAGATGTTTTCAAAGATAGCGTCAAAAATAATGAGTAAAAACGTAATCTGCGCCGCTTACATTTAATCAGATCCTTAAAGTGGATGTTTGTATGATGGTTCTGGATTTTTAAGTAGATTTTGAAAATATTTTATTAAAAAAATATTGTAACACTGAAGCTTGGTATCATTAAATATTGATGAATTCATTTCTAAAAAGAAATCTCGGATTAATAAACGTGCCTCTTCTAATATAAGAATTCTTTTCATTCAGTTGCGAAAAACACCGTCAGCCATGATTTCGACAATTTCTCTTTAAGTTAATGTATTTTCTAAACAGTTTTGTCTGTTTTTATTGTTTATCGTAACTTTTCACAGGAATGAATATTCGTTTTGATACTTTTTCTTATTCTGGAAAATTTCAATGAAGATTTTGAAAAAAAAATTATTTAGAATGAATTTTTTTCATACATGGAAATGGAAATGTACTGAAATGTATTAATTGGTAATGTATAAATTTATCATCTTTTTTTTTTTTTACAGATCGAGGCGAGGAAGTCTGTCAACCTCAGCGTCATACACATCTTCATCCGGTTCCTCATCGTTTGATCGTAAGTAGCCAATCACATTCAAGTATTTTCAGGATATTATTTCACTGAAATCTGATTTAATTGTATTTTTCTGTATGTCGTTTTACATTTGAAACATTTTTGTTCATAACTGTCTGGAAGTAAGTTGAAAAAAAATGTTGTTGGGACCTAAAGGTTTAGAAAAAGAGATGTCTGTAAGGAAATACCATTTTTTTAGTTCTAAAAATTAGGATGTCGTCACGACATGAACCAGTGACTTATTGTGTTGAAATATCAACTGGTTACAACACAACGGTCCGAACTACAGCTTTATTTTAATCCACAGCAAGAATAACTGTTTTGAGAGTCGAAAATATATGGCTTTTTTATGCATGAATAACTTTCAAAATATTACAACTTAAAGGTATGTAATTGTTAGCATCCAAGCATGAAAGTACAAGTCAAATTACTTAAAACAAGTAGTCTTACATTAAACGTAAACGTATATTATCATAAAATCATGTCTTTTTACTGTAAACAGCAACAAGCATGAGTCATCATTTCTGTACAAAAACTCCGCAAGTGACCATCGACACTCTCTGCACAGTATCTCCGTTGCTTTTCAGCATAATAAATCTGAATATCTGTGACAGAAACTTCTTTTTGAAGCCAAGAACACTTAAACACAATGATATATAGAAAAATATACATTTTCTGAATAACATATCATATTATTGCATATGAAATCACAAGAGTTAATGTTTTCATTTTTGTGATTATTCTGTTCATATGGAATTAGGAGCATTTGTCTGCCTATGTATACATGTCTTCTTGTTAAATGAAATGTAAAGAGGGGATATAATTCTTCAATAAAAATCCAATTTATTCCGATACTAAAAATGACCGGGGTAAATACTGAACCCTGTCGCAGTCCAAGATTAGTTGAGGGAATAGTACATTTCAAGCTGTGTTTCAACAATATGGCACAGGGCTGACTATTATTGACTTCACAGGATCATCTCCTCACGACACAGGCGACAGACTAATCAGAAAGCAATTCTGTGACACGATTCATTCTTCGTTATTGCACATTTGCCATATTCTACACATAAAATATTCATGATTTCTGTTGGTTTTCTCACGTTAATTAATCATATTTAAAGAGTGCGTTACAAAAAAGACTTGTTATAGAGTGCTACACGTACATGTATTAATTAATGTAATGGATATTGTTACTACGTTACATGCTGGATATAAAATACCATGCACCAAGGTAAATTTGAAAATAGACAGTAGCGAATTGATTAAATTGTAATCTGTATTGAACAAGGAATCGATAGTTAATTAGTTAATTAATATGCAACAGTGGGCTATACAATATTTTAAATTGATACAATTATGATTTTCCCCCCTTCGAACTACAGCACAAAATGCAGAACTGTATTGGAAGACCTAACTAATTTAGATCTGCACGGGAAATCAATAGACTTTAACAATTTTTGATATATCTAAACTTTTTATTGACGTCATTGCAATAGCAGGATAGTGCAGTAGTATGGACGTTCACTTACATTTCTTCAAATTCAGCAAAAGAAAGAAAAAAAAACACACTCCCATTTGTCCACTCAGCAGTAGTTTTCTGCAAGTTATAGAAGTATATGTGTTTTGCCCTCTGATTAGATCGATCTGTGCTTTTATGAATTGCATTTTGACTTTTGTTACTATTTTAGGATGCAGTTTGTCGTCGCTGAGTTCGATCCGGTCCGCCGACAGCGTGAGCGTCAACTCGAGTTCACTAAGTTCAGATTCCGAGTCAGGTATGGTGACCAGTGACCCGTATCGGTTACAGTTGCAGTTCCTTATGGACAGACATGAGGTATGTACATGAAGAAACTTATGCAATGTATATAACTATAACAAATACTGTATTTTGAAAATAGTTCTTTGAGAGAAGAAAAGGATAATGAGGACATTAGGTCCAGTAGGTGCTGAGTTTGATTCGATTTCATGAAGGCACATAACTTTGGCTAGAACTTTGGGTAGAAAATATAATTAATGCATTTTCTGATTGTCAGATTAACCTAAATGGCAGAAAAATAGCAGTGCATAAATTGCCCATACTATAACAGTTGTAGCTTTAATTTTCTTCTCAAAGGATACGACTCACCAGCCGTTCTCCAGTAAGCCAATGGAAAAGTTAATCAACCGTTGTTCTTTTCTTGTGTTTAATATCTCGATTTCTGTTAGCATCAGCTGTTATTGATTTTTATTATTCTAAAAAAATCATTTTTTGAAAAAAGAAGATATTTATGTTTATCTTAATTTATCTCTTTAAACTTAGTAATAAGCAACAAATTGTTATGCAATTTATTGTGCGTATGTGTAAATGATGTTTTTTCTGATGTTTTTCAGACTGTGTCTCTAATGGAGATGTACCAACCTGTAATTGACTGGGTTGACACGGACCTACGACTTTTTAAAGTAAGAGAGAAAACTGATTGTGGGGACTGTAACCAGTCATTTGGACAGCCAAAACGAGTTTCGCGCATGCCCAGTGTTGCGATAATGTTATTTCTAAACGAGGAAGGACCACTGGGTTACGAACGTATCCAGGCTGCTAAAAGACGATTTGAAAAGCCACCATGGAAATTTCATCATTCGGAACAGGTTGGCCAGGGAAAAATAAATCCATATCCATTTAACAGACCCGACTATTTTTACACGTCGGAGGAACTTCCGTTGTGGGCACTGCGGCTTGTGCATTGTGGGAAAGAGTCTATCAGAATAGTATTATTTACTAGTGACGAGTGCTGGGAGGATATGCTTCAGTTCTACAAACTGATCATAGGATTTGAGCCAGATATAAATAAAAGTGATTTTTGCATGTTTACCGTTCACTCTCGTGATCATTACGATGTGCAGTTTGCACTCAAGAAGTTGAAAGGAGAGACAAAGCCTCGTGCATTGGACGCTGTAAAACTTCAGTTCAGTGTTAAAGAAGTTGGAAGTTTGGTGCCATTATTTCCCAATGTGTGTAAACCTGTTTCCGACGGCGTCTGGGAGACACATGATCACGACGGGAACATGATTATAATTGACGTCATAGGAAAAACTCATCCGCATACCTCAACGCCATCTGAAAGTCGCAACATTTCGGCTGACAGATCAAGAAAATCGTCACGTTCGAGTTATCAGTCATCAGTGAAATCATCAAAATCAGTGCAATCATTCACATCAGTTACTTCATCATCAGTGACGTCATCATTTACATCATTATCTAGTGACTTATCATCGGGTAAAAGTGATATTAGTGCAGACAAGAAGGAAGACGATATTCCTCCAAAATTACCCCCAAGAGTGCCTCTTAAACCTCCAAAATTACCTGATAAACCAAAACAGTGTCTTGCCACATTACAGGGGTTTTATGTGTGAGAACTGACTGAGAAACGATTGTGTCATAAATTTATTTATTTAAATTTGATCTCAAACTTGTTTTCACATTTCCCATATACCATACAAAAATTCACGATAACGGGAACGTTATCTGACGGAATACAAAAGTTTCAGTTATTTTTTTGGCAAAACAACTATTGGCTTTTATCAGACGACTTCGAATGTTGATATCAGCAACTGGCGTTTCTGTCTTACGTCATGATACTGTAAATTAACTGAATCTCTATATCTAGAATCATTGATGTGCTAGAACAGAGTACAGAAATAGAAATCAATAATAAAGAGTTATTACAGAAACACATAAATGCTTTTAAGGGAAACTGTCCTTTTCATTTTTTATGTTTCGTGTGTTTAGGATAGTTGATTACAATTTTATTGTAACACGTCACGCAGAGCACCTAATAAATAAATCTCAGTTACCAACGCTAAGTCACCAGAAGCCGTGACGTCTGCACAACGATCCAATATTTGAAATGTTATAATGCGGCAATAACCTTCTTCGGGTCACGTCGATGTTTTCAGTTCGGTCTTTATCAGTGTTGAACAGAGTAAATCCTATGTTTCGTACAATCTCCGATAAAGAGGGTAATTGTTATAGAAATAATGACATAGAAAACCATCAAATTTTGAATTAAACTACATTTTTCTCCCTACGTCACCACCGTAAATCTCCGGAGATGGCCGAGCTGGTACTCTTTATTGCCTGTTTTTGCTAGTTTGGTAACCCATCCCTTTTTAAAAGCGAAAAGTTGCTGTTTTATTGGATTTCAATATACATTTTTTATGCTAGTACATTCAGTGGAATTTAGACGAAACTGACCGTAATTATGTCATCCGGTGCATATGTAAGAAACTTATTTTGTTAAGATTGTTTTGTACATACCTGTTTGTAAATAAAATGAATATTTATGAGCGTATTTCATGTGTTATATTTTTAATGACAATCATGGAAATATCTTAAATGTGCCATCAAGATTTACCGCCCTTTTGAATTTCGCTGGTTATCAACGAAAAGGGGTTCGCATTAAGGGTCTGAATCACAAAACAATTCGTACTGAATGTGCAAAATGCTTGTGAATTGATTTAGCTACAATTTAAAAATGGAGAATACATCCACAAATGTATTTTGATAGTTGATCTTAGCATTTTTCTGTCAAAACATTATTAATCGATAAAAAATGAAAAGAAACGTTTTATATAATTTTATTTACAATATCTTATATCATATTATGATGATACAGGTGTTTAGTTCAGCATTAATTAAATCACTTCATTACCAATATATCAGCACAATTTGACATACATAGTAACTAACGTGCAACTTTAAATCTCAGATGATGTTTTTTATGAAGTACTGCAGTTATTTGAAATGTATTTCATATAAATAAATATACAAACGGCGGCAGCAGTTCTTTTTTGAAATTCCATACAAGACGGATGTCTAATTTCTTTCAAACATAACTAGATTCTTCCTAACAAAGTTATCAGATTTCTGCTAAATAAGTGGAGTAGCATTTTCATCGTAGCCTTTCTTTAATGTGACTGTCGTATAACACTTCATATTCGAACAGATGACCAGTCTTTGTTTCTCTGGAATGTGGTCATCCAGCTTATAGCAAATCCTCCGAATGATGGTAAGCTAAATTTGAAATTGGCGCCAAAACAAAGCATTGTTGCGAAATATGTATCTGGGTGAAAGGGCAGGAAATTCAGTCTGCAGTTTTAAAACTAAGGTTTTAAACACTAAACAGCACTTAAGTTACAACGGCTATGTAAATATAATCACAAGTATGATGTGAAATGTGTTAGAAATAAATGATCACGCAGACGACATCCCAAGTTAAGTTAAGTTCTATATCATCTTGAGTATATACATGTATCGACTGTATCTTTCTGTAGAGGTAGATGTAGAGGTTGTTTCTTATATTATTTTTTCATTTTTTTTTGCATTCATTTTCTGTCCCGAAGATCATGAATCCATAACCTCTTGAAAAGCCAATCTCCTTCGCAGTGATCTCCCCTTCATACAGCACAGACCTCTGCCACCACCAGACGTTTGCAGCGGTGTACACATTATATGACCATCTTTAAGAACTCGTTTTTTTCCTTGTCTTTGTTAAGTTTTAGTAACAGTCGCATCGATTTGATATATCAGGAAGTTTAAGAATTAAAAAAAGAAAACAATTTTGTTTATTATTCGACCATCATCACGTGACATGTCTGGTGGTAGTGATGACTGTACTGAAAGGGAAGTAACCGCTGCGTGTAGTTTGATAAATATCTTCAAAACCTATTTACACTTAATCCTTGTACCTGAAAAATAGTTCTGATTGTCAAAAATGCCACATTAAATGATCAGATAAAATTTGGATTACTTGTGGATTAGTATTTTCATGCTTGAGGTGTAGCAACAGGACTTAGATACTTAAGACTACTATAAATTTTCTTTGCGTGAAGATATTTCATTCATGTGACGTCAATACGTGAATCAGAGGTTATTTAAAAAACAGTGACGGTCCTCTCCAGTTGCCATTCTGAAAACGAAAAATAGATTGATTTAAGGACTTTATGAAAATATTCAGAATAAAATAAAAATACGATTAACAACATTATTCATACACATAGTTCTTAAAATAATATAGAATTTTTATCACGTAATAAAAGATTTATTTTAAGATATCAAGAAACTTCAATTTGATTATAAAATATTTATAAATGTGTCTTCAACATTATCTTTTGTATCTTTTCCCCTTACAATTCAGATATTTTCTAAATATTATATTTTAAAACATTACATAAATTTATACAAGGATTTTTTTGGTGGTTTAATAGATATAAGATAACTTTTCGTCCAATGGTGTTCCATATTACAAATAAATACTCTTCGATTTGGAGGGTTAGCTTAACGTGATAGAGAGGTAAGACGAATTTCCCTGCTTAAATTAAAAAAAGAACTCGTTTCCTGTAAAATATCTAGAATGTTCATTTACTGATATTGCTAAACTGAAACCATTCGGAAACCAATGAAAGTACGTCTTATTTTTTTATCCCGAGTATGACATTTTTGCAACTAATAACCTAACGGTCAATGAATAGAGTGAAACGGAATGGATCTTCGTGGGTTTCCGACTATGATAATTTACCATATGGCCATACGGTTTAATGCAATATTTCCAAGCCGTGCTGATATCCTAGATATAGAAATTGTTAAGTGTTTCGTTACCTCACGAATATGTTTTGTTTTCTTTCGTTCGAAACTTACCTCTTTCTTACCAGAATACTGAAGCCAGGAGCAAAGCAACCATCAAGAAGAAGGGGCTGTATACATCAACCTTTACTGCTCCGTTAGCTATACAACAGAAATCATAGTTACTAATTATCACCATTTAAAATAGAATTTCACAGAATTCACCAAAAGAACAAAGACGTTCTTATATCGCTCACCCGAGCACTCTTGGACGTCTCATTTTAAGTAGTGTAACCAACTTTAAAATCTAATTTGCAGGTCTTACAGACGATTGAGCTAACCACCTGCAGTCCAGGAAATTCGAGAAAATCTGGCTTTAATCTGTTTATCTGATTTTAATTATATTCAGTTCCGGTTGCCCATATAACCGACGCCCCCGTGGAGTATAGTTTTGTTTGCGGTTGTGTGTGAAACACAGAATTCTGAGAGCGTCACGTTTCAAAAGACACTCCTGGTTCATTTACACTCTTAATGCATTGCACCGCTACAAGGGACCTCGGTATAATGTCTGAACCGAAAGGAAATTTATAGTTTATTTTTATGAATGATAACCACATATGTTACAGTTGAGTGAAAATTGAACTGCTTTGTTTGTATTCAATCTAACTCTATTATCACTTACGTCTCACACACGTATTCGTAGTTTCTCCCGGGCAGCTACGGCAAAATTTTGTCTTGCATTCATTGTTTTTCGTACACGTTTCACCGTCCGCTTTCTCACCTCCTGCGTCTGTGTATTTTGCTGAAATAGATAATGTAATTCAAAGAACTGTTTATCCTCAGCTTCTTAAATGAGCATTTGACGAAAAGCGCCCGAAAAAAAGTGCGCTCGCGCATCATTTTGGGAAATCGACTTCTTATTTTGAAATGAAAACAGTACTTTCAGGAAAAATGTATAAAAATTTCGGCTCCATCCATAAAGCATTAGCAAAGTAAAATTGAGCTGAAGAGAAACATGGTGCACAAAAGTGGAAAATATAAAAAAATGATGTCACTTACTATTACATGACGTCATAATATATCGAAGTTCTGGTACAGGTACGGGATCAATATAGTATGCTTTCTTTTTCTAGATTAAATCTAATCAAATGTAAAATTCTTTACCTTTTCAAAACATTCTGTTCTTTTTTGAATGTATAAATTGTTAACACTGAGCGATGGCCTTTGATTCGGGTTGCGTTTCCAGTTTTTTTAGAAAGAACTATTTCGCAAAAGCAGTTGCCACGGTAACGGTCGTTAAGAAATTTGATACAAAATAGTTACTAGTTTTTACTTTTACTTCGCATTGTGGAAGATCGTGGAAAATATCACTGTTTAACAGATTTTTCACGATTTTTATTTCGCTGTATCTAAAAATCAAAACTGACGCCCTAGTCCGCTTTTTCGCGTGACGTCTTTTTTAAGGGGAAGTAACCATGTACATGAAAGTTCAGACCGGGACGTATTCGATTGGTATTGCCCAAGGAATTCCGATTGAGTGTACGCGTCAAACCTAAAAACACTGAGTTTTACCATGTTTTAAGAACTTTATTTAAACACCACACGGAGCAAACAGTGTTGACGTGTATCATATGGACGATTCTTTCATGCATTCAACTAGATTATTCCGAAGTCAGCATTTATTGAACACGGAAAACGCTTACATTTTTTTTTCACGGCGGTGCATTCACCGCTAACACAACATCGACCTAAGTTCAGCATCATACAGTGTCTTAACGAATTTAGACAAAATGTCACAGAAATATCCCAAAACAGTAAATATTTTCGAAAAAATATGGAGTACAAAGAATATCAACTCTTCTCAACATTTTACATATCTAGAATTGAAGAAATATGACTGTGTACTTTACCTAAGGTCGTCTCTCCTCAGATGACTTTACTAAAAGCTATTTAAGGCTTGTTTATAACTTACTGTAACATAACTTGAAGGTGGTACCCATGTAAGATCCAGTTACTTCTTCTGCAGTACTAGGACAGGTGCACTTTGAGGTGGAACTGACGCAAGTTTCAGTTTCTTGGCTAGAGTCATTTAAGTCCTCGTCGACCACACACCCGACAGCCGTAGTGCAAGTCTCAGTGACATGTGCTGAAAAGGTTTGAACCTCTTCTTCAACATAAGACATTTAATGTACCTTTAAAACAGAAAATTCTTAACATTAAACGAAAGGAAGAAATAAAAAAGAAAAATATATACAGACTTTTCTCTATAAATTACTTATAGATGTACACTCTAAAATTTAGAAAAAAATCTGTCTACATCAAAGCTTAAATGCAAATAATATTGCACAAGACAGTCAACTATTATTTTAAGTACAAGAGGTAAAATAAAATGAATGCATTGAATCAGACCTCAAATAGAGAGTTTTGTTCAACAATTGTTGGGTGGATAGCTATTTATCACTTTCTGAGTGTCTGTATCTACGAAGGAAAAGGTTTTTGAACATTATGTTCTACGTTATCAATTGTTTTTGTTTTCATTTTACAAATTTTACAAGGAATGACCCAACAGAATACATACATGCATGAAATAAATCATCTGTTAATTTAGGTTATGCCCCTTAAGGGTCCAGTTTGACTCACACAGATAAGATATACATGTACTACTATACCACGATTTATATATGTGTTACAACAGCACTTTTAACGAACATTTGCACTATTCAAACAGATAAATACAACCCCATATCTACAAATCTACAAGAAACGCCAATTGTCTCCCTTACTTGATGATACATGAACTAAATGCAAATTAGTCACGTGACTAGTCACATGAACCTAGGCAGATCTGAATTTATCACAACATAAAGAATGTCCGTTGCCTGTTATAAATTTAGATGCTAGTCAGAAGAATGCTTGTAAGTTGTAACACATATGTAAACATTGTAACATTATTTTTGCAAGTGAAACTCGATCTTTAAAAGTAAAAATAAAATCACAATAAAAATATGTAGAGTATTCATACGCTTTGCCGAACTCTTTTCCAACTTGTTTTCTGTTTCTTTGACATTTTCCTGTTTTTGAGTCATACTTTCTTCTCTTTGGTAACTACATTTAATTCAAAAACGTATTTAACTATAACTGTAAGTTGCAAATGATTTAACTACAATCTATATACAATCCTGAATCTACTCACGTTTTCTGCACATGTAATTTTCTGTGACGTATCCACTCAGACATCGACAGTACTTTGTGCTAGATCCACTAGCCGCTACGCACTCCACCTCTACATTAAGAATTAAGAATTAAAATAACCAAATAATATTAAGCTGACTTATTTCAACGCTAAACCCAATTTTAAATGCTGAAAAGCCTTTTGATAAATTTTCAGTGACCTAAAGAGAGTTACTTCTATAAACCATTTAAGATATAGTTTCATCTAAAACGCTCTTAAAACACCCTTCATCTGGACTAAATTTGTCACGCGACCCCCTCCCACCCCCCACCGCATTTATAAAGCCCTTCAACATAATTTCATTATAACGCCCTGCAAAAAAGTTTCACTTTACCCCACAATCCACATCGCCCATTCAACCAATTCCAACTCAAACGAGTTTCATTTTCAGTTCTATAAAACAAAGTTTCAATCCCTCTTAAGGGAGTAAAACAGTTTCATTTATTATAATATAGTGTCAATCATACTCCCCTTCAAAATATTTTAATTATACATGTCATCCCATTAATAAGAATTTCTTTCATCACACGCTTCGAAAATGTCTCACTCATTTCACTCTCCAGGCTATCAAGATCTCGAACCAAGAAGAGTATTGCAGAGGTTTACTGGTAATTTAACAAGCTAACGGCCCCAGAAGAATTTGATATCTATATTCAGGCTGGTTCATTGGTCCAGTAGAAACGAACTGGACTTGTAATCCAGGGGGTCGTGAGTTCTCTTCCCCGCTCCTCCATTAGCAGTTAGTTATCTTTCGCATGAACTATTTAAGCGAGTAAGTATTATTTTCACGTAATGCAAGTTTTGATTTATGGCGAGTGTACACGAATGGGGGCTAGTGACTGTACTGCTAAAAGAAATCGAGTAAAAACATCGAAACATACTATTATCTGCGCTGTTAGAGCTGTATCCATAACATTCCTTCACGGCTGAACATGTCTCTGATATAGCCTTTATTCCGGTGGTTACACACAACTTTAACAGGGAGTTGTACGACTTTCCCGACGGGCACTTACACTTGTTCGTTGAGGCTGTGTCACACTCAGCGTCATACAGGCAGAATGTCGTAGCCGAGCAGTCACCATCAACGGCTGTGTCCTTCACTGGAAAAAATGATTTTTTTTACAAAATGTTGAAGAAAAAAATAGGATTAGTTGAACAATTCTTTCTGGCATACTACATTTAATCAAATTAAACTTATCAGTTTAAATACTATAAACACACGTTTTCCCTGACCATTTAACTTTTATTGCAACAGTGATTCCAAAAGGTAGTTGTTTAATGTCTCAGCAAATTCCAGGCAATGCTCACCTGTTTGTAGCCACTCTAGTAATTCAGGTTTAAGTACAGAAGAACGTGCTGGTTCCGGCTCGAAAGTTCTAGGGACATAACTGGGACCCTAACGTACATGTGGATGAAAATTGCAAGTTTTTACAGATAATCTTTTCTTGTGACTATGAGTGTATGGCAGTTCCTTGTACCTGTAACCCAAATGCTGCTCTCAGGCATAAAACGGAAATAAACGTCCAGGTCATCAGACGCTTTTCCGGTGATAAAAATTATCCATAATACCCTGCTCTTAGGCACCTCCAAGCAGAGTAACATCTATATCTACATATTTCTACCGAACAGTCAAATGTTGATTACGGCTGGAAGGCCTACTCAGGGAAAAAGGATAAGTTTAAGAATAGAATATTAAGGGCAATGGTAAGAGATAAAAAGATAAAACATGGTGCTCAGGTTCAAACAAAACATAATTAGGCAGGACTAGAATTTAACCGTCTCCACCCTCTCCTTAAGGGTACTGAGACTGGGACTCGACTGAACGTAACCTGACAGACTATTCCAGTAGAAATTTAGATGATACTGCGTACAGATTTGGGTATGAGAAAGTTTTTATTTCTAGTGTGGAGCAGGTTGTTCTGATCTACAAATACAAGCTGATGTTGAATCTTACATAGGAATAGAGTTTAGATAAAGATTCAGTGCAGCTCGTAAAC
This sequence comes from Cyclina sinensis, assembly GCA_012932295.1. Classification (NCBI taxonomy): domain Eukaryota; kingdom Metazoa; phylum Mollusca; class Bivalvia; order Venerida; family Veneridae; genus Cyclina; species Cyclina sinensis. The sequence goes on along the minus strand of JAAONU010000007.1, from coordinate 33,652,550 downwards.
CGTCTGGGTGACACTACAAGAATACTCAAAACTATTGCAAACATATCTTTCTGCAGCTCTTTGTACATTCAATTTAATGGGCTAGATGTAACTGTCAATGATGTCAAACTTTAGGGCAATATTCCAGCTAAGGTCGTCATCTTTATGCCCCCGAAGGGAGGCATAAAGTTTTTGAATTGTCCATCCGTCAGTCAGTCCGTCAGTCCGTCCGTCCGAAAACTTTAACATTGGCCATAACTTTCTTATTAGTAAGTGGATTTACTTCATACTTGGACACAACACCCCTTTGCACAAGACCTTCCCACTGACCTATATTTGTTTGACCTCGACCCCAGAATGACCTTCACCTTAAAGATCCAATAGTCCAAAAACTTTAACATTGGCCGTAACTTCCATATTAGTAAGTGGATTAACTTCATACTTGGATACAACACCCTTTGGACAAGACCTTCCCACTGACTTATATTTCTTTGACATTGACCCTTGAATGACTGGTGCTCAGCTCAAAGGTCAAAGTACCACTTCGGGAGCATAGTCATTTGACAGTGACAGTTCTTGTTTTCAAAAATCTTATGTTGTTTGAGGTTATGTTATGTATATGTTTTGATCAGATGAGATCTTAAGACATTGTAATTCTTAAATATTTAACACTGTCAGCTGTTTAGAGGACAGTATTTTGTAGTGTATATGAATAGAAGGCTGAGTTTGTCTTTCGGGTAATCTAACACCTCACATTTATCAGGATTGAACTCCAAAGCACTATCACTACTTGCCCACAAGGAGGTGGTCGTTCTGTAATTTTTGTGCGTCAGTCTGGGAGCTTATGGCGAGACAGACAATCGTTTCGTCAGCAAACAGACAAACGTTAATTTTTATACGATCAGGAAGGTCGTTTGTGCAAGTGAAAACAAGTGAAAAATTAGCACTGACCAATAACTTAGCCCTGAGGGACACCAAAAATAACTGGAAGCTCACTAGAGAAACGACCTTCAACCGTGAGCGTTTGTCTAGAGATGACATAATTCAGTTATTTTTTAAGTTTACATCGACTTTGGTTAGTTTGTGGCATAACTTGTAATAATCCATTTCGTCAAAGGCTTTAGAAAAATCCATAACAGTCTGACAGTCTCTTGACCTTTTTTAAAGATTGCCAAACACTTCCTGGATGAAGCTGACTTGATGCGTCTCACAGCACGCTTTGACCTAAATCCATGATAGAATTTCATACCTCTAGATAATTCATAAGGCTGGAGACAATAATATATTCCATAAGCTTTTTATGCAATACAGGTTATTGAAATAAGTCTGTAATTGCTAGCCGTTAACGTTGGACATTTCTTGTAGACTGGTGCAATTTGATGTAGTTCAGGGATTTACCTGACCTTGCAGATCTGTTTAAGACCAAGAGGTTGAGACATGAAATACTGATTCAAACTGCTTATTTAGAATATTAGCCTTGTCACAGGGGTCGGTGTAAGTAATGCCTTTGGATTTAAGGGGAGAGATTCCCCTATTGTATCATCAACAGTACAATGGTGATTTCAATAACTAGTGCTGGCGTTAAAGCATTGCCTTAGTTCATATTATGGCGTGACTCCAGAAGTCATTATCACTCTAAGGGAAAAACGAATGAACATATCTCAGTGTAAAGCAGATAACCATTTTCTTGCTAACCCTCAAAATAAAGAACATCGAGAAATCGACGTTGGTGTTTTATTCTAATATACAGCGTACAAAATAATTCTCGAATTCACATTACTATTGTTTAGCAATAATTACGTTGAATGAGTAACACGTCTTCAGCGTGCACGTGTATGTATGTACACACACCAGAACACTCCCGGCCTATCTAAAAATATGGCTCCTCCAGATTAAACGAAACAAAGGGAAATTTATTTTGCGTATGCAACAATACCTACTCACAGCATTTGCTTTTGTCGTTACTTGACGTGTAACCCTTCTGACACTTGCATTCGCCTTTGACACAGTTTTCGAAGTCTTTCCGACAATAGGAATTATCTGGTGTGCATGCGGCGTTACCTGTGCAAACATCGTCAATGTTTGCTGGAAAGAAAGTAGTTCGTGTTTAAAATTAATCTTAACCTCTAACTACAGATTGCTTTTGTAACTTCTCAAGGATGCAAGAAGTTACTTTATGCGAACTTACTTTAAGACCTTTCTTGAAGTACTGAAATCGCCAAAGATTTCAAAGCACTTATATTATGGAGGACAAAATTATAAAATGTACCCATCTTCGTAAATATATTAATATATACCTGTGCTGAGAAATATATAAAAAAGATAAATTGCACAGGCTTTGAGAAGAGATAGAATGTTCAGATGTTTTGATAAAAATGCAAAATGTACATGTGTTCATATAATATGCAACATAAAACTCTCTTGATAAAAAAAATACTGTATTGATAAAAGACATTTTAGCGTTCTTAATATCATATTGATAAAAAGATAAATTGTAGTCTTGATATAACTACAAAATATACTTGTTTCGACAAAAAAAAGAAACATAGAATGGACCTGTGATGAATATATAAAAATGTACATGTATTGATATTGATAAATAATGAACATGTGCTAATATAAATAAAATGTACCTGTGTTGATAAAAAAATAAAAACGATGAAATATAAATCATTTTGTTGATAAAAGCTAAATTATACTATAAAATGTTCACGTGTTAATAGAATTATTTAATCTATCTGAGTGTGTTCACATGACTATAAAATATACCTGTTTTGGTAAAAATATAAATTGTACCTGCAAACATCTTTCCTGCAAGGATGCAGACAAACACACCAAAAATCACGTGATTCATCTGGAGAAAAAAGGAAGAAAGAAGACATGCTTTTAGTAAATAAATCTAGAAACATGAATTGTAAGTAAGGAATACGTAAGAATTATAAATATTAACTTTTTAAGTTTGTGATTAGTTAGGCATTCCTTAGTTATTAACTCTCTCTCTCTCTCTCTCTCTCTTAAATAGTTTCTAGAATTTTCATGTGTTATATCTATAAATTAACTTTATTGCCGGTCAAACCTTTAAAACTTTTGTTGTTTGGGTTTATAGCTTTATCTGTGATTCTTTTTCAAGATTAACGCAAAAAAAGAATTAAATTAACGAAGAACAGAGACTCGAAAAGGAGGCCAAAGCGACAGTACCAACTGTATTTCAGTGTTATGGAAAGTTTACAATAAGAAAATGCATACAAGCCTAGTATGAATGTTAAATAGATTAAAAAAAATAAGATAGTCTTTAACACGTTCAGCAAAATAAATAAATAAATAAATAATGAATAAAACAAACAAACAAACAAATGCGGAACTTACCTTCGGGACTGGAGAGGTTCGAAGCTTGCTCCTGTAATGTTTGTTTCCCGCTTCGCAATGCCGAGATGAATATGTTTTCGCCTTTTGATGTTTTGTAGTCATGGTGACACTAAATGAGTCTTCGTGATGAAAAAATAACTAACCATGCAAATTGAATAAAACATGAAAACGGACCGACCGCAACGACAGAACTATCCTGGTCAATGCGCTTATCTTAAAGAGGCTATATTGATTATATTGCTCTTGCGTGAACCAGCGAAATAAATCCCGGTACAATATCTTAGTTACTAATCACGCGCCGATGATATATAAAATTTGTTTGTAGACCGATTGACAAGCAATATAAAGTATTCTAGTGATAATTTCCATGGTGATTTCTTAGTATAAACGTTTCTCAGAAATGATAGATTGAAGTGAATGCACTGTCAGTGAAAATGATGGGGTGGGTGGGCGGCGGGGGGGAGGTGAGCAAAACATCCAATCCCTTCAAGTCGCAAAAAATAACATCATGTATTTTTTAAAGATAAAAAGGGTTCATTCGTTTTTTTTTTGAAAGCTAGTTTTCATTTATAGCCAAAAATTGGCATGCGCGCAGTAACAGAGGCATGCCCCGCAAGACAGGAACTCATATAAACAAACACATAGTGATATTAAGATTTTTAATTTTTTTAAGCACGAGCAATAAAAAGAAAACCTAGCTGTTACAGTTCCAAGCAGTTTAAATCCAGATCCAAAGAGACCAATCATTTGGAAAAAAATGAGTAAGCAAATAAAATTGAAGATAAACATAAACAAGAAAAAAGCGTTTGGTATTAAGAGGAGTGTAACTTTGTACCCCTGATGGCATAGATTTTCGATGTGGTAGAGACATATTTCCGCAAAAATGCCAGTTTTCAAAAGAATATTTGTGCACCTCACTATTGGTTGGTTAGCTGTTAGATCAGACCCCGGTTTGTACTCTAAATTTATGTACAATTTGTTGGTAAGAATAAATCTTCGTCTTATTCATGTCACCGTTCTCAATACGTGTTATATATTATCAATTCATCTCTCTATACCATATAAGTTTGTTATCCTTGCTACCAGTTTCACGTTTGCCCCACGCCTCTTGAAGAGTTCAGTTATTGAATGTTGTCGGGGATAGCGCAATATACAGAAAGATTCCTATTCCAGAGGCACTCCTGAAACTTTTACATGCTCACTGTCTAGCACCGGTATGGCAATTAGTTGTATTAGAAGAGGAACGGTGGATCGAACTAGCGAACCCTGGATAACCGGTCCAGCACGTTACCACCGGACCGCTGATCCAACCCGTTGAATTCAGGCAATAATCTGATCTATATATACCTGTTTTCGCACGCTTCTTGGTTTCTTGTAACCTTTCCAGAAAATAGAACAATTATCTAGTAAAGATGGTGTGCGTGATGTACTTTTGATTATTGATTATTGATTTTGAACATTGTACCATGATACTAGAATGTAATTTCTTTACTATTAATATTTATGTTCTATTTCTGTGCCAAAGTTCATTCTCCGCTATACCCGCTTGCCCATGCTACTTAAGAGTCGTAATTATTGATTTATTAAGTAAAGAAATGATACAGAACACAACAATAACAGAAGTACAAAAACAGCCATAAAATAAAAAATAAAATCTTTAACATTTTACGAGACTTGAATTTAGGTCAGCTCTACAAGTTCCGTCTTTTTGAAAGTATTTGGGAAAATGAAGCGACAAATCAAAATAAAACTACTATTTAAAAAGTTTGTGTAATCGTGTTTTTTCTTTAAGAATGTCTCTGAAATTTTGACGAAAGTATAATAGTCGTGCAATAGGTAGCTCCTACTAATACAAAGACAATCTATTGTTGAGACACAAAACAATGCTTATTCTATACTGCAATGGAAACAATATAAAATCCGCTGATATATGCATGTAAAAATGCATGCTTGCGTCACAAAAAGATTACAAACCCGTTTTGCAAAAAATAGTTGTGGCATTTAGTTTCAGCACATTCGACAATTCGTTAAATTCCAGGAAAAATCCACCGACGAAACAAGAACGTAGAATGTATTTACTAGATAGATTATTTTACTTACAATAGACAACGTTTTCTTAGAGATGCCTGATGAAATACATAAAAAAGAGAGATATTTTCCGGAAATATCCGAACATCAACATCGGAATAATACGGTTCAAAAGCGTTAAGATGAGAAAAAAATGTGAGGAAACCTTTTCCGGAGATATCCGAAGAGCGGCTTTGGAAGAAGACGGTTTCCAAAAAGCTTTCCGAAGAGAAATATTATAAGGAAAAAAAATCCAGAGATATCCAAATAGCAACATCAGAAGAATACGTCTCCGGAACTTTAAAGGTCATGTGACACGAATTTTTGACCTCGAAATTTTCATATGAGCGAAAAATATATACCTAACTATGACTGTTTTACAAAATTCCGCAGGTATATTTCATCTTAAAGATGTTTTTATAGCAAATTAAAATCCGTATTTTACGCACTTGGTCGCGCGCACCTGTCACGAGTGAAACCGGAAGTGACGCACATTTATCTCTTGCCACTTTACATAGCTGCCTGGATTGTTAACAAAAAACTTTAAAATTATGATGGAAAGTGAAAATGTAGACTGCATATATTAAAAAACAAAATAAAACTATTTAAGCTAACATCATGAATATATATTGAAGATTTTTTCAACAAATAATTTGAACTTTTGATGGAATTACGAAGCCAATGAGCAATATTATATAGAGGCTAGTTAAATCAGGGTTATAGAATTAAAAGATACGTCAGTGAAAATATCTAGACTAAGAGATATTTTTCAAGTAACTGATCCAAAAAGATTTTGAACATGCTTATTTTTATCCGATGCAGTTTGTTGGAAGACTTGATTAACTAACTCCAATCGAGGGATTTTTTTCCATAAAAACATTCTCCTTACAGTGATGTGTTGCTTATTTGTCTGTGGTATATTTTGCCTGAGGTACGTGTAAGTAATCTTTTTCTAGATCTATGATTTTTTTTCATTATAAATGCATATTTTTGTTTTGGCTTATTCATTCTACATTTTTTAAAAAAAGCAATAATGATCAAAGAACAAATAATATGAAGAAGCCCTTAAACTATGTCAAAATCATAACACAAACACATTTTTTTTGATAATTTGTTCACATTTAGAAGTCGAATGATTTTATTTACATCATCAGCTATTACATAATGTTTGCACAAGTGTGACTGAACAAAAGTAATACAATCAATTTGTAAGATCACTTGCCATAAAATTTTGCTATTTGTCTCAACCTTATCCTTGATTGGGTCATAAAAAGTTAATTGCTTTGTTTTGACAGCTATGTAGAATATACAAGGGTCCCATTTGGGCAGGTTAATTTGCATAAATCTCACAGTATAAGGCGCGATTTATGGATCTTTGACATTTCATTGGATATTAATTTATAAGCAGACACAAGTTTCTACTTGATAGACATGCCATATTATTATTTTTCAAACAATATCCCAACGTGAAAACACACTGTAGTGAGAATTTCCATTCCAGTGAAACAAATGTTAACACATTAGGTCACATAAATTCATTTCAATTTTACTACACTAACATCAAAAAGAATTTGTTTATGACGTAAACATCAAGTGAGGAAGTGTTACGCAGCATGTAAAAAACGTGGAGGAAATAGTTTTACATAGAACCACAACATGGAAGAAATTGGAATATTTATTAATATTTATTAACGTAAAATTACACCCCGTTCTCCCGGCACAAAGTTTGAATTTACTTATAAAAATCGAGAAGTAATCACATTATTTTATTTTATTTACAATTTATTGCATGTTATTTTTATAAGTGTGCCTTTATCGTGTTTCTTGCACTTGTGGTTTAGTGTTATTTTTTCATTTAAACACGGATGTGTTATGAGCAGTCTGCACTACTGCCTGGGACAGTAGGGATAAATCTACGTCACAGCCAAAAATTGCGGCAGAAACTACCGATGTCGAAACGGAAACAGCCGATCATCAAAAACAAGTTTTTTCCTTATCAAAAGCAATATTTTCATAATTTCGCAGTTAAACCATTTTAATCAGTACATTATGAATCTTTTGAATAGACAAAGTTGCTATAGTCGTGACACATGACATTTAAAAGAGTTTTATTAGAAGGACACATTTCCCGCAGATATCTTAAGAGCAGCATCGGAAGATGACGGGTTCAGAAGCTTTCAAAAGCGGTATATTGGAAGGAAACATTTCCCGGAGATATCCAAAGGGTAGCATCGGTAGATGATGGCTCCAAAACCTTTCAGAAGAAAACATATCAAATTTTACTTTGTTTTAATGCTTGGTTCAGAATTTTAATGTGTTTCTAAATTGAGACTTCAACCTTGGCAGTGTCACGCTATAATTTCAACTATTTTAGTTTACTTATAGTCGGTACGCTTTGTCCATACTTGACCGACTTCCCCCTGAAGAGTTTATTTATTTTAGGTTGTGGTGGAAGTGCAAGCTACAGAAAACATCCTATTTTAGAGAAACTCCCTTTTCCTTTACATGCGTGTGTATAGTGTATATAACCTTAGTCTTTTGTCTCATCCAAAATCTAATTAGTTGTGTTAGTGAAGGACCGGAGGATCAAACTCGAGACCCATTGATTATACATGCTGAGTATATCGGACTGACTGAAGTTTTGAAAAGTTATGATAAAAATATTCTCATTCAATTCAGTAAATGTTCTAAACTTGCATTTAATAGAGGAAATACTTTACTAAACTGAATTAAAATAGAATCTAGTCATCCTCCATTTGTTGCTACATTGTACATGTATGTAAAGGTAAAGGTAAAGTGTTTGTTTATTATAGTGTCACCCCTATTGAAAGGGCCAGCCATATCTGACTTATGAGACACCTTATTCTGTTGCACGTTTACCTCCCGAATCCTATCCTTTAATGCCAGGCATCAGGCAGGTAGCCATACGGTAACCATTCTCTAACTAGCTGGCGGCTCACCAACCGGCCGCATCGGAACGGACCCATGGTGGGATTCGAACCTTCAACCTTCCGCTCCCAAGGCGGATGCCTTAACCATTAGGCCAGGGAGACGGTATATGAATATATATTCTGATGTAACTATTAGCATATATGACCTTATGATGTTATATGTGTTGTATGTATTAGCGATGTACATGATGTACCAATCAAGAAAGTTTCTGTTCTGTTCTGATTACAAATCTGATCTGCCTTTACTTTAAAATTCTGTTACTGACAAGGTTTGCACCAACACCAGACGAGGATTTACTTCTGTAATAACAGGTTTGTTTTCATTTGCATTTAAGTCAGAATTGGTTCTCCCTATTCTCTTGATGTGAAATAAAATATTTAAAATTTGACACCCTTTTCATCTTTTTTCTACGTAGCTGTATTAAAATCGATTTTGTACTATTATGTAACGATATATGCCAGAATTTTGTTTATAATCGAAACTCAGAAGACCAAAAACATCACGGAGGTGAGTAAAAATTGTTCGCTGAATAAACAGCACACTGGAAAGTGCGCAGAAACAAGGGCGGTTGGGCGATTCACGGAAGGAAACCTGCTTGTCCGTGAAAAGGAAGTCTGAAAAATGTTGTGGTTGGTTACAATTCAAAGGTTTACCTCTAAAAACTTCGCAATTCTGTGGGGCATGACTAGTATAGATAGAATAGAATAGTACTGACTTACGCAGAATTTTAGTCCGGATATGACAAGCTATGTATACAGAAGTAAAAAGCAGCGTACTAAAAAGCATTCTTGAAAAATTTTAAGTTACCGAGGACTTTTTGCCAGCATTAATCGTGCATCGAAACTAAGAGGCCTACGTTTTTTGTTTTTGTTTTTGGTGTGTGTGTGTGTGTGTGTGTGTTGGTGAGCAGAGGGGGCGGGATGTTACACTAGTTTCAACGTATTTAGGGTCATATCTCGGCGGTCAGTCCACCTAACAAGTGTTCCTGGGTATTCAATCAGTTTAACTGACTGCTTCCTCACTTGAACCAGAGGTGAGGGACAAATGACCTTTTAACTCATTGTAAGAGATCATTTATCTCGGAGAAATTAAACCCTGTTCCAAAGCAGTTATTGTAGATGTTGGACTGCCCTTTTTAAACAGCAAATAATGGCAGACTTCAAATCAAATTGATCAGCATTTTATTTTTTTGACACAATTTGTATTTGAAGAAATAGATTTATTATAAAATTATAAAGCATTTTCAGAAGAGTTGAAATGGTACTAGTTTTAGAACAAGTGTAAAATGAAATTAAAACAATTTTCCCTAAGTAAACTGCACTTGGACCGGGACTGAATTCACGCGATGTGACCGTGCGACCTCATACACGCATCACAGGTTTCCTCCCCTTCTCCGAAAAGAAGGGGAAACAACTTGTTCGCAGTACGAACACCTAACCGATTATCACGTAATCCCCTTGGGAAATTTGTAGGGGATTAACATTCGGTTGGTACATCCTGACACATTTCAACAGTTTATGTATCGAGTCATTAATTACTTTTTGTTAATGAATTTATCCATTGCAATAATCAAAATATTACAAAAAATGAAAATTTGTATTACATTTATACAGTTAAGTTATGTTTTTATTTTTGTTATCACTGATTAACTGAGTGCAGTTGCAATTTTATCAAATTCTCTTGTTCTGTAACGTTTTGGTTACGTTTCTTGACACCTTTTTGTACAGAACCGGACATTCTGAAACCTTGAAAAGCAGCTATACATGTATCTCTACTGTAAACCATGAAAGGGTACGAGTAGAAATTATTTAACATGAAAGCTATTTAGAAATGCATGCCTTGTCAGTGGAATAGAAAGGATAAGATATTTTCTTTTTATCTGTTCAGAATTTTTTTTCGATTTCTAATAACTTTTTAACTTCATGACAGCAAGGATTCTTGTTTCGCCTGTAAGTAAGGAATCTTTTCGTGTTAAGAAATATCTTCAAAAAGATGATCGGCGTAGAAACAGTACATAATTAATGCCCCATAAGTGTATAGCTTTCGGACATTGGCAAATACAGAACGCTCATAGCAATCGAATATCACTTTTCCATAACAGTTAAGGCTGTAAACGAAATTTTTGAGTTAGTACTTAAAGTGTCAATATCATTTTGAACGAAAAGGTATGAAGAAACGTAACGAAAACGTTATAAAACAAGAAGAGAAAGTGATAAAATTACAATCGCCCTCATTTAATCAGTGAAGAGAAAGCCAGGACTAGATATCGCGATGTGAACAACAAACTGTTTTACTGTGCAAGATTTAAAATGGTTTATAGTGATGAAGAATTCTTGCTTTATGTAGATGATTCAAAGTAGAGAAAGTGTCTCGGTTTAGGTGTCCTAAACATGCTTAGATAATTGAAAAGTGTAGACAATATACTGTTGCCAGGGAATGACGTGTTTGTCCGAGTTGCAAAATTTGCATTGAGCACAAGCTACATTTAGTATAAGTATGCCTATATTCTTTATATAAAGCTGCCTGCGTTACCTTAATCTATACACCCACAGACGCGTTCAAAACTCTGTGACATATGTCTACAAACGATAAAAAATGTGTTCGTACTATTGCAGTATTTTTAAACTTTACATCGAACGAGAGTAATTTAGGTCTTTGCTCAGAAAGAGAGAGAGAGATCAAATATTTGTTTAAGTTTCAGTAAGTAATGTATATTTATTATTACTATGTGTTTCAGTAGATAATACATTGTATGTTTGTGAAATACGTCTTTGTTAACTATAGGTCTTGCAATGTTCAACCACATGAATATTGTAACTGAATACAAATGTATGAAGTTTTAACTGTGTATGGACATGACACTTTTCGTACCATAAACTATCTTGCAATTTAAGATTTCGGTGTGAAATGTTTAATCAAGGTCAAATGTATCGGTGCAGGTACAATCCTTAACAATTTAAATTACTTACTTTTGTATATTTCCTTTTCGTTTTATTCATGATCGATGCGTCCCAGAATATATCCTTTTCGTTTATTCATGATCGATGCGTCCCAGAAGAATTAAGAGTAAGCGCAGCAAGAGAGTTACAGAAAAATAGAGAGAGAAAGTACTGGTGCTTGAAGCAATGAACAGGGTTGGTGGTAAGACAAACATAGTAAAGGTAAGTGTTGTTTCAGTTGTTGATTCCAAAAACTACCTCTGTTATCTAAATGTTTAGATCAGTTGTATTCCAGTGAAGCTTTAAATAAACATTCAAGCTTAAAAGCCAACTTTATTCACTGTTCAAGAATTTTGGCTGTGTTTTTTAGAATTTATTTGTCCTCTAAGAAATAGTATTCAGGAAAATTGTCAGGTTTCTTATTAGAAGAACCTTTTGAGGCTGTCACAGGAACAATGGTTTGACCAAATTTGTTATAAGTGGTAAATTCCTTGCAATTGAAAGTGTCTACAATGGCTTAACTTCTAATGATTGAAATGGTAGAACAGTGTTTTTATTAGTACATGATTCATTTATAACCTGAGAAGTACTGTACAAGTTCTAGAATAAGGTGCATCTGGCTTAATAGTGAACTATTCTTTTCCGCAGATGAATTGATAGCTAAACAGCACATGTATCTTTCAAAATATAGAGTGACCTGGATTGGTAGCCAGTATTTTATTTGTTTATATGAGTAAAAAAATATATTGGACGGAAACATTTCACGGAAATATCCTAAGAGCAGAATCTGAAGATGACGGTTCCAAAAAAATCAAAAGAGGTTTAATGAAATAAAAAAAAATCCCGGAGATATCCTAAGAGCAGCATTGGAAGATGACGGATCCAAAGGCTTTCAAAAGAGGTATATTGGTAAGTAGATCAATATTTGAATACAAACTAAAAGAAATCTAAGTGATCCATGGCTTTTACCTTTGACAGTTTCAAACACCAGGCTCTTTCTGAAATCAGTGCAGAGTTAAAAGATAAAGCAGATTTTAAGGAATTTACCTGTTGTAAAAACAGCTTGGACATACACACAAAAATATGGAAATTATCTGGCGCGTTTTCACGTGCCTTGTAGGAAGATAGTGGCAATAAAATGCCTTATACCTCTTGCTGCTCTCTTTTATCAAAACTAGTACTAAAATTCTCCGATGAATATTTAATACTTTTTTGCCAATACAAAGAATGATTAACTATGTCGGTTACCTTTTCTACTTTAATGAAAGAGAACACTACATCTGAAGACAGAATTGACTAAGAAAGCAAACAGCTGAACAAAGTGTTACTGTTAAGGAATCAAAGCACTGACAGTACTTGTGAGGGCGTTTGTTTGAAAGGAATTATGAATTCTTCGGTTTTAAGACTTAAGTACCCAAATCCAAATCAAGCATCAAAAGCAATGTCTGTTTTAGCATCATGCATTAATGTGCACATCAAGTTCTTTTACGTGTACATGGTCGGGTCAGTGAGCACGTACTCTGACGAAAATTAACTTCATAAGACTTTTTTTTACTATTCTATCACTCAGTCTCACTTTCGTTTTTTTTTTTTAATTTTGACGGCTTTTGCACCAGAAGAGAATTTTGCGCATGGAACTTTTTTCCATATACGATAATGAGCATTACAACATAGTTTTAACCTGTAAGTTTTCAGTAGAGTTGCCCTAGCATGCTATAACACTTGAGTGAGGCTTGAGCATGACTTGAAAGGATGCAGAAATTTAGACGTGAACTTTTGTTTAACCATGTACTCATTCGAATATCATCAATTTCAAAAATATTTGATAGCGAGAAAGGAAGGAAGATAAACAAAGAAACAGTCATTTGTATTGCAAATCACATTTACCTGTATCCTACGAAATGAAATGTGGAGGTAAAGCAAGGTCATGAAACCCTTAATCATAACAGTTTTGTCTTATGAATTTGTTGTGCGAACAAAATATAAAAGTCAAATTCAATATACGAAAATCACATGAATAAACAGTTATGTTTCTCTTTTCTTTTCTTCGTTCTTTTTTGTTCTTTTTTCTTACACTTTTTGTTTTTTCTTATTTTTCTCTTTCTTTCATGGACTCTTTCTTTTGTTCTCTTGTTTGCTTGTTTCTTCCTTCTTTTTCTTTTTTTGTTTCTTCATTTGTTCTATATTTCCTTGTATTGTCATATTAAATTTTATGTTTAAAACAAATCAATTACTCAATTCATTTATTGATCCATCATCAGTCAAAGGAATGAATTAGTGTCAGATGCTGGCTTCAATTCAAACTGACTTATTTTATCCAGGCTTATATCTACTGAAGGAGTTCGTTGGCTACATATTTTATTCTATAATGTGCAGCTTGGCTGCGGTACTCCTTTAGAAACGAACGACAACTCATGAAAGCAAATCGTCTTGATTCCTGAGAAGCTTTTTAGAATCCTGAATACATTATAAGAGCGTGTTGAAACCTTGACAGACTGTAAGAGGCTCTTCAATCCTGAATACATTTTAAGAGGCTCTTGATTCCTGAATACAGTATAAGAGCGTGTTGAAACCTTGACAGACTATAAGAGGCTCTTCAATCCTGAATACATTTTAAGAAGCTCTTGATTTCTGAATACATTATAAAAGCGTGTTGAAACCTTGACAGACTATAAGAGGCTCTTCAATCCTGAATACATTTTAAGAGGCTCTTGATTCCTGAATACAGTATAAGAGCGTGTTGAAACCTTGACAGACTATAAGAGGCTCTTCTATCCTGAAAACATTTTAAGAGGCTCTTGATTCCTGAATACATTATAAAAGCGTGTTGAAACCTTGACAGACTATAAGAGGCTCTTCAATCCTGAATACATTTTAAGAGGCTCTTGATTCCTGAATACAGTATAAGAGCGTGTTGAAACCTTGACAGACTATAAGAGGCTCTTCTATCCTGAAAACATTTTAAGAGGCTCTTGATTCCTAAAATACATTATAAAAGCGTGTAGAACCCTTGACAGACTATAAGAGGCTCTACTATCCTGAAAACATTTTAAGAGGCTCTTGATTCCTGAATACATTATAAAAGCGTGTTGAAACCTTGACAAACTATAAGAGGCTCTTGATCACTGAATACATTATAAGAGCGTGTTGAAACCTTGACAGATTATATGAGTATCTTGATCCCTGAATAGATTATAAGAGCTTTTGATTTCTGAATACATTATAAGAGACTCTTGAAACTTTAATAGATTGTAAAAGGTTGCTGATGCCTGGATTGATTATTAGAGGTTCTTGAAACCTGGATATAAAATAAGAAATTCTTGAAACCTGTAAAGATTATTAAGAATTCTTGAAGCCTTAAAGCCTTGATAGATAATGAGAGGTTCTTGAAACCTTAATATATTCGAAGATGTTCTTGAAACCTGGATAGAATATAAGTGGCTCTTGAAACATGAATAGGTCGTAATAGGCTCTTGAAACCTGGATTTACTATTATTCTTCAATGCTTGATAGATAATTGGAGATTCTTGATACCTGAAAAGATTACGAGAGGGTTCTTGAAGCCTGTAAAGATTTTAAGAGTTTTTTGAAACCTCGATTGATTATTAGAGGTTCTCAAAACCTGAAAAAATTATTAGAGGTTTTTTAAAACCTGGATAGATTATAATAGGTTCTTGAAACATGAATAGATCATAAGAGGCTCTTGAAACCTCGACTGGTTATAAGAAGCTCTTGAAACCTGGATATTAATTATTACAGATTCTTCAAAACTTGATACATAATAAGAGGTTCTTGAAACCTGAATAGATTTTAAAAGGTTCTTGAAACTTGGATTGATTATTAGATGTTTTTGAAACTTGAATAGATTTTAAGACGTTCTTTACACCTGGATAGATTATAAGTGATTTTTTACACCTGTTTAGATTATAAGAGGTTCTTGAAACTTGGGTGTATTTAGTAAAAAGATATAGATTACGTGTATTGATATTTCTAATTTCAATGCAAATCAAAAATGTAACTTTATATTTAAATTTGTTATGTTTTAATGCCTGATACAGACCTTTTAATGTGTGTTTAAGTTGAGATAGTAACCATGCCAGTGTCACACTTTATTCTTTTTTATCTAATTGAGTTTATATATCGTCGGTACACTTTGCCCATATGACCGAAGCCTCCTAGAGAGTTAACTTATTTTAGGTTGTGGGGGAAGTGCAAGCTTTAGAAGGTATCCCATTCTAGAGACACTCTTTTTCCCCTTTACATGCTAAGTATATAAAACCTTAGTGTTATGTCTCATTAAAAATCCAATTAGTTGTGTTTGTGGAGGACCGGGGGATCAAACTTGCGACCCATTGATTATATATGTTGAGTATGTTGAACCAATTGAAATGTTGAAAAATTATGATAAAAATATTCATTCAAATACTCATTCAACACAGTAAATTTTCTAAAGTTGCATTTAATAGGAGAAAAACTTTACGAAACTGAGTTAACTAAAGTAGAACACAGTCATATTCCCTTTGTTACTACATTGTACATGTATATGAATATAAATCATGATGTTACTGTTAGCATTATGTGACCTAATGTTGTTTCATATCAATGGTTATATGTATCGTATGTATTAACGATGTACATGATGTACCTATTAAGTAAGTTTCCGTTCTGTTCTGGTTATAAATCTGATCTGCCTTTACTTTAAAATTCTGTTACTGACAAGGTTTGCACCAACACCAGACGATGATTGACTTCTGTAATAACCGGTTTGTTTTCATTTGCAGTTTAGTAAGAACTGGTACTCCATATCCTATTAATGTGAGATATAATATTTAAAATTTGACACCCTTTTCATCTTTTTCTGCGTAGCTGTATTAAAATCGATTTTGTACTACTATGTAACGATATATGCCAGAATTTTGTTTATAATCGAAAGTTAGAAGACCAACAACATCACAAAGAAGACCAGCAACATTACGGAGGTGAGTAAAAATCGTTCGCTAAATAAACGGCACACTGGAAAGTTTTTTTTGTTGTGTGTGTGTGTGTGTGTTGGTGAGCAGAGGGGGCGGGGTGTTACTCTTGTTTCAACGTATTTAGGGTCATATCTCGGCGGTCAGTCCACCTAACAAGTGTTCCTGGGTATTCAACCAGTTTAACTGACTGCTTCCTCACTTGAACCAGAGCTGAGAGACAAATGACCTTTTAACTCATTGTAAACCCTGTTCCAAAGCAGTTATTGTAGATTTTGGATTGCCCTTTTTAAACAGGAAATTCTAATCAAATCAGACTTCTAATCAAATTGATCAGCATTTTATTTTTTTGACAGAATTTGTATTTGTAATAGAAGAAATAGATCTATTATATAATTACATAGCAAGTCTAATTGAAATTAAAACAATTTTCCCTAAGTTAACTGCACTTGGATCGGGACTGAATTCACGCGTTGTGACCGTGCGACCTCATACACGCATCACGGGTTTCCTCCCCTTCTCCGAAAAGAAGGGGAAACAACTTGTTCGCAGTACGAACACCTAACCGATTATCACGTAATCCCCTTGGGAAATTTGTAGGGGATTAACATTCGGTTGGTACATCCTGACACATTTCAACAGTTTATGTATCGAGTCATAAATTACTTTTTGTTAATGAATTTTTCCATTGCAATAATCAAAATATTATAAAAAATGAAAATTTGTATTACATTTATACAGTTAAGTTATGTTTTTATTTTTGTTATCACTGATTAACTGTGTGCAGTTGCAATTTTATCAAATTCTCTTGTTCTATAACGTTTTAGTTACGTTTCTTGACACCTTTTTGTACAGAACCGGACATTCTGAAACCTTGAAAAGCAGCTATACACTTGTATCTCTACTGTAAAGTATGAAAGGGTATGAGTAGAAATTATTTAACATGAAAGCTATCTAGAAACGCCTGCCTCGTTAGTGGAATAGAAAGGATAAGATATTTTCTTTTTATCTCTTCAGAATCTTTTTTTTTTTTCGATTTATAATAACTTTTTAACTTCATGGCAGCAAGGATTCTTGTTTCGCCTGTAAGTAAGGAATCTTTTCGTGTTAAGACAAACACAAAAAGAAATATCTTCAAAAAGATGATCGGCGTAGAAACAGTGCAAAATTAATGCCCCATAAGTGTATAGCTTTCGGACATTGGCAAATACAGAACGCTCATAGCAATTGAATATCCCTTTTCCATAACAGTTAAGGCTGTAAACAAACATGTTGAGGTTCATACTTAAAGTGTCAAAATCATTTTGTACGAAACGGTACGAAGAATTGTAACTAAAACGTTCTAGAACAACAAAAGAAAAGTCAGGACTAGATATCGCGATGTGAACAACAAACTTTTTTACTGTGCAAGATTTAAAATGGTTTATAGTGATGAAGAATGCTTGCTTTATGTAGATGATTCAAAGTAGAGAAAGTGCCTTACAAGGTTTAGGTGTCCTAAACATGCTTTGATAATTGAAAAGTGTAGACAATATACTATTGCCAAGGAATGACGAGTTTGTCCGAGTTGCGAAATTTGCAATGAGGACAAGCTACATTTCGTATAAGTATGCCTATGTTCTTTATATAAAGCTGCCTGCGTTACCTTAATCTATACACCCACAGACGCGTTCAAAAACTCTGTGACATATGTCTACAAACGATAAAAAATTGTTCGTACTAGTACAGTATTTTTAAACTTTACTCGGAACAAGAGTAATTTAGGTCTTTGCTCAGAAAGAGAGAGAGATCAAATATTTGTTTAAATTTAGTAAGTAATGTATATTTATTATAACTATGTGTTTCAGTAAAAAATGCATATTTATTATAACTATGTGTTTCAGTAGATAATACATTGTATGTTTGTGAAATACGTCTTTGTTAACTATAGGTCTTGCAATGTTCAACCACATGAATATTGTAATTGAATACAAATGTATGAAGTTTTAACTGTGTATGGACATGACACTTTTCGTACCATAAACTGTCTTGCAATTTAAGATTTCGGTGTGAAATGTTTAATCGGGGTCAAATGTATCGGTGCAGGTACAATCCTTAACAATTTAAATTACTTACTTATCTTTATATCCTTTTCGTTTATTCATTATCGATGCGTCCCAGAATATATCCTTTTCGTTTATTCATGATCGATGCGTCCCAGAAGAATTAAGAGTAAGTGAAGCAAGAGAGTTACAGAAAAATAGAGTGAGAAAGTACTGGTGCTTGAAGCAATGAATAGGGTTGGTGGTAAGACAATCATAGTAAAGGTAAGTGTTGTTTCAGTTGTTGATTCCAAAAACTACCTCTGTTATCTAAATGTTTAGATCTGTTGTAGTCTAGTGAAGCCTTTAATAACCTTAATGTTTCGCATTCAAGCTCAAAAGTCAACTTTAATCATTGTTCAAGAAATTTGGCTGTGTTTTTTAGAATATATTTGTCCTCTTAGAAATAGTATTCAGGAAAATTGTCAGGTTTCTTATTAGAAGAACCTTTTGAGGCTGTCACAGGAACAATGGTTTGACCAGATTTGTTATTAGTGTTTAATTCCTTGCAATTAAAAGTATCTACAATGGCTTAACTTCTAATGATTGAAATGGTAGAACAGTGCTTTTATTAGTACATGATTCATAGTTAACCTGAGAGGTACTGTACATGTGTTAGTATAAAGTGCATCTGGCTTAATAGTGAACTATTCTTTTCTGCAGATGAATTGATAGCTAAACAGCACGTGTATCTTTCTAAATGTAGAGTGACCAGGATTGGTAGCCAGTAATTTATTTGTTGATATAAGTTAAAAAAGTTTGTTGGAAGGAAACATTTCCTGGATTTATCCTAAGATCAGAATCTGAAGATGACGGTTCCAAAAAAGTTGAAAAACGTTTAATGAAATAAAAAAATCCCGGAAATATCCTAAGAGCAGCATTGGAAGATGCCGGCTCCAAAAGCTTTTCAAAAGAGGTATATATGAAGGAAATAGTTTCCGGAGTTATCATAAAGGCAGCACTGGAAGATGACGGCTCCAAAAGCTTTCGAAAGAGGTATATATGAAGGAAATATTTCCCGGAAATATCGTTAGAGCAATATTGAAAGATGACGGATCCAAAAGCTTTCAAAAGAGGTATATATGAAGGAAAGAGTTCCCGGAGATATCCTAAGAGCAGCATTAAAAGAGTCCCAAAAGCTTTCAAAAGAGGTATATATGAAGGAAATATTTCCCGGATATATCTTAAGAGCAACATTGGAAGATGCCGGCTCCAAAAGCTTTTCAAAAGAGGTATATATGAAGGAAATAGTTTCCGGAGTTATCATAAAGGCAGCACTGGAAGATGACGGCTCCAAAAGCTTTCGAAAGAGGTATATAGAAGGAAATATTTCCCGGAAATATCGTTAGAGCAATATTGAAAGATGACGGATCCAAAAACTTTCAAAAGAGGTATATATGAAGGAAAGAGTTCCCGGAGATATCCTAAGAGCAGCATTAAAAGAGTCCCAAAAGCTTTCAAAAGAGGTATATATGAAGGAAATATTTCCCGGATATATCTTAAGAGCAACATTGGAAGATGCCGGCTCCAAAAGCTTTTCAAAAGAGGTATATATGAAGGAAATAGTTTCCGGAGTTATCATAAAGGCAGCATTGGAAGATGACGGCTCCAAAAGCTTTCAAAAGAGGTATATATGAAGGAAATATTTCCCGGAAATATCGTTAAAGCAATATTGAAAGATTACGGATCCAAAAGCTTTCAAAAGAGGTATATATGAAGGAAATATTTCCCGGAAATATCGTTAGAGCAATATTGAAAGATGACGGATCCAAAAGCTTTCAAAAGAGGTATATATGAAGGAAAGAGTTCCCGGAGATATCCTAAGAGCAGCATTAAAAGAGTCCCAAAAGCTTTCAAAAGAGGTATATATGAAGGAAATAGTTTCCGGAGATATCCTAAGAGCAACATTGGAAGATAACTGCTCCAAAAGCTTTCAAAAGAGGTATATTGGAAGGTAGATATATATTTGAATACAAAGTAAATGAACAGCACAATAGTTGTGATCTATGGCTATTACCTTTGACAGTTTCAAACACCAGGCTTTTTCTGAAATCAATGCAGAGTTAAAAGATAAAGTAGATTTTAAGGAATTTACCTGTTGTAAAAACAGCTTGGAAATATACACGAAATATGGAAATTAATTGGCGCGTTTTCACGTGTTTAGTAGGAAGGTAGTGTTAATAAAACTTGCCTTATACCTTCTGTATCTGCATCGCTGCTCTCTTTTATCAAAACTAGTACTAAAATTCTCCGATGAATATTTAATACTTTTTTGCCAATACATGGAATGATTAACTATGTCGATTACTTTTTCTACTTTAATGAAAGAGAACACTTCATCTGAAGACATAATTGACTGAGAAAGCAAACAGCTGAACAAAGTGTTACTGTTAAGGAATCAAAGCACTGAAGGTACTTGTGAGGGCGTTTGTTTGAAAGGAATTATGAATTCTTCGGTTTTAAGACTTAAGTACCCCAAATCCAAATCAAGCATCAAAAGCAATGTCTGTTTCAGCATCATGCATTAATGCGCACATCAAGTTCTTTTACATATACATGATCGGGTCAGTGATCACGTACTCGGACGAAAATTAACTTTATAAGACTAAATTTTTAATATTCTGTCACTCAGTCACATTTTCTTTTTTAATTTTGACGGTTTTTGCACCAGAAGAGAATTTTGCGCATGAAACTTTGTTCCATATACGATAATGAGCATTACAACATAGTTTTAACCTGTAAGTTTTCAGTAGAGTTGCCCTAGCATGCTATAACACGTGAGTGAGGCTTGAACATGACTTGAAAGGATGCAGAAATTTAGACGTGAACTTTTGTTTCACCATGCACTCATTCGAATATCATCAATTTCAAAAATATTTGATAGCGAGAAAGGAAGGAAGCTAAACAAAGAAACAGTCATTTGTATTGCAAGTCACATTTACCTGTATCCTAAGAAATGAAATGTGGAGGTAAAGCAAGGTCATGAAACCCTTAATCATAACAGTTTTATCTTATAAATTTGTTGTGCGAACTAAATATATTAGTCATATTCAAAACACAAAAATCACATGAATAAACAGTTGTGTTTCTCTTTTCTTTTATTCGTTCTTTTTTGTTCTTTTTTCTTTCACTTTTTGTTTTTTATTACTTTTCTCTTCCTTTTATTGACTCTTTCTTTTGTTCTCTTGTTTGCTTGTTTCTTTCTTTTTTCCTTTGTTTTTTCATTTGTTCTATATTTCCTTGTATTGTCATATTAAATTTTATGTTTAAAAGAAATCAATTACTCAATTTATTTATTGATCCATTCATCAGTCAATGGAATGAATTAGTGTCAGATGCTGGCTTCAGTTCAAACTGACTTATTTTATTCAGGCTTATCTACTGAAGGAGTTCGTTGGCTCTATATTTTATTTCTATAATGTGCAGCTTGGCTGCGGTACTCCTTTACAAACGAACGACAACTCATGAAAGCAAATCGTCTTGATTCCTGAGAATCTTTTTAGAATCCTGAATACATTTATAAGAGCGTGTTGAAACCTTGACAGACTATAAGAGACTCTTCAATCCTGAATACATTTTAAGAGGCTCTTGATTCCTGAATACATTATAAGAGCGTGTTGAAACCTTGACAAACTATAAGAGGCTCTTGATGCCTGAATATATTATGAGAGCGTGTTGAAACCTTGACAGATTATAAGAGTATCTTGATCCCTGAAAAGATTATAAGAGGCTTTTGATTTCTGAATACATTATAAGAGACTCTTAAAAATTGAATAGATTGTAAAAGGTTGCTGATACCTGGATTGATTATTAGAGGTTCTTGGAACCCGGATATAAAATAAGAAGTTCTTGAAACCTGTAAAGATTTCCTAAGGATTCTTGAAGCCTTAAAGCCTTGATAGATAATAAGAGGTTCTTGAAACCTGGATAGAATATAAGTGGTTCTTTAAACCTGAATAGATCGTAAGAGGCTCTTTAAACCTGGATATATTATTATTCTTCAAAGCTTGATACATAATAAGAGATTTTTGAAACATGAAAAGATTATGAGAGGGTTCTTGAAACCTGTATAGATTTTAAGAGTTTTTTGAAACCAGGGATTGATTATTAGAGGTTCTCGAAACCTGAAAAGATTATTAGAGGTTTTTTAAAACCTGGATAGATTATAATAGGTTCTTGAAACATGAATAAATCATAAGAGGCTCTTGAAACCTCGACTGGTTATAAGAAGCTCTTGAAACCTGGATATAAATTATTACAGATTCTTCAAAACTTGATACATAATAAGAGGTTCTTGAAACCTGAATAGATTTTAAAAGGTTCTTGAAACTTGGATCGATTATTAGATGTTCTTGAAACTTGAATAGGTTTTAAGACGTTCTTTACACCTGGATAGATTATAAGTGATTTTTACACCTGTTTAGATTATAAGAGGTTCTTGAAACTTGGATGTATTTAATAAAAAGATATAGATTGCGTGTATTGATATTTCTGATTTCAATGAAAATCAAAAATGTAACTTGATATTTAAATTTTACTTCTTATGTTTTAATGCCTGGTACAGAATTTTAATGTGTTTTTAAGTTGAGACAATAACCGTGCCAGTGTTACATTTTTTTTTATCTAATTGAGTTTATATATCGTCGGTATACTTTGCCCATATGACCGAAGTCTCCTAAGGAGTTAACTTATTTTAGCTTGTGGGTGAAGTGCAAGCTTTAGAAGGTATCTCATTCTTTTTTTCCTTTACATGCGAAGTGTATAGAACCTTAGTCTTATGTCTCATTGAAAATCTAATTAGTTGTGTTTGTGGAGGACCGGGCGATCAAACTCGCGACCCATTGATTATATATGTTGAGTATGTTGAACCAATTCAAAATGTTGAAAAAAATATGATAAATTCTCTTTCAACTCAGTAAATTTTCTGAAGTTGTATTTAATAGGAGAAATACTTTACTAAACTGAATTAACTAAAATAGAGCCGAGTCATCCTCCATTTGTTGCTCCATTGTACATGTATATGAATATAAATTCTGATGTTACTGTTAGCATTATGTGACCTAATGTTGTTTCATATCAATGGTTATATGTATCGTATGTATTATCGATGTACATGATGCACCAATCATGTTCTGATTAGAAATCTAATCTGCATCTGCTTTAAAATTCTGTTACTGACAAGGTTTGCACCAACACCAGACGAGGGTTTACTTCTGTAATAACAGACTTGTTTTCATTTGCATTTAAGTCAGAATTGGTTCTCCCTAGTCTCTTGATGAGAAATAAAATATTTAAAATTTGACACCCTTTTCATCTTTTTTCTACGTAGCTGTATTAAAATCGATTTTGTACTACTATGTAACGATATATGCCAGAATTTTGTTTATAATCGAAACTCAGAAGACCAGCAACATCACGGAGGTGAGTAAAAATTGTTCGCTGAATAAACAGCACACTGGAAAGTGCGCAGAAACAAAGGCGAATAAGCGATTCACGGAAAGAAACCTGCTTGTCCGTGAAAAGGAAGTCTGTTGTGGCCGGTTACAATTCAAAGTTTTACCTCGAAAACTTCGCAGTTCTGTGGGGCATGAATAGTATAGATAGAATAGAATAGAATAGTACTGACTTACGCAGAATTTTAGTCCGCATATGACAAGCTATGTATACAGAAGTAAAAAGCAGCATACTAAAAAGCATTCTTGAAAAAAAATTGAACTTACCGAGGGCTTTTTGCAGGCATTAATCGTGCATCGAAACTAATAGCCCTAGGTTGTTGTTTTTGGTGTGTGTGTGTGTGTTGGTGAGCAGAGAAGGCGGGACGTTACACTAGTTTCAACGTATTTAGGGTCATATCTCGGCGGTCAGTCCACCTAACAAGTGTTCCTGGGTATTCAACCAGTTTAACTGACTGCTTCCTCATTTGAACCAGAGGTGAGGGACAAATGACCTTTTAACTCATTGTAAGAGATCATTTATCTCGAAGAAATTAAACCTTGTTCCAAAGCAGTCATTGTAGATTTTGGACTGCCTTTTTTAATTAGCAAATAATGGCAGACTTCAAATCAAATTGATCAGCATTTTATTTTTTGACAGAATTTGTATTTGAAGAAATAGATCTATTATATAATTACAAAGCATTTTCAGAAGAGTTGAAATGGTACTAGTTTTAGAACAAGTGTAAAATGAAATTAAAACAATTTTCCCTAAGTACACTGCACTTGGACCGGGACTGAATTCACGCGATGTGACCGTGCGACATCATACACGCATCACTGGTTTCCTCCCCTTCTCCGAAAAGAAGGGGAAACAACTTGTTCGCAGTACGAACACCTTAACCGATTATCACGTAATCCCCTTGGGAAATTTCTAGGGGATTAACATTCGGTAGGTACATCCTGACACATTTCAACAGTTTATATATCGAGTCATTAATTACTTTTTGTAAATTAATTTATCCATTGTAATAATCAAAATATTATAAAAAAAGAAAATTTGTATTACATTTATACAGTTTAGTTATGTTTTTATTTTTGTTATCACTGATTAAATGAGTGCAGTTGCAATTTTATCAATTTCTCGTTTTGGTTACGTTTCTTCACACCTTTTTGTACAGAACCGGACATTCTGACACCTTGAAAAGCAGCTATACATGTATCTCTTCTGTAAACCATGAAAGGATATGAATGGAAATTATTTAACATGAAAGCTATCTAGAAATACATGCCTCGTTAGTGGAATAGAAAGGATAAGATATTTTCTTTTTATCTGTTCAGAATCTTTTTTTTTCGATTTCTAATAACTTTTGAACGAAAGAAAATCTAAGTTATAACTTAATGGCAGCAAGGATTCTTGTTTCGCCTGTAAGTAAGGAATCTTTTCGTGTTAAGACAAACACAACAAGAAATATCTTCAAAAAGATGATCGGCGTAGAAACAGTACAAAATTAATGCCCCATAAATGTATAGCTTTCGGACATTTGCAAATTCAAAACGGGCATAGCAATCGAATATCCCTTTTCCATAACAGTTAAGACTGTAAACAAAAATGTTGAGTTTCATACTTAAAGTGTCAATATCATTTTGTACGAAACGGTATGAAAAAACGTAACTAAAACGTTCGAGAACAACAAGAGAAAGTGATGAAATTGCAATCGCCCTCATTTAATCAGTAAAGAGAAAGCCAGGACTAGATATCGCGATGTGAACAACAAAGGTTTTACTGTGCAAGATTTAAAATGGTTTATACTTGATAGTGATGAAGAATTCTTGCTTTATGTAGATGTTTCAAAGTAGAGAAAGTGTCTTACAAGCTTTAGGTGTCCTAAAAATGCTTTGATAATTGAAAAGTGTAGACAATATACCATTGCCAAGGAATGTCGTGTTTGTCCGTGTTGCGAAATTTGCATTGAGCACAAGCTACATTTCGTATTAGTATGCTTATGTTATATATATAAAGCTGCCTTAATCTATACACCCACAAAACTCTGTGACATATGTCTTCAAACGATAAAAATATTGTTTGTACTAGAGCAGTGTTTTTAAACTTTACTCCGAACGAGAGTAATTTAGGTCTTTGCTCAGAAAGAGAGAGAGAGAGATCAAATATTTGTTTAAGTTTAGTAAGTAATGTATATTTATTAAAACTATGTGTTTCAGTAGATAATGCATTGTATGTTTGTGAAATAGGTCTTTGTTAACTACGAAGTATAGATCTTGCAATGTTCAACCACATGAATATTGTAATTGAATACAAATGTATGAAGTTTTAACTGTGTATGTACATGACACTTTTCGTACCATAAACTGTCTTGCAATTTAAAATTTCGGTGTGAAATGTTTAATCGGGGTCAAATGTATCGGTGCAGGTACAATCCTTAACAATTTAAATTACTTACTTATCTATATCCCTTTCGTTTATTCATTATCGATGCGTCCCAGAATATATGCTTTTCCTTTATTCATGGTCGATGCGTCCCAGAAGAATTAAGAGTAAGTGCAGCAAGACAGTTACAGAAAAATAGAGAGAGACAGTACTAGTGCTTGAAGCAATGGACAGGGTTGGTGGTAAGACAAACATAGTAAAGGTAAGGGTTGTTTCAGTTGTTGATTCCAAAACCTACCTCTGTTATCTAAATGTTTAGATCAGTTGTATTCCAGTGAAGCTTTTAATAAACCTTCAAGCTTAAAAGCCAATTTTAATCATTGTTTAAGAAATTTGGCTGTGTCTTTTAGAATATATTTGTCCTCTTAGAAATAGTATTCAGGAAAATTGTCAGGTTTCTTATAAGAAGAACCTTCTGAGGCTGTCACAAAAGCAATGGTTTGACCAGACTTGTTATTAGTGGTAGATTCCTTGCAATTGAAAGTGTCTACATTGTCTTAACTTCTAATGATTGAAATGGTAGAACAGTGTTTTTTAGTACATGATTCATGTATAATCTGAGAAGTACTGTACAAGTTCTAGTATAAGGTGAATATGACTTAATAGTGAAGTATTCTTTTCTGCAGATGAATTGACAGCTAAACAGCACATGTATCTTTCTAAATATAGAGTGACCTGGATTGGTAGCCAGTGTTTTATTTGTTAATATCAGTAAAAACGTATATTGGAAGGAAACATTTCCTGGATTTATCCTTAGAGTAGAATCTGAAGTTGACGGTTCAAAAACATTTCGAGAGAGGTTTAATGAAATAAAAAATTCCCGGAAATATCCTAAGAGCAGAATTGGAAGATGACTGCTGCAAAAGCTTTCAAAAGAGGTATATTGGAAGGTATATATATATTTGAATACAAACTAAAAGAACTGCACATTAGTTATGACCCATGGCTTTTACCTTGGACAGTTTCAAACACCAGGCTCTTTCTGAAATCAATGCGGAGTTAAAACATAAAATGAATTTTAAGGAATTTACCTGTTGTAAAACAGCTTGGACATAAACACGAAATATGGAAATTAATTGGCGCGTTTTCACGTGCCTAGTAGGAAGATAGTGTCAATAAAATGCCTTATACCTCCTGTATCTGCATTGCCGCTCTCCTTTATCAAAACTAGTACTAAAATTCTCCGATGAATATTTAATACTTTCTTGCCAATACAGGGACTGATTAACTATGTCGATTACCTTTTCTACTTTAATGAAAGAGAACACTACATCTGAAGACATTATTGACTAAGAAAGCAAACAGCTGAACAAAGCGTTACTGTTAAGGAATCAAAGCACTGACAGTACTTGTGAGGGCGTTTGTTTGAAAGGAATTATGAATTCTTTGGTTTTAAGACTTATGTACCCCAAATCCAAATCAAGCATCAAAAGCAATGTCTGTTTTAGCATCATGTATTAATGCGCACATCAAGTTCTTTTACATATAGATGATCGGGTCAGTGATCACGTACTCGGACGAAAATTAACTTCATAAGACTATATTTTTACCATTCTATCACTCAGTCTCACTTTCTTTTTTAATTTTGACGGCTTTTGCAACAGAAGAGAATTTTGCGCATGGAACTTTTTTCCGTATACGATAATGAGCATTACAACATAGTTTTAACCTGTAAGTTTTCAGCAGAGTTGCCCTAGTATGCTATAACACTTGAGTGAGACTTGAACATAACTTGAAGGTTATGCATGTTTACATGCGAGTGATGCAGAAATTAGATGTGAACTTTTGTTTAACCATGTACTCATTCGAATATCATCAATTTCAAAAATATTTGATAGCGAGAAAGGAAGGAAGATAAACAAAGAAACAGTCATTTGTATTGCAAATCACATTTTTCTGTATCCTACGAAATGAAATGTGGAGGTAAAGCAAGGTCATGAAACCCTTAATCATAACAGTTTTTATCTTATGAATTTGTTGTGCGAACAAAATATAAAAGTCAAATTCAATATACAAAAATCACATGAATAAACAGTTATGTTTCTCTTTTCTTTTCTTCGTTCTTTTTTGTTCTTTTTTCTTACACTTTTTGTTTTTTCTTATTTTTCTCTTTCTTTCATGGACTCTTTCTTTTGTTCTCTTGTTTGCTTGTTTCTTCCTTCTTTTTCTTTTTTTGTTTCTTCATTTGTTCTATATTTCCTTGTATTGTAATATTAAATTTTATGTTTAAAACAAATCAATTACTCAATTCATTTATTGATCCATTCATCAGTCAAAGGAATGAATTAGTGTCAGATGCTGGCTTCAGTTCAAACTGACTTATTTTATCCAGGTTTATCTACTTAAGGAGTTCGTTGGCTCTATATTTTATTTCTATAATGTGCAGCTTGGCTGCGGTACTCCTTAACAAAAGAACGACAACTCATGAAAGCAAATCGTCTTGATTCCTGAGAAGCTTTTTAGAATCCTGAATACATTATAAGAGCGTGTTGAAACCTTGGCAGACTATAAGAGGCTCTTCAATCCTGAATACATTTTAAGAGGCTCTTGATTCCTCAATACATTATAAGAGCGTGTTGAAACCTTGACAAACTATAAGAGGCTCTTGATGCCTGAATACATTATTAGAGCATGTTGAAACCTTGACAGATTATAAGAGTTTCTTGATTTCTGAATACATTATAAGAGACTCATGAAACTTGAATAGATTGTAAAAGGTTGCTGATACCTGGATTGATTATTAGAGGTTCTTGAAACCTGGATAGAATATAAGTGGCTCTTAAAACCTGAATAGATCGTATGAGGCTCTTGAAACCTGGATATATTATTATTCTTCAAAGCTTGATAGATAATAGGAGATTCTTGAAACCTGAAAAGATTATGAGAGGGTTCTTGAAACCTGTATAGATTTTAAGAGTTTTTTGAAACCTGGATTGATTATGAGAGGTTCTCAAAACCTGAAAAGATTATTAGAGGTTTTTTAAAACCTGGATAGATTATAATAGGTTCTTGAAACATGAATAGATCATAAGAGGCTCTTGAAACCTCGACTGGTTATAAGAAGCTCTTGAAACCTGGATATAAATTATTACAGATTCTTCAAAACTTGATAAATAATAGAGGTTCTTGAAACCTCAATAGATTTTAAAAGGTTCTTGAAACTTGGATTGGTTATTAGATGTTCTTGAAACTTGAATAGATTTTAAGACGTTCTTTACACCTGGATAGATTATAAGTGATTTTTTACACCTGTTTAGATTATAAGAGGTTCTTGAAACTTGAATGTATTTAATAAAAAGATATAGATTACGTATATTGATATTTCTGATTTCAATGAAAATCAAAAATGTAACTTAAAGAGGCTGTACTCCACATTTGGCATATATATATTTTTTTTCATAAATTATATATTTAGATGCCGTGAGATTATAACAACATAATATTTTACTTCAAAACTGATTATTAAAGTCAAAATAGAATAAAAAAAATATTTTCGCTCCAGCCTGATTTGAACTCTGGACCCTCATGTTAACAAAATATTTCCAACGCTTTTACTGTCACCACCATTGCCGCATGTGAATCACATAACCAGTCGATTTCTAACCATGTTGAAATTAATTCTAAAATTCCATAGGCACCATGTAAGTGAAAATATCTCGGATAATCACCTGTTTTCGCGACCCCGACGTATTTTTACTTTTTGTTTAGAGAAATCTGCGTCCTGGAGACACAGCAACCTTACAAAATTTAATTTATTGATTAAGATGAATGGTCAAGATTTGATCATTTGTACCAGTTATTTTTCTTTGTCATTGAGAAAGTTTCTTTTCCTCTTGAAAATTGCTGTCATTCATTGCCTTCAAAAGATGGACACAGTTCAACTTCAACTTATTACTGCTGAAAGTCCATACTGACTGTACTAGGCAGTTTCTGTTGAAAGTTTTCATAAGACCATAAAGGTTTTCTTCCTTCTAAATACATGTATCTGTATAGTTTTTGTTTCTTTTTTTCTAGATATGATGACAGAAAAAAACTATTTATTTATAATTCTAACTCAAAAACTGATTTTGGGACAACTTTGTTTTGCCATGGTCAGTTGTCCCAAACTCATACTCAGAAAAATTTGTAGACCTTTTGATTATATTATTATGCACCTATTTATGATTATTTATTAAAGATGGTGAAAGATATTAAAAATATGTTAATACTTAACACCTTTTGTTTGTTTAAACTCCCATTAAACTTACCCCAAAATGATTCATTTCATTGTAAGGATTAAAAAAATTTCGACATGCGGGAAGGGGGATTACCCCCTCCCGCACCCACCCCCTCACAGTTGCGCCTGGAAAATTCTCTGGGGAAGGCCCAGGTGATATTACAGATATTTACTTTAAATCTTATACGATATAGTTATACCGTCGCGATACGGTATAGCACTTTGAAAGGAAAAAAATCAATTTATAATGTAATTATTTGACTTATTTTTTGTCAGTATGTTATTTTTTAAGCATTGGTCATAAATATTACAACAAATTTACAATACAAGAAAACTTTCTTTTTTTGTCATCTGGAGCACAGCCCCTTTAATATTTAAATTTTACTTCTTATGTTTCAATGCCTGATACAGACCTTTTAATGTGTGTTTAAGTTGAGACAGTAACCGTGCCAGTGTCACACTTTTATCTTTTTTTTTTTATCTAATTGAGTTTCTATATCGTCGGTACACGTTGCCCATATGACCGAAGCCTCCTAAGGTGTTTAGTTTTTTTAGGTTGTGGGGGAAGTGCAAACTTTAGAAAGTATCCCATTCTAGAGACACTCTTTTTTTCCTTTACATGCTAAGTGTATAAAACCTTAGTCTTATGTCTCATTAAAAATCCCATTAGTTGTGTTTGTGGAGGACAGGGGGATCAAACTCACGACCCATTGATTATATATGTTGAGTATGTTGAACCAATTGAAATGTTGAAAAGTTATGATAAAAAAATTCTCATTCAACTCAGTAAATTTTCTGAAGTTGCATTTAGTAGGAGAAATACTTTACTAAACTGAATTAACTAAAATAGAACACAGTCATCCTCCATTTGTTGCTCCATTGTACATGTATATGAATATAAATTCTGATGTAACTGTTAGCATATATGACCTTATGTTGTTTCATATCAATGGTTATATGTATCGTATGTATTAACGATGTACATGATGTACAAATTAGGTAAGTTTCTGTTCTGTTCTGATTACAAATCTGATCTGCATCTACTTTAAAATTCTGTTACTGAGACAAGGATTGACTTCTGTAATAACAGGCTTGTTTTCATTTGCATTTAAGTCAGAATTGGTTCTCCCTAGTCTCTTGATGTGAAATAAAATATTTAAAATTTGACACCCTTTTCATCTTTTTTCTGCGCAGCTGTATTAAAATCGATTTTGTACTACTAGGTAACGATATATGCCAGAATTTTGTTTATAATCAAAACTCAGGAGACCAGCAACATCACGGAGGTGAGTAAAAATTGTTCGATGAATAAACGGCACACCGGAAAGTGCGCAGAAACAAGGGCGGTTAGGCGATTCACGGAAGGAAACCTGCTTGTCCGTGAAAAGGAAGTCTGAAAAATGTTGTGGCCGGTTACAATTCAAAGGTTTACCTCTAAAAACTTCGCAATTCTGTGGGGCATGAATAGTATAGATAGAATAGAATAGTACTGACTTACGCAGAATTTTAGTCCGGATATGACAAGCTATGTATACAGAAGTAAAAAGCAGTATACTAAAAAGCATTCTTGAAAAATTTTAAGTTACCGAGGACTTTTTGGCGGCATTAATCGTGCATCGAAACT
Source organism: Cyclina sinensis (assembly GCA_012932295.1). Lineage (NCBI taxonomy): Eukaryota > Metazoa > Mollusca > Bivalvia > Venerida > Veneridae > Cyclina > Cyclina sinensis. Next base: position 33,620,475 of record JAAONU010000007.1, on the reverse strand, counting down.
AAGAGCCTTACGTTTTTTTGGCGTGTGTGTGTTGGTGAGCAGAGGCGGCGGGATGTTACACTAGTTTCAACGTATTTAGGGACATATCTCGGCGATCAGTCCACCTAACAAGTGTTCCTGTGTATTCAACCAGTTTAATTGACTGCTTCCTCACTTGAACCAGAGGTGAGGGACAAATGACCTTTTAACTCATTGTAAGAGATCATTTATCTCTGAGAAATTAAACCCTGTTCCAAAGCAGTTATTGTAGATTTTGGACAGCCTTTTTTAAACAGCAAATAATGACAGACTTCAAATCAAATTGATCAGCATTTTATTTTTTTGACAGAATTTGTATTTGCATTTGAAGAAATACATCTAATATATAATTACAAAGCATTTTCAGAAGAGCTGAACTGGTACTAGTTTTAGAACAAGTGTAAAATGAAATTAAAACAATTTTCCCTAAGTAAACTGCACTTGGACCGGGACTGAATTCACGCGATGTGACCGTGCGACGTCATACACGCATCACTGGTTTCCTCCCCTTCTCAAAAAAGAAGGGGAAACAACTTGTTCGCAGTACGAACACCTAACCGATTATCACGTAATCCCCTTTGGAAATTTGTAGGGGATTAACATTCGGTAGGTACATCCTGACACATTTCAACATTTTATGTATCGAGTCATAAATTACTTTTTGTTAATAAATCTATACATGAAAATAATCAAAATATTACAAAAAAATGAAAATTTGTATTACATTTATACAGTTAAGTTATGTTTTTATTTTTGTTATCACTGATTAACTGAGTGCAATTGCAATTTTATCAATTTCTCTTGTTCTATAACGTTTTGTTTACGTTTCTTGACACCTTTTTGTACAGAACCGCACATTCTGAAACCTTGAAAAACAGCTATACATGTATCTCTACTGTAAACCATGAAAGGATATGAGTAGAAATTATTTAACATGAAAGCTATCTAGAAATGCATGCCTCGTTAGTGGAATAGAAAGGATAAGATATTTTCTTTTTATCTGTTCAGAATCTTTTTTTTTAGATTTATTAATAACTTTTGAACGAAAGAAAATCTAAGTTATAACTTCATGGCAGCAAGGATTCTTGTTTCGCCTGTAAGTAAGAATCTTTTCGTGTTAAGACAAACACAACAAGAAATATCTTCAAAAAGATGATCGGCGTAGAAACAGTACAAAATTAATGCCCCATAAGTGTATAGCTTTCGGACATTGGCAAATACAGAACGCTCATAGCAATCGAATATCCCTTTTCCATAACAGTTAAGGCAGTAAACAAAAATGTTGAGGTTCATACTTAAAGTGTCAATATCATTTTGTACGAAACGGTATGAAAAACCGTAACTAAAACGTTCGAGAACAACAAGAGAAAGTGATAAAATTGCAATCGCCCTCATTTAATCAGTGAAGAGAAAGCCAGGACTAGATATCGCGATGTGAACAACAAAGGTTTTTACTTTGCAAAATTTAAAATGGTTCATACTTTATAGTGATGAAAAATTCTTGCTTTATGTAGATGTTTCAAAGTAGAGAAAGTGTCTTACAAGCTTTAGGTGTCCTAAACATGCTTTGATAATTGAAAAGTGTAGACAATATACTATTGCCAAGGAATGTCGTGTTTGTCCGTGTTGCGAAATTTGCATTGAGCACAAGCTACATTTAGTATAAGTATGCCTATATTCTTTATATAAAGCTGCCTGCGTTACCTTAATCTATACACCCACAGACGCGTTCAATAACTCTGTGACATATGTCTTCAAACAATAAAAAAAATTGTTCGTACTATTGCAGTGTTTTAAAACTTTACTCGGAACGAGAGTAATTTAGGTCTTTGCTCAGAAAGAGAGAGATATCAAATATTTGTTTAAGTTTCGGTAAGTAATGTATATTCATTATTACTATGTGTTTCAGTAGATAATACATTGTATGTTTGTGAAATACGTCTTTGTTAACTATAGGTCTTGCAGTGTTCAACCACATGAATATTGTAACTGAATACAAATGTATGAAGTTTTAACTGTGTATGGACATGACACTTTTCGTACCATAAACTATCTTGCAATTTAAGATTTTGGTGTGAAATGTTTAATCAAGGTCAAATGTATCGGTGCAGGTACAATCCTTAACAATTTAAATTACTTACTTTTGTATATTTCCTTTTCGTTTTATTCATGATCGATGCGTCCCAGAATATATCCTTTTCGTTTATTCATGATCGATGCGTCCCAGAAAAATTAAGAGTAAGCGCAGCAAGAGAGTTACAGAAAAATAGAGAGAGACAGTACTGGTGCTTGAAGCAATGAACAGGGTTGGTGGTAAGACAAACATAGTAAAGGTAAGTGTTGTTTCAGTTGTTGATTCCAAAAAATACCTCTGTTATCTAAATGTTTAGATCAGTTGTAGTCCAGTGAAGCCTTTAATAACCTTAATGTTTCGCATTCAAGCTCAAAAGTCAACTTTAATCATTGTTCAAGAAATTTGGCTGTGTTTTTTAGAATATATTTGTCCTCTTAGAAATAGTATTCAGGAAAATTGTCAGGTTTCTTATTAGAAGAACCTTTTGAGGCTGTCACAGGAACAATGGTTTGTCCAGATTTGTTATTAGTGTTTCCTTGCAATTAAAAGTATCTACAATTGCTTAACTTGTAATGATTGAAATGGTAGAACAGTGCTTTTATTAGTACATGATTCATAGTTAACCTGAGAGGTACTGTACATGTTCTAGTATAAGGTGCATCTGGCTTAATAGTGAACTATTCTTTTCTGCAGATGAATTGATAGCTAAACAGCACGTGTATCTTTCTAAATGTAGAGTGACCAGGATTGGTAGCCAGTAATTTATTTGTTGATATAAGTTAAAAAAGTATGTTGGAAGGAAACATTTCCTGGATTTATCCTAAGATCAGAATCTGAAGATGACGGTTCCAAAAAAGTTGAAAAAGGTTTAATGAAATAGAAAAATCCCGGAAATATCCTAAGAGCAGCATTGGAAGATGCCGGCTCCAAAAGCTTTTCAAAAGAGGTATATATGAAGGAAATAGTTTCCGGAGTTATCATAAAGGCAGCATTGGAAGATGACGGCTCCAAAAGCTTTCAAAAGAGGTATATATGAAGGAAATATTTCCCGGAAATATCGTTAGAGCAATATTGAAAGATGACGGATCCAAAAGCTTTCAAAAGAGGTATATATGAAGGAAAGAGTTCCCGGAGATATCCTAAGAGCAGCATTAAAAGAGTCCCAAAAGCTTTCAAAAGAGGTATATATGAAGGAAATATTTCCCGGATATATCTTAAGAGCAACATTGGAAGATGCCGGCTCCAAAAGCTTTTCAAAAGAGGTATATATGAAGGAAATAGTTTCCGGAGTTATCATAAAGGCAGCATTGGAAGATGACGGCTCCAAAAGCTTTCAAAAGAGGTATATATATGAAGGAAATATTTCCCGGAAATATCGTTAGAGCAATATTGAAAGATGACGGATCCATAAGCTTTCAAAAGAGGTATATATGAAGGAAATATTTTCCGGAAATATCGTTAGAGCAATATTGAAAGATGACGGATCCAAAAGCTTTCAAAAGAGGTATATATGAAGGAAAGAGTTCCCGGAGATATCCTAAGAGCAGCATTAAAAGAGTCCCAAAAGCTTTCAAAAGAGGTATATATGAAGGAAATAGTTTCCGGAGATATCCTAAGAGCAACATTGGAAGATAACTGCTCCAAAAGCTTTCAAAAGAGGTATATTGGAAGGTAGATATATATTTGAATACAAAGTAAAAGAACAGCACAATAGTTGTGATCTATGGCTATTACCTTTGACAGTTTCAAACACCAGGCTTTTTCTGAAATCAATGCAGAGTTAAAAGATAAAGTAGATTTTAAGGAATTTACCTGTTGTAAAAACAGCTTAGAAATATACACGAAATATGGAAATTAATTGGCGCGTTTTCACGTGTTTAGTAGGAAGGTAGTGTTAATAAAACTTGCCTTATACCTTCTGTATCTGCATTGCTGCTCTCTTTTATCAAAACTAGTACTAAAATTCTCCGATGAATATTTAATACTTTTTTGCCAATACATGGAATGATTAACTATGTCGATTACTTTTTCTACTTTAATGAAAGAGAACACTTCATCTGAAGACATAATTGACTGAGAAAGCAAACAGCTGAACAAAGTGTTACTGTTAAGGAATCAAAGCACTGAAGGTACTTGTGAGGGCGTTTGTTTGAAAGGAATTATGAATTCTTCGGTTTTAAGACTTAAGTACCCCAAATCCAAATCAAGCATCAAAAGCAATGTCTGTTTTAGCATCATGCATTAATGCGCACATCAAGTTCTTTTACATATACATGATCGGGTCAGTGATCACGTACTCGGACGAAAATTAACTTTATAAGACTATATTTTTAATATTCTGTCACTCAGTCACATTTTCTTTTTTAATTTGGACGGTTTTTGCACCAGAAGAGAATTTTGCGCATGAAACTTTGTTCCATATACGATAATGAGCATTACAACATAGTTTTAACCTGTAAGTTTTCAGTAGAGTTGCCCTAGCATGCTATAACACGTGAGTGAGGCTTGAACATGACTTGAAAGGATGCAGAAATTTAGACGTGAACTTTTGTTTAACCATGCACTCATTCGAATATCATCAATTTCAAAAATATTTGATAGCGAGAAAGGAAGGAAGCTAAACAAAGAAACAGTCATTTGTATTGCAAGTCACATTTACCTGTATCCTAAGAAATGAAATGTGGAGGTAAAGCAAGGTCATGAAACCCTTAATCATAACAGTTTTATCTTATGAATTTGTTGTGCGAACAAAATATAATAGTCAAATTCAATACACAAAAATCACATGAATAAACAGTTGTGTTTCTCTTTTCTTTTCTTCGTTATTTTTTGTTCTTTTTTCTTATATTTTTTGTTTTTTCTTATTTTTCTCTTTCTTTCATTGACTCTTTCTTTTGTTCTCTTGTTTGCTTATTTCTTCCTTTTTTTATTTCTTTGTTTCTACATTTTTTCTATATTTCCTTGTTTTGTCATATTAAATTTTATCTTTAAAATAAATCAATAACTCAATACAATAATTCATCCATTCATCAATCAAACGAATAAATTAGTGTCAGACGCTGGCTTCCTTTCAAGCAGACTTATTTTATCCAGGCTTATCCACCGAAGGAGTTCGTTGGCTGTATATTCTATCTCTGTAATGTGCAGCTTGGCTGCGGTACTCCTTCACAAACGAACGACAACTCATGAAAGCAAATCGTCTTGATTCCTGAGTAGCTTATAAGAGTTTCTAGATTCCTGAATACATTATAAGAGCGTGTTGAATAGACTGTAAAAGATCCCTGATACCTGGATTGATTATTAGTGGTTCTAGAAGCCTGGATATAGATTATTTCAGATTCTTCAAAACGTGATCGTAATAAGATGTTCTTGAAACCTCAACAGATTTTAAAAGGTTCTTGAAACTTGAATTGATTGTTAGATGTTCTTGAAACTTGAATAGATTTTAAGACGTTCTTTACACCTGGATAGATTATAAGTGAATTTTTACACCTGTTTAGATTATAAGAGGTTCTTGAAACTTGGATGTATTTAATAAAAAGATATAAAAAGATATAGGTTACCTGTATTGATATTTCTGATTTCAGTGCAAATCAAAAATGTAACTTAATATTTAAATTTTACTTCTTGTGTTTTAATGCCTGGTATAGAATTTTAATGTGTTTTTAAGATGAGACAGTAACCGTGCCAGTGTAACACTTTATTTTATTTTTTTATTTAATTGAGTTTATTTATCGTCGGTATACTTTGCCCATATGACCGAAGCCTACTAAGGAGTTAACTTATTTTAGGTTGTGGAGGAAGTGCAAGCTTTAGAAAGTATCCCATTCTAGAGACACTCTTTTTTTTCCTTTACATGCTAAGTGTATATAACCTTAGTCTTTTGTCTCATCCAAAATCTAATAAGTTGTGTTAGTGGAGGACCGGAGAATCAAACTCGAGACCCATTGATTATATGTGTTGAGTATGTTGAACCAATTGAAATGTTGAAAAAATATGATAAAAATATTCTCTTTCAACTCAGTAAATTTTCTGAAGTTGTATTTAATAGGAGAAATACTTTACTAAACTGAATTAACTAAAATAGAGCCCAGTCATTCTCCATTTGTTGCTCCATTGTACATGTATATGAATATAAAGTCTGATGTAACTATTAGCATTATAGGACCTTATATTGTTTCATATCAATGGTTATATGTATCGTATGTATTAACGATGTACATGATGTACCAATTAAGTAAGTTTCTGTTCCGTTCTGATTACAAATCTGATCTGCATCTACTTTAAAATTCTGTTACTGACAAGGTTTGCACCAACACTAGACGAGGATTGACTTCTGTAATAACAGGTTTGTTTTCATTTGCATTTAAGTCAGAATCGGTTCTCCATATTCTATTAATGTGAGATAAAATCTTTAAAATTTGACACCTTTTCATCTTTTTCTGCGTAGCTGTATTAAAATCGATTTTGAAGTAAATATGTAACGATGTATGCCAGAATTTTGTTTATAATCGAAACTCAGAAGACCAAACACATCACGGAGGTGAGTAAAAATTGTTCGCTGAATAAGCAACACACTGGAAAGTGCGCAGAAACAAAGGCGATTAGGTGATTCACGGAAAGAAACCTGCTTGTCCGTGAAAAGGAAGTCTGAAAATGTTGTAGCTGGTCACAATTCAAAGGTTTACCTGGAAAACTTCGCAATTCTGTGGGGCATGAATAGTATAGATAGAATAGTATAGAATAGTACTGACTTACGCAGAATTTTAGTCCGCATATGACAAGCTATGTATACAGTAGTAAAACGCAGCATACTAAAAAGCATTCTTGAAAATTTTGAACTAACCGAGGACTTTTTGGCGGCATTAATCGTGCATCGAAACTAACAAAGTCATTGGAATTTTGAAGTGAATCTACACCGATCATCCTTTTTAAAGATATTTGTAACACCAAAATGTAACATTGTAATGCAAACTGATATCAATTGGAAGAGTATTTTAAAATTGCTATTCAAAGGTACATGAACTTTTCTTCTTTTCAGTTACCACTAGGGTGTTATCACGCCACATAATTTGAGCCCTGCGTTTTTTTAGTGTGTGTGTTTGTGTGGTGTGTGCGTTGGAGAGCAGAAGGGGCGGGGTGTTACACTAGTTTCAACGTATTTAGGGTCATATCCCGGTCATCAGTCCACCTAACAAGTGTTCCTGGGTATTCAACCAGTTTAACTGACTGCTTCCTCACTTGTACAAGAGGTGAGGGACAAGTGACCTTTTAATCATTGTAAAAGATCATTTATCTCGGAGAATTAAGCCCTGTTCCAAAGCAGTAACTGCAGATTTTGGACTGCCTTTTTTAAACAGCAAATAATGACAGACTTCAATTAAAGAGCTATTTATTTTTTGACAGAATTTGTATTTGTATTTGAAAAATTTGAATTATTATATAATTACAAAGCATTTTCAACAGAGTTGAAACAGTACTAGTTTTAGAACAAGTGTTAAATGAAATTAAATCAATTTTCCCTATGTATACTGCCTTTGGATCGGGACTAAATTCACGCGATGTGACCGTGCGACCTCATACACGCATCACAGGGTTTCTCCCCTTCTCCGAAAAGAAGGGGAAACAACTTGTTCGCAGTACGAACTCCTAACCGTTTATCACGTAATCCCCTTGGGGAAATCATAGGGGATTAACATTCGGTAGGTGCATAGCAGACACATTTCTACATTTTATATATCGAGTCATAAATTACTTTTTGTAAATAAATTTATACATGAAAATAATCAAAATATTACAAAAAAATGAAAATTTATATTATATTTATACAGTTACGTTATGTTTTTTATTTTTGTTATCACTGATTAAATGAGTGCAGTTGCAATTTTATCAAATTCTCTTGTTCTGTAACGTTTTGGTTACGTTTCTTCACACCCGCACATTCTTTAGATTTGAAAAGCAGCTATACATGTATCTCTACTGTAAACCATGAAAGGATATGAGTAGAAATTATTTAACATGAAAGCTATCTAGAAATGCATGCCTCGTTAGTGGAATAGAAAGGATAAGATATTTTCTTTTTATCTGTTCAGAATCTTTTTTTAGATTTTTAATAACTTTTGAACGAAAGAAAATCTAAGTTATAACTTCATGGCAGCAAGGATTCTTGTTTCGCCTGTAAGTAAGGAATCTTTTCTTGTTAAGACAAACACAACAAGAAATATCTTCAAAAAGATGATCAGCGTAGAAACAGTACAAAATTAATGCCCCATAAGTGTAAAGCTTTCGGATATTGGCAAATACAGAACGCGCATAGCAATTGAATATCCCTTTTCCATAACAGTTAAGGCTGTAAACAAAAATGTTGAGTTTCATACTTAAAGTGCCAATATCATTTTTAACGAAAAGGTATGAAGAAACGTAACTAAAACGTTCGAGAACAACAAAAGAAAGTGATAAACTGCAATCGCCCTCATTTAATCAGTGAAGAGAAAACCGGGACTAGATATCGCGATGTGAACAACAAACATTTTACTGTGCAAGATTTAAAATGGTTTATACTTGATAGTGATGAAGAATTCTTGCTTTATGTAGATGTTTCAAAGTAGAGAAAGTGTCTTACAAGCTTTAGGTGTCCTAAAAATGCTTTGATAATTGAAAAGTGTAGACAATATACCATTGCCAAGGAATGTCGTGTTTGTCCGTGTTGCGAAATTTGCATTGAGCACAAGCTACATTTCGTATTAGTATGCTTATGTTATATATATAAAGCTGCCTTAATCTATACACCCACAAAACTCTGTGACATATGTCTTCAAACGATAAAAATATTGTTTGTACTAGAGCAGTGTTTTTAAACTTTACTCCGAACGAGAGTAATTTAGGTCTTTGCTCAGAAAGAGAGAGAGAGAGATCAAATATTTGTTTAAGTTTAGTAAGTAATGTATATTTATTAAAACTATGTGTTTCAGTAGATAATGCATTGTATGTTTGTGAAATAGGTCTTTGTTAACTACGAAGTATAGATCTTGCAATGTTCAACCACATGAATATTGTAATTGAATACAAATGTATGAAGTTTTAACTGTGTATGTACATGACACTTTTCGTACCATAAACTGTCTTGCAATTTAAAATTTCGGTGTGAAATGTTTAATCGGGGTCAAATGTATCGGTGCAGGTACAATCCTTAACAATTTAAATTACTTACTTATCTATATCCCTTTCGTTTATTCATTATCGATGCGTCCCAGAATATATGCTTTTCCTTTATTCATGATCGATGCGTCCCAGAAGAATTAAGAGTAAGTGCAGCAAGACAGTTACAGAAAAATAGAGAGAGACAGTACTGGTGCTTGAAGCAATGGACAGGGTTGGTGGTAAGACAAACATAGTAAAGGTAAGGGTTGTTTCAGTTGTTGATTCCAAAACCTACCTCTGTTATCTAAATGTTTAGATCAGTTGTAGTCCAGTGAAGCTTTTAATAAACCTTCAAGTTTAAAAGCCAATTTTAATCATTGTCCAAGAAATTTGGCTGTGTCTTTTAGAATATATTTGTCCTCTTAGAAATAGTATTCAGGAAAATTGTCAGGTTTCTTATAAGAAGAACCTTCTGAGGCTGTCACAAAAGCAATGGTTTGACCAGACTTGTTATTAGTGGTAGATTCCTTGCAATTGAAAGTGTCTACATTGTCTTAACTTCTAATGATTGAAATGGTAGAACAGTGTTTTTTAGTACATGATTCATGTATAATCTGAGAAGTACTGTACAAGTTCTAGTATAAGGTGAATATGACTTAATAGTGAAGTATTCTTTTCTGCAGATGAATTGATAGCTAAACAGCACATGTATCTTTCTAAATATAAAGTGACCTGGATTGGTAGCCAGTGTTTTATTTGTTAATATCAGTAAAAACGTATATTGGAAGGAAACATTTCCTGGATTTATCCTTAGAGTAGAATCTGAAGTTGACGGTTCCAAAACATTTCGAGAGAGGTTTAATGAAATAAAAAATTCCCGGAAATATCCTAAGAGCAGAATTGGAAGATGACTGCTGCAAAAGCTTTCAAAAGAGGTATATTGGAAGGTATATATATATTTGAATACAAACTAAAAGAACTGCACATTAGTTATGACCCATGGCTTTTACGTTGGACAGTTTCAAACACCAGGCTCTTTCTGAAATCAATGCGGAGTTAAAACATAAAATGAATTTTAAGGAATTTACCTGTTGTAAAAACAGCTTGGACATAAACACGAAATATGGAAATTAATTGGCGCGTTTTCACGTGCCTAGTAGGAAGATAGTGTCAATAAAATGCCTTATACCTCCTGTATCTGCATTGCCGCTCTCCTTTATCAAAACTAGTACTAAAATTCTCCGATGAATATTTAATACTTTCTTGCCAATACAGGGACTGATTAACTATGTCGATTACCTTTTCTACTTTAATGAAAGAGAACACTACATCTGAAGACATTATTGACTAAGAAAGCAAACAGCTGAAAAAAGCGTTACTGTTAAGGAATCAAAGCACTGACAGTACTTGTGAGGGCGTTTGTTTGAAAGGAATTATGAATTCTTTGGTTTTAAGACTTATGTACCCAAATCCAAATCAAGCATCAAAAGCAATGTCTGTTTTAGCATCATGTATTAATGCGCACATCAAGTTCTTTTACATATACATGATCGGGTCAGTGATCACGTACTCGGACGAAAATTAACTTCATAAGACTATATTTTTACCATTCTATCACTCAGTCTCACTTTCTTTTTTAATTTTGACGGCTTTTGCAACAGAAGAGAATTTTGCGCATGGAACTTTTTTCCATATACGATAATGAGCATTACAACATAGTTTTAACCTGTAAGTTTTCAGCAGAGTTGCCCTAGTATGCTATAACACTTGAGTGAGACTTGAACATAACTTGAAGGTTATGCATGTATGCATGCGAGTGATGCAGAAATTTAGACGTGAACGTTTGTTTAACCATGCATTCATTCGAATTTCATCAATTTCAAAAATATTTGATAGCGAGAAAGGAAGGAAGCTAAACAAAGATACAGTCATTTGTATTGCAAATCACATTTCCTGTACCCTAAGAAATGAAATGTGGAGGTAAAGCAAGGTCATGAAACCCTTAATCATAACAGTTTTATCTTATGAATTTGTTGGGCGAACAAAATATAATAGTCAAATTCAATACACAAAAATAACATTATTAAACAGTTGTGTTTCTCTTTTCTTCGTTCAGTTTTTGTTCTTTTTCTTTCACTTTTTGTTTTTTATTATCTTTCTCTTTCTTTTATTGACTCTTTCTTTTGTTCTCTTGTTTGCTAGTTTCTTTCTTTTTTTTCTTTGTTTCTTCATTTGTTCTAAATTTCCTTGTATTGTCATATTAAATTTTATGTTAAAAACAAATCAATTACTCAATTCATTTATTCATCCATTAATCAATCAAAGGAATGAATTAGTGTCAGATGCTGGCTTCAGTTCAAACTGACTTATTTTATCCAGGCTTATCTACTGAAAGAGTTCGTTGGCTCTATATTTTATTTCTATAATGTGCAGCTTGGCTCGGTACTCCTTAACAAAAGAACGACAACTCATGAAAAGCAAATCGTCTTGATTCCTGAGAAGCTTATAAAAGTTTTTAGATTCCTGAAAACATTATAAGAGCGTGTTGAAACCTTGACAGACTATAAGAGACTCTTCAATCCTGAATACATTTTAAGAGGCTCTTGATTCCTGAATACATTATTAGAGCGTTTGAAACCTTGACAAACTATAAGAGGCTCTTGATGCCTGAATAAATTATGAGAGCGTGTTGAAACCTTGACAGATTATAAGAGTTTCTTGATCCCTGAATAAATTATATGAGGCTTTTGATTTCTGAATACATTATAAGAGACTCTTGAAACTTGAATAGATTGTAAAAGGTTGCTGATACCTGGATTGATTATTACAGGTTCTTGAAACCTGGATATAAAATAAGAAGTTCTCGAAACCTGTAACGATTATAAAGAATTCTTGAAGCTTTAAGCCTTGATAGATAATAAAAAGTTCCTGAAACCTTAGTAGATTCTAAGATGTTCTTGAAACCTGGATAGAACATAAGAGGTTCTTGAAACCTGAAGAGATCATAAGAGGTTCTTGGAACCTGGATATATTATTATTCTTCAAAACTTGATTGATAATAGGAGATTCTTGAAACCTTAAAAGATTATGAGAGGGTTCTTGAAACCTGAAAAGATTATTAGAGGTTTTAGAAACCTGGATTGAATTTTAGAGGTTCTCGAAACCTGCAAAGATTATTAGAGGTTTTTGAAACCAGGGTTGATTATTAGAGATTCTCGAAACCTGAAAAGATTATTAGAGATTTTTGAAACCAGGATTGATTATTAGAGGTTCTCGAAACCTGAAAAGATTATTAGAGGTTTTTTTAAAACCTTGATAGATTATAATAGGTTCTTGAAACATGAATAGATCATAAGAGACTCTTGAAACCTCGACTGGTTATAAGAAGCTCTTGAAACCTGGATATAAATTATTACAGATTCTTCAAAACTTGATACATATTAAGAGGTTCATGAAACCTGAATAGATTTTAAAAGGTTCTTGAAACGTTGATTGATTATTAGATGTTCTAAAACTTGGATGTATTTAATAAAAAGATATAGATTACGTGTATTGATATTTCTGATTTCAATGCAAATCAAAAATGTAACTTAATATTTAAATTTTACTTGTTATGTTTAATGCCTGGTACAGAACTTTAATGTGTTTTTAAGTTGAGACAATAACCGTGCCAGTGTCACACATTTTTTTATCTAATTAAGTTTATTTATCCTTATATGAAGCCTCCTACGGAGTTAACTTATTTTAGCTTGTGGGGGAAGTGCAAGCTTTAGAAGGTATCCCATTCAAGAGACACTCTTTTTTTCCCTTACATGCTAAGTGTATAAAACCTTAGTCTTATGTCTCATTAAAAATCCAAATAATTGTGTTTGTGGAGGACCGGGGGATCAAACTCGCGATCCATTGATTATATATGTTGAGTATGTTGAACCAATTGAAATGTTGAAAAAATATGATAAAAATATTCTCTTTCAACTCAGTAAATTTTCTGAAGTTGTATTCAATAGGAGAAATACTTTACTAAACTGAATTAACTAAAATAGAACACAGTCATCCTTCATTTGTTGGTTGCTCCATTGTACATGTATATGAATATAAATTCTGATGTAACTGTTAGCATATATGACCTTATGTTGTTTCATATCAATGGTTATATGTATTGTATGTATTAACGATGTACATGATGTACAAATTAAGTAAGTTTCTGTTCTGTTTTGATAACAAATCTGATCTGCCTTTACTTTAAAATTCTGTTACTGACAAGGTTTGCACCAACACCAGACGAGGATTGACTTCTGTAATAACAGGTTTGTTTTCATTTGCATTTAACTCAGAATTGGTTCTCCCTATTCTCATGATGTGAGATAAAATATTCAAAATTGGACATCCTTTTCATCTTCTTCTGTGTAGCTGTCTTAAAATCGATTTTGTACTACTATGTAACGATATATGCCAGAACTTTGTTTATAATCGAAACTCAGAAGACCAGCAACATCACGGAGGTGAGTAAAAATAGTTCGCTGAATAAACGGCACACTGGAATGTGCGCAGAAACAAAGGCGATTAGGCGATTCATGGAAAGAAACCTGCTTGTCCGTGAAAAGGAGCTCTGTAAAATGTTGTGGCCGGTAATCGAAAATTTCGCAATTCTGTGGGTCATGAATAGTACCGACTTACGCAAAATTTTAGTCCGCATATGGCAAGCGTAGAAAGCAGAATAAAAAGCATTCTTGAAAAATGTGAACTTACCGATGACTTTTAGCCGCCATTAATCATGCATTGAACCTAACAAAGTCATCGGAATTTAGTACTGTATAAACACCGATCATCTGTTTTAAATAGAGGATATTTGTTTGTTTTTGTGGAAGATGAGAATTTATTTCATCGAGTGAACACCATATGTGATATTTTCACGAGTGGCGCAGCCACGAGTGAAAAAATAAACATATGGTGTTCACGAGATGAAATAAATTCCCAACCTCCACTAAAAAACAAACAAATTTTCTTTTTATTGTATGCCAACACGTCAAAAATGGGTATTTTATGACATTTTTACTCAGGGCCTTCAATAAATTCCCCATGGTGAGCCCCAAATCAGTTAATGCGTACTTTGGTCAAACCGTTACTCCGCACAAAAAAAAGTGCAGACAATCTCCAATACATATGATAACTTTACTACTGCTGAAATAAACTGAATACACTTTCATCAAATAACATTTATTTTTCTCTACACAGTTTATCAATATTTATTGAATTTTAGCCATACATACTTTAATTATAAAAGCGGATTAATACCGAGTAATATTCAATCAATTGAATTGAAAGTCGGCCATATTGGATATTGTCCATGTGAGTTATGTAAACAAATCAGACATTTTAAATAATTTATGGCGAATTTCATCATTGTTCACAACTAGTTAGGCTCAGGAATTCAATATTATAACTGGATTTAACAAGGTAAATAAATTTCACTCCCTGTCACTGTCTGAAATACAGCGGATTCTCTTGTATTTACGTGGTGGGGAAATTCCTGAAGATTCATCAAGCAGGCCAGCTTTTGGACTGGAATTTATGACCTGTTGAGATAGTTGCTGGGTTGCAGTTGTAGAGGAATTGAAATTGAAAGTAACATTTCCATGAAAGTGATTTGCTTCCCTTGATAAAAAAGTAGTTCCGGCACAAACAGTGGATTATCAAAATGGTAATTTCACTGATTCAAAACAGTGGATTATCACTTTTATCTCACTGATATTTCCCTATATTTCATTGGTAGGCATAAAATAAAGATATGTCCAACACCAAAATGTTACATCGTATTGCAAACTGGAATCAATTCCAATAATATTTTAAATTTGCAAATTCAAAGGTACATGTAATTTTCTACCTTTCAGTTACCACGTACTAGGGTATTGTTACTACACGTAATTTGAGCCCTTTTTATGGTGTGTGTGTGTGTGTTGGAGAGCAGGGGTCGGATTTAACACTAGTTTGAACGTATTTAGGGTAATATCCGGGCGCTCAATCCATCTTAGAAGTGTTCCTGGGTATCCAACCAGTTTAACTGCCTGCTTCCTCACTTGAACCAGATGTGAGGGATAAATGACCTTATAACTCATTGTAAGAGATCATTTATCTCGGAAAATTTACGCCCTGTTCCAAAGCAGTTACTGTAGATTTTGGACTACCTTTTTTAAACAGCAAATAATGGCAGGCTTCAAATGAAATTAATCAGCAATTTATTTTTTGACAGAATTTGTAGTAGAATTTAAAAAAAAATTAGAACTATTATGTAATTTCAAAGCATTTTCAACAGAGTTGAAACGGTACTAGTTTTAGAACAAGTGTAAAATGGTATTATAACAATTTTCTTCAGTAAACTGCCTTTGGATCGGGACTAAATTTACGCGATGTGACCGTGCGACCTCATACACGCATCACAGGGTTTCTCCCCTTCTCCGAAAAGAAGGGGAAACAACTTGTTCGCAGTACGAACACCTAACCGATTATCACGTAATCCCCTTGGGAAATTTGTAGGGGATTAACATTCGGTAGGTACATCCTGACACATTTCAACAGTTTATGTATCGAGTCATAAATTATTTTTTGTTAATAAATTTATACATGAAAATAATCAAAATATTACAAAAAAATGAAAATTTATATTATATTTATATAGTTATGTTATGTTTTTTATTTTTGTTATCACTGATTAAATGAGTGCAGTTGCAATTTTATCAAATTTTCTTGTTCTATAACGTTTTGGTTACGTTTCTCCACACCTTTTTGTACAGAACCGCACATTCTTTAAACTTGAAAAGCAGCTATACATGTATCTCTACTGTAAACCATGAAAGAATATGAGTAGACATTATTTAACATGAAAGCTACATGTATTTTGAAATGCATGTCTCCTTAGTGGGATAACCAGGGTAAGATTTTTCTTTTTGTCTATTTAGAATCATTTGTTTTGAACGAAAGAAAATCTAAATCATAACTTCATGGCAGCAAGGATTCTTGTTTCGCATTAAAGTAAGGAATCTTGTCGTGTTAAGACAAACACAACAAGAAATATCTTCAAAAAAGATGATCGGCGTAGGTACAGTACAAAACTAATGCCCAACAAGTGTATAGCTTTCGGATATTGACAAATATTAAACGCGCATAGTAATCGAATGTTCTATTTCCGTAACAGTTAAGACTGTAAGCAAAAATGCTAAGTTTCATACTTTAAGTGTCAGTATCATTTTGTACGAAAACGGAACCAAAACGTTCTATAAAAACAAGAGAAAGTAATAAAATTGCAATCGCAATTATTTAATCAGTGAAGAAAAAGTCAGGATTGATATTGCAATGTGAACAACAAACTTTTTTACTGTGCAAGATTTAAAATGGTTTATAGTGTTGAAGAATACTTGCGTTATGTGGCTGATTCCAAATACAGAAAGTGTCTTGAAAGGTTTAGGTGTCTTAAACATGCTCTAATGATTGAAAAATGTTGACAATATTATATTGCCAAGGAATATCGTGTTTGTCCGTGTTGCGAAATTTGTATTGAGGAAGAGCTAGATTTTGTATAAATATGTTCTTTATGATAAAAATATCGGAGTTACCTTTATTATTATACTTACAGACGCGTTCAAAGTGTGTGTGATATATGTCTACAAACGATGAAAAAGATTATTGGTAATTTTGCAATGTTTTTTTTAAACTTTGCTCAGAAAGAGAGTAATTTAGGTTTTTGGCAAATTGCCCATAAAGAGTGAGAAAAAAGTTTGTTTTTCAGAAATTAATGTTGTTTAATTTGTTTATTTCAACTTTGTGATTCAGGAAGTAATGTTGTATATTTATTTTAACTTTGTGTTTCAGTAAGTAATGTTGTATATTTATTTTAACTTTGTGTTTCAATAAATAATGTTGTATATTTATTATAACTTTGTGTTTCAGTAAATAAAGTTGTATATTTATCATAACTTTACGATTCAGTAGATTGTGTCGTATGTTTATGAAATGAGTCTTGCAATTTTCAAGCACATGTAGATCTATATTGTAATTAAATACAAATGAATGATGCTTTACTGTGAATTGGCATGAGACCTTTCCTACAATAAACTGCCTTGAAATTTGAAATTCCGGCGTGAAATGTTTAATCGAAGTCCAATGTATCGGTCAGTTACAATCCTCAACAACTTAGATTACTTCAATCTACTGGTCGATGATGAATAAACGAAAAGGATAGCCTATATAGATAATTTAGAGTAAATTTATCCAGGAAAAGCCACAGCAATCTTTGACGTGATAGTGAAAAACATTTAGTACTTTCTGGTCTAATATATACAATGGACGCGTTCGGCATACATACTCAGGCTAACCCGGGTTAACTCGGGTATTACTCGGGTATAACCCGTGTAACCCAGGCGAAGACAGTCGTGTAACTCAAATCGTACCCACCTCCGGAGGGCGGGAAAGGCGGGAAATCATATCCGAATATACTAACACTTATCACAGGTATCATGGCGGCATTAATGGACAGCTGTGGAAATAGGTAAATTATTGGTTTTAAATATCAGTCATTGTGATATAAACAGTGTTGTAGTTAATGTTAGGCTCAGTAAGCATGCGCCTGCAAATTTTTTATTATATTTGTGTAATAAATGTACCTTCAATGGTTTTTAAAATGCGTAAGAAATAAAAATTTACAAACTGAGCATGAGAGTGACATTTCATGCGAAATAAACGTACCACTCCCGTTGAGTGAGACAGGTATGGTATTCTCAACAATAAGTTTGCTTTTTCTTTTTATGTTTTTTTGTGTATGAATCTTCAGGATAATGGCTATTGGACCACTTTCTACAGTGATTCCAGCAAAGTTTCACAGGCACCTGTCAGCAAATATTTTGAAGTCCTACCTATCATGTGATCATGAATACAGTAGGAAACTGGAGAAAGAACTGCTGACATTCCCATAATCACAAAGGCGTTTGATGAAAAGGTGTACACTCAGGTTCAGAATAGCCTCAACGAACTAGGACAACAGTTTCTTTTGGAGTTGCATCCATGGATCATCAATACCCTTGTTGGTTTTGATGACCTGGATCAAAAGATTTGCATGAAAGGTAATTTTTCTTTTTAATTTTTTTTTCTGGTACCTGTTGATGACAGACACCTCCTGGACATTTCGGTTACAAATTTATGTAACATATATGAGGTAATGACCATTTATGTTGAATTGGTTAATGATTGTATTGTAATATCTTGAATGATCTCAACTATCTCTCAAAGGTGTTCATCAATGTCCTATGAAGCCGTATATTAACAACATGAGTCAATCTATGAACATTTTCACTATATTTTGATAGTTGTAGAGATTGAAAACATTTAATTTTTGCTGAAGATCAGAGACTTCTACTTTTAAAAGGGCCATTTTGTACAGGGAATAAAAGGCTTACTTAGATGTCAAGTAAACTGTAATTTTATTGGTACTAATTGTGCTGATATTTGTTATAAATTTACAGTGAATGACTTATTTGATAAAACAAACATTTTTACAAAAACTTCAAAGCATTTTATTAGAATCTTTGATAGATATTATAAAATAAGGTAACAAATTTTGCTGCAGTATTTTAGCATTTTTGAGGGTCAAGGCCATCATAGCGTATAGGTGGGCATGGATATATAAAAAAAGTGCAAGTTTGTGTCAAGGTTGTTCTATGCAAGTATTGGGTGTTGAAAAAGATGACACTGTAATCCCATATGAAAAGAAAAAATCAGTAGACTTTGACCAAAAATTACACAAGGCTAAAAAGGCTACATTGTTGTCAGTCAAGATATAATGAACATAAATGTTATGTCACCATGTAAGGTATGTCTTCCTGTTAAATATATTGAAGATTAACTGTCCAAAATTATCACCACCATCATCTTAAAGGAGTTTTTAAGTCTGTGTACACAAGACGTCTGAATGATTATGAGTTTATTAAGCACACAAGTGAACAAGGTAATTTGTATGAACATTGTAAGCTTCATTCCCTTTTTATATAAATTGTGCAACTATGCAGTATCACACCACATGTTACAATGTAATACTTTATGTACACATAACATGAAAAAAAATGTTTACATTAGTCAGTACTGTGATAATAGAGACCAGTCTTAGCTTGAATCTTCCTAGCATTTATAATTGTTAGCAACTCTACACTCTGTTTCAGCATCTCAAATAGTTGAAAGAAGAGAGCAATCCCCAGAGTTACAGAAAAGTTGCATGCCAACAGTTCCCGATTCTGCAATAGTTCAGAGGCAAGAACAGTCTCCAGGTTCTGCAATAGTTCAGAGGAAAGAACAGTTTCCAGATTCTGCAATAGTTCAGAGGCAAGGACAGTTTCCAGGTTCTGCAATAGTTCAGAGGCAAGAACAGTCTCCAGATTCTGCAATAGTTCAGAGGCAAGGACAGTCTCAAAGTTCTGCAATAGTTCAATGGCAAGGACAGTCTCCAGGTTCTGCAATAGTTCAGAGGGAAGAACAGTTTCCAGATTATGCAATAGTTCAGAGGCAAGGACAGTCTCCAGATTCTGCAATAATTCAGAGGCAAGGACAGTCTCAAAGTTCTACAGTAGTTCAGAGGCAAGGACATTTTCCAGATTCTGCAATAGTTCAGAGGCAAGGACAGTCTCCAGGTTCTGCAATAGTTTAGAGGCAAGAACAGTTTCCCGATTCTGCAATAGTTCAGAGGCAAGGACAGTCTCCAGGTTCTGCAATATTTCAGAGGCAAGAACAGTTTCTAGATTCTGCAATAGTTCAGAGGCAAGGACAGTCTCCAGGTTCTGCAATAGTCCAGAGGCAAGGACATTTTTCAGATTTTGCAATAGTTCAGAGGCAAGGACAATTTCCAGGTTCTGCAATAGTTCAGAGGCAAGGACAGTCTCCATGTTCTGCAATAGTTCATGGGGAAGGACAGTCTCCAGGTTCTGCAATAGTTCAGAGGCAAGGACAGTCTCCAGGTTCTGCAATAGTTCAGAGGCAAGGACCACTGGGGGCTCACGATGTCAAACCGCGAGCCGTTTTGTTACGAAGACAGGTAATGGTTTCGTCGTGAGTATTTGTTTACACACACGCCTCACGCACGCCTGTGTTTACTGAAATTGACAACTTTTCATATAAAGGTAAAAGTATTTGTGTGAAACGTAAGCTGTAAATTATTATTAAATGTAATTATTTTGCTTACACTTTCAGCTTTTAAACACGAGTTCAACATGTTTTTGGACTGTACATGTTTTTCATTTGATTTTATGCCTCTATTCCTTCAAAAATTGCCTTAAATACTCGGTTGTGTTTATAAGAAATGAGTATGGGTTTTCTCTCGAAGTCACTGCATTAGGTATGGGTTTTCAACTGAAGGTGTGTGTGTTTTCTATTGAAGACATCAACAAAATACGTCTAGGGTTTCTTCTGCAGCCATTAGATTATACATGTGTGCTAACCTTTAATATAGTTTTTTTCATTTGTTGTGTTTATCATTAGGGAAAGTTGATTCATTCTCGTCTAAGTTTCACTTAAAAGCATTCGTCTTGATAACTTTTTGCATTGATTAAGCATACATCTTTTGATGTATAGGTCTTTAATTATTCTATTCAATGCGAGTAAATCATAATTCTTTTTGATTTATTTCAACTTCGATTTGACGCTTAGGCCTTATAAACTCGTATATCATCACTTAGTTTGGCTGTAGACAATCTGCATTTCTTTGTTTTCAGATGGTTGACTGCTACTCTCCTGCGCATCTGTCGAATGTTTCACTTTCTTACCTGTGCTAAAATTACGTATTTCACTTTTCAAAGTGTTTTTAATATGTATACGTAAATAAACCAGTGAAACTATCAAAAAGGTTAAAATCATGATATGGTAAGGTTGTTTTTAGACGTTTAATTTCTGTATTAAGATGTTTACGTAAACGCGTAGTTGAAATGTGTTTACAAAATTGTCAGAAAACACCCGTCTATTTATAAATTTTGGAATCACATGATCGTTTAAACCAATGAAAAATGGTTTAAAGATTTTTCGGTTTTGGGGATGTTGGTGCACATTCATTGGTTTTTTAAAAGTTCATTGTAAAGGTCAATATTATAAATCTACTCTTATTAAAGCAGCGGTGTGAAGTAACAGAAAATAGATAGAGAACGGTAGTGTATTCACTTAGCTGCTGAGGGAGCGTAGGTGACTGCATGGACTGGCTAAACATTTCTTTTGTTGATGAAGACATAACTTGCAGCGAATGAGATGAGACGATAATTAAATATATGGTTATAGGAACACTATAGTTATTATCTGGGCTATCATTGCGCCAGTTCATAAACCAAGGATTCCAGTCAGTGCTGCGGACCCTGGTTCGATCAAAACCGGGGACGAAGTACTGGTTCTACCCAAGAAATTTATTGGTACAATTTATAGCCCCGGTGCACAAACATATACATACAACTTTCTTGAGGAAGATCCCCCTTCCTGCGTCTACCCCCACACACCGCTATGCGGCTCGTTATTTCGGTATCTGACCGCATGTTGCCTTCGGCTAAAATTTCTTGATCCGGGGATGCCAGATCTGTTTTTGAGAAAAATGAGCATTTTTAGAAGTACTATTTCGTTTGCTTATCAACAGATACATATAGAGTTCTCATCGGTATTATGTCACAGTTTAAATGTGTGCTGTTATATTTTTCAGGATGTTAACAACAACACTGACAAGGATGTAGGGCACTTTTTCTGCCGGGTGATCCTCAACACAATGACACACTGTCTTTTATGTTCTCAAATGTAGAGTCACAGTAGCTGCACATAAGATTCTGGAAAAAAAAGAAAATCGACTTTGTAACGAAACATACTATTTTGTTGTACTTCGTATGAAAACCTAGACACACAGTGTGCGAAACACAGACACAAAAAATGATGTAAATTGCCGATTTTAATAATGTTTTCGTAATAACAGAGACATCTTATTATGGCAGGAACAAATATTCATTGATATCTAGACAAGTGACTCTTTCTGAGATTATTGTATTTTTCTTTTATACCGTTTTGAAAATAAACAAGGATTTTTATGTAACACAAAAATATTCAATAAAAAACAAAATGTCCCATATAGGGCATACTCGAACATAACATACTCATTAACTGTAACTCTCCGATGATCCACACCGAAAAAACAGCAAAATATATTCAAATGTGTATACCGCACATGCATGTCACGCTAGATGTAAACAAATACTCACAACGAAACCATTACCTGTCTTCGTAACAAAACGGCTCGCGGTTTGACATCGTGAGCCCCCAGTGAGGACAGTTTCCAGGTTCTGCTAAAGTTCAGAGCCAATTTTTGGTGGTGGTGGTGTGTGTGTGTGTGTGTTTGAGAGCGGGGGTCGGATTTAACACTAGTTTCAACATATTTAGGGTCATATCCGGGCGGTCAATCCACCTTAGAAGTGTTCCTGGGTATCAAACCAGTTTAACTGACTGCTTCCTCACTTGAACCAGAGGTGAGGGATAAATGACCTTTTAACTCATTGTAAGAGATCATTTATCTCGGAGATATTTAGCCCTGTTCCAAAGCAGTTAATGTAGATTTTGGACTGCCTTTTTTAAACAGCAAATAATGGCAGACTTCTAATCAAGTTGATCAGCAATTTATTTTTTGACAGAATTTGTATTTGTAAAATTAGAACTATTATATAATTACAAGCATTTCAACAGAGTTAAAACGGTACTAGTTTAGAACAGGTGTAAAATGAACTAAAACAATTTTCTCTAAGTAAACTGCCTTTGGATCGGGACAAAATTCAAGCGATGTGACCGTGCGACCTCATACACGCATCACAGGGTTTCTCCCCTTCTTCGAAAAGAAGAGGAAACAACTTGTTCGCAGTACGAACTCCTAACCGATTATCACGTAATCCCCTTGAGGAATTCATAGGGAATTAACATTCGGTAGGTGCATAGCAGACACGTTTCAACATTTTATGTATCGAGTCATAAATTACTTTTTGTTAATAAATTTATACATGAAAATAATCAAACTATTACAAGAAAATGAAAATTTATATTATATTTATATAGTTATGTTATGTTTTTTATTTTTGTTATCACTGATTAAATGAGTGCAGTTGCAATTTTATCAAATTATCTTGCTCTATAACGTTTTGGTTACGTTTCTCCACACCTTTTTGTACAGAACCGCACATTCTTTAAACTTGAAAAGAGCTATACATGTATCTCTACTGTAAACCATGAAAGGATATGAGTAGACATTATCTTAAAGCTACATGTATTTAGAAATGCATGTTTCCTTAGTGGGATAACCAGGGTAAGATATTTTCTTTTTGTCTATTTAGAATCATTTGATCTCTATATTTTTTTTTTGAACGAAAGAAAATCTAAATCATAACTTAATTCATGACAGCAAGGATTCTTGTTTCGCATTAAAGTAAGGAATCTGTTCGTGTTAAGACAAACATAACAAGAAATGTCTTAAAAAAAGATGATCGGCATAGGTAAAATACAAAATTAATGCCCAATAAGTGTATAGCTTTCGGTTATTGACAAATATTAAACACGCATAGTAATGAAATGTCCTACTTCCGTAACAGTTAAGGCTGTAAACAAAAATGCTAAGTTTCATACTTTAAGTGCCAATATCATTTTATACGATGATGTATGATGCTTTACTATGAATAGACATGAGACCTTTCGTACAATAAACTGCCTTGAAATTTGAAATTCCGGCGTGAAATGTTTAATCGAGGTCCAATGTATCGGTGCAGTTACAATCCTCAACAACTTAGATTACTTCAATCTACTGGTCGATAATGAATAAACGAAAAGGATAGCCTATATCGATAATTTAGAGTAAATCTATCCAGGAAAAGCCACAGCAATCTTTGACGTGATAATGAAAACATTTAGTACTTTCTGGCCTAGTATATACAATTTTAGCAATCTCTTACCTTTGGAATTTCCACACATTGTGATATTTTTTTACAATGCCAAAGAATGGAAAGAAAAGAATTTGACACTCTCATTATAGGTGCTGGATTGAGTGGCAAGTAATTTTATTTTCAGATGTCGGTTAATACTTTATTTCTCGAGTATTAAGTAAAAAATCTTTCGTAAATCGTTACTTCTTTAACGAAATATTTTGATTTGTCATATAATTTCGCGATGTTAAACCTTACGTTTCCTGTTTGTATTTCGTTTCCTTTTGGGAAAATTAGGATGTTGTCATGTGTATTTTCTAAAAGATATTAATTTTGTATTTTAGTGTCTCCCTTTTCTCTGATAATCTTAAGGAATATCACTTTTTCATTCTGGATAACCATGTCGCATTATAGTCAGATGTGACTGAGCAGGAAATTATGTTGAAAATGTAACGATTCGCCACAATAACGATTCGCCACTAACGATTCCTCACAGGTTCATATAACGATTCACCACAGAGTAATAACGACTCGCCACAAAGAAATAACGATTCACCACAAAGTAATAAAACAAACTATTTTTTAACTTTTTCATATATATTTGTTTGGCAATTTGATGAAAATAGATATTTAAAAAGAGAAATTTTGGTTTGTAATAGCTTCATTATTATGAAATCTCACATATTTATCTCATTATTGGTACGGAAAATATGAATACCAAAAATATCACATTTATCCGAATGATCAATCGGTTCGGTGACAAATCAATCAAAGTTGTGTTTTTAATCATTGTACATTAAAGTTTTAAAGTGATAATCATATTCCTTATTATTACTATGTTAAAAAGTACCTTGACTCAGGGCCTTAATTTACATGTAAATTAAGGCCCTGCTTGACTGAAAGTATGAATATACAAATATTCAAATATACCTTGCGCACAGTTTGTTATATAATTAGGAATAATGAAAGGAGCGTGCAATACGTTTCTTACTGTCGAAGTGCAGGGACTATTTTCTTTGATTTTGTCGTAATCAAACTATTAAAATTTAAATAGTGTCGACCAATGACAATAAAATGTTCATTAAATGTAAGAGTTCTGTTTTAAAAAGGCGTGAACAAAATCACAAAAAAAGACTCAAGTTATAAGACTTCAATTATATATATTATACAAATTATCAAAGGTTTTCATACTAATTAATGTACAAATTAATTTTTAAATCAAAATAGGTCGTTGGTTTTTGTTTTGATGATGATACTGCTTTCATTTGAAGGGATTAGTGAAGTCATTTATATAGTTGTTGATTGGTACTGTAGTTTATCTTTATTACTCGTGAAATGTCACAGTACGACTGCTAGGGTGCTTAATCCTTGACGTAAGATCATATTTCTTTTTGAAAGACCCGAGCTAATTAAATAATCATGTCTTTAATATAGGTGTTGATTGGTCATTGTATATCTGATATGTCATCCATCGGTGAGATTAAGGGGTAAAAACATAATAAATTTATGGACATGGACTTTTCTCTGCACTAAAAAAAATGAGAGTTTTATAAAAGGCAACTTAAATTTTTCATGTTATATTCGCGTACATAAAAACTAAAAAAAAAAATTAATTTATTTAGCATAAATATAAATACACAATTGTGACAAAGTAAATTGCACACACACACGCACGCACGCTTACACACACATCTACAAATTCATCAATTTGTAATTATTTTTCAATTTTGAAAACTGATAAATCGTTATATTATTTTGTGGCAAGTCGTTAATAGATTAAAATGTGTACTCCTTACACTTTTTTGAACTGTGGCGAATCGTTGTTACTTTGTGGCGAATCGTTAACTGACTTGTGGTGAATCGTGAATTCCTGTGGTGAATCGTTATTGTGGCGAATCGTTATTGTGGCGAATCGTTACATATTCATTATGTTTGATGTATATTTCGTTGACTACTGAAAGTAAGGGGCTTCCTTTTATTTAAAAGACATGTAGTTATTTTGTCCCTCTTGCAAGGATTTTTAAAGTAAGATCATTACAAGTTTCCACAACAACAACACTCTGACACTAGAAGTATCCATTGCACACAGATTCCTGTTAATTTGAGTCAGGCAAATACATATGAGCCGCGCTCCAGAAAAACCGGTCTAAATAACAAAATTTTTGAATTTTGCTTTTTTGTTCCTCTATGATAATTAGAGTTTTTTGAGGAAAATAGTGAAAACCGTTTGTTTCTACATTAAAAACTTTTTAATGTATACACGTTTGAAGACGAATGGTATACAGGGTCATTTATACAGAATAACATCAAGTGACGTTACTTTGACGTCGTCAAACCTGTTCACAGAAAATGAGACTGACTTGACCAAAAATGAAATGCTTCTTAGTAAATCACGTCAAAATACAGTTTTTATGTCTCTTTTTATTTATTCAATTGCGTATGGAATGAACTGTTCTTTCAATTTCCCTGACCATCTTCAGGCCGCGGACATGTTACGTCCTGATAGCATGGGCGAACATATGGGCGAACTGTTCTGTAAAGGTATTCCTGTCTGGCACTCGTCATGCCTTGGGCTGGTATGATGACAGGTAACATATCCTTTTCAAAGCAGTACATCATCCTTACAGGAAGTTATTATCTTTTTGATAAATTTGGTTTACTAAATCTCACCTTTTTCTTGGGAGTGGTCGGAAAACTGGCTCTAGAAAAGCCTTCCAGTTTCGCCACTGCCACGCAGGGTAACGGACTGCCTCGTTTGTTGCCGATGACTTGTTAACAACCTGTTGAAGTTGATTAATAGAGTTGCAGTCACAACGCCTGTAGAGTTTTTTCAAAGCTGCAGATCCACTGTCAACTAGGCAACGTGCATGTCCCGGAACCTGCATCATGTACTCGATATGCTCGTGCCTCCCTGTCAGAACTCTCCACATCAAGTAGCCTAGAACATACTTGTTCTTATTCTGACCTGAAAAATATTAATTTTTTCAATGGTTATTATAGAAGTGACCTGCTAATTTTCTATTTAACACAGTCACTGCAATTTTAGATTTATTTAATTGTATTTTGACCATACTAATAGCGTTCAATTTATTTTAGAAATGATACCTTTTTCGGTAATAAATTATCAATGACAAAATAATTAAGTGTCATGCCTTTATTAAAGTCCTGTTTCTATTACTTACAATTCGCAACAAAACAAAACATGGCCAAAAAGTTCGGTTATTGAGACATACCTGGACAATTATCAGCATGTATAGTACAGGTAGTTTCATTGCTATGGTAGGTCTGCAACACCCAGTCAATGATGGAAATTACAGAATTCAGACCATGAGTTGATGTACCATCTTTCCCGATCGTCTCGTTTTCGTCAATAAGAAAATTGATTTGTCTTGGGTATCCATCAAAGCGAAATCCAAATATTTGGATTTTTCTGAGTGATAAGAAATATAGTGGCCCCATCTGTCTTGAATGATGAGAAACGCATACGTTCTGGCTGAAATCGAATGTATAATGAATATACTTGTCAAGTGCATCATTCCGGAAAGATTCTTTTGCCCGTCTCACACAGGTATTGTATACATCTCTTTCTTTCTGTGCGTTTATCACGTGTTCTCTCAAATTGTTTGTTGAGTTTGGTTTTTCCTGTTCTGAAACTGAATCCATAATACATTTCCGCATCTTTTCACAAGTTGCACATACGTCATCACGTGGTGAAGCTATTTTGATATGGGACAGACAAGACCTCCATATGTTATTAAAAGTGGAGTATTTAACAGCACAAATATTTCCCTCTGTACAGCTGGCTGTGTATTTTTCATGTACGGAAGATTTGGTTGTGTCACTGGCTAGGTAAATAGGAGCTGTGTTGTCTCTACCACGGGGAGCTGCAGGCTGAGGCATTCCAAACTCGTCTGCAAAGTTTTCTTTAAACTGAACAACAGTTTTAATGTCATCAAAGTTCAAAGATTTAGAAGGTCTTTTTCCTGTATTCCCGTGTGTTCTTGGAATAACACCGTTCTCATGAACATGCTTTATCATGTTAGCAAGGTTGTGTTTTCCAATGTCAAACAATAGCATAAAAGTTCTTTTACAAACATTGATACCTTGGTATTGGAAATCTTGCCTTAACCGCTGTCTTTTCT
Source organism: Cyclina sinensis (assembly GCA_012932295.1). Classification (NCBI taxonomy): domain Eukaryota; kingdom Metazoa; phylum Mollusca; class Bivalvia; order Venerida; family Veneridae; genus Cyclina; species Cyclina sinensis. The sequence continues at coordinate 33,592,147 of JAAONU010000007.1, read as the reverse complement.
TTCCGCGTTTTGTTTTTTCTTTGTATGAGTCATCAACAAGTGTGGCCATTAAGTAAATTTCCTTGTCTGATTTTTCTATTTCTCTTAAATTAAGAATGTGCGTGTAAATGTCGGAATCTTTCAGTTTCAAGTGACAGTTTCTTTGGCAACCACATCCAGACTCTTTAAATTGTTTAACTTTGACTGCATCTGGATCATCCTGTAGTAAAGTAATACGTGTGTGAGTTGGGTCCTCTTCCGTACTATCTGAATCGTTGCCTGAATTAACCTGGTCTCTAACTGACTGCAAATACTGCCTAGCTCGCTCATTAGCATTAGGTGTGAAAATCTCTTGTTCACCATCATCATTCAAACCATCATCAGTACCCTCATCATCTGAACTTGCTTGAGAGGCACAGGGTGTTCTACCAAAATGTTCAGAGAAAAGACTATCCAACTCCTGAATAAAAAGAAACATCTGTAGTTTAGTAAGTATCACCGAATGCTAGTTAATTCTATGCACTAAACGTCTGCTCTATTTTTATTGACCAAATAGATAGACTTCCAAGTACTATCCAGAAATCAAAATTAAATTCAAAATGCCATTTTTCCAGAGCAGAAAAAAAGTATACATCTTTAAAATTTAAGATAAAATACGCGCTAAGCAGGACATTAAAAAAGACCTATTGATATCTTTTGTGACAATTTGTTGAGTAGAAATATCCATTATATTAACGAGAGAGTAATTAGGAGTTATATTAATACAAGTAAGAAAAAATACTTTCATAATACAATTAACAATGTAATAAACTTAAAATGAATTTATAAAAAAAATCCTCTACTGGGAGCGAACCTACATGATTAACTCAGATCATTCTTCACAGACCAACTGTTTAGCCCATTCGGCCATTCCTGCTGTCCATAAATGTCGTGTACATTTTAATATTTAAACTTTGTTAAAACTAAAAGGGACGTTTAATAAAAGTTTTTTTAAGAAAACCGTTTTTTTTTTCACAATTTCAATATCTGATTTAAGTAAGCAATAAACACACAGATGACTCGTTTTTTGATATGGAAACAAGTAACTTTATTTACGTGTGTATCTAGACGCATTCAACCTAGATCTAGATTTTATTTTTAAATTCAAATACATACAAAGGTTTCTTCTAAGAACATCTGTTATCAAACAGTGTATTTTAGGACTTTTTTCCTATAACAATTCATTATAAATCAGTCAAAGTAGTAGAACTGGATCGTCACTGACTTCGTCTCCTTCAGCTGAATTTCCGCCAAAATGTGTTTCAATATTTTTCTCGTATTTATCTTTTTAATATTCTATAACAAGCAAAAAATAAGGAAAGAAAATACAAAGCGTGTTCTTACCTCTAAATCACTGTCCATCGTCTTCAAAGAAGATTAACAAGAAAACTATTTAAAACATTTGTTTATCTGAAACTTGTATGGCCTTGATAATGATTTTGTTTGTGACGTCAGATTTTGGGTTTTCCCATACGTCATACGCGATGTCATTAAGACCAGTTTTCCTGGAGCGGGGATCATATACATTTGAATTACCTGAAATAATAAAGTAGCTTTTATTCATTACATACAAATATATTATCAGACCATATAACTTTATGCAACAGGTTTAAGTGCAGCAAGACAGTTACAGAAAAATGGAGAGAAAGTGCTAGTGCTTGAAGCAAGGGACAGGGTTGGTGGTAGGACACACACAGTAAAGGTAAGTGTTATTTAAGTTGTTATACCCCCGCTTCGAAGAAGTAGGGGATATACTGTTTTACCCTTGTCCATGTGTCCGTCCGTCCGTCCGTCCGTAACAAATTTCCGTTGCAGTTTTCTCAGCAACTATAACATGCAGAAGCCTGATATTTCACATATTGCTTTATCCTATAGTCCCATATGGTGTAAAGCGATTTTATGCTCCTTGCTCATCTACTTCCTGTTTACCGAATACTTAGATTTTTACACATAGTTGACATACATTCACAATTTCCGTCACAGTTTTCTCAGCAACTATAAGATGCAGCAGCCTGATATTTTGCATATTGCTTTATCCTATAGTCCCATATGGTGTAAAGCGATTTTATGCTCCTTGCTCATCTACTTCCTGTTTACCGAATACTTAGATTTTTACACTATATAGGTGCATTACATCAACCAAACGACATCTTTATTTTCCGTCGCAGTTTTCTAAGCAACTATAAGATGCAGCCGCCTGATATTTTGCATATTGCTTTATCCTATAGTCTCATATGGTGTAAAGCGATTTTATGCTCCTTGCTCATCTACTTCCTGTTTACCGAATACTTAGATTTTTACACATAGTTGACATACATTCACAATTTCCGTCGCAGTTTTCTCAGCAACTATAAGATGCAGCAGCCTGATATTTTGCATATTGCTTTATCCTATAGTCCCATATGGTGTAAAGCGATTTTATGCTCTTTGCTCATCTACTTCCTGTTTACCGAATACTTAGATTTTTACACATAGTTGACATACATTCACAATTTCCGTCACAGTTTTCTCAGCAACTATAAGATGCAGCAGCCTGATATTTTGCATATTGCTTTATCCTATAGTCTCATATGGTGTAAAGCGATTTTATGCTCCTTGCTCATCTACTTCCTGTTTACCGAATACTTAGATTTTTACACATAGTTGACATACATTCACAATTTCCGTCACAGTTTTCTCAGCAACTATAAGATGCAGCAGCCTGATATTTTGCATATTGTTTATCCTATATTCTCATATGGTATAAAGTGATTTTATGCTCCTTGCTCATCTACTTCCTGTTTACCGAATACTTAGAAGTTACCAACACACAGGAAAGGAGGTTCACTTGATCGTGTTTTTGTGAATAAAGACTTCGATGAATCAGAAATCACAGATGTAATACCTGTTCATTATTCTGACCATTTTCATATCCATCTAGCTGTGCCTTGGATGAAGTTGTATTAAATTCAGGTAAATACTCGGAAAAATTTGACACTCTTTATACATATGACAAATGCAAATTACATTATGAAAGTCAAATTTCTGATAGCTGGGGTATCACTAGTGAGCATTAGCTCGCAAATTTACTTGTTGATTCCAGAAACTGCCTCTGTTGTCTAGAGGTTGAGATTAGTTGTATTTCAGTGAAGCCTTTGATAAACTTAATGTTTTGCATTTTTATTCATTTTGAAGGAAATTTGGCAGTTTCTTTTGGAAGATATTTGTTCTCATTGAAATAGTATGCAGAAAAATTGTCAGCCTTCTCATTAGAACCTTTTGAGGCTGTTGCAGGAAGAAAGGTTGGACCAGACATTATTATAATAAGTAGTAGATTCCTTGCAATAAAAAGGGTCTACAATGGCTTAACTTCTTATGATCGAAATGGCAAAAGAGTGTTTTTGTTAGTACATGATTCATGTATATTTTGAGATGTACTGTACAAGTTGTAGTTTAAGGTGCATATAGTTTTATTTGTGATCTATTCTTTTCTGCAGACAAATTGACAGCTGAATAGCCCAGATATCTTTCTAATTGACCAGTATTTGGTTGATATCAGTTCAGTTCTGTTTATTTTGTTAGCAAAGTAAGAAATTGTATATTATTGTTTACAGGATGTAGACCATGGCTGGGTGGACTTGGGTGGAGCCTACATTGGACCTACTCAGAACAGGATGTATCGGCTGTGTAAGGAACTTGACCTTGACCTTTACAACATCAATGAAAATGACTATACAGTGATGGATCTAACAGTAATTCATTTTATACATATAGATAAGCATTATATATTTTTACCCAGTCTGAAAATTATTAGTGTTTCTATATACTTGATTCAAGAAATATACTGTTCTTAAAGAATAGTAAGTGGGACAAATAAAATATGGTCTTTACTCACAGGTCTTCATTAGAACAGGTTGGCTAGAAAGTTGACAGTTTCTCATAGAGAATAGGAGTCTGTTACTGGTCCTTCACATGTGATGGTTAGGTTAACTACCTGACAGTTAGAGAACATGTAGTTCTCAGGGCCGGATCCAGAAATTTGTGACTGGGGGGGCTTGGGGGAAGGTACGGAAGGGGGTGTCCCTCTTCCGTATGGGGAGGGGGGTTTGGCGGGCCTCCCCCAAGAAAATTTTCTAAAAAGGTGGTGTAAATGGCTAATTTTGGTGTGTTTTAGGCATACAAATATAATGAAATTTGTGTGAGAATTAAAAAGAAATATAATGGTATTTTTTGAAATGTTCAGCTAAAGCAAAAAACAAAATATGGTATGACAAGTTTTAACTTATTTTATATTTATAGAGTCCTCTGAAACGAATAATTTATCCATAAATTAATTGGCATAACAAATAAAAATGTCATCACAATATCATCATAATCATACCATAATCATACTTATTCATTAAAATCATTAAAGAACCATCACAAATTCAATCATCATTATCATCACCATGGTTGTGAGGATTTGATATGGCCCACAAAACAGATAGTCGTCGCATACTTTTTGACAAATAGGCAAATTTAAATCAATATCAAAGTGAGTCATCAATGCCAAAAACTCAAAACTGTTGAACAATGATCATTATAAAAATTCAAATGCCATTTTTATGGAATCTAAGGTACTACAGGAAACAGTGAAAAAGCTGCCTCATCACCAGTCATGGTCAGCAATCGCTCATTTAACAACTTTATCAAATACGTCAAGGTTAAAAGATGCTTGAAAACTATACATCAATCATAATCAGTCTGGAGAACTCTCGGATAATCCGTGCCACCGAATATACGGTACATTTGTATAATATACACGACTATAAAGTTGCGAACACGTTATCAGTTGTTACGTAATATTGCATGACCGTTGCAAATTGAAAGGTTGATTGTGTTTCTGTTACGAGGTGAAAAGAGCTGAAAAAATATTTTAGGGTCTTTAAAAATGAGCCCTTTTATTTTTTTACAAACGGGCCAGCTGGGGGGGGGGGGCTTGGGCCCCATAAGCCCCCCCGGTAAATCCGTGCCTGGTTCTGTTGTTTTAGTACCTTTACCTGAAAGTTCAGAGAAACAATTTCGTAAAAATTGATAAATAACCTTTGTCTTTTACAGCTGTCTAATATGGATATATTGAATGTATTTTTAGAGTTGTTGGGGAAAGTTTAAAGGAAGTATACCACCATTTTGGAACCCATTTAAATTACTAGATGTAAATCATTTCATAAGGACATTTGACAGAATGGCAAAAGAGGTAAGAACACAGTGTATATGTATTTTTGTGAAAAAACAATTGGTACTAACAGTTTTTATTTCTGTGGGACTTCAGAAAAATATTCAAAGCAAAAACCATTCTTTTTTTATTCAAATTATTTGCTCATGTGTAAAGCATAGCTATTTTGTTTATTAAATAGTTTATTTTTCAAAGATATACAAACATTCTTCCAAAGGGAAGTAACTTCAAGTAAGTAACACATCAAAGATAATTGTTTACTTTTTTTATTGAAATTTTTAAATGCTTGTCCTTTTTCAAGAAAAACATCAGAATTATTGTTCAGTCTTCAAAAATTTGACACTGTTACATGCCTCTGTGGGCAATATCATATCGTTTCCTGTATATGTTAAATCCTATCTAATTTCACCTTAATTCCCAGAAAAAGCAATATTCCCACTACATGCTAAACATAGTTATTTTGCACTTACATGCACATTGGTACACACTCATTGTCAAGTTGTCTTCTTTTGAGTACACCATAATTACTTAAGTATTTTATAACACGAAATTGACAGAGGAATAAATCATTATGATTAGAAAAGACTGAACAATTATCTAAGAGGTGTTTTACAGTGGTTGTTACCAAAGTTCTTGTAAATTAAATGTATGTTTCTCTTACAACTGCTTCTTTGAGTCCGAACCAAGGTGGGCTTTGTAAGGTGGAATATTAAAGGTCTTGGTAAGGGATAGATTGGTCTACCCCTATTACATAGTTATGTCTTGGGGTTCTTTATTAATGAAATTTCAAGTATCAAAAGTGTTGAATATGAATTAGTATAAATGTATAGAATTGAGTACACATTTTGTACACAGAACATACTGGGAATTTAATGTATCAGGGCTGCTTTCTCGTGTTATAGTTCAGTGCACACTGGCCTGTAATTGTATAAATACAACCTGTGACAACTCTGCAGGGAATCGATTCATTCGCTGCGTGGTTTGAGTGTTGGTTTTCAATGTGTGAAGACCTGAGTTCAAATCCCTCTTTAGGTAGTCTTTTCCAAGATGCATTGCATCTTTCTATTATGAACTTCCATGCAAATAAGACTAGAATAATGAAACATGGCGAGTTTGAAGAAAGTGACATCACACCTTAAAGCAGTGAACAGTCAGACACCTTAACCGTTATATGTTATTTATTCTTCAGGGCTTACTGTATTTTACGCATTCTGAATATTACACCAAAGCTGCCACATTATTTTCAGGTGCCTTGTGATGCGCCATGGTCAGCTAGCAAAGCAAGAAAGTGGGACTCAATGACAGTGGCTCAGTTTGCAGACAGCATACTGTGGACCAGGTAAAACATTCTGGCTTCTTAAAGGGACATACCCAACAATTAAGAAATGATATACTGCACATGTTATTTTAAGTACCGGTAGGTCATATGTTATATAATTAAAAATATTAGATAATAAAAGGGATATACCCTAAATTTTACGGATCATGTAACACATAGGTATTTTATTGTCTCGTTCCCTTTAAGTTCCATATTAGGGCAATACTTCTATCTGTTTTTAAATTTGTAATATGGGCCTCTTTAGAAACAAACATCGTTGCTTCTGTATCTAATTTATCAGGTCCTGAATTTGAATCCCATCCTGAACACAGAAAGTGGCTATTGGCAAAGACACTTGTTGTACCGTATGTTTTTTTGAAAAGAAAAAAAAAAATCAGAATTGATGATGTGATGAAAATTTCTGGTAATTTTGTTTGTTTTGTTTTGGAAATGATTTGTTCGACCATGTTAAGTATCTTTTAGAGGAAAAAGTTAGATTTTGAAAGCTTAAGTATACAATAAATGTACATGATTTCTTTTTTCAGGTCAGCAAGAGAGATTGTTGATATTATGGTGCGTGCTGTGTTTTGTGCGGAAGCGAAGGAAATCTCACTTTTAAGTGCTCTCTGGTACATTCATAGTGGCGGAGGAATATTAAGAGTGGGTTCAATTACAAATGGTGCTCAGGTAAGGCCACCCTTAAAAAATTGTTTGTTTGCAGTAACGCGACCGACTCACGAAATTTGCCCTTACCCAAACTATTTTTAGGGTCTGGCAAAGCAAAATTTTTTTTCGTGAAAATCCCAGAGTGTTTTTGTCTTTGCTGTAGTTTATTTTTTTGCGTTCATTTATTAATTCAACATGGCAGCGCCCATGGAAAAGCTGTCTAACAAAGACATTACAAATGCTATATAGGGTATGAGTGATCTTGTTTTGCTGTTTAGTCTATGGTAGTATATGTAGAGTTCATGCAAAAAAAAAAAAAATTAAAAAAAAAAATCGACCTACCTACCCACACTGAAAATTCTGAGTAGCGTTACTGCAAACAATTTTTTAAGGATGGCCTAAAGCAATAATTTTTATATTGAATGAAAGTTGTTAAAGAAGTATGTTTTCTAATTTGAAATTTTCAGTTGAAGCTAGGCATGTTTTAACAGTTCCTTACAGTTATCTCTCTCATAAAGAATTTGCTAGGAAAATGCTTTCATTAAATGCTGAAATAAGTGTCATAAAACATTACGATGGAAATTTAAGGCTAAACTGCTAAGATCTCACCTTCACCAAATACTGAAACTACTCCATACTCATGTTTGTATTTTAACTTTCAGGAGAAGAAGGTTGTGGGAGGAACCCAGCAGATATCTGAGGGGCTGGCAAGGTTGCTAGGCGATGATAACGTCAAACTCAATAGTCCTGTGATACACGTACATCGTGATAAACGTAATGTGACAATCAAAGACGTGCATGGAAATATTTATAAGGTCAGTATATACATTGTATACATATTAATTTATTTTACTTAGAATGTAGAATAAGTATTTTAAAACAAAAAAAAATCTGCACTTAATTAGCCACAGAAATTCAGGGAAACTTGCAACATGAGTGAAAATTAAATTTTGTATGTTCAGTTTTTGTCAGCACACACTTTTTTTTAGTAGTGGGAGAATGAAACGTGTATTTTTCCCATTTTACAACTATAACAAAGAACAGTCTACAGGTTACATATAATTTTGTAGCTAATGCATTATCAATTCATACCTGTACTAAGATCAAGAGTAAAGCAATTATAAATTTAAATCCTTCTCACTGTGATAATTCCAAATTTCCACAGCACACGCTTAATTGGACAATGCATTTTTTATTTAATATAAATCTACATTGAACTCAATTTTGCCATTCCTGAAACTCAGTGTCCTTCAACAAAGCATTACACAGGTCATATAAGAAAGGTCACCCATTTCAGTGTGATGTAACAGTTTCAATACATCAAAAGGTTTAAAGGGAGAACCCATTTTGCTTTGTTCTAAAGGAGAAGATCAGTGGTCCAGTGGTAACACTCTGAACTTGTAATCCATAGGTCACGAGTCTGATTCCTAGCTCCACCACTAACATTACCTACCATCTTTCAGAGAAGCAAACTGAGATGCCATGTATTGGTTCTATACATTGAGCATGGAAAATAAAACCTGGGGTGTCTCTGGGATGGGATGCTGTCTGCATATTGCACTGTCTGGCATGACCTGAAATAAGTAAACCCTGCAGGGGGCATCAGTCATATGGTTAACTGGTACAGCCAATAAATAAACTCAGATAGATAGGTAGACTTTGATCTTCTATGTTATAGAATGTGTTTTTGATGTGTATGTGATGAACTGTCGTAATAAAAGACAAACTGTATTTCATTTTCTTTGACACTTTCCTTTAAAACATTCAAGGATTATTTTGGTAATACCTAACAGATAGACAATTTCTTACATGAAAACTAAGTTAAAACATTCAAGGCTTATTTTATTTTTTACATAACAGACAGACAAAACTAAGTTTGAGGACTTCGTTCTCTTGATGCTTTAAGCATATTAAAAAACAAGTGTAATAGAATTTTTTGAATGAATGATATATATTTAAAGTTCCTGAGATACTAAGTATGAATAATACAAATTGTGGAGTAAATGTGAAAAAGGCCTATCTGCCTCTATATTTTATAGTACTTACAACTGTTTGCAGTCACCCCGTAAAATGTACACAAATGTTCTTGTTTTTAAATGTTTTATACAAATACAAAAACTGTGAGTAATGAAATAAAAAGGCAAGTAAAACTTTTAGTAACTTTGCAAAATTTTGCAAGTGGCAACATAGTTAAATTCCCCCTTTCTTTTGATACTGATTTCATCAAAGTTTCTTTGTTCTTTCATTGTGAAAAAAGATGGCTTTGATGCAATTCTAACATTGTATTAATAGTGATAATTAAATAAAATGGAGTGCAATGCTGTAGATTCAGAAATAGGTAGATTCCTGGCATGGCCTTATAACAAACCTTAAACCACGTTTAGGTAACTTCTGCACATTTTAAAACATTGCTGGATGTTGTCAGAAATAAATTTTGACATCAGGCTTGGATTTCAGATAATTACTTAATGATTTTTCTAGATTTAAGCATTAACTTTACTCTTTTTACAGACTAGATAAAATTACCTCTTGAGTTTTCTTTAAAAGTAAGTTGTCTTGATTTTCGTTTCAGGCAAGATATGTGATATGTTCAGTACCTCAGCCATTGCTCAACAGAATACAGTTTGAGCCCCCGTTACCTTGGGAAAGAATTCAGTTAATGCAGAGAATGCCTATGGGTTCCATCATCAAAACAGTGATGTACTATGAAACAGACTTTTGGAGAAAATTAGGTAAGTGAAGGTATGACCATAAGCAGAAAAGAAGAGATAAATTTTTGTTAATGGAATTCGGTTTCAGCCTCACTTTTCGGATTGTTCCATATTTTACTATATCTATCGATCCAGAATACTAGTAGATATGAATAACAGAATTTTCTCATTTACAAAGTAAAAATTTACCTTTTTCATTATTGGGCTAATGCAAAAATTCATTGATCGCATTTATAGTAAATTTCCTCAATGAAAACCAATTTGATTACGGTATTTCAAAATGGCACAAAACTTGAAAAAAGAAGAGTCTAAATTTTAGAGCAAATAAGGTCTAAGTGGAACTTTACCATGTTACTTATAATGGCTGACTTTCTGCTATCCTGAATGTGTTAACTGTTTCAGATTTAAATGGGGTAGCGATGTCATCAGATGGCGTGTGTTGTTACTGTATGGATGATACGAAACCTGATGGTGAGCATCCAGGAATTATGGGATTCATTCTTGCAGACAAGGCACGTCAAATGGCACTAACCACGCAGGAAGTTAGGTAAGATTATCCTTTTGGTGTAACTCTCTCATTGAAATTCAGAGATGTTGTTAACACTCTATCTTAGGTTTTGGTAGAAAAGCTCAGTGGGCTCAGTGTAAAACTTTTAGACCCTTATTTTATTATGACTTTGAATATTTCCATATTTGAGGTTTGGTCAGATGCCAGTATTTATTGATATATCTAAAGTACTACTATTAAAAAAAATGTAAGTTTATGAAAATAAGATATCCTGTGGCAATGTCCTGCAAAAAAGACCCCTTTCTTAAGGATAAGTTTAAGTTAAAACTTCCATATAAAATTAATGAACCAGGAAATAAGTACTTTTAGCTCACCTGAGCGAGACTGTAGTGGTGAGCTATTGACATCAAAATTTCTCCGGCATCTTATGTCCATCCTGCACCATTTCTTAAAATAACATTTCCTTTGAAAAGTTCAAAAACCATTGGGCTAATATTTATGAAACTTGGCGTGGATGTTAATGTCATGAAACTCTCCAATAACTGTTAAGTAATTCTATTCAGAACCTTTTTTTCCTGTGCTACTTAAGTGAAGAAGTCTAAAAATCTTCTTGTCTAAAACCACTTTAAAATTTGATGTGTAGCACTGTCTGGCAGACATCTACCAAGATTGTTCAGATTATGTTTCTGGTTTCGTTAGTGGGCCCATCCAAATGGTAAATGTTTTTACATAGACATATATTAAAAGAAAAACTTTCTTTGAAACTGCAGGGCCTGCTGTGTAGATGTGGCATTGCTTGAAAGTCCTCTGCCAAGATTGTTCAAATTATGCCCTTGTGGTGACTTCTGTTCCTGGCCAAGGAGTTACTGTTCTTAGCTCACTTGAGCCAGAGGCTCTCCATTCAGCCAATTGTCCAGTGTCTGTCATCCACCTTTTTCTTTAAACAACATCTCCTGTAAAACCAAAGGACTGAACTTGATGAAACTTGGCATTTATATTCCTTGCATGAAGTTATACCTGAGTTTTTAAGAGAATTTCTTTTCATGCAGAGGTCTTGTTACTATGGCAACTTGAATGAAAACTTCAAAAATCTTCTTGTCTAAAACCACCAGAGCCAGAGCACTGAAATGTAATGTGAAGCATTGTCTGTTAGACCTATGGTAAGATTTTTCATATAATGTTATTGGGGTCACTTTTTAGTAGACATCTATGAAGATTGCCCAAATGATTATCCTGTTATCATCATGGCCCCAGGGTGAAAACTGACCCCACCTTGGGGGTCAGTTTTTCAACTTAAATATGTTTTAAAAAAAACAGCATTACTCTAAATCCAGGACTTAGACTTTTGTATGTAGCATTGTCAGGTGGTTCAGTACCAAAATTATTTAAATCATGTCTCCGAGGTCAAAAATGCACCTGCTCAAAGGTTCCTTGTTTTATGCAACTTATATGGGGAAAAAACCAACAACAACAAAAAAACATTGGCGATATAATTTCAAAATAAACCTTCATGTTCACATACAGAACTTTGCCCTTGACCTTGTGACCTTTACTTTGACTTACTGACATCCTTCCTTGTTTTTGTAGCTACAGTACTGAAATTTGAACTTAATATAACTTTGCCTGTATATTTCATCATTGACCTTTATTGACCTTGACCATCTGACCTACTTTATTCTTTGAAAATAAATGTGTGAAAGTTTGACCATATGTACAGTTTTGCATACAGATTACTGTTTCAACTTTATCTTGAACTTTTTCCTTGTTTTCTAAGCTGTTGCACTGAAATTTGAACTATGTGCATAATTTTGCTATAAACTTTTCAACTTAAGGAACTTGCTGTTAAGAGAACATTATTTTGGATACTAGATATGCTGTACTTCATTTGAATGTAGTGGTGCTCAGGTGAGCAATATATTCAGTTGAATGCAATGGTACTCACTACTCCATTGAGCATTGAAGGGGTTATTGTGGCCCTCTCGTTGACATAGACAAGGAAAAGCTTTGAATGATGACCCTAGGGTCAAAATTGGTCCTGTCCCAGTGGTTACTTGTTATAATACAGACTTAAATAAGAAAATTTAAAAAATCTTCCTGTGAGAAATTAAGATAGAGTTTAGATATACAGTATGTGGCACTGTGATGAGATCTTCCACAGAAATTCAAATCATGGCTCTAGGGTTAAAACTGGCCCCTCCCTGGTGGTCACTTATTTGACATATGTAAGAATTTTATTTAATCTTTTCAAGAACCATAGGGCCCAGAGCTTAGATATTTGATATGTTCTATCATGTCAGTCTAACCCTGGACTCAAAAGTGACCCCTGCCCAAAGGGTCATTAATTTTATTAAGACTAAAAATCCCAGAACCTTTATGTTCATATATTTAACTTTATTTCTACCTTTATGTGACCTTTATCCTGACCTGCAGACCTACATGCTGCTTAGAAATTATAAGTACATATCTAATTTCCCAAGCAGATTTTTTACTTTGACCTCATCAGACCTTGTCCTGTTAACCAACTTTCTGTTTTAGGTGCAACTGTGAAATTAAGATCTCTTTCATAGTTTTGCATGTCAATTTAAATTTTCAGTGTGCCTTACTTTGACTTTCTGACATGGTTTCTTTCAGAAAGCAAGCATTGTGTGCATACTATGCCTGGGTGTTTGACACAGATGAATTCTTACATCCTATTGGTTATAAAGAATACAACTGGATGGCAGACCAGTACTCTGGAGGCTGTTATACATCAGTCTTACCTCCAAAGGTTCTTACTTCATATTCTAAGTATGTATACCATAATAAGCTTATAATTTTCATGAATCTTGCATGGCAGGCAATTAGAGGATACTTTTTTCTAAGGTGTCTGTGCTGGCACTTAAATGTCCAATAACTTACCTTGCATGGATGGATTTTAAAAACATTTGGCACCAGATGTGGGCTGTTGCAAGCCAGTATCATCTTAAATAAATACCAGGTAGGCTTGTGTTTCTCACACCTTACCTTTTTGTATTTCAAAATGGTTGAGTTGTAATCTTGGGAATGAAGTTGTTGGATTTGACCTTCATAAAAACATACAAACATGTGATAACACATATACATGTCTGAGAAGGGAACATTTTCAAAGGTTAATGTGTCTGAACTCATTGAGTTGCACTTAGATCAAGATTTGACAACAATAACATGTGAGTAGATCAAGATGTGACAACAATAACACGTGAGTACATCAAGAAGTGACAACAATAACACATGAGTATATCAGGATGTGACAACAATAACACGTGAGTAGATCAAGATGTGACAACAATAACACGTGAGTATATCAACATGTGACAACAATAACACGTGAGTATAACAAGATGTGACAACAATAACACGTGAGTACATCAAGATGTGACAACAATAACACGTGAGTAAATCAAGATGTGACAACAATAACATGTGAATAGATCAAGATGTGTCCACAATAACATGTGACTAGATCAGCATGTGACAACAATATCACGTGAATAGATCAAGATGTGACAACAATAACACATGAGTAGATCAAGATGTGACAACAATAACACGTGAGTACATCAAGATGTGACAACAATAACACATGAGTAGATCAAGATGTGACAACAATAACATGTGAGTAGATCAAGATGTGACAACAATTACACATGAGTAGATCAAGATGTGACAACAATAACACATGAGTAGATCAAGATGTGACAACAATAACACATGAGTAGATCAAGATGTGACAACAATAACACGTGAGTACATCAAGATGTGACAACAATAACATGTGAGTAGATCAAGATGTGACAACAATTACACATGAGTAGATCAAGATGTGACAACAATAACACATATGTAGATCAAGATGCGACAACAATAACATGTGAGTAGATCAAGATTTGACAACAATAACATGTGAGTAGATCAAGATGTGACAACAATAACACGAGAGTAGATCAAGATGTGACAACAATAACAAGTGAGTACATCAAGATGGGACAACAATATCACGTGAATAGATCAAGATGCGAGAACAATAACATGTGAGTAGATCAAGATTTGACAACAATAACAGGTGAGTAGATCAAGATGCGACAAAAAAAACACATGAGTAGATCAAGATTTGACAACAATAACATGTGAGTAGATCAAGATGCGAGAACAATAACACGTGAGTAGATCAAGATGTGACAACAATAACACGAGTAGATCAAGATGTGACAACAATAACATGTGACTAGATCAAGATTTGACAACAATAACACGGGAGTAGATCAAGATGTGACAGCAGTAACATGTGAGTAGATCAAGATGCGACAACAGTAACATGTGAGTAAATGTTGATTAGATAAGTCTTGCATAAATTCTTTATGAGGTATTATGTGAAATAAGTTTGAAGGGGCATTTGAGCATAAAATGTTAAATGTCACTTATTTCATAGACTGAGTTAGTTGATTTTCTTTCTGTTTTTTGTAAAGATGCCTGCGTGAACCAGTAGGAAGGGTGTATTTTGCTGGCACAGAAACTGCAACATATTGGACAGGGTATATGGAAGGGGCTGTACAGTCTGGTGAACGGGCAGCAAATCAGGTTAGAACTTCTTATAATTTGAAGCAGTTTTAGGGATGTAACCTGTGTGAACTTTTCTTATATTTTACAGAAATAAGTGAAAAGAGATTCCAGTCCTTTTTCAATGTTAAAAAATACTTCTCAAGTTTAAAATCTAACAAAGTAATTGCAAACTCTTCTGAATAAATATTATTATTATTATTATGATTATTAACAAAGAGTATTAAAATTTTAATTTGACTTCTGTGAATACTGAAGAACAAATGACATATTTGGGAATAGGAATATGATGACATTTCAAAGTAATGCATAAATTGGAATTTAAACTTTCTTCTTGATATATTGCCATTATAATAATCTCCATATTGTTACCTAGGAACAGTACCTCTTACAACTGCCTTTTGTTAATACAGCCTTTAAAAAAATCATAGAGCTTGTTTGTAAAAATAATATAATGTCTTTGTGAAATTTTAAACAATCCTTACCCTTATAAAATAGGGGGAAAAAGGGATGTAATGTAGGTAGGTTAATGTTTCGTCAGCTAAAATATTGATCAACATTATTTTTACAGATTCTATATGCAGATGGTATAATATCGTCACACGAAATAGATGCCATAGAACCAGAATCGTTTGACCACCCAGCCAAGAAAATCCCATTCAGTTACATAGAATACTACCTCCCAAGCAATTCTGCCTTGTTACGGTTTGGCATAGCGTCTGTCATAGGATTTTTAGGGTTCAGTTTTTACGTGTTTTTCTTCAGTTGGAAGGGAGCCATGTTTTGGAGATGGTTTAAGTGGCAGTATGACCTTGATGAACAGGACATGTATAGGTTGTCCAAATATTTCAGAATCCCATCGCGCTTTTATAAACATGTTAAAAGACATGGGTCATAGTTATTATGTACTTATTGGAAGTTTTGTTGCCATATTTGATGATAGAATTAGGTTTGCCTTTATAAAATTTTATCCATTTATAAAGAGTTTGTTTATTGTTCTTTTGTTGTTGTAGTTATAAAATTTATAAGTAATTGTCATTTTTTTCCCCCCAAGTATAGACAGGGGTCTGAAATTCTGTTCACTTTTGAAGTACCATTTTCAGCCATGCCCAGATGTTTGATAATGGGTAATTCCCCAGCTCCTGTATTTTTATTTACAAATGGGAGTTTTAAAAGGCTGTGATAAACCTTTTCCATGGAAGTGAAACTTTACGAGAATGTGTGCTACACAAAAATTTACTCTAATTATCTGCCCTTAGGTTTTAAATTTTTGGCAGAACTGGATCAGTGTTTGATCCCTAAAAAGTATCTAAGACTCTTCCTTAGGCTAATCACAATTAATCAGACATGCCTTTGATGGATGGGGATTCGAGTCTAGTTGTTATGCACAATACTTGTAATCCAGTGATCACAAGTTTAACCCCCCACTTTTCAACTTACACCACTAATTGTCTTACGATCAAATCATTAAACAATGGTCCAATATAAAGGCACTGTCACAGAATTTGTACTACATAATACCTTAGTGCTATAAACTGAGCATTTTAAAGAACTAAGATTGATTCTCAGGAATGGGAGATATAATAAACTGACCCACACAAACAAATTCGACTTCTTTTTTTGTTTTAATTTTCAAGCATGGGAGGGGTGTGTGTGGAGGCGGGGTGGGGGAGCATGTCAGTCAAATGGGAAAATGGTACAGAAGATGAATAATCTGATAGGTATATGTCTTAACCTACACCCTACCTTTCATATAATGAGATAAATATCTCAAAAACGAAAAAATATTGTCTGAAGTGTTAAAATATTGGACAAAAATTTGTAAATAATTTAATTATAGCAAACGATTTGAAATTAACGTAAGAGTTCTCGTGTGAATTTGAAATGAGCTGCCTCATGGCATAAATTGAGATCTCCATGGAATTAGATTTTCTGTAATTTGTTGGATTAGAGGCTTCTTATTAGAAGGGTATAATTACATTTAAAAGGTAAACCTATTTGTTATACAAATCTTAATTGAATTTTGATTTGATAATGACTCTTCAGTTTAGAGAAAAAAATTTGGATCATTCCAGCTTGTCTGTTCCCATCTGGTAATTAATTTTAGTGAAAGGTGCTTAGAAATGGATAAAGAGGCTTGGTTGTTTTTGAAAGCAATCTTCACAAAAATATCTAGAAGATAGGAGATATTCACTATGGGGAAGTAAAGGAGGATGAATGTGTTTTATCCTATTTCTCTGTGGTACTGCAGTTAACAGAAGTTTCACCCCCAAAGACATTTCCTCCCAAGACATTACACCCCCAAAATAGGGGTGAACAGTCTATAGTTAATACATATTTATTATAATGCTTCCAAATAACATATCCATCATAAAATTTCATGAAATATGTATTAAAGAGGCTGTACTCCAGATTTGACATAAAAACTTTTTTTCATAAATTATATATTTAGATGACGTGAGATTATAACAATATTTTACTTGAAAACTGATTATAAAAGTCAAAATAGAATAAAAAAAAAATATTTTCACTCCAACCTGATTTGAACTCTGGACCCCTCATGTTAACAAAATATTTCCAACACTTTTACTGTCACCACCATCGCCGCTTATGATATTACAGATATTTACTTTTAATCTTATACGATATAGTTATGCCGTAGCGTTACGGTATAGCACCTTGAAAGGGAAAAAAATCAATTTATAATGTAATTATTTGACTTATATTTTGTCAGTAAGTTATTTTTAAGCATTAGTCATAAATATTACCAGAAATTTATAATACAAGAAAAATTTCGTTTTTTGTCATCTGGAGCACAGCCCCTTTAAATAACCAAAATGAAGTAAAAGGTAGTCCATAGATTAATTTTGTATCATAATTTGAATTGAAAAGTCGAAAAAGTAACTGTAACAACTATTAAATAAAAAAACAACAACACGTGTGTATCATTTATATATGTAAGTTATGTGTCTACATATAAAAATATAACTAAGTTATATGATAAGTTGTATAATATAAAATAAATTATAAGCACATAATAAGCTTATTGAAATTTGAAGTGACTTAAAATGGTCTAGGTTTTAATAAAACTTTATCTTAAAAAAGAACAAATAAATGCAGTGTCCTTGCAGAGAATTTTCAAAAGTATGTATGACCAAAAGAGTACGAGTCTTGTAATAGATATCAGCAAATGATTGCTGTCACTAGATTATAAAATTATATTGTCATGCTTATATCATTAATAACTGCATGATATAAATGCATATCACATAATTATTTATATGTTGTTAGAATTTTAAAAGTTAAAAGGAACTTGATTTTTTTTCTTATAATGATTGAAATTGATTAATTATAGTTGTCAAATTCATATATTAAATTAAGTGTGACTGAACTTTTTTCAGATTTAATTGTAATTTATTTATTAACTTTTTTGAAATGATTGAACCCAGCTATGTTTAACGTATAGGTTTAAAGGAAGTTCCTACAAAAAGAATACTGGAACTCTTCTTTATAAAGTGTACAACTTTGACATCACAAGTACATTTTTCTATTTTAGGAATGAAATGAGAGAATAAATCTTTGAAATTTTAATTAATTCCTTGATTGAGTTTTAATTGTACCACTGTTTAATCAACACCTTGTCCTTGGATGTGTGAAGTATTTGTATATTGCCAATTATGGGATGCTTCGTAAAGGTGTGAACTGTAAAAAGGTGTTGATCGTGTTATTAATCCAGTTCATCAAAAGCTAGAATTTCTATAAAAAAAAAAAATATGAAAAATCGTCTTAACTTCTTGAATCATAATCTTTATGTTATAAATAGTTATTAGCGTAAAAATAAACCTGAAATATATAACGGTTTGTCGCCATCTGAGTACATAGTATATTTTTGGGGTGAAATGTCTTGTATAATAAGAAACCTGGGGAGAAATGTCTTGGGAGGAAAATTCTTGAGGTTGAAAAGTCTGAAAATCGGTACCACTTGCCCATAAGGTAGACGTCCCATGAAGAGTCGAGTTTTTAAGTTGTGGGACTTATATTGCAATATAAAGAAAGAGCTAACATCCACCTCCAGGACGCTCCTGTTTGTTTTACTTTTATATGATCAGTGTTTCGCATCGATACATGTGAACTTGGTTTAACGTCTCATCCTGAAGACAGTGAGGTGCGGGGATCAAATTCTGGTGAGTTACCTGCCCCTACTACTATTTGCAGTATAGTAGACAGGGAACCAGACTTACTTCCAGATTGCATCAACGACGATTACTTACGAAAATGATTTAATCGTTTCCAAACTAATACGGAGCCATAATTGCATTTTCAATTTATAAAGTACCAAAATATGTGTTATGGGTTTTTGTTGATTTTCGGGGAAGCTGCTTTCACGGAGATTGCCGATTTGATACGATTACTAAGCAGACCTGTCCATTCATTACTTAGAGAGTTTTCAGCTCAGTTGGCAGTTTAATTTTGAACTGAAATCTCGATTGCCAGACCAGAAATTTGAGGAGAAGCAGCGGTCGAGCTGTTAGAGCGCTGGATTCTTGATCCGGAGTTCGCTTGCTAGAATCCCACCAGAGGCAAGCGTTTACAGTGACTTTGCACATTCCTCACTTCCGGCGCGAGTACTGGTTTGAACCCAGGAAGATGTCATCGAGAGGGACTGAAATAAGTTGCAAGAACTTGCTTCCCAATCGATGTAAATCAAATAAGTTTAAAGTAAATCCAAGACCAAAGATTTACTAAAAGGCAAGACACACAAAAAAATCCACACCTGCAACAATCAAAACGTTTTCTGTCCAAGAATAAAGAATATCTCCTTTAAACGGATAACATACCCTACGCTACTTGTCCGTCTGTTGACACGCCTACATATTTGGTGATGGAAGCCCGTTCACATTTTGAAGAATCAACATGTTTTGGATTAATTCTTGATACTTTCATTTCCTATCCAAGGAAAGTAGAGACAACTGTCTAATTTCCTGGCACAAATTATTACAAGATACACGCTTATAGGCCGATATCCAGTAACCTTGTTAAGAAATCCCTTGTTGAACAGCTGTAGAAGGTATCAAAAGGTCACTGCCCACTACCAATAACATCCCATTATGGAGAAATATTCAGAGAAATGTAAGAGTGGACGTGGTTATTTGAAATAAAAATATGTCACCGAAAAAAAAGTTTTATATGGGAATGATAAAATAGAATCTATACACAGCTGGAGATGATTGAAGATATGAGAGTGGTGTATTATATATAGTGAGCCAGGTAGACTCATTAGGGAAAGGTTCCCGAGAAACATAATCGCCCAATAAATTGACTTAGTTTTATTATGCAAAGCGTCATTATAAATTTCTTTATACATGTATATCTTTCTTTTTTAATATAATGAACAATCGAGATAATAATGATATTTGCTTTCCAAAATATAATTTGGATGTTGTTTTGAAAGTAAGGTCTGGGTCTAACACTGGCACCCAGCCTGAGTTACATGTTTTCGAAATTGTTACTCTTGAGAGTTCTTGGAGTTTGATTATACCAGTTTTGAACAATTCTTGAAGTACACATTTTCTAGAAGTCATACTTTCGGTATTTCTGGAAGATATGATGGTCTTATAGAGTTATCGCCTACTCTAATAGCGTCAATTTTCTCTGATACGTTTTGGCCTATGTACAGACAGTTGGTGTATAATAACTCTCTTATAGAAAATTTGAGCAAAATTATTTGCCGTGGAATGTAGATCTAATATCATAATAGCCAGATAGATGAAAACGAGACAGTCCGCAAATGCGTGCCGACTTCCAGCTAATTGCAGTAAATCTATTTCCGGTTCGTATGGAATACGACGGAAGTGTCTAAGTACGCGCGATAAAGTGGAGCCATTATAACAATTTCGATAGAAATTTGACGACAGATTAAAACTAGTTAATGAAATGCATTAGACGTGTTATTTCCGCTATTTTATATTAAGTCTTTGATACGAAATATCAGCCACTCACGTTTATTGGGCGTTATACGAAACTAATATACGAAATGGATGATACGAGTGGAGCGAGTTGACTCAATACGTTTTACAAGTATGACGTCACGCATGGTGAAATTCATCTGGAAAAAAAGCAAAACAAAATAGTATCATAGTAAAATTAAGCGAAAGCGTTCGACGCAGAAACCCTTACAAGATTTAACAGGGACACTTCTGAAGTCAACACAAACAGTTGTCGACCTAAATCCAGTTCCAAAAAAGGATATAAGTGCATGTACTGGGAGAACTATGCAGCATATTTCACTTCAATATGATGGCGACGACTGGAACATATGAACATATGAAATAGATATATAGAATAAAAAAAACCCTAAAAAGTTTTAATATCATCAACATCCTTAAACAGATCAAATCCCTTACACATTTACACCACAGGAACAACACTAGGATCCAAAATGTACGTGTGAATGAAAACCACAACTTCATACGACTGTACTGTATGACCAAACCCGTTTCGAAATTGCTTTCATGCATATTCATTAAAACCTAAATGCATACCAGGCCCATGTGTTTATTTTCTGGAAAAAAAGTACTTCAAAGCCCGAGCAAAAACTGTTCAGAAACAGTGATTGATTGTTTCTAAAATTTCTGTCATCTGTCACAGAGTGGATTAATTGTTACACTTTTTTTTTTCATCGCGATTCATTGCTTTGAAAGCGACACTACAAGGCTTGTCTTTACAGTTTAGCATGGTTTGCATCAGATTTTATTGAATTTACATTGTTACACTAGGAAACGGGATCGGTATGAAAATTATTTGAAGGTTATTTTATTCATATGCATGTTTAGGTCCAAGCATTTGAACCATCGCCACGGGTTCCGACGATATGGTCCAAGTAACGTTCCTAGCACCCCGGTACATATTCCGTACAACAACATTTTTGATAGAGTGAAACGTGGGGTTCCGACGATGCTAGTGCCTGTGATTGACATAGTAAATAATCATTTAATTTGAATAACAGAATAGCACATGTTATGTAGGCAGGTTAAAATTAAAGGTTCAAGGTGACAGTTTAAACAAAACCTAAAGTTTTCGAAACTCAATAGTTCGTTTATTCCCATCTTTTGAGTAATCCTATTTGTTGCTGATTGTTTTATCTTGGTGCAAAATAAATTTATTATCTGTATCAATCGTCTGCCTTACTTATCTCTGTAACTGCGCAATGTTTGGCTTTGAATGATCCCTCGAGTTTCTGATCGTTTTGTTTGGCACTTTTCTGTACATTTGCATCTTTAAAGTTAGGCTCCATGGGAAATAACTTCAAAGACTGTACATCTTTTGTATTGTCTGTATACCGCTAATGTTTATTGGCAGAACATATCATCTGAAATTGGTATATAAATATTACTACAAACATATAATGACTAAGAGAACTACGTAAAACGAATTGTTTTTATTTTTTCTCACAATATGTCATGGAAGAATTCGTTTTGAAACTAAGCCGAAAAATAG
This sequence comes from Cyclina sinensis, assembly GCA_012932295.1. Taxonomy (NCBI): domain Eukaryota; kingdom Metazoa; phylum Mollusca; class Bivalvia; order Venerida; family Veneridae; genus Cyclina; species Cyclina sinensis. The sequence continues at coordinate 33,569,660 of JAAONU010000007.1, read as the reverse complement.
TGTAGTTTAAAATTGAGTTATTCAAACTTTATGTTCATTTTAATCAGTGAAAAAATTAATTGTAGTGCTGTTTTTACAACGACATTCGCATTTCATTTTCGTACTGGCTTGACTTTCGAGATTCGAACTTATTATTTTGCACCAACAAGACATTCAGCATTCAACATTCACATTTTGAACTATTTAAAAAAATTGAATGTTGTGCTGGTATGACAGTCAACTTTGAATGTCGAACTCGTGTTAGCACAACATTGAAATTTCAAATGTTTAATAATGTCAATGTCAAATGACGAATGTCGTGTTGGTACAACATTGGAAGTTTGAATGTCGAATGACAATTGTCGTATCTAACTAAACATTCAATGTTTAATTGAAACAAAATTTGAACGCCCAGTGTCGATGGTTGTCTTTTACACCAACTGCACATAAAGTAAGAACCATGATCCTTAGTTACTTAAATTTTAGTGATATGGATACTAGGGAAAAACATTTTAAAAAATCATTTTAAAAAAAGGATGATTTGTTTATGAATTAAAGGACACGTATTTGCTATTTATGGGCAGCTACTGATAGCAAAAAATCTTTATGAAAATTTCTTGGTCTCGGTTATTGAAAATTAATCCCAGATCTCTTTTGTTTTTTTTTGTCTGTTGGAACTCTGAACAAACAGGCTGTAAATACTCCTGATAATGAAAAATCCTCCTTCACAACTTTAAGTATATGCACCCCCAAATCATTTTGATTTTGTAGGCTGAAACACAGTTCAAAAAATTATTTTTAAGGTGAAACACAATGTATATATAAGGTCGATAGGCCACAGGGCCGCTAGCATTCTACAGGCGGTAAATACTTCTTTTCATAAAAAGATCCTCTTTCATATCTTTCAGGAAAATCCCCTCTAATCCATTTTCGTTTGGCTTGAAGCTTAATTCAACGTGTGTGTGTGTGTGTGTGTGTGTGTGTGTGTTGTTTATTATGGTGAAACACTGTGTTTATTAAGTCGCTGGGCCACTAGCAGCTTAAAGGTGGTAAATCAAATACTTCTGCTTATGAAAAATCCCTATCTGTAACTTCCAGAATTTCATCCCCTATTCTTATTGACTTTGTTTAAACTTAGTTCAACAATTATTTTTTACGGTGTTACACAGCTGAGCCGCTAGCAGCCTAGAAACTGCAATGAATGATATTCACTTCTTTTGTAAAGTAATCCCATACCCCATTGTTTTTGTTAATCCCCCGCCGCGAAGCGTGAGGGTTTATAAGAATGGCCTTGTCCGTCTGTCTGTAATATTTTTGTTTCCGCTCCATATCTCCTATACCACTGAACTGAGTTTTTTAAAACTTGGGTCAAATGTTTAACTCATTTAGACGATGTGCAGATTGTCAGTTCAAGGTCAAGGTCACACTTGAAGGTCATTTGTTTCAGCCTTCAATTTTTGTGTCCGCTCAATATCTGTTATACCTTTGAACCTATTTTCTGTAAACTTTGGTCAAATGCATAACTCATTGAGATGATGTGCAGAAGGCATGGTCAAGCCATATCAGTTCAAGATCAAGGTCACACTTAAAGGTCTTGTTTCTGCCATAAATTTTCTGTCAGCTCTATTCTTCTATACCTTTGTATCGATTTTCTTGAAACTTGGTCAAATGTATAACTCATTCAGTGGATTTGCAGAAGGCATGGCCAAGTGTCCGTCTGTCCCTATTGTCTGTCGGTCCGTATCATTTTCGTTTCAGCTCCAGATCTCCTATACCTTTGAACTAATTTTCTTGAAACTTGATTTAAATGTTTAACTCATTAACATGATGTGCAGAACTTATTATTCAGCTATGTCAGTTCAAGGTCAAGGCCACACTTGAAGGTCATTTGTTTCAGCCTTCAATTTTGTGTCCGCAAAATACCTCCTACACATTTGAATCGATTGTCTGTAAATTTTGGTCAAATGTTTAGCTCATTGAGAGGATGTGTAGAAGGTATGGCCAAGCCATGTCAGTTCAAGAACAAGGTCACACTTGAAGGTCATTTGTTCAAGCCTTCAGTTTTGTTTTGTCATTTTAATACTTGAAGGTTTCCCAAAATCAAATGTGCCACTATGTTTCTCAGACTACTTTAAACTTTACTATTTCCTGTGTTTATATAAATGCAGAGTTAACATGTGTTGCGATGCGCCATCTTAAATTCCAGCAACGATTTCAGTAGAATATCCGACTTCATTATGGACAACCATGAGCAGAATGCGACACTCATTTCAATACTTGATAGAAAAACCTGTTACATTTTGATACAGTAAAGAGAAGAACGATATTTTCAGTTGAAATAATGTATCTATTTGTAAAGTGAAATTTGTTATTGAAGTTCTGAATTTATTTTTTATCATGATCGTTATATAATCCCTTGTCATATATTCTAAATGTAGACTGCATTTCGTCAGCTGAGAGGGCATTTTTGATCATAGAATATTTCTTATGTTTACTGAACCGGGTTTTCAAGTTTGATATAAAGTGCTATTTTTTGAAAATCTGTTTATTGGCATTCATTGTGAAACAGTCAGTCACTAAGGAATCAGCATGAAAAAGAACAAGGGTGTTCAAAACAATCCTGCAAATATTCATATAAAATATTGTTTACGATTTTTTATTATGAATAAAAGGAGAGTTTTTGTTGTTGAGTGGAATGAAAGAAATCGGATATTACGTAGAATGATATTTAAAGGTTTATTTGATCTTAAATCAAATTTTTTTGTATCATTTAACAATATCTGACTTTTAGGTCGTCGAGTATTATGAGGTAACCACCAGAGAATGTCCATATTGACACCGGGCTTCGCTTCGGTCAGTATGATACTTATTTTCTGGTTGATGTCAAGTCATATTCAATCCCTCAATCTATACTATTAAAACGAATTTGCCGATTTGTGGAAAAACATGGAGAGTTTCGAAAAATTCTTTTGTATGTCACTGAAGCACTATGGGCATATCAGCAATAGCCTCTCGATATTTGCGAAAATTGGCAAAAATCAACAAAATGATCGGAGTATCTTGTTCTAAAAATATATAACTAAAAATAAACACAGAAAACTCCAAAAAAACTGTGACGTAAAACTATTCTTAAATTACAGGTATTTTAATTAAATTCAACTTTGTACTGATTTGGTAAATCATGGACGACACCCAGAAAACTGCCTTATTGCCTTAAAAGTAAAAAGAAGTATTACTATTTATGTATATTTTGCTTATAAACATACCCCAAAATATATTTACCAAGACCCATTCATGTATTTTTCTTCTTGAAAAACATACCCCATAATATACTTCCAACGTAAATATATATACACCACATTCTTATATTTTTTGAATAACACATCCAACAAACTTATTTGGCAACGCTTAAATGACACTTCATTAGACTACATTTCGGACCCACGTCCGTGTCATTTAATTCTGGAAAAACCCTAGAAGAACTCCCGGAGTGTCAACAGTCCCCAATGAAAGATACAGCGATCTAGATGCCACATACAAATCACAAGGCTGAAAAGTGAAAAAAAAATTGGTGCTTTCATGGGAGTAACAGCATCACAAAGTCACATATTAAATGTTTTTAACACTATATTTTTTACAATGGCACGCTGACAGCTGAAGATTGCACGCTGACCACAACTTCGGAAGAAGGTCTGCTATGAGAGAACATAATGTCAGTTATGCACATATCTGATCACACACAATGTTAAACAATTGCCAATAAAAAGCATTTAAAAGTGACGATATCGAGAACTTTTATTACCTAAGCCCGTGCTTGAACGGGCTTTCATCTAGTAGTCATTTATTGTAAAATGTCTGAAAAGCTGATACAAGTAAATTTAAGAAGAGGTAACGTTTATTCCTTAAAACATTCTCTCTTGGTATACACCTTGCATTGTGTCAGCCTTGAAGTTTGTTTTTGTTTGTTTGTTGTTTTTTATGTTGGTAAATTGATGCTTTTATGTAGGTTAGAAATCATGCGGCGTTTTTGAGTACAGGTAAAATAGTTAAAAAAACTTAAAGCTTACGTTGACTATGGGATTATTTCCCATGTTTTGAGTATGGGTAAATATTTAGTTTTAGCTTATTTTGAGTAACGTCTCCCCTTGGCTGGCTGCTTAAGTAAGGTTGGACTGTTTTCATAAAATCAAGTGTTTGTTTTAAATATTTAATTTTGTAAAATTTAACTTTTGTTTTGTTATTGGTTAGGGTTAAATTAAAGGTTTTGTTTATTTTGTTTGTCTGTATTTGTTATCTTAGGAATGGATTAAAAAGCAAGATTTTATTTATTATGAGTATCGGTAAAAAAGTCACAGTAGCGAAGCTAAGTAAATAACTGTTTTTCAAGAAATAGTAATAGAATCTGTAACAATTTCATATCAAGTCTTAATAAACGACAAATGACGAATGGCATTCATATCAAGGGAACTCTTTCTGACAAAACCTGAAGTCATAAAGACAATTGAAGAGGAGGGAAAACTGCAAACAAACGCTATGGTCAACTTTTCAGAGATGGCCATTAATATGTTCTAGATAACTTCTTTATTTGTACCATGTGTGTTATTGTAATTGTATAATTTACTACAAAACTGATCTTCAAAGCGTTTTCAAATCTCACAATATTTTGTTGTTTGATCAAAACTGGTAAAATTAATTGTTTTTTTTTTTTTTTAAAAATGAACTGAAAAAAAAGTGCTAAGTCAAAGACTTCGATAAATGAATGAATGTATGAAAGATGAATGAATGAATGAATGAATGAATGAATAAATCGATCGATCAGTCAATCATCAATGAGTCGATCGATCCATTCATCTATTATTCACTCACTCATCCACTCACTCACTCAATGAATGAATAAATAAATCAATCTTGATTTCAAGGGCAAACATACATGTATTTATATAACTGCAGTAAATCAAGTAAAGTCAAAATTATTTCTTTGCTTTTTTTACATTTTTCTCAAGCGGCATTCCATTTATCAGCACGATGTTATTCAATTGCAACCCGTTTGAGTCTTTTTTCAAAATCGTTCATTTCCCCTGTACCTACTTCCGAGCTTTGAGCGCTTTGATTAGACAATTAGTTTAAAAATGGTTTTGTCAATAATAAAGAGTTGAAATAAAAAAGTTCCCATTATATTCGATAATGGCTTATTGTTATTTATTTATTTTTCAGAGAGAGTACTCCATTAGAAACTTAATACCATTGAAAAAAGATCTTGTCCGTTGGTTTGTTTTAAACAAGTTTCACCTCTACTCATTATCAATGTTAGACTTTATAAGCAGGGAAATCGCAAACTCAAGATAAGCTTAACACGTCTGTCTGTCTGTTTATCTGATCATATATCTCTATCTAGAGAAAATATTTTCATGTTATGAATATTAGTTTTACGGACATACGTTTGCCTTTTTACTACTTAAAACACATATTCCATGGAATATTAGTTTTACGGACATACGTTTGCCTTTTTACTACTTAAAACACATATTCCATGGAATATTAGTTTTACGGACATACGTTTGTCTTTGTACTTATTAAAACACACTTTTCCATGGATTTGTACTTATTAAAACACACTTTTCCGTAGAATATTAGTTTTACGGACATACGTTTGTTTTTGTTTTTCTAAAAGCTTACATATTCTAGCTCTCGTTAAATGAGCTTTTTGCGAATTTTCCACTTAAAACATAGAAGTGAGTTGGGAAAAATGATATGGTAAAGTACATAAGCTACCGTTGACGAAGGATCCCTAAGATCCTGTTACAGCAACAACTATCATACTTAGCAGACGTACTAACACTCAACGAAACGTCTAAGTTTTTCGGCTTTTTCTTCATAAGGAACTGGGATTGTTATTCCATTAAATGTTTGTTTAGGTAGCAGAAGGTAGAAATAAAACAAATGCAACAATAGTATCGCACTTGTCATAATCAGGTATGAACTTATAATTTAAAAAATGGAGTGGAGTGCTGCTTAGCAATTTTATTGGGTGTATATATATAATGTTTGACCTGAAACTTTGTGTTCTGCGTCATTTCTTTGATTATGATTATTTCTATGAAGTATCTCACACTTGTATAATGAAATAATTACTTAGGCCTTTAGCGTTTTGAAGCCAACTTTAGGAGGACAAAATGTCGAAAATGTACGTCACGTTTCTGAAATAGTACACCTAACGCCAACAAATGGCGTTTTAACATTTTCTAACCATTTCTACAATTTTCATTTTTCCAATACATTGTTAACTCTCATTGTTTGAGACAGAGAACTGTAATAACGCTTGAATCGAATCAATCTCGGATCACCATATAGATATCATGTTAAAAGTAGCCATAGCAAATCCTTCGAGGTTTTGAGCTCTCCCTTTTCTGTGGCCGAATTTGATTGGTTGGAGCTTAGCAATATAAAGAATAAAGGTATGTAGATCTATGGAACAATTCGGTATATGTGGAATTATTGAATTGGACATTGGACAGACGACTTAGTTAGAGGTACGTATTTTTTCATCATAGGCAAGGGAAAACTTTACAGATTTTATTGTATAGGTTTTATCAACTGTTGATTTCTCTTCGGTTCTAGAAAATCTTTAGTATGTGACATAATCTGCAGTTTTAAGAATTTTTTTTTTCAAAGTTTATTATTATGTTCTTTTCTGTTAGTTTTTATTTTATACAGGTGTATTTACATTTATATTATTTGATATTAAAAAAAAAACATTACAATTAATTATAAATTTACAAAGAAATGATATGGTTGATTTGTTCGATTTTGTACAAAGGAACTTATACATATTTATTTATAAAAATCATTTCATTCTTCTTATTCTCTTTTTAATTTTCAACTTTTTCAAATTTATAGTATGCTCTATCAGAGAGAAATTTGCCCTCAGAAATGTGTTTTATTTAAATACTTTTTAATTTTATCAACTTTGTTTAGAGTGGTATTTCAATTCTATGGGCAGAATATGTGTCAAACTTTTTTTACAAATACAAGTATAATTAACTATCCAATAGTTAAAAGAGAATTGAGGTAAATCATGACAAAATGTGTGTGTGTTTTTTTTTTGTATAAAAGTGCATCTTTTGATACTTAGCATGTGAAGGTATAAAAAGAATCAATAAATGTTTTGAAGCAATTTTTTTATTAAGAATGAACAGTTTTTCATGAATTCATGTAAAAGTTGTATTCTAAAATTTATTAGTCATGATATTTTTATCAATTTTTTCCCCATTTTATTAATTTTTGGTGTTAAAGCAATGGCGTGGCAAAATGTTTTTTGCAATGGTATTTTTTCCCATGTCAATACGCCAAACCTCTGCCGAGTCTGTTTTTTTTTTAAATTTTATTTATGTTTTTTCTTGTTCCCTTTCAGTCTTAACTTTTTTCTTTTTTTTAAGCTCATGACTATTAAAACAGAATAAAGATTTTGAATTAATAGGTCAAACATTTTCAACTGAAAGATTATGATAGCTAAATAGGTACACCCAATTAATATGAAGAGATTTTTTTCTTGTAAATTAGAGTCTGTCGTCTTCTTTACTTCATCAAAGAATGACAAATTACATTATTTATTTACAAGAGAATATTTTTTTTCTGATTGCAACTAGGAAGCAAGTTTTTGCTATTGTCATTTTGGTGGTGTGTCGTCATAATTACACTGCATAAAAAGTCAAGTCTATGGAAGAAAGGGATAACTCAGGCCTTTTGTTACATGTAAAAGAAGTGATGTATAAGAATAATTGCTTAATTGGCTAAGCCATTGTCGTATTCTGATATAGTAATTTCTCGGTACAAGCTACAAGATGCCAGATGAAAATTAGAGTATGTGATTGATTCGGTCTGGGGTGTTGGTTGGATGGGACAAAAAAGGTTTAAAGAACTTGTGTCCCATACCAAATGAAAAATTACATGTCATGACTGATTCGATCTGGGGTGTTGATCGAGAGGGGTGTGAATACATGTGAAAAACTTGTGTCTCAGTCAAGCTTTAACAGATTAGTATGCAAAATGTTTATATGTACATTGCAACTAAGTAAAGCCCTGGAGACGCTGTGTTTTTTTAGAAATAATTTGCAAAATGCATTTTCATGCTCTTGAGACGCAGTGATATTTAGAAATGGAAAGTAATTTGTAAAATGCATTTTCATTTTGAAATGTTTTAAGGTTTTCATGCCCTTAATGGTGATTCGCTAATGTTGAAAGAGTTTTAACCCAGATCAGTAATAAACATGAAAATCTTATTCAGAACGAAAGTCATTTTTGTTTCTATTGAATTCAATATAAATTATGTTTCCACCGTTATTATAATAAATTGTACGTCTTTTATCTATGTTCAAAAATTAAGAAAATACTTGTCAAAGGCATTGTCATTACAATATCAGTCTAAGCTCAATTTAATTTTTTCTCATCAAACTTTCGTGTACTACTATTTTATAACCGTGCTCTTCAACGGAAGCCGGAAAATGTTAAACAGAAATACAATTTTGGAATGTAAACTTAGTCGCAATATCGAGTTTATCTTTTAGCTATAACGAGATATTTTTCTCACAATAACGAGATAGCTTTCTCCACATAACGAGATAGTTTCTCGTGATATGAGATTATTTTCCCTTTGTTATGAGATGTTTCAATGTTTTTGTACTTTTTCTCATATCTGACGTAAGCTTTTGTTTCATCTCTAAAAAAGTATTTCTGAAACTAATACCTCAATTTTCATTCAGTTCTTACATCAACGCACATCTTCTGTTATTTCATCTATATAAATAAAGCAAATAACGTAATTTCATAGTAAGTAGGCTATCTTTTGTCAAGTCCAAAAAATATATCCGTTTTTATCAACACAAGCTCTTTTAGCTCTTGTTTTAATCGGAACACAGTATAATTTAATTTGCGATAAGAACCAAAGTGTTTTTTTCCCAAAGGAGCTCCAACTCTTTGTCGTCTCTCCTTTAGAAAACATAACTAACACTTGTTCCTTCAGCACAAGACAAAAAAGGTGTTGTAAGTTATGTTGTAATTATCATACTAGCCTCAAGCACTATAGAGTTAAATTTAAATTAAAAGTGTACTACAAAAACTGCTACGTAGACAGTTTTGTGCATTTAAGTGCTTTCTAAGTGATTGCAAAATCAACAGTGCATTAGGTGAAGACAAGTAGGGTCTGTTTATAGATGCTTATTTATAGTTTCAAAGTATTGCAAGTTACCTGAAACTCCCCCCGAGATAACATTTTTAATTGTATCAATCTTGTATAATTGCAAAACGTAGTTTGAGATCGTTATTGAGAAAAACATCTCTCTCTCCCCTCCTCCCTCCCACTCTCCACACACGCAATATCATTCACCATGAAGAATATAGAAATAATCCGACAGGAACACCCTGAACATGCATAACTACACTTGGTCACGATCATTGCAGTGAAGTTTCATCAAAATGCAATGAACGGTTATAGAGATATTCACAACTGAATTCAAATTTGGACAAATCAAGGGCTGTGTCTCTGCTAAAAATCATCCGACCAGTATATGCCAGTTATATGCGTAAGTACTTGCTAATAACCATTGTTGTGAAGTTTAATCAAAGTCTAACCAGCAATTATGGAGATATGCCTAAATACATTCAAATTTAGACAAATCAAGAACCACAACTCCGCTAAAATCAGCCTACCGGAACACATCATTATATGCGTAACTATTCTTGCTAACAATTATTCCTATTAAGTTTCTTTAAAATCCGACCAGCAGTTATTGAGATATACCCATATGTATTGAAATTTGGACGAATTGAGGCTCATAACTTCGCCGAAAAATCGCTGAACTGAAAAATGCAGACAATATGCCCAATAAGGCTTGGTAAAAATCAATCATAGCAAGTTCCATTGAAATCCAACCATTGGTTAAGGGGAAGAAAGGCAGACAAACTTTTTGACAGACACACAGACGGAAAGTACAAAAAGTATAATTCCCCACGCCACTTCGAAGCGGGGTAGGGTGATATAATTGCTTATGCTCCTGTTGCTTTTTCATGTGGTCAAGAATACAAACGGGGTGAGTATTTGTATGCTAGATGGTTTAATATAAACGGGTAGAGTTTTCTCACCTCGATATCTGAGAATACAAACAGATATGGTTTTGCGACCTCGATGGTTAAGAATAAAAACGGATAGAACTGACGTATATTGCTTGTAAAGAATATAAAGTGTTTTGTGACTCGATGATTAAGAAAACGAGCGGGAAGTGTTTGTGGAATCGATGGTGAAGAAAATAAAACGGAGTTGCTTTTTGTAGCCTAAATGGTGCAGACTGACTATAAACGGGTGGTGTTTTCATGACCTCAAAGTTTACTAATGTAAAGGAAATAAGTTCATGTTTACTGAGCTACACTCGCGCAAAGTGAGTGCTCTCAACAGCACAAAATCCCACTTTCGTGGTACTATCTTCTATTACAATGTCTGTGTCTATGACAATGTAACGCAGAAAACAGTTTGCTTTTTTTCTCCTGATAAGCACGTGCACTCTGAACGAAATTTTCTACAATGCTACCCTGGTCAATCCTTTCTGACACGGCATTATCTCGGCGCTGTTAAAAATATAATTGGGTAGAGTTTTCATTAACTCGGTAATTAAAAAATATCAACGGACAGAGTTTTTATGACCTCAATAGTAAAGAATATAAACGGATCTGGTTTTCATGGCCTCGATGGGGAAGAATATAAACGGCTGGATTGATAAGTATATAAACTAGTTTTCGTGACTTCGGTGGTTAAGGATACACCTCGCAGACGGGTTTTCGGGAATTCAGTGGGGCATGTGATGCCGGTCTTGCTTAAGTCTTTGCTAATAATTCAGTCAAAGCATAAACAATTTGATCGGACGAAGAAAACGTATTCCACACAAGCTATAACCGTCACTCACTCGTCAATTTGTATCAAGGAGTCATTTTATTCGGAGTTATTGAACTCTCTGTCAGACATGAACCCAGACGGAGCAACTAGCTTAAGAAAAGATCCAGGGACAATCATTTATGCTACCGATTCATAGCTAAGTGAAATGTGGAATATGTGGCTTAGGTTTCATTGCTGAAGGACACCTATCTAGCTCCGACTAGAATTCGAACCATGAAATTTCGGAACAGAAGGCAAACAAGTTATATTCTTAACCATCGCGCCACAAAAACGCTTCCTATTTATATTCTAAACTATTGAGGTGATGAAAGAACTAACCTTTTTACATCTTTAACCATTAAGGACAAGATTACACTTCTGCATTATATTATTAAAAATCGAAATCACGAAAACTCAGGCCGTCTATATTCTTGCCCATCAAGATAACAGAAACCTTCTTCCTGTTCATATTCTTAGCCACAGAGGTCAAAACATTACACAATCTTAACCAGCGAAGTCATGAGAATACTACATTGTATTCTTAACAAGTCGAGGTCACGAGAAAATTTCCTGTTTGTATTCTTAACAATCGAGGTCACGAGAAAACTACATGTTTGTATTCTTAACCATCGAGACCAAGTTATATCCTTAACTATTAAGGACACGAAAACACTATCCGTTTATGTTCTTAACAGTTGATTTGAATCTTTACCATCGAGATCACGAAAATGCTACCCGTTTACCGTGTCTTTGATGGCCAGAGATTGTTCAAAACTGGAGTAGTATCACAAATTTGTGTGTTTGAGTTTCAGCCATGATAGGTTGAACAGTAGCTTTTAGTATCAAAATGGTAAGTCATAGAACTATTCCTGCCACGTTTACTACTGGTTATAAAACTTGCTATAATATTTCTCATGGGACATGGCTTTTATCCAATTATTATATTATTCTACATTTTGTTTTATGAAAATATTATTCTAGCGACAAGACCGTAAACACAGATATAATCAAATAGATTATGCCCGTTGAGATTGCAAACGATTAAAGAATAGCCTGTCTTGGACCTTTTGTAAATAAAGCACTCAAATATAATTCTGAATCTAGATTGTAATTCATTCTCTCAATAATATTTCACAAGTTGGGTTTTTGATAAATTACAAGACGACGAAAGTGAAATTCACAATTTTGCCCAAGTTGACGGAATAAGGGTTCAGATACGTTGGTGATAAGTAATTTGATATTTTTGAAAACAGATGTGTTGTCATTGTGCAGATGTAAGGACATATTGTTGATGTGTTTTCATTGTGCAGAGTTATTGTAAGGACATTTTATTGATGTGTTGTCATTGTGCAGATGTATTGTAAGGACATTTTATTGATGTGTTGTCATTGTGCAAATGTATTGTAAGAACATTTTATTGATGTGTTGTCATTGTGCAGATGTATTGTAAGGACATATTATTGATGTGTTGTCATTGTGCAGATGTATTGTAAGGACAATTTATTGATGTGTTGTCATTGTGCAGATGTATTGTAAGGACATTTTATCGATGTGTTGTCATTGTGCAAATGTATTGTAAGGACAGTTTATTGATGCTGTTCATGAGGACAGAGAGTAGATTCCTAATTTTACTTATTACTTATAGGAAGGAAAGAAAAAACCCTATAGATAGATTCTCTTTTTTGTTGTTGTTATTTTGATGAAGGTGGTTTCTTTTTTTAATTTTGAATTTTGGGAAAAACCAGGCCTTTGTTTATTTGAGTATGGGCAAAAATATATTTTGTTAATTTCAATCGAGTATTATTTAGTGTATTGGTAAAAAGTTTTTTTTTTTTTTGTTTTTGGTTTTTTTTTGGCAGGGAAATTGAAATATTTTGCTTATTTTTTCTTATTAGTAAAAAATGTTTTTGTTAATTTTGAGTATCGGCAAGAAATAACTTTTTTATGCTCCCGAAGGGAGGCATATAGTTTTTTAACTGTCTGTCTGTCCTAAAGTTATCGTCCGTCAATCATTCCGTCCGAAAACTTTAACATTGGCCATAACTCCTTATTAGTAAGTGGATTTACTTCATACTTGGACACAACACCCTATATTTATTTGTCCTTCACCCCTGAATGACCTTCACCTTGAAGATTCAATTGTCCAACAAAGCACCACTTCGGTGGCGTTGTCACCTTACAATGACAGTTCTTGTTTATTTTGAGTATGAATAGAAGTCAAGTATTTATCTATTTTGAGTATCGATAGAAATGTGTTTTTGCTTATTTTGTGTATCGGCTAAAAATCTTTTTAAATACTTAATTTTACGTCTAGTTATGTATTTAAACTGATTTTGTTATGGACTGTTATGTGCAGAAACAAGAAACTTTCATCGCAGTCTCCGATTGTTCCAACATTTAGTAGAATTATTTTAGAATCTGTTCCAGAATTGATCTAGTATAATTATCACGAACTGTTCCTTGTCCAAATTGTTTAATAAATAACCTTGCAGTGATTTTTTTTTCTCATTCATAGTCCCTTATTTTAACAAGACATTCATCTTTCGACTCATTACGATAGGGTGAATTTAATGTTTTCTAGTAAAATATGAAACCAGAGCCTCATGCGAGAGGTCATATAAATGTCATTCAACTTTGAAAAGAGTTCGGTCTAAGAACTATACACGAAGACAGAAACATGTGTTGGAAGTCTTTGTCAGGGGACGGAAATAAAATGCATAAAGATACTATCTTGCTGTAATAAAGACTTGTATAAAATGAGAATTTCGAATCGGAATGCCATAATCCCAGGTCAATATAATGATGTTAAAACTATTTAATAAGAAGATGATTCACATTAAATCTTCTGTTAAGCATTTATGTCACGTCACGAAAGCAGTGGCATTAAAACTTAGAATTATTTTTGTTCTTATACATTTCTCATACATATTGTTTTCGTTGGATGGAGAACTATTATTCATTTTGGTCGTTTTTACATACATATACAAGTTAAACGTGATATTCATATTATTATATAATAATTATTATCTATTCTCTTTAATTTATTTTAGTACATCACAATTTTAGTTTCTAAAAGAAATTTTACACTGATAAATTATTTCAATTAAACACTTTTAATTAAATCAGTTATGTTTGTGTGTGTTTTTTAAAGAAATGTAGAAGGTTTCCATATTAACTTTTAACTAAGAAAACTAAGCTTGTGGTAAAATATAACCTAAAAATAACTTTACTAAATGTCTTTTGTCTGTTTATTACCATTTCATTTCAGTTTGTGTATTTATGTATATTGAGTGATATTTCAGAATTTTGAAAAGTATTGATAAATATGTACTTTTTGTCCAAACACAAAAACAGACAAGCAAAATAAAAAAGAAAGAAAAAGAATTGCTATTACAAGTCAGTCGCAAATGATGCATACATAAGTTAAAAACCATATAATGATTTTAGCAATTTAGCGCATTTGCTCAGTTTCGATATAAGCGACCCATATTTATTCAAATCATTATTACTGGTACCGGTTTTGTGAACTGAGGCATTGTTGCCCAAGCGCTTGCCGCTTACTCCTAACCGTAGGAATGTTATTACAACTGAGGTCACGCGGCTCACTTGAATGAATACTTTAAATCATTACATATTTGCAACTTGAAGTCAAATCTTAATCATTTCATTTCATCTATATCAATTTCAGTATCTTAATGAGGCAATTCAACAATACGTCAACTTATCAAATTGGAGTTCTTGATATGTTTCTTTTCCACTATTTGAAAAGTTATATCATGTTATTAACAAAGAACGTTTTGTAAATCATTAACCGCCTTCATTTAGCTTCTGTAGCCTTATCGTTTTGCATGACTTTTTAAATTTCACAATGTAATTGAATAGAAGATATTCATCACTCCAGTAAATATAATAGCAACTCAGTCACATTCAACGGAGAAAGTAGTTTGCCATCCAGCATTCAATATTTATGATCCAGTATTACTTACCCAATAAGTTAAATTCTTGAGAAATTACTAATATTTCTTCATACCTCCATATATGGAAAGAAATGTCTATTTTTATTGGTAACAGAACGATAAATTCCTCTATGAAAAGAAAGGTCGCGTAAAATAGACTTAGGTGATTGACATTCTAAAATCAGATTTAGGATCCCATTTTACTTAGCAAGGTGGAGAATAATAAGTTATTATCATTTCAATATGTATCTCAAATGCACTTCCTATGATTTAATCCAAAATGCAAACAGTTAAATCTTCAGAAAACACCAAAATTTCACCCATTGTTTAACATTTTCTAAATGCAAAAAAAAAAAACTACAGTTGCGTGGGTTGTCACTAGACCATATTGCAGATCTACATTCATAGCAAAAAAAATATCGAATATCTGAGAGCTAAGTGAGTGGCAAATGAGGATAGAAAACAATTGTTGGGATGATATTTCAGTCCCAAAACGTCAACATTTACACGAAAACAGACATGACAGTCTTTGAAGAGGGAGGGTGACTTGATAAATGTCTCAATGCTCAAATGTCACGTAACACTGGAATATTAAGGCTTGATTTATGATACAATGTATCTCCTCACAGAATAATGAATGATACACATATCAATGGCATCTAAACATGTCCAATTATAGATGGTTTGAAAAAAATTTAATGCTAATTATTGTCCTACATACATGGAAGTTCTGATAACAAGTGCTTTGCCAATGTGTCTGGTTCAATAAAAAAAGACAATAATTTATTTCAGACTCATTGGCAATAAAAATAACTCTTTGACTTAATAGACTCAAGTGCTTTTGATGTACAACACTGTATATCTAAAGCGGGATAACGGGATAGCGGGATACTTATATTACTTATTTATGAGAGAACATGGATTATTATGTCCATATACCACGGACACCTATACCTCAAGAGATCAAGACATGTAACAACAACATGAGAACAAACTGGTAGAAAGGGACAACTGACTCGTGATGAATGAACTCATTCCGCCCAATGAAAAAACAAACCATGCTTGATAAATGAATTTTTTACCATAAGACTACACAATATGGAAACCAAAATATCTAAATGACTAATAGACCGATGCCAAAGGAAGTCTAACGGTCTAGTAGACTTTATCCTTGCTTGAGCTATTTAAAAATGAACAATAATCGCTACTTCTGGTATGTAGGTTTTGGCAACCAAAATTGTCTAAATGAATATCTTTTTTATTGGTAAAATCTAGAAAATTCGACCCACGTTTAATACAGTTTATTAAATAATGTTATAATTTCCTCCAGAGATAAAACTTTTGATTTAGTTATTGAATTAGTCTATCTTTTGTTATGTGAACACATTATTTTATTGGCTGGTTTATAAATACAATTATAAATTGAATTCATACTGCCCCGTGAGATCATGGAAGATAAGGCGATCGTTTCTCCTTTGGCAGAGGATTCAAATGCATTGTGATTTCAAGATTTCAAGATATGAAAACGAAACATAATGTCGAAGATCATATTGAAAATAAGCAAAGATAAAAGAAGACTTTAAACATTGTTTCAGTATATAAATCTTTTTTCTTGTTTCAAAAGCATTAGGTTCACCTTTTCCTGGTGCAGAGGGAGATTCAGATATTGCAAAGCTCAATGTTTAAAATTCTACTGGTGAATATTTCCTGAGAAATTAAAACTGAATTGCTCGAATCCCTTGCCATTTCACAAATGTTAAAGTGATGCTGTCACCATTGTAATAAGAAGGTTATGCATTAAATAATCTTTATCCTGTCTGTTGTATTTATGTCACGTAGATTTAGTCCCAACATGCCCATATTTCCTCTCTCTAAAGGAAGGCTTAACATGCATAATGGTCTTTCTCTCCTCTATTGCTATTAAATTAGCCCTCGGATATGATTGCAACGAATTTGGATCTGCCTAAGGTCTCATGACTACAGACGTTACTGTAGTTATTTTTCATCTAGTGGATGTATCTTCCAGTCAGTGAAACAGTGAAACAAAAATGTAACATCCTGTAAATTTGGTTACTTAAATATATGTTATCTTTGCAACTGAAACGGGGTCTTTAAAAACAGTTTGGTGCCACGATAGAAGGTATGCTTAAGTTGTCGTTAAACATTTAGGAATTGTCAGAGAAATAGGTAAAAAAATGAGAAAATTGTAACATTCAGAGGAAAAATTAAGCAGGAGGAATGGTTCAAATCTTTCAGTGAATGCAGATGCTTTGAGATATACGCATTGTTCAGTTTCTTAATAATGATAAATTGGCAATACGTCAAATGAAGCTCCATGGCATGTTCGTGACTTGTTTAGTTAATTTAATTTCAAAATGTGATATATTCTTAACATAATATATGTTCCTAATGGTTATTAGTTTTTATTTCGATCAATGTGGTCTCAAGTGTCGGCTTTTGTACTACTTCAAAGGAAAAATAAGAAAACTACATTCGTAATAACTTCAAAGCTCAGTGTCCAGTAAGTGATACTAAATAGAGGATATGCAAGTGTTTTTCTGTAAATTCGGGATTTATTTTCATCGAGTTGTATGAAAATAAATATTTCACGAGTTTTTTTCATACCACGAGATGAAAATTAATCCGGTATTTATAGAAAAAACTTGAATTTTCTGTTTAGTATATACTTTCTCTCTTTTTTGACCTTACGATTCGAAAGAATTCCACTTTAATTTTGTGTATTGGCTGAATTTAGAAGAAAGTAGTCCGGCAAGACACCAGTGGAAATACGGAAAATATGATTCACTGCAGTGAAAAATATTTTTTTACAGTGAAAATACGGAAAATGAAAATACACAATGCACGCATTTTATTTCATCAATATTTCTCAATATTTCATATATAAGTGCATATATATAATAAATTTCAATATTTATCACAATACATATATACAGAAAATGTATATTTGCAAAAATTTGTTTAGATGTTTAATACGTAACCATATAAAGTAAAGTATACAAACGTCTTTCCATGAACTGTGTTGAAAGAGTCAATAAACATATTCATTTATTCTTTAGACAGAAAATAAATCCATCTAAATTTCATACTATGCAATGGTCGTTGAAGGTCCACTTCCGGTAACTGGAATATTTCAAAGGACCATAAGTTTTTCTTACATTCAGATTATCTGTTAATCAGGTTTTGTTTGTTATAGTAATATAGAACATTCATGTACGTTTGATTACTCAATACGTCAATATCTTATCTATTTTTACTTTATTTGTTTATTGATATTTATTTGCAATGAAGAGGATGAACTTATAATCCTAAATCATTTGCGAAAGTCGCTGAAAAAAGAAAGAAAGAAGAGAAAAAAACGGTTGACAAAGGTTGATCATTATCAAGGACTCAATGTATAAAAGTTTCATTTCTAGAAGTCCTCAATTGACAGACATCATTTAAAAGATTACGATACTTGGTGATGATTTAATAAAAGCAATGAATGATGACAAAATAATGAAAGAAGCATATCGGCCTTACGATATTTGATAAGTAGACTTGTAATCTGTCTTTAAAAATGTTGTTTTATCAAAATCATTTACTAAAGATGTGAACAAACTTCTGCCATGAGATCTATGGCCTTCAAGTAGTTCTCAATTTGATAAACCTCAAACCTTCAAATTCACTAGGCTCTACCCTTAAGTAGATTATGTGCTTAAGGCAAATTGATGAGCTCATGTAAGCCGAAATATATTCGTTATGTTGTTTTTATTGCCCAATAACATACAAACGCTTCTCTATCTTAAGCTTGTATGAAGTATGAAGATAATATTCATATTGGACTTCCCCATTTAACTGAAGATAATATTCATATTGGACTTCCCCATTTAACTGAAGATAATATTCATATTGGACTTCCCCATTTAACTGAAGATAATATTCATATTGGACTTCCCCATTTAACTGAAGATAATATTCATATTGGACTTCCCCATTTAACTGAAGATAATATTCATATTGGACTTTCCCATTTAACTGTCTACATTTCTTCAAAGACCTGGTAACTTTTTCTAATAGATCTGTACTTCAAATAGCGCTGAAAAATAGGTCAGAGCAGACTTTCAGAACACAGTTTGCTAAAATGTGTCAAAACTCAAACAGAGCAGTAACTCCCTCAAGGCACTTTTCTTCTGAATAAAAGTTATTATTCTAAGAGAAACAAAAAGCATTTTGCCATAATTAGATCACTTAAAGGGCACTTTAGTTTAACTTGTAATCTTGATTCCACTTTCCAAATGGTGATACAATTTCAGATTCAGAATAAAATACTCTTACAAATGACTAGAATAATACATTTTCATCACAAAAATGCCACTTTCTTCTGACTTTTACCTCTTAGTTCATGCAAAATAAAACCGTCACCATTAAAGTATGAATGCAGAGAAATAAAGACATTTATTTTGCCGTTACATAAACGTTATAAATTTTTATTACTTCTTAAGTTAAATTTAACAAAGATCAATACTAAGCCAGAAATAAACAAATTGCAAAGGCCTGGATATATGCGATGCAGCACTTGATTATGACCATTCTATGAAAGATTAGTGAGAATCGCATGGAAAATTTAGGAGTTGTGCACAAAAGAAATATTAAAATAAATTAAACAAAGAACAATAACTCCGCCAAAAATACTTGAATCGCAAAAACTGGAAAACATGCACTGCGGCACTTGATAATGATCATTCTTCAATTGTTTGGTAAAATTCACATGGAAAGTGTAGGAGGAGCTTCGTACAGAAAATGGGAAGGACTGACAGACGGAATAACGGACGGACAGTGCGACTATATATGCCACTCTACGTGGTAAGGAAAAAACAAAAGAAGCAGTAACACTGCTCCGCTGCAATACATATTAAATAGATACGAATTAGAATTATTGAACAGATCTGATGAATGAGTATTCGTTACAGTTTAGATAATGATACAGGTATCTATAATATTGTTTCCAACAAATCTGCAAGTTATTTTATTTACCGGGACTTTATCCTGCAATTTTGAAATGTTAATTGCTAATCTTAAAAGCAACAGTCACTTAAAAGCTTCTTTACAGGATCTGAACATTTACAGAATTATGTGTTTTATGGCTTTAATGCAAACAAATCCTTTTAAGCATTGGTGTTAAACACCATAAAACATAAACATAAAAATGAGTCAAATGAGATATGCTCTTGATTGATGATATTTAATCTTGTAAAGTAATGTAAATAATTATATGTTGTAGGTTTTCTATTTAAATCAATCTATCAATACCAAAATACCGTCAAGAAATAATAAAACATAGCACCTTTTTCTGTGCGATACTAAACGTACACAAGTGTACAACTATTGAGTCTCAAGTTCTACAAAGCTGATAAAAGTTTAGATGTCTGTTCTATCAGCACATGATTCTCAAGAAGTTAGCAATGTTTTTCAATTGTTCCATTTTGTTAACGATGACATTACAATTTCAAAGTATAAGAAACCTTCAAAATTTGTATGCTTAGGTCCATATTCTATTTTCGTTTTCATGTAAATACTTTAGTATACACTCAGTAATTTTATTTTACTGAGTTTGCTAAATTTTCGGTATAAAGGTTCTAGGACATTCGAATTTTGAGTGGGCTAAAAATGAAAATCAGTTGATTAATGCTTTTTTAAAAAATTTTTTTTCCATTTCTTTAACAATTTCATCAAATGGTTGTTTTCAGGCGGCTAGTAGTAACAGTTGTTTTTGTGGACATTATCAGTACATTTGTTAAAAAGGACATTGTGGACTTTAGTGAATTAATAAGTTTATTTTCGAAAAGCAGCGACTCTTTAAATTATCCCTTTCTTTTTAAAGTTATGCATTCCACGTGTGAATTTGAAACAGCATTTTCTCATAATATTAACTTTATTATGGATAGGTTTTATGATAATCTCAGCAGACAAAACATTTATCTGTGAAAGCCAAAATGGACTATCTTGTGGAAAAAAATCGTTCTACGAAGGTTGTGCGGAAAAATTTGGATCTATATTTATAAATTACAAAATTTCAGACGAGATCCAAAGTTAACTACTTGAGAGCTCAGTCAAACAAACAAATACGTGGCAAATCCCAAAGGTTTTAGCAAAATGTTACACAGATAAAGCATACAAGTGACATTTTAAAATGTACCTGTAACGACTTGTGGGGCAGTCCGTATTGTCATAACAATATTCTCGTAGTTATTACAACCATTGAACAATATTTTTGTTTAAGTCACCTTGCTATATTTGCTTTACGTGTAGAGAAGAGTATCTACTCATTTTCACAGGGTGAAAATCGGTGGACATTTATAATTCATCAATCTTGTAAAACATTATTGGTAAACTGTGTAAAATGTTACTGAATTTCCTTATGATTGGATTTAATTTCTATACTTTTTCTTTATCAAGTGATTGAAACAGGATGCCATCGTCCATCAATTGCTTCTTGGTACATAAAAGTTTCAACATAATGAAGGAAATCTAATAACCTAAATTCAAATTCCGAGATCAACAAACGTATAAGATTGGTGAATGATCTAATTGAAAAGTAATTTTCGAAATCGGATGATCAAATCAAATTTTAAATGTGTAAATGAGCTATTTTTAAAAATGAATTTTGTGGTAACGAGCTATTTTAAAAAAGTTTCACTAAAATGAATTAAAATTAACCATAATATGATACTTTTGTCATATATATTTCTAAAAAATCAAAATTAATATATTCAAAGGAAAACTGTGTTTACAATATACATATATCGCAAAATCCAGCTCCAGAGAAGCACTTTTCATTTACAGTATTATTCAACAACATCAGTTCATTTCTCGTTTGAAGCTGCACCATTAAGAAGACATATGGAATGAGAATGAACGATTTTCCTTTTTAAATCATTTTATTTTCACTTCTGTTACCTATCAGTGTTATACCTTCAATAGTATTTTATTAGGTTATATGCATGATATTCCTACATTGCAAAGTTTAGACATAGTGTTATTCATATGATATGAAGACAAAAAAGAGCTATGTTTGTAAATGAGTGCTGCCAAACTTGTGTTTTTAAAATGTCCCCAAATTTGTGACAATACCTTGCAGAAAAATCTAAAGGCATTTGAACCCGTTTATCAAAATATCCGTTGCCATTTACTTAGGATCTTTTGAGTTTAGGATCATGATGAATTGTAAAGTCTTTAGTGAGAGTTTTTGGTTAAATATATAATTGTCTCTGATTTCAGAAACATCAGAAGTGAAAATGGTTGCAAAGTACATGGCCATATTGTGCGAATTATGTGTTATCATTCTCTCGTCATCCTTAGTAAAAAGCTCCTATCAGGTAAGTGAATCTTGTCGGCAAAATATAACGGTTCCAGACTCTGTGTTTTTATTTATTTGTTTTTTTTATTATTTTTTCTGTATTTATTTTTTGTCTGGTTTTCTGAGTTAAGTATGAGCAAAGCGAAAGAATGATAAAAAATATATTACCGGACTGCCCAGGACGTTAAATATATATGTGGAATATGTATGTATCAGAGACAATAACGCAATCAAGTAGGATTCTGCTTGTCTTATATATTTATTCATATATTTATTCATTATTATTATATATTCAGTCCAACTCTGGAAAAATTTGATTGGTTCGTTGTAGATTCGTACAATCATTTAGGTTAATTCATAAATCCGTAAAACATAACATGCAGGCTAAACTTGACTTTCTGTATAGTCACACTTATTAAAAAACCAAAACAGTGGATAATTTACAAAACATCTCTTTAAATTGATGCATGGAGATGGTACTGGTTGAATTTTGTAATATATAAGAGGTCCTAGATTTGACAATGAAATGACAACTGGTATTTATCGTTTCTACGAGTGGGCTTTCGAAATCGTGTTACTCGGGTTCTTGGACAATTTTCATAGTATTAAACGTTTAACCACGCTTGTTTGTCCACTAATTTATTAAATTTTGTTTTTTAAATGCCATTACATGTATTGAAAACCCTATACCATATCCTGCTGGTTTGAGACTCGGAACATATTCAGAGTAACTTAGCCTATTCTCGCAAATCTTAAGTCTGTTGAATTTCTTGTAGTAGTTCTGTGTGGAGCGGATTAATCGTATTCTGTGTAGGCGCTTTTCCACTTCTCTTTCTTCAGCTGGTGAATTTGTCTCTGTTTCGCTTGGGTTGGATGCCTTTTGCTGTTATCTGCTGCGTTTTTTTGCTTTGTCAGATGTCTACTTGAATCTAGGTCTAAGAATATACTTGTGTGGATGCATCTTTGGTCGGTCGACTTGCACCTTCTATCCCACTTTTTTGAGTGATTTATTTCTACATTTTGGTGTAAAAAAATCGCTTTTTGTATCTTTAAAAGGTTTTTCATCTTTAAATTTTGTGTTAAAGCTGGTATCTACAATACAGAATATTTCAAAGCAATTGAAAAGAGATTGTTTCAGCGCTTAACAAAATAATACCTGTTGTGTCCCATGACCTTGAGCTTGTCTGAGAAAAATAAAATTAGATACACTATTTTCTAATGCGATTTCCAAAGATTTTGTATTGAAATGAGATGTTCACGTATTTTCATTGAGAAACTTCACATTTGATGCAGACCATGAAGGGAATTTGTTTTCTCGACATCTTCTCTGCTGATTGCTTTAATACTGACGTGTCATAGCCCTTCTTTACAAGACCCTTCTCTTTTTTAATCACAGACACTAATTTGAAGTAATTACCAAGAAACATTTTGTTTTCTCATCTCAACAAATTGGCAATTGCGTTAATGCGAAGTCCGCTCCAATTTCTAAGGAAGAGTTTAAAATTGTATAAATATTTTTTTTGTCTGAGCTTGTATCTGAATAACTCCTGTTGAGGATTTTAATAAGCACTAGGCATAACTTTATAAAATATCCGTAAATTATTTTTTACTGATTTATTCGTGGAGGAGTAGTCGGGTTAGAGCGACGGATTCCCAGTCCGGAAGTTGCTAGTTTTAATCTGCGGGGGCTGTCTGCCTTTCACTATTTCGGAGCGAATATTTATATTTAGTTTGGATTCAGGTAGCAGTCTTTGAGTGGATTTATCTTAAAGTTCAAGAACTTATTTTCCAATCGAGGTTTTAAAATAATTAATCAAATTTTAAGTCCAGTTTCAAAATCTTGTATTCCCGATTTCTCGTAAAATGTTGGCCTAGATGCTTTCGCTAGACGACCTTGTAAAGAAAATCTAAACATGTTTTATTCAAAACAAGAAGCCATGATTTGACAACTGTGTCATGAAATCTTGTGAGCATACATGCATATTCTTACGAACAAGAAAGATGCAGTGCATCTTGGAATACACAACCCAGTGCGGGATTCGAACTCAGATTTTAGAGCATCGAAGACCAACACTCTAATCATTTAGCCAATCGATTCCCTGATACAGTAGTCAGAAGTTGTATTTATACAATTATAGGAAGGTATGCACTAGACCGTTATAAAATGTAAAACCTGTAAAGTGAGGGAACATTATACAAAGGAGCGGATGTGGTCCAGTGGTAACGCGCTGGACTGGTAAACCAGGTATTCCGAGTTCGATCCCCCGCTCCTCCACTAACATTACTAATTGTCTTTCGGATGAGACTTTAAACCGAGGTCCCATGTATCAGTGCTATACACTGAGCATGTAAGAGAACCAGGGGTGCCTCTGAAATGGGATGCTTTCTGTATCTTGCACTACCCCCACAACATAAAATTACTAATCTCTTCAGGGGGCGTCGGTCATATGGGCAACCGATACCGACAATAAATAAACTCAAATAGATAGAACATTATATAAAAAAGGCATCAGTTTCAACTGAAACGTTTGATTCTTATTAAATTCTGTGTATTTTTGTCTGTCATGTTTATCCTGAAACTGTTCTAAATTCTTCTGAAACTACCGAGTGGTATTTTCAGTGAAAGGAAATTGAGTGAAAATAATTGCTTTGATATAATTCTAATAACCAATTCTCTTGACAAATTAGTATAACAGTTATATTATTGATGATTATTTGGTTTTGAGGTATAAGATTAGATAGAGTCTAGTTTCAGTATAATAATGATGAAATTGTACTTTATGCATTGCAGTATCTCTGCAATTTTCATTTTTAATTCATTTGTGGGAGGAAAAGAACTTATTGCATTTAATAGCTATTTGATTGTAAAAGAATAGAAAAGTTAGCCAACTTTGTATTTACAATATATCATTAAAACTAAGGTGACTAAATATTTTACTTTAGACAAAGTGTTGTACAAACCAACAAAACGTAAACAAAATTTATTGATTTTTTAAAATATTTTACCCTTTACATATCAATGAGTTAAAAATCAGACACGCTGACATATTTTATTCAAGATAGACACTAAAACTGTTAAATCACACGAAAGTTGATATCACAATGTCACGTGGCTATCTTATGATTTTATTTAACTATGTAATCCCTATTTCTGAAAAAAAAATACAGTGAAATCGCATTCCCGTAATTGTGACATGCTTTTTGAAAAAAATTACACTGCATTAATATGAAAACTTGACACAATACATAACGACAGCTTGATCATTTTAGTGGTCTGAAATATTAAACTGAAAACTCAGACCTATTAATGAAATGCTATGCTTGATACAGAGCCAACATTAAATCTATTCCCTGCAGGCATATAAACAAATGATAGCAAACAAGAAACAGCAAAAAGCCTCAATACAGTATCAATGTTCATTATGGATGGGAAACTCCCAAAAGTGTTCTCATATGCTAGGACATATTGCGCCAATATGATTTACCCTCGTCAATTTGCTGTTTCTTTGTTGTGTCTATCTACAATATAATTTACTGGCATCAGTGCGCCCATGTCAGTGACAAATGGTAGAACGTATGACTTCAACACTTAAATGTAACATAAAAAACAGATTCAAGCCTCCTAGGAAATACCTACTACCTTTGAGGTGCAAACATTAAGACTATTAAGCATAATGACTAGAATATTATTGCAAACACTCTATTTTCAACTGCCTGTTATTCGGGAAACCTGAATCCCTGGCGTAATGTTTTATAATTAGATAAAGCTAGCAATATTATTTACTTTTTTCTTTATAGTTTCCTTATAAATTAATAGAGATGGGATGTTTGAATATGTTGAAATTCGAAACTACCCGCTAATGATGTTCTTGATCCGTTCAGACGGAGACATGTGAAAATGGATTTTTTTTTCAGTGTGCAACAAAGAATACTTCACCCTTGTCTGTAGATTTTTTCATCAAAACACCATTTTAACATCAGAAATGTAAATGACATTTTTCTTCAGTTGCAAAAGAGATGCTGATTTAAAGTATCTGTTCTGTTTTCTAGTCTCTTGGCATCTTTGTAAACGTTGATTTGCCAAGAAAAGTTTAGGTTCATCTTCAACCACCCTCAGTACATAACATTAAGTATTTCGGTTAAAAACGGAAGTAATAGAAACAAATCCATCCTTTAAACCTGCTATCACTTTTATTTCAGTGCCAAAATGATAATAAAGTTCAAACCATTTTTAAATGCTTTTTTTCTAAAGAGTAAAATAGGGAATATTCACCAGACTTATTAAGAAATTTACCCAATAGCTTTTCAGAGAGGACAGAACATTCTACCACTGTAATAATGCTCACATATTAGGATATCATATTAGGATAATAAAGCCAATGAACAAACTTCATGAAAATAAAAACAATACGGATGTATGAATTTCAGATTCATATCTTCCTTGCTTCCTACACACATATCTGAAAACAAAGAGAATATAAATGAGTAGACAACTAATGAAATAATATTCAGAACAGACGACTAGGAATAACAAAATAGCCGGTAAAAAGGTTTTGCTTGCCCGCTTAGCTCAATAGGTAGAGCACTTGATTAGTAATCCATCGGTCGCTGGTTCTACTCCTGGACAGGGCAAAATTTCTCCGTGACAATTGATCTCAGACATTGTGTCTGATGTTCATTTGTCTCTCACTGCTGGTTCAGAGTAGATTGTGTGGGAACAGTAGTCAGACACTTGCGGAGAAAATGGTAATTACTGGTTAGTTATCCAGGAAAACTGGTAAGGTGTGAAAACATACATATATAAATTTGCCGTGGCCTTTCACTCCTGTTTGAGTTTATTATTCATATTTTATCTTGCAGGACAATTACATTATGCAGTACACTAGAAATTATTAAAATCTTTATCTTACAACTTATGCTGCTCTACTAACATACCGGTTCTGTTTAGATTTTGAAAAAAAAGGAAAATGCTAAGTAACGTTTTTATTGGACTGAGGTGCCTGTTTCTTCAAAGCATACTACTTCTTTGAAACCATTCTTTGATATCTCAGCAGTCTTCTTGTTGAGCAAAAGACCATTAATCCTTATGTTTCAGCAAATATATCTAAATAATCAAGAAACAGCTCCGTAAACGTGAAACAAACACTATCGCGTTGATATGGAAAAAAGCATTTCGCGACGTATACAAGTAGCCAACGTATTATACCGTATTTCACATTTTAGTTTATTTTCAGTTTGAGGTCTTTTACCAGATTTGTCGTCAAATATCTAAGAAGCCAGCGATATTCCAGAAGAAACACTAATTTGTAGTGAAACATATGAGCTGATGTAATGTTGACAATATTTCGTCAAAAAGAGGTTTTCCGTCGAAAAATACGCAAATAACGTTAATCCGTTCGTGTATCGTCTGTTCGTCCGTATTTCACCTTCATTAGGCTTAAAAGAAAATGATAACCAAATATAATATCATGTTAGAAATAGAAAATGAATTCTTGTCACGGAGGCCTATTTATTTGATTTTCTCTTCGCCCACCATTCCATTCGTCAATGTCTCTGTAGAAGCTATCAACTTTCAATTTGAAAGTTCAATCCAAATTAATCAGTCTTAAATAATGAAACAATTTCTATGTTTTAATATGTTTTTGTCAAGTTTATTCCTTCCGTCTTATTCTAGAGTGGATTAGAATTATTTGTTTCCATGGGTTCATATTTTTTTCCAGTTTTATCGCTTCAGCAAAAGCCCAATCAGTATAAATAACTATTTCAAAGGAAGTATAATCTGACCTATTAACTTCTTAGCACTGATGCACAATAAAGGGCTTATGAAAGCAACTTCAATTTTGCAATTAATTAATATTGTATCAGTAAGTGATTGCATAAGAAACACTAGACTGTTGACTGAAGACCATTCTTCACTGACAACCTTTGTTTGTTTGGATTAAACGCCGATTTCAATATCTAAGTTATATCTCGGCGTTCATTAATTAATTAAAATGTGAAATACGGTATAATACGTTGGCTACTTGTATATACGTTGCGAAGTGCTTTTTTCCATATCAACGCGATAGTGTTTGTTTCACGTTTACAGAGCTGTTTCTTGATTATTTAGATATATTTGCCGAAACATAAGGATTAATAGTCTTTTGCTTAACAAGAAGACTGCTGAGATATCAAAGAATGGTTTCAAAGAAGTGGTATGCTTTGAAGAAACAGGCACCTCAGTCCAATAAAACGTTACTTAGCGTTTCCTTAAAAGCACCAGCTAGGTCAATTGGAAATACCAAATGACTTAAAAAATCTATTTGCTCTAAATGTGTTAAATAGAGTGAATATGTTATTGGTACCTGTAATTAGCTTTACTATTGTTCCTTTTTTCTCAAAATCAAAACAGAACCAATATGTTACTAGAGCAACATAAGTTGTAGGTTACAGATTTTAATAATTTCTAGTGTACTGCATAATGTAATTGTCCTGCAAGATGAAATATGAATAATAAACTCAAACAGGAGAGAAAGGCCACGGCAAATTTATAAATGTATATAATTATGTATTTTTAATTCATTGATTAGTTTTTTTTCTTTTTTTTTCTTTTTTTTGGAGCACTTGATTTTACAGACTTCTGTTAAATGAGTCAAACGGCGGTTCCATTTAGATGCAGAATACTTTCAAAACTTAACTGAGTAATCTAAGTAGATTTTCTTCATGCCATTAAGTGTAAGTTTTAACCTGTCAATATTGTATGCCCCATTGTTTTCTGTGACAGAAAAGGGTATTATTTTAGGCAAAACATCAAATTTTGCTAAAGTACAAATTCATTAGGATTTATATTTTTGTCGGTTATCATGTTTATTACATAAGTCAAAATTTTCTAGTAACTTATGATGATAACATTCATCAGAGTACTGATTTTCTTTTATTATTTTGTTTTGACATTATATTTATTCTAAGACGAAATTGTGCCAATTGAAATAGAAACAGTCTTTCCAAAATACCTATACTTTTCATAATTTAGGACCTAAAGGGAATATACATTATCATTGTTCAACATAATACTTCCATACCGTTGTAATTACACCTGACTTTCTTCTTGTTTCCGGTGTTTTGAGCTAATTGCTGTCTCTCTGCTTTTGGCATAACTCTTAAAATTTTAATTTCGTTTTTCGTGGCAATACTAGCTTTTCTTTCAAAGCATTAGAATTAATTGAAAGCTTCACACTATGGAATTATTTCATGTAAAGTCATTTCAAAATCTTTGACAGTCCTTTTCTTCAACCAATCATTAGCATAAAATGAATAATATAATTCTAGAACTAGGAACCCAAAGCCCTTTTTACAAACAATGAAAAACAGACATTATCCGTAATAAACATGTAAGCATTGATTGTGAAATGGCTAGCACTGGTTAATTTTAGTTTCGGTTTGAAAATGGGAACATGTTGACTTATATAGTCATATTGGGCGTCATGTATGATCAAAACATAAAGTGTTCAAATATATCCCCTTTTACCGTTTTGAAAAATTAATTTATTTAATCCTAAGTCTAACATATAAAACCATTATATTTTTATGTTGATCAGTACATCAAATCCATCAGGTTCTTAATGTCAGTTCAGATAATATTTGTCTTGCCAATACATAATTTATTTGACTATAAAATGAAATAAATAAATTAATAAATAATGCGGAAAAGTCTCAAAAATCACTATATTAAATAAATTGCAGTGTTGTCGTTGTTTTCTAGTGTAAATTCTGTTTGCGTATAACAGAAGTACAATTAGTTTGTAAGGCTTACAGATATTCTTCTTGTAAAACTTGAAAGTAATTGTGAAATAATTTCGTTAAAACAAGTCTTGAAGTTGAAAATTTCAGATTTGGATTATTTCTAGAGCACTACATACAGTAGATGTCATTTAGGATAAAATATGAATTATGAAACACGTACAGGAACGAAAAGGCACGGCAAATTTAAACATACATGTTTAATTAATTGAATTTGATTACGGATGGAGCATTTGATTTGACAG
This sequence comes from Cyclina sinensis, assembly GCA_012932295.1. Taxonomy (NCBI): domain Eukaryota; kingdom Metazoa; phylum Mollusca; class Bivalvia; order Venerida; family Veneridae; genus Cyclina; species Cyclina sinensis. The sequence goes on along the minus strand of JAAONU010000007.1, from coordinate 33,539,423 downwards.
ATATAGCAAAACTAAATGCATAACAACCGTGCAGGTTTCATGTCGCGCGTTGGCAACACCTCAAAGCAATGAGTCGAAAGAATAAATGTCATGTTTACTCAATAAAGTGGACGTGCTGATACGTTATCACGATTTTTAAAATTATAAATGTCTGACATAGTCTTTTGTAAATAAGAAATGCTGGGTTTAAATTGAGTTGTTAGGTTGTTGTGTGAATCAACCAATAGTACCGCAGGTATGGTGCACGGGTTAAATAATGCTTGTTAGTGCTTGGATATTACTCTTGTATCTCTAGCATGTCACCAGTTAATAAATATATCGAATACTCTTTTAAGTAAAATATTCTTAGACTGATGTCATATAACATGTGTTTTGACCAAGGGAGAACCGAGTAAAGGTAGAAATATTGCGGCCAAACTAAATCTGAAATAAACGCATTTTTGTATGAATGTTTGTTTTGTTTTGTGTTGACCTCAGCTAAATCCACCTCTTGTGGCAATATTTTCAAACTAATGAACATGATTTGAAAGAATTTTCCTTGCGGGCTATGAACAGAAAAGTTTTATAGAATTATTTAGAAATCAGCCTAGTGGCATTTCCGACAATTTGTACACGTGACAAAATTGTGAGAAGAAAATAATACGGAACATGAATAATAAAAACAAAATCCATGTCTTTTTTCATACTGAACTAAATGCATTAATGCATCGTCAATTTTTGTTTTCATAGTAAGCCATTAGCAAGTCTAAAAAGGAGGCCAAGAACCTTTCCCAGGCTTAACAAATGACTAATCTATTCCTTACAGATACACAACTACTGATTGGAAACTATTTGGTAAGAAGAATGTCAATAGAAAGTGGTCACTCATTTTGTAATTCGTATTCAAAAGCGGTTTTTTTTCATTTTTTTTTTTTTGCAAACAAGTAGTTAATGTGTCTTACGTGCTCAGTTTTATTGTGGTAAATTAAAGGTTTAAATGTATTATTCAATTAAACATTTGCACAAATTTTCATCTGAAGACGCCAGTCCTGAAATATAAATAAATATTCATACTCTATGCTTTCTGCAAAGTGTATATGGTCTGGAGGTAAAAAAATATCGGCTAAAAATATCTTTCCAACTTTCCTTGTATTCAGGACTGTGTCAGAGATTTTGTTTGTCGCCACTATCTCTCCATTAATTTTACTTTGCCTCTGACACTTCTATAACTTTCAGTATTTAAAGAAATTTTCTCACAGTCTTTGCTTGAGGAAACATATAAACCATCTGTGGTTATAATTGGCTTTATTGTACTATATTCCCTTGAGTAACTTCTGTCTGATTTGAAACAAATAATACCATTTGACTCATATCTTATGGTTTAAAAGTGATTGCTTTTAAATGGCAGATACGTGAGAACACATTTTTCTAGATATGTGTATTTTCATAATTCAAAGAGTAATTGTATTTAAAACAGTCTTAATATTTCTTCTTTTTTTGTTTTGTTTCTGAAAATTTTGACTATGATTTTTTTCACCTTAACAGCTACAGCAGAATACTTCGTTTTCCCTGTGATACAATTTTCTTTAAAGTTAAGTTGCCCTGCATTTACTCACACGTGAAATAACGCAGGACAATTAACTCTCTTGATATTAAAATATCTGATACCAATTTTCTGAAGAAAAAAAAGAAGAAAAAACAATTTTCTATGCCAAAGGAAACTTGTAGCAAGAATAATTGGTACATTTAATTTGCAGTTAATTTGTGTTATTTCAATACGGCTTTGAGGGGCATTGTCATAAATGTGTCTTTTCCAACCAACAAAAGAGTTGTTTTCTTGGTTAATTCACGAAAGGCATCTTTATCTAGCGTTGTAAATTTAAGGTAATATAATATCAAATGTAACGTTATCTTCTTGTTTAAATTCTTTATCTCGTATCAAAACAACAACTTAAGTATATCAGAGCATGTTGATGAAACGCAATGTGTTATATGATATAACGCCTTGCTAAACTAAAACGCGTCAGTGCAGTTTCTAATATAAGCGATTCGTCCTAAGTACAGGTCACACGATGTTTGTCGTAGCAAATCTGCCACGCTCGGTAGCTGTGTCCTGTCACTATTTGTGATTCAGCCAATCAGAAGCGACATAAAACTCGAGAATATGAGATGAAATAAACATTTCTTTTAATCGTGTCACATGATTTTGATTAAGCATAAGATATAAATGCCAAATGATTCCATATTTGATTGACAGGTATTCGTTTATTTACAGATATCGGTCACAAAAATGGGCGGAGAAAATGTTGAACGAAAGGTCTGTACGAGTGCAATGTACCGGTCTTTTCGTTCGATGTGTGTTATCCGCGCTCTGATTTGGCACGACATGACAAAAGACCAGATTCAAAAGTGACACTATCAGTATAGTTTCTTTGACTGAAAATGTACAGCACAGAATAAAATATTTTTTTGCAAATTCAGTTCATAATATGAGAAAAATGTTTTGCATTCTATCCTTTTCGCAAAGAACGGTAAAACTTCCAAATACGAAAATACGGTAGCCATTTTAGCTGGGCTATCATATGATATGGTTTGGGTCTTGAATTCGCACACTTCTAGTTCATTTTCAACCCTTATTATTAAGGTTACAAGAGTTACATGTTTCTTCCTCGTTTGGTTGAAAATTCTTTGTCTGCAGAACATAGCTTTATATAATTTCGAACGTCTGAAACTCTTGTCTCTGAATATGAAATTTACATGATTAACAGAAGTTATATTGGTAACACACGTCAAGTATTGAAAATAACAACAATGCATAAAAGCTGTTTACGAAATTACAATAGTTACAAGAAGTTATACACAATTTGAAGTATTATTTCTCTTCGTTTACGCCGGTTACGTGGTTAAGTACATATATCAAGTTTTGAAAATAACCACCATGCATTTAATATACTGATACGTAGTTAAAATCCGTTTCATAAATATGACATTAAAATAATTTGTTGTGTTGAACGGTTTCATGTTTCAGACAAAATTTTGTCCACATGTTCAGTGAAGTGTTAAATAACTCTCTAACACCATCTGAACTAATATTGTGCAAGTTATTTTAAACCAAACAAAGATTTCAAAAAATGACTGCTGAAATGGTCAGTTTTAAACAAAATTACTAAACAGCAAGGACAACGCAACGTCTGAAACTTAACAAAAATTCAAACCATATTTGATCAAAATGAATTTTCTTTGACAAGTAAAGCCAGACAATGTAATGATCGATGGTATTTCATATTTTTGAAATTACCTGGCATTATTATGTAATCATTGTCGAGCAGACTTACATATTTGTGTCTGCACAACATTTTGGTAATATTTTTGTGGCCAGGTTTCATGTATGGAGTCTCACTGATCAACCAAAGAAACATTTCTGTATATATTCTTTTATCTTTCCTCTGGTCCTTCAAGTCTATATAGATTAGCTGATACATCAACTTCTATACCCAAACAGTTTGATACATCAACTAAAAAGTCATAAATATCGCATAATTCGATTTCTTCTTGTCACTTTCGAAAAGTCGTTTCAATCACTGGCTGTCATTTTAATTTTTTACTTTTTTACTTCGTTTCCCTCCGAATTTATTTCTTTCCCACTTCTGTCAGTACTCTTTAAGTTCTCAAATTGTCGGCCGGTACGGTAGAAATTTTGAAATGTGTCATGAGAATTACTAAATGTAGTTTAAAGGCAGTTTTGTGAATTTAAAACTTAGCATGATAGCTTTATGCTATAGAAACAGACAGGAGTTTGCCGAAAATTTCATAAGTATAAATGATAGAAAGAGAATTCTGTTCAGGTATATTACACCAATTTGGTTATTGCAAATTGTTAAACAACATAACTGCTATGAGACCATTGCTGTTTCTGCGAGATTGTAACTGTTCAAAATATTATGGAAATCTATTTATTCCAAAGACATATTTTAAAGAAAATAATTATAACAACCTCTTTTCTTTTGCGTTTTCAATCGTATCGGGGAATGCATCGTTTTCTTTTAATAGAATTGTTCTAAAATGTCTTCCCGCTTTATGTAACAAAATAAAATGCTAGGTCCTAGCCGAGTGTAAAGAGTTGTTTGTCTTATGTACAGCTGCGAAAAATGGCTTGCAAACATGACACACAAATATATCATTTCATAGTGTTGTCCGTAACGCTTTTGGAACACGCTTCCTTCCTACGATTATCTGTAACAATGAAAATAAATGAGAAAGGAATTGAATATATAACGTTATATTTCTTTACGTTTAATTTTACGGATATTTTTTGCCGCATATAAAATATGATTTTATGGACAAAAATGCCAACATATCATGAGAGGTCGAACAATGGACACATAACACCGTTATTGTCAGTCACAGATTTTAGCCACGGTTGCAATCAGATTTCTGAATAAGTTGGTTGATACACAATGACATCGTCAGCAGACAGTCAGCCCACGACTTTCTGCAGGCAATGTTAAAATTAATCTTTTAGCAGATTGGTGATAACACTGTTAATGTTATTGCAAACAAAGTAATGAGAACAGGTTGTCTTTTTTCTACGAATAGGGAAAATAAAGTGAAATCTTCAGCATTAAGAAACAGAAGGGTGGGGTGGGGAGGGTGTGTGTTTCGTCATGCATCTCCATAAGTTTACTTTTGTCAAATGCGCCACATTTACAAATTTATAAATTTTCGAAAACAATAATGTTATGAAAACGTATTCAACAAAGTAATTATTGCAATTCAATTTTCACAGTACTAAATGACAATTACTAAATGACAAGTAATGGACGTCAAGAGGATCCCCACGTGCCCTCTGAGTTCTGATTTTCTCGATCCGCCACTGTAAACGCTCTGTTACTATCAAAACATACGAAAAATAGTCTGTGTCTTTATTAGAATCACCGAGTTCTTGTCTACAATGAGAACAAATTGTGTAAACAAAACGTGATGGTTCATAAATAGTGCTGTTTCTTTAGCGGTAACTAATGCCCAAATATACTGTGTAAAGATATCTTAGCTTTCAACCTGTTTGGCGTACTTCCGGTAAATCTTATCACTGAGATGTGATCTAGGTTTGTCTTCTGCTGTTTTGTGGCTGAAGTTCAATGGTAAAGAAACATTTCCAGAGTATATGCTTCACGAGTTGAGTGCTTTATATGAAATACCGGTATATATTTGTTTTTACAATAACAGCAACAACAACAACTTTTACTAGCAAGTTCGACATCACTCGTCCATGGCTTAGAAAGCCTCAAAGGGAAACATTTTACATTATTTTACCTAACATAACTTTACTGTTTTAATTTTCTATGCGTATGTAATGAGCTAAACCGTGCTTACACCCTGATAGACGTGTTTACCCTCTGAAATAACGAATTTCCCATACTTGCGTCTAAAAATAGAATGTGTGATTATCGAAAAGCATTTAAATAATCTGCGACTTCCAGCGCTTTTAAAAACTGGACATCATTATGTCTCTTTTTTTTTTCATTATTAGTTTAGACTCATTATTTTACATCGATTGCGATACAAGTATTTACAACTTAGATTCACCAGTCTCGATGACTGCTTCCTGGGTTCCATACCAGTATTCGCGCAGCGGTGAGGAATGTGAAGATCGTGAGAGAATCTCGCCTCTGACGGGATTCGAATCCGCGACCTCCGGATCTGTAGCCCTGCGCTCTACCCCTGGACCACGGTGCCTCCTTTTTTTCATTAATCCGCTTTTGACTGTTTCTTATATTCCATGTGTGAAAAAACAAACAAAAAAACAAAAACAAAGAACTTGTATTGTTATTTTAAGTTGATTGTTAACCGTAGAAAGTTAATGTCAAGCTTGGCCACGCTTCGGTTCATATTAACTTTCTCGTGCTAACATGGTGTACTATCATCCCAATCGGGGTGAGATAATTATACATGTATAAGGTCAGTGCAGTCATGTGAGGATATGATGTTGAATACAGAACACAATGTTTCACACGGTGTGCGTTCGTCCGTCTTGACACTTAAGAAACAGCTATTACTCATATATAACCAGTTGATTATAACATCGTTTAAGCAGTCTTTCACAAATTTGTGTCTGCCTAAAAACTTGTTTACTCACATGACTAGCTAACTTCTTTTTATGTTCTTGTTTAAAACACTTGTCTGTTTAGCCAAGGCAGACATTGTATCACAAATGGTTCCTTCATTATGCTTCTGTCTTATGTTTTGAAGTGGAAGAACTTAAATTTAGCGCCGAATTACTTTAGTTGTTGTTGGTGGTGGTGATATAGATAGAATATTTTCGTGATGAAATGATTTCGTGCTCTTTTTATTCATTTTGGCTGCTTGGGTTTAACTGCACTGATAATAGGACACATAAAATCACTAAAACCAAAGACCTAAAATTTTAGGTCTTTGCTAAAACGAACCTTTTGCCACTGATGTACTATAGAGTGTCGGCTTCGTCTTTATTCAAAATCTATTTATAGCATGCGACAGGAGATATTGACTTTTTTATATGAAGATTCGAATTTCAAGTCTGTTATCTTTTTTAAGTTCAACCTGTTTATAAATCTCTTAGGAATATTCCCTTTTTAAAAGTTTGATTTAGTGGCTCGAAAATAAATCTCCTGATATAATCTTTTGAAGCTGATCATAGATGTCAGGCAACGAAGCACCCCAGAAAATGGAAGAAAATGAGAACATAATTAAGTCGAAACCTGAATCTGATTTTCTTAAGTGTTTTAATAATTGGCAAACCCCCTTATATAGACTTTAATGGAAAAGGCTGAAATCTCCTCTGAGATGTTGCTACCAGATTCTTGAATTAAGATGACGGTTACTCAGCAAAATCGTTGGTAGTCACGAAAGCTCCTAACCTTTCCGAAAATTGAAACTACTTTTCAAAAGGCAAACAAATCAGACTTGGTTCAAAAATTAAAAAAACAACAACAAAAAACAACAACTAAATTTTAAAGTCTTATGGAGTAATTTATGGTTATCACAGACACAACTTTACCACTCCTCCGTTTTTCTTTGCAATATTTTCTGTTGTCTGTTTCTGTAACACGAAACTTTCAAAGTAAGCTTTAACTCAAACAAAACTGAGTCAAGATAATTACTTTTGTCAATCCTCATGACATTGTTTTTCTAAAATACTGCGAATTGTTGAAATTCGAATCTACCGTCAAATCGAAAAGTTAATGGCTCCCGTCTGAAGCACGTGATAAATGGATTGTGGGAATGTCGGAAGTTGATAGAGTGGATATAAAGACCAACAGCCATTTAAATATAACATTTTTTGTGGCTCAACTCATTTTCTTTACAGATTGTCTAGATTTTTTTTATTGAAGACAAAATTTATAGGCAGTTTTACAGACATATTGTTGTTTTGGGCACAATGTAGACTATGTAACAAATCAACAACCTTACGTACGGTCAGTTAGAGGCAGTGCAATCTCTTCTTCTAGAGGACGTACAACAATTCTTTTTGTAACTGAACTGGATTAACTATCTTATTTTAAAAATAAATGAACTGAAATCATTTGATACAGGAAATGGATACTTTACTACTACAGTCCATTGATGAGTTCAGCCAGTATATCTTCCAAAATAATCGATTTATTTTTACTTTTAGCATTATGTGTTAGTGAGATGATTAATACACTTTTTTTATTTCACAGAATTTCAGAAAAATATATTTGATAAAGACTATATGATATATGATATCAATCTTATGTTTTTCTAAAATAATATATATTTGATATCGCAGTCATATGTATTTGATATCAAACCTAGATACATTTGTACGATACTTGAAGTAGAGCGAACATTTCTCCGCGCTTTCGGGCAATGTTCTCGTCAACAAGTGGGGACGGGAGGGATGGGGGGAATGTGGCAAAAGACGAATTGAATGATCGCCCATAAAGATTGCACAATTACCCTTAAGCGCTCGCATAAGTCAGAACAAATTACATAAATGGGATTTAGATTCTAATTAATCTTTCCTGCCTCTATTGTGTCTGTTTATAGATATACGTTATGTGTACCGTGGCTCTCGTTTAGATGACAAATGGGAAAGTGTGGCGTTGACATCTGAAGGATTTTGACGCTTATCAGCTTCAGTGAACCTATTTTACAGGCAGTCTGACATATATAAATCATCTTTAGGGTTAAGATGCTAGCAATAAATATACTAACTTCGTTTAGCTTAACATTGGGAAATTTCCAAAATTCATCATGAGGCCTTAACTTTTCACACACCCTTTTTTAAAAACATTTTTTTGGTGCTTTTCTTTACTTCTCTTCCAATAATTTATCTGCATCGTTTTGAAATAAATATAAGTCATTTGGAGTTTTAGGAAACACGCTTGAAGTATATTGAAGTATATTTGTATAACTATGTGTTACTTGGAACGCTAAACAGATGAAAAATTTAGCTTCAGTATGGTGCAATTCTTATTATGATATAATAGGAACTATTTTTTTTTTCTTTTCAGGATATCCAATTAGAAATGTGCCCACAGAACGCAGTTTGCTCAGAAATATACAGCCTGTCTTCACAAGGTCTCGGACCCGCCTCTTTCATGGTTCATTTCAAATGTAAATGTCCGAGTAGTTCCGAATGTCCAGCAATGCCTGGAGTACAGACTGTTTCCACAGATGTCGTGGATAAATGGTAGGTATTTGTCGAAACTTTATCGCAAAGGTAAGCCGAGTGCATTTTAGAATAATACAGAATAAAACTCGTAGGGTGGCAAGCGGAAGAATCATCCTTTGTCATTTTTCTCGTCCACTTTATAAAACGCTTGTTTTTCCCGTCCACTTTGTAAAACGCTTGTTTTTAACTCTTTCATGCTGTGTCAGGTATAATAACTTTTAAGAAATCTAGTGATCGTGGATATAATTCTTTATCTAAACTGATTAATTAATTTGTTTCAAATACTTAAAAGTTTGCTGACCCAGATTCTTATTAAATTGATGTAAATATCTTTCAGACTGGTTTTAAATTAATCATTGTTTCCATTGGCACAATGTGTTGATAATTTTTTCCTGAAAATAAACGGTGTAAGGAATGAAGGTTTCTCGTTATTTCCCAGGTGTACACTTTAATAGATTGTGCCAGAAAGTAAGAGGAATTCTAGCCCTAGGAATAACGGGGCCAATGCCATGTGCACTTTTAAAACGTGACAAAGTTTTCTTCTTTTTTAATGCTCATGTATTTCTATAATCTTTTTTTTGCAATTAGAAGACTTGTGCAAAAAGAAGGCATTATACTACAAGACAAACCCCCGCCTCTCTCTCTCTCTCTCTCTCTCTCTCTCTCTCTCTCTCTCTCTCTTTGAAAACTTAATTGAAAAGATAATAATGACTTACATATAACATTTGATTAGATTTGTGAAGTTAGCGGCCTAGCGGCCTGGCGGCGTGAAGTTAGCGGCCTGGCGGCGTGAAGTTATCGGCCTGGCGGCCTAGCGGCCTGGCGGCCTAGCGGCCTGGCGGCGTGAAGTTAGCGGCCTGGCGGCCTAGCGGCCTGGCGGCGTGAAGTTAGCGGCCTAGCGGCCTAGCGGGGTGAAGATGGCTGCCTTTATCACAATTTAGGTTGATCTTAAAAACGGATTGAAATCTATTTTACAGCATATAATGTAAATTGCAGGGGTGTATAAGAAAGTTATCGACATGATTTAGCTTTTATTTTTTAAAATAAATTATCTAACAAAGTTCTAGCTTATCTGCAAAGACGACTCGGAATCTCTTTGTACATTTACTCCCATGTACTCTTTGTAAATTACATTTCAGTTGATGATTAAGTAAAATATCAACAAGAACTAGCTTTGATTTTTTTTAACTTTTCAAAGCCTGGCGGCCTAGCGTGAAATGTACATTACATGCTGAAAAAAATCGATTTCAAAACGTTTTTAAGATAAACATAAATTATGATAAATTTTAAGTTTAGGCCGCCAGGCCGCCAGGCCGCTAGGCCGCCAGGCTTTGAAAAGTTAAAAAAAATCAAAGCTAGTTCTTGTTGATATTTTACTTAATCATCAACTGAAATGTAATTTACAAAGAGTACATGGGAGTAAATGTACAAAGAGATTCCGAGTCGTCTTTGCAGATAAGCTAGAACTTTGTTAGATAATTTATTTTAAAAAATGAAAGCTAAATCATGTCGATAACTTTCTTATACACCCCTGCAATTTACATTATATGCTGTAAAAATAGATTTCAATCCGTTTTTAAGATCAACCTAAATTGTGATAAAGGCAGCCATCTTCACGCCGCTAGGCCGCTAACTTCAGGCCGCTAGGCCGCCAGGCCGCTAACTCCACGCCGCCAGGCCGCTAGGCCGCCAGGCCGCCAGGCCGCTAACTTCACGCCGCCAGGCCGCTAGGCCGCCAGGCCGCTAACTTCACGCCGCCAGGCCGCTAGGCCGCTAACTAATCTCATTTGATTTAAGGTTAGAAAGGTACAGTTTATAGTGCGTTCCAGGGTGAAGCAATACTAATTTCCCCTTTTCTAGAAGTCTAGCATGATAAACCTTTTTATTTTCATTTTCAGAAAGCGACGCAAAGTCTTATTTTCTATATTGAAACACTCCACCCATAAAAAGTTACCAATTCTATACAAAATTCATAAAATATTTGTAACATGCCGATGTATTATTAGTAAGGATATACATGGAATATTTGCTGCCTCGGTAGCGAACGATGCAGACTATATTTAGATACATATAGGACTTCACAACTTCAGTTCTCCAAGTATTTTAACAGAATAAGTGAAAGGTCTTTTCTCGAGGCTTTTCTTTCAAAGACATTGGGCGAGAGACGTCTTATATAAAGCAGTGTAGTTATTTTAGGTTCTCGATATTTTATACAAAGGGAAAAACAAAAAGACAGACACAGTTTATAAAATTATGAATTCCACAGAGAACGTACGATGATAATTTAAGAATGGCAGCTGGTATATTTGCAGTGGTCTCAATAGGCATGCTTAAGATTACAGGAAATAAAGCGGTTGGTGTGAGAGAGGGGTATTGATTGGTGTACAGTGTTTTGAGGGGAGCGATTCAGTGGTCCAGTGGTAATGCGCTAGACTGGTAACCTAGAGGTCGCGAGTTCGTTCCCCAGCCCTCCACTAGTATTGCTTATTCTCTTTCGGATGATACGTTAAACCGAGGTCCCATGTATAACTGCTATAAACTAAGCATTGAAAAGTACCAGAGGTATCTCTGAAATGGGATGGTTTCTGTATCTTGCACTATTCTCCGTAATCTAAAATAACTGACCGCTATAGGCGGCGACGGACATATGAGCAACCGGTACCGATGATAAATAAACACATATAGAATGGAAAAAAAAATAAACATTTGACTTTTAAAAAAAGTGGATCCGTGGCTTAGAGGTAAGCAGTCGCGGGGCAGAGATCTCGCTCCACGAATAAAATACTTATGATTTATCGAGGTCCCGTGTGCCAGTGCTACTCTCTGGACATGAAAATAAACCAAGTGTGTCTCCGAAACTGGGATAATTCTACACCTTGCATAGTAGCTAGGCAAACATTTCCATGGACGTTCGCTATATAGAGGCAATCAGTACCAACGATGGAACCACACGTAACTCATAAAGGCAGATATGCGCGTTAAAACCACAAAAACAATTATCAAAAAAATCTAGTTAATTGCCACCAGGTAGTTACAAAATCTATCATCAATGCAACTGCGCTGGCAATTCCAAAATTAGTTGGTATTTTTTTTTACTGAAGCGTTAAGGCTTTGGTTACCTTGTTAATTACAATTCAGGTTTTTTTTTCTTTTGAAGTCATTTATGTAAATTGTGCAGTTTCAGGAAACAACTCTAAAACTGCACAAGAAACGGGTCTTTCCATTAGACGCTAGTCATAAAATGATCATTTCTGGCAAAGAAAAAGCTAAATGCGACCAGGACACACTACTTTAGAAAGGCACGGATTTAGACTCACAATTTTAAATGACTTATTTGACAATTTTGCATCGATTCATTCATTCATCCAGGTTTCAAAATCGTGTTCCTTAGTGGCCTTTGAAAAAAAAGATGAATAATTTGAATCCTCTCATTTTTTTCTCATAATTGGTGTATTTTTCCGTTTGCAAAATTTTTCATTTTCCGGTATAAAATTACATTTTCACATTACTTTAGCTGTAAGGTTTGGATATGAGAGTTTCAAATCGATTGAAAAGTTTGGCTGTTGCCAATAATTGCGGTTGTTTGTTGATTTCTATTTGATGATCCTTTTTATTTGGCCTCGCAAAATCTGTAAAGGGAAAATTTGGCCGAACAAATATAGTTTCATCACAAGTACGATAACTCTGTAAACCTTTCCACAATTATTTCTGTGATACAAATTAGTTTTGAACAACTGTTTGAGTAATTCAAATATCAAGAGAAAGATTTTTTGATTTAAAACAACACTACGAGTGTCTACGCACTCTTAACATGGTATGTATCCAATCAACCTTGGCCTTCAAGTTGTTGTTGTTTTTGTCTTTGGAATGAGTATATTACCGTGCAGTCCGGTCATGACCGCAATTCTCAGTTTTAGAATATAAGCTTTTAATAAACGCCCCTGTGTATTTGTAATAAGTCTGTCCAAACTGAATGGTGGATGAGGAAAGATGAGGGTTAGTTTAAAACGCTGTTTTTTTCTGATTTTACTTATCTTCAGATCAGTTAGCAAGCATTTACTTTAAATCTTAATGATAGGTTATACTGCTAATTACACTTCTTTTTTAATTTATAGATAACAATAAACAACAACAACAAAAGATTTTTTGTATGTTTTTTTTTCGTTTTTTTTTTTCAATGTTTTTTTTTTTCGTTTTTTTCAGGTACGGATTATGCCAGCCAGTGGAAGATTTACCTAGATGTCAACCAGGCCACATTGCTGAGCAAGTTATAATGGACTCCCCTGAATTAAACAGCCAGCCATATGTTAAGGTATGTTTCACCATGCAGGATATTAAGAATCAGACACTCCATTCTTCTCCTCTAACTGAGAAAATTTTCTTTTGCTTTAATACTCAAAATTGAATAGTTCGAGTGTTGAAAAGTTCGCGAAAGTTCGATTCTTGACATACCACAGAAATTTCAACAAATACAATGTACATGCATATAGTTATCGGAAATTAAGTTGTTGTAATCTAAATGTATTTTTTATTTTCAATGCACTTTACATGGACATGAGTATTCGCGAAAAAAAACCTATGGTCAGTTTCGCGAACTTTTCCACGACGCGGAAAGTACATTTATACTATTTAAGACACGGTTTAATACAGAGAAAAACAGCGTTTGATACTAAAACAGAAAGAACATTGTTAAACGGTATCTGAAATAAATCTTCGCCAATTTCTTTCTTCTATCAGTGATTCTTACTCTCACTTTACATATGAAACATTATTTGGATTGCATGCACCCTCTAAATTTTTATATTAATGACAATTCTGAATATTTTGACTGATTACGAGTCATCTAATTCGAAAAAAACCAAACGTTGGTCAGACTAGCGTGTCCACATGCATACTAAAATAGAGGATTTGTCACATTCGTTATTTGCGGCTAATTGACCAGATTTCGGCACAATCATTATGCCTCGTTTTGAGATGACAGCTATATCCGTTATAGCCTTAATTGATAGATTTTTTTACGATATTGACCATCAATAACTTCATCTTGTTCATTAAAACACCACTAATGACGCTGAATGGTACAAGCGCCTTAGACAGGACATTAACTACAAAGTTTTTAATATCAATCAAAATTAAGCATCCTAAATATAGATGGTGACGTCACTGCAGCGAACCAAACAAATCATTAAACGATTTAAACTGCATTTTCAGACCAAAATTTCATGAAAAATACGAAATTACAACATATTATCGTCTTTTTTAATTGTAATGATATATATTGAAATATCTAGTATGTCAATAATTTTCAGTAGTCGCTCTGAATATATCGCAGTAAATATTCCTAATTTTCTGTCTTTTTTTCTCTCATAAAAATAAATAAATAAATTAATTAATTAATTAATAAATAAATAATGCATATTTGATTATTCAGAAGAAGGATATCCATAGATAAAATGTCATCAACAAATGCCTCAAGGAGATTCATTTATTTTGAATCCATACCTTAAACTTCTCCCATGTTAATTCAAAGAATAAACAACATTTAATAACAGAATAACCCGGAGACTTCATTGATAATTTTTTGTACAGATTGTCTGAAATGTGTGGGAAAGTATGCTTCGTGGAAGAAAACTTGATTGGTGTTGTGATTATTTGATTGTTAGTAATATTAAAGTGTCTGTTACTTTTCTATTAAAATGATAGGTGAAGGGGAAAAAATTCCATTCGCTTCAGATCTGTTTTTAATAGCACTAAGATACTGTTCGCTTTTATTCCCCGATTGAAATAATAATCATTATATATGTACATAAATGTCTTTTAAACTTATATTCAGGTACACTGCACATGTCCAGGTCATGACGTCAATGACGGTAACCCAGCAACCGTGTTGACAAGTTCTAGAAGTGACAAATATGTACACAACTTGGTTTGCAATGGTAAGATATTATTTGGATTACTTTCGTCATTATTGTTTGGCTGTGACGGCTACTTTCATATAAGCTTTAGAAAAAAAAGTAATCGTTCGCCCGTCCTTCCATCTGCCCGTCAGTTTGTAGACTTCTGTGAAAGCATCTAGTCATTAAGTGTGCAAAGGATTTGGTTCAAACTGACATGACAGATATGAATCTGATGAACGCAATAATGCAGTTTTTGAAAGACTAGTTCAAATTTACTTGAATTTCCAAACACGATGAATTATTGTGCGTAAGAGCTGGGTTTTTCATTTTGGCTTTTCTAATGACAGTTATTGCCCTTTTTTCTGATACAAATATAATTCAATAATCTTGACTCAGTACAAGTAATACAGATCAAAAGAAGAGAGAGAAAATGGTCTGTCTTCTACTCCAAGTTATGAAAGTTAGAACCTTTTCGCTTTTAAACCCAGCGAAATGTTTGCAGATTTTTATTGTTTCGTCTGAAGAGTCATCAGTTGTGTCGTTGGTCGACCGTCCGTCCGTCTCGACCGTCTGCCTGTCAGCAGATTCGTACGATTGGCTATTAATTATGAAGTTGAAGCATTATTTGTTGAAAGATTGCTGTGAAAATTTTAAGTTAAAGAAGGGACCATCTAGTTTCCGTGGAAGTTCTTAGATTGAAAGCTGATTTCTTTCTGTCACTTAAGAGTGGACCATATTTAACCTTCTTTACAGCTGAAGTTCTCAGGTTGAAAGCTTGTCCTTTTTATCGTTTAAGAACAGCCCCTTTTCCAGCCCCTTGTTTTTTCTCTTTAGGACCCTGTTGCTCCGTTTGACGGTACTTTGGAGTGTTTGTACATCCGCTTGTTTGATACTTTCAACAAGTTTCAAGTAAAAAAAATAACTGTTATTTCTGAATACAGAAATTGAAAATTTTGGAGAAAGCGCAAAACAAAGAGAAACATAAATGGCACAGTGCTATATTGTCAGCAAAATGTTTTTCCTGCATAACAGTGTCTAGAAACTGCAATGTTAATTACTGGCAATATTTAGTCTTTCTACAGTGTATGAAAACGTTTAATGAACGCACTTACTTTTTACGTCTGGGCGAAATGGCACTCGACAACTGATAACAGGGTATGCTGAAAATGTTCTTTAGGCCTTATAATAATGACGCAGTCGGAAAAAAAATATTTGGTCAAGAGTCTATTCATTTTTACGCCCAAGGTCAAGGTATCACTGTTCAAGTCCATACATAGAGCACAATACAATTAAAAGAATACGTAAAGTTTTAATGAATGTAGGGATTATTACGTTTTAATTTGTAAACCTTTTAACTTCTGCTTATAGTTCTTTAAAAAGATCTCTGTCCTTTAACATTCTTTCAAACAGAATTACGACGCTGTGACAATTGTAAGCGTAAATCGGCTGAAACCAGTTGCTTAAATGCGAGAGTGTGCTTACAACCTTAAAAAGTAACACGGAAACATTTGAAGAATACCAAATAACAAATCTGAACATTTATTCACAAAAATGTATGCTCCTCTTTTGGTAGAGACCTAGACTGGACAAAATCGCCTGCTTAAAGACCTCACTTTATATCATTAACTTCTATTTTTCAGACGACATGATGACCAAAAGAGGGCGCTATGGCAGTGGCAGCAACAGATCCAGGGGACGATTTTATTTCTACAGAAAATAAGTAAACAGAGGATATAAACAAATTACTGACAACACTGTGCTTTTGAATCTAATTGTTTTTCAATGTTTGAAAATATATCAATGTATATTGCAAGTTATAAAGTAAATTTATATAGCCAATGTAAAGGTAAAAAGAACTAGGTCATAACCTAGAACCTCGTTATAACGATGTTCGTTATATCACGGTAAGAGCCAAAAAAACATTAGAGTTCTTAACTAAACAATAAATTTGAACAAAATTAGTACATCTGTGTTTTATTACTGAATGGAATAACAGAAGTTTTTTATGATTTATTTCAAGATATATTTCTTCATACCTTTGGGAGTTGTTTGTTTTGGAAGACCTCTTGAAACAGAGGGTAACTTTTGCGCCCACAGCATAGAACGCTGTGATGTAATATGTTATAAACTGTTTAACACACCAGCTATATGCTATTTTTCTACTACAAATGCAAATATAGCAATGTGGAATTCTTCCTGGAATTATCATTTATTATTATTTTATTGTATAATACTTAACTGTCAAAAACTACCATAGTAAAACACACATTGCTAATATTTCACCTATAATTTGTACAAAGTGTTTGGCATATAATTAAACCTTCGCAGAAAAGCTGTTGTATGCTTACTCGCTTTAATGAACCCATTTATACATAATGGAATATGCCAACCTTATAGGTTGGACGAGTCCATTTTCAGTTAAATAGAGTTTTCTGGTATAAATTTTCAATTTCATTCTATCAAGGGAAGAAAGTCCTTTATGCAGACAGTTTAGACCCTGATCAGACGCCTCATTTTGCCTATGTCTACTTTTGTAGGCACTAAGCATTAATGCTTTCCGATGCGTGACATTTGTTCACCGAGCATGTATTTCTCGTGTATTTTGGCTGTATTTATTCCCGTTTGTGCCCTTTTCAGCAACATCAGGTCCCATCAGAGAAAGGGGTTATACATCAAATAACTATTCCGCTGTTGTGCTGTACATTAAAAAGAAAATAGTAGGCATGAGCTAACTATAAAACTAATGCAACAGCAAGAATAAACAGCAAATTATGAATTTGCCCAAAGAGTAAAATATGCTGTTGCTGTATCAAGGAATGGAACTATTCTCTTTGAGACATTCTCACTAAAAACTTCAAGGAATCCAACCCTCTGCTGAAATAATTCTTCCTAAACTCTTCACCTCACTTCAATCCATGTAAAATTACTCTTTATCAAATTGTTCCGTAGTTTCAGGGAAGAAGTTTTCCTTTAGTCAAATCGGCTTCTGTGCTTTAGGTCATGTTTCCAATCAAAGTTTGAACATTAAAAGCACAGATATTGCATATATTTCAAACACACCCTATACGGGATATAATTTCAAACGTTTTCTCAGATAAGGATGCCTAAAGACTTCGTACTTTGATAATGCGTAATTAAATGAGGGGATTGCAATGAATGAGAAAACATAGCTAAAAGGCCTTCTAAGGTTCATGCCACCTGTCTCAAGAAGGTTTTTACTATGCACAAGGTTAATTGTTTCTGAACCAAAGATAAGAAATGGGTGAACATAACACTATATAAATTAGCCTGGTGTTATCTGCCCCTGATTCCTTTGGTCCTTGATGCGAAAAGTACGCTGGGTACCAGATTGAATATAAATATGTAAGCATAATTTCAAATGTACAGGAGCGAAACACGTGATGAAAATGATGTAAACTCTATCACTGTATTAAACTCTGTATTCATTACAAACAATGCAGCATATTGTTCAAAGGGAAATATCAAGCAAAATAGGATAGAACGTAAAAGGGTCTATGCCATCTCTAACAAACACCCGAATTTTATTTCAAAAATGATACGGCCGCCATAATGAGCTTATGGTGCTTTAAAGGACATCAACCATGACCTATTTACTACAGCGGCATAAGTTCAAGGTCAAATCACAACGTGAAGCCAGGACAATGAACTTGATCACAAAAGGTCATCATCATTTCAGCACTGTTTCAAAGAGAAGTAAGAAATGTGTCTCAGACACGAATGCTCCCGAAACATGGCAATGGTCACAGTCATGGGAGCTTATAACTTGATGGTAACTTGATCATTTGTGCCAAAAGTTTTTGCATTGGCATGGTTGGTAAAAGTGATATTTCCATAACTGATGTATTTCAAAAGATATTGATCTAGTATTTTGTACTCATAGGTCAAAACATGTCTTTTACAGAAAAATGTCTTTCAAAACAGCGTCTTACCTTTTAACTTTTGGATCTTATGCTCCATTTGAACACCACAGGCAAAAATGTAGTTCATCTATAAAATTGTAGGTAAAGAGCTCAGAAGCACTATTAAGTGAATTAAACAAAGGACAATAATTCCACTAAAAATGATCGAATCGCAAAAGCTTAAGTGTATGCACTGTGGCACTTGATAATGATCATTCTGTGAAAGTTTGGTGAACATATGAAAATTGTAGGAGTTGTGCATAGAAGCAATATTAAGTAAAATTCAATTAAGGGCAATGACCATGTCAAAAATATTCAAAGGGCAAAACCCGGAATATATACCCTGCGGCCCTTGATAATGATAATTCTGTGAAAGTTTGGTGAAAATCGCTTGTGAAATGTAGGAGTTGCGCACACAAGAAATATTCAGTAAAATTAAACAAAGGACAATAACTCCGCAAAAAAAACTCCACTCCAGAAGCCGAAGTACATGCACTGCAGCACAGTGAACATTGTGTTACAGTTTGGTGAAAATCAAATGAGAATTGTAGGAGGAGGAGCGGGAGATACGCAAAGAGAATGGGACGGACGGACGGACAGACAGACAGACAGACGGATTAACGGACGGACATTGCGACTACTATATGCCACCCTTTAGGGACATGAAATGGTAACACAAGATATGCTTCACAAAAGAAAATGTCTCCCACCACTCGACTCCAACTATTTGTCATGGGAAGTGGTAACAAGAGCTCCGCTGAATCGGGGCAATAACCGCCTGGAGAAAGCTACTTACAGCAGATGACCGTTTTCACAATAAATAAACACTTATCAACAGGAAACAGATGTTATGGTTAGTGCAGTAAGCTTCCAAGGTTCCACAGTTAAACAAGCAGTTCGAGATAAATATCGCCAATGCGACAAGGAGTAATGATAAGGGCAGCTGTCGTCCTTTTGACAGAGGTATGGACGGACTTACTGCAAAAGCACACACAATAGATCCTATATGCCAGAACTTTCATAGCACAGATTTTCCAACCGAGTGGTAGAAAGCGGTCGCAGTTGTATAGAGAAAAAGCAAAGAACAGGATAAAGATTGCGGCGTGGGTGGCCGCAAAAGAATCTTTCATCAAAAGGCTGTTTCCATGTAAAGAGAAAAAGCAGAGAACAGGTAGTATCGAATCTGATACACACAGATTGCGGCGTGGGTGGCAGCCAAAGAATCTTTCATCAAAAGGCTGTTTTCATGAATAGAAGATATTGATACAAGTAAACTCCGTATATCTCGGATTTCAAAGCGTCTAATGTTGAAGAGTAGGTGAATCTTAACAACAAAAATTTAGTCCGTGGTGTATATCAATTTCGTTCGATGCCAAAATACCGTTTAAATTAGAAAGGTAGTAGACCAAAAACATCAAAAAGATCCATTAAGTTTCTTGCTGAATACACAGCACACTGGAAACTGTGCGAAACAATGGCGATTATGCGACACCGTCTTAATATATTTACCATTTATACCAAGTAGTTTCAATCTCATTCAGTTTGTTCAAGAGATACATAGCGGACACAAAATTTGACAATTTTATAAGAATGACTAAGCGTGACCTTGACCTTGATCCCAGCAAGCTGTAATCTGCGCTCTGCACATTGTCTTATTATGGTAAAATTCTCAGCCAAGTAGTTTCAGTTTCCTTACGACACAAAAATTGACACCTTAAATCATAATGACTAAATGCGACCTTAACCTTGATCCAAGGAAGGTGGAACCTGCACTCTGCACATTGTCGCATGGTTAATATTTCTGTCAGGTAGTTCCAATTTCTCGCTTCAAGAGATACATGAATAGATGATATTGATACGAGGGGACCAAAAACTTGCCACATTAAATTATAATGACTAAGTGCGTCCTTAACCTTGATCCAAGCTAGCTGGTACCTGCGCATCATCTCAATATGGATAACAATTCAACCAAGTAGTTTCAAATTGTTTAAACTTGTTCAAGAAATACAGAGCGGACAAGAAACTTGACATATCAAATTGTAATGACTGTGACCTTGACCTTGATCCGAGGAAGACGGAACCTGCGCTCTGCATTATGGATAACATTTCTACCAAGTAGTTTCAACTGGATTAAATCGATTCAAGGAATACAGAGCGGACACGAAATTGGACACATTAAATCGTTATGACTTCGTGTGACCTTGGTCTTGATCTGAGAAAACTGGAACCTGCGCTGTGCACATTGTCTTATTATGGTTAACATTTCTGCCAAGCAGATTCACTTTGACTGAATCGTTTTAAAAGATACAGAGCGGATACATAATTGCTAACGGACGGACAGACCAACGGTCGACCAGGGGCATAACACTGTACGTCCCTTCGAGCGTTTAATCAGGCTTAGCAAAGGTCATGGATTTAAGTGTAGTTGGATATGCACCCCAAGGTATGGAAAAGTTGTGCATACATAGTAAGCTTAGAGAAATCAGTGCCTGTTACTCTGATGAAAATCAGTGCAATAGAACGTGGCAGCAAATTGTTCATCCAAACATGAAAAATGATAACAAGTAAAATTAAACTTAACACTAATCACTTCAGTGAAGTTTGGCCCAAATTCGGCCAAGGGTATATGAAGTGCAGACAATGGAATATTAAAAGGGCAACAACTCTACTGAAAATCTGTGAACTGGAAAATGTTCATGACATCAAAAGCTAGGCTCGGTACATTTACTACTGATGTCTTCTGTGATGTTTGGCTAAAAAAACGCCTGTCAGCATAGAAGAAATAACAATATATTGAATAACTGACTGCAGTATGGGCAATAACTCTTCTGAAAATCAATAAACCAGAAAACTTTCATAAGCTTCTGTGAAGTTTAGCCGGTATCGACTTAGATGTAAAGGAGAAATAAAAAACAGAATGCATTGTTGTCCGGACAAAGTCAATGAAAAATCAATGTATAAAGGGCAAAAACTCCACTGAAAATCAATAAACCAGAAAATGCCGATGATAGCACAGCTATGCTTGGTATTGAACAAATGAGTAAAATTCGGTTGAAATCCTCAGTAGTGTCGGAGGAGCAGTCCAGGCAAATTCTGTGACAGTCTAGCATACGAACAGACAGCACAAATCAGTATGTCTCGCCCCCTCCCCAACCCACCCACTTCCCCAAACACACACAGATTGTCATTTCACCACATTACAGTCTTCTAGAACACTTGACAACGGAAACTGCATGGGGATTCAACAACAAACTGTATCACTTGTTTTGAGCTCTTTTTTTGCACAGACCAATAAACACAGGGAAGAAATACCAAGACAAACTAAGGTATAGGAGTAGTAATAAAATTTATGCATTTCTTCACTGACTCCAGTTTTGATGTTCATTGTAATACGTTTGTATAGTCATCATTTAACATATTCAGTGTGATTCACAGTATACAGCACTATTCTGCTTAATAAGTCATAAAATAATATTCAAAAAACACATTCTCTGAACTTCCAGTGTTGAACTTAAACATTATGTACATTAAAATTTGCATACATTCAGTCACTTCTTGTTATAGTGTAGAAAATAAGCATGTGTGCAATTTACAAGCAGTTCTTAGATTTTCGTTCTTTCATAAAGCCCTTGTATTCTAAGTAACAAAAATACCAGACTTTTATTTGCATGTGAATGTTGTAAATGTATAAGATATCTTTGAACACTGACTTACTAAAGATCAATGTTAGAGGGACATTATCATGCCTTATTTACTCTTATGTAAACGTAAGTAAACTTCATGTTTTAAATGACTAATACTTCCTTGTAACTGATTGTTAGTTGCTTTCATACGTCTTTAACTTTGTACACTTATAACTTAAACTTATTAAAACCCCATCTCAGTATTTGTCAGTATATATGAGTAACGTCCCCTTTACATAGTCCTGATTGCCTGCCCCTTACCACTATCGTAGCAAAGTACGACCAGACAAACCAGACAACCCATTACAACAACTTTTGCAAATGCGTTGCCTCGTTTTTTTGTTCATTTAAAAAAACTATCTGTCAACATCACTAGTCTTGAAATGTTGTACTGAATTTGCAAAGTGTGGTGTACAACTGTCAATAAAAGTTCAGGGGCAGTAACTCTATTCAAAGAACTCCATAAAAATGTTAGAATGCCTTAGGTTACTTAATGTAAAGTATCTATCAATTAAGTCTTCAGCTATTTCTTTTTTCAAACAAAAATGGCATGCAAGCAATACAAATGAAGCAGAATTCTGCAGACCTAGGCTCAGATGAATGATCCATCCTCTATGAATTTTAAAACCTATATCCAATGTATGAATTTAAATGGCGTTTGTTCTGAACTACTGGTTTGGCAGTTACTAAAAAAAAGCATTTTATAATGAGGTATGTATGAACAAATACTGTTATCCTGCAAAGAAGTCCATCTCTTGTGAATAAGATTTTACAAAAATATGCAAAAGCAACACTGTACAACAAAAAATGTTCTTTCAAGAAAAACACACAAGTCTCTTTTATGGTAATCAGTACTTCATCAGACAAATGTGCTTACATTCCCCCAACCGCAGTAGAAAAGTCGGCCAAATTTGAATCATTTTAAAACAGACTAACTAAAGTTAATGATTCTGACCAATACTCTTGTTTTCAGTTCCTTTCTTACTTCCTTGCAACCTAGAATTTACAAAAGAGGTAAAACTTCGAGAAATAATATTACGAAACAAACTGAGTTTCCTTTATAAATTATTCGCATAACGGTACCTTATATCTTGGCTTTAAAGTTTCCTAATATATTTTGGGGGTACAAAAATGAAAAAAAAAAAAACCTGAACTGCCAACACCATTGACACAAAGCTACTAAACCATAATATAAGTCTAACAATTTTATAGTAACAATACCTCTATTACTGGCGAGGGCTACAAACCCAAACCTTTACATTGAGATATGAAGAACAGTCTTAACAAATACAGCTATGCCAATCCAAAAATGAAGGATTAAATTAAGACTGAATTGTTTCATTGTACCATACCTTTAACAAAAGTAATGGGGGACATTAGTGGATTATCTACCCTGAATACTCTCTGATATTACAATGATCCTTCCATTTGGATTCCTCTGCTTTTATCGCTATTTTCTTTGTAGTTACTTCAATGTTAAAATTACTCAAGAATCTTATAAATATAATAGATCTAGTACTAACACTTGTTATTCATATAATACAAATAAATAAAATAATCATGTTTATCAAAATATATTTATCTATTAATGGATACATTATAACATTTATAAGACATACAAATTGAGTTTTTTGTAAATTTAACTTTTATCAATGGTAAAATGTTCGTTATTAGAGAAATAGTGTGCAATAGGAAACATAAAAAATACAGTTATTCTTAACTTCACTTCAATAATATACTTATAGTTTTCATACCTTAAGTATGAACCATGAATTAAACGAAAAAGGTTCTAGGGCCCTACCCAGCCCCTTATGCTTCTGCTATTTCTGATATTCCTTAAACCAAAATGTGGAACTTGCTTTGACAACTTAAGTATAAAAACTCCTTTATAGAAATATCCACTCATTCAAACTTAGCATTTACGCAGTTCAAATTCATAACTACATGTTAATGAAAATACTTTGGTTATGTGGTTAACGCAAGACACATTATTTACAAACCTTATGAACTTACAAACACATCTACTAGGGATGCACTATAATGAAACGAAAAATGATACAGTGGTTTCCCGTTTAAAAGCAATACACTATCATAACGTACACAGATTTTTTTCAATGGTAACTCTTTTGAAATAGTCTTGCAAAATTGACAATTTAGGATTTTAAATTCAGTAAACAAATACAAATGTATCAATTGTGCTGATGCAAAGAAAATGAGAAAGAGTGCTTTTACGTGGCTGATATGATGGTTTATCAAGCTTGAAAAAGTGATATCAACCTGCCTCAAACCTTAAAGGCACAAACATTTCATTTTTTACATCAACCATTTATCAGTTAGCAAATGTTGTCTGCCTTCTATGCTGGTGGGTTTGACATTCAACAGCAGGATATTTGAAGTCGCTCCATATGATATATTTCACATTAGTCAATAGAAGTTTTTCGCTCGGCATTGAGTCAATGTAAGAATTTATCATTAATTTATCATGAATCACTTGATTAGGCTTCAACCAATAAAAATCAGTTTATTTTTAGTTTTAATAATAATTCCATCTTTATTCTTTTAATACCGTATCTTGGTAAATGTAATTTCTTTGAATCTATTTTCTCTAAAGATATCGTGAAGTAATGAAACTGTATTAATATTTTCTTTTGAAACCATGACAGAAAGGCAAAAGATGAATTGCTTCCAAGAAAAATATATTATTATCTTACAAACATACAGTTATACAAATCAATAATAATCCTCAACATTACTTTTGATGAAATTTCAATTATTTAGGTAAAGGGATATTCCTTATGTTTTGCCAAGGAGGAACCTCGTGGGACTGGAAAATTTTCAAATGAAATAGAAAATCCTCTTTGGTATTACAAAAACTTCAATTCCTATTTGATGAATAATAGTAAAGATATCATAACATCATACAAGCATTATGACTGTTCATTTGAGAATTACACATCAAACTTCATGTGATTCAAGCAGTCTGAATTATACGGACTATATAATTATGAACCTGCATATGAATATTTGACGAATCTGTCAGAAAATGTAGCTCAATGTGTCACAATTGAGGCAAAATAATGAGTAAAGAAATTGAAAGTGCACTATATTGCAAAGTAAACAGCCAAATGGACAAATGCTGACTGGTTCAGACAGGTGATTAAGATTCAAAGGTCTAGCATGGACGATCAATAAAAATCAGGTTTAAATTCAGTACTGCTTTAAACAGACCACCTCAAAATAAAGGTTCATAACCTGAGGCCTCTACAAACCTCTCATCAAAATAAAGGTTCATAACCCTTTTAAGGCCTGCTGAGGTTTGAAGAGAAACAGTTTTAGGTAAGTCACATTTCATTCCAAGTGAAATTTACGATATTAATATAGTAAGTGTAGAGTGACATACTTAAATAACAAAGTTACACATCTATCACAACCTTTTAGTATTGAACTTCGTTTTATCTGAACTTCAACTTCATACTGCCTAACATTCAACACAGATTATGACTGACACACGTCAAAAAACTTAAGTCTAATCAAACATGAGGTAAGAATTTAAAATTACGATTTTCAGTGAGTACAGAAGCACTCATTCAAGCTGTTCCGGCCCGTGCAAACACACGCTAATCAGTCAACAGAAATGAGTTTTATTAAATTCAATTCTAAATAAAATAGATGTCTTTTATCAAAAGGACCTTGGCAGATCATAAAACAACCAGTTTGTTCCTCGAGGGTACAGGTTCAAAAACACAGAATTCACCATACCACTTATCCTCAAGACATAAGCATGTCGGTCCAACCTCACAGCAGACTGAGGATTGAGATTCAATTTTAAGGTAAGAATTGTTATTCCTTTTATTATGTAAATTAAGCATCAACAAGAGACAACTTTTTAATTTTATATGCAGAACTCCGGTAAATTTTAAACTGAGAGGAAAAATTAAGCGTCACATCTTTTTCCAAAGCTGCAGGACTGAACAATTGCTATATATTGTATGAAAGTTTTAAATACCATGTTTTATGGTGATTAAAGCACAGCAAAGCTATCATTAACAAAGAATTTGGCAGCCAATATTAAACACAAATTTTTCACTCTGACACTTTCAGTCACACCTGCAGAAAATCCGGTAGTGTGGTGGGAGTGATGTATGCCTAAAGGAAAATCAACATATCAAAATGTATTACTGCTAATAAAAAGGTGAACAGAATGGAACATGTTAATAATGAATCTGTCTTAAAAGTTGACCTTTTTCAAATCTTGGACTGTGGGTATGTAAAATTGCTAACTTTTACGTGATTTAGAAGTAACTGAAGTGGTCTAAAAGAGGAACTTCAATTAAGTGATTCCAGGTAAAGTATTTCATTCCTTTAAAAAAGATAATACTATAATGGAAAAATCAAAGATGAGATTAACTCCTTTTAATTAGCAAAAATATGATGACAAATTAAATGTATTCGATACATACTTATATCAGATAACACATACAGATAACTTATTATCGGTAATACCTTTGAATAGGATATCATATTGTTGAAACCAACAGTGGCCCTGATAATTATATAAATTTAAGTGATATTTTCTATAAGTTTCAGTAAGTTTCAGTATGGACAAAACCTTACCAAATTACGAGCTAATTTTGATACAGGACAGAACAGAATAGAACATGTAATACATCATTACATTGTAGTATGCATGTACAGACGTCAAATTATCTTTCTTTAACCCTTAACCTGCTGAAACTGAAAGTAATGAGCCTTTGCCACCAGTACAGAGCGAGGCCAGCCAGGCACATCCGTGCAGTCTGACCAGGCTCTATACCGTTGGTAGCTCAATTTTTGTATTTTGATATTGAAATCCCTAAAACTTTGAATGGACTGTTCCAGATTCAAAGCTGGGCAATTCCATTACAAAAATTCAGCAGGTTAAGGGTTAATATCCAACAACAAAATGTTTTGTTTCCTATTTCTATTAACAAAACTTTTTATTTTACATGTACATTAGTTTTAAAAATGTTAAGAACTTTAGAACAACAGTTAGTATAAAAATAGCAAGGAATGAAGTAAGGTAACTAGGTTTTTATTCAACTGAACAAGGAGTGAATAGAAAACAATCCATTTTCAGCATAACAATTTCATGAAAAAACAAAACTGCAGCACAGATAGATTCTTAGTTCAAGGGCAAAAACATTTAGATGATTGGGGGGAAAATTCTATGACATAAAGTAAAATTCCAAGATAATTCTAGAACAATTACAGACATGCAGACTTTTTAAGCAATCTTTCTCCAATTCAAAAACCAAAACCATGCAAAGTTAGAAGCAAGCTATTATGGACTTCTCTTTTACAAATGTAACCTTGTTGCAATTTTCAAAATGAAAAATTTAAGGCTTTCTCTAAGACAATGTGAACACTTTCAACTGTATTACACATGAACAAAGGGAGACAACTTTTGTAAAAGTGTTGTATCAATAATTTTATGAATACGAAAAAGCAAAGAACCAGCTTAAAATATTAAAGAAATCCTGAAATCCTGAATGATTTCTTGTTAGGAAACTGTCAAAATAAATCCAGCACTTGCAAAATCTGTTTATCTATTAAGCTTAATATTTATTTTCATTAAATTCTCCATTATTCTTAGCCAAAACATGGTCTTAAAATTGTTTAAAAATATTTTCAATAAACAAAATTTGGCGCATGAATTTGAAAAAAACTAAGATCCACTTGACTTTACATGGTAATATTCACCACAGGTACAATGAAATAAGAAAATACTGAACTTAAATCACTTCTGAATGAAACCTCAAACCAATATCATAAATACAATTATGTCTACTTACTTTGGCTCATTTAACATGACATATAAGATATACATACCCCGTATAAACTGACTAAACATTTCGTTCTTAGATTGTCAAAAACTTGCCTTAAAATTTCTTGAATATTCTCTTACACGTAAGAAGTTATACTCTGAAAGTTATGTCATATCATTTTAAAGATCGAGATTAACTTACAAAGATAAATTATTCTAAAAAAATGGAATTAAAGATATCATGTGTTACAACCATGCTTCTAGGCACATTTCCATTACTCAAGCCACTATTACAACCCAATATCTACAAGGCTCCCTAAAACACTGACAACTACATAAATTAGGCAGAAACCCTTTGGCAGATCTAAGTTCCTAACAAATATAATCAATGTCCGAGGGCCAAGGCAGGGAAGAAGAAAGGGGAAAAGACACGCCAACAGAATATGCACAGTCCCAACTAGATGTTCAACTGACAGAATGTGGACTAGATGGAACAGATTAATATTAATGTACTTGTTGTTTTTCTCTCTTAAATGCCAAATGTTTGATCATATGCAGTGACACAGTGTTTATGTACTATAAATAGAACGATAATAAAAAAAAAGGTTAGTAAAATTATCTATCGCTAATTGTTAAAATTACACATTCTGTTATCAAATATTTTCAAATTAAAGTTGTTGTTATGAAAACTTGAAAAATTAAAAGAAAAAATACATACAAAACCATAACAAATTACTGAAAAAATTGAAGTTGTGTATATTTGAATCAAGAAATATTTCATCTAGACCCGTGTGCACTTGTTCTTTTCTGACTGGCTAAAACTGTGTTCATCCTTAAATTATTCAATCACAGATAATACATTCTTGCATTTTACAAACTGATCCGCAGAGAAATTAATAAGCATTCTTCAAGAATCAAAATATCTTTTAACATCGCATAGTTTTCGAATCCTAATTAAACCAGCAAGCAGCATCTGTTTTCTTATGAGGTAGAACTCAATTTCGCATTCTGACCAATCCAATTTCTAACACTGCCTCGTTTTCAGCAGTGAAGAACTCGAAGAGTTTAGTTGATAGTTTAAAAAAATGTTTAATGATTCAGAGCATATGCATGGACAAAAACTAAGAGTTAAAACATATAGCAGTACATTTGATTTCTGGGTTATGAATACGTCTTTGAAAAAAAAAATTTTTTCTTAAAAGTAACAAAAACTCTTGAAAGAAAAACTCTATTGCTGAACTAAACCCCATAAAACTGAACATCCCACATAATATATGACAGAAAAGTTTACACATTCAAACATATGAATTCTACACGAAAACTAGTCTCCATTAACACTGTGTAATGCGAGTTTCTACTGAATATACCGAAGATGTTTCTCTGCCCAGCTTTTCTTTGATAAATATACACCAACATTCAGCCATGATGGTTTTTTTCCTACACATCCATCCAGAATTTCACATGGAAGTAAATGGTTTAACATACTGTGCTAATTAAGCAACAACAAAAAAAAACTCGGCAAAACTTTAGTGAGTTTTTCCCCTTGCATACACATTTCCGCTCCTATTACACCAAAGTTTTTCTTTATTTTGCAACTGAATAATAAAATGCATATCACATCAAGTCGAGAAAGGAAGTCTCCTAAGCCCTCAGTATCTGTTATGTTTCTTCCGTTGATTTTAATTCTTTAATTTGCTTTATTAAGTAAGCCTTTTCATCATTAAATTGTTCATCGTCCGAACGATCGGTATGAAATTTGGTGAGGAAATCTACCAGTTTATCTTTGTTCCTTAGTAAAATGTCGAGAATGGGCTTCGGTTTGTTTGGGTTGGCAACAAATACCTGCAATATAAAATAACGTTTGTTGTGTATAGGGTTTAAAAATATTTGGAAGGCATGGCTGAGCAGTAGAAAGTTTTAAATTCAAAATACTATAATACAATAATATTTCTTAATGAGTTACTCAACAAATCATTGAGCTACCAATATTTCAAAAATGAAGTCTTATAAACAAAGCAGTATTTCAAAAGTTCAAGTATTGAAATTGTCAACATCTTTTTTTTTACCAATTGTTTGTTTAACAAGTTTAAAATTAATTGAAAAATTGTCATTTCTTAAAAACCCCTTTCTTCTATAGCTAATACTTGGGTCATTTTGTATCCCAATATTCGTATCAAATTGTGACAGTTAGGGTGACGATGATTTTGAACAAAGAAATTGGCCTGCTGTCCAATCAAAAGTAGGAATCAAAATTAAATATCAAGCAAAACATTTTAAAAGTAAATTGAGTAATTTTAGATATTCTTGCTTCAAAACAAATACAACAAGAAATCTTCGGAAATGATGGATGCTCTGAAGCACATGCTCGTCTATGATACAACCCCTTCAGTAAATAAAGAATCAAAGGATTGTGTATGCTTTTAAAGCTTGTCTACACTGTCATTAAATCTGCACTTCAAGTTATAACACTTTGTTGCACTTCAAATCTTGCTTGCAATAAATATACCCTCCTCCTTATACTGACTAGCAACTGGTTACTGAGTAGCCTTGACTATAGTACTATACTGTATGCAGCAAAATAGAAGGGCTTATAACTTTGTAAAAAATGACCAATCCTCAAAATTCTGGAAATATGGGCATCTCCTCTGAGTGTTATGATCCCTATAAAGTTTTATTTGAATCTAGCCAGAGGTTGCTCAGAAATAGTCCAGACATGAATAGCACTACAGTATACTTTTTGTAGTAAATCTGTAACTTGGTTAAAAATAATAAATCCCGATCTTGACTGATCTAATGGTACTGAGGGTTCCTGTAAGGTTTTATTTAATTACAACAAATGGTAGCTGAGACAGACAGAACGATGGCCACTATATGGTTCGAGCAACATAATTAAAAAACAAAAACAAACTTTATTATAATTATATGCTGTATTATAAGCTGTATAACGCACAACTGCTTAAAACATATTAATTTAAAATCCATGTCTTCTGTTCACCTGAGAGATACAAATTTATTTTCATTATGAAAATAAGAGAATATGAACATTGCAGTCACAAATTTAGCTTCGAGCCTACAACTGTTACAGCAATCGGAACAATTACACTTGTGAAACAGATCAGTGCTCCAGTGAATTCAAGCTACTGGTTCCTGAGAAACAGCCCAGAAATAAAACTACAAAATTTTTTCAAGGGTCAATCAAAAGACCATCACCATGTGAAAATTCATCCCACCTAATCATCCTGACAATATGAGAATCTATTCTTATCTGTGTAGCTTCACACAAGGTATGGTTTAATTCAAGCCACTAGCTCTTGATAAATAGCTCTTAAATGATAACACTCAATATTACAATCAAAGGGTCATAACCATGTGAAAATTTATCCAAACCAAACATGACAATATAGAAACCTCTTCTTTAGTAGTGCAGCTTTACACAAAATTTGGTTTAATTCAAGCAACTAGTCCCAAGAAATGGCACAGAAATGGAAGGATGGATGGATGGATGGATGGACAGATGGAGGGTTGGTTGGTTGGACAGACAGTTGACTCTATGCTTGAACACTGTAAATCTTACTTTAAAGACATGGAAGGCTTCAAACTGAATATTTCTGCTTTTCTCCCGCAGCATATTCATCATCATCTTCAGGTTATCCAGGTTACTGATGTACCGTGTCATAATCGTAAAATTGTGACGATCCAACAATAACTCTCCAAGTAACTAAAATATTAAAACGTTTAAAACATGAAAAACATATATATTTAAAAGATAACCAGTGTAAAACCTCTTCAAAAATAAAATATACACAAAGCAGTTTTACATTTCATTTGTTTGGATGTCCTTACAAAACTTGCTTAGAACTATGCCATACCCTTTCCTGCGATGTATAGCTACAACACAACAACCCGCAAAAAAATGCCAACTTTCTGAAACATGAACTTACACCTCTCAATCCAACAAAATTTAGCTATGGGAACCCAGAAACTTTAATAAGTTGCATGTCAAGATAATTTGTTCACAGTTTCATGATCAAGGATTTGCAAGGCAGAAGAATACTTCTAAAACACTCGGTCAGCTTTTTCAGTATTACCTTAAGAGCCTGTCTTCTGGTCACATAGTTCTCCGAGTTCAGTAGATGTTGATATGGGTCGAACACTTTGTCATAGTTTGCTTCCAGGAAGCTGGCTGCCAGCATCTTGTGTTTGGTTAACAACTCCTGTAAAAGTTAGTGAATACATGGATTTGGTATTTTTAGCGTCCAATCCGTTTTGTTTTTTATAAAAAACATTCAATTTTTACCGTATGAGGTGAATACTTTGTTGGATTTCTTTCTTGTTTTTCATTTCACTGATCAGGCATGCTTTCCTACTACTAACTGACAATTTGGCCAAAATCCGTTTGACAAAAGTTGGCCAAAATCCGTTTGACAAAAGTTGGCCAAAATCCATTTGATAAAATTGGCCAAAATCCATCACTACGGACAAGACAAATCTATCATTCTCTATTTGCATTGGTGAATTATAGATGAACCTTGTCTAAATATACAACGTCATGTTCACATACAGTAATCATATACTATATGGGCCTTGTCCTGACATTATCAACAATGTTGTCAAAATTTACATTTTCAGGTTTTTTCACTTTCTGATAATAGACCGTTTTGAAATTACATAGGTGTATTTTTTAATGCATTCTGTTTTGGTCTAGTGCACACCTTCGATAATTGTATTAATACAACCTCTGACAACTGCGTCAGGGAATCGATTCTTTGGCTCAGTGGTTAGAACACTGGCGTGTCACATGGGAGATTGGAGTTTGAATCCCGCTCAGGGTTGTGTATTCTAAGATGCATTGCATCTTTCTGTTACGGACTTTCATGTTCGTAAGAATTCTGACTTCCAGAAGGTACAGTATTAATAGTGAAATAAAGAAATTCATATATAAGATTTCTTTTAATTGTTTTCAAATCATGGACTTCATACCACGTAACATTAGACATGTGATATAACTGATAGGTTGTTGTGTGACCCATATCCATATTTCAGTAACATCTGAAGACTTAACCTGGAGTTTTTTAAGACAACACTTTTATTTAGTTCAGAGGGGGCAGAAATCATCATGTGTTTGAAGAAATATTTTATTTAATACTGGCGTCAAACTTTGACATTGTTTTCTTGGTGATGTCAAATTGACCAGATTGTTGATTTTGTCACGTTACGTCACATATCTATTCTAGATTGAAAAATCACAGGAAAGAAGAGTGATGATTAAATAAAACTCTGAAAGTGCAAAAACTGAATTTCCCCTATATACCTAGAAGGCACTTTTGTTTTAAAGAAAACTGAAATCACTTTCAAGAGAACTCCCATGATGTGAGCCTGTAACGTAACAGACCTTGAATGTTGAGAATGCATCTGATGCCACATCAAATGTTGACACCTCAACGTATGTGAAGAAATTAAAGAACTGTTCACTGTGCAACATAATCTTGGCCAGCTGTTCGTATCGGCAGCATTCTCGCAGCATCATTCCACAATTCAATGCTATTTCTTGACTCTCGTACCTAGGTTAATATAAGGCAAACAAATATTTTAAATTGTACCATTTTATGAAATTTTTTTTGGCAAAAATAAGTCTGGTGGACAGACATGGAGAACAGAGTCATTTGGGTTACTAAAAACAAAAAGTTTTCTTTTATTTCTTACTTCAGACAAGTAGACACCCATGACAGACAAGAAGATGCATGAGAAAAGTTTCATTAGTTTTTTCGGACTACTTTTTTCAATTGTGCTTTTTCAAATTAATCTTATACGCTTCAGCTAAACTTGAAAATATATAAACAGAATACATTTAAAGAAAAAAATGGATTGTCTTTGACACTAGCTGAAAAATGGTTAGTATTTGAGACAAAAGGTGGTATGAAGTGCTGAACTTTAAAACATATTGACCACTCAAAAGTGCAGTGGGTGGATTTAAAAATGAACAAGGTGGACTGTACAGATCTACAACTGTTCAATCTTTAACAGCCTTTATGAAAAGTACATGAACTTCATGAAGCTATATCCAAGACCACATTAGCAAAGAGTCAAGATAAATACATGTATATAGCATATCTCACCCTCTCATCAACTCCAGCACTATTTCTTTTCTTGACGCGAGGTATTCCACGGTAGGAGCTCGTGTACCTATCTGACGTCGTAACAGATTGTTAAAAATTTGTGCTACATCCTTCCGTCCCTATCAAAACAAAAATAAAAAAGAACATTAACAATTACATTAGGCCTAAAAAACTCTTACATAGAATGCAAACAGGCACTTATTTTTCATACATACAGCTCCCTACTTATTGCCCTCTAATAATCTAAGTCCTATCAGAACTTTTTAACCATCACAGGGACCAGTACTCCCAGGTCTCCCAGTCTCTGTAAGAGAAACATTCTCACATAAATGGTGACAGTTGGTAGTTGGACTCGAACTGATGACAAATATACAGTCAGCCACTTGAACAACCTGATCACAGGGACATGTTACAACTTACATCTTTCCTTCTAAATCTCAGCTGATAACAATGAAATGTTAATTTCAAACTGCATCAGTGACAGTATAATTTTCTGACATCTCTCCTTCTACAGGCACTAGTATTTCATATTCTTAGATAAACTAGACTGCCCATGGAAAGCATGTCGAGCCCGCCAATGGAAATAGGGATCGGACAGTGAAAATGAAACTGTGGGAAGATGATGATGGAAGAACAAGGCAGACCTATATGATGTCTCTTTCAGGGAACATAACAAATGTATCATCGTATTTTCAAATCCTTCCATGCATGGAAAAGTAATGGGCCAAACAAGGTCTATCATCAACAATTTGGACCTTTGAGCTGTGATCTTGACCTCTGAGCTAGGAATCTGGGTCTTGCACGCAACACACCAACACATCAAGGTGAACGAATGTGCCACGGTATTTTAAAATCCTTCCATGCAGGGAGAAGTAATGGGCCAAACAAGGTCTATCATCAAAATTTTGGACCTTTGACCTGGCACTGTGACCTTGACCTTTGAGATGGGAACTTGGGTTTTGCACATGACACACCATCTCATCAAGGAGAACAAATGTGCCAGGGTATTTCGAAATCCTTCCATGCACAGAGAAGTTATGGCCCAGACAAGGCAATCTGGATGGATGCACACACGAACATACATACACCGAACTGCTGTACAAAATGTGACCACTATGTCGAGCTATCCGCAAGTGGACTCGACAACAAAAAATAAGTGTCTTACAAGCATAAGCTGGATATTATGAAAAACTACTGTTCAAGACACCTATCTAGACTATTCAGGACTATCCACACATACAATGTACATGTCCAAGGGCATTTAACTCAGCAACTCCCATCAACTGCCGCACAGAAACATTTCTAAACTACATTTTAATTCAACTTTTATTTCATAAATCAATAGCTTACATGTTTAAAACTGCTAACTTAAGCAGCTCAAACTACAATCTTTCACAAACAGACATGCTTGACATAAAAAATCAGCTGAATTACAACTCTTATCCTCACTTCAAATTTTACTTCCTGGCATAAACGAATAAAAGATCAAACCTCAAAATCAATCTTGCCAAGGTTCTGCACTAGTAACAACAGCATGTTGTTGTCATACATTTCATGTGCCAACTGTGCCACCTGGTCTGTCTGTGGTTCCTGGCTCTCTGTACCATATAGTACAGTCTTGATGGCAGCAAGATTCTTAGACACATCTTCACTTGCCTGGGGATGATCAGAGCGTAAGAAATGTCAATTCAGTGTAATAATAATCTAGGTCAAAGACATAGCCTAAGGTCTTATCCTTCTTAGTACGTACTGTTATCATAAAGAAAGTGTTATAACCTATGATGCTACTGTTAATTTCACGCTATGGCTGTATATTTGTAAAAGCAACATGGTGAAAGTGCAAGTATGAAGATATTCACTGCTAGGTAACACACAAACAATGACATGGCACAACCTCAGCATATTCAGGGTTTTATTGTGACATAAATGCCTCCAGTCTCTTTGCAAAAAAAAATCATCATGTAAACATATTTTTACAGTGAATGAATGCAAGCAGATTATTATAGTGATTAAACAATGCCAATATTCCAGTTCATGTTCTGTGTATTTTGAACTGACACCAAAACTGTTCATGTCTTTTAAATATCATAAATATATATGGCTAAATTTCTGACAACTGCCTAATTTTCACTTCACATTAAATTATAAATCTGCTTGGAAGGTTCCCCTAACATTCTGGTATAAACAACTTATGTAAATCATTATACACAGGAAGGATATTCTGAAAACTACCAGACCTTTAAACAACTAAGATACTTTCCCTGTAGTTCTTTAACTAAGTCTTACAGAGATATAAACAGTCTTCACGAATAACTTTTTGAAGCACTGGACATTCGGACCAGCCAAGGCAATAATCTGACAGGACCGAATGACATTTAACTGGACCGAATAATAGCTGTGAACAATGCTATAAGGATGAACAAAACAATAAGACTATGTTTTGAAGTAGAACTTGTTATCACCATGTTAAAAATAATATAAATTATACTCTGAACTTGCTTCATAGCCTAACAATAGTATTCTTTAGTGAAAATAATTGTATTCAAGGCTTTTTCCCCCCTTCTATAGCACAGCCCATTTACAGACGTCTTCCCCTTAGGAAAATTCTTTAAAATCATAGTTTTCCCCTAAAATTCAATTTACATCAAGTTTTTTCTTCCCCTTTTGCAAAAAAACTGCATTAAATTTCCCCAAATTTAAGGGAAGGGCACCTTCCCCTACATGTGAAAAAAGCTCTGTTATAATTCATTCATTTGTACAGGACACTCAGTTCAGTTAAACTTTTTACCCGATTTTATCTCAACTTTTTTTTCCCAACTTCTGAAAATGCCATATATACATGTCACCATTGATTACCCCTGGTATATATTCCGTACGACTACATTATGTACCATAGTTGATAAATGAGTGTAATGGAATGGATCGGATGTCAGTTTCCGACAATATATACATGCATGTAAAAAAAGAAAAAAAAACAGGAAACTGAAACAGAGTTGCATTGTATTTCATGAAACAGAATAATGAAAGGTGTTACTTTCGGCTGGCTTTTTTTTCTCTTTACACCAGAAATAGCCTCGTCAATAATTAAAAACAATATCATATTTATCGCTAAAACTGGAAAAGGAGATTATAGCCTGAGCACCGGTTATGTGTAAACTAAGTACAAATGCGTTATGTTGTAGTTGGGGTTAACGAATCACTGTTCTATGGAGAAGAATGCATTTTTAAGAAACAATTTCATTTTATTTTCAAAAACACTACTTTTAATTTTACTTGTTTCTCAACTTTGTTTACTGCATTTAGTAAAAAAAAAAAACAGCACCAATATTCATTGGACAGTTGGATCACTGATTTGTAATTTTTTACTGGATCATCAGCCATTTTGGTGGACTGGGCCTTCGGTCCAGCGGCTAAATTCGAAGACTGTATAAATATTAAAATTGATTATCAAACATGCAAATTACCTTGTCTAACTTCTTTTCGCCTGTTT
Organism: Cyclina sinensis; assembly: GCA_012932295.1. NCBI lineage: Eukaryota > Metazoa > Mollusca > Bivalvia > Venerida > Veneridae > Cyclina > Cyclina sinensis. Next base: position 33,501,858 of record JAAONU010000007.1, on the reverse strand, counting down.
CACGTGTAAGAGCAGCCAAACCCTCTCTCAGTGACTTCACAAGCTCTTGAGGACTTTTCTGTGACTTTCCAAAAAGAGGCATCTTCACAGACAAGATACCGCCAACTTAAGAAATGTTACTTTCTACCTGAAGTAAACAAATGTTAAATAAATGTTTCTTACTACAGCATGACCTAATGAGAAACTAAATGTGCAATCTTCAGGTTTAAAACATGAACAACACCAGAAAGGTTACTTAGTACTTACATATGTATATCATGAATTATTTTTTTAACATTTTTTTTTAAGTTTCATGAATTCCATATCAAAATGTGTATTATGAAGCAACATTCTGTAACAGTAAAATAATGGCACTTCTAAATTGTACAGGCCAACATGCTGTTGAAAGGCCTCCATCCTTCAGTCTGTTATGAGACAATCATTGTACTTTTTACACATCAAGAAATTTGCTATATTCTCTTCTGAGACTTACTGTACTGGCTTCCACCATATTACCGTAAAGAAAAAAGTATCTATTCATAATAATTTTGTTAGTATAAATTTTGACATAACAATTTTCAGTTCAATTAAATTGTGTCATGAAAAATGAGGTAAAAAATCTAAGGTCAACCCACCATCATAATACCTCATCTATTCAATAACATTTGATAGCTTTTGCTGAAAATTTTACGATAACTTTTGAATGGTTTACTCTCTTTCCAAAATTACCACCATGCTATTGGTTATGATGGAAAAGGCATAACTCTTCCAAACAAACACCCACTTTACTATTTTAAGCCCTTACATTATTTTTTGTGGTATTTTAATTTATGTTATTCATTTCAAACATATTATGGTATCTATTTTCTCTTAAAATAGACATGAGTAGTATCTTAATTTTATGTTTGATATCTTTCTTAAAGCCTGAGAGTGAAATGAAGCGCCAAGAAACCTGAGTGGTCTACTGAATGAAAGTGTATGGAGAGCTACAAGACTTCATACATGAGAAAGAATGTTAGAGGTGACAAAAGTTACACGATACATGTCAAAATGAAAATGAGTGCCAGAACAGCTCTTAATGAAACTACATCATGGCTCTCCTGTAGGACTAATGCGGCTCAAAAGAAAACAATAATCTAAAATTGTAAAGACTCCATATAACTGATATGAAGCAATTAACTCCTTAAGGTGAGTTGTGTTCGACTTATTTCAAACACACTTCATCTTTGCTCATTCTCTTACAAATATCTACGTAAATGTGTAACTCAGCACTTGATGAAAACACTGGTGCACCAGTGTAACATCTAGGTAAATCTTGTGTTCTTATTTTTCATAACAAATCGATTTACAGCAAAATTTAACTTTTTTATTACAGTATGCTGTAGAATATTATCTTTGGGAAAATGCGACATGCATGTTTCACGTGAAAAATGACACACATTTCCAAAAGTGGGCTGGGCCTAAAATGACCGGAAAAGAAGACCACAATATGTCAGAATCTGACATAATGAGTAAAACTAACCAAGAGATGGGTTGACAAGACACTTTGGTCTTAATAGTTGGATAATTCTGCCCTTTTACCCATGAATCGTAAAATAAAAGTGCAAAAATTCTGCTGCTCAACAGTTGACCGATTTTAACTTTTTTTCGCAGGAAGTGACGATAAGGTAGTGTTAATATACGTACGAAATAAGAAAAAGTATTGTTGTCGTCACATTTATAACGAATCGTAGAAAGGGATATTAGAAATATATATAAGGACTCGTTAAGTATGTTGCAGTACTCTTTAGTTTTCATATATATGCTAATATACCGCTTGTCTATCTGAAGGTAGTTTTGAGGCTTAGTTATCAGTAATTTAGTAGTTATGAGATCGAACCTTAGCGTGTCGGACTCAGGCACGGATTTACCGGGGGGGCTTAAGGGGCCCAAGCCCCCCCAGCTGGCCCGTTTGTAAAACAAATAAACGGGCTCATTTTTAAAGACCCTAAAGTATTTTTTCAGCTCTTTTCACCTCGTAACAGAAACACAATCAACCTTTCAATTTGCAACGGTCATGCAATATTACGTAACAACTGATAACGTGTTCGCAACTTTATAGCCGTGTATACCGTATATTCGGTGGCACGGATTATCCGAGAGTTCTCTAGACTGATCATGATGTTTAGTTTTCAAGCGTCTTTTAACCTTGACGTATTTGATAAAGTTGTTAAATGAGCGCCTGCTGACCATGACTGGTGATGAGGCAGCTTTTTCACTGTTTCCTGTAGTACCTTAGATTCCATAAAAATGGCATTTGAATTTTTATAATGATCTTTGTTCAACAGTTTTGAGTTTTTTGCATTGATGACTCACTTTGATATTGATTTAAATTTGCCTATTTGTCAAAAAGTATGCGACGACTATCTGTTTTGTGGGCCATATCAAATCCTCACAACCATGGCGATGATAATGATGATTGAATTTGTGATGGTTCTCTAATGATTTTAATGAATAAGTATGATTATGGTATGAACATGATGATATTGTGATGACATTTTTATTTGTTATGCCAATTAATTTATGGATAAATTATTCGTTTCAGAGGACTGTATAAATATAAAATAAGTTAAAACTTGTCTTAATGTATTTTGTTTTTTGCTTTAGCTGAACATTTCAAAGAATACCATTATATTTCTTTTTAATTCTCACACAAATTTCATTATATTTGTATGCCTAAAATGCACCAAAATGAGCCATTTACACCACCTTTTTAGAAAATTTTCTTGGGGGAGGCCCCCCAAACACCCCCAATACGGAAGGGGGACACCCCCTTCCGTACCTTCCCCCAAGCCCCCCCCAGTCAAAAATTTCTGGATCCGGCCCTGGGACTAGTAGTCAAAGGATCGCTAGCCGCACGAGTTCAAACCCAGTCAGGGGCAAGCCGTTGTTTCCTTGAGCAAGAAACTTTACACTCATTGCTTTGTACTGGTTAGTTCCAGGAACAGATTCGAGAGTGTGTCTATAAGCTAAAAGCTTCCTACACAATCGAACTAAAATAAATTTGGTATAAACTAACCTTAGATCCTGACTGGACAATCTGTCAAACACGTGTGTTGTCGACATCTTAGGGCACGGTGTATCAAACGCAATAAATGGTCCCAATTGCGAATATGCCTATGCCTATGCAAGTTGTCGAATAATAAAACGTTACACTAACGAACAGAAAACGTATTAAATAAAAGCAGAATATTTGACCGTCCCCTGACCGAAATAAAAATTTATTCCGTTTTATGTGCTCACACTCATGCTTTTTGTCACAGGAAAAAAAAAGATTGAAGATCGAATTAAGTTGGAAGATCAAAAACTTCTGGTAAACTTAATTTATCAGAATTATAGTCCAGGGCCACCAATCAAATATCATTTTTTCAGAACTTGATAACAAGACAGATCCGGTTCCTGGACCAAGGGTAGTGGGTGAACAAGGCACATTTAAGAGTAGGTTTGATAATTAATTAGAGCTATATAATGACTATTTTTATTGGGATTCTGGGTAAACTGGGAAGGGACACTTGTCCCTATGCCCACTCGATCTGGATCCGGTCCTCCAAGATAAGAAATATAGATCTTCTAAGCTTTTTTTAGCAATCATGCCGACCTTTTTTACGTTTATTTTTCCCCTGGTAGTACCACTTGGTACAGAATATGTCATGAAACCAATGCGCGTCAAAAGTAGAGATTAAGGTAGTTTCAGCTAATCGGAACACCTCGGTTATTCTTTTCAATCACTAGGATTCGTGTGGCGTAGCCGTCATGACCGATGTTATCCGATTGTAGTTTCAGCATGTCTCCTATGATTTCAAGAGAACATTTCTGATGACGTCATAGTTCTCACGTCAAACGTGTCACGGTTCAGTGGTTTGGTGGTTAGTAGCAAGACTTGCTACCCGGAGGTCGCAAGTTCGATTCCTTTCTCCTCCACTAACACTTCATATTGCTTTTTGAATGAGTCGTTAAACCAAGTTCCCATGTATCGGTGAAATATTCAGTGCGTGACGAAACACCAGGATAGTCTCTGGAATGGGATACTTTCAGTATTTTGCACTGTCCACCCAAGCTTACATAAAGTTCCAAACTCTTCTCATGTGAAAACACGATACCGACAATTGATACACTCAAACAATTAGATAGGATGGGAGGTGAACCTTTCGTCCTCCATTTAGATAGCTTAAGGCAAAAATAAGATAGTCAAACTGTTTTTCAAGTCTATTTTAGGAATCGCTTTTTGTTGTTGGTTTTTGTTTGTTTGTTTGTTTGTTTGTTTATGATGCAAATGCAACTTCATGACCCTCTAGGGTAAATATGCTATCTACTTCGGACTGGTCTGTTCAGTCAATTTTTTTTTTTAATCAAAAATAAAGAAAGACATTAAGTCGGCCTTTACACATCATGTCTGTTCGTAGATATTTGTACAATAATATGATCTAGCATTGTGAGGCACTGTAAATAAAAATAAATAAATGAATTATTAAAATAAGTGTAGCAGACGAACTTTTATTTTAGCCTCTTCATGGTGCAGTTGAACGTCTACGCATGATGCAGTAATTTTAAACTCCGACTTCTAAACTGCTGTAGGGATTAATTTTACAATGAAATAGTTGAGTTGAATTCCCATACCTGTTTGATTGATTACACTGCAGTGATTGGAAACATTTATAAAGATCAAACAAAGAAAAGTTTGTTTTTTTGTTTTTTTTTTATAGCGGGGTCTAATTTTTTCCGTTTTATCTACTTGAAATGTACTATATAATCCCTTTTTGTATTAGGTATATAGTTTATTTTTAATTTTAATATAGTTTCATAGTTCCATGGTTTTCCTTATTCGTTGTGTAAAATGTCACCTACTATCACCTGGGAATAATTAACATAACATTCAAAACGAGATTAGTTTTAAAAAATAGGTTTATCTTTTCTGTAATTATTTTTTTAATTAATTATTTTTTTAATTATTTTTTTTTTGGTATACATAAGAATTTGGTAAACAGTAAACAAGATTACTTATCAAATCGTGATATGCTGTTTCACGATAAAATTTCGAATGGCAAAAAAAAATCTCGCCATGCTAATAAATCAAAAACAAATTACGTTTAATCATAGGCTATCCCTTACAGACGAAAAGTCCGAACGATTGCGCGCCGACTAATGTGATCACGTGATAATATTACGGACGCGTTCCGAGAGACACCGAGTCGCCCGTCTGTATTGAGCGAGTTAGATACAAACTTGTTTTCACTAAAAGGGAGGAGCTAGTCTTTTGCTTTCTTTATAAACCTATGGACAAATATCTTCGAAAAGTTTATGTACGCGAAATGCTTACTGTACTTCGGATAAATCTACACGTATTTATACTACCTGTGAAATTTCTAAAAAGTATCAAGTAACGAATTGTATAAGTTAAAATGAACAGAAATACAAAAGTAAATGAGCGAAGTGAAAATGACATATCTCGTTTAAACAGTGAAAGTTGTTTTAGAGGTATAAATGTATCAATCTCAAAATTTTGTAACAATTTGTTTGTGTGAAATATTGAGAAAAATCGATCTCTAACAATATATAAGGATAATTCGCTTAAACGTAGGGATGCAAATGTTTGATTGATGACAACGATATTTTGTCTATACCAGTTTCATGAGCAGACGACAAATCGACGTTTTGTGGTCACTTTGATTGGAAAGTTTGTCTGAAACTTGTAATTGAGTAATTAGTGCTAGAGGTTAATCGAGTATAATTTGTCTATTTCAGACGTGTGAAAAATACGGCTAAGTATTTATTTTTGCAAACAACATTACTTGAAAACAGTTACCAAAGTTGATTCTCCAAACTTCACAATTTTATGTGAAACAATATTCGATAAATTCACATCTGATAAAGATCTGTTCGGCAAATTAAACGGAATTACCTTTTTTTTCTCTTCTGAATACAAACAGACTTGGAAAGGAGGGATTTTTAAACAAAGAAAATGATTTTTTATTAAAAGACAATAGTTGGAGATTTATTCATTCACATGTTGAGATGGATTTATTGCAGACATTTCACGTGCTAAAAGGAAGCTGACACAGTTATGTCAAAACATTGACTTGCACGTGCCTTCTTTGAAATGATGAACAGAATAGAACTAACAATTTACATATTGCTTACAATAATGTGTGTTCCGGTTGGTAAGTGACCATTTTATTACTTTTCATTTCAATATGTTCTTTAATAATGATGAATACGTGAAAATGTAAAGACTTTACTGGAATGGTGTGTGTGGAAGGGGTATATAAAAATTCATGGCTGCTTTACAAACTTTTGGTTCAGTGTAGCTTTCTACGTTCTGAGAAAACTATCAATTAAATAGATACGTTTTTTGTAACTTCATTTTGAACTGAATGGGAAATTTACGACTGCATAGCAAATTGTATACTTTATACAAGCCTAAATATAATGGACAATAGAGTCGACGGACTGATTTATTTGATTTTTCATTTTTGTCGGTACCGGTTGCTCACATAACCGACGCGCCCCTGACGAGTTTATCTTAGTTTGTGGGGGATAGTGCCTGATACAGACAGCTGTCTGGTTCGTTCACATGCTCAGTGCGTGGGATCTCGGTTTAACTTCTCCGCCGAAAGACAATTAGTAAACTCTGCTGAGAGATAGTCTTTGATTGAGTATATTTAATGAAAGCTCATCCGTCAATAAAGTGTGTAAGGAATCCAGGCACTTTATCAGACCTTCATTCCCTTCGTTACGGAGAAACATATTTCGTCCGTCCCTGGCTTTACCGGACACTTAAATGTACCGAACCCGGGGTAATACTGTTTCGATAAGACATGTTAATTTCAACTGTCAAAAATCTTAAATGAAACCAACGTTACAATACAGTCAAAATTCACTGCGGAGTACCCCAAATACTATAATTACAGCGCTTTCATCTGAAAGGTTTAAAAACCTATTACATTTGAGTCAGAGAGCTGTATCTAGTCTTTTTGTTGTATTTTGCCAAACACTTGTAATTAGCAATTTACTTCTCGGCGCCTTGAAATGGACATTTAATATACGCCGGTGTCGAATCTACCTTTTTACTTTAATTAAGTTCAAACGAAAAGCCACCTTTTCTCAATTCACCTGGGAGAAAAAAGCATCTAAATCATTACATTTATCAGTTAAACGGATTTAAATGCAAATAGTTAAGACGAATAGCGCTAACTACGTTAGCCCTGTGTCCCCTCTTAGATTTAAACAGTCGTAATTATTAAGGGTATTTTTGTAGATATATGATAGGCTCTGACAGATCTAGACCTTTTGAAATATCTCGATTGATCCGGAGACGTAACAACTTGACCAAGGTGCCATGCGTCTTGCATAGGAGTGACTTTGGCACTTCTGTGTGATAAAAACCTTATAAAGGTGAGACAGGGGCGTGGGGGAGAAAGACATAAGATACGAAAATTTAATGCAATATGTTGGTTCTGTGGTGAAAAATAAAAGTACTGCGGGAGACGGGCTTTTATACTGCGGGAGACGGGCTTTTATCTTGAACAATTTTTCAAAGATAATGCCCCAATTGAGCTGTTTTTAAGCTTCCGCACACCACATAGTCACAGGTTCGAATCCATTTTGGGAGCGGATCAGTGGTCCCGTGGTAATGCGCCGAATTAGTAATCCAGGGGTCGCGAGTTCGGTCTCCTGCTCTTTCACTAACATGACTTATTGTCTTTCGGGTGAGAATTAAACTGAGGTCACATGTATTAGTACTATACACTGAAAAAAGAACCAGGTATGTCTCTGGAATGGGATGCTCGGAGTGGGGGAGTGGGGGAGTGGGGGGAGGGTTATGGCCAGCATTATCACTGCTGCCTGGCCCGCCAAGATGTCCCATGGAAAGCAAACAAAACTTCCTCTGCAGCTGGTATTAAGCCAGAAGTGTTTCCTCTTTAAGACTTTAAACTGCATTCTCGACGCTGGTCTGTTATGCTGAGTGGTCCTATTACGGAGTGGTTTCTTAAACACAGGATTGACTTAACATATAATTATATAATATATAGCTATGATGCAGATGTGTGCAGAGCAATTTTACCAGATCACTGTTTATTTTGTCTTCTGAGTTGCGCGAATTGTCCGGATGCGTTCTAATAAAATATGCTATGTTTATAAGATGCGCGGAAAATAGTTCGCTGCTAAAAGTAATAAAATCTGTTTGTTTATTCTGCTGACTTTGAATTTCTTATATCACGGTGACCGAAATTTTATTGCATCGTTAATTTTACTGGTCTTACCGGTGATTTTAAGAATTGTTTTTATGTTTCAAATATAAACAAAGTTGCAGGTATAAATGTTTTCAAAAGCATTTATCTATGAATTACCTTTATCTTGTCTATTTTTTTGTATATCTTTTTATCTGGTAGGTATATTTGACAATACCTGAAGAATGTTTTGGAATTTACGTTTATTGTTTAGCTTTTAAGATAATGATGAAAACCAGCATATACAAGGGGGTTTCGTTTGATTAAATACCATAAAATAATTGTTTACTGCATCCGTTTGTTAAAAGTACATAAGACAAACTTACCTTGAATTCAGACAAGCTGCAAAGAACACTTGTGAATTTGCAGAAGGCAAACAATTATTAAAAGGAAGTGGCGTAGCTGCCTATACGCCGAATACGTACAATTCGTTCCGAGAAAATTATAATAGTCATTATTTAAGCATCCCTAATTGACGAAATCCGTGGTCCTTGTATTACCCTGAACCTACAAAGAGGCCTGATGTAGCCCCCCTGCGGGTTTGTGCGTACACTCAAAATTGACCTAGCTACGCCCCTGAAAGGATTCTTTTTTTTTTTCGACAATTAAAAAATTCTCGGTTAATTCAAACAATGGGCGTCTTTCGACATTGTTATGTCTGTATTGAACAAACGTTTTGCATCTACAAATATATTCATTCTGGTTAATTCGAACACTGGCGGCATTAAGTTATAGACTTAAGTTATATACTGGTTAATTCGAACATAATCGTCCTTCAGTACTTCACTACAATTCAGTCCCTTTAATTCAAATTAACAATTGTTCTACCGTGGGGTTTACACTGGTTAATTCGAACAATTGAAGTCCTCCTATGACGTTGGGTTTTGCCGGTTAATTCAAACAGAAAAGACCGGATTTTGTATTACCAATGTCGCAGAGGGTCATAGATAATATAGAAAATTCTCTCAAGTATGATCCAGTCTTCCATTTATAGTCAGGTACAATGATTTCAATTTTTGGTTGGTAATTTAGATTTATTTAAAGAAAGTTTTTACTGGACGAAGGCTCGAAATCGAGCCGGTACTCTTTCCGCTGAAACCGGTGTGTGAACTGCCGTCTGGTTTTAGAATGGGCATCTTGCACGGAAAGTGAAGATAAAGCAGAGATAGGCATCTGATAAGTAGGAAGGCTGGGCCATTTGATCCGGATAACATTTCTGAATACAGAATACAATGAGCAGATGATAAGAAACCAGTCTCGCTTAAGCCGACTTAATTCTTCGTTTATAGAGACACATGTGTTAGCCACTGGGGCCATAGTACCATATTGCCTAGTGTTGACCCCCTCATCGGCTACAATCTTAACTTATAATTATCAACACTACTTAAACATTATCTCATAAGTGTTTGCATGTGTTTGCAGCTCAAACAAGTTAAAAGGGGACCTACAGAAAGGGTCAATGGGTAGTAACATGAGTAAGGGGTGTCTCAAAAAGGTCTAAATACTACTTACGATATAAAGATGTAAATATAGATAACCAAGGGTTAACTGTCGCCATGCACAGAAACTAGACTATATCACAAAATTAATATATATTGTTGACAACCGTCTGTATAGAAGGCTCCGTAATTTCTGTGTATCGTTGGATAGAAAACAATATAAATCAAAGAACCCCAAAATAGTTGCCTGATTTTTTTTTAATCTATGCTTTTGTTTGTTACATACTTATCAGAAGACCCTATTCAAATCTTTGCCGCAGCGTGCACACAAGATCTGGACATAGGTTCGAAATCTGTCAGTAGTTCAGCATACCTAGGCCTCCCGAACGCTTTGCGCGTGAAGGCGTGCCGGACTGACCTCTTGTAAGCAACGATCGGGCGTTATCGATAAAGTGAAATAAATAAATGAATTCTGCTATCTATTTTGAGCGATAAAGTTTCATATAAACTGTCAAGAACGTTTAAAAGACCATTGCCTATTTATGCAAATTTAGAAAAAAGGATGCATAAAAGTGTCATAACAAAATTTTCAAAAGACAGTCGTAAAACTTTAGACTAGACCCGTAATCTTGACTCCAAACCTACTGGATGTTTTTCAAGTTAAAGTCTAATCCTTTTAACAATTTGTTTAACTATGAAAACCTTAATCCGAAGCGAATAACGCGCGAATCCCCTTTCCACAATGCAAGGCAAAAGTGACGTAGTGCGCAGAACACATCCGTGAAATTGGTCTAACGATAGAAGGCGCTCGTCAGTAAACAGCCACCAAAAGCGAGGCGGGATCTAAAATAAAGGGGTGTGGGGGGCACTATTTAATGTTTTCTAAAGTTAATTTGGACGATTGCTGTGTACGAAAATATAGGCTCAAAGGATATCTAATTGGCGCGACAATGCGGGGTGCCTAACTTTCGTAGTGAGCCGACAGGCGGGTTCAACCTGTCGACTAAACAAGGGGAAACCAGTCAGCCGGCGTCAACGTGAAAAGCACTGCTTAATGAGAAATACTATTTTCTATACAGGTCAATTAATCACCCATTGACGTCTCATTAGTACATTTTAATGGGATGCAATGACATTTGTAAGAATATCACACATGACGTGCTATTCTTATTACTTCTTGGCGACTATGAAGAATAAAAAAAAATAATTGCATTTTTTCCGCCATTTATATGCGTTTTTGATAATTGTATTCGAAAATGTAATATATTTTCAGTAACAAATACACCCATGTAAAGATAAAGGAACCTTTTTTGTAAAGGATGTAATTTTGTATTGTAGAACAGGAAAAAGCCACAAAATAAACAAGTTTAATGACTGAAATAAATTTCCGCATTTTCTGTTATATCATTACTGTCTTAAGATTCAATATAGAAAAACGATACTATTCTTAGGAGGAAAAAAGAGAATATATTTTAAAAGGAAAGTTATGTCCGTTACATAAATCTACCCGTAGACGATGAACACAGCTTTCTTCGCCTGACAAGATTTATAAACAATTAATATTTTTATCGGTAAGGTAATCTAACTTTTACATTTTTAAATTTGTATATAACGAGTCATTTAACGTCTTATACAAGGCCATGCTGAAAACCGTTGGCTCCAAGATTATTCTCCGTCACGATGTTTATCACAGCTTTGCGCCGTTTAAGTCACGGTTAACCGTATCTAAACGGCTTGTAAACATGAATAATGACTCTTCATGAAAGGAGGTAAAAATGTTTTAAAAAATTCGAATGAAAATATACAGAATACTTGAAGCATTTATTGTCTGTTCCACTACTTTCTCTATTGCAACGAAATGAATCAGGGTTACAAGGAAGTTTTGGGCATTATAGCAATAGCAAGTATGGAGTCGGCCGCTCAGTCGGAAAGAGGTGATTTGAACCTAGTAAACCGCACATTCGTATGAGGTGCCAACGATATATCTATGTATCGCAAGTACGAGATTTTCTACGTGGTCTGTGTATTTGGCAATGTTCTCTAAAGAATGTAAAGTGAGCAAAAAAAAAAACAACAAAAAAACAACAAACAAACAAACAAACAAAAACAAAAAACCAAACACACACACACACGCACAAACATATTTTGTCAGCCTTACAACATTTTACACCTCATATTTTCTCTTCGTCTAAGTGCAAAACATTAGGCATGTCAATATAAAGTGATATTGGATAATTTTGTAAAATTGTATTAACGGCGCCTTTCGTACTTAAAGTAACAACGTAGTTAAAATTATATTGATAAACGCATCATAAAGAAAATTATTTTAAAAAATAATGACTAGCTAAGCCATTGACGGCTACTAATTTCAAAAAGTGTGATATTTAGGAGCCAACAGTGTTCATTAGAGAAAATTCATGGATTGTTTTAAGTATAAGAGCAAATTTAATTTTTTTTGCATTTTATTCTTTTCAAAGAATCTTAACGATGGAATAAATATAATATATATAAGAAAGAACATCGAGGTGTTTTCAACTTGTACGACAGCGAAATGTTATGAAAGGGATCTAGACAAGTCCGCTCCCGGACAATTCCTCTGCTATGAAACCTAGTCCAATGTTATGCAAAGAGAGAGGATTTTCCTTTTTGCTTTTTTTTTCTTTCTCGCTTTTTATTTGTTTGGCTGTTGTAAACTTTGTAGTTTGGAAACTCAGGTAAGTTTTATAAATACTCGAGTAAGCATGAGAAAGTCTTCAAAGTGGCACGGACTAATATTTTCATTTTGCATAAAAATCTGCATGTTCGACGAACTAGACAATTATAATCTTATCACTGAATAACTTCACCTGGTTCGTGTTTGTAAAACCAAATGGGATATTGTCCTATGGCGACGAATCATCATTTTTCATTAAACATCCATTATTCTTTTTAATTTAAAAACTCATTAAACTAATTTTCCTTCGTTAATTACTGTTTATTTTGCACCCTACAGGGCGAGTGACATTAAAAATTACTTTTTCACAATACTTTTCAAATACACCGTCTGTTTCTCTTTCATTTGAAATAATCGGAAGCGCCACCTAGATTGTCGTCTGCTGTAAGTAATCTCGCGAGAACAGAAGTCTGTGAGAGTAAATTAGAATCGCCAAGTGGGTTGGCGTGGACAATACTTAATAAACCATTATCCAAGATAACCACCCATATTTAATGTTCTACCTTCCTTTGTAAAACGTTGTCTAAAGGACACAGGTTATTGAGTCAATGGATTTCAAAGTGGGTGAAATTAAGTTTTAATTGGACGTCAAATTTATGTTCAAATATAGACTAGAAACTGACTTTCCTCGATTATTGGGGAGACATAGAATGTTTTGAAAGAAATGAAAATCAAATCATGACTAGGCGAAAACGCGTTTGGTATGTTGAGTCTACACATTTGACGATAGTTTATAGCCGTAACAAAATGTTTGTTTTTTTTTCCAACAGGATTTCATCGAGGCTTTTAAGAGAAGTAACACCTAGCCAGCTTTAATGACGATACACCAACCTTACGTGTCTGCCTTGATAACACCTCAGTATGATAAAAGACCCCGCGGGTCTCCTTGAAGCTTAGTTCGATTGTCAGACCGGCTATGTTTGATTGTCCAACCGGAGTCGTTCGAACACCTGGGAATATGTTCAAACACTAATCAAGTACTCTAAAATAGTGTTGACAGATCGTCAGCTGTAGACAAATGTATAAATATTTGTAGTCACTGAAATAAAAACAATGTTTATCTTATTGACGACTTCAATGCCAGGCAGACACACGGCCTTAACGCAAATATTTGATAAATAACTTGAAAGCAATAGACGAGAATCATTCGTATGTAAAACGAGTTAGTTGTAGCCACTGGTCTGCTAAAATACGTATATTAATACAAAGTACACGTGTATCAGACCACATTACTGATCAGACATCATTAATTTTTTTGTTTGTACTTAGGCCAAATATACTTAAAATGTGTTCATTTGGTTATTAAATTTCGACAGAGACGTTCTGTTCAAAGTATGACGGACCAGAATTGGTGGAAAACATTCAGTAGTTGAAAAACATGAATACAAATGATCGATAAAGAGAAAGGAACAAAAAACAGAAAGAAAAAAAGTCTCTCTGTTCTGTCCAAAAAACGGGGCGATGACTTTTTAAATTGGTTGGCCTAACGAGCATGACACATCAAGAGAAAAACAAAATGTAAGCAATATTTCGCAAGGAAGTAACAGACCTTAAGGGTTATTACCCCGGTAGGGATTAGATGGTTGAAATTCCGCAAGTTTCTCGGATACCAGTAAATATAAATAAAAAGACTAAACGGATTCGCACTTGGTTTACTTCCTGCTCCGTTTCGTTCTGTTCCTTTCCAATTCTGTTCTGTTCTGTGCTGCCCAGCTCTGCCCTGCTCGGCAATCGGAACACCTCGGGCGACTTCAACAAGTCTTTATACGAAGTTGTCGGAAAAGGCCGAGTTGTTACGACTGCCCTACTCGACTTTGTTCTGTTCTGAATACCATGGCGTACTTTATACCGTCGCTCAAATAAAAGCAACTTTTAGCTTTTTTTACTTTTCTATTTTTATTTCATGTTATTGTAGAAAGTTGTTTTGATTTTGCCTGCGAAACCACATTTCACCCGCTTTTTTTACCCCGATGACTCCATTCAGACATATTAAAATCAATTAAAATTCAAAAGGAACGACACGCCTCCAGATACGGATCGTATAAACTATTGCTTTATTAGTACGAAGGTATTAATTTTCAAAACATTATAAATATCGTATCAAACTTTGGTCAAATACCTGGGATCACGTTTCATAATTCGTATAATGATTTACTAACCCATTCAACGACTGATAAGAAATTTTATTATCTAATTACGATAGAAAATAGGCTTTCCGACGGCTTGACTGTCTTTACGTTTATCTGGCGAGTCAAGCATACGCGACTGTCTACAAACATATGAATGAAAAAGGTGAGAAAGCGATAGTGTGTCTATACGAAATGACACCGTATATCTCGAAAGAAATCTATACTAAAATAAATTTATATCATAACTTTGTCATATTCCCAACTGCACCCTTTACCTGCAGGAGACACAATTCTCGTGTCAATAAATTCGGCTCATTTATAGACCGAAAGCTAAACAGTACTTTTTTTTCAAATTTCATATTTTCTATACAACTAGGGTAGTAAACTCGTGTCAGATTCTCTTTTCTCTGAAGTCTTTCCCATTTGTTCCTCACAGTTGACTTTAAACCTCATTTTCTTGTCGATTTCACAAAATGTATCTCCGGCTTTGCAAAGGTAATACATCCTTTATGCAAACAATATTTAAGTAAACTTACAGAAGGATTTTCCAGCTAAATCATATAAAACATTTTAATGATATTCGTGGGCACACGGTCGAAGCCAACTGGTGACAGAAATAAGAAAAGTCAAGAGCCTCTACTTATCGTCGATACCGGTTGCCCATATGGCCGACGCCCGTGCAGAATTTAGCTATCCTTGTTTGCGTTGTTTAGTGCAAGATAGAGAAAGCACCCAACTTCAGAGTAACTCTTTGTTAATTTACATGCTCGTTGTATAGTATTGATTTATGGAACCTCTGTTCAACGTCTCATCCGAAAGGCAAATAAGTAATGTTCGTGGTTTAGCGGAGGATCGAACTTGCGATCCCTGTATTAACCAGAAACTAGAGTTCCTTTTTTAAACACTGTTAATTGTGCCAGGGCCGTCAAATTAAGTAGACGAAGAATTCTGCTAAAGAAACATATACTGCCTTTCATTTGTGCTATACTTTATCCACTGTCAGAATTTAAAAATAAGATTAAAAATAGTGTGCGTGTTCTGACTGATTCGGCGCCAGTCGTAGCGATTCGTTCATCTCCGGGAATTTCCGTGGGACTAACACCATAAGCAAGGGGCAAAATAGTACACTAAAAAGCCATAACATGTAATTCGCGTGGGTAAACAGAAAAGTACGACCAAAGTTCGAGGATGTCTAAGAATCACTTAGTCAGAGACGAGTTTCAGAATGAATCGATGATGACATGAGTTTTACGTCTGTGAAAATAGCCGAGACCATTATTGAAATACCGTGTAAATTTCATGCAAAACGTCATCTCCTGTCAGGATATGATGTACGGCCAATCCTTTCTGTCTTATCCTAGATACTTTCACAAATATGCAAATCATGTAAGTCAATATTAGAGATTCAGCCTCCATGATGCTTAATTTAACCACTAATTGTGATGAACCACTTTGACACATCTCAGCTATATCTGTTCAACTTCCTATTGTCATGTGGGCGACGGATTTATTACTTCAAAATCGATGAAATTTCCATGAAAATGCCCCACCGCAAAGATCATCGTGATAAGTTTCATTGCTCATGATAACTTGAAGAGGACCTTAAGAATATAGTGGCATTTCGGTGAAATACAGTTAATGAGTTGTATCAAATCGAGAAGTTCTGTCTTATCACGATTCTTTGTGAGTCTGTTTGGACCTTGTGTTCAAGCAATTCCTATTTATTGCAAGAGAGGCAAGTTCAATTCTTTGCCTTAAGCTTTGCCGCTTAACTTATTAACGCATTTTTGGGTTAAAACGAATACCAGAGTTACTTCCCATTTCCATTACAGTTTAACCTCGACAACAGTTGACTTACGGCAGTTTACTTTTGACCAGACTGGTTTGGGGCTAAATTAATTTGATACATAATATCCAGGCATGTTCTGATCAGTGAGCGTCTATTTCAGACTGTGGCTGTGTGTTTCAAGGGGAAGTTTATCCGGTAGGTGAAACCTGGCACCCAGAAACGTTCGGAACGTGCGTAAACTGCACGTGCGAAATTAACGATCGGGTAAGTTCTCGATCTACATGCTTCAGCACTAGCGCGCTTTTCATTTTATTTTTTTATTCAATAGTAAACAAGTTTTCAATACGATTGACGCTGGTGACTTTACGTTGCAGAGAACCAGGTTTTGTTTTACGATATTTACGTCATAGATCTATTTTTAATTTTGTCATTACCATATTCCTAAAAGGTGTATTTGTTTATTTCATGCGTTCTGTTTCTAATCTATACGCTATATTTAGAGCAAATTTTGTTAAAAGTTTGACATCAAGAACATATAAATTATGAAAAGAAATAATTATTTGACAAACCGTTGTTAGATTTCACATCAACATTGCATCAAGTTCGAACACACACATGGTTTAATAGTTACAAGTGAAGTTGAAATTGCGAGTAAACTAAATATTTTCTGCGTCACTGCTTTTCCATTCATAAAATCAAAGCGAATATTTGCTTTATGATAACAGGGTGAATCGGACGTAAGGTGTATAAACACGGCAGATAAATGTCCCAAACTTACGTGCCCAAGAACCAAAAAAGATCCACACAGTTGTTGCCCTTATTGCGAAGGTTAGTATGGTTGAAATCTGAAGTTTTTGAGATTTCACTGCAATATTTTTTTCTTTTCTTTTTTTAGGGCGCGAAATCTCATGATAATCTTTGTCTTTTGTCTTTTAGTCATAATTATTTTTAATTGTTTTCTCTTAAACTGTGGAGTATAATTCATGGACTTTTTTGATATTTATTGATTACTGATATTGTCAATTCTTTTTCCTGATAGTTTTATGTGTTTGTAAAATTATCTTAATAAGTACTGTCAACGTTTACTTAATTTCATCAGATACGGAAAACTTTATTTTTAATAATTCCGAAATTCTTCTTCTGTCCGACGACTGTCAATGTTTTTTACAAAGTGTAACGTTTACTACAATTGAATTGACATATTTATTATTTATTTGCAGCATACATGTTATTTAAGATGCATGCCACCGTATATTTACCATGTATTTTCCCATCTAAATCATTGTCGTCCTTTCTTTCCTTCTCTTACCTGTCTTTTAGGTATCAGATGTCTATATGTGAAATTCTATGTTTCCTTTTCTGTTCATTTGTCATCTATATGTGTCTTTCCGACGTACTTGGAAGACTTTAAAGTTTACTCATTGCCTTTCTTTAATCATTTCTTGTTTGTTTGTTCCTTCATGTTTTCTTTCTTTCTTTTTGTTTGTTTGTTTATCTGTTTTCTTCGTACGCATCGTGGGAATGCCTCATTTTTCATTGTCTTTTTTTCTTTAATGACAACCCCCCGCCCACCCCCCAACTTCGGTCACACTTTCATGTCGCAATTTACAAAGGCAATGGCTTTTATCCATTCACTCTTCTATTGCTATACATTCCTCTATATGTTTTTGTGTATGTAAGCACTATCTTGCACACACAATTATATCTTGTCCATCTGACAGAAACTGAATAAAAGTTAAATATTTTATACTCTCTGTTACCCTTCTTCTAATTTTATTTTATCAGTTTCATAATTCTAAATCCTCTAAATTATCTACCCTTTGATCTGTTCTGTTTGATGGATAATTAATGCAGCCAAAGTATGTTCCTTCTAGTTGATATTTTGTAGTGATTTTTCTTATTTTTTGCTGTTCGGCAATCTTTTTGTAGCCTTTATTTTGATTGGCTAGATAATGCACTCTTGCTGTCTTCCTTTCTTTCGTGTAGTCTGCTTATGTTTTTGTTTTCTGTCTTGAAATAACGCTATTTTATCTAGATATTTGGTTTTTCTACTCTTTCGTGAATTAACGCACTATTTTATCTAGATATTCCCAACATTCCTCCTGCAGTGAGTGCGAACGAAGACGAAAGTAGTTCCTCCAAACGAGCAAACTGTACCGGGACAGGCGGAAGAATATACAAAGATGGCGAACGATACGCTTCGAATTCCACCGGACTAGTGCCAACAACAGACCAACAGTGTGTCCTATGCATTTGTCAGGTATATAGAGATAGACATTCATTTCCGCCTGGAACAGAATTTTGTTCGAAATAGTTCGGATAATGTAAATTTAGGTTTTCGAACTCTAATGGAATCGACAAGCATCGTCACTTTCCGTGCTTTTCGTTTCTCCTTACTTACATGCTTTTTTACTAGTCATTAAGTAT
Source organism: Cyclina sinensis (assembly GCA_012932295.1). NCBI lineage: Eukaryota > Metazoa > Mollusca > Bivalvia > Venerida > Veneridae > Cyclina > Cyclina sinensis. Next base: position 33,483,115 of record JAAONU010000007.1, on the reverse strand, counting down.
TTTCATTGAGACAACTCTGAAATTAGACGCGGTTATATTTCTTGCTGTAAAAAGGTAAATCCTTAGAGTTTAACCTTCTGACAAATACATTCAGAAAGTCGACAACACAAGCGCAAACAGAATAACTGTATTAAGTCCCTTCTCTGAGTGTATTTAGCCCTTGCTCTTAGTGACTTTGGGTAAACTCTTGTTTTTTTCAGGACGGAACACCACTTTGCTACCTGAAGACGTGTATGTTGCCAAAGTCTTGTACAAAATTCGTGAAGAGAGATGATGACTGTTGTCCAGTTTGCGCAGGTCAGTACCCCTTGAGCACAAGGTCAATATTTTGGCTTCTGGACTATTACAGCATGAGATTATGGAGAGCTTGATTTTGTGTGGGCGGTATGAGATAAGGGATAGTATTAATTAAGGAAGAAAGAACAGAAGCTTCGTATAGGATCGTAAGCAGAATTTAGCGTCAGTGGATGACAATATGCTTCTATATACGTGTCCCTGTTACGCACATTTGAGCCGTTCCCAAAAAAAGGGGTACCTTTAGACATTGAAAAACAACAACAATATTAAAATGAAAAACAACATTTAAACGTGGAGATAAGGGCTAATTCCTATATACATATAACTGCTTTTCGTAATTTGCTTTGAAACACTACTAAAGATGTTAGGGTACCTTTTTTCAGTGCACTGCTCTTTTTTTCATTTTTGACTAACGATGTACTACACGTAGAGTAACTAATGCAAGTTTACATAACATAACAAGATTGTCAAAGGATATATGGAAACTTTTACAGATGTAACTGAGGTTTCATGGGATGATTGGGCATTCTATGAAACCCAACGCTTGAAAGATGAACTTAAGGACGAAAATGGTAAAAATCTTTTGCCTAAAAAGAAACTGACTATTCATATAGCGCTAGTAGTTTGTTTTGATAATCAGGTTCAGGATCTTTTTACAAATGAAGTTATTTCTGTGGGTTCCATGGTCATGGTAAACCGGCTTCTTAATCAAAGCCGTCCTTGGAATGCAGCTTAACTATCACGGTCGGATCTACTCGGTGATTTCCGCCAAACATCGTAAAAGATAGCCAAGACAATCCGATTCAGATAATAAAGACAGAAAAAATGATAAAACAATCTTGTAAATTTTTAAAAGTTTGTAGTAAAATTTGCTCTCAGGCGATTTATGATAAAATGGTCAGGTTCTTTTGAAACATGCTACAATTCAAGCCATATCTATGCGTGCGTTCTAACCCATGTAATCATGTGCAGAAATCTTCCTCTATGTCATCGAGAATATAAAAGATGTAATAAAGTGCTGGGAAATATATATAATCATTTAAACGTCCAGTCTATATTAACTGCATTATTCTCTTAAATTATTCTTATTCATTTATTTTGAAACGCTATGTTCTTAACATCTTAACAAAATCTACTGTGCCTATAATCCTTTTCTACAGTGCCTATAATAATCGTTGGGGGAAAAGTTAATACCTCTGTTAGTTTTTGAGTGTCTTAACTTTTGCATGCATGCCTTTCAGATGTCACAGATATTCTGACCGTATTAAGTGTTTACAACCATGTGCCTCTTTTTAAAAAGATAACATTGCTTCATACAAGATAGACTTCTCTCATACAAGATAGACTTGCCTCATGCAAAATAGACTTGCCTCATAAAATATAGACTTGCCTCATAAAAGATAGATTTCCCTCATGCAAAAATGACTTGCCTTATCCAAGATAGACTTGACTCATATAAGACAGACTTGCCTTATGCAAGATAGACTTGCCTCATACAAGATAGACTTCCCTCATACAAGATAGACGTCCCTCATGCAAAATAGACTTGCCTTATCCAAGATGGACTTGACTCATACAAGATAGACTTGCCTTATCCAAGATAGACTTGACTCATACAAGATAGACTTGTCAAAAAAGTTAACCTAATAGTACCCTAATGATAAAGTACATTTACTGCTGCCCCTGAGATGGACTGTCTGTGGCTAGCTTTAATTATGCTGCCAGTTTTGACCGAGGAGCATTATACATAGACATTTGAGAGCCCGCTAATAGAGCTAGTGTTTTAGTGAAGTGTTCTCGCAAGAAAAGATTGTGGTAAAATTGTACCTTGTATATGTACATCTTTAACTTTGCAGCACTTGTCTGAAATAGGATAAAAAAATAAAAAATACTATTAATTTCTTTTTCACCATAATCAAGTGTTGCATCTTGTATCGGCATCGGCGATATTTTTGTGTTTCCAGTAACGAACCAAGATCGTAGCCAAGATCGTACCATATAACTTTTACTCTTTCTCTATAGATTGTATAGATGCTGGCGGGATCAAGGCAAACGGCAGCCAGTGGCATCCTACGGTGGAGTCCGTTGGAGAGATAGACTGCGTGACTTGCACGTGTTTGGTAAGTTTTTGATCATTAACGATTTAAGGATGTTACTTAACCTGTTTAGTATCACGTGATTCTTATAGTGAACATTAGGGATCACTTTCAATAGCCTTCATTATTCACACTTTTTCCGGCGTAATATACTTTGACCAATCCCACACAAAACTACAGATGGTAAGATGAGTTCGAACCAGTGTCCTTCTTCAGTGAGTGAAAAGGTAGCTGTGTGAAAACTGAAGATTTCACCACCGATACGTAGAACCGGCCGCAAGTGCTTGTAAACTTATTTCATGCGTAGACAAGATACTCGTTTGTTTGTGGTACCTTTCTAGAAACACGTCAGGAATGTTTAGTGTTGCCTGTATCTCCCTAATATAAGATCAAATAATTCCTCGAATTGATTTACTCGTTTTTTTCTGGATCATTCATGACTTTAGACGCGCCAGACAAAACTTCAACGAGAAATTAGTTCCAGAATAGTGAAATAATTTCAAAAAAATGCATGACGGCTTCGTCTGCCCAGTAATGAATTTAGAGTACAACTTGTCCAATCAGTTCATACTTTATGGCACCACAAAACTATTTTGGTGCAATAGATTACAAGAATCGATTTAACTGACGCTAAACGAATTTATATAATTTGGCACATTTCACGATACTGATGTTTATAAGCATCTAACTGCCTTAGACTGAAATCGATTGATTTCATGTAAGGCAAAGAATTATTGTTTTCGTTTTTCGTTCAGATTTTTCTCACCTGTTCTGTAAAAATGTGTCTCTTAGAGTCCCCCCCTCCCCTCCGAGCGTTTGAACTTTAAATGGCGATCATGTAACTAGTAAAATGTTTTGGTAGACGAAATTAATTTTTTTCAATGAAAAACAAAATATATTGAGTACAACGGTAAAAAATGTAGCGGCTACCTCTTAAACTGAGGACTTATAATCACAGTTGTGGCGTACGTATGTGGTGTGTGTTTGCAGAGGAAAGTGTCTGAAACACAACTTGTGGAAACTAATTTACTCTGCCTCAAGTCTGCAGCCTCGAATGTTTAGGACTGTGGGAGCCCATGATCGTATTTCTGATTATTTTGTTTATTGGTTTGTCTCGCCTGAATTGAAATCTTTGGTGCCGAGTTCCGGAATTCCATACAGTATTGGCGCTATTGTCTAACATTATTATTGTCTATTTAGACATGATTCAATTAAGTCGGCGCTTGCCTATCAAAACAAAGTTGCTGTTTATTTCAATTTAATCGAATTTATCGTCAATACCTGACGTATTTTGTAGAATAATTGAGTCGTTTCCTTGAAATGATCAGTTCTCTACTGTAATAAAATTGGAAATAAGATTTTGATTTTATTTATCTTCGTAAAACAGCACATTTGACGTGGCGGCTTTTTATTCAAAAGCTAAAAATGTTTGTACGTCGTAAAAATTGATTTATGGCCATATCGCGTTCCTTTGCTTCAGTAGACGGATTTATTTTATCGAAAATTTCTGCAATTATGAATTTCAAGAAAACAAATCATTGAGAAGCATTTCGTAAATCAGATAATGCTGATTTCTGTATTTCGACACTGTCTGAAGAATTTTAAGTCTTTTTTTGATATTCTTGCTTGTTACGAACTGTCCTTGTAAAATGTTAATTTATCCACTTTTGAACGCCGCCATCTTGTATCTTAAAATTACTCTTGTTTAACTACAACTTATCTCCACCCACCGGCATCAGTTGTTGCGAAGAGTACAGACTACGATTACCTTTCGCCTCTGCAATCTGATCATGGTCTGCACTGTTCACTATAGTTTGCAAGTGTTTAACGCCCCCCCCCCCCCAAAAAAAAAAAAATAAAAAATAAAAATAATAAAAGAATCTGAATTGAGGAAAAGTCCATTTAAGAAATTGTTAAGCCCGAACTTCGCGCATACAGTTTTTACTTGGTCCAACCGAGAGACTTTTATAAAAAAGAAAGAAAAGATATTTCAAATATTAAAATGTTTTTAACAAAAATACAACAAAGACTCGTTCAACGACCACCTCGTTATTACGACCAGCTTAAGCTACACATTAAAATACTTCTTATGCGATTTTCGTCTTCAAAAATCAAACATAACAAGAAGACTAACAGGGCCATTTTTTATTTACCTTTTACCTGAAAGACAAAAGTTTTATCATAACAATATACAAGCTCGAAGTCTGAAAAGTAGCTTTAGTACTAAAAAAACTTTTATTTTTCTAGAATGGTGATATAAAATGCAAGAAAGATTGTTTACCTGACCACGAACTACCGTGCAGGCACCCAAAGAAACCAAACGGGGCTTGTTGTAAAACGTGTCCTGAACAGACTGGTGATAACAAGAAAAAGAACAAAAAGGACAGGAAAAACCGGAAAGATAAAAAGGACCGCAAAAAAGGCAAAGGACGAAAAGACAAGAAAAGAAGGCGCAGATGTAAAGGAAAGGACAAAGGTAGATAAAAACAGAGAACATTTTCATCAAAGAAAAAATAGTCCAATAATAAATAACATCATATAATTGGATTTAATTAATATAAGATTACTGAGTGATTATTGGTATGATTAAGCCACCATTATTCTACTTTTTTATAGTTTGTCTATATTTTCTCATAGTCATCACGTTCAGTTGGTTTTTACCCAGCGCCGCTCATGGTTGTTAAAAAATCAATGATGTCTACATCAGTATGAAGTATCACGGATGAACATATTGAGTTTCATATCCCTCCCTCATTTAATCCAATTTATTAACGATTATCAACGAATGATTGTGCATTTTACTAACGTAAATGCTTCTTAACCACAAGTTTATTGCATTAAAATTACACGACTACCCCTTTTGATTAAGGCTAATTGTGAAGTAGATTTGCTTGAACTAAAACAACAGAAGCGACGACAACGATATTTGTATCGTAAGAATAAGAAGGCTACGCCCCGCCCATTTTGACACACCCTTTTCTTAGTCTTTGATTATCAGACATAAGTAATGTGTGAAATGTTGATTTTATGTTTATTTGATACCAAATCCGCATCAAGATGATTAAATGTATTTAAATGCAGAAATTGCTTGGCAAAACAGGGCTATTATTTTCTTAATTACTTAACTTCTTACAGTTGTGGCAGACACATTTATTTAGTGAGATTGACTTTTTAATCGTGGAAACAAGTTTTGCAGATAGTTAGCGACAGGTTGCAGCCATGAAATAACAAAATAGAAATGTTTATGAGCTACAAAGAGGTTGTTAGTGCACGTATACTTAAAGTTTTAAAAGCTGGCACTTCCAAGTTACTTTTTTTTAATATTTAATCTGGAGATATATGATATATTCATCAGTTTGAAAGCGAGAAATCGAAAAAAAGAGCCAATGTTACCAAAATATTTTTATAGCTCATGATAAACTGCATCATGGGAAACCACCTTTCAATCAGTTCCATTTCCCTCAAATGTAGTCGTACGGAATATGTAACCAACTATGGATAAACAGATACAAATAACATGTTCGCAGTCTTTGCATGATGCTGGGACTTCGATATTTTGTCGATATTTTATTGATATTTGTATTTTCACTTTCGGTTTTACTTTCGGTTTTACTTTGTACGAAATGCCTTTGTTAATAAGTAATACGTTTCTTTACAGATTCAAAGAGATGTAAAAATCGTCGGCGACGCAGGAAAGAAAGAACAACAGTCCAGACAGCAGCGCCGACGGCGACCGTCGGGTTTTCATTAGATAATTTGTGTATTAAGAAAAAGACTGTTTATTTAGTGTACAAATCAATATCAGATACAGAGATGCTAATTGCCTTTGATGACATAAAAGCTAACACAGTGGATGTCCATAGTTGGACCGTTAATAAAGGTATTTCACATTATCAGTGTAAATGGCTCTTTACATATTTTGAAATTTAATGAACACCTTTACATCAGTCCTGTCGCCTTTTTTTGATTATTTGTATATACTTATGTGTTTCTGCATTTTGTGTGTGTGCGTGCGTGCGTGCGTGCGCGGGTGTGTATTTGTTTGTTCGTTTGTTTGTTTCTTCTTCCTTTATCTTTCTTCTTTTCACCTCCGTTTCTTTTTTGAAAATTAACAGAAGCAGTGATAATGAGAGCAAGTGTCTTAATTCTTCAGCTTAAATAGCGAACAATGTATATATCATGAACACTATACACAGTTCTGTCCCCTTTCAGTACAAGGGAAGTAACAACTAGGTGAAATGATTAAGTTGCCAAATCCGGTCTCGAACCAATGACCTTCAGCCTACGATTATAGCAGCTTTCAAGCAAATGAAAACAAAAACCTCACCACTACAGCGGACAATGTAATTCGATTTGATTGCAAGCATTCAAAGGTCATACTATGTTTTTGAATAAAGTTCATAATCTTAAATCCTTTTTATTACTTTTTCTCCAGAAAACCAGAGAGGAGTTATAACATATACAGATTCAAAAGTGGTGTCATCAGCTGAGTTCCGCAAGACAATAAACAACACGAATGTTGTAGGGACTGCCGGAAAATGTAAGTGGAGCATTGAGGACCATACCCTAAACCCTGACCCTCGAACCACACCCATACTTGTCTTACTTAATACCTGGTTATAATTGTAATGTTTGTTTTTCGAAGGACGCATATCAGTGCAAATTGACTTAAAAAAGTCGGTCGCTTTGACCTCTATACTTAAACTAAAATAGTTGACTATGTTGTTGAAGGTCAAGGGTATTCATGTGCTCAATAACATTTTCGAATGAAAAAAAATGCGTATTTTTCAAGAAGAGTTATGTCACCTTAACGGAGGGAAAAAGATCTCTCCCTTATTTAAGGCTGACGCTCCATTTTTGCCGTAACGGTCTAGATAGGATCTTAGCATGACGTCATATAGAGTTCGTATATCGTGGGAGATAACTGAAAAGTTGTTGGTAGAAATTATTTCAAATGTTTCTATCTTAAAGTCAATATTTTTCTTTTCATTTCAGCTCAGTACAGAAAGTTCAAGCGGCGTTTAAAAGATAAATTGGAAAAATGCAGAGCGGACTGCGAACCGGAACTATTTATAAAAATCATACAGAGGGTCAAAGTTCATCTCCTGAAATTTGGAGACGAGTGCTAGAAATCGATATAGAAAATGACTGATGTTGGACTCTACCAACAACGTAGAGAAATGTGTGAATTCTGTGCTATTTTAGACGGCACGGCAAAGACGATGCGACTTCAGAACTAAAGCCACAGTCAGTTCGTGATATTGTCGCGTGTTTACTTATTTTTTGTGACAATTTTTTAGTGAAACTTTAAATGAGTGATGTCACGTGACATTTGATGCAATCATGTGCTATTTTATACTATCACGTGATGTTTCGTTCTGTCACTTGACGTTTTACTCGTATGGGACATTAAATCCCTAATAACTACACGGATATTAAAGTTGATTTCCAAAGGGAAAAGATGTTCCAGAGACAGCATCCTGTGATTTTATGTATTTTTTTTTGTTAATTATGATGCTGCTTTTGGAAATATAATAATTTTTTGTTTATGCTTAGAAGTCGAAAAGATGTAGACTACGTGGAACGCTTTAAGGTTAGAGCTAAGAGCCGCATATCGTTCTCAATTTTCACGAGTGCTGTTATAAACAAACTAGAACTATATATGTAGTTCATTTTAAGATACTTTATATGTTGAAGGAAGTGAAGTGTGATGTATACGTTGAACGTGTTCAGAATGATACAAAACAAAAGCAATAACACCATACTCCACGCAGAGTTACCTTCCCTTATCGTATCAGATACCACATCAATTATTTTTTTGGATGTAACCGCTGGGTGGAGTTTGCAATAACTCTGCCACTAGATATGTATTTTCTGATGTTAAAATATCACTATGATACCTGGTATTTTGCAGTTACATGTAATGCTTATCTGAATTTTAAGGTATTGTCTTTTTGGGTATTACAAAAAGAACATATTTAAGCGTTTAGTGTACTGTACTATCTTTCTGTAATATCAAATGAATCGTATGTCAAGGGAAGTGACCGAAAATTACTGCAAATTTTGAAGACCACAGTTATTTCCCTTTGTCATGACCCGGCCGTTTCAGCGTATTAAGCACGAGAAATTATATATATTTTGTAATTTGAAAATACGCACATAAAATACTCTTTGAAATGACAAATGCATTTTAATAACCGTGTGCACTGTTTAGAAAATAATCCTTTAAATACAAATCAGTTCAGCGTTAGATTTCTTTAACAGATATCGAACTTGGTCGAATGTATCAATAGTTTCATTGAACTCCGAGCATTCATTACCCTCGATTTGATTCTGTTAACGTAAAAAGTATGAAAAGGCTGTCACAAAGTTTGGCCCCAGTTCATGCATCTTTCATTGAAAAAAAAATCGAACTTTTACTAGGACTTCAGACATTCATTTTGGATAAAAAAAGGACATTTTTTGCCAAAAAAGTACGTCTGGAATTATGTGTTTCTAAGAATTACTTGCCGAAAATAACATACCATGTCTCGAAACATTTATGAAGAAGGTTTTATCAGTGCATTTGTACAGAAGTCTTTGTCTGGTTCAGTCTTTCCGTAATATATTTACACATTATCCAGGATAAAAAAATATGTTTAACTTATTATTAACTTTGACAAACCGGATTGCAAGAGCGAGATAGTAGGAACAATTTTGTCAAACTTTGTCTTTTTTCCCTCTTGTATCTAAACTGTGGACTCTTAATTTCTTTAACTGATTTCGTTTTTGTTTCTTAATGTGCTATGTTAATCATTCTTTTGTTTAAATTGTTTTAACGCCAAAAGTTGTACATACTATAGTTGTGTTATTGTTATTTATTTTCTTTCAAGCTTTTAAAAAAAATAAACAGTTACTTACACATACCGTCTTTGTTGTACATGTTGTTTAAATGTAGGAGCCAAACAGGTCGTCATCCTGTTAAGGAGTACAAAAAATGTATGTAGGATTCAGAAAAACGTGTGTCAGTTTTTTGGTCATTCTCCAATGTTCTAGAATTCGTCAGGACATTTTCAGGTTGGAGGTGTAAATCAGACAAAAACACACGCGGCAACTATGTATCTAGTATATATGCAGTAATCTTGCCGAGATGTCAGTATCCTAAGGTTTATAACAAGAACGGGACTCGAACCCACGACTTCTTACTTACATGTCAATCTCTACCGAGTAAGCAACCAGTATAAAAACACGTATAAAGGCAAAATAAAATGTTGTAAGAGTTTAATATATTTGATATCTCGGTGATGACCCGTAACGGATTCCTATCCGTGAAATTTGTGAGTTTCCGACTTATATCAGGCAGCGAAACGGAAACTATCCATTAAATCTAATGACAACAAATGAGAGAAGACGTTGTATTGGAAAGATTAAAACACAAATTTTCGGTATTTAATTGTTTTTGTACGCTTCAAGTAGTTCTCAATATTGTTTCTATCAGAAAGAACAAAGTTGAATAAACTATATTTTCAAACGAAGAACTTATTCAAACTTCGACGAAATAACAAAATGTTTCGATAAGTTTTAGTTTTGCACACTTTAAACATCGGAACTTCAACTGTTCGCTTTGTTCATCACAAAAGATTCTCAAAGGTAAACTCTTATAATAAAATCTTGGTGTTTTTTTTGTTGTTTTTGCTACTTATTTTTCTTTCTTTTTTTTTTGAAATTCAACAAGGCCCATGATTCGATTCTCTTCATGAAAATATCAGCACCGGATGACATTTAGTAATCTTGTACTAGTTGCATTTCTGTATATTGTAAACAATCGCTTTCTTCTAAACTCACAAAAGGAAGTCAGACATTAAATTTACAGAAATAAAAGAAGTGTCTGTCTGAGAAAATGTCTGTCTGTATACAAGAGACTGATCTTTTAAAGCAGCATCTAAAATATTAAAAAAGAACTTCAAATAAAAATAAGAAGAAAACAGCGTGACTAAATAAACTGAAACAGGAAATGTAAGGCATCCTTCCAACTGTTTTATAGAAACTTAATAATTGTTATCTCTGTAACATTCTGTATTTTCTCGATATCGGTAAACAAAGAATTATTCCCGTTTGCAACATGACACTCAATGTTGGTTTTCGTGTATGATGACAAGGAGACATGCAAAAGGCTGATACTATTATGTCAAAAAAGAGCCCATATGTGTTAAAATTTGGATAAATCAAGGCCCATAACTTCGCTGAAAATGACTGAACCGGAACATGCCGAAAATATGCCCAATTAGCCTTAGTACCAATTAGTCATAGCAAGTTCCATTCAAATCAAACTAGCAGTTATGGAGAAGAAGCACGGACAAAATAAGTGACTGACAGAAAGACTGACAAACAGACGGGAAGTACAAAAATAAAACATACTTCGTGGGGGAAGACATAATAAGATACTATGACAGTTAGGAGGGGAAAGTCAATACATAACAACACAAGAAGACAAAAGGCATATGTGATGATTATCGCTTTAATGTTTTCACAGAACTTTATGAGAAACTCTATTAGAGCACTCTAGTTAGGTTTTTTCCTAAACTATAATTTCCAATTACCAATAACTTATACATAGATGTTTACAAGCGCACCACAGACAGGACACACCTGAAGGCTGTGACATCTTTTTCAATGAAATACGACGCAGAACAACGTAAAAGGGTTCATTATTGTATAAAACCTGCCTAAAGGTTGTGCAGAAACGATGCATGACAAAAGATGGAAGAAGCTTTTTATACAACGGTGTAAAGAAAAAACTTTACCAACCAAATGGGTAAGAATTTGAGTACTGTACAATAACTTCACGATTCAATTGCTTTAGGCTTGGGGTCATTATGGCACCGAAAGGCACAAACAACCTAGTCACGAAACAAAGAAAAGTCTTGATAGCTATAGCATAAAGCATCTCAAATTCTTCACTTCTTCTTCATCTTTACTCTTTACAGCGAAAGATTCGCAAAACATAGGTGAAGGGAGACAACTGTAGAAAATTTTAGATATCCTTATCCCTAAATAGTTATCTAAACTGCACAACCGTTATATTAACGTCTTCAGTTTCACTAACTTTCATACTTTAGTACAGGAATGGGTAAACCAATGAGATAATCAAGACTCTAAGAGTATACAAACATATACAGATACCGCATTAAGATACTCAACTGATTGAAGCTATGAAAAACGGGTATATAACGGTCACGTGACTGTGCAATGTTTACATATGAAGTATATATTTGACTGCTAATGTGAAGTTATACTGTTGAAATAAAATTTTGATATGTAACTGTGTTTCTCTTGCTAATTTAGTCTGTCTTACCTGTCCCTCACATGTCGAATTCAACACAGCGGTTACTTCCCTTTACAGTACAGTTATGTCACGTGATGATGGTAAACAAAATATTAACTTAGGTAATTAAGATGCCTTTTTCATTTATAGCATAAATTAATCTTAAAATGATACGATCAAAACAAAGCAATAAAAGAAAGGGATAAGGAAAATATTTCTGGGGAGAGTTAAAAAAAATCAGCCAAAGTAGTGGTTGCTGGTACAACATGGGAAGTAACTGTTCGTGGAGTTTGCCTAATAGTCAATCGTAACAACTCGGCTTTCTCCCACAACTTCGTACAAAGACATGGTATATTGCCCCGGCTTCAATAAAAACATAAAAAACATGGCGGAAATCAAGCAGTGTTTGTCTGATAGAAACCGTTAGAAAAAATGAAAATAAATTTTAATTTAAAGCATGAACAGGTAGAGACTTTAAGAACTGTTTAAATTTAGCAGACACCATTTGAATTTTAAAATAGTCCAATATTGCGCCTACCACATTATTTCCGAGGTGACTTATATTGAAGTCGCCCGAGGTGTTTCGAGTGCCTAATAGTCTGTCATGGGAAAAAAGGTATAAAAAACCCTTCACCATACAGCAGAGACTACCAGACTACCAACGTTCTCACAAAGGAGCAGCAGTGAAAGGAGTCCTAAATTATCTCGCATATTAACGTACCGGTTTGGCCCCAGTGACGTTAGGTGTACAGCTTTATTTGGCCATAGGAAATTAATGTTATTGTGCAGCGGGAGAGGTTTTGAAGCAATTAGTAGAACATTGCTAAGCTGTGTCGCAATTTTCTGTGTCCATGACTAAGACACGTGACCCTATGCGTGTTTCTATCTTCGAAGTCGTTAATCAAAACTATTTATAGTAAGTGTTTGTTAAAATTCAAAGGATGTCCCTAGAGCTATTTAATATCAGTTAAGATAACTTGTAACGAAGTGAAAACAACTGCAGGTACTTGAAATATGTTAATTCGAAAAAAAGTGTGTACGTACAGAAAAGTTTAGAATTCACAACCCGTAAACAATTGTCGATGTTGAGCGGTTCAGAAATATTCTGTTTAAACTAGAGTCAAAACGTGACATATCAAAGAGATGACGGGGTATTTAAGGACAATATATAGGAACAGGAGTTCGAGTTCATATACATAAAGAGTGACGAAAGAGCTACCGGATTAGTATTGGACGGCACGGACCGGGAGATAATAGCATGCAGTCGCGTGGCTCATTTCTATATGTTATAAGATAAGGTATAAAACCAGTAGTCAAGGTCACCAGAACTTAAAAGCTGTACCTGCATAATGGCGGCTAGAAATAGTTTTCTCAGTCTGAACATTTTTGTTCTGATCTGTGAAACTGAAATCATTTTGCCTAGTTGCGTTGTAGCATTTTTGTCCATATACTGTAAGAATAATGTTAATAACTCTAAGTATATGGACAAAATATGCTACAACGCAACTAGGCAAAATGATTTCAGTTTCGGAATATAAAAGTTTGTATCTTGCGCTCAGCCAACACTTTTTGACTCACGGTCATGAAACTTCACAGGGAAATAGATTTGCAAATAAAATTGCTCATCTGAGATTTTTCGTTACCCTTCTCACAGGAAGAGCTGAGTTATTTTCTCTTGATTTAGTGATAAAAAGCTACCAAAAAGATTGTATTTGCGCAGCCAACACTGTTGCACCCAGGGTCATAAAACTTTACAGAGATATATAGCAGCAAGGGAAATTATGCACCTAGGGGTTTTCGCTTCCATCCGTCTAGTCGGAACAGAGTTATTGTCTTTGCCTTAGTGAAAATAGCTACTAAAAACTTTGTGTCACACACTTAGCCACTACTATAGTACCTAGGGTCATATAACTTTACAGGAATATATATCAGCAAGAAAGGTTGCGTACCTGGAGATTTATGGATATCTTGACAACCCACACCCCGACCCTTGCCTTGGGAATTTATCAGCCCCCTCCCCCTTCCCCCTGGCACACGTCAGACCTACAATAATAAGGAAGTTTCAGCAATTTTTAATGCGCCTTGCTATGTTAAACAGCCCTTTAATCTATGTGAATATCCTATGGAGTAAAGAATGAATTTCGGTGGCTTCACACAATAAGCAAGATCTCATTAGGTCTGTATAAATTAGTATTTTCATATTTTAACAATATTTTTATATTTTAACAGTTTCTTAAATGGTGATCCCGATCTTTCGAGTTAATTATGTTTTCACTAATAATACGAGAGGAATTGCAGAATAATGGCTGAATGTCAAGGTCTTTGCATCTACAGTTAAAAAGTTGTTGTTGTTGTTGTTTATTAGATATGATCAAGGCAATTCCACTAGCGGATCCCGGACCTAAAATTCCCCGACCATAGGTGTTAATGTAGGTCTATTTTGAATATGTCTTTAAATAATGTATACTTAATTGTTCAACATTGAATTGAATAATCAGAGGCCCATGTGATATTGCCAAATCAGTATACTTTAGCATTACCACAACCGTTGAAATGAGGTAGAAAACGGACACAATTTGGGCCGAACATTTTGCGCCCCCAACCTAAAATCCTAGATCCGCCCCTGAATTCATTAACAAAATGTTTCCTGTCTTTATTCGAAATGTCACACAGTAATGTTCTTAGTTAAACATATCTTTATACAATCATGTAGTCACCGTCTCTGCGTTTCGGCAAAGACATTGCATTTGTCTCACTTCCAGAACTTTCTTCAATCATTGATGCAGAGGGAAAGACCTGGCTTTGCACATTTAAGTCTTCGTAATTGTACATATAAAGGGGTTTTTAAATTACCTATGACCTGTAGTTAACCCTTATGCTCATATATTCCAGCTTCTTAATGATTAACCTAGATGTCCATTGAATTAATATATGATAATATCTACCACTTACAAGTCGATATAATCTAAACAGAACTTTGGTTAGGTAGATATTGTGATGACTTGAATCTTATTAATGCTACAACGTGATTTGAATAAATGAAACAAATAGATAATCACTTGTTCATCCCACTTCCAAGCATTTGGAATGTAGTTCTGTTAAGTTTTCACTTATTAACATTGTCTGGAGAAATAGTGAGGGAATAAAGGAGTCACCTTGCAGGGAAATTTTGGACCAGGGTGATTGCGTTTTTCTTTATACTTATAAAAGTGAACGTGCATTTTATCTTAAAATTGTACTGATGCTACTCTGTTTATTTTATTGGCTTACTTTCTATTACATGAAATATAATTGATAATATAATGAATAACACATGCGCGATTTGTCTTTTTTCTTAGGTCATATATAGACCTTTAAAAGTGTTAATTCGTAATAAAAGGTTAAAAACTCCTTTCGTAAAAGCAATTGGCTTTCATAATGTTTTTAGAATATTTGACTGACACCCTGACAATAGTGCGTTCAATTAAATTCATATTAATTTGATTTCCTGTATTTCACGATGAGCCTCTTTAAACGATTAAATTAGCAACTGTGATGTAGAATACTTTTTTTTGATAGTGTAATGCGGGGAATTTGGGGGTGTTTTTTGTGTGCTGTGTTCCTTTCCCTTTTTAGTTACTGAATGAGAACAACACGTTTTTCGTTTTTCACTTTTCTATTTCTTTCTTTGGATAACCAAAGATATGTCCATAAAGTTTAACAAATAACTATAACAATATACAGTGTCCGGTAATCCAAACTAACTTATTATTTAAATGTTTAAATTGTGAAGAATCATATATTTTCCTTCTAAGGCTATATCTCAGAACAAAAACAGACAAAAGAGAAATCTTCATAATTTAGCAAAAAATAGTCCACAAACATTTTGGTCTGAAATAAAAAATTAAAGTATAATAATATCAAGCATACGAATATAACTAAAGATGATTTTTACGAATATTTTAAAGATTTATATGGAGCTGATGATTTTTTTTCTGTTGATGATGTAGAAAATCAAGTTAACAGTAACAATGTTGATGTTTTGGTTGATGCCTTAGATGTTGATTTTACATCTGAAGAAGTTGATAGGGCTATTTCTTTTCTGAAAAGGGGCAAAAGTAGTGGTAATGATTCACTTATACCAGAAATCTTTTTAGAATGCAAACAAATTTTATCTCCTTTGTTGTGTAAATTATTTAACCATATGTATACTAAATGTATTTACCCAATTAGCTGGACTGAAGGAATCATTGTTCCAGTGCCAAAGAAAGGAGATCTAAACGATGTAAACAATTATAGAGGTATAACTCTCAGCAGTATTTTCTCGAAAATATTTTCAGTTTTGTTAGATAACAGATTACGAAAGTGGTCGGAAGAGGTAAATGTATTAAATGATTTTCAATTTGGTTTTCGTAAAGGAAAAAGTACCATAGACTGTGTTTTTGTTTTACATAGTATTATTAGTAAAATTTTGAATTATGAAAAGAGAAATCTATATTTAGCTTTCGTCGATTTTAAAAAGGCATTTGATGTTGTTAATAGAAATGGTATTTGGTTTAAATTAACATTATATGGTGCATCGTCGAAAATTGTTAATATGTTAAAAACTATGTGTGAAAATGTTAAATCTTGTGTAAAGATAAATGGTTGTCTTACTGATTATTTTGAAACATATATGGGTGTGAAACAAGGCGAACCATAATCACCCTTATTATTTCTATTTTTTATAAACGATATGCATACTTATTTAATGGACGATACTGTAGACACTTTTACAATCAATGAGCTGCAAATATTTTAATTACTGCTTGCAGATGACACTGTTGTACTTTCATACACAGCACAAGGTCTTCAATTGTTGTTAAATAAGCTGTATGATTATTGTCGTAACTGGGGTATAAAAGTTAATACAGATAAAACTGTGGTCACGTTATGCAAGAAGAACAATAGGAATGAAAATTTTTATGTTTATTATAATAACGAAAATTTGAAGATTGTCAAGACATTTACAAATCTTGGCGTAACTTTAACGTCAAATGGTAAATTTTTTCAAACTAAGAAAGCATTGGCGAAACAAGCAATCAAAACATTATATTATTTAAATTCACTGTTTGATCATGTTTCTATGGATATTTCAGAAAAGATAAAATTGTTTGATGCTATGATTTTACCAATACTAAACTATGGTTCGGAAATATGTGGATTACACAAGGCCCCAGATATTGAGTGGGTACATATGATGTTTTTAAAACAAATATTAGTTGTAAGACAACAAGCTGTTAACGCAACAATCTATGGAGAGCTTGGGCGATTTCCCCTAAATGTTTACAGAAAAATTAGAATTTTAAAATACTGGCATAAATTGAAAAATAATCCACAATAAATGATGTATAAAGTTTTTAATATGCTCGATGAAAATGGTAACTCTTTAAATAACTGGTCTTTAGATGTCAAAAAAATATTAGATGATCTTGGTTTTTCAAATTTGTGGTATTCTGAGAATATAAGTAATGTTCAATTGCTGCAACTTACACAAAGAGCAAAAGATCAATATATTCAACAGTGGTTCAATGATATAAATAGCATGTCTAAATTAGATATCTATTGTACATTTAAGGTGGACTTTTCAACTGAGAAGTATTTAAGTTGTATAAGTAATGTTAACCACCTCAAAGCTTTATGCTGGTTAAGATGTTCCGCACATAAATTATTTATCGAGAATTGAGATTAAAATGCCTACCAAGATATTACTGTTCGTGGCCAAACTTACAAAAATATAAAAATTTAATGAAAAATACTCAAAAAGTTATACTGAATAAAATAGCAAAATTTGTATTTTTAGCTAGCGTTAAGCGTGATAACATGGAAAACTGAAATGCGACCTCTATAGAAATATGAAAGCGAATATGATAACTTGTTTATACTAATAAAAGCCTACATGATATTTAAATTTCATTTTTCAAATGTTACTTTCTTAAATCATAACAAGATTTTGTCCATTATGTTTGTTAAATCGGTGTACTCATACCTCATCATATTTTTTTTCTCATGATTTGCTCATACCAATGTTTGTTTGTTAAAATTTTGTATTCATACACCATCATACTTTTCTCATGATCTGCTCATATCTATGTATCTAATACCGTCATACAATATTTGATAATGGCGATGAACATGTATATATGTTTATGCCTAATAAACTATTGAACTTCTTGAGTGTCGGACATCCGAAGTAGAACTCCCTAAACTTTTTCTAAACTAAATTCCTAAAGTGACAATATAAATTTTCATCCAATAATATTTGAACAAATAATCATATGACAAAATTGACCAATGATTATAGAGCTTTTACACGCAAGGTACCCATAAAATATTAATAAAAGTATGCCAAAGTTGATTATATAAAAATGCCAAAAGGTGATAAATTCTAATCAACGATAACAATGATGATAATAATTATAGTAATATTAATAATGATGATCTTTATGATGTTTACGATGAAAATGATAATGACAATAACGATGATGATAAAAATATTTATAACCTATGATTTTAGTTAATGTTTGTCTAAAGTCATTGACTTTTAAAATGTAAATAAAGACAAAAGTCATTCGGAAAAAAAGACCAGCATTACCTATATCTACTTTCAGATCGTCACGATGGGAACTCCTATGCACGTTTTTCATATCGCAGACTACTGCATATTCGCCCTTACCATTATTATTTCTTTGGGAATTGGTTTGTACTATGCATTGTCCGGCGGAAAACAACGAACGACATCGGAATACTTCGTCGGTAATCGGAAAATGGCAATACTTCCGGTCGCCATTTCTTTAATGGTGTCGTTTGAATCATCTATTATGATGCTTGGTACCCCTGCAGAGGTTGGTATCACAATTACCTCACCATGATTAACAAAATGTCACTTTTTATTTCCACAGTTTCTATGATTTTGCAATGAAATTAGCTCAGATCTGAGTCGAGCCAAAGCTGAAAAATTAAAACAAAATGGCGCTGCACATAGTCGTGCTGCAAATGCTATAATCTAAGCCCTTCAAAACTGGAAAAATCTTGTTGTTCAGAGTATTTGACTTACGTTATGGGAAAAAAACGAAACAAACAAAGGTAGCAAGTAATAAATTGAAGTGTAAACAAATGAATATTTATAAACTTTGTAAATATCAAAAGTTACTTACGATATACAAAATGCACAAAGACATAACACCTGATTGATTACCTTAATAATCTATTACTAGGCAAAGTGCAAGACCTTGTACAATATAATCTAAGAAATCAACATAATTAATCCGTTCTTAATATAAGAACATTTATACCTTCAGCAATTTCTCTTTGGAATGATTTAGATATTTCAGGGCGTCATGCTGCAGCAATCCTTCAGTTTAAATCAAAGCTGAGCAATATTTTGTTTCGCACACAGAAAGTGCCTTCGTTCTTTCTCTTTCCGATAATTTTAAATTCAGTGTCCGTGCTAGACTAAGAAACTCATGTAGCAATCTAAATTACCGTTTATTTACTAATCATGCACGTAATTACCCATCGTGTACTTGTGGTCATTCAGTTGAAAATGTTGAACACTATTTCTTTCAATGTCCATAATATACATTACACAGAAGAAACTATTTATTCGACAAGAACATTTCACTCACTTAGCACACAAAGTGTATTGTTTGGTAAGGGCAACATAGATGACAAAGATAACACTGCTATTTTCCTTTCACGTACATGAATATATTCGTGACACAGAACGTTTTAATTATTATGTTTAATTAATCTAGCGACATTCAGTTGTAATACATACTAAAAAAGACTCCATTGGGACAAATTCTTCTCTTTCCTTCTTTCTGTCTGTCTGTCTGTCTTTGTTTGTTTGTTTCTTTTTTGTTTCACTTAAATCCTTCTGTAGTATGCAATGTTCTTTCTTTCTTGTTTTCCACTTCCTTTTTTTTCTTATTGCATCATGAAAATTATATGTCACCAATTGTATGTAACTTCATTGTGTTTGGAAAGGGTCAGTATATAATGTTGGAAGAACTTTTGGGCCAACCCTTTTGCTTATTGTGTAAATATTTATGTTAATCTTCTGTATGATGTAAATACCTGCAATAAAATATGTTTTAACTAAACAAATAGACTTTTTACCTCAATACACAGGTGTACGTGTACGGTTTGCAATGGTTGATGGGTAACCTGGGATTTTTCATTGCCAACATCCTGTCCATCATAATCGTGGTCCCACTGGTACATCCACTGAAGATAACAAGCGCTTATGAGGTGACTATTGTCTTTTAACTTTTACGGAACGAGTAAAAAGATTACAAGCGCTTATGAGGTGACTATTATCTTTTAACTTTTACGGAACGAGTAAAAAGATTACGAGCACTTATGAGGTGACTATTATCTTTTAACTTTTACGGAACGAGTGAAAAAATTACAAGCGCTTATGAGATGACTGTTATCTTTTAACTTTTACGGAACGAGTAAAAAGATTACAAGCGCTTATGAGGTGACTGTTATCTTTTAACTTTTACGGAACGAGTGAAAAAATTACAAGCGCTTATGAGATGACTGTTATCTTTTAACTTTTACGGAACGAGTAAAAAGATTACGAGCGCTTATGAGGTGACTGTTATCTTTTAACTTTTACGGAACGAGTAAAAAGATTACGAGCACTTATGAGGTGACTGTTATATTTTAACTTTTACGGAACGAGTAAAAAGATTACGAGCACTTATGAGGTGACTATTATCTTTTAACTTTTACGGAACGAGTAAAAAGATTACGAGCACTTATGAGGTGACTGTTATCTTTTAACTTTTACGGAACGAGTAAAAAGATTACAAGCGCTTATGAGGTGACTGTTATCTTTTAACTTTTACGGAACGAGTAAAAAGATTACAAGCGCTTATGAGGTGACTATTATCTTTTAACTTTTACGGAACGAGTAAAAAGATTACAAGCGCTTATGAGATGACTGTTATCTTTTAACTTTTACGGAACGAGTAAAAAGATTACAAGCGCTTATGAGGTGACTGTTATCTTTTAACTTTTACGGAACGAGTAAAAAGATTACGAGCACTTATGAGATGACTGTTATCTTTTAACTTTTACGGAACGAGTAAAAAGATTACGAGCACTTATGAGGTGACTATTATCTTTTAACTTTTACGGAACGAGTGAAAAAATTACAAGCGCTTATGAGATGACTGTTATCTTTTAACTTTTACGGAACGAGTAAAAAGATTACAAGCGCTTATGAGCAAACCTAAAGGCAAAGTATTCTGGTGAGCGATCTAGGGCCATCATGGCCCTCTTGTTTTTTCTTTGAGCCATTTTTAGCGAATCTTGTGGACATATAAAAACTAAGTGAGATTGCATACTTATAAAAATTGTGTGACATTCCACAAATTCAGCACCGGAAATAAGAAAACAAATATGGATGGTTTGATCGAAGATTAAATGAATATATTTTAGGTGGCTAAGTTTGACTGCAAAGCCTAGTCCTTGCCTTCTGCTCTTCCAGAATTAGTATTATTGATAATATAATTCAGTATTCTATAATAAAATTGCAGATGACATATCCAAGAACGCGCTTAGATTATCTTTACTACGAAGACCAACAAATTGCGGGTCAAGAAAACTGTTGTACGTTTGAAACGAATAAAAGGGCAATTCTTTCTAAATTTTAGGGTAGAAACCATTTCTTATGTAAAATAATACACATTTTTTCACTCAAATGAATTGATTTACAATTACAAATAACCTGTAGCAGAAAGAAGATACGAATTGATAATATTTTCACTGACAATACAAGAAACAGCATTATATTTTCAGTACCTTGAATTGAGGTTTGATTCGCACGCTGTTCGAATTCTTGGCACAGTGCTTGGAATACTGAGTTATGTAAGTAAATTTTACTAAAGAGTATTATTACTGAGCATACTTAGGTATCTCTGACGTCATGTTTTTTCATAACGTTTTACCTATTAAAAGAAAAACAAGGTCAAATGTAAACTTGTATGTCTGGTAAAAGCGATTTGTGAAACAAACTGATTATGTTAATAGAAAGCTGGCATTTGTTAAACAAAAACCAGTTTGATAATTTTCTTTTTTTACCCATTTATGCCCAATGGATTATGCCATCCTTGTTATTTGGACGAGTCCATTTTCAATTAAAAGTGTTTCTGGTATAAATTTTCATTTTCATTCTATTAAGGGAAGAAAGTCCTTTATGCAAACAGTGTAGACCCTGATCAGGCGTCTGGTATGGGTCTGCACTGTTTGCCTATGTCTAATTTTGTAGACGCTAGACATTAATGGGTTAAGATTTCATTTATAAGTTGTTCTTTAAAAGTACATTTTATCATTTGAAAAAAAATAAAGTGTCTATCACATTTGACTTGATTACATTTGCTAATTTTTAGACTGCTTACATGGGTATAGTGTTGTTCGGACCAGCAATAGCGTTGGAAGCAGGTATCATATAATACTCAGAGTTCAGGTTCTTTTTAGCTTGCAAAGATTCTAATTCAAAACTGAACATACAACTTGTGCGTAAAATGTCCGAATCAAGTTCATACTTAAACTCGTAATTATACTATTTACCCAAACTTTCAGACTTACAAAAAGATTGATATTAGAAAATAAAGTGCTTCTTCATCACAGTATCACTACACCTGATAAGCAAAGCCTCCCCAACTTATAAAACACTAGGGACAAAAGCAGTCGGTAACGATAAATAAGTAGCTGTTGATTCACCAACCGGCCTCCTGACGAGACTTGAGACATCCCCCTCCGTCGGCAGACGCATTAACCTCTAGGCCAAGGAGGACATATTAATTTATTATTTACTATACGTAAAATATGTTTTGTCATCTAAAATGAAATAATACCATTCCGTTCTCTGTTCTTTTTTACAGTGACAGGTTTCCCGCAGTGGGGCTCAATTGTTTCCGTGGCTGCAGCATCTGTCATCTATACCTCTATTGTAAGTTGCTTCAGTGTTGCTGTCTTAATCAATATTTTACCTAATTTATTGACCAATCATAAACGTTTCCGGATAGAACAAGATATAATCATGAATGAATAGATACACTTGTGTTTTTTGTTGTTTTGTTCTTTTTTTTGGAGCGGATCATGGGTCCAGTGGTAACGGGCTTGACTGGTAACCCAGGGGTCCCGAGATCGATGCCCCGCTCCTCCACTAATATTGCTAATTGTCTTTCGGATGAGACGTTAAACCGACGTCCCATGTATCAATGCTGTTCACTGAGCATGTAAAAGAACCAGAGGTGACTCTGGAATGGGATGCTTTCTGTATCTTACAGAATCCCCCAGAGCATAAAAAGGGGGCGTCGGTCATATGGGCAACCGGCACGTTATCGACGACAAAATAAGCTCAAATATACACAAATACACTTATTTTCATTGGTTTTAATTTGCAGAGCTGCACAAAAAAGTGATAATTTTAAAGCGATAACAGGTGATGTTATTAGCCAAAGTGAATTTATATGAGTAACTTTTTATTACGATAAGTGTAATATATGGTAATTAAAATGTAGCACTATGAATGTTTAAAAAAAATCAAAGTACTGACAAAATTGTATTAATAAGTCAAAAAGACTATTGATGCAAATGAAAAAAAAGTACATAGTAATAAGGATGAAGATGGGGGAATTCATTTTCTTTCGTTATAACCGTTCTTTCGTTATAACCGTGTTCGTTATAAGTGGGGTTCAATGTATGACATACTTTCGAAAATTACTTCTTCTGGAGAAAAGGAGTTTGAACTATTAAGGTACCTAGTACGACTTAGTTTAAGCTTATTGAATTAATATCGATTGGGAAACACGTACTTGCAATTTCTATCAACCACGCCTGACGCCCGCTTCTTGGGTTCAAAACCAGTAATCAAGTCGGAAGTGTAGACTGCAAAATGTTACCGGAAAATCTCTCCCTTTACGATATTCGAAAAAGCGACTTTCGAATTGGGAACCAATTGCTGTATCCCTTGCCAACTGTAACGACTTAATTTACAACTTCATTTGTACATTGTCTACCCACCGAGTTCCTAGAATACATTTTAAAGTTATTTCTTGTTTATAGATGCATTAGATATTGACACTGAATATTTTTTTTTTTCTTTTTCTTTGCAGTAATGCATTTCAACTCACATTTTTGTTGTACCTTTATCACAGCAATTTAAACTTTGAGCATTTTTATTAAAGTTTATCTAAATAGCTCATTGCGTAAGTATTTCTTTTGACAGGATCAGTTAGAATATAAAAGTTTGAGCTCGGATAAATGCATTACTACACATAAATATTATCATAAATCTCTGAAAATATGAGCATTGATAACGACCGCATATTATAGCCTTCTTAAACGCAATAAAAATGTGACAGAAACAAAAAGTGAGTAAAATAATCATATCATGTCATGTAAGGTCAGGTCGCGTCGCGCTCCCTGTCATGTCATGTCACGTCACGTCATGTCACGTCACGTCACGATACGATACGACACATCACATCACATCACATCACATCACATCATATCATATCATACACCACACCACACCACATCACATCATATCACACCAAACCACATCACATCACATCATATCACACCAAACCACATCACATCATATCATATCACACCAAACCACATCACATCATATCACACCAAACCACATCACATCATATCACACCAAACCACATAACATCTTATCACACCAAACCACATCACATCACATCACATCATATCACACCAAACCACATCACATCATATCACACCAAACCACATCACATCACATCACAAACCATTACATCACATCACATTCCTTAACTGCCTTAAGAGATTCCTACTAAACAGGTTTTAGGAGGTAAAGGGGAAATAATTTCTTTTCCCACTGCGTATTTTCTTAACAGTATATAGAGAATACACGGTTGGTACCGAGATGGAGAAGGTTTGATGTCATTCACTATACGCTTATGACGTTCGCGCGTATGCTGACAAATAATCAGTTTCTGTGTGTTTCTGTCACCATTTACTTACAAAACTTTTGTGATATAAATAGAACAATATATTCGTGGTCATGTAATACGCGATTCATTACACCCAATATTATATTGATTCTTCTGATTAAGAAATAAAAATGTCGTAATTATTTGCAGGGAGGCTTAAAAGCCGTCATCTGGACGGATGTTTTCCAGTGCGCTGTGATGTTCGCAGGTTTCTTTGCTGTTCTAATAAAGGTAATTTAAGCTACGTAGTGATTTCAAGCATAGGTGACAGTATCACTGAGCATGAAACCTCTAAAAACGAAAATTTTTTTTTACTAATATATCTACAAGGTATATTTCATGCAGGACCATCGATTTTTCTGAGTACTACAATCCATGTTAATTCAGTAACAATATTGAAAATGTTGTAATTTTCGCAATATATATATTCTAAATAAATTATCTGCACTTTATTTTGAAAATCAGTCCAAATACTGTCTGTATAGTAATTTATGTCAGTATTTAATGAAAATAATAGATGATCATTTTTACCCACTTAAATCACTTTACTTATATTGTTTGTTAGTGCTTCGCGTTAAAATATTTAATTTTTTCAGGTAATCCTACTTTCATTTCACCATGTTTGTTAGTGACGTCAGCAAATTCAGTTTTAAGTCTAGTTTTTTCATTGGCTTATGGGGACACACCTCCAGATAATTAACTAATGAAAACAGTAATAACAAAAACCATGCGGAATATTTCGATAGCGATCAAGTGCAGCAAGAAAACAGAACAATGGTTATGGGAAGAAAACAGTCTGATATGTTTAACAAAACAATCTGTGTTAGTGCATTAAATTGTTCAGTATGTTGATACATCGTTACGATGTTGATCTTTAACTCTCTTGCCATTTTCTAACAAAAATAATTGCAAACATTTTGAAAACAAAAGTCACCTCAGTGATGTTCCTGGTTGTTCCGTATGAAATACACCTTGTAGATATATAAGTAAAAAGTTAAAAAAATTTTTTTTTTCGATTCTAGATGTTGTATGCTCAGTGATACTGTCACCTGTGATTTCAAGGTCATTTTTATAAATTGAAATCACTGGATTTTAGAAGCATATTTATGAAAGTTCTAAGATATCAGACAGGTACGGCAAACACAGGATTGCATAGCACTCGTATTAATTCGGCCATCTCCGGACATTTCCGTGAGAGAAGCCTCGTAAGTAAGAAGGCGAAAAAATTGGGGAAAAGCATTGACTTTCATTCAAAGACTCATTTACAATTTTCGAAATAATTATTAAGATCGAGCTCGAATATTCAGATATTATTCCATTAGTAAAAATTGAAAAAAAGTCAATCAAATTTACATAGAGAGTAACATTTCAGGGTACCATGCAGATTGGTGGTATTGGTAAAACATGGGAAATTGCTTACGAAAAGGGACGAGTTAACCTGTTCAAGTAAGATTCATGCAATGAAAACAAGCAATTTAAAGGGACATACCCTGAAATATACCGATCATATAAACCACGTGTTTCATTGGCTCCCTGTTTATAAAATGAAAAGAATTGATAGTTTAAAGAACATGTCATATCACTGCATTGTCATTTTTCGATACAAAAACGTTCAGTGTTTGAAGATGGTCGACTCTGTTGAAGTGTTATTTTATGTTTTTCTCGAAGCACAAATGCCATGATTTAAAATAACCCCCATTTACAAAGAAACAAAAGATCATTTTAGAAAGTCATTTGAATATTCAGTGACAGGTGTTTAAATAGAATTAACAACTGTGTTTTCTTTACTCTGTTAGTTTTGACCCGGATCCCACTGTGAGACACACATTCTGGAGCCTATTTATTGGCAGTATCATCCGGGGTTTTGGCCTTGTCTTCAACCAGTCTTCTATACAAAGAATCAGCTCAACCCCAACCGTGGATTCGGCAAGAAAGTACGCCATATTGGCTTAAGTTTTATTATTATACGTGACATAGTTTTTACGTCTCAGGTATATATTTTCAAACATTGTGACTTTTTAAGTGTTTTTAATCAGTGTCACAGTATTGACACCAATCTTTTCTTTCTATCAAGATGACTGTATAAGTGTCATGATATTGAGATCAAAGCTATACTTTTTGACATGGAGACTATATAAGTGTCAACTTTTTAGGTCAAAGTTACATTTTATACAAGGTGACTTTTAAGTGTCACAGAATTGAGGTCAAAGTCACACTTTATACAAGGTGACTTTTAAGTGTCACAGAATTGAGGTCAAAGTAACATTTTATACAAGGTGACTTTTAAGTGTCACAGAATTGAGGTCAAAGTTACACTTTATACAAGGTGACTTTTAAGTGTCACAGAATTGAGGTCAAAGTTACATTTTATACAAGGTGACTTTTAAGTGTCACCGTATTGAGGTCAAAGTTACACTTTATACAAGGTGACTTTTAAGTGTCAACGAATTGAGGTGAAAGTTATAGTTTCAGACAAGTTAACTGTGTGCCAAGGTATTTACTTTAATGCTGCATATATCTTCCTAAAAGATGACAACTTAAACTTTTTAGTACAACCACTTTCGATAAATACAAATTGAAAGAAAGAAAACTAACTGGATATTATTTGGAAGCAAATATAATGAATAAAATATAACATACTGAATGTGTGTTGTATTTCCATTGAAGACAGGAATAAGTTTCGAATATCAATATATATATATAATGTAATATTTACCTGCAATTTCTTACTTCATCAAAAGAAAAACGTGGTACTAAAATACTTCTTTAGCATCATTTTACAGCCCCCTTTTTCATTGTTATTTCATAGTTATTCGTTAAATGCAAACAATTTTGGACGTAAAAATATTAAAACATGCATGAAAACCCTTTCGTATTATTTCGTTTTACCATCTTTGAAAACGTTATGTCTTTCAATTGTCTATCACAGGGTTCTGATGTTTGTGGCCCCTGGATTCTTTTTGTCCTTGACATTAGCCGGTATTGAAGGGATCATAGCCTATGCCTACTACGATACTCTAGGATGTGATCCTCTGAAGTCCAAACAAATAACCAATCCCAATCAGGTGTTTTATTTATTTATTTATTCTTGAGAATAGATTTTTGCAAGGTTCGTGATCATCTCATTTTCAATTTTAATAAGATGCAAAATATATTGTTTGTGTGTGTTTTTGGGTTGTTATTGTTGGCAAAACAGATTTCAAAATGATTTTTTTTTTGCGCAGAACACACACACATATATATATATACCGACGTTTAATGACAAAAATTCTACTCACCAAATGAATTTTAAAAATTGCATATGACGTCTTTGCTTTAGAGTTCTCGCCTTGGTTGCCCTTGATTTAAAAATGTTTTAGAAATACAATGTCATGCAATTTTGAAAACAATACCATAACAAACATAGCATTTCACTTGCTTAATCCTTGCACTAACTTTTTAAAGATTTGATAAATACAGTGATTTCTTTTATGTTTAGATAGTTCCATTTATGGTGATGGACATATTCAAAGGGCTGCACGGAATGCCGGGACTTTTCATGGCATCACTCTTCAGTGCATCGCTCAGGTAACTTTCAAAAATATAGATCATTCAAAGACCATTTAGACTTTATGGTGTCCTCAAAGTAACGCCATACACACGACGAATTCAAAGTATAGAGGATTTTTTTTTGTGTTTGATAATTATTTTTAATGTACCCATTTACTGTACAGGAGCAATGCGCATGTGTGTTTAGAAGCCAATTATGTACTGAATCATTGACGATTTGCAACTGAAATTATTTAAAGGTATGTATTTGAGAAGTGTTAAATATTTATTGAGCTTACTGCCAATTAATTGAACGATAAAAAGGTCAAATGTTAAGCTCTAGGCAGTATGACAAGCTAAAACAACCTATATACTATTATATCTAGTATGAAGTCTTTTGCAAAAAAAGTAGCATGTACTCTAAGCATGTGCACATACTCTTGAGATAAATGTGCATAAATCTGAAGTTATTAAAAAAAACTGCTGCTTGGTAAATCACGAATAATTGCTGTTACTGTATATTTAGAGGAAATCGTATTGATTTTTAAACACTAATTTTTATTTCAGCACGTTATCCTCGGGATTAAGCAGCCTCTCAGCGTTATTCTGGACAGATCTCGTGAAACCGCACGTGAAACCCATGTCAGAATTTAAAGCGACAGTCCTCTCAAAATTATCGGGTATCTGAATTTCTCTTTATGTTTCTGATGTTAGCTTTCTTTGCGCTGTTTTGGTTACTGTGTTTTTATTTTGTTTTGTTGTGCAATGCATCATGGGAATATGGCTGCCTCTTTCTTCCGATTTAATTGGGGGAATGCTTGCACAGCATTTTTAAAATTCTCAACAAGTAGTCATCTTGCTTTCAGTTGTTGTGTTCGGAGGACTTGCGGTGTTTGTTGCTTTCATGATTGCTCTAATTGGAGGCACACTAATTCAGGTACAGTTAAGCTTTTCCCTGTTCCAAACAACGCAATTTTACATGTATCTTCAAACACCCAATATGGGCAAAAGCATCATTCTGAAAAAGTCTGTTTTTGCAATCAGATTACATCCAATTCTCCAAACTGCTTGCATACTTAAGTTAGCTGATTTGAAGATTTTCAATTAAAAACACCTTATGATGAAAACAGTTTCATATAAGTGGAGACATTTCATTACTTGAGGTTGGATAATTAGTCCAGAATAGGAATGAGAAAAAAATCCTTTCCTATCTTTCTTGATATTGAACACTACGATTACTGTTTGAACAAAAGATTAAAATTACTGTGTAACTGCAGTCAAGAAATTTGGAAGATGTAATTTACTTTGCAGCTACCTAGCACACAGTTCTACACTTATATTTTACATTATTTTACATTAGTTTATTGGTATCTATTAAAAAAAAGCAACGACTTTTATTTGCTTCCATGGACTATGAATTGATAACCAGTTTGCAAATTAACAGATCACCGGAAGTCTCTTGTCGGCGTTTGGTGGACCCCTCAGTGGACTGTTCATGTTTGGGGCCTTTTGCCCATGGGGCAACTCAAAAGTAAGAATAATTACATGTACATTTAAATGCCAATATTATTGGAGAAAAGTTGCAGAAGGGTCAAAGTGTAAAACCGCCGAGATAATTAATAAAGTATTTCAGTAACAGGTAACTCAGTCACTCTTATGTGCATGCAAGAGTTACTGTTCCTTTATTGACAAAGGTAATAAATCTAGCGACTTAAGCAAATCCGGTTGAAGGGAAGAACATTGAAATCTCGATCCAAAGTCTCTGGTTCAAATTCCACCTTGGTTTAGAGTCTTCAGTGGCATTCAATATTTCATAGTAATCAAACATTTGAACGGGAAGCAGTCTTTAAGGGTTTATTATGATCTACGGTACCAGAGACTGCTTCCATGTCAGTAGGTTACAACATAAGTGGTTCCATAATTTATTTGCTAATTTAAACCCTTTTGACATAATATGCATTGCTGTTTTTAGAAATAAAATGCTGCTTTTCCGTTGAAACTTGTATATTTTCTAGTAAGAATAGATATTGAAATACATTAGATTGGAGGACACATATAACATAATTATGCCCACAAGACAGTAAAGATGTTAATATAACATCACCAAATTAGTTCTCTTGATTAAAGAGCTAATACCCAGTAGAATTATACACACATTTTACAGGGCGCGTTCTGGGGAACGATCTTATCTGCGGTAACAACGTTCATCATTGCCATTGGACAAATGACCACAAAAGGTTCAGTGAAAAACACAAAACTCCCTCCGGCGCCCATGGACTCTTGTCCAGCCGTTGAAGTGATCAATTTTCTTACCAACATGACCATGTCAAACGACACTTCCATTTCAACCATGGGAAACATTACAACCACAATGTCGTCATTAGCATATTCAATTTCGACAGCTGAAATTGTCGCTCCAGCTGTCCCAGA
This sequence comes from Cyclina sinensis, assembly GCA_012932295.1. Lineage (NCBI taxonomy): Eukaryota > Metazoa > Mollusca > Bivalvia > Venerida > Veneridae > Cyclina > Cyclina sinensis. Next base: position 33,452,441 of record JAAONU010000007.1, on the reverse strand, counting down.
ACCGTAAGTAATAACCTATTTTTAGACAAAAATGGCGGTAGTAACATATGCTATGGTTACAGAAAAAAATTCACTTTTTTCCTTTTAGCATAAACAGTAAATTTTGTTTCTATTATTATTTGTTTAGATTTCTTAAATAAACTGTCGATGCAAATACTAAATTCCTTTCTATAGAAACTATTTGTTGATTTCTTAAAATTTATAAATTGAAGTCTTGATGTCTTCTTTTATCTTTTTAGAACTGGATTCCGACGTTTGTTCATGGTGTCCTACCAATGGTTTGGTGCTATTGGTGTTTTGCAAGTGATGATTTTTGGCACAATAATTTCCCTTCTAACAGGTTTATTATGCACATGCATGTTTTTCCCCGTTACAAAAATATCCAATAAGCAGTTCACATCGCTGTTCTTATTAATTATTTCTTCCACCCTATAAAACTCTTTTAAGTATTATTTTTAGAAAAAAAATGATTGAATTAAAATAGATCTTAGAAAACGTTAATTAGTTTACCTGGTTATAAATTTTATGAATCTACAAATACTAACTATTTTGGCTGTTAACAAAATTTTAACTGACTCCCTATATGTCTCAAACTGTTGATAGCGTTTTGCCAATAGTGCGTTAACAAGGGTCGCAACTCCCCTGGGTTAGGAAATTAAGTCAGAGGGCAATGAATAGCGCATGGTCCCATGCGCAACACCAAAATGCTGGGGACTAGGAAAGAACACCTCACCCTGTTGCTTCATACTTACACTCTTATTTTTTCTGTCCAGTTCACATTTCAATCTTCTAGAAATGAATAAAGGACAGTTACGGCAACAAATCTTCATTTATCAATCATCTTTTTCTGTTTGACAGGTTATAAAAAGCCTGGAGAAGTCAAGCGGAAGTACCTGATTCCTTTTTACGACAGCTTGTTCCCATTCTTGCCCGAATGTATCCTTAAACCGCTCAGATGTGGGTACCATTTCGACGAGGAAGAGGAGGTAGGAAACAGGTTTTTTTAAGTTAGCACAAATATGCGACAGTCAAGGATACATTGTTGTTTTTGTCATTAAAACTGAAAGAGTAACTAACTAAAAACAACAAAATGTATAAGGAATAAAATTCGTATTTTGATGTTTAATCAGTTTATGAAATACATCGGGTCAAGTCGAAGTAGGTGGGGTCCGAATAAGTGCCTAATTTATCCTGTTTCTACCTTGATTAAAGACCTAACAAAAAAGTAACATCCGGACAGTGCGTCACGGGGTTAGCTTTAACGGTTACCAGTAATGAAATCAATGCTGTTTGCATTATTTGAGCGTTGTTTTGTCTTTCTTTCCGGCATTAAATTGCTTGCACTGTGATTCCTGATTCCATGCATACAACGGTTGCCTTTGCTGGCCTTAACTACTGAGTTTCTGTGTCTACACGTCATGTTTACATCTTTGAAATACTGGTAATAATGATGTACTGGGTAATTTTAAGTAAAAATACTAAATGATTGTAAGAGTTGGCTCTCGTTTCCGTGACAAAAAGGTACAGTGGAAATGTAGATGTAGCTTCACAAGATACCTGAGCGCGCTAAATCCCTCTCACAAGTTAGCGTTTTTATTCCATAGATTATTTCCCTTCCCACTTCACTCTGAATTTCTTTCCGAAATTTACAGCAAGTCTATCAAACCACTGTGTAAGACACAAAACGAGCACAAACGTCTAATTTCTAGTCCATTTACATGTTTTCGTTTACCCGATTTCCAAGAGTAATTCTTTTATATTGTCACTTTTTAAAATCTGTTATTATATAAACGTCCTATTTCAAAGAGACGTCATCTATACTAAGTATTTCCAACATATTTGACATTTCATTTGGAACTATTTTCTAGGCGGATGTTTTGTAACAGCTTTTTGGAGACGTCATCAGACCTCTCCACAGTGTTGGGGATAGTTGGTGGTGGCATCCATTTTTGCGTACCGAACTAAAGTTAAACCTTCAGATTTGAAGCCCATATCTTTAGAACCAGTCTCCAATAATCTTTGTGCGCATGCTCTGCTTGAAAATACGAATTCAGGAAAACGAATAATTATCATTACCAAGCTCCTCTTCATTAATCGGAAAGGTTAACTTTAGCTAATTTCCAGTTATAAATTCATGTAACTTTGGTCTTACTTTTCAGTCATATGAGAATGACATCAAATTTACGTCTGGAAGTTATAAAATAAAAAAGATATTTAATAGACAGTTTATCATTGTGTTATTTACTTTTGACCATCATTACGCGACATGCCTGCCGGCAGAATGCACATTGATGAACTTCTCGTAAGCTTGTTTTTATAGAAGCTTTGAGTATAGCTCAGATAACAATAGGTACGGTAAGATCCATTTACGGTTATTTTGGCCATGTGATAAAAAAAATCTGACACTCGTTAACATTTCATGTAAACTTTTATTCAGCTCATCCAGGAATAATGTATTCAAACTCGCCAGAGGCTCGCTTAATAACAGTTTCCTGAACCCCTTGAAAAAAATGTTTATAAGAAATGAAAACTCGTGTCAGACCGTATATGCCAAGTATGGTTAAGAGAGTTTCAAGTTTTGTTGAGCATTAATAAATAGATAAAATTAAAAAAAAATATTTTTTTGCAGGACGAAGACGAAAAGAAGAAAGCTGTATACAACAAGTTGAACGGCGCAGACGTTGATGTTTTCGATGTCGATCTTATCATCGAAAAGACAAACGGTGTGGTCGAAAAACAACCGGAAACAATCGATCATGTGGTCGACAAAAATGGAACGGTTGCAATTTTAGAAGAAAAATACGTGGACGAAAATACTGAAATGCAGACATTAGATAAAACCGACGCTTTGGTAACTAGGTCAGTTGATGACTTATTGCCAAGGCGACCACCAAATGTCAAGGACATGGAAATAGATATATTAAAGGGAGGAACTAGCTCTGAATATATTGTAATGGACAGAATGGACGATAGTAGAATTCTTAAACTGAAAACCAAGAGCGTGGAGATAGATATAAATTCTGAATAAAAAGACCACTGCAAACCAGAATATGTTCTACAGCTAAAAAAAAAACAACCGTTTTCATGTGTAAATAATCGTCTCTTCATCTTTGTTTGTATTTGCAAATGGTTCAGTGTTGCTTCTAAACGGCATCTGTTCATGTCAGTGTATGTTTGGGATGTGGCTTAATGCTACACTACTAACAATGTAGTTCTAATCAAATGATTATTGTAATTACGACCAATTTTATTGAAATTAAATTCATCATAATATATTATTGATCATTCAAATGTTCATTATTTTGCTTTTCATCTTTATATAACAAGACATAAATGATCAAAATGTATTTAATGCGTAATAAATATCATTTTTACTAACTTGTTTTGTTAGATATATTGAATATGCCTCTCCCTCTATAAGGAATTGGGTCAAAGGAGTCAATAACAGACCCACAACAACAGAGACCAAACGATTCATAATTGAATGGAAGATCTCTTATTTTTTTATGGTGTCAGTAGTTCAAAGGTGAAGGTCACGATGTTAGAGCTTTTCACCAGAATCGGTTTAAAATGCAGACCACTGTCAGCTTGAACATTTACTCTTTTAGCTCAAAACCTTAAAAAGGTCCTAGAATTAGTCTTCCTTCAGTAATTGATTAAAAACGATTCTCAAAGTGAGGGCCCTTGTAAACGTCACCTTTGACTCTGTTTTACCTTAAAGAATATCTACTGACTATGCCTTACCATCCTATGAAGTTTGAAGGTCATGCGTGCAGTTAATCTTGAATTATTGATCAGAAACCGTTTTCAAACTGCTCGACCTTTTGAGCTTGACCTTTCACTTTACGGAAACTTAAACTAAAGGATTCATCTACTCATAATGTGCTTTTGTAGTTTTAAGGTCCTGTGTACAACTATTCTTGAGTTTATTGATTGGACACCATTTCAAAGTTTCGACCTAGTGGGCCCCAAAACTGCAAGGGTCATTTGTACAAAATGTCCAAGATTCCTGCTTTTGTTTAAGTCTTTTTACCAATGGGATCTTAGGTTAGGTGTAGGATATCGACAGAGTACGAGGTCTTCCTGTACATAGAAGATATAAATACTGGAAACGTGCAATACAATATAACCATTACCTATTTTTTATATTACAGACGTGTAATATAACAGCTGACAAAACATTACAGATTTATTGCTTGCTTCAAACTGATTTTTTTTATTTATTGTCATTTTTAAAATTTGTTATCATATTTCAAAGATCAGTATTTCCGACATATTTTGACATTTCAATTGGAACTACTTTCATGGCAGAAGTGTTGTAAAAACTTTTTTTAGTATAATTCAGATAGAAACAGAAGCTACTGAATCCTCCATTTACGTTTTATTTGGTCACGTGAAAAGAATTTGACACTCGTTAACATTTCCTGTAAACTTTATTCAACTCGTGCAAGAATAATGTAAGCAAGCTTGCCAGAGGCTCGCTTAATAACATTTTCCACAACTCGTCCAGGAATAATGTATGCTAGCTCACCAGAGGCTCGCTTAATAACACTTTCCACAACTCGTCCAGGAATAATGTATGCAAGCTTGCCAGAGGCTCGCCAGAGGCTCGCTTAATAACATTTTCCACAACTCGTCCAGAAATAATGTATGTTAGCTCGCCAGTGGCTCGCTTAATGACATTTTCCACAGCTCGTTAAATAAAGGTTTATATGAAATCAAAACTCTTGTCTGAACACACACACATATATATTTATATATATACACACATATACACACAGAGAGTTAGAGAGTAATACTTAAAAGCACTTATAACAACCATTGCTCTAGATGTTCAAAGTAATGTAATGTGACGACGCGAGACAAATGTGCACGCAAAAAATCAATTCCCTAATAAGAGGACCAGATCCTGAATCATTTTATGTTTGCCTGTCTGCATCAGTGGGGCAATTAAAAGTAGTTAGAGTTATATATTAAACTGTATTTTCCATGCACCTATAATTATATTCAGAACGTGTTCTCGGATATTTATCATCACTGCACACATTGACTGTTGATCGACCCACAGGATTAATGAAAAAGTGTGTTGATTGTTATAAAAACAGCCTTAGTTTTGCTTTGGATGGTTTTGGGCTTGGTTTTTAAGAAGATTCTGTCAAAAAAGTGGGAAAATTTGCATTAATTATCAGAAGGATGCAAATCTGTTCGAAATCGGCCGCCTGCTTTTTGATTTTTAGAATTTTAAGACTTGATATCTGTTTGATAACTTCTACTCTATATTGTACTTAAGTATGCGATATTTCTTTATATTCTATTATTTTGACATAAATTTTTTTTTGTTACTTATAAATGAAATATTGAGAAATATTGATGAAATAAAATGCGTATTTTCATTTTCCGTATTTTCTCTGTAAAAATTTATTTTTCACTGCAGTGAAACATATTTTCCGTATTTTCACAGGTGTCTTGGCGAACTACTTTCTTCTTAGCCACTCGTGAAATATTTATTTTCATACCTTTCGATGAAAATAAATCCCGTATCTATAGAAAAAACTTGAATATCCTCTATATATTTTTGGGGTAAAATGCTTTTGTCTCTTTATGCATTTTAACATTCACACTTAACTAATTTGACATGCCATTTTATAACTTGTTGCAGCCTTTCAGTTCCTTTCACTGTCTGTCTTGGTAATAATGACCTATATTCACTCCACTGCCAGATATTTACATAGTTCTATGTGTTTTTGTTCTGTATCTAAAATGATATATTACACTTTTTTGACTACTCAAGCTATATAATAGCAAATGAAATACATTTTACCAAGCTTGTTTATGTTAATTGTATTAATGTGTGTTTCTTACAAAACTGAACTCTTAACACAAGTGTAATTACGATGATAAACAGTAAATTGTTTCATTTTAACAGAACGTTTCCACTTTACAGTTATTTCAACATCGTCCATTTCATTTGCAGAAAAACAAGTTATTAAAGCATTTGAAGGTGTCGAGCCAGGAGTTTTATAATAAAACCACCACCTGTAACAATGGTCAATCCGGATCATAATTTTCATATCGCCGACTACTGTGTTTTTGGGATCACCATTGCCGTTTCCCTTGCTATTGGGATCTACTATGCCTTATCCGGCGACAAACAGCGTACAACTTCGGAATACTTCGTTGGAAATCGGAAAATGGCGATACTTCCGGTAGCAATTTCGCTCCTGGTCTCGTTCGAGTCATCCATTCTAATGCTGGGGTATCCTGCAGAAGTAAGTACGATTTGTTCATGAGCGTGACACAACAAAACCAAAATATTGGTCGCATGACGTAACCTAGAATTATGCGACGTAAAATGACGTCAAAATGGTCAAGCGTCTTCATATTGTTACAAGACGAGCTTTAAAATATAGGGTGGGAAGTCGCTGTAAACAGAGAAGAATTTCAGATAATAGTACTCGGTGTAAATGTAAAATAGCAGAGGCAAACTCAGTTATTTATTATATAGTTATCGACGTCATTGCATTAAATATGATGTTATAGTCACCTTATGAACATAATATTGAGAGGAACATCCTATTTTACCATAACCACATCATATTCAGTGAAAAGAATTCATTACTGTAACTCCTGATATTTTCCGCACGTGCCATTAATTGAAAGATCATATAAGGCAGACTTTTTAATGAATATGCTGTTCTTTTGAAAACCCCTCGCTTTCTTCATAATAAGGTAAAATAACTTCCCTATAAAGGATGTAAATAAAATTACAAACATTTTGTACAAGTTCATAGGGATGTCCAAATGAACATGTCAAGGTCGAAATAACAGGTACCGAGTTCAGTCCAAGAACGAATCGATGTAAGTTTAGACAATTTTGTTTTTTGTCTGGAAAACGAAAATCGTTTTTTAAATAAAATAAATGTTTAATCGTAAAACTGATTGAAGAAGAAGGTCATCAGATTTAAACTGAATAAAGTTGTTACCCAAAAATTTCAACAATTTTATTTAGATTAACACATAATTTATGAGCTTATCAGCTTTTTCAAATTTAAATCGATTTAGACAAATGTATAACGTTCTGAATTATTTTGTTTGACACTGAATTTTCATCTTATAATCTGGTAGAATGGTAAGGTACAGCTGTATTTTAATGAAATTCAAAGTTTGATTAATTTAATATCAAAGCTCTCAGAATTCAGAAGTTAGTTTAAATGTTACTCTTACAAATATCACTTATTCAGTCACTGTATTATCAAGTTTCTTTACACGAAGGTTAGTGATGCGTATTAAAAATAAACAAAAAATAAATTATAAAATAAATTATAATCTAAATATCAGTCTGGTGGTGCGTTTAAAAGGATTTTATAAAAATTATTTGTGTACATAATTAAACGGAAGGAAGCACAGAGAAGACATGAGGGAACGAATTTTTTTATCTTCTGCAACAAAATAGTAAGTATAGTAAGTAAAAAAAATATAATGACTTTCTGGTGGCCATGCGATGAAAAAAAGAGAAAAAAAGAAGACAAAAGTTTACATGGCTACCTATTTCTTTTAGGATAATTAAATATAAAAACAACGAGAAAACCCCATAGGATCTGTTTTTTTCTTAAATTGTTTTGTTGTTAAGCATTGCCGAGATATATTTTTATTATCTCTTTGCCGGGAAATAGTACAACCGTAAAAATGCTAGGCTATCTTGTGGCAACGAGATTATAACGACAATAACATTGTGATCTCCTAGATATGCGATAATTTCCAACTGTTGTGAGTACAAGATATAATAAAAGAAGTTTCCGAATGTCCCCTCTGTGCATCTGTATAATTTTAAGATAATTATCATTTTATAAGCAAAACATATTAATACATATTTATCCAATTTATGCAAAGCGTGAACGTAATCTCTTCCAGTTAAATTGTGGATGCGTTTTATTCATACATATATATAGATCACTCACAAGTCACACTTCTATAATTTTAATATTTCTGTTCTAGATTATTTATACGAAACAGAAAACTAAAATTAAAGAGGTAGATGTAGATATATCCGGTCATAAGAATTGCTGGCAAATTCTCCATTTATTGGAGCGTTATGCACCTTACCGATAAACAGACTTGCGTTAACTGCCTTGAAACAGGTTATATTTTATTTTCGATCTCTTACCGGCCGGAATGTGGAACGAGTTTTCTTATATTCGACTAACAGTATCATTTACATTGTGCGTGACAATGGCTTCATTGAATTCGTTGGTAAACACGAACTGGAAACCTACGGTTCTCACGTTGAATGCAGATATACGAATATATAGTTTTGCCTCGGTCTCTCAAACACCAGTGTGAAAATCGCTGCCGATTGTATTTAACCTGAGACAAATTTTTAAACCGCTAGAAAAGTATTTCTCTTTCAACAACATATCCAGATTAAGCGGTTCAATCAGTTTGCAAGATCGACTCTTTGTAATGCCATTGCCGCTGTTTACGATACTCTCCTGTATATGGCCAACTGCAACTTTACTGTACAACTCAAGTGCTTTGTAATTTGATTGTTTGCTGTCATGACTAAAGAACAACAGGTTTTTGACGTGGGCTCTGTACGGGTAGGTGTTGGTATTGCTTGTGATCTATTTTTCATCAGATACAGGTCTGTTACTGAAGGGACTGTAGAAGAGTTTGTAGACCACAGAGGTTTGTGTTACTTTTTATGACTTGGCTTTGTCTTTTTCTGTCTTTTCAGGCACAGATAAGACTGATTCAAGTCTGTCCATTGTTTTGTGTGGAGGAAATAAGAACTCGGTCGGATATGTATTATTCAATTTCGAAATTGGATTATGTTCCGTCCCTTCTCACTTTTCCATCGCTGATAAGGTAGGTGGCCAAGTGGTCACATCCAGTTCCGATTTATACCCTCGCAAGACTTGTACAAAATCTTCTTACACGTTTTTTCGACTGGATTTCATATGCGTGAAGTATTTCAACTTCAGTGTTTTGAATGTACGTTGAAATAACTTAACGATGTTGGTTTTCGTCTCTAGATTCTCTGTCGGGAAGAGGAGAATGTTTTTCAATTTCAAAAATAACCAAAAATTGTTTTTGGAATTTTTTCCCTTTCTTTGTTTGCATCGCCTTGAAATTTTGTTCATTCAGAATAGAAAGCCTTAATCAAACTTTAATTATGATGTAAAGCGCCACCACCATCTGACAAATACGCCTTTCACCGATGATCTATTCCTTCTACCTCCGTCTTTTTTTTCTGTCCAATTTGAGACTAATGGGTTTGTGCGGCATGTATGTTTTCTGTCGTTGTTCCCAGGATTCGACTTGATATAGCGTGATGAAAATGCTCTGTTAACAGGCAGCTTTCTACAAGACTCGCATATCGACGAAAGCTGCTGGATGTTAAAAGTTTAAGCAGATGTGAAGGATTCGTTATCTCCTGATTTAAATTCACATAACACGTGAAGAAAGAGAAGAATGATGAGTGAAGGATGGGGGCGTTTGGATTTATAGAACTACTGTCGGAGGGAGGTGGCGTCTCGATAAAAGAAGCACTTGTCTCGAAAATTCGTCGTCTTTTTCTCCAAAAGATTGTTCTGATGTTTGCATATCTACCAAGCATTGCTTGTTTCACTTAGAGTACCTTGGCAATTTGTTCCCGTACTCTTGGGTTTGAGCATTTACGAAACAAGTCGTTGACTTAGTCTACGATACTTGACCCTTGTAAAAGTTTTTCTTGGTATTCAAGAATATCTTTATAGTCCCACGGCATGTAAAGATAACCCTCCAACTAGTATAAACAAAATTTTGGATTACAATGCATCAAAACAGGAACACTGTCTACTATACGTTTATGAATCGCGGCGGCTGCGTTCGTTGGTAATTATTACGGTGATGCCGTGGAGATCAACGTTCTTTGCTGAGGTTTTTAAGTCATTATGAGTCATCTTGGATGTTGAATATCCAAGCACAACTAAACATTTTCGACTTCATCAGGTCCTGTAAAACGGACTCAAAATATTTCTGTTACGAGTCGATAGGAAACGTGGTCGGTGTCCTTTTTTCAGCACTGCATTTCTTCTGATATTTGTAAGGGACGATTCCCATCTTTCTCTTACTTAAGTAATAAGTTCTGTCAAAAGAGGTATTAAAACATGCACAGAAGCAACCAGTGATAGATATCCCCTTTTGTTGGTACAGACTTTCTTTTTCTTTCTGAATATTTTTTCCACTAAGAAATGTTGAAGTTTCGGGTGCAATCGACGTTCCTGAGTCTCAGCATTTCTTAATAGTGCTGATAATAAATCTTGTTTTGAAACCTTGTCCCAAAGCAAACTCCATAGCCCGTGTGTTTTACAAAGTCTTCTTTTGACTTTGACTGTTTTGAACGTCATTTTCCTGATCATCTTGCTCTGAAGCTGTGATGGAAATCAAGTCGAAGCGTAGTTGTAACTCGCCTGGAAAAATTTGAAAAAGCCTGAAATGAAGCTTCAGAAGCGGCTCAAATGGTTAAATATTGTTGGAAATAATTCACCTTACGGTTAATAGGTGACAATCAAGCCAAAATCAGAGGCAATCAAGGGCTGATTGGAGACAACCACAGTGTGCAGGTGTTTAACGGGAGTGAAGTCAATGTCCCTGTCGGCGAAGGCATGCAAAGGCTCGATAAGGAAGATCATACGAAAGACCCTGTCTATTTACGGGGCAGAACAGAATAAACTAGAATTTTTTGCACGAGCGTCGCGACTTAATCGGAGACGAAAGTTGTAGTGACTAGTCTCTTGGTTTTTTCGAGCGGCGTCGTGTAATCAATCTTTCTAACGGTTGATTTTTTGTCGGATTGTTCTTGTGCTCTTCGTTGCGAGTTTATTCTTCAGTGCTCGGTTTTCTTTCGTTTCTCTCTATTCCAGCACAGTAAGATGCGAACCATCTCTCCAGAAATCACATAGAAATTCACTTCCTTCTGGTTTCAAAATGAACTGACGTTTTGAGTTTGCATCAACCCTGGCTTGGCTAAAGCGCAGCGGTGTTTCTCCATAGAGTTGTGTGCCTGTTTCTTTCGTTAGATAACTGGCAACCAGGGTACTCCATATTTGTTTTGACAGCTAATAGTCAGCAAAATTTATCTTGCTGTGGGATAACGCTCACGACAAAATAAATGATGCAATTAAGGCTCTTATAGTACGAACCTTAGTAAGAAACAGAATATAATGGCAATTTTAGAAACCTATGTCTCTTTTTATCTCTGTTGCTTTTAAGAAAACTATCATGTAATGCGGTTTCAAACTGAAAGGGCGACTGGCTTTCGATTGTTAGAAATTATTTGTACAATAAATACCTGGATCTAATAAATTATCTGCTCGTACGAAGGTCTGTCCGTAGAAAAATCTTAGATCCGTGGATCCCGCTTTACAGTCAATATAAAATGGTCTTCTTGTGCCAAACGGGAAAAATCGTTTTGGCAGCATCCGCCCCCAACCCCAATCTTGAGCCAGCGCTTACGAGGTCATGGATCTACGTCTAAAAAGCAAAAGCGTTAGACTTAGGATATCAAGTTTTAGATGTGAATCACTTATGGCACTGGGATCAGTGGAGTGCAGATAAGTACATCAAAAGGACCGATCAAGCCAAGTTTAAACAAGACTACCTTTAGGCAAATGTGAATTGACTGAAAGAAGTGAAAAAGAATCCGGGCCAAAAGACATTTGCCAAGATGATTTTGAATTGCCTGTGGGGTGAAAATGCACAAAACAATTGGCTTCCCAAACCCGAGTACATGGACAACCAGTCGCGATTGCATGACATTTTATCGGACTTTACCTTAAGAACAATCATAAGAACTATGTAAATTGCTTTGACCATGATGGATTTGTGATGATGAAATTCCCAGATCAAATTGACAAGTTCAAACCCCATTTTCCTGCTAATAAGTTGGTTTCTCCCTGCGTGACAGTTAATTTTTGAAGCCTTTGAGATGAACAAAGACGCATAGTTTGTGTACGATACAGACAAGTACAGTATTTTGATTTTCAACAGTCGCCGACATGAAACATTCAAGACTGGCTAAAGGACGCTCTTAAACATCTCCAGCATATACTACGTGGTATGGCCACACTGTTTACAAGTAAAAATGTAAATTTAGTCACTATGTTGGAAACGTCGTAGCATGGCTCATACATAGAGCTAAAGAATGTTATTTTCTTTTAACTGAATAATTTTTAAGAATATCCCAAGTATTTTAAAACGTGTCCTTGTTCAGTGTTGCCATACCATTTGGCAAACGATGTCATTTAGGCTGTCGCAAGAAGCATTATTTTGCCCCGATTCGGTGGTGAAAACTGCTACAAGAATTTTATTTCTTCATATATTCTAATGGTATATAGTGCATGCGAAGCGAAAATTTATGCCCTACACATTGGCCCTGATGATTTTTCTGTCAGATGTACAGAATTTTCTAACATTAGGGAAAACTTATGCGCTTTTCGCGATAGCAAACATATTTCTATGAACTCTTTATTTCTGGAATGTTAAGAAAAACGGTACATCTGACAACAGAATCATTAGGACCTATATGTAGGGGACAATTTTCCGCTTCGCATGCACTACATCCCGTTAAATTGATGAAGAAATAAAATGCTTAGAGGAGTTTTCTCCTTGAATCGAGGCAAAAAATGCATGCTGCTTGCGACAGCCTAAATGACATCATAAACCACGTGGTATGGTCACACTGTGTTATGTCTTACATAGACGTATAAAGAATGAATGAATGAATTGAAAGCAGTTGAGTTCTCTATACACATTAATGAATAAAGGTTGTTCCTCTGAAAACAAACACGAATGAGGGGGGGGGTGTCATTTATTTTAAAGTCTACCTTGACAATCACAGGTAACAAGATTTGTTTACAAATTAGATGTCAAACACCGAACATATTCAGTTATGCCAGTAAGAGCCAATGAACTTTGGAACTCTCGCGTTCATTCAAATTATTATCAAATTCATAAGATCTAGTAAGTTAAATTGTTTTTTTCGGGACCAAACTTAAGATTGATTCTTGCATCATAGGCATTTAAAGAATTTTTGCTCTTATATTTCATAGATGCTGTTTTCGTCTAAAATATGAATTGTGTAAAAATCTTTTTTTCAGATATATGTGTACGGGATTCAAGCATTATGGGGCAGAGTAGGATTTTTCATCGCCAATATTTTGTCTGTCGTTGTCATTGTCCCACTTATGCATCCTCTGAAAATCACCAGTGCTTACGAGGTAAATGTTTGATGTAATACATATTTTAATACAAGTATCTACATTTTTCAAGTCAGTGAGAATATAGATAAGTAGTCATTTAAGGAATATATTAATCTTTTGCATCTTAATATTCAACTGATTCAAGTAGATTCTCTTTTCCATGTGGTTATGCTGAATGGTATTAAATCTGATATGTTAAGACAATTGCTTTACCCTTTAACCATTTGTAAAACCAGTTCCTACTCTATTATTATTTTAATATTTCAAATACTCGTGTATTTCTACAGTATTTGGAGCTGCGGTTTGAATCTCGTGCTGTACGCATTCTTGGAACAGTTTTGTCAATGCTTGGTTATGTAAGGAACGTTTGATAATTTAACAAAATGTAATTTCATTTGCTAGGCAAGTTTGGCATGCAATTGAAGTCTAAAGGAATGGCAAAGTTCATCAGTCTGACAATACAAGTTTTAAAATGTTGTTTTGCCAGTTTATATAAACGTATGATGTTGTGCACATTATCATTGCTTAGAAGGATACTGTTTTCCTAAAGACTGAAACCTGGTCGAGCATGTAAATAATCATACGCATAGGATTTTATTCAACTTATGACAGACATGAATTTTTAAAACGATAAATGCTTACAAAGAATACTTAAACTGTCTTGAGATTGAGCATATTGTTGTATTTAATTACATAAAATACTACATGAGCAAACGATTCATTTTAGACAGGTTATATGGGAATAGTGTTGTTTGGTCCAGCCACAGCCCTTGAAGCAGGTTTTACTTTTTATTCATTCATATTTTACCCCTATAGAAATTCTGCAATTTTATTGGCTGAGAACGACTTACGTTCTTAATTGAAAACATTAGATTGAGCCCAGTATATCGACTTTATATCAGTCATTATATATACAATATTTAAATATTACCTTGCACATAAGATTTTACAACTTTACATTGAAAACGTATGTGAATAAACGAATTCGTTGTTGCGATGAAGTTTGAATTAACAGTTTTAGCTCTAGTTTTATTGATTCAATGAAGTGTATCAACCTGTTTCACTAAAAGATGTCTTTTGTTTCAGTAACTGGTTTACCTCAGTCGGTATCCATTGTTTCAACAGCAGCAGGAGCTGTGATATATACTTCAATAGTGAGTAGTTATGAAGATTATTATTTAACATTTTGTTGGTCAAATGATTTGTTAGATATGTCGTAATAATTGCTTTGTCTGTACCTTTTTTCTTGTTGAAAAGTATGTCGTCATTTCCAACTTCAGGGCCCATCACTTTGATCGGAATCACTTATTGATGAATCAATACATTTAATTACGAGTCCGAGATCTTTCTCCTCGGTAGAGGAAAACTAAGAATTACTAAGATTTATTACAATAAATATATAACCCATGCACAGACTATAACAGTTAGGCAGAGGCTGAAACTTAAAATGATGCTTCTTAAAATGGTTGAAATTAAATGAGGGTTACTTTTGATACATGGCTTTTAAACGTTAAATTAAGGATATGGCAAGGTAAGTTTTGATAATAATTGATACCTTCCAAACTTTTGTTCTAAACCCAATTGTTTAAGTCTTAAGTTTATATAGTCGACTATACAAGTAGAGACTTTGTGTATACAATTTTTTATACAGGGAGGGTTTAAAGCTGTAATATGGACGGACGTTTTGCAATTCGTTGTTATGTATTCCGGATTCTTTGCTGTCATTGGACAGGTGAGTTTGTGTAGACTTTTGTTACGTAACTTGCCTCGAGAAATTTGCGTACTATGATAACGTTAATGGTCCCGGCTTTTGTCGATACTTATGTTTCTTAGAAATACGGTGTAATAAATCATTTGATGCAGGTAACATATTTATTCAACATTATACAGTTAACAACATACATCTCCAACTGATAAATTTTTATTTGTTAGTGTTCGGCCTTTCTTATTTATGATTAGTTTAAGTTATTATGAGCAAGGACGCAAAGATTTTGATTACAATTGGGGTGATGTTATTATTCTATAGTAACAAATAATGTGTTCCTATATATTCTTAAACAGGGAACAATCAAGATAGGAGGTGTCTCAAGAACATGGGAAATTGCAAAAGAAAAAGGGCGACTCAATTTTTTCAAGTAAGGTGTAAGAAAGCAATTATGGACATTCATAGCAGATTTAAATTTCAGCATTATAACTTCCTATAGCTTGCGTTTGTTCGTTTATGCATTATTAATACTCAGACCATATATTGTAACGTGAAATCAGAATTTTAATATTCAAGGAGGATTTGAATTTAAATGTAGGACAATTGGCTAACTGTACCATCAAGGTCAACCCTGTTTAAGCAATTGGCACTGTAATGAATTTCATGATAAGTTTTCGTTGAAGTGCGACTGATCTAAGTTAATGGTACTTGCAACAACGTTAGCTAAAGGAGACATACTTATGTAACTTTTCAACGATACC
The DNA here is from genome assembly GCA_012932295.1 of Cyclina sinensis. Lineage (NCBI taxonomy): Eukaryota > Metazoa > Mollusca > Bivalvia > Venerida > Veneridae > Cyclina > Cyclina sinensis. Next base: position 33,436,734 of record JAAONU010000007.1, on the reverse strand, counting down.
TCATTGCTTTTAGTTTTGACCCTGACCCTACCTTACGCCAGTCCTTTTGGAGTTTGGTCATTGGGACTATGATACGCAGTTTTGGACTTATATACAGCCAATCTTCTATACAGCGAATAAGTTCCACGCCCACAGTTGAAGCCGCTAAACGGTAATATATGATTCTTTATCATCTTCTTCAACTTTATTCACATAAGAAGCAACATAGTTTCCAACCAAAAAGTTCCAAACAGATTTCGATTCCTTTCACGTATTTTAAAAATTCAATTTTATTCCGGTAAGAAGCAAGGTTTGAAGTGTCTTAATCATATGAAGAAGTGCGCCGCAGATGAAGACATATCTATCAGTTTTAGCAGTATTGTGTCACTAGAAAGCAAATTAACATTTTTTGAGAATCAATAATTATATGATTGTTATTTTCAGCAAGGAAAATACGAATGAGTGAAGAAAGATTAGCTCAGATTTTGCAGTTGTTTTTCATTTATTCAAGGGTGTTATACTATGCTGCCCCAGGGTTCTTCATCACCGGTTTTCTTGCACTTATTGAAGGCATCATCGCCTATGCTTACTATGACACTGTAGGATGCGATCCACTGGCGTCGAAACAAATTGCAAACCCAAATCAGGTAGGTGGAATTGTAAGGAAAGCCATGTTTTCACAATCTTATGAGTATATTATACACAGTATAAAAATCTCATCAAGCCGTCTAGTTTTTGCTTTCAAACATTGTGCTACTATATATAAGGCTTAATTACCAAGACTAATTTTTTCACTTACAAAAATGCGGATGTATATGCTGTAATCACGCGCTCATGATTATGAAGTGTTTTGAAATACGTAATTATAGCCGGATCGTTAACATTCAGTTCAAGATCTGAATGATTAAAAAAAAACATAATACTGAAAGGCTACATTAAAGTCTTACTTAAATTCTATTATAAAATGGAACAAACGATTTTTTTGAACGTCGCAATATTCTCTCGGATATTGGTTGGTAAACATGACAGAACAACAATCTTGTTTGTTTTCTTATTCATAGTTTAATGTATGTTCTGTATCATAATTGCTTAGTTACTAAAAAATAACTTAAATTTGTCAACTTTTCTAGATTTTGCCATATATGGTAATGGATATATTTGAGGGTCTTCCCGGTTTACCAGGACTGTTCATGGCTGCGTTATTTAGTGCTTCCCTAAGGTGCGTGTGTTACGACTTAAAATACACAAAGAAACAATGTTGAATCAATCATAAATATCTTTATGACTAAACATTTTAACTACATATAACGTTTTCATCTTTTTTAGCTCGACTTTTTTCGAAAAAATCGAGTTATTGCTTTAGTCATGGTGACGTTGCCGTTGCCGTTCCTGTCCGAAAACGTTAACATTGAGCATAATTTTTTTATTCCTTTATGAATTGTCTTCATGCTTGGATACAACAACCCTTTGGACAAGACCTTCAAGTATACCAGACTAAACTTGACCTTAACTCATAAATGACCTTTGTCTTCAAGGTCAAAATATTGAATTTTGCAAAAATTTGAAATAACTTTATTATTATAAGGTGGATTGTCTTCATGCTCGGACACAACAACCCATTGGACAAGACCTTCAAGTTGACTGGACTAACCTTGACTTTGACTCATAAATGACTTTCACTTTCAAGATCAAATCATTGAATTTTGCTAAAATTGGCCATAACTTTGTTGTTTATGGTTGGATCCGTTTTATACTTGGACAAAACAACACTTATTGCAAAACCGACATGCTGAATTACTCAAATGTGACCATGACCTAAAATGACATTGACCGTCAAGGTCAGATGATGGAATTTTGCTTAAATTGTCATTACTTTCTCATGTATTTATGGATTCGATTCATACTTGGATAAAACAACACTTATGACCAATTCGACATTTTGAGGTTTGACCTTGACCTTTAAATGACCTTGACAGTTAAGATCAAATTATTAAATTTTGCTAAAACTGGCCATAACTTTGTTATTTATGGTCGGATTTTAATTAAACTTGGACAAAACAATACTTATGACGAAGCCGACATGATAAATTATTCAAGTGTAACCTTAACCTTACAGTGACCATGATCGTCATGGTCAAATTATGGAATTTTGCTTTAATTGTCTACTTTGTTTTTTTATAGTTTAATTTGATTAATACTTGGACAAAACAACAATTATGACAAAAGTGACATGTTGAATAACTCAACTTTGACCATGACCTATAAATGACCTTGACCGTCAAGGTCAGATGATAGAATTTTGCTTAAATTGTCATAACTGTTATTTATGTACGGATTGGATTCATACTTTCATATAACTACAAATCCGAGTTTTGATTTGTTCAAGTATGACCTTGACCTTTAGATGACCTTGACATTTAAGGTCAAGTTATTGAATTTTGCTTAAATTTGCTATATCATTTTTAGTTTTGGTTTGATTTGATTCATACTGGGACAAAACAACACTTATGACAAAACTAACAGGTTCAATAATACAGGTATGATCGTTACCTTAAAATGACCTGGACCTTCAAGGTCAAGTTATTTATTTGGATTTGATTCATACTTGGACTAAAGGACACAGCACTTATGCCAAAACCTATATGTTGAATTATTCAGGTATGACCTTAAACTTAAAATGACCTTGACTGTCAAGGTCAAATTATTGAATTTTGCTAAAATAGCCAAATTTTTGTTATTTATAAATGGATTTGATCTATACTGGGACAAAACAACACTGACAATAAAACAAACGTGATGAGCAATTCAAGTATTACCTTGACCTTGAAATGACCATTGCTTAACTTCGCTATATCTTTTTTATTAATGGATGTAGTGTCTTCATGTTTGGACATAACTATCTTTTAGACAATACCTCCAAAGAAGGCTAAACTGAACATGACCTTGACCTCTAATGTCAAATGTCTAAATGTTGCTAAAATTGGCAATAACTTTGAATGAATTTGATAATTATATTTCCAAATCTCCCTCTGATGTGTTTGTCTTTGAAAATAGAAAAAGTCGAGCGTTGTCCCCTTGCGGTGGCTCTTGTTTAAATGATGTGATGACGTCATATTTGAGCTTTTTATAGAAACCTTCACGATTGACCTAAATGTAATAAAAGTACCATTTTTATATGAAAAAAAGAATGTCAAATTTGGTAATATCAAGTTTAAAGTTTAACCCCATTTTAATACATTTGATACATTTAGACAACTGCACTAGGTTTATCAACAAAAAAACCCACACACACACAAACAAGAAAAACACCCCAAATCAGCCGCCCGCTAATTGGCATTTTTTAAGCAAATAAGCAACAAATATGATTGATAAATAGGCATAATCATACAGTAACCTGTTGAAAAACGTACATGGCAAAATCAAAGAAATCCGGAAAAGATGGTAATTTCGTCCAAAGGTTTTCCTGCTGACTGGGATTTATAAAAGAGAATGGAGCTACTTGCTTAGTTTTTTTATTTTTGTTAAATGGCTAATTTGAAAATCTGCTTTGACCTTCATGTATATATCTGCATTAAGTCATTAAGACGTTTAAGAGTATAACTTTTTTATTTAGTTCATTTACATATACGGTGTAATTAATAACAAGATTCAATCTTTGTTTTGCTTTCAGTACCATATCTAGTGGATTAAGCAGTTTATCAGCCCAGTTTTGGATTGATCTAGTAAAACCGCACGTGAAACCCATGTCTGAGTTCAGAGCCACCGTCATAGCAAAACTTGCAGGTAAGTTTGTAATATAACAAGAAATAATTTTTATCTCATGCAAAAGTTTTTACTAAGGTGTTATAACTATTATTTATTTTTATGACACACGTGTAATTTAACAGCAGAGATAATTATGCGCTTTTACTTCTTGGTACGAATTGATTGTTTATGTTTACTGTCATTTTCTTAATTTGTTATAAATCATAGTTGATCTATTTCAATTTAACCAGTTCTCGTATATCAGTTTTTCCAATAAGTATTAACTTCTTTTTGAAACTATTTCCTTGGTGGATGTTTATCGTTTACATTTCAGATAAATTATAGCTCAATTCGTCTAAGAAAAATGTTATTAAGCTCACCTGAGGCTCTAAGCTCACCAGAGGCGCGCTTAATTTGATTTTTTTAAATTGAATAGAAGTTATAATGGAGTTTTTAACATCTCAAATTGTGATAAAGCACAGTGCCATATTCATTCAAGTGATCTCACTGAAATGAATTATTTATTCATAATTCGCTTTGCTTTAAATAATTTAGACATTTTGTTTTTATTCATTTTAAAGATCCAGTTTTACTTGCAAAGATCAAACTAAATAAAATGACAGGATTTATGTATGGGTTACAACTACACGAGTTTGTAAATTAATAACGGACCCTGGACATTTATTATGTTTGCATAAATTAAGAGATGTCTAGGGTCACGTGACTACCCAAGCGACCGTCGCTCATTTGCTTTTAACTGATGTGTCACCAAGTTGGTGAAAGCATTGGTGTTTCCTGAAGATCTGAAGTTGTAAGCTATTTGAATAATAGGAATGTTCGTTTGAAGCCCAAATCAAAATGTAAATGTGTTAGTATATGATGTCTTCGTAAATGAAACTGTGTCTTAAACAAAATGTTTTACCTTTTTGATAAGTGAAAGTAAATTTTTATCACAGGCGTTAGGTATATTATAAGAGTCGAAATGTAATGATCTTAGGGGAAAAACCTGCTTTCTCAAGTCAGAGTGGCTCATGATTCAAAATCTCTACAATTAGTAAATAAGCTTACACTAAAATCTTTATAAACCTGTGATAAAATTAATCAGTTATTTTGTAATTCAGTTGTATTTTTCGGTGGTCTTATCACGGCTGTGGCATTTATGACAGCAATGGTTGGCGGAACACTGTACCAAATTGCTGCTAGTCTTCTGGCTGCATTCGGTGGTCCTCTGGCAGGGTTATTTGTGTTTGGTACATTTTGCCCATGGGGTAACGCAAAGGTACGCAGACATGATAATATTTCTAGAAACGTACAGTATGTCTGTTTTTATCCTTTTCTAGCCCATCAAATTCTAGTCCAGCTCAGACAAGCCCAGCTAAGACATCCCCAAAATAATGTATTTTTTCATCAAAGTGCTTTTAGGTTAGTTAGTTAGTTAGATAGAATAAATCACTATTTACTCAAAAGTCAAAGCAAACATGACATTGATGCATACTCATGTAACTGATCCTAGTTGCGATGTGTAACCTATACGTTCAATCAATACATGTAAGAAACTACAGGAAAAATAATTTTATTGCGTGATACACTATGATTAATGTTTCATTAGAATCATTTTCGATGTTTCAGGGCGGATTTTGGGGAACCATTTTGGCCGCAATAATCACGTTCGTAATTTCTTTTGGACAAATGACAACAAAAGGGTCGGTCAAAGACACAAGGCTCCCACCAGCCCCTATAGACCAGTGCCCTTTTGCACAAGAGTCATTTAGCTTCAACATGACAAACATGACGACAGCGACAAACTTCTTCAATACTACCACTGAAATTGTCACGACTGTTCTTAAGTATTCAGACTTTCCAGAACCGTAAGTAAATTCGCCTAAATCCTTGTAGTTGTCTCCTCTTAAAGTTCTTTTATTGCCAGCAGACAAAATCACGTAAAAACAGGAAAGAAAACAAACTGGTTGATCCTTGTGCCTATATTTGTGCATCTATATGAGAATATGAAAACAATCTTGCAAAGATAATCAAGACAATCAAAACCCCATACAGGATGACAATCATTTAGTTCTTTGCATAATGTGTCACGCATCGGGAAAAGCTCACTTCTGTTTTTCAAATTTTGCAAAAAATTAATTATTTCTCACATTTTGATCTCTATTTGTTTTACAGTTCTAGTTTGTGGTGGTAAGCTATATAACAGGTAACAAACTGTGTAGGATATCCGAAGGATTTTCTTCTAAGTTTAGGTGCAGATACTCTGCATGCAACTAGCACCATTTGGATAGTACCCGAACTTTGGACAAAAATAAATTGTTGTGTTCTCTCAACCACATTCCCAAGAATGGACCTTAGAGTTACTTTGCTATGTATCTTTAGTGCCTTTACAGTATTTAGACTGTTTCCCTGTAATACCAGACCTGATTCCCTTCTGTGTGACATTGCTGTTCCACAAGATAGTGTTGTCGGAGCATCCCTGTCCAGTGTCATATAAAATAGTCACCTCACACAGGTTAAGTGACGAAAAGCCAAAAACCTCTTCCCTTATTTTCCTGTTCTGCCTAATAGCCAGTCAATCCTACGACATAGAGCCCGATCCTGGCCCTATGAGTGCCTCGTTCCTGACCCGGAGGCAATGTACATTACCCTTGCGGCTTATGCAAGGAGAATGTATCTTTGTCGCATAAAGGTATTGGCTGCAGCAACTGCGATACCTGGTTTCAAATTGATTGTGAAGGCGTTGGCGACTCCACTTATGACAGGTTATCGGACTCAAAGGTAAGCTGGTACTGCCGTCTTTGTGGCTTTTTCAACTATCACCATTCACTGGTTGAGTCACCTGATACAATCAGTGATACGTTCATCTACTCTCTCTCCCCCTTAGGAACATGTCAGATTGCTCCACAATTACCTTTGATTATTCAAATGTATCAGCTTCCACCCCAAAAGCTATCTCCACCCCAAACTCTTTAAATGCTAAGCCTAAATCACCATAATTGAAGAACTCGGAGCGGATTACTGTTCTAAAAATAAATAATCGATCTGTCAAAAATAAAATCCCCTACCTGCATCAGATGATTGATCAAGTCAAACCTGGCTTTATTTGCCTTACTGAGACATGGCTGAAGCCAGATATCAGTTTTTCCGAGATCTTTCCTTACCAACTTAATTATAGAGTATGTAGGGACGACAGATGTGATGGTAAGGGAGGTGGGGTAATGATTGCTGTCAGCAATTCATTACTTAGTCATAACCAACCTGAGTTGAAAAGAAATTGTAACATATCTTGGACCAAAATCAGTCTACCAGGTATCCGTAGCATTTTTAGGTTCATTTTACAAACCTTACAAACTAGACTCAAACTCTCTCAATGAATTATGGGTTTCTCTCAGTAAGATTCCCGAAGATAGTATAGTTTGGCTTTTAGATGACTTCAACCTTCATGATATAGACTGGGAGTCCGGGACCATCAAACCCAATTGTAAAAACAGAAACTTTTATGAAGATTTCTTTGAAAGCATGTCTTACTACAATCTGGAGCAAATAGTCAAAATCCCAACTAGGTTGTCAAACACCCTTGACCTCTTCTTCACCAGCCACCCATCCCAGATACACCAAGTAAAGTCCCTCCCAAGGTTTTCTACTTCTGATCACGATATAATTTTCCATGAGGTTAAACTTAATAGGGGGTCGTCATATTCAACCTAGGCGACTGATAAGGAACTATAAGAAAACCAACTGCGAAGGTATAAAATCAGACATGAAATCATTTTCCTCCAGTTTTCTTCAGGCAAACCATACTGACCCTAACAGAGCTTGGATTTCATTTAAGGACAGACTGAATGAATTTTGCAGAAAGCACATCTCCACTAAAATGTGTAAACCCCGTGCCGATTTGCTCTGGTTAACTCCTAGGATTAACAGGCTTATCCATAAGCGTGATGAACTCTTAAACATAGGCCCAATCCCAGTAGGCAGCAAGAACTTATAACACTCAAGTCATCCATTCAGAAACAAGTAAGGTCGTCATACTGGTCATATATCGAAAATATCATTTTCAGTGATGATTCGCAGCCTGGTAGAAATAAGAAATTTTAAAGCTTTATCAAACATAACAAGAAAGAAATATCCCGTCTTATATCAGATGGGTTGGGTCATCCATACAGATTCCGTCTCCAAAGCAAACATTCTACACAAACAATATGAATCTGTCTTTTCTCCCCCTAAGCCACTTAGTCTTTCCCATCTATGCTCCAGAATAATTAACCCGTCCCCCATAAAAATGGATAGAATAATGTTTACCATCGAAGGAGTTCAAAAACTCCTTCAAGGTCTGTCCCCACACAAGGCGAGTGGTCATGATGAATTATCCTCCCATGCCCTTAAGGAACTACATCATGAAATCGCCCCTGTACTGACACATATATTTAGGTTATCCCCGGAAACTGGTATAGCCCCAGAAGACTGGAAGGAAGCTGCAGTAGCCCCAGTTTTCAAAAAGGTCTTAAATCCAAACCCAGCAATTACAGGCCAATATCACTGACCTGTATTGCATCTTAGCTCTTAGAGCACTTTTTAGTGTCCAACCTGATGTCCATTCTTGACAAAAATAACTTGCTTAGCCAGTTTCAGCATGGATTCAGATCAGGTCACAGCTGCTAAACTCAGTTGATAAATTTCACTCAAGACCTTTCTCACAACCTAGAATCAGGGCTCCAAACAAATGTCATTGTTATGGACTTTTCCAAAGCATTCGACAAAGTTGACTACCGTCGTCTCCTGTTTAAGCTACAACAATTAGACACCAACCCCAGGTGGTCAACTGGGTCAAGTCCTTCCTCTCAAACAGGTCCCAAAAGTTAGCAGTAGAAGGTCACCTTTCCAGTGAGCTTCCAGTTCTTTCTGTAGTTCCACAGGGGTCAGTAATTGGGCCTTGCCTCTTTCTTATCTACATTAACGATCTCCCAGACACTGTTAAATGTACGAGGCTGCATCAATAAATTCGTAAATTATTTCAATAGCGGGGAAATGATTTAATTCAAGTACCTAAAATGATTGCTCCTTCTCAAAGTAACGTCCCATGCACGATTTGCACTTGTCCCATCTCTCGACCAATGACTCGAACATGTGTTGTAGCCTGTCACGTGACATATCCCGCATCTGTCTGTCCACGGCACACCTCAGTTCCTCTCTTGACTCAAATTTCGTACCACGAAGACTGTTTTTCTAAAAGTTGGAAACAGCCAGAAGTCAAAAATTGCTAGGTCCGGGCTGAAGGGTGGGTGCGGTAACAGGTCGACGTCGAGTTTTTCTAGTGTATCCATGACAACGTGGCTTGAATGGCTCGGCGCGTTGTCGTGATGTAATATGAATCCGGACCTAAGTAGATGTATGCGTTTTCTCCTTATTGCCGCCATGAGTTCCGTTCTAAGTAATGTTGCATAATAGTTCCCAGTGACTGTCGTTTTCGGAGGAACAAAGTGGTTTAGCACTACACCGTATGTATCAAAGAATATAATGGTCATAACCTTCCCGGCTGACTTGGAAATTATCGCCTTTGTAGGGGAAGGCGAGGAAGGATGCTTACAGACAGAACTCTGACGTTTGCTTTCCAGTTCAAAAAAGTGAATCCACGTTTCATCACATGTTATCACTCGATTTAGAAAGTAATCGCCTTCTTTACGATACCTTCTGTCGTACTGCTGACACATTTTCACCCTTACCCCCATCTGCTCCGACGTCAATAAACGAGGCACCAATCTTGCTGAAACGCGGCGCATTCCTAATCTATCAGTCATAATGCCCTGAGCTGTACCATATGAAATAGCGAACTTATCTGCTACGTGCTTCACACTTACTCGTCTATCTCGGAGTATGTACTCCTGAATGGCAGCCACTGTTTCTTCATCTGTTACAGTCACTGGTCTACCTGCACAACTGTCGTCTTCAGTTGCCTCTCTACTGTCTTTAAAACGCTTCATCCACTTTGAAATAGCACCTTTTGACAGAGCAGCCTCTCCGTAAACTTTTTGCAAATCTTCACGAATATCGGAATAGACTTTCCGAGTTTTATGTAAAACGATGCGCTGTTCGTTGACGCTATGTGACGCCATTTTCGAACGGACGCCCATAAGTGATGACGTCAAAGTTGTGTACATAGTACTATTCAATTTGAAATAATCTGTTTTCACGGCATTTAAAGTTTCATTTTAAACGGACCAGTAGTTTTGACGCTATTGAATTAGTTTACGAATTTATTGATGCAACCTCGTAAGACCAGAATGTTTGCTGATGATACCATAGTTTACCTAACATTCCACTCTAAAAATGATAATATAACCCTCCAACAAGATCTCCATAGTCTAGAGACATGGGAAAGAGTTTGGTCCATGAAATTTAATCCTGATAAATGCGAAATCTTAAGAATAACAAGGAAGAGGAATCCCCTTATGCACCCTTATAGGTTACTGATACTGAACTCAAATCCGCTACTGCAGCCAAGTATTTAGGTGTCACAATTACCCCAGATCTAAATTGGTCAAAACATATTGCCAATATTTTCTCCAAAGCAACGTCCAGTCTCAGGTTTATGCAGCGAAACGTAAAAACCGACAACAAACAGTTCAAAATTGCAGCCTATAACACATATGTACGCCCCCAACTTGAGTACTGTTCTTGTGCATGACATCCCTGGCAGAAATCCCAATCCTATAACATCGAAAGAGTGCAAAGGTCAGCAGCCATGGCAATCCCTAGAGAAAGAAGGTTAAAAAACTCCCTACTCATGTTTTATAAAAATTAGAGCCCAAACAGTTGCAATAGATATCAGTCACCTTATACCCACTAGGAACCCTAACTATCTCATCCCCTACTCTAAAACTCAGTACTTTGCCAAGTCCTTCTTCCCACGGTCTATTAGACTCTGGAACTCCCTGCCTCCCCCCCCCCCACCTCGAGGTCAAATCTAGCCCCAGTCTCAGTATATTCTCTGAGAGACTGGCGGCGGTCAATCTGTAAACTCATCTCTGTTTTTACTTTTTAACTTTAATATACTAAGTCGTATCTTTTAATCTTTTAACACATATAACATAAACTTCTTTAACAGCTTGTTCTCCGACTATTAGCGCATTAAACACCTAGTCATAATCGGAAATAGAGTGTTGGGTTATACAGTAGATGTAGATGTGTTTGGAGAAAGTAAATTCAAATTAAACGTATATAACGGCGTCGTAGTTGGTCAACACTTCATGCTTTTTCTAAAAATAATTTGCACCTTTTTACAAAAAATACATTCTCATGAAATCTATTTCGTACAGTTAAGTTTTGGCAACGATTGTTTTAAACAAGTTTATCGCAAATTTGACAGAAACTGCACTAGAAAAACCTTTTCTGATATTCTGTTAACAGTAAATAGAAATTAAGTCTGACAATATAAATGTATAACCTAAATTACATATACTTCAGAACGGGATTCCGGCGTTTATTCATGATATCATTTCACTGGTTTGGGGCGATAGGTGTTCTACTGCCTGTTATATTTGGTAGTATCATATCTTTTTGTACAGGTAAAAGCCTCCTACCTTCTGTTTGTTTTTCAAACTTGTTCTTTTCTAAATATTGCTGGTAATATTAGATAATAAGTTAGTGCTCTTATAACCAGAAATTATTGAATATTTGTTTTTATCTTGATTTTGAACCTCCAAGTGATCAAATAAACCAATGCTAAAAAAACATGCATGGATTTGAATGTTACGCCATTGCTGTCCACATGCTTTTAATAGCTTTTAAAAAATCAGATTGCACGATTGTGATAACTCTAACTGTCAAAGAAGTATTAGTGTTTTGTCCTTCCAGTTTAATTCAACATTCATTTGTGTCGACATATTTATATGTTTTTTGTTTGTTCTGAGATATATGCACGGGTTTGCTCGCGGGATGATATATAATTGGACCGCTGAAGTCGCGCAATATTACATTACGCCAAACAGAGCTAATAACCTTTTCATTGCATACGCACGAAATGAAAGGATGACCACTTAGAAAAGAATTTTATTAAATTCAAGTATTTTGTTTGTAGTTGATCGCCAACATAATAATTCTCCAAATCAAAAGCCATTATTGATTTAACTACAGAAGTTGACTTGCGAAATCTCGTTAATTTTATGAAAGATAATCAAGACTTCAGTGTACTTCATAAAAGTAGTCCTTGTAGTTATAGAAATCGGATACCAAATTTGTTTCACACTTGGTATATCAGAAAAAATTCTCCTCTGGTTGTTAGATTAAAGACGAAATTCATTTTGAGTATGCAGTTATCATTTTATTAATTTTGTTTTAGGTTACAAAAAACCCGGAGAGGTGGATAAAAGATACATAATATCCTTCTACGACCGCCTCTTCCCGTGCTTACCCGAGTGTATACTCAAGCTTCTAAGATGTGGCTATACTTTCAAATCAGATGACGACAAGGTAAGCAGTATACAGTAAGGAAGACTGTATGTAGGTTCTACTGTTACAGGTTTCATAAGTTTCTCAGAATTTAAACATAAATTGATGTTAAGTAGACCATTCGATGTTTCGATTTCAAACACTGTTCTTGATATTGCTATACCAAAAGTCTTCAGAAATGAAATTTTGACTAGGCTTGCGAAAGATTCTTTAACAATATTAGAATTATAAAGGTGAAATATCTCATACGATCGTTTCAGGTGGTATGTTCTAGTAAGTGTGTATTTTTTTTTTATCATTTATTGAAATGTTAGTCTTTGTATATATTTGTAATAATGCCGTAGAACATTGTTAACAGTATCCCATCTGACACGTTATGCTTACATGACGACAAGTCAGCAATTTTTAGATCTATTAGAAAAAAAAATCTATGCCTTTTTTCAGCTGGAAAACAAACCGGAAGAGGAAATCATAGCTGAATTGTACAACATTGAGGCGCAAGTGCCTCTGACAGAAAGTACTGATGAAACAAAGCTACAAATAAATGATGAACATCAAGTTGTCAATGGTACGGCTGTTTTGAGCGACGGATGTATTGATACAAACATGGAAGAAAAAAGGAAAGGCGACGTCATGAAGGCAACAGAAGACTAAAATTACCATAGATGCCTATAAAAGATTCTAAAATGAAAAGTGTAAAGGGAGAGCAGAAATCAAAATTCATAAATTTGGAGAAAATAGATGCCGTACTTTTACTTGAAAAGAAAAGGAAAGAGCGCAGAGTAATGAATTATACAAATAATATAAAACGTTCAGATTGTCGCCCTTAGAATTATAGCTCTATACTGTATACTGCAAGTAATTGTAAAATGCACCCTGAACCGCCTGGTAGTATATAAGCAGAATATTATTATTCGTAAAGTTTGCTAAAAGACTGAATGTATACTTTTTCTTCTAATGGCAATTGCAGCTTATGAAACATTAGTGATCTGAATTATTATTCATATAACATACTGTTTTTTGCAATTCTTTTATTATAGAATTTCTTTATAATTTCCTTGGCTAATACTCAATATATTATATATATTCAAGATTGTTCGACATTTGCAAATTGTTTAAGCAATGCATTTGCAAAGTTGTTGGTTTGTTGTACTTACAGACAAATTGAGGGACATTAAACTAATTCCAAGTGATTATCTGTAGAAAGAAATTGTTAATTCAGTGTTAAGGTTTTTAGAAGGGAAAGAAAAATTTAGAAAATTCAGCATAATGGTCTCAAACAATTGTATTTTAGTCAAGCATGCACAAAATGAGACACTATTTCAGTAAAACTGACTATTTATATCTTATTTTTACTGAAAAAGAATGCTTATTTGTTCTTACGTTTACCTTTATTTTGTACCATTAAACAGAATTTCAAGAAAATGGGCGGCCAGTTTTATTAACCATCTGTAATATAATGTATTGGTTTGAAAGACAGCGAGCTTTCAAGCATAAGGAGTTAAGTCCTAAAATGCATTACCTTTGACCCATCGGAATGAATCTGAACAAAAAAATTTACCTACTTTAAACAGTAAGAACTACAATTAACGGTCTCTAAAGATATATCTGTAAAGTGTCCAAAGCATTGAAGTGAAATCCAAAATAAAATTTATTTTTTTGTGAAAAACGGCCTACTACATAGAAGCTAATATTAAAGTATATTCCAATTAGATAATAGACAACAGGTTATAATAATTCTAACAGTCTCTATGAGGACTAATACTCGTTTTAAGAATCTATTTATGGACTGATTGTAAAACATATAACATCATAGCATCATACATTGTCTACGATTTTGATAAATGTCTTTTCTTCAGTAAGTTTATTCTTTGTACCTGATTTGTTCCTGCTAAGGAAGAGTGAACTATAAATGGAGGCACAGGTTTACGTTTTGTTTTCATAAAACTTTCCTTAGTCTCAAACAATCATATCAATAGAACGAAAAAAGTGCGATTATTTGATGAAAGGCGAAGAAATTACAACAGTAAATTTCCGCTAATAACATCAGACATATACAGCATCTGCCGTAAAAGTGGACTTCTAAACCCTAAAATTAGACTTGGGTTTTAACACTCTAAAGTGTTGATTTCTTGTGTTATTTGAAAAAAGTGGTGGACATTTACTGTTGTTGTTCGCCTTCATTTTGTTGTTTTATTCTTTACAAAATAAGTAGTTTATATTTTTTTACATTATATTGAAAGCCTTAGTAGTATATAACAATATCTGTATAGCCTAGACAGAAATAAAAAGAACAGAAGATAAGTAACGATAGAGAAATTTTATGGATGTTTCTTTACATTCCATTCAGATATACTGAACGCTGTCCATTTTAAAAAGGGATTATTCATTTAATCCCATTTAAAATGCTTATTTTTGCATTTTTACCCTATGAAATGAAGCATATTTTTTCATATTTAACACCAACTCAATAAAAACAGACAAAAATCAATGTGTAAAATCACGAAATTTTATTTTTTTTAATGATAAACATTCCAATATTATGCTTGCATAACAAATTCTGAAATCTAAAGAAAATTATTCTGAATTCTTAATGTAAAAATAGTCAACATTTATACTGGAATAAAATAACAGAAATCTTAAAGTAACTTTCAGATGTTTTGCCGGCATAACAAATTCTGAAATCTCAAACCAATTTTACAAGGTCTCAATTGTAAAATAACAGACAATTCAAATGTTATGCCGGCATAACAAATTCTGAAGTCTAAAGAAGATCATTCTGAATTCTTAAAGTAACAAATATTCAAACCCTATACTGGAATAATAAAAATAAAATCTTAAAGTTATAAAAAATTTCAGATGTTATGCCGGCATAACGAATTTTAAACTTCTAACTTTTCAAATTCTAAATTTTAAAAGCTTCAAATGTTCAAATCATTCTGAATTCATGAAGTAACAACTATTCAAGCCTTATACTGGAATAATAAAACTGAAATCTTAAGTGTTATAAAAGATTTTCAGATGTTATGCCGGCATAACAAATTTTAAAAATAAAACTTATCAAATTCCGAATTCTTACAGCTGCATACATTTAATTTGTTATGCCGACATAACATTTGAATGTTTAAAGCTTTTAGAAATTAGAATTGAAAAGTTAGAGGTTTAAAATTTTTTATTCCGGCATATCATCTGAAATTCTTTATTAATTTGATATTTCATTTTTATTATTCCAGTATAAGGTTTGAATATTTGTTACTTTACGAATTCAGAATGATTTTCTTTAGATTTCAGAATTTGTTATGCCGGCATAACATTTGAATATTTTGTTCTTTTACGATTGAGACTTTGTAAAAATTGGGTTTAGATTTCACAATTTGTTATGCCGGCATAATATATGAATGTTTGTATTTAAAGAATTACTGAAGGAAAAGAGGATGTATTTAAACATAACCGTATTCCGTTGCAATCCATTGTTCCAATGAAAGCAGGAAGAATGCGAAAAGTAAGTGTCAAGATGCAAAAGCTGGTATGTAACACAAACCCAATACGTGAGGAGCACAAGGAAACGTGAAATTTACACCATGAAAAGTTTAGTACGTAGATCTGAAATTCACCTTCATATAATCTTTATCTGTTTGAAAGATACAATTGACTCTTAGAGAACTAAACATGGCTTTATAACATAAACATTCAAACATAAGAGTGTACGGTAGGAAAATATAGCATATACATGTACAGTAAACATATAGCGTCAAGAGTTGTTGCAGTGCGTGCACAATAGTTGTCTTGCGTACAATGCCTTTCGTTTTTCGTGTTAAATACATAAGTACAGTAAGATAAAGCAATTTGTTGTTGAAACAGTTTCATAAAAGTTTATATGAAGTGAAAACTTGTGTCAGATAATGAACAGGTCACGGATTGCATAGGATCGCCTATTTTTGTTTGCCGGTTAACATTTCAGCGTGTGGCTTTTTTTAAAAAAAAGTCGCGTAATGGAGCAGATCAGTGGTCGCTGGACTGGTAACACAGGGGTCGCGAGATCGATCCCATGCTCTTCCACTAACATTACTTATTGTCTTTCGGATGAGACGTTAAAAAGAGGTCCCAAGTATCATTGCTGTTTACTGAGCATACAAAAGAACCAGAGCTATCTTTGGGACTATTTATCTGTCTATTTGAGTTACTTTATCGTCGGTACCGGTTTGCCATATGACCGACGCCCCCTGCAGAGATTAGTTATTTTATATTGTTGGGGATAATGCAAGATACAGAAGGCATCTCATTCCAGAGACACCCTTGTTTCTTTTGCATGCTCAGTGTACAGCACAAATACACCGGTTAAACGTCTCATTCGAAAGACAGTAATGTTGGTGGAGAAGAGGGGGATCAATGTCGGGACCCATGGGTTACCAGTCTAGCGCGTTACAACTGGGCCACTGATCCGCCCTCTGGAACGGGATACGTTCTACACTATCCCCCACGTCATTAAATAACTAATCTCTGCAGGGAGCGTCGGTCGTATGGGCAACCTGTACCGACGATAAATAAACTCAAATAGATAAAAATACATAGAAAGCGTTTAATCTTATTTACATACAAAGAGAAAAACTAATTTGGATTAAATTGTTTCTGAATAATGTGTAAACAGAAAATGCTGACTCTGGTACAAGTATAACTGCCATACATTTGCATACCACCGTGAATTAGGTGTTTCAGTATAAATAAATACATCTACATACTACTGTATGTTTAATAAAATGTTTTTCATTATTATTCTTATTATTTAAGGATTGTTTTTAATAAAAATATTGCATTAAAGACATAGCTATAAAGTGTGATGATTTTTAAAGGGGAAAGAAATAAAAGAATAAAACTGTTCTGTTGTCTATTTATTTATAGTAGCTAATTATAGTAACAAGTGTAACGTTTCTCTTTTACGCTTTTGGTGACACAGCTTTGTGTTAAAAGACCGTTTTATTAAGAGACCATTTTTAGACTGACTCTCGAGCGGTCTCTTGATACAAGACTGACTGTTTACCTTATCTAGCGTTTGTTTTTAGACAATATACAGAACTCCTTCAGTCGACTGCATGATAGACCAGATCGTAGACCAAAGCTTCAAACAAAAGTTACATTAAATCATCAGCATGAGCATCATTTTGAAAATTAATTGACCTGGAGTTTGCATTCTCATGATATGTTATGTAAAACTAGATATCCAGACATGTCCTGCAATTATTAAACGTTTAAGATTTATTCTCGCCCTGTTTTAGCCGTTCAGCTGCATACACTTCAAGTAGAGAACAATTAATTGTGTCAGTACGTCTTCATGTATTGGGTTGTTTTATATTTACAGGACGTCTCCATTTCAACTGTAGAATTATAAGATTTTAAAGTGATGGAAAGTGTTTGAGCTACGAGTTTCATAATATAAAAAAACACCACCTGTAACAATGGTCAGTCCGGATCATAGTTTTCATGTCGCAGACTACTGTGTTTTCGGGATCACCATTGCCGTTTCCCTCGTTATAGGGATCTACTATGCCTTATCCGGTGGCAAACAGCGTACAACTTCGGAATATTTCGTTGGGAATCGAAAAATGGCGATTCTTCCGGTAGCAATTTCGCTCCTAGTCTCGTTCGAGTCATCCATTCTTATGCTTGGGTATCCTGCAGAGGTGAGTATGATTTATACTTGAGCAAAACACAGCAAAACAAAGTAGTGATCAACAAAAGATGTAAAATAACGTCAAAATGGTCAAGCGTCATTCATATTGTTTCAACACTTCTTTACTTCCATTCAGCATTAAAAATATGGTAGACTGACTGCCATTTCTTACAATGACAAGGTACGGCAAGCCTGATTGATATATTTTTCCTGATATCTTTGGCATTGACGACAAGTGACTTTTCCTTACTTCTGGTTAGGCTGCAGACATTTTTTCTCTTACTGTCAATTTGATATATGTATCTGCTGCTTCTTCATTCTTCTCGAATAAGAAACCAAAATGATTTCTAATAGTAAATTCATAAGACTTCGAGCCAAACACGTTGCTTCATATGTGTTTTAATTCAGACGCTATATCGACAAGGGGAAACAATCACAATATATTTTTGAAATGATAGAGGATGTGCCCTTTAGGTCGAGAAAATTTCAGATCCGATCCAATAATTTGTATTTTTTGCCTCAGAAGTGGAGTTTATGTCGAAATCGGAGGAAATGTCTGAGCCCTGCACGGATATATTTTAGCATTCTGAAGACTTAATCTTTCCCAGGGCTTCAGTGGCTTAGTAGAGGGACATTTAAGAAAAAATATTGCTGGATGTTAAAAAAAAGAAACGGTGTGCTGGCAAATGATTAAGTCACGCAAAGCTGTCGCAACATGCCGAGAAACAGACGTTTTGGCAACAGTCATTGAAAAAGGTAATCTCCAATTTAGTTGGAAGTTTCTCTCGTTTAATTCAACCGGAGATGGATTTCTATACCGTTAATAATGCATTCTCTTGTAACACTCAATCCAGATAAAGACTGATGAAGCTGTCCGATCTGTTCTCAAAGCCTACTTTTTGCAATGCACTTGCTTTTTTCTGAATGCCTGTGTTAATGGTATTTTCTAGCATACTTCCGACTGCGTATTCACTCTATTTCTCCAGTGCTTTGAAAGGTGAAATCGTGCTGTCCTTTTTAAGGTTAACGTGCTTTCGAGATAGGTACCGTTGCTGCGGAATAGTTGAAGATACTGTGGAGTTTATTGACAACCAAGGTTTGCGTATAAGCTTGCAAGTCCTTATTATTCTGTTGAGTGACTTCGCTTTTCAGGTAAAGATAGGACTGGTTCACTAATTTTTTTCGTCAGTGGAAAAAATAAGAACTCGATCGGAGATGTATTAACCAATGCCGAAATGGATAACATTTCAGCCTTTGTCCCTTTTCAATTACTGTCATGATAGTTGTAAAGCGTTCACACCCAGTTCCGATGTTTTACACTCAGAAGACCCATGATGCAGTATTTTCCGAATCGAAAATATCAAACTCTCGTCTTTCTTGAAACTATCTTGTATTATCGACGGCTTCTTTGTACTACCAGAGGTCTTGTTAGGAGACGAAGTTATTTTTGTTTTGTTTTCTAGCGCTTTGTTTCGTCTAAATATTTTAAGGGACGATGGCCATCTGTATATTTCGCCTATCAGTTCTGTCAGCACTGTAATCAAAGTAAGCAAAGCAGATATCAGAGGTGAAAATACTTTTTGTTTGTCCATTTTATATTATGAACTGTTATTATACCTAAAACATGTTGTATATGTGTAAACATTGAAAATAAATGATAAAAATATTCTCAATAATATATTAAATACTTATTTTTCAAGTCAGTTAAAAGTAAAAACTTGACATTTAGCCACTAACATTGCTGGAAATATCTTATGACGGCTCATGTATAGAAAAATAAGCATGTTATAATTTATGACTGAACAATTAGAAAGTATATTCCATGCATTTCAAAATATTTCTTTTTTTACAGTTTAACAAACGTGGACTTGTAAAGAATGGATAAATAAAATGAATCTAGCTAAGTTATCCTGACATAATTATGAATGAAGACAAGGGAAAACGAACTTCGTTGTCAATTATGTAATGGTCTCCCACTACAATCTGAAGTAACAGGATTTTGTTTAAATTTATTTAACCCATTAATGTCTAATGGATTATGTCATCCTTGTAAGTTGGACCAGTCCATCTGCAATTCAAATGGTTTCTGGAATAAATTTTCAATTTCATTCTATTTAAGGGAGAAGGCCTTTATGAAAACAGTGAAGACTCAGATCAGACGCCGCATATTGCGATGTCTGATCTGGGTCTGCACTGTTTGCCTATATCTTTTTTGTAGACGCTATGCAATAATGGGTTAATTAGATGTTCCTTTGACTAGACACTGAACTCAGTTATACCGGTAAGAGCCAGTAAATTCTCTCACTGATGTTCATTCAAAGTATCAAATTCAGTACTTCAGGACTATATTGAGATATATTGTTGCACTTCAGGTGTTTTCTGATGTAATTACCCATTATATTTCATTAATACTGTTTCAAATATACTATAACTTTAAAACAATTAATTTAAATATCTCTCAGATATATGTGTACGGGATTCAAGCATTCTGGGGCACTGTAGGATTTTTTATCGCCAACATTTTGTCTATCATCGTCATTGTCCCACTTATGCATCCTCTGAAGATCACCAGTGCGTACGAGGTAACTGTTTGACTTTGTACATATTTTAATATTAAAGCTGTTTTTTTGTTCTTGTTTTTGTTCTTTGTTTTTGTTTGTTTTGTTTTGTTTTCCTTCAAGTAAAGCAGTAAATAAAGATGGATAGTCCAATAAGGAAGATTATGTTTTAATTTTATCCTTAATAAATCTGTTTCAAGTAATTTTTATTTCTATGTAATCTTGTTATACTGAATTACATGATATCTGAAAGGTTATGGGATAATTTTCCTTTTTTCATTTCATCCTATTCTGTTATTGTTTTAATAATTCAAATACTTGTGCATTTCTACAGTATTTGGAGCTGCGGTTTGAATCCCATGCTGTACGCATTCTTGGAACAATTTTGGCAATGTTTGGTTATGTAAGGAACGTTTTTCATTTATTCATTAAACCTTTTCTTGTAACGTTCTCTAATAAGATTAATAAATATGCGCTTAGTATGATTTACAAGAACACTCGTTTTATGATGCTGGCTAACCTAAACAAAATGTATAGCATGTGTGGTAATTTCAAACATTCAATTTGAACTATATTTTCTTGTACTAATAGGAACTTGGCAGTAGCAGTAAGCAGTAGCAGTTGGCTGCTGCTGCGTACTGCTACTGCTCACTTCCTATACATATTTCTTGTGGTAGACAAGTTGGGCATTCAAATGAGGTCTAGACAAAAATGATAAAATACCCTAGCCGTATAATAAAAGTATTAAGAATGTTGTTTCGTCATAACATTATATCATATAAACGTATGATGTTGTGCACATCATCACTGCTTTGAGATACTGTTAAACAGAAGTCTAAAACCTGGTCTTTTCTGTATGTAATATACAACTTTTTAAACTGAGTGACATGATTTCTTAAATGATAAATGCATAAAAAGTATATGAAAATTTCATATGATGATAAAACCGCACTATGTAGATTACAAAGAATTACTGAATAAGTAAAGAATTTATTTTAGACAGGTTATATGGGAATAGTATTGTTCGGTCCAGCAACAGCCCTTGAAGCAGGTTTTATTTTTTTTATTCAATTATAATTAACCATTATTGAAGTACTGCAATGTCATATCTTAGAACACCGTGCGTACATAATTAAGAATTAATTGAGGCCAGTATATCCACATTAATATCAGTCTTCACTTGTACAAAATGTATAAATTAACTTAAAAATGCGTTTTGCAAGTTTATAAATGAATATTTTTATAATCTCCGTTGATTCGATGAAGTTTACATTGACACATTTAGGTCTAATTTATTGTAATCAAGAATATTTTGCTACAGTGACTGGCTTACCACAGTGGGTATCAATAACTTCAATAGCAGCAGCTGCTGTGGTATACACATCAATAGTAAGTAGCTTTAATTCTCATAACTCGAATTTGTTTAAGACGAAGTCTTGTTTTGTCCTCATAGCTCGAATTTCTTTTAGACGAAATATTGTTGAATTCAAAGAACTTTGTACGGTATGTCGTAATCACTGCTTTGTCTGCATTCTATTTTCGTTATTTTGAAATGTATCGTTATATCCAACTTTCAGGTCCATGACATTGATCAGAATCGCATATCGATAAATCATTATTCCTGAGATTATTCGGTTATATTCGCTTTGTGCTTTCCGATTAGTCCCGGATAAGTATATTTTAGGACAATAACAATAAGTTCTCCATGGATAGAAAAAGGACCAATTTAGACGGAGGCTATAACTTGAGTGTTGTTTCTGTAAATGGTAAAGAATAGCTGGTATCTTTTAATAAACGGCTGGGGTTAGATTGAGGTTATAGTAAGGTTAGGTTTGAAAATAAAATATTTCTTCTAATTGTTCCAACCCAAAATTGTTTTAATCAAAGTTTGATATCAGAAGATCAATCAACTAAGCGTCTATTTATACATGTTTCTTTTTCTTTCTGTTTCTGTACAGGGAGGTTTAAAAGCCGTAATATGGACGGACGTTTTCCAGTTCATTGTTATGTATGCCGGATTTTTTGCCGTCATTGCACGGGTAAGATTGGTTACGTTTTTTTTGACCCGGTCACGTTTACAGATGGTTTAAGTCGTATCTCAGATTTCTTAGCGAAACGGTATGATAATTCTCTTCAAAGCAGGTGACAGTCAAAAAAATTTAAACATCTCAAACCAAAAATTTGAATGTGTTCATTATGTTTGGCATTCTTGATTATTATTAATGTTAACATTTTTTTTCTGATGGAAATGACATATTTATTGCGTAAGAACAAAGTAATTTTTTCTTATTCACCAACAGGGAACAATCAAGATAGGAGGTGTCTCAAGAACATGGGAGATTGCAAAAGAAAAAGGCCGACTCAATTTTTTCAAGTAAGATGCGATCAAACAGTTATAGTCATTCAAAGCAATTTAATGTTCAGCACGATACCAACTTCTTTCTTTTTACCTTCAGTGTGTTCTGTTATGTGCCATTAATACTCAGATCACTTATTTGTAAACGGAAACCAGCAATCTAATATTCAGGGGGCACAGTTGGAAGCTCCGAATATAGATTCGAATGTAGAACATTCGGTTAACCGTACCGAGCCTTCGATGCCAACCTGGTTTAAGCAATATGTAGCGAAATGACTTTCGTGATGGGTTATGTTTTTTCAACAGCGGTTGATTCAAGGGTACAATAATTTGCAAGACTAATCGTGTTTACAGTGAGAGACATTCTAATTATACCTTTTAATTTTTAACAAGACTTCTTTGTTTTTAGTTTTAATCCTGACCCTACCTTACGTCAGTCCTTCTGGAGTCTGGTAATTGGAACTATGATACGCGGTTTTGGACTAGTATTTAACCAGTCCTCTATACAGCGAATTAGTTCCACGCCTACAGTTGCTGCTGCCAGACGGTAACATTTCATTCTTTATCAGCTTGCATTATTACATTATACATATCTACTTTATTAACATTTGTAAGGTACAGACATTTATGGTTATTGATTCTGTTTGTTTTAACAAATTATTTTAATAAGAAACAAGTCACAAACTGCAGTTGCAGATGAGTTAGACATGTTACAAAAGTATTGATGCAAAATGTCAATCGAGAGCAAACTAAGGTTTTTTTTTGAGAATTTATAATTCTATGAATCTTATTTTCGACAAAGAAAAATACAAATGAGTGAAGATTTTTTTTACAGTTTATGCAGTTGTCATCCCCCACCGAAGGTGGAGGGATATAGATTTGGCCTTGTCCGTCCGGCTGCTTGTCCTTTCGTCACACTTTTTTGTTTGAAATATAGCTCAAATCTGTTTAAGTTATGAACCTTAAACTCCATCTGTGATTAGATTTAACTGAGTAGAAGTGTAATCTGTATATACTGTAAATCTTCACTCAACAATTTTGAAGTTATTCCCCTTTGTGATTTCAATTTATATTTAATTTTTGTTTGGACCATAACTAAAAAATTATTTGAGGTAATAACATTAAACCTCAGTAAGGAGTCGTGCATTTCGTAGGAACAGTAACTCTTCACTTAATTACTTTTGTTTGAGGTAATTAAGGAGCCATGCAGTGCATAAGAACGTAACTCTTCACTCATTTAGAACCAAAAATGATGTTGTTCTGGTGCTTTTTGAGAATGTTTTGACATTTCTCTCAAATGACGTCATTTACTGTAAGAGCTTTTTCTGCTTGGCACAGCTCAGTTTTATGGGCATTGATTTATTACAGATAAAAATACTAAATTGACTTGTCACTCGAATTTCATTGTCAAAAATCTAACAAGTAAAAGGTTTTAATATCTAACAGCCACATTCCAGTGATTTGTATCATTCGGCGAGGGATAACAATTCAATAAATGTGCTTGTTCTTCGTTTATTCAAGGGTGTTATGCTATGTTGCTCCAGGGTTCCTCATCACCGGTTTTCTTGCGATAATTGAAGGCATCATCGCCTATGGTTACTATGACACTGTCGGATGCGATCCTCTGGCGTCGAAACAAATTGCAAACCCAAACCAGGTAAGGTGAATTTAAAGATAAGCCATGTTTGCATAATAAAATTGTTAATTCAGAACACAGTGTAAAGAATTTTTAATTAAGTCGTTAAGTGTAGGCACAATTTATTGTTTTTCTTTTAACTATGTGCTTCTATTCATTAATCATAAAAATACGGTATGTACGCTTTTATCACGTGATCATGATAATGAAGTCTTATCGAAATGCGTTATTCTACCCCAACAGTTTAACATAAAATAGAATTAGTGGACTGTCTTATCATTTTATTTTCTTAGTTTATTGGTCAACACATAGAACAAATTTGTTTTTTTTCCTTCTTCATCGTTTCATGTATATTTTATAATTAGTCACAAATTATAACAGAAATGCGTCATTTTTCCCAGATAATGCCATTTATGGTAATGGACATATTTGAGGGTCTTCCCGGTTTACCTGGACTGTTCATGGCGGCGCTATTTAGTGCTTCCTTAAGGTGCGTATTTTATGATTGAAATGACAAAAAGACAATCATTAATACCTTTACGACTCAACATCAGCAATGCCGTTACAAACTGCATATAACCTTTTCCTTTTTTTGTTAATTTTGGAGTGATGAAGTCACATTTTAACTACTTAAAGTAACTCACAATTACTACTTATCAGTAAGATAGGCAAATTTAGGTCGTCGTGTTTGATGAAAGCCAGTGAGAAGCTGCATTTAACATTATTTTGTTTGATGTGTGTTACCCTCGCACCGAAAAAACTGACACTACCGCGTTTTGATTTAGGAAGACCTAATACGTATATGTAAAGGTTTGTGTTTACTATACTGAAGACGTACAAAAAGAAGAAGTACTTTGTAACTTTTCACGAAAACCTTTGATTGTTTTCGAACTGACCCTTAAACTTTTATGAAAACTAAAAAGCGCTATATTGTACATACATATTTTTGTATGTTTTTATGTGTTTAAAAAACAACATATTTTATGAAACAACCTTAGATCAACATGTTTAGTTTTGTTAAACGTCAAACCGTTATTTGACCGCCTTGTTTGAAACTTCAGTAAACAAATTTAATATTTAAGATCATTATTTTCTTTATTCACTTCACGTAATATGGTTAATGACTCGATTGAAACTTTGTTTTGCTTTCAGTACAATATCTAGTGGACTAAGCAGTTTATCAGCCCAGTTTTGGACCGATCTAGTGAAACCGCACGTGAAACCCATGTCTGAGTTCAGAGCCACCGTCATAGCAAAACTTGCCGGTAAGTGTATAACGAAAAAAAACCGTTCTTATCTCATGACAAACGTTCTTTCTAATGTAACATAATAATTACGTTTCACTTCATAGATGTACGTGACAAAGCATAGTGGCTTATTTAATCTAGTGAACTGACCTTAATGAATTATTTATTCACGGTTCACTGTTGTGTCAAATGAATGAGTTATTTTTTTAGTCCTCTACCGGTGTTAATACCGAAGCGGACTAGAGGATTGCTAACTGTCTGTCTGTCCGTCTGTTCAACTTTCCGTCTGTCCGTCCATCCTTCCGGCTGTCCAGAAATCTGGATCCCGCGATAACATTAAAACTGTATAAGTAAAGTTGATTGAACTTGGTATATAAATAGCTGGCTATATGGAAATTATGCACTACACTTTCCTCGGATTAAATTGTTGTTGTTTTTTACGGCCGGTCAAAGCATAATCTTGTGACGCGAATTTCTTCTTCATTTCTAGGACTATTAATTTGAAACTCGGTGTGTATAATCACCAGAACATCTAAGTGATGCATTCTCCCTGTGCCCCAGTGCCCGTTCTGCGGTTTTACGGCCCGTCACATCAAAGTCTTATGACGCGAACTACTTTCATATTTCTAGGATTGAAATAGTCCAATTGAAATTTTGGTGTGCTTGTTAAAAAAAACATAAATGAAGATGTGCGTGACGTAATTTTCATGCACAACAATGCTCGCTCTGCGGCTTAACGGATCCTTATAGCAAAACTTGTGAGTCAAACTACCTCCACATCTCTAGGACTATAGATCTGAAACTTGTTGTGTAATAACACCAATAAATGTAGATGTGCGTGACGCATTCTATTTCCTTCCTTTTTCCTAACAGTTGGTATTGCAGGGGCATTAAACATATTCAGTGAGAACTAGTTTATTTTCAAGGCAGAACCAGTAGGCGTCTTGTTTTATATATGTTAAAAATCAGATTTTACTTGGAACGATAAAAATGAACATGATTTACATGAGTGTCCTACAATTCTTAGTTAACTAAATGTATCGGACATTTCTTATGTTGATAATGATTGGTCAAGTAGCTACCCACGTGACCGTAGCTAATTTGCATTTAGTTGAGGTATCACGAAGCTTTTGAAACCATTGGTGAATCCTGCACATCTGTAGCCGTAAGCTGTTGAAATAAAAAGGAATTTTCGCATGAAGCATACTTATAGTATACAAGTAAATAGCGAATCCTGTTATCTTTGTGTCTTTGTAAAGGAACCCGGGCTTTTAACAACAAGTGTAGGAATTGATCATTTAATGTTCATTCAACACTGAGGAAGCATGTAGCTCAATACAATCAAATTATTGAAACAGACATTAAGAATGTTCTAAATCCTCAAGATTTCATGTTGTAAAATTTCAAACCTTGTGAAAAAACTTTAGATTCAAATCTAAGTGGTTTATGCTTCAAAGACTGCAATAAGCCTATAGTCTTTACCAACCTTTGATGAAATAAACCTTATATTATTTCAGTTGTATTTTTCGGCGGTCTTATCACGGCTGTGGCATTTATGACAGCAGTGTTTGGCGGAACACTGAACCAAATTGCTGCTAGTCTTCTGTCTGCATTCGGAGGTCCTCTGACAGGCTTATTTGTGTTTGGTAGTTTTTGCCCTTGGGGAAACGCAACGGTATGCAGGCATTGAATATTTATAGAAAAAAATAACGTATAATATACTTGGCAATTTTATAGCCTTTTTTTATCCCATTCAGTTCCAGACCAATCCTGACCACGTCGAGTCATTTCCAAGGTGCTTTTAGAAATATCACCGTGCGACTGAACAAACATTGTTTGCTCACATGACTATACACATATACATGTATCAAAATAAAGTTTTGACGTGTTTTGTGACGTCATTGGTCTATCTTACAGACAGTCGATGTCAGTAAGAGAAGAAAATCGACGAAATAACCTAGATTAAGCCTGTCAGTAAAGTTTGTATCTTCAACATTGCTGTTTAAGAGATACATCCAAAATAATTTGAGTTTAATGATGTATGGCACTAGAATAGAAGATACAAGATACCCATTTTCGATTTTTTTTCAGGGCGGGTTTTGGGGAACAATTTTAGCAGCAATAGTCACGTTCTTAATTTCGTTTGGACAAATGACAACTAAAGGCTCGGTCAAGGACACAAGGCTCCCACCAGCCCCTATGGACCAGTGCCCTTCAATAGAGTCATTTAGCTTCAACATGACAAACATGACGACAACGTCATACCTGTTCAATACTACCACTGAAATTGTCACGACCATTGTAAAGGATTCATACTTTCCAGAACCGTATGTAAAATTCATCTACATCCACCTTACAATTATCACTCCTTTATATTCTTTTATTGCCAACGGAATAAATCACATGACTAAATCACGTGACTTAATCACGTAAAAAAATGGGGGGGGGATAAAACAAATTGGTAGCTCCTTGTAACTGAATTTTCTGTGATTGTATATAAAAACCATGCTAAGAAGCTTCAGACAGTAAAAGACCTACAGGATCAATACAAATAAGGCAAAAATTTATTTCTTTTCATAAAATGGTGTTGCAGCTTACTGTGATGATAAGATATGTCACTGTTTGAAAATAGATTTGATTTCATACAAGATTTCAATACACTTGTGAACAAGTTCTCGTAGGTGGTAAGCACTAAGTATATTTTCTTAGAATATTCAAATTTAGATAAATTTAAAACTGATTTTTTTTCTCGAAAAAAAAGAAAAACATTTAAAAAAATCTATTTTGACTGTAAGTTTATGAAAACATTGAAAAAAAAGGTTTTTCTAAAACGTTATATACATATACTTCAGAACGGGATTCCGGCGTTTATTCATGGTATCATTTCACTGGTTTGGGGTGATAGGTATTCTACTGCCTGTTATATTTGGTAGCATCATATCCTTCTGTACAGGTAAAAACCTCGTTTTGCAATATGGTTCTTACCAGAAATTATTGAATGTTTCATTTGTTTTTAGATTCTGGGACACTATATAATTAAATACGAAGGGTCGTAAAAAGTTTGTGGAAGTGATCTTACTTCATTCTCTAAAATAGAATATAGATTGAGTCAAAATTATGTTTAAGAACATTTTTTTTTCTATTTACATAATAATTATAAAATTTCAAATCTCTATCTACGCTGGCTAATTAACTGTGGTCTCCATAGCAACGTGATCGTGATAGATTTGGCCCAAAATTTAAATTCATTCCGAAAAGTCGTTTATAATTCTTGTCGTCTGGTTCATCCCTCGTAAATTACTGCTGATATCAGCATTTACTTAAACTAACGCCACCGCTGTTAACGTGTTCCTTGTACATATTTTCCCGCAGCTGTTAAAAAGTTAGAGGGTGCAATTGTGATAACTCCAAAAACAATGAAATATAAGTTTTGGTTTTTGGAATTTAAATGTCGACACATTAATATGTTATTTGCTTTGTGGGAGTTTCAATAGTTCTATGATGATGAAATCGCTAAATAAATGGACACATCCAATAATAAGATCTCCGAACTCTTTTTTCACCTTTCACTTACCATATTAAAACTTCTTGGAGCAAAGTTGCTTTTTGTCACACGAAATCAAACAGGCATACAATAATAAACGGCTTCGCTAAGGCAGACATATCTCTCTCAAACAAATAATGGCGCCAAAAAAAAAATTACCGGTTTTTGCAGACTAGATCTACATACAGTGAGATTGTATGAGCATGAAGATGCATAAAACAATATCATTATCTTTTATATTTGAACACATTCACGTATTAACAAATAACTTCGTCTGTCTTCAAACATATATGTCGGTAAATTATCAATAAGGTTAGGTAACTGTAACGAAATTCGCGCAAAGATGCCAGTAGCGGTGATCTTTCTTACAAAGAAATAAAAAAAAAACCCACTTATAAATTCGCGAATTTTAAAAACGCCAAATATTCAATTTTAGTAATAATCGCGAATTTTGCACTACGGAAAAAAACAAACACAACAATAAAACAACAACAATATAGAGTATATGGATGAGCTTTTTCCCGCGTATTAACGTAATTTTATGCGATATCAGGAGTGGATTATTTTATCACTGCGGGAAGAACGAGTGCAAGGAAGAAAAATGAGGACATTTAGAACACAATAATGATCGCCAACGACGCATTTTGCTAACCAGAGATAAATTTGATACACATCCGGTATATGGGGAAAAATGACTTCTCGAGAAGAATGAATAAAGAGGAAATTTATTTTGAGCATGCAGTATTTTTTTTCATTTCCACTTTTAGGTTATAAAAAACCAGGAGAGGTGGATAAAAGATACATAATATCGTTCTATGACCGCCTCTTCCCGTGCTTACCCGAGTGTATACTCAAGCCTCTAAGATGTGGCTATACTTTCAAATCAGAGGACGACGAGGTAAGCAGCATACAGTAATGTAGATTCTATTTAGGTTCTACCAAAAGCACGTTTTATAAGCTTCTCCGAAGTCAACATAAATTGATGCTTTACACACAAATTTGCATTTTGATCAAAATACTTTCTCAACATTGCTGTACAAAAAGTATGCTGAAGTTAAATTGGGACTTCCGTTCAGGGGAGGGGAAGTCTATAATAATGTTAATAAAGAAAATCTATACGAGTATACTAAGAGCATTCCATCTAGTCAGGGTGTATTTTTCATTTTTATCATCCACTGAAATATGAGCCGTTGTATAATGGCGTCGAACTTTGCTTACATCATCACATTTCTTACGTAATGCTTACATGTCGACAAGTCAGCAGTTAACAGATTTATGCACCTTAAAAGAAAAGAAGATTTAAAAAGTTGCATTTTCAGCTGGAAAACAAACCGGAAGAGGAAATCATAGCTGAGTTATACAACATTGAGGCGCAAGTGCCTCTGACAGAAGGTATAAATAGCACCAAGCCGTCAGATAATGATGTACCCCAAATTGTCAATGGTACTGCTGTCTGTGGCGACGATTACATTGATACAAACATATCGGAAGCTCTCGTGAAAGAAGGCAAAGATGACGTCACAATGTCAGTGGATGACGTAACTTTCCGGAAGATACCAGTTAAAGATATTGAAATGGAAATTCTTTAAGGACAGAGTTCAGAATTCATTATTTTGGAGAAAGCAGATGATACAAGTTCCTTAAAATAAAAACAAAGAGCGCAGATTGTATGATAACAAAAGAGAAGAAATAACTTACCATGGTATTGAATCATACAAAATGAATATTGTAAAACGTTCCGTAAAGATTGTTGTGTGACTCACTGTTTCCTAAAAGTTGTAGATGTGTATGGAAATTTTAAAATGAATTTATTGTTAGATCTATAATCTTCAGTAACTTAAGTGATAATTTCCTTTCGTTTTGCAAGCCATATGTGCAGCGCACTAATAAAAATAGAGTTCAGTGGTGGCTGTTGTTATTATCACGATGGCTGTTTTTCTTGCATCGGTACGCGCACTTCTGTTCAGTTAAATTACCGTCTGCAATGTTCGCTGCTCATTTAAAATGAAGGACTGAACAAATCCAGAAAATTAACAGGGTCATATGTAAATATTAGAAAATAAATGTGCGTGAAGTTTTCTTGCAAAATCTTTATTCTTCATTTTTTGATGTATATAACTGATTCATCCAGTTCAAAAACTGAATAAAATAGACTAATTGTTCAGAATATAGAAATATTTATCAATTTTGTCGAACAGTATCTGACCGGTTCAGTATACATATAGAACATAAACAAGCTGTAATGTGAAGCCCAAATTGATACAAATTTAAATCTTTTAAACTTTATTGTCAAGATATATAGATCTAGCAGAAATCCAAAATTAACATTTTCCGCGTGACAGGTTTTGTAACGGCTATATAAAATGTACATGTATCAGAAACGTGGTTTCATTCAGTAACAAACATAAGAAGTAAAAAAAAAGATAGCCAACATTCAAAACGTTAGTATTTGATAACAAATTACTTCATATACAAAACACGAACAACAATAAAGTGCATTATATAAAATATAATATTAGGAATCACATGACAGCAGTGAAAACAGCTAAAAAAAACAATGGAATTTTCTAAAAGGTCTCTGAAGAAAAAACTTGCAATATTTTGAAACTTCGATCAGACTTTGAGGTTGAAACCTTCTAGAACAATGTTAAGCCAGCTTTGTACACCAAGAGATAGCAACACAAAACTGAAATTTGCCAAAGAGATCCCTGCTCCACTTGTCTCCTTGCTGGTAATGCCTGGTTTATTGCTTTGTTGGACGGAATTTATCCAGTCGTCCACCATATTTTCTAAAACATCCAATGGCATTGCACCATTCTTTAAGACTGTGTAATGGAAGTCAGCAAGGTTGAATTCGCTACCTGGAATGAAAATTCAGGAATGAAAAAGATAACTACGTATAGTTACCTCCCCTGCCGTACCTAATTTTCAGATGAATAATTAATTCTTTCAGCATTTAAACCTTTCTACGCATTATCAAAATGGCCAAACAACAATAGCAATCGTACAATCTGATTTAAGAATAAAGAAAATGTTGTATCTCTTTTTGAGATATTATTGGCTTAGGCGTAAAATATGAGATATCGAACAAATATTAAATAATAAATATCCGTTACCAAGAGCTGATGCGGCCTTCTGTCGGAGCTCTTTTATCTTCAGTTCCCCTATTTTGTACCCACAGGCTTGACCAGGCCATGTGGAATATCGGTCGATTTCAATAGCTGCCGAGTCTGGCGTCTCAGCGGTGTAGTTAAGCATGTAATCGATCGCCCTTTGCCTCGTCCAACTGAAACATAAAAATTTCATTCTCAGAGGTGTACTTTAGTTATTATTTTGTACTATAGTTATTAAAATAAAGACATCTTGCCACATTAAATTTTTTATATTTCTACAAAAGGACTGGAGTTTTAATATAACAAAAAAGGCATGGAGTAAGTAAAAAGACAAAGGCAAATAATGAGGATAAAAACATGCCAATGTCATAGATGGATTTACAGTACTAAAGGTTGCTAATAATTTTGACGGAGGGTGTAGAAATTTCGCACAAACCCATACTTTATGCGTATTTTTAAAAAAACTCTAAATCGTACTCCTCCACTAACAAAACTAGATTGTCTTTCCGATGAGTAATGGTTATATGCATTAGGCAGGCATGAGAGAATCTCTTGAACTGGATTCATTCTGTATCTTGATTTATCCCCAATAACGGCGGTCGTATGGGCTTTCTCGGAAAGAAACTTACTTGTAATAGTGGATCCCGGAATCGATAACAAGCCTAGTTGCCCGTAACATCTCATCACTATAACGACCAAGCCTGCAACATATAACACAGTTCTTTTATTATTTTTTTTTATTTTTGAAAGTGCTAAACACTTTTATAAGCTTTAAAAACATTTCTTTGGTGACGTGTCATTTTATTCTACAAATGCCCTGATTTGTTAGTGAATGTTAAAGAGAATATTTCACTTAAGTTTGAATGATCTGTCATTTACATTTCACTTTTGGATTGCTATTTTGATTACGCACTAAAACGTAAGATTTAAAAAAAAATCCCAATAAATTTAAAATTTCTTTCAAAGTCTGTCAATCGTTTACAATGCCATTAATCGAACGATTGAAATTCTTACCAACAATGCAAGTTATGTTTTCAAAAGAAAGAAAAAAGACTTACATTTCATAATCGTTGTGGTAGATCCCCATTTCCTCACCAAGATACTCCGCATACAAGGCCCACCCCTATAACGATTCACAATTCACTACTAAAGCCCGTTTTGTGATGGATATGAAATGCTTGTCAGAATTATTCTTGCATTTTTTCAATGTGCTGATACATTATAAAACAGTTAATTAATTTCGTATTACAAGGTACTCTTTTAGATGAAACGGAAGACACGTTTGGACAATTACATTTTTACTTTTTTATGATATTTGAGACATTTGTCAACTGTTTTTTAACAATGTCTTTGCAAACTCGTTGGCCAATTTGAATAAAATAAGGCAAAATGTAAGTATTGTATAGTTAAAATTGTTTACCTCAGCGAAAGCGTTGTAGAACGGGAAGAAATAAGGGGCACTGTAAGCGACCCACTCAAAATACTTCCTAAATTCTGGAACGTCGGCTAGTATACCAAAACTTTCCTAAGAAGCAATAAGTTGGAACAAAATTAGAAATGCTTGAACATAAACAAACACTATACAATATGATTTCTAAGTAATTGCAAAGGGTGGGTGTTAGAGGAGGATTTCAAAGTATTATAACTGTAACAGAGCTAGTCTATCCAAGCGTTTCCTTTCTTATGATATTCGGTGCTTCTGAAACACAGTAATGGAACAGTCTGGAAAACTGGAACACTCAACACCTACACACAAGCACGCATGCAATGTCTTAGCAATTACGATATCTTTGATTACTAACATACGCAAGTTTTATTTTCACAAATGTATGAATCAAAAATCTATAACGACAATTAGATTCAAAAGTAACAGTGCATACATATACATATGCATAAAAGTTATTTAAAATAAATTGGAATCAAAAGATGCGAGAGCGGACAGAACAATGTAAAAGAAAGTTGATCGAAAAAAGCCGTTTTGCCAGGGTTCCGAAATCAACAATACATACAGCTAAATGGTGTCCTGGTATAGCTTCGTGGAGACTGAGTGAAACCATCTTGTATGTTGGACTAACAGTGAAAGAAAGTAAATAATAGTTTAATTCAGATTTATCATTTGCAAAATAAAGATTTTGATATTTTTGCCAAATGCTAAAAAAAGAAATGTACCTGAATGTTATTTTGTTTTGTATTTGAACCTGACTATTACCTTTTCATGTTATATGATGAATCCACGATCATGGTTAGGCTTTCGTTCATTTAAGAACAATTTTGCATCACAGCGGCAAACAACTGTATTTTAGTTAAACATGCATAAAATAAAATTGTATACTATTTCAGTAAAACTGACAAAGCCATTAATGTTCTACATTTACTGAATTTGAAAAATGCAAGTCTATTTGTTAAATATCTATGTATATTTTTCCGTGATAGTTTTTGCATCAAACAGCCAAATCTTAAACAGATTTAATTTAGGACAACATAGAATACATACTTGTATTCAGGTTTATACACATTTGCATAGAATATTCCGGGTCTGGACCCGTCGGCTGTGCCTGTCCAGTACTCTCCACCCACGCTGTCTGGCCCTGATGCACGAACCCTATAAATATACTTTGAATTAAAAAGTAAGAAAAACGTAATACAGCAGACGACATT
The DNA here is from genome assembly GCA_012932295.1 of Cyclina sinensis. Classification (NCBI taxonomy): domain Eukaryota; kingdom Metazoa; phylum Mollusca; class Bivalvia; order Venerida; family Veneridae; genus Cyclina; species Cyclina sinensis. The sequence continues at coordinate 33,401,780 of JAAONU010000007.1, read as the reverse complement.
CAAACCTTTGGGGTCAGAGGCGGCTTCAGTAGGCAGAAAAATAAAAACATTTAAATATTTTTCTTTGTAATATAAGACTATTAATTCAATGCATGTCAGATAGGAATAGTTGTACTGTATCATAACGAGTTATTTCAATTTTGGACGATTTCATTGTACGACAAGTTTAAGCAGGAGTTTCTGATATGTAACTGCAGTCCTTCAAAACAATCAGTAAAATATATGTAGTAACAACAGATACTTATATTTAACCAGGGTTGTTGTTGTTGTTTTATTCCATTGTATACTTACTCCAATGGTAAGTCTGGTGCATGACTAATATACTTAGAGATCTCTGGCTGGATTCTGCCATAAATAATACTTTTAAATCTTTCTAATGTTTCCTCCTGAAAAGAAAATCAAAAATAATATATCCACATGTCCGATTATATAGTAACTTGTGCTATATGCCTTTGCGTATGTATATGAAAAAAGAAACACGTGGCCATTATCTGTCGTCTAAGTTATTAGTCACTTCTATGGAAACAAACGTCTCCAGGCCGCTGATTCTGATTGATTGGATAACAGTACATCATTTTGTTCCTCGTGATTATATTCCTAATAAAAACAAATTGATTAATGGTTGTTCTGTCTTAAAATCTGCATTAAAAAAATTCAATTCAAAATTCTAATAGATATTTAAATCATGAGTATGGCCAGTTGAACTGAAACTAAAATCATTTACAAGTCATGAAATTTTATATAACTTATATTGTTACTTTTAATGTTACATTATGAAATAACATATGAAAAAAACAACAGTCTTAAAGGGCATACTTACTGGTGTTTTAACTAAAAATCTTTCGTCGCTAGTAAGGTTTTGATACATTTGACTAATTGTTGTTGCTTTAGGAAATCCGATATTGTCCATCCTCTAAAAGACATATTAAAATAAATCCATCTCTAAAACATTTTATTTTGACCACATCATTAAGACAACTCTAGTATGTCCTATTCGAACTGTAATACATGCAAATTACTCTAATCAAGTTCGATGGAAAATTTTAGATATATTCTCTTTTTTGTGTTTTAGTAGAAACCCATCTATTTCGGACAATCTGACGTGCATGTGTCAAATAATAAGTAATGTGATATCTTCAAACTGGCTAATTAATATGCTTAATAATTGAAATGTACGTATTTCATTTCAATTGTCCAGTGGACTTTATAATGTTAGGCTTCGTGTGCATTGGTTTTTATTTAAGAAAAAGACAAATACTAAAATAGACGCTTAAATTATTTTTCAAAACAAGGCTTCCTTATGTTGAAGATAGTTTCTATTTTTACCAATCTGTACAGAAAGACTATATGTATTGTAACAAATTTGTTTAATGATTGTACATAAAAATAGCATTAATCGTTTCAAGTACCTTCAGCGCTTTGATTTTCAAGATATATTTTATAGCAATAACTTCTACCTGTCGTATAAGTTTTTCTATTCTGCTGACCTCATCCAGTCCTTTCTTGTGAACTTGTTCTGGTGTTATATTCGTAGATGTGTGGAATACAAGACATGCTTTATATAAGTCTTTACCATTTGGGAGAGTTCCTATTCCAAAACCTGGTCTGGTTGCCGGCAAATAGATCTGGAATCAAAATGTGAAACTCGAGGTATGGTAAGATAAGAAACTTTATTTTTCATAGTAAGACGCTGTGAATCATAGACCAAATGACGAGGCAAATAAGACAGGTTGCTCAAAAATAACTGATCAAATAAATGAGTGTTCAGTCCAATTAAAAGAGTACTAAGCTTCTAGAATTATATAATTTTACTTATAATACCATGGATGAATTTGTTGACCTTTCAATACAATTCTTTCATCTTACAAATCTTTCATATACGACACCGTATACACCTCCAGCAATTTATTTCTCAAAGGAGTCACGACATTTTTTCGATTTTTGGTTGGCTAATCACTAACTTCTCATAAAATATTTATAAAAACAACAACAAAATGGCAGCCACTTTTCTCTCGATTAAAAATATTGGTCCTTTAATAAATAATTAAGTGTCAACGACAATGAAGTGAGATTCAAATAATAAAATAAAAGTTAAATGTTTGTGATTAAGGCATATCACACTGAATATTAAGCTAAGATCATCAAAGTCTATTCTAGTCTGATGTTTAAAATGAACGAGAAACTATACTTTTGCGTTGTCCTGGCAGTTCGGGTTATATTAATTCAAACAGGCAATAAGAGGCCTTATACCCCGCCAAAGATCTATATAACAAATAGTATAACATATGACAGCGTTGCTTCATAAATTACTTACGTTTTGAATAAATGTCTTCGTTTCATTTAGTTTACTCATTATTCCTTTTATGGCATTTTCTATTCGTTCCTTTGCAACAGACCTGAAAGAAAGAGTAAACAATTACTTACTACATTGGTTTTGAATTGGTTTGTTATCACCTGAGTTCAGACACTATTCGTATTCGTGTAACTTTATTGAAACTAGTAATTTATTTGACACAGCGGTCACTGAACCGTACTTATTTAGTATAATAAAAACTATTCTGAAATTGCAGTGAGAATGTTTGGTGTTGATAAAAAATCCCTTTTCAGTCGCCTTGCTGCATACATTCGAGTCCGTGTTAATAGTCGACTTGTGAAAAAAATAAAGGTATGAAACACTGAAACCTATCACTGGTCGGCTTGTATGTTCTAGCATAACTATCGACAGGTTAAAATAGCAACTAACACGTTCTTCAAAATAATAGAGATTAAATACTGATAATTCGCATGCAGTTACAATCATTCTATCCTACTTTATTGACGACGTTAAATTCGCGCAGATTTACTTTCCTTGACGTACGCTTAGGAAAGTTTCTGCTGTGTGGAGTTTGGACATTTTTAACAATCTGCATTTTCTGGAAGAACTGTGTTAGAATATGTACATTTCTCTCAAAACAATGTAACACAGATTATACAATGAATACTTCTTTAAATTGTACTTTCAATCAGTCAACATGGTACCTGTATTTGGCGTCTGGAAAAACCTCCTCTAAGGATTCATTGACGGGTGTATACAGTTCCGACAGAACTGGGTCCGAGACTATCAATTGGTCAAACTGTTTAGGGACCCTGAACTGAAAAAAGGTTGGTTTGGTCTTTAGTCATAAATACCTAGAAATACAAAGTCTTACTCATTAATATGATGCAGACTTAAAGAAAAACAACTTTGTAAGTTCAATCTCTTAATCCAGTTGATAAATAACAAGAAAAAAAACTAACTCTTTCAAGTAAATTAATTATTATTTAGCATATTTATATACAATAGTATTATATACCATTGTATATTATCTTACGTTATAGACGAAAAGGTTTGAATTTAGCTGCTGATTTAATACTTAACTGTAACATTTGAATTAATCAGTTAGTCTTAACAAGAGAATCTTATCAGCAGACGGTTTAAGCACAACACATCTCATTCTAGTATTCGGTAAATAAAATTATCTGGTACACACAACTGAAGCATTGTTACTGGTGTGTCCCTTTGCAATAGCAATTTTAGTCAGGTTCATCATTTCGTCAAGCTGAAATAAAATACGTAAACTGTTTGTTTGTTACAATTTTTAAAACTTCGGTTTCTCTGTGTTTTGGGATTTTAGGTATATATGGTGGCCATCTTAGATCTGTTTATAACTGTCACAAATATAGACCAAGATGGCCATCGGCCCATCGCTCACGTGCAGCGATTTGGAAACTCTTAATCCACAACAGTAGAAGAGTTACAATATAATGTATAAATACTTCAAAGTATAAACAATTTTTTGAAATACAGAAGAAGCGTTTATTAAATACATTGTTCATAGACATCATTTTTAAATGCCATGTTAATTTCATACAAAGCATTTTATGTAAAAAAGTACTATTATTTTAAAAAAGTACTATTATTGTAATATATATACGTGTCTCGATATGCATTTTTGATTTTGTACTCGGTGCAAATTTACCTGTTGTGGCAAAAGCTCTAATCGTCTGGCATAATTTACAAAGTCTCCCTGTGTATCGAACGGAGTTGCGGACAAAAACAAATCGAAACCAACTGACCATCCTTCCAGAAAGTTAAAGGGATTGATAGCCCCATAGCTTAAATAAAACAAAATGGGAAACTACCGGTATAAAACTCGTTCAGTTATTATAAATCTTGTAATGATCAAAAATTGGATTGTATCTATACACAGATACTTTTTACTTTTTTGACAGGTATAGCTTAGCAATATAATTGGTGTTAACCTAATTTGGCTACATGTACTTAAATATTATTACTTTGATATCTGAAGATGTCACAGTTTGTACTTTAAACAATCCTTGTTATTCTCTATAAAATGACCACGCACTGACGTTTAATCGTCAGTGTCGACCCCCTCATGAAATCGCCTCTAAAGCAATAAAAAAATATCTTGTAACTATTTTTCTCTCTGTCGAAGTGCGAATCACATGTTTTTTTTTCGGTATATTTCTTGGGTCTACACGGCCATTAACACTTGAGATGGCCAACTTTGAACGATTGTACAAAAACTACAAATGCTTTATACTATCTTTGTGCAAAACTGAATTAAAAAGAAGCCGCAATCTTGTCTTAATCAAACGTGACAGTAGTTTTGAGCAGCGGAACTTAAATGCCTGTAACTTGTTTGCCAGTTCACAGATCTATAAAAAAATCGCTTACTCCCGCCATTTGTAGCCATCCAAGAAAACTTCCAAGATATTTTTCAGGATGTCATATGATACTTTTTTGTCATCTGATAAGCTCATCCTGTCCAACATTAACAGCCGATCCAAAAAGTCCTGTGCACCTGACTGGAATCATAAACTAGTTTGTATAACACTCCTTTGTTTGATGTGACGTCACAGCTATCACGCATGCGCGTACTGATAAAGTTTACAGAAATGTTTAATACTTTACGGCTTAATATGGTTAAGTTACTTAAAGATAATTAAAATTAGCCCTAGAACTGATACGGTTTCTCAATAGACTTGGAAAGAGATAATTTTCTAGAAACTATTTTTAACTGAGATTACTATATTTTAACTCGACATGTGTATATATGAAAAAAAGTTCAGACAATATTTTACCCTATCCATTTCAAATTTGTCATATTTGTAGGAATTGAGTTTGTCGTTGTATTTATACATTTGTATTGTAGTTGAAAACTCCGGAGAATTTTCCATTCGCCATGTCCAGAACTCGCTCATAACCTTTTCCAGCGAATCTGTAAGGAAATGGTGATATTGTAGAAATAGGTATTTCTGAGGTTAAAACCTAACAGAAATGTTACCCCCAAAAAGATAATAAATAAATAAATAAAATGTCACAATATAATTTATGCAAATTTCGTTTCTAGAAGGACTTTTATTATATTAACTTAACATGATAATTTTGACCTTTTAACATCTGAGGGTTCTTTTAAATATAACAATGATTTCAAGCGCTTAGAAGACATTTTTCCGAGATTTACCTGTTTCCCGCGCTATCCATTCATCCACGAGACGTTCAAGCACTGACAGAGGGACAGCTCCATTGCCCAGTACCACAGAATGAAAATCCCTTATGTCAAACTTCACTCCTAAAATACGTTCAGATAGAACACTTACATTTGTTTTATGAATGTTTGAACTTTGAATAAATAAATAAGTTTTTTAAATAAATAAATAAATAAATAAATAAAATATTAAATTGATTATTGAAATAAATAAATAAATTAGAAAAAAATAGAGCAATGAATGAAATTATAAATATATAGATAAGTAAATAAAGGATATGATTTTGTAAGCTATTTGAATGTGTGAGCCAAACGCCCACTTGGTTTATAATCCAAACATGTGCAAAGTTTATGATGCCATAACACATGAGATTAAAATTGATTAAATTTCTCTGTAGTTGTCTATGTAGCTTTCATAAGTCTCACACATAATCATCAAGAAAAGTGCCATGAGGAAATAACTGTAACAGAAGGTAAAAGTGACGATCGAGAAATAACATGGAGGAGCAGTGGTCGAGAGGTTACAGCGCCGGACTCCCAAACGGGAAGTTACTGGTTCAGATGCCACCAGAGGTGTGAGTCTCCAGTGACATTCCACATTCCTCACTTTTCGGCGTGAGATCTGGAATGCAGGAAACAGTCATCGACAAGGATTAAGATAAGTTGCCAGAACTTGCTTCCCAATCGATGTAAAATAAATAGGTTAAAACTTAAATTAAACTAAATGACATGGATGGTCAGATAGACTGAAGGTAAAGATAACCAAATAATATTCCGTCGCCATCTTTGGTTCCATGAAAGCGTACGTCTTAGTATAAATAAAAGTTGTACACCTTCAAACATAGGTATAAAACACCTAATTGTCACGTGTGAAGCCCTATACATACTTATACGTTATATTAACACCGTGTGATGCTTACATCACCTTCACATATTTTTTAGTCCAGACTCATTTATTTTGCATCGAATGGGAAATAAGTTCTTGCAACTTTGATAAACACCGCTCGATCACTGCTTCCTGGGTTCGAACCAGCACTTCCGCAGAAACTGTGGAATGCAGAACGTCACTGCAGACTCTCAACCTTTGTGGGACTCGAACTAGCGGTTTTTGGATCAGGTGTCCAGCGTTCTAACCACTCGACCACTACTCCTCCTCATAATCTTTTTCTGTTTGGAAAAAAAAATATTTTTTAGAAAACTGACGCTAATTGTCATGACAATTTTGAAATGAATAAAGTTTGAAAGCTATATATAGAAAAATAACTACCTAATGCATCTTTCGCTCTTTGTCTAAGCTCTCTGATCTTAAGTTCGCCGATTTTATAGGCTGTTGCCTGTCCAGGCCACGTGATGTAACGGTCAATTTCTATCTCAACTGATGGTAGAGAGAAGGATGTGTAATTAAGCATGTATGCGATAGCTCTATCACGACTCCAGCTGAAAGTCAGATGATTATCAAATTAGTAGAAACAACTGGCAATTGTGTTATAATTTTGATAAATTAAATGGTCCGCCACATCCTCATCGTCGGTGACCCCCGGTACATATTCCGCACAACTACATTATGTACCGTGGGATAATTGACCGCAGAGTATTCGTTTTCACGAATATTTATTAGCAAAGGGAAGTAACTCCTCGTCGAATGAGATTCCGCAATACACATAGATACTCTTCAGTGTGAAGAGTATGAATAATGACAAGTTACTTAAAATAGACGTATTTTCCAAGATTTAAACATGGGCGCGAAAGGCAAATTGTAACGAGTACTTTCATTGGTTGAGACTGCTCAAGGGAAATCTTTCGGAAACGAATGAAAGTAGGTAATGAATTATTCATGAGTTCGAAATTTTTACCAAGCAATTGTCCCACGGTAGATAAATAAAGTGAAACGGAATGGATCGAACGTGGGTTTCCGACGATGCCACATCCTGTGCATTCGTGAGGATTGGTCCTAATACTAGAATATTTTATGACTGGCGTTTCTTTCACAGCAGGTTACAAAAACAGATCTTATAATTCTTAAGATAACTTCAGTTACGATACCATTTAATTATTCTCTAAATGAAATATAGTTTTTTCTTCAAAACATGACGACACAAAAAACTAACGTCTTGAGTTATTCCTGTTTGAAGTAATTTTAGTCTATTTTTGGTTGTCAGTATGATTTTATAAACACATTGAAACAAAGATTTAGTTCGAAAGATTATGCATACCAGAACAAAATATTGGTATGCAAGTTTGTTTTCACGGTGATCAGAATGTATACATACTTAAAGTAGTGTAAGCCAGTGTCAACAACAAGACGACATGCCCGGAAAATCTCAAAACTGTACCTTCCCATCCTGTTAAAAGTAAAGAAGTTTATAACAAAAATGAAAAAAAAAATGTTGACGAAACTAAATCATAATCAATAAAATCATATTAATATTGATTCCGTCACAATTCTAAATAAATATATTAAGGATATGTAGCTTCTAAACAAACAAAGCAGGGATATTTAGCTTCTTTATGTAAGGCATGTGCCTAAGTTATAGCATGTCTGGCTTCTCAAAGATATACACTCATTTATAACATTTGAAATGCCTTACAACTGTATATGAGTTTTTCATTAACAGACTTAAAAGCGTTGAAATATGTTAAAACATTTTCTTTTTCCTTAAAACGTGGATAATAAAGACTGTTTTGTTAGTTTATTTTTTGGAAATATATGTAAAACTGTATTTTATGAGCTAACGACTCAAACCCACATTTCATAATCGTCCTTGTATATGTCGAGCTGGTCTTTTTCTCCAAGTGATTCTGCATACAGTCCCCAACCCTGATGAATAGATAAAGTATCAACAAATAAGCCGATTTAAGCACTTTTCCTGTTCAAAAAAAAAAAAAACTAAACAAAAAAACTTTTCTCATTTGACAATGATAGACTAAATACAGGGTGTACTTACAAATAAATTATTTAAATTATTGTTGACGAGGTTATAAGTTTACAAAAACAGTTAAATTATATAAGTTAATTACGATTGTACAGACGTATATTATCTAATGGGACTTACGACGGCATATTGTATTTCAATCTTCCTCTCCATTCATACCCTTTTTCACTACATCATACCTAAATGGTTTATCTTCTGGGGGTAATGTTCATATGTAAACGTTAATAAATACATCACGTAACTGAGCGAAAATGTCTTTTATTTTCATAAAGTGATGTATCAATAAAACTAGTTAAAATTATAACACAACTGAATAGAACAAATTTGTTGAATATCGGTTGTAACAAAATCCGCCACAAGCAATATCATCGCGAATTTATATAAACGGAAACATGGTATAGTGAAGATATTGTGATTTGGAAAGATGGTGTGGTATAGAGAAACATATGTTGACAGTACTTACTTCGCTGTACGACGTGTAACACGAAAAATGGTGTGTTAAAGAGAAAACCCGTTGAAAGGTCTTATCACAGTGTATGACGTTTAATACCGAAAATGGTATGGTACAGAGAAATAATATGTTGTCATGTCTTACCTCAGTGTACGAAGTGTAATACGGGAAATGGTATGGTATAGAGAAATACTTTGTGTAATCAATCACTTTCTGGAAAGTCGGCGTTCCTACCGAATGTTGAGCGTAAATGTCCTGAAACAACAGGCGGAAAGTTTTCTTGTAGACTGGTATCAGTCACTAGATTTCTTTGTTTATCAATAAGTAACAGTAACTCTTAAATGCTCAAAAAGAATTTGAGTTGCTCCTTCGGGCAGAAATCTAGCCAGCTGCAGAGAGTAGGAAAATATGAATTGAACATCTATCAAGAAGTGGGAAATGTTATTACTGAAATACAGTATTAATCCTCTCGTCAATAGTCCGACTACTTTACTTGTAAAAGCTCAACGAATCAAAAAAGAAAGAAAGAATAAAGAAAGAAAGAAAGAAAGAAAGAAAGAAATGAGATACAAACTTTTCAGAACTTAAACATGTACTGTTTGATAAATTTGTCTGCATTGGTTTTTAACAGTTAAATCTTAACATTACAAGAAATGAAATGTATGAACAAAAATTGAAAATAAAAGTTTAAGAAAATAGAAGATAAAATGTACGAAATAATGTTTACAGAAATAGAAAAAAAATATGAGATAAAATATACGAACTAAAATTCATGAAAATAAAAAGAATTACGAAGCAAAATTTACGGGATAAAATTTACAAAAAGAAAAAAGAAACCGACTCGAGGACAGCACGAAAATGTGTGCTGTAGTACTTTTTACGTTTTCAATGAATTGCATCTTTGTCTTATAACAGTCTTACAAAATGCTTTCAATCAACTTCTTATAAAAGAAGTATTATAAAATAAAATGTGATAAAAATAAAAAAATAATTATAATAAAGTATACCTGTAAATGGTGTCCTGGATCAGCCTCATGTAAGGTCAGTGCGACCATATTGTATGTTGGACTAAAAACAAAGAAACATCGTCTATTCTTTATTGTGTGATAAAATGTAAAAAAAAAACTGTTTTAAGTTTTTTCGGTTTAGAAAAATATATGTATGTAAAGCATGCACCATATTTGTCAAAATTACAAAGAACTTGGCTATATCTAATAATATTTGTTAATCTAACGAGATTTTCATATATATACTTTTAGCTTTTTTTACCTTTTCGTTTTATCAGGAATTTGCACTTGATTTGTTTGAGTTTGCATCACTTCAAGCATTCTTTATAACCAGTCGCCTTCCATGCAACAAATAATTGTCTTTGTCTTTACATAAAGAATACTCTCGCGATTTGTTACACCGTTCTGTTACTACTTACTTATCTTCTGGTCGCTTGACGTTAGCAAAAAATACTCCCGGCCTTGACCCATCCGGTGAACCAAAGGAATATGTCCCACCAGGGCCATCGTACGGCATTTCTTTTACGCTAAACAAAATACGAAAACTAAAAGTTGAAAGTTAACGTTGTTCAAAACCTAAGAGTCAAGCATTTAAGTAAACAATTCTCTGCTACAGAGTTTTTCAAAAGGGCATCCCCGAGTAAATACAAAAAACAAAATATTGATATTCATGTTACGTTATACCTATATTATCCGTCTTAATCATTCAGTTTTAGTCTGCATGATATGGTGGCTGATTTTGCCATTTTGTTCTGTCGTATTTACGGGTTGTCGGCGCTAAAACACGACAACAAGACAGAATGACAAATTTAGCATTTGTCGTATTGGCGCCCTCATTTGTCGTATTGGCGCCCTCATTTGTCGTATTGGCGCCCTCATTTGTCGTTCTGTCATGTTGGCGTATTGATGCGCAACCGTTTAACACAAATGCATGTTTGATCAGTCATACTGGAGCAACCATAACAGCTTGATATGCATCAAAGTTTTTAAGTGAAACATAAATAATATCATTTGTATTTCCATTAAAGATGTGTATTTAAGGTTACTGTATAGATGATAATACGTGTAAAACGGTTGCGCAGACGTGACAGTCAGCTATATTCTGACTATTGCAGCCCGTCCAGTATGACACTTCACACTTTATACGCACCCAACAAAATATTTCTGTATACTATGCAAAGCAATTTTTAATTTAATTAACCTCCTAATACTCTACTATACTTACACAACCGGACTGTCTGGTATATTCTTGAAGAAGGATGGAAGTTTTGGTTTGATGCGATCAAAAATAATCGAAGAAAAGCGTTTTATTGTTTCGTCCTGGTAAAAAAATAATATCTTATTTTACAGCTTGCAATAATTTTCAGATGATCAACTTTCAAAAACATTTTGTGGTATATCCTTTGTCTTTTTTTCTTTTCTTTTTTTTAACTAGAACGATTTTAAAAGAAAAAAAAACGAATGTCTCCCACCACAAAAACAAAAAAGTCCCATAACAGCTGCAAAATTCAGTCAATCCGAAAATCATGACAATATTCTTTACTTAGCCTGGTACATAACATTTCTATATGTATATAGTTTCATTAAAATTCAGTGAGAATGTAGAAGGAGCTGTGCTGTAGAAAAGTTAAAAATAAAAAGACTATACGGTCCCGTAACTCCTGCAAATTCAGTCAAGCGGAAACTCCTGACAATACGCACAACTACACTCGGTACTGAACATTTTTAGAAGGTTTCATTAAAATTCGATGCCAGCTGCTCTGGCAAACTTTGTGACAGACAGACAGACAGTCAGACGGATGGACGGACGAGCGGACACTGACAAAATCAGTATGTCTGACGACAACATCGCATGTGGTGGGACCCGTAATCAAATACCTCTGATGTTCGAGTGATTTTAAGGAGAGGGCATGCACGGTCATACCTCTTAATGTCTCTTATCAAAAAGAATGTCTACTTCAAAAGCAATATAAAAGTAGTCGCATTACGTTTAAAGTTTTGAATTTCAAACTGGTATTAAAAAGGTAATTTATAGCATGTACATATGCGTTATAGCGACGTGATATGTTACACAGACAGTGCAGCTTAATCCCTCAAACAAGAGCACTCAAAAGTTATGAATTGATATATAAAGTAGACTTTATTTCGTACGAAATCTTATAAATCATGATTTTTATGGGAATATATTAAATTATCAAGTGACGTCTGCGGATTTTTACCTGATATAAAACACTGTTATCCGAGTGATATTCATGCAAGAAAATATTAGAAGATTAAGGGCAAAATGTAAAAATAAACAAGGGACATCATGGCCTTACATCGCTCACCCTCGTAATTTTGCTCTTTACAGTACGGCCAATGAAATCAACAAAACTCTAGCATACTCAGATCATCTGACTTATGTTCTATAAATGGCAAACTCGTTGCCTGGACCCTGGCTCTATCATCTGACCAGATTTTATAACGTGTAAACAGCAACTAGATTAACAGCTGGTGGTGTCAACTTGACCTAATTGTCATCGTTTGATCATTTTTTTATATAAAAACGCCTAGACACTGCTATACACTAAGTATTTTAACCGTAGGCCTTACGATTTAAGAGAAGATTAAAAACCCTGTGTGAATTAGACTAGTGACCCCCAGGGAGGAGCAAGTTTTGATCCTAATGCCATGACTTGAACCCCCGCAAACAACAAATGCTATACACTACGAATCTACACTCTGGGCACTGTGGTTTCTGACAGAAAGTTTTTGTTTTTAAAAGAATTCTTTTATAAATCTATATAACAAAAAGTTACACTGGAGCAGGGCCAATTTTGATTCTGGAGTTATCGTATGGTAAGCAATGCTACACACTAACTATCAGGACTTCAAAGAAAAAGAAAAGATTTCTTTTTTTGTATATGTCACAGTGATCCCTGGGGCGGGGCCAAAAGCAAGCACAGGTACATACTTGTAATTTTAACAATCTGAGTAGAGGTCTTCTGAACAATGCTACGCAGCAAGTATATAGACTCCAGGCCGTCTGGTGTCAGAGTGGAAGATTTTGAACTTTTTGCTTCCATATTTCTAAGTAAATAACGGTGGCCCCTGTGCATAACAAACTGAGCTGAGATCTACTAGACAATGCTATACACAAAATTTAATAGCTATCAAAAAAGAATTTTTTTAACTTTTCTCAACAATCATGGTAGAACATCTCTGCTAAGTTTCATCAATTTCGACTCAGTGGTTCCAGAGTTGTTTGTTTAAAGGAAGTAGTGGACGACAGACGTCGGACGGAATGTGATCACATAAGCTCACACTCAGCTTTTGGTCCATGTGAGCTTATAAAACGAAACATAAAATACACTTACCGGTGAACCTATTATAAACCTGGGATCGTTACTTAGTTGCTCAAAGAATTCTTTTATCGTACCAGAAAATCCGAGTCGACCCATAACCTGTAACGTGACCAAAACGATTGCAAGGTATCTGAGCCTTACTAGCAAACTTTTAAAATATTATATGATTCTGGAAAATAACGATACAGCATTTAGAGTAGTGATGAGATAAGGGTGTTTATACATGTAGAGTAGTGATGAGATTATGATGTTTATACATTTAGAGTAGTGATGAGATGAGTGTGTTTATATATTTAGAGTAGTGATGAGATTAGGGTGTTTGTACATGTAAAGTTGTGATGAGATAAGGGTGTTTATATATTGAGAGTAGTGATGAGATAAGGGTGTTTATACATTTAGAGAAGTGATGAGATTAGGGTGTTTATACATTTAGAGAAGTAATGATATTAGGATATTTATACACGTAGAGTAGTGATGAGATTATGATGTTTATACATTTAGAGTAGTGATGAGATGAGTGTGTTTATATATTGAGAGTAGTGATGAGATTAGGGTGTTTGTACATGTAAAGTTGTGATGAGATAAGGGTGTTTATATATTGAGAGTAGTGATGAGATAAGGGTGTTTATACATTTACAGTAGTGATGAGATTAGTGTGTTTATACATTTAGAGTAGCAATGAGACTAGGGTGTTTGTACAGAGTAGAATGCAAGGTAAATTTAAGATTTTATTCAAAAATACATGTAGGCGGTATTTCTATGAGAACAACGCATATAATGATGTGATCAGTTGAATTTAAATGTACAATAACATAATATTGAGAGAACTGAAATACATTAGTATCAGGAGTTGTTCTCTGCATGCACAATAGTAACTATGCGTAAAATGAGCTTTGTTTTCGTTTTTATTATGGAAGTACAATAGAACGGAGCACTTTAATTCATGATTATGAAACTATCATGTCTCCTTTGTAAAACATACAAACGTTCTTGTCCTAAGAACATGCACATGTAAAGCTATAAACATTTGTTTTTGGTTTTGTTGTTATGTTGTTGTTATTGTTGTAAACATCTCCGTAGGGTTTCCCTTACCTTGGTCATTTCTCCATGAATCCTGTCCACTTCCTTCAGGCCTGTCTGATGTATTTCCTTGGGAGTTAAATCAATTGATAAATGCCATTTCAGACAGGCCTTGTAAAACTCTTCACCATCCGGCAAGGAATTGACTCCATAACTCTGTCTCGTGGCATTCTTATATTCCTGAACGGCACATACAGGGAAATTAAAATGAGGCAAGTATTATATTGTCCGAAATGTTTACTTTCTAAAAATCAATAAAATTAATCATTATTAAAACGAAATAACAAAAATTATAATATTGATAAGTAAATATATCGAAAGAAATAATGATAAATACGAATAGTTATAAAATGATGAATCTTGGTCTATTATTATCATTACTATTATTATTATTATTATTTTTATCATCATTATTATAATAATCTGAGTATTCTTGGAATAATAATAATAATCATCATCATCATCGTCGTCATCATCATCATCGCCATCACTTAATATCATTTCTTTTATCAAATATTAATATATTATTATTAGTATTATAATATTAGATTAATATTTGCATTGCAAAAACTTATGTTTCTATGTAAGTTTAAATTTAAAAAAATATGTTTTTTTCACCTCCAGTATAAATCGTTTTAACGTCGAGAAAGTGTCTCGGAAATGTTCAATCGTCAGCATAGCTGTTGCCCGTAAAGAAGTCCTGAAAAAAAAATAAAGAAAATTATTTCACATTAACTATTTACATACTACTGTGTTTTTTCATAGAACGTTATTTCAAAATGTTGGTGTTAACATTTTGTTAACATTTTGACATTCCACTCGTTTGAGTTTTTGTTGAAATAACTCTATTCTACACATTCGGTGCCAGAACTGATTTGAACCTGGGAAGTAGTTACCGAGACGGATTAATCTTAGTTAGTTTTTTATTAATATAAAGATTTTACAATCTCGCTGGTTACTTCCGCCGGAAAAATTTTCACGGTTTCCTATCTTTTTTCTGATTAAATTGTTTAAAATTTAACTTTCTGGTACAGTTTCCAAATCTAATTTGCTACTATCCAATTACAATTTCTCAGTGTTAACAACGTCGCAGTGAGATACCGTATTAATAATAACATATCAGATTTTTGTGGTTTATACGGTCTCGTATAGCCTTATCAAATTTTTGCGGTTTGTACGGTCTCGTATAGCCTTATTGAATTTTTGTGGTTTATACGGTCTCGAATTTGCGGTTTATACGGTCTCGTATAGCCTTATTAAATATTTAGGGTTTATACGGTCTCGTTTAGCCTTATTAAATATTTAGGGTTTATACGGTCTCGTTTAGCCTTATTAAATTTTTGTGGTTTTTACGGTCTCGTATAGCCTTATCAAATTTTTGCGGTTTTTACGGTCTCGTATAGCCTTATTAATTGTTGTGGTTTATACAGTCTCGTATAGCTTTATTAATTTTTTTGCGGTTTATACGGTCTCGTATAGCTTAATCAAATTGACATAACCCAGGCCGCAAATGAAAATAAGCTATCAATTAGAAATGTAGAAAATGTCGAGGCTCCTTCGGGAAAACTATTTCTCACAGTGCATATGGCTTTCGTTCAAGGTATGTACAGTTTTTTTTATATAAGAACTCAGATGTCATCAAATTTATATTTACTATTATGACATGGAATAAACTATGGATGACGTCCTTTTCTACCCACAGAATGTCGCTAAGTATTATTGACTATGTTTGTTTTTTTTTTTTTTTGAAAAGCCACATTTTTGTTTCAGTTCTCTAGGCCATACTTGTTATTTTCTGGTTAGCCTTAAGTGTTTCTTTACGTTAAAGTTTGTCCAATCTTCCTTATTAGTTTCCATTGTGGTTTAGTAAGTCCTACTTACAAAATCCCTTTCGGTGAAGTAAATCTTACGTCTAACTTGCAAATTAAGTGTTTGTGTTAGTCTTACTTGTTACTTTCCGGCAGAGTTGTGTTATCAAGAGTTTCATTGAAAGGTTTATACATCGGACATTCTACGATACTCTTCCCCACCAGCGCATCTATTTGGCTTATAGCGCCTTTCTGAAATATGGTTAAAATATCAAGTGAGCAATAGTATTTGGAATTGCCGTACAGTAAGATTAAATCTTTATATGTCATATTAGAAATGTCATACTGTACTTCATAAGAGAATTTAACATAATTGCTTTGTCGATATGGTTTAGTTAATATAATTTTATGGACGTATTTATTTCATTCTTAAGCAAAGGTGTCTCTATAAAACTGGTAAGTCACTCTGTTAACAAACCATTCATTTTTGCACGATATTTTTACATTTGATTAAGTAACTACGCAAAACACACGGTTCAAAAGCGGGATCAGATATTTTTTTATAGAAAAAATCGTTCAGAGGAACACGCCATCTTGAACAAAGTAAGAGATTAAGTCTAAAATTCAAAACTCTAAAATTACTAATAATTTTAACTCATGCTTTTATACTTACAACAGACACCCAGTGGTTTGTTGTTCTTTCTTTAATTGCTATTCGCATTCTTTTCATGTAGTTCAGAGCCTGCAGAGTTAAAGAAACAGAAGTGAACATGTCGGTAAAGGACTTTACACCGGACGAATAACACTTAAATTTATTCTCAAGAACCTCAAATTTGTTGTTGTTGTTGTTAATGTTGTTGTTGTCTTTCTTGTTGTTAATGTGGTGCAGTAAGTCTTTGTACATACTTGAAAGCTTCAAATAAATCTTAAAATGGAATTAACACAATTTGATATTCTTACGAAGACACCTGCAAACCAAAACCAAGCAGATGCTCGCATTTATTTTTTATCGTAATGTTTGCTGTTTTTCATTTTAGTGATTTTCCGTCGATTGCAAATATAGCAAAGGTAGTTATTGGGCGAAAAACAACCGATATTTGTTGAATGCATTAAATGAATGAATAAATAAATAAGTCAAAGCTATAGATAACTTCTTCCAAATTAAATGTAATTTATATTCATTGATGATATGATCTTTTATTAGCCAGAAATTTGATTTTATTCTTAAAAGGAACGAATGGACAAACTGTTATTTTTAACTGAGACTACAAGATATTGATATTCTGAACACTCAAGGAAAAACAAACCTGGTCGCCCCATCCGAAAATCCTGGTAAAATAGTTTTCAAAATCTTGGTAAGTTTTTGGGTTGGTAGGAAATGACGAAGCCGCATCCGTCCAAAGTCCTTCCAGAAAGTTAACCGGATTCATGGGTCCATAACTAGAAAACACCAAAACATTATTTGTACAAAGAGTAACTAAACAATCATTGATTCTCTTTACAGTCATAGTTCAGACAACACGTGAAAACTAAACAACTGAAACTAAATAAACTAATTTGGATAATAAAAGCAATTTGTAAACTTCGTTTTTAATCAAAGCCATGGAACAAAAATCTTTTTAAAAAAATGTAAGAACTGATTAAATGAGACGACATAGTTTCTTTAACAATTCTAAGCTTTATTTCTGTCACACTTACAGATAGACCTAACATTTGCATAGCAACATGCTGAGTAAAAGTTGCTTCCCTTATTGAAACATGTAACATTTGCATTTGCATTTCAAAGCGCCAAATAAAGATTTCAAGACGCTCATTGAAGGTTGCTTCCCTTATTGATACATGTAACATTTGCATTTCAAAGCGCCAAATAAAGATTTCAAGACGCCCATTGAAGGTTGCTTCCTTATAGATACATGTAACATGTGCATGTGAAGGTGCACCGTGCAGGTTGTTGCCCTTGTTAATTCATGTACAATTTGCATTTTAAGGCACATTGTGAAGGTTGCCTCCCTTTTAGAGATTAATACACCATTTGCACTGTGTTAAAATGTTATAACAGTAGCAATGTAAGTGAAAGTGTGTTACTTTTTCCATTTATATCCCGCTAGGTATGTCTCCAGTGTATCCTTGAGAACATCATAACTGACCTTTCTTGAAGCATTAAGTTTGCTTCTTTCGATTTTTTCGAGTTCGTTCAAAAAATTTGTCACATTTTCCTGTAGAAAAAAAACAATGAATGAACGAAAAAATATATAAAAACATCATTTTGTAGGCCAAAGACTGGACTCCAAAGATTCAAATAGCTTTTGCGATTATGTTGAAACAACAACTGATCACATGATAACACTTTCGACCTTAAAACTAGTCTGGTGAGGTATCTGACTCTGACAAATCATAGTGCAGTAGGCATGGAAACAGACTACTCAAAAACGATCAAAATTAAATGAAAAGTTTGCTACAAAATATGTTTTGTCTGAAAAAAGCAAAGGATCACAGGACTGATTAAACGTACACCTGAAGAAAACGATTGGTTCCTTGTTCAAGTTAAAAGTAAAACGATCCAATGGTGAATGATTTTATTGCATAAAATCCCTGATGTACGCATTGTGGAGGTATGAACGTACGTATAAACGCAGGCAGTGCTATATTTTCATGAAACAAAATCTCTTTACAGAAAAAAGTAACAAGAAGAAAACATACAATATTAATATTAGCTAGTAAGCAAGATCAGCAACGTTCTGCGCAATTAGAATTGATGCAATGGCATATATGTAAAAAAAAAACAAAAATCAACCTTGACTTAAAACTGTAACAAGCCAGTTGTAACTTTTGTTCAAACGAAACAAAAACACCTTGTATTCAAATTTCATTTTACAATGCGATTAAGTATTTATATTGCGCATACTAACAGATTACGTTTCATTACGGGAGTAGTGCAATTTGTGTCATTGTAAATAATGGTAAATACACAATAAAATCTTATTCAAATATTTTTAATGAGAAACACATGTTTTATGATGTAGCAAGTGAAAAGCATAATCTCTTAAGTATATGTGTATTGCCATAAAATGTTCAGCGACATTGAAATTTGTTTGTTTTGTTTGTTTGTTTTCATAATTTATGTGTTTTAAGGTAAACCTTACTGCATGGGCTTTGATACAGTGGCACAGAGGTGACATGCACAACTTTTTTTTTTCAATTGCATTGCCTTTTTTTTATCTCGTTCCTACGAGATACTAACTCGAGGGAACGACTTAGTATCTCGTGGGAACGAGTTTCTATGTCGTGGGAACGAGATAAAAAAGAGCAGTGCAATTTGAATAAAAGTATTGAATTTGAAAAAAAGAGTAGCGCATTAAAAAATAGAATCGTGTTATAAAAAAAAACAGTGCATGTTAGTTATGTCGAGGGAACGACTTACTAACTCGTGGGAACGAGTTAGCTATGTCGTGGGAACGACTTAATATCTCGTTCCCACGAGATACTAAGTCGTTCCCTCGAGTTAGTATCTCGTGGGTACAAGATATAAAAAAAGAAAAGTACAATTTAAAAAGAATGTATTGCTTTGAAAAAAAAGTGTAGCACAATATATTGCTTTCTCGTTCCCACGACATAGCTAACTCGTTCCCATGAGTTAGTAAGTCGTTCCCACGACATAGCTAACTCGTTCCCACGAGTTAGTTAGTCGTTCCCTCGACATAGCTTACATTCGCTGTTCTTTTTTTTTACAACACGATTCTTTTTTTTTACTACGTAACTCTTTTTTCCAAATGCGATTCTTTTTCCAGATTTGCACTTCTCTTTTTTTATTCTCGTTCCCACGAGTTATTAAGTCGTGGGAACGAGATACTAAGTCGTTCCCTCGAGTTAGTATCTCGTGGGAACGAGATAAAAACAAGAGAAGTGCAATTTAAAAAAAAAAAGTTGTGCATGTTACCTCTGTGCCACCGTACTTTGATACCAAGAAGCACCGACAGAAAAAACACAAGAGGAAAGTATTGCTAGAATTGTATCTTACAGCAATATATTCAACAAAATATTGCAACCCTTACATCTTTTATTGAGATGTTTGTCGTATAATACGCGCTTACGTCAGGAGAGCCCTGAACCTGCTGTGTTACACTGAAACAGGAAGTGTTGTATATATGTTTTAATTGAAACGTTTTAACATAAAGCAAACACATTTCGCCACTAATCACTGGCCATTTCTAAGAAGGTCCGCGCATGCACATTATTCATGATGCCATTATTCAAAAGTAAAGAAGCTATTTATTGGTATGAGTAGCAGATCAGTAGCCCGTAGGTAACGCACAACAACTGTTATTCAAGAGTTGCGAGTTCGATCCCCTTCTAATCCACTAACGTAACAAATAATCTTTCTGATGTTACTTTAAACCGAGATTATATGTATCGGTGAAATACACTGAGTGTTTAGAAGAACCAAAAAGTGTCTTCGGAACGTGGTTGTGTTCATTCCATTGCCCCCTCAAACCAAACCCTTTTTGCGTTGTGGGGATGAGGGCGGGTGTCGATGATATAGGGAAGCGTACCGACAATGACCTAACTCACCAACTCAAATACAGATTACGGGTCAGAAAATGAGCCCTGACATTTTTTGTGCTGTGATTCATTATCATACGACAGTCTTTATCTTTTTGACATACATTTTGCACATATGCCAACAACTGATAAACCCGACAAGTCTTTTTAACAAAGCGCTCTGACTTACGTGGATGAAATGTAAGTTTGCGCTAATTTAGCATGAATTTTTCATCTCAAAAGTTTAGGAAATTTAATAGATGAAACATAAAATGATTTATGAAAGCTTCTCGATTATTTCTCTGTTGTTTTGTTTAAATATTAATTTCAAACTTTGTATGTCTACCAACACGGTCAACGAAATTTTCTTAAATTATCTGAAAAAACAAACAACAAAAAAAATTTAAAAAAAAAATAAAAGATAAGTAACTTTGCGATACTGCCTGTGAGTAGTTTAATTTACTTGCAAACGCAAACTTGACACATCTTGTAGATATAAATGCCTCTTTAGTATCTACCTAAATCATATGTCACGAACTTTTTCAGGAGAGAAAAAATGTAACCCGTACAAAATGTTCGTGAAGTTGGCGGCCTGGCGGTCTACAAAACTGTCTGAAAGACAAGCGTATATTGAAAAGTGATCTGCTTTTTATCACCTAGGTTAGTGGAATGTAAAGGATATTTTCATCACTATGAACAATAAATTAGATTTTAAACGTTACACAACAGCCATGAAACGTTTTTCGTTGTCGCTTAATTTTCGCTTGAATCAGTGTAAATTAGTGAACATTAATGCTCGCAAAACACTGCGGTAAATTTAAATGGCGGCTTCGGTTGTTTTAGATACGCAAAATGTCGATTTCCTGAAAAGATATTTTACCTTCCGTTTTTCGAGGACATCTGTTGTATATTGTTCCACCCTGGAGTCGAACTTATGCACATCAATGGTAGTGGCAAACTCAGGTGCATCTTCAAGTCTCCAGTGCCAGTACCTGTCAATCAAAGCCTCGAAGCTTCCCGTTGGGTCGCCATACACATGAACTAAAATAAAGGGGTGGGGGATCATCATTTCCATCAACATCATCCTTTACAACAACGTCAGCGTTCAAACAAAGTAGTGCAAACTATACTAGGAAGTCCTGAGATATGAAAAATTGTATGCAAAGAGCTACAAAATATATTTTTTTCAAGACAAAAATAGCCTCGACTAAAAGCTCTTCATTGCCAGAAACAATATCGCAAAAAGTATGACAATACAAGAAAAAAAAATTCTAGTACTACGAAGCTTAATTATTACTAAAGATTTTTGATGGATTAAATTCTGCAACTGTTTTCTCTTAGAATTAATTGATTAAAGTACTTTATAGCTTCGTTGATTAACGATTAATGATTTAATGTTCCACCTCCTTTTTTCAACTATTTGTGAGAAAATATAAGAGGTGGGGAGAAAAGCATACCTAACGAAATACCTGACGTCGCAATTAGGAAAACCAACATGAAATCCATTTGCAAGCCTGTCTCTACACCTGTTACTGTGGGAAGAACACAAAAGTTAATGAGTTTTCAAGAAAATCTATTGAATACTTGAGAAAATGTTATTCCTTATTTTTATTCTAGGTTCTTGTAGGAGTATGTAGGTCTAATTTCATACTTTCACCCAAGTGGCGGTTAACTGGGATAAAGTCAGTTTGATTTTGTATATATGTTTTTTTTTAATTAAAAAAGCTCAAAAGCTCCCCCCCCCCCTGTATTTCTGACAATAACTGCTCAAATGGCTGGTCAATGATTTTGTATCGGTGATATCCAAAAGAACCCTCGGAAGCTCTTATTCCAAAATCACGACGTCTCATTTACAATGTAAATTACATTTGTTTTTATTAAAACTTGTCTTTAACAGGAATAATTCACAATAGTTTTCACATTACCTTGTATCTTACAATGTTTTTTGCTACGGACTACCTAATCAAATGTTATAATGTATTTTATACTGAGCATCTGTCTCAATGACGTCACGTAATTTTGTAATCAAACGTCACAACTTCTCGATATCTTCGTCTGAATTCCGGAAGTGCAAAATGATTAGTGAAAAATTCCGACCAAACTACTTGTACAATGAAGAGAAATATTCTTACTATTTGCTTACCTTTCTTCTGTCGAACAAAACTCTTGACTAGTTCTGCCAAATAGCCCTCAGTCAGAAAACCCCGCTAGCTAAAACAACTCTGTTTTAAATTGTTTTGCTCTAAAACAGAACCGCAGAAAAACAGTTTTCTGTTGCATAAAAATCGCACTCGCCACAACCGACCAAGCTCTTCCAGTTACACGCAAATATCCCAAATCTTAATTTACAAAATTTAGAACAGGCATACTTACAAACTGAGATAAAAGTTAAGCAAGGATATACAAACACTTCACATGCCTTTAACTCCAAAGAAATGAATAAGTAAGATATATTGTATCTTCAAAGAAGTTAAAGTGTTAAATCTCGTATCACATAGGTATAGCGTTGTCTTGTTAGCATATACATATTATGTAAATTCGTTTTGAACGAATGGTACTGAGCACGAAATATGAGAACTGTAACACGCATATCCGTTCTTATCCCGTTTCAAAATAAGGAATATGAACTTCTAAGTAACCTGAAAACGTAACTAAGGTCAATTCTCCCGTGAAGTACTTTTTGTATGTGTATGTATGTGCGCGCGCGTTCGTTGGTGCGTGTGTTGCGTTTTGTGTGTTGGGGCGGGTGATGGGGTAGGGGTCAGTGCCAGCATAAAACATTGTCTCAAAAACTTTTATGAATGACACGTAGGGTCAAGGTCACTGTACGATTGATCCTAAGAGTTCGTAGTGCTGAAGTTTCTGTTGTTTGTAGATATCAACTGACTGTTTGCTTTTTCGGCTTTGTTCTTGTTATTTTATTCAATATCGAAAGTGTTGAATTAGCTGTTGTCATTTTTTACATTTTAAAGAATTGTTTTCTTTTAGGCACTGTTAAAAATTTCGATCGTGAAACTTCGAGCTGGTACAAGTAATGTATAGCTTCTTCTGCCTTTTCTTTCGAGTTTGAGTCTTAACAGGAAGAGATGTCTCCAAAGCAACAACAATAAACTGGAACAGCATGTAAAGCGATTGAACATAAACGACTTAAGATAAACGACACTGACTAAAGAAATTTTAAAGATCCTCGTAAAATTTCATTTAAATTGAAATATACCACTTGATGGTATACGCCCTCGATCAATTTTATGTATATACACACGGTGCATTTTGTAAGGACATGCCGCAATTTTCTTTTCAAACTCACTTAAACATTTGCGTTGTAATTATGTACATGCAGTTACTATTGTAATATTCACCATAAAAATTTTGACACGGTAATAGCTGTAGGCTATCCCTCCTCGGACATGTCGAACTGAAGACGTTTATAGCTAGAAAAAAATCCCTTAGGTTAAACATCTATCCAGACTTGTGCCTTTGATAATTTTAATCTCTTTTTTTTTAGATTAAAATGAAAAGTGCTGCTTCCATGTCAATACTTCTATATATAATTTTTTTAAAAAGGAGATACATTATTAAATTAACACTTGTTGGTTGGCATTCTCAGATCATGGTTCATTCACTGATCATGGCTCACATTTTTTATGTAGATTCCTGTCCATTCATATATATGCATTTAATATGGATCCACTTTCACAAACATTTGTCTTATTACATGCATTACATGTCACCATTGTTTCCTACATGCAAAATATTTGTATATACATGCGCATCACATAAGCATTTATGTTTACAAATGCATTTCTTTGAATCACAAATATATCATGGAAACACCTGTTTGCTTGATTATTGGTACAGGGTTCTAAGGGATTTCATTTTCTTCAATACTTAGCGAATTTCAAATTAATGCACATAGATATTCTGGTTATTATCTACACTCAACAAAAAAAAGAAACCTGACACTTTTAGTTTTTAAATATTTTGCACATCTGCAAATTTATCCAAACTGTGTATATTGCACAAACATGTACTATCGACACACTTTACACGTGCATCGTTTCGTCGTCATGTTATCAGTCAAATGCAGGTAGACGTTAAATTTCCGTTTTTGCACGTGGAGCTCGTATACGCGGAACGGTAACTGGTAGACAGTGTTACAAAGCACTAGACATGTCATCGGTGATCACACAGTGAAATTCACATCTAAAGTTGACAAGTTTTACAATGTCACGGTTGTCAGAAGCCGAGAGAACTAGGGCTATTTGAATGCCCCAGGGCGGTGCTTCCGTTGTCAACGTTAGCAGACCCTTTAACTGCAGTCGCAACACAATTCATGAGCTTGTTAGACGTTTTATGCAAACAGGTGGTGTGTCCGATCATCCCAGGTCAGAAGAAAAATGAGGACATTTAGAACACAATAATGATCGCCAACGATGCATTTTGCTAACCAAATATAAATTTGTTAAACACACGGTATATGGGAAAAAATGACTTCTCGGGAAGAATGAATTAAACAGGAAATTTATTTTGAGCATGCAGTATTTTTTATTTCCACTTTTAGGTTATAAAAAACCTGGAGAGGTGGATAAAAGGTACATAATATCCTTCTATGACCGCCTCTTCCCGTGCTTACCCGAGTGTATACTCAAGCCTCTAAGATGTGGCTATACTTTCAAATCAGAGGACGACAAGGTAAGCAGTATACAGTAATATAGATTCTATTTAGGTTCTATCAAAAGCACGTTTTAAAAGCTTCTCCGAAGTCAACATAAATTGATGCTTTACACACAAATTTGCATTTTGATCCAAATAATTTCTCAACATTGCTGTACAAAAAAGTATGCTGAAGTTAAATTGGGACTTCCGTTCAGGGGAGAGGAAGTCTATAATAATGTTAATAAAAAAAGCCTATACGAGTATACTAAGAGCGTTCCATTTAGTCAGGGTGTATTTTTCATTTTTATCATCAACTAAATTATGAGCCGTTGTATAATGGCGTCGAACATTGCTTACATCATGACATTTCTTACGTAATGCTTACATGTCGACAAGTCTGCAGTTAACCGATTTATGTACCTTAAAAGAAAAGAAGATTTGAAAGGTCGCTTTTTCAGCTGGAAAACAAACCAGAAGAGAAAATCGTAGCTGAGTTATACAACATTGAGGCGAAAGTGCCTCTGACAGAAGGTATAAATAGCACGAAGCCACCAGATAATGATGTAACCCAAATTGTCAATGGTACGGCTGTCTGTGGCGAAGATTACATTGATACAAACATATCGGAAGTTCTCGTGAAAGAAGGTAAAGATGACGTCACAATGTATGTGGATGACGTAACATTCCGGAAGATACCAGTAAAAGATATTGAAATGGAAATTCTTTAAGGACAGAGTTCAGAATTATTATTTTGGAGAAAGCAGATGATAAATCAAGTTCCTTAAAATAAAAACAAAGAGCGCAGATTGTATGATAACATAGAGAAAAAAATAGGTCACCATGGTAATGAATTATACAAATATTGTAAAACGTTCCGTAAAAATTGTTGTGTGTCAGACTCACTGTTGCCTTAAAAATTGTAGCTATGTATGGAAATTTTAAATGAATTTGTTATAATCTTCAGTAACTTACGTGATAGCTTCCTTTTTTCGTTTTGCAAGCCAAATGTGCAGCGCACTAATAAAAATAGAGTTCGCTGGTTGCTGTTGAACATTATTATCACGATGGCTGTTTTTCTTGCATCGGTACGCGCACTTCTGTTCAGTTAAATAAACTCTGCAATGTTCGCTGTTCAGTTAAAATAAAGGACTTAACTAGTCCAGAAAATTAACAGGGTCATATGTAAATATTAGAAAATAAATGTGTGTGAAATTTGCTTGCAAAATCTTTATTCTTCATTTTTTATACTCTTTTATAAGAGTATTATATTTTTATATTATAGCTTTATACTCTATATATAAATGATTTAGCCAGTTCAAAAACTGAATAAAATAATTGTTCAGAATATAGAACTATTTCTTATCAATTTTGTCGAACAGTATCTGACCGGTTCAGTACACACATAGAACATAAACAAGCTGTTATCTGAAGCTCAAATTGATACAAATTTAAATCTTTTCAATTTTATTGTCAAGATATATATATCTAGCGGTAAAACTCCAAAATTAACATTTTCTGCGTGACAGGTTTTATAACGGCTATATAAAATGTACATGTATCAGAAACGTGGTGTCATTCAGTAACAAACATATGAAGTAAAAAAAAAAAGATAGCCAACATTCAAAACGTTAGTATTTGATAACAAATTACTTTCATATACAAAACACGAACAACAACAAAGTGCATTATACAAAATATAATATTAGGAATCACATGACAGCGGTGAAAACAGCTTAAAAAAGCAATGGAGTTTTCTAAAAAGGCTCTGAAGAAAAAAAAACTTGCAATATTTTGAAACTTCGATTAGACTTAGAGGTTGAAACCTTCTAGAACAATGTAAAACCAGCTTTGTACACCAAGGGATAGCAACACAAAACCGAAATTTGCTAAAGAGATCCCTGCCCCACTTGTCTCCTTGCTGGTAATGCCTGGTTTATGGCTTTGTTGGACGGAATTTATCCAGTCGTCCACCATATTTTCTAAAACATCCAATGGCATTGCACCATTCTTTAAGACTGTGTAATGGAAGTCAGCAAGGTTGAATTCGCTACCTGGAATGAAAATTCAGGAATGAAAAAGATAACTACGTATAGTTACCTCCCCTGCCGTACCTAATTTTCAGATGAATAATTAATTCTTTCAGCATTTAAACCTTTCTACGCATTATCAAAATGGCCAAACAACAATAGCAATCGTACAATCTGATTTAAGAATAAAGAAAATGTTGTATCTCTTTTTGAGATATTATTGGCTTAGGCGTAAAATATGAGATATCGAACAAATATTAAATAATAAATATCCGTTACCAAGAGCTGATGCGGCCTTCTGTCGGAGCTCTTTTATCTTCAGTTCCCCTATTTTGTACCCACAGGCTTGACCAGGCCATGTGGAATATCGGTCGATTTCAATAGCTGCCGAGTCTGGCGTCTCAGCGGTGTAGTTAAGCATGTAATCGATTGCTCTTTGCCTTGTCCAACTGAAACATAAAAATTTCATTCTCAGAGGTGTATTATAATGATTATTTTGTACTATAGTTATTATAACAAAGACATTTTGCCACATTAAATTTTCATATTTCTACAAAAGGACTGGAGTTTTAATATAACAAAAAAGGCATGGAGTAAGTAAAAAGACAAAATAATAATGAGGATAAAAACATGCCAATGTCATAGATGGATTTACAGTACTAAAGGTTGCTAATAATTTTGACAGAGGGTGTAGAAATTTCGCACAAACCCATATTTTATGTGTATTTTTCAAAAACTCCAAATCTTACTCCTCCACTAACAAAACTAGATTGTCTTTCTGATGACTAATGGTAATATGCATTAGGCAGGCATGAGAGAATCTCTTGAACTGGATTCATTCTGTATCTTGATTTATCCCCAATAACGGCGGACGGACGTATGGGCTCGGAAAGAAACTTACTTGTAATAGTGGATCCCGGAATCGATAACAAGCCTAGTTGCCCGTAACATCTCATCACTATAACGACCAAGCCTGCAACATATAACACAGTTCTTTTATTATTATTTTTATTTTTGAAAGTGCTAAACACTATTATAAGCTTTAAAAACATTTCTTTGGTGACATGTCATTTTATTCTACAAATGCCCTGATTTGTTAGTGAATGTTAAAGAGAATATTTCACTTAAGTTTGAATGATCTGTCATTTACATTTCATTTTTGGATTGCTATTTTGATTACGCACTGAAACGTAAGATTTAATAAAATCCTTTTTTCCCAATAAATTTAGAATTTCTTTCAAAGTCTGTCAATAGTTTACAATGCCATTAATCGAACGATTTAACTTCTTACCAACAATGCAAGATATATTTTCAAAAGAAAACAAAAGACTTACATTTCATAATCGTTGTGGTAGATCCCCATTTCCTCACCAAGATACTCCGCATACAAGGCCCACCCCTATAACGATTTAAAGAATTCACTACTAAAGCCCGTTTTGTGATGGATATGAAATGCTAGTCAGAATTAGTCATGCATTTTTCAATGTGCTGATACATTATAAAACATTCCAAAAAAGTTTTTTTTTTAAAGTAACCATAATAGGTGAAACGAAAGACGCTTTCGGACAATTACATTTTTACTTTTTAATGATATTTGAGACATTTGACAACTGTTTTTTAACAATGCCTTTGCAAACTCGTTGGCTTGTTGTACTTTAAGTCAATTTGAATATAATAAGGCAAAATGTAAGTATTTGTCTAGTAAAATTGTTTACCTCGGCGAAAGCGTTGTAGAAAGGGAAGAAATAAGGGGCACTGTAAGCGACCCACTCAAAATGCTTCCTGAATTCTGGAACGTCGGCTAGTATACCAAAACTTTCCTGAGAAGCAATAAGTTGGAACAAAATTAGAAATGCATGAACATAAACAAACACTATACAATATGATTTCTAAGTCATTGCAAGGGGTGAATGTTAGAGGAGGATTTCAAAGTATTATAATAATAACAGTGATAGTCTGTCCAAGCGTTTCCTTTCTTATGATATTCAGTGCTTTTGGAACACAGCAAAGGAACAGTCTGCAATACTGGAACACTCAGCACATGCACACAAGCAGGAATACAATGTCAGCCATTTCGATATCTTTGATTACTAACATACACAAGTTTTACTTTCACGAATGTATGAATCAAAATTCTATAACGACAATTAGATTCAAAAGTAACAGTGCATACATATACATATGCTTATAAGTTATTTAAATAAATTGGAACCAAAAGATGCGAAGGCGGACAGAAGAATGTAAAAGAAAGTTGATCGAAAAAAGCCGTTTTGCCAGGGTTCCGAAATCAACAATACATACAGCTAAATGATGTCCTGGTATAGCTTCGTGGAGACTGAGTGAAACCATCTTGTATGTAGGACTAACAGTAAAAGAAAGTAAATGATAGTTTAATTCAGATTTTTCATTTGCAAAATAAAGTTTTTGATATTTTTGCCAAATGCTAAAAAAAGAAAATTTAATGTTATTATTTTATATCTTAACCTGCCTATTATCTTTTCATGTTATATGATGAATCCACGATTATGGTATGGGGCTTTAAGAACAATTTTGCATCACAGCGGCAAATAAACATAGTTAAACATGCATAAAATAAAATTGTATACTATTTCAGTAAAACTGACAAAGCCAGTAATGTTCTACATTTATTGAATTTCAAAAATGCAAGTCTATTTCTTGAACATCTATGTTTATTTTTTTCCGTGATAGCTTTTGCATCAAACGGCCAAATCTTAAACAGATGAGGACAACATTGAATACATACTTGTATTCAGGTTTATACACATTTGCATAGAATATTCCGGGCCTGGACCCGTCAGCTGTGCCTGTCCAGTACTCTCCACCCACGCTGTCTGGCCCTGATGCACGAACCCTATAAATATACTTTGAATTAAAAAGTAAGAAAAACGTAATACAGCAGACGACATTCAAACCTTTGGGGTCAGAGGCGGCTTTAGTAAGCAGAAAAAAATAAAAATATCAAAATATTTTTCTTTGTAACATAAGACTATTCATTCAATGCATGTATACATAACGAGTTATTTCAATTTTGGACGATTTTATTGTACGACAAGTTTGTTTAAGCAGCTGTTTCTGATATGTAGCTGCAGTCCTTCACAACAATCAGTAAAACACATGTAGTAACAATAGGTACTTATATTTAACCAGGGTTGTTGTTGTTTTATTCCGTCGTATACTTACTCCAATGGTAAGTCTGGTGCATGACTAATATACTTAGAGATCTCTGGCTGGATTCTGCCATAAATAATACTTTTAAATCTTTCTAATGTTTCCTCCTGAAAATAAAATAAAAAATAATATTTCCACATGTCCGATTTTATCGGAACTTGTGCTATATATGCCTTTGCATAATTCATGTATATATAAAAACAACACGTGACCATTATTTGCCGTCTGAGTTATTTATCACTTCTATGGAAACAAACATCTGCAGGCCGCTGATTCTGATTGATTGGATAACAGTACATCATTTTGTTCCTCGTGATTAAATTCCTAATAAAAACAAATTGATTAGTGAGTGTTCTGTCTTAAAATCTGCATCAGAATATGCAAATAGATATTTAAATCAGGAGTTTGGCAAGTGAACTGAAACTAAAATCATTTACAAGTCATGAAATTTTTATATAACTTATATGGTCACTTTTAATGTTACATTATAAAATAACATATAAAAAAAACCATAAGTCTTAAGGGCATACTTACTGGTGTTTTAACTAAAAATCTTTCGTCGCTAGTAAGGTTTTGATACATTTGACTAATTGTTGTTGCTTTAGGAAATCCGATATTGTCCATCCTCTAAAAGACATATTAAAATTAATCCATCTCTTAAACATTGTATTTTGACCACATCATTAAGACAACACTAGAATTTCCTATTCGAACTGTAATACATGCAAATTACTCTGATCAAGTTCGATGGAAAATCTATAAATATATTCTCTTTTAGTGTTTTAGTACACACCCATCTACTTCGGACAATCTGACGTGTATGTGTCAAATAATAAGTAATGTGATATCTTCAAACTGGCTAATTGATATGCTTAATTATTGAAATGCACGTATTTCATTTCAATTGTCCAGTGGACTTTGTAATGTTAGGCTTCGCGTGCATTGGTTTTTATTTAAGAAAAAGACAAATACTAAAATAGACGCTTAAGTTATTTTTCAAAACAAGACTTTCTTTTGTTGAAGATAGTTTCTATTTTTTACCAATCTGTAAAGAAAGACTATTTTCTTATAATATAATATAATATATATATATATATATATATATATATATATATATATATATATGTGTTGTAACAAATTTGTTTAATGATTGTACAAAAAAATAGCATTATTGTCTCAAGTACCTTCAGCGCTTTGATTTTTAAGAAATAATAGCAATAACTTCTACCTGTCGTATAAGTTTTTCTATTCTGCTGACCTCATCCAGTCCTTTGTTGTGAACTTGTTCTGGTGTTATATTCGTAGATGTGTGAAATACAAGACATGCTTTATATAAGTCTTTA
Source organism: Cyclina sinensis (assembly GCA_012932295.1). Classification (NCBI taxonomy): domain Eukaryota; kingdom Metazoa; phylum Mollusca; class Bivalvia; order Venerida; family Veneridae; genus Cyclina; species Cyclina sinensis. Next base: position 33,369,872 of record JAAONU010000007.1, on the reverse strand, counting down.
CCATTGGGTAGAGTTCCTACTCCAAAACCTGGTCTGGTTGCAGGCAAATAGATCTGGAATCAAAATGTGAAACTCGAGGTAAGGTAAGATAAGAAACTTTATTTTCCATAGTAAGTCACTCGAAACATATAGACCAAATGACGAGGCAAATTAATTATACAGGTTGCTCAAAAAGAACTGATCAAATAAATGGGGTTTCAGTCATATGGAATAGTAGTTAGTCTCTAGAATTGTATAATTGTATTTATAACACCACAGATGAATTTGTTGACCTTTCAATATGGAACACGACACCGTATACACCTTGAGCGATTAATTTCTCAAAGGAGACACGACTTTTTTCGATTTTTGGTTGGCTAATCACTAATTTCTCGTAAAATATTTATAAAAACAACAACAAAATGGCAGCCATTTTTCTCTCGATTAAAAATATTGGTTCCTTATTTCATAATTATCTGTCAAGTGTAAAATAAAAGGTAAATGTTTGTGATTAAGGCATATCACACTGAATATTAAGCTAAGATCATCAAAGTCTATTCTAGTCTGATGTTTAAAATGAACGAGAAACTATACTTTTGCGTTGTCCTGGCAGTTCGGGTTATATTAATTCAAACAGGCAATACGAGGCCTTATACCCCGCCAAAGATCTATATAACAAATAGTATAACATATGACAGCGTTGCTTCATAAATTACTTACGCTCTGAATAAATGTCTTCGTTTCATTTAGTTTACTTATTATTCCTTTTATGGCATTTTCTATTCGTTCCTTTGCAACAGACCTGAAAGAAAGAGTAAACAATTACTTACTACATTGGTTTTGAATTGGTTTGTTATCACCTGAGTTCAGACACTATTCTTATTCGTGTAACTTTATTGAAACTTGTAATTTATTTGACACAGCGGTCACTGAACCGTACTTATTAGTATAATAAAAACTATTCTGAAATTGCAGTGAGAGTGTTTGGTGTCAATAAAAAATTCCCTTTTCAGTTCATGCCTTGCTGCATACATTCGAGTCCGTGTTAATAGTCGACTTGTGAAAAAAACAAAGGTATGAAACACTGAAACCTATCACTGGTCGGCTTGTATGTTCTAGCATAACTATTGACAGGTTAAAATAGCAACTAACACGTTCTTCAAAATAATAGAGATTAAATACTTGATAATTCGCAAGCATTTACAATCATTCCATCCTACTTTATTGACGACGTTAAATTCGCGCAGATTTACTTTCCTTGACGTACGCTTAGGAAAGTTTTTGCTGTGTGGAGTTTGGACATTTTTAACAATCTGCATTTTCTGGAAGAACTGTGTCAGAATATGTACATTTCTCTCAAAAGAATGTAACACAGATTATACAATGAATACTTCTTTAAATTGTACTTTCAATCAGTCAACATGGTACCTGTATTTGGCGTTTGGAAAAACCTCCTCTAAGGATTCATTGACGGGTGTATACAGTTCCGACAGAACTGGGTCCGAGACTATCAACTGGTCAAACTGTTTAGGGACCCTGGACTGAAAAAAGGTTGGTTTGGTCTTTAGTCATAAATACCTTGAAATACAAAGTCTTAATCATTAATATGATGCAGACTTAAAGAAAAACAACTTTGTAAGTTCAATCTCTTAATCCAGTTGATAAATAACAAGAAAAAACTAACCCTTTCAAGTAAATTTACTATTATCTAGCATATTTATATACAATAGTATTATATACCATTGTATATTATCTTACGGTATAGACGAAAAGGTTTGAATTTAGCTGCTGATTTAATACTTAACTGTAAACTTTTAATTAATCAGTTAGTCTTAACAAGAGAATCTTATCAGCAGACGGTTTAAGCACAACACATCTCATTCTAGTATTCGGTAAATAAAATTATCTGGTACACACAACTGAAGCATTGTTACTGGTGTGTCCCTTTGCAATAGCCATTTTAGTCAGGTTCATCATTTCGTCAAGCTGAAACAAAATACGTAAACTGTTTGTTTGTTACAATTTTTAAAACTTCGGTTTCTCTGTGTTTTGGGGATTCTAGGTACATATGGTGGCCATCTTAGATCTGTTTATAACTGTCACCAATATAGACCAAGATGGCCATCGGCCCATCGCTCACGTGCAGCGATTTGGAAACTCTTAATCCACAACTGTAGAAGAGTTAAAATATAATGTATAAATACTTCAAATGTATAAACCATGTTTTGAAATACAGAAGAAGCGTTTATTAAATACATTGTTCATATACATCATTTTTAAATGCCATGTTAATTTCATACAAAGCATTTTATGTAAAAAAGTACTATTATTTTAAAAAAGTACTATTATTGTAATATACATACGTGTCTCGATATGCATTTTTGATTTTGTACTCGGTGCAAATTTACCTGTTGTGGCAAAAGCTCTAATCGTCTGGCATAATTTACAAAGTCTCCCTGTGTATCGAACGGAGTTGCGGACAAAAACAAATCGAAACCAACGGACCATCCTTCCAGAAAGTTAAAGGGATTGATAGCCCCATAGCTAAAATAAAACAAAATGGGAAACTACCGGTATAAAACTCGTTCAGTTGTTATAAATCTTGTAATGATCAAAAATTGGATTGTATCTATATACAGATACTTTTTACTTTTTTGACAGGTATAACTTAGCAATATAATTGGTGTTAACCTAATTTGGCTACATGTATTTAAATATTATTACTTTGATATCTGAAGCTGTCACAGTTTGTACTTTAAACAATCCTTGTTATTCTCTATAAAATGACCACGCACTGACGTTTTATCGTCAGTGTCGACCCCTCATGAAGTCGCCTCTAAAGAATAAAAAAAATATCTTGTAACTATTTTTCTTTCTGTCGAAGGGCGAATCACATGTTTTTTTCGGTATATTTCTTGGGTCTACACGGCCACTAACACTTGAGATGGCAAACTTTGAACGATTGTACAAAAACTTGAAATGCTTTATACTATCTTTGTGCAAAACTGAATTAAAAAGAAGCCGCAATATTGTCTTAATCAAACGTGACAGTAGTTTTAAGCAGCGGAACTAAAATGCCTGTAACTTGTTTGCCAGTTGACAGATCTATAAAACAATCGCTTACTCCCGCCATTTGTAGCCATCCAAGAAAACTTCCAAGATATCTTTCAGGATGTCATATGATACTTTTTTGTCATCTGATAAGCTCATCCTGTCCAACATTAACAGCCGATCCAAAAAGTCCTGTGCACCTGACTGGAATCATAAACTAGTTTGTATAACACTCCTTTGTTTGATGTGACGTCACAGCTATCACGCATGCGCGTACTGATAAAGTTTACAGAAATGTTTAATACTTTACGGCTTTATATAGTTTAGTTACTTACAGATAATTAAAATTAGCCCTATAACTGATACGGTTTCTCAATAGACTTGGAAAGAGATAATTTTCTAGAAACTATTTTTAACTGAGATCATGGAGATTACTATATTTTAACTCGACAGGTGTATATATGTAAAAAAGTTCAGACAATATTTTACCCTATCAATTTCAAATTTGTCATATTTGTAGGAATTGAGTTTGTCGTTGTATTTATACATTTGTATTGTAGTTGAAAACTCCGGAGAATTTTCCATTCGCCATGTCCAGAACTCGCTCATAACCTTTTCCAGCGAATCTGTATGGAAATGGTGATATTGTAGAAATAGGTATTTCTGAGGTTAAAACCTAACAGAAATGTTACCCCCAAAAAAGATAATTAATAAATTAATAAATAAATAAATAAAATGTCACAATATAATTAATGCAAATTTTCGTTTCTAGAAGGACTTTTATTATATTAACTTAACATGATAATTTTGACCTTTTAACATCTGAGGGTTCTTTTAAATATAACAATGATTTCAAGCGCTTAGAAGACATTTTTTCAGAGATTTACCTGTTTCCCGCGCTATCCATTCATCCACGAGACGTTCAAGCACTGACAGAGGGACAGCTCCATTGCCCAGTACCACAGAATGAAAATCCCTTATGTCAAACTTCACTCCTAAAATACGTTCAGATAGAACACTTACATTTGTTTTATGAATGTTTGAACTTTGAATAAATAAATAAGTTTTTTAGATAAATAAATAAAATATTAAATTGATTATTGAAATAAATAAATAAATAAATAAGAAAAAATAGATCAATGAATGAAATTATAAATATATAGATAAGTAAATAAAGGGTATGATTGTGTAAGTTATTTGAATGTGTGAGCCAAACGCCCACTTGGTTTAAAATCCAAACATGTGCAAAGGTTATGATGCCATAGAACATGAGATTAACATTGATTAAATTTCTCTGTAGTTGTCTATGTAGCTTTCATAAGTCTCACACATATTCATCAAGAAAAGTGCCATGAGGAAATAACCAGAACAGAAGGTAAAAGTGACGTAAAAGTGACGATCGAGAAATAACGGAGGAGCAGTGGTCGAGGGGTTACAGCGCCGGACTCCCAAACTGGAAGTTACTGGTTCAGATCCCTCCAGGGGTGTGAGTCTCCAGTGACATTCCACATTCCTCACTTTTCGGCGTGAGATCTGGAATACAGGAAGCAGTCATCGACAAGGATTAAGATAAGTTGCCAGAACTTGCTTCCCAATCGATGTAAAATAAATATGTTTAAAGTTAAATTAAACTAAATGACATGGATGGTCAGATAGACTGAAGGGAATGAAGGTAAAGCTAACCAAATAATATTCCGTCGCCATCGTTGTTCCCATGAAAGCGTACGTCTTAGTATAAATAAAAGTTATACACCTTCAAACATAGGTATAAAACACCTAATTGTCACGTGTGAAGCCTATACATAATTATACGTTATATTAACACCGTGTGATGCTTACATCACCTTCACATTTTTTAGTCTAGACTCATTTATTTTGCATCGAATGGGAAATAAGTTCTTGCAACTTTGATAAACACCGCTCGATCACTGCTTCCTTGGTTCGAACCAGTACGTCCGCAGAAACTGTGGAATGCAGAACGTCACTGCAGACTCTCAACCTTTGTGGGACTCGAACTAGCGGTTTTTGGATCAGGTGTCCAGCGTTCTAACCTCATGACCACTACTCCTCCTCATAATCTTTTTCTGTTTGGATAAAAAAAATTTTTTTTTAGAAAACTGACTCTAATTGTCATAACAATTATTAAATGAATAAAGTTTGAAAGCTATATATAGAAAAATAATTACCTAATGCGTCTTTCGCTCTTTGTCTAAGCTCTCTGATCTTAAGTTCGCCGATTTTATAGGCTGTTGCCTGTCCAGGCCACGTGATGTAACGGTCAATTTCTATCTCAACTGATGGTAGAGAGAAGGATGTGTAATTAAGCATGTATGCGATAGCTCTATCACGACTCCAGCTGAAAGTCAGATGATTATCAAATTAGTAGAAACAACTGGCATTTTTGTTATAATTTTGATAAATTAAATGGTCCGCCACATCCTCATCGTCGGTGACGCCCGGTACATATTCCGCACAACTACATTATGTACCGTGGGATAATTGACTGAAGAGTATTCGTTTTCATGAATATTTATTAGCAAAGGGAAGTAACTCCTCGTCGAATGAGATTCCGCAATACAAATAGATACTCTTCAGATAGTGTGAAGTGTATGAATAATGACAAGTTACTTAAAGTAGACGCATTTCCCAAGATTTAAACATGGGCGTGAAAGGCAAATTGTAACGAGTACTTTCATTGGTTGAGATTGCTCAAGGGAAATCTTCCGGAAACCAATGAAAGTAGGTAATGAATTATTCATGAGGTCGAAATTTTTACCAAGCAATTGTCCCACGGTAGATAAATAGAGTGAAACGGAATGGATCGAACGTGGGTTTCCGACGATGTCACATCCTGTGCATTCGTAAGGATTGGTCCTCATTCTAAAATATTTAATGACTGGCGTTTCTTTCACAACAGGTTACAAAAACAGATCTTATAATTCTTATAATAACTTCAGTAACGATACCATTTTATTATTCTCTAAATTGAAATATAGTTTTTTCTTCAAAACATGACGACACAAAAAACTAAAGTCTTGAGTTATACCTGTTTGAAGTAATTTTAGTCTATTTTTGGTTGTCAGTATGATTTTATAAACACATGGAAACAAAGATTTAGTTCGAAAGATTATGCATACCAGAACAAAATATTGGTATGCAAGTTTGTTTTCACGGTGATCAGAATGTATACATACTTAAAGTAGTGTAAGCCAGTGTCAACGACAAGACGACATGCCCGGAAAATCTCAAAACTGTACCTCCCCATCCTGTTAAAAGTAAAGAAGTTTATACAAAAATGAAAAAAAATGTTGCCGAAACTAAATCATAATCAATAAAATCATATTAATATTGATTCCGTCACAATTCTAAATAACTATATTTAGGATATGTAGCTTCTAAACAAACAAAGCAAGGATATTTAGCTTCTTTATGTAAGGCATGTGCCTAAGTTATAGCATGTCTGGCTTCTCAAAGATATACACTCATACATTTGAAATGCCTTACAACTGTATATGAGTTTTTCATAAACAGACTAAAAGCGTTGAAATATGTTAAAACATTTTCTTTTTCCTTAAAACGTGGATAATAAAGACTGTTTTGTTAGTTTATTTTTTGGAAATATATGTAAAATGTATTTTATGAGCTAATGACTCAAACCCACATTTCATAATCGTCCTTGTATATGTCGAGCTGGTCTTTTTCTCCAAGTGATTCTGCATACAGTCCCCAACCCTGATGAATAGATAAAGTATCAACAAATAAGCCGATTTAAGCACTTTTTCCTGTTAAAAAAACTAAACAAAAAACTTTTCTCATTTGACAATGATAGACTTAATACAGGGTGTACTTACAAATAAATTATTGTTGACGAGGTTATAAGTTTACAAAAACAGTTAAAATTATATAAGTGAATTACGATTGTACAGACGTATATTATCTAATGGGACTTACGACGGCATATTATATTTCAATCTTCCTCTCCATTCATACCCTTTTTTCACAATTTTGCACTACATCATACCTAAATGGTTTATCTTCTGGGGGTAATGTTCATATGTAAACGTTAATAAATACATCACGTAACTGAGCGAAAATGTCTTTTATTTTCATAAAGTGATGTATCAATGAAACTAGTTAAATTATAACAGAACTGAATAGAACAAATTTGTTGAATATCGGTTGTAACAAAATCCGCCACAAGCAATATCATCGCGAATTTATATAAACGGAAACATGGTATAGTGAAGATATTGTGATTTGGAAAGATGGTGTGGTATAGAGAAACATATGTTGACAGTACTTACTTCGCTGTACGACGTGTAACACGAAAAATGGTGTTGTAAAGAGAAAACCCGTTGAAAGGTCTTATCACAGTGTATGACGTTTAATACCGAAAATGGTATGGTACAGAGAAATAATATGTTGACATGTCTTACCTCAGTGTACGAAGTGTAATACGGGAAATGGTATGGTATAGAGAAATACTTTGTGTAATCAATCACTTTCTGGAATGTCGGCGTTCCTACCGAATGTTGAGCATAAATGTCCTGAAACAACAGGCGGAAAGTTTTCTTGTAGACTGGTATCAGTCGCTAGATTTTTTTTATCAATAAGTAACAGTAACTCTTAAATGCTCAAAAAGAATTTGAGTTGCTCCTTCGGGCAGAAATCTAGCCAGCTGCAGAGAGTAGGAAAATATGAATTGAACATCTATCAACAAGTGGGAAAATGTTATTACTGAAATACAGTATTAAACCTCTCGTAAATAGTCCGACTACTTTACTTGTAAAAACTCAACGAATCAAAAAAGAAAGAAAGAATAAAGAAAGAAAGAAAGAAAGAAATGAGATACAAACTTTTCAGAAAATAAACATGTACTTTTTGATAAATTTGTCTGCATTGGTTTTCAACAGTTAAATTTTAACATTACAGGAAATGAAATATACGAACAAAAATTAAAAATAAAAACGAAAATAGAAGATAAAATTTACGAAATAATGTTTACAGAAATAGAAAAAAAAATGAAATAAAATATACGAACTAAAATTCATGAAAATAAAAAAATTACGAAGCAAAATTTACGGGATAAAATTTACAAAAAGATAAAAGAAACCGACTGGAGGACAGCACGAAAATGTGTGCTTTAGTACTTTTTACGTTTTCAATGAATTGCATCATTGTCTTATAATAGTCTTACAAAATGCTTTCAATCAACTTCTTATTAAAGAAGTATTATAAAATAAAATGTGATAAAAATAAAAAAATAATTATAATAAAGTATACCTGTAAATGGTGTCCTGGATCAGCCTCATGTAAGGTCAGTGCGACCATATTGTATGTTGGACTAAAAACAAAGAAACATCGTCTATTGTTTGATAAAATTAAAAAAAAATCTGTTTTAAGTTTCTTCGGTTTAGAAAAAAATATGTATGTAAAGCATGCACCATATTTGTCAAAATTACAAAGAACTTGGCTATATCTAATAATATTTGTTAATCTAACGAGATTTTCATATATATAATTTTAGCTTTTTTTACCTTTTCGTTTTATCAGGAATTTGCACTTGATTTGTTTGAGTTTGCATCACTTCATGCATTCGTTATAACCAGTCGCCTTTCATGCAACAAATAATTGTCTTTGTCTGTACATAAAGAATACTCTCGTGATTTGTTACACCGTTCTGTTACTACTTACTTATCTTCTGGTCGCTTGACGTTAGCAAAAAATACTCCCGGCCTTGACCCATCCGGTGAACCAAAGGAATATGTCCCACCAGGGCCATCGTACGGCATTTCTTTTACGCTAAACAAAATACGAAAACTAAAAGTTGAAAGTAAACGTTGTTCAAAACTTAAGAGTCAAGCATTTAAGTAAACAGTTCTCTGCTACAGATTTTTTCAAAAGGGCATCCCCGAGTAAATACAAAAAACAAAATATTGATATTCATGTTAAGTTATACCTATATTATCCGTCTTAATCATTCAGTTTTAGTCTGCGTGTTATGGTGGCTGATTTTGCCATTTTATTCTGTCGTATTTACGGGTTGTCGGAGCTAAAACACGACAACAAGACAGAATGACAAATTTAGCTTTTGTCGTATTGGCGCCCTCATTTGTCGTATTGGCGCCATCATTTGTCGTATTGGCGCCCTCATTTGTCGTATTGGCGCCATCATTTGTCGTTCTGTCATGTTGGCGTATTGTTGCGCAACCGTTTAACACAAATGCATTTTTGATCGGTCATACTGGAGCAACCATAAGAACTTGATATGCATTAAAGTTTTTGAGTGAAACATAAATACTATCATTTGTATTTCCATTAAAGATGTGTATTTAAAGTTACTGTATAGATAATACGTGTAAAACGGTTGCACAGACGTGACAGTCAGCTATATTCTGACTATTGCAGCCCGTCCAATATGACACTTCACACTTTATACGCACCCAACAAAAGATTTCTGTACTGTGCAAAGCAATTTTTAATTTAATTAACCTCCTAATACTCTACTATACTTACACAACCGGACTGTCTGGTATATTCTTGAAGAAGGATGGAAGTTTTGGCTTGATGCGATCAAAAATTATCGAAGAAAAGCGTTTTATTGTTTCGTCCTGGTAAAAAAAATGTTATTTTACAGCTTGCAATAATTTTCAGATGACCAACCTTCAAAAACATTTTGTGGTATAGCCTTTATCTTTTTTTCTTTTCTTTTTTTTTAACTAGAACGATTTTTAACAGAAAAAAACGAATGTCTCCCACCACAAAAACCAAAAAGTCCCATAACAGCTGCAAAACTCAGTCAATCCAAAAATCATGACAATATTCTTTACTTAGCCTGGTACATAACATTTCTACATGTATATAGTTTCATTAAAATTCAGTGAGAATGTAGAAGGAGCTGCGCTGACAAAAGTTAAAAAATAAAAAGACTATACGGTCCCGTAACTCCTGCAAATTCAGTCAAGCGGAAACTCCTGACAATACGCACAACTACACTCGGTACTGAACATTTTTAGAAGGTTTCATTAAAATTCGATGCCAGCTGCTCTGGCAAACTTTGTGACAGACAGACAGACAGTCAGACGGATGGACGGACGAGCGGACACTGACAAAATCAGTATGTCTGACGACAACATCGCATGTGGTGGGACCCGTAATCAAATACCTCTGATGTTCGAGTGATTTTAAGGAGAGGGCGTGCACGGTCATACCTCTTAATGTCTCTTATCAAAAAGAATGTCAACTTCAAAAGCAATATAAAAGTAGTCGCATTACGTTTAAAGTTTTGAATTTCAAACTGGTATCAAAAATGTAATTTATAGCATGTACATATGCGTTATAGCGACGTGATATGTTACACAGACAGTGCAGCTTAATCCCTCAAACAAGAGCACTCAAAAGTTATGAATTGATATATAAAGTAGACTTTATTTCGTACGAAATCTTATAAATCATGATTTTTATGGGAATATATTAAATTATCAAGTGACGTCTGCGGATTTTTACCTGATAAAAAACACTGTTATCCGAGTGATATTCATGCAAGAAAATATTAGAAGATTAAGGGCAAAATGTAAAAATAAACGAGGGACATCATGGCCTTACATCGCTCACCCTCGTAATTTTGCTCTTTACAGTACGGCCAATGAAATCAACAAAACTCTAGCATACTCAGATCATCTGACTTATGTTCTATAAATGGCAAACTCGTTGCCTAGACCCTGGCTCTATCATCTGACCAGATTTTATAACGTGTAAACAGCAACTAGATTAACAGCTGGTGGTGTCAACTTGACCTAATTGTCATCGTTTGATCATTTTTTTTATATAAAAACGCCTAGACACTGCTATACACTAAGTATTTTAACCGTAGGCCTTACGATTTAAGAGAAGATTAAAAACCCTGTGTATATTAGACTAGTGACCCGCAGGGAGGAGCAAGTTTTGATCCTAATGCCATGACTTGAACCCCCGCAAACAAAAAATGCTATACACTCCGTATCTACACTCTGGGCACTGTGGTTTCTGACAGAAAGTTTTTGTTTTTAAAAGAATTCTTTTGTAAATCTATATACATGTAACAAAAAGTTACACTGGAGCAGGGCCAATTTTGATTCTGGAGTTATCGTATGGTAAACAATGCTACACACTAACTATCAGGACTTCAGAGAAAAAGAAAAGATTTCTTTTTTTGTATATGTCACAGTGATCCCTGGGGCGGGGCCAAAAGCAAGCACAGGTACATACTTGTAATTTTAACAATCTGAGTAGAGGTCTTCTGAACAATGCTACACAGCAAGTATATAGACTCCAGGCCGTCTGGTGTCAGAGTGGAAGATTTTGAACTTTTTGCTTCCATATTTCTAAGTAAATAACGGTGGCCCCTGTGCATAACAAACTGAGCTGAGATCTACTAGACAATGCTATACACAAAATTTAATAGCTATCAAAAAAGAATTTTTTTAACTTTTCTCAACAATCATGGTAGAACATCTCTGCTAAGTTTTATCAATTTCGACTCAGTGGTTCCAGAGTTGTTTGTTTAAAGGAAGTAGTGGACGACAGACGTCGGACGGAATGTGATCACATAAGCTCACACTCAGCTTTTGGTCCATGTGAGCTTATAAAACGAAACATAAAATACACTTACCGGTGAACCTATTATAAACCTGGGATCGTTACTTAGTTGCTCAAAGAATTCTTTTATCGTACCAGAAAATCCGAGTCGACCCATAACCTGTAACGTGACCAAAACGATTGCAAGGTATCTGAGCCTTACTAGCAAACTTTTAAAATATTATATGATTCTGGAAAATAACGATACAGCATTTAGAGTAGTGATGAGATAAGGGTGTTTATACATGTAGAGTAGTGATGAGATTATGATGTTTATACATTTAGAGTAGTGATGAGATGAGTGTGTTTATATATTTAGAGTAGTGATGAGATTAGGGTGTTTGTACATGTAAAGTTGTGATGAGATAAGGGTGTTTATATATTGAGAGTAGTGATGAGATAAGGGTGTTTATACATTTAGAGAAGTGATGAGATTAGGGTGTTTATACATGTAAAGTAGTGATGAGATTAGGTTGTTTATACATTTAGAGAAGTGATGATATTAGAATATTTATACACGTAGGGTAGTGATGAGATAAGGGTGTTTATACATTTAGAGTAGTGATGAGATTAGTGTGTTTATACATTTAGAGTAGTAATGAGACTAGGGTGTTTGTACAGAGTAGAATGCAAGGTAAATTTAAGATTTTATTCAAAAATACATGTAGGCGGTATTTCTATGAGAACAACGCATATAATGATGTGATCAGTTGAATTTAAATGTACAAAAACATAATATTGAGAGAACTGAAATACATTAGTATCAGGAGTTGTTCTCTGCATGCACAATAGTAACTATGCGTAAAATGAGCTTTGTTTTCGTTTTTATTATGGAAGTACAACAGAACGGAGCACTTTAATTCATGATTATGAAACTATCATGTCTCCTTTGTAAAACATACGAACGTTCTTGTCCTAAGAACATGCACATGTAAAGCTATAAACATTTGTTTTTGGTTTTGTTGTTATGTTGTTGTTATTGTTGTAAACATTTCCGTAGGGTTTCCCTTACCTTGGTCATTTCTCCATGAATCCTGTCCACTTCCTTCAGGCCTGTCTGATGTATTTCCTTGGGAGTTAAATCAATTGATAAATGCCATTTCAGACAGGCCTTGTAAAACTCTTCACCATCCGGCAAGGAATTGACTCCATAACTCTGTCTCGTGGCATTCTTATATTCCTGAACGGCACATACAGAGAAATTAAAATGAGTATTATATTGTTTGAAATGTTTACTTTCTAAAAATCAATAAAATTAATCATTATAAAAACGAAATAACAAAAATTATAATATTGATTAGTAAATATATCGAAAGAAATAATGATAAATACGAATATTTATAAAATGATGATTCTTGATCTATTATTATCATTACTATTATTATTATTTTTATCATCATTATTATAATAATCTGAGTATTCTTGGAATAATAATAATAATCATCATCATCATCGCCATCACTTAATATCATTTCTTTTATCAAATATTAATATATTATTATTAGTATTATAATATTAGATTAATATTTGCATTGCAAAAACTTATGTTTCTATGTAAGTTTAAATTTTAAAAAATACGTTTTTTTCACCTCCAGTATAAATCGTTTTAACGTCGAGAAAGTGTCTCGGAAATGTTCAATCGTCAGCATAGCTGTTGCCCGTAAAGAAGTCCTGAAAAAAAATAAAGAAAATTATTTCACATTAACTATTTACATACTTCTGTGTTTTTTCATAGTACGTTATTTCAAAATGTTGGTGTTAACATTTTGTTAACATTTTGACATTCCACTCGTTTGAGTTTTTGTTGAAATAATTTTATTCCACACATTCGGTGCCAGAACTGATTTGAACCTGGGAAGTAGTTACCGAGACGGATTAATCTTAGTTAGTTTTTTATTAATATAAAGATTTTACAGTCTCGCTGGTTACTTCCGCCGGAAAAATTTTCACGGTTTCCTATCTTTTTTTCTGATTAAATTGTTTAAAATCTTACTTTCTGGTACAGTTTCAAAATCTAATTTGCTACTATCCAATTACAATTTCTCAGTGTTAACAACGTCGCAGTGTGATACCGTATTAATAATAACATGTCAGATTTTTGTGGTTTATACGGTCTCGCATAGCCTTATCAAATTTTTGCGGTTTGTACGGTCTCGTATAGCCTTATTAAATCTGTGTGGTTTATACGGTCTCGTATAGCCTTATTGATTTTTTGTGGTTTATACGGTCTCGAATTTGCGGTTTATACGGTCTCGTATAGTCTTATTAAATATTTGGGGTTTATACGGTCTCGTATAGACTTATTAAATTTTTGTGGTTTTTACGGTCTCGTATAGCCTTATTAAATTTTTGTGGTATATACAGTCTCATATGGCCTTATTAATTGTTGTGGTTTATACAGTCTCGTATAGCTTTATTAATTTTTTTCGGTTTATACGGTCTCGTATAGCCTAATCAAATTGACATAACCCAGGCCGCAAATGAAAATAAGCTATCAATTAGAAATGTAGAAAATGTCGAGGTTCCTTAGGGAAAACTATTTCTCACGGTGTATATGGCTTTCGTTCACGGTATGTACAGTTTTTTTATAAGAACTCAGATGTCATTAAATTTATATTTACTATTATGACATGGAATAAACTATGGATGACGTCCTTTTCTGCCCACAGAATGTAGCAAAGTATCATTTTATTATTTTTATTTTATTTTTTTATTGTTATTTATTTTTTTTTGAAAAGCCGCATTTTTGTTTCAGTTCTCTAGGCCGCAATTTTTATTTTCTGGTTAGCCTTACGTGTTACTTTTCGTTAAAGTTTGTCTTATTAGTTTCCATTGTGGTTTAGTAAGTCCTACTTACAACTTCCCTTTTGGTGAAGTAAATCTTACGTTTAACTTTCAAATTAAGTGTTTGTGTTAGTCTTACTTGTTACTTTCCGGCAGAGTTGTGTTATCAAGGGTTTCATTGAAAGGTTTATACATCGGACATTCTACGGTACTCTTGCCCACCAGCGCTTCTATCTGGCTTATAGCGCCTTTCTGAAATGTTGTTAGAATATCAAGTAAGCGACAGAATTTGGAATTGCCGTACAGAAAGATTAAATCTTTATATGTCATATTAAAAATGTCATGCTGTACTTCATAAGAGAATGTAACATAATTGCTTTGTTGATATGGTTTAGTTAATATAATTTTATGGACGTATTTCATTCTGAAGCAAAGGTGTCTCTATAAAACTGGTAAGTCACTCTGTTAACAAACCATTCATTTTTGCACGATATTTTTACATTTGATTAAGTAACTACGCAAAACACACAGTTCGAAACGGGATCTGATATTTTTTTATAGAAAATATCGTTCAGAGGAACACGCCATCTTGAACAAAGTAAGAGATTAAGTCTAAAATTCAAAATTCTAAAATTACTAATAATTTTAACTCATGCTTTTATACTTACAACAGACACCCAGTGGTTTGTTGTTCTTTCTTTAATTGCTATTCGCATTCTTTTCATGTAGTTCAGAGCCTGCAGAGTTAAAGAAACAGAAGTGAACATGTCGGTAAAGGACTTTACACCGGACGAATAACACTTAAATTTATTCTCAAGAACCTCAAATTTGTTGTTGTTGTTGTTAATGTTGTTGTTTTTCTTGTTGTTAATGTGGTGCAGTAAGTCTTTGTACATACTTGAAAGCTTCAAATAAATCTTAAAATGGAATTAACACAATTTGATATTCTTACGAAGACACCTACAAACCAAAACCAAGCAGATGCTCGCATTTATTTTTTATCGTAATGTTTGCTGTTTTTCATTTTAGTGATTTTCCGTCGATTGCAAATATAGCAAAGTAGTTATTGGGCGAAAAACAACCGATATTTGTTGAATGCATTAAATGAATGAATAAATAAATAAGACAAAGCTATAGATAAATTCTTCCAAATTAAATGTAATTTATATTCATTGATGATATGATCTTTTATTAGCCAGAAATTTGATTTTATTCTTAAAAGGAACGAATGGACAAACTGTTATTTTTAACTGAGACTACAAGATATTGATATTCTGAACACTCAAGGAAAAACAAACCTGGTCGCCCCATCCGAAAATCCTGGTAAAATAGTTTTCAAAATCTTGGTAAGTTTTTGGGTTGGTAGGAAATGACGAAGCCGCATCCGTCCAAAGTCCTTCAAGAAAGTTAACCGGATTCATGGGTCCATAACTAGAAAACACCAAAACATTATTTGTACAAAGAGTAACTAAACAATCATTGATTCTCTTTACAGTCATAGTTCAGACAACACGTGAAAACTAAACAACTGAAACTAAATAAACTAATTTGGATCATAAAAGCAATTTGTAAACTTCGTTTTTAATCAAAGCCATGGAACAAAAATCTTTTTTAAAAAAATGTAAGAACTGATTAAATGAGACGACATAGTTTCTTTAACAATTCTAAGCTTTATATCTGTCACACTAACAGATAGACCTAACATTTGCATAGCAACATGCTGAGTAAAAGTTGCTTCCCTTATTGAAACATGCAACATTTGCATTTGCATTTCAAAGCGCCAAATAAAGATTTCAAGACGCTCATTGAAGGTTGCTTCCCTTATTGATACATGTAACATTTGCATTTCAAAGCGCCAAATAAAGATTTCAAGACGACCATTGAAGGTTGCTTCCCTTATAGATACATGTAACATGTGCATGTGAAGGTGCACCGTGCAGGTTGTTGCCCTTGTTAATTCATGTACAATTTGCATTTTAAGGCACATTGTGAAGGTTGCCTCCCTTTTAGAGATTAATACACCATTTGCACTGTGTTAAAATGTTATAACAGAAGCAATGTAAGTTAAAGTGTGTTACTTTTTCCATTTATATCCCGCTAGGTATGTCTCCAGTGTATCCTTGAGAACATCATAACTGACCTTTCTTGAAGCATTAAGTTTGCTTCTTTCGATTTTTTCGAGTTCGTTCAAAAAATTTGTCACATTTTCCTGTAGAAAAAAAAACAATGAATGAACGAAAAAATATATAAAAACATCATTTTGTAGGCCAAAGACTGGACTCCAAAGATTCAAATAGCTTTTGCGATTATGTTGAAACAACGACTGATCACATGATAACACTTTCGACCTTAAAACTAGTCTGGTGAGGTATCTGACTCTGCCAAATCATAGTGCAGTAGGCAGGGAAACAGACTACTCAAAAACGATCAAAATTAAATGAAAAGTTTGCTACAAAAGATGTTTTGTCTGAAAAAAGCAAAGGCTCACAGGACTGGTATAACGTACACCTGAAGAAAACGATTGGTTCCCTGTTCAAGTTAAAAGTAAAACGATCCAATGGTGAATGATTTTATTACATATAATCCCTGATGTACGCATTGTGGAGGTACGAACGTACGTATAAACGCAGGCAGTGCTATATTTTCAGGAAACAAAATCTCTTTACAGAAAAAAGTAACAAGAAGAAAACATACAATATAAATATTAGCTAGTAAGCAAGATCAGCAACGTTCTGCGCAATTAGAATTGATGCAATGGCATATATGTAAAAAAAAAAAAATCAACCTTGACTTAAAACTGTAACAAGCCAGTTGTAACTTTTGTTCAAACGAAACAAAAACACCTTGTATTCAAATTTCATTGTACAATGCGATTTAGTATTTATATTGCGCATACTAACAGATTACGTTTCATTACGGGAGTAGTGCAATTTGTGTCATTGTAAATAATGGTAAATACACAATAAAATCTTATTCAAATATTTTTAATGAGAAACACATGTTTTATGATGTAGCAAGTGAAAAGCATAATCTCTTAAGTATATGTGTATTGCCATAAAATGTTCAGCGACATTGAAATTTGTTTGTTTTGTTTGTTTGTTTTCATAATTTATGTGTTTTAAGGTAAACCTTACTGCATGGGCTTTGATACAGTGGCACAGAGGTGACATGCACAACTTTTTTTTTTCAATTGCATTGCCTTTTTTTTATCTCGTTCCTACGAGATACTAACTCGAGGGAACGACTTAGTATCTCGTGGGAACGAGTTTCTATGTCGTGGGAACGAGATAAAAAAGAGCAGTGCAATTTGAATAAAAGTATTGAATTTGAAAAAAAGAGTAGCGCATTAAAAAATAGAATCGTGTTATAAAAAAAAACAGTGCATGTTAGTTATGTCGAGGGAACGACTTACTAACTCGTGGGAACGAGTTAGCTATGTCGTGGGAACGACTTAATATCTCGTTCCCACGAGATACTAAGTCGTTCCCTCGAGTTAGTATCTCGTGGGTACAAGATATAAAAAAAGAAAAGTACAATTTAAAAAGAATGTATTGCTTTGAAAAAAAAGTGTAGCACAATATATTGCTTTCTCGTTCCCACGACATAGCTAACTCGTTCCCATGAGTTAGTAAGTCGTTCCCACGACATAGCTAACTCGTTCCCACGAGTTAGTTAGTCGTTCCCTCGACATAGCTTACATTCGCTGTTCTTTTTTTTTACAACACGATTCTTTTTTTTACTACGTAACTCTTTTTTCCAAATGCGATTCTTTTTCCAGATTTGCACTTCTCTTTTTTTATCTCGTTCCCACGAGTTATTAAGTCGTGGGAACGAGATACTAAGTCGTTCCCTCGAGTTAGTATCTCGTGGGAACGAGATAAAAACAAGAGAAGTGCAATTTAAAAAAAAAAAAGTTGTGCATGTTACCTCTGTGCCACCGTACTTTGATACCAAGAAGCACCGACAGAAAAAACACAAGAGGAAAGTATTGCTAGAATTGTATCTTACAGCAATATATTCAACAAAATGTTGCAACCCTTACATCTTTTATTGAGATGTTTGTCGTATAATACGCGCTTACGTCAGGAGAGCCCTGAACCTGCTGTGTTACACTGAAACAGGAAGTGTTGTATATATGTTTTAATTGAAACGTTTTAACATAAAGCAAACACATTTCGCCACTAATCACTGGCCATTTCTAAGAAGGTCCGCGCATGCACATTATTCATGATGCCATTATTCAAAAGTAAAGAAGCTATTTATTGGTATGAGTAGCAGATCAGTAGCCCGTAGGTAACGCACAACAACTGTTATTCAAGAGTTGCGAGTTCGATCCCCTTCTAATCCACTAACGTAACAAATAAACTTTCTGATGTTACTTTAAACCGAGATTATATGTATCGGTGAAATACACTGAGTGTTTAGAAGAACCAAAAAGTGTCTTCGGAACGTGGTTGTGTTCATTCCATTGCCCCCTCAAACCAAACCCTTTTTGCGTTGTGGGGATGAGGGCGGGTGTCGATGATATAGGGAAGCGTACCGACAATGACCTAACTCACCAACTCAAATACAGATTACGGGTCAGAAAATGAGCCCTGACATTTTTTGTGCTGTGATTCATTATCATACGACAGTCTTTATCTTTTTGACATACATTTTGCACATATGCCAACAACTGATAAACCCGACAAGTCTTTTTAACAAAGCGCTCTGACTTACGTGGATGAAATGTAAGTTTGCGCTAATTTAGCATGAATTTTTCATCTCAAAAGTTTAGGAAATTTAATAGATGAAACATAAAATGATTTATGAAAGCTTCTCGATTATTTCTCTGTTGTTTTGTTTAAATATTAATTTCAAACTTTGTATGTCTACCAACACGGTCAACGAAATTTTCTTAAATTATCTGAAAAAACAAACAACAAAAAAAAATTGAAAAAAAATAAAAGATAAGTAACTTTGCGATACTGCCTGTGAGTAGTTTAATTTACTTGCAAACGCAAACTTGACACATCTTGTAGATATAAATGCGTCTTTAGTATCTACCTAAAACATATGTCACGAAATTTTTCAGGAGAGAAAAAATGTAACCCATACAAAATGTTCGTGAAGTTGGCGGCCTGGCGGCCTACAAAACTGTCTGAAAGACAAGCGTATATTGAAAAGTGATCTGATTTTTTATCACCAAGGTTAGTGGAATGAAAAAAATATTTTCATCACTATGAACAATAAAGAAGATTTTAAACGTTAAACAACAGCCATGAAACGTTTTTCGTTGTCACTTAATTTTCGCTTGAATCAGTGTAAATTAGTGAACATTAATGCTCGCAAAACACTGCGGTAAATTTAAATAGCGGCTTCGGTTGTTTTAGATACGCAAAATGTCGATTTCCTGAAAAAATATTTTACCTTCCGTTTTTCGAGGACATCTGTTGTATATTGTTCCACCCTGGAGTCGAACTTATGCACATCAATGGTAGTGGCAAACTCAGGTGCATCTTCAAGTCTCCAGTGCCAGTACCTGTCAATCAAAGCCTCGAAGTGTCCCGTTGGGTCGCCATACACATGAACTAAAATAAAGGGGTGGGGGATCATCATTTCCATCAACATCATCCTTTACAACAACGTCAGCGTTCAAACAAAGTAGTGCAAACTATACTAGGAAGTCCTGAGATATGAAAAATTGTATGCAAAGAGCTACAAAATATTTTTTTTTCAAGACAAAAATAGCCTCGACTAAAAGCTCTTCATTGCCAGAAACAATATCGCAAAAAGTATGACAATACAAGAAAAAAAATTCTAGTACTACGAAGCTGAATTATTACTAAAGATTTTTGACGGATTAAATTCTGCAACTGTTTTCTCTTAGAATTGATTGATTAAAGTACTTTATAGCTGCGCTGATTAACGATTAATGATTTAATGTTCTACCTCCTTTTTTCAACCATTTGTAAAAAATATAAGAGATGGGGAGAAAAGCATACATAACGAAATACCTGACGTCGCAATTAGGAAAACCAACATGAAATCCATTTGCAAGCCTGTCTCTACACCTGTTACTGTGGGAAGAACACAAAAGTTAATGAGTTTTCAAGAAAATCTATTGAATACTTGAGAAAATGTTATTCCTTATTTTTATTCTAGTATGTTCTTGTAGGAGTAAGTAGGTCTAATTTCATACTTTCACCCAAGTGGCGGTTAACTGGGATAAAGTCGGTTTGATTTTGTATATATGTTTTCTTTAATTAAAAAAGCTCAAAAGCTCTCCCCTGTATTTCCGACAATAACTGCTCAAATGGCTGGTCAATGTTTTTGTATCGGTGATATCCAAAAGAGCCCTCGGAAGCTCTTATTCCAAAATCACGACGTCCCATTTACAATGTAAATTACATTTGTTTTTATTAAAACTTGTCTTTAACAGGAATAATTCACAATAGTTTTCACATTACCTTGTATCTTACAATGTTCTTTTGCTACGGACTACATAATCAAATGTAATAATGTATTTTATACTGAGCACCTGTCTCAATGACGTCACGTAATTCTGTAATCAAACGTCACAACTTCTCGATATCTTCGTCTGAATTCCGGAAGTGCAAAATGATAAGTGAAAGATTCCGACCAAACTACTTGTACAATGAAGAGAAACATTATTACTATTCGCTTACCTTTCTTCTGTCGAACAAAAATCTTGACTAGTTCTGCCAAATAGCCCTCAGTCAGAAAACCCCGCTAGCTAAAACAACTCTATTTTAAATTGTTTTGCTCTAAAACAGAACCGCAGAAAAACAGTTTTCTGTTGCATAAAAATCGCACTCGCCACAACCGACCAAGCTCTTCCAGTTACACGCAAATATCCTAAATCCTAATTTACAAAATTTAGAACAGGATACTTACAAACTGAGATAAAAGTTAAGCAAGGATATACAAACACTTCACATGCCTTTAACTCCAAAGAAATGAAAGAAGTATGATATATTATATCTCCAAAGAAGTTAGAGTGTTAAATCTCGTATCACATAGGTAAAGCGTTGTCTTATTAGCATATATATATTATGTAAATTCGTTTTGAACGAATGGTACTGAGCACGAAACATAAGAACTGTAACACGCATATCCGTTCTTATCCCGTTTCAATATAAGGAATATGAACTTCTAAGTAACCTAGAAACGTAACTTAGGTCAATTTTCCCGTGAAGTACTTTCTATATGTGTATGTATGTGCGCGCACGTTCGTTCGTGCGTGTGTTGCGTTTTGTGTGTTGGGGCGGGTGATGGGGTAGGGGTCAGTGCCAGCATAAAACATTGTCTCAAAAACTTTTATGAATGACACGTAGGGTCAAGGTTACGGTACGATTGATTCTCAGAGTTCGTAGTGCTGAAGTTTCTGTGGTCTGTAGATATCAACTGACTGTTTGCTTTTTCGGCTTTGTTCGTGTTATTTTATTCAATATCGAAAGTGTTGAATTAAGCTGTTGTCATTTTTACATTTTATAGAATTGTTTTCTTTTAGGCACTGTTAAAAATTTCGATCGTGAAACTTCGAGCTGGTACAAGTAATGTATAGCTTCTTCTGCCTTTTCTTTCGAGTTTGAGTCTTAACAGGAAGAGATGTCTCCAAAGCAACAACAATAAACTGGAACGGCATGTAAAGCGATTGAACATAAACGACTTAAGATAAACGACACTGACTAAAGAAATTTTAAAGATCCTCGTAAAATTTCATTTAAATTGAAATATACCACTTGTTGGTATACGCCCTCGCTCAATTTTATGTATATACACACGGTGCATTTCGTAAGGACATGCCGCAATTTTCTTTTCAAACTGACCTACACATTTGCATTGTAATTGTGTACATGCAGTTACATTTGTAATATTCACCTTAAAAATTTTGACATGGTAATAGCTGTAGGCTATCCCTCCTCGTACATGTCGAACTGAAGACGTTTATAGCTAGAAAAAAATCCCTTAGGTTAAACATCTATCCAGACTTGTGACTTTGATAATTTAATCTCTTTTTTTAAATAGAAATGAAAAGTGCTGCTTCCATGTCAATACTTGAATATATATATTTGTTTAAAAAGGAGATAAATTATTAACTCAACACTCGTTGGTGGGCATTCTCAGATCATGGTTCATTCACTGATCATGGCTCACATTTTTGATGTAGATTCCTGTCCATACATTTAATATATGCATTTAATATGGATCCACTTTCACAAACATTTGTCTTATTACATGCATTACATGTCACCATTGTTTCCTACATGCAAAATATTTGTACATGCGCATCACATAAGCATTTATGTTTACAAATGCATTTCTTTGAATCACAAATATATCATGGAAACACCTGTTTGCTTGATTATTGCTACAGGGTTCTAAGGGATTTCATTTTCTTCAATACTTAGCGAATTTCAAATTAATGCACATAGATATTCTGGTTATTATCTACACTCAACAAAAAAAGAAACCTGACACTTTTAGTTTTTAAATATTTTGCACATCTGCGAATTTATCCAAACTGTGTATATTGCACAAACATGTACTATCGACACACTTTACACGTGCATCGTTTCGTCGTAATGTTATCAGTCAAATGCAGGTAGACGTTAAATTTCCGTTTTTGCACGTGGAGCTCGTATACGCGGAACGGTAACTGGTAGACAGTGTTACAAAGCACTAGACATGTCATCGGTGATCACACAGTGAAATTCACATCTAAAGTTGACAAGTTTTACAATGCCACGGTTGTCAGAAGCCGAGAGAAATAGGGCTATTAGAATGCTCCAGGGCTCTGCTTACGTTGTCAACGTTAGCAGAACCTTTAACTGCAGTCGCAACACAATTCATGAGCTTGTTAGACGTTTTATGCAAACAGGTGGTGTGTCCGATCATCCCAGGTCAGGTAGACCAAGGGCAAGTACACGAAGGGATGATCGTGCCATTATCTTAATGCACTTACGTAACCGCTTCAGACCCGCAACGTTGACGGCACCTTTGTTTAACGTAAGTGCTCAAACTATTCACAATAGGTTACGCACACAAAGATGCCCAATTAGAGCCCGACGCCCATATACCAGTGGTATACTTACATTAAGCCATCGTCAGGACCGTATGGCATGGGAACGTGCCCACCGTCACTGGCGTCGACGTGACTGGAACACTGTCCTGTTTTCGAACGAATCGCGATTCAATCTTAGTAATGCCGACGGCCGTACACGAGTCTATCGCCGGCAAGGTGAACGGTTCGCGCCCGTCTGTATTAGAGAACACGATCGTTTTGGGGGTGGTGGCGTAATGGTATTGGGTGGGATAATGGGGGGCAGGAAACCCGACTCATCGTTCTGCGAGGCAACATAAATGCCCAAGTGTACATTAACAATATTTTAAATGCAGAAGCTATTCCAGTTTTTGAGCTGTTTTCTAGCAGGATAATGCCCGTCCCCAAACAGCAAGAATTACACGCGCTCACTTAGCAGCAGCAAACGTTAACGTCATGCAATGGCCAGCAATGACTCCGGATATGAATCCAATAGAGCATATCTGGGACGAGCTTGGCAGAAACGTTCGCCAAAGACATGCTCCACAACATATCCAAGAGCTGACAAATGCATTGATTCATGAATGGAACACTTGTACAACGTTACGTCAATTCGATGCGACGACGCGTGGAAACACTCATTAGAGCTAGTGGTGCTCACGTCCAATATTGCTTTCAATACCAGAACACCTGAACATTATTAAATTGTGATCTAAAGGGTAAAAAGTCACCAGTAAAAATGTCAATGCCATTACATCCAAACTGATAAATTCAGTTTTGACCCCTATCATTGAAATTACGTCAATTAACCAACTTAAATCATGACCAATAAAACCAAAATGCATATCTGGGTTGGGAATGGATCATTTTAACATGCCCAAAAGTTGTTGTCATGCTGTATTGTATATTTTCTGAAAAAATGAATAAAACATACACTGTCAGGTTTCTTTTTTGTTGGCAAACTAACCGTGGTCTCCATTGCAATGTCATCGTGATAGATTTGGCCTAAAATTTAAATTCATTTCGAAAAGTCGTTTATAAATCTTGTCGTCTGGTTCATCCCTCGTAAATTACTGCTGATAACAGCATTTACTTGAACTAACGCCACCGCTGTTAACATGCTCCTTGTACATATTTTCCCGCAGCTGTTAAAAAGTTAGAGTGTGCAATTGTGATAACTCCAGCAAACAATGAAATATGAGTTTTGCGTTTTGGAATTTAAATGTCGACACATATACATGTTGTTTGCTCTTTGAGAGATTCAACAGTTCTATGCTGATGAAATCGCTAAACAAATGGACACATCCAATAATAAGATCTCCGAACTCTCTGTTCACCTTCCACTTACTATATTAAAACTTCTTGGAGCAAAGTTGCTAGAACAGATTTTTTGTTACATGAAATCAAACAGGCATACAATAATAAACGGCTTCGCTAAGGCAGACATATCTCTCGAACAAATAATGGCGCGAAAAAAATTTACCGGTTTTTTGCAGGCTACATACGGTGAGATTGTATGAGTATGAAAATGCATAAAACTATTCATTTATTGTCTTTTATAGTTGAACACATTCACTTACGAACAAATAACTCCGTCTGTCTTTAAACATAATTATATATCGGTACATTATCAATAAGGTTAGGTAACTGTAACGAAAGTCGCGCAATGATGCCAGTGGCGGTCATCTCCCTTATAAAAAATATAAATTCGCGAAATTTAAAAACGCCAAAGATTCAATTTAATCGCGAAATTTGCACTACGCAAAAAAACAACAAAAAACAAACAACAAAACAACATCAATATACGGTATATGGACGAGCTTTTTACCGCGTATTAACTAATATTATGCTATTTCAGGAGTGGAATATTTTCTCACTTCGGGATAAACGAGCGCAAGGAAGAAAAATGAGGACATTTAGAACACAATAATGATCGCCAACGACGCATTTTGCAAACCAGATATAAATTTGTTACACATCCGGTATATGGGAAAAATGACTTCTCGGGAAGAATGAATTAAACAGGAAATTTATTTTGAGCATGCAGTATTTTTTATTTCCACTTTTAGGTTATAAAAAACCTGGAGAGGTGGATAAAAGGTACATAATATCCTTCTATGACCGCCTCTTCCCGTGCTTATCCGAGTGTATACTCAAGCCTCTAAGATGTGGCTATACTTTCAAATCAGATGACGACAAGGTAAGCAGTAGCAGTATACAGTAATATAGATTCTATTTAGATTCTACCAAAAGCACGTTTAATAATCTTCTCTGAAGTCAACATACTTTACACACAAGTTTGCATTTTGATCCAAATACTTTCTCAACATTGCTGTACAAAAAAGTATGCTGAAGTTAAATTGGGACTTCCGTGCAGGGGAGGGGAAGTCTATAATAATGTTTATAAAGAAAGCCTATACGCGTATACTTAGAGCGTTCCATCTAGTCAGGGTGTATTTTTCATTTTTATCATCCACTGAAATATGAGCCGTTGTATAATGGCGTCGAACTTTGCTTACATCATCACATTTCTTACGTAATGCTTACATATCGACAAGTTAGCAGTTAACAGATAATCTAAGCACCGTAAAAGATAACAAGATTTGAAAGGTTGCTTTTTCAGCTGGAAAACAAACCAGAAGAGGAAATCATAGCTAAGTTATACAACATTGAGGCGAAAGTGCCTCTGAAAGAAGGTATAAATAGCACCAAGCCACCAGATAATGATGTACCCCAAATTGTCAATGGTACGGCTGTCTGTGGCGACGATTACATTGATACAAACATATCGGAAGTTCTATTGAAAGAAGGCAAAATTGACGTCACAATGTCAGTGGATGACGTAAAATACCGGAAGATACCAGTAAAAGATATTGAAATGGAAAATCTTTAAGGACTGAGTTCAGAATTTATCATTTTGGAGAAAGCAGATGGTATATTAAGTTCCTAAAAATGAAAACAAAGAGCGCAGATTGTATGACAACAAAGAGAAAAAATAGGTCTCCATGGTAATGAATTATACAAATATTGTAAAACGTTCCGTAAAAATTGTCGTGTCACTGTTGCCTAAAAATTGTAGCTGTGTATGGAAATTTTAAAGTGAATTTGTTATAATCTTCAGTAATTTAGGTGATAGCTTCCTTTCGTTTTGCAAGCCAAATGTGCAGTACACTCAAAATAGAGTTCGCTTGTGGCCGTTGTTATTATCACGATGGCTGTTTTTCTTGCATCGGTACGCGCACTTCTGTTTAGTTAAATTACCGTCTGCAATGTTCGCTGCTCAGTTAAAATGAAGGACTGAACCAGTCCAGAAATTTAGCAGGTAAATATTAAAATACAAATGTGCGTGAAATGTGCTTGCAAAATCTTTATTCTTCATTTTTTTAATGTATATAACTGATTTAACCAGTTCAAAAACTGAATAAAATAATTGTTCAGAATATAGAAATATTTCTTATCAATTTTGTCGAACAGTATCTGACTAGTTCAGTATACACATAGAACATAAACAAGCTGTTATGCGAAGCTCAAATTGATACAAATTTAGATCTTTTCAACTTTATTGTCAAGATATATAGATCTAGCAGAAATACTCCAAAATTAACATTTTCCGCGTGACAGGTTTTATAACGGCTATATAAAATGTACATGTATTAGAAACGTGGTTTCATTCAGTAATAAACATAAGAAGTAAAACAAAAAAGATAGCCAACATTCAAAACGTTAGTATTTGATAACAATTACTTTCATATACAAAACACGAACAACAACAAAGTGTATTATATAAAATATAATATTAGGAATCACATGACAGCTTTGAAAACAGCTAAAAAAAACAATGGAGTTTTCTAAAAGGTCTCTGAAGAAAAAACTTGCAATATTTTGAAACTTCGATCAGACTTTGAGGTTGAAACCTTCTAGAACAATGTTAAGCCAGCTTTGTACACCAAGGAATAGCAACACAAAACTGAAATTTGCCAAAGAGATCCTTGCTCCACTTGTCTCCTTGCTGGTAATGCCTGGTTTATTGCTTTGTTGGACGGAATTTATCCAGTCGTCCACCATATTTTCTAAAACATCCAATGGCATTGCACCATTCTTTAAGACTGTGTAATGGAAGTCAGCAAGGTTGAATTCGCTACCTGGAATGAAAATTCAGGAATGAAAAAGGTAACTACGTATAGTTACCTCCCCTGCTGTACCTAATCTTCAGATGAATAATTAATTCTTTCAGCATTTAAACCTTTCTACGCATTATCAAAATGGCCAAACAATAATAGTAATCGTACAATCTGATTTAAGAATAAAGAAAATGTTGTATCTCTTTTTGAGATATTATTGGCTTAGGCGTAAAATATGAGATATCGAACAAATATTAAATAATAAATATCCGTTACCAAGAGCTGATGCGGCCTTCTGTCGGAGCTCTTTTATCTTCAGTTCCCCTATTTTGTACCCACAGGCTTGACCAGGCCATGTGGAATATCGGTCGATTTCAATAGCTGCCGAGTCTGGCGTCTCAGCGGTGTAGTTAAGCATGTAATCGATCGCTCTTTGCCTTGTCCAACTGAAACATAAAAATTTCATTCTCAGAGGTGTATTATAGTGATTATTTTGTACTATAGTTATTAAAACAAAGACATTTTGCCACATTAAATTTTCATATTTCTACAAAAAGACTGGAGTTTTAATATAACAAAAAAGGCATGGAGTAAGTAAAAAGACAAAGATAAATAATGAGGATAATAACATGCCAATGTCATAGATGGATTTACAGTACTAAAGGTTGCTAATAATTTTGACAGAGGGTGTAGAAATTTCGCACAAACCCATATTTTATGTGTATTTTTCAAAAACTCCAAATCTTACTCTGCCACTAACAAAACTAGATTGTCTTTCCGATGACTAATGGTGATATGCATTACGCAGCCTGAGAGAATCTCTTGAACTGGATTCATTCTGTATCTTGATTTATCCCCAATAACGCCGGACGTATGGGCTCGGAAAGAAACTTACTTGTAATAGTGGATCCCGGAATCGATAACAAGCCTAGTTGCCCGTAACATCTCATCACTATAACGACCAAGCCTGCAACATATAACACAGTTCTTTTATTATTTTTTTTATTTTTGAAAGTGCTAAACACTATTATAAGCTTTAAAAACATTTCTTTGGTGACATGTCATTTTATTCCACAAATGCCCTGATTAGTAAGTGAATTTTAAAGACAATATTTCACTTAAGTTTGAATGATCTGTCATTTACATTTCATTTTTGGATTGCTATTTTGATTACGCACTGAAACGTAAGATTTAATAAAATCCTTTTTTCCCAATAAATTTAGAATTTCTTTCAAAGTCTGTCAATAGTTTACAATGCCATTAATCGAACGATTTAACTTCTTACCAACAATGCAAGATATGTTTTCAAAAGAAAACAAAAGACTTACATTTCATAATCGTTGTGGTAGATCCCCATTTCCTCACCAAGATACTCCGCATACAAGGCCCACCCCTATAACGATTTAAAGAATTCACTACTAAAGCCCGTTTTGTGATGGATATGAAATGCTAGTCAGAATTAGTCATGCATTTTTCAATGTGCTGATACATTATAAAACATTCCAAAAAAGTTTTTTTTTAAAGTAACCATAATAGGTGAAACGAAAGACGCTTTCGGACAATTACATTTTTACTTTTTAATGATATTTGAGACATTTGTCAACTGTTTTTTAACAATGCCTTTGCAAACTCGTTGGCTTGTTGTACTTTAAGTCAATTTGAATATAATAAGGCAAAATGTAAGTATTTGTCTAGTAAAATTGTTTACCTCGGCGAAAGCGTTGTAGAAAGGGAAGAAATAAGGGGCACTGTAAGCGACCCACTCAAAATGCTTCCTGAATTCTGGAACGTCGGCTAGTATACCAAAACTTTCCTGAGAAGCAATAAGTTGGAACAAAATTAGAAATGCATGAACATAAACAAACACTATACAATATGATTTCTAAGTCATTGCAAGAGGTGAATGTTAGAGGAGGATTTCAAAGTATTATAATAATAACAGTGATAGTCTGTCCAAGCGTTTCCTTTCTTATGATATTCAGTGCTTTTGGAACACAGCAAAGGAACAGTCTGCAATACTGGAACACTCAGCACATGCACACAAGCAGGAATACAATGTCAGCCATTTCGATATCTTTGATTACTAACATACACAAGTTTTACTTTCACGAATGTATGAATCAAAATTCTATAACGACAATTAGATTCAAAAGTAACAGTGCATACATATACATATGCTTATAAGTTATTTAAATAAATTGGAACCAAAAGATGCGAAGGCGGACAGAAGAATGTAAAAGAAAGTTGATCGAAAAAAGCCGTTTTGCCAGGGTTCCGAAATCAACAATACATACAGCTAAATGATGTCCTGGTATAGCTTCGTGGAGACTGAGTGAAACCATCTTGTATGTAGGACTAACAGTAAAAGAAAGTAAATGATAGTTTAATTCAGATTTTTCATTTGCAAAATAAAGTTTTTGATATTTTTGCCAAATGCTAAAAAAAGAAAATTTAATGTTATTATTTTATATCTTAACCTGCCTATTATCTTTTCATGTTATATGATGAATCCACGATTATGGTATGGGGCTTTAAGAACAATTTTGCATCACAGCGGCAAAGTAAACATAGTTAAACATGCATAAAATAAAATTGTATACTATTTCAGTAAAACTGACAAAGCCAGTAATGTTCTACATTTATTGAATTTCAAAAATGCAAGTCTATTTCTTGAATATCTATGTTTATTTTTTTCCGTGATAGCTTTTGCATCAAACGGCCAAATCTTAAACAGATGAGGACAACATTGAATACATACTTGTATTCAGGTTTATACACATTTGCATAGAATATTCCGGGCCTGGACCCGTCAGCTGTGCCTGTCCAGTACTCTCCACCCACGCTGTCTGGCCCTGATGCACGAACCCTATAAATATACTTTGAATTAAAAAGTAAGAAAAACGTAATACAGCAGACGACATTCAAACCTTTGGGGTCAGAAGCGGCTTTAGTAAGCAGAAAAAATAATAATATCAAAATAGTTTTCTTTGTAACATAAGACTATACATTCAATGCATGTATACATAACAAGTAATTTCAATTTTGGACGATTTTATTGTACGACAAGTTTGTTTAAGCAGCTGTTTCTGATATGTAGCTGCAGTCCTTCACAACAATCAGTAAAACACATGTAGTAACAATAGGTACTTATATTTAACCAGGGTTGTTGTTGTTTTATTCCGTCGTATACTTACTCCAATGGTAAGTCTGGTGCATGACTAATATACTTAGAGATCTCTGGCTGGATTCTGCCATAAATAATACTTTTAAATCTTTCTAATGTTTCCTCCTGAAAAGAAAATAAAAAATAATATTTCCACATGTCCGATTTTATCGGAACTTGTGCTATATATGCCTTTGCATAATTCATGTATATATAAAAACAACACGTGACCATTATTTGCCGTCTGAGTTATTTATCACTTCTATGGAAACAAACATCTGCAGGCCGCTGATTCTGATTGATTGGATAACAGTACATCATTTTGTTCCTCGTGATTAAATTCCTAATAAAAACAAATTGATTAGTGATTTTCTGTCTTAAAATCTGCATCAGAATATGCAAATAGATATTTAAATCAGGAGTTTGGCAAGTGAACTGAAACTAAAATCATTTACAAGTCATGAAATTTTTATATAACTTATATGGTCACTTTTAATGTTACATTATAAAATAACATATCAAAAAAACCATAAGTCTTAAGGGCATACTTACTGGTGTTTTAACTAAAAATCTTTCGTCGCTAGTAAGGTTTTGATACATTTGACTAATTGTTGTTGCTTTAGGAAATCCGATATTGTCCATCCTCTAAAAGACATATTAAAATTAATCCATCTCTTAAACATTGTATTTTGACCACATCATTAAGACAACACTAGAATTTCCTATTCGAACTGTAATACATGCAAATTACTCTGATCAAGTTCGATGGAAAATCTATAAATATATTCTCTTTTAGTGTTTTAGTACACACCCATCTACTTCGGACAATCTGACGTGCATGTGTCAAATAATAAGTAATGTGATATCTTCAAACTGGCTAATTGATATGCTTAATTATTGAAATGCACGTATTTCATTTCAATTGTCCAGTGGACTTTGTAATGCTAGGCTTCGCGTGCATTGGTTTTTATTTAAGAAAAAGACAAATACTAAAATAGACGCTTAAGTTATTTTTCAAAACAAGACTTTCTTTTGTTGAAGATAGTTTCTATTTTTTACCAATCTGTAAAGAAAGACTATTTTCTTATAATATAATATATATATATATATATATATATATATATATATATATATGTTGTAACAAATTTGTTTAATGATTGTACAAAAAAAATAGCATTATTGTCTCAAGTACCTTCAGCGCTTTGATTTTTAAGAAATAATAGCAATAACTTCTACCTGTCGTATAAGCTTTTTCTATTCTGCTGACCTCATCCAGTCCTTTGTTGTGAACTTGTTCTGGTGTTATATTCGTAGATGTGTGAAATACAAGACATGCTTTATATAAGTCTTTACCATTGGGTAGAGTTCCTACTCCAAAACCTGGTCTGGTTGCAGGCAAATAGATCTGGAATCAAAATGTGAAACTCGAGGTAAGGTAAGATAAGAAACCTTATTTTCCATAGTAAGACACTCGAAACATATAGACCAAATGACGAGGCAAATTAATTATACAGGTTGCTCAAAAAGAACTGATCAAATAAATGGGGTTTCAGTCATATGGAATAGTAGTTAGCCTCTAGAATTGTATAATTGTATTTATAACACCACAGATGAATTTGTTGACCTTTCAATATGGAACACGACACCGTATACACCTTGAGCGATTGATTTCTCAAAGGAGACACGACTTTTTTCGATTTTTGGTTGGCTAATCACTAATTTCTCGTAAAATATTTATAAAAACAACAACAAAATGGCAGCCATTTTTCTCTCGATTAAAAATATTGGTTCCTTATTTCATAATTATCTGTCAAGTGTAAAATAAAAGGTAAATGTTTGTGATTAAGGCATATCACACTGAATATTAAGCTAAGATCATCAAAGTCTATTCTAGTCTGATGTTTAAAATGAACGAGACACTATACTTTTGCGTTGTCCTGGCAGTTCGGGTTATATTAATTCAAACAGGCAATACGAGGCCTTATACCCCGCCAAAGATCTATATAACAAATAGTATAACATATGACAGCGTTGCTTCATGAATTACTTACGCTCTGAATAAATGTCTTCGTTTCATTTAGTTTACTTATTATTCCTTTTATGGCATTTTCTATTCGTTCCTTTGCAACAGACCTGAAAGAAAGAGTAAACAATTACTTACTACATTGGTTTTGAATTGGTCTGTTATCACCTGAGTTCAGACACTATTCTTATTCGTGTAACTTTATTGAAACTAGTAATTTATTTGACACAGCGGTCACTGAACCGTACTTATTAGTATAATAAAAACTATTCTGAAATTGCAGTGAGAGTGTTTGGTGTCAATAAAAAATTCCCTTTTCAGTTCACGCCTTGCTGCATACATTCGAGTCCGTGTTAATAGTCGACTTGTGAAAAAAACAAAGGTATGAAACACTGAAACCTATCACTGGTCGGCTTGTATGTTCTAGCATAACTATCGACAGGTTAAAATAGCAACTAACACGTTCTTCAAAATAATAGAGATTAAATACTTGATAATTCGCAAGCATTTACAATCATTCCATCCTACTTTATTGACGACGTTAAATTCGCGCAGATTTACTTTCCTTGACGTACGCTTAGGAAAGTTTTTGCTGTGTGGAGTTTGGACATTTTTAACAATCTGCATTTTCTGGAAGAACTGTGTCAGAATATGTACATTTCTCTCAAAAGAATGTAATACAGATTATACAATGAATACTTCTTTAAATTGTACTTTCAATCAGTCAACACGGTACCTGTATTTGGCGTTTGGAAAAACCTCCTCTAAGGATTCATTGACGGGTGTATACAGTTCCGACAGAACTGGGTCCGAGACTATCAACTGGTCAAACTGTTTAGGGACCCTGGACTGAAAAAAGGTTGGTTTGGTCTTTAGTCATAAATACCTTGAAATACAAAGTCTTAATCATTAATATGATGCAGACTTAAAGATAAAACAACTTTGTAAGTTCAATCTCTTAATCCAGTTGATAAATAAGAAAAAAAACTAACTCTTTCAAGTAAATTTACTATTATTTAGCATATTTATATACAAAAGTATTATATACCATTCTATATTATCTTACGTTATAGACGAAAAGGTTTGAATTTAGCTGCTGATTTAATACTTAACTGTAACATTTTAATTAATCAGTTAGTCTTATCAAGAGAACCTTATCAGCAGACGGTTTAAGCACAACACATCTCATTCTAGTATTCGATAAATAAAATTATCTGGTACGCACAACTGACGCATTGTTACTGGTGTGTCCCTTTGCAATAGCCATTTTTGTCAGGTTCATCATTTCGTCAAGCTGAAATTAAATACGTAAACAGTTTCCTTATTATAATTGTTTAAAACTTCAGTTTCTCTGTGTTTTGGGGATTTTAGGTATATATGATGGCCATCTTAGATCTATTTATAACTGTCACAAATATAGACCAAGATGGCCGTTGCTCAAGTGCAGCGATTTGGAAACTGTTAATCCCAACTGTAGAAGAGTCAATATAATAAATAAGTACTTCAAAGTATAAACCATTTTTTGAAAGGTAGAAGAAACGTTTAACAATAACATTGTCCATAGACATCATTTTTAAACGCCATGTTAATTTCATATATAGCACTTTATGTAAAAAAGTACTATTATTGTAATATACATACGTGTCTTGAGTATGCATGTTTGATTTTGTACTCATCGCAAATTTACCTGTTGTGGCAAAAGCTCTAATCTTCTGGCATAATTTACAAAGTCTCCCTGTGTATCGAACGGAGTTGCGGATAAAAAC
Organism: Cyclina sinensis; assembly: GCA_012932295.1. Taxonomy (NCBI): domain Eukaryota; kingdom Metazoa; phylum Mollusca; class Bivalvia; order Venerida; family Veneridae; genus Cyclina; species Cyclina sinensis. Next base: position 33,335,323 of record JAAONU010000007.1, on the reverse strand, counting down.
AAATCGAAACCAACGGACCATCCTTCCAGAAAGTTAAAGGGATTGATAGCCCCATAGCTAAAATAAAACAAAATGGGAAACTACCGATATAAAACTCGTTCAGTTGTTATAAATCTTGTAATGATCAAAAATTGGTTTGCATCTATATACTGATACTTTTTACTTTTTTGACAGGTATTGCTTAGCAATATAATTGGTTTTAACCTAATCTGGCTACATGTATTTAAATATTATTACTTTGATATCTGAAGCTTGCTGTCACAGTTTTTACTTTAAACAATCATTGTTATTCTCTATAAAATGACCACGCACTGACGTTTTATCGTCAGTGTCGACCCCTCATGAAATCGCCTCTAAAGTAATAAAAAAAATTGTAACTATTTTTCTCTCTGTTGAAGGGCGAATCACATGACTTGTTTTTTCTTTCGGTGTATTTCTTATGTATCTATAAAACAATCGCTTACTCCCGCCATTTGTAGCCATCCAAGAAAACTTCCAAGATATTTTTCAGGATGTCATATGATAATTTTTTGTCATCTGATAAGCTCATTCTGTCCAACATTAACAGCCGATCAAAAAAGTCTTGTGCATCTGACTGGAATCATAAACTAGTTTGTATAACACTCCTCTGTCTTATGTGACGTCATAGCTATCACGCATGCGCGCAATGATTAAGTTAACTGAAATGTTTAATACTTAAACGCTTAATATGGTTAAATAATTAAAAGATAATTAAAATTTGCCCTATTACTGATACGGTTTTCTCGATAGACTTTTAAATTTTTAAAAGCTATTTTTCGTTGAGCGTTCTATATTTTAACCCACCGTTGTATATATGTAAGAAGTTTAGAGAATATTTTACCCTGTCCGTTTCAAATTTGTCATATTTGTAGGAATTGAGTTTGTCGTTGTATTTATACATTTGTATTGTAGTTGAAAACTCCGGGGAATTTTCCATTCGCCATGTCCAGAACTCACTCATAACCTTTTCAAGCGAATCTGTAAGGAATGGGTGATACTGTAAAAATAGGTATTTCTAAGGTTAAAAACTAACACAGATATTACAAAAAAATAAATAAAAAAAATCTCATAATGTAATTTATGTAAATTTTAGTTTCTAGAAGGGCTTTTTAGGAACTTAACATGACAATTTTGACCTATAAACATCTGAGTGTTCTTTTATATATAACAATGATTTTAGGCGCTTAAAAGGCATTTTTCCGGGTTTTACCTGTTTCCCGCGCTATCCATTCATCCACGAGACGTTCAAGCACTGACAGAGGGACAGCTCCATTGCCCAGGACAACAGAATGAAAATCCCTTATGTCAAACATTTTTCCTAAAATCAGAAAGAACACTTTTGCATTTGTTCTATGAATGTTTGACATTTGAATAAATAAATAAGTTAATAAAACAAACAAATAAATAAAAAATAAGTTAGAATTAAATAAATAAATAAAAACAAATAAATAAATAAGAAAAAATAAATAAATAGATCAATGAATGAAAATATAAATATATAGATAAGTAAATAAAAGAATTGATTTGATATTGCACATACGATTGTGTAAGCTATTTAAATGTGTAAGCCAAGCACTTACTTGGTTTAAGACCCAAACATGTGCTAAGTTTACGATGCAATAGAACATGAGATAAACATTGAATATTTTTTTGAGTAGTTACCTATGAACCTTTCATAAGTTTCACAAATGCATCGAGAAAAGTGCCACCAGGAAATAACTAGAACAGAAGGTAAAAGTGACGAACGAGAAATGACATGGAGGAGCAGCGGCCGAAGGGTTACAGCGCCGGACTCCCAAACTGGAAGTTACTGGTTCAGATCCTACTAGGGGTGTGAGTCTCCAGTGACATTCCACATTCCTCGCTTTTCGGCGTGAGATCTGGTTTAAATGCAGGAAGCAGTCATCGAGAAGGATTAACATAAGTTACCAGAACTTGCTTCCAAATCGATGTAAAATAAATAGGTTTAAACTTAAACTAAACTAAATAACATGGATGGTCAGATAGACAGAAGGGAATGTAGGTAAAGTTAACCAAATACGATATTCCGTCTATATCTTTTGTTCCCATGAAAGGGTACGTTTACATACAAAAACGCTGTACACCTGCAAAAAAGGTATAAAACACCTAATTGTCACGTGTGAAGCCTATACATAATTATACGTAATATTCACACCGTGTAATGCTTACATCACATTAACATTTTTTTTAGTGTAGACTCATTTATTTTACATCGATTGGGAAATAAGTTCTTGCAACTGTTATAAACACCGCTCGATCACTGCTTCCTTGCAGAAAGACACTGCAGGCTCTCAACCTTTGTGGGACTCGAACTAGCGGTTTTTGGATCAGGAGTCCGGCGTTCTAACCCCTCGACGACTACTTCTCCTCACAATCTTTGTCTGTTTGGATAATAAAATTTACATTTTAGAAAACTGTCCCAGATTGTCATAATAATTTTTAAATGAATAAAGTTTGAAAGCTATAGAAAAATAATTACCTAATGCATCTTTCGCTCTTTGTCTTAGCTCTCTGATCTTAAGTTCGCCGATTTTATAGGCAGTTGCCTGTCCAGGCCACGTGATGTAACGGTCAATTTCTATCTCAACTGATGGTAAGGAGAAGGATGTGTAATTAAGCATGTATGCGATAGCTCTATCACGACTCCAGCTGAAATTCAGATGATTTTCAAATTAGTAGAAACAACTGGCATTTTTGTTATAATTTTGATAAATTAAATGGTCCGCCACATCCTCATCGTCGGTGACCCCCGGTACATATTCCGCACAACTACATTATGAACCGTGGGATAATTGATTGCAGAGTATTCGTTTTCATGAATATTTACTAGCAAAGGGAAGTAACTCCTCGTCGAATGAGATTCCGCAATACAAATAGATACTCTTCAGTGTGAAGAGTATGAATAATGACAAGTTACTTAAAATAGACGTATTTCCCAAGATTTAAACATGGGCGCGAAAGGCAAATTGTAACGAGTACTTTCATTGGCTGAGATTGCTCAAGGGAAATCTTTCGGAAACCAATGAAAGTAGGTAATGAATTATTCATGAGTACGAAATTTTTACCAACCAATTGTCCCACGGCAGATAAATAGAGTGAAACGGAATGGATCGAACGTGGGTTTCCGACGATGCCACATCCTGTGCATTCGTGAGGACTGGTCCTAATACTAAAATATTTTATGACTGGCGTTTCTTTCACAGCAGGTCACAAAAACAGATCTTATAATTCTTATAATAACTTCAGTTACGATACCATTTTATTATTCTCTAAATGCAATACAATTTATATCTTCAAAACATGACGACACAAAAAACTAACACCTTGAGCTATACCTGTTTGAAGAAATTTTACCTCTATTTTTGGTTGTCAATTGGATTTTATAAACACATGGAAACAAAGATTTAGTACGAAAGATTATGCATATCAGAACAAAATATTGGTATGCAAGTTTGTTTTAACAGTGACCAGAATGTATACATACTTAAAGTAGTGTAAGCCAGTGTCAACAACAAGACGACATGCCCGGAAAATTTCAAAACTGTACCTCCCCATCCTGTTAAAAGTAAAAAAGTTTATACAAAAATGAAAAACATGTTGCTGAAACTTAATCGTAATCAATAAAATCATTAATATTGATTCCGTCAAAATTCTAAACAAACAAGTCAAGGATATGTAAGGCATGTGCCTAAAGTATATCATCTCTGGCTTCTCTCTGGCTTCTCAAAAATATACACTCATTTATAACATCTGAAATGACTTAAAACTATATATGAGTTTGCCATAAAAAGGGCATTTAGATATGTTAAAACATTTTCTTTTTCGTTAAAACATGGATAATAAAGACTGTTTGCTACTTTCTTTTTTTTGGAAGTATAATTATGTAACACTGTATTTTATGAGCTAACGAATCAAACTCACATTTCATAATCGTCCTTGTATATGTCGAGCTGGTCTGTTTCTCCAAGTGATTCAGCATACAGTCCCCAACCCTGATAAATAGATAAAGTATTAACGAATAAGCCGATTTAAGCACTCTTTCCTGTTAAAAAAAACATTAAAAAATAACAACAACAACAACAACTTTTCTCTTATGATGACGATAGACTTAATACAGCGTGTATTTACAAAAAAATATTGTCGAGGAAGTTATAAGTTTACAAAAACTGCTAAAATTATTGTCATTCATACATGAACTTTACCCCCAGAAAATAAACCATTTAGGTAAACTATTGTACAATGTTGTGAAAAAGGGTATGAATGGAGGGGAAGATTGAAATTTAATATACCGTCGTAAATCTTATAAGTAAGTAACAGTCTGTACAGTTGTTACTTACTTATAAGATTTACGACGGTATATTAAATTTCAATCTTTCAGCAGTATGACGTGTGACACGAAAAATGGTATGGTAAAGAGAAAACCCGTTGACATGTCTTATACTGGAAATGGTATGGTACAGAGAAATAATACTATTGACAGGTCTTACCTCAGTGTACGAAGTGTAATACGGGAAATGATAAGGTATAGAAAAATACTTTCTGTAATCAATCACTTTCTGGAATGTCGGCGTTCCTACCGAATGCTGAGCGTAAATATCCTGAAACAACAGGCGGAAAGTTTTCTTGTAGAATGGTTTCAGTCGCTAGTTTCATTTTCTTTATCGATAAGTAACAGTAACTCTTATAATTTTATGCTAAAAAAGAAACTGAGTTGCATGCCCTTTCTGGCAGAAATCTAGCTAGCAGCAAAGAATAGGAAATTATAGACTGAACATCTATTTAGAAGTAGAAAACATTACTACTGAAATACAGTATCAATTATCATTAATTAGACTTGTTTACACGTAAAAGTTTAATAAATCGAAAAAGAAAACAAATGAAAAAATAGAATGAGACACTAACTTTTCAGAACACATAATTTTCGATAAATATTTTTACATTCATTTACAATACAATTTGTAGAACATCTTATATTTAGTAATACGAAATAAAATTTACGATAATGGAAAATACGATTTATAATATAAAACTTACGAAACAAAATGTACGAATTTACGAAATAAAATTTTACGAAAAAGAACATTAAATTTTCTAAATAAATTTTACGATATAAATTTTTGAAAAAAAGAAAACAAAACAGAATAAAAAACAAACCAAGTCGAGGATGTTCGAAAACGCGTGCTACTTTGGGTTTTCACTGAATTGCATATTTGTACCTTCATCGCACTGAGTGATTTTTTGTTTATATGAGAGTCATTCAAATGCTTCCCATTAACTTCTTTTTAGAAAAAAAAAATAGAATAAAAATTTAAAAAAATAATGAAAATAAAGAGAAATGAAGTATACCTGTAAATGATGTCCTGGATCAGCCTCATGTAAGGTCAGTGCGACCATATTGTATGTTGGACTGAAAACATAAACACATTGCCTAGTCTTTGTTGTATGACAGAGGGTAAACTATTGTTTTAAATTTAAGGAAAAGTATATAAAAGATGCATTCTATCTATCAACAATACAAAAAACTTGGCTCTACATAAATATTGTTAATCTAATGAGCTTTTCATAAACAAAACTTTTCGCTTTCTATTTTGATTTATCAGGAATTCGCATCAGAACTGTTTGAGTTTGCATCATTTAAAGCGTTCATGATAACCAGTCATCTTTCCATGCAACTAATAACGGCTATGTATTTGCATATTGAATACTTTTGCAATTTATTACAATATTTTGTTAATACTTACTTATCTTCTGGTCGCTTGACGTTAGCAAAAAATACTCCCGGCCTTGACCCATCCGGTGAACCAAAGAAGTACATCCCACCAGGGCCATCGTACGGCATTTCTTTTACGCTAAACAAAATACGAAAAGTTGAAAGTTAACGTTGTTCAAAACTTAAGGGTCAAATATTTAAGTAAACAATTCTCTGCTACAGAGTTTTTCAAAAGTAAAAGCATACCTAAGTACAATACAAAAAAGGTAATATTGATATTCATGTTACGTTATACTTATTTTATCTATCTTAATCATTCCGTTTTATCTCTACTGCACGGGCTTGTACAATATATAAATAGTTGTACAATTTAGTCTGCATGTTAGGGTGGCCGAATTAACCATTTCGTTCTGTCGGGTTGGCGGGGCTAAAACACGACAAGACATAATGACAAATTTAGCATTTGTCGTATTGGCGCGCTTATTTGTTGTTCTGTCATGTTGGCGTATTGTTGCGCAACAGTTTAACACAAATGCATTCTTGATCAGTCATACTGGAGCATCCATAACAACTTTTTTTTGAGTGAAACATGAATATTATCATTTGGATTTCAATTAAAAATATGTATTTAAAGTTACTGTATAGATAATACGTGTAAAACGGTTGCGCATGCGTAACAGTCTGCTATATTCTGACTATCGCAGCCCGTCCAATATGGCACTTCACACTTTATACGCACCAAAACAAAATATTACTGTACTGTACAGAGCAATTTTTAATTTGATTAACCTCCTAATACTCTATAATACTTACACAACCGGACTGTCTGGTATATTCTTGAAGAAGGATGGAAGTTTGGGTTTGATGCGATCAAAAATTATCGAAGAAAATCGTTTTATTGTTTCGTCCTGGAAAAAACATGAAATTTTACAGCTTGGAATAATTTTCAGATGATCAACTTTTAAAAACAGTTCGTGTTATATTTTTTTGCCTTTTTCAAAACAAAATTAAATGAAAAAAAAAAATAATAAAAACAACAACAACACTAGCTCAATGGGGTGATTTTTTAAAGAAAAAAATGAATGTCTCCCACCACAAAAACAAAACAAGAGTCCTCTAACTGATGCAAAAACCAGTCAATCGGAAAATCGTGACAATATATTTAACTAAACATGGTACATAACATTTCTATATAGTTCCACAAAAATCCAATAAAAATATAGGAGGAGCTGCGCTGAAAAAAGTTTAAAATAAGAAAAAGGTCCCATAACTCCTGCAAAAATTAGTCAAGCGAAAATTCCTGACAATATGCAAAGCTACAGTCGACACTGAACCTTTCTATAAGGTTTCATTGAAATTCGATGATAAATGTAGGAGAAGATGCGCTTATAAACTTTGTGACAGACGGACAGACGGACGGAAGAGCGAACATTGACAAAAATCAATATGCCTGCCGACCATTTTGTGGTGGGAGACACAATTAAATACCTCTGATGTGCGAGTGATTTTAAGGAGAGTGCGTGCACGGTCATACCTCTTAATGTCTCTTTATAAAAATAATGTCTACTTCAAAAGCAATTTAAAACTAGACGCATCCCGTTTAAAGTTTTGAATTTCAAATAAGTATTAAAAATGTAATTTATAGCATGTACATATGCGTTATAGCGACGTGTTATGTTACATAGATAGTGCAGTTAAATCATCCAAACATGAACACTCAAAATTTATGAATCGATCTAAAAAGTAGACTTTATTTCGTACTTAATCTTATAACTTCCGTTTTTAATGGGAATATATTAAATTATCAAGTAAGTCACGTTTGCGGATTTTTACCTGATATAAAACACTGTAATCCGAGTTATTACTTTTGTATGATATTCACGCAAGAAAAAAAGATTAAGGGCAAAATGAAAAAAATAAACGAGGGGTATCATGGCCTTATATCGCTCACACTCATAATATTGCTGTTTACAGCACGGCCAATAAAATCAACATAACTCCAGCATACTCAGACATCTAAATTATGTTCTCTAAATGGCAAACTCTTTGCCTTGACCCTGGCCTTTATCATCTGACCAGACGTACTTAATCTTATAACTTCCGTTTTTTTAATGTGAATATATTAAATTATCAAGTAAGTCACGTTTGCGGATTTTTACCTGATATAAAACACTGTAATCCGAGTTCTAACTTTTGTATGATATTCACGCAAGAAAAAAAGATTAAGGGCAAAATTTCAGAGCTATTGTCCAGGCGGCATCAAAAAAATTTTTTTTTCAATTTTTCGTTCAACAATTATGGTAGAACATCTCTGCAAAGTTTTGTCAATTTCAACCCAGTGGTTTCAGAGTTGTTTGTTTCAAGGAAATGGTGGACGATGGACGCTGGACGGAATGTGGTCACATAAGCTCACCCTGAGCTTATGGCTCATGTGAGCTTATAAAACCAAACATAAAATACACTTACCGGTGAACCTATGATAAACCTGGAATCGTTACTCAGTTGCTCAAAGAATTCTTTTATCGTACCAGAAAATCCGAGTCGACCCATAACCTGTAACGCAGGCGAGAAATTTAGAACATGTAAAATCTCGAAATTGAAGTGACCAAAACGATTGCAAGATATCTGAGCCTTACGAGCAAAGGAAATACCGAAGGTTAAGACAACAGGGTTTTAAAATTGGCACAGATTAGTAATACAGAGTAAAGAGTAAAGTTTTGCCAATTAAGCGGTGGCGTAGAGCATCTCTTTTATAAAACATGTAGGTATGAAGTAACTTTACTCCTTCCCCCCACTCCCCGCAACTTTTTAAAAAATCTTTTTCCACCTATATTGGAGAAGAACTTCTTAAGTTTTAAAACGAACTTTTAACTTACATGAGATGGGTCAGTACTCCCCTCCCCCTCCCGCCCCCTCCATTTCCCCAACCAATTTTTTTCCATTATTTTTTTAAATACATAGGTACTTGATTCCCTAATGGGACCCCCCCACTTACCTCCGCCATGTTATACCCCCCCACACACGAATTTTTTTGTTTTCATTACTTTAGAAAAAAAGTGGGGGTTTTTTTTGGACTAGGTACTTGCCCTCCCCCAACTCAATTTTTTTAATGGGCCTCTTGTTTGACTTGGCTTATAATTTATTATCCAGAACTGAGAAAAGTGGAGCGTGTTGTATGCGGACAGGTCTTGTTATTAACCCTGAACATGCTGAAATTTTGTAATGGATTTGCCCAGCTTTGAATTTGGAACAGTCCTATTCAAAGTTTAAGGGATTTCAATATTAAAATACAAAAATGGAGCTACTAACAGTATAGAGCCTGGTCAGACTGCACGGATGAGCAGGCTGGCCTGTCTCTATACTGGTGGCAAAGGCTAATCACTTTCGGATTCCAGCAGGTTAATGGTTAAAGAAGTACGGCAGAACGGAGCAATTATAATTCATGATTATGAAACTATCTTGTCTCCTTAACACATACGTTCTTGTCCTCTGAACATGCAAATGTAAAAGAATAAACATTGTAATATGTTTCATGCTAATATATTTGTTTTTGTTTTTGTTGCTGTTGTTAACATGTCTGTAGGGTTTCTCTTACCTTGGTCATTTCTCCATGAATTCTGTCCACTTCCTTCAGGCCTGTCTTGTGTATTTCCTCGGGAGTTAAATCTATGGATAAATGCCATTTCAGACAGGCCTTGTAAAACTCTTCACCATCAGGCAAGGAATTGACTCCATAACTCTGTCTTGTAGCATTCTTATATTCCTGAAAGACACATTACAGAGAAATTTAAATGAGACAATATTTTATTATCTGAAATGTTGTTTTTTTTTGTAATAATCAATAAGTTATTATAACATAAAACCGAAATAATAACAATAATAATGATAAGTCAATATATTGAAAGAAATAATGATAATAAATACGAATCGTTAGAAAATGATGATTCTTGTTCTATTATTATTATTATTATTATTATTATTATTGATATTAATATTATTGTAAAATCTGGGTATTCTTATAATAATACTAATAATTATAATAATAATAATAATAATAATCATCATCATCATCACTTAATGTCTTATTTCTATTATCAGATATTAATATATTATTATTATATGATTAGCATTATTATATTATATTGATATTTGCTTCGCAAAAACTTCTGTATCTATAGTAGGTTTAGATTTAAAATATTTTTCACCTCTAGTATAAATCTTTTTAACGTCGAGAAAGCGTCTCGGAAATGTTCAATTGTCGACATAGCTGTTGCCCGTAAAGAAGTCCTGAAAAAAACACAATTCTGTCACAATAACTATATCAACAAAGACAATTCGGTCACATTAACTATATCAATAAAGACAATTCTGTCACATTAACTATATCAACAAAGACAATTCGGTCACATTAACTATATCCACAAAGACAATTCTGGCACATTAACTATATCCACAGAGACAATTCTGGCACATTAACTATATCAACAGAGACAATTCTGGCACATTAATTATATGAACAGAGACAATTCTGGCACATTAACTATATCAAAAGAGACAATTCTGGCACATTAACTATATCAACTGAAACAATTATGTCACATAACTATATCAACAAAGACAATTCTGTCACATTAACTATATCAAGAGAGACAATTATGTCACATAACTATATCAACAAAGACAATAATGTCACATAACCTATACCAAATGAGACAATTCTGTCACATTAACTATATCAACAAAGACAATTATGTCACATAACTATATCAACAGAGACAATTATGTCACATAGCTATATCAACAAAGACAATTATGTCACATAACTATATCAACAAAGACAATTCTGTCACATTAACTATATCAACAGAGACAATTCTGTCACATTTACTATATCAACAGAGACAATTATGTCACATAACTATATCAACAAAGACAATTCTGTCACATTAATTATATCCACAAAGACAATTTTGTCACATTAACCATATCCACAAAGACAATTCTGTCAAATTAACTATATCAATACTACTATGCTTCTGTGTTTTTTCACAGTGCGTTGTTTTAACATGTTGGTGTTTACATAAGATCTAAGGGGTGGGGGTGCGAGGAACACTCTTTTTTCGGTTTTTTTCATAATTCTATTCCACACATTCGGTGCCAGAACTGATTTGAACCTGGAAAGTAGTTATCGAGAAAGATTAATCTAATATGCAAGAACTTGTATCCAAATCATTGTAAAATAAATAAGTCTGAACTAAACTTTTGTTGAAATTTCATTCCCTAACAAAACCTTTCAGTAAATTATTTGAAAACACCCCCTTGCATTATTCTAGTATGTACATATTCCTAGTTTTTATCAATATTAAGATGTTACAATGTTGCTGGCTACTTCTGACTGGCAAGAATGGAAGTGGATAGTAGCAAATTAGATTTGGAAACTGCACAATAAAGTAAGATTTTAAGCAACTTAACCAGAAAAAGATATGTAACCATAGCCACCATATCCAGAAAATAAACCGTGAGATTTTAAATTATTATGCCGTTGAATATACTATGGATGGCGTCTTTTTCTACCCACAGAACGTCGCAAAGTATCATTTTACTTTTATTTATTTATTTATAAAAAAACGCAGTTTCTGTTTCAGTTCTCTAGACCTTGCTTATTATTTTCTGGTTAGGCTTACGTGTTACTTTTCGTTAAAATTTGTCCAATCTTACTTGTTAGTTTATATATGTGGTTTTAGTAAGTCCTACTTGCAACATCCTTTAAATATTACGTTTAACTTTCAAAATAAATGTCTGTTTTAGTCTTACTTGTTACTTTCCGGTAAAGTTGTGTTATCAAGAGTTTCATTCAAAGGTTTATACATCGGACATTCTACGGTGCTCTTGCCCACCAGAGCTTCTATCTGGCTTATAGCGCCTTTCTGAAATATGGTTAAAATATCAAGTAAGCCACAGTATTTGGAATTGCCGTACAGTAAGATTAAGTCTTTGTATGTCATATGAAAAATGTCATGCTATACTTCATAAGTGAATTTAACATGTCGATATGGTTTAGTTAATATGATTTTATGGACGTATTTCATTCTTCAGCAAAGGGGTCTCTATAAAACTGGTAAGTCACTCTGTTAACAAACCATTCATTTTTGCCCAATATGTTTACATTTGATAAAGTACCTACGCAAAACACACGGTTCGAAAGCGGGATCAGATATGTTTTTATAGAAAATATCAGTGGAACACGCCATCTTCAATAAAGTAAGAGAAAAAGTCTAAAAGTCTAAATTCTAAAATTACTAGTAATTTTAACTCTTGCTTTCATACTTACAACAGACACCCAGTGGTTTGTTGTTCTTTCTTTAATTGCTATTCGCATTCTTTTCATGAAGTTCAGAGCCTGCAAAGTTAAAGAAACAGAAGTGTACATATCGGTAAAGGACATTACAACAGACAAACAACGCTCGAATTTATTCTCAAGAACCTCAACTTTGTTCTCGTTGTTGTCTTCCTTGTTGTTAATATGATGCGATCAGTATTTGTACATTCTTGAAAGCTTCAAATAAATCTTAAAAAAGAATTAACACAACTTGTTATTCTTACGAAGACACCCACAAACCAAAACGAAATAGATGCTCGCTGAAATGTTTTGTTGTAATGTTTGTTATTTTTCATTTTAGTGATTTTCTTTCGCGCGCAAATATAGCAAGAATAATATTCGCCCGAAAAAAAATCCATTTACGGTAAAATATATATAAATAAGCCAAGGCTATAGATAACTTCTTCCAAAGTAAATATAATTTATATGCATTTATAATGCGATCTTTTATTAGCCAGAAAACTGTTATTTTAGCTGAGTCTACAAAATGTTAATATTCTGAACACTCAAGGAAAAACAAACCTGGTCGCCAAATCCAAAAATCCTCGTTATATAGTTTTCAAAATCTTGGTAAGTTTTTAGTTTGGTAGGAAATGACCAAGCCGCGTCCGTCCAAAGTCCTTCCAGAAAGTTAACCGGATTCATTGGTCCATAACTAGAAACCACCAAAACATTATTTGTACAAAGAGTAGCACAAAAATGATCGATTCTCTTTACCGTCATAGTTAAGACAACGCGTGAAAACTAAACAACTGAAACTTACTAATTAAACTAATTTGGAACATAAAAGCAATTTGTGAACTTCGTTTTTAATCGTAGCAATGAAACAAAACTCTTTAAAAACATTGTAAGAACTGATTAACAATTCTAAACTTTATTTCTGCCACACTTAAGATAGACCTAACATTTGCATATCAACATGCTGAGTAAAGGTTGCTTCCCTTATTGATACATGTAACCTTTGCATTTCAAGGCGCCAAAAAAATATTTCAAGACGCCCATTGAAGATTGCTTCCTTTATTGATACATGTAACATTTTCATTTCAAGGCGCCAAAAAAAGATTTCAAGACGCTCATTGAAGGTTGCTTCCCTTATTGATACATGTAACATTTGCATTTCAAAACGCCAAATAAAGATTTCAAGACGACCATTGAAGGTTGCTTCCCTTATAGATACATGTAACATGTGCATGTGAAGCTGCACCGTGCAGGTTGTTGCCCTTGTTAATTCATGTACAATTTGCATTTTAAGGCACCTTGTGAAGGTTGCCTCCCTTTTAGAGATTAATACACCATTTGCACTGTGTTACAAATAATAAAACAGTAGGAATGCTAAGTGTGTTACTTTTTCCATTTATATCCAGCTAGGTATGTCTGCAGCGAATCCTTGAGAACATCATAACTGACCTGTCTTGAAGCATTAAGTTTGCTTCTTTCTATTTTTTCGAGTTCGTTCAAAAAATTTGTCACATTGTCCTGAAGAAATAAAGCAATGAATGAACGAAAAACAATATTTACATAAATAATTTTTTTAGGGCATTAACTTAAGGAACGAGTGGACTCCAAAGATTCAAATAGCTTTTGCAGATAATGGCTGGTCACATTATGACACTTTCGACTTTAAAACAAGTCTAATGAGTTAACTGACCCTGCTAAATCATAGTACAGTAAGCAGGGAAACAGACAGTTAAAAACGATCCAAATTAATTGAAACGTTTGCTACAAAAGATGTTATGTCTGAAAAAAGCGAAGGTTCACAGCACTGAAGGAAACGACTGGTTCCCAGTTAAAAGTAAAACAGTCCAACGGTGAATGAGTTTATTACACAAACTCTCTGAAGTACGCATTGTGGAGGTACGAACGTACGTATACACACAGGCAGTATTTTCAGAAAACAAAAACTCTACAGAAAAAAGTAACAACAAGAAAACATACAATATTAGCTAGTAAGCAAGTCCAGCAACGTTTTACGCAACTTGAATTGTTGCAATGGCATATATGTAAAAGAAATTACCTTGACTTAAAACTGTAACAAGCCAGTTGTAACGTTTTTTCAAACGAAGCAAAAATGCCATATATTCAAACATGCGATTAAGTATTTATATACTAACAGCATACTAACAGAATACGTTTCATTACGGGGGTAACGTAATGAATGTCATTGTAAATAATGGTAAAATAAAATACACATTAAAATTGTATTCAAATACTTTAAAAGATAAACACATGTTTTATGATCTAGCAAGTGTATATAGCCAAATCTCTTTTGTATATTTGCATTGCCATAAAATGTACAGCGACATTGAAATTTGATGTTTTATCATAATTTATGTGTTTTGTAAGGTAAACCATAGGCTATGATAGCAAGCAGCACCGACAGAAAAAAAATCAGGAAGTAGTATAATATGCGATTACGTCAGAACAGCCCTGACCTTGCTGTGTTGAACTGAAACAGGAAGTCTTGAATATATAATTATGTTTTGTTTAATGGGGTTTATCGCCGATTTCAACATCTAAGTTATATCTCGGCGGTCAGTCTACCTAACCGGTTTTCCTGGATAACTAACCAATAATTATCAATTTCTCCGCAAGTGACCGACTACTGTTCCCACTTGATCTACTCTGAATCAGAGGTGAGAGACAAATGAACATCAGACACAATGCCTGAGATCAATTGTCACGGAGAAATTTCGCCCTGCCCGGGGGTCGAACCAGGGACCCACAGATTACATATCCAGTGCTCTACCTATTGAGCTAAGCGGGTGGGCGATATATATGTTTCACTTGAAACGCTTTAACATAAAGCAAACCAAGTTTCGCGCATGCGCGTTATTCATGATGCCATTATACAAAAGCAACAAGGCGATTGACTGATATGTGTGGCGAATCAGTAGTCCATAGGTAACGCACAACAACTGTTATCCAAGAGTTGCGAGTTCGATCCTTATCTCCTCTACTATCATAACAAATGATCTTTAAACCGAGATTTCATGCATCTGTGAAATACTCTGAGCATATGAAAGAACAAAAAAATGTCTTCGGTACGTGACTTTGTTCCTTCAACTGCCCCCTCAAACCAAACCCTTTTAGCGCTGTGGGAGCGGGTGTCGATAATATACTGAAGCGGTACCGTCAATGACCTAACTCACCAACTCAAATACAGATTACGTGTCAGTGAATGAGCTCTGACTAGTTTTTGTGGTGTGATTCATTATCATACAGGATTTATCTTTTTGACATTCCTTTTGCACGTATGCCAACAACTGAAAAACGCAACAGTCTTATCTAACCTAGCGCTCTGACTTACGTGGGTGAAATGCAAGTTAGCGCTAAGTAAGCATGAATTTTTCATCTAGTATAGTTTCGGAAATTAAAATAGATAACACAAACTGATTTATAAGTGACTTTGTCATACTGCCTAAGATCGAGTTTAATTTACTTGCGAACTTGACACTTCTTAAATGTGAAAACGTCTTTAGAATCTTCTTAAAACTTGTCACGAAATTTGTCTAGACAGAAAAATGTAACTGATACAAAACTGTCTGAAAGACATGCATATAATTTTTTTATTGAAAGTGATCTGCTTTTGTCAGCTAGCTTGGTATTGATAATAGAATGTAAAGGTTTTTCGTTGTGGTTTAATTTTCGCTTTAATCAGTGTAAATTGGTGAACATTATACTCGAAAAACTCTGCGGCAAATTTTAACGGCGGTGTCGGTTGATTTGGATATGGTAAATGTCCACTTCCTGAAAATATAAAATATATTTTACCTTCCGTTTTTCGAGGACATCTGTTGTATATTGTTCCACCCTGGAATCGAACTTATGCACATCAATGGAAGTGGCAAATCCAGGTGCATCTTCAAGTCTCCAGTGCCAGTATCTGTCAATCAAAGCCTGAAAGTCTCCCGCCGTGTCACCATACACATGAACTGAAATTGACGGAGGTGGGGGGGGGGGGGGGGGGGGGAGGGGAGGGGGGAGGGCAACGCCATCATTATTATCAGAGTCATCATTTACAGCAACAACAGCGTTCAAAACATGTAGTGCAAAATATTCTAAAAGGTCCTCAGATATGAAAAATTATATATGCAAACAGCTACAAGAAATGTTTTTAGAAAAGGAAATAGCCTTGACCGAAAGAAACAATATCAAAAATTGTAATTTTAATCCACCTGGCACCAATTCTAGCACTACAAAGTTGAATAATTACTGGGGATTTTTGACGGAATAAATGCTGCAACTGTTTTCTCTAAGAATTGATTGATTAAAGTACTTCTTAGCTTTGCTGGTTTAACACTAATGGTTTAATGCTCTAACTTTTTCTTACAACAGTCTGTGAGAAAAGATAAGAGGTGGGGAGAAAAAGTAAATATAACAAAATACCTGACGTCGCAACTAGGAAAACCAACATGAAATCCATTAGCAAGCCTGTCTTTACACCTGTTACTGTGGGAAGAACACAAAAGATAATGAGTTTTTACCTAACGAGAAAATCTACTGAATACGTGAGAAAATGTTATTCCTCCTTTTTATTCTAGGTACTTGAAGATGTAAATTCATACGTTCACCCCACGTGCAGTTAACTGCACGTTGCAGTTACAAGGATTAAGTCTACTTGGTTGTTGATATATGTTTTTTTTTTTGTTGTTGTTTTTTTTTATTAAATTTCCTCTCAAAAACACTCTCCTACATTTTTGACAAGAGCTGCTCAAATGGCAGGTCAATGATTTTGAAAATATTGATCTCCAAAAAGGCCCTCGGAAGCTCTTATTCCAAAATTACTTTCGCTTTATTAAAACTGGTCATAAATTGGAATAATTCACAATAGTTTTTACATTACTTTGAATCCTATAATTTTTCTTTTCTGCGATCTTCAAAATCTAATATAATAATGTATTTTACGCTATCTATACTGAGTATCTGTCACACTGACGTCACGTAATTTTGTAATCAAACGTCACAACTTCTCGTCGATATCTTCGCTTGATTTCCGGAAGTGCAAAATAAGTGAAAAATCCCAACCAAACTACTTGTACAATGATGAGAAACATTGTTACTATTCGCTTACTTTTCTTCTGTCGAACAAAAATCTTGACTAGTTCTGTCGAATAACCCTCAGTCAGAAAACCCCGCTCAACATATTGGAAATAAGCGGAAACAACTCTACGTGAGATTGCTTTGCTCTAAAACAAACCCGTAGAAAAAAAAAAAAAAAAAAAAAAAAAAAAAACAGTTTTCTGTTGCATGAAAATTGCACTCACCACAATCGACTAAGCTCTACCTAGTTACACGCAAATATATTATTCCCAATTTACAAAATATAGAACAGGCATACTTACGAACAGAGATAAAAGTTAAGCAAGGATATACAAACACTTCACATGCCTTTAACTCCAAAGAAATTAAATAAGTAAAATATATTATCTCTCCAAAGAAGTTAAAATGTTAAATCTCTCTCCACATAGGTAAAGCGTCGTCTTATTAGCATATGTATTATGTAAATCCGTTTTGAACGAATTGTACTGTGCACGAAACATGAGAACTGTAACACGCATATCCGTTTTAAAAATAAGAAATATGAACTTCTTCAGGCCCGAAAGCAGAGGCAAATTTTAACCGAGGCAACCTAGGGGGGATGCTCCCCCGGGGAATTTTTTTTCTCTAGGTCGTTTATGGTGCATTCTAAAGGGTCCTGCGACTGTGTTTTACTACTTTAAATTTGGTGTTTTTAATGTAGTTTTGTACTGATTTTTTTTTATATTTTGTACTGATTTTTTAATGTTTTTTTTCTTTTTTGATAAAATGACAGAAACTAATTCGAAAATAAGGTATATTAGGACACGTGACAATGTAAAACTAGCTTTATTGAAGTACAATACATGTATCAACGACTGTCTACTAAATTTTTCGCATTATATAGAATGTTTGGATCCACTAGGCTAGTGAGGCTACAGTTCAGAGAGCGGGATTATTCAAACGTATACTTACCACTTGACTGATTCACCTCTATCCCAGCAATAAATAGTAGCATACCAATGAAACCAACGACACCTATTGCACGCAAGGTGTCCATGTCAAACAAGTCCATTGTCGGGCAAAAACGTCAGATTAGAGCTCGAGCTCGGTTTTGCCCGAGAATGGACGTGTTTGACATGGGCTACTATTTCGATCATTTTTTGTTTGTTTAAAAGTAACATAAATGCGACACATATATAAGTATGCGGATCCAGAATTCTAAATCTGCTTTAGAATTGTTTAATAGGCGGTAGATCTATATTACGCCTGGTACTACAAAGTCATTCTGAATGGGTGTAATATATCAATGTTTTTGATCTTGAATTAGTACCATTTTTTTTTATTGAAATATTTACTATTTTTTATTTTTTCATTGCATACCAAATTTTGACCGAGGCAACTGTCTTCCTTGCCTTAACGTAGCTACGGGCCTGTTCTTACTAGTAACCTGAAATCGCTACTTACGTCAATTCTCCCGTGAAGTTCTTCCTGTATGTGTATGCATATGCGCGCGCATTCATGCGTGCGTGGGTTGTGTTGTGTGTGTTGGGGCAGGTGATGGGGTGGGGAAGTCGGGGTCGGTGCCAATAATAAACATTTACTCAAAAACTTTGTTACTATTTCAGTTAGGTCTCTCTGTTTGTAAATCATTGTAAGAGTAAAAAAAGGTTAGATATCACAACCGTTCAGTCAATTCGTCGCAAACCTTCTTTCCCACACAAAATAGCCCGTCCGTTATTTAGATTTGATTCGATTTCTCTGTAATAATAATTTGTAATCCAGCTTGTAGGGTGGTCATGATAAATGTGAGAAATTAGCAATGAACAGTGACTTAAGCACAAAACATTAAAATTTATATAGTAAAACTATTGTCCTACATGAATGCCTTGCTGGCAGAATATCCTAGCAGGGCATTCCGAAATAAAGAATAAAAACAATGTCCTGCTGCAATGCTCTGCTGGCAGCGCAACCTGGCAGGGCATTCCGAAATAAGAAAAAACTCAATGTCCTGCTATGCCCTGCTTGCGAAGTAACCTGGCAGGGCATTCCGAAATAAGAATAAAATCAATGTCCTGCTAGAATGCCCTGGTGACAGAGCAACCTGGGAGGGCCTTCCAAAATATTGTTTAAAATCAATGCCCTGACTGAATTCTCTGCTGGCAAAGCAACCTTGCAAGGAATTCCGAAATAAAGAATGAAATAAATCGAATCTTCAAGTATATGAACAATTTCAGTTGATTAAATAATTTAAATGGTATAAACACAGTTCAAAACTGCGTTGACAATGTTCAGATTGTCTTCACACAACCTCGAAATTGAAATAGGCAGGTATAACGGAAAGAAAATCTATGAAAAATGAAATGAATGGACATGGAGATGAATATCATTTATACAAGTGTACTAAATGAAGGAAATACCTTAAACCATGCCACTGATCATGAAGATAGACAACAGAAAGTCTATTATCTAGTGAAAATTTACAAAGAACTTAATTTATCGAAATAGTTCTTGTAAGGAAAAATTAGTCTCACTATTTCGCCTCCGAAGGTGAACCGAAATCATTGGTTGACATTTTTTAACCTTCTCAACTTTCAAAACAATACAAGTTAACACTTGACCTATGATGTGTAGAGGCTATAAATGTGTTACACATATGTTAACGGTAAATTTCGCCATTTCGCCATCGCTCACTTAAAAAACGTGCGATTTTGTCATTTAATGCGTGACCTTGCTCATTCTTGACGCTGTTTAGTGGTCGTTGAGACGTACATGGTGCAGTTGCTGGTGATGTGTCGCTGTTTTGTTTGATTTCATCGTAAAGGTAAAGTCTTTTTGTACATTTTCTACATTTCACTGATGCTAAATTATTAGTGTTCTGTTAAACTATTACTTGTGTCCAAAATAGTGATGTAATGTTAATTTACTAATGTCAAAAAAGCAAAAATGTTCACCATGAACACGCGTCTGCCTGGTATAGTCAGTATTGACTTTTGGCAGTAATAAGTTGAAGTTAGAACCTGGAACGGAAGAAAAATTCACCATGAAACTTTGAGTCCTATCGCATGTTCTTGTTTTTGTTGTCAGTGGAAACTTGTTGAGTAATTTTCTTGTGTATTTAGTAACGGAATGGGCAGACATGATGACAACTGGAATAGTTGGAGATTCTGTAACGACGGTGCGGACACGCTCGAGGAAGGCAGTGCGACAGAAATGGGAAGATACTATTTGACGAGCTGATGACTGTCAGGGAAAGTAACAGATAAGTAACTCTTAGTATTTTTAAAAGTAGAGGATTTTAAGAATCCAATTCCAAAGGTAGTTTAAGTGACATTGTTGTTATAAGCTACTCACTTACGGTTTCAAAACAAATTTGACTTCTAAAACTGAAAATTTTGTACATGCCAAAGATGTTTCGGGATATACTTTATTTGTTAGGTTGCATTTTCTTTGCCTGCTGCTTTTTTTTCAAAATTTGAAGCCAAATAATTCAGTACTACTGGTTGTCTGTCCGTCCGTCATCATAGGAAGATGTATATTTTAATTTCAAAAGTACCATCATATCTTCTTTAAA
This sequence comes from Cyclina sinensis, assembly GCA_012932295.1. Taxonomy (NCBI): domain Eukaryota; kingdom Metazoa; phylum Mollusca; class Bivalvia; order Venerida; family Veneridae; genus Cyclina; species Cyclina sinensis. The sequence goes on along the minus strand of JAAONU010000007.1, from coordinate 33,314,602 downwards.
TTTAAAATTTATTTTAGGAAAGATAGCCCCTTAATATTAGGACATATTACATGTAATTGATTTATGAAACAGGAGTTACGCTCCTTTTAGCTCACCTGAGCCGTAGGCTCATGGTGAGCTATTAGGGTCGATCAATGTCTGTCGTCCGTCGGACGTCCACACTTAGTTTGTTAACACTCTAGTTGTCACATTTTTGCCTCTATTGTGATGAAACATAATCAGGATGTTTGTTCCAGTAATTACTTGGAAGAGTTCAAACATGGGTTATCTTGGATGAAAAACAAGGTCACAAGGCCCAAAAATATAAAAAACTTTGTTAACACTCTAGAGGCTAGAATCTCAGTCCAAATATCCTGAAAATTCGTCAGAAAGATTTCTTTAATGATTTCTAGCTCATGTTTAAATATGGGTCATGTATGTTCAAAAACTAGGTCACAGCTCCAAAATATGGATAAACCTTCTTAACACTTTTGAGGTAACAATTTCAGTTCAAATATTCTGGAACTTTGTCAGAAAGGTTGTTTTAATAATCTCTAGCTCAGCTTTGAATATGTGTCATCTGGGGTCAAAATCAAGGTCACAGAACCCAAATATGGAAAAACCTTTTTAACAGTCCAGAGGCTACATTTTCTGTCAAAGTATCCTAGAAATTTGTCAGAAAGGTTGCTTTGATGATTTCTAGCTCAGGTTTGAATATGGGTCTCTAGGTTAAGAACTAGGTCAAAGAGCCCAAAGATGGAAAAACCTTCTTAACACTCTTGAGGTAACAATTTCAGTCCAAATATCCTGGACCTTTGTCAGAAAGGTTGCTTTGATGATTTCTAGCTCAGCTTTGAATATGTTTCATCTGATGTTAAAATCTAGGTCACAAAACCCAAATATGGAAAAACCTTTTTAACAATCCAGAGGCTACATTTTCTGTCCAAGTATCCTGGAAATTTGTCAGAAAGGTTGCTTTGATGATTTCTAGCTCAGGTTTGAATATGGGTCATCTAGGTTAAGAACTAGGTCAAAGAGCCCAAAGATGGAAAAACCTTCTTAACACTCTTGAGGTAACAATTTCAGTCCAAATATCCTGGACATTTGTCAGAAAGGTTGTTCTGATTTTTAGTTTGGGTTTGAATATGTGTCATCTGGGGTCAAAATCTAGGTCACAGAACCCAAAAACCTTGTTAACACTTTAGAGGCTACATTTTCAATCCAAGTATCTTAGAAATTTGTCAGAAAGGTTGCTTTGGTGATTTCTAACTCGGGTTTGAATATGGGTCATCTAGGTTCAAAAACTAGGTGACAAAGCCCAATTATGGAAAAGCCTTGTTAACACTCAAGATGTAAAATTTTCAGTTCAAATAACCTGTTGATTTGTCAGAAAGGTTGTTTTTATATCTTCTAGGTCAAGTTTGAATTTGGGTCATCTGTGGTCAATTAACCAGGTCTATTGCAATTTTGTTAAAAGCAGTCATACTCAGGTGAGCGATATAGGGCCATCATGGCCCTCTTGTTACTACTTTGATAAAATACATGCATTAACGTTTCTTGTCAGCATCCATGTCCCATATTACATTTTGACTATTACACAGTTCTGCTACATATTTTTTATCCGTTTTTTTGTATTCATTTTAATACAGTTAACTTTAGAAGAAGTCAAGTTTCTTTTGCAGTTGTTAGTGAGTAGCTTTTAATGTTTAAATGACATTGCTCCATTCTAGTCAAATTTGCAGGTATCCACAGTTGAACCAGAAACCCTTTTCTGCTGTTTAAAAAGTGTATTGTCAGCCAATGATCTGCCTGTGCCAATATTTGGGACTTTACCAGTCAGTGTCCTCATGTTTGAAAGGTAGTTTTGTACATGGAAATCACATGAAACGACAAACCCCTAAAACACCGAATGGACTGAAGTTCATGACAGATACCAGTGTGATCACTTTCATATGTCTGGCCATTCACTTCTGCCCAGGTTTACACCTGCTGGTTGAACTTCTTACAAAACTTTAATATATGGGCAAAACAGGTACATAGCCCAATCTGTGCATGTGCAATTTTCTGTGACCATGTTTTACCCACAGACACTAAGAAATCAGTTTAAACTCTCAGCATTCACATGCTTTTTAATCAAGCAGACAAATTCAGTGAAAATAAGCTAAAATAACAAGAAATTGGTAAAACCAAATAATGCTCCCTGAAGTATTTTTTGTTCAGAATGGCAGAAAAGAAAGAAAATAATGCACTATCAGTTGTATTTCAATGACATTTGAAATTAAATACTTTTTAAGTTTAGAATTATGTTTCTTGGACACTGCATTTCCTCTTACTGGTCTCTGTCAGTATGTTAAGTTTTTATCAAATTCCTTTTTCAAAATAATATCCAGACATTATTAAATATTATAAAGGGAGATAATTCAAAACTAAAGTCAATTAGCGTTATTAACTTAAGGAAGATAATTTAAAAAATATGCAAGATAGAATTACAATTCTTGGACTTTGCACTTCCTCTCAATGATCTCTATCAATGTGTAAAGTTTAAATCAAATTCCTTTGATCTTTTTCAAAATAATATCCAGATATTATTACTATAAAGGGAGATAATTAAAAAAAAACTAAGTCAATAAGGGTTATGGTTCTTTGACACTGAACTTTCTCTGATTAGTTTCTTTCACTGTGTGAAGTTTTTACCAAATTACTTCAATACTTTTCTTAGACTAGTTAATATCCGTACAAACATTATTAAGTATTTTAAAGGGAGATACTTCAAAAACTAAAGTCAATTAGCGTTATTAACTTAAGGAAGATAATTTAAAAAATATGCAAGATAGATATATGATTCTTGGACTTTGCACTTCCTCTCAATGATCTCTATCAATGTGTAAAGTTTTAATCAAATTCCTTTGATCTTTTTCAAAATAATATCCAGATATTATTACTATAAAGGGAGATAATTATAAAAACTAAGTCAATAAGAGTTATGGTTCTTTGACACTGAACTTTCTCTGATTAGTTTCTTTCACTGTGTGAAGTTTTTACCAAATTACTTCAATACTTTTCTAGTTAATATCCGTACAAACATTATTAAGTATTTTAAAGGGAGATAATTCAAAAACTAAGATAATTAGAGTAATGGTTCTTTGATACTGCACTTTCTCTTTAACTGTGTGAAGTTTCAACAAGATATCTTGAACAGTTTAAGACTTATATTCTGGACAATCATTAATAAATTACAGGAGATAATTAAAAAAATTGTGCAATATGGAATTACTATATTCTTGAACACTGCACTTCCTCTCACTGGTCTCTATAAATGTATTAAGTTTCAGTTGAATTACTTCAATACTTTTCAAGTTATTCTCCGAACAACAGTTTGATGGACGACCAGAAGTACAAAAGGACGGACAAGGTGACGACTATATGCTCTCCCTTTGAGGAGCATAATAACTGATTGTCAATGAAATGTACCTATTTCTGCACACTGGTTACTTCACATAATCAGGCAAGTTGCATCTCTGTTTGCAAGAGCTGAAATGAAGTTGATTTTATTTTTGCCATTTTTTTCTAGTTTAACAGGATTCAGTGGGGGATCCAGAAATTTTGAACTGGGTGTGAACCAAGTTGAAATTGCATCAAATAATTTCTTTATAATCTGCAGCTAGGGTTTGTTTAAATGCAACATCATAATATTTTGTATTTCTTTTACTGAAAAAGGCATTGTGTTTAACACAAGAAATTGTACACTGAATATGCATGCCTATGTTCATTTTCTACACATAAACTTATATATATGGAAAACTTTAAAAATCTGCTAGTCTGAAACACCAAGGGCTTAAGACCTTCAATTATCATTGTTATGTCTCCCCGCTACCCCACCCTTCTGGTGGAGACATATTGTTTTTGCTGCCCTGTTCATGGGTGTCTGTTTGTCTGTCACACTTCATTTCCGTTCAATAACTTGAGTACCAGTTGACCAAGAGCCTTCAAACTTCACAGGATTATTACCCTTATTGAGAAAAAGAAACCTTTTTGTTTCTGGGTCAGTAGGTCAGAGGTCAAGGTCAGAGGGACCTTTAGAGTGAAAAGTATTTCTGCTGAGTAACTGTAGTACCATTACACCTAGAGTCTTCAAACTTATTGTAAACTTATACAAACTTGCGAACAATGAACACCCATAACAACCAATAACGTTACTTGTAACATGAGCAATGAGACTCACATGAGCGACGTAGGGCCATCATAAGCCTCTTGTTTTAATTGCTTTGGTAAACTCCTTCTTTCATATCTTGGACCCCATTTATTCTGAAATTTGCATTAAGACAATGTAATATTGCTGTTCATAGTTTTGACTTGATATCTTTTGGGTTCTGTAAACCTGAACATCCACACTGAATACAATAGTTATCACTGTAAAAACTACAGTGCTGTCAGCAACTCAGTCATATTTGTAATGCCTTAACTTGGATACTCTAGAACCTCTTCAATATTTGCTTTGAAACTAAGATCTCGTATCCTGTCTGTCTGGCTCTATCATATTCTGTCTGTCTGGATCGATCATATCATGTCTGACTGGCTTGATCATGTCCTATCTGACAGGCTCAGACATATCCTGTCTGTCTGGCTTGATCATATCAGGTCTGTCTGGTTTGATTATATCCTGTCTGTCTTGTTTGCTCATATCCTGTATGGCTCAATCATATCCTGTCTGCCTGGCTCAGTCATATGCTGTCTGTTAGGCTTGATCATATCTCGTCTGTCTAGCTTGATCATGTCTTGTCTATTCAGCAAATGTTGCACTAAGTGATTGGCTAAGTAAATGTTGTCTTACAGATGTATTTGGAAACAGATTCTGTATATTTTCCTTGATGAAAACGTTCATGTTTTGAAGAATTTCACTCTCCTAAAAGTCTATCTTTGAGGTCAGATGTTAATTTATGCATACAGTTCCAATTAATTTCTGAGAGACAATTTAATTTTCTGTGTTCTGTTTTTGTGCATAGTATTATAAATCTGGTGACTGTCCAATAGTTTCATCACTATCTTCATGGTCATTATACTCACTTAAGCTTTCAGCATGAAACTATTCTTTGAATGCCTTATCTATATTCAGACTCTAAAAGTGGTCTACTGTACACAACAATGTCACTTCATGTACCACAAACTGACTTTATTTATCCACAAAAAAGCCTTTTCCTTCTGACTGTCCCTTCAGACTGTCACAGACAACAAAAGGAGATAATATCCATATCATTAAGTGAGTTCTGGAACTTAAAAGTGAAGCACTCTTTTGTACAATCTCTTGCAGCTTCATAACATGAAGTCTCTTTTACCATGGTAGATTAACCCTGAACATGCTGAAACTTTGTAATGGATTTTCCAAGCTTTGAATTTGGAACAGTCCATTAAAAGTTTAAGGGATTTAAATATCAAAATACAAAAATAGAGCTACCAACAATATAGAGCCTGGTCAGACTGCAAGGATGTCCCTTATGCTCCTATAAGCTGCTCAATATTCCTGGCATAATAATACAGTACCATTGTGGATATTTTTGATTTTTTGTCTTTGAGAAGACAGTAACTATTCAGTCCTTTTTCAGTAACACATACACAATTTTCAATGTCAACTCTTGACATCTTTATTTTACTTTGTTCTGACGTTGTGTAGATTGCAGCTTCTTGTTCAGATACACTCAGTGGATTAGTGATAATAGTTAATGCTGTCAGGATTGAGTCCTATTTTAGTCCTGGCACAAAATGTTTGAATTCTATTTAGCAGTTCTCTTTTGGCCAATGATTGTGTAATTTTTCAGAAGATTTCACACAGCTTATTTTGGATTCTTATGAGTAGCGCTCATGAAAATATTTAATTGTATCACTTCTCGATGAGATATATTCCATATTCACGAAAAACAAGCAAATATCCTCTATATATGCATGAAAAAGTTACGGCCTTAAGACTCATGAGTTACAAAAAACATATCAAAGCATCACTTACCTTTATCCAAGAGACTTTGGTTGAGGCACTATTTGACAATGCCTTTGGAAAACAGCTTTACCTGCCCTGTCTGAAAATGAAATTCTGAGAAGAAAATGGTTCTTTGCATCAGAATTACTTATGTTCTGACTGAAGGAAACCATTACTATACTCCTGTCTTTTTTTTTAAGGGTGGGGTGGGGGGATACAAGTATAATTGTTCTTGCAAGTATATTAGATAACTGCTGTTTTCACGTTGAAGTTAAAACTTTAACTTCCTGAATATGATCAAATGAGGTGGTGTCATAAAGGTCAGTACTCTACCCTTCTGTGTCTGCTTTGTAACTCCTCAAGCCTTGTTTCCACATAAATGCAATCACTCTTGGACTAATTTACATATTATGTATACGTGAGTAACGTGACATTTAAGTCTTTGAAATGAAGTTGTCAGCACTTAGTATTGTTTAATGTCAAAAAATTGACACTCGGCAAAGAGTAGGATTAAAAATCTTAGCGCAAACCATGCTGTATTTTATTGATATAAGGGATAAAGGGTAGGACTTCAGATGGTTAAAACATGTAAGGCTGTAAGCGATGTGATTGTGGCTTGGTTATACAATTTTATAATTGTAAATCACAAATAACAGAATCGTTTAAAGTATGCCACATAGATGTTAGACTAATACATAAGTTATAAGTGGGCCAGTTCAAACTTGGGATGATAAAACACTTTCGGAAAATATATACATAAATGTTGAAAATGTGTTGCTCTAAGAGCAAAAAGAATAGAATGAATTAGTTGGTTCACACTTGGTTGAATTTTATTATAAATACAATAAAAAGAAATGATTCAAATAAATTTGAAAGCAATTCTGCTTAAGATCACTTGTGTCAAAGATCTGCAGTTCTTGTGTATAGATAGTGAACAAGAACTCATGATGTCCATGTTCAACATTTCATAGCGTTAAACAAGTTCTCTTACTTGTCCAAGAAAATTACACAGCTTTTCTATTCAATAATGTCAAACAGACCTATTTTGTTTTACTTCGATGCTAGAGGACAGTATCTTTTGACCTTTAAATAAGTTTATTAAAGAAAGTGGAAACTAAAAGGTTCTGTTTCCTTAATTCAGTGTCAGTGTGAAACTGATAAAGATTGTTGTGCTAAATATGTGAGAGATCTGTTGTTGGCTGTGAAGATAGTGGACAAGATCCTGTGTAACTGTTAAAGATTGTTGTGCTAAACATGTGAGAGATCTGTTGTTGGCTGTGAAGATAGTGGACAAGATCCTGTGAAACTGATAAAGATTGAAGTCACAGTGCTAAACATGTGAGTGATCTGTTGTTGGCTGTGAAGATAGTGGACAAGATCCTGTGAAACTGATAAAGATTGAAGTCACAGTGCTAAACATGTGAGTGATCTGTTGTTGGCTGTGAAGATAGTGGACAAGATCCTGTGAAACTGTTGAAGGTTGTTGTGCTAAACATGTGATAGATCTGTTGTTGGCTTTGAAGATAGTGGACAAGATCCTTGGCACCTGTTAGTTTCAGTTTGATGACACTTGACTGCCCTTTAAGGGGCATCTACTTTTAACTGCCCTTTTCAGGGTATTGACTTCTAGCTGCCCCTTTAAGGGCATCAGTTTTTAACTGCCGTTTTCATGGTATCAATTTTCAACTGCCCTTTTCAGGGCATCATCATTCAATTGCATTTTTCAGGGCATTGACTTCCAGCTGCCCTTTTCAGAGCATGAATCTGTAGTGGGTCACCACAAAAAAAAATACTTCTCAAAATTGTACCCTGTGTCTGTCTCCTTGAGTTAGGAAAAATTATCAAAGCTTATGTAATGTTAAGCACTTTTCTGAGAAATTTCTTCAGACTTGAATGCAGCTTTGCACAGATATGTGGCTTATATCTGGAAGATGAAAAAAGAACAGGTATTTAGTTCTCTATGGACAAAACTGTGTTTTATTTTTATGCCATGACATCTTGGAATTCTTGTTCACTGTCTTGCAGTATTTGACAATATCTTTCGAACTGATTGTAACATTTCCAAATTGTCCTTGTTCAACTGAATTTTTTTTTCAATGAAACTTTCTCGTCCATAGGAAAGAATTGTGAAACAGATTTGTTTTGGTATTTTAAGAGACATTATTATGTTATTTTTGTTAAGTTATTCAGTTTTTGGCTTAAAGAAATTGTGCACACACACATTAGCGTTGCATGTCATACAAAAAATAGTTTTCATCTGTTTCTGCTCGTCTTTGTGGCATGTTATTAAGTGTTACTATCAATAAAGGTGACGTTACAGGCATATTTTTACCCTGCACTAGATAAATGTAATGTTTGTATGACTGGAAGTGATGATGCTTTTGGAAAGCTGTCAACTTAAATTTTTTTGTCGATAAAAATGTCAAGAAAATTGACAAAAACTTAATAAATATATAGTTTATTCACACACACACATGATTATGCATAGTTATTACAGAAATAAAGCTACATAAATAGAAACGCAAACTTAATTTCACATTCTTAAATGTTTGAGTCACAAATGCCTTGTGTAATAGAGCATTGTAAGGGCCAATATTCTGGTTGTAATGTTCACCATCATGGGGGGTAGTGTCGTGAGCATAAACCAGGTCTCTTAAGTCAAAGGTCAAGGTCGCATTTAGAGGTCAGAGAAAAAACGCTGGTCCGGAGCAAAACTTCTACATGCATTGAGGGATTTTACTATAACTTGACATAAATGTTCACCATTTTAAGGCAGTGTCACATGCAAAATTCAAGTCCCTATGGCCAAGATCAGTATCACACACAGAGGTCAAAAGACATATAAAAATATGAAAATGTATGGACCATTTAGTCATCATGAATTCAAGGATTATGTCACAAATGTTCGTAATCATGAGATTGAGCAGTACACCCATAATCCTGGTCCATATATGCAAGGTCAAGGTCACTAGAGATGATGAAATGTCCAGATATTGTCTGGAGCACATCTTCTACATGCATGGATGTATTTTAATATTACTTAATACAAAAGTTTACAATTATGAAAGGTAGTGTTGAGCACATGAACCAGGTCTCTAGGTCAAAGGTCAAGGTCACACCTAGAGGTCAGTGTAAAATGCTTGTCCGGAGCAAAACATCTACATGTATTGAGAGATTTTAATATAACAAGGCATAAAAGTTGACCATTGTAAGGCGGAGTGTTGCACACAAAATTCAGGTCCCTGTGCCCAAGGTAAGGATCACATATAGATGGGCATATTTTGTGACAGTGGCACCCTTGTTTTAACTTAATCAAAGAAAGAAAGATTATTGTTCAACTTCAAAAGGATATGAATGTGTATATTGTCATTATAATACTTCTAATTATTCAGCTCTTAAGTAATACAGACTTAGTGTCATCAGAAATTTACAGAACTTGGAAAGTTTAAGAGCTTTTATCGATAAAAGGGGCCAGTCACAAGCTTCTTCCCAAAAGAAATAAGAATTTGGCACCAAAAAATAAAAACAAAATGACATTTATCTTCCCAGTTACTAGAAATTTTAATTTTGATGATTAAACCTCAAAGTTCTATTCTCCCAAAACAGTCAGTTGCTAATCATGCTAATGGTCCATTAAAATCTGATATTGTGTGCCCTACAAGTCTAGAATAGCCTGGAGCTCGCACACTTGTCAATGAGTCTTTCTATGTCATGAAACAATACTCCTTCTTAGCCAGAATCTTTTCTGAAAAGTTGCAATGGTTCAAATATTGTAGAATAATTCTGAATACATATCTTGCACTGAAGTTAACAAGGCTAAGAAAACTTCATGTTTCTTTTCATTCATCGGACTTGGAACATTTTGAACTGTTTGTTTCCATTCCTTTGTGGGCTCAGTGCCAAATTTTGACAGTAATCTATCCATTCAAAATTGTCATTTTGCATGATTCAGTTTTTTTTTTTTTTTCTTAACTTTTGAAATACATTTTTCAAGCATTCATTTTCTTGTTGTTTGTTTTACATATGAACAATCAAGTCATCCCCTAAATTTTCAAGCCATTCAAAGTCTGCAAATACTTCTGAAATAATTTTCTGATAATGTTTTAAGAGTGAAGTTGGCATTAAAGTTCAAGCTTTTGTATTGATATAAGCCTATAGCTCAATCAGAAGGAAAGTCATTGTCAAATCGGATTTACTCTACACTTCAACTGCATCTCATTTTAACAGTATTCACATGAGTATGATCTCTGCTGTGCACATTTCTTTACCTATTTCCTAGATTTCCACATTTTTCCTACCAGGATTTTACAACACCTCCTAATATGTCCCACAAAGCCACACTGAACACACCTTTTGTCAAATGCGGAACAACTTTTATCCATGCTAGTATGGCCAGCTCTACAGTAAATGCACCTATAACAACCTGCTTTCTTTGTAATTTCATCCATATGCATAATGTGATTTTCTCTTGTGAAGCATGTAGTTTTGGTCTTGCTTCATTCCTAACTTTATGCATACTCTACAGATGAAGTCCCCATTTTGAGACTTAATTCTGTCCATTGTTTTCCATTGTTTGCTCAAATTCCATGGTCAAAACAATTATACATTTACTCCCCCAGTTGCAGGTCTTTCCCGGTAATTCCCAAATTTGCCAGCAGCCCTTTTCCCCCAAATTAGAGTGGAAGAGGCCTAGCAATTCAGAAGATGGCTTGCAACTTTTACCACTAATATATCAGTATATATTAACAGATCAGGAGGAAATCTAAAATAACAATAGTAGTACAGACTTGATAAAGTAATTAAAGAATCGGTGGTTTGTGTATTGAATGAATTAAGAGAAGCCGTGTTCCAGAAAAGTATTTCTATTTATGTGTTTTTCCACACTTAAGTGGGACCAAAAAAAAAATATACACTGACAGGTGAAAAGTTGCACATGTGCAGGTATCTGCAAGTTTTGTAATAATTTCAACCCATAGGTGATAAAACATTTCTTGGGCAGAAATTTTATGGTCAGATGCATGTAAGTGTTCGCATTGATGTCTGTGTGGCACGAGCTTCAGTCCACTCGGTGGAGGGGGTCGTTCCATGTGGCTTTCATGTACGAAGCTACCTTTCATTCCTGAGGGTCCCAACTCTTGAAGTGCCTGACATTGGTCTGTACAGACAACGAGTTGACTTTATGCTTTCTGGAATGATGTCCAGCTTGAATCATTTATTAATCAATGTTTTAATATAACAGTATAATTTTCTTCTATTTTCAGATTCAAATAGTGTGGAGTCACATGATCATAACAATCTCTAAAGGAGAAGGGAAATTCCAAATTCTAAAAGACTAAATTCTAAACTACATCTTTCTTTTTGACGTTTTAATAGGTTTTTATTTTGATAATCATTAATCATAATAAATAGCAACTTTAAACCATTTTTTTTATTGTTCTTGTTTTTGGTTAGTCGTAAAACATGCTATTTGCTTAGAGATTTGCCTGATCATTTGATTCCACATCCTATTTGCATATCAGTTTATAAATTATATTGGATTTACTTTACTAAGTAAAATTAAGGCTTTGTACAATTATTGTTTTTCTGTACCAACAGGTTTTTTCCGCCAGCTATGGGAGAGGTATATCCTGATGGGCTTATGCATTACAAGCACAGGAAACATCTGGAAGATCTGGTAAGTAATTTCTTGATTGTTACATTTAGAAAGTACCTGTCATTCATGAGGGTCCCAACTCTTAGAAATTTTAGAAACTCGAGATAAAACATGGCAGATGTGCCCATCTTGACATAATTATTTATGGGAAAAATCATTATACATTTTCCAGTATAGAAATATGTAGTCCCTAATTAGTTCTCATAATGTCAGAAAATATTAGTTTGGTGTTTCATGCTCAGGTTATAAATGTTACTTTTTACTGTTTTTCATGTAAATATAAGCCAGTTCTTGATGAAATACCTAAACTCATTACAATCCAATTTATCTTTTATAAGAGCAAGAGTGCCTAAGTTAATGTTTAAATGGTAAAGTTCACGACAGAAAAATTTCGTGGTTTTTGCGAATTCATATAAATCACGAAAAATATCAGCCAGCATAAATTTCATAATTCAGAAAGGTATATTTCTACTCACCGTGTAGCTGGTACTTTAATTTCTTTTAAGAACTTATTTTTTCTTATTCATTTAATTGTATATATAAGCAGTGCATCTATTTGATTTGCATAGAAATGATAAAACTGAAAGAGAAAGCAATTTGAAAAAGCTTATTTCGATCATCATCACATAACATTCAGTTGGTAATTGAAAGGGAAGTAACTGTTGTGTGGTTTAGTAATATACAGATTAAACTATTAACTGTTAACTTGATGCTATTTTCACATTCTTACGAACATGAAAGTTTGTAACAGAAAGATGCAATGCATCTTAGATTACACATCCAGAGTGGGATTCGAACTTTGATCTTAGTGCACTGAAGGCCAGCACTCTAACCACTGAGCCAAAGAATTGATTCTCTGAAGCATCTATCTATCTATTTAAGCTTATTTTTCGTCATTACCTGTTGCCCATATGACCGACGCCCCCTGAAGAGATTAGTTCTCAGTCTATCAGAGCTTATTTAACGTCTGTACCGGTTGCTTATATGACCAAAGCCCCCTGAAGAGATTAGTAATTTTATGTTGTGGGGGTAGTGCAAGATGCAGAAAGCACCCCACTCCAGAGACACCCCTGGTACTTTTTCATGCTCAGTGTATAGCACTGATACATGGGACCTCGGTTTAAAGTCTCATCCGAAAGACTATTAGAAATGTTAGTAGAGGAGCGGGGGATCGAACTCAGAACCCCTGCTTTATCAGTGCAGCGCATTACCACTGGACCATATCTGCTCCAAGAGATTAGTTATTTTATGTTGTGGGGGTAAGGCAAGACACAGATACAGTCCATTTCAGAGACACCCCTGGTTCTTGTGCATGCTCAGTGTATAGCACTGATACAAGGGACCTCAGTTAATGTCTTGTCCGTAAGATTGTTAGTAATGTTAGTGGAGGAGTGGGGGATCGAACTTGGGGACCCCTGGTTTACCAGTCCAGCACGTTACCACTGGACCACATCCCTTCTCTGAAGCAGTTGTCAGAGGTTGTATTTATACAATTACAGTAATGATGGATGAAGCATACCACTGCATTTATGTACCACTGCACAAGCATACCATTTTGAGATGAAGCGTACATACCAAATATGAATTATATATTAATTGTTTGATAATTGCTGGCCTTTGAGAAGTGCACTTAAAACGATTTAATTACACTTTTGTGACAAAGAAAACAAAAAATGATAATTTTGTTAAATGAGCAAATTAAAACAAAATGGCAAATCTAAATCTATTCAATTATTATTGTGTTTTCAATAGTCTTTATTTTAATATACAATAATTGATTTTCACTAATTTTATTAACTATATAAGTCATATGTGGTAGGCTTCATTCTGGAAAATGGTACGCTTGTGCAGTGGTACGCTTCACCCGCAATTCCAATTATAGGAAGGTATGCAATAGACCGTAACAACATATACAGTCTCGTACAGTCAGCTGTCATGCTAGATCGATCCCCTGCTACTCAACTAACATTACTAATATTCTTTTGGATGAGACATTAAACAGAGGTCCCATGTATCAGCTAGTGATGTTCACTGAGCATGCAAAAGAACCTGGGGTGTCTCTGGAATGGGATGCTTTCTGTCTCTTGCACTACCCATAATAACTAATCTCTTCAGGGGGTGTCATTCATAGGCAGCCGGTACCGATGATCAATACTGTTAAGCTCAAATAGATAGACAGAATGCAAGTTTGTCTTGTAACAAAGGGAGGTGAACAAATAAAGTTTTGACTGTTTAACTGGATAATTGTTTACAAGGCATATACTAGAATATATAGCCGGCCCGGCTAGCTCAATTGGTAGAGCATCAGATTGTCAAACTTAATGATCCCGGTTCAATCCCCATCAGGGCCGGCAAAATTTCTCCGTGATAATTAATCTATAGGTCATTTGTCCCTCACTTTTGAAGCAAGTGAGGAGGTAGTCAGTCACTTGCGGAGATATTGGTTAGTACACTGGTTAGTTACCCAGGAACACTGGTTAGGTGGACTGACCGCTGGGATATGACCTTAGCTTTTAAACTGGCATTAAACCCCAATAAAACAAACTAGAATATGTAATGATAATTGTGTTAAATGTACTTTCTATATAGTGATAAACTTATAGTTAGTGTGAAATTGCCAGAAAATTATGCTTAACTCAGTCATACAAAGAAAATTGTTTTAATCAGAAACAAATGTATTATAGTTGCAGTTCGCTGTCATTTTCACCCTCGAAACTTCAGAAATGGCAATTTTGTTAACCCTTTTACAGGTGAAAATATCCACTTACACAGTATCTGCCATTCTTGTATAATTATTTGCCCTGCTCTTACACATAGTAATGAAAAAGTTCATTGTAATTTACAGCATCTAGGCAGTATATGTCAGGCAAGGAATGGTGAAGAACTTCCCTTTTCCAGTGTACAGTGATGCTTTGCAGATGGACTTCGACTTACTGAACTTCAGAAATATCTGCATGCATTCTTTTAATGGTATTGCTTTCTGTTTTCTTCTTTTTTACTCATCCTGACTCATGAAATATTTTAAAAAGAAAGTTGATACATGTACCTTTTGGCACAGGAAGTGGTCACAGGATTTGGCTGTGCTTGTCTAGTAGAAATGCTAATAATGGCAGACTTTGAGAGCCCTAGATTTTGTTGCTAAGGCTACTGAGAGTAGCTGTAAATTTCTCTTCTTTTTGGTAATGAGATCCAAAATTCACTTCGGCCCAATTTGTGTCCGTTTTCTACCTCATTTCAACGGTTGTGGTTATGCTAGAGTATACCAATTTGGCAATTATTCAATTCAATGTTGAACAATAAAGTATACATTATTTAAAAATATATTCAAAATAGGCCTACATACACCTATGGTCCAGGAATTTTAGTGTGTGTGGGGAAGGGTGGGGCGGGGGGCGGTGTGCGCTGGGTGCACCCACTCTGAATCCGCTAGTGATGCAGGTGAACAATTAAGGGCCATCACTGCCCTCTTGTTACCATCATTGCAGTATTTTGATTTTCTACTTTTTAAGCTGTTAAATAAAAAGTATATCTACTAGATTTGTTTCGTTCAAACTTAATGACCCCAAAAAAGATTATTTTTTCAGCAGTACCAAAGTCCACTTTGGTGTCATCAGTGTTACGGATTAATTACACAGAAAAATCCAGAGATTGATGATTCACACGATTGTACCGGACTGTACCTGTGACGAAACCTAAAGATAATGCACAGGTACTTCCATAAAAATGTTACTTTTTGTTGTTTTTGCACTACTTACTTTATTTGAAAATTCAATCATATTTAAAGTAACACACATTTTTGATGCAACATTTTGACACATTAAGGAACAGTTCAGGGTCTTTGAATGCAGGAGATTGAATGGAAAGTTGTTTTGTATATGCAGTCGACATTTGAGAAAATATGTGGAAAAGCAGAAACTGTTTTTTCATACTTTTAATTAATATTTAATTTTGTTATGCCCCCTGTCATTTCATAATTGAACTATCTGTCTGTATGTAGGTATGTTAACCTTTCAGCTAGTTGGATACGTTTCAGTTGCTACAATTGCTAGTGGCATGTTACTTTACAAAAGAACTGACTTGCACAAAGGTCATTAACCTTACATGTACAGACTTTTTCATCAGTTGTTTTCCCTAATTATGAACTTAGAAATAGGTTAGTTTTAATCAACAAGTTATATATTTACATATTTGCAAATGGCAGTGGTATGAAACTACAGATTATAATGTACTGATGTAAAAGTCATTTACTGTAATCTTGACCACTTAGTCACAGGGACCTTAAATTCAACAACAGACTCCAGTCAAGATTAGCTGAACCAAGGACCCTCAAACTTTGGGTGAACCAGATAGGTAGATGACATCAAGTGATTTTAGGACCATTTTGGTCAAAGGTCACATGGGCCTGCTTTTCAGCAATGGTTTCTGAACCAATGATCTTTGCAGGAAGACGGACAAAAGCCCACATGTCAAAACCCCACACTTCAAAATTTTATAGAGTGGACCAAATCCCACACAGGACTTTTCTAATGTGGACGAAACCCCACACATGTATTTTCTACTGTGGACATAACCCCAAACTTTCTAATTATTCATCATCAAACCATACAATTCATTATGATTTTTTTTAATTCAAATACAGGTCACATAATATAACATATTAAACATCAATATAACATACATGTAACAGAGAACAGTTTCCACTGATTTTATTCTGGTGAGCAGTTGTGTTTCTTTTGAATTGTTATTCCAAAGAAACAAACAGATCTTTCAGTATCAAATCAAATTAAATACATCGAAAGGTCTCATCTACAAACAATTTAAATAAGATTGTCGTCCCATTCATTTTAACCCTTAACCTGCTGGAACCGAAAGTGATTAGCCTTTGCCACCAGTATTAAGAGCCAGGCCAGCCTGCACATCAGTGCAGTCTGACCAGGCTCTATACTGTTGGTAGCTCCATTTTTGTATTTTGATATTGAAATCCCTTAAACTTTGAATGGACTGTTCCAATTTCAAAGCTGGGCAAATCCATTACAAAATTTCAGCATGTTCAGGGTTAATGAAGATACACAGTGAGCTGCACAATACATATCAGAATGTTGAAACAATCTGTGCATTAAAGAGATAGTTAATTCCCAAACTAGAATTCAATAGTCTCATTAATTTAGATAGTTCCTTTGATCATAACATTGTATGGCATGTCATATTTTCAATATGATTTGTTGTTGTTGTTGATTACGAATAAAATAATATACAAACTTTACAAACTGTTAATTTCCAATCAAACAATTCATCATCAAAAAGATAATCATTCGTTTCAGTGAAAATTCTATAATTGATTGACATAATCATTTAGGATCTTTATTTGACTTAATATATCCATTTATTAATGAATTTATCATTGTTACTATAGCTGCTACATGTATTGTACTGTCTCTTTTTATATGTTGAGGCTAAAAACATTGTATAGTGTTTACAAAAAATTATGAAAAAGAAAACAATACAGCAATAAAGGTTTGGAGCTTAGTCAACTCAAGTCAGTAAACTGTAGTACATGGTCCTCTGCATATATGTATTTTGTATTTAATTTGAAAGCTTCTTTTAAACAAACTGAAATGAAAAATCTTCTGTACTGTTAACTATATTGTAGAAAGAAATCAAAATGCTAAAATATCAACCCAAAAACAAAAAGGAATAATATTTCTTTAGTTAATTAATTAATAGAATTTACTAAAAAAGAATCAAGTAGTCCTTATTGAAACGAAACATTATCAGCTTGACTCTAGATTAAAATATAAATTGAATTTGTTAATTGAATATCATCTAAGAATTCATTGAAATGTAAGTTGCCATGTGTATATATTACTGTTTTATGAAACAACATTAATACCAAGGTAACACTAGCTAGGCAATATAAACCAAAAATTGCACATTTTCATTAATGTTATACATTTTATAAATGTGTATAGCGCATTCATAACACGTAGCTACCAGTATGCAAAATACGCAGCTGCGTACACATTGGTCCAGAAAATCTTTTTGAATAGTTGTTAGTAGATGTTCCATGAGAAAAAGTAAAACAAAAATCGAGTAAAATTGGTGAAAAAATATGACTTTTTTTTATGCCCAAAACCCGCCAAAACGCTCCTGAGTCGATCTACAGAAAAAAAAATTCCAGGGGAGCATGCCCACGGACTCCCCTATGATTCTGCGTACACCTTCAAAAACCCTTGCTACGCCCCTGCAAAAGTAACACACTATATGAAGCGGGAGACACTAAATACATTGAACTGAGTCTATCGTCCCTAATTGTTCTTTAAGTTTAAGCGGATACAGTGACCCATTGCATAGAGGAACTTGTGATAAATTATCATAAAATAAATTAAATTATTCATCAGAAGTCTTTCAGATAAAAAAAATGTTGCAAATGCCATTAATCCATGTATATGTTAATATACATTAGTAATAGTAAGTGTGGGGTTATGTCCACTGTAGAAAATTCATCTGTGGGGTTTTGTCCACAGTAGAATATTCGTGTTATGGGTTTTGCCCACTGTATTAAATTTTTTAGGTATGGGGTTTTGATGTGTGGGCTAATGTCCTACATTCGTCTTTGCAGGTTCTTGTTAGAATTAACACAGTCATCTAGTGTACAAAAAAGAAAAGAACTCGTCTTGACATTCCATGGATGAATCAAATTTGGAAGTAATAAACCATGCTCCTTCGATGCCAAAGCTAACTTGTCTGAAGTTTGGAGGAATACGGAAAATGCGTACAATGACTTATTCTTCAGGTAATACTTTTATGTTAGGTTTTACCTGTTTCCATAAAAAGACAGTGTATTTTACTTTAATTATTCAGGTGTTATAACATGGAAGAAATCAATTTTAGGTTGATGAAGTAGTTTTGGAATCATAAGTGGTTGGGTTGTTGTCAGCCAGTGGATTAATGCTGAAAACTGATGTCAGCTACTTTAAGGTAAATACAGCTTTGTTTTGTTGAAGATGAAATATTATTGTCATAAAAAAAAAATGCTGCAATACTTGTTTTTTTTTAATGCAAACGTAGCAGAGCAAAATTAATCAGGGGAGGTAACTGGAAATGCAAAAAATATGAGAGAATGATTTCTGAAAATCTGTAATATAGATTTTGTAAATATTATGATATGATTTAATTATGTCTCCCCCACCCCCACTTCTCTGGGGGAGACATATTGTTTTTGCCCTGTCCGTCAGTCCATCTCTCTGTCACACTTCGTTTCCGTTTGATAACTACAGATTACCTTTTGACCTAGAGTCTTTAAACTAAATAGAATGATTGCCCTTATTGAGTTACAAAAAGCTGTCTCTTTGGGGTTATGTAGGTCAAAGGTCAAATGGTTTCCCCTCAATAACTAGAGTTCTATTTGACCTAGTGTCTTCAAACTTTATAGGATGACTGTCGTTATTGAGCTACAGAAGTGTATTGATTTTTGGGAAAATGTGATAAAAATGAAAAAAAAAATCTTTTAAAATAACCAATAGAGGGTGAAGTCTTATAATGAAAACATATGGAAAACAATGTAATTATAAAAAGAACTTAAAGAGCTTTAATGTCCCTGATTTAAAAAAAAACAACAACAACAATTGGAATGATAATAAAACAGTAAGATTCTTTTATAATTTTTATCAACCAAAAAAAAAAAAAAAGAAACCCCAGCTGTTTACAAATATATTTACATATTTATAAAATAACATAATGAAAAAAAAAAAGTCACAAATCATGTGTACATCTTTAAAAATTTATCATAACGATGAAAATTTTCAGTTTAATATTTTTAAACTAACTGTAAAATGAAAACAGATATGAAAATAAATACAACCAATTTGTCAATGAATAATTTAAGAGTTATAGGATAATTAAAAAAAAAAGGAAATTGAGATAGGTTTAGGCATTGGAACAAATGCTGTTGTGTGATGAAAAATTGTGAACATTATGGTTTTAAAGATATGACCATACAAGTGAAAGTATACTGCCTAATTATGATGATAATAAAAATAATAATAAAAATAATAATAATGATGTTGATGAGCATAACACTTAATAATGACAATAATAATGATAATGATGATGAAAATAAATGGTGTTGACGGTCATTGTGTTGGGATATGATGGTGTTGATTGTCATTTTGCTTGTGATGGTGTTGATGGTCATTGTGCGTGTGATGGTATTGATGGTCATTGTGCATGTGATGGTGTTGATGGTCATTGTGCTTGTGATGGTGTTGATGGTCATTGTGCTGGGTCATGGTATTGTTGGTCATTGTGCTTGTGATGGTGTTGATGGTTATTGTACTCGGTCATGGTATTGATGGTCATTGTGCTTGTGATGGTGTTGATGGTCATTGTGCTGGGTCATGATGTTGATGGTCATTGTACTCGGTCATGGTATTGTTGGTCATTGTGCTGGGTCATGATGTTGATGGTTATTGTACTCGGTCATGGTATTGATGGTCATTGTGCTGGGTCATGGTGTTTATGGTTATTGTGCTGGGTCTTGGTGTTAATGGTTATTGTGCTGGGTCATGGTGTTGATGATTATTGTGCTAGGTCATGGTGTTGATCATCATTGTGTTGATTGTCATTGTGCTGGGTCATGATGTTGATGGTCATTATGTTGGGATGTGATTGTGTTGATGGTCATTGTGTTGGTTTATGATGGTGTTGACAGTCAATGTGTTTGGATGTGATAGTATTGCTGGTCATTGTGTTGGGATGTGTTGGTGTTGTTGGTCATTGTGCTGAGTCATGGTGATGTTGGTCGTTGTGTTGGGTCATGATGTTGATGGTCATTGTGCTTGTGATGGTGCTGATGGTTATTGTGCTGGGTCATGGTATTGTTGGTCATTTCGCTGGGTCATGGTGTTGATGGTCATTGTGTTGGGTCATGGTGTTGTTGTTCACTGTGCTGAGTCATGGTGTTGATGGTCATTGTGCTGAGTCATGGTGTTGATGGTCATTGTGTTGGGATGCGATTATGTTGATGCTCATAATGTTGGAATGTGATGATGTTGTTGGTCATTTTGTGCGGATGTCATTGTGTTGTTGTTCATAATGCTGGTATGTGATGGTGTTGTTGTTCATTGTGCTGGAATGTGATGGTGTTGTTGTTCATTGTGCTGGAATGTGATGGTGTTGTTGTTCATTGTGCTGGAATGTGATGGTGTTGTTGTTCATTGTGCTGGAATGTGATGGTGTTGTTGGTCATTTTGTGCGGATGTGATTGTGTTGTTGTTCATTGTGCTGGAATGTGATGGTGTTGATGTTCATTGTGCTGGAATGTGATGTTGTTGTTCATTGTGCTCGAATGTGATGGTGTTGTTGTTCATGTGCTGGAATGTGATGGTGTTGTTGTTCATTGTGCTGGAATGCAATGGTGTTGTTGTTCATTGTGCTGGAATGCGATGGTGTTGTATGTCAGTTTATTCTTGTTGGTGTTTTTTGTGCATGGGTGTTTTGGTGTTGTTAGTCATTGAACTTAGATTTGATTGTGTTGTTTGTCGGTGTGGCTTGTTGTTCTTTTTGCATGGATGTTTGGTGTTGTTGGTCATTGTGTTGGTATGTGATGGTGTTGTTGTTCATTGTGCTGGGATGTGATGGTGATGTTGTTCATTGTGCTGGAATGTGATGGTGTTGTTAGTCATTTTGTGTGGATGTGATTGTGTTGTTGGTCATTTTGTGCAGATGTGATGGTGTTGTTGTTCATGTGCTGGAATGTGATGGTGTTGTTGTTCATGTGCTGGAATGTGATGGTGTTGTTGTTTATGTGCTGGAATGTGATGGTGTTGTTGTTTATGTGCTGGAATATAATGGTGTTGTTGTTCATGTGCTGGAATGTGATGGTGTTGTTGGTCAATGTGCTGGAATGTGATGGTGTTGTTGTTCATTGTGCTGGAATGCAATGGTGTTGTTGTTCATTGTGCTGGAATGCGATGGTGTTGTATGTCAGTTTATTCTTGTTGGTGTTCTTTGTGCATGGGTGTTTTGGTGTTGTTAGTCATTGAACTTAGATTTGATTGTGTTGTTTGTCGGTGTGTCTTGTTGTTCTTTTTGCATGGCTGTTTTGGTGTTGTTTGTCCTTGTTCTTGGATTTGATGGAATGTTGGTCGATGTGTTCTCGTTGTTGTTATTTTTGCTTGGATGGTTTTGTGTTGTTCGTCATTGTGCTGGGATGTGATGATGTTTTAAGTCATTGTGCTGGGATGTGATAATGTTGTAAGTCATTGTGCTGAGTCGTAATGGTATTGTTGGTCAATGTGTTCTAGTTGTTTTTCTTTTTTCATAGATGTTTTCGTGGTGTTAGTGATTGTGCTAGTATGTGATGGTGTTTTTAGTTATTTTTCTGGTATGTTAGTGTTGTTAGTTATTTTGGAGGTATGTGATGGTGCTTTTAGTTATTTTGCTGGTATGTGATGGTGTTGTTCGTTATAATGCTGGTATGTGATGGTGTTTTTAATTATTTTGCTGGTATATTAGTGTTGTTCGTTATTTTGTTTGTATGTGATGGTGCTTTTTGTTAATTTGCTGGTATTTGATGGTGTTGTTTGTTGCTAGGCTTGGATGCAATGGTGTTGTTAGTTATAGTGCTGGTGTGATGGTGTTGTTAGTTATTTTCTGGTTTGTGATGGTGTTGTTAGTTTTAATGCTGGTATGTGATGGTGCTGTTAGTTATAGTGATGTTATGTGACGGTGTTGTTGTTTATTTTGCTGGGATATGATGGTGTTGTGTTGTCGTTGTGTTCTGATTTAGATTAAACATCGTGATAGTGTTTTTGTTCACTGTGTTTTATTTTAACAGTCATGGCATTGTTTCGGCCTTAGAGTTCATAATAGTCTCAGTGGGTATGTTTATTTAATTGTTTTTTGTGGAAGTTGTTGTAATATTGTTGTTAATGTCTTTGCATTGTGTAGGTCTCCATTTTTTCAGTGTTTGCTGATTGTGGTGTCATGGTGGTCCTCTGTTTTTGTTTTCCTGATGATTATTCGTCATGGGTATGTTTTGTTCATCATCTCATTGGGTGTAGTTAATGTTTTTGCTATGTTTTTTATGCCCCTGAAGCGTGGCATATAGTTTTTGAACTGTCCGTCTGTCATTCCATCTGAAAACTTTAACATTGGTCATAACTTCCTTATTAGTTAGGGGATTTATTTCATACCGAGACAAAACCGCCATTTGGACAACACCTTCCCACTAACCTATATTTATTTGACCTTGGCCCCAAAATGACCTTACCTTGAAGATCCCATTGTCCAAAAACTTTAGCATTGGCTATATTCCTTATTAGTAAGCTACCATGACTGTGATCAGTGCCATATTTTTGGGGGTTTCGTTTCTGTGACACATTTCTTGTTTTTTGTTGAGATGGATGTTAGGATTTTAGTTTTGATATCATTGTCGTCATGTACTTGTTATTCAGCTTGCCTTCTCTGGTAGGTTGTGGCAGAATTTAACTAAAAAACGTCCATAATGATGAGGTGAATTATAATGGTAATGATAATAATGATAAGAAAATAATAAGGATATGAAATGATGAGGAAAAAAGAAAATTATGTAACAAGTAGATTGTTATAAATTAAAATGACATGAGACGTTATCTTGTGCATAAAATATACATAATTAAGATGTGAAAACATTGTCTCTTTGTTTCTAAAGATAAACAAAATCAGATTGGTATTTTTTAGAAAGTCACACATCAGCAAAGAGAAGAACTTAATTACAAAATTTTCAAAAAAGGTATAAAGAGCAGACACAATTGTTTTAAATGAATGTAACATGAGTGACAAAATTGACAAGGCACAGACAAATTTAGTAAATCAGATCAGCATTTTTAGCTCACCTGAGCATATGCTCAGGGTGAGCTATTGTGATCACCCTTGGTCCGTCATCAACATTTTACTTTAAGTGACATCTCCTCTTAAACCAGAAGGCTATTTTGAACCAAACTTTATAGAAATGTTCCTTATATTGTCTTTTTTTCTTAACCCTTTACTCCATATATACGCATTTTTACGCATGTGCGACCAGTGTAGATCCAGATCAGCCGGCACATCTGTGCCGTCTGATCAGGATCTGCACTGGTCGCTTTGTGGTCAGAAATAGCCTAATGTATCAAAAGGCGAACATTGTAGATGCTGATCAGACGGCACGGATGTGCCGGCTGATCTGGATCTGCACTGTTCGCCCAAGCCATAAAGGTGTATATATGGAGGAAAGGGTTAAACTGCTCATAACATTCCGCTCCATTGCCAGTTAAGGCTGCAAAAGCTAAAAATAGAAAAATTCAAACAACATCTCCTTCTAAATGGCAATGTAATTTTCCTCCAAATTCCACAGAAATTTCTTACGAAGCCCTTTATAAAAATTGCTGATTCCACTCCATTGAACAAAATGGCTACCAGAGCTAAAAATAGATTTTTTGTCAATATTTGGCTTCAAAAAACATCTCTCCCAAAACCGCTTGGCCATTTAAAACCAAAATTGGCAGAAATGTTCCTTGTATTGCCTGTTTTTGAAATTGCTAAAATTGCTAAAATGGTTCCGCTCCATTGCACATAAGGGCTGCGAAGCTAAAATAGAAAAAATAAATTCAAACAGCATCACCTCCTAAACATTTAGGTGATTTCCTACGAAATTTCACAGAAATGTTTCTTACAGAGCCCTCAATCAAAACTGCTAAAATGGTTCTGCTCTATTGAACAAAACGGCCACCAGAGCTAAAAATAGATTTTCGTCAAACTTTTTGTTTCAAATGACATCTCCTCCAAAACCATTAGGCTACTTTAAACCAAACTTGACAGAAGAGTTCCTTATAATGCCCTTTCTAGAATTGCTCATATCGGTCTGCTCCATTGCATCAAAAGGCTGCAAAAGCTAAAAATAGAAGAAAAAATGAAACAGCATCTCCTCAACAGAAAGGTAATTTTCCACAAAATTTTACAGAAAGGTTCCTTAAAGAGTCCTGAAAAGGTTCTGCTTCAATCAGGTGAGCAATCGAGGGCCATCATGACCTCTTGTGTAAATAAAACTGTACCATAAATAAGACTAGTGATCTCTCTGTGCCCTATGCTAAATAAGACTAGTGATCCCCCTTTGCCCTTTGCTTGATAAACTAGTTATCCTTCTGTTTCCTTTGCTAAATAAGACTACTAATCCCTCTTTGCCCTTTACTAATTAAGACTAGTGATCCCTCTTTGCCCTTTGCTAAATAAGACTGATGATCCCCCTGTGCCCTTTACTAAATAAGACTAATGACCCCCCTGGGCCCTTTGCTTAATCAAACTAGTGATCCCCCTGTGCCCTTTGCTAAATAAAACTAATGACCCCCCTGTGCCCTTTACTAAATCAAACTAGTGATCCCTCTTTGCCCTTTGCTAAATAAGACTAATGATTCCTCTGTGCACTTTGCTAAATAAGACTAGTGATCCCCCTGTGCCCTTTGCTGAATAAGACTACTGATCCCCTGTGCCCTTTGCTAAATAAGACTGATTACTCTTACCCTTTTTCTCAATATAAGCAGTGATCCTTTGTTCCAGCTTACTGTTTGAAGCTCTTATAGCTGCCTTGTACCTTTATGTGAATCGTGATTCACAATTTGTTCCGAAGTGGCTTTACTTTTTTACTGAGGTGGTTTAGCATTTTAGAGAAAAAAATACTCGATGAAAAAATCTCCAACCGGATGCGATCACTTTATATATTGCTACAGAAACATTAAATCTTACTTTGTTTCCTGTCCTTGTTTTCTGTATTTCAGGTGCCGCTGAAGATAGCAAAAACAAGAATGGTTCAAGAGAAATGCTGTTGTAAAAATAGATTAATAAAAAATAAATAAACGGGGCAAGTAATTGGGTGGGTACTAAGAGTTGTGTTACTATTATTGAAAAAGTATTGACTTAATAAATTAGTGAATGAAGCAAAATGACCCTTACATATGTTGACATCAAGCATCGTCACCAACGGAAAATAACCCAGTTGATTGTTTGACTATGTCAGATATCTTTTCTTTTGACGTCAACATGGAAATAGCTATTTAAGATATAAAGTAATTGTCCATTTCAGATGGTCATTTTTTTCTTTTGTTTTGATATTTCTAAGCTGTAGCAGTATTGTCCACTTTCCAATGACGTCATTAGCAAAGGGGATCTCATTTATATTTTGTAAGATAAAAAAGTGATGTCGCCTTTCCAATGACGTCATCACTAAACGGAATTAATCCGAAATTTGATTTTTTGTTAGATGTAAATATTGTCCCCTTTCCTATGAAGACCTCGTAAAAGAAAATCCCCTACTCATTTTTTAAATCCCTCTCCCGTGAAGTTATCAAAGGGTAATAATCACAGAATTGATAGGTTAAAACAATCGGAACACCTAGGGCGACTTCAACAAGAGCCCCTTGTCCGTGACGTCATCAGCCAAGGTAAATAATCCAAAATTTAATTTGTATAAGACGCAGGAGTTCTGTCCCCTTTCCAGTGACGTCATCATCAAAGGGAAATAACCTCCACTTACATTTTTCGAAAGAGTATTGCCCCTTACCTGTGACGTCATCATCGAAGGGAAATAATCCAAAATTTAATTTGTATAAGACGCAGGAGTTCTGTCCCCTTTCCAGTGACGTCATCAAAGGGAAATAACCTCCACTTACATTTTTCGAAAGAGTATTGCCCCTTACCTGTGACGTCATCATCAAAGGGAAATAATCCAAAATTTTATTTGTATAAGACCCAGGAGTTCTGTCCCCTTTCCAGTGACGTCATCATCAAAGGGATATAACCTCGACTTGCAGTCTTCGTAAGAGTATTGCCCTTTGTCCGTGACGTCATCATCAAAGGGAAATAATGACGCAGGAGTTTTGTCCCCTTTCCAGTGACGTCATCATCAAAGGGAAATAACCTCAACTTACATTCTTCCTAAGAGTATTGCCCCTTGTCCGTGACGTCATCATCAAAGGGAAATAATCCAAAATTTAATTTGTATTAGATGCAGGAGTTCTGTCCCCTTTCCAGTGACGTCATCAAAGGGAAATAACCTCGACTTACATTTTTCGTAAAAGTATTGCCCCTTGTCCGTGACGTCATCATCAAAGGGAAATAATCCAAAATTTAATTTGTATTAGACGCAGGAGTTCTGTCCCCTTTCCAGTGACGTCATCAAAGGGAAATAACCTCGACTTACATTTTTCGTAAGAGTATTGCCCCTTGTCCGTGACGTCATCATCAAAGGGAAATAATCCAAAATTTAATTTGTATTAGACGCAGGAGTTTTGTCCCCTTTCCAGTGACGTCATTAAAGGGAAATAACCTCGACTTACATTCTTCGTAAGAGTATTGCCCCTTGTCCGTGACGTCATCATCAAAGGGAAATAATCCAAAATTTAATTTGTATAAGACGCAGGAGTTCTGTCCCCTAGTCCGTGACGTCATCATCAAAGGGAAATAACCAACTTACATTCTTCGTAAGAGTATTGCCCCTTGTGTGTGACGTCATCATCAAAGGGAAATAATTCAAAATTTAATTTGTATAAGACGCAGGAGTTTTGTCCCCTTTCCAGTGACGTCATCATTAAAGGGAAATAGCCTCAACTTACATTCTTCGTAAGAGTATTGCCCCTTGTCCGTGACGTCATCATTAAAGGGAAGTAATCCACAATTTAATTTTTATAAGACGCAGGAGTATTGTCCCCTTTCCAGTGACGTCATCATCAAAGGGAAATAACTTCGACTTGCATTCTTCGTAAGAGTATTGCCCCTTGACCGTGACGTCATCATCAAAGGGAAATAATCCAAAATTTAATTTGTATAAGACGCAGGAGTTCTGTCCCCTTGTCCGTGACGTCATCATCAAAGGGAAATAACCTCAACTTACATTCTTCATAAGAGTATTGCCCCTTGTCCGTGACGTCATCATCAAAGGGAAATAATTCAAAATTTTATTTGTATAAGACGCAGGAGTTTTGCCCCCTTACCAGTGACGTCATCATTAAAGGGAAATAACCTCAACTTACATTCTTCGTAAGAGAATTGCCCTTGTCCGTGACGTCATCATCAAAGGGAAGTAATCCATAATTTTATTTGTTTAAGACGCAGGGGCATCGTACCCTTTCCAGTGACGTAATCATCAAAGGAAAATAACCTCAACTTACATTCTTCGTCAGAGTATTGCCCCTTGTCCGTGACGTCATCATCAAAGGGAAATAATCCAAAATTTAATTTTTATAAGACGCAGGAGTTCTGTCCCCTTGTCCGTGACGTCATCATCAAAGGGAATTAACCTCAACTTACATTCTTCGTAAGAGTATTGCCCCTTGTCCGTGACGTCATCATCAAAGGGAATTAACCTCAACTTACATTCTTCGTAAGAGTATTGCCCCTTGTCGATGACGTCATCAGCAAAGGGAAATAATCCAAAATTTAATTTGTATAAGACGCAGGAGTTTTGTCCCCTTTCTAGTGACGTCATCATCAAAGGGAAATAAACTCAACTTGCATTCTTTGTAAGAGTATTGCCCCTTGTCCGTGACGTCATCATCAAAGGGAAATAATCCAAAATTTAATTTGTATAAGACGCAGGAGTTTTGTCCCCTTTCCAGTGACGTCATCATCTAAGGGAAATAACCTCAACTCACATTCTTTGTAAGAGTATTGCCCCTTGTCCGTGACGTCATCATCAAAGGGAAATAATCCAAAATTTTATTTGTATAAGACGCAGGAGTTTTGTCCCCTTTCCAGTGACGTCATCATCAAAGGGAAATAATCCAAAATTAAACTTGTGTAAGATGCAGTTTTGCCCCTTGTCCGTGACGTCTTCATCAAAGGGAAATAACCTCAACTTACATTCTTCGTAAGAGTATTGCCCCTTGTCCGTGACGTCATCAGCAAAGGAAAATAATCCAAAATTTAACTTGTGTAAGATGCAGTTTTGTCCCCTTGTCCCTGACGTCTTCATCAAAGAGAAATAACCTCAAACTTAAATTTTTCGTAAGAGTATTGCCCCTTGTCCGTGACGTCATCAGCAAAGGGAAATAATCCAAAATTTTATTTGTATAAGACGCAGGAGTTTTGACCCCTATCCAGTGACGTCATCATCAAAGGGAAATTACCTCAGTTTACATTTTTCGTAAGAGTATTGCCCCTTGTCCGTGACGTAATAATCAAAGGGAAGTAATCCACAATTTAATTTGTATAAGACGCAGAAGTATTGTCCCCTTTGCAGTGACGTCATCATCAAAGGGAAATAACCTCGACTTACATTTTTCGTAAGAGTATTGCCCTTTGTCCGTGACGTGATCATCAAAGGGAAATAATCCAAAATTTAACTTGTGTAAGACGCAGTTTTGTCCCCTTGTCCGTGACGTCATCATTGAGTGGAAATAACCTCAACTTACATTCTTCGTAAGAGTATTGCCCCTTTTCCGTGACGTCATCATGAAAGGGAAATAATCTAAATTTTCAATTTTTTTGTGTAAGACGCAGTTTTGTCCCCTTGTCCGTGACGTCATCATCGAGGGGAAATAACCTCAACTTACATTCTTCGTAAGAGTATTGCCCCTTGTCGGGGACGTCATCAGCAAAGGGAAATAATCCAAAATTTAATTTGTATAAGACGCAGGAGTTTTGTCCCCTTTCTAGTGACGTCATCATCAAAGGGAAATAAAGTCCACTTGCATTCTTTGTAAGAGTATTGCCCCTTGTCCGTGACGTCATCATCAAAGGGAAGTAATCCAAAATTTAATTTATAAGACGCAGGAGTTTTGTCCCTTTTCCAGTGACGTCATCATCAAAGGGACATAACCTTAAATTACATTTTTCGTTAGAGTATTGCCCCTTGTCCGTGACGTCATCGTCAAAGGGAAATAATCCAAAATTTAATTTGTGTAGGACGCAGGAGTTATGTCCTCTTTCCAGTGACATCATCATCAAAGGGAAATAACCTCAACTTTAATTTTTCATAAGAGTGTTGTCCGTGATTTGATCATCTATGGGAAGATTTTTAAAGATTAAATATTTGCAAAAATAGGAATCTCTGGCAGAGCCAATTTTGACCACAGGGGTAATAAATTTGAACTTAGTAAAGGTCCACTATGGACAATGCTACATACCTAATCTTAAGGCTCGAGGCATTGTGGTTTCGGAGTGTTTCCTTTCTGGTGCCATGGCAACCAGAGTTATTGATGGAATTCAATTCTTTGAACAACTTTGGTAGAGCTTTGTGCAAGGTGAATCTCAGGCATGTTTCGTCAAAGTTGGTTTTAGCGGTAAAGACGTTCAAGTCAAATTGTTGATTTCCTGCTAGGTTGCTCAGCCAGCAAGGCATTCCAGCAGCACATTGATTTTACATTATATTTCAGAATGTCCGTAGGCTGCTCTGGCAGCAAGGCATTCCAGCAGGGCACTGATTCTATTCTTTACATCAGAATACCCTGCTACGTGGCTCTGGCAGCAAGGCATTCAAGCAGGACATTGATTTTACATTATATTTCGGAATTCCCTGCTAGGTTGCTCTGCAAGTGGGGTATTCCAGCAGGACATTAATTTTGCAATATATTTCGGAATGCCCTGCTACGTTGCACTGCCAGCAGGGCATTGACACTGTATTTCGGAATGCCCTTCTAGGTTACTAGAACTCTGCCAGCAGAGCATTCCTGCAGGACATTATTTCACACTA
The DNA here is from genome assembly GCA_012932295.1 of Cyclina sinensis. Classification (NCBI taxonomy): domain Eukaryota; kingdom Metazoa; phylum Mollusca; class Bivalvia; order Venerida; family Veneridae; genus Cyclina; species Cyclina sinensis. The sequence goes on along the minus strand of JAAONU010000007.1, from coordinate 33,284,302 downwards.
TACATACATACATATACATGGATCCACTTTCACAAACATTGTCTTATTACATGCAATACATTTCATCATTGTTTCCTACATGCAAAATATTTGAATTACAAATATCTCCATCGTCGGAAACCCACGTTCGATCCATTCCGTTTCACTCTATTTATCTACCGTGGGACAATTGGCTGGAAAAATTCGTTCTCATGAATAATTCATTACCTACTTTCATTGGTTTCCGTAAGATTTCCCTTGCGGAATCACAGCCAATGAAATTACTTGTTACAATCTGCCTTCCGCGCCTATGTTTAAATTCTGGGAAATACGTCTATTTTAAGTAACTTGTCATTATGCCTACTCTTTACACTGAAGAGTGTCTTTTGTAATGCGGCATCTCATTCGACGAAGAGTTACATCCCTTTGCTAATAAATATTCATGAAAACGAATAATCAGCAGTCAATTATCCCACGGTACATAATGTAGTTTTGCGGAATATGTACCGGGGGTTACCGACGATGAAATATCTCATGGAAACACCTGTTTGCTTGGTTATTGGTACAGAGTTGTAAGGGGTTTCATTTTCTTCACTGCTTAGCAAATTTCAAATTAATGCACATAGATATTCTGGTTATTATCTATCTACGAGGTGACAGATGTGTAGTCAAAAGAAGAAGAATAAGCATTGTTTCATACTCTATGGCGGTACAAGGAATTCAAACTAAAAAGTTGACGAATACACAAAGTTTATCCTTTCGATTTTTCTGTTCGTTAGTCTGAGCTGATCTCTGTTCTTTAAGAAGATTAAAAAAATATCTGACGCGACTTCTTTAAGTTAATATTTTGGCTATTGATTTTATGTTTTGAGTACATTGCCATTAAACTATATTCGAAAAAGTAATAAAAAAACTTACTTTATAGACATGAATTTGTTTGTTTATGTGCAACTATTTTGCAAGTGGATTTGGCGAATTTGATCTCACTGAGTTTTTTTATTCGTGGAATTATTTTGGATCATTGAACATGTCTGGATCGCTTGTATCGGTCAAAATGCTGATGACAGACAGGCGCGTAGCTAGCCTATAAAGAATGTGGATTCAAAATAATCTAGGGGGGTCAGGGGGCATGCCCCCTGAAAATTTTGAAATAAATGGTGCGTTTTGGGGCCTCCGGAGAGCTTTCTTGACCAACGAAAATCCGGCTGAATTTCAAACCACATTTTTTTTACTAAAAATTTTTTTTTGGTCAAAATAATGTGGATTCAGCTGCGTACTCGCGTATAGGCAGCTACGCGCCTGACAGACTATAAACAGTTTATGTGACTTTTGGTCAATGGCCAAGCAAGTGGAACATCGACAGCGACAGTGGTCTTGATTACGTCAGCGCTTAAATGATAACCGTGATAAAACCGGAATCTAATCTTTTGGCAATACGCATACAACATCAGTTTTAGAAATGGACAAGTGGTTCAGAAGTGACGCTCAAGACCTGTTACCGGTATCAAGGGTCGCGAGTTCGATCTCGCTCCTCCACCAACACTTCTCCGGATGTGAAATTAAACCATATATATATACACCATATATATATTATATTATATATATATATATATATATATATATATATATATATATCCAAGAAATGGAAAAGCTTATATCAGATTATTATAACATATTAATTATACGCAGATAACCTCTTGAAAGTGTAGCTTGACAGAAAGTTTGCTTGAATTCAAACAACAGATTCCTAGTAAATACCCTAGAAATGGAACTGTCCCTTTGCCATCGAAACGGTCAGAATTGTGGACAAGTTCTGTATTCACTTTGTCTTCAAGCATCACAGTACTAAGTCATTTTGCCTCCCATGTTGACATACATTTAAGTCATAACAAAAAACATCGAACATTTAAATTTTATTCTACGTGCTTCTGTGTATCACAGTATGAACAATTCAAGTGTGATTTGGGCTTCAAGAAATACCATGTGTCATATACAATGTCAGAAGTAGTAATGTTAATTTACAATTTAAATATATATATGGAAAAGGTATAGTCATGAAATGGAGAAAAAAAATGAAAGATACAATGCGACCTTGACCTGAGAGAACATGATGACATGTGTGGTACATCAGAATGCTACAGTAAACATTTACACCATGTTTAAATCCTTAGCTTATTTATAAATATCTGAGAAAGAACCAGTGTGACAGACAGCCTTGGGCTCCCGACAAAGATGATATTAAGGACCTTTATATTAGAATTTCTCCATGACCTGTACATTCCTCCTGTGTCTGAATAATGCAAAGAACTTCAGACACCAGTTACTCAAAACAGTTGTAAGAACATTTAAAGAGACTGTCAAAGTCACTTCACATTTGGGCCATTCCAGTAAAACATCTATCCCACCCCAAGAAGGTAAAATAAATTCAGTTAGGGGTGGTCTTTTCATAATTTTATGGTGGAAGCGTTCTTGTCAAATGGACTTCTAAAAGTTGTTTGTGCATTTTCAAAGTGCCTTCTTGAGGTGGGATATTTAATTTTCATGAAATGGGAACACAAATCTGATACATTTTATTACAGTAGCACTTACTGGACATTCAAATCAATCAAACACATTTATTATGAGTTTAATTCTGTATCAATTGTAGTTATTCTTTTAAAACAAGAACTGTCACTGTAAGATGACTATGCCCCCGGTGTGGTGCTTTGACCTTTGAGCTGAGAACCAGTCATTCAGGGGTCAAGGTCAAACAAATATAGGTCAGTGGGAAGGTCTTGCCCAAATGGGTGTTGTGTCCAAGTATGAAGTATATCCACTTACTAATGTGAAAGTTATGACCAAATGTTAAAGTTTTTGGACAATTGGATCTTCAAGGTGAAGGTCATTCTTGGGTCAAAGTCAAACAAATATAGGTCAGTGGGAAAGTCTTGTCCAAAGGGGTGTTGAGTCCAAGTATGAAGTATATCCACTTACTAATGAGTAAGTTATGGCCAAATGTTAAAGTTTTTGGACAACTGAATCTTCAAGGTGAAGGTCATTTTGGGGTCAAGGTCAATAAATATAGGTCAGTGGGAAGGTCTTGTCCAAAGGGGTGTTGTGTACAAGTATGAAGTATATCCACTTACTTATGTGGAAGTTATGACCAATGTTAAAGTTTTCTGACAATTGGATGTCCAAGGTGAAGGTCATTCAGGGGTCAAGGTCAAACAAATATAGGTCAGTGGGAAGGTCTTGTCCAAAAGGATGTTGTGTCCAAGTATGAAGTAAATCCACTTACTAATGTGGAAGTTATGGCCAATGTTAAAGTTTTTGGCTGGACTGATGGACAGTTAAAAAACTATAAGCCTCCCTTCCGGGACATAAAAAGGGCTTTGGTTTTATGCCGACAGGCTTATATGTCAATACTATAAAATCAAAAAGTTATATCAGACCTCCTGAATTACCACCTAAAGCAATGAATGATGCCATAACATTTTTATCACTCAACCACAAAAATTTACCTAAACCTGTTAGTTTATGAATAACTTGAAAAACCAATGCTCTGGACCACTGAGACAAAGATTTAATATTTCTCTGTGACAGTAGCGAAGCGCTGAAACTATATGAACTAAATTTACTAAAGCAGGCATCAGCTCAATGAAAACCAGGAGAAAAATTCATACAGATGGTAAATGCAGTCCACCATTGGGAAAACATTAAATAAATGTCAATGTTATAGTTGGAATGCACATAAAATGCATGTAACTAAGTTGTGAAGATCTGTTAAATGGAATGTAATGAAATTTTGATGGTCCATATGTCACATAATGTCCAGCATTGAGACACTTTGTATCATATAATTTTACAATCACTTCGAAAAAACATACAAAACTCAAATAGTTTCTTACACAAGTGCTATAAAATAACAATATTATGCAGAAAATGAGATCACTGCTAAAACTAAAGATTTTAAACAACAAAACTTACTGGTTCCTGGCAAAATTCATTAAGATATTCACAAGGGAGATAAAAAAATTTCAGAGAAAAAAAAAAGAGTACAGAGTTATGGATCTTTCATTTAGAGATTTGTTCAACATAAGCTGCCCTTAATATCTTGGGCAAGACAAGGCTATCTTAATATAAGACCCATAAATGCCCCCAGAAGCATTCTTGTCAGGAACCCAACTTAAAATCATGGCACAGCCAGACTCATTTTGTTAACACATGTTATAAAATAAAATTAGGATTTTTACCTGTCATTAAAATCCATAAAGTGTCAGTGCTATTTGTAAAGGTGAAAAATGTCCGATTTGCAGAAAAAGAATTATCTTTTCTCTAAATTCAGAAAAGGGAGAATACTCTATAAAATTGGTTGACAAAGTATGTAATTTAAGCCTGTCATGACCATTTGTACTGGTCAGTAAAAAAACTGTCTGCTATTTGTAGAAGCTAAAAATATCCCACGTTCCAAAAAAAGGTTTACCTATTCACCAAGTTCAGGAAGGGGAGATTACTGCAGAAAAATGGTTGACAGTAACTTCACAGTGTTATGACCTTTTGTATTTGATAGTAAAAGTGTAAAGTGCATCTTCATTGCTATTTGTCATTATTCAACTTGCCAAAAAAGGTTAACCCTACCTATTTTCAAAGTGCACAAGGGGAGGGAATTTACTGGAGGAAAAATGGATACCATAGTTATGGAACTTGCTAGAATCATGGCCTTTGTATTGGTAATAAGTGTGTATAGTATGAAGTCATGTACAAAGTTAGATATATGTAACTTGCCAAATAGGTTAACCATACCTATTTGCAAAGTGCATAAAGGGTGATATTTCAGGATGAAAATGGATGCCAAAGTTAGGTCACTTACCAGGATCATGGCCTGTGTATTGTTAAGTGTGCATAGAATGAAGACATAGGTACTAGAAGAACTTTAGATGTACTAACTTGCCGAAATAGGTTATCCATATCTATGTTCAAAGTGCATTAAAGGTAGATAATAGGGGAACAATGGATGCCCCAGATATGTAACTTGACAGGATCATGGCCTTTTGTATTGGTTAGAAAATGAGCATACTATGAAGCCATTGGTACAAGTAGAACTTAAGATATTTCTAACTTACCAACACAGCTCAACCCTATGGACTGAGGGACAGTTCAATTACTGTATGCCAAGGGCATAAAAAAGATTTGACAAACATTTTTCTTAAGAAGATGATTTTTGTATCAATTATGGCCAAAAATATGGATAAAATTAAGGGTCAATCTCTATTTGATTGTTTCAGTAAGCAATTCAATTTAGATTTTAAGTAATCTAAGAGTCTCAACATTCTAGAGAACACAGAAAAAAATGCTGTTGTTGGCATGTGCTTTTTGTTTAGGAGAAAGAGAGAGAGTTTGATCATGAACACACTGACTAACAAAAGAAAAGCCATAAACGATGATACAGTCTAAACAAGCAAATAGAATTTTAAGGATTACTTTTATCCTATTAAAATAACAAATTTCATCACACCAGAACTGTACTGCATAAATCCCCGAATGCAAAACATACCGGTATGTACAATTTCAACAAATATATTTATCTTTGTATCACTTGTTCACAAGCTCTACAATAATATTCATGTACATTAACATGACAGAAAAAAAAACACACACAATTTTAGGTCCACCAAAGTCGTAAACTGTTATCAATTTTCACCAGTTTATTTTCGTCGATTTCAACCACATCATCATCGCTATCGAATGAGCGAAAGTGTCTCTGACCAGATGCAGACGCTATCAATGGTAGTGATGGATGTAAACTGAAATAACATAATATCATTTTGCATTCACAGTTGAAACACAATCATGCAAAGTTGAAACGCTATCAAGTGAAGTTGAAACACCTTCTTTAAATTGGCCACAAACATAATTTTTTTCGTAGCATAGCATTTCTTATTACATTGCATCTTTTGTTCCTAGCAAAAAGAGCTGAAGGAATCAAACAATGTTTTTATAGCATACAACAGAAAGGTCATTACCAAAAGAGTTGTTCTGACGTAAGTATAAACTAAGTGAAACCTGATGTAAAAATTGCATTGCCCCCCTTAAAACATCAAGAGATTGGACTATGTACACTTAGTAATTAGTTGTATTTTGTGATAAGATTAAGTTTAATCATAATAACTCACCTTATTCCATTCACTGTGTCACTGTGCCCCTCAAAAGCCATGGCAGGTTGGATTATGGGATCAGAGTGGACACTAAGCTGTACTGGGGCAGTAGTGGTGTCCCAGACTAACACTGTACCATCATGGGAGCCTGACACCAAGTATTTACTGTCACTGGTAGATAATATTATATAACAATATAAATATTAAATAAAATCATTAATCGATTACATAATGCTTAAATTCTGTTCAGTCCCCATCTAAAATTTCATTGGTTTTTACTATTTTGATCATATATTCAATAAAATTCACAGTTTTCTTACCAAAGCTGTTTATTTTCAGGATTTTCAGTTGGATATTTTCTTTATTCTTTTTCTCCATAGAGTATGATGCAAATAACATGAATTTATCTTTACAAAGAGACAGCATCAATGTCTGGGACTTCCATATATTCATTATTGTGAATGAACTACAACACTCAAAATGGTGCACTGTTTAGACTTTACTCTTACCAAGCTAAATTCTAAAATAGACTCAACCATCTCTCCTTTTTCAATAGATACATTTATTACATAAAAGGGGTCTTCCCTGTAAACTGACAGCATGAAAAACAATGCCAGCCATAGTAAGAGCAGACATGATCTGAATGCTTCACATAGACCATAATCTGACTGCTCCACACAAACCATGATCTGACTGCTCCACACAGACAATAGTCTGACTGCTCCACATAGACCATAATCTGACAGCTCCACATAGACCATAATCTGACTGCTCCACACAGACCATGATCTGACTGCTCCACACAGACAATAATCTTACTGCTACACATAGACCATAATCTGACTGCTCCACATAGACCATAATCTGACTGCTCCACACAGACAATAATCTGACTGCTCCACATAGACCACTAGAAATGGTTTTTGATTGAACAAAAACATATGTCTCCCCCCAGCCAGTTGCTGCAGGCAGTATTGAATCAGACGATTGTAAAATTTGACATTTAACCTCCAAGTGTGACCTTGACCTTGAGACACCACACCCTCAAAGTGGGTTCTGCATGTCACCTTGATGAGGTGAACATCTGACCCAAGTTTCATAAAAATCCTTCAAGGGCTTTGGAAGATACAGAGCGGACACGATTTTGTGGCATTTGACATTTAACCTCCAAGTGTGACCTTGACCTTGAGACACCACACCTGCAAAGTGGGTTCTGCATGTCGCCTTGATGAGGTGAACATCTGACCCAAGTTTCATAAAAATCCTTCAAGGGCTTTGGTAGATGACGGACAGACGGACGGACAGACAGACAACCGGGGAAAAACAATATGTCTCCCCCAATGAGGTGAACATCTGACCCAAGTTTCATAAAAATCCTTCAAGGACTTTTGAAGATACAGAGCGGACACGATTTTGCGGCATTTGACATTTAACCTCCAAGTGTGACCTTGACCTTGAGACACCACACCCGCAAAGTGGGTTCTGCACGTCATCTTGATAAGGTGAACATCTGACCCAAGTTTCATAAAAATCCTTCAAAGGCTTTTGAAGATACAGAGCGGACACGATTTTGTGGCATTTGACATTTAACCTCCAAGTGTGACCTTGACCTTGAGACACCACACCCGCAAAGTGGGTTCTGCATGTCGTCTTGATGAAGTGAACATCTGACCCAAGTTTCATAAAAATCCTTCAAGGGCTTTGGAAGATACAGAGCGGACACGATTTTGTGACGGACAGACGGACGGACAACCAGGGGAAAAACAATATGTCTCCCCCATTTTTGGGGGGAGACATAATAATCTGACTGCTCCACATAGACCATAATCTGACTGCTTCACACAGACCATAATCTGACTGCTTCACACAGACCATTATCTGACTGCTCCACACAGACCATGATCTGACTGCTCCACAAAGACAATGATCTGACTGCTCCACACAGACCATTATCTGACTGCTCCACACAGACCATGATCTGACTGCTCCACACAGACCATAATCTGACTGCTCCACATAGACCATAATCTGACTGCTCCACATAGACCATAATCTGACTGCTCCACACAGACCATAATCTGACTGCTCCACAGACCATAATCTGACTGCTCCACACAGACCATAATCTGACTGCTCCACATAGACCATAATCTGACTGCTCCACAAAGACAATGATCTGACTGCTCCACACAGACCATAATCTGACTGCTCCACATAGACCATAATCTGACTGCTCCACACAGACCATAATCTGACTGCTCCACATGGACCATAATCTGACTGTGGATTTATATTTAGTGAATAATACATTACATACTTACCTGGTTATATCAAAGTAAATTCTCTGGTTTGTTACTACAGTTCTGAGTAAAGAAAACAGGATCTGCCCTGGATTTCTCATATCCCAACACAGTATCTCATTGTCCTAAAAACAAACAATAATAGAAACAAACAACAATCACACATGTAGAACTTTTGATAATTTTTCTATCAGACTGAAACTGCTTGTTCAAAGTTTTTAGTTAAGCACTCATAACATTACAATTTCCACAATATTATAATTCAGAAGATATTGTCGATGGCAAAAATCAAGGAATCAGTTCTTCAATACTCCTGCTAATTCTGTAATATCTGTCTATTGTTTTACCATCATCAGTGGTTGCCAATATGACTTATACCCCCCCCCCACACGGAAGGTAAATATCGGGTTGCAAGGAATAGTGCAAGGAACAGAAAGCATCCAATTTCATGCTTAGCGTACAGCAATAATACCTCGGGAACTGAACTTTAAGACAACGAGATGTGATGGTGGAGGAAAAGGAGATAAAACTCACTTGGATTACTGGTACATAATCATTAATGTCTGATCAACACACAAAATAGGGCAGGAATATATAAATACATGTTCAGAAGAAGTATGTTTTTGCAAAGCATCATGTCAATTAATTTAAATACTAGTAGGCTTCAAAATTTGCAATATTGGTAGAGAAAGTGAACTTACGCATAAGAACAGCCATTTCAGAAAAAAAAATATCCCACCCCAGCAAGGAAAACTAAATTGTTGGGGTAGGCAGAAGGTCTTATTATGTAGGTGGGGGCCTCTTGTAAAATAAAACTTCTAAATGATGTTGGACCGTTTTAAAAGTAAGTGCCTTCCTTGGGTTGGATATAAGTTTACTGGAATGGCCCAAATTATAGGTAATTTATCCAGTGAAAAATAACATGTCGCTGTTTCTTACTGTTACGCACCTTTCTACCACCACTGTACAACCTGGTCCCATCAGGTGAGAACTTGATCTGGGTCACACCCCCATGCTGTCCTTCAAACATGCACACCATAGCACCAGCTGGCTCACTGTACAGGGCAACTGTTTCCATAATATACAGAACAAAGCTGAATTAAGTGGGACCAGTCATCACAAAGCTGAATTAAGTGGAACCAGTCATCACAAAGCTGAATTAAGTGGAACCAGTCATCACTAATAAGCACTCATTTACAAGGCCCTGATTTTTACTTTTTAATATTTCCTAATATCAGAATTATTTTGTAAGCTGAGGTATAACAGTTAAAGCAATTTACATGGCTGACACATTGGACCTTGTATACATACATGTATTTCTGTTTCATGCAAACAGCTATTTTGTCAATGAATTAGCCCTTAATCATAAAACATAGCAGATAATTGGATAATTGTTAAAATTTTCTTTGTCCGTGTGTGTGTTCATCTCCCTGCCCGACCTATCAGTGACGAATCTGTTCTTAAATTTCACTAAACATATATTAGATACATGCTTCTGATTATGTTATTTTTTCAATAATTTATTATGACAAGTTTACCACTTTTAAATTTGAAAACGTAAACTTTAAAAATGCTTTAATTGCATTTTCAAATGATGAGTCATGATTTTTTTTGTTCCCAATAATTTTTTAAAAGCCCTTTGTTACTCATTATGTAAATGCTTTCTTTTTTTCAGCAATCAATTACATATTCTTTAAATATGTAATTTTGGGTTGGAAAACTGAGAATACCAAAAACTGCGGGATAATATGACTCATTGAATGCGGCCCAGTATCAGTCTTAGAAATGGCCTTTTTAAATACAAGTATTTTGTTAGAATTATAATGTTTAATCGGTTTCACTGAGTTTATTGCACTCTAACAATCAAAGTTTTATCAGGTAAGCCGTTTATCTAACCATCATTCATGGGATGGACCAAGGAGACACTGTCAATTTCCAGACATAAATGAAAAGTCGGTAGTGGGTCTCAAAACCCACGACTATCCATCAGAAAGAAGTTAAGTGACATGAAGTCAGTGATCTTAACTATTCAACCGAAAAGACATTGTGTCTAAAATTAGCGTATTAGTCATTTTCTTTGGCAGATGTCCATCGTGGCAGTGAAAGGTATGACACTGAAGTTTTAAGTCTTTAACAAAAACTAGGATAAGAACCAAGGCCGCAATGACGAAACCAACTGAAACAATGTGAACTTACTACTTCTAGAGTAAGACCCTGCAGCATACAGGCCATCTTCTGTAGGACTGTTGTCTATACAAGATATTATCCCCCTTTGACCATCCTTGGCTGAAATAAAAATGGTTATCACTTATTCAGTAGCAACAGGTTACACAGTGAATAACTGTGTGTATGGTATGTTACACTTTCTGAGCAAAAAATGTGGGCAAGGCCATGAATGTACATAATTTCTTCTGGTGTTCATGAATGAAATAAAATGTATTTTCATCAAAAGGAACATTTATTTTATTTCTTTCATGCCAAAAAGACAAGTATTTGTGTTTTCTTAATTAAAATTTTGCATATAATTGCTCAGGACAATATCTGATTATGATTAAATAAGGTCTCAATTTTACTGATGTCAAAAATATTTTGAACAAAATTGAAGTTTGATAACAATAAAAATTTATATGGTAATAATATCACTGGTACAATTTTTCTGGATATAGTTTATTATTATATCACAAAAACTGGGGAAATGACGAACTTTCTTCATATGTACAGTTAAAAATAGTAACACTTTACATCCACTGAACTAAATATTTTTGGAATTGAAAGAAACTGCATTTGTTATTTAACACACCTCTCTTTATCACAAACCAAACTCTTTATGATTTAAAAAGATAAAAGGTTTTTTGTCTGATAAACAGTGCAATGATTTTCTTGAGAAAACATTGCAAAACTGATGATGCTACGTACCGAAAGTTGGTCTATTCTCAAAATCTCTGCCCGGTCTTGTCACATCAAACACTCTTATCATCTTGTTGAAACCACAGTACAACTTATTCCCATCTAGGCTGAACTCAACACAGTGGGCTGCAACCACTTCGTCCTGTATTAGGGAATAAAGAACAGTTCTGATTTGTGCATTTTCCATAAAGAACAGAAAAAGACCAACCAAGAGTAAAGCTCAGACCAGGGACCTAAAAGAGCTTATCGGGTGAATAACAGTATGTAAGTGTATCACCCTACAACTAGCCCTACTGACAATGTTACTGATAGAAAATGGTTTCAATTGAAAAGAATGGTCTACTTTTATTTGCTGACAACATCATTGCTATAAAGGCATTTTGCTTCTTTTACAGATAAAAAATATTTTATACTATATTCTCTATTACCTTTTTAGAATCTGCTTCATTACATTTTTCAGAAGCTTCATATACCATAAAGGTAATCTGTTTCATGTTTTACTTACACTTATACAACAATTTTGATAAAAAAAATTACTATCTGCAAGGGACCTTTTCAACCTTGGTAAAAACTGGCTAAATGACTGATGCATCCTAGGGACCTTGTGCATAATTTGTTCTTGGGTATTGTCAATGCTACAGAATGTATCTCATTTCTAGAGACATCACTCATTCCTTCACAAACTCAGTGGTAAGCAGTATTATTCAAGGCCCAAGCTAAAAGAACATTTGTAATATTCGTGCTATCATGGATCAGACCTTCCACTGACTGAATTTACCCTTACTCTGTGAACTAGGAAAAGGATAGCTGGTCAGTTTACTTACCACATGGTTGTAGGCTCTGTAACTGCACCTCAGATCACCTGTGAATGCATCATATAAGTGGATAGGTGTACCTTTACTGGTTACAGCTAAACTGTAAAAAAATATGAAAACATTTTTCAAGTGTGAATGTAGGTAAATATATAACAATAATGTGTATTTAGGCAAATGAGGTATGCCTAAAGATTTGAAATACATATCTACTTTGTAACTGAGCGGTAACCAACTGTAAACTAGAACTCTAAAGTTTTATATACTAACCATTTTTTCAACCCCAGACAAATTCAAGAGGATAAATCTTTGATTTGGTTAGCTTGAGTTTAATGTCCTTTTAACAATCAATGTCAGGCACACAGTTTATAGAACTATCATGCCTTGCAGAGACATGGATTACAATTTAGTCTCTTTTCCTTGGAAGAACTATTTTTACTTAACCCAGGGCCACCATAAAACACTGTCAATTTTCTGACATTTTCATGGTTCGAAACTGGGGTCTGAAGGCTCAAAACTTTGGCCATTTCATGACTTTCCATCAGTAAGAGGGTTAGTAAACACAAGATAGAAATCTACTTGAAACAAGACAATCGGAAGTGCACTGGGTTGAGAAATGTATTTTACTGGAATGACGTTTAGGCAACGATGCAACATTAAAATAGAAAACAAAAAAAAACTTCCAATACTTTAAAATGCAAATACATGTACCAAAATACTTCCTGCAAATACATGTATCACAAAACCAGAGTATTTCTAGCTAAAAGAGAAATCAGGCTAGGTCAGTTTACATCATGTGAAAGGATTGTTAGATGATACATGGTCAATGTTTGGAGAGGGGACGGTTCCCTGCTGTTACTGATGAAATATTTACCATGCAGTTTCAGGCTGGGAAGAAGACATCAGTGGGTACCAGCAAAAATCATAGACTGTATTCGCTTCCTTCATGCTCAAAACTGGTGTCTACAATTAAGATAAAAATTATTAAACTCTAAAAATAGTTTTTCATTTTTAAAAGGTAGTAATCAAACTTAAAAGTAACAATTTTGATCCTTAAGGTGGTGCTAAAACTTGAAAGTTATTGAGCTGATCATTTTATGTTAATAATCATGAACACTGCAATTGTGCTAATCAATAATAACCACAGATCAACAACAAAATTCTACAGCCCCACCCAACCACCCCCAACCCTCACACACAACCCTGAAGAGCATTCAACACACTCTCAATAGAAGAAAAGCAACAATTTCTGTGTCATTTTTTTTCTGACAAAAAAATGTAAAAGAAAGATGCATCAACAAATCCTCAACAACAACAAAAAATGTATATTGCAGGACATGACTGATGGTTATCGATTATAACAAGAACTGTCACTGTAAGATGACAATGCCCCCGAACGTGGTGCTTTGACCTTTGAACTGAGAACCAGTCATTCAGTGGTCAAGGTCAAATAAATATAGGTCAGTGGGAAGGTCTTATCCAAAGGGGGTTGTGTCCAAGTATGAAGTAATTCCATTTACTTATAAGGAAGTTATGGGCAATGTTAAAGTTTTTGGACAATTGGATCTTCAAGGTGAAGGTCATTCAGGGGTCAAGGTCAAACAAATATAGGTCAGTGGGAAGGCCTTGTCCAAAGGGGTGTTGTGTTTAAGTATGAAGTGTATCCACTTACCAATTTGGAAGTTATGGCCAAATATTAGTTTTTGGACAATTGGATATTCAGGGGTCAAGGTCAAATAATTAAAGGTCAGTGGGAAGGTCTTGTCCAAAGGGGTGTTGTGTCCAAGTATGAAGTAAATCCACTTACTAGTAAGGAAGTTATGGGCAATGTTGAAGTTTTTGGACAATTGGAAATTCAAGGTAAAGGTCATTCAGGGGTCAAGGTCAAACAAATATAGGTCAGTGGGAAGGTCTTGTCTGAAGGGGTGTTGTGTTTAAGTATGAAGTGTATCCACTTACCAATTTGGAAGTTATGGCCAAATATTAGTTTTTGGACAATTGGATATTCAGGGGTCAAGGTCAAATAATTAAAGGTCAGTGGGAAGGTCTTGTCCAAGGGGGTGTTGTGTCCAAGTATGAAGTAAATCCACTTACTAATAAGAAAGTTATTGCCAATGTTAAAGTTTTCGGACGGACTGACGGACTGGCGGACGGACGGACAGGACGGACACTTCAAAAACTATATGCCTCCCTTCGGGGGCATAAAAAAGAAAAGAATATATCAAAAATTTTATGACATTTTTTTACATGTATATAAACAAGAATATAGATCTTATTTCTCTCCTAGAGCTCTTTCTGTTTATTTTCTTGAAAACGCAAGTCAGACCACAATATAGTCCTACCATTTCAGGAATGATCTTATTCTCTCCCCCTGCATAGTACAGTTCATCAGGTAAGTTAAAGATCTTCAATTTGTTGTCATTGCTGTTGGTAAGAATACAAGTTCCATCTGGTGCCCTGTGAAGCAAACATTACATTCATGATACAAACAGCATATATATTTTAGACATGCTGCTTCTTGATACTGCTTTTAAGCAGAGTGCATTTTAAGAAAAATCAAAACAAAATCCTTATAAATCACATGGAAACATACTCTTTAAGTGATCAATAAAAAAATCACCATTAGGAATCAAGTACATCATTCACAAAAACAATCAACAGTCAAATGCAGATTTCTGACATTATTTCAAATTTACTCAAGTATAATTTCAATAATGTAGTAATTTTACTGATAACACAATCAGATGATGCTATTTTTCTCAATTCTGTCTTAATCAATTTCAGCCATACAGTGAAAGTTACTTAAAATTAATATAGACGGTGGTGCACAGACCAACCACCCTCATAATTTTATAAGACTTGTTCCAGTCTTGCGCAAATCTCAATTTAATACTTACCATTTACAACCCCTGAGATAATTTTTAGACTCTGAATCTTTGAAACATTCCCAAGCGCCTGTAAGCTGTCTGGGTGGACCTTTGAACTCAAAAACAGACTGACTGAAAAGTTAATATAGCCTAAGTTAAAGATAGCATTCCACAATCTGTTTAAGATATAAAAAAATGTGTATAACTGGACTTTGTCTTGAAAGAAAACACTTGATGTGCACTTTATGTACATTATGAAAGAGGTGCTCTTCGTCCTGACAAAGTATAAAATCAAATTTACTGTACTCCTGTGAAGATGGTTTTTATTTTCAAGGTAATTTGTGGCCAAAATAGGGCATCATTCCTTATGCTAAAAAGTATCTTTTATTTCCCTGATAGAAAGAAATAAATTCCAAAAAGGAATAGGTTGGGAAACAATGGCCAAGAGAGAGACTTGAAAAATTTGTCTAGTTTTCTGTAGTTCAAATTGTTTTTAGTGACATTTTATATTGATTTACCTGAAATTAAATCAACTTTTAACTATCCCTTACCTTTGTGACCATAACATTAATGCTAAATGATGAATTACAATTTCATTCTAAACAATGCTTATTTCCCAATAGGAAAGGCCCTGACCCCTTTCTTAAAATGGTGGAAGAAAAACACTGGAATAAGTAACTAGACTTGAAAAGACAAAAGAACTACTTTTTATATAAAATGTGACAGGAATATCAATCAAACATAATTATTTTATGTAATTTTAATTTAAAAAAAATATATATATATATCATACATGTGATAACTTCCGTAACTCAAAACTGGATTTTCAGCTGGAATTTTAGCTTGAAAACTGGAATTTTTTATCGACGCGTTTTCACAAAAAGAAAGACAAGAAGAAAAGATAAGAAAACTAGTGAAGTGTTTGTTGTTCTTATTTAATGCATAAAAGTTGCACCACTTTCTAAAGGCATAGCACACTTTCCTATCCATTTATATTCAGATTCCAACTGATGATTGAATTTTGTTTTTGTCTTTTGAATTTTAGCTTTTGGAGCCAAGTCCTTACACAGGGCTCTTGCTAGGGTCAAAATTTTGGGAGAAGTGACTTCTCCCTAAGACAAGATTTGGGAGGTCAGAAGTTGAAAAGACTCCTGTGAGAAGTTAGAACTGGCAATGCCAGTTCCATTTGTGTAATGACAATGACAGACAGCAAATATGTGGAGTGATCTTTTATTCAAATTACTGTTTAGCTAATGAATCTGTGACATCAAAATTCAGTAACTTTTTTTCACCAGAATTTTTTTGAACAAAATTACAAACAACTTTAAGATGTAAATTATGTTGATTCATTATAATTGTTGCTTTCAAAAGTAACTACGACAGAAATATTCAAGTCTTAGAGAAATAGGAAGCTTTTCCACTTTTTTTCTATAATTATTAAAATATGGCGGGCTCGCGGAAATATATGACAATCGGAATTTATCTGAGATTTTCACTCGCTGCTTCATGTTTAATGAACCAAATATTTGCAGAAATTGGTTTCCTTCAATTTGTTAAGCTTGTTTAAAATCTGCTTGACCTTTTCTTATAAATAAATCCGAGAATTAAAACAAAAATACTAAAATGTATTTCAGCCATTTTCATGCACAAAATGTGTTAATTGTGTATCGAATATCAACACAGGTTTAAATCAATGGAGGTAGTAAAATGCGCTCTGATTGGGCAATGCTTTGAAGGCAGTATGTATTGATCGCTGTTTCTGAGTATAAGCTCCGCCCATAACCGGAGCTGAGCAAGTTATCAAATGAAAGTTTTTTTTTCTTCTGGATTTTAATAGCAGGAATTTTGAATTAATACCGGGACAGCTGGAATTGATGTTGAATAACAGGATTTTTAAAAATCCTGCCGGGATATCACATGTATGATATGTATAAAAACCTCTGCAAAATTTCCATATTAGTTTCTGCTGATGTAGTTTCATCTTTCACTTCTTGGACAACCACAACATCCATTTCTACAGACATATTTGAGTCTTCTGTAAGATCTACTTGAATCGGTTCAGTTTCCAATTTCTGTCGTTTTGGAGTTGGCTCAACAAGGGCACTTTTTTCTAACAGCTGCTCCTTACAAACATCAATAATGATACCAGAATTACTGTTGTTTGATTCATTTGTGAGATCAACTGCGATTTCAACATCATCAACATTTGAAGATCTTGAATTTTCTGAACTTGATTCAGAGGTCAAAGTTACAATCTCAACAGAATCTGATTTTGTCAGATCTATAGTTCTTTCTAAAGTCATTGCAGGTGAAGGTGTAATGTTTGCTTCTTCTGAAACATCTGTCTCTGGGACTGTTGTTACTTCTGAACTCACTTCTTCTAAAAGTTTTAAAGTAGCTGCCTTATATTCACTCAGGATT
The DNA here is from genome assembly GCA_012932295.1 of Cyclina sinensis. Lineage (NCBI taxonomy): Eukaryota > Metazoa > Mollusca > Bivalvia > Venerida > Veneridae > Cyclina > Cyclina sinensis. Next base: position 33,266,882 of record JAAONU010000007.1, on the reverse strand, counting down.
AAATTACTTTCAGCTCCCTCTTCTTGTGCGTTCGAGTTATTTGGAGTCTCGTGTGTTGCAGAAATTTGCACATCTTTCACACAACTAGTATCTATTTTAGTTAAGGTTTCACACTGAACTTCTGCATTAACTAAAAATTTAGCACTGTCAGATTCAGCCACTGTTTCGTCTGCACTATTTTGCCCCGTCATATTATCACTGTTGTGTGCATTTTCTTCAGTATTTTCTATCCCTGTATTTTCCCCTCCCAGAATATTGCTCGAGTTTTCAGTAATTTCCGACATTGTCACGCTGCACTCACTGCCTATTTAAGAAAAGTAAGTAATTGCACCTACTGTTTCACTAACCTATTGCAACTTTTAAGTATCAATGCTATTCTTAGCTAGTTTTTATATATAAACAATGAAGAAAGAAACACGTCGACATGGGCGCAGCCATTTTAATAATTTATATCTGGATCCAATAAATTCAATATCGCTATCATCACAAACCGCCGAAATTGTTCACTGACCGTAAAATGTGGCTTATAGCTGCATGAAAGTTAAAACGGTAAAAAAAACATAATCAAAACTGATAAAAAGAGAGTGTATATATGTAAAAACATTAAATATATCGGGAGAAAAAAAATGAGATGAGAAAAACTGAAACTTCCAACAGCATTGTAAATCAGGTAAACATTCTTTGTAGAATTACCGTAATTTACGGCCTATTTTAGACATTTATTCAAGACAGTGGTGAAGTTCGACGACAAACAATCACTGTCACGTTTCATCCTTTATCCTAAGCTATCGCGACTGGTAAATGTTATATACTGTTGTTGAAATTTGATTCTGATAAAATTGCACACAATGAACCGAACCCTGGTCATAGAAAGCTCAAGTTTCCATGTATTATTTGTAGTAAAGCTTGTAAGTGGGTTGGCAAACCTAGTGTTTGCTGCGATACATGCGACTGCTGGTATCACCAAGAATGCATGGGTATGCCCGATGCGGTCTACAAAGCCCCTAACAACTACACATGGGAATGCGTCCAGTGTGGGCTGCCAAACTTCTCAACAGGCTTATTCAACACAACACTTTTTGACACTACCAATTAGTTTCGCCAACCTTAGCGATACCTCAAACATTGACAGTGAGATCAGCTTTAGCTGCCCCAACGCTACTTCATCGCCGCATCGCAGACTCCATAGCTCCACTTCAGATAGCCAACCAGAGAAACGGTATGACCTGCCACTCAGAGTGCTGAATATTAACTGCCAGTCTATTAAAGGCCCAGGAAAGAAGGCTCAGCTCGAGAACATGATCGCCTCCACAGAAGCCGACATCATTATTGGTACTGAATCCTGGCTGGACAGCAGCATTAACTCCTCTGAAGTCTTTCCACCACACTTTAAGTCATACCGACGTGACCGCCAAGATGGAACACAGGGAGGCGGGGTTTTCCTGCTTGTTTCCGACACTTACACAAGTGATGAGACAGCGGAGCTGAACCCACCAGGTGATTGTGAGGTGGTATGGTGCAAAATCAAGGTAAAAGGAGTCCAAGACCTGTATGTTGGTGCTTTCTACAAGCCTCCATCCAAGACAGCCCCTGAATACATTGACATGCTTGACACCTGCCTTTCGCGGATACCTAGGGGTGCGCACTTATGGTTGGGCGGTGACTTTAACCTTGCAGACATAGACTGGGTCAACGAGTGTCCACAGCTACAAGCCACACCCATGAAGCAATGCCAGCAACTCTTAGATATTATGAAAGATGCCTTCCTTGTCCAGATTGTTGACAAACCTACACGAACAACCGAGTATACGGAATTCTGCCTCGACCTCTTCTTCACTAATAACCAGTCTCCCATCAACCGTTGCGAAGTCCTTCCTGGCATAGCCGACCATGACGCAGTGTTCATAGAGTCAAGCCTCCGCCCCATGAGAGTTCGTAAGCCTCCAAGGAATGTCCTTCAATACAGAAGAGCTGACTTTGAAAGCTTCAAGGCTGAACTGACGTCATATTTACCACAGTTCACTGAAGAGACAGCCAACAGCTCGGCTGACCATTCTTGGAAGGTTTTTGAGAGTAAGTTGAAGTCGTTAGTCACCAGGTACATTCCCTCCAAAACCATCTCGGGCAACAAGGTACACAAACCATGGATCACCAAAACAGTAAAGTCTCTCCACCGAAAAAGAAACAAGCTTCTATCCAAGTTCAAATCAACCGGTTCCCTCAAGGATAGGCGGCGATACCATCAGGCCAAAAGAGAAACCCAAAAGAAAGAACGACAAGAATATTGGCGATACTTAGAAGATCTAATCGATGCCAACGATCCAGCCTCAGAACAACCATCAAAGCAAAAAAAGTTCTGGAATTACATCAAATCGTTGAGAAGGGACAACTGCGGGGTTTCACCACTGAAAGACAAGGGCAAGTTATACACAGAATCAATCGACAAAGCTAACATCCCAAACAACCAATACCAATCTGTTTTCACTAGGGAGGACAAATCCAGCATCCCAAACCCTGAGGGCGAACCATCCCCCACCATACCTGACATAGAGATAACCGACAAGGGAGTGCTTACACTACTCAGGAAGCTCAACCCAAAGAAGGCAGCAGGCCCAGACATGATCTCTGCGCGCATCCTGAAGGAGATGGCTGAACAGTGTCCGTCATACTACAAAAAGTGTCTCTCATCTGGTAGCATACCTGAGGTGTGGATTACAGCCAACGTGTCAGCCATATTTAAGAAAGGGGAACGCTTCAAAGCCAGCAACTATAGACCGGTATCTCTCACCTGCATAGCCTGCAAGATGCTGGAGCACATCATCGTCAGCAACATAATGAATCATCTGGACAGTCATAAGATACTAACCGACAGCCAGCATGGATTTAGAAGAAGGCGGAGCAGTGAAACCCAGCTACTAACGCTGACAGATGAGCTCACCAAGTCCATGGACCGGCGTAAACAACATGACCTCGCAGTGCTGAACTTCAGCAAAGCGTTCGACCGCGTCCCACACAGCCGCCTGTTAGCCAAGCGTCATCATTATGGCATCAGAAACCATACCCTGAAGTGGATTGAGGCATTTCTCACAGGCCGCACTCAGCGCGTAGTCGTTGATGGAGCAACGTCCGACCCAGCACCCGTTATCAGCGGAGTCCCCCAGGGAAGCGTGCTCGGACCCATACTCTTCCTGGTCTTCATCAACGACCTGCCACTTCATGTCACGTCCAAGGCCAGGCTCTTTGCGGACGACTGTGTGGTATACCGGGAAATCGCCACTGAAGAGGACTGCCACATTTTACAGGATGACCTGAAAAAGCTGGCATTGTGGGTGAAACGCTGGGGCATGAGTTTCCACCCAGAGAAGTGCAGCATAATCAGGGTCCACAGGAAGAGGAACCCCATCATATACCCGTACTCCTTGAAGGGCCACACACTCAAGATAGACATGACAACCAAGTACCTCGGAGTCCATATATTTGGAAACCTCTCCTGGAACCAACACGTTGACAAGATTGTGAAGAAGGGCAACAGCACACTCGGCTTCCTTCGACGCAACCTGCGCATCAGCAACGAACAGGTCAAGAGCACAGCCTACATGTCACTCGTGCGACCAGTCCTTGAATATTGTTCCACCGTCTGGAACACTTATACCAAGGACCTTACACGCACGCTCGAGATGGTCCAGAGGAGGGCTACAAGATATGTGACGAACCGTTACCACAACACAAGCAGCGTATCCTCCATGATCCAACACTTGGGGTGGGAGACATTAGAGTCACGACGGACCAAAGCCCAGCTGACCATGATGTTCAAGATCACCAATGACCTTGTGGACATACCAGTCAGCGATTACCTCACCCCTGCCCCGAGCCGCACTAGAAGTGACCACTCCAAGAAGTTCCATCTACCATCCACATCTACATCGTACTACAAGAACTCCTTCTTCCCTCGTACAGCCACAGCCTGGAACAGCTTACCTGCCCCCGTTGCAGAGGCCCCTGACTTGGTATCCTTCAAGCAGGGGTTATCATCCCTCACATTCTAATCCGTCATTAGGGGCCCAGCTACAAGTACCCACTAGTGATATCCAAGGCTGTGTCGGCCGCGGCCACCGTAACCGGAGAGGTTTGGGTTGAAGAGGCGAAATGTAGCTGGCCAGACTTTTTGTCTATATCTCTTTCTTTTGACCTATCCAACCTCTTCTAACTTTCTATCATTTCATGTATATTTCTTTTTCTTGACCTAGCACCACCCGTCGCGTAGATGTAGATGGAGCTATATTATGACCTCTTTCCGACTCTGTTAGAAGCAAATACCTTTCTAAGATGAGTTGTACGTATTGAGGGGCTTTCTAGTTTACTGCAAATACTTCCAGGAAACTTTTATCATGTACCTGTTAGACTGACCATCAAAAGCATAGAACCCAGAGCTGGGACGCTGCTATATATTGAATCCGAACTTCATTTTGTATTATGTAAACTTAAAAGTTGTTCTGAAAGGTAACAGTAAGAAATTAATTATCAAAACTGCTATTTCCCGATTGATTTATCTAATGGATAGCATTGCGTCCATTTATCAAGTTTGTTCTGCGTTGAAATCATTAGATCAGCAACGTCTATTGATTTTGTTCTTTTTCAAAGTTGAACTGGCTTGTATCCTACCTACCAAGTCGAACCAGATTGTGCAAGACCGACAAAGTCGAACTATGCCTATTTCGAACTACGACAAAGTAGAATAAATGTATTAAATGTAACGTCGTTAGAGAATAGAAATTGAACGTTAAAACAATGTCAGGCTATATCAATCAGTCAGTAAGTTTTGTACAATTTGAACTGAAGGTCGAATCAAACATATAATGTTTGTTCTAAATCACAACTGAAAATTACCTGAATGCAAACCTAATTGGAATTTTATAAGAACGTGTTGCTATGCACGTTCACCAATTACTGTAATGTCACTGAAATCTATTTTTAGAATCAAATATCAAACAGCTACAGAACAAGAAGAACATTGTGTCTTTGGAACAAAAGTTTATTTACGTCTGAACAATACTATTCTTAAATGTCAAAATCTTCTGCCATTTTTCATCGCGAAAATAGCACACCTGTTTTAATATTTGTATACATGAGGAACAATTTTGCATACGGTCCATTAATGATTTTTAATCTAATACATTTGTGTTTGAAATAATATTATCTGTTTAATCAACTAAGAGGCTTTTGACCTATCTGCATTTTAAAGGAATTTCTTCCCTGATCTGTCTCACTCCTTAGGCTGCGAGACAAATTTACATGTTTCAGATCTGGGTTAAGTAGTTACAAAAAACAGTAGGCAATATAAACAGACGTTCAATGTCGGCACATTTCTAAGAAAATAGGTTTTATAGATTCTGTTCACATTATGGTAATTTACTAATAGTTGTCAAACGAGTGACAAGAGAACAATTAACGCTTACAATTTATTGAAAATCTGCAGTTATAAAGTAACACTAAAACAAGCCCCTTTAAAAAATCCATTAAGCAATTTGTGTGACTGGTCCGTTATAGGATAAGAAATGTTAAAGACACACGTTTGCAGGTGAGTGTGAGGTGATAAAAGCGATCTAAAGTAAAAAAATAATTAAATTTACTTCAGACAATTTTTCTTTGAAACTACATGAATTCGTTAAACCAAAGACAAACATACAAAACTTTCTCTCAAAACTCATAGATTGCCATATTACTGAATATAAAGTTATAAAATGTACAATTTCTGTTGTTATCTTAAACTCCTCGAAAAAGAGCTGTCGAACGTACCTTTATATAATTCGAACTTCTACATGTATGTGAGCCGAGATTAAATCATATTTATGAATGAGTGTTATGATCGCCATAGACTGACTGTATTTGGGAAAGAAGTATAACCATTAAAGTACCACGATTCCATCCCTTTCTGGATGGAATTTTAGATTAAAGTGTCATTCGGACACGATGAAAACTCGATATTAATCAATGTTACAGAAGAGCAACGGCTTTGTCTATTCTGTCATTTTGAATTTATACATCATCGGAACCGATATACACCGATATATCGTCTGCACATAGGACAGGAGTCATGAGAGGAGTTTGTCTTTATGCAACGTCCTTATCTATTCTTTTTTTGAGGTTATTTATCGACAGTACCGATACACACCGATATATCGTCTTCACATAAAAACGGCATCCTGAGAGAGGTTTATCTTTGTGCAACGTTCTTGTCCATTCTTTTTGAGTTTATTTATCGTCAGTACCGATATACACCGATATATCGTCTGCACATAAGACCGGCGTCCTGAGAGGGGATTATCTTTGTGCAGCGTCCTTGTCCATTCTTTTTGAGTTTATTTATGGTCGGTACCGATATACATCGATAAATCATTTGCACATAAGACAGAAATCCTCAGAAGAGTTTATATTTGTGCAAAGTCATTGCTTATTTTCCTTTTTTGAGATTTTTTTCGTCGTTAACGATTGCACACATGATCGGCGTCCCAGAAGAATTTAGTTATTTTAGGTGTTATGGTAGACACTGTAAAATGCAGAAAGTGTTTCATTCCAGAGACACTTGTGGTTCTTTTTCATGCTTAGTGTATAGCACTGATACACGAGACATCGATTTAAATCCCATCCGAAATACAGTTAGTAGTGTTAGCGGTGGAGGCGGTGGACCTGGGGATCGGACTCGCAACACCTGGATTTCAAGCCCTGTAAAGAAGTTTATCACTGGACCACTATTAACACTGACGTGTGGCTGTTCGTTTTTCCATATATTATTTATAATAAAAATCGGATATAAAAACTATCAGAAAATACTGAAGCTTATTTTGTGAAACGGTGCAAACACCTTAATTTTCGAAAATGTGCCAGTTAGAACCATTATCTTAATTCTTCATAAATTAATACAGGTTGTCTTAATTCTAGTTCAAAGAGAAGTGTGCAATTCATTTTACATAGCCAATATTCTGTCATGCACTTACTGACCCCGTTCGTTAAGAGTACAGATAAGGTTTAAGTTTACTTTCAAAGACATGGTGTTTCCTTCTTGAAAGATAAAAACTTTTGTTTTGATGTTTGGCTGACATGTTGGCTTTCATATAGACTGATATAAATACATAAAATATACGGCCCCATCAGACCATTTCGAACAAAAATCTCTTCTGCGTTTCGTGGTTAGATATTGTCTAGTTATATTATAAGGTGTCAGTATCGTGTTTTTCTTGTAGTTTTGTGTTTGTAGTTTTGTGTTCGTATTTTCCAGCTTAAATGTCACCACATGCGTGTTCCTGACAAATATATCACTGTCCAATACTTATCAGCAATTCTAAGTGAAAATACGTCTGTGTTTGTCCTGATTTTTGCAATATACGTAACCTGTCGACTTCTAAGATTTACTTTGCATACTTTGATGTGACGAGACTGCTCAAATTGCATGTGTCCAGAGCAATTAATACGTAGACAAAACTAATATTTTCGAAACTAAACAGAAAAACAAAAAAGGAGCTTTTGAGAGTCTAGCCGTGCTTTGGTTTTAACGCAATCATCACGGTGTTGAACTGGCAAACGAAATGAATGATATGTTCTAAAATGCAACTGTTTAAAACCCATGTTGGTAAAAAGAGAGTTAAATTGAAATCAGCTGTGAAGACATTTTTTATTTGGATCTTGTCCAAACGACTGACCATGGTATAATACCGAGTTGAACATGTGTATCTTTACTAGTAGGGAAAATCTGTTTGGTCAACGTTTGGGTTTCGGTAAAAGTATAAAGTACTGTGTATAGACTTTGTCTGGACTTTCATATTTGAATAAAAAATGACAAAACAGAAGTTGCGTTTCAAAAGTCAATCAACACTGTTTATGCTAATTTTACTGTTTCGATAACATTACTACATAATTTATATGTATGATTATGTACTCATCACTTCCCTTCTATCTGGAATTTAGAGAAAAAAAGATCGATACGTATGTCCCATTTTTCTATTAATATTCAAAGTGCCGTACTATGTCTACAAGTTATTTAAAGCTTTAAGAGGAATTCAACATGAAACAAAACTGGAAAAATGAAATGACCGATATTGCTAGAAACACGCTTTCAATGTCGGCGCATTTCTGAGAAAAAAAGCGCAATTTAAAGTATTGATCTGGTATAGAAATTCACTACAAGTAGGCTAAATGAAGAAAATATGAACATTTATAAGGGGATGGGTGGGGGATCCGTTCAAATCATAAAATGTGTTATCTGAAAACTTGCTTCGTAACGATGTCGTATCATAAGTTAAGTTTTTGCAAGAATTTTGTATCATGTATATGTTGGTATTTATAAATATTTACAAGTGGAAGACGAGGCAGCACTGCGATGCAATACATATATATAAATATGTATCTTGTATCTTCATTGACAGTTTGACCATTTTTGTTGCTCAATGTATGATATCAATAATTTTTTTAACGTACATGTAATGTCAAGATAGAAGCGCTATTTTAAGCCATATAAGTGTCTTTATAGAGAAAAAGTGCACTCATAACTTTTGTTACATTTTAACACGTGTTAGCAACTTACGGCCTTGAAAACACATAGTATTACATATATGTTACTATAATGTTTCTTTTTCGAAAAGCAAACTGGCAAAGTCCGCTGTGTCACGACTAAATATCTGTTAAGGCACGGTTTGATCTGCTGGATAAACCAAACACAACCGTCATCAAGTCTTCTTAAAACCATTGAAATAATTACATTTATTTTATGCCTACCAATGAAATATAGGGAAATATCAGTGAGATAAAAGTGATAATCCACTGTTTTGAATCAGTGAAATTACCATTTTGATAATCCACTGTTTGTGCCGGAACTAATTTCCCCACCACGTAAATACAAGAGAATCCGCTGTATTTCAGACAGTGACAGCAAGTGAAATTTATTTACCTTGTTAAATCCAGTTATAATATTGAATTCCTGAGCCTAACTAGTTGTGAACAATGATGAAATTCGCCATAAATTATTCAAAATGTCTGATTTGTTTACATAACTCACATGGACAATATCCAATATGGCCGACTTTCAATTCAATTGATTGAATATTACTCGGTATTAATCCGCTTTTATAATTAAAGTATGTATGGCTAAAATTCAATAAATATAACTGTGTAGAGAAAAATAAATGTTATTTGATGAAAGTGTATTCAGTTTATTTCAGCAGAAGTAAAGTTATCATATGTATTGGAGATTGTCTGCACTTTTTTTTGTGTGCGGAGTAACGGTTTGACCAAAGTACGCATTAACTGATTTGGGGCTCACCGTGGGGAATTTATTGAAGGCCCTGAGTAAAAATGTCATAAAATACCCATTTTTGACGTGTTGGCATAAAATAAAAAGAAAATTTGTTTGTTTTTTAGTGGAAGATGGGAATTTATTTGATCTCGTGAACACCATATGTTTCTATTTTCACTCGTGGCTGCGCCACTTGTGAAAATATCACATATGGTGTTCACTCGATGAAATAAATTCTCATCTTCCACAAAAACAAACAGATATCCTCTATTTCTTACCCCTAACAAAACCGGAGAAAACTAGATTTTACAAAATATTGCTGTAAATGAACATGAATAGTAAAGACCAGTTAAATCGTTGTCATATTAGTGACATTGGCCTTAAAAGCTGGTCTCATTTGTCCTAAAATCCGACTTCGGTACTTCTAAATTGCTAATTTTCTCATGATTTTGAAATGATCAAAGTGGTCTAATTAGCAGGTCTTTACTGTATATGAAAACATTAAAACATCGCTTTTCAGTCAAAGTGTCGTGATGTCAGATCACGGCGTCTGTCAGACATGATGAAAGCTCGTAATTTTAACAAGATAATAGATTAATATATCTTTTGTCACGATAATGACTGAATGTCCTTTGAAATGGAGCTAATCAAAGCCTAAAGGTGAGTTGTAATTTGTGCTTTCGTGTATTCAGATAATTACAAGATTATTACATTGATACAAAGCACTTGCTTTTCTTTTGATGAGTTTGGCACGGAAAATGGACAACGTCAGTTTGAAATTCATCAGTTACGTGATACAACCTCATCATCATTATCATCATCATCATCAACAACATCACCACCATTGGTTGGAAGAATAATATCAACTGAGCTTGGGAAATGAATCTCCAAATAAAAGTTTATTCAAGGGAAATGTTTGAAAAGTTGATTTGACGAAAGCATTATTGAAATAGAACACAATACTAACTTGAAAGATTCAGAAACTAATGTGTTTCATTTTCTGGGAAAAAAAGTGATGAGATAAAAAAAAAAAAACGATATGAATCTGTTTGGCCTCCGATGAAAAATTCTGGGTCTTAGTGTCTTCGAATAATAACCTTAGGATTAGAATCGGTCGATAAAATCGTCAGGCGGTTATAATTAAATCGATAATTCGGCAAACAAGCTTCACAAACGAGTCGAATTGTTGACTCCAAGTAGTGTCTTGACCTTAATATTCTTTTGATTTGTTTTTAAATGTTGTATTAATCTTATACGAAGGTGATAATCCAGGAATAAACACTCAGAAACAGACGATAAAGTAGTGCAAAGACAATGAGTATTTATCATAATATGTATAGTCTGACGTAATTGTCTTCTGAGTGTTTATCATAATATGTATAGTCTGACGTAATTGTCTTCTGAGTATTTATCATAATATGTCTAGTCTGACGTAATTATCTTCTGAGTATTTATCATAATATGTATAGTCTGGCGTAATTATCTTCTGAGTGTTTATCATAATATGTATAGTCTGACGTAATTATCTTCTGAGTGTTTATCATAATATGTATAGTCTGGCGTAATTATCTTCACTAGATTCTGAGTATTTATCATAATATGTATAGTCTGACGTAATTTTCTTCTGAGTGTTTATCATAATATGTATAGTCTGGCGTAATTATCTTCACTAGATTCTGAGTATTTATCATAATATGTATAGTCTGACGTAATTTTCTTCGCTAGATTCTGAAACAAAAATCCGAATTCAGTTTTTGGGATTGGGCTGGAAGGATGAGAACTGTTACTTCAACTGATTTTGAATAACGGGAATGAATTAGAGATTTGGTTCATTCTCTCCAGTGTTGTTTCTTCCACAAGGCATTTGTTCCATCCAGGATGGCGCGTTTGTTACCAGCAAAGACTTGTGCTGTAGAATTCTTTCGGCACCCAGTTTTCCATGTGTTCAAATAAGTTGGTCATCACTAGAATGGTCACCTATTTTGTCTTGAGGAGAATACTGTCACCCTATGTGAAGCCGAGGGTGACAGTATTTCTCCGAAGGTTTACAATATGTACTGTTCCACTCAAAACCATATGATATTTATTTTATTTTACCGAAAAAAAATCTGATTTTGTCCCCGTGTTTGATGCAAGCGGATGTTTAGAACACAGAAAGTACGCCTGCTTAGGGCGGTCACTCCCGTTATAAAAATTGAAATAGACACTGGAATTCCAGAATCTGTAAATCTGTAAATTTAGCAACATTGTGACAGTAAAACTGTGGCTCGGCTGACAGTATATTTCTCTATCTCTTTCTAGTAACAGTAAGAATACTTACTGGTCGGCCTATAAGAATTTTACATGGCTGATATAAAGCTGATTATGAAATCAATCTTCTGCAAAAATCTGATTTAAAACGTGCATACGTATTTTTTGATTTTGTTGAACATGCAAGGTCTTAGAAAATAATAATAACTACTTCGTAATTTCCCGTTTAACATATTGTATCATCTCCTGACATCAAAACACTATAGGGAAAAAAAACCTTCAATTCGAAATACAGCTTTTAAAGTGACTGACTCACAGACGATGATAAAAAGAAAATGTTTATACATCTTGAAATTCTTGCTGTAATCGTGAAGAACATATTTAATCTAAGTTATTGACTCAGTTTTTGTGACAGAAAAACATCAAAATATAAAGTTTTACACACTTTTATCGGTAAAAAATTTACCCCGTTAGTCACGGGGTAGATACTTTAGTTATAAAATTAATTTTGAGGCAACATAGATGTCGTGGCTCAGTGGACTAAGTCGTCGTTCTACATTTTACGGACCGAAAGGTCGTGGGTTCGAATCCTGGTTAAGTCGATACTTTTTTTTTCAGTTTTCATGGTGTATAGAAGCATAATATTATATTTTTTCCATAGTATATTAAATCCTCTTAAATTTGAAAGAATAAAAAAATTCAGCAAAATTTTGTGAGTCAGTCGCTTTAAAGACGAGAACCTATTTACTATATAAAGCACTTTTATACTTTCTGGACTTAACAGACTAATGATTCAAGCAGCAAAACATCAACCTGTATTACTGCCATGTCTAGACGATGCATTATTTGCATTAAAGTTTTACCTCCACACTCAATCTCTTTTTTTTTAAGCAGAAAAAGGTTTGGCAATCAGGACAACGCAACGCAGTAAAAGCTTCAGAACTCATGACAAAGTGACAATCAAAATACAACGGTAATGAAGCAAGTTTATAAAACCTTTCGAGTAGATTATTTGGAGACATTTTTTATTATTTACGAGAGCCAAACATTTATATTGGAAATTTCCTCTCCCAAATACAAAATGATGTATTCTATAATATGTGATATAAGAAATATTTGTTTAAATTGTAAATCGCATGGAAACATTTACTGATATACACTTTTTTCTGCAGAGATTGAAAAAAAAGGTGTTTCTCTTTCCACAGTATTCTTAGTGAATTGTTGGCACTTAAATTTTGAAATATGCATTAATCATAAGCAATAGTCTGATACTACGTCATCGCGTACCTGTTTTGTGCTCTCTCGCGGACCTTTTTTTATCAACAATTCGTCGCTTGAAAGGTATAATGGCCTTTTTCAATACGAACTCTGTAGAGTTGCATAAAATCATGTTGTGCATCGAAAATTGGCTGATGTGCTTTTCATTTACGTAAAGAAGTTTTATACTGTAAAATTCTTGTTTAACTGAAAACGGGTGAAAGTTTTTTGTCAGCATGCATTCAGAAAAAAACAAACTTTCAACCGTTTCTACAGATTTCTTATTGAAAAGGACCATTTTATCTTTCAAGCGACGGATTGTTGACAAAAAGAAATGTCCGTGAGAGAGCATGGAACAGGTGCGCGATGACGTAGTATCCTACTATCGATTAGGCAATCTTAAAACTGTGATGAATATAAATTAATTTTATTGTTTCTAACAAGCTCTCTCTCTGGGAGCGGATGTGGTCCAGTGGTAACGCGCTGGACTGGTATACCAGGTGTCCCGAGTCATATGGGCAACCGGTATCGACGTAAAATAAGCTTAAATAGATAGATAACAAGCTCTATACACAAACAGTCACCGAGATCATAGCAAATTACAAATACAGGTCTTGTTTCTGAAATCTAATTATAATACCATTACCAAATGTTTTGCGAGCTTTCTTTGTATGACTTTGCTTGTTCTAATAATTCTAATAAACTAATTTAAAACAAACAAAAGTAATTTTTTTAAAAAAAATGGATAGATAGTAAATAAAAAGCTAAAATATTGACAATGAAGGAAACGCTTTTCACTGATTTGTTAATGCTGTTTTGAGATGATGCTAAATGGTTGTGCATCAACAATTTAACGATACAACAATCAGCACGTCACCATAAAAATTCATTTATGAAACTTTTTACGAGCATTTAGGTATAAAAGTCACATGGAAATTTCAAACCACGATCCATAAAATGTAAAATGGGGTATAATAACAGTAAATTGGAAAACTAGAAACACATAGAATTTATAAAACGTGACCGCATTATTTTTAACTCGAACAAGCAATGATTGACATTTTATAATTAAGTTTGCTAACACACAGAACTCGGTCATTTGTCCTGAAAACCGTAATGTCAAGGATCATGAAGATATAAACTGTCTGTAATGCTTTGAGGCAAATGGATTTTTAAATTAGAACTGGAAACTTTACGTTAAGAGCTGAAAAACATAAATCCATTACAGCTTACTGAGACAACAAGCTTAGGTTGATGAAGGATGACTAGTCAGTTACAGTGACTGGTTTCCGTCTTTTCTAAAGAAAAAGAAGGAATAATTTCATAAACACATATTTTCGTTCAAAATTAAACCTTGTTCGCTCGAACTTCAATGACTCGATTACAGCTGTTCCTTCGAACATGATAAACGGTTCCGACAAATCTCCAGATAAGTTTATATATATTTTTCTACCTCCGAAACTTCGAACACTTTACACGTGGAAGTGCATTTAGAGCACAATTTTGATTTACAAGTATGACATTTTCCCCCACAAATTTCTCGTGCGGTGAGCGACAATAAATGATTATCAGATGATATCTAAATTTCGTTCAGTGATATATTATTTCTATGCAAATGATATTAGGTTAGTGTATTTGTTTATATGCTTTGAATATGTTGGTTTTGAAACCCTATATATCTAATAACCTTTTAGAACTCTACAGACAATGGAATACAACAATATAAGTGCTATCTTAATGCTGTAATGTCTAGACTATGGACAAAAAAACAATCGCTGCAATGTATCATCTCAAAATGTCTTCCAAGCCAAAGTAAGACAAACGTGATAAATGTAAACACATCGTCTTGATAACCGAAAACAATTGTAACCTCCAAAATAGAACATCTATCACATTTAAGGTTTTTAAATTTTCTTAGCTGCTATTTGGAGATTTGTTATTCGGCGTAGCTGTATTAAAATTTTGACCTACTTTTGTAACGAACGAAATTGTTTAATACAAAATGTTCAGCTAAAGAAGAAAGTTTGCCATTGGTTAAAACAGTTTCTGTTATGACATTTAAGGACAGAATTCGTAATCGTATTGACATTAAGCATTAAATTCCACACTAGTTTGTTTTGTTTACAGCCTAAACTGTTATGGAAATAGAACATTTGATTAGTATGCGTGTTCAATATTTTGCCAATGACTAATGGGGCATTATACGCCGATCATCAATTTTAAAGATATTTCTTGTTTGTTTCTCTTTTTGAATATTTTAACACTGTGCAGTCTGAAAAAAAAAACTGTTTGGAAAAGTACGATAGGATTAACATACTCTCAAGTCGCAGAGTCTGCTTCTGGCGTACTTTAACGAGGGGAGGTAATACTGTAAACAATAACGAATCTGATGCTTTGTTTGGACAAAGAACAACCTCTTTTTTTTTCAAAATAACAGGGATGTTTTGGCACGGTCGTAAGTTTCTTTGTACCGAATATTATCTGCCGTCTTAAATCAAAGTGCTCATGGTGCTGAGACTGCAAAAACTGTTTCTACAAGAGAATCGAAATAAATGTAATTTTTAACGATTTTATTCAAGCATGACTTTTCTTCAACGTACTGTTTGTGATTATTTGTGTTACATTTTGTTGCTTAATCAAGTTTGATGTATCATTTCTACTGTACTCCGTTCCATGTGAAACATTATAACTACAACACTCTTAAACTTGGTAAAAACCAAGAAAACAAGGTTTTTCTTATTTTTCTTCTCTTTTTCCAACTTCAAAAATAAGCCCCTCATTATTTCAGTCTGGAAGAAGATGACAGTCTCTGTAACAACGATTAACGGCTTGGGTTATGAAAAACAGAAGGCAAAAACACTTGTGATGCATTGTTCAGATAATATCACATTATTTTATGAATAAACCTTTTTCCAGCAGCTTGTGTTTATTTTAAAGCAAGCTACAAGCAGTTCATTACAGAAACGACATTTTGATTTATTATTTACAATACCGTTAAAAGGAAACTTTACACTAAACTATATTTGCTGAACGCAAAGTTGTCATATGTGCTTTACTGCACGTATGCCGATGGAAGAGTGTTACACTAAAAGGTAAATGATTCGGTCACGTGAAAGATTTATTCTATTTATAGAAATTAAAAATTTAAATCGTCCACTTATAAGCAACTTATACTTGATATACAAATACAGCCATACATAACACTTGTTTCCCCTAAATTTCCTGTTTTACAGCGTCCGTCAGACGGAATGAAATGAGAAATTAATCAGTACATCTTCTGTCATGATTATGATCCAACGTCCTATTTCTTCTATTCTTTATAAATCAAACTAATTAAGAACTTAAAATGAGTTTTTACAAGTACAAGTATGTTATCAGAAAATTACAAGATAATCATGTTGTTTCAAAGTACAAACATGTTATCAGAAAATTACAAGATTATCATGTTGTTTCAATGTACTTGTGTTCTTTGATGAAGCAGTCAAAGTAAACGGACCCTGGTAATCATAAATACATTATTTATGTTTATATATTTTAGTCCTTTTTTCGCTTTCTTTTACATCGTTTTTCATACCTAGGGTTTTCCTGACAATTTATACATGAGACAATTTTCTAGCTATGGAACATTGTGTAAAAACTGCCGCTTGATTTATATGCATGTACGCATTTAAAATATGCCTTCAAAGTCCTTGACTATGTCGTCAATGTCGGTGTCAAATTCACTTTCAACACTGTAGAGGCTGTAATTACTATATTTTTTTCGATATTATATATATAATATATATATATATATATATATATATATATATATATATATATATATATATATATATATATATATATATATATATATATATATATATCTCGAAATATTCGGTTAGGACCATAAGGGAGAAATATTCTTAGAACTATTAAGAAACAACTATGGTAAGGCGCTTGTCATAACAAGTGCAAATGATTTTGACGAGACTGATTATCCGGTTAGCGGCTTAGGTTGCCTTGTACCAAAACTTATTTGATAAATATTTCATAAAATATAACGGGCATCTAACCCAGGATGTCATGTTACAAGCTTGAATTAGAAGCATTGTAACTGGCAAAGATGAATTCAAACATAGATATTAAGTACAGAAAACAGTAAACTACAGTAAAGATATACAGGATAAAGATAAGCCTTTGACAGCGCCTTTGTTGATGGCATAGAAATATTTGATTTTAAAATTTGATGAACCCTTATACACTGATATGTTTTAATAATCATAAATATAAACATATAAATGCAAGATTTTAAATAACTGTCCACACGTATACACGATACATTTTCCACTATCGCATCTACAATGACACAACCTGTAAATATTGGTAAGTTCTAATGTGTCAAAGTAACAAGTCATAATTATGAGGAAACATTGTAAAATGCAATTTAAATTCTCTCGGAAAGTTCATATTAGCAATTTATCTGAGCTAAGTACCATCAACATTTAGACAATAACACGATACCATGTTTTCATATTTATCGAAAATTAGCGAAACGAGCGATATCTGATATCCCTACAAGAAGGGAGGATGCTACAAATGGCAATATACTATCTCAGGGGTAGCATTTTGCAGACGTGACTAAACAAATAAAAACATTATTTCGTGTTTGCTTTTAGGATTGAAAAGAATCTAACATAGACATCATTTGCTGCATAAATATTTCATAGCAAACCAAATGGAAAAAAAGATGGCAAGATCAGATAAAACTTGTTTTCGAAAATAATCGTCATCATAATTATTTCCTTGTTTAAATGTGAAATTTATCGATCGCAAAAGCATTTAAACTAGATATTAATATGTACGGCAAATTAAGTAATAGAACCAGCGATTTCTGACACAAACTGATTGAAACCGTATCGTCTTCTATTAAATTCTTCAGCCGGACGCTCATACCGTCGATACCTTCATGATCATTCAAAATTTGAGTACAAGTGGTCATTAGACAATGAACCTCCGTTTCAGGTCATGTTTTTTTGTTTGCACATAAGACCGGCGTCCTGAGAGGGGTTTATCTTTGTGCCGCGTCCTTGTCCATTCTTTTTTAGTTTATTTATGGTCGGTACCGATATACATCGATAAATCATTTGCACATAAGACAGAAATCCTCAGAAGAGTTTGTGTTTGTGCAAAGTCATTGCTTATTTTCCTTTTTTGAGTTTTTTTTCGTCGTTAACGATTGCACACATGATCGGCGTCCCAGAAGAATTTAGTTATTTTAGGTGTTATGGTAGACACTGTAAGATGCAGAAAGTGTTTCATTCCAGAGACACTTGTGGTTCTTTTTCATGCTTAGTGTATAGCACTGATACACGAGACATCGATTTAAATCCCATCCGAAATACAGTTAGTAGTGTTAGCGGTGGAGGTGGTGGACCTGGGGATCGGACTCGCAACACCTGAATTTCAAGCCCTGTAAAGTAGTTTATCACTGGACCACTATTAACACAGTAGCTGACGTGTGGCTGTACGTTTTTCCATATATTATTTATAATAAAAATCGGATATAAAAACTATCAGAAAATACTGAAGCTTATTTTGTGAAACGGTGCAAACACCTTAATTTTCGAAAATGTGCCAGTTAGAACCATTATCTTAATTCTTCATAAATTAATACAAGTTGTCTTAATTCTAGTGCAAAGAGAAGTGTGCAATTAATTTTACATAGCCAATATTCTGTCATGCACTTACTGACCCCGTTCGTTAAGAGTACAGATAAGGTTTAAGTTTACTTTCAAAGACATGGTGTTTCCTTCTTGAAAGATAAAAACTTTTGTTTTGATGTTTGGCTGACATGTTGGCTTTTCATATAGACTGATATATATATATATATAAAATATACGGCCCCATCAGACCATTTGGAACAAAATATCTCTTCTGCGTTTCATGATTAGATATTGTCTAGTTATATTATAAGGTGTCAGTATCTTGTTTTTCTTGTAGTTTTGTGTTTGTAGTTTTGTGTTCGTATTTACCAGCTTAAATGTCACCACATGCGTGTTCCTGACAAATATATCACTGTCCATTACATATTAGCATTTCTAAGTGAAAATACGTCTATGTTTGTCCTGATTTTTGCAATATACGTAACCTTTTGACTTCTTTCAAGATTTACTTAGTATACTTAGATGTGACGAGACTGCAAAAATTGCATGTGTCCAGAGCAATTAATACGTAGAAAAAAACTAATACTGTTGAAACTAAATTAAAAAAAAACGAAAAGGGAGCTTTGAGACTCTAGCCGTGCTTTGGTTTACACGCAATCATCACGGTGTTGAACTGGCAAACGAAATGAATGATATGTTCTAAAATGCAACTGTTTTAAACCCATGTTGGTAAAAGAGAGTTATATTGAAATCAGCTGTGAAGATATTTTTTATTTGGATCTTTGTCCAAACGACTGACCATGGTATAAAACCGAGTTGAACATGTGTATCTTTACTAGTAGGGAAAAATCTGTTTTGTCAACGTTTGGGTTTCGGTAAAAGTATAAAGTACTGTGTATAGACTTTGTCTGGACTTTCATATTTAAATAAAAAATGACAAAACAGAAGTTGCGTTTCAAAAGTCAATCAACACTGTTTATGCTAATTTTACCGTTTCGATAACATTACTGCATAATATATGTATGATTATGTACTTCATCTCTTCCCTTCAACCTGGAATTTAGAAAAAAAGATCGATACGTATGTCCCATTTTTCTATAAACATTCAAAGTGCCGTACTATGTCTACAAGTTATTTAAAGCTTTAAGAGGAATTCAACATAAAACAAAACTGGAAAAATGAAATGACCGATATTGCTAGAAATACGCTTTCAATGTCGGCGCATTTCTGAGAAAAAAGCGCAATTTAAAGTATTAATCTGGAATAGAATTTCACTACAAGTAGCCTAAATGAAGAAAATATGAACATTTATAAGAGGATGGGTGGCGGATCCGTTCAAATCATAAAATGTGTTATCTGAAAACTTGCTTCGTAACGATGTCGTATCATAAGTTAAGTTTTTGCAAGAATTTTGTATCATGTATATGTTAGTATTTATAAATATTTACAAGTGGAAGACGAGGCAGCACTGCGATGCAATACATGTATATAAATATGTATCTTGTATCTTCATTGACAGTTTGACCATTTTTGTTGCTCAATGTATGATATCAATAATTTTTTTAACGTAATGTCAAGATAGAAGCGCTATTTTAAGCCATATAAGTGTCTTTATAGAGAAAAAGTGCACTCATAACTTTTGTTACATTTTAACACGTGTTAGCAACTTACTGCCTTGAAAACACATAGTATAACATATATGTTACTATAATGTTTCTTTTTCGAAAAGCAAACTGGCAAAGTCCGTTGTGTCACGACTAAATATCTGTTAAGGCACGGTTTGATCTGCTGGATAAACCAAACACAACCGTCATCAAGTCTTCTTAAAACCATTGAAATAATTGCATTTCTTACCCGTAACAAAACCGGAGAAAACTAGATTTTACAAAATATTGCTATCAATGAACACGAATAGTAAAGACCAGTTAAATCGTGGTCATATTAGTGACATTGGCCTTAAAAGCTGGTCTCATTTGTCCTAAAATCCGACGTCGGTACTTCTAAATTGCTAATTTTCTCTTTATTTTGAAATAATCAAAGTGGTCTAATTAGCAGGTCTTGACTGTAGGTGAAAACATTAAAACATCGCTTTTCAGACAAAGTGTCGTGATGTCAGATCACGGCGTCTGTCAGACATGATGAAAGCTCGTAATTTTAACAAGATAATAGATTAATATATCTTTTGTCACAATAATGACTGAATGTCCTTTGAAATGGAGCTAATCAAAACCTAAAGGTGAGTTGTAATTTGTGCTTTCGTGTATTCAGATAATTACAAGATTATTACATTGATACAAAGTACTTGCTTTTCTTTTGATGAGTTTGGCACGGAAAATGGACAACGTCAGTTTGAAATTCATCAGTTACGTGATACAACCTCATCATCATTATCATCATCATCAACAACAACATCATCACCATTTGTTGGAAGAATAATATCAACTGAGCTTGGGAAATGAATCTCCAAATAAATTTTATGCCAACACGTCAAAAATGGTTTTTTTTATGACATTTTAATCAGGGCCTTCAATAAATTCCCCATAGTGAGCCCCAAATCAGTTAATGCGTACTTTGGTTACTCCGCACAAAAAAAGTGAAGACAATCTCCAATACATATGATAACTTTACTTCTGCTGAAATAAACTGAATACACTTTCTTCAAATAATATTTATTTTTGTCTACACAGTTTATCAATATTTATTGAATTTTGCCATACATACTTTAATTATAAAAGCGGATTAATACTCAATATTCAATAGTTCGGGCACAAACATGTATTATCAAAATGGTAATTAACTGATTCAAAACAGTGTATTATCACTTTTATCTCACTTATATTTCCCTATATTTCATTGGTAGGCATAAAATAAAAGTTTATTCAAGGGAAATGTTTTAAAAGTTGATTTGACGAAAGTATTATTGATATAGGACACAATACTAACTTGAAAGATTCAGAAACTAATGTGTTGAGAAAAGTGATGAGATAAAAAAAAACAATATGAATCTGTTTGGCCTCCGATGAATAACTCTGGGTCTTAGTGTCTTCGAATAATAACCTTGGGATTAAAATCGGTCGATAAAATCGGCTGGCGATAATTATTTGTATCGGTTATGATTAAGTCGATAATTCGGCAAACAAGCTTCACAAACGAGTCGAATTGTTGACTCCAAGTAATTTCTTGCACTTAATATTCTTTAGATTTGTTTTTAAATATTTTATTATTCTTATTCGAAGGTGATAATCCAGGAATGAACAATCAGAAACAGACGATAAAGTAGTGCAAAGACAATGAGTATTTATCATAATATGTATAGTCTGACGTAATTATCTTCTGAGTATTTATCCTAATATGTATAGTCTGACGTAATTATCTTCTGAGTATTTATCATATGTATAGTCTGACGTAATTATCTTCTGAGTATTTATCATAATATGTATAGCCTGGCGTAATTATTTTCGCTAGATTTTGAGTATTTATCATAATATGTATAGTCTGACGTAATTATCTTCGCTAGATTCTGAAAAAAAAATCCGAATTCAATTTTTGAGATTGGGCTGGAAGGATGAGAATTGTTACTTCAACTGATTTTGATTTGCAGGAATGAATTAAAGATTTTTTTCATTCTCTCCAGTGTTGTTTCTTCCACAAGGCATTTGTTCCATCCAGGATGGCGCGTTTGTTACCAGCAAAGACTTGTGCTGTGGAATTCTTTCGGCCCCCAGTTTTCCACGTGTTCAAATAAGTTGGTCAGAACTAGACTGGTCACCTATTTTGTCTTGAAGAGAATACTGTCACCCTATGTGAAGCCGAGGGTGACAGTATTTCTCCGAAGGTTGACAATATGTACTGTTCCACTCAAATCCATATGATATTGATTTTATTATACCGAAAAAAAAAGATCTTTCCCGTGTTTGATGCAAGCGGATGTTTACAACACAGAAAGTACGCCTGCGCAGGGCGGTCACTCCCGTTATGAAAATTGAAATAGACACTGGGATTCCAGAATCTGTCAATCTGTAAGTGACAGTAAAACTGTCGCTCGGCTTACAGTATATTTCTCTGTCTCTTACTAGTAACAGTAAGATTACTTACTGGTCGGCCTATAAGAATTTACATGGCTGATATAAAGCTGATTATGAAATCAATTAATTTTTCTGCAAAAATCTGATTTAAAACGTGCATACGTATATTTTGAATTTGTTGAACATGCAAGGTCTTAGAAAATAATAATAACTACTTCGGAATTTCCTGTTTCATCATACTGTATCATCTCCTGACATCAAAACACTATAGGAAAAAAACCCTTCAATTCGAAATACAGCTTTTAAAGACGAGAACCTATTTACTATATAAAGTACTTTTATACTTTCTGGACTTAACAGACTAATGATTCAAGCAGCAAAACATCAACCTGTATTACTGTCATGTCCAGACGATGCATTATTTGCATTAAAGTTTTACCTCCACACTCAATCTCTTTTTTTTTAAGCAGAAAAGGGTTTGGCAATCAGAACAACGCAACGCAGTAAAAGCTTCACTTGACAATCAGTTCAAAACTAATGACAAAGTGACACTCAAAATTCAACGGTAATGAAGCAAGTTTATAAAACCTTTCGAGTAGATTATTTGGAGACATTTTTTATTATTTACGAGAGCCAAACATTTATATTGGAAATTTCCTCTCCCAAATACAAAATGATGTATTCTATAGTATGTGATATAAGAAATATTTGTTTAAATTGTAAATCGCATGGAAACATTTACTGATATACACTTTTTTTCTGCAGAGATTGAAAAAAAAAGTATTTCTCTTTCCACAGTATTCTTAGTAATGTGTAGGCACTTAAACTTTGAAATCTGATTTCAGCCATTAGGCAGTCTAATTAATGTGATATATATAAATTAATTTTATTGTTTCTAACAAGCTCTATACACAAAGAGTCACCGAGATTATAGCAAATTACAAATACAGGTCTTGTTGCTGAAATCTAATTATAATACCTTTGCCAAATGTCTTGTGAGCTTTCTTTGCATGGCTCTGCTTGTTCTGATAATTCTTTTTAAAAGCAATTTAAAACATCAAAAAGTAATATCCCCAAAATGAATAGATAGTAAACAAGAGCACCGCTGGGCGGAATATTATATGCACGAAGATGTTTTTTCTAAGTATGATGCATCTGTGTTATAAAGGAGGAAATCTTAGGCTTTAAAATTAAATGATTTGCTAAGTATTTTATTTTTTTTACCTATGACCTACTTACCCCAAAATCAATAGGGATCATTCACTCAGTGTGTGCAAACATTATATAAATTTTGAAGTCTCTATGAAAAATGATTGTCGAGTTATAGAGTGTAAATGATTTTAAACATTAAGGTCACTAGGACCTTAACCTTTTACACACTGGCCCCAAAATGTAGAGGGGTCATCCACACAATGTGTGCAACCATTACATGTATTTTGAAGTCTCTAAGACAAATAGTTGTCAAGTAATAGAGTGTAAATTATTCTAAACATGTAGGTCAGTATGACCTTGACCTTTGACACACTGACCCCAAAATGTACAGATGTCATCCACTCAATGTGTGCAATCACGATGTACAGTTTGAAGTCTCTATAACAAATGATTGTCAAGTTACATGGCGGAAATGGTTTTCAATGTTAAGGTCTATGTGACCTTGACCTTTTACCTACTGACTCCAAAGTCAATAGGGGTCATTCACTTAATGTGTGCAACCATTACATGAATTTTGAAATCTTTAAGACAAATGGTTGTCGAGTTACAGAGCGTGAATGATTCTAAACATTTAAGTCACTGTGACCTTGACCTTTGACACACTGAACCCAAAATGTATAGGGGCCATTCACTCAATGTGTGCAATCAAGATATTAAGTTTGAAGCCTCTATAACAAATGATTGTCAAGTTACATGGTGGAAATGGTTTTCAATGTTGACCTTTTACCTACTGACTCCAAAATCAATGGGGGTCATTCATTCAATGTGGGCAATAATCATATCAAGGAAAAAGACTGTAGGCCAAAGAGTCCTCAAGTAATCCTCCAGAAACCAAATTGCTAACGGACGGACGAATGGACAGACGGACGGACGCCCTGGACCATAACATAATACGCCCCCTTCTGGCATGTAATAAAAAGCTAAAATATTGACAATAAAGGAAAAGTTTTTCACTGATTTGTTAATGCTGGTCTAGCGTACACATCTTGAGATTATGCTAAATGGTTGGGCATCAACATTTTAACCATACAACATTCAGCACCATGCACAATTTGCACGTCACCATAAAAATTCATTTATGACCCTTTTTACGAGCATTTAGGTTTAAAAGTCACATGGACATTTCAAACCACGATCTATAAGATGTAAAATGGGGTATAATAACAGTAAATTACAAAACTAGAAACACAAAGAATTTATAAAACGTGACCGCATTATTTTTAACTCGAACAAGCAATCATTGACATTTTAGAATTCAGATTGCAAACACACAGAACTCGGTCATTTGTCATAAAAGCCGTAATGTCATGGTTCATGAAGAAATATAAACTGTCTGTAATGCTTTGAGGCAAATGGATTTTTAAATTAGAACTGGGAACTTTACGTTAAGAGCTGAAAAATCTTAAATCCATTACAGCTTACTGAGACAACAAGCTTAGGTTGATGAAGGATGACTAGTCAGTTATAGTGACTGGTTTCCGGCTTTTCTAAAGAAAAAAAGTATCATAATTTCATAAACACATATTTTCGTTTAGAATTAAACCTTGTTCTCTCATACTTCAATGACTCGAATACAGCTGTTTCTTCGAACAGGATAAACGGTTCCGGCAAATCTCCAGATAAGTTAATATATATATTATATATATTTTTTTACCTCCGAAACTTCGAACACTGAACTTTACACGTGATCCCAGCGCTTATTACATTTTAAACCAGACAATAAGAAGTGCATTTAGAGCACAGTTTTGATTTACAAGTATGACATTTTTCCCCACAAATTTCTCGTACGGTGAGCGACAATAAATGATTATCAGATGATATCTAAATTTCGTTCAGTAATATGTTTCTTGTTTCTGTACAAATGATATTGGGTTAGTGTATTTGATTATATGCTTTGAATATCTTGGTTTTGAAACCCTATATATCTAATAACCTTTTAGAACTCTACAGACAATGGAATACAACAGTATAAGTGCAATCTTAATGCTGTAATGCTACAGACAATGGAATACAACAGTATAAGTGCAATCTTAATGCTGTAATGCTACAGACAATGGAATACAACAGTATAAGTGCAATCTTAATGCTGTAATGCTACAGACAATGGAATACAACAGTATAAGTGCAATCTTAATGCTGTAATGCTACAGACAATGGAATACAACAGTATAAGTGCAATCTTAATGCTGTAATGCTACAGACAATGGAATACAACAGTATAAGTGCTATCTTAATGCTGTGATGTCTAGACTATGGACAAAAAAAACAATCGCTGCAATGTATCATCTCAAAATGTCTTCCAAGCCAAAGTAAGACAAACGTGATACAGTAAAGACATCGTCTTCATAACCGAAGACAATTGTAACCTCCAAAATAGAACATCTATCACATTTAAGGTTTTTAAATTTTCTGATCTGCTATATGGAATTTTTTTATTCGGCGTAGCTGTATTAAATTTTGACCTACTTTTCTAACGAACGAAATTGTTAGATACAAAATTTTCAGCTAAAGAAGAAAGTTTGCCATTGGTTAAAACAGTTTCTGTTATGACATTTAAGGACAGAATTCGTAATCGTATGGACATTTTAAGCATTAAATTCGACACTTTTTTGTTTTGTTTATAGCCTAAACTGTTATGGAAATAGAACATTTTGATTAGTATGCGCGTTCAATATTTCAATAATACGCCGATCATCAATTTTAAAGATATTTCTTGTTTTTTCTCGTGAGTTCAAGCTTTTACTCTCTCTCTCTTTAAATATTTTAACACTGTGCATTCTGAAAAAACTGTTTGGAACAATAGGATAGGATTAACATACTCAAGTCGCAGAACTATCGAGAACGTACTTTAACGAGGGGAGGTAATACTGTAAACAATAACGAATCTGATGCTTTGTTTAGACAAAGAACAACCTATTTTTTCAAAATAAAAGGGATGTATTGGCACGATCAGTAGATAGCAGTCATAAGTTTCTTTGTACCGAATATTATCTGCCTTTAAATGAACATCTACATATACATGAAACAAGTTAGCGTTAGAGACTGTTTTACACATAGGTCGCCATTGGATAGAAGGATTGCAAACACATTGTGACTGCATATAAAGTTCTAGTTCAGCTGAGAAAGTGTCACAGCCAAATCAATATTTTCGACTTTTTAGCATTTAACGTTTCCAGATTCCATGAACTTGATTAAAGCTTGAAAGATCTGATAAAATGATTTTCGTCTTAAATCAAAGTGCTCATGGTGCTGAGACTGCGAAAACTGTTTCTATGAAATACTCGAAATAAATGTAATTTTTAACGATTTTATTCAAGCATAACTTTTCTTCAACGTACTGTTTGTGATTGTTTGTGTTACATTTTGTTGCTTAATCAAGTTTGATGTATCATTTCTGCTGTACTCCGTTGCATGTGAAACATTATAACTACGACACTCTTAAACTTGGTATAAACCAAGAAAACAAGTTTTTTCTTATTTTTCTTCTCTTTTTTTCAGCTTCAAAAAATAAGCCCCTCAATATTTCAGTCTGGAAGAAGATGCCAGACTCTGTAACAACGCTTAACGGCTTGGGTTATGAAAAGCAGAAGGCAAAAACACTTGTGATGCATTGTTCAGATAATATCACACTATTTTATGAATAAACCTTTTCCAGCAGTGGTGTTTATTTTAAAGCAAGCTAAAAGCAGTTCATTACAGAAAACGACATTTTGATTTATTATTTACAATACCATTAAAAGGAAACTTTATACTAAACTACATTTGCTGAACGCAAAGTTGTCATATGTGCTTTACTGCACGTATGCCGATGGAAGAGTGTCACACTAAAAGGTAAACGTTTCAGTCACGTGAAAGATTTATTCTATTTATAGAAATTTAAAATTTAAATCGTCCACTTATAAGCAACTTATACTTGATATACAAATACAGCCATACATAAGACTTGTTTTCCCTAAATTTCATGTTTTACAGCGTCCGTCAGACGGAATGAAAGGAGAAATTAATTAGTACATCTTCTGTCATGATTATGATCCAACGTCCTATTTCTTCTATTCTTTATAAATCAAACTAATTAAGAACTTAAAATGAGTTTTTATAAGTACAAATATGTTATCAGAAAATTACAAGATAATCATGTTGTTTCAAAGTACAAACATGTTATCAGAAAATTACAAGATTATGATGTTGTTTCAATGTACTTGTGTTCTTTGATGAAGCAGTCAAAGTAAACGGACCCTGGTAATTATAAATACATTATTTATGTTTATATATTTTAGTCCTTTATTTGCTTTCTTTTACATCGATATTCATACATAGGGTTTTCCTGACAATTTATACATGAGACAATTTTCTAGCTATGGAACATTGTGTAAAAACTGCCGCTTGATTCATATGCATGTACGCATTTAAAATATGCCTTCAAAGTCCATGACTATGTCGTCAATGTCAGTGTCAAATTCACTTTCAACACTGTAGAGGCTGTAATTACTATATTTTTTTCGACACATATAATATATATCTCGGAATATTCGGTTAGGACCATAAGGGAGAAATAGTCTTAGAACTATTAAGAAGCAACTATGGTAAGGCGCTTGTCATAACAAGTGCAAATGATTTTGACGAGACTGATTATCCGGTTAGCGGCTTAGGTTGCCTTGTACCAAAACTTATTTGATAAATATTTCATAAAATATAACGGGCATCTAACCCAGGATGTCATGTTACAAGCTTGAATTAGAAGCATTGTAACTGGCAAAGATGAATTCAAACATAGATATTAAGTACAGAAAACAGTAAACTACAGTAAAGATATACAGGATAAAGATAAGCCTTTGACAGCGCCTTTGTTGATGGCATAGAAATGTTTGATTTTAAAATTTGATGAACCCTTATACACTGATATGTTTTAATAATCATAAATATAAACATATAAATGCAAGATTTTAAATAACTGTCCACACGTATACACGATACATTTTCCACTATCGCATCTACAATGACACAACTTGTAAATATTGGTAAGTTCTAATGTGTCAAAGTAATAAGTCATAATTATGAGGAAACATTGTAAAATGCAATTTAAATTCTCTCGGAAAGTTCATATTAGCAATTTATCTGAGCTAAGTACCATCAACATTTAGACAATAACACGATACCATGTTTTCATATTTATTGAAATTTAGTGAAACGAGCGATATCTGATATCCTTACAAAAAGGGAGGATGCTACAAATGGCAATATACTATCTCAGGGGTAGCATTTTGCAGACGTGACTAAACAAATAAAAACATTATTTCGTGTTTGCTTTTAGGATTGAAAAGAATCTAACATAGACATTTTCTGCTGCCTAAATATTTCATAGCAAACCAAATGGAAAAAAAGATGGCAAGATCAGATAAAACTTGTTTTCGAAAATAATCGTCATCATAATTATTTCCTTGTTTAAATGTGAAATTTATCGATCGCAAAAACATTTAAACTAGATATTAATATGTACGGCAAATTAAGTAATAGAACCAGCGATTTCTGACACAACCTGATTGAAACCGTATCGTCTTCTATTCTTAAATTCATTAGCCGAACGCTCATACCATCGATACCTTCATGATCATTCAAAATTTGAATACAAGTGGTCATTAGACAAAGAACTGCCGTTTCAGGTCATGTTTTTTTTTGTTGTTGACAATTTTGTCTAATACTATGGATATAAGGTAAATCTCCGTATTGTTTTTACAACCCTCGTGTCTGTATGCAATATGCGGAAAATATATTAAAGGTTTAACTAGAACGAAAATACTTCAATTATAATACTAGCAGAAGTATTTTTTAAGAAAAATGAAACAAAAGAGAAAATAATAATGTG
The DNA here is from genome assembly GCA_012932295.1 of Cyclina sinensis. Taxonomy (NCBI): domain Eukaryota; kingdom Metazoa; phylum Mollusca; class Bivalvia; order Venerida; family Veneridae; genus Cyclina; species Cyclina sinensis. The sequence continues at coordinate 33,237,347 of JAAONU010000007.1, read as the reverse complement.
ATAGCAGGAGAATGTTTAGCTTGTGTCATGTTATCCGGATTTAATCTTTGTTTTGTCCTTGTTAGAATGAAGAAAAACAAGAAAGCCCATCCCAGGTTTTACAAGGCACACAAACTTTTTTTCAATGAAATAAAATTGCACAGAGAAAAAACTTTTCAGCAAATAAATTGAAATTCACGAGGAATTCTGGTAAAGACAACATTAGTTAAATGCAATAACATTAACAAGCAGATATTGAAGAGAATGCAATTAATTTGCAGAGAGGAGTGTCCTCCTTAAAATGGTTTCATTTTTATAAATGTCTCTGGTTAACCAAGTAGTTGTTTAAAGTTATTTTTTTACTTTTTTTTCTTGGATGTACCTAATTCTATATTTTTATTACGCAAATATCTGGCAAAGTAACAAATATATACCCACCATTCAATGTTTTGATAATTTCAGATATTTAAATGAAACTCGTAAAACCTTGAAGTGACAGTTTTCGAAAATGAATACATAAATCTTTTACAGCTTTTGTTACGAAATATGAAAATTTAATCCGCGTTTATCGTTTATACTGCATCTGGCATTTGAAAATAAATTCATGCAATGCTTTGGCGGAGAAACATTTGAAATCTCAATAAAGAAGAAATATTGCAAAGAAATATTGGTTAGTAGTTATTAACTCTAGACAGGGAGAAATTGAATTTTGTGAGACAGAAACAATGTGTAGATTTTAATTTGCTACAAAAACAATTGGCAAAATGAATTACCTGCGAAATTTTGTTATACTTTGTTTAATATATATTTTCCTCTAAAATAAATATTTAGAGGTTAAAAAATGTGCCCCATGACCTTTAAGACTTAAAGTAAATATTCGACAGCCATTATTCAGCTGTCGTTTCAAATGACTTATTTCTTTCAGGCTTATGTGCAGTAGATATTATCAGAAAATAAACGCATTTAAAATGAGGGACAGTCAAAAAGTCTTGATTACTTGTGATGTTAAAAGTCCTTTGTCCAACAAACCTCTAATGACAATTAAACCTGTTGAAGAAATCTTACGGTCTCTGAAAAAAGTGGATAACTTCGAACTTTCTATTTGAATCGCTGACGCAAGTAATCATTAAAAACTTTTGGGTCCTTATAAAAAGACGTGTATTACACTTCCATAAATGGTTATAGTTTTATGAGGAAGTTTTAAACTAATATTGTTTAATCTCTGTCATTATACTCTGATTTAATTTACTGTTCCATAAGTAATTTCAAATTTTATGTGCCAAAAATCTATTGATAAAGAATACGTTTGTTTTGAGTCTTAAATCCTAATGTCTTTAGATTTTGGGACACCGGTATATGATGTGCTTGGTCGTTCTACATACAATTCGAGATCAGTATGAACTGCAAAGTCTGACTTTAATTAAGAAAACAGTACATGAACAGCATTAAAGACAGGAGCTTAGGTTTCACTGACGATATATGAAACACGATTAAAATAAATACACTTATTTTACGAAATTAATTCTAAAGCTTGAGGGTGTTGCTAACTTTTTTCTTTAGATTTTTCCATATATTTGTCTATATGATGTTGATGAGCTTCATAAAGTATAACCATACAATCATCAAGATTTGATCTAATATAGAATTGTAATCCTAATTCAACGGCAGGGATGATGCCAAAATGATCCTCAAAGCATTATTTGATTTACAAAGTTTCAGTAAACACTTTTTCAAACTCCATTTAAATCCTCAAAACATTTAGAACAGTTAAAAAAAATATGCACCACAAATGCAAACTATTTATGTGTAGTTTCTTACAATACAATAGAAGTATTGAAGCAGTTGTATTTATATAACAATGTACGATTACAACATAAGAGGCGACAATGAAATGAAATGATACATGTTTAAGTTTGTAGAAGTCCATTAATTGCCTTATCACGGGACATTGGATTAGCTATAAAGCTTTGTCGATTATTCAAATTATGTGATTTAAGTACGCAACCTTTTAATAAGCATGCCTTGCAATGATGTATGTAATTTAATAGTAATTAAAGCACGTTTTATGTGTTTCTACAAAAGACTGTAATCTTGGTTGTAGGTGATTTAAATTAATATCGTTTTCGACATGATGGCTTTTCTCTATACCGATGACAGTAAAACTGAGGCTAATGAAAAACAAGAAATATCTTCTAAAAAGATGATCGGCGTAGATACAGTTCAAAATTAATGCACCATAACTGTATAGTTTTCGGACATTGGCAAATATTGCCAAGCAATCGAATGTCCTATTTCCAGTTTATGCTATAAACAAATACTGTTCAGATAAATGTTTAAAGTGTCAATATATTTTCAATGAAAATAATTCTATGTTTTAGTCATACTTATTTCATGGAATATGTTTTTTTTTCGTGGTTAAAACGTGTTATTATTTAATTTACGGCTGTGTTAATGTTATTATTGCATTATGTTCAGATAAATAAACTGACAATTACGAATTTTGCCCTAAAATTTCGTAACAGCAACACTTTTAACCAAATAGAAACTTCCTTCTTCAGCTGAAGATTTTGTATCTAACAATTTAATTCGTTACAATTGTAGATCAAACTCGATTTTAATACAGCTACGCCGAAAAATGTTGACCTTTTTATAGATAAATAATGTCGAAAGGAAAAATGCAAATTTCAATTTTAACCTTTAAATATCTCATATGATATGTATTTCACATCTTCATAAAAGTGCAAAATATATTCTAGGATCATTGGATACCATCAGCAGACTGCGCATGCGTGCAATTCAAAATTAATGCACCATAACTGTATAGTTTTCGGACATTGGCAAATATTGACTAGCAAGCGAATGTCCTATTTCCAGTTTATGCTATAAACAAATACTGTTCAGTTAAATGCTAAAAGTGTCAATATATTCTAGGACGATGACATGAAAACGCATGACGCAATCTCATAAAATGCATGACTAACAATCATGAAAGCCATCAACAAAAGATGTAAGGTACATATTGTTTTTCCTTTTTTTAAACCCTTTCCTCTCAAAAATTAAATAAGTGAATAACTTAAAAGCATAAACAACCATGCAGTTTCAGTTAACATATAAATATAATAATTTTCTTGTTTTGCGATGAACACAAATATTTGGGTTAATCATTGGAATTTATTGATATGGCAAGATAAGCAAAATAACAACACACCTTAAAGTAACCATCAAATCAGTTGTGCATTAGTTGTAAGAGTTTGTTTTCATAACAGAAAACAAATTAATAACTGGTGTTGCTTGACAAAAGATGTGCCTATTGTTTATACCGAACCTTAACATCTTGTATTTATTCATTGACAAATTCTTTTATTTCATAGTTTATACAGCTGTTAATTACAGAAAACATTGATCAAATATTTCAGAACAGTTGAAGGCTTTGAGAATATGCAACTTTTTTTTTCAAGCAAATGTTAGACTGATAATGATTCCTAGTTTCCACATGAGTATTATGTTCTATATCTAATCAGCGATTCTTGTCAATTGACTACAGAGGCAGGCAATTTAAATCAACTTCATTTATTTATGGCATTGTCAGTCAAAATTCTGATAACCAATTAGTATTAACCAATAGCTTCTACCATTTCTCTGAGTGTTCGTAAGCAGTAATTTAAGTTTATTCCATTTTTCTGTCTCAAATTATATGCCTACAACTTAAACAACATAATTGCAAGCGGTCTGTCTGATCGCAGCCCATAGATGATCTATTCAAAATATAGATTGTGACAAGACTATTAATCATTTAGTCCGTACGAAAAGGCTAAAGAAATTGTAGGCGAAACTTGACATTTTTTTAAAATAAAATGTTACTGGTCAAGTTTAAAACGATTTATATTTTAACAATCTAAAAAAATTTTCAAGTATATTGGGGCTTTTGATAGGTATTAAATATAATGTAAAGCATTTCAAAGAGAAAGAAAAAAAAAGGGAAAGTATCATTAAAAAGGGGACAGTATTATCAAACTGCTTCGAGCACATTTTAAATTTAAATTTTAGTGGGTTTTAGCTATAACACTTGAGTGCAGTTGTAAATTGTACGTGTATTCTAGTAAATATTGGTTAATATGTAACTCTCTTGCACTGTTTACATATAATTAAATATGGTCATCACAGGAATATTGAGAAAAAATATAGAATTTGAAAACTGTGTAACATAATTGAAGATGAATACCATATGACACTGGAGTGTGATGTGTACAATAAACTCAGAATAATGTACGTCCTTAAGTATTACAGGCAGAGGACAAATGTGTTCAAGTTTGTGGAATTTCTCAAATCTGATTACAAACCTCTATTGCATAACATTGTTGTTTACTTACGAAAAGTGTGATTTGTTAAACAATCTATAGTTTAAACACTCTCTTTAGTGTTCATTATTGCCATTTTGTTGCTATTGTTTGTACATGTGTGTGTGTGTGTGTGTGTGTGTGTGTGTGTGTGTGTTTTGTCACTATTCTGTATGTGGACACCATTGAACAAACTGTATGTATGTATGCCATTAAAAACTGAAAGGAATGTGATGAGAATTGATCTTATCCGTTGCTATTTCATGTAGAATTGCCATTCATGGAGTAATCAACAAGCTTCTATATCAAGTGCATCGGTTGGTGATGGTATCGTTTTAAACACATCTTACCTAATAAGTCTTAGTCATGGAGATAAAACCTAGATTTTTTAATCAGATCGTACACAAAATTAAGGAAAACTGTCTTTACAATTACTTTTCTAAGTTTAATACAAGTCGAAAAGAAAATGTACGTTACTGATTATAATTTATAGAAATGCTACAATAAGCGTCAAACTTTTTTTCTGACAGAACTTGATATTTAATTACTTTTCTTTGGACATTTAAAACCCTATAAGTAGAAATTCTAGGAAGGGTTCTAAATTACGGCATTTTTACTTGCATAGACATCTCTGCAACGGATATCAGATTTTGAAGTCGAGCACTAATATTATGATAATGATACTCAAATTTTTCTTTTGTGTCTAATGTAAGTGTGTCTATTTATGTTTATTTACTTTAACGTGGTTTTGCGTCTTGATTTAATACTGTTTCAGGGAAGTCTTAACAGTTTCTATAAACTCAGAGACAAAACGTAAGGGCTAGGAAAACTTAACATTTCTTTAACCGAATGAAAAATCTAATGTTCCAAAATGGTGTTGTTGAATCAGTCTTTATAGGTAAATACAGAAACTGTATCACGAAAGCCGGCAGTTAAGTTACATCCAAAGCGTTTGTAGTCTGTAATGCTCTTGAATAATAGAAAACAAAATTTTCAGAATATGTTTTTTTCAAAATCTTTATTAATAAAGAAGTAACAATGCAAACGAGGGACTGTGACGTGAAATCCTGGTTTTCTCATCTTGGAGGTAACAGTCCTTGTCGTTCTTCTGCGATGTTTTAGTATTTCTTCCAGTGATAGCCGCCCATACCACCGCCCATGCCGCCACCCATGCCGCCTCCCATACCACCGCCCATGCCGCCTCCCATGCCGCCTCCCATACCGCCGCCCATTCCGCCGCCCATGCCGCCGCCCATACCACCGCCCATGCCACCGCCCATTCCGCCGCCCATGCCGCCACCCATTCCGCCGCCCATGCCTCCGCCCATACCGCCTCCCATACCACCTCCGTAACCGCCACCCCACTTACATTTCCTGCATTTCTTCCAGAAAGCTGAAAAGTAAAGCTTATCAATTTATTTTATAACTTTTACGAGTCCGATTTTCAAAATAAATGAACTCGAGGTTTTTTTAAAAATAAATTTAGGACAAAGGAGGTTTAGTGAATACACATTGGAGGCAATATGATCTGTTGAAAATTAACTTTCACGTAACTTTTTACACACATTTACCGTTTTTGATCAAAGATCAATTGGTCAATGGAGTGGGTCAAGTGTCGGCTTTAGGAAACCCTTTAATCCTTACGAAACATAGTATTAGTCATTGACTATTACAGGATATTTCTTATTGTCCTAGCAATAACAGAGTTGCCGGAGTTGTTATGTTCTGTTCATCACTATACTGAATTACTGAAATATTCGAAAATATTAATAATGAAAAAAAGCTAACTAGTTCCTACATTTGTATAAGTAGTTTTACATTTCTTTAACATTCTTTTCTTTCTTTAAAGACTTAGACACAGAGATAAAATTAAATGAATAACAAAGAACAGGTCTGGTGAAATAACGAGTTTATTATGTAGACAAGAAGTTGTGTATGTCTTGTAAGTAAATGCGTTTTCATTGCGGTGAAAAAAATACGAATGCTTACAGTCGTGTAGTGGCTAATTTATCAATCATTTACTGGTTGCTTTTATATTTTCAAACTACATTCGAGCCCGTGCAAGCGATATTGTTAATCCAAACATGCACGCTTTAATTCTTTTTTATTGGCATTTGTTTGCCATGGTGTGTGATCAGTTATGTTAAAGTTTTGGTCTCAAGTTTTGCCTTTAAAGGCATACATATTGTGTCAAAATCACATAACTTATATGATAAAAAGGGTACGTATGTAAGCTGTCATATATTTTGTGATTAACCAGAAACGGCTTTACCTCCTTAGTTAAATTATATTTTTTTACTATCTTTAAAGACCTACAATTTATTGCCACAGATGTTCAAAATCAGAAGAATTTGAAATATATTATTAAAAGATCAAATCTAAGTATTGCAGTTTTGCTTAGGAGGGACATTAACTTGAACACTTGGTCCTATTAATCACATATGGTGTGCTCCTTTCCAATAGCAAAACGAAACATGCTGTTAAAACAACAATAATTATTGTATAAAGCTGAGTTGCATCCTTTTGAAGATATAACTGTAATAATAGGAAACGTGCTCAAGGTCTCCATGTATTAAATGGCAAATGACTGCTAATTTGTAAGTATTTGTTACAGCTGCTGAACCTCTGATGACTAAAAGAGCGAATCAAGATTAATTTTGTTTCAATTACATCTTTTTTTTTTAATTTTCAACGCAAAAAAGTAGTTTTTTCGGTGGCATCCATGATCTACCAGAGCAGTAAAGAGTTGCATTCGATTAAAGTGTAAGAATAATTTTACGTACAGAATCAAACACACAAATTTTCGCAGTTTACTGTGTCTTTTTTTAGTTTTCTATTTTTAGAAGAAACAAACCCCGACCATTTTGTTGAGTTTTGCCTTTTTCTTTTTGCAAATTACAAGAAGCTTTGTTCTAATAAAAATGTGAACTTGCCAGTTTATAGATGCTTCAGTGACATGCTGCAGAATTGTTCAAATCTGCATTTTTTTCTACAAATCGGCAAATTCGTTTTTTTATGGTGTAGATTAGTTGTCAAATATGTCAGTATAGTTAAAACAAAATGAAATAAATAAAACGAAAATATGCTTCAGTAAAAAGAAAAGTATATTTCTAGTCTAAGTGTCTTCTATTATTCCTGTCGCAAAATACATCAGAACACAAAATACAATGCAGTTTACAAAATATGTACAAGAAAAGAACTTACCTTCACTGTTGGCCACAAAGACAACAACAAGCAAGAGAAAAACTGCGTAGAATTTCATAATGATTGTTTTCTTGTCCTATCGAAGGCAACTGGTGGAAGGAGACTATGACAGTGTTGTGACAACCGTTTCATTCGTTCCGGGTTTTATACTTTTAATCGCGATAGAGCGCGCCTCCACTAAACGTGCAGACAAGCCTCACGTACGCAAAATGCAATCGTACAAGTCACGATAATTATTGATATATGTTTATTTGCTTGTACACGTAATTTAATGATTTCAGAAATTGATGAGTATTGACTAAAATTTCATTTCCGTCTTAATTAAAGATTTAAAGGTTTATCCAGCAATAACTTATTAGTACGTTCATAACGTGACGGTCTGTATAATAAACCTACTTTCAAAATATGATATTGATCCCTCTATTATATAAGATATGTTCACTGTATAGTGAAATCCGACAAGCTATGTCTGATAAAGCTTTATCAATCAATTCTAATTTCTGCAATTTCACAGATAAAGACAAGTTCATATTCTTGTTCGGAAATTCTGATATGATTCGTTGTAGTGCCAAAAGCTGCTATCAAATTTTAGAACGTAGAAAAGCATTTGCTAGTAAGAAAATGAGTCAGTAAAAAGATTGTTTTATTTTTTTAATGCATATATAATAATGAGGTTATGTTTTTATCACTATGTCAGTAATAAATCTTATAAGATTTGCCATGTAGGTTGGTTGTATATGATTATATGTAATATTTATGAGCTTGTAATGGAAGAGACAATAAACTTTACAATAAACTAAGAAAATCGTAATTATATATAACGACTTGAATCATTTACGTTGAAACTTTTTCATTTCGCTTTTCTCAATTTTTTTCTCACTATTTTTCACTATAAAGAATAAACACAAACTGTTGCAATTGTATTAACATTTTGTGCATGACAAAAATTATAAGACGTTACGACAACCTAATCAAATAACAAATTTCAGTATGAACACAAATTTTCTTATCAAGGGGCAGTGGATTAGCTGCATAGCTACATATGTTTGATTAATTTACGTTAATCAAATTACACAGTCCCTTATAAGACCTACGCAACGTACTTTGAAACGAATTTTCAATATACATGTATTTCAAAATTTCAGTCATACAAGCAAGACATTAATAATGTTAATGCTGTTTATAAATTCTGTATGTTAAAATGAGAACAAATTACCAGTAAATAATTATCAATTATTTATCTTGTCTTTTTGATATCTCGTATGATTTATTTGTAATCTCCGGAGCCACTGAAGCGACAAAACATAAAATTTCATTTTGGTTAATACATCTATTATTTCATTTCTTATTTATAAAAAAATATCCTTTCGTGTTTTCGCATTGTTGCATTGTCACTTTTTTGCATATTTGCATTGTTACATTTTCGCTTTTTCTCATTGTTGCATTGCCGCATTTTCGCGTTCCGGTTGTTTAAGCGCATGCGCACATCAGTTACACATATGCTTAAACAACAATCACGGTATTAATATGCGGTATGGATATAGTGATCACGACATCCTTTTGAATTGATACGCTTGTTATTGTTTTCCTACTGGTTTTTATTTTATAAACAACGCGACTGCCCAGTACGTTTTAAACACATTCAACATATGTATGATAAATCTGCGCATGCGTAACAGGAACGCAAAGAAGCGAAGAAGCGAAAACACAACAATGCGAAAAAGTAAAAATGCGACAATGCAACAAAAATGCAAAAATGCGAAATAACGAAAAAGTAAATATGCGAAAATGTAAAGACACAACAAATAGGAGGCGGAAACACGACACATTTAATTTGTCGTATTTTTGCATAATTTTATCGTCCCTTTGCTGCGAAAACACAAAGATACGACAAAATTTGACTTTGTCGCATATTCTTGTTTTCATATTTTCGTGGCGAAAAGCGAAAATACGACATGGTGTAAATCAGCCACCATAGATTTTCGATTAAGATTTGCCAATATTGGAAGACAGATAGATTTCCTTCTTTGGCTAAATTGTCACAAGTGCTCACGTTTATAGTGCAACGGTACGTTTAACCTTTTTTTTTGCGTCTCCACTTCCTGTTCATAAATTTAACAATCACATGTGAGCAACATTTCTCCGAATTGTGCACTACTTTTATGTGTTTGATATCAGGTGATAGTTTGTTAGTATTGGTCCGCTTAAATGCGTAACAGACAATATTGTCTGTAGAAGAACGATCGCTACTTGGGGTTTATTCCCATTTTAAGACTATGTTTTCTTTTAATTTAAATCGCCATTTTAATAGGTTTAATGATAAATGAGGTATCGAGATAACTTTATTTTTACTTTTTATGTCTCAAAGATTTTCTCTTCTAATCAATAAACAACTCTCAAGTCATAAATGTCTGATGCAAGAAGAAGATGTATGAAATTCAGATAATTATCAGAAAAAATAAATCATTAAAAAGTAATGTTTAAGATTTATAAGGCAGTGCATTCAATATTTTATAGTGTTCATTTTCAGACTGAAATATTAAGTCATACGCATGTGCTCCAATGTGATTTAACGTTACTTTGTTAATTGCGTAAAAATATAAAATGTTATCCAAATCTGTCTTTATTTAACTAGTTATTTAATTTACATACTGGGCACCTAAAAATGAATATATTTCATATGGAATGCTTCTTCATGAACATTTATATGTCTGTCATATCTGATTTTTGTTTGTTTGTTTGTTGTTGTTTTGTAGTTGTTGTTGTTTTAGATATTCTTACAAACATGAACTTTCACGTTTGTAAGACTATGATTAATATAAAGATTTCAATGTTGCCTTTACCAGAAGTTCTCGTACATTTTTATTGACTTTTTTTCTGACAGAAACCCATCTCTCTTGGAAAAAAAATATTTCATTGATAAAGATCTCTTTTCGTTTGGATTTATGAAAAACTGGAATTTTGTGTGCATCCTAATTCTGACAATAATCAACAAAATAAAGACAAGGATAATGATTGAACCATGTTCTATTCTATTTAAAACAATATTGTCATATGTCTTTCTTTCATATTCAAGTCATTTCTTCATTAAAAAGCCTTTCTTATGTTTTTGCAATATCGTTAAAACATTACTGCATTATATTTCTTACATGTTCATTGATTTAAAAAACAAAGAAAAGAAGAATGAGTTTGACACCATTAAGGATCATTTCCGCCGATAAGACATCTTTCTTGGTAGATAAGAACTACTTGTAACTGTGGTTCTGGGACGCATTAAAGTCTGCTAAGATCCTCATGTTTTACAGTTAAAACTGTGATTATAGACTAAGCTTTGGGACCACGAAATGTGTAAAAGGAGCAAGAGAATTTTTACATCAAAGTCACTGAATGTAGGAAGGGTTGGGCTTAAGAAAATCAGACTACCGAAAAAAAATCCTAAACATAATTATGTTATATGTCAGAAAATATTGTTACTATTACCTCCTTTTTCATGAAATGGGAATAAAATATGTCACAAACAGCGTTTGGGTGATAGAGTTGGCTATACATTAGGCTCACATGTTTAGACTTCTCCTTTGAAATTGTTGTTTTGTCTCAAAATTCAATTTTTACTTAAATTTTAAGTTCTAATAACATAAGAAATCAAAAACTGTTTAGCAAGAAAAAAACTGTTTAAAGAACATGTTCCAAGTAGCATTTTCTGAACATGTTATCATTTTTTTCACCTTCATGTCCTTTGAAAACTTGAAATTTAAATAGTTTGTTTGTGGAAGATTCTTTACAAATATCTGGAACAGCAGCGAACGAAATAATTTACTTTTATTGTGTTACATAACTTTTATAGGCGGTCGCTTTTTACGTGTGTGATGGTGCTCTATATACTCTATATACGTAATTACTAGTACATGAATTTGATATCTAGTTCAGATAATTATATTTATGCACTTCCACATATTTCAGACTACACAATGTAGTTTTTGTTCCTATCTTTTTAACATTAAAGGGGAATGACCAATGGTATGTGATTGCGATACTCACTTTTCTTGCAGCTGTTGTTGTTCCGTTACAATCCGCGAGACTCAAAATCTCTCTCTCAATATTGAATATACTATATTACGTATACATTTTATGTGTGTGGTTAAAACAACACACACACACACACACACACACACACACCGAAACAAAAACATAACAACAAAAACAACAACAATAAATATATCAATGAATGTTTCTGACAGAGACATGGTTTAGTTAAGTCTAACCGTGACTTCCTTCCGCAGAACTAATTCGCATTTCGCTGATTTCTCAAGCGATACATATACCAACAATTTGCTTCCCTGGTCATTTTGGAAAATTATGTCAAATGTACAATTCTGGTGAACTGAGATGATCAAGTTATGTCTTCAACATAATTTGATATAGTTTTGACAAATTATCTTGTCTTTACACTCTTAATGTCCCTTGATATAGAAAATTACTTGAAATTTGTTCCCAGATATAAACTAATATTGATACCTATCTTCCTTCATTGCCTTGCTGCTTTGCTTTCTCTATTTGGCCAAGATAACCTGTACCGATGGGGACTCTGAAGATGATCTGCCGTAACAATATTACCGGTGACGATATACCGTACTCTTGTCATGTCCACCTGTTTCTGCATATAGCTGTGCTTGTCTGCATTTTGTTCAACTGGCACGTTATTCTGATATAATAGTAAATACGATGTGTAGTTGTCAGTTTGCAAACTTAATTTTAGCGAATTTGTGTATTATTTTCCCTATATTTGCAGTGTCTTGTAATATATTGAGTTATCCATACAACCAACTTTATTAGTTAAATTGTAGTGACACTAATTTATATTAAGATTTCTTCTTCTCAGTCAATAAATGCTGATCGTTACTTCCCCCTGTTAGAATTTTTATCAAATCGTCAATGCCAGAACGTTTGTTTTTTTTTAAATCACTCATGAATAGTTTAATGTTCCAGAAGCATTGCATATACGAGGGCTACTCAAGTAAATCGTAGACTCTCTTTGATGTCCGATATAATGACGTCCAACAACGTTGAAAATCAACAGAAATGATCGTCAGTCAGATATAAAAATGAAAATAAGCATTTAGTGCCATTTACTAGCTAAATACATCAAGGCACTTAACGTTTATGTTAACCATGTACTAATATCTCCGTAACTTAATACTTTACGCCAAAACGTCAAGGGGGTCAAACATGAAACGCCAATGACGTTATTTTTTTAGATACGTCATTTAAACTTTTATACACAGGGCAATTCAAAAGGCGATTATCACGACAGAAGAAAGCCGCATATGAACTGTGCTATCAAGCCGAAATGACTCCAAACAGGACATTGAAACATCTTTCAAGCACAATGAGATTTCTAAGGAGCTGGTACTTAAGTGGCAAGGACGATTGATACAAGAATAGACAGGTCTGGTCTAGCGTGGGCGCGCCCCATACATAGATTATTATAACTTTAAAAATGGTAAAAAATTAACTCATCGCAGATCATAGAAAGACAATACGAGAAGTAGGCCAAGAGACCAGTATTATTTCTGAAGCACACTGGATGCCTCGCTTGTTATCAAACCTGCATAGTTGGTACAAGTAGAAACCCAAGCCCTCATCTGATTAATAACCTTAAGCACACTATTCTTCTGTAAGAAAATACACCACTGCCCGAGTTAATGATTCTCTGTGTGTCGTATCATCTTATTAAGCCAACAGTATAAATTTCAAAATGAAAGAAACATATTTCCCATTAATAAGGTCATAAATCAATTGCTGTGAGAATCGGTGAATTTTCTTATGAGTTATGAATGTTCTACATTACGTATGAAATGAATTTTTCAAGCATACATTTAAAGCTAAGAAAAATTCGTCTATCTCTAATAAAATCTGAAAAGTATGAATGCATTTTCACTAGTTTTTTTTTTGTATTTATGGACATATAAACTGAGTGTACTGTATTTGGTTTCCCTTTCTAAAATGTTTTGACTCACGCTTGGTCAGATTTCTCTAGAAAATAGCTGCCCCGCAACTGTACTGTACTGTAGAATTGTAGAATTATTATAAAAATATCTGAACCAAAAGGCGTTTAATCTTTACCCAAGCTGATCACACTACACGAGATATTACACTTATAGTCTGCATACTTGTTGTTATTCCCGCCATACATTAACAAGAACTTGGGAATGCAAAGGCACACTTTTTATGGTTATCTGCAATTTGGTCTGTGGCTGTTTGGGAGTCAGAAAACCGTTCCCATTTCTCTAGAGATACATAAATTGACAACTTCCATGACTTGTTTATAGAATACAAATACATCTAGAGACAGATGGGAATAAATGATGTTCTGCAAGTTCTCCTTATTGGATCTATACAATGGTATGCAATCTACGTAGCTTTAGTATCATCTCCCAATTTATGGCCCATGATATAGAATATTATTGGTATTTTTTAGACAATAAAATAAACGATTTGTCTAAAAAACCTTATTTATTAATGTTTTCAATTCCTACATTTCCGTGTGCAACAACATAAATGATTTTTATTTGAGTTATACCAGACAAATTAACATTTCTTACAATTTAAGAGATATTAATAAAAGGCAGGAAACTGATCATTACACAAAACATTTCGACAAATTTAGTGTTATTCTTCTGGTGATAGTGACATACAATATTATGACACTTGGTACTTTCAGAAGGCAACGACCTTTTGGAATATTTCAGACATATTAGGTGTTCAGGTTTATGTTTTGTATCATAAACAGATCTTCTTCTTACTACTGCTTGCAAAACTGATTACAGTTTACACTGTTAGGTAAAGAACGAGACTAGTCGGTACACCTGTCAAAATCAATTAAAGCGCCGCCCAATGTGTTTCTTTCACCGCCCTTTACCTGTCAATAGTGTCATTCTAATGTCTTTCTGTGTACGAAATGGAAAAGCGGTTAGGAAAAAACATATTGAGTGAAGATTTCTGGTAGCAATGCAGCTTACGACACAGCAACTTTGGCCCCGCCCAGGCTCATTTTTCTGACTGCGGGTAGATTGCAAGACTCAGTTTTATTGACAGGTATACCTGAGAAAACTGTCTCGCTGTGATTGGATGATTAGTAAAGCGACAGTTAAAGCTACTGAAATAAATATTGTAACGTCACTTTTTACCGCTTTCCGAATACGTGAAACTCTAATTAGTTTTGCAAGCGGTAGTAACTTGGCAATATCAGATTTGTACATTTCTTTAATATATTATTCACATATCGTTCTCACAACAAACTCATTTCATTTATCGCTGTTTCGTTTCAACAGCAGTTTAACAATTCATCTCTTTTGGTTCCCGTTTGAGTAAATTATACATATGAATCCAGCAAATTACTTTTTAGAACTAAAATCTTATATCTGTGGCGTGCATCTAAAAAACGGCCAAATAATAAATGCTTCTGTCTAAACATTCCCGCTACATGATTTATGGGAACGTGAATTGGAAAACAGATCAAATATCATCATTTCTGAAGACAGATAAAATAAATTCACTGCAAAACCTGTCGATGAGTTATGAGCTAGAGCGGCAGACTTCCATCAATGGAAGTTCGTTGATACCACTTTAAAAGGTCACCGTGTTCCATGATCATTATAGACACCACTTAATTAATGAAATATGTTGGACGGATTTTTTCGTTAATACTTTTTTTGTTTACTTCTAGTGTATGTTAAAAGATATTGTATTATATTGAGTATTTGAGGGACAGCTTGTTTGGTTAAATGGTTTTCTTCTTAAATATTTTTCTCAGCTATGCTCACATGCATTGAAGTAAAATAACATTTATTCATTTTATCTAAAAGAAATAACATTTTTAAAGTAAACCATCTTAGAGAACTCAGTCCTGTGAGACAAGCTAAATAAATCTCTGGGAACACTTATTTGCTAAGTAGCAAATACGAAATATAGGACAAGAACCTAGAGCAAATATTCTTAATATAAATTCGAAACAAGGGAAATAAATGTGAAAACACTTTAATTCCCGGTAGAAGTGCTGTGCATAGAACATGTTGTGATGGAAACAAAATTGTAAGAACTAAATGTGACTGAACTCGATGAAAAGATTAATTATTTAATTTTCAAAGTTTAACGGAACTGATCTTCCAAATAAGTTATCATTTTCTACGAGTATTCAAGTATTGAAATTGTAAGTTTATTTTTCTCAAAATTGTAAAAAAAAGACCGTCTTCCACATGGAGCTTAAATAAAACATAAAGTTCAACGAATCAGTCACTAAAACACGCTTGTCTTATGTCTTCGTTTTTTTAACTCAAATGAAACAAATAAATCTGTCTGTTTGCTTGTTTGTTTGTTATAAACCGTTAACGATGTCTTTGATATAGTCTAAGACATCATTCCTTCGAGACAAGTTATTCATATTCACACGTGTTTTTGTAGTGTAAACATATCTAAGAAATTCAGATGGATACTCTTTTGAATGTCGTGTCAGTATTACTATGTATATGAATTTGTGGTTTATGTCATTGTAACGCATTTATCTTAAAATATTGATTAATATCAAGTAGAATGAAACATTCAATTCGATAAAAAATTTTCTGCTATTGTTCTTCGCCTGTTCCAGAATGTTTGATCTTATAAGATGTAAAAAGTATTTTTCTACTAATACTTTGAATAAAGTAATTATTAATAAAGTTCTAGATGAATATTAATTTTACAATAACGTTTTAGTATGTTAATCATAATTGAGTCTTAAGGGATTTGAATAGTTTCATAATTATGTAAAACTGAAATAATATCCTCGGCTATTTCAAACAAGAATTTACTCGTGCTCCTTCGGTCGTGATTGCATGTTTTCGAGTCACTCGTACATTATGTAAATGCAGAACAAAATCGTTGACAAAACAGATTATTTTATTTTTTGCGATGAGAAATAATATCTGTTTTGTCAATTTCTTCAGGTTCCTGGAGGCGTTTCTATATCCTCCTGTAAAGTATCTGCGACATTACTTTATGAAAACCTTCAGATGACGGACTGCTACATCTGCTTAGCGTCCAGGTTTCAGTCCAGGTGTTCGTTCATGTATCTACCTAAATAACTTTAATCAGCAGATTTTGTCACTGTCTAGACGAAAATGTATACATTTGATTATAGATCATAGAGCTTTCAGTTCTTGGCATGACAACATTGTTTGTAATAAAGTAACATCCATTCTGTTATCAATAACAGACAAGAAAAAGTCTTCAAGCAGCGTCTGAAGGTGTTATAATTTAAGCACCATTTTCGTTTAAAACAGTCACGACATTCTTCTTCTTAATATTTTGTATTTCTAGCTTCGATTGATATTCTAACGACTTCATTGATTGCTACTGGCAGCTAAATTTTATGTATCATTTGGTGCCATACTTGTATGATTAAGCTGTTTATCATGTCAGATAGTTAGGATTACCTCATAATTAAAATGTTACTCATTTCGAATCGTTTCAGATTCAATACTTCAATAACCCAGTAGATTGCGCTTACAGTGGGCATTTCTCGGTCAACAGGTTGTTGATAACGGATTTTACGGAAAGTAATAGGACAAGGCTACCATTTTAATTTAGATACTTTTTGTTGTGTAGTAGGTATGATTGGTCAAAAACTTCCCCAAATTGGCAAAGTATTGGAAAATCGTATGCTAAATTTTATAACGTGAACCACAACCCAACTTTTGCAACTTGTCCTGTTACTTTCCGAACAAACAACTGTGCTATCATTTCTGCAGATGAATCATTGTGACTATTAGAGTTTATTGTCTCTTTTGACAAGTACATCTTTAATCTTGTCAAATCATTGGTATGGAATGTAAGTATTAAGTAGTCTGGTTTTCCCTCAGACCTTTCAAAAACACTTGTATTTGAAGGATCTCGTTTCGAAGTATTTCATACCTTATTTATACTTATTGTATTAATAACATTAAGGCCTTCGAGGTGTACCGAGAAATTAAAAAAGAGAGCTTATTTGACTGTCTATCAATGATACATTGTCGTTGCATGTGACATTTCAATGTTGCTTATTCAGAAAAAAATATTTCATAGAAGGCCTTAAAGACTAAAGACTAACTTTATAAATTGTGGATGAGTTGCGGTGTTTTAAAATTTTCAGATTTAGTTATTTATTCTACTCTTGAGAAGAATTCGAGTTAAAAAGTGTAACTTGAATTTCCTTTTTTTAAATATCTCTATTTGACATTTTATGAGTAAGTTAAAGGCTATGTTATTGAATCATTGGTTTGTTGCTTTTTTGTGTTATGTTGTTTTTAATCATGTTGTCAACAATGGCATTGATCATGCTTCATGAGTTGCTGTTCAACTTAACTGTTTTTTAATTTTATATATATATATATATATATATATATATATATATATATATATATATATTTTTTTTTTTTACCTTTGCCTTGCTTTTAGTTCGGAGTGTCAATCACTGATACAAAGATTAAATAACACTTAGATAATACTTAAAATAATAACTATGACCGAAAATCATCGTGATTTTCTCGTCAAGTGTATCGATTAGTCTGATGACATACAACTTGCTTCACTGCAAACTAAATATCTCAACAAATTGCCTATTTAGATTTGCATAATTTGATATAATCCATTTAGGCATTCAACTAACCTAATGTCAACGGATAAGAAAAGCAGTTTGTACTCTTGAAATATACTTAGATTGGACTGTTCGGTCTCTTATTATGTTGTTAGGAGTAAATTGTCAATATAACTGAAGCAAAATTTTCATTTGTAGTTTAAAAAAATTAGATAGTTTGCATCTAATCTAGTTTTTATTTTTTGTAATTTTTTTTTTTTATTTTAGTTTTTATTTCTCTTTATTTTTATAGCTGATAGATTAATGTTGTAAATATATTGTACTTTTATTCATTGACATTTTACTCTCTGCAACCAAACCTTGCCATAAATGCTTTAGATGTATTTATATCTGTATGTCTTTTAAGAAACACAAAAAGGAGAAAATCGTACTTTTTTCACATTGGTTTCCGAACAACATATAAGCCAATAACAACGTGCCAGCCAAATAATTCTTTTCTCGTAGTCCATAAAGCACTTAATTTACGGTACAATAAGTAACAACAGTATCAATGTTTGTTGTAAGAATCAATGCTACATGAAGTATCAGAGCTCGATCAGAATGAGAGATGAAATGACAAAATTTTGAAAGAGAAAAAACAATGTAATAGAATTAACCGTTTTGTGTGTGCAACACTGCTCTTTATTGATAATCAGCATTTTCTTGAAGGATTGTTGGCATCAATAATTTAGTTATAAAGAATAATTTGCCATTGTTTCCAAAGAAAATAAGATTGGCTTAATTGTCATAAGTGATCAATCGAAATGATTTTTGTTTTTTGTTTTCAAACAATGTATTTAACCCTTTTTTTCTCCTTTTGTTTTTGCAAGTAACGAACACTTTCTACACACAGAATCTAAATCGCAATTGGTTGATGGAAGTACAAGAGCACAATCATGTGAATACTTGCTCTAATGAACTTTTGAGCAAACTTTCACTAAAACTATAACTACATTAAAATAACATCGTGAATTACGGGTTGAATAGTTAAAACATATTAATCCTCTTGTACCCCTTATCAATATGTTAGTGATAACAAAATAGATCGTATCGAATTGAATAGATCGAAAGAAACCTGAACGTTTATGAAACAAAATACCAAAACAAAGGAATCCTAAAAACAATAGGTTTAACGCGTTTTTCTATTTTGTTTCATTTCTTGATTTTTACCATTTTTTTAATTGCCCAAAGAAACTTAATATTAAAACATTTGTTCCTGGTTGTCAAAAAGATCAAGAAGTTCGTGAACATTAAATATCTTACAGATATTTCTAACTATCTAGCTTTTATAGTTTGGTGCGTGTATCTCTGAAATAATTAATGCGATTATTCTTGTATTTAAACAGCTTCTTCGGGAACATCGTGGAATATGTTAACAATTCAAAGGAAACTTAACTCGTGAAAAATCAATACTAAAACCAATAAACACATAGAATCCTTTCGATAGGTCCTTTGAGATCTTTTGTTATTTTGTTATTTCGAGTATCATTTAGTTTAGATATAATTAATTCTAACAACTTAGGGTATGTTCTCACACTCAGCATGCTTTTTGATGATTCTATTGGGAATGTCACCCCTATTGATAGCATCGGCCTCGACACCTCCACTATCATGTACATTTACTAAACATCTCCTTGTCATGCGCAAGGCGGACAGGCAGCCAGTTGTCTTTCTTTAACAAGTCCGGCCTTTTCGGAACAGGCCAATGACGGAACCAGAGCTTACGACCTCCCTATATTTGTATTGTTTGTTTGTTTCAAGGATTATTGCTTAATAGGTTAAGCTTGTAAAATTTATGTTTAATACTAAGTGTTATACAAGTATTTTTAAAAAATAAAATTACCCAACTATGTTCTGTATCGTGTCATACGTGTTGAAGCGGCTGAAGAAAATGGATAATTAGTAAATATCCAACAGGATTTTTTATTTAGCAATCCCAATAGTATTTCTGGATGAGCTGAATACAAGTTGTTATGAAATGTTAACGAGTGTCATGTTCTTTTTATCACATGACCAAAGCAATTTATTTCTAGCAAGAAGTTCGCAAATATAAATATAAATAATTAATAAAAGTCGTGAACTCTATCTAACAAACAATGGTTACATTTCAAGTAAACGGCGGACCTTGCTTTTAACTATTGAAGAGGTTTTACAGAGGATTCATTTTATCAGTCCTCAGAAATGATGTTCCTAAATCCATTTTCTTAATCACATTCTCGTTAATCAAGTGGTTGCTGCAATGTTAGGTCGGGATTATTAAGTAGTTTTAGAGATGCATATCTATAATTTAAATGTAATATTTATAATTTTCGCTCTAAGATGATAACGAATGGATTGGAACATACAGTTTAATCGGTCTAAAGGACATGTAGATAGATGATTAATGGATGATTAATAGAGGATTAATTATAACATGTTAACACTGAACAGTAATAAATCATAAACGATTCAAAATAGATGAAAAAAGATGTATAAAATACATTTTTCTGAAATAGATTTACGAGGTTGAAAAAAAATAAATACAATTTTTTTGTTTCATGTACGATTCTAGAGAGAAACAAGAAATGTGTCACAGACACGGATTCCACCGAAACAAGGCAATGGTCACAGTCATGGTAGCTTATGACTTGATGTTACCTTGATATTTGTGCAAATATATTGCAGTCTATGAAAACTATATATGTCCCGGACAAACAAAACCCGACAGCTCCAAAATTATGCAAAAAAGATTTATGGTTCTTAAGCACTGCACAAGTTTCAAGTTAATACCTCCAATGCTTTTTGAGTTATGCCCCGGACAAAAATTAAGTATGAAACATTTCAAGGGGCAATAATTCTAAAATTATGCTAAAAAGATTTATAGTTCTTAGGCACTGCACTTTTTTCAATGCGGTCTATCTATCTATCTATGATGTTTCAAGTTGATACCTCCACTACTGTTTGAGTTATGCTCCGGACAAAAAAAAGTATGAAAAAATTCAAAGGGCAATAATTCAAAAAATATGCAAAAGAGAGTAATAGTTCTTGTACAATGCACATGTACTTAATGAGATTTATTTATCTATGAAGTTTCAAGTTGACATCTCCAATACCTTTTGAGTTATGCCCCAGACAGAAATTAGGTATAAAAGAATTGAAATGGCAATAATCCAAAATTATGCAAAAGAGAGTTATGGTTCTTAGGCACTGTATTTTTTCTCAGTAAGATCTATTTATCTATGAAATTTCAAGTTGATACCTCCAAAAAAGTTTGAGTTATGGTCCGGACAAAAATTAAGGTAAGAACAATTTTCAAGTTCAATAATTCCAAAATTATGCAAAAGATAGTAATGGCTTCTAGGCACTGCACTTCTCCTCAATAAGATCTATTTATCTATGAAGTTTCAAGTTGATACCTCCAATACTTTTTGAGTTGCGCCCCGGAAAAGCAAAAATGGCAAAGGGAGATTATTTCAAAATGTAAATGAGTTAGGTATATTGTTCTTGTGCACTGCACTCTGCCTCGTCACCAACAACAATTCTAAAATTGAAGCCAGTCCCGTGTATACCTCAAGATAACTCAAGAATTAGCATGGCTAGAGTAATGATTGTGCAATCTCCATCAAGCTGTATTCCAAGTTTGAAGTCAATGCCTTGTATACTTTTGGAGTTATGCTTCGGACAAAATGGGGACGGTAGAAAGGGCGGTTCGATTACTATATGCCCCGCTTCGGGGGCATAAAAGTACAGTAAAAGAGCAATATGTTTTTACTCACACGCAATATAATTATTTCATACGAATCTGACATTACGACGTTAAGAAGACAATCAATGTTTAAAGCGATGTTTCAGTAAACAGTACTAAATAAGTGCGATCAAATATTATTTTGAAAAATGTTTTCAATAACAAAGTAAGAGAAACACAAAATTTATGTATCTCTAGAGAAATGTAAAAAGTTTCTTGACTCTTTGGAAGTCATTAAACAGTTAGACGTAAGTGGAATTGTGCGTTCTCTACTAGAAATAATTATAACCTTTAGCTGAGTCTTGAGAGTAAAACAAAAACTTTATAGAGGAAGTGAACAGAAGGGGAAATGAATTTGGTCGTAAAACAAAAAGTTCACTCACTTTATATGACAATGAAACAAGAAAACCCAAGTAAAACACTCATTTCCCGCTTTTTGAAGCATGTAAGAAATAGTTATATTTTCATTATTTTTTTTTCTAAATTATCAAAATTCTAACACTCAAAGTCATGTCGGGTAGGCAATTTACTCTAAACCTTGTTTCTGGATTGGATCAGTCCTCCCATGTCCCCTAAGAATCTGTCGTAATTTTTATATAAATGGTAATAGTCAGGAGTAGGGCTTGTACCCAAGACCATCAATCAGTGAGAAAATTTTTCGACTAATGTCTACAGAAGCATCAAAAAAATAAAAACGAAACTATTTTAAGAAAGACAATTATATACAGTAAACATCGATGTAATGCATCAATAACACAAAAATCCTAATTACTCGAGGTCAGCTTTGCTCCAAATCCATTTTTATGGGATAGAACATTTTTTTTCTTTTTCGTTTTTTTCTTTCGTGCATTAATGTGTTTTTTCTGTTGTTGCATCTTAAGTATCGTATGAAGAACTTATTTATAGTAAAAAATGAAACCACAGTTATAGCTTGAGAATTTCGTAGTATTTATCATGGAAAAAGATTTCAATACACTTTCTCGGAATTTTTCTCAGTTATTTTTGAAAGACGTTTTAACAATATCTTTTTCTGTTTAAAGTCGACGATATTCGGATTGCACGAGACTGCGAAGAGCAAGAGCATTTTAAAACCACATTGGTCTCCGTACATCTACTGTATAGGCAAACTTTTTAATAAAGCAAAGTAAGTGAAGTGCTATTTTTATCATAGTGTCACCCCTACTGAAATTGCCAGCCTCCCGGCTTATGAGACACCTCTATAAGTATACGCATTTACTCCCCGATCCCTTATCCTATGTGCCAGGCGCCAAGCGGACAGGCAACCATTCTTCAGCTGGCGGCTCACCAACCGGCCGGATCAGAACAAGCCCCTGACGGGACTCGAACAATCGACCTGCCGCTCCGTAAATGGACGCCTTAACCACTAGGCCACGGAGACGGTTTTATATTATATGTTATATGTTTCTAAATCTTTTGAAAGGGACTTCATTTACAGTTCGTAAATGCCTGATAAAAATAGATTAGGCAACTCTTCTATACGGAATATAACTCATTAATCAGTCGCAAGAAAAAAAAAGCAAATAACATATCCCTGTCACTAAGTTTGAATACACCAATGAAAACTTCACGTTACCCTTAATTATCGCTGTGCAGAATCCCAATTATTTCAACATTCTACAAAGATCAAAGACGAAATATTTTACTTAAAAGGCCTGCAATTTTTTATTATTTGATATTTTTGAGATGTATTTCATGGTAGCCATAATAACTATTAATATTTTACGTATAGAAGTGATTCCTTACCATGATCTGGTTTTATGACCAAGGACATTGTCTGTGTCTTTCCACTGCAGGTCATTCTATTATTGGAAAATTTTAAAATTGCCAGTCAGTCAAATGCAATACAATATTACATTTTTTAAGAAGAAAACGATGTGGAATAATAAGCGTTAGACGCCTCTGAGGTGTCTACACGCAACTTTGGTCAATTAATATATGCCTTGCTTGCATAAGACACGAAACTGTCACAGTTAAATCCTAGACATGCGTTCAAAAATGCCCACGCTTCAAAAGGCAAGTTTTTCATCTTGATTATATTTTTTCGTCTTCCCTCTCAAATCCATTCAACTGAAGATTTTGAACACTTCTATAGATATATTTATCATTTATTGGTAATGAATATTCTGTTATTTTAGTATATTATATATTTGTAAGAAAAACTTGATATTTTGATTCGTGTATTATTTATCTATGAATCCCTTTATTTGTACGGGCTCTCGACACCAAGGACTATTAGAAAAGGGCATAAAAAGATATATGAATGAGTAATAAGATTTAAAAATATCTTCATTTAAAATTATTAATATGCATGCTTTAATTTTTATTGAAGCTAGATTTATGAGAGATGAAATCGTTTTTTGTAATTACCATAATCTTTTATCAAACAAATTAGAGACATACACGGCCTTATGAAGACACATATTACAACCAGACGTAACGGTCCCGAGATCAATCCCCCGCTCCTCCACTAACATTACTCATTGTCTTTCGGATGAGACGTTTTATAATTGTACTGATATGTAAAAGGTGCATATTGAAGATAATTGGTGTAGTACATATATAGTGTCGTACATCGATACTTTTCTTCTATGGAGGTTTCTAACAATATTTTGAAAAAAAAGTGAAAAACGCATATCAGCAAAAAACACAGTTAAAAAACACAGCCTCCCAACACAGGCAAAAATTGAGAGGAAAAGAGAGCATGAATTTATATGTTGATCAATTGAAATAAAGAGACACCACAAACAATTAACGAAGATGAGAAACCACAAGTTACCGCCTCGGAATTGTCAGTGGCAAAACATTTCCCACTGGGGTGTTTAAACCAGTTTCTATGGTGCATCAACTCACACTTGTCCCAACAGGTTTTCTACAGACAAGTAAAAGTTGTCTTGGTTAATCAAGTCCAACCCACCAATCAACTTGACAGTGTTGTACACAAAAGCACACACACATTTAAAATATAAAAAAGCTACTAGCATTGTAGAGCGAAGAGAGTAGATATTCAATGACCTTACTGAGACCAGAGCATTTTGAGTTTAATCAGCAAGAAAACGATGACAGGAATAAAAGAAACTGGGAAGGTTTTGGACATTTCCGACTTTCCACCACAAGTATTTAAGTAATATCAAATTCTGGACGCCCTTTAGATCCATGTTAAACTTAGTTGTAAATTACAAAGTAAAATCAGAGAGACACGATCAGATCAGAAAAAGAATCAGTCACAAGTATGTATTTTGTAAGTTCTTCGCTCCTTATTGTAAAATAACCATAAAACAACTAATTCTCACAAAATCGTGTGACAAAAGTGCTCATTGAAATAAAATGTCCACATCTTCGTACATATAATTATGATTAGATAATATTGCGGTTATTATATTAGCTGTAATTATACACAAAATGGTGAACAAATAACCGGGATATAAGTGTCCACCTCACACCACAACACAAGACAGGCGTTAGATGTATGACAACACTGATGATATGTACAGGGAGACATTTTACGGCCGTCACATTGCACAAATAGCGCTTTTGGGAAGAATAAATATTCAAGCCTCAAGTGCATTAATGTGTTGTTTTTTTCTGTTGTTGCATCTTACAAAAATTATAAGAGTACAAGTAAAAAAAATGAAAGCACAAATATAGTTTGAGTATTTCGTAATACTTATCATGGAAAAAGATTTCATTATGCCTTCTCGGCATTTTTCTCAGTTATTTTCGAAAGACGTTTTAACAATATCTTTTCCTGTTTAAAGTCGACGATATTCGGTTTGCACGAGACTGCGAAGCCCAAGAGCATATTTTAAAACCACATTGGCCTCCGTACTTCTAGGCAAACTTTTTAACAGTATATATATATATATATCTTACACTCAAAGATCAAGAACCTTAACTAAGTTTTTGCACAAAAATTTAACATTTGAAAGGGTATTCTGTGATTATAAGAAATGAATAACATGTAAGTTACAAATTTACTTCACAGTCTGTAAAAGCCTGATAAAAATAGGTTAGGCAACTCTTCTATAGCAGGCCTTAAGACATCGATCTTAACGGAATACCTTGGTCAAAGCTTTTAAGCATGTGGTCCTCAAAGTATGTTTTACTCATTAACCAGTCTAGGGAAAAAAGGCAATTAACATATCCTAGTTACTAAGTTTGAATACACTTATGGAAAGTACACGTTAAGCTTAATTATCGCTACGCAGAATCCCAGATATTTCAAAATTCTCCAATGATCAAAGACGAAATATGTTCCTTAAAGGGCTTACAGTTTTTTTAATTGCCATTTGATATTCTTCGAGATGTACTTCACGGTAGCCATAATAACTATCAATATTTCACGTATAGAAGTGATTCCATACCATGATCTGGTTTTATGACCAAGGACATTGTCTGTGTCTTTCCATTGCAGGTCATTCTATTATTGGAAAATTTTAAAATTGCCAGTCAGTCAAATGCAATACAATATCACATATTTTAAGAAGAAAACGATGTGGAATAATAAGCGTTAGACGCCGCTGAGGTGTCTACACGCAACTTTGGTCAATTAATACATATGCCTTGCTTGCATAAGACACGAAACTGTCACAGTTAAATCCTAGACATGCGTTCAAAAATGCCCACGCTTCAAAAGGCAAGTTTTTCATCTTGATTATATTTTTTCGTCTACTCTCTCAAATCTATTCAACTGAAGATTTCGAACACTTCTATAGATATATAAATCATTTATTGGTAATGAATATTCTGTTATTTTAATATTTTATATATTTGTAAGATAAACGGGATATTTTGATTCGTGTATTATTTATCTATAAATCCCTTTATTTGTACGGGCTCTCGACAGCAAGGACTATTAGAAAAGAGCATAAAAAGATATATGAATGAGTAATAAGATTTAAAAATATCTTGATTTAAAATTATTAATATGCATGCTTTAATTTTTATTGAAGCTAGATTTATGAGAGATGAAATCGTTTTTGTAATTACCATATCTTTTATCAAACAAATTAGAGACATACACGGCCTTATGAAGACACATTTTACAACCAGACGTAACGGTCCCGAGATCAATCCCCCGCTCCTCCACTAACATTACTCATTGTCTTTCGGATGAGACGTTTACCCGAGATCCCATGTATCATTGCTGTACACTGAGCATGCAAAAGGACCAGGGGTGTCTCTGGAATAGGATGGTTGCTGTATCTTGCACTATCCTCCACAACATAAAATATCTAATCTCTGTAGGTGGTGTCGGTCATATGAGCAACCGGTACCGACGATAAATAAACTCAAATAGATAGATAGACGTAACTTCGCCTTTTCTCGTTTATTTGTCCATGTACAAACAAGTTGCTGAAATTAAAGCCTAGAGCGCGAGGTACGAGTCCGTATATATTTGTTGTTTCTGCAAAAACATATTCATTTTATTTATTGAAAAAATTGTCCCTTTTCATCGTTGTCAAAAAACCACTTTGTGCTTAGAAAAAATGTTACCTTGACATTATATGTTACCTCCTGCACAAGTTTAACAGGAACATTGAGAATAGAGACCTGGTTAACTATCACTTTAGTACTGTAGTGAAATGTAAACAATCCTTATTTTGATAAGCAAGTTTCCGAGCGATCTTCAATATTTTTTTTTATTTTCTTGTATCTAAAATGATATTTCTATTTTGACACCATAGTGAAAGAAAATGAATATTTTTTGTCAAATGGAAAATTATGTAAAAATGTGAAAGTTTGATGAGCTGGAATAAATTAACATTGACATAAATTGATCTTATCCAGACATGTTATCTTGTTTTTATACTCTCATTTCTCCCGGTATAGAAAATAAATTGTAGTTCGTTCCCAAATATTAAATATTATTGATCCACTGTTCCCTTCTTATATTCTTTTGGCTGTTAGGCCTTATATTTAAAGGTGAATTAGGAAATAATCGGTCATGAAAATTATCAAAACTAAGTAACGGTAATCCTTTCAACGCCTACCTGATTAAAACTTAAATATAAAAGTACTCTGTTTTGTTTAGTTCAACTGATTAAGGTATGTGCACGAATTATTTTATATCAAATACCATTTTGCTGAAAGACAAAAGAATCTTAAAGTTCAACTGTAAGCTTTTTTTACTTCATATGTAAGCAAGTTTAACCGAAGAAAAAAATAGGTTAGAACTGTAATTCAAATCTATGCTTCGCTTTCCACTAAAGAGATGGCATTTTTTCTGATAATTAGCGAGTTTGACGTAACCTTGTCCGACATAGCAAAAGATCTGAAGGGATTGACAACTTACCCAAACATTCAGAAAATACGATTTTCCTCTGCTAAATGATCAGTCTTGACATTCCTAGATATATTCATCAATCAATTAAGTGTTCATTAAGAGAATTATAGCTTGGGGTCAGTCTGATGCAGTTTATCATACCGTCTGTGACAGTTATGTTTCATTAGTGGTTTGTTAAAACTAAAATGCAGGCGGACGAGGATGATCAGAAATGATTTATAGTATCCTTATTTGAAATATGGACACAATTAGACATCATAGTGATTAAGACATTACCGGCTAGACAAAATCATTAACATAAAACATTAAATGGCAAAGAACATTGCATTCAGCAATTTCTTTAATACTCTACCACCAGACCACAATGTGTGAATGCTGCTCTGGTCTTATGATGTAAGACCTAAGTCTAGCTGGAGTCCTGGTAGGTTTTAGATATACAACAATTATGAAGTGCTTCAAAATCACAGATTAGGAATTCTGTTACTTTTTTATTTCATGCGTCGTAATTCTTGACTTACAAGATAGGACATTCTAAACAATTAAAGTTTTGTCTTACGTTACTTCGTTGAAGACAAACAACAAATTTGGTAATTCATTACCCTTTAATTAAGGCGTTCCTATCAATGGAATTCCAGAACAAAAGGCTTTCAAGTGTATAAATACAGGCGTATTGGAGATGATGTAACCAATACATGTATTTATAAGAGTTATTTGATAGATGAAACAAACTTATTGAGCATACTTTGGACGAAACCAACAGTTTAACGTTTTTAAGTTTTGTCTTCCTTGTTCATGTTTGTAGAAGAAAGAAAAAACAGAATTAAAAACAAAGGAACAAATATATCGTACTTTCTTGCTAAGACTCCGTTTAAAAGGAAAATGTTTTACATGGATATATAGCGATATGTTAAAGATTTATAATTGTACTGATATTGGTGTAGTACATATATATAGTGTCGTACATCGATACTTTTCTTCTATAGAGGTTTCTGACATAATTTTGAAAATTAAAAAAAAGTGAAGAACTCATATCAGCAAAACACACAGTAAAAAAACACAGCCTCCCAACACAGGCAGAAATTTAGAGGAAAATGGAGCATGAATTTATATGTTGATCAATTGAAATAAAGAGACACCACAAGCAATTAACGAAGATGAGAACCCACAAGGTTACCGCCTCGGAATTGTCAGTGGCAAAACATTTCCAACAGGGGTGTTTAAACCAGTTTCTAGGGTGCACCAACCTCACACTTGCCCCAACAGGTTTTCATAAGAACAGACAAGTAAAAGTTGTTCTGGTTAATCAAGTCCAACCCACCAATCAACTTGACAGTGTTGTACACAAAAGCACACAAACATTTACAACATCAAAAGCTACTTGCATTGTACAGCGAAGAGAGTAGATATTCAATGACCTTACTGAGACCAGAGCATTTTGAGTTTAATCAGCAAGAACACGATGACAGGAATAAAAGAAACTGGGAAGGTTTTGGACATTTCCGACTTTCCCCCACAAGTATTTTAGTTATATCAAATTCTAGACGCCCTTTAGATCCATGTTAAACTTAGTTGTAAATTACAAAGTAAAATCAGAGAGACACGACCGATCAGAAAAAGAATCAGTCACAAGTATGTATGTTGTAAGTTCTTTGCTCCTTATTGTAAAATAACCATAAAACAACTAATTCTCACAAAATCGTGTGTCAAAAGTGCTCTTTGGAATAAAATGTCCACATCTTCGTACATATAATTATGATTAGATAATATTGCTGTTATTATATTAGCTTTAATTATACACAAAATGGTGTGCAAATAACCGGGATATAAGTGTCCACCTCACACCACAACACAGACAGGCGTTAGATGTATGACAACACTGATAATATGTACAGGAGACATTTTACGGCCGTATCATTGCAAATAGCGCTTTTAGGAAGAATAAATATTCAAGCCTCAAGTGGGATTCGAATCCGAATCGAACGTTACCAACCACCTTGCAATGCAAAGTTTGAAAGCCTTTGACCACTGGACCATCGCAACAACCCAAAAAAGATTGTACAAATGGCCGGGATATAAATGTTTACCTCAAACTACACCGGAGACAGATTAAGATGTTTGACAGCACTGACTATGCACGGGGATACTTTTTGTAGCTCCTTTAAAACACCACTGATAAAGCCTTTTTCGTCATGCAAATTCTAATGCTGTCGCTTTGTACAAACACAAACTCATAAAATGGTGATGTTCCAAAAATCGACACAATATATGATAGTTCGATATGGAATAGCAACTCTAGACGTCATATATGGTATAAAAGAAATTTAAATATTCTTAGAAACTCGTTGGAAATAAAATAAACTAAAACAAGATGAATATGATATGATATTGGGCAAAACATGTTGACAGTAATCAGTAAAAGCAAGACTCAGACAACAGTAATACAACATGTAGAAAACTTTTTTATACTGTCCTTTATTTGGCCTTACTGCATAACAATAAAACGACGTTAACAATGTATATGCTACAGAAATCATATTTACATAGGCACACGTTAGCGTATTATTTCATCAATTTCATGAGATTTTTCAGTGTTAGTTGAAAAATAACTTTATTACTTTTATGATGTGTTTCACATTCTTGGAGACTGTTCCCAATATTCTATAACAGAAGTGCTTAATTTTCCTTGATTCAACTACCGGTCAAACAAATGTTTATGTTTAAGGCATTTGGACACCATAATCTATCTATTGAAAATAGTATTGTATTTCTGAAGGAATACTTAGAACCTTATCCACACACAAGGGTAATGAAAACTTTAAACGAGAAATGACTTTTATTTTTATTCAACGTTACCTTATCTTTTAGTTTGTAGAATGTTTGATCATCAGATATAATACGGATTTCTTTTTCCTTGCACAAAACCGCTGTGTCCTTCACTTTGATTGGTCCCTTCTGCAGTGTCCTTAAATGTTTCATAAAAATACTGCCTTCGATATATAAACATCCAACACTATTTCATGGCTTTTATGTAGAGAAGTGTCACAACTCTTAAGATTTGACCCGTGCTAATAACGCTGTAAGGTCTGACGCGTCTGGCGATTATTTGTAAGTTGCACATTAATATTCGCAAGAAGAAAAAAGGTTCGTGAATATTTGACCTCATTCTCTGTTTAAGAAGAACAACAACAACTTAAGACTTGCATGAACTCATAATGTGTTGTGCGAAAATGTAAATGATGTTTTGAGGTCACATCGATCATCTAAACTCGATTACTGACGTCTTGTAGGACACACAATGGAAACAGTATGGTTTTGTTTTCTAATTTCAGAGGATTGTCACCACTAATACGGTAAAGCTGGCAAGAAATATACATATTTGACATTCTTTTGAGGTATTTATTATGAAAATATTTTAAGCTGGATGGTTTTTATTTTTTATAGGAAACATGTTCATCAGTATAAAATACATAAAACAACAATACAGATGTCGATTATAAGCTCTTGTGCTTGCGATTAACTGATACGATTCAATGTTTTAATACTCATAGTTATTATAATGAAACGACCACCATCAACAACAACAAACTGAAGTGGAAGTAGCCTTATTTTCAATAAACTTTCAGATATATGTGTAAAACGTATTCAATCAGGTAATCAGTGTGCTCTGATTAAACATTATTGTATGCAGAATGCTTTTATTTGACATTTTCAAAATAGCACTTAGGCTAATCACTATATGCTTTACCTACTCAGGTCTGTTTGAATTGTTTATTAGTATTATTTAAGTTCTCTATTTCTTCACTGCATCCTTTCCGACCGCCTCATGCTCTTACTTATTAATTGTATCATTTTCACACAAAGACATTTATGTTGTTATATATATTCGCGAACTAGATCCGATTAACATATTGAGTCACAGTTTTGGAGCTCTAGAGCACTTTTAAAACGCGTGTAAATGAACAGGATATGGAAGAATGTTGTTGCGTGTGTTTGTTGGCATGTGCATCTCTGTTAAGACGTTACAAACACAGATATTGTGCTTTGCATGATCTAGAAATAAAACAAGGGGCATTTCTAAAGAGAACATATCTGTGATGTAGTATACATTGCCGTGCTGCTTTGAAGTAAAATATTTTAGTTCTTTTTATACAGTATTAAATGCTTATACAGCAGAGTTTGGAACTGCGTTCCCTAAAGTAAAACGACAGCTTTTCAAATTTTTACTTTCGTTTAAACCCTCCAAAAATATTTTATAAAAAGAGACAAAATCATTGTAAGCAGAGACTGAATCCAATGAACATTTAAATTTTCTTTCATTTGTGAAATAATGTGCATAACTTACAATAAATGTGGTGAATCTAGAAAAAGCGGTTCCTTATCCTTTTGTCTAGTTTCAGTTGATCCAATAACAACTGTTGTTTTTTGCCGATATTTTATGCACTTAAATTCCAAACTGAGTAAAGCCAATCCTATCGGACCTAATGACCTTTTTGCAAAGAAGTCTGCAAAGTGTTTACGGTGATAGGAATCGCAGTTCATAATTCGTTTAAAACTAATTGTATTTATCTGCCCTTATAAATGTTGCCTACGCATTTCTTTAATTTCTCTGCAGAACGCACCGAATACACAAACAGTGTGCGATTTTGTAAATGATAAAAATATTTCTTGCCAATCTATAACATAAATTGAATTAGAATAATATTTTAGAATTTGGTGACTTTTGTAAAGTGAAGGCGACAAACTGGTGGTAATAAAGAAAACCGTTGCCCTTGGTTTTATATTCATATAATGATTTATACAGAGATTTTACTTTATCTTTTGTTATTTATTCTGTTTTCCCGATCATGTCCTCTTAATTCAACTGGCGGGAATGTTAGGACAAACACATTGATTGTTTGAAAGTTTATAGACTGTACCTCGGAAATCAGATAGACCTTAGAGATATGATTTATAGGACGGCTTCTCATACATTTTACTGTATCTTAGGAATATGGGAAATAGACAGGATGATTTACTAGCTAACTGTAAACAATTAAAAGTATTTTATAACGGAGGGTATGGTGTCTCGAAGATAAATAAATAATCAAGGCTGGGAGGTGTACATGAAAAGATCTGACTCTATAAATTAAGAAGATCAATGATCATTTGATTTGAAATTCAGGAAACTGACACAGCGGCATGAAGATTGAAAAAAAAGATCTAAAAGGGTACGGATTACAAACAATAACCGGTTTAATTGCCAATGCATTAATACAGGACAACGTATTCTATTATAGTTATTAAATTCCCAACTTAATCTATATTTGCTGCGCATCGCACAATCAAATTCATCAAACATTAACTCACAGTTCTTAGGCGATAATATATTCTTAAAATATGCCATAGAAACGTTAATGATATTTATTTAAACATTTGATTTTGAAGAAAACATCTTTGAATAGTATGTAAATCATATCAAAAAGTACATAACAACTCTCCATAGTTTAAATGAAGTATTTTCTACAAAATTTATTTTTAATACAGGAGGACACTGAACTAAGTAAAAACAATAACGGATATCTGGATAGGATAAAATTATGTCAAACTGAAACCAGTTGAGTTCACGAAAAACAAAAGTGTTAGCATATTTCACTTCCAGTGGTACAGTGAAATGTAAATATATGCATATCTTGAGAAATCAGTGAAAAAATTTGTTGGCGCCTTCTAAGCTAACAATAGACATGGTAAAACACTTTTCTTAATCAGAGAAAAAGAAAGATCGATGTAAATACATTTTTATGGAAATTATAAACAGTTTTTATTTGAACAAAAGTCCTGGAACGTATCAAGCAATCCTCAAACGTCGCTTTTAGGAGACAAAATGGACAGGCCTACGTTCGCAAATGGTTTACTGTAATCCGTTTTGTCTATTACAACTAGTGATATTGATAAACATAACATTGTTCAAAGCCTTCTGTGTAATTAGTTTCTAATTTCTTATGTTATTACTAGAGTTCTAATTATTATCCATTACTGTCAAATTATAGAATTCAAAAACTCGGCTGAAATATGCCTGTATTAATTCATCCAAGAAAGTAAGAAATGAAAAGTAATCATGATTATTCTATTCTATTTCATTTCTCGAAGGTTTATAGAAATTCGGTTCTAATTTCTTTTCCTACATATTCTTTTAGCCAATGAATATTTATATATCTCATAATTTTGTATGGATCTCTTTTTCAGGAGTGCGTAAAACATTTTACATCAACACTTCGTAAGGTTACTGCAAAATTTTGTCATGCAAGACAAATAAATCAGTGCAACACTTAAGCAAAGTCAAAGTCTCTACTTGGCAAATGTTTACTATGTAATAGTATAGGCAATTAGAAATTTGATTTTATTTGTTTTTGGCAACAAAGTACTCTACTTGTATTTATTATTATTATAATAAGCAGACTTGAAAAGAAGGAAGATAATTATGTCACTTCTATATTACTGGGAAAGTTTAAGATAAAGGCGTAAGCAAGAACATTGTCGGGCACCAGTGGATGCTCCCAGAATGCGTTTTCGTCATATTTTGACTTATTTTGGTAATGCTACAAACAATGTTCTATGTACCCAAGTAAACATCACGACCATACGCACATCTGTTTTTAGTGATGCTTCGAAACAGTTTAAAAGAATTCAAGCCTAGGTTCCTGAAAATGGCGTGGAAAACTTACTGTTCTTTGTCTGCTAGCGAAATTCACCAAAGGTTTGGTTAAATTCAAGCATGTGGCCCCTGAAAAATGGCTTGGAAATGTAGTCACCATATTTTACAATCTAACGCCCATTACCATGTGAAAATTCATCAGAATGGAACGTCACGATAATGTGCTAAAACTGAGACACTGAGAAAAAGCCTTTAAACGAAAAAGCAATGAACCGACGGACACAGGCCAGTGATTATATGTACCACTAGGACCGAAAAGAACTAATAGAATCCTGCACCCTACATAAAGACGGAAAACGCTAGAAATAATAGGATTCTTGCGTCACGGTCCATTCCTGATCTGCACGGAGTTCAATATCTAGTAATCTTTGAGCTGTTTGTTACTTTGTCAGACTAATTTTGCGAAAATTCTGAAGTGATTTACAACGTATCCAACGCGTCAGATAATATTTACTCCTACTTAAAGCACCAAATTCTGTCTGTTAGATAAACGAGAAAGTAAAAATGTGTTTCTGAAGAGATTTACAGCTTTTGGTCAAAGTGAAATAGTTCATCATTCCACTAAAGACATTTTGTTTCCGTCGGCTCGTTTTTTAGGGATTAATGTATGGGCTCAATATGATATGTAATAATTAAATTAATAAAACTTCCGATGCAAAATTTTCAATTATACAACATCAACCAGTTTACAAGTGAAAGTGTTTGTAACTACAGTGTCACCCAACCGAAACGAGCAGCGTCCCACTTTGCTTATCAGCCAGCCGCGATAAGAAAAGACCACTGACATAAGAAAAAATCTCAACCATCTGCGAAGGAAAGATTTTTCCTGCGCATTCCCGTTTTTAGGCAACCAGAATATAAAATTATGTTTATAGACACGTTTACATATAGGTAACAGTGATTCCAACAATACATCTTTATATAAAAAAAAAATGGCGTTAACTTAAAGCTTCAAGAAAGTAAAAGGATACCAATTTTGTGATTTTATATTATTTACAAAAAACTTTTAACATTGGTAATCTTAATAAGCATCTCTTGATTGAATCATTATGTAGTGACAAGTCAAGTGAAAACTTCTAATCATTATAACGTGACATATGCAAGAAAAGGGTAAAGTTCGATTTAAGGTGTCGCATGGGCAATCGGAAACATTGAGAATTTTGAACTACACAGATTTTGAGGCCACTAGAAAGTGAAATTCAATATCGAGCACTATGCCATAGTGCAAAGATAACAGCTTGGAAGTGCCACCGCATGCTTCTGATGATCGTGCGGAATCGGTGTTGAGGGAGTTGGTTCCATTCCTCTAGTAGCAGCTGTTTGTGCTCTTAGGTAGTGGGTAGGGCATGGCGAGCGGCAATTGCAACTTGAAGCATACCAAATACATGCTCTGTTTGAGTCAGCTCAGAGAATTGACCGGCTTGTTCATTCCGTTTACAGGTGTTGGTTGGTCAGGCTTTTTTGAACCAGCGTTCATGACAAACTACGAATCTATGGATTGTGATATTAGTACCATTCAGCTCTTAGGGTGCCGTTGTCAATGATGTGGAGATCAGTCTTTCCCTTCATGCTGATGTCCACCTATAACCAGGATCGTCCCTACAATGTAACAGCCATGTTTTTGGACACAGACTGAAGAAAAATACCCGTTTCCCCCCACCAAACTTCCTTCTCCAGACCGCAGCGCACCTGTTTGTCAAGACTACACTTAATATTTGCTCGTCAATGAATAATATTGGGGTCCATCGGACATGTTCACGAGAATAGTTATACATCAAAGGTATGCAAATGGTTTGTCATCTAACAGCATTAAACAAGCATAATGGAGCAAAATTCTCACTGGTTGGGTAACAATGAATACACGAATCGCATTCAGGAAGTCGTTTCGGACGGCTGATGTGTTATGGAAACTATTCCCTGCAGCCTGCATCCTTCCATGTCTGCAGTATCAACAGCGCATTCCGAATGTGCCATCTGCCCCTTGGAAAGCGCCTCCTAAAGCATCCCAACCCTTCTATTCATCAACACATTAATTTGACGCCTTCTTACATCAGCGTTGTCCATTTTCGTTAATTTTCGTCAGATAACCACATAAGACATTTCATACATACATACATTTCATAGAACTACTTCCTCGTTGTGTCATTCCTCGTGGAACTCGTGCATAGCAAACACTGATAATTCATACAAAAAATGCAATTGCTGACATCGAAATATTTACGCTTCTAAACATAATACACTTTACAATGGCCCAGTGTTTTCAGCGCTAATGTTATGAAAGAAAGTGGTCGACAAAGGACTATATGTTATATGCTGAGCATGGAAAAGAACCAGGGGCGTCTCTAAAACTTTCTGGATGCTTTCTGTATCTTGCACTATAGCGTACAACCTAAAATGGCAAGACTATGCAGGATGCGCCGGTCATATTGGCAACAGGTACCGACGATGAATAATCTCAAATAGATAGAAAATCGACGACGGACAGAATGCGTCTACAATAGTTCATTGTGACTCTCTGGCTAAAATGAACTTAAATTTCTACACTGTAAAGTTGGTACATGAAAGGTTCATGGTGAAACATTCACCCGGACCTTCGTTCGGTTATTGACCCTGTTCCTACGTTATGTGTTCGTAAAAATAAAGTAAAAGCTTGTTGTCTAGATGTCAAGCTCAGAAATATGATTTGTATTCGCCATAACAGTTGTACTGAAAGAAATGAATAACATTAGACTGGGAAATAGACAGTTATCAGAAAATAACAAGACCGATATGTCTCCAACGTAACCAAGCGTCGCTACAGAACAATAAAAGTGTCTTTTATTTTTAAAGTTAGAAGGAAAAGTGATTTGTTTCAGGTCAAATATGGGCAAGAAATCCTTATAATGGTATATTTTAAGTGGTTAATAATTATTCCGATGTGAATAAGGAACACTTGCGTGAATGAAAAATGTTTGTTTATTTATTACACGTACTGTAGTTTTACTCACAAATGAAACCATATTCGTTCAATTCTGATCTATACAAAGTTGAAATACAGATCATTCTGGCTTGGATTTCTCCCTGGTCTATGTAGCCATAGTACTCGACGTCAATGCCCTTAATACCGGTATTAACCTTTTTGCACAACCCTTTTTACTTATGATAACAACTTACTGTCGAATACCCTACAAACTCTGTGAAATAGTTTACAAAAATTACCTAGTTAGACAGAACTCGACAAGGGTAATATTACCTGTCAGGTTTTTTTCAGGAATAAAACATCTATTATCGGTAAGAGTAAAAAATCCAGACGAATAAATTTTCTTTTTATTAGAACTAACTCTGTTTCAAGACGTGACGGCTTTTTCAAATTGAATTTTTTTGACAGTCTTTTTCTTGTCTAGAATTTAACATATTCAGTGCGGCGTGTCGCTGCCTGAGAAATTTCATTGAATCTATTTCAGTCTGCTAACTGATTTAAACATTTAATCGAAAAACAAAAGACTTCGCTGTTGGTCCGTAAAGGTCAAATTGCATAATTTCACATCCTAATCGTACAGAGAACTGAGACACCCCAAAATGTATGGACATTGACAGCTTAGTTATCATAATATGATGAAGCAATTTATATTCTGTCCTGTGGCGACTGGAAGCCCTAGATGAAGTTATTTATTGATTGGTTAACAATCGAGCAAATTACTCCCCCACCAATGTATGCAAATGTGCAGCTCGTCGTATCCTTAGAAAAACAGGTCATCGACTTTTCGAGTTAATAGGCTAAATCAGTAACACACTAAATGTTGACCTAAATCAATCAATTCGATTGGATATACATTACTAAATCAGCGCAAAAAGCAAAATAAGCACGAACGTCATTATTTTGTCATACTGTAATACACTAAAGTAAGGAAACAAAATTACCTATTTCAAAGAAAAGTGAACACATACAAATAAATCATGCATAAACACTATGAAACTCCAAACACTTTCAATGATAACACATCTTTGTTGTTACTAAACAGTCCTTTTTATCACATCGTGTCTTTGAAGTTTCTTTTTCACTGTTTAAAAAAGCTAAAACTGAGAGAAGATATCATACACAGTGTTAATTTTCCTTTTTTTTCTTCTTCTGGCGTTAACAAGCCTTTTGAAGGGCTGCAGTAGCCGTCACGCTTATTGGTTTTTTTCGGCAGTTAGTAAACTTTTCATTGTTTCGGCATCTTATTTGTACCTTTGATCCGTCTATACTTTCGGAAATACTGCATTTTGTATTGCAGGATGAACTCCATTTTTGACAGTTAATAAAGGTTTGGAAATTTTTTGTTTTCCATTAGGTTCGTAGGACCAGTAGCCTAATTCATGGATCCACAGCCTGACTCTTAAATCTTATAACAATAGGTTTTACCCACAAACTTCACCATGTGCTCCTTTGTTATATACTTTTTTGTGGTGAAATATAACGGTACTTCTTTGTTAAATTATGCAAATGTGAGGGGTCAGGGATCCACCAATTAATTTGTCGTTGACGGCTTGACCCATTTTATAGACCTTTTTTTGTTATTGTCAAACTCTTACGCCCAATTTTAACTGTCATTTTTGTGCACGGAAAATTTAGCGGCAACACTGCCGGTGGTTTTGGTTGATTTGTTTTTCTGTTAATATATAAATGCATCTTCGATTTCCTCTCAACATCGAAAGAGCATATATGTGATTACTTTTC
Organism: Cyclina sinensis; assembly: GCA_012932295.1. Taxonomy (NCBI): domain Eukaryota; kingdom Metazoa; phylum Mollusca; class Bivalvia; order Venerida; family Veneridae; genus Cyclina; species Cyclina sinensis. The sequence continues at coordinate 33,197,761 of JAAONU010000007.1, read as the reverse complement.
TAGTAAAAGAACTTCATTAAAACCTGTCGCCCTAAAGTGTATTTGCTATTTGTTTCACGTTTGCACTGCGAAGCTCTTTCCAAGCAAAATTTCGCATGAAGTCACCGTAAAAATAATCATACCGTGAAAACTGGTAGCAAAATCACTATGTCTTACCGGCAGTGATGGAGTTCACTTACACGAAATGGAAATTTTGTTTTCTAATGTACGGCTCTCGATGTATTTAATTAAGAGTTAATTAAATATACCCGACAAATGACAGATATCCGGATTTATAGATAATATTTACCTATGCACCGTTTACCTCATCCCAGCTTTTCAAAATGGCCGCCTTTATAGTCGATTAGCGTTGCGATTGAAATTTAAGTCAATTTTGATACCTTAAGTTGTTCATTGAAAAACGATATTTCGGGAACTTGTATAAAAATTGTTTCTCTAAAAGGTAATATTGATCACTTCTCCCAAAGTATGCTAGTTATCGCCCCCAACGACTTCTATTTGGGAATTTTCAGTGCATAAAAATGCAACTTGTGGTTGGACTTGGAAAAAGACATCGCCTATCAAACATTTTCTAGATGTCTCTTCGACAAGTCTGATTAGTTGGACTATAGGACCAGAGGCCCTTCAGACCACCACTGTACATCCGAGAATCTTAATATTCACACTAGAAGGAAACTTATCTTTGGTTTTTCTTAATAATCTTCGTTGTCAGTCGAAGCAGGTTATTCAAGATAAGTTTCCTACTTTGATTACAGTCATGGCATAAATTTATAGCAAGCATTTTCTGTTGAAGAAAAAAAACATTCACTACAGTCTGGGAAAAATAGCTTTAAATCAGAATTAACTTTTACGAGGTAAACAATCCTTAGTGAATAGGGTGAACCAATACATTTGCCTGTGACAATGAGTACAAAGAAAAAGAAATAATATATTCAACGGTAATTATGGTAATTCTAGCATAAATCCATCTTGAATTATCTCCCCTGGTCAACATTTCGTGCAGATTGTTTTACAACAATTCTTAAATTGCTTTGCTTCTACTGCTTGTTTAACTAAAACTAACCTTTTGAAACAAATGTTAATTTTCTGTGAAGGGTTGTGAGATATCTACCTCTCATTTTTTTATTTTGTTGTTGTTGTTGTTGTTTTTCTTTTCGGCGTATTAAAATCGATTTTGACATACATTTGTAACGAATGGAATTATTTGATACAAAATCTTCAGCTGGAGAAGGAAGTTTGCTATTGGTTAAAAGTGTTACTATTATGAAATTTTAGGGGAGAATTCGTAACTGTTAGTTGTTGTAATTGTGACTGAAATAATGCAATAATTATATTATTAATACAGTCGTAAATTAAATATCAAAATAATTTTACCATGAAAGTTTATACCAAACTGAATAAATAAACAATACATATGACTAAATATTAATACATTTCGAATTCATTGAAAATGATATTGACAATTTTAGCCTGTTATTAGTATGCACGTTCAATATTTGCCAATGTCCGAAAACCATATACTTGTGGGGCATTAATTTGAATAGAATCCACGCCGATCATCTATTTTGAAAAATTACTTTTTTTCTTTTCTAAATAATTTATTTTAATGACTGGAATTAAGCTTGTATAACTCATCTAAATATTTCAGGCATAATTTCAACTCATCCAATCAAAATTCAATAAAAAAAGAAATTAGTTTTATACATTTTGTTCAGTTTAATATTTTTTAAATATTTTTGTGCTCTATTTACCTTATATGACTTTATAAATAGGCTTAAAAAAACATTTTTTTTATCCGTTCATTAAACTGGAAGCACATAGTCATAAAATAATCCGAAATTTGTTGTTTTTATGGAAATGAATCTTTTATTTTAGAAATATGGAGACAGTTTAACATTTAATTACCAAACATGTGGAAATATGTGTCTTAAATTCTACAATACCCTTGTACCGTGGTCCAGGGGTAGAGCGCTGGGCTCCGGATCCGAAGGTCGCGGGGTCGAATCCCGTCAGAGGCGAGACTCTCTCACGATCTTCACATTTCTCCAAGCTGCGCGAATACTGGTATTGAACCCAGGAAGCAGTCATCGAGCATGATGAATCTAAGTTGTAAGAACTTGTATCGCAATCGATGTAAAACAAATGAGTCTAAACATCAGTTAACATCCTTTTAATAAATATCTCGTGCATTATCGGCTCACTCAACGTTTCAGCTGACCTTTTAATAGATCTTGATAGACATCTGTCCATATTAAAGATTTTTTGACAAGCCTTTGACAAATAAAGCAGTGAGACCCAGAGGACTGTAAAATCATTAAATAACACATATTATTCAAGATGTCTGCACTCAGTTGATTTATCACAATAACGAGTTTTAAAATATTAATGTGCTATCGGCTTAAATGTTATGCTAAAACATTGTTCCAAGTGTCAGAACTGAGCACTTTTCCTTCATAAACTATCAAAAATTAATATCTTTGACGGTATTTTTATTTCAAGAATAAGTAAAAACTGGAAATGGAGCAAAAATACCAACCGTAGCCTTATTGTTGATACCGACGCCATGTAAATACTAGTTATCTTCCAAAACATCAATTGAAACCCAAATTTTGTTCCAGATTTATTTAGAAATGCAGAAATACAGCCATTCTGCTTACAAGACTTTTAGAATTGCATAAAGTTTGACAACTGAGACAAAAGAAAGAAAGATATTGGACGCAGACATGCAATTGCAAATATTTCTTGCGACGATGTGACTTGTATTGCAGAACGAAATGACAGTTGTCCGAAATAACTGATTCCTTTCAAATAGGTGAAGAAAATAAAAATTAATTTTTATCCTAAGCATCTATTTGTTAAAACGTCGTAGAAAGTTACAGGAGTGTCTGATATCAAATATTTAGATGCGAAACAGTTAACTGTAACAGTTTGTTTTATCTAAACAAAGACATGTGCCAATTTATAGAAAGGCAATAATTTGGATGATTTTGAATTTTCATGCTTCCATTTTTTATCGCATCCGTCTCATCCAACAGTACTAAAATGTGGTGCATGAAAGTCCAATCATATTGACTTTGTTTACATATTCGGTTGCCCAGATACATAGGTTACTATCCGAGGAGTTGTTCATGCATTGGAAATACCCTCTCTCGTGCAAATTGTGACACCGAGGGCGCTTCGCGCTCGAATTGCTATAACAACACGTGCATGGATCGTTAGTTAAATTGTTTTCACTATCATTATCAGTGGTTCATTTTAAAGTTTCTTTTTAGACCAATGTCTTTCGTCTCAGCCTGCAAATTCAGTTCAAACTTTCTAAAGCGCAATTTTATAAAATTCACACGTTATGATTTATCGTCACGTAAATTCACGGACACAACCTATGCCTGCGGCCAAGCGGGTCTGTATTTGCACATCTTGTCTTAGTATTGAAAAGTTAGGATGTAGCCATATTTGTTAATAAACTGAGAATGTTGAAACATAAAATTATGTCTTTAAAATATATCAAGTATCAGGCGAGAACGAAAGACCAAACAGTCTTTGAACAAAAAAGTATTTATTAAGTATTCAGAATAGATGCATTTATATGAGCTTGATTTATTCACATTGTTCTCGACCAAACACATCAACGTACTCAAAATCTATGAGAATGTGTAAAATACCGCTTGTTGAAAAGACTTCAGACTTATAAGCCAAGCAGTCAATAAAGCATCAAGAATACACTAAAATGGTTGTATGAAACAATATTTCTTCTTGTTGTACCTGCGTGGTCCAGAAGTCGGACAATGCCCCTAAATAATCTTGAATAGAATTGTTAACAATGCTGTAACAATTAACTGACCTGTTTTGTTGTTGTTGTTGTTTATTTTAGCGTTGATATGCTATTTTAAAATCTGTTCTGGTACAATCGTGTGGGTGTAAATCCTGCGTCTTTTCTCTATTTATTGAAGCTTTTGAAAGAGTCAAAGATGTTAAGATAAATATATCAAAGGCGTCATAAGGGAAATATCCAGTTATATCCCGCTGTGTGGACAGATGATTAGACGGCAAGTTTCTAAGAAGCAAAGAAACAAGACGTAATCAATATTCCATTTTTTTCATTCATACGTAGGAAATGTTTTGCCTTTTCATATTCTGACAATTGAGACAGATTATTAAAGAATGAAAAAAGAAAAGTCCACCTTTGTCATCAAGGGAATCTAATGATCACATAAGACAGGTATCAATGAACTTGAGACATAGCTGTAGATGTCTTACTAACTACCATCCGTTGCCTAAAAACTCAGGGCGTCAGAAAAAAACTCGGACCAAAACTGGATTCGAACTCAAGCCTGCTTAGGCAGACCGGCACGAAAACCTAAACGCACGATCCCACTGAGCCAGGGTGACCAACGTGCAAAACTGAGAAAATAATGAATGCGTAATATCAAGTATGGCATGATCCTTGATTTAAAGATCAATATATCAAGTGTGCATTAATGTGTTTACATTCTCGTGTTTCGCAGTGAGATATAATAGCACCTAACATGATGCCACTTAACACTTAAACCCATTATAAAGACATAATATAGACTTAATAAACTTGGACATGGTGCATAATGTATAAACAACAAACTAGTTTCCGTTTTTCATTCAAGCATTGAAGTTCTTTGCTTTTTTTTGTTTTTGGTTTAAGATATTTTCATTTTATATCCTTATTTTATGCAGCCTGAAATATACGGGGTTTATTGTTTAGCTTTTGACCTTAGTACCTATAATTTTCAATTAAAAGCTAATTTACTTATTGACTTGAAACTTGTTTAGAGATGACTGAAGGTAGACCTTTTTCAAGGCCAAACTGGCCCCTTTTAACTGCATACAAACATCTCAAAGATAACAAATGTCACACTCACGCTGTAAATATAGAACAAAAATTCCAGTGACCACTGTGACATGGTCATAAAGTAATTAGTAAATGATAGCTTTGTCTACAGCGGTCATGACTCTTTGGGATTTATGATGGCAGTAATCTATAGTACTAAACCACACTCCTTGTTAATGCTGTATCTGCAAGATTTCCATTAAATATTGTGAACGCTTTGTAGTTTTAACTTTATATTATGCTTCATATTATTTAATTGGAATGTGGAAGTATGTATCCTCTGTGACTGGAGTACATTAAGTTTGTGGTGAGTACAAGGTTGATAATATTTGTTATGCTTGAAAAAAAACAGGTATACAATCATTGTCTCACCGTCCTGTCTTCCAAAAATATTATTAATTTTGTTTGTTTGTTTGTTGCTGTTTTTCTTGGGCGTAGCTGTATTAAAAAGATTGTGACCTACATTTGTAACGAATGAAATTGTAAGTTACAAATATTCAGCTGAAAAAAGGAAGTTTGCCATTTGTTAAAAGTGTTGCTGATATGAAAAGTTAGGGCAGAATTCGTAATGCTTAGTTTAATTGCGCCTGAAAATTATGCAATAATAATAACATTAATACTGCCGTAAATCAAATATCAAAACGTTTTAATCATGAACAATGATACTAAAATGAATGAATAATTATTAAATATGAGTTTATATGTAATTTATTTCACTGAAATATGATATTGACACTTAAAGCATTAAACTCAACATGTTTTTGGTTTATAATCTAAACCATGATTGAAATAAATTATTATGCGCGTTCAAATTTTTCCAATGTGCAAAAACTATACATTTTTTTGTTGGGGGAGGGCATTTATTTTATATTTAATCTACGCTGATCATCTTTTTTGAAGACATTTTTTGTTTGAATGGTTTCTACATCATAGTTTTTGAATATTTAATCAATTTTCATGGTTTAATTAAGTTACCATTGGGTGTGCATAAATATATACTTATTTGCGTTTATTAAAGATAAATTGCTTACGTAATATTTCACTGATATAATAACAACCTGCTTTATAACTGCAGCACTCCAAATGCCAATAAAAAGTCACAACAGATGGGTTTTATTTTCTATTTCACAAAAAAATTGAATAAACATATTTTCCCACTTGAAACTTGGAATTCAAAATATCTTTAATTATCACATACACATATAAATTAGTTTCACATATGCCTTTGAAACAATAGTACTTGACGTGTCTAAAGAGATTCGTACTCAGAACCCCTGATTTCTAAGAGCTGAAACATATTCATAACCAAAATCAAGGGATTAATAGAATTTTATCCAACAATGTACTACCGAAATTTTATATTTATCTAGATAATTGGGCATTCAGTTAAAATGAAAATCAAATGTCTCCTTGCGGATTTTGTTAGAATGTAGCATTGTACTGCATAGAGAAAAAATGAAATATTACTATGATCACGTTTCCCGTGTGCAAGATACAAGGTACGAATCATACGAAATATAGGTCAATTCCGGCAATGCAAAGTCGATTCCGGTAGATTCCGGTAAAACGTGGGACCGAATGGGGGACATCAGTGGATTATCTACCCTGAATACTCTCTAATATTAACTTGGTCCTTCCATTTGGATTCCTCTGCTTTCATCGCTGTTTTCCTTTATGGTATGGTGATAATTATACCTTATTATTTGCCACAATAGTAGTCAGATTTAACATTTAGTTTAAAAATATGTTTTGTTAGCACATAAAGTTTGTTTTTTTAAATTCCTAACTTTTTATTTAATATGTAAGTGACAATTTTCACAACTGAAAGTGAAGACTATCACAAAGAGAAACAAGGATAAAGTCAGAGGATTCCAACTGAAAGGACCAAAGTGCAATTTGGATTACCTCTGATGTTATCTGAGTAAGATAGATAATTTCTTATCAGCAATGTCTCTCATTCTAGCCTTATATTTTACCCAATCGTTCTATTAGCCTTATTTAGAAAAGTGTGTATGGGCTTTTGTGTGCGTGTGTGCGTGCGTGTGTGCGTGACATCAGATTCTTTTCTATAAATGTTTTCTTCACTGGATAATTTAATTTCACGCCAATAACTTAAATTGTCACACCTGTTTTTAAAAATATGCCTTCAGAATCTGCTAAATTTTATAGAAAATAAATTTCTAGCATCAAGAGGTTTCCACTTACAGTAGTATACTTTCCTTTGTTTTTGTAGAATTGAAATGGATTCAACAGTTATAGGATATGTTTTGAACATATGTTTTCTCCAGAAGAAATATATATTCTATTCTAAAGTGTTATGGATGAAGTGTTGTGTGCATCAGGTAATCTATATTCAAATAATGAATATTTATCTTAACTTCAAGCTTTCGAGCTAGAAAATGTGCGAATGATTTGTTTTAGATTTGATTTATGAATCATAACTTATTTACCAACTGTTTGAATAATTCATTAAGGTTATTTAAATAATGTGTCTGTTCTATACATATGAATGCATCAAACAACATTTAACAGTATTTAAATGTCCCTGCAGTCTGCAACTTAGTGCTTTTGCCTAAACCCATATGAGATTGTGATTGTTTTTCAGTGAAAAACAAACAACAAAAACAAAAACAGACATTAAACTTGATGTATTTCTCAAGTAGTAGGGGAGCGATTCAGGACTTTTAGGGAAAAATCTATGGAAAGGAATTAAAGAAAACGCTTTGCAAGTTTACAAGAAGCACTTTCGCATATTATCAAAATCCGAATATGGTGAGATACAGTCCTCCTGAAACTAAGATTTTGGGACTCTTGCGTTACTCAAACACAAGAAAGGCATACCCTGAAATTTCGACTCTCTCATTTTCTTTAAAATCATGTAAATGTGAATTATTACCCAGTGTCAATGTGTCAGTTGAAAATTCAAAGTATATTCGGCAATCTGAATGCACTTAGTCTAATATTAGCCTTTATGTAGAGAGATACTGTTGTATTATTTTTGGCGGATAACCTCTAATTCTAAACGCACACCTACTTGGTTGGAAACATTTTTGAAAACACGTTCTTTAAATTTCAAGCATTTTCCATTTTGCCGATATCATACTTTTACGGTATATAATCTGTCAATGTTTGTCTATGTCCCTTTAAAAACTGGAATCGTTGGTATACTGCCAAACTATTTCCACATCCTGTCTCATTTGAATTTTGAATAGAATACTTTGACAATCTCCATTTTTCAAACTTTAAACGGTATACATTTTTTAACATTCTGCCTTACTCAAACTTTAAAAACTGAAATAATATTATTTACAGTTGTATGGAGGCTTGATGAAATATTAATGGCCTAGCATATACAAATGTATCAACACTAATCTCTGAATACATTTACCGCCGATTATTCCCATATGAAATTTTAATTCAGTGCGAGCAGATGTTCAAATGAAGCCGACCGTTAGAGCAGCAACTGTTGATTCTGTAGGGAAAATATTCAAAGAGAAATTTGAAATATTTGGTTTATTCATTTCGCCATGCCCATTGGTAAGCTTTTAACTTTCTCATCTTTATTTTTCTTAAATTAGGTCTATGTTTAGTAATTCATGTCGTTATCGGTATTATTTTAATATTTTTTGAATGAAGCCTTAATATGCACTTTTATATATTGAATTTGTTGTTCTTGTGTTTAATTCACTTTGAACGAGGTTTTGAGAAATTTTTTGAGGTCCCAAAAGGGTAACCCCATTTATTGTCCCCGAGGTTTCGAGATTAACGCACTTTTATAGAAACTGTTTCATGCCTTGGACTGCTATGTGGCGAACAACTATTTCGTGATAGCGGTTTTAACGACACACTCGTTCGTGTGTTAAACTGCTGTTATTTTTATCGTAATCACGTAGGCTCCAGGTAGAAAGGAAGGAAACTAGGTCTTACATTGTTGTAGATTATGCAAGAATTTAAAACTGTTAAAACTGTTTACTGTGATCCTTATAGGTGGGTAAGCGTATTCCATTAATGGAGAATCTAGAGTCAAAACTCTACCTCCTGTGAGACGCCCCAAAATATCAGCCTTCTCTAATAACTTCTGCTGTAGTTGCCATGGTAGTAGACGGGTGGGGATGTACAGTTTCCAAATATTGGGCATTTCATCAGGAAGTGTTCATGAAATTCTGACCAAACATTTAAAATTATCGAAGGTTTGTTCAAAGGGGTACCACTCCTTTTCAGCCAAAATTTTCAGTTTTGCAAAAACCTTTCTTAAAGATGTATAAAAGGGTACAATGAATTCGTTACATACAGCTTTATTATTTCGAACCACAAAGGTGGATGAACGTATACAGTGCTTATGAAATGGGCAAGACCGATTGATTAATCTCTGACTCTTTACACAATTTCCTTCAGTTAAAAAGCAGTTGTTTGCAGATATTTAATGCCCCAAGAGATCTGTTAATGGAGAGTTTTACAAGGACATGGAACTAAAATCAGAAAATGATACGTTAAACGTCGCCCACGAACTGTTGTACGGTGCATTTATCTATTTTAATGATTAGCACAAGAGCAAGCAACACAGTAAAGCAGAATTTAGAGCAATTACACAATTAGAACAAGTTATTGCCACACCATCAATATTTGTCTGCCCTGAGTCACTGTTACATTTTGTTTTCTCTTTCCTGTGCTGTACAAAAATGCTGGCTGGGGTTCACTACAATACCAGAAGAGCCCTTGGTAGCGCGCTGTTTCGGTGTCTGCACTGTTTTACCAAGGGTAGACTACATACGACCTAAAGGTCATGGACAGTACCGAAGGAAAATTGCGTTATATTCGTTACATAGAAATATTGATTACTCGCTTTATTCAGAATCTGACAACTGAGAATCACAGTAAACCATTAATTCTTTACGCAAATGTGTCTAACAAAATTTGATAAATGAAAGTCATCCCGAAACACAAAAGCTTCTAAATAATGTTTAAACGTTTTTGAAGGATGCGTATGAAAATCAAACCCGAAAGTGAATTTATTTTGTTTCTTCTTTAAATCAGTTAACTTCATATACAGGCATGAATGCACTGATATACAGGTAAAATGTTTCAAAATTCTTAGCCATAGACATACAACATGTAGAGTTTGCCAATAAATATTGTTGTTGTTGTTGTTACAGTCAAGATTCGAAGAACAGCAGTAACCTCAAAGCATCAATATTATTCTTTATACAGAAAGCTGTAATTGTATGATTTTTATGTAGATAGCGATCTATAATTACTAATGAACACGTCTTTGTATCCTTTCTTCTATATGTCATCAAGATAATTTTAACACATGTATTTTGCATTACTTTTATCATTTATTTTTCAAAAGAAACAAAAATGTCAATTAAGTATAATAATTGTATTATATCATCGCTCTCAATGGTAAGCCATTATTAGGTTGTTAGTTGTCAAGTAAATAATTGATGATAATAATTATTGTAGATGATGAACAGAAGGAAGTATAGATTAGCTTACACAACCAAGGGTGTAATGAACTTTGTTCTGCGTAAAAAATCAATTCAAAAATAACAAAGATAAACTAAACTTAAGAAAGCAAAGAGATGTGTTGTTCTTCTGCAATACGCACCTCCGTTTTCATGATGTTGTGTATTAAGTTTAGAGTATTTATTTCGAAAAAAGAAAGATGTTTACCGAAGACAAACGTCAATGATATTAATGAAAGAATATTAGAACTGCTTACACTAACCAAGATGCTTATATAAGACAAACGTCAATGATGTTAATGAAAGAAAATTAGAACTGCTTACACTTACCAAGATGCTTATATAAGACAAACGTCAATGATGTTAATGAAAGAAAATTAGAACTGCTTACACTAACCAAGATGCTTATATAAGACAAACGTCAATGATGTTAATGAAAGAAAATTAGAACTGCTTACACTTACCAAGATGCTTATATAAGACAAACGTCAATGATGTTAATGAAAGAAAATTAGAACTGCTTACACTTACCAAGATGCTTATATAAGACAAACGTCAATGATGTTAATGAAAGAAAATTAGAACTGCTTACACTTACCAAGATGCTTATATAAGACAAACGTCAATGATGTTAATGAAAGAAAATTAGAACTGCTTACACTTACCAAGATGCTTATATAAGACAAACGTCAATGATGTTAATGAAAGAAAATTAGAACTGCTTACACTTACCAAGATGCTTATATAAGACAAACGTCAATGATGTTAATGAAAGAAAATTAGAACTGCTTACACTAACCAAGATGCTTATATAAGACAAACGTCAATGATGTTAATGAAAGAAAATTAGAACTGCTTACACTAACCAAGATGCTTATATAAGACAAACGTCAATGATGTTAATGAAAGAAAATTAGAACTGCTTACACTTACCAAGATGCTTATATAAGACAAACGTCAATGATGTTAATGAAAGAAAATTAGAACTGCTTACACTTACCAAGATGCTTATATAAGACAAACGTCAATGATGTTAATGAAAGAAAATTAGAACTGCTTACACTTACCAAGATGCTTATATAAGACAAACGTCAATGATGTTAATGAAAGAAAATTAGAACTGCTTACACTAACCAAGATGCTTATATAAGACAAACGTCAATGATGTTAATGAAAGAAAATTAGAACTGCTTACACTTACCAAGATGCTTATATAAGACAAACGTCAATGATGTTAATGAAAGAAAATTAGAAATGCTTACACTAACCAAGATGCTTTCGTTGTTCTTTTAAACAATAATTTTTCAATGCTTTAACAAAAGATTGCTTTTTCAGGCATTGCTTTTCGTCGTCAAGCAATTTCAATATGTAAAAGTAAACGAGTAAAGTCAAATAGATGTTTCTCTTACGGCAATGCTGACTTCGTAATAAGTCACATTATTAACTTTCCATATTCCTGATAGATAAATAGAAATCGCTGATGTGAAAGCAAAATCGTTCCACAAATAGTCAGAAAAATATCAAAATGACTCAGTATAAACATGTATCAAGTTTCTTTTGTTTCACTATGTAAAACTATGTAAAATTATGTAATACAAGTAAAATGAATTATGTACAGACAAAATACGACCACTGTTTTGCACAAAAATATCATCATGTAAAAATGAAAATCGGTAAATTTCGTGAAATAAAAAGAAAAGGAAAAAAAGTTCCATTAAAACAGTTATGAAAATGACAGTATGTAATGAATTTACAAACGATAGTATATTTATTGCAAGTTTAAATATATACAATAATTTTCAGACAAAAAGGAATGGAATGACAGTATTCAAAGTACTTTTTTCTCGGTTTCAAAAGGTTTCTTAGCATTCCAAAGTCTTCGTAATTTCCCAAGATGTCTATGAGCAATGCGACTTCTTCGTTTTTTTCATAATGCTATAGTTTTTTTATGTCTTTTATAGATTCAAAATAATCGGTAATAATACTCATACAGGAAAGGGAATTGTATAAAAAATGGGATATATTATTGCAAAATTGCAAAAAGACAACAACGTCATGATTTACAGATATTGAATATACGATCCTTTATAGGAAAATGGAAACTGTTCAGACAATAAAAATGTTCTACTTTAACGCACAGCACCTGATTCAAGACAAAAGCAGATATATTGATGACAATAAAATTGTGATACCGTCAGCAAAGGATTTTTTGACAAAGATGAAACCACATTAACATCTTGTTTTCGAAAAACGTTCAGCGAAATTTTATGCGAAGCAATGTCGGACACAATGATATACAAAAGCGAATACAAAACACCTTCTTTGACTGAATTCAAACTGGACCGACATAAAAATTGGCTAGGTGAATGGCAGGCCAACATTATGGTTAGAGATGGAAAATTGAAAAACTTCTATCTGAAACATTTTGAGATTGAATTACTGCGAATTCTTCATCATTCATTATAATATATTTCGACAAGGCTTGAACAGATATATCTTAAACGTGCGTACTTTTCTCAGAAACAGGGCCATTAAGTACAAAGGTTCTTATTGGCTACCAGAAAAGTATAAAAAGCTATATCTGCTGCAATATTACAGTGCAAACAAATTAATATAAAACACATTTGTTGGCATCAAGTAAGTTTATTTCAATTACTAAAAAGTTCACAGACCCTTTTTTTGCGACAAAACAGACGTTATATAATCATCGTGCCGAACATTTTTAAACAAAGAATACATTCTGCCAGTACTATTACGAAAAAAGACAGACAGATAACTAACATGTAAGAGTGCTTGTAAGAGTGACTTTCCGACTTGATTTCAATTACCAGTTTTGTTGTTCTTTGAATGTTTTCAAAAACCCTCTAAAAGAAGTGTAGAGTTTGGGGTAGAAGGCATATTGTTTCTAAAGAGAAATACATAAAATTATACTGTGCTAGATAAGAAACTCTGATTAGTATCGTCTTGTCATATAGCGGAAATAGATCCAAACTCAAATGTATGCTGTCACTTATTCATACATTATGAGGGGTTGATATTATATAATTATATATAATCTCTAATCTTATATGCACAAATGCTAATAATGTAATTATGTTTTTATTTGCTCATTTTTGAAGTGATAAAAAGCGTGAGATATGTTTTTCATGAGTTCATTGAAAGTTATACTCACAATTCAAGGAGGAAACTGCAATTGTTTCTCACGACACGTGATATCTTAATATTCATACTAAGCTAAAAAATGAATTAAGAAAACGGGCTTGAATGCAAAAATCAATCAATCAGTCAAACAATCAATCAATCAATTAATCAAAAAGAATGAAACAATCAACTATGATGAAATCACCAAGTTAGGCAGGGTTAACATGCTTTTAGACCAAAACAACAATTTTATCAACCTTTGGCACCTCGGGTTTTGTAATTCAGATGAGGCCTATTCTGTGTTAGTTTCCCCTAATTCTCATGAACTCTTACAAGTTCACAAAGAACAAAACTTAGTCAATTCTAAACTTGTTACATTTTCTGACAGTAATGTGTGAATGTGTACCACGTGCAGACAGTAAATTCCGAATTCATTTCCGTGTTCTATTCAGTTCAGTAAAAACATTGTTAGCTATTGGCAAATGTCGTCAATAATACAGTGTCTTTTACGATGTATGCCAAGTTAGGTATTGCGTTTACTGCTGTTTATAACTTGTAAGGACCATGGGAAATGCTGATACAGGAATATTATAAAATTTAAAACTCTCAACTAATGCAATGCGGAAGAATAATAGAAAAAGGAGTTTCAGTTAAGATGCCACTTGTAACGTTTTAGATCATAGAAGAAGTAAAGTCCAAACTTTTAGATGGTGCTATACAATTTCTAGGTGGTATTATGCACGTATTCAAACCTGATTTTAAAGACTATATGCCTTTAATTTCTTATATCTGTAAAGCACACGAGTTTACCTTAAGATTGAAAGCGATGGGAACAAAACAAGATTTTTATCACGACCCACTGAGCAAACAAGGTTTGCTTTTGTTTTGAACATGGCAAAGAATCTGAATTAAGTTAGTTTTGTTTACAATATTATCGCATAAAATTAGTATAAAATGTTACACATGTTTGTTAAGATTAAAAATCAATAGTCCATCAACACTCCAGGAAGTTCCTTGATATTTCACTACATTTTGCAGCGGAAGTAATTAGAAATGTTCAGATCTGTTCCTTTTCAAGTTGCATTATCAAATAGATGTATGACAGAAGTCAAGAAATGAATATTTAGAATTGCTTCAAAGCAATTTAAATTATTTCCCTTGAGCTTCTGTGTTTGTTTTCGGTAATAATTTAATGTTGATATGCAATAGATTTAATACTCTTTTTCTCTTAAACATAATTATATTTTTGAAATATTTAACGTCGGTTTGAAGAGGTTTATGTGAAAAGTATGTTTATATTTAATAATATTAACCAGTTTGTTGCTTAAATTTGAATGATGTAACAGTATTATGGGGCTTGAGGAATTTTATCTACCTCTTCAATGTCAAAAACTAAAACCATTGAATTCCTGTCTGTTCCATTTCTCCTTAACATCTTCCAGGGAATTCGTGAATGTTTGATCATGTGTTAATATCAGTGAGACGACTTGTAGAATTAACTCTCATTATTCTCTAGACTTGCATGATTTCGGATAAAACGTATTTTGGACTAAGGACAATCAGTATCTGTAGCTTCCATTGGGCGAATATTGTACCGCCTTCTATGGAGCTTTTGTTATTTATCGCGTGGCCACAATATAATATTTGTTTTATATTTTTATTATCTGGTTGTCATGTTTGTTTTTCTTGTATGTTCGTTTTGTTGTCTTATTATCTCGTAGCCACGAGATTGCAGTTTGTTTTTCTTTCTTTTTTCGACTTTACTATCTCGTTGCTACGAGGTAATAAAAAGATCCGCATGACGCTTTGTGCTTTCGTAATAGAGTGTACAAAAACAACAGCAAGTAAGATTAGCAATGATGGCGACTAAAAGCTCTGGCCAAAAAACGCAAATTTTACGGATTGATTTAACTGGCAAATGGTTTAATATATACTGTTTTCCATATTTTTGCACATCGAAAACAAACACTGACGATAAATTGATGCTGATATTAAATATCTTTTTCATTAGAATTTATGCGCATGATTATAGTTCCTTTTCCTTTACCATTCAAGGATCTTTTTTATAATTTAATTGTTAAAACTAAATAGATGTATACTTAACGGTGAATATTTACTAACAGATTTTGACTCCGGTTGAAGACTCTGCTTTAAAGGAAAACATCCTCAGTGTTATCAAATGGATTGCAGTTAGGCTAGACGTAGACTGGTTTTAATTAAGACTGCGAATACATGAACGATAAATATCAATGACGCAGCACATATTAAATAAAAATATTTGGAGGACATGACAGTCTCTATACGTCATTTATAAAAGCTTTGTATCTTTTAAAAATATATGTTCCGTGTTAAAAAACACGTTAAATTTTGTATATTGTGTAAAGTATGTCTATCTCATATATCTATCGAATCATGAAAAATATTGGAGCTTTATCTCTCCTCAGAAAGACATTGGAGATAAATATAGATGATCAGTAATATCAAATATACTTTTTCGATTAGGTTTCTCGGCAGTCATAAGTCTTTCTCATTTCCTGGAATGTCTATGTTTGTTGCACGCGACTCAATCCTATATTTTCGAAATAATTTCTGTATTTGTTCCCTGAAGTTTGACAAACAATATGCAAGGTTACTGATGCACATACAGCAGTTAGGCAGAGATCAGATATGCTGTCTTAGAGGATTTTCAAATGTATTAAATTGCGAATATTAATCATGGAAAACCCTACATAAACACGAGAAAGTCATGATTAACAGTTATCAAAATAAACAAACTTTAGAAAAAAGCATTCATTTCCACGACAAATAAGATATGCGATTAGAGTCAAAGGACGACCATCTGCATTGATACAGGTTGAGGTACATAGATGAATAACTAGCAGCTAAAATCGCTGATAAGTTAGCCTTACAATAAAACATTTAGAGGGTGAATGCGAAACTGTTCTAAATGCAATGAAATAAAGAAGAAGATGTCATTTATTTCGCAAAGAAATAAAGAAGAAAATATCATTTGTTTCGGAATGAAATAAAGAAGAATATGTCATTTATTTCGATAGGAAATAAAAAAGAAGATGTCATTTATTTCGAAATGAAATAAAGAAGAAGATGTCATTTATTTCGCAATGAAATAAAGAAGAAGATGTCATTTATTTCGCATTTACCACTTGAAAATTTAATTTTCTCCTAGCAAACAAAAATGAAATAAGACGAAGTTAAGGCCGATAAAACAACATGCATAAAAACTACGTAAAAGGTTTCTCAAAAAGCACTTTACTAAACATATCAATGCCAATACCAGATGGTGCCCCGTCATAATTCGGGCTTGTCAGATTGATATACTTGCTGACTGACGGACGGACGTACGTACATACAGGGAAGCTGAACACTATAAGGCCTGTTTAGCGAAAATTTTGCTGTGTAAGTTTATTGAATCGTTTTGTTAAAGTTAATTTGGACTTGGCTAAATTCTGTCTATAACCACTAGGTACAAGACGTCAAATTCTGGAAACAATCACTACCTGTTTCTAAACAGTTTGGTTGAGTATTTAAGTTAACTTTTCCTGTAAATATAAACACTTAGGTCTAAACCTTTAGCTGAATAGCTAAGAGTTAGTGTGCAGGGTCTGTGTGAAAAGGAAATGAACTATTAAGATAGGCTTTATTCTGCCAGACAAGATATGATTTCTTTTCAACACTTAATATAATATTGCGGATGGACTTCCAAAATAAATAAACTTCATTTCGTACATACTAAACTACTTTATCTATTAGCAACTTTTGGCATAAGTGTGAAATATATTCCTTAATAGAATGTCCACTGAGATATCAGGAAAAGATTATTTAAAAAGACGCAGTAAACTGATTCTTAACTTCCCGTGTTCATAATAAATACCGACAATTAAATGTACATACCTATTTATATGACACTGCTGGCATTATAATAAAATAACCGGTGATAGATATCATTGACCTAAAGAATTTATTGTTGAAGTTAACTAAATAAATAAACGTTGCAACTTGTTTTGTTCAATATTTTGTACGCCTTCTGTATTTACCACCTTTATGTGAATTTAGTGGGGTTACAAACTATTAAATCCGATTTTAAGGATTGTTAGAAAAATGCTGAGTACCCTATGATATTAATTTAATGTTTGAAATTATTTAGCTTTCATTAAAAGTGAATGCGCTTATCTCACAAAATTATAGTGCACTGTCTTTGGTACTGTATCACAAGGGTTTGACTGCTTTGAATGTTGGTACACATGCATCAAACTGTTCCCTACATGTAACGATTTGATATTTTAGCAGTATAGCAGAATATTATATACAATATATCGTGTACATGTCCCTTTAGAAATCCATAGCATCACAAGATTTAATGTGTTATCCAACTTTCAGTACAGATGGGTTTTTATTGATATTTAAAAGAAAACCTAGATTAATGTACACATTTTCCGTTATTTCACCCGATGAAAATTTGAAACCAAAATAACTATTATTGTCAAAACCTTTATTCTTCACATTTTTCGAACTTTTAAATCTTGTTTTCCCAGAGTTCTATAAATAATATTAATAATAATAATAATAATAATATTATTATAAGCCATTTAGAAACACATACTTTCAATTTTATTCACGCAACATAAATGCTCTAAGTCACACTAGAAATAACTCGTACAGTATGAATAGCAGATATACTTATGAGCTTCATTTATAGTATATTAATAAAATTAACAGTTTGTTGATGTGATGATTAGAACATTTTTCTTTTGCAATCATGTAAAATGCCTGTTGAAGCCTGAATCGAATCTGTAGACGATAAACTGTTTGAGCATCATGACACCCTTAATTCTCTGTCTGATTCATTCTTGTTTGATGACTGGATTAGTCGCATGTCCTCTTATACATGAATTTGTTTGTATTTTTTGGGGGAGTTTGTGTGTGTGTGTGTGGGGGGGGGGGGGGGGCAGAGGGGTTTACTTTTGTGTGGAAATTACACATTTTCCTTGCCTTACCTTAAGCTAGAAATTAATTAAACCTTGATAGAAACAAGATCAATAACACTATGTGAATCGATTAATATTAATTGTTCAACTTTTTAAAATAAACGTGTTAGTATTGTGAATTATTTTCGTCGAAATGATTAAAAAACCCTGACATAAAGCACCACAAATATAAATAAAGACTTATTTAACATGTAAGTGTCCTTTTGTTAAGATTACACTGCACGAAAAGCAAACGTAAACGCCTAGGGAAAATTGTTTTCAGTTGCTACGAGAAACTTGTAAGATATTCATATTGCACGTTTTCTAATTTTCTTTGCAACCTAAGAATTATGTAAAGGTAACGATTCGAGCTGTGGTCTGCTGTCAAATCAATGTGAATTGATTTACTATTCAACCAAAATTACTAAGGTTATATTGTATAATCGGATAGGAACTGAGCAGGTATGGCACATTGTTCTTTGAAATTCAAATTAACTTTGTTAAATGTAATTGCCGTGCCAGGAGTTAAATTCAAACAGTATCGCTTGATGGTGATAAAAATGCTTTTTCATTTAAATTATTTCCCATTTTAAAAGCTGGGGTCGTGATTTTTTCACATTAAATGTAAAACATTTTATTCAGTTATGTTAAAGAAGCATTTCACAAATTTCATAAAAAATAATACTATCTACGTTTACTGAATAAAAGGTATTTCATGTCTAATTGTGTTCTTATTATCCACACACAAGGGTAATAAAAACTTTAAACGAGAAATGACTATAATTTTTATTAAACGTTACCTTATCTTTAAGTTTGTAGAATGTTTGATGATCAGACATATTACGGATTTCTTTCTCCTTGCACAAAACCGCGGTGTCCTTTACTTTGATTTGTCCCTTCTGCAGTGTCCGTAAATGTTTCATAAAAATACTGCCTTGCAAAATATTTCTAAACATCCAACACTATTTCATTGCTTTTTATGTAGAGAAGTGTCACAGCTCTTAGATTGGACTTGTGCTATTAACGCTGTATAGGTCTGACGCGTCTCGCGTGCACGATTATTTGTTATGTTGCACATTAATATTCGCAAGAGGAAAAGGGTTTTGTGAATATTTGACCTCATTCTCTGTGTAAGAACAACAACAACAACTTAAGACTTGCATGAACTCAAAATGTGTTGTGCCGAAAATGTAAATGATGTTTTGAGGTCACATCTAAACTCGATTACTGACGTCTTGTAGGACAAACAATGGGAACAGTATGGTTTTGTTTTGTAATTTTAGAGGATTGTCATCACTAATACGGTAAAGCTGGTAGAATAATACATATTTGACATTCTTTTGAGGTATTTTTTATGACAATATTTCAAGCTGGATGGTTTTTATTTCTATAGGAAATATGTACATCAGTATAAAATACATAAAATAACAATTACAGATGTCGATTATAAGCTCTTGTGCTTGCGATTAACTGATACGATTCAATGCTTTAATACTCATAGTTATTATAATAAAACGACCACCATCAACAACAACAAACTAAAGTGGAAGTAGCCTTATTTTCAATAAACTTTCAGATATATGTGTAAAACGTGTTCAATCAGGTAATCAGTGTGCTCTGTTCAGACATTATTGTATGCATAATGATTTTGTTTGACATTTTCAAAATAGCACTTAGGCTAATCATTACGTGTTTAACCTACTCAGGTCTGTTTGAATTGTTAATTAGTATTATTTGAGTTTCTCTATTTCTTCATACATCGGATTCCTTTCCGACCGCCTCATCTTTCCGACCGTCTCATGCTCTTACTTATTAATTGTATCATTTTCACACAAAGACATTTATGTTGTTATATATATTCGCGAACTAGATCCGATTAACATATTGAGTCACAGTTTTAGAGCTCTAGAGCACTTTTAAAACGCGTGTAAATGAACAGGATATGGGAAGAATGTTGTTGCGTGTGTTTGTTGGCATGTGCATCTCTGTTTAGACGTTACAAACACAGATATTGTGCTTTGCATGATCTAGAAATAAAACAAGGGTCATTTCTAAAGAGAACATATCTGTGATATAGTATATATTGCCGTGCTGCTTTGAAGTAAAATATTTTAGTTCTTTTTATACAGTATTAAATGCTTATACAGCAGAGTTTGGAACTGCGTTCCCTAAAGTAAAACGACAGCTTTTCAAATTTTTACTTTCGTTTAAACCTTCCAAAAATATTTTATAAAAAGAGACAAAATCATTGTAAGCAGAGACTGAATCCAATGAACATTTAAATTTTCTTTCATTTGTGAAATAATGTGCATAACTTACAATAAATGTGGTGAATCTAGATAAAGCGGTTCCTTATCCTTTTGTCTAGTTTCAGTTGATCCAATAACAACTGTTGTTTTTTGCCGATATTTTATGCACTTAAATTCCAAACTGAGTAAGGCTAATCCTAACGGACCTAATGACCTTTTTGCAAAGAAGTCTGCAAAGTGTTTACGGTGATAGGAATCGCAGTTCATAATTAGTTTAAAACTAATTGTATTTATCTGCCCTTATAAATGTTGCCTACGCATTTCTTTAATTTCTCTGCAGAACGCACCGAATACACAAACAGTGCGATTTTGTAATCGATAAAAATATTTCTTGCCAATCTATAACATAAATTGAATTAGAATAATATTTTAGAATTTGGTGACTTTTGTAGGGTGAAGGCGACGAACTGGTGGTAATAAATAAAACCGTTGCCCTTGGTTTTAAATTCATATAATGATTTATACAGAGATTTTACTTTATCTTTTGTTATTTATTCTGTTTTCCCGATCACTGTCCTCTTAATTCAAGTGGCGGGAATGTTAGGACAAACACATTGATTGTTTGACAGTTTATAGACTGTACCTCGGAAATCAGATTAGGCCTCAGAGATATGATTTATAGGACGGCCTCTCTTACATTTTACTGTATCTTAGGAATCTGGGAAATAGACAGGATGATTTACTAGCTAACTGTGAACAATTACAAGTGGTTTATGACAGAGGGGTATGGTGTCTCGAAGATAAATAAATAAAGGCTCGGATGTGTACATGAAAAGATCTAACTCTATAAATTTAGAAGATCAAAGATCATTTGATTCGAAATTTAGGAAACTGACACAGCGGCATGAAGATTGAAAAAAAAGATCTAAAAGGCCACGGGTTACAAACAATAACCGGTTTAATTGCCAATGCATTAATACAGGACAACGCATTCTATTATAGTTATTAAATTCCCAACTTAATCTGTATTTGCTGCGCATCGCACAATCAAATTCATCAAACAATAACTCGCAGTTCTTAGATGATAATATATTCTTAAAATATGCCATAGAAACGTTAATGGTATTTATTTAAACATTTGATTTTGAAGAAAACATCTTTAAATGGTATGTTAACCATATCAAAAGTACATTACAGCTCTCCATAGTTTAAATGAAGTATTTTCTTCAAATATTTTTTTTTAATACAAGAGGACACTGAACTAAGTAAAAACAATAACGGATATCTGGATAGGATAAAGTTATGTCAAACTGAAACCAGATTGAGTTCACGAAAAACAAAAGTGTTAGCATAGTTCACTTCCTTATGGACCAGTGAAATGTAAATATATGCATCTCTTGAGAAATCAGTGAAAAAATTTGTTGGCGCCTTCTAAGCTAACAATAGACATGGTAAAACACTTTTCTTAATCAGAGAAAAAGAAAGATCGATGTAAATACATTTTTATGGAAATTATAAACAGTTTTTATTTGAACAAACGTCCTGGAACGTATCAATTTAAACAATCCTCAAACGTCGCTATTAGGAGACAAAACGGACAGGCCTACGTTCGTAAATGGTTTACTGTAATCCGTTTTGTCTATTAAAACAAGCGATATTGATAAACATAACATTGTTTAAAGTCTTCTGTGTAATTTGTTTCTAATTTCTTATGTTATTTCTAGATTTCTATTTAATATTCATTAGTCTTAAATTTTAGAATAATATTAAAAAACTCAGCTGTAATATACATGTTTTAATTCATGCAAGAAAATAAGAAATGAAAAGCAATCATGATTATTCTATAATTCTATTTCGGATTTGACTGTCACCACTGTCAGGGCTGCGTAAAACATTTACATCAACACTTCGTTAGGTTATTGCAAAATTTTGTCATGCAAGACAAATGAATCAGTGCAATGCTTTTAGCAAGGTCAAAGTCTCTACATGGCAAATGTTTACTATGTAAAAATATAGGAAAGTAAATTTAATTTTATTTTGTCTTTGGCAGGCATGTATCCTACTTGTACTTAAGCAGACTTGAACAGAAAAAGACAGAGATGTCACTTCCGTATTTACTGGAAATGTTATTTAATGAGATTTGTTCTTTAAGCAAAAGAAGTAAACAAGAACATTCTCGGGCACAATGGGTGCTCCCAGAATGCGTTTTCGTCATATTTGGCTTATTTTAGTTATGCTACAAACAATGTTCCATGTACCCAAATACAACATCACGACCATATGCACATCTATTTTAGTGATGCTTCGAAACAGTTTGAAATAATTCAAGACTAGAAAATGAAGTGGAAAACTTACTGTTCATTGTTTGCTAGCGAAATTCACCAAAAGTTTGGTTCAGTTCAAGCAACTGGCCCCTTACGCTCCCTCAGCAGCTAAATGATACACACTACCGTTACTTCACACCGCTGCTTTAAAACCAGTAGATTTATGATATTGACCTTTACAATGAACTTTTAAACAACCAATGAAAGTGCACAAATATCCCCAAAACCGAAAAATCTTTAAACTATTTTTCATTGGTTTAAACGATCATGTTATTCCAAAATTTATAAATAGACGGGTGTTTTCTGACAATTTTGTCAACACATTTCAACTACGCCTTTTCGTAAACATCTTAATACAGCAATTAAACGTCTAAATACAAAACCATACCATCATGATTTTATTAATAACCTTTTTGATAGTTTGATTGGTTTATTTACGTATACATATTAAAAAACACTTTCAAAAGTGAAATACGTAAGTAACTTGCAGACATGCATTGTTTGTTTCCATTTTGGGTTGTCATGTTGTATGTATGGACATTTCGTTGTAAGCTAGTCACTGATTGGCTGAAAAGTAACCGTGGTTTTCCCTGTCTAAAAATAAAAATATCGTTCTGAAAATTGACTTTTAGCAGACGTAAGAAAGAGAAACATTCGACCGATGCGCAGGAGAGTACTGACCCCTAAAAAATGGCTTGGAAATGTATTACTATATGTAGTCACTATATTTTACAATCTAAGGCCCATAACCATGTGAAAATTCATCAGAATGGAACGTCACGATAATGTGCTAAACTGAAACACTGAGAAAAAGCCTGTAAACGAAAAAGCAATGAACCGACGGACACAGGCCAGGTGATTATATGTACCACTAGGACCGAAAAGAACTGATAGAATCCTGCACCCTACAGAAAGAGAGAAAAAACGCTAGAAATAATAGGATTCTTGCGTCACGTTCCATTCCTGATCTGCACGGAGTTCAATATCTAGTAATCTTTGAGCTGTTTGTTACTTTGTCAGACTAATTTTGCGAAAATTCTGAAGTGATTTACAACGTATCCAACTGCGTCAGATAATATTTACTCCTACTTAAAGCACCAAATTCTGTCTGTTAGATAAACGAGAAAGTAAAAATGTGTTTCTGAAGAGATTTACAGCTTTCGGTCAAAGTGAAATAGTTCGTCATTCCATTAAAGACATTTTGTTTCCGTCGGCTCATTTTTAGGGATTGAATGTATGGGCTCAATATGATATGTAATAATTAAATTAATAAAACTTCCGATGCAAAATTTTCAATTATACAACATCAACCAGTTTACAAGTGAAAGTGTTTGTAACTACAGTGTCACCCAACCGAAACGAGCAGCGTCCCACTTTGCTTATCAGCCAGCCGCGATAAGAAAAGACCACTGACATACGAAAAAATCTCAACCATCTGCGAAGGAAAGATTTTTCCTGCGCATTCCCGTTTTTAGGCAACCAGAATATAGGTAACAGTGATTCAAACAATACATCTTTATCTAAAAAATGGCGTTAACTTAAAGCTTCAAGAAAGTAAAATGATAGCATTTTTGTGATCTTATATTATTTACAAAACACTTTTAACATTGGTAATCTTAATAAGCATCTGTTGAATGAATTATTATGCAGTAAAGTAAATCATGACAAGTCAAGTAAAAACTTCTAATCATTATAGCGTGACATATGCAAGAAAAGGGTAAAGTTCGATTAAAGGCGTCGCATGGGTAATCGGAAACATTGAGAATTTTGAACTACACAGATTTTGAGGCCACTGGAAAGTGAAATTCAATATCGAGCACTATGCCATATTGCAAAGATTACAGCTTGGGAAGTGCCACTGCATGCTTCTAATGATCGTGCGGAATCGGTGTTGAGGGAGTTGGTTCCATTCCTCTAGTAGCAGCTGTCTGTGATAGTGGGTAGGGCATGGCGAGCGGCAGTTGCAACTTCAAACAAACCAAATACATGCTCTCTTTGAGTCAGCTCAGAGAATCTGACCGACTTGTACATTCCGTTTACAGGTGTTGGTTGGTCAGGTTTTATTGAACCAGCGTTCATGACGAACACGAATCTATGGATTGTGATAGTAGTACCATTCAGCTCTTAGGGTGCCGTTGTCAATGATGTGGTGATCAGTCTTTCCCTTCATGCTGATGTCCACCTATAACCAGGATCGACCCTACAACGTAACAGCCATGTTTATAGACACAGACTGAAGCAAAATACTCGTTTTTCCCCTCCAAACTTACCTTCTCCAGACCACAGCGCACCTGTTTGTCAAGATTACACGTAATCTTGGCTCGTCAATGAATAATATTGGGGTCCATCCGACATGTTCGAGAGCACAGTTAGGCATCAAAGGTATGCAAATGGTTTGTCATCTAATAGCATTAAAACAAGCATCATGGAACAAAATTCTCACTGGTTGGGTAAAAACGCATACACGATTCGCATTCAGGAAGTCGTTTCGGACGGCTGATGTGTTATGGAAACTATTCCGTGCAGCCTGCATCCTTTTGTGTCTGCAGCATCATATCAACAGCGCATTTCGAATGTGCCATCTGCCTCTTGGAAAACGCCTTCTAAAGCATCCCGACCCTTCTATTCATCAAAACATCAATTAGACGCCTTCTTACATCAGCGTTGTCCATTTTCATTAATTTTCTTCAGATAACAACATAAGACTGACATTAAACTTGCAAAACAACACATGCACTTGACAGTACATTTCATAGAACCACAGTTCTATGTTCTTAGTTGTGTCATTCCTAGTGGCACTCGTGCATGGCAAACATTGATAAATTTATACAAAAATGCAATTGCTGACATTGACATAATATTTACGCTTCTAAACATAATACACTTCACAATGGCCTAGTGTTTTCAACGCTGATGTTATCAAAGAAAGTGGTCAACAAAGGACCATATGTTATATGCTGAGCATGGAACAGAACCAGGGGCGCCTCTGGAACTTTCTGGATACTTTCTGTATCTTGCACTATCGCCTACAACCTAAAATGGCAAGACTATGCAGGGATGCGCCGGTCATATTGGCAACCGGTACCGACGATGAATAATCTCAAATAGATAGAACGACGACGACAGACGGAATAGTTCATTCCGAACCTCTGGCTAAAATGAACTTAAATTTCTACACTGTAAAGTTGGTACATGAAAGGTTCATGGTGAAACATTCACCCGGACCTTCATTCGGTTATTGACCTTGTTCCTACGTTATATATTCGTAAAAATAAAGTAAAACCTTGTTGTCTAGATGTCAAGCTCATAAATATGATTTGTATTCGTCATAACAGTTGCACTGAAGGAAATGAATAACATTAGACTGGGAAATAGATAGTTATCAGAAAATAACAAGACGGATATGTCTCCAACGTAACCAAGCGTTGCTACAGAACAATAAAAGTGTCTTTTATTTTTAAAGTTAGAAGGAAAATTGATTTGTTTCAGGTCAAATATAGGCAAGCAGTCCTTATAATGTTATATTTTAAGTCGTTAATAATTATTCCGATGTGAATAGGGAACACTTGCGTGAATGAAAAATGTTTGTTTCTTTATTACACGTACTGTAGTTTTATTCACACATGAAACCATACTCGGTCACATTCTGATCTATACAAAATTGAAATACAGATCATTCTGGCTTGGATTTCTCCCTGGTCTATGTAGTCATATTACTCGACGTCAATGCCCTTAAGACCGATATTAACCTTTTTGCACTAACCTTTTTAGTAATGATAACAACTTACTGTCGAATACCCTACAAACTCTGTGAAATAATTTACAATAATTACCTAGTTTGACAAAACTCGACAATGGTAATATTACCTGTGTCAGGCTTTCTTTCAGGAATAAAACATCTATTATCGGTAAGAGTAAAACATCCAGACGAATAAATATTCTTTTTATTAGAATTGACTTTGTTTCAAGCCGTGACGGCTTTTTCAAATTGAATTTCTTTCTTTTACAGTCATTTTTGTCTAGAATTTTACATATAACAGCGGCGTGTCGCTGTCTGACAAATTTCATTGAATCTATTTCAGTCTGCTAACTGATTTAAACATTTAATTGAAAAACCAAAAGACTTCGCTGTTGGTCCGTAAATGTCAAATTGCATAATTTCACATCCTAATTGTACAGAGAACTGAGACACTCCAAAATGTATGGAAATTGAGAGCTTAGTTATCAAAATATGATGAAGCAATTGATATTCTGTCGTGTGGCGACTGGAAACCCCAGATGAAGTTATTATTGATGGTTAACAATCGAGCAAATTACTCCCCCACCAATGTATGTAAATGTGCATGCTCGTCGTATCCTTAGAAAAACAGATCATCGACATTTCGAGTTAACAGGCTAAATCAGTAACACAATAAAGGCTGACCTAAATCAAGCAATTCGTTTGGAAGTACATTACTAAATAAGCACAAAAGGCAAAATAAGCACGCACGTCATTATTTTGTAATATTGTAATACACTAAAGTAAGGAAACAATATTCCCAGCTTGTTTAAAAGAAAAGTGAACACTATCAATTAAATCATGCATAAACATATGAAACTCCAATCACTTTCAGTGATATGGCATCTGTTGTTACTTAACAGTTCTTTTTTATCACATCTCTTCGAAGTATCATTTTCACTGTTTTAATAAGCTAAAACTGAGAGAAGATATTATACACAGTGTTAATTTTCCTTCTAGCGTTAACAAGCCTTTTGAAGGGCTGCAGTAGCCGTCACGCTTATTGTTTTTTTTTTCGGCAGTTAGGTAAACTTTTCATTGTTTCGGCATCTAATTTGTACTTCGATCATGTCTATACTTTCGGAAATACTGCATTTTGTATGGCAGGATGAACTCCATTTTTGACAGTTAACAAAGGGTTGGAAATTGTTTGTTTTCCATTAGGTTCGTAGGACCAGTAGCCTTATTTGTGGATCCACAGCCTGACTCTTAAATCTTATAACAATAGGTTTTACCCACAAACTTCACCATGTGCTCCTTTGATATATACTTTTTCTGGTGAAAATATAACGGTACTTCTTTGTTAAATCATGCAAATGTGAGGGGTCAGGGATCCATCCACGTCTTGTCCATTTCATAGACATTTTTGTAATTGTCAAACCGTTACGCCTAATTTTAACTGTCATTTTTGTGCACGGAACATTTAGCGGCAACACTGCCGGTGTTTTGGTTGATTTTGTTCTGTTAAAATATAATTGCATCTTCGATTTCCTCTAAACATCGAAAGAGCATATATTTTATTACTATTCTAGTAAAAGAACTTCATTAAAACCTGTCGCCCTAAAGTGTATTTGCCATTTATTTCACACTTGCACTGCAAAACTCTCTGAAGCAAAATTTCGCATGAACGCACCACCGTAAAAATAATCATGCCGTAAAAACTGGTAGAAAATAACTATGTCTTACCGGTAATGATAAAGTTCACTAATAGGAAATGAAAATTTTGTTTTCTAATGTAAGGCTGTCGATGTATTTAATTAAGAGTTAATTAAATAAACCCGACAAATGACAGATATCCGGATTTATAGATAATGATTACCTATGCACCGTTTACCTCATTCCAGCTATTCAAAATGGCCGTCTCTATAGTCGATTAGCGTTGCGATTGAAATTTAAGTCAATTTTGATATCTTAAGTTGTTCATTGAAAAATGATATTTCGGGAACTTGTATAAAAAATGTTTCTCTAAAAGGTAATATTGATCATTTCTCCCAAAGTATGCTAGTTTTCGCCCCCAACGACTTCTATTTGGGAATTTTCAGTGCATAAAAATTCAACTTGTGGTTGGACTTGGAAAAAGACATCGCCTCTCAAATATTTTCTCGATGTCTGTTCGACAAGTCTGATAAGTTCGACTATAGGACCAGAGGCCCTTCAGACCACCACTGTAACTTCGAGAGTGATAATATTCACACTTGAAGGAAACTAATCTTTGGTTTTTCTAAATAATCTTCGTTGTCAGTCGAAGCAGGTTATTCAAGATAAGTTTCCGAATATGATTACAGTCATGGCATAAACTCATAGCAAGCATTTTCTGTAGAAGAAAAAAAAACATTCACTACAGTCTGGGAAAATGTTTTTACTAACATAGGTTTAAATCAGATTTCGCTCAATCGTTAGTGAATAGGGTGCCTATTTTAAGATAAATGTCAACTCTTTCCATCCTGGTTCTTTCTGTTTCTTTTTTTAAGAATAGACAGAAGAGGTGGTCAAAAGCAAATTACCAATTTGAAATTAAAAGAGAGATACCAAACAAACAGATTCCACCACCAATTAAGATTAAAATACTTTTGATGCAGAAATTTAGATAATGTATGGATGGTATTTTCTATAATTAATAATATTATTAAGATATTAAATATTTACGAACTAATTTTCAATATGTGACAATGAGTATACAGAAAAAGAAATAATGTCTTCAACGGTAATTATGGTAATTCTAGCATAAATCCATCTTGAATTATCTCCCCTGGTCAACATTTCGTGCAGGTTGTTTTACAATAATTCTTACATTGCTTTGTTTCTATTGCTTGCTTGCTTGTATAACTAAAAACAACCTTTTGAAAGTAATCCTAATTTTCCGTGCAGGTGAGTTATGAGATCTCTACCTGACATTGTTTTATTTTGGCGTTTTCGTTGTTTTTTTGGCGTAGCTGTATTAAAATCAGTTTTAACCTACATCCATAATTTGTTTGATACAAAATCTTCAGCTGAAGAAGCAAGTTTGCTATTGGTTAAAAGTGATGATGTTATGAAATTTTAGAGGAGAATTCGTAATTGTTAGTTGTTGTAATTGTGTCTAAAAATTATGCAATAATTATATCATTAATAAAATCGTAAATTAAATGTCAAAACAGTTTTTTCCTGAAAAATTACATCAAACTGAATAAATATATATAATAAATATGACTAAATATTAATGCATTTCGAATTCATTTAAAATGATATCGACACTTATAGCATTAAACTTAATTTTTTTTTTTGTTTATGGCCTAAACTGTTATGGAAATAGGACATTGTATTAGTTTGCACGTTCAATATTTGCTGATGTCCGAAAACCATATACTGATGGGGCATTAATGTTGAACTGAATCTACGGCGATCATCTTTTTTGAAAATATTAGTTTCTTTTCATTTTCTAAATAAATAATTTATTTTAATTACTGGAATTAAGCTTGTTAAGCTTGTCTAAATATTTCATGCATAATTATAACTCATCATAAAAAAGAAATTATTTTTATACATTCTGTTCAGTTTAATATTCTTTAAGTATTCTTTTTTAAATTTGCTATATTTACCTTATATGACTTTATAATTAGACTAAAATGGACTCATTTTTTAAATCCTTTAATTAAACTGGAAGCACTTAGTCATAAAATAATCCGAAATTTGTTGTTTTTATGGAAATGATTCTTTTATTTTAGAAATATGGAGACAGTTAAACGTTTAATTACTAAACATGTGGAAATATTTGTTTTAAATTCTACAACATTCTTGTTTCCTTTTATTAATGATCCAGTGCATTATCGGCTCACTCACCATTTCAGCTGACCTTTTAATATATCTTGATAGACATCTGTCCATATTAAAGATTTGTTGACAAGCCTTTGACAAATAAAGCAGTGAGGCCCAGAGGACTGTAAAATCATTAAATAACAAATATAATTTAAGGAGTCTGCACTCAGTTGATTTATGACAATAACGAGTTTTCCAGCCAAGCTTTTAAAATATAAATGTGCTATCGGCTTAAATGTTAAGCTAAAATATTGTCCCAAGTGTCAGAAATGAGCACTTTTTCTGCATTAACTATCAATCATTAATATCTTTGACGGCATTTTAATTTCAAGAATAAGTATAATTGGAAATGGAGTAAAATACCAATCATAGCCTTATTGTTGTAACCGACGCCATGTAAATACTAGTTCCCTTCCAAAACATCAATTGAAAACCAAATTTTGCTCCAGATTTATTTAGAAATGCAGAAATACAGCCATTCTGCTTACAAGACTTTTAGAATAGCATAAAATTTGACAACTGAGACAAAAGAAAGAAAGAGACTGGACGCAGACATGCAATTGCAAATATTTCTGGCGACGATGTGACTAGTATTGCAGAACGAAATGACGATTGTCCTAAATAACTGATTCCTTTCAAATAGGTGAAGAAAATAAAAATTAATTTTTATCCTAAGCATCCATTTGTTAAAAGGTTGTAGAAAGTTACAGGAGTGTCTGATGTCAAATATTTAGATGCGAAACGGTTAACTGTTACAGTTTGTTTTATCTAAACAAAGACATGTGCCGTGCCAATTCTACAGAAAGGCAATAATTTGGATGATTTTGAATTTTCGTGCTTCCATTTTTTTATCGCATCCGTCTCATCTAACACTACTAAAATGTGGTGCATGAAAGTCCACTCATATTGACTTTGCTTACATATTCGGTTGCCCAGAAACATAGGTTACTATCCGAGGAGGTGTTTGTGCATTGGAAATACCCGATCTCTTGCAAATTGTGACACCGAGAGCGCTTCGCGCTCGAATTGCTATAACAACACTTGCATGGGCCGTTATTAAAATTATTTTCATTGTCATAATCAGTGGTTCGTTTTTAAAGTTCTTTTTAGACCAATGCCATTCAGCCCAGTCTGCAAATTCAGTTCAAACTTTCTAAAGCGCAATTTTATAAAATTCACACGTTATGATTTATCGTCACGTAAATTCACGAACACAACCTGTGCCTGCGGCCAAGCGGGTCTGTATTTGCACATCTTGTCTTGGTATTGAAAGGTTACGATGTTGCCATATTTGTTAATAAACTGAGAATGTTGAAACATGTAATTATGTCTTTAAAATATATAAAGTATCGGGCGAGAACGAAAGACCAAACAGTCTTTTAACAAAATAGTATTTATTTAGTATTCATAATAGATGCATTTATATGAGCTTGTTCAATATGATTTATTTACATTGTTCTCGTCCAAACAC
Organism: Cyclina sinensis; assembly: GCA_012932295.1. NCBI lineage: Eukaryota > Metazoa > Mollusca > Bivalvia > Venerida > Veneridae > Cyclina > Cyclina sinensis. The sequence continues at coordinate 33,165,692 of JAAONU010000007.1, read as the reverse complement.
ATCAACGTACTCAAAATCTATGAGAATATGTAAAATTACGCTTGTTAAAAAGACTTCAGACTTATAAGCCAAGTAGTCAATAAAGCATCACGAATACACAAAAATGGTTAAATGAAACAATATATCTTCTTGTTGTACCTGCGTGGTCTAGAAGTCGGACAATGTCCCTAAATAATCTAGAATGGAATTGTTAACAATGCTGTAACAAAGAAATGACCTTTTTTGTTGTTAATGTTGTTGTTGTTTATTTTAGCGTTGATATGCTATTTTAAAATCTGTTCTGGCACAATCGTGTGGGAGTAAATCCTGCGTTTTTTATTATTTATTGAAGCTTTTGAACAGTCAATTAAAATAAATATATCAAAGGCGTATTAAAGGAAATATTCAGATATATCCCGCTGCGTAAACAGATAATTAGACGGCAAGTTTCTAAGAAGAAAAGAAACAAGACGAAATCAATATTCCATTTTTTTCTTTCATACGTAGGAAATGTTTACCCTTTTCATATTCTGACAATTGAGACAGATTATTCAAGACTGAAAAACAAAGTCAATCTTTGTCATCTAGGGAGTCTAATGATCACATAAGACAGGTATTAATGAACTTGAGACATAGCTGTAGCTGTCTTACTAACTACCGTCCGTTGCCTAAATTCTCAGGATAAGTCTCAGGATAAGTCAGATAATCACATTATAAATTGATTTTTTTCCTATCATAGTGCTATACCGTAACGCGACGGTATAACTATATTGTATAATATTTAAAGTAAATAACTATAATTACACGTGCAGCGATAGTGGTGACAGTAAAAGCGTAGGTAAAATTTTGTTAACATGAGGGTCCAGAGTTCAAATCAGGCTGTAGCAAATATATTTTTTGGTTCTATTTTGACTTTTATAATCAGTTTTTAAGTACAATATCATGTTGTTATAATCTCACGGCATCTAGATTTTTAATTTATGAAAAAAAATATTTTTGTATCAAATCTGGAGTACAGCCTCTTTAATCTCTTTTGACCTTGGTACCTTTATTTTTCAATAAAAGCTAACTGTCTAATTGACTTGAAACTACTGAAGATAGACCTTTGATAGACATAATGTATATACAAGAAACTAGTTTTCCGTTCTTCATTCAAGCATTGAAGTTCTTTGCTTTTTTTTTTTTTTTTTTTTGGTTTAAGATATTTTCATTTTATATCTTTATTTTATGCAACCTGAAATATATGAGGTTTATTGTTTAGCTTTAATCTCTTTTGACCTTAGTACCTAGTACTTAGTATTTTTCAATAAAAGCTAATTGTCTAATTGACTTAAAATTTGTTTAGAGATGACTGAAGGTAGACCTTTTTTCAAGGCCAAACTGGCCCCTTTTAACTGCATGCAAACATCTCTAAGATAACAAATGTCAAACTCACGCTGTAAATATAGAACAAAAATTCCAGTGACCACTGTGACATGGTCATAAAGTAATTAGTAAATGATAGCTTTGTCTACAGCGGTCATGACTCTTTGGGATTTATGATGGCAGTAATCTATAGTACTAAACCACACTCCTTGTTAATGCTGTATCTGCAAGATATCCATTAAATATTGTGAACGCTTTGTAGTTTTAACTTTATATTATGCTTCATATTATTTGAATCGGAATGTGGAAGTATGTATCCTCTGTGACTGGATTACATTCAGTTTGTGGTGAGTACAAGGTTAATAATATTTGTTATGCTTGAAAAAAAACAAGGTATATAATCATTGTCTCTCCTTCCTGTCTTCCAAACATGTTATTTATTTTGTTTGTTTGTTTGTTGCTGTTTTTCTTCGGCGTTGCTGTATGAAAAAGATTGTGACCTACATTTGTATCGAATGAAATTGTAAGATACAAATATTCAGCTGAAAAAAGGAAGTTTGCCATTTGTTAAAAGTGTTGCTGATATGAAAAGTTAGGGCAGAATTCGTAATTGTTAGTTTAATTGCGCCTGAAAATGATGCAATAATAATAACATTAATACTGCCGTAAATCAAATATCAAAACGTTTTAATCATGAAAAATTATACTCTAATGAATGAATAATAAATAAATATGAGTTTATATGTATTAATTTATTTCACTGAAATATGATATTGTCACTTAAAGCATTAAACTCAACAGTTTTTTGTTTGTTAATAGCCTAAACCATGATTGAAATATGGCATTCAATTACTATGCGCGTTCAAATTTTTCCAATGTGCGAAAACTATACACTTGGGGGTGGGGGCATTTATTTTATATGTAATCTACGCTGATCATCTTTTTTGAAGACATTTCTTGTTTTTAATGGTTTCTACATCATAGTTTTTGAATATTTAATCACCTTTGATGGTTTAATTAAGTTACCATTGGGTGTGCATATATTATTAACTTCTTTGCTTTTATTACAGATATAATGCTTACGTAATATTTCACTGATATAATAACAACCTGCTTTATAACTGCAGCGCTTCTTTCGAAAATGCCAATAAAAAGTCACAACAGATGGGTTTTAATTTCTATATCACAAAAAATTGAATAAACATATTTTCCCATTTCAAACTTGGAATTCAAAGTATCTTTAATAATCACATACAGATATAAATTAGTTTCACATATGCCTTTGAAACAATAGTACTTCACGTGTCTAAAGAGATTCGTACTCAGAACCCCTGATTTCTAAGAGCTGAAACATATTCGTAAACAAAATCAAGGGATTTATAGAATTTTATCTAACAATGTACTACCGAAATTTTATATTTATCTAGAAAATTGGGCATTTAGAAAATATGAAAATCTAATGTTTCCTTGCGGATTTTGTTAGAATGTAGAGAAAAACTGAAATATTACTATCACGTTTCCCGTGTGCAAGATACAAGGTACGAATCATACGAAATATAGGTCGTTCCCGGTAATGCAAAGTCAATTCCGGTAGATTCCGGTAAAAATGGTCGATTCCGGTAAAACGTGAGGCCGAATTCTAGCCTTATGTTTTATCCAATCGTTCTCTTAACCTTATTTAGAAACGTGTGCGTGCGAGTGCGCGCGTGTGTGTATGCGTGCGTGTGTGTGTGTGCGTGACTTCAGATTGTTTTCTTTAAATGCTTTAATCCCTGGATAATTTAATTTCACGCCAATAACTTAAACTGTCACATCTGTTTTTGTAAAAAATGTGCCTTCAAACACTGCTAAATTTTATAGAAAATAAATTTCTAGCATCAAGAGTTTTCCACTTACAATAGGATACTTTCCTTTGTTTTTTTGTAGAATTGAAATGGATTCGACACTTATAGGATGTGTTTTGAACATATGTTTTCTCCAGAAGAAATAAATATTCTATTTTAAAGTGTTATTGATGAAATGTTGTGTGCATCAGGTAATCTATATTCAAATAATGAATAGTATCTTAACTTCAAGCTTTCGAGCTAGAAAATGTGCGAATGATTTGTTTTAAATTTGATTTATGAATCATAACTTATTCACCAACTGTTTGAATAATTTATTAAGGTTATTAAAATAATGTGTCTGCTCCATACATATTCATGCATCTAACAAAATTTAACAGTATTTAAGTAACCTGCAATCTGCAGCTTAGTGCTTTTGCCTAAACCCCTATGAGGTTGGGATTGCTTTTCAGGGAAAAACAAACAACAAAAGCAGACATAAAACTTGATGTATTTCTCAGGAAGTAGGGGGCCGTTTCAGGACTTTTAGGAAAAAAAGTCTATGGAAAGGAATTAAATAAACCGCTTTGCAAGTTTACAAGAAGCACTTTCGCATATTATCAAAATCATCCTGATTGGAATGATCTTATAATGTCTTTTAAGTTAATGAAATCTGAAACCCTACACACATCCGAATACGGTGAGATCCTGTCCTTCTGAAACTAAGATTCTGAGACCCCTGCGTTACTCAAACACATACCCTGAAATTTCGACTCTGATTTTCTTCAAAATGATTTAAATGTGAATTATTACCCAGTGTCAATGTGTCAATATGTCAGTCAAAAAATTCAAAGTACAATTGGCAATCTAAATTCACTTAGTCTAATATTAGCCTTTATATAGAGAGATACTGTTGTGTTATTTTTGGCGGATAACCTCTAATTCTAAAGGCCTGGTCACACCGCCAGAACTTTGTTGGAGCGTTCCTTGAATGGTAGGGAGAGGGGACCAAATTTCGACAACGCTCGTCACCGCGCACATGGGAAAAAATCGAAAACAACGGTGTTGCCTTAACGGTGCACCGCTGAAGCCGGCGTTGCTATAGCGTTGGCTTAACGGTAGCGAGCGGTAGCGAGCGTTGGTTTAGCGGTGACGCGAGCATTGATAGAGCGGCGTTCTGCGCATGCAGGCGTTGGCTCGGCGGCGGTTTAAAGTTGGTTTAGCGGCATACCGCTTTTGACTACGGAGCTGAATGGATCGTTTTGATGTGGGGGTCAGCCTCTGTACAACTTCATCAAACAAGGCTGGTGGCATCCTCATGAAGTGCTGGAAGGCTCGTGGATCCTCATTCCTCAGCTCCACTATCAGCTTGTCAAACAGTCCATGTTCAGGCCTTCTTAGTATCCACTGTCTGACCCACACAACTCTGTCTCTCCTTCTTCTCTCTCTTCTCCTTCTGTCAACAGTTTGTTGCAATCTGAGGAGATTCTGATTCTGCTGCTGGACTAGTGCACCAATCATAGCAAGTCTCTGAGCATCAATAGTAGTACAGTTTTACTGTAACTTTGAGCAAATTCGATGTAAATGAGGTCTGCCCTCAACGGCAACTCGATTCCAAATGGGCTTCTGGTCCATTTCTCCCCTCCCCGTATTTATAGCCAAATTCTGGTCCCGCTCCGACACCTCCATGCCAACGCCAAACCAAAGTTCATCGCCGCAATGGATCGCTGCTTCAACGCCCGACACCGTTCCAGCAATCCCATGTCCGCTCGTAAAACGCTTACAACCACTCCACCAAAGTTTGTGCAACGTTTATTCACCGCTCGGGCAAAGATGGCGAAGCAGCGGTGGTCCAGCGTTCAAGATTTCTGCGTTGGAGCGGTGGTGAACTTTGCCGGAGCGGAAAATTGCCCGCTCCTCTCCGCTCGCAATATTTTGTGCAGCTCAAAACTTTCGGAGCGGTAGGAGGGACCATAAGCGGCGGCCGAGCGGATACGGCATTGCCTTAACGGGAGCTAACTTCTGGTGAACGGTAACGAGCGGTTATGAATTTTTTTTACCGCTCCAGGAACGCTCCAGCAAAGTTCTTTCGGTGCGACCGGGCCTTTAACGCACACCTACTTGCTTGTTTGGTTGCTATATACCTTAAGGAAACATTTTTGAAAACATGATCTTTAAATTTCAATTATTTTCCATTTTCCCGATATTAAGCTTTTATGGTTTATAATCTGTCAATGTTTGTCTTTAAAAACTGGAATCGTTGGTATACTGCCAAACGAAATATTTTCACAACCTGTCTTATTTGAATTTTGAATAGAATACTTTGACATTCTTCATTATTCAATCTTTAAACAGTATACATTTTTTTAACATTCTGCTTTAATTAAACCTTAAAACTGAAATAATATTATTTACAGTTGTATCGAGACTTGATGAAATATTTTTGGCCTGGCATATACAAATGTATCAACAGTAATCTCTGAATATATTTGCCGCCGATTATTCCCATATGAAATTTTAATTAAGTGCGAGCAGATGTTCAAATGAAGCCGACCGTTAGAGCATCAACTGTTGATTCTGTAGGGAAAATATTCAAAGAGAAATTTGAAAGATTTGATTTATATAGTTCGCCATTCCCATTGGTAAGCTTTTAATTTTCTCATCTTTATTGTTTAGTAATTCGTGTCGTTATCGGTATTATTTTACTATTTTTGGGATGAAACCTTTATATGCACTGTTATATATGGAATTTGTTGTTCTTTGTGTTTAATTCATTTTTGAACGAGTTTGAGACTTTTTTTTGAGGTCCCAAAAGAGTTACCCCATTTATTGTCCCCGAGGTTTCGAGATTAAATCTGTAGAAACTGTTTCGTGGACTGCTATGTGGTGAACAAGTATTTCGTGATAGCGTTTTGAACGACACACTCATTCGTATGTTAAACTGCTGTTATTTTTAGCGTATTCACGTAGGCTCCATGTAGGAAGAAAGGAAACGAGGTCTTACATTGTTGTAGATTATGCAAGAATTTAAAACTGTTTAAACCGTTTACTGTGATCCTTATTGGTGGGTAAGCGTATTCCATTAATGGAGAATCTAGAGTCAAAACTCTACCTCCAGTAGGACGCCCCAAAATATCAGCCTTCTTTAATAACTTCTGCTGTAGTTGCCATGGTAATAGACAGGTGGGGATGTACAGTTTCCAAATATTGGGCATTTCATCAGGAAGTGTTCATGAAATTCTGACTAAACATTTAAAATTATCGAAGGTATGTTCAAAGGGGTACCACTCCTTTTCAGCAAAAATTTTCAGTTTTGGAAAAACCTTTCTTAAAGATGAATTAAAAAAAGTATAATGAATTCCTTACATACAGCTTTATTATTTCGAACCACAAAGGTGGATGAACGTATACAGTGCTTATGAAATGGGCAAGACCGATTGATTAATCTCGGACTCTTTACACAATTTCCTTCAGTTAAAAAGCAGTAGTTTGCAGATATTTAATACACCCAAGAGATCTGTTAATGGAGAGTTTTACAAGGACATGAAACTAAAATCAGAAAATGATACGTTAAACGTCGCCCACGAACTATTGTACGGTGCATTTGTCTTATTCATGATGAGCACAAGAGCAAGCAACACAGTAAAGCAGAATTTAGAGCAATTACACAATTAGAACAAGTTATTGCCACGCCATCAATATTTGTCTGCCCTGAGTCACTGTGACATTAAATAAATAACACACATCAGCGAGGGTGATAGAGGATATTGACAACCCGAAAAAACAATAACACCGAACCATACATGGGATCATGTAACATATACCTTAGGACTGTTTTCGTTTGGTAACGAGTCGAATCAAACTCAGCTAAACGCTTACAGTCAATATATTCAATAAGCGCCTTCGACGTCATCAGACGCTTGAATTTTCTGCAGGGTGTGCAAAAAAAACAATAACATCTGGAGGGTTTTTGAAAAAAAATGGTACCCTCTGAGCTGATGCAAAATGTAACATTAGTTTTAAAAGCCCGATCGCCTATGGGAATTTAGTATTGGCAGTTTACGTGAGGTATAATAATTTTTTCTCTTTCCTTTGCTGTACAAAAATGCTGGCTGGGGTTCACTACAATACCAGAAGAGCCGTTGTAACTTCAAGGAGACAATATAGTGTCGCCAAGATGCAACCCGAGCACTAGCTAAAACGCTATGCCAGGGCACACCGAGGTGCCACAAAGCATGATGGTCTCAAGGTCATGCTATTGTAGGGTTATTGTCAACCAAAGAAATTAATTATCGAATGGGTAGGGTGGTTACTTCCCTAGGTTCGTACGCTGGGTATATCAAGTTCAAGGGGTCAAGTCATCACAACTCCGAGTCACGGTTTTCCATATATTTATTACTTGCCCTTAACAAAGTTTATACTTGTCATAAAAAACTATTTGATAAGCATTTTATAGCCTACGTTATGTGACACCCGTATAATTACTTAAGAATTCTAGACTTGTTAAATTACTGAAACAGGACTACGTCAATATGTGCTTTAGAAAACTGAGGGAGAGATGCGACAGGAACAGCTGTCCGTTCTCTAGGCAGTAGAAGTCCGACAGAAAGAGCTGTCCGTAATCTACTATCTTAACAATCCTAAGTAATAAATATGGGATCCACTGAGGGAACCTCCCAAGGCTTAGAACAGGAGAAGCTGTCTAGGCCGTTTTGTGAATCACGCACCAGACGTAGGGTCAGATAGCGCTCTGTTTTAGTGTCTGCACTGTTTTACCAATGGTAGATTACTTTACGACCTACAGGTCAAGGACAGTACCGAAGGGAAAGTGCGTTATATTCATCACATAGAAATATCGATTACTCGCTTTATTCAGAATCTTTCAACTGAGAATAACAGTAAACCAATTATTCTTTACGCAAATGTGTCTAACAAAATTTGATAAATGAAAGTCATCCCGAAACAAAAAAGCTTCTAAATAATGTTTAAAAGTTTTCGAAGAATGCGTATAAAAATCAAACCCGAAAATGAATTTATTTTGTTGCTGCCTGTTTGCTTTGTCCTTGACTGGTTATTTTGTTTCTTCTTTAAATCAGTTAACATCATATACAGGCATGATTGCACTGATATACAGGTTAAATGTTTCAAAATTCGTAGCCATAGACATACAGCATGTAGAGGTTGCCAATAAATATTGTTGTTGTTGTTGTTACAGTCAAGATTCGAAGAACAGCAGGTAACCTCAAAGCATCAATATTTTTCTTTATACAGAAAGCTGTAATTGTGTGATTTTTATGTAGATAGCGATCTATAATTACTAATGAACACGTTTTTGTATCCTTTCTTCTATATGTCATCAAGATAACTTTAACACATGTGTTTTCCTTTAATTTTATCATTTATTTTCCTTAAAGAAACAAAAATGCCAATTAAGTACAATAATTGTGTTATATCATTGCTCTTAATGGTAAGCCATTATAAGGTTGTTAGTTGTCAACTAAATAATTGATGATAATAATTATCGTAGATGATGAACAGAAGGAAGTATAGACTAGCACACACAACCAAAGGTGTAATGAACTTTGTTCTGCGTAAAAAATCACTTCAAAAATAACAAAGATAAACGTAACTTAAGAAAGCAAAAAAGATTTGTTGTATTTCTGCAATACGCACATCCGTATTCATTATGTTGTGTATTACGTTTAGAGTATTTATTTCGAAAAAAGAAAGATGTTTACCTAAGACAAACGTCAATGATGTTAATGAAAGAAAATTAGAACTGCTTACACTAACCAAGATGCTTTCGTTGTTATTATAAATAATATTTTTTCAATGCTTTAACAAAAGATTGCTTTTTCAGGCATTGCTTTACGTCGTCATGCAATTTGAATATGTAAAAGTGAACGAGTAAAGCTGAATAGATGTTTCTCCTATGGCAATGCTGACTTCGTAACCAGTCACGTTATTTACTTTCCATATTCCTGATAGATAAATAGAATTCGCTGATGTGAAAGCAAAATCGTTCCACAAATAGTCAGAAAAATATCAAAATGACTCAGTATAAACATGTATCAAGTTCCTTTTATTTCACTATGTAAAACTATGTAAAATTATGTAAAACAAGTAGAATAAATTATGTACAGACAAAATACGACCAAATTTTTGCACAAAAATATCATCATGTAAAAATGAAAATCAGTAAATTTCGTGAAATAAAAAGAAAAGAAAGTTCCGTTAAAACAGTTATGAAAATGACAGTATGTAATGAAATCACAAAAGATGGTATATTTATTGCAAGTTTAAATATATACAATCATTTTCAGACACAAAGGAATGGAATGACAGTATTCAAAGTACTTTTTTCTCGGTTTCAAAAGGTTTCTTAGCATTCCAAAGTCTTCGTAATTTCCCAGTATGTCTATGTGCAATGCGACTTCTTCGCTTGTTTCATAATGCTATCGTTTTTTTTATGTCTTTTATAGATTCAAAATAACAGGTAATATTACTCATACAGGAAAGGGAATTGTATAAAAAATGGGATATATTATTGCAAAATTGCAAAAAGACAACAACGTCATGATTTACAGATATTGAATATACGATCCTTTATAGGAAAATGGAAACTGTTCAGACAATAAAAATGTTCTACTTTAACGCACAGCACCTGATTCAAGACAAAAGCAGATATATTGATGACAAAATTGTGATACCGTCAGCAAAGGATTTTGTGACAAAGATGAAACCCACATAAACATCTTGTTTTCGAAAAACGTTCAGCGAAATTTTATGCGAAGCAATGTCGGACACAATGATATACAAAAGCGAATACAAAACACCTTCTTTGTCTGAATTCAAACTGGACCGACATAAAAATTGGCTAGGTGAATGGCAGGCCAACATTATGGTTAGAGATGGAAAATTGAAAAACTTCTATCTGAAACATTTTGAGATTGAATTACTGCGAATTCTTCATCATTCTGTCAAAATATTTTTCGACAAGGCTTGAACAGATATATCGTAAACGTGTGTACTTTTCTCAGAGTCAGGGCCATTAAGTACAAAGATGCTTTTTGGTTACCAGAAAAGTATATAAAGCTATATCTGCTGCAATATTACAGTGCAAACAAATTAATATAAAACACATTTGTCGGCATCAAGTAAGTTCATTTCAATTACCAAAAAGTTCACAGACCCTTTTTTGCGACAAAAACAGGCGTTATATAATTTTCGTGCCGAACAATTTTAAACAAAGAATACATTCTGCCAGTACTATTACGAAAAAAAGACAGACAGATAACGAACATGTTCTCGATTTAGTTTCGTTTATTGCCTTGTTGTAAAAGTGACTTCCCGACTTAATTACCAGTTTTATTGTTCTTTGAATGTTATCGGCTAATGAAAACTGCCAACGATTTAGCTTATAACAACATGAATTGCGTAACTTTAAAAACCCTGTAAAAAATCTGTAGCGTTTGAGATAGAAATTGACTGAAATAATACAAAAAGTAGTTTGCATTCTAAAGCCATTTGAAATAAGCCCATTTAAGAAAAAGATTTTCCACCACGGCTATTTGTTGTAAAATTTTCGGATTTTCCTTTCCAGTTGGTGAGAAAATTATATATAATCTCTTTTAAAAGTTTTAGATGCACAAATGCTGCTAGAGCTATTATATTTTTCTATGTGCTCATTTTGTAAGTGATAAAAAGCCTGAGATATGTTTTTCAAGAGTTCATTAAAAGTTATACTCAGAATTCAAGGAGGAAACTGCAATTGTTTCTCACAACACATGATATCTTAATATTCATACTTAGCTAAAAAGGAAATGAGATAACAGGCTTGAATGCAAAAATCAATCAATCAATCAATCAATCAAAAAGAATGAAACAATCAACTATGATGAAACCACCAAGTTATGCAGGGCTAACATGCTTTTAGACTAGAACAATAATTTAATCAACTGTCGCACCTCGGGTTTTGTAATTCAGATGAGGCCTATTCTGTTTTAGTTTCCCCTAATTCTAATGAACTCTTACAAGTTCACAAAGAACAAGAACAAGACTTAGTTAATTCTAAACTTGTTACATTTTCTGACAGTAATGTGTGAATGTGTACCGCGTGCAGACAGTAACTGCCGAATTCATTTTCGTGTTCTATCAAGTTCAGTAAAAACATTGTTAGCTATTGGCAAATGTCGTCAGTAATACAGTGTCTTTTATGGTGTGTGCCAAGTTAGATATTGCGTTTACTGCTGTTTATAACTGGTAAGGACCATGGAAAATATTATAAAATTTAAAACTCTCAACTAATGCAATGCGGAGGAATAATAGAAAGAGGAGTTTCTGTTAAGATGCTACTTGTAACGTTTTAGATAATAGAAGGAGTAAAATCCAAACTTTTAGATGGTGCTATACAATTTTTCTAGGTGGTATTATGCACGTTTTCAAACCTGATTTTAAAGACTATAGGATTGTATTTCTTATATCTGTAAAACACACGAGTTTACCTTAAGATTGAAAGCGATGGGAACAAAACAAGATTTTTTATCACGACCCACTGAGCAAACAAGGTTTGTTTTTGTTTTGAACATGGCAGTGAATCTGAATAAAGTTAGTTTTGTTTACAATATAATCGCATAAAATTAGTATTAAAATGTTAAACATATTTCTTAAGATTAAAAATCAATAGTCCATCAACACCCCAGGAAGTTCCTTGATATTTCACTACATTTTGCAGCGGAAGTAATTAGAAATGTTCAGATCTGTTCCTTTTCAAGTTGCATTATCAAATAAATGTATGACAGAAGTCAAGAAATGAATATTTAGAATTGTCTCAAAGCAATTTAAATTAGTTCCCTTGAGCTTCTGTGTTTGTTTTGGGTAATAATTTAATAATGATATGCAATAGATTTAATACTCTTTTTCTCTTACACATAATAATATTTTTGTAATGTTTAACGTGGGTTTGAAGAGATTTATGTGAAAAAGTATGTTTATATTCAATAATATTAACCAGTTTGTTGCTGAAATTTGAATAATGTAACAGTATTATGGGGCATTTGGAATTTTTATCTACCTCTTCAATGTCAAAAATTAAAGCCATTGAATTCCCGTCTGCTTAATTCCTATCTCCTCAACACCTTCCAGGAAATTCGTGAATGTTTGATCATGCGTTTATATCAGTGAGACGACTTGTAGAACTATCATTATTCTCTAGATTTGCATTATTTCGGATAAAACGTATTTTGGACTAAGGGCAATCAGTATCTGTAGCTTCCTTTGGGCGAATATTGCACCGCCTTCTGTGGAGCTTTAAAGGAACATAGCCTCATTGTTGTCAAATAGATTGCAGTTAGGTTAGACCTAGACTGGTTTTAATTAAGACTGCAAATACATGAATGATAGGTTTCTCGGCAGTCATAAGTCTTTCTCATTTCCTGGAATGTCTATGTTTGTTGCACGCGACTCAATCCTATATTTTCGAAACAATTTCTGTATTTTTCCCTGAAGTTTGATAAAAAATATTCAAGGTTACTGATGCACATACAGCAGTTAGGCAGAGATCAGATATGCTGTCTTAAAGGATTTTCAAATGTATTGAATTGCGAATATTAATCATGGAAAACCCTACAGACACACGAGAAAGTCATGATTAAAAGCTATCAAAATAAACACACTTTAGAAAAAAAAACATGGGATGCATTCATTTCCACGTCAAATAAGATATGCGATTAGAGTCAAAGGACGACCATCTGCATCGATACAGGTTGAGGTACATAGATGAATAACTAGCAGCTAAAATCGCTGATAAGTTAGCCTTACAATAAAACATTTAGAGGGTGAATGCGAAACTTTTCTAAATGCAATGAAATAAAGAAGAAGATGTCATCTATTTCGCAATGAAATAAAGAAGAAAATGTCATTTGTTTTGGAAAGAAATAAAAAAGAAGATGTCATTTATTTCGCAATGAAATAAAGAAGAAGATGTCATTTATTTCGCAATGAAATAAAGAAGAAAATGTAATTTATTTCGCAATGAAATAAAGAAGAAGATGTCATTTATTTCGCAATGAAATAAAAAAAGAAGATGTCATTTATTTCGCAATGAAATAAAGAAGAAAATGTAATTTATTTCGCAATGAAATAAAGAAGAAGATGTCATTTATTTCGCATTTACCGCTTGAAAATTTAATTTTCTACTAGCAAACAAAAATGAAATAAGACGAAGTTAAGGCCGATATAACAACATGCATAAAAACTACGTAAAAGGTTTCTCAGACAGCACTTTTATAAACATATAAATGCCAATACCAGATGGTGCCCCGTCATAATTCGGGCTTGTCAGATTGACATACTTGCTGACTGACGGACGTACGTACGTACATACAGGGCAGCTGAACCCTATTAGGCCTGTTTAGCGACAATTTTGCAGTGTAAGTTAATTGATTCATTTTGTGAAATAAAATTTAATTTGGACTTGGCTAAATTCTGTCTATAACCACTCGGTACTAGATGACAGATTTTGGAAACAATAACTACCCATTTTTAAACAGTGTGGGTCGAGTATTTTAAGTTAACTTTTCCTGTAAATATGAACACTTAGGTCTAAACCTTTTGCTGAATAGCTAAGAGTTAGTGTGCAGGGTCTGTGTAAAATGGAAATGAACTATTAAGAAAGACTTTATTCTTCCAGACAACATATGATTTCTTTCCAACACTTAATAAATTATTGCGGATGGACTTCCAAAATAAATAATTTTCATTTCGTACAAACTTGCTAAACAACTATCTATAAGCAAACTTTTGACATAAGTGTGAAATATAATCCTTAACCAAATGTTTATTGAGATATCAGGAAAAGATTATTTTAAAGGCCGCAGTAAACTGATTCTTAACTTCCCGTGTCCATAATAAATACCGACAATAAAATGTACGTACCTATTTATATGACACTGCTGACATGGTAATAAAATAACTGGTGATAGATATCATTGACCCAAAAAATTTATTGTTGCAATTAACTAAATAAATAAACGTTGCAACTTGTTTTGTTCAATATTTTAGCGCCTTCTGTATTTTCCACCTTTTGTGCATTTAGTGGGGTTACAAACTATTAAATCTGAATTTAAGGATTGTTAGAGAAATGCAGAGTACACTATAATATTAGTTCAATGTTTGAAATTACTTAGCTTTCATTAAAAGTGATTGCGCTTATCTCACAAAATTATAGTGCACTGTCTTTGGTACTGTATCACAAGGGTTTGACTGTCTTTGAATGTTGGTACACATGCATCAGACTGTTCCCTACATGTAACGATTTGATATTTAAGTAGTATAGCAGAATATTATATACAATATATCATGTACATGTCCCTTTAGAAATCCATTGCATCACAAATTTTTTTTATCCAACTTTCAGGACAGATGGGTTTTTATTTATATTCAAAAGAAAACATAGATAAATATACACATTTTCCTTTATTTTATCCGATGAAAAATTTGAAACCAAAATAACTAATATTATTGTCAATACCTCTATTCTTCACATTTTTCGAAACCTTTGAATCATGTTTTCCGAGAGTTATATAAATAATAATAATAATAATAATATTATTATTATTATCATAAGCCATTTAGAAACACATACTTTCAGTTTTATTCACGGAACATAAATGCTCTAAGTCACACTAGAAATAACTCGTACAGTATGAATAGCAAATATGAGCTTCACTTATATTATAGTATAATAATGAAATAACCAGTTTATTTGTTGATGTGATGATGTCACAGGACTGATATGGCGCCAATGTCGCGGGGTCAGAAAGTTCATTTACCCAGGGCGGGACTCGAACCGGGGACCCCCCGCTTGCAAGTCAGGTGCTCTACCAACTGAGCTTCCCGGGCTGGTGATAGTACGTTAGTAACCAAATCACCTATATCAGTCCTGTGACATTGATTAGAATATTTTTCTTTGGCAATCATGTAAAATGCGTGTAGAAGCCTGAATCTGTAGACGATGAACTGTCTGAGCATTATGACATCCTTAATTCTTCTGGTTTGATGAATGGATTAGTCGCATGTCCGCTGTCCTCTTATACACGAATTTGTATTTTTTCGGGAGTGTGTGTGTGCGTGTGTGTGTTGCAGGGGGGGGGCTACTTTTGTATTAAAAAAAAACAAACATTTTTCATGCCTTACCTAAGCAGAAATTAATTGAACATTGATCGAAACAAGATTAATAACAGTATGTGAATCGTCGCTAAGTTAATTGTTCAACTTTATAAAATAAACGTGTTAGTATTTTGAACCATTTTCATGATTTCGTCGAAATGTTTCCACAAAAAAACTGACATAAAGCACCACAAATACAAATAAAGACTTATTTAAAATGTAAGCGTGCAGTAAACTCCATACTTTGTGAAGATTACACTGCACGAAAAGCAAACGTACACGCTTAGAGGAAATTATTTTCATTTGCTATGAGAAACTTGGTAGATATTCAAATTGCAAGTTTTCTAATTTTCTTGGATAATGCAACCTAAGAATTATGTAAAAGTAATGATTCGAGCTGTGTCCTGCTGTCAAATCAGTATGAATTTATTAACCAAGCAATCAAAATTACTAAGTTTATTTTGTATAATCGGATAGGAACTTAGCAGGTATGACAAATTATTCTTTGAAATTCAAATAAACTTTGTTTATTGTAATTGCCGTGACAGGAGTTAAATTAGAACAGTATTGCTTGATGGTGATAAAAATGCTTTTTCATTTAATTGTTTCCTATTTTAAGAGCTGGGGTCGTGTTGTTTTCACATTAAATGTAAAACATTTTATTCGGTTAAATTAAAGCAGAATTTCACAAATTTCATAAAAAATAAGCTGTCTACGTTTACTGAATAAAAGGTATTTCATGTCGAATCGTGTTCTTATTTTGGTGCCAAGGCGAAAAAAAAAGTTTTTATAAGCGTGAACAACTTTGACCTCCTTATGGCGGAAACGAAAGTAAAACTCTGGTTTACATATGAAACCCCGCCTTTGCTTCATTCGAATACATTCAAACAGCAAGAAAATCAACAAACATGGCGTCGAGTAGCAGTTCAGTAAGTTGTTTTCCAATAATTCGACATATTTCTAAAATAATTCTTAGCTTTTTTTTTTAAATAAGATTTTGACTTTATTTGATTGGAAATGTTTTCTACCTGTTTTTTTTTCCTGTGACGATTTGATAGCCTATGCGCGAACAAAATCAATTACTCGTTAATTAGCATATTGATAGTTCGTATACGAATTTGAGTGATGCCGAGGGATTTTCCCTTTAAAATCATTCATTGTTTCTGAACAGATTTTGTAAAAAGGGTTTTTCATACGCTAAGTTTATCTAGTAAACTTTCTGTCGTCACAAAGATATTTTCATTTATTTGTGAAATGCTACTTTAATAGAAAATAAAAATTCAATATGCAATTAATCTCAAATGTTTTATTTCGAATTTGTATATCTACATTTTTTTTCGAAATGAATGATTGTTTCTAAAAGTACTTGACGATCTGAACTTCTTTGTATTTGTATTGTTCATTTGGCTTTTTTATTGTCAAGGGCAATTATAAATTATAAAAAAATCAACTGTCTTAAGAGGAGGCACCGTGGTCCAGGGGTAGAGCGCAGAGCTCCGGATCCGAAGATCGCGGGTTCAGAGGCGAGATTCTCACACGATCTTCACATTCCTCCACGCTGCGCGAAAACTGGTATGGAACCCAGGAAGCAGTCATCGAGCGTGATGAATTTAAGTTGAAGAACTTGTATCGCAATCGATGTAAAATAAATGACTCTAAACTAAACTGTCTTAAACTTGGCAAAAATGTAAGAAAGGAATTTTTCTTTCGACCTTAACGATATCCAAAACTATCCAATACCGTCTTATTTTCTTGAAATAGACAGTATGGAAATGAAAACGTCACATGTCGTCTGCATGCGGTGAAAGATGACTTTTAGAACATGATATTGGATTACGAAACAACCAGACTTCGTGAGAACACTATAGGTCAACCTACATAGAAAACATAGAAAGAGCATGCAGAATTGCCTTATTTTAGCATGCTCAGAGATAATGGCGGATCAACTCTTGTAAATGAAATTTGCATCTTGAATTACTTTAATTTGTACTTGTCTTGTGGTACATGCGCAGTTTTATAATCACGTTGCAACCTTCACTTTTATCGCTAAAGGACACTTCCATTTAATTAAAACTAATATACTAAACATACAGTATTTATTGGCAGCAAGTCTAGACCTTAGTTGTAAAATACTTCAAACGAAACAAATACTTTTGAACATTGTATAAAAATAAGAGAGGATGGGAGCCTAATGTCGTCTATTTTAATATCGACAAGATAAACAATGCAAGTGTCATAGATTGTATAGTAATAAAAGAATATCTGGACTGATATGGTTGTCTCTTACAATGCAAACGAAAATGACTAACTATAATTTATTACGGCAATTGACTTACTGACTACAAAGAAGAATTTTTATGAAAATTCTACTATTGCCAAGAACTCGATTTAGACAGAAACGGGACTGGATAGTAAGAATGATTTAAACTAAACAGAAGAAATCAGTTGAATGAGTAAAAATGACTTTTTTCAATGAATATTGCGTTTCATTTCTTATATTTAATACTGTACGAGTAAAAATACATAAACATAAAATAAAAAAAGGAAACAGTTTCTTTTTGTTTTATAAATCTATTCAGACATACTCGTACATAAACATATTTTCTCACTTGGAAGCCTGAAGTTGGCAAACTGTTATTATCTTCGATGATATGTGCATGCACAAAAAAGGCATTTAAAAGTAGTTTATGGCGCAATATCTTATAATTATGAGGGAAACATATGATTAAAACACATCCTGTATTTTTATATCATTTCAATTAGACAATGCAAAGGAAAATATCCTAATCTCAAGTAGAAAACTTGATGCTAATAATCAATCTTGAAAACGTAAATTCCAAACATCAGGTTTGGTAGATATTCAAACCTCTGTAACTCGCATGTGATATTTTGTATCAGTATTACATGTGGCTTGAAGCAAAGCAGTATCCCGTAAGTTACTAACATTAAGTAAAAGTACTCGAAAAAAATATTACTCTGCTTATATCGAGATCGCTATATACGTTAATGCGGAATACTTTGATATTTCTAAATTTAGATAAACATGACGTTTTGTTATTCATATTTTCAAAGCCTAAGTTACATGTTACAAAAAGTAATTATCTTTATAGACCAACAAAACGTTCGCTACAAATCCAAAAAAATAACGGCGGATAATAAAGTATTATCATTCATAGCATTCGTACAGAAAATCGGTATTCTGCTTGAGCAAAAATTTCAAAACATTTAAACCTCTAACTAAACTTTTAATTTCAGAAGAATTTATCAGGTGACATCTAACTTTATCTAGCACGCACTTAATTTATCAAACCTATCAATATTAGCATAGCTTGAGGAACTTCTTGTGTGAACTTTTAAACTGGGAATGATAAACTTATTGCATGCCAATATTCGAATGACGCCAGTAAATGGAACAAAAATGGTAGACTCCTATGGGAAATTATTTAAAACAATTATCAAAACAAGTTGAATATTGAAGTTACGACTGTCACTGTTAAGCACTTTATTTTACTTATTATCAAGCACTTTATTTTCACTTATTATCAATCACTTAAGAGATGAAATACACAAAACTGTTTTATTATGATTTTTTTCGTTCAAACTATATAAAAAAGTAAGAGCATTCAAATTCTATTTGTACAATCAAAGTATATGTTAGTGTTTACCATGACACATTGATAAATGAACACTGTTTAGGCAGGGCGCAGGCGTGCGACCAAATGCGTTTATATAATTAATTAAGTATTAATGAACAGTAATCTGTTAAGTAGTTAAAATTATATTTTGTCCTTAACCTAAAACGATTGATTCAATGAGCTAGCATTTAGTAAATGCATATGAAAAAATATGCACATATTTTCTTCAACTAAGCTGTAAAGTCTTTAGAAATTGATAAATTCCACTGTATTACCTACGTTATTGTAATATGAAAAGGAAGAACAAAATATATAATAATTTTATATATTGCGAATAGTTTTACCATGCTGTTCTGTAACGGACACTGTCTTTGTTGTCTACTTTCAACAGCTCTTTCACTAGCTGTTTTATGTAAAGACTTAAAATATATTGTACTCTACCATTAGCGAAAACTGTTAAGATAAATCTGACAAAAGTCATGAAAGCTAAACATTTTATGAAGTCTAAGCTACGTGACCAAACAACATGAAATTATAAAAATGTTTTTTCTATATAACATTTTACATAGTAGTATCTTCATTTCGTGTATGTGCTTTATGACACATGCATTGCCAGGTCCTTGATATTAATTAGTGTGAAAAATAGCAGGTTCTTGATATTAGTGTGACTTTGAAATTTTACAAAATATTTTTTAACCACTAGCGGATCCAGGCCCCCCCCCACCCCCCACTCCAAAATTCCCGGACCATAGGTGCTGTTATAGGTCTATTTTGTATATGTTTTTAAATAATGTATAATATATTGTTCAACATTGAATTGAATAATCAGTGGTCCTTGTGATATTGCCAAATCAGTATACTCTAGCATGAACACAACCATTGAAATGAGGTAGAAAACGGACACAAATTGGGCCGAACATTTTGTGCCCCCCCCCCCCCCAAGCTAAAATCCTGGATTCGCCCCTGATAACTGTTCAAATTTTTCCTTTTTCTGTTTTTTTTTCTTTATTTTTGCGGAAAAGATTAACAGGAAAATTATATATTACAGTTTTTTGCGACATATGATATACATTGTATTAAAAAGCGATGAACAGTTCAGTTCAAACTTATTTTATTTCATTTCTATTTTTTGTTTTACTAATTACTTAGAATTCAGAAAAATTACTTGCAAAATATGTTCACTTTTTATGCCGCTTTTCTGTCTTGTTATTCTGTCAAACAAGATTTTAACGATTCTAGTTCAGACATTACATAATTGAAGCAAAATAAAAAAACTACTGCTATGCCTGACCGTTAATGAAGATATCAGTTTTGTAACTGAGCGCAGCCTACTTGTCTGATAGAGACGTTTACTGTCGATTTTCTATCTTTAAGATATTACTCATGAATTGTTTTGGTGGAATAAAAGGATAATTATTCTGAAAGACCCAAGTTCTTGAAGATTCCTTTTCGGTCATTATAGCTTATTCATCGACAAACTTGATAAAATCATTTTTAGTTTCTATGGTTTGTTATTCATTAATTTGAAATGTGTGAAATTGGTCAGACTGTGTGTGCTTCTCAAGGGTGAGCTTGTGTGATCATTGATTGTCCGGCGTCCGTCGGCGTTCATTGTGCGTCTTGTGTCGTCAACAATTTGAATTAAACGACTTCTGCTTCTATACCGCTAAGCTAACTTTGATGAAACTTGTCTGGAACATTTCTTGCATGAAGCTCCACCAAAGTTGTTTAAAGAATTTAAAGCATAACTGTGGTTGCTATGGCAACAGAAGAAAAAACTTCAGAAATATTCTTGTCAAAAAGTACTAGGCACTGAGGCTTAAGATTTTATACGTAGCATTGTCTTGTCGACTTCTATAAATTTTGTTAAAATTATGTCCTTGGGGTCAAACTTGGCTCCGCCCAAGGGCTCACAACTTTTATATAGAAATATATATAGGTAAAACTTAAAATTTTCTTCTCTGAAACAGCAAGGCCAAAAGTTCTAAAATTTTGCACAAAGCATTGCTTAGTGGATCTCTTCCAAGTTTGCTCAAACAATGGTCCTTGGGTCAAAATTGGCCAAAACTGGGAGGTCACTTGATTTTGCATAGACTGATATAGGAAAGACCTGAAAAATCCTCTTGTCTGAAACCACAAAGCCAAGATGTTTTGCACTGAGCAATAGCTACAGGTTCTCTACTTAAATTGTACGAATTATGCTCCTGGGATCATAAATAGCCCTGTCCCCGGGGTCACTTGATTTTATATAGGCTGATATAGGAATGACTTAAAAATCTTCTTGTCTGAAACCACAAGGCCTTAAGCTCAGATATTTTGCAGAGAGCATTAGTTAGAGGTCCTCTACCAAGTTCAATCAAATTATATTTCTGGGGTCAAAACAGGCCCCACCCTTGGGGTCCTTTTTGTGTAAAGATATTTAATCTTTGAGAATCTCTTGTTTTACACTGAGAAACCGTAATTTTCAGACCTAAGTTTTTTTTGCATGGAGCATCATTTGGGATCCTCTACTAAGATTTTTCAAATTATGCCCCTTGGGTCAATAGTAGCCTAGCCCCGAAGACAGTAACTGTTGATTAATATAGCTTGTATAGAGAACATCTTTAAATAAATCTTCCTGTCAAAAACCGCAAGGTCCGCAGCTTAAATATTTTGCATTGAGCACAAGCTGAGAGTCATCTACCAAATTTGTTCAAAATATGCCCCTGTGGTCAAATTGGCCCTGCCCCGGTGGTCAGTTGATTTTACACTAGGCTTATATAGGAAAAACCTTACACAATCTTCTTTTCTGAAAACACAAGGCCTAGAACTTAGATATTTTGCATGGAACATAAGCTAGAGGTCTTTTACCAAATCAGTTCATATTATGCCACTTGGGTCAAAATTGGCCCACCCCAGGGGTCAATTAATTTACATATTCTTACACAGGGAAGACTTAAAAAATCTTGTCTGAAACCATAAGGCCTAGAGCTTAGATATTTTGCATGGAGCATAAGCTAGAGGTTCTCTACAAAAATTTATTTAAATTATCTATTGTCAAAATTAACCCCACCAAAGAGGTCACTTGATTTTACATAGGCTTATAAAGGGAAGACTTAAACAATCTAACTTTTAGGTATTTGGTAAGCAACATTTTATAGTTAAATGCTACAAAGATTGTTGTAATTATTTCACTATGGTGAAAACTGACCCCTTCCAATATTACTTGATTTACATTGAGTTTGTGTGGGAAAAACTTCGAAATTCTACTTGTCTAAAACTGTATGCTCAAGAGCTTAGATTGTTTTATGTAAAAGTGTATAGTTCAAATGACGTCACCTGGGGTCAAAATTTGTCCTGTCCCAAAGGTCCTATTTGTATGAAATATAAGATTTTTCATAATCTTTAATTCAGAAACTGTACTTCTGCTTCTGATGATTGCTCAACAGCAGACCCACTGACTCTTAAAAAGTAAAGTTTGCATACGGACTACTTTTGATTCGAATTTTTTTCATTATGTTATTTTCCTTGACTTTTAATGTATCCGTTTAATTTGGCTAACCAGGTGATACATTTCATACCTTATTTCTGACAGCACTGAGGAGCAGGACAGAGCACACTCTTGATTTTACTCAGTCACAGAATCTGTGTCTAAAAGGAAATGTCGTTTTGGCAATAAAGTTCGTGAGATTATTCAGGACAAAACAGATTATGTCCAGCGATTAGGCATGTATGTCCTTTCTTTTTACTGTTTACATTAAATATGCCTTACTTGGCAGGATATTGGGCATTCTCTCAGAAGGAAGAAATTGCACGCACTGGTCACAATAAAACTTTGTCTCAGATACAAAGCCGTTGAGACATTTAGGGAAGAACTTTTCAAAAGCGACGAATTTTGC
Organism: Cyclina sinensis; assembly: GCA_012932295.1. Classification (NCBI taxonomy): domain Eukaryota; kingdom Metazoa; phylum Mollusca; class Bivalvia; order Venerida; family Veneridae; genus Cyclina; species Cyclina sinensis. The sequence goes on along the minus strand of JAAONU010000007.1, from coordinate 33,142,844 downwards.
TTTGTCTATTTCTGTATCTACATCAAGCATATTTATGCGCATCAGTCAACGACTGTATTAAACGTTAGGGAAAAAGCATTCGTTTATTCCTTTATTACCTATGGGGAAATTTTCTATAATACCTATAGGGAACATCCATCCGTGAATTCATTTTATATTTTCCCATAGGAAAATAGCATCCGTATATTCACTTTTCTTGTTAGGGCTATAACATGTTTATATTCATTTTGTATGTTACTTATAGGGAAATAGCATTCATTATGATGTTTCAAGCACAATACCAGTGTAAGGAGTTTACATTAATATGTTTAAATTATGTAAATGACCAGCTTATTTTTCCTTTAATGCAGACCTACGAAAGACCAAATCTTGCAAAGTATTTTAAATCCTAAGTAACAAGTTTGTGCGTGCAACATCTGTGCGTGCAATCTTAGGCAAACCCTTGCTTCATGACCGTCTTCATTGTCTGGTCAATTAAGCTTTTGGTTAGAACTAATAGCTCTCGAAACCGATAGAAAATAATTGTTTATTTTAGATTTGCTTTAATAACCTGTTGGTAAACAACAATTAGGATTATCTGCTTTCTCATTATCTTACTAGTTGCTTAGGCTAGATAATTCCAAGTGAATATCTCTCGGGCTAGTTTCCTGTCCTGCATTTCATTATAGTTTCATTCCAGTGTTTGATGACAATATACCGCGGCCATTTATGTCGCATCTCTTCTTGATTTAATTTGTCTGGACAGACAGGTATTGTATTTTTGTCTAAGATTATATCATTCAGGAAGCAGGAAAACTGCACGCTCTGGACATTAGACCATCGATTACAGCATCAGCGCCGTAAAAAATTCATGTCAGAAATTAAGGTCTTCAGACATTTCAGTAAAAAAAATTCTTTTGAGAGAAAGAAAAAGCTAATCTTATGATGCAGTAAAAAGGGCTATGTTTCTGATTCAGACAATGAGCCAGCTATAAGAATGTCTCTTGTGACTTTTCCTTTTCTCAACTAAATGTCATTAAATGTAAGTGTTATCATTTCATACAGCCAAATGTTCTTTGTAACATACATGAGTGTTTCTAGGATTGGTTAAGTTATTTGCAATGTGAAATACATTCAAGTTATTATAGATTTATTTTTAATTTCTTGTTTTACAAATACTTTATTGAAATATATTAAATAACAACAACACAAAACAAAACATTACTAAAATGCCTTCTTATAGAAGCAATACACTTTTATTTCTGTTATTACGCGACGACGATAAAATAAAATTAGAATTATTCAGAAAGGAATACTTGCTACGGTCTTGTGGTTGATACATTTTAAAATAAGAAACCCAAAGCTATTGCAACTGGTCCTAAGCAAGATAGTGACCTTTTTAAGCAAAGTATGGAAAGAAAATTTAATTTTATAAAAGTTATCTTGTGAGAGACAAATATTCTTTACTCTAAGCAAAGATCTGTACTTTATATTTTTCAAAAGATTTTTTAAAGACCAACTGATTTTGTTCTTAAGGTAGCTTATTGTTCATTATTTTATTAATAACCACTTCATTAATATATATTTTTATTTAGTGAATGAATTCTTTTTGTGTTCCATGATAAGTAAGACGGACAATCTTCGGATGAAGAAGTTTATTTTGTTAAATGATGTTGAATCAATGGCGATAGTTGACGACTTAATACGCTAGTCTATTTAACAGTAATTTTCTCTAGCATCACTATTCTGTAATTTTGCCAAATTTAAAAAGCTAAGAAAAAAACTTATCTTGGAATGGGAAAATGTTTTACATCCCTTGAAAAATCAATTTAAAGACAGCAATTTTATTTTAAATGATAATGAATGAAAGAAAGAAGTACTTACGACCTTAAACATAAAAAAGTTAGTGTTCTTATCTGTTTTCTTTTATGTTTAGTTTTGCCGTTGCTATAGAAAAGCATATGTAGGAGCATATATAGCCTGAAAACATTTTATTGTCGTGTTGGCGCTATGCCAATAAATGAAACCTTGTATGACACTTAATGACAGAAAAGCATGCTGGTCAACAGTGTTCCGCTAAGAACGAGCAAGGCATTTTGAGACAGGGAGGATCGAACTTCCAGACAGGCAGAAATTTTATACCGGTTCAACTGCAACTTCAGTTGGTAAATAAGTAAACCAGATAGCGGCCTTAGACTTCCACTATATGCATTCCTCTTATCTAAGTTTATTATGAAAAGAGATTAGGTGTAAGCATACTGATTCAAACTACCACAATAATGTATGATAGATTGATTTTTTTGTTATATTTGAGCGAGTCAATTTACAATATATCATTTATGTGCACATATTTTATTTCTGCTGATGAAGTAAAATTTGTTTTTAAAATGTATATAATATCCAAAAAATGTTGTTAAATTATGGATTCTTTATTCATTTAAAATGGGTTTGTTTTCCTGAGTAAGAGAATGATCTATTTGATAAGTGTCAAAGATGTTTCTCTGAGTATCTTTCAACAATCAGACTTTTCGCATTTCGGACTGACTCATGAAAAACTCAACAAGAAGCTTTGAAAACAAGCTTACTAAGCCTATAAGAGCTCTTTGTCTATAGTATATTTACGTATGAAAATCATAAGTACAATTAAGTGCCATTTAAATATGTTTAGTGTTTTGCGCTTCCTAATAGGGTAAAATGAATATCTGAAATATTGACATTTTCATTAACACTCGTTTATGTTGAAATTATCTCTTGTTAAAAGTTTCATTTTCTTATCTTTATTATTTTTCCATTCTCACAAAGATCTTTATTCATTTCATTGATTTGCAATTATTTTGTGAACTGTAATAATTATACGGAGCGCAACATGATTAATAGCTGATGTGTATTTTGACTAAACAAGGAATTGTATCTGTTTGGAAACTGATGTTTTGTTGTATGAAAAAAATATAAGATCTGTATTTGCTTAAGGAGGCATTCTCTCTTAGAGCATTTCGTTACCACCCAACGTTACTGGAAATATATCAGTAACTTTTTATATAACAGAAAAACTGAATCTATTAAAATGTCTTTATATAAAGTCTTGCTGTAAAATATGGGGATGGAAAAGCGATGTATTACAAAAGAAAACTTTCTTAATGTCTAAATGCCATAAGAAAAAGGATTAGTATTAGGGCTCCGTTACAGTCTCACTTAGAAAGCATATCCATCATATAGATAAAAGATAAGGACATACAACGTTGACAAATATAAACAATTATACAGTGTCCAATATCGGAAAGAATTGTTTAAATCTGGAAGCACTGACAAAGAAACAATTTTCAGAAGTAGTGCTTTTTAGCTCACCTGAGCCGTAGGCTCATGGTTAGCTATTAGGATCGATCAATGTCCGTCGTCCGTCGTCTGTCCACACTTAGTTCGTTAACGCTCTAGCGGTCACATTTTTGCCTTAATTATCTTGAAACTTGGTCAGGATGTTTGTCCCAATGATTTCTTAGACGAGATCGAACATGGGTTATCTGGGTTGAAAAACTAGGTCACAGAGCCCAAATATAGAAAAACATTTTTAACACTCTAGAGGCTACATTTTCAGTCTAAATATCCTGAAAATTTGTCAGAAAAGTTGTATTAATGATTTCTAGCTCAAGGTGTGAATATGGGTCATCTAGGGTTAAGAACTAGGTCACAAAGCCCAAATATTGAAAAACCTTGTTAACACTCTAGAGGTAATATTTTCAGCACAAATAATCCGAAAATTTGTCAGAAAGGTTGCTTCTGTGATTTCTAGCTCAACTTTGAATATGGGTCATCTGGGTTCAAAAACTAGGTCATAGAGCACAAAAATAGAAAAATCTTAATAACACTCCAGAGGTTACATTTTCAGTCCAATTATCTTGGAAATTTGTCAGAAAGGTTGCTTTAATGATTTTTAAGTCAAGTTTGAATATAGGTCATTTGGGTTCAAAAACTAGGTCACAGAGCCCAAATATGGAAAAGTATTGTTAACACTCTAGAGCCAAAATTTTCAGTTCAAATAATCTGGAAATTTATCAAAAAGATTGTTTTAATGATTTCTAGCTCAATTTTGAATATAGGTTATCTGGGGTCAAAAACTAGGTCGCAAAGCCCAAAAGTAGAAAAACCTTGTTAATGCTCTAGAGGTTACATTTTCTCTGATTTGGATATGGGTCATCTGGGTTCAAAAACTAGGTCACAGAGCCCAAATTTGAAAAACATTTTTAACACTGCAGAGGTAACATTTCAGACCAAATATCCTGGAAATTTGTCAGACAGGTTAGTTTGATGATTTCTAGTTCAAGTTCGAGTTTGAGTCATTTTGGGTCAAAAACAAGGTCACAGAGCCAAAATGTGGAAAAAAAACCTTGTTAACACTCTAGAGGTAAGATTTTAATTCCAAATAACTTGGAAATTTGTTAGAAGGGTTGCTTCTATGATTTCTAGCTCACGTTTGAATATGGGTCATCCGTGGTCAAAAACTAGGTCACAGAGCCCAAATATGGTAAAACCTTGTTAACACTCTAGAGGATACATTTTCAGTCCAAATATCCTGGAAATTTGTCAGAAAAGTTGTTTTGATAATGTCTAGCTCAAGTCTAAATATGGGCCATCTAGGTTCAAAAACTAAGTCATAGAGCCCAAATATGGAAAAACCTTGTCAACACATCTAGTGGTAACATTTTCGGTCTAGACAACCTGAAAATTTGTCAGAAAGATTGTTTCAATAATTTCTAGGTCAAGTTCGAAAATGGGTCATCTGGGGTCAGTTGACCAGGTCAATAGCCACTTTTGTTAAAAGCAGTCATACTCAGGTGAGCGATACAGGGCCATCATGGCCCTCTTGTTTATTTTTTTTTTCGGACTTCCCCTATTGAACATGGTACAATATTGCTTTTGATATTTTTGGAATTCCCGGTTTGAATATGATAAAATTTAGAAGCATGATTTTCTTAGCTTTCGAGATTGTAAAAATTAAGTTTTATTTCTTAATATGTAATTGTTATTTCCAAATTTAAGAGTCACATAAACAAAGAAGATGAAAGATAAACAAAAAGCTAAGAGGATGGATGATTGTCCTGGTAAGATAAAAGAAGTATTTCGGGAAAACTCCAAATTTACGAAACAAATATTTTTATATTTTTATCTGTGTGTACAATGAGCGAAATAGAATTTCGTAATATCAAAGTGTGATTTTGAATTCACGAAAATTAGTTCATCAAAAAGATTTTTTATTTCTTAATGGAGTTATTACAAACTATTATTTTGAAATGAATTTCGTACAAAACAAATTAATATTTTCTCTTTTTTTCCAATTAAACTTAGTTATTACTAAACAAGAAAAGTGTGTGTCATATTACTTTAAGGGCTCCTTATCAAAGTTCTGTGGAATAAAAACAGTTTGATTTTGTTAAGTTTATTGATATTCGTTTCTGTTGCACTGAAGGCGTTTGTGTTGAATATTTGTCCAGGTTTTATCTTTATGCCTTGATTATTGGTTTGACTGGTATATAAAATGACATATCGGATTTATATTTCTAGTTTTGGATTAATTAGGAAAGGAAAACGTCTAATAAAAACAATGAGATAACTGCTTGATTTATAACTATATTGAATATCAGGATTCCCATTTAAGGCAGAATACGAGTTTTATAATAATATATCAAACTTTTTAAAACTATAACCATGGCTAATTGAAATACGAAACTAAACAAGTCCGACTGTTATCAATATAATGATAATAGTTGAAGTATTGACATTTCCATTAACTTTGGAACATCCTATTTACAAATTACCCTCTTACATCTTATCTTAATTTGTTCAGTTCCCGACATTTCAAAGGTTTTGATTGATTGACTTGCGATTGTAAATTATCATGCAAATAAACACGTAATATGTTCGACTGTATTGACCTCTTTGTCGTTTTTAGGTGCTACTTGTTTCTACTTTTTTGTATCGAATGGGATACATTTGTAATGTATGCTACTGAACAAACGTTATTTTTAACGAAATCAAAGCAATATCCAGTTTGTGTTGAATCAGTTATCATTAAGGGTTCAATTATAAAAGACTGGTTTTTAATTATGATGCAAGCACGGCATTGAAATGGTCTGAAAATAACTAATTATATAACTTAGTCAGGGGGTTCCACTAGTTCCAAAAACTGCGATGCAACTATATTTGCAAAACTGGAGTCAAAAATACCTGAATTTAAGCTAAAATTTACCTTATTTTAAGACAAAATGACCCTTCAGTGAAAATACCTGAGGGTCAAAATGGGGTCTTTATGAAATTTCAGGCGTCAAAACCCCTCTACAGGGGGTCAAATGGAAACCCTGTAATAGCACGATTATTGAAATACGCCGAGATTTCCTTGTTCTACTTCTGCGTTTTTATTTCTGTAAGGATTTCAATTCTTTAAAGCCGCAATATCTCAGAATCTGTTGAATACATGGGATGGGTTGTCAGAGTATAGTCCTTTGCATATTTAAGATGTCTTGTCAACTTGTACACTCCAAGGTATATTCTTTCGATAAAGAATGGTCAGATTTCTATTTTGTATATATAAATAGTTTTTGTTGCCTAAACGGATAGTGTGAACGCAATATTTAATGACGCATTACCCACTCTTGAGATTGATTTAATTATGGTAATGTCATTCGCTAGTGGGAAGCAGCAAAGGCGTACGGACTGTCGTCGGAAACGCTTCGCTTGTTACAAATGTAATACACCTTTCTTTTGAAACATAAATAAATGAATTCTACTCAGTAAGTAATATGTCATTATTTTTTTTCAAACTGTTAATGTCACTAAGGAAGTGCTTTTTCGTCCCGAATCGCTGATCGAAATAACTCATTATCATGAATTCGTGCTTGACAAACGAGAGCAAAAAGAATATCCTAAAAAAAATGCTAGATCCGTTAATAATTCTAGATCGAGTGAAAAAGGAACAACAAAGAAAAAGAAAAAATACGTTGAAATAAATTACCGTCACGGTGATTCATTCAACGTAACTGTATGCTGTTAATGCAAGAAAATCTGTAACAATTTAATTAATCGTAAGTGATTGATGTTTGTCTTAAAACCGACATTTTGTGCAACACTTTATTTAATCTAATTCGAAAACTGTCTTGGAGGAGGAATCAATACACATTTAAATAGGGTCATGAAAAGGAAGCACGATCCATCCTTTGTAAAATATATTGGTCATACAAAAATATTAACTGAAAAAAGTAGTATTTTTTGTACCGATGTTGTCCATAACATCAATATATATATGTGTGATCTGAATCCGTTTGAAGTTTTTTTCGCTCTTAGGTTTATTTGTTAACTTAACATAAGGACAGGTCATTTAGGCTAAATTCCTCTTTCTTAACAGTAGTTTGTTTTATAAAGAGTAAATGTTTCAGGGTAACCATGGGGTACATACAGACAGAAAAGGCATGCCACAACCATTAATATCAAACATCAACAAATTGTACAAGTATAGACTTTATATTATAAAAGGGATTGTGTTTCTTAAACCATTGTGCTTATTCTGTCTTCGGATTGCTGACACACAATATTGTCAGAACAATAACATATTTTAATATTATGTCTTCTTTATATATATGTTTTAACTTAGATCGATGATTTAAAACATTAGCATTAACGTATATAATACGTATGGCTATATCCTTTTACTTTAACATCCATCTGTATTCTCCTATCAAAATAAACGACAAAAGTGTTTTGATGTATTGACATTTACATCAATAACACTTTGAGGATATCTCAGTTTTGTTAATCTTTGTGTTTGAAGACCTCTTCTCTTATCTTATTGTTTCTCACATTTCAAAACAGTCGGTTCATTGATTTGTCGTAAATGTGTGAACAGACATGAAAATGAACAATAATCTTTATGTAACAGATAAGGAATAAAACAGCCTTTGTTATGTCGTCTTATCTGCTCAGTACAAAGAAAACATTTCCTTACAGAAAGTGGACACATCAAACGCATGTCTAAAGCATTGTCATAACACTAGTTTGTGCTTTTTGTGAGTGTGTTGTTTAGAAGTTGTCAATTAGTTGCGAACATTTAGTGTGACTCGTAAATATCTCGTACAACAACCTCTGTGCAAATTACAGAAGAGATTTTTTTCTAAAGCCTTGCCACGCTATTACAAAGAAGTATTTTATCTTGCAATAACATTTTAACATAAGCACACTTACCATTACTAAAAATCTAATCACACTTTGGCTCATCCGCAAATTTCAGTGTTTAGCAACCTGTTATCTTTTGAAGGTCATAATTGTGTCAGTTTTATATCAAAGGTATTCTGATGTTTAGTATTGTTTGTCAGAAAGATGTTTCAGTTTCCTTAACTAGCTCACATTGAGCTAGAGACTTTGAGTGAGCTCTCTTGACCATATTCTGTCCGCACTGCATCTCCACTAAATACTACTTTGCCAAAGTTGATGACACGTGTCAGGGATATTCCTGAAATAACGCTTTTCAAACGTTTTTAAGAAATCCGTACTATGGAGATCGCTGGTTGTCGTGGCTACTTGAATGATAAAGTTTGTCTGAATTGTGCCTCTTGAGAGTCTGAAATTGACTTATAAATGTGGTTTTTTTTTCATTTCTTTTTTCTAAAACTGTAATGTCAAGAACTTTAGATATCTAATGTGTAAACTATCTAGTGGATCTGTCAAGTCACGGCCCTAGGGTCAAATGTTACCCTGATTAATGTCTTCATTGTCTGGTCAATTAAGCTTTTGTGTTAGAAATTAAAGCTCTCGAATCCGATAGAAAATAATTGTTTATTTTAGATTTGCTTTACTAGCCTGTCGGTAAATAACAATTTAGGATTATCTGCTTTCTCATTATCTTACTAGTGGTTAGGCTAGATAATCCAAGTGAATATCTCTCGGGCTAGTTTCCTGTCTTGCATTTTATTATAGTTTAATTCCAGTGTTTGATGACAATATACTGCGGCCATTTATGTCGCATCTCTTCTTGAATAAATTTGTCTGGACAGGACAGGTATTGTATTTTTGTCTAAGATTAGATCATTCAAAAGCAGGAAAACTGTACGCTCTGGACATTAGACCATCGATTAACATCAGCGCCGTAAAAATGTTCATGTCAGGAATTAAGGTCTTCAGACATTTCAGTAAAAAATTCATTTGAGAGAAAGAAAAAGTTATGAAGCATTCAAATTAGACTATGTTTCTAAATTCAGACAATGAGCCAGCTATAAAAGAGATTTAATTCTCTTTTGACTTTTCCTTTTCCTCAACTAAATGTCATTAAATGTAAGTGTTATCATTTCAGCCAAATGTTATTTGTAACATACATGAGTGTCTCTAGAATTGGTTAAGTTATTTGCAATGTGAAATGCATTCAAGTTATTATAGAATTTTTATTAAACTACTTATCTTACAAATACATTATATGAAATATATATTAAATTACAACGATTTACACAAAATAAAACATTACTAAAATGCCTTCTTATAACAAAAGAAATACACCTTTATTTCTGTTATTAGGTAAGGAATTGTATCTGTTTTGAAACTGATTTATTGGTTGTATGGGAAAACATCCAAAATCTGTATTTGCTTTAGGAGGCATTCTCTGAAATTTAGAGCATTTCGTTACCACCAAACTCAGAAATGATACTGATAGTATATCAGTAAGTTTTTATACAACAGGAAACCTGAATCCATTAAAATGTCTTTATATAAAGTCTTCTTGTTGTAATATATGGGGGTGGAAAGCGATTTATTACAAAAGAATTCTTTCTTAATGTCTAAATGCCATAAGAACAAGGATAAGCATTAGGGCTCCTTTACAGTTTCACTTAGAAAGCATATCCATCATATAAATAAAAGATAAGGAAATAAAATGTTGACAAATATGAACAATTATACAGTGTCCAATATCGGTCGGATACTTGAATGTAGCCCTTAGTGAGTTGACTTTTAACGCGTTAGTAATTGAAGTAATTCATCAACTTGTACTGTGTTTGATAAATAACGCCTGTTAAATCTGACAAACATATTTGATATAAAGAGAATTGTTTAAATCCGGATGCACTGGCAAAGAAACAATTTTCAGAATATTGCTTTTTCATATTTTTTGGACTACCCCTATTGAAGATGGTACAATACTGCTTTTGATATTTTTGGAATCCCGGTTTGAATATGATAAAATTTAGAAACATGATTTTCAGAGCTTTCAGGATTGTAAAATAATTTTTATTTCTTAATATGTAGTTGTAAATTCCAAATTTAAGAGTCACAATTAATTTCATTTCGATATCAATGAAGATGAAAGACAAACAAAAAGCTAAGAGGATGGATGATTGTCCTGGTAAGATAAAAAAAAGTATTTCGGGAAAACTCCAAATTTACGAAACAAATATTTTCATATTTTTATCTGTGTGTACAATGAGCGAAATAGAATTTCTTAATATCAAAGTGTGATTTTGAGTTCACGAAAAATTATTCATCTAAAAGATTTTTTATTTCTTAAAAGAGTTATTACAAACTATTATTTTGAAATGAATTTCGTAAAAACAAATAATGTTTCCTCTTTTTTCCAGTTAACTTCGTTATTACGAAACAAAAAAAGTGTGTGTCATATTACTTTAAGGGCTCCTTATCAAAGTTATGTGGAATGAAAACAGTTTGATTTTGTTAAGTTTATTGATAATCGTTTCTGTTGCACTCAAGGCGCTTGTGTTGAATATTTGCCTATGTTTTATCTTTATGCTTGATTGTTTGTTTGACTGGTATATAAAACGACATATCGTATTTATATTTCTAGTTTTGGATTAATTAGGAAAGGAAAACTGTCTAATAAAAACAATGAGATAACTGCTTGATTTATAACTATATTGAATTTCGGGCTTCACATTTAAAGCAGAATACGAGCTTTATAGTAATATATCAAACTTTTTAAAACTATAACCATGGCTAATTGAAATACGAAACTAAACAAGTCGGGCTGTTATCAATATAATGATAATAGTTGAAGTATTGACATTTCCATTAACTTTGGAACATCCTATTTACAAATTACCCACATCTTATCTTAATTTGTTCAGTTCCCGACATTTCAAAGGTTTTGATTGATTGACTTGCGATTGTAAATTATCATGCAAATAAACACGTAATATGTTCGACTATATTGACCTCTTTGTCGTTTTTATGTGCTACTTGTTTCTACTTTTTTGTATCAAATGGGATGCATTTGTAATGTATGCTACTGAACAAACGTTTTTAACGAAATCAAAGCAATATCCAGTTTGTGTAGAATCAGTTATCATTAAGGGTTCAATTATAAAAGACTGGTTTTTAATTATGATGCAAGCACGGCATTGAAATGGACTGAAAATACTAATTATATAACTTAGTCAGGAGGTTCCACTAATTCCAAAAACTGCGATGCAACTAAATTTACAAAACTGGAGTCAAGAATACCTGAATTTAAGCTAATATATACCTTATTTTAAGACAAAATGACCCTTTAGTCAAAATACCTGAGGGTCAAAATGGGGTCTTTATGAAATTTCAGGCGTCAAAACCCTCTACAGGTGTCGAACCCTTGAGGTTGATTTAATTCGGTTATGTCATTTGCTTGTGGGAAGCAGCAAAGGCGTACGGACTGTCGTCGGAAGCGTTCGCTTGTTACAAATGTAATACACCTTATGCTGAAACATAAATAAATGAATTCTTCTCAGTAAGTAATCTGTTATTATTTTTTTTCAAACTGTGTATGTCGCTAAAGAAGTGCCGAATCGCTAATCGAAATAACTCATTATCTTGAATTCATGCTTGACAAATGAGGGCAAAAATAAAGTCATCAGAAAACAAAATGCTAGATCCGTTAATAACTAGAAATGGGTTTTTGATTGACCAAAAACATATGTCTCCCCCAGCCAGTTGCTGCAGGCAGTATTGAGTCAGACGATTGTAAAATAAGGGGGATATTTTTGTCAAATGTACATAATGAACAAGAAACTCATACTCTGTCAAGAAAGGATTGAGCAGAAACCTTGTTTCATATTGTACAAAATGGTTGTATTCATTCAGTCTAGTACCTGTAGCATGCTGGAATCATGTCGATGGCAGTGCTGTTACATAGATATGGGCAAAAAACATGAAGCCAGTTACAAAGTGTCTTCTTCAAGCACTCAAGTTTAATCTATTTCCATTGAGGAGCTGGAATGAGGTGAACATCTGACCCAAGTTTCATTAAAATCCTTCGAAGGCTTCTGAAGATACAGAGCGGACACGATTTTGTGGCATTTGACATTTAACCTCCAAGTGTGACCTTGACCTTGAGACACCGCGACCGCAAAGTGATTTCTGCACGTCGCCTTGATGAGGTGAACATCTGACCCAAGTTTCATAAAAATCCTTCGAGGGCTTTGGAAGATACAGAGAGGACACGATTTTGTGGCATTTGACATTTAACCTCCAAGTGTGGCCTTGACCTTGAGACACCGCACCCGCAAAGTGGGTTCTGCACTTCGCCTTGATGAGGTGAACATCTGACCCAAGTTTCATAAAAATCCTTCAAGGACTTTGGAAGATACAGAGCGGACATCATTTGTGACGGACAGACGGACGGACAGACCGACAACTGGGAAAAAACAATATTTCTCCCCCGATAAGGTGAACATCTGACCCAAGTTTCATAAAAATCCTTCAAGGGCTTTTGAAGATACAGAGCGGACACGATTTTGTGGCATTTGACATTTAACCTCCAAGTGTGACCTTGACCTTGAGACACCACACCCGCAAAGTGGGTTCTGCACGTCGCCTTGATGAGGTGAACATCTGACCCAAGTTTCATAAAAATCCTTCAAGGGCTTTTGAAGATACAGAGCGGACACGATTTTGTGGCATTTGATCTTTAACCTCCAAGTGTGACCTTGACCTTGAGACAACACACCCGCAAAGTGGGTTCTGCATGTCGCCTTGATGAGGTGAACATCTGACCCAAGCTTCATAAAAATCCTTCGAGGGCTTTGGAAGATACAGAGAGGACACGATTTTGTTGCATTTGACATTTAATCTCCAAGTGTGGCCTTGACCTTGAGACACCGCACCCGCAAAGTGGGTTCTGCACTTCGCCTTGATGAGGTGAACATCTGACCCAAGTTTCATAAAAATCCTTCAAGGACTTTGGAAGATACAGAGCGGACATCATTTGTGACGGACAGACGGACGGACAGACCGACAACTGGGAAAAAACAATATTTCTCCCCCGATAAGGTGAACATCTGACCCAAGTTTCATAAAAATCCTTCAAGGGCTTTTGAAGATACAGAGCGGACATGATTTTGTGGCATTTGACATTTAACCTCCAAGTGTTACCTTGACCTTGAGACACCACACCCGCAAAGTGGGTTCTGCACGTCGCCTTGATGAGGTGAACATCTGACCCAAGTTTCATAAAAATCCTTCAAGGGCTTTTGAAGATACAGAGCGGACACGATTTTATGGCATTTGGACTTTAACCTCCAAGTGTGACCTTGACCTTGAGACAACACACCCGCAACGTAAGTTCTGCACGTCGCCTTGATGAGGTGAACATCTGACCCAAGTTTCATAAAAATCCTTCAAGGGCTTTTGAAGATACAGAGTGGACACGATTTTGTGGCATTTGACATTTAACCTCCAAGTGTGACCTTGACCTTGAGACACCACACCCGCAAAGTGGGTTCTGCACGTCGCCTTGATGAGGTAAACATCTAACCCAAGTTTCATAAAAATTCTTCAAGGGCTTTGGAAGATACAGAGCGGACACCATTTTGTGACGGACAGACGGACGGACGGACAGACGGACGGACAACCGGAGGAAAAACAATATGTCTCCCCCATTTTTGGGGGGAGGCATAATTCTAGATCGAGTAAAAAAGGAACAACAAAGAAAAAGAAAAAACGTTGAAATAAATTACCGTCACGATGAATCATTCAACATAACTGTATTCCGTAAATGCAAGACAATCTGTAACAATTTAATTAATCCTAAGTGATTGATGCTTCTCTGAAAAACCGACATTTTGTGCAACACTTTATTTAATCTAATTCGAAAATTGTCTTCCAGGAGGAATCAATACACATTGCTTTTAAATAGGGTCATGAAAAGGAAGGCACGATACATTCTTTGTAAAATATATTGGTCATACAATTATATTTACTAAAAATGTAGTATTTTTTGTACCGACGTTGTCCATAACATCAATATATATGTGTGATCTGAATCCGTTTGAAGTTTTTTCAGCTCTTAAGTTTATTTGTGAACTTAACATAAGGACAGGTCATTTAGGTAAATTCCTCTTTCTCAACAGTAGTTTGTTTTATAAAGAGAAAATGTTTCAGGGTAACCATGGGATATACAGACAGAAAAGGCATGCACAACCATTAATATCATACATCAGCAAATTGTACAAGTATAGACTTTATATTATAAAAGGGATTGTGTTTCTTAAACCACTGTGCTTATTCTGTCTTCGGATTGCTGACACACAATATTGTCAGAACAATAACATATTTTAATATTATGTCTTCTTTATATATATTTTTTAATTAGATCGATGATTTGAAACATTAGCATTAACATATTTAATACGTATGGCTATATCCTTTTACTTTAACATCCATCTGTATTCTCCTATCAAAATAAACGACAAAAATTTTTTTATGTATTGACATTTACATCAATAACATTTTGAGGATATCTCAGTTTTGTTAATTTTTGTGTTTGAAGACCTCTTCTCTTATCTTATTGTTTCTCACATTTCAAAACAGTCGGTTCATTGATTTGTCGTAAATGTGTGAACAGACATGAAAATGAACAATAATCTTAATGTAACAGATAAGGAATAAAACAGCCTTTGTTATGTCGTCTTATCTGCTCAGTACAAAGAAAGCATTTCCTTACAGAATGTGGATACATCAAACGCATGTGTAAAGCATTGTCATAACACTAGTTTGTTCTTTTTGTGAGCGTGTTGTTTAGAAGTTGTCAATTAGTAGCTAACATTTACTGTGACTCGTAATATCTCGTACAACAAACTCTGTGCAAGTTACAGAAGAGATTTTTTTCTAAAGCTTTGCCTCGCTATAACAAAGAAGTATTTTATTTTGCAACAACATTCTAACATAAACACACTTACCATTACTAAAAATCTAATCACATTTTGACTCATCCGGAAACGTAAGTGTTTAGCAACGTTTTTTTGAATGTCATAATGCTGTCAGTATCATATTCAAAGGTATTCTGATGTTTAGTATTGCTTGTCAGAAAGATGTTTCAATGTCTTTACTAGCTCACATGAGTCAGAGACTTTGAGTGAACTCTTTTGATCATATTCTGTCCGGACTGCATCTTCTGTAAAATCCACTTTGCTGAAGTTGAAGACACGTGCCAGGGATATTCCTGAAATAAGGCTTTTCAAAGGGTTTTCAAGAAATCCGTACTATGCAGATCGCTGGTTGTCATGGCTACTTGAATGATAAAGTTTGTCTGAATTGCGCCTCTTGGGAGTCTGGAATTGACTAATAAATGATATTTTTTATTTCTATTTTCTTAAACTGTAAGTTCAAGAACTTAGATATCTAATGTGTAAACTAATCAAGTGGATCTGTCAAATCACGGCCCTGGGGTCAAATGTTACCTTGCTCACAGTAAAGATTTATATAAAAACATATCCGCTAACTTTTTTCAGGAGGAACCTTCATGTTCACATATTTATCTTTATCCCTGGCATTTATGTGACCTTGACCTTGATTTCCTGATCAACTGTTGGCCAACTTTATCATACTGACCTACTTTCTGTTTTTGAAATGTGGATCATATGTTTAGTATTTTGTTGTTGTTGTTGTTTCAAGTTTCAGCTTCAACATTTGCTGAACCTTACCTCACTCTTTGCCTTGTTTTCTTAGTTTCTGCATTAAAATTTGAACTACTTACCTTATGTTGCTTGCAAGTTTCAACTTCTACTTTGGAGACAACGACCATGACTTATTGACCTACTTTCTGTTATAGGCACTACAGCCTTGCAATGTGGACCATGTGTACTTTGCGTGTAGATATCAACTTTAACGGAAGGTACCGTTGCCCTTGATCTTCTGACGTAATTTCGTGTTGAAATTACAGAAACGAAATTAAGAGTTATCCGCGTCACAGGAGTCACTACTTACTAAAACAAGTAATATTCACGCTGTATAAAACCTAGCTATGTGATACAGACTCAGCATCCAGGTCAGGAGCATTCATTTTGATGTCTGAGATTGCTGTACTGTAGTTAAATGACTTTGATAGGCTTCACTGTGAAGAAGTTTTTTACACAATTGAGGGATATAGGGCCACTATGATGATTTACAATGTTAATCATTGCGCTTGAGTTACTGTTGGATTGAATTAGACATTTTCAAAGCTCTCTCAGACATTTATTAGTATGAAAGATTTACCGAGTGTTGAACTTAACATACATGACATTTTATGAATCAAGTGTGATAAATATAAACTGATTTCAGACAGAAGCGTACAGATATGACCGGTTTTCCCCAGTTATGCAGGCATCTGATATGTACTTTATAATTCAGGATAACGTTCGGTTATTTGGTTAATGTCCACTTGCAAACTTTGTTGTCGGAGTAGTTCTGTAATGAACAAATGAAACACCCTTCAGGGAAAATTAACGTCCTTCCCATTTGGTAATTAGTTAGAGATTGTCAAGTTTCTATCGTCGCCCGGGGGCTGCTATCTTATACAATATCTCCTCTAATTAAAACAATTCATCTATGTGATTCCATGTTCGATCGACAACGCCATCACTTGCGGCGTTAATGAGAAAGCTTTAGGCCGCACTCGGCTGTGACGGAAGTGTTGTAAACTAAATTGTTTTGTGACCTGTTTCGTAATTGCTTTGACAATCAGTTGTCAGATTAGGAGAGGAAAAAATGATCAGAATCCTAGACTTGACAGCATTGACTGAAGGACATTGATTTACAGATTTAACATACATCAAACCGAGCTCGCATTTGTATGTTCTATCTTTAATATGTAAAAATATGTAAAGTTTTTATATCTGATATATCTGATATGTAAAAGCTCAAGGAGAAGAAAAAAGGTCACGTGATGGTAAGCGTGTCATCAAATGCGCCAACGAAATTTCACATGGTGACATATTTCTAAGTCAGTGACAAAAATGGTATCAAATATTTCCACTGTTCAGGATTCATAGGACAATGGAGTTATCATCCACTGAGGATGGAAAGACAACAATGAATTGTATTTGATGTCTTGCAGCCTCGATTATATTTTTTATTCATTATCTTCGTGAAGTAGAACCTGATACATTTTCTGTCTGTATGGAAATGATTTGTCAATATTAATTGCACTTGGTGATCACTTAAAGCAAGTTGTCTATGAAATTAGTCTGGGACTTAAAAGGTTGCCTGGAATACTGAACAGGCAATATTGTAGTCAGTTATAAAAATCGTAGCATCCGTCACCCAGTTTATTGGTAGAATGTATTGATAAATTTATGACAGAAAGATAGACAGAAGGAAAGATAGAAAGAAGTTAATGATACTAGAAAGAAGTAAATGTAGAAAGGAAGAAGAATTGAAAAAAGAGAGAAGGAAAAATCAAAGAGAGGTTAGAAAGAAAATAAAGAAAAGAAAGAAAGAGAGAACGAAAGAAAGAAAATTAAAAGAAAGAAAGAAAGAAAAACGATATGAAAGAATTTACGGAGAGACATATAGGATACTTCAGTAATTCAGACACCAAAGGTCATCTTTCATAGATCATTATAAGTTGCTGTTAAACAAAGAGAGCTTAAGTACGTGTATATAAAATATCTTGAAATGAATTTTTTTTCTATTTATTTCTCTGCCTTGTTTTAGCATCAACAAAAGCTAAAAACATTAAGCAGATTTTTTTTGTTCTTCTTAAAAAAACCCTCAGGTGCTATGTTATCATGTCGCCACTCTAAATTGTTCTGTTTGTCACAATATATACTAATGTAACTCGTCTAAGCTAAGCTCTTATGGTTTTCCAATAATGTTGCCGCTTCAGAATTGTTCTTTATAGAGCCGCGCAACTAAAGACAGTAACATTTCTGTGACCAGATATTGGTATGGCAAGCAGGCTACAGCATCGTTCTTCAGTATTCCCTAATGCTCTTTTGGAATATATGTGCGTGTCTGAAATCAAATGAATGGAATTAATTTATGGACTTTAAGTGGTATGCAGCTCGTAAAAGTTTGTTTGTATGCTTTAGATGCGTTTATGAGCATTATAAATTGATATACTTTATGATCTTTTAACATGTTTAATAGACAATTACTGCTTTGAAAGTTTCTTAAAGTTACACGCTACAGGGATACAATAAAAGATATGTTGGCATACCTTTCATTTAAGAGATGAAATAAAACAAACAGTAGATAAATGTATTTGGCGTATTCTTTAATCATATTCTGTTGGATTGTCAAAAAACTATGAAGCCTGAATATCTTTGCTATCAAAAAAGATTTTCAGTCAGTAGTGTAATAATATAATTTTTTCAGAGTATCACAAGTTGAAATTATATCTACATTTTCAGAATCAATCAAAACTAAAACAATATTAAAGTAAGGTTAGGTTTTATAAAACCTTTTCTATTTTTTTTTCCTGCAAAAATATCTTTACATTTAAATTAAAAGCCTGCAGTTGTCTAGATGATTCTCTCTCTCGTAATTTAGTCGGCCCGGCTAGGTCAATCGGTAGAGCTTCGGATTGTCAACCTGGAAGATCCCGGTTCAATCCCCAGTAGGGCCGGCAAAATTTCACCGTGATAATTGATCTCAGACAATGCGTCTATAGGTCATTTGTCCCTCACCTCTGAAGCAAGTGAGGAAGTAGTCAGTCACTTGCGGAGAAATTGTTTAGTAAACTGTTTGGATACCCAGGAACACTGATTAGGTGGACTGACCGCCGGGATATGACCTTAGCTGTTGACCTTAGCTGTTGAAACTGGCGTTAAACCCCAACAAAACTAAACTAAACTAAACTCTCTTGTAATAAATTGTAAAATTTTAAACGCGCGTAAATATTTCTAAATTGTAAAACATTTTTTTTTATAATCTTTGAGAAGAGGAAAAAATGAATTCTGCAAAATCAGACCTCATTGTTTTAGTATTTAGCACCAGGGGCCATACTATACTCATTTCAATGAAATGTGGATTCGTTCGATCTGGTTACTGAACAACAAAATAAATTGTAATGAACATTACAAGACGCTGTAAATATATGTTAACTGTAAGATGCTGAATTTACAAGTATACTGTGTATTTTGTCATTACGTGTAGTAAGATAATCTTAGGGACCTGCCTGATACAGCGTGTAAATTATTTTGCTCCGCGGTCAACATATAAACATGCCTTTTTATGAAAGGTTAAACTAAAATTGTGACACACATATGGCATTTTTATACTATCATAATCATTTTGTAGTTCATTTACATAAAGTTATGAATAAATTTTTAGAAGTGACACAAACGGTCTCTCCCAAAGGGGTAAGCCTATATTAAGATGGTGTTTTGGAAAAGTGATTCAATGCTGATGTTTTAAAAAAGACAATTTTCGTCTTTATATTACATCAGCCAAAATATTTAGAACATAATATTTTTATGTATGTTGATAGAAAAACAATAATTTTCAATAGTACGTTTATGTGTCTATTTTTAAGTGCGCAAAAGCATAACCTTAAATAGAAAGAAGTTAAACAGGAACATAATTATGCCTTGATGCATTACTACTTACAATCAGGCTCTTCAGGCTTAAAACAACAAAAATATTAATACAAGAATTAATGGTAAGTTGAACTGTTATAATCATAAGGATCTGAAGGGACAACGGCAATGCTGTATTCGTCTAAAAACGTCACCTGAAAATATTAGTCTTCTAGTCGTGGTACATATTTTTTTCTACACAGAAAACTGTTGTTATAATAGCTAAACTGACAGTAGAAAAATTTTGGCAAATATTAAAAACCGTTGTTTTCATAAGTAAATTATTTTATGACTACCTTTTATTTTTTAGTCAGTCTCAAAAGATAAAATTGTATGAAATAATGATAGATTTAACTATGTTTGCTTTACCGTTTGATAACATAGTAATTCCTACTGCATTGTTTCTCTAACAGCAAATTTCTAGCGTAGGTGTTTTTTTTTATCGAATACCCTCGTAAAAAGCATTTAAGAAAGAAATGTTGTTTTCTCATCCAAATGAAAAAAAAGAAAATTAACAAAATAAGCATTCAAAATATTTTTCCTTTAGGAGCCTCAGTCAATTGAAGCTTGTATCATTTCCTTTCTAATAATAATAATAATAATGATAATAATAATAATGAAATATATCAGTTTCATAGCCTAAGAATCTAACATTCTTTTTTATGTAAACCATTAACAGAACTGACCCCCTAAACATTTAAGAATTTTATTTCCTTGAAATATTTTCATCACTGTGGTGAAGTGTAAACAAACGCCGGACTTCCGTAAAACACATTATCTCATTACGCTTTGCCTAGGTAAAAATAATCACCTGCTCGAAGCTATGCCGGAAATTAATATTACTAATTATTGTATGAACGATTACAATATTACAATACCCATAGAGGATAAAATATTTCATCAGATATCCGCGACAGGGGATACTTCTACGATACATAAGCTTGCAGGCTTAAGGCTTAGGTACCAAAAGGTAGATAAAATGTATTGGATTTCGGATGATCTAAAATTAACTACCTGTAACTTCATTTCTGTGAAACGACTGGCAATATTAAATATATATTATATTATTTTAATATATTATTGCTTGATTGACCTGGTGATCTGTGTTAAACGGGTTGGCAAGTATGCATTTAAACAATTCCATGTGATGTGCTTTTTTTGTTGTTGTTTTTTCATATCTAAATTCTTTGACCGACACTTTTAAAAAATGTTGTTTTAAAGCTAAAATCTACTCTCTGTCTCTTTTGCAAAAATATTGAAATACCAAATGAAAACCCAACAAACGTCAAAAATAATTCCAAAATACTACTCTTTAAAGCTTTAAAAGCTTCTAACGGCTCTTTAAAATACAATTTTCTGATATGCACCTTTCAGCTAGGAAAAAACTCCTTACTTTTAATTGTACAAACCTATATCTGTTATGTTTTAAGTTCTGTTTGTATAAATCATATATATCAGTTAATACCAATTTTAGCTGTGTACATTTTATCACGTCCATTGGTTTGTGCTTCTGAGATGAACTTTACTAAAGAGGAAAGAATGATGCTTATGAAAATGTCACAGTAGAAATCTAAACTTTTAACAGACTGATGTGATCATGACTTCATCATCTTCGTTTTACATTACTGAATTCATTTACACTTTCTAGCATGCAGATCTATTTCTTATAAGCCCGACATGAATGTTTTCTCGTTTTTCATTGTCATGGCAACCACAAAAAATGACACTGATTAAGAATTAATACCAAATTAATTAATTCTTCTACAAATTTCTCTCCATCCGCACACCAAGATTTGTGAACCACGCACTGATACACTATCCATCTGTAGGTGTTTTTTTTTTTTTGCATCTTTCGTTTCTATAGCAACCGGAGCTAAAACCCGATGAATGGTAAAAAAAGATAATTTTTGTTTATTAGTAATTTCGACTTAGATTCCTTTTTGTCCAGACGGACAGACAAACTAATTTAAATGTCTGAAACACAGCATTATTATTTTATTGATCCCGTTTCACAAACCAGGTTCCATTCTCGCTTTAGTGCTTCATTCAGTTTATTGAGATGGTAACAATGACGGTAAACCTATTTCTCTGTCCTGTAATTCTCAAGCATCAGACACAAAACGTGCAAGAAAAGACATTTGTTCCATAAACATACTTAAAATTGATTATGACTTATGATACGTCATACACACTGCACAAATATGCTACCTTGAAAACTAACAATTTATTCTTACTTTGAACCTGTTGCGTTATTCAAATAATTAAAAATTTTAAAGATGGAAACAGTGTTTTTCCACAATATAAGTTAAGTTATACTTAATGTGTAAGATTAGTAATAAACTATGATTTAGAAATCTTAATAAACTGAAAGAATAATGTGAATTCTAAATATTATATTTTTCTCAGGAAAATTTAAATCAATTAATTCTTATAAATCTTATTTGCCTCGAAGAATTGTTGTGATGTTGTTTTCGACTTGAATTTACTTAAATACGACGAGATAGTACTGAATAAGATTCGTTCTCCTGGGTTTTTAAAGCATAATACAGTTATAAAATCCATTTAAGAAGGATATTACACGTTTTCTTCTACTTTTAGCGAGAGGAAATTTCAATTTCGGGATAGTTTTTTGCCTCTTATTCAAAAGAAACCATGACCCAGAGAGAAGGTAAATCGATTTTAACAATGACACAGAAAGGGAATATGGCATAAGATTTCGTGAGAAACAGCAGTGCTTAATGTTTGAAACATATTTGTAAGACGTTATCAAAGGTAGAAGGTGTGAAGAAAAGCAAAATATTTCACTGAATGAAAGTAAGCTTTTCGGTACTTATGGAACAAGTAATGGCTATTTGTTTCATGCCACACTGCATTATTTTTGACACATTTGTTATTCAAGCAATTAAAACGACATTTTTAACTTATTATTACTTTAATTGCATGGATATATAATCTTTTTAGTACATTTATCCTGAACTTTTTTCTATTTCTTTTCAGAATCAGCGACACAAAAAACTTGGACGGTTTTTGAAATTGAAATCATGAGATTAAAGTTAAACTGTCAGCGAAACATTTTGAATAAATTATTTGTGCAGTTAGTGAGAAAATACAGCAACCAGACACTGGGTTCTAAATCTTTTTAATACCGTTTTGATAACCATATAAACGCTTCATTGTCAGTTCCTTCCGTTTGACCCTAATAAAAGTTATAAAGGGCAGACATGACTTGTAATTAAATAACAATATAAGACAACAGCCTGAGTTCCCCGTCATTTCCAGGCATACTAAATGCTTGGTATTTGATGTCATTAAACTAATTGATGACACAAAAGCGGATAAACATCACAGCTGTTTTTGGATAGTTCTCTTTGAACCACCAAAGAAAAAGTTAAAGAATATACAAAATGTTCCAAATGTGAAAGAGGGCTGGATGAAATATATTTTCACATAAATAGAATATTGAAGTCACTGATACAAAATCACCCTCTCCTAACTCCAACAAAAACCCGAAAAAACAACCGATGAAGACATTAGTTAAACAAACTTTAAGGTATAAGGAAATTGTGGAAGCCATGTGCCAGAATAAATGGAATAACAAATGCGTTCATATTCTTATATTTTCACGGACTCAGTTTTGAAAGATCATGATGATTCATAAACACTGGAAAGGTAAATAATGTGGAAAACCCTGGGGCTACTCTTGCTTCTGACTAATTGTGAAACGAAAGAATCTGGTAACGTCAGTCTAGCCCTGTTCGATGGTCTTTGTCAAGGAGGAGTATACAAATTCTACAAATCAGGAATTGATTTAGATAATGATTTTCGAGTCAAAACCATATGTGAGCAAGAAAACATAAGCCTGGAGTCAGTTTTTACAGACATGTCTATTGACATATTTATTGGTACAATGAATGCCGAAAACGACAGAAAATACAGAAGTTTGGCAAATTTTTACAAAAGACCATACATCACACCTTATGGTAGTGATAAACATCAGAACAGTGATTTGATTTGGTCGATGGGCGCAAGTGTTCAAAGGCTCTCAACTGCCCTAGGAGTTGTTTTGACCCATTTCAGATGGAGGAATCTATATATTATAGTTGAGGAAAAGTCGGCCTTCGTGCCATTCGGATATGAAATGTTTATAGAAATATCACATGACGGTTTCAGGCCCACTTTGGGTTACATTAAGAACGACTCAAGAGATGAAGATATAGAAAGGAGATTAGAAGAAATAACTGATCAACAAAAAGGTAAGTACTTTCTTTGAAGGTAGTCAAGAAAATGTAGAAAATGAAGATTCACAGACAAGAGGTATTTTAATTCTTTGTTTGTTAGTTGTGACTCTAGGTAAATCGTTTTCACTCTTTCTTGATATCTTAACCATCCACTTGATTAGTATACTTCTTGTTGTCATCCCGTGTTAGACATAGAACTCCCTCAGATAATTTTGCTTCTTACTCTTAAAGGACTCGGGCTTTTCTTGTGTCAAATAGACGAAGTATGTTGAATTTTATTTTTATTCCGCATTGAGAATCTAAAAACAGAAGTAAAAGTACGCAGAATTCATTTTTTCTATTTTGTTAAAAATAGTCGTTGCGTCGCCTCCAGTAACGAGCTGTAAGTAAATAGAATTAGCTATTAAAATGTGACATTTTCACGTGAAAAACATGACTACTTTGACTGTTTGCGTTTGTCCTTTAGCTGCCTGATGTAATATTACCAAACAAATATTCTACATCTTTTTGAAGTTTCCTTGTTCATCTCACAGTTTATGACGCCGCAGGGACTAATTTAAGATACAGCAGCTGTAAATTATAGACACAATACGCCTACATTATATGTCTGAATAATTCAAACTTTATTACATTAAGAGTCCGTTCTGACGTCCCATATCTCTCATAAAAGAAATGATCAAAGATAAAGAGACGTTGATACCTAGTCACAAATGTATGTATACCCATAACAAAAGCTATTAATACTTCAGAAAAGAAGTCTAGAAATTAATGAAAAAAATATATTTATATATTGGTGGTAAGTTAAAGAGAGCAAGGAGAAATTAATGTATTCCTCGGGAAAAAATCTAATAAGGTCGTTCTTGATGTTGATAGCGATATACTGAAACAACTAATATACGTATTTAGAGGGGTTTTAGTATAAGACAAAAAATTCAGATGCCAAACAAAAGTTTTTAGAATCCTTTTTATAACTGAGTTATCATTACGTCATCAAGTATATGTAGAACTTATATTTCATATAGTAAATCAAGCACAGTACTGCTGTGTTATTTCTAGTGTCCTTTTCAGAACGAATGTCTATTCCGCCATCGGCAGCAGCCTTTCTAAATACCATTACATCATTTTATTTAATTTTCAGTTTTTTTTTGTTTTAAGATAAGATTTCTTAACCATGTCTCTGGATAACTACATTTGCATAAAATCGTACTAATTTATTGACTTCAGTCATTGATCACACTAGTGCAGAAGACCTCTTGTCATTTTATGTGCCAGAATTTGCCCAAGAGTTCAATAGATAAACATCGCTGACGACGGTCCGTAGATTCCTGGATTGTATTTTCTGTCTTCTCACTTATTTTGAAGATATAACTGACAGGGTAATTCCCACGAAAGACAGATGGATTACATTTTCCCGGAACTATCCAGAAATTACGTACTTCTTTTAAGGGTTCAGAAATCGTACAACATCACATCCAAGAAAATCTTATTTAAGAAAGTTACAGTATATACTATCCCAGTGCGATGGCTTTGGCTAGACGTAAAATTGCCTGGTGTATACATGTTGACAATGTACTTAAATCAACGTAATACTAATAAGCCTCTTTAAAAAGAAGCACAAGAGAGGTTCATCAGCGTGCTCTAAATCTTACTCTGTATATCAGCTATGTTTAAATCGACAATTTGTTTCTCTCGCGAATAAAACACGGCAATATTTCAAACTACCAAATATTTGGAATGGTTTGCCCCAATAACAGCTACTTTCATATGCTGGTTGCACCTGAATTTGAGGAAAGATATTTTACTAACGTATTTTAAGAAAGGGGAGATTTAAAAAGTCGATACAAATGAAGGAGAATAACACTGGTTATTTAAACCATTTAAGATTGATGTTAAGCTTCTTTCTTGTAAACGTTAATATGTCTGTTGTCAACAACAGACTTGGAGAGATACTGCTGTAGGCAATCGCATTAGACTGGAATTGAAGCTGTTGGCTGCCGCTGTTAGAAGAAGTAAATTGTGCTGAACAATATAACTATTGGATCAAGAGAACTGCTAACGGTTCCAATAATACGTGACAGTAATAGTAATACAATTATAGTGTAAAGTAAATGCCCTAATTCCCTATTCTTGTCTCCTAAATAAGCTTGTAAAAGCAGTGATCAGGAGTTGTCTATTTAAACACCGATTACTCATCTTTTCTTCGAAGAGGATATTTTCCTGGATTTATTTAGAGTATGCGAAAAGGCTGTAATACAGCGGGTTTTTTTTCAGTTTCTGAAAAATGGTTAGGCCTATGATTGTTTTTTTTTCAGAGTGAAAAGATTAAACTTTGTTCTGTACAACGCAAGAAAAAAATATGTATTTGACTACTCTGTCTGCTCGTCCCATTTGTGTAGCGCCGACAATGGTAAACAGTTTCAGCCTTACGAATATCAAGAGATACAAATGTCATTATAGCCGCCTTGTATGGAAAGGCTGACCAAAACAGTAAGATAAATATTGTCTAGCCCTGAACTTTCACCGGTCAATAACCCCGGTATGGGGATTGTTTGCAGATGTTGCCATATTTATGGCCCGTCTTTCATTTCTCGAGATGGGTTTCTGAATATATATATGACAGTACCAGTATAAAGGAAATAGAAAAGCAATTATCTAGCGATTTCCCTCTTTGTGATAATTGTATTTATTACAATTTGATCGATATTTTTGAAGGCATCTTATGGTGAAATAGGGTGCTAGTCCACAGAAAGACTCTCGTTGTTTAGAATCAGGAAAAAATGATTTGTTTTCTTTTATCGCGTAAAGAACATTACAAAAATCTCATAAAAGAAACACGTTTTGATGTTTATCCATTTTCATCGAGATACAAAACGAATAGACTCCCCCTAACCCCCACCCCCTCTCTTCCCTCTAAAAAATGAGAAAGAAAGAGAAAAGCCAAATTCTAATTTTAAGATTGGCTTATCGAACTTTTAGCCTCTTGAAGCGCAATTAATCCTACACAAACGTACTCAAAATTTGATACATTTGTTTTAATAATTCACTAAACACTTTATTGTCTCTTATTATTGATACTCTGAATGAAATTGTAATATTGAAAACAAGGTTATGCAAAATGTTAAAACAGGGATATATCACACGCATTTATAAAATATTTGTCTTTTTTGTTGTAGGGAATTTGCTAGACAACCTATACAAACTATATCGGCTTAAAAGAAGAAAAAAAACTTTTCAATCAGGACATTGAATCACAAGCCAGTATTACATGATGAATATTGCTTTCGACCTTTCTATAAATTATACAATTAATGTCTTAAGCAAATGTCCTCGAAACCTAATTTCCCTCGCATGAGATCAAGATTACATTGTAGAGGTAATGACTACCTCCTATTGGTAGAGAGACACGGGTCCAGCTTCATTTTCTACAGTGAAGAAACTTCTTTCGGAATATTTGTAGGGCAGTAAGGATAAAAAAGGTTTGACAGTTCTTATCATTTTAGTAATAAAAAGCTACATGGCTGTAACAATTTTTAAAGATTTTTGTAGATGCAAAAGTGAAGTTAAAAAAAATCTGAAAAAATGTTTTTTTTTGCTATATATCCCCTACTTTTGGATGGCTGACTGCCATATACCGTCCGTTAAGTTATAAGTAGGTCCAAGTGACTGATTTTTTCTTAAATCACTATCTATCCTGATGTTTTAGCAAAAAAGATTTACTCTAAAAACAAGCTGAATTCGGTTTTAAAAAATATTGTGACTAGTGCAGACATAAAGTAAATGTCCAGCGAAACTGGAAGGTACATTTTCATTTATATCCATGTTAGAAGTGATAACAGTCCTTGTTCCTTCTAGTTTGCATGGTTTCTTAACATTCACTGTTTTCAGCATTTTACTTTTAGTCATGTAACTTAATCATGTTGACCATTCATATTAAGATAATGTCAAATATATACATTTTTCTGCTCAGTGTGGAATACAGTGATCAGTTCATGACGTCAAATTATAGAAATATTTTTAGACAAAATCGAAACTGTAAAGCAGTCATCAAGTAATTTCTGTTTGCACTTGTTTTATGTTATTTTACAGCCATCTTAGGGTCATTTTTTTCTAGGAATGTGTTCTCTTAAAGTGACACAAAACAAGGACAAGAATTTGTTTTCGAAAATGCAGCAGTGAATTTTCTAAATCTATACTAGGAAATTAAGTTCATTTAAACGTCATTTTACAGATTTATATTTTATCCAGACTTTACCTGTTGTTTGTCAATGACGTCTGCGAAGTCACTGACATTATAAAGTACATGTTTTTTTTCATTAGGTTATTTCTTGATATCGAACTGATTTGATAGTGCATCTCTGAAATGTCACAAAGGAAACAACAAAGCATTTATCCAGTAATTTCCGTTCGGGCACATGTTGTCTTGCAATTTAATTGATGATGATAAATCCAAGTCAAGCTGCGAATCACTGCGAAATAAGGCTATGAAAGAAAATAATATATGATAAAAGGTTCATTATTGTCAGTTTTTTATATTATTTTGTTTTACTTTTAAATGGAATACGTAAGAACAAGAGTCGTTGTCGGGTAACTTGTCTTGTTGTGAGAATTATTTGCTTATTATCCGTGCCGGGTCATTCCTTATTTTTGATGTGAAGGTTATTCTATCATAATTCTTGCCATGTTATTCCTTATTTTTTATATGAGGATTATTTCATCATTATCCTTTCCGGGTTATTCCTTATTTTTGATGTGAGGATTATTTTATCATTATCCTCTCCGGGTTATTCCTTATTTTTGATGTGAGGATTATTTCATCATTTTCTTTCCCGGGTTATTCCTTATTTTTGATATGAGGATTATTTCATCATTATCTTTTCTGGGTTATTCCTTATTTTTGATGTGAGGATTATTTTATCATTATCCTTTCCGGGTTATTCCTTATTTTTGATGTGAAGATTATTTCATCATTTTCTTTCCCGGGTTATTCCTTATTTTTGATATGAGGATTATTTTATCATTATCCTTTCCGGGTTATTCCTTATTTTTGATGTGAGGATTATTTTATCATTATCCTCTCCGGGTTATTCCTTATTTTTGATGTGAGGATTATTTCATAATTTTCTTTCATTATGCTTGAAGTGTTATCCCTTATTCTAATTTTGAGAATTATTTGCTTATTATCCTTGCCGGGTTTTTTCCTTATTCAAGTTGTGAGGATTATATGTCGTGGCTTTAGGAGTAATTACTTGCTGATATTAACTCTGGCCACATAAAGAACAAAATTAGGATTTTACGTTATTTCAAAACGTAGCCTTTAATCGGGAACGAGGTTAACTTAGCATACTAGGTTCTTCCTGTATCTTTCTGTAGAATTAAACTTCTCATTAACGTTTTGCTAATCTGTACGTGAAATTTGTAATCTTTTTAAAGAGATTTACATGTCCCTTCTATAAAATATAAATGAACATGCATTAAAAGCAAAGAATCGTCGTCCTGTTCTATGTTATATAGCGTGCAACATATTACACTTTATGTTTATGTCAATCATTTTGCTAATTTGAAATATATCACATATATGCCACACATTAAAAACAAGACACGTGCTTAAACACAAATTACTTTAATATTATTTTCTGATATTTTCTGATATCAAGAATAAAGAAAACTTAGTATTTGCAGAAGAGCAATGCATTTTTGAAGGGAATTTCTGTACTATCACCATAATGCATTATAGGTATTAAGATGTGATTCGTCGGAAGAGGACAACGCATCGCCGGCAAATTGTCAATAATACATGATAAATATTGCTTCCCATCTTGGTACACATTAATGACTTACTTGTATTAAGCAAATATACTCGAAATCTAATTGTTTGATCATGCCTCTCGTAATTCGCAGGAGTCGTCTGTTATCAGACGTGGACTTTTTCAAGTTCAAAGCTCGCTTGGAATTTTCTTCAGACGGTTATCTTTCTTCTGAAAAAAGCGTAGTGCAAGCTTGAGAGCTTCATAAGAAGGCTACTCTACACAACGAAAATACAGTTTTGATAACAGCTTTTCAGTTTGACACTACAACTAAAACGTCATATATTAAAAAAAAAACTGAAAACCACGCTTTTACATTTTTGTTGTTGTTCAATATTCTCGGACTTACACGCGTGTTAATGAACTGTCTCTTGGCTGCTGGTCACTGTTACTTTGACGATTATTACTGTTGACAAGGACAATGCCGCGGCAGGAGTCAGCAGCCTTAGAACTATATTTCGTGCTGTCTCCAACCAAGTCCTTAAAAGGAATAACACATTTAATTCGATATCCCTTTACAATGAAATATGAGTGTCGCGTCATTTCAATGTTCATTTATCTAAAACGTACATATGTATTTTGAATTTCTTATTATGTGTAAAGAGACAATATCATTTGAAGTTCGTCTGTCTCAGTGATGGTTTTATTTATATCTGCCGCGCGGATTAGCCAATCGATCAGATGCCTCTTTTGTCTTTTCATAAAGCAACAATTTAGTTTATACTAGCTTAGCAATCTGACTGAAGTTCACGATCTCCCTAAGGTTAGATCTGAAGACGACGCATTCGTTTCTATCTTCTCGATAAACTGGAATTTCAACTTTTGTTATTTATATCCCAGCCAATAACGAAAGATTTTGACAAATAAATTTAACTGAGTTCGGAGTTTATTCATGGCAGATGATTGTTTGGGGTCCCAGATATATAAATAGATTTTCAGAAGTTGAACATTTACTTCCATGAGGGTGGAAGCGTTGCTCTGATTGGCTGATGGATAGGTCACGAGAAGGTGACCTTCAATCGGTCGTCCTCAGATCCTAATAGCATAGCGATGTTAAGGATATGATTTTAATCAGATTGACTAGCTCAGTATTTGGTAAGTGAGATAGCTATTGTATATTTTTTAAACAAAAAGGTCCGTAAATCAAATAAGCATTAAGTTAGAATTACTCCTTTAACATTTGTTTCAAGTGAATATATATATAAAGGCGTAACAAAGTATGAACGACCTTTGACTAGCTTGGAATGGTTTTAAAACTATAAACAGCAGTACAACTGTGTCTTTTCGTCATTTGTTCTGTAAATGTCAACATGTGTACGCAGGTATTTGTCTTAAAGGTGTTTAAGTAAAAACTGATTGTCATGAATAAATACGGGATAAAATCCTTGTACTATTACTGGACCCCGTCTTAAGTATACATGTATTTAGACTTGTTTGGGCAGTGAGGCCATACTGAGTTATAAAAATTTCTTACTGGTGAAATTTTGCAATGTTCCTGACTCTGTGAATATTTGAAATGGTTGACTGAATAGCTTCTTAATCAAAGTGATATTCAATAAAGGCAGATCGACAACCTGTCTTTGTACTTAATACTGCTCAGAAATGTCAAAAGTAGTTTTCGACTTATTTCAGACAGTGTTTTACTGTCGAATTCAAAGTTATTTGTATTTATTAACATTTTATTTGTAGATAGACAGACTAAAACTTGGTCAATATATGAATTTCTTTTGAATAAATTCGATAGAACCTAGCATCGTATTTTTCATTCTTCTTTACATATATGATACATCCTTTTTGCATTTCTGTAACACATTTTATAACATACAGGTCGTTCGTTCATTTGTCCAATAAAAATCAGTCTCGGTCAAAGCTTTGTGAGTGCAGAAATATTGATATCTATTGAAACAGGTTTGTGTGGGCAGAATTAATAAACAATAATAATTCGTCAACAAGCCTATGGGAAAATATTATAAAACAATCTTAAAAATGTTGCAAATGAGTTATTCATGAAGGAGACTCACACAATTCCTAAGGCTAATGACTAGTTACAGAGCATATAAGGAGACTCACACAGAGCATATAAGGAGACTCACACAATTCCTAAGGCTAATGACTAGTTACAGAGCATATAAGGAGACTCACACAATTCCTAAGGCTAATGACTAGTTACAGAGCATATAAGGAGACTCACACAATTCCTAAGGCTAATGACTAGTTACAGAGCATATAAGTAGACTCACACAATTCCTAAGGCTAATGACTAGTTACAGAGCATATAAGGAGACTCACACAGAGCATATAAGGAGACTCGCACAATTCCTAAGGCTAATGACTAGTTACAGAGCATATAAGGAGACTCACACAGAGCATATAAGGAGACTCACACAATTCCTAAGGCTAATGACTAGTTACAGAGCATATAAGGAGACTCACACATTTCCTAAGGCTAATGACTAGTTACAGAGCATATAAGGAGACTCACACAATTCCTAAGGCTAATGACTAGTTACAGAGCATATAAGTAGACTCACACAATTCCTAAGGCTAATGACTAGTTACAGAGCATATAAATAAATGATGTTTTCTTTCTTGCAAACGTTGAAGTGGCCTTTGTTGTTGTTGTTGTTAAAATGTGTCGCAAAACTTTAAAAATTTAATACATGTACCTTAATCGAATTATGAATAGTTATAAGAACTCGAAGGTTGTCATTTATGATTTAAAAATTTTCTTTGAATTTTATTCAGATAAGTGAGTATAAAAATGTCGTATTTGAAGTTTTGTTTCCCCTTAACACCAGTAAATATGAGCATTATCGTCTGAAGAGACATAACCTAAAATTTACGGATGAAGTATTTCATATGTTGTCTTGGTTAATTCTCTGTTAAATAAAAAAACATTATCGTAGAATTAATAATACGTTATCTGCTATTCTTGACAAATTTCTAATAACACCAAAAGGGTTTTCTTTTCAGTTTATTCACCCAAAAAGTCATTCAGTTTTACAGAATTTGCGCAGTAATTAGTATCATATACATATATTGATATGACCAAAAACGTGTTTAAAAACTAAAAGTGCACTGCCGTAGCCAGACCTGAAAAAAACGAGAGGGTGGGGAGAATGGTCCGAGGGCATGCTTTCCCTGAATTGTTTTTGCTAGGAACGATTTCTTGTATTCTGGAGTAGTTTATGGTGGAATTAAGGCAAATAAGAAAGGTTATTTGGAGTTACTTTTAGAGCTATCGAAAATGGTATATGCCCAAAAACACCGAGGCAACCGCACTGAAGTGGAAAGAGCAAGTGAACACAAATTGATTAAACCAGTCATTTGTACAGAAAGATATTTTTCTATACTAGTTTGACCAACGGAAGATGTGATCAAGAGAGCAAAATTGCTAACAAATTCCAATAATACATGATGAGTGTTGCCCTGGATCTAGCTATAAATTATCCAATTACTGTCTATCACAAAATGTCTCGAAACCTAATTCGTTTCTCCAGTACACTAGATTAAATTGTAGTGGCACCTGATTTGAATATGCCTCCTGAAAATCCGAGTTTGTGCGCAATCTTCTACAGAGAATATATTTTTCATGAGTATTCGTAAATATCCAATTTGACAGTTTAACAATCTTACTATTAGGAAAGCTATAGGGCTTACACTTTTCTATGTGGGACATCACTTAAGATTTCTTAGATATCAACAAAGGGTTTCATAGAATTTATGATTGCTTGTTTGTTGTTTTCTTGGTCGATTATTTGTTTGTTTTCTATTCTAAAAGTTGTTGTTGTTAGATTCAAGAGAGAAATGAGGTTTGAAAGCTATGCGCGTCCTGTAAATTATTATTATTGTAGGATCAGACAATTATACTCTCTTTCAACAATGTTTAATATACTTTCGGTCTTTGTTTCTCTACTGCAAATGTAGGCACATCTAGACTAAATTTTGATAGCACGGAAACAATCTGGTCAAAATGAACGCCAAATCTACGTGTTTATATTGAAAAATATGTGACCTTTTGTTTGCAATACTTTTGAAATTTTACTTGTTCATATTGATATCTAGTGCAAGAAATAAAAAGTAAAGTTTTTGTTTTATTATAGTCGCACCCCTACTGAAAGGGTCAGCCTCTTGGGCTTATGGGACATTTCTATTTGTGTACACATTAACTCCCCGATTCCTTATCTTATATGCCAAGCGCCAGGCAGACAGGAAATCAGGAACCATACTTTTAACTAGCTGGCAGCTCACCGAACTGCCGCATCAGAACAAGATCCTGATGGGACTCAAAATTCGAGCTCCCGCACCGCAGGCAGACGCTTTAGACATTGACCACGGAGAATAAATGACCGTTGTCTTAGATAACAGCGGATATTTCATTGAACAAATCAATGTAAAATTATAAAAACGCTGGTTTGGGGGTCGTCACTTTACTTTTGTGTATATTATTGATATAATATTGATTAATTTGATTGCCCCAAGTATCTGACTATAATAACAGAAACTGTTGACCTAGAAACTTCATTAGCATAAAAGGAAACTGAGAAAAACAACCAAGCAATATCCGTTCGGACACTTGTTCATTTTGCTATATAATTGTTTGTTATAAGCTTTTATAAGAGGGCGTGGCCTTTCTGAAAATTATAACAGTTTATAATAAACTTGAATGAGTCGAGACGTTTTTTCTAGACGTCAGGAACAACTGCCTGTTGGCAGTAATTCTTTTAAAACAAACAGTGGTACCAATTTTTTCAATAATTGTTTGCATTTTATGCATTCATTTAACCTCTTATAGCTTTTAAAATCTTTGTCAGTTCAAGTCACGTCTTTTTGCACTTAGTGACTAATAAATGAATAAAAGTAAATTAATCTGATGATCTATTAGGGTCAGACATTTTATATTTATTTTGAAATATATATACGGGAAGTTTGATACGTGTTTATACGGTAACTTTATCTAATTACGGCATTGGGCTTTATAGAAAAAAGCCAAACATATAGGATTATTTAAACTGATAAAGCTTAAATATTTATTCTGTTAATATCTATATCTTGACATTCTTTCTTCCGCTTCCGTAACAGAAACGTACATTACATCAGAAAAAATACACTGGTTTGCCAGCATTTGAACTCATGCTTTTTGGGTCATTAGCAGTATGAAAAAAAAACAATGCTGTAGAGCATCTGAGCCAAAGAATTGGTTGTAAAGCATTTTATACAAATACATCTAGGTGTGAAAATGTGTTAACGTTCTTAAACTATTTTAAATCCCACACATTTCTGATGCAGCTGTAGCGTCTGACTTGGGGTTTTATTTATGACATTAGAACAGGATTCGTCATGTAATTGGTCTTGTCATAGAAATCGTGATGATAACGATCAACGTTATCAGTAGGTATCCAGGAAAACCTGTTTCCGTCTTCAGTTGGCAAGTCACGTGATACACTCACTTACAACTGATTATTTGCTTAGTTTATAGTGTGCTCTTAATTTGAGCATTGCAGACACAAAAGATAAAATGTTTCTAAGAAGTCGCGAAAACGGATGGATAAGAATTTTTAGCGTAGGTCTCAGGTCATTAAATAATTGATTATAATTGTCTTTTTAATGAGTACATACTTATGATGTGCGTCTCTTGGATAATAGATGCCGAATGACCTACTTTTTGTTAACTTTTACCTTCCATATAAATATGGCGTTATGGTTTAAGTCTGGATAAAAAATAAATAAAAAATAAAAAAACAGCGGTTTACTTAAGGTTTATTATTACTTGATCAAATGGCAAGGTGTGGCAGGCTCTGTTTAGACAAGGGGATAGTTTTCTATATAATTCCTACAATTAAGATCTTGTGCTTTACGAATTTATGCCTAATGGATTATGCCATCCTTGTTAGTGGAATGAGTCCATTTTCACTTAAAAGGGTTTCTGGTATAAATTTTAAATTTCGTTCTATTTAGGGAAGACAGTCCTTTACTGCAAACAGTGTAGACGTCTGATCAGACGCTGCGTATTGCGGTGTCTGATCAGAGTCTAAACTGTTTGCCTTTGTCTAATTTTGTGGAAGCTAAGCAGTAATGGGTTAAAGATAAGAAATAAAATGCAATGATATTTAAAAAAAAACGTAATTATTTCTGACAAAATTTAATGACATAGAAAGATTTGGTATTTTTACTCCTGTCTACAAGCTTATATCTGGTTTCCCTTAGTATGTGTGAATATTTTTTAACACTAGGGTTCTCATCTTAAATCTGTCTGAAGAAGCACCGCAGAGATATTGTTGTTATCATTTCATTTAAGTGTGCACTTAGATAACACTTCAGTCTAAACTGTAGACACCTAATGCGAGACATTAAAACAAATACAATGAAATCAAATCGTCCATTTTTCTAGAGAAAATGAAAGATACACTATAATGCAAGGATTAAGTTTGGTTTGAATATATATAGGACAGAAACTGCGTCGTGTGCATAATAACTTAAAACAAAGCTGTCTCCACTAAATCGTCATAAAGGGATAAGGACAAGAGACTGATCGATAATAACGGACAGGAGCATTAAAAGGGTCTATTGCCCTCTTATCACAATACCAGTTATGCATACACATTATTTTTTAAAAAGCATAAATAAATATTTTATTTATTTATTTATTCTTTTCTGTAATGTTTAGTGACTTTTTCAAATAAACGTCCTATACATTGTTGTAAGAAATTTGTGGGTGTTTATCAATGGACAGCATTTTAAGTGAAAAGGTTAAGCGTCGGACTCTTGAAACGGAAGTTGTGGTTTCGACTTTTAACTGTTGTTAAGAGATATTGAAAAAATGTAAAACTTGTATTTTTAATGATGCTACCAGATCTACGTTCTTGGGTCTAGAAAAGTATATTCTTAAACAAAGTAAAGCTCTTGAAGTTTGCTTTACCAAAAATATCACTTGTGAAGAATTTATTATCAATACTAGTCTGTCAAAAGGATAAATGAAATGATGGTAACAAATTTAAATAATACATGATGGGTAGTGCCCTGGATCTAGCTATACATTATCTGATTAACTAGCACAAAAGTCTTCGAACATTCATTTTCCTCTTCAGTCATCTAGATTAAATTGTTGCGGAACTAATTTGAACATGTATCACAACAATCACATTTTGCTCGCAATCTTCTACGGAGAATATATTGTTCATGAAAATTCATAGAGTAGATCTTGACAGTGTTGATCAATCTTACAATTTGGAAACCTACGGGGCTTACAATTTGCTGTGTTGGAAATCACTTCAAATTTCTCAGATGTTACACCAAGTTCTATAGTATGTTAAACAGATATGTGTTTGTTTTCTGTTTTTCAGTTGATTATTGGTGGTTTTCCATTCAAAACTGTTCTTTTGCTAGACTCATACTAAAAGTAAACTATTCTTTAGCTAAACGTTATATCACTATATTATTTCGGCAGAGTGGCTTTGTAATGCATAAATTCAACCTCTGGTAACTGCGTCACGGAATCGAGTCTTTTTTTCTAAATCATTGCATCTTTCTGTTGCAGACGAAAGTCCGGAAGATGGGGACTTCTCATAATTCTCCTTGAATAAAAATTGATAATCTAAAATGATGTCCTACTTAAAAAGGTCAATTTTTAGTAAGAAGTGTGTCGAGCGCACATCTGCCTTTGTACGTTTTAATTTAACGTCTGACAACTGCGTCACGAAATTGATATGTATCATCACCACCTTGTATCATTACGTTTGGTGCACATTTGGACGTATGTCAAGTTAATAATTTGCATTTTTAATGACTCCGGTATCTAATAAAATGTTTCTTTCATGTGGCATTTCACTAGCAAAGAGGAAACTGCAGAGCAATTTTCTGGTAATTTCCGGTAAGGCACTTGTTTTTCGCTGTTAAATAGGTTTTGAAAAGGTCGACTGAACTTTTGTTAGTGCAAATGCGTCTTCTTTACAATTACTATTTGGTGATAACTGTGGATCGCTATGAAGCCTTGCTAGACAAATTGTTGTTCGACGTGACCAAAACGATAAAAGTAAATGTTAACAATGCCTGTCAGAATCAATGACCGAGTGTATGCAATTGGTTACCGTCTTATTGCATTGAAACTATTCAAGATTAAAAAGTACTTCATTGTCTTGTACATGACAAATATGATTGCAGTGAAGTTAACTGAGATCAGAAAATATATAGAGTACACTCAGATATTTTCTTTGCTCTTACATATTGAGAACTATGCGGCAATTGTCAATACACAGTTTAAAAAATGTTATGTTAACTTCATTCTTTCGATTGACAGATAAAAAAATGAATATGCCATGAATCACTTAAACAGTTAAACCTCACATGTTATATTATGTCTTGTTTATACCTAAAGAGTCCTTTAACCCGTTTGTTTGACGCACCTTTAGCTCGAGGATTTGCTTTTCACTTGACCGACAAAACAGCAATATTATTTAATTGATCACGTCATAGAAATCGTGATGGCACAGATCAATGTTATCTGTAAGTATCAAGGAAAAGCCCCTCATATCTAAACTTGCTTCCGTCTTCAGTTGGCAAGTTACGTGATAAACGTACTTAAATCTGATATTTTTCCTGGTTCATTATTTGCCTTCCAGGTGAGTATTACAGACACAACTGTTCGTGACGAAGGACATTATCAAAAGATAAAATATTTGCAAAGACGTCTTGAGAGTTGATTAGTAGGAATTTCTAGCTAAAGTCCCAGGTCAATAAACTGTAGGACTGTCCTATTTTATTTTGATTCATAAAGTGTGTTTTGTATAAATAGAAAGTCAACCGAATAAAGCAGACATTTCATCGTTGTTTAATAATTTTATGACTCTTTCTCACAAAAGTGTGGTATTCTTGAAAACAGCTGTTTTTACTTATAATGTTATTGGCTTCGATACACAAATTCAAATTCAAAGTGTCTATTTAGCAATATTCATACACATTCGCAAAATGTGCGCCTTGATTTGTTTAGACAAGAAGATCTTCCTCGAAATAATTCCTGTAATAAATACGTTTTCATATTTAAATCTTTGAAGACTTGAAGTGAAATTTAGGAAACTTAATATTTATGAGAAAATTTTATTGACATAGAACTGTTTGGTATCTGATATCTCTTAGTATGTGTGAATTTTGTTGAGCATGATAATTACCATCCTAAAGAAACATGCCCTTAAAGTCACTGAGGATAAACTACAAATATATTTTTGATTCATCCGCTCTAATATAAAAGAAGTAAATATGAGATCATTTAAACACTAAGAAAATTGTCATTAATTTTGAAATAATTCTCGGTCAACCCAAAAATTATTCAACATATCCCTTTTATAAAAAGACTTCAGAAATGGGCACTGGCAAATCAGTGCAGACCAAGATTAGACGCCGCAATAATATGCAGCGTCTAATCTTGGTCTGCTATGTTTGCATAAAGGACTTTCTTCTCTTAAGAGAATAAAATTGAAAATTTATAACAGAAGCCCTTTTGATTGAAAATGGATTCGTCCAGCTGACAAGGATGGCATAATCCATTTGGCATAAATGGGTTAATGCATTCAGTTGAACTGTTGTCTTCGGTAGAAAATAAAAACAAAAATGAAAGGTATACTTTACTTCAAGGATTTTGTTGTTGTTGTTGTTCTTAAAAATTGTGTTCATTTTCAAACAGAAATTTTCACGTTTACCAATTGTTTTGTAACTTGTCAGTTACCAGTTACACAACTCAATATGACTTTTACTTGTATGTGTTAGATACTGTACGTAATGTTACATTTATGTGTTAGATACTGTACGTAATGTTACATTTATGCGTTAGATACTGTATGTAATGCAGTTCAAACCAGCTTCACATTCTCCAACTGATTTGACATGACATTTAAAGGGATTTTGACAAGAGACTGATTCAATATTACACAGTGAGGATCAATCGAAGTGTCTGGATTTTTAGAATATTCACCATCGATTATATCTCATGCACATTCCAAATCATTCCAATTGACCACAAAAGTATTGTTATAACGGTTTAATTTTTGAGACCGGCCATGTCTCAGTTCGGTATCCAGAGCTATAGTTCCGTGGGTATCAGTGTTAAGAATAAATAGATGCTACATTTTAGTAGTTTATATCTGTTATTTACCTATTTTAGCGATACTGCAAACGCATTTTTTTGTGTGGCATTTTCAAGTTAATGGCGTCTTCTTTCGCTAGTCAGTGAGTTATTAGCATTTAATGGGACAGAAGGAAGCGTCAAGCTGAACACCAAGAAATTGAAAATTCAGAGGCAGTTTATCTCTTCTTTTTAGTTAAATCAGCCGGTGCACATTCTGAATAAATTTAAAACAACTCGCGTGCAAAGATCAAAGTGAATACATGTTGATGAGGTTTACAATCTAAAACAATTTTATTCAGTGTCAAACATTCCGGATACAAAAAGATTAGGATATTTTTTTTGGTTGACTCTTTGCCTATTTTTCCGTTTGCAATTTGACTTTCATCTTGAAAAAAAAAAACGAAATAATCTTTGAATCGCGAGTGTGATACAAGGCATATCTGAGCTGTTAACACCATCTTGAGTTTAAATACGCTGACTAAACAATAAAGAAACGTAAAATATTCGTCATTTACTTTAAAGTCAGTTGAATAAAAGATATCATAAAAGATTATTTAAAGATGAGCGCATTTAACGCAATTTCATGCAACGCAAGATATATGTTTTCATCTAATTATTTTGAATAATATTTGTCTAATTGGACAGAATACCAGAACCAACTATTTTACAATAATGACAAACCGGGGAAAAAATATTATAAAAAACCCACAAAGTCGCGTAACTACATAGAATAAAAACGACGATTGTGAAAAAAAGGTTACAGACATTACCTGTGCAATCCATTTTCGCATTCTTATTTCTTCCATTCAGTTTTTAAATTCTTTATTGCTTCTCTGCTTTTCGGTAGCTTTTGTATTTCAAAAGCAATTATTTCAGAATTGGTTCGTTAGAAACAATACACATACCCAGGAGTATGACTTTAATAAAACTTGTAGGTACCTGTTGAGCTTATGCCACAGTACTTCACATTTAAAATTTATTTTTCTTAAAACTAGCTAAAAGTATTGCCTGAACAAAGTCGGCAGACTGCAGAGTGTAACTTGAGTTAACGTTTCTGCTTAAATGTCATTTCAGTCATTAGCAATACTTTGTTGTATCCTTGACTACAGGTATTTTCCATTTCAATGTTGGCATTTAACTTGCATGGTATTAAGCCATATGGGATAATTTAGTGAGCACAAAAGAGATGGGTTACCTGAAGCGTTTTGTTGTTCTGTTTTGCATATGAGGGATTCTGTCGTTTCTAATTTCATTGCTATGCATTTTTTATAATTTCACACAGTCTGGGTGAGTTTCGCAACATAACACTTCCTCTTACAAGGCTAGGAGTTACTCAGAGCCAGGAAAACACGGCATTTCAAACTTTGCCTTTTTCTAACTACAACCCAAATATAAAATACAAATCTAGCAGTTCGGATGATTTCCATTTACACAAAGGTAACAGCACGACAAAATGCATTTCGAGTAATGGATCGACAGAGTAGAATCGGTAATATAAACGCATTTTCAAGCTCAAATTATCACAGAGGTTAAATGAAATAAAAGCCCTACAGAGTAAGTACAACTGTTAGTAAGGTACTCATTTGTTACATGACAAATCACATTTCTAGTATTGATTGATACTGTTTCCTACGTTTCTGCAAGTAAAATAACACAAAGGTCGAATTAATACTGTACGTTGACTAATTAACCACAAAGCGAGAGGCAAGGACATGTATTTAAGGCACTATGTAATATTTGTCAGAAAATTGACAGTGCCAAATTCCTTCATTCAAATACGTGTAGATATAAGAATGGTTTATTTTAGATAAACTAAGATAACAAAGAAATTTTCTTGACATACATCCGTAGTAACTAAGTTATAAAAAATATGTGTTGACAACTTCAAGCCTCAGGCATGAACCATATAAGTGAGGCACTGTGACTTTGTTGTAAAACTATAAATAAAAACATTGACTTTTAGTCAGATTCTTGAAAAAGGGATAGAAACAATTTAACTTTTACCAAAAATGTCAGTAGCTTCTAAAAGCGCTTTTTTCAGTTGGATCTTTGCCAAAAATCTACTTTTAGCACAGCATTCATGAGTCATATTACACACGTTGAACTTCCTTATTCGTAGCGGTACGAACTGAATTTCCCGCGATAAAGGTCCCCCGAAAAAATTTATCAAAGGCATATTTTCACAATTGTCTACTTGCTGGTTCATCCTGTTTGCAGTTATGCAGACACAATCCATTAGGACGAATAGTATCTTTTGTTTGCAAGCAACAGATACGGTCAAATAATTATCTTTTATGGTCCTTTCAACGAAATAAAACATGTTATCTAAGAATTATTTCATGTCTTCTGGGACTTGTTATTTATTTGATTAAGACTTGACAACTGATGTCTTTTTAACGTGATAAAATGTCGACCAAGATTTATCAAAGGGTCAGCAATGACGCTAAGTGTGACGATAACGCACAGACAGATGAGACATGCGTTCTCGAATATAAGATATGCTTGAGCTAAAATTGGGACTATTTTCCCGATATATAAGAATCAAAGCCGCAAAAGTGTATGTAGTAAATACCTTATTCATGCCATTGATAATCTATTTTCCAACACTTACATTTGGATTGATGATTAGTGATTTCTGTTACAAGTCTGTATCTCTCTATTATCTTAAATTAGTAAATAACCATTTCCTGATAACTGAGTCTTAATCTCTTCTTTTAAGTTAAACCTGACTGGTCAGATATGTTCGTATTCTGTCACTCTCCAAATGACCTTGTTTACAGACTGTCAAAGGTTTATCGTGTTTATTTGAACAGCATTGTTTAAATGAATAACAATTACAAATCATATTTCATTTAAAAAAAGGCTGTTTCACATTCTACATTAACACTCTTGATTATTTGTACGTCTTTTATAATTCAGCTGATATTATCAATGATTTCGTCCTGGCTACAAGCATAACATTTGCATAGTGGGGGAGCTTGGCTAGTCATAGAAATCAATGAATAACACTGTTTATACTTTTTGTAGTTCCAGAAGGAAAGAATATAAATTACTTCATCATTTTTGTGTGTGTAAGGTCTGAGTGTCTCAAGTATCTCTGTATCGTAATATTTAAAATACACATATTTATATAAATTATTCGATTGAGCTAGTAATGGGTTTCTGTACTCATAAGAGACTTTTTGTCTTTGTTATAAAATATACTGCTCAAAGTAATTAAAGGAGCGCCCATATTCTCTATAAAATACCATACGCGTTGAGTAGATTTATGAATATTTTTTACAGAAATAACAGAATCGTTCTTTTTACAAAAACAAATCAGCATTTTCATCGCCAACAGGCACATTCCTGAACAGAGACAGTGTCCAGAATATGAACACTATCAAATTAACTTTGAAATGGTGGTCTTACAGGAGAATTACCAATGTCTGTAAAAGCAGATTCAGGCCTGGAAACGTTTCATAGTCACTGTCAGTAATGAGTGTATCCCCCTCGGGCGTTAAGGCACTCTCTGCATCGTCGCGGCATGCTCCTGATGACACGTCTGATCATATCCTGTGGTATGGCATCCCGTTCTGCTATACAAGAGCATGAAAAGGCTCACGGACGTTCTGCACAGGGTTCGGACGCGAAGAAAGTCTACGAGAAAGCATGCCCCAGACATGCTCAATAAGGTTAAGATCGGGAAACCTCGCTGGCCAGTCTATGACCTTAATACCTTCGTCATCAAAGAAGTTCCGGACGATTCTTGCATTGTGTGCTTGAGTATTAACTTGCACTAAACGAAAAGTTTCACCTATTGCACCAGAAGACGGCATTTTCATCGCAAACAGGCACATTCCTGAACAGAGACAGTGTCCAGGATATGAACACTATCAAATTAACTTTGAAATGGTGGTCTTACAGGAGAACAACCATTGTCTCTAAAAGCAGATTCAGGCTTCAAACGTTTCATAGTCAGTGTTTAGGCACTCTCTGCACCATCTGGGCATGCTCCTGATGACACGTCTGATCATATCCTGTGGTATGGCATCCCATTCTGCTATTTGTAAACCCACTCTATGCGTATGGTATTTTATAGATTATATGGGCGCTCCTTTAATTAATTTGAGCAGTGTAGATCTAATAAATGATAATATTATACTTCTGGCTGAAAAATTACTATTTGATGCTTTTACGCATTAGAAAAACCCAAGTGCTATGCGATGCCTTTAATGTTTCACTGAATCTCCCTGGATTTTTACATTTATTTTTACTTTTTCCAGGTATTGTGATGCTGACTCACCCCTACCTCCGAAACAGGATTTTAGAACTTGCCATGAGAAAAGAAACATTTTCAGAGCGACATTCTATATTTCTACTTGAAACAAACCCATATACCAAACCAAACATCGAATCTTTCAATGACACATTTTCTAGAAACAAAAGTGATATCTTACAGTCCATATTTTTCTTGCAGCCTAGTTTTGAAATTCACGAGGAACAAATGTCAAAAAGAAGTGTTAGTAGTTTAACACAAACAATCCTAAGACAACGAATTTCAAGGAGAAAGCGAAGTGCTGTAAATAGTGATGTATCAGAGACGACTTTTGTGAAAGACGCCATTTTGGCTCTAGACGACGTCATTTCTGACAATATTGTTAGTGATTTTGGAATGTTATTTAATCTTTTAGGCAACAGGACGTTATTTTTATATTCTGGGAAAATAATAACGGACACAACTAATAATGTTTTATTCGATTTTGTGTTGAATGATTTAGATGTTGAAAATTGGAACACGAAAATAGTGCAAGAGATAAAACAGAGACAAGATAATAGCTGGGAGATATTAGGACTTGAAAAGGTATGTACCAACATTTTGTCCGATTTTAATGTCGTGAAATAAGCTAATTATTTAGGACTGATATCTCAACAAAATGACTCAGGTGCTTACAATA
The DNA here is from genome assembly GCA_012932295.1 of Cyclina sinensis. Taxonomy (NCBI): domain Eukaryota; kingdom Metazoa; phylum Mollusca; class Bivalvia; order Venerida; family Veneridae; genus Cyclina; species Cyclina sinensis. The sequence goes on along the minus strand of JAAONU010000007.1, from coordinate 33,097,976 downwards.
AAAAGACAAACATGACAGTATGTTTCGGATGAAACAAATCAAATGAACTTGGAGTAAATCTTCTAAAATTCCTTAGAAGACTCTTCTCCAGCAAAATAACTTGACATGTGATACAGTATAGTTAACGAAAGGATTCTACCTATATGAAACAATATTTATACAGTTAAAGTAGCCCAGTTACAATAGCAATAAAACTGAAAAGGGTTTTACCTAGCAAGTTATTATTGCCGTATATCTGAAAAAACTTTTAAGTATGCAATAAAATTAGCAATAAAGCTGAAGAGATTTTACCTATCCACAGACGATAGCAATAAATCTGAAGAGGCCTTTACCTATCCAGTAATAGTAGCAATATAGCTGAAGAGGTTTTAACCTTAACAGTAACTGTAGCTTTATAGGCTGAAGAGGTCTTTACCGATCCAATAACAATAACAGTATAGCTGAAGAGGCTATTAACCTATCAAGGAACAATAGCTTACTAGCTGAAGAGGTCTTTACCTACCCAATAACAATCATAACAATAGACCTGAAGAGGTTTTTACCTACCCACAAACGATACTATATAGCTGAAGAGGTCCTTACTTATCCAGTAACAATAGCAATAAAGATGAATATCCAGGAACAGTAGCAATACAGCGGAAAAGGTCTTTACCTATACAAAAGCAATAGCAGTCTACCTGGAAATCTAGTCTAGCATCATAATTAAAGAGCATCGTAATTCAGCAACAAACAAATCTTTATTTGATAGAGGTCTTACGCTACAACAGCAAGATGCATTTAGCTGAAAAAGTCTTTTACATATCAAGTTACAAGAATTTATCTTTGAAGTCGAACTTAATGATACACTTTAAGAAAAGGTTTTGGGTTTTTATACATGAATCAAACTTAACCTACTTAAAAAGGTACTATCCCTGGATGGACTACCCTGTTTTCCGTCTTGTTAAATTCCAAATTTCAAAGACTAAGATAAAAGGACATACTTGAAACTCGTTAGTGAGGCTTTCTATCCATTTTTTTTCAATGAGTCTTATGTAAATTTTAGACTTTAAGAGAAAGCATGTTTCAGGATTAAGTTACCGAAAAACATAAATCAGTCTTCTGCTTCCATTCAAACAAGGTCATTTATGTTACATTTATACAATGATGCAGCAAGGTCACGTGAAAGACACATCTATAACTTCTCCAATGTCTATAAATAGCTATTTCTTTTCAGGCACTTTTCGTGTTTCAATTATATATGTAATTTGGCTATTTATTGACTATAGAAAACGTTATTATTTGACTTAGATCAGAATCAATCTGTTCATGTAATTTTGCAATGAAATGGCAGGAAGCATAGAAGGAAAATAATATACAATGTAATCAGTAAGCATCAAATCAAATTGGCAAATATATATTTCACACCGGTCAACATTTGATATTATTAAACTTCGAGATTAATATGATTGTTTCTTACTTTCAGAGCTCTTGAAATAAATATAGACAGTCTACACAAATTTTTGTGATTATTGCAATCTAACAGTTCAATAAACTTAAACATATTAGCACGATTTCTGAAGTAGGACGGAATAAATAATTTTCTCAAGTCTTTATACTTCTCACATATACACACAAAATGAAATTCGTCTTCAATATCGTCTTTGGTACATATAACACACTTTCCTTCACTTCTTATCTGGTTTCTATAGCGACCATGCACTATGGCTAAACAGTGCGAAGAAAGTCTAAATTTAGCCAAGACATTTCTGAATTTGTTAATATTAAGTATTGTCAAGTATTCAGACATTTCAAAAGTTTGTTTAATTTCTTTATATAGAGTCAGTGTCGTTGAAATGTTAACTGTTTCATCAACGTAATCTGCAGGCAAGAAATTCCCACTGTATGGATGTGACTCAATTACATATTAGCCATGTGAGCGCTGTCTGGTTAACTGTTCGTCCCTTTGCAGGTTCAATGGCCGAACGGTATTTTTTTAGGGCCGGACGAATGTTTCAACGTGGAATCTTGCAGGCAAGAATCCCACGGTATGGATGCTCTGTACATATTAGCCATAGCTATAGCTGTGCTGTTCGTTGCTGGTGTTGCGACGGCTGTGATAATAACTGCATGGTAAGTGGATTATTGTTTAAATAAAAAATAAATTATTTCTTTGAAGCAAGTGCATACCTATGCCATTGGAAAACTGGAAATGGTAGCAGTGAAATATATAATAAGAATTAGTCATTTTATGTCTGGCCCAACCCTGAATAGAATTTGCATTGTTCACTGTACAAGAAGGTATATTTCATTTATATATATCTATGAAATGAAAGAAATAGTCGTTCCTTCTAATTTCCTGCAACTACAACAAGAGGTCTGTTGTTGTTTAAAATAGCATTAAACCTCCATTTTCTTTGCTAAAGTGTTATTTTCGAAGCTTAACAGATAGTTTGCACCTTGAGCATGTAACCTTTTGACAAAGAAGTGAACGAGACATAAAAATGTTACAAAATGATAACTAAAATTGACTTTGTAAAATACGAAGTTCTTTTTATAGGCGGAAGATATTACACAGGGATATGTCAAAAGGTCAACACAAAGTTATCTTGACAAAGGATGACCTAGTTTTCCTGACAAAAAGGGATGTTCAAAAAGGCTCAAAGGTAAGACAGTTCTGACAAAATAATATAAACTAACGATCATGAAAACATATCTTCTTGATTTTTTGGTAAAATTAGCCAACAACAACATAGGTATGCAAAATACTAAACTACTACAAAAATATAGTCTTTATAAGTTTACACACCGGAAACTGGTAACACATAAGAAATTTGAAAAAAAAAACATTGACTCTTTTAGCTGTAATGAGCAAAAGAGTATAGGAACTTTTTTTTTTGGAATGTTATAGTCAGAATTTATCTTTTTAATCTAAATAATATGTATATATGAGGTCTGATTTTCATTTAATACAAGTTTCGACTACTTAACCAGTAAAATCTATATTTTGGGAAAGAGAAAAGAATTTGCCGATTTATGGGAAAAACTACAGAATTTTGGACAAACTAATTGGAGTGTATTCTTCTGAAATTAGAAAACTGAAAACAGACACAGAAAACCTAAATTGTTGTGTTTGATTCTAACGTAAAATTATTTTACATTTTAATCGAATGCAAATTTTTACTGATATGGTAGATTGTGGGCGTTACCCAGAACACTGCCTTTTTGTCTTATTTTTATTAAGTATAACTATTAATGTATTTTTGCTTATAAACACATCACAAAATATATTCACAAAGACCTTTTCATGCATTTTTTTCTTGAAAAACATACCCCATAATGAACGTACCACGAAAATACATTCATCGCATTCTTATATTTTTGTAAACACATCCAGTAAAATTATTTGGCAGCGCTAAAAAGACACTCCATTTAATACTTCGGACGCACTAAAAAACTGAAGAAATTGGTTCTTTTTACGGAAATTACAGCAACACAAAATTTCAGATTTTTTGGACATTGTTAAAATTTTCACAATGGCACACTGACCGTTGAAGTTTCGGAATAAGGTCATCTATAAGGGAACATATTCTCAATTGTACACATAACTAATCACACACCATGTCAAACAATACCAATAAAAGCATTAAAATCGTGCATGTTTGGAGTAAAAATAGTAAAAAATAAATCGAGAACTTTTATAACTTGCACGGGCTCCCATCTAATATTCCAGTAAAGTATTCTATTTTCAAAAACAATGTCATGTTTTAATAGATTAACGCTGTACAACTGTCCAGAAAATAGGTGCTTCCGTTTTCAATATCCACAACTTGACTTCTGAGATTATGATCAACAAAATGATTAAATGACATCATCCTGAAGATTAGATAAAACAAAATCGGTGTCAATCCAAAATGTAATTTGCCAGGAACAATTTTCTCTTAAGAAACAGGACCATTCTGTTGAGTTATTGTATCAGTTGATCAATATCGCTCATCAGTATTGCATCAAGCATTTTATAAAAGCACAATATCATGATTAATTCTTTATGGCCCGTCTCTTTCGTTCGTAGAATAAACATCAAAAGGGTCTACGTTGAAACTTTACGATAAAGGACAAAGCGAGATGGGGCAATGTTAAGGGTCAATATCTTTCTTTGTAAAATTGTTCGCTTATGACCCTTTATTGAACTTACCCTGCCAGACTGTAAATAAGTAACTAGGATATTGTCTATTCAAAACAGTTCAGCATTTGCTACATTCTCAATGGCAAATTACTTAGGGCGAACGGACGGACTCGCTCGGCAAGGATCATTTTATAATTAGAAGATATATATATTATATCAATTTATGACATGTTTAGAAAATGTGTCGGCGAAAAAAAAATACAAACCATTATAATTATTCGCTTTCTTCAAAGTGATGAGAAAGTTTTTTATCTTCTTATCATGGGGAGACGAGTGATTAGTATGTCTTGGGGAGGGTCGGCGGCGACGACGGGAGATGAGGGTGTAAGAGAGAGTGCTGTATATCTCCCTATATATTGTGAGACCCATGATACATTCTAGTAGGTATCGTCTTACATATTACAGCTGATGAATGGAAACAGTAATCTGATAGAGCGACCTGATCTGATTAAAGACTCAAGTGGCAGGGGAGCAACAAACAGGTCAATGGTCAGTCTCCATGAGTATGCTGATATAACTGATACAGCAAGATACAATGTAAGTATGAATAGTAACATAGCTTTTAACTGATATAAAGGTTCACTTCACGCACATATTCCAACAAATAAGTGAGGAGTTTGTCATTCCGCTCGTTCTATTTATCACATTCTTACGACTAAAAAGTATATTTAGCTGTGTTCCTACGACTAGACGGTTCATTCTCAGCTGTGTTTCTACGACCAGATGGTTCATTAACAGTTGTGTTCCTACGACTAGACGGTTCATTCACAGCTGTATTCTTACGAACAAATGGTTCATTCACAAATGTATCCCTACGATAAACTATTTCATATGTTTACCATATCAATATTATTTCATATTATATTACGACTATGATCTAAGCTGTTATCTTATTCACTGGAGAATATTTGGTGATTTTCTGCAACTGTATATCACAGTCACTGCTACACTCCTTTGGCTAGATAGTTCAGTCTTGTGACCATTTTTCATAAGTAAGTAGCTTTATGTATGATTAGACTTACTAGACAGAAGCAGTTAAATAAAGGTTAAAGAAATGCCGAAAGCCCTTAGAATATTAAACATGAAATTAAAATTAAACGCTCAGACAGACATTAATACTTAGCTTTAAGGTAATTTAACAGATGTGGTTCGTTCAGCATTTGAAGTTATTAAAATTGATTGTAGTGAAACAAACATTTTTTTTGTTTCATTTCTTTGACTTTTTCATCAATTCCTAACGGAAAGTTTTAAAAACATATGACCACACTTTGTTTCTCTCTCATGACAGTCTGAACTAATATCAGAATTCTGTATTTGAAATTGTTCTCTGAAAAATGAAGACTAATATTATTATTTCACAGAGCTTAGATTTATTATAGTATAAATTTTCATCAGACGATAATTCTCATTACTTGTTCTCGTATGCTAGAGTATCAGATTTCACTTATTTTATCTATTTGCTACTATATATAGTTTATAAACTATAATCTTTAATATAATATAGTGTATAAACTATAAACGGATAAATCCGTAGTGTATTAATTTTCTTATTACTTAAATCTTCGTTTCTTTTTGAAAGACGTGATTTCAGCGAAATATATATTTTTTTAACAAAACGCTGTTTTTTATGATTTATATAACCGCTTTATGTTGTTTTTACAACGCTCCTAGGCATAGATAATTTTGTTGTATGTTAAATTCTCCTGGCATGGCATTGAACTTGGCATTTTACAAGCAAAAATCGTACGAACAGTTCACTAAATGATAATATTCCTTCATAAATTGTCAAAAGAAAGAAAAGAATAATGAATTAAGTTTTGGGTGGATGGGGGGGTTATCTAGTTATAAGACCCTATCCTTTGAGTTTCTTCATTATTGCAGAAGTTTATTTCCGGAAGAGATTCCTCGTTATGTTTGAATATTAGGTATGCAACAAAATAGCCAATAAATTTCAAGTTTTGCAAAATATATGTACAAAAGGTGAAAGGGATATTTGCTATTTTAAGTCTGAAATTTAAAAAAGTCTGTGCTTAAGCGGTGAACACCAAACACTTAATGAGTACTCTGATATGATAGAAATTGGAAAGCTGTTGAAAAAAGCACATTTTTATATATTTTTTTCTTTTTTTCAGGGGGATCTTGTCCACGTGAAGGAACTGAGAGTGAAAAACTTCGAGGTGAAAAACAGGCTGCTGCAAGTTATTAAAACGGTAGGATACAGTTTAATTGTTTTAACTATAAGACCTTCCGTTCCGGTCTAAAATGATCATGAACATATTTTTCGTTTCTATTAAAAGATACTGAGGTGTTCGAATAACCATGCAAAATATGCCAACATTTGCTACGTCACAAGCCATTTGACCAATTACGTCACTTAGTAAATAAAGGAAACAGTACGCAAAGTGTCGCACTGAAACTTAAAATAAGCGTATCTTATACGAATTGTTAAAAAATAACTGTCGGCATTTAAATACTTTTTTTTCTGTCGAAGCGAAAATGAGATTTGTCCAAAAAAGCAACAATTTGCCTCGAAATATGGAAAAAAGTAACCGTACATATTGCGACATTATTCTGTTTTGACAGTCGTGAACTTTGCTCATTTCATGCGCATTAGTTTGTTTTAGAATAAAATAGTTAGGCTTTTTTTAAAGATTCAAATCAAACGCTTTGTCTGCAGCGATTCTATTCCGCCATACCTAAAACTGGCGGCGCAGATCACGTGGTAACTACGCATTGTATATATTGTCCTCAAACTGTTTCATGTCATGCATATTCCTATGAAAAACTGTCTAAGAAAAGTGTTATTGTAGATAAATTACATGCTTTCAAAGGTTGCTTTAATATTTCCCACAGATACGTGACATAAGGCATGAAAACGTGAATTTGTTCATCGGGTTCTATGACAACCAGCCGATGCCAGCAGTAATAACTGATTTTTGCAACAGAGGAAGCCTAGAGGTAATAGATTTATGTCACGAAATAAACGTTCATAAATCATGCTTGGACCTCGAATTTCGAATTAAGCTAGCTTGTATTTGCTCAGAATATTACAAAAAAGAGATTAATTTCAGTTTCATATTCGTCTTTTTTTAATATTTCGAATGAACGCCTTATGTCTTTTAAATTTATTACTTTAAAAAATACCTGACTCTTATTATTTATAATTTTGATAATTTTGGAACAAATAAACTTTTTTCATTATGAAAATCGACTGGTTTTAAAAATAAAACCTATTTTGCGGTGTAACTTAGATAAAACTAATAAAATCCCGCTAGTGAAAATAATAATTTCCTTGACACAGCATTCAGCAATTATTCCAGTTTACAATTAGTTTCTAAAACAGTTTATTATATACTAATAAATGAAATATTGAGAAATATTGATGAAATAAATTGCGTATTTTCATTTTCCTATTTTCACTGTAAGAATTTATTTTTCACTGCAGTGAAACATATTTTCCGTATTTTCACTGGTGTCTTGCCGGACTACTTTCTTCTAAATTCAGCCAATACACTAAATTAAAGGGAAATTCTTTCAAATCTTAAGGTCAAAAAAGAGAAAAGTATATAATAAACAGAAAATTCAAGTTTTTAATTAATTACGGGATTTCTTTTCATCTCGTGGTATGAAAATTATCATATTTCACTCGTGGCTATGGCCACTCATGAAATATTTATTTTGATACCACTCGATGAAAATAAATCTTGTATTTAATGAAAAAACTTGAATATCCTCTATATATTTGTTCTCATACGAAAGCTAAATAGCGTTACAATTATTATAGCAATTTATTTTGGTATACAAATTGTTGCATAAGATTTTAATTCAGTATTATGTTTCTTTGTCAATATATATTTATATCAGCTTTCTTATTAGAAATTGAATATGAATATTTCAGACCTCTTAAGGGGTATTTAAAGATACACCGACTATTAACTGGTCTGCTTTGGTTTTAACAATATTTTATTTCAATAATCACGTATATATATATACAATTTACATAATACAATCCAAAAAGGATTTAGCAGAAAGCTAATAAGCCTTTTTGGAAACACTTTTCTTAAATGAAGACATGACAAATAGTGAAGAACATTTACATATCAGAAGAAGACATTGTATGATTGTATTTCTTTCTAAAATAGAAAAATACCAATACAAAGAAACTTAAGTTACTCATTGTGCCTTATTCAGTGAAAATATACTAGAAAAATAACTGATCTTCTTTAATGTACATTGTTTATTAACATGTACTGATATTTCCTGACAGGATGTATTGAAAAATCATGATATTAAGCTGGACTGGGACTTCAAGGTTTCCTTGCTCACTGATCTTATAAGGGTAAGTATGGCAAGGAACTGTGAGACTCTTTAAACCTATTTTAATTTTCATCTGAGAGCAGTTTTCGGTTGAGTGAACATTTACTACAAATAAGTATGTATCCGACTTCTGACAAGTGCGTTAGGGAATTGATTCTTTGTCAGTCGTCTGGGGTGTTTGTTGTTCATGATTGATTGTCTCGACAGAGTTTGAATCCCTTTCGTACCTTTTTTATCTTTTTGTGTCACGTATGGATGAACTATTAGTATGATCTGAGCTTGTCTGAGATACCGGCTTCTTGACGGTTTAAGATGATAATCTTTAACGGATTCTGAATTATGGAATTGATTCCACATCATGACTTTTGATTTTCTGAAGAGGAAATGTGTTGACTTCATAAGACAGCTGCATAAGGGACTAGACTTTTTGCTTCAGTCGTCTAGAGCTCAACAGACTTGAGTTCTTATCCTGTAGTGGGAACCGGGATTCTTTTTAGATGCAATTTTGTGTGAACTCTAAGGAAAACCTGTTGGATTTTAATAACAAATGATATGGTTAGATTGTTTGTTTAGACTAATGTTAAATAGCATCACGTTTTTGCTTTTCAGGGTGTACGTTACATACATAACAGTTCGTTGCGTTGGCATGGCAACCTGAAGTGCCGTAACTGTCTGATAGACAGCCGATGGGTTCTGAAGGTTTCCGACTTTGGGCTTCCAATCTTATATGGTGCTATAAAACATACTCCGAAGTATAAACCAACTGGTAATTTTTTTCTTGAATTTTCCATTCAATAAAATATGTAAAACAAAACGTTTGAATACACAGTGGCAGACGATCACGTGAATTTTGCAGAAGTAACAAGGACGTTAGATGACTCAGGAGCTTTTTGTATTCAGATCAGTTATATTCAATGTTAAATCTGATTTTATTTGGATCGCTGATCTCGTGAGGAAGATTGGCAGTTTCGTGCAAAGGTTTGGGCCGGATGGGGTGGGGTCTAGTACTAGTCTTACCCAGAAACGATAAATGAAATTAACTACCCGTGTGATATGAACATGACTTTTAGAGGGTGCTTAACTCCGCTGAAATCAAAACTAAGCTACGGATTCTTGGGAATCAGGGATTGCAAGTACCCTTAAATTATATTTTCTGACAACAACTGCTTGTACATTTAAAGAAAATATCAACAGAATTATGTATCACAAGTATCATATATCTTGTATGTAAGAGTATTAACCAAACTACCTGGATCAGCCATATAAAAACTAGAAAAATTCTATGAGACCAGCTGTCACTGTAAAGCATTAACAGTGTAAAGAAGAAAAGTTCTAAAATTGACAGACGATGCTGATTTTTGTCCCGTTGAAAGGCTTGATTTGTCCTTACATTTTCAAAGTTCACCTAAGGTCAAAAGGTCGTGTCAGAGGGTCATTTGGTCAGACGTGTGTAATTACTTTTCTGTTATTGATTTTGTTGATTTTTAATCGTTTTATATTTTTGAATTTTTTTTGTTTTTGTAACTAAAACAAAGAAAACGTGTTAACTAAGATATTAAATTAAGATATATAGATATTAAAAGATACAGAAAGCACCACATTCCAGAGAACACCCCTGGTTCTTTTGCATGCTCAGTGTACAGCACTGATACATGGGACATCGGTTTAACGTCTCATCCGAAAGACAATTAGTAATGTTTATAGATGAGCGAAGAATTGAACTGTCGACCCCTGTAATACCAGTCCAGCGCAACCGTTGGACTATTGATCCGTTCATATAAAAGTAGTATATATACTTTCAGATCTCCTATGTATGGCACCGGAACATCTAGAGACCCTGTGCCCGGCTTGAAAGGATCGGAGAAAGGTGATGTCTATAGTATATCCATCATAATGCAGTGCGTGGTGCTGCGCTCGGAACCATACAGTACTTCCGGCTTGAATCCGTCCGGTAAGTACCATGGGGATTTTGTCAATGAGTTTATTGTATACATAAGAATATTCTAAGATTATGACATTTTTTTTGTTCGTTTATCAAATGTAGTGCTTAAAGAAACAATTTCTGCTGACCATAATCTATTTCAAAAGTTGTAAATATAAACTTGAGTGTTCTTTCCATAGGGTTAGTTTCAAGGTAAAATATTTATATATTGTTACTGTTTGTTTTCCTTATATCAGGTCTTAGGTATAATGTATAGAATGTATATAAAGCAAAGAAGTAAACAATTCAGGTAGTGTCTGAATCATTAAAGCGTCTTTCATAAAAAAACACTAACTGATATATAAAATCAAGTTTTTCTTCATCCGCTCATTTGGCTCAAAATATAATGTGCAAAAATATGACGTATATCCGGTTTTAGAATTTACATTTTTGCGTGTCACCCCGTTTTATTAAATCATGCTGTTCACAGTTTCTCTGACTTCTGCTTATAGAAATAATTCAGAAGTTAAAACACCCTCCTCCATTACTGCGGACCATCTGTAAGTCACGGAACAGCGCCCCCTCAGTACATACAACTGATGAAGGTATGTTGGACCGAGAATCCCGGAAATGAGGCCAGGAATGGAGGAGATATATCAACAGTTCAAAACATTTACCGGTGGCAAGTAGGTGCATTTTAAAAGATATAATGTCGAGGCATGACGAACATTTTGAGATGTCCTTCAGCCCAATAAGTTACTTTTCATTTCAGGTTTTTTAATGCTAACATTTATTGGCCAGTTTTTGTGTGGAAAAATCTTCTTGATTTGCTAAAAGACGTCAGTTTCATGTTGTTTGTGGGGTTTTATGAATATTGAAGTAATATTTCCCTACAGAATCGGATTGTTCTGTAAAGTGTTACTGGCTACTTACTTGGGAGGGAACGATTGGGAATTTCCAAATATTCAATTACACTAAATTACCTACACTAATTTTGTTGTCTGCATTTCTTTCCTATTTTTTTATATATCTCACAACTTTTTTATCTGCGTTCCATAAACTTACTAGTTATTTTTATGTTAAATTCATTTTCTTTCGAGCTTCCGCCGGTAGCAGAAAGATGCATTGTATCAGACAAAATCCCGGTCCACACAGGATTCGAACTTTAGGTTTATCAGTCAAACTGCCTATGAAAACCCAACGCTTTAGACTGCTGAGCCAAAGAATCAGTTCTCTGACGTAGTTGTCAGAGGTTGAATTTTATGGTTTTCACAGCAGGTGTGCAAGTTCCGTACCAGTTTGGATTTTGTGGGTGTGTTTCTTTTTCAAAAGCTTTGTATTATTGATTCTAGGAAAATGAACATTGTGGATACAATGTTCCGAATGCTGGAAAAGTATTCCACAGACCTCGAAGATCTCGTGAAAGACAGAACTCTTCAATTGGAGGAAGAAAAGAAGAAAACCGAATTACTTCTTTACCGGATGCTGCCGCGGTAAGATATGTTTGTATTCGAATAACTACATACTTGGGAATATTTTTCATGCATAATTTAAATGTTAAACGGTAATAATAGCTTTATTCATAATGGTTTGAAACAAAACGTTTGCAAGGTGATTCTAGCTTGTAAAGAAATGGAACGGCCGTCCTATTTCTTTTTTTATTTGTTCACCTCTTTTCTTTTTTGTTCACTGTAGTTTTTAAAAGACCTTTTCATAATAATTTGTTCTCAATGTTGTGCTTTTTCTGAAGGAACAGCTGTTTTAACATACCTTGGAACAATGTGCTTTAGAAACGGACAGGTTTTTTGCCTAATTACAGTTTTTGCTGCATGCGGCTGCTTCATTTAAAAACATTAAATTACAAAATTGTAGCCTTACTGTTATCAGAAAATTGTAAATTACGAATATTTTTTAAAACTGTTTTTTAAGGTATCCAGAAAACAGTGCAAGTCGGACCAGATCCGCTGAAATCACTGACAGTTCTGGATTGAAACAAGATTTACCGAATGAAAAACCAATTCATATGCTTAAAACTATAACATTGTATAAAACAGTGCGGAGTTGATTTTATACAGTAACTGTTAGTGTTTTTGAGATGCCCCTCCCCCCTCTATCTCTCTCCTCTCTCTCTCTCTCCCTCTCTTTCCTCTTATCTTTCTCTCTTTCTTATTACTTTTTAAGCTATCCTCTTTGATCTTTGAGATATTCATCAAATCATGTTCGGTACAAGGAAAATTGTTACCACATTTCAGATTGCAATCTCTACGTACGATGATTTCATTTCGGTTATCAGTGAGAACTCTCTAAATTTTCCTAGCCAGTCAACTTCCCTTTATACTAGGCTTAATTAAAATGGCCTTTTTCTCAGTAATCTTTTAATATCTTTTTACTTGTTCCTCCTTTAAGAGGCTTTGAATTTTCTACATAAAAGAATCAAAGCTAACATGTATCGGGACACCGTTCTTTTAATCGTTTCGTAATTGATTTTTTTTAAGTAATTGATGAAACTCTGTGAAACCGTTTGATTTTCTAGTATATCAAGATATGGCCGCTATAAATGTAAATAAACCTTCTCGCTAGATTTAACAAAAGCCAAGTTGACAACTTTTAAAATCAGTGTAGTTTAATGTTTATCTTTTATTATTGATATGTCTTATTTTTATTTTTAAGCCATCAATTTTGTAGAATTTTGTGTTTGTGTTAGTGTCTTTTACATACAAACAGTCTTCATGTGTATATACAAACAAACTAAAGCATAGATTCGAATAAAGGAACCCTATAACATAAAAGACATGAAAAAACTGACTGAAGCAAAACATTGTAATTTTATTTCATTTTGTTTATCTTTTAATATCTTGTTTTCATTGACATATGTCTCTCTGTGTTTTATTCATAAAAGTCTTTTGTTTTTTGTGTTGTTGTTGTTGTTGTTTTCGCAATTGGTCTTAACCTGCAGGTTTCCAGGTAAAATGTTAGTATTTTGTTGCTGTTTGTTGACTCATATTCAGGTCTTAGGTATAATGTATAGAATGTATATAAAGAACAGAAGTAAACAATGCAGGTATTGTCTAAATCATTAAAGAGACGCATAAAAATGGAGTTTGTTTTCGCTTTTACAATAGTGATTTCATAATTACATTTAACCTGTATTGTTAATATACTCCAGGGTGGTTGCGGACAGTCTAAAATGCGGACGAACTGTGGAGGCCGAACAGTTTTCGGAAGTGACCATCTATTTTTCGGACATTGTGGGATTCACAACAATATCTGCAAACAGTACGCCTATGCAAGTGGTTGACCTTTTAAACGATTTGTACACAATGTTTGATGCAACCATAGACGCATATGATGTTTATAAGGTAAGCATTTAAAATTCATTTCTTTAGTTTTACATTACTTCAATAGTTTTATTTTTTTTATTATAACCATTTTTGCTACACCATAAACCCTTTTAGGGACGAGTACGTGTCATATTCTTTCTAACTCAGTTGCAAATAGTGTGTCCAGTTTACACATATAATGACAGACACTCAATAATCAAAGTACTTCGTTCAAATACATATATAATTTTATTATGTAGTATGATGACTATACTTAGGGAGTGAATGCGAAAAAGGCCTAAGAACTGCAATATAAAGAAGCAGCACTTTTTGGCACTTACCCCTCGGTATGTTGTTTTGAAATAGGTTGAAACAATAGGTGATGCTTACATGGTATGCAGTGGTCTCCCTGTCAAAAACGGTAATCGTCACGCTGGAGAAATTTCCACCATGGCTCTAGATCTTTTATCTCAATGTGGCAACTTCACTATTAAACATATGCCGGAAGTTCCCCTCCGAGTACGAATAGGACTTCATTCAGGTACTATTCAGTGCAATATAATAGAATTGTATTAAAGAGCAACTTTTCTTCTGCAGTGTTCGCTTAGTTATGTGCTCTCGTCAGAATACAGTGTATAAGTCTAAATATTAAACTTTTAACATTTTGCTATAAGTATATCATACAAACACGTCATTTTGTGAAGAATAGTTTTGCAAGTATTTTATTATGATTTGTAATCTCATGATATCTTTTAAGTTGTTCTGCAATATAGTTATCGATATCGAACCGACTTTTCAGGGCCTGTTGTAGCGGGTGTTGTAGGTTTGACCATGCCGAGATATTGCTTGTTTGGTGATACTGTCAATACTGCCTCGAGGATGGAATCTACAGGGGCAGGTCAGTACAGAGCTCGAGAATATATATATATATATATATATATATATATATATATATATATATATATATATATATATATATATATATATATATCTTGATGTATTACACATGAATTTCAGAATTTTTTCAACGGTTAGCTGCGTGCAAAAGTTAACTTTGTAGCTTTGCTGTGTCTCAGTGACCATACGTGTTAGTTTAAGTCAACTGCATGTGTATTTTTTTTAAAATAAAAACTATATTGTATTGATTATAAAGCAGTATTCGTGGAAATTAGTTTGTAAATGAAAACTGCCAGTTTTAGATTCTTTCAGAAAGTTCAAAGTAGAATAGTACCTTTTATTTTATGCCTACCAATGAAATATAGGGAAATATCAGTGAGAAAAAGTGATAATACACTGTTTTGAATCAGTTAATTACCATTTTGATAATACACTGTTTGTGCCGGAACTACTGCTTGATGAAACTTCAGGAATTTCCCCACCACAAGAGAATCCGCTGTATTTCAGACTGTGACAGCGAGTGAAATTTATTTACCTTGTTAAATCCAATTATAATATTGAATTCCTGAGCCTAACTAGTTGTGAACAATGATGAAATTCGTCATAAATTATTTAAAATGTCTGATTTGTTTACATAACTCACATGGACAATATCAAATATGGCCGACTTACAATTCAATTTATTGAATATTACTCGGTATTAATCCACTTTTATAATTAAAGTATGTATGGCAAAAATTCAATAAATATTGATAAACTGTGTAGACAAAAATAAATGTTATTTGATGAAAGTGTATTCAGTTTATTTCAGCAGAAGGAAAGTTATCATATGTATTGGAGATTGTCTGCACTTTTTTTGTGCGGAGTAACCAAAGTACGCATTAACTGATTTGGGGCTAACCATGGGGAATTTATTGAAGGCCCTGATTAAAAATATCATAAAAAACCCATTTTTGACGTGTTGGCATAAAATAAGAAGAAAAATTGTTTGTTTTTTAGTGGAAGATGCGCCACTCGTGAAAATATCACATATGGTGTTCACTCGATGAAATAAATTCTCATCTTCCACAAAAACAAACACATATCCTCTATATATGCAGAATTATAATGTCAACAATGAAATATTGATGAAGTGTAACAAGAAGTCCCTTAAAGTTGCATGCCATAGAAACGTATAAACAATTTCTTAGACTGTCTGTTATTTTTATATTGTTTGGTTTTGGAATGGTATTTTTGTTCTGTCTGCTGATTCATTACGATCCCTGAAAAGTACGTGCCCTTCTATGTTGTTCTTGACTGGAAAAAGTAAATAAGGAAACTTGAACGAAAATAAATTACTGGGAGAGTTTTCGTTCGTCTAGACAATGCAGCATTAGACAAGCCCTCACACTGCACTGCCGAAATCCATTGTCTGCAGCGTCAATATATTTCGAAGATATGATACAAAGACCTAAATGTCATAGAATAGAAGCCCCTTTATGGGGAAAAAAGAAAACATTGTCTTTTCATGCAGCAAGTCAGTATTTTTTTCAAGATGTTAAGCAACCAGCGAAAATCACAGTCATATTATCAAACAATCATTTTTAAGTAAAGAAAAAAATAACACTGCATATTTTGCTTATTTTGAAGAAAGTATATTTTAAAGTTAGTAAAGATGCAGATAGTCTTACAAATATCATACGGTCCACACGACAAACGGGCTTTCTTTTCTTCTTTGCATAAAACGTTTTCATTTCTGATCAGAGTTTGATAGAACAATGCATGCGGTTTCGCGAGGTGCAATTCATTTTCATAAGTCTAAAATTCTTTGGAGATATTTAGATAAAACTGCAAATGAGATCTAGAGATATCTTATATAGCTGCCACGAGATTTTGTGTAGATTTCCACAAGAAGTGTTAATTTGGTTTCTAAGTACTATGCACAATTAATCATTATATATTTTTAGACATACTGGCATTGGGTCAGCAGTTTAAAGATCCAATCTGACTTGCTTAACTACTAGATATATTTACTAAAATAACAAGATTTAAGAATGAGAAACTAAATCTTTATCAGACATTTGACATTCATTATATGTGTGATATATTTAGATCTGCCTAAAGTCTCGTGACTATCCACGTGACCGTAGCTAATTTACATTTATTTAATGTAACTAAGTATGTGAAACCGTTGGTGTTAGATATCGGTTGTATTTAGCGGCAAGGATAATTTGGTTATTCGTTAGAAGTATAGTTATATTACACAAAAGTAAATACTATTATTTTCAGTAATCTAAATTTTAAGTGTAACAGGGCCTTTAATAGCCCTTTAGCACATCAGACTTTTTATGGTTAACCCATTTATGCCTAATGGATTATGCCATCATTGTCAGCTGGACGAGTCCATTTTTAATTAAAACGGGTTTCTTGTATATATTATCAATCTTATTCATTTTAAGGAAGAAAAGTCCTTTATGCAAACTGTAGTAGACCCTGATCAGATGCCGCATATAGTGACGTCTAATCTAGGTCTGCACTGTTTGTCCTGTGTCCATTGCGTAGACATTAGGTATTAATGGGTTAAACATCATAATTATTAACGTTTAATCTTTCGTTTAAAATAAAAGTGTAAAATTTATTTTAAATTTAATCGTTGATTCAACAAAATAATAGTATACTTAATTTGTGTCCTTTTGTTACACGGTAATTTTGAATTTTCAGCGTACCGCATACATGTCAGTGAAGCCGTCAAGCTGATATTGGAGACACTTGGTGGATATCAAACCGATTACAGGGGCGAAGTGGAACTCAAGGTATTCTAAATGTGAACCTAAGGCAATGCTCATATTAAGAAAATCTGAAATCAATACGGATATTTACTTCGCTGTAGTAGCTATATAGGCATTTGTTCCATATATTTCTACAAATATTTTGGGCGTTGTTTATTTTGAGGATTTTTAACCTAAATTGTCAGTATACAGTCTGGAAATAACCATATGTTGAAAATTTAATTACTCAAGTCTAATGAACATGTAGCAGAACAACGAAGCAAGTTGTGTGAATGACAAAAATAAAAAAAGTTTATGTCATTAAAAGATAAATGTCAAATTAACAAGATGTGTACTTGATACGCCAACATCACCAAAGCTGTCCAATCACTTTGTATCTGCTGATATAATCTTGTAATTTTCTGATAACAGTTCTGTACAGGTTACGAATCACTTTTATGTTTTTTAATTAGTTTGATAAAAAAATCAACTCTCGCAGTTCAGTGTTGATCGTGACAAAAAGATGTACTTATCTGATACCTCGTTTATTTATGAGCGTTCATCATGTCTGATAAACGCATTGATCTGATATGCAATCGCGACACAGGGAATTAGAATGCGGTGCTTCAGTTTGATGTATCTGCAACAACAATAGGATTAGGGCAAAAATGACACTAATTTGCGAAATCCACTTTGATCCGGGATAATTAAATACGAGGTTGAAATGAGATTTTTCTGAGGAATCTTTAGGACTTTATGCTGTTTTTCTTGTTTGATTACACTCAGAGATAGGACTCGCAGTGAATATTCAATTTTGGTAGAGTTCAGTAGAGGACGATTCTGAAATGTCTATCTGTACACAATGCTGTCATTTTGTCTTAAAACGTAGTAGGTTTAAAATAGTTATGAAAAAACTCACCTAAGTAGCTGGTACAAAATGTCAGAATTCTTGAAATCAAACGTATTTTGAATTATTTGTTTATTTCAGAACTTGCGTTAAAAATCAGGTATTCCAAATTTTATGTTGATAATTCTAAAGACCTAAACCAGACACAAGGTATTTTAAATCGTTTTGAGGTTAAAATTAGAAGGAAAAAAACGTTTAAACCCTAAACATGATAATGAAAATGAGATTCTGAATTAAACATATTTCACAATTAGGAAAACTTACAATGAATCAATGTGGTTTTAAGTCACCCTTTACGAAAATTATTCGTTTAATAGTTGTTTTTTTTAAGGAAATTTTTTGCACCATGAAATGCAGTGACTACCAACGTGTCACTTGAAGGGCGTGTTACAAAACGACGTTTGTTTGAATATTTTTCAGGAAAACATTTTTACTTTTTTGTAAAATCTATACGTCGAGACCTTTTATCTTTTTTTCAGGGCAAAGGCATGGCTAAAACATATTGGTTGATTGGAAAAGATTGCTTTAAGAAAGAGCTTCCGGTCCCTCCGCCATTAACAAAGTATGTTTAGACACTTCAGTATGTGTTTTTATTTCGCTGAACATAAGTAAGATTTTAATTTTTTAAAATCCGAATGGACATCACAGTTGTTCTCTTAATTTTCTTGTTTAACTTCTGGAGCAATTTTTTCCTTACTTTAAAACCTAATTAAGCAAAATATAAGCAGAAAACTATTAGGTGAACAAATATCCCAGGAGATATACTTTTCTCTTATTTCTCTATATGTAGCTTATATTAGAATAAAAGGGTCACGGGTACGACCCTATTTGTAAATGACTGCAATAAAACGACACCAGTTGAATTTTCATAATATTTACTCTTTCTGACCATGAAAGTTTTTTCTTACTAATTTCTCTAGGCATTTTATTGTTTTATTGCTATTACAATAAATCAAGTGTTACGAGATATCCTATTGAATTTAAAGAATATATAGAATTTATAGAAATTAAATATATCATATTAGATTCTAAATATAAATGTTTCAGTGCTTTAAAATTATTTGTGAACATTTCACAATTTAAAAAGGTATATGTTAACGTTAAGGCAGGCTTCTAAAAAATAATGTTGTAAAAAAACCAAATATAGCTGAAAAAGAACTTTACAGAACTATCATTTAAAGTGGCCTATGTCAGGTCATTGAAAATGTTTCTACAATATTAAAATGTTTTGTGTATCTTGTGTCATATATACAATAATTAATCTAATTTCACATTTATTCATGCATCCTTCCAGTGGAGAAAACCATGGGTAGGTAATCAATAAATATTGACTGTTGAAACAAATGTAATTCTTGCGAACGTTTGCAATATGTCGTAAGAAGGCGCCTGTGTACCCAGACTGACTTAACACTCAAACGAAATGTTAGAAAAAAACTCAGTTTAAGTCGTTAAATTGTCCAGGATAATCTTTAATTTGATCTCTGTGACGTGACATTGAAATTCAAAAATGAAAGTATTTTCCTAAAATGATCAAATTTTTGGTTTACACAAATGGTAGCACATATACATCATCAAAAACTTTAACCGCTATTATTCTATGATTATATCTTATAGTATGCATTTGTAATAAAAATACATCATAGTTATATGTGTTTTATTTGACCAAACGTTAATTTCAAAAACACTTCTAGGTGTTAACATAAATGAATATGAAGATTCAAGTACTCTTTACTTGTTTTAGGAAGTAATTTGAACTGCGCAACTTATCAAAATAAATATAAGGTAATTACTTTGCTAAAACTATATTTCCTTACCATAGGCTTTCACTTGAAGAGTTCAAAGGTGGCCCTGCAAAGCGCACTTCTGCGGGAAAACACTCACCCCGCCGTGTTTCCTCCACAACTCCAATGTTCAGGGCAGGAACGCCGGTAAAATTCAACCACGCACATAGTCCTAAGGTCGCGGAACACAGGGTAAAAAACTCCGTGATCAACGTCTCACCAAGACGTAAATCTAAGGACAGCAGTGTTGGTAATGTTGATGCTGACTCAAAGGTTGCTGATTCTGCAAACAAACACACGAATCACTCAAACGAGAATAAAAACAGCATTGAAGATAAAAATATAACATTAAAGGTATCTCATAATGAACATAAAGGTGTAATTTCCGCCAAGTACCCAGGAATGTTCACCAAGTAGCGTAAGAATTGAAGAAAACGTTACAAAGTCTGTATTACTGGAAACGTCAGAGATTAAAACAAAACAAGATGACAGTCACACCAAGTTTGTGTTTATTCCACAGACGGAAAATGTTGAAGATGGCCTTGAGCAAAGTAAGTGTAATAAAGACGAAAGCAATCCAAATGTAGACTCGGAGTTGAACCAGAGTGTAAATTTGGATGTGATTGATTACTAATAATAGTGTACATCTAAATCATAGCTATGAAAAAAGAAACCACCGACATAGTATATCTGAAAGACATGTTACATTTAGAGCAAAATTGCATAGCGATGACAAGCCAGACAATGATGATGAACCTGAAAATACAAGCAAAAATAATGTGAGTGTAAATCACACGTGTGATATTCATGATAATTATAAACACTCACAGGAAGGGAAACGGGTTGATACTTATACGAAAAAATCTTCAACGCCAACAAGAACTCCTTCAGGAAAAACTCGACACCGGAAAACGAGTGAAAGCAAGTACCGATTCTAGAAGAAGACGTTCCAGTTATCACGAAAGTCTCGTGTGACTATGTCTTGCTCAGGCATTTCTCATCGATGAAATAATCATATGAGAATTTATTTCTGTATGATGTAAGTTTAAAATACAATGTTACAGTTGCAGTCTTTTCTAAGTCTTGCCTAGAGTAATTCCATTTGTTGTCTTACATAGTATTATACACTTGTCATTCATCGGCTTCTTACGATTATAAGAGTCCAATTCTTAAGTGCTCACCCTAGTTTAACATAGAATCATAAGATAGACAGTATTTCATTGGCCAAGAAGGCATTTCAGCTCATGGAATATATCTTCAGTGGTCAGGGGGTTTCGCCTCATTATTGCATTTAAAGTTTTCAACCTTTTATCTTCGTTACTGAATCCTGGGTAAATAGGATGTTTACACCCTGTCTCACCCTGTAATTATTTATAGCATTGAGTTTTTCCGTCGACTCGAGTGTGCAGTATGAATTGATCACACGAATAAAATTGCTATAAATGTGCTGTAGTACGACTAAGCTCACCTGGGTGCCGCTGTCTTACTTAACTATCGAGGTTGTCCAGTTAGGAAAAATATGCTTGCCTCCGTCGGCGGTTTCATGCACACAGTGCTCTGCACTGCCTGATAGATATAGACGGCGTCATTTTTTCAGAATGTCTATAAAGAATACAATTGTCTTGAAAGAAAGCAAATTCCCGTCAGCCTATGTACAATTTAAAGTTATATGAATGGTCGAATTTATCATGGGTCATGTTTAAATAACCTAGACTCGTTTTGATCATTATCAAAGGTAAACTTAACGTGCGTGCATTTGTGCATATGGGATATCAAGAACAATTTATTTATTCTAATTGCGCACATTTTTTCCAAGATTTGTGTAAAAATTTATTGTTACTTCTTAAGCAGAATTTATTTAAAACCATATCCGTTTAATTGTTTCATTTATAGTTTTGATGTTGTTATGTAATATATGAATTTGAAACTGCAATAGTTTTCTTTTCCAGAATAAAATGTGATACAAATTGTTAACGCAGTACAGTGTTGAAATTTGATTTCTCCTGATGCAAAATCTTCATGCTAGTCATGTCGTTTTCCGTGTCTGCTTGCACGGTTTCTTCGAGGGTTAGCCGAAAAGAAGATGTCTGCATAATTCCCCAGTCATGCTAAAAATATTCTTATATTAGCTTTGGATATTTACTCCTTTTTTTCTATTTTGAACATACGAATCATCTTATCAAAAGAAACGTACTGTTTCTAACAATGTTTCACGTAAATTTTTAATGAATTTATAAAAACGAAATACAAATGTTTGTTCGCCAACGATTAAGCCCTTTTGGTCCGCTTTACACATTCGGTGACTACTTTCAAATGTACGTCTTCTCTATGTGCCAGATTTTGAAAAACAACAACAACACGTCAAATGATGCTACACTTTCCAACGAAACCATGAGTAAACGGTTCTGGTATTGCAAACTAGCCCTTTACTGAGACAGTATGATTTGTGATAGCATTCTCTTAAAAGACAAGCTTCGTAAAGTGGTTTCTCTTTTCGTACTACTAACAAATATTCCCTCTCTACTCGGAACTTCGAAAACTGTCGCAAAAAAGTCCGCTTAAGGTCATGGTAAACGACTATAATACAGCAGCACGGACAGTTTAAACTGTTTGTAAACCCCTTGTATGGAAGAATCTACGTCTTGAGTTTAAAAGGAGTGATTTTAAATGAATTAGGAGCGAACTTATTTAGACTTAGAAACAAGCCGATTTCCTGTATTTGCTTCGGGATATATCGTAGAAGTTCTTATCATACAAATTCAGCAGGAAAACAAAACAAAAAAGCAAGGAAGGATATACTCCTTCTGTGTTAAATGTCATAGAGACCAAAACTATCACGTAAACGAACTGGCAAATAAACTAGAAAGGGTTCATGGGAAGAGCGTATCTTCCATTCAATATTGGCAGGATTTTGGATTAAGGAAATAAGCTGATATACAGACGTTATCAATTTGTGCGTGACAATCCGTTATTAATGTAAAAAGAAGCTCGGTGTCGGAATGTAGCTGAAAACAGTCGGCAAAAACATGACTGTCAAAGATATAACGTTTTTATTATTAATGGAGTAACATTTCTACCACAACTTTCGAATTACTGAGTCATTTTCAGACGGATGACCTATGCTGGTAAAGGTTTTTGATGATATTATATAAACCCAGACTTACCTAGCGACTGAGATTCATTGCAAAGACGATAGCCTTGTGACTCAGTAGGCAAAGTAACCTCTTAACCTTTTGATAAGATTTATTTTTCTTTTTTTTTTCTTTGATAAAATGAAAAACTAAAACTGACATGAATTATAAACTTGCTGATAGAAATATATTCCTGAACATGCAACGTGCATGTTAAAATACAGAAACCACTGTTCATGTATAATATGTTTATTTATACATACACCCCAGTTTTCTCAATATTGTGAATAAATATTGCAACATGTATTTATGGAAACAATTGTTTTTACAAAAGGGCACTACAACGTATGCGCAGAAGTAAACTTAATATGTCTGTGGCAAACAAGTTTAATATGTCTGTGGCAAACAAGTTTAATATGTCTGTGGCAAACAAGTTTAATATGTCTGTGGCAAACAATTTTTCCTATTATTGGACTGTTTACAATTTTAAAAGGACTTCTTAGCTATTGCGACTGCATAAAAAATGCAAAGGAAAAAATGAATTTTGTTCATTAAATATGTTTAGAAATCTGTGCTTCTGTCCTCCATGGTTCGATGCACTTCTTTAGCTGAAATATAGTCACTGATTTGATTGCCCTGTCTGTTTATACGTTATGTTTAAAAGCTCAGCTAATCTTGTAAAATATGAAAATGACACATTGCTTAAAAAAACACGGAGAAATTTAGCAATAAAAAAATACTAGATATTGCAGGTTACTTCAAATTCACGGCCGTAAACAAATTTGTACTTGAAACTTTTTGAATATTATGAGTGTGAAAACAGACAAAAATCCTTACATAAAGGCAGAAAGTAAGAGAAGTTTTGGTAAACGTTACCTGCGTGTATTGATAATGCATCATGTAAAAGATATTTCGGGAAAATCAGCATATAGGAGACTTATTCTGGATACCGGTAATATCACCTTATTTAGGAGACTTATTCTGGATACCGGTAATATCACCTTATTTAGGAGACTTATTCTGAATACCGGTAATATCACCTTATTTAGGAGACTTATTTTGGATACCGGTAATATCACCTTATTTAGGAGACTTATTCTGGATACCGGTAATATCACCTTATTTAGGAGACTTATTCTGGATACCGGTAATATCACCTTATTTAGGAGACTTATTCTAGACCGGTAATATCACCTTATTTATGAGACTTATTCTGGATACCGGTAATATCACCTTATTTAGGAGACTTATTCTGGATACCGGTAACTTATTCTGGATACCGTTAATATCACCTTATTTCTCCTCCGCCAATTTCCGTTCCTCTTCAGTAAATTGACCGCGAATACTTAATAAAAGATTAGCATGTAATGGAGACATTTTCTTTTGTAGCTTGCTATTTGCTTTATTACAAAACAAGACACGTTGCTCATATATCTTTATTTGTCATCTCTTCAACTGATGTCTAGGAATGACTTCACGATTTCTTGGACTTGTTATTTATTTTATCAAGTCTTGAAACTGATGTGTTTTTTAACGTGGTAAAATGTGGACAAGATTTATCAAAGTGTAAACAGTGACGTTGAGTGTGACGATAAGTACTGACAGCTGCACAGGAGCACGCTCAGGTATAAATTATTCATATGGTTTATATTTCAGAGACTTGGCTTGACTTAACAGAAAACGTCATTATTGTTTGCAGTACGGCAGGTCCTTTTTTGATCATAACATTTTATTTTGGCATAAGGTATTAGAATGTGCAAGGAATTAAAAGAAGAATGATAATCTGGTATGTTATTACTATACAGACAGAAATTATAATATTGACGTCATTTTCGCGATTTTTTTGGACAAAAATCATACACACACTTCTTTTTACAGAGCAGGAGAACACCTAGCAAGAAAAGTGAATACATTTCTCAATGGGAACGTGGACATAGTCCAGTAGTATCCAACGTAAGAAGTACAGAAACAATAAAGACAATATATTACAAAAGTAATTTCCTCCTAAATGAGTCTTAATATCATCTGTCAAAACAGAACATACTTTGTTCTGTTTATTATATTAAATATCTTTTGCATACAGTTCATCCGCAATAAGATTTCTAGAGGAGTGGTGGTCGAGAGGTCAGAGCGCCGGACTCCGCATTCAGAGGTGGCACGTTCGAACCCAACAATTAGTGAGAGTCTCTAGCGCTTCTACGAATTTAACTTTTGAACGAGTACTGGTCTTGCTCATAGAATTGTGTGAGATTGATATAAGTTACAAGCAATTGTTTCCCACTCGATGTGTTTGTTTTCATGTATTGTTTTCATTTTCACCAACGCTATTTTCTTTTGATTTGGCCATATCGCGTAATGCGGACCAGTTTAATTACAGCCACGTTCGGGCCAAACATTTGTGTTTATATTGTCTATATTTTAGTTGAATAAAAATCATCTCTCAGATAACAAATGAATGACCAAGCGTAGTACAAAAAAACAACTTTTTTATTTATATCCTTTTTTACAATTGTATTAAGCTGAAACATCTACATATATGTATTTTGATTTATGTAATGACTGCCTAACGTTCGAGTGAACCCCCAATGTGTTTATTAAAATCCAAAGCTCTGACAACTATGTGTCATGAGTTTGAAACCCAAATAAGTGGAGGGGGTCTTTTTCTGATATACTGCATCTTGTTTGTTTGTGTATGGAAGTATATAAGAACTGCTCAGGAATAAATCATTTTCATGACTATAATTTCTCTAATCAAAATCAAGTAAACTTGCAGCAAAAATATCACGCAGAATTGAGTTCTCGAAGAACTTGAAATCTAAAAATAAAAAAATGATGATAAAGCAGAAATAAATTTCCCAAATGACCCTAAAACGACTCTAAAAAAACTCAGTTCTGACAAAAAGGTAAATGATTTAGCATCAATGTGTCATTTTTGGAAAGAGAATGAATGAACAATTTAAAGCCTTAACTTAAGGCGTTTTTCTTTTCTTTTTTTTTTTTTTGGGGGGGGGGGTCATCTTCAATACTCTAAATAAAATGTAAACAGTAAGACAACATGAATTATATGTAAACTGCGTTCACGTCACCTGTCTGCGCTAATCTTACATAGCTGAATAAAACTTGAACAAAATCATCCCTGGGAATTCAAACTCTAAAGTAACATATCACCTTGTTCCCCGTTTGCTAACTACCGATCCTCTTAAGCTAAAGTTCTTGTTTAAAGATTAGCGTCCAAGAACGAAATTAGATTCCATTACTTGCTGACTGCTGTTCTACAGAGACTTTTTGGCCTATATTGGTTTGTTTGTCACCTTCTTGACTCTTATCAAAGAATTAATGCAAACCTTCTTGGATCTGGTACAATTTTATCAGGACTTGACAACTGATGTTTCTTGTAGTGTGGTAACATGTCGACCTTGATTTGTCAACGGGGATTGTGACGATACATCATGGCAACTATAAAGAAGCGTGTTCTAGAATAACAAGAAATTGGTAAAACCAAATAATACTCCCCGAAGTATTGTTTTTAATAGAATGGCAGAAAAGTAAGAAATGTATTATCAATGGTATTTCAATGACACGTGAAATCAAATACTTTTTAAGTTATAGTAAGGATAATCATGATGAAAAATATATAGGATTTCTAGTATAAAAAAAACACATTTGTAAGGACAAGCGATTTATTGCAAAATTTGCCTGCTACTTGTTTAATATGACTGTGAATCTTTGCCTGATTTTTTTTATTATCACAACAAGAGATGTCAAGTGCTTGGATGGCAGGTGTAAAACGCGTACTGAGATCTGTTTCTGTTTCGACTGACGTGGCTTCTCGTGTTTTTCTTTGTTGTTGTTGACTGATTTACAATATCAGAACTTTGAGACAGGGAGACTAAAATATAAACATGATAATTGCTATAGATATATGAAGGCCTAGATATAGGTAAGTACAAAAATACAAAAGAAAAAAATCTATATTTTAGGCATTCTTAATAAGGTACTAAAGAGAGAAAAACGAGACCTTGTTCCCATAGGTGAACATTTTATTTCAAATCAACAAAATGTTGATCAGTATTAAACATGACATTTTCGCTTTCATAGGATGGAATATTTCATCACTGTTTTGGGTTTATACCTTTATTTTCATTCAATGAAACGACCGAATAATAAACAATTAAATCAAAATAATAAACATCGGTAACAACTTGTCCACAACAATATTAATTATAGCCACCAGGGAGCGATATGTTGCTTTTACACGTCTACGCTGTAATCTTTATCTTGCAATTCAGATCACGATTTTTATTATATGTTATCATTTTAATTTATCATTTTAATATAAAATTGTCATATTCCAAATCAATTTCATACGGTTTTACCTGTTTATCCAAATCTGGTCGCGATAAGACTTTATCTCTAGACACGTAGTTCCGTAGGTTGTCATCGTTACTATGTTATCACTGGGACTGATATGAAATACTTGTACATAACAAACAAACAAACAAACAAAAACAGTCTGCAAAAAAGTCAACATTAAATCTATTTTTTTCATTCCTGCTACAAGATCCTGCTTGATCATGGAATATCTGCAGATGACACCAGACTGAATATTGCAAAGTCAGCACAATAGATGTTTAACGAACCAGCTTCGCAAAAGGGATATTTGATTTCACCTCTAATAGTAATCTTTATTAAACATGTACTACCTGTCTCGTGGAAGACGATACAGTTTGAGAAACTATAAAGAAAAAAACCTGATCAGACGCAAAACTATTTCTTTAGTATAGTATACACATTAAGGGTCAAATCAGCGTCAAATTGATTAAATCGATGTTATTCGGATGCCAAACTTTGCGTGATAATGTGTGGGTTTTTTCAGTTCATAAGAGTACGTGAAATGCACCAAAGGAGACGAATAGTCCCTAATTGACTCTGAAATGTAGCTGTGAGAGGAGTGAGCTAAATGTGCGCCAGTCATGTGATTTTACGAAAAAAGAAGCGATGTTTCCATGAAATAGAATATTTGTTTCGGAAATGATTTCTTTTGGGTAAAATTTATTATTTACATAAGAAACCTTTCTTACACCTTCAAAAGGGTGTTCAGGTAAAATGGGACCCGTTTCTTTGTTTAAAACAGGATACTTGCTATTGACATATGATGCCCTAGATATAAGTTACTACAAAAGTACAAAAGTCTATATTTTATGCATTGTAAATAAGGTAATAAAGAGAAAAAAGAGACCCTGTTCTCATAGGTAAACATTTTATTTCAAATCAACGAAATGTTGATCAGTATTAAACATGATATTTTCACTTTCATACCGATGGAATATTTCATCATTGTTTTAGGTAAATACATTCTTTTTATTCAGTGAAACGACCTTATAATAAAATAAATATCAATCGTCAGTATCAATTTGTGCAGATATTTTGCTTTAACATTGACAATATCAAATATAGGCATTTGCGAGCGATATGTTGCTTTTACACGTCTACGCTGTAGTCTCTCGGCCGATCTGGCAATTCAGAGATCACGATATTTTCTTATAATATCGTTTTAACTTCTCTAAAATATCACATTGTCATATTCCAAATCAATTCCATGTGATTTTACCTGTTTATCCAAATCTGGTCGTGTAAAGACTTTATCTCTAGACACGTAGTTCGATAGGTTGTCATCGTTTCGATGTTATCACTGGGGCTGATATCAAATACTTGCAGATCACAAACAAACAAACAAAAAAGCAAAAAAGTAAACATCTATTTCTTTTCTGCTACAGGTTCCTGCTTGATCATGGAATATCTGCAGATGACACTGGACTAAATATTGCGAAGTCAGAACAATAGATGTTTAACGTACCAGTTTCGCAAATAGGACTTTGATTTCACCTCTAATAATAACCTTTATTAAATATGTACTTCCAGTCACGTGGAATTTCAGAAACTATAAAGAAAAAAATCTGAGCAGAGTCAAGACTATTTATACACATAAAGTACAAATTATTGTCAGATTAATTAAATCGATGTCATTCGGATGCTTAACTTTGCGTGATACTTTCAGTTTTCTGATATGTTTTTTTCAGTTTATAAGAGTACATGAAATGCATCAAAGAAGACGAATGGTCCCTAATTGACTCTGAAATGTAGCTGTGAGAGGAGTGAGCTAAATGTGTGAATGTCATGTGATTTTACGAAAGAGAAGCGATGTTTCCATAAAATAGAATATTTGTTTCAGAAATGATTTCTTTTGAGTAGAATTTATAATTTATATTAGAAACCTTTCTTCAACCTTCAAAGGGTGTTGAGGTAGAAAAAGGCCCATTTCTTTGCTAGAAAACTAAGAAGAAGCTGTTAATAGCCAAAGGAGTTCTACTAGGGATACTTTTAGAAGGCTTGATTACAAGAGGAAGAAAATGCCAAATAATTCTGTTATATACATAGGAATTTATAAACGCTACGGTGCTGTTGATTATCTGCAAAAAAAAAGAAAACAAAACTCAACTTTGCCTATTGAAAGTACAATAATCTAAATAAGAAACTCGATTTAACACGACTATCTGATTTCTGGTTCATAAACACCTGTTCTTTCAACCACTTTCCACGATTTAAATTTAAAAAATCAATTTGTCGGTCTAATACAATTAACTTTTTTCGGGCAAGCATAATTAAGTCTTTATTAGATCATAACTCCTTTATATCCGCATAAGTTTTCAAAGGCTTGGTTTCTGTCTCCCACTAAATTCTATTACTGAAAAATATCAACACCTTTTGAACTACAGTTCATTGATCGAGCTAAAATAGCTTAACTTAAGCACAACTGTCTAATGTCAGTCCAATAAAATAACAAGTTGTGATTCCTGTCTTCATTCAACTATAACACTCAGAATTAGTCATTAAAATGTTGCACTAATACATAGTATTTATAAGCCTTATGCTCTTTAGGTGGTGTTTTATCTCCTCGACACGGTTCTAGATTTAAAAAATCTAAATCAGAAATGTCACAAAATCGAAATCGTAATATTTTCAAACTTGTCAGTCCTGATTTGAAGGGAAACCAGAGGGAGTCAAACTATGAAATAGAACATCACCTTATTCCCCGTTAGCAAGTTATCGGTTCTCTTGAAAAGCGTGAGAGTAAGAAGTTAAATTCTGTAACTTGTTATTTGCTATTCATCGAAACGAGACCTTTTTTTGGTCTATATTTCCTTGTTTGTCATTTTCCTGACTGTTATCTAGGAGTAAATACTAGACTTCTGGGACTTGTTATTTATTTCATCAAGACTTGACAAGTGATGTTTCTTTTAATGTGATAACATGTCGACCTAGATTTATCTACGAGTCAACAGTGACGTGGATTGCGCCGATACGGCATGGCAGCTAAAAAAGAAGCGTGTCCTAGAATAAGTCAGTAAGTTTGTATTTAAAACGGATTATCATTTACTATGCGTACCGGTCGTATGGGGAAAAAAAGTTGAAATCATATCTGAATGGCGCATCTTGGTATGTCTTTAAACTGGTATGCAATAATTTAAAAGTTCCTACACATGACTCGTTGGTACGATTCATAATTAATATCTTTAAATTTTCAGACAGTAAAGTTTAGATCGTTAAGAAGGTAACATTTCAAAAAAATCTCTACAGTTTGCATAGAATGTTTTTAATGTATTCAGGTAACTACATTTTTTTCTCAGTATATTTTAGAAGCTGTTACCAGACAAATGTCTATAAACAGATATACAACGAATAAATATATCTGATGTCTTCTCCTCCTAGAACTTACCCTATCTCTTACTAACAATACCAAATGTCATCACAGCGACAAAGATCTTCGTATTTTCATGCATGCAGGGGATAGTTTTGTTTCATCGTTAAAACAGAATGAAAAGAATCGTGCACTGTAGTTTTTCATCCTCCATTAGAAAAGAATGTACATGTCTCCATCATGTAATGCTGTCTTAGTTTCTTTCTTGTCTCAACGCTGTTCACAACCGGTGTAGAATGTATGCAAATTGGCAGACACGTCACACTGGAACGGACATAATGCTGGTTTATCGCCTATTTACATTTAAAGCGACTGACTCACAGATGGGCCGACGATGAAAAAAATAAAAGTTTATACATTTAGAAATTCTAGCTGTAATTGTGAAGAACATATCTAAACTATGTTACTGACTCATTTTTTGTTACAGAAAAACATCTTAATATAAAGTTTTACACACTTTTATCGGTAAAACTTTTACCCCGTTAGTCACGGGGTAGATACTTAAGTTATATCATTAATTTTGACAACACTTGATAACTAGAGTCTGTGGCTCAGTGGTGTCGATCGTCGCTTTATTTTTTACTGATTAAAAAGGAATGGAGTTCGAATCCTAGTAAAATCAAAACTTTTTTTCAATTTTCATAGTGTATAAAATTTAAAGAAAAAAAATTAGCTAAATTCTGTGAGTCAGTTGATAACACTTGATAACTAGCCTCTGTGGCTCAGTGGTGTAGATCGTCGCTTTATCTTTTACTGATCAATAGGGTATGGAGTTCGAATCCTAGTAAAATCTAAACTTTTTTACAGTTTTCATGGTGTATAAAAGCTTAAAATTAAGGGTGTTTTTCATAGTATATAAACTTCTCTTCAATCTAAAGAAAAAAAAATCAGCAAAATTCTGTGAGTCAGTCCCTTTAAGCTTTAGTTTGTAGTTCGTTTCAACTGAGGAACGACCTACAAAAACTTGTCTAAAATCACACGCGTGGTTGGAGTGATACTTGATTCACGTATGTCCTTTTGAATTTGATACTTCCTATTTTTCACCCTTAAGCAAACCTTATAAAGCCCGGTCATTGTTACTCTGTAATAACATAATGCTTAGGTTATTTTCTCGAAATTTACAGGACATTGCTTCTTTATATTCTGTTTTAGATTTTTTGGTACTGTTCAGCGCTATTTTCAAAACAAAATCAATGGCTTGCAAGCAGAAAATAGCACATTAATACATTACTGGCAAGTAAAAAAATATTCAAATATCATATTTTTAACATTATATTTTACGAATAAACAAGAAGCGCCGCAATGCGACGAAAACCAGGTTTCCAACGATTAAGTATTGATGTGACAGGAATTAGGAAGAAATATGGCAGTGAAGTAAAAATGGTGCTGTTATTTTGGTACCAACACAGAAAGTTGGTTTCAATAGTTCAAAATAAAAAAAAAAATCAGATACGCATGTAGCAATGCCAGGCTGTATTTTCATGTAAGCTACACACATGCCAAGTTGAGTGTCAATAGGTCAAAGTGTGCTGAAGTTATTGAGTAGAAGTTGAAAATTCTATTGTAAGCAAATGACCTTGACCTTGCTCCCAGATATCATAATAGCAATCCCAAGCTGCATCTTAATATAAGCTACCCACACAGCAAGTTTGGTGTCAAAAGGTCAACACAAACTCAAGTTATTACGTGAAAACTGAATTTCGCTTTTAAAGCAACAGTGACCTTGACCTTGTTCATAGACACCTGGGTAGCAATGCCAAATGACATCTTGATATCAGCTACCTAAATACTAAATTTGGTGTCAATACCTCTAAGCAAACTAAAGTTATTGAGCGGAAACTGAATTTCTATTTTTTTAGCAACAGTGACCTTGACCTTGACCACAGACACCTGGGTAGCAATCCCAAGCTGCCTCTTAATATAAGCTACCCATATACCAAGTTTAGCATCAATAGACCAAAGCAAACTAAAGTTATTGAACAGAAACTGAATTTCTATTTTTAGCAACAGTGACCTTGACCTTGATCACAGACACCTGGGTAGCAATCCCAAGCTGACTCTTGATATAAGCTACTCGTACACCAAGTTTGGGGTCAACAGGTCAAAGCAAACTCAAGTTATTGAGCGGAAACTGAATTTCTATTTTTAGCAACAGTGACCTTGACCTTGATCACAGACACCTGGGTAGCAATCCCAAGCTGCCTCTTGATATAAGCTACCCATATACCAAGTTTGGCGTCAATAGGCCAAAGTAAACTCAAGTTATCGAGCGGAAACCAAAAGTTGACGCCCGCCCGCTCACCCGCCCACCCGCCGACTTCAGCATTACAATAAGTTATTGTAAATTTCACTATATATCCTCCTGGTATCCCAGTTTTAAGATATATTTGTGATATTCATCAAAATTAATCTTGTAAACTCTTACCCAAAACAAAACAATCGTGCAATAACAAATTCCAGAAAAATTGTAGTGGTGATAATTCAGAAGAAGAAATCATTTATGACCCCATTATTGCCATAGACAACATCATTTCTTACATTAAAAAGTGATTTAGGAACAATGTTTCAAATTTTTAGGCAGTAAAGTCAGGTCCTGTTACTACTGACATGACTGGTCATGAATGTCTAATTTTTGTTGACTGATTTACAATGTCAAAACTTGGAGACAAGGAGACTAAAATAAAAACAGGATAATTGCTATTGATATATGAAGACCTTGATGTAAATTAATACAAAAATACAAAAAATCTATATTTTATGCTAGTACGTTAGTAAGGTAATAAAGAGAGAAAAACAACTCCCTATTCTCATAGGTAAATATTTTATTTCAAATCAACGAAATAATGACCAGTATTACAAATGATATTTTCACTTTCATACCGACAGAATATTTCATCATTGTTTTGAGTTAATACCTATATTTTCATTCAGTGAAACGACGTTAAAATAAAAAGATATCAATCGTCGAGTACAACTTGTCCACAACTTTTGCTATAACTATGACAATATCAAATATTAACAACGGCGAACGGGAGTGGCTTTTGCACGTTAACGCTTAATCTTTCGGCTGATCTGGAAATTCACGGATCACCATTTTTTTATATGTTATAATTTCTCTAAAATATAACACTGTCATATTCTAAATCAATTTTCATATGGTTTTACCAGTTCCTCCAGATCTGGTCGCGTAAACACTTTATCTGTAGCCACGAAGTTCCGTAGGTTGCCATTGTTACTATCAATGTTATCACAGGAACTGATATCAAATACTTGCACATAACAAACAAACAAACAAACAAAAACAGCCTGCAAAAAAAGTTAACATTAATCTATTTCTTTCCTGCTACACGATCCTGCTTGATCATGGAATATCTGCAGACGACACCAGACTAAATATTGAGAAGTCAGCACAATAGATGTTTAACGAACCAGCTTCGCTAAAAGGACATTTGATTTCACCTCTAATAATAATCTTATTTAAAGATGTAGTTCCAGTCTCGTGGAAGAAGATACAATTTGAGAAATTATAAAGAAAAAAACCTTATCAGACGCAAGACTATTTCTTAAGTATAGTATACACATAAAGGTACAAATCATTGTCAAATTGATTAAACCGATGTCATTCGGATGACAAACTTTGCATGATCCTTTCTGTTTTGTGATGTTTTTTTTTCGTCCATATGAGCACATGAAATACATCAAAGGAGACGAATAGTCCCTAATTGACTCTGAAATGTAGCCGTAAGAGGAGGGTGCGAAAGTCATGTGATTTTACGAAAGAGAAGCGATGTTTCCGTAATATAGAATATTTGTTTCAGAAATGATTTATTTTGGGTAAAATTTATAATCTATATTAGAAACGTTTCTTAAACCGTCAAAAGGGTGTTGAGTAAGAATAAGACCCGTTTCTTTGTAATAAAATTAAGAACAAGCTGTAAATAGCTAAAGGAGTTCTAAAGAGATAATGTTAGAAGGCTTGATTACAAGAGAAAGAAAATGCCCAAAAATTTGTTATATACACAGAAATTTATAAAGGTTACAATGCTGTCTATTATCTGCAAAAACAAAAGAAATAAAAACTAAACCTTTCTAACTGAAAGTACAATGATCAAACTACGAAATTCGATTTAAAACGACCTGCTAATTTCTGGTTCATCAACATCCGTTCGTTCACCCGATTTCCACGAGTGAAATAAAAAAAATCAATTTGTTGGTCTAATACAATAAACTTTTTTCGGGGAAGCATAATAAAATCTTTATTTATTTAAAACTCTTTTATAGCCACAAAGGTTTTCAAAGGCTTTGTTTCTGTCTCCAACTGATATTCTATTATTGAAAAAATCAACGACTTTTGAACTAAAGTTCACTGATCGAGCTAAAAAACCAACTTAAGCACAACTGTCTAATGTCAGTCTAATAAAATAACAAGATGTGATATCTGCCTTCATTTAGCTATAACATTCAGATTTAGTCATTAAAATGTTACACTTTTCTTCTTTAGATGTTATTTTATCTCCTCGACCCGGTTCCAGATTTCACAATCTAAATCAGAAATGTCAAATTGAAATCGTAATATTTTCAAATTTGTCAGTCCTGATTGGAAGAGAAAGCAGATGGAGTCAAACTCTGAAACAAAACGTCACCTTATTCCCCGTTCGCCAATTATCGGTTCTCTTGATTTAAGAAAAGCGTGAGAGTAAGAAGTTTAATTCTATAACTTGTTACTTGCTGTTCTACAAAACGAGACCTTTTTGCCTATATGTCCTTGTTTGCCACCTTCTCCACTGCTATCTAAGAATAAATACAAGACTTCTGGGACTTGTTATTTATTTCATCAAGACTTGACAAATGATGTTTCTTTTAATGTGATAAAATGTCGACATAGATGTATCTACGAGTCAACAGTGACGTGAATGCTGACGATACAGCATGGCAGCGAATCGTGTTCTAGAATAAAACATGGTTCCATATACCTCAGTAAGTTTGTATCTACAACGGATAATCATTTACTATGTGAACTGGTCCGATGAAAAAATGTTGAAATCATATATGAATGCTGTATCTTGGTTTGTCTTTAAACTGAAAAGCAAAAGTTTAAAAATTCCACCACATGTCTCTTTGCTATAATTCGTGGCTTATCAGCAGTAATATAAAGTTGTTTTTTTTTTAATCATCAAGTAGTAATGTTTGAATCGTTTCGTTCAGAATGTAACATTTCAGAAAAATCTCTCCAGTTAGCGCTGCCCTGAGAATAAACATCGAATATTTTTTTAATGTGTTCAAGTATTACTTACTACAATTTTGTCTCAGAATATATTAGAAAATGTCAACAGACAAACCACCTTTATAATTAGATATTTAAAGATTTTGACGCGTTCTCCTCCTTGAATAGACCTTATCACTAACAATATCAAAATGTCATCACAGCGACAAAGATCTTCGTATCAGAAATGTTGATCAGTATTAAAATGATATTTTAACTTTCATACCGATAGAATATTTCATCATTGTTTAGTGTTAATACCGTTAGCGAAACCACCTAATAATAAAAGAATATCAAACGTCAGTAACAATTTGTCCACAAGTCATGCTATAACTTTGACAATATCAAATATAGGCTTTATCAAGAGATATGGTGCTTTTACACTTGTACTTTGTATCATTTCTGCCAATCTTGTAATTCAGAGATCACCATTTTCTATGTGTTATCATTTTAATTTCTCTATGATATCATCTTGTCATATTCCAAATCAATTTCATATGCTTTTTTTCTGTTTATTTTGATGTGTTTGTCCAAACCTGGTGGTGATAAGACTTCATCTCTGGACATGTAGTTTCGTAGGTCGTCATCGTTATGATGTTATCAAGTACATTCACGGAAATAACAAACACACAAACACAGCGGGCAAAAAAGTAAACGCTAATCATATCCTTTGCTGCTATACGATCCTGCTCGCTATTTAATATCTGCAGACGACACCAGACTAAATATTGCAAAGCCTGCACAAAAGATATTTAACGAACCATCTTCTCCAAAAGGATATTTGATTTCACCTCTAATTAGAACCTTAATTCAAGATCTAGTACCAGTCTCGAGGCAGACGGTTCAATTTGAGAAATTACATTTGTAACTAAATGCCCCTTCTGTATAATTTCAATCACTGGTTTAAAATCAGACCAACATTATTAAACCTGCAGGTTTTAGAATAACATGGAATGTTCGCGACTTTATCTCCCTATCGTTATGTTTCTTTCAGGTCAATGTATTGTAGAACGAGGCAATAAGTGTGTTTGATG
The DNA here is from genome assembly GCA_012932295.1 of Cyclina sinensis. Classification (NCBI taxonomy): domain Eukaryota; kingdom Metazoa; phylum Mollusca; class Bivalvia; order Venerida; family Veneridae; genus Cyclina; species Cyclina sinensis. The sequence continues at coordinate 33,060,737 of JAAONU010000007.1, read as the reverse complement.
GATAACTAAGTATAAAGTACAGACTTTATTTTCCTAGTCGAGACTTAATGTAAAACATAAACCACATTCTTGTTCTGAGAATGCCACTTATTATTATACAATATATTTAAATAAAAGAACGGGTATCTAAATGACGCCATAAGCGATCCATAAAGACTTTATTCTCTTATCTTAGACGAATTGTCCTAAAATGCGATAAAACAAGTTAAAGGAACTGTAAATGTGTGACATTACTGTCCTTTTCGCAGTGTTTTGGCTGGAAATGCTTAAATTTGATACCTTGTAGTTTTAACACTATATACTTGTAAGTTCGCTCAGCGAATGGTGTGTGGTATTTAAATCACATTTTACTTCAATTTATTATTAATTTCTTTAAGTTAAATTGAAAGCTTTACACTACTCGTGATGAGATGATGAACATTTATGGTAATAAATAATTCACAGTTAAGTGATGCAAGGCATGTGTGACTTGGATGCCTCTGGAAAAAGATAGTGCAAAACCTTTTTTCATCACCCTGATATATAAGATCCAAACACTTTTCTTCTGTGTAAAGTTGCAAAATGGCAGACGTTCATATAGTGTTGGCAATGTTTCTGACATATGAACATCTTCGTTAAATTCCTACATATAAAATCCTAAAATACATGGCTGTCCCTAGATTATTAATAAGCCATTAGTAAGCAAATTTAAATAATGTGAATGAAAGTAAATAATATTCAATATTGGTTTATAAGATTTAAGTGTTCCATACGTGAAAGGCAGGCACAGTGTTATTTGAAGGTTTAGGAAGTTGGCAGTAGCAGTACGCAGTAGCAGTTGGCAGTAGAAATTAAATCAAAAGTGAAGTTGGCAGTAGCAGTAACAGCAGTAGCAGTAAAGAAAACGTGAAGTTGGCAGTAGCAGTAACAGCAGTAGCAGTAAACAAAACGTGAAGTTGGCAGTAGCAGTAACAGCAGTAGCAGTAGGCAAAACGTGAAGTTGGCAGTAGCAGTAAGCAAAACGTAAAGCTGGCAGTAGCAGTAACAGCAGTAGCAGTAAACAAAACGTGAAGTTGCAGTAGCAGTAACAAAGTAGCAGTAGGCAAAACGTGAAGTTGGCAGTAGCAGTAACAAAGTAGCAGTAGGAATCTCTGAAAGTCTGCGAGAGTGTTTGAAACAGTCACAGACCTGGAATCGAACCGGGATGGTCGCTAGACTTTTTAAATTGGCACCAAATTCCTGAAACGTTGCAGTTATGTCAGAAACAGAAGCAGACAGTAACAATGGACACCGGAGGGTCCCTTAACATCAAAAATGACATTTTCCCAATTGGCACCAAAATCCCTGAAGGTCTGCGAGAGTGTCAGAAACAGTCGCAGACCGGTAAAATCGACTTGGGAGGGTCCATAGACATTAAAAATGACATTTCCCCGATTGGCACCTAAATTCCTGAAAGTCTGCAAGAGTGTCAGGAACAGTCGCAGACCGGTAAAATCGACATGGGAGGGTTCTAGACAATAAAAATGACATTTCCCCGATTGGCACCAAAATTCCTGAAAGTCTGCAAGAGTGTCAGGAACAGTCGCACACCGGTAAAATCGACACGGGAGGGTCCCTAGACAATAAAAATGACATTTCCCCAATTGGCACCAAAATTCCTGAAAGTCTGCGAGAGTGTCAGGAACAGTCGCAGACCGGTAAAATTGACACGGGAGGGTCCCTAGACAATAAACATGTCATTTTCCCAATTTGCACCAAAATTCCTGAAAGTCTGCGAGAGTGTCAGAAACAGTCGCACACCGGTAAAAACGACTTGGGAGGGTCCCTAGACATTAAAAATGACATTTTTCTGATTTGCACCAAAATTCATGAAAATTTGCAAGAGTGTCAGAAACAGTCGCAGACCTACGCAGTAGACACGGGAGGGTCTGTTGATGTTTAAACATGTTTTATTTTCATTGAAACCTTCAAGACTTTTAAGACTTTCTTACTGCTACTGCTGTTACTGCTACTGCCAGCTTCACGTTTTGTTTACTGCTACTGCTGTTACTGCTACTGCCAACTTCACGTTTTGTTTACTGCTAGTGCTATTACTGCTACTGCCAACTTAACGTTTTGTTTACTGCTACTGCTGTTACTGCTACTGCCAACTTCACGTTTTGTTTTACTGCTACTGCTGTTACTGCTACTGCCAGCTTCACGTTTTCATTTTACTGCTACTGCTGTTACTGCTACTGCCAGCTTCACGTTTTCATTTTACTGCTACTGCTGTTACTGCTACTGCCAGCTTCACGTTGTTACATTATACGCTAGTCCACTAATGAATCATCCCTGTCAGATTTACTGATAAGCACCGCCCACTGACCACTCTCATAATTATATGTTTATTGTATATAGAATAGTCATTCCTAGAGATTAAAGCTTAGAAAACAGTTGTGTCTCCTTTATATTCACCAACGTTATAACATGGTGTCAGAAGTAAAGTGACTTTATTATGTGTGTCTTAACTACTGAAGGATACATCAATTAAATATTCTGCGGACTATTGTATTGTGTAAAAAATTTCTATTGTTAAAGATGGAAACACAAGGATTGGGAGTCAAATGACTTGCCGTATGCGTTTAAGCGTTTTAAAGAACACGCTGAGTTTATGTTTGGTGGACCCCTAGAAAAGAAAACCGAGGAATCAAAATGCAATTACCTAATGCTCTGGGTAGGGGAAAAAGGACGACAAATATTTTCAACATGGAACATTGACGCTGAAGCAAAGAAGCTCTTGCAAACATATTATGATGGTTTCGCAAACTACTGTGCACCAAAATCAAACCACATCTACAGTAGGTACAAGTTTAAATCGCGAATTCAGCAAGACGGGGAGGTCTTTGAACAGTTTGTGACTGAACTGAAAATCCTTATCAAGGACTGTGGATACCCAGACACAATCACTGACGAAATGATCAGAGATCACATAGTGTTTGGAATACGCTCACACAAAATACGAGAAAAGCTCATCAGTGACGGATCGGGACTTACACTTGAAAAGTGCATGGATATAGCACGGACTAATGAGCTGAGACAAACACAGGTCAAGGACATAAATTCTCAATCCCAGTCAGTGAATGCTATCGGACGAAACCCACAGAACAGGGCTACGCAGAAGAAATCCATGCACCCGACTAATTCCAGAAACCCTCAGGGTCGCCAACAGAGACAATATCAAGGGAGACAACAAGGTGGACAATATTACACGCGTAGTAACAGCAATTTCTGTGATAATTGCGGTAAACCAAAACATGGATATAATGACATGTGTCCCGCTAAAGGGAAATTTTGTGATTATTGTGCAAAACCTAATCATTTTGCCAAAGTATGCAGAAAAAGAAAGGTTGACAACAACAAAATCAATGAGGTAACGCATTTCAATACTACATCTGATCTTGAATATTCCTCCCTTGACACCCCTTCCAATGATGAGTATGAATTCTATGTCAATACAGTAGAGCATGATCATATCACAAATCAAGCATTTGCCACAATCACAACTGGTTCAACGCCAATTTCCATGAAAATTGATAGTGGTGCACAGGTCAACTGCCTTCCAAGGTCTGTTTATGCATCTCTTAAAATTACAGGCCCACTAATGCCTAATCAGAAGCGTTTAACAGGTTACGACGGAAAGCCGCTAATGGTGGGTGGTTTCATTAGACTGCCATTAAAATACAATGGACAGATATTTCATGAAGAGTTCTACATAGTAGATACCAAGTCACAGCCCATAATAGGTTTACAAACATGTTTGAAACTTAACGTCATGAAGTTAGTCCTGGCTATGGGCTCAGGCTCGCATCCAACAAAAGAGTCAATACTAGGTCAATACCCAGATATATTTCAAGGTATAGGGCAACTACCTGGCGAATGTCAAATACATTTACGCGAGGATGCAATTCCAGTTATACATCCTCCACGAAAAGTTCCAATAGCAATTAAGGACAAGCTCAAGGCAGAGCTCGACCATATGGAATCACAGAATATAATCGCTAAGGTCACGCAACCAACTGAATGGGTTAACAGTCTTGTCACTGTTGAAAAAATCTAACGGATCTCTGAGAATCTGCTTAGACCCAAAAGACCTAAACAATGCCATTAAGAGGCCACATTACCCAAACAAGACTCTTGATGACCTACTTCCCGAATTGTCACACGCTACAGTGTTCTCTAAATTTAACGCTCGTAGTGGTTACTGGTCCATAAAACTTACGGAAGAGTCTTCATACCTTACATTCTTTAACACGCCATTTCAAAGATATCGTTTTTTACGGTTACCCTTTGGAGTTTCATGTGCAAATGATTTGTTTCAATCAAAAATGGATCAGTGCCTTGAAACTCTGCCAGGTGTAAGGACAATTGTGGATGATATTGTGGTTTATGGTAAAGACCATACTGAACACAACACAAATCTCCACATGTTCATGCAAAGATGTAGAGAAATGGGCATCAAACTAAACCCAGATAAGACAGAGATAGGGAAAAGTGAAATACCCTTTTTTGGTCACCTTCTCACATCACAAGGTTTAAAAATGGACCCATCCAAAGTTAAAGCCATTGAACAGATGCATTCACCCACAACAAAGTCAGAACTTCAAACAGTACTTGGAATGATTACATATCTGCAAAGATTTGCACCAAATCTTTCAGAAATAACTACCCCTCTAAGACAACTTCTGTCTAAAGATGTTGAATTCAGATGGGATACACCCCAGGAAGAAGCACTTCAAAAGGTCAAACAGCTCATTACGCAAAGCCCAGGCCCTATCCTTGCATACTTTGACCCAAAACATGAGGTTACTCTGCAAGTGGACGCTTCAAAATATGGCCTTGCTTCAGTTCTCATGCAAAATGGCAAACCAATTTCATTTGCATCAAAAGCATTAACACCCACAGAGATCAATTATGCGCAAATCACAAAAGAGCTATATGCCATACTTTTTGGCTGCAAGCGCTTTCACCAGTACACAAACGGTAGGCGTATCAAATGAGAAACAGACCATAAACCACTCCTATCTGGAAAAAAGACTTGCACTCTGCACCGCCCCGCCTGCAGCGTATGCTATTACAGCTGCAGCAATATGATATAGATCTAGTATTTGTGCCGGGAAAAGACATCCCTCTTGCAGATACTCTATCTCGCAAATTCTTACCTGACAAGTATCCAGAAATTGCAGATGACATAGAGTATCATGTACACGCAGTTATGTTCAACTTACCTGTGAGTGACAGTAAAATGCAATTAATCAGGTCAACAAATCAATCAGATCCGCAAATGCAGCATCTTTCAAAGGCCATTTTAGATGGTTGCCCCAGTCAGCTATTAGAGTTTTGGAATTATAGAGATGAACTCTCTGTAATTGATGGCATCATCTTAAAAAGGTCAAAAATCGTGATTCCAAAACAGTTAAGGCCAATGATGCTTGAAAAAATTCATGACTCACACTTAGGTGTAGATAAGTGTACACAGCGTGCTAAAGAAATACTTTTCTGGCCTAGCATGTACAAAGACATTTCAGCCAAAGTACTAAGTTGCCCAATATGCATACAACACAGGTGTTCAAACACTAAAGAAAATCTGCAACCCACAGAAATTCCCGATAGTTCATGGCAAATTTGCTCTACAGATTTATTCCACTGGAACAACCATGATTATATACTGCTAGTTGATGCATATAGTAGGTATTTCGAGGTCAGTCAGCTGTCTAGTACAAGGTCAAAATCTGTGATAGATAAACTCAAAGGTTATTTTAGCCGCCATGGTATTCCTGAAGTTCTATACTCCGATAATGGGCCTTGTTACGATAGTTTAGATTTCAAAGGATTTTCACACACATATGATTTTTCTCATGTCACTTCCTCCCCAGGTCATCAGTCAGGAAATGGGTTAGCTGAAATTACTGTGAAAACAATCAAAGCAATTTTTACAAAACAAAACAGACTGGAAAAGATCCATACCTGTCACTTTTAGAGTACCGCAATTCCCCACTGGCATGTGGTAAATCACCAGCTCAGTTGTAAATGAGTAGAGAGCTCAGGTCAACACTTCCTTTAATTCCTGGGAAACTGCAACCCAATGTGCCTGACCAACAAATGATCAAAGGCCACCTACAGAGATCAAAACAAATCTCAAAGGGTTATTATGACCGGTCCACAAAAAAGCTCAAACCATTGGAAATTGGGGAAGGGATACGGATTCGACAAGGTAAACAATGGCTACCAGCCTTAGTGGAGAAAAAAATACATGATAGGTCATATATTGTCTCGTCTGAAAATGGTGCAAGCTATAGAAGAAATAGGCATCAACTTCTAAAGTCAAACGAACAGCCATTTACAGATCATGAACTATGCACAACACATTTTCCTTTAACAACAACACACAACACAAATAATTCTGCACAGAGTTCCGAACAAATTAAGTCTAACTTGCCTCAATCTAAATGTTCTACTCCATCCTTACCAGGGAAATCAACACAACAATCACAACAAAATACAATAACGGATACGCCCCTGACCAGCCCAGCCAATTATACAACAAGATCAGGTCGTAGTGTTAAACCTCCTCAAAGGTTGTCTTTTTGATATGATAATAAAGATTACTGTTCTGAAGTGATGAAATAATTCATAAATATTTACAAAAATAGGTTATATATAAATATATGATGAATGTTGTTCCAGATAGGTGAATGAAATATAAATGGCTTCTGAGAACAGTGTAATTAGATTGATAACCTGCAGATTGGAAATAAATTGATATCTTTGATTGTAAATGAGCTGTGAAGTGATAAACATTTAGTGGAACAGAACTGTAGCTTTATATACATTAATCAATCACTAAGTATGGCTGATCTTTCATGAGACTTTTAATCCTTCAAAATAAAAATACTTAATATTAGGCAAATAGGAGAAACAAAAGAGCCAGACATTCTAAATAAGTCATGATTAATTGATTACGGATTTAGATGTATGTTCTCTATACTATCAGAGAAAAACCTTATCAGACGCAAATATGTCTTTAGACCAGTAAACACGTAAGAATTTTCCTTTAAGGTTACAAATTATCGCCATGTTAATTAAACCGATGTCATTCGAATGCCAATCTTTTCGTGATACGTTTAGTTTTGTGATTTTTATCCGATTAAGAAGTACATGACATGTATCAAAGGAGACGAATTGTCCTTGATTGACCCATAAATTTCGTGAGTGAAGTGGACTAAATAAGCGCAGTTTACAAAAAAAGCGTATTTTTCCATAAATTTTAAAGATGATATTTGTCTCAGAAATGATTTCTGTTGTTGTTGTAAAATTCATAAGTTATTTTATAAGCTATCTTTTCTGAAGCCTTTTCAGGAGGTTAAACTAAGTCCCGCTTCTTTGCTAAAAGGATTTATGAACAAGCTGTAAATTACTAAAAGAGTTCGTTCAAAATATTTAGTATTTAGCGTACCGTGATGTATCCCATATGAGATCAGGGATGTTACTGTTACATGGCTTGATTACGACAGGAACCAAATGTTCAATAATTTAGTTATATACACAGAAATTTTCAAAAGTTGTGGCGCTGACTATTATCTGCAAAAAAGAAAAGAAAAGAAAAAATAAACGCACACACAAAACATTAAGTACAATTAAGATCAAATTACAAAACTCAAATTAACCTGACTATCTGATATTTGGTTCATCAGCACCAGCTTGTTCACCAGATTTCAAAAAGCAAAATATAAGAATCAATTTGTCGGTCTAATACAAGCAACAATTTTCGGGCAAGCATAATAAAATATTTAATAACTTTTTTATCGCATAAGTTTTCAAAGGGTTGGTTGCTGTCTCCAGCTGACATTGTATCATTAAAAAAACAGCACATTTTGAACTGAAAGTGCAATGATCGAGCTAAAAAAACTGAACTTAGACACAACTGTCTAATTTTGGTCTAATAAAATAACTTGATGTGTTTCCTGTTTTAATTTTGCAATGACACTCGGAATAAATTGTAAAAACGTTCCACTAATTTTAGCCTTATATTCTCTGGATGTTGTTTTATCTCTTCGCCTCGGTCCCAGTTTTCACAATCTAATTCAGGAATCGCAAAATCGAAATCATAACATTTTTAGTCCTGCCAGTCTCCGTATGAAGAGAACCGTATTATTGACTAAAGACTAAACAATGTTCCTAAAACACTTACTTTTTTGTCAGAAATTACTTCGTCTAGAGCCATTATGGCGTCATAAACAAATTGCTATTTTTATTTACCTCATAACATTTCGTGTTCTACTTGAAATCCGTATGGTTTTTATGCCCCCACACAGTGGGGAGCATATAGCGTTGCACTTGTCCGTCCGTCCGTACGTCTGTCCGTCCGTCCGTACGTCTGTCTGTACGTCCCGAAATCTTGTGAACGCAACTCCTCTTAAACCGGATGGCAGATTTTGCTTAAACTTCCACGGATGAACAACCTTAATGTGTAGATGGTAGTAAAGGAAGGAATTTTCGCTGCGACCAAATTTAACAGAATTATGGCCCTTTGTTGATTTTTTCACTATATACTATGTAGAAATTTTGTGAACGCAACTCCTCTTAAACCGGATGGCAGATTTTGCTTAAACTTCCAGGGATGAACAACCTTAATGTGTAGATGGTAGTAAAGGAAGGAATTTTTGCTGCGACCAAATTTAACAGAATTATGGCCCTTTGTTGTTTTTTTCACTATATACCATATAGAAATTTTGTGAACGCAACTCCTCTTATACCGGATGGCAGATTTTGCTTAAACTTCCAGGGATGAACAACCTTAATGTGTAGATGGAAGTAAAGGAGACTATACATGTGTTTCAAAATTCAGTTTTATTCAGACACTAATATTGTATTCCATCTGTAAAGAGACCAAATATGATGCCTCAAGAGTTAGGTGACTTTTTTATCATTAATACATGAATTGAGGAAATTTCAACTGAAATGCTATGATAAGAACAGAATTTTGTAGACATTAAATGAAGCTGCTCTTGTTTACGAGCACATCTGCAAAGTGCGGGCATCCGTGTCCTTTGGACACAGTTCTAGTTTGTCATATGTCACATATGTTTTCAGATGCAGGAGAAATATAGAGTATACCAATGTTATTTCTAGATGTATGAGTTTGTTTTCTATAAGAATTACGAAAGTAAGTCGCATTTTTTTATCAAATTATACTATCAAACTATTATGATAAGAGGTTGGCAACAGGTTTATTGTATTATAATAGATCTAGAAACTTCAACAGCAAAAAAAGAGAATTATATCAATTATGTTGTTCAAATTCATTTTGCCAGAGGGTGCATACATCGATCTATGTAAAAAAATGAAATTTAGTTCTGAAGCATTGAGGAAAATATATACCTGTGCACTGTAAATGTCTACGTCATTGAAACACCCCAAGATAATACGTCTGGTCTGTTAGTATTGGCCTTTTCACAGATATAACAACTTCGCACAAGTAACGTTAGAGAGTGGATAAATCTATATATTTTTAATTAAATTAATGTTCTACTATTTGAAACTAAACTCGTTTATTTCAGAGAAAATAACATATGGCAAATAACTTTCAAAAAAGCACCAATCCTTTCTTTTAAAGGAAGTAATGACAAATACTTTAAAAAGAACAACAATTGCTAGGTCACGAGTTGCTCGAGAAACCAAAGCACTTAGACCACTGGTCCAAACAATCGAATATGTAACATAGTTATCAGAGGATGAAAGTATACAAATCGAAGCAAAAAGAAGCAGGTGCGCTAAAGGTTGTAACTAATTCTTTTGTTCAGAAAATATATTTTCATTTATAAAGACAGAATGAGTTTTAAGTATAAAACCAATATAGGTTATCAACGATGCCCAGGAACCTGCTTTCCTGACCAGCTCCGTCTCACAAACTTCCGTCCGAAACACAAAATGCGATGCATCAAAACATTGTGATATAAGATTTAAATCCGTACTTGCTTGGTCGTGAGTTCGGAAAACAATACCCCACAGCCTATAATAACTAATACTCTGCCGGGGGTGTCGGTCCTATGGTCATCTGGTACCGACGATGAATAAACTTATATAAGATAGATTCAGTAAAGAGATATCTCCCTGTGAAAGCAGTAAATTTTTACAATTAATATTATTCATGAAAAGGAGACATATTCTGATCCTAAAGACAATGCTTGCAAGGCAGAATAAATAACCGCATTTTCAAATTATACATGTCTTAACAGTACAAGATAAAATTTAACAGTCGAGACATAAAAATATGGTATCTGCATGCTACAGAAAATTAGTGTATCACAACTGTATAATCGGTTTGAAAAAAAAGAAATCTATTTTTTATACACATGATAATGTTACTTTGTATCTGTGTTTCCATAAAGCAACTCCTATATATAGGTCAGTCCAGTCTAAAAAATTGGCGTTTCTGTTTCAAAGTAGCAAAGTAAACGTTGAACTTTTCACCTGTCATAACGACAATGTAGTTTAATACTCTTTATGTGTGCTTACAATTCTCACAACACAATGAGCTATGCACCACAACTGACAATTTTAATTTAGTGATTTCTTTTTAAATGTAAATGTTTATGTATGTCTGGTCTAGTAAATTTTTTTATTAAAACCTGACGAAGTTTCAAAAAAGCTTTGTATTAATTGAGATAATGTAAAAATAAAGCGTTAAAATGATGTTGAAACGATTTTGACTCTCTGTTATTAATAGTCACAGACACATGAACGATAGTAACTTTTATGTTGCATCAAACAATGTTAAAACAAGTCAGCCATATTTCTCCACCAGCAATGTCATAAACGTTGGGATAAATAAAGCTTAGTCTGTATGTGCAAACGTTTTCGCAAACAGACTGATAAAAGCAAAGGTCTTTTTTATTAATAAGAACAGTTTCCAAAAGTTATTATACCGCTATTCAATTTTAGCATAATCATAATTGCGAAAGGCTCATGAAATAGTTACAAAAGTACTTTTTTATATCTGAAATTCGCGAGAAACTAAAAGAGACAACTGCTTATGGACAAAAAACAATTTCATATGGCTTCAACAGGTAATTTAGATAGATCTGTTGTTTTTCCGTGACATATTTTTAATTTTTGACACATAATTCATAAAAATCGTCATTTTAACCTTTCTTATCCATGAACAATGCCAGGATTTGCAAGCATTCAGCTTGTGCACAGAGAAAAGTAATTGCTGCATGATGATGCCGCTAGATGTGAATCAAATACATTACATGAGACACCAGACTTTACAAAGAAAATTTAGCACTATAGATGTATAACGAATCTGAAATTCAGTATCTAAATTAGGATATGTGGAAAGCGTACAATACAACTGTCGTTAGGTTTCACAAGTCTCAAGGTAAAAGGTGCAATTTGAAATATAGTAGCAATATTTTCTGCTATTGCATTCATTACATTCCGAGGTCATTTTGGCTTTATCTGAGGGACTGGCTTACCGTATAATTCATTGAATACAGACTATTTTTTAAAAACAGGGCCTGCATCAGATCACGTAAACGGTTACAAATATGCACTAATTATATATATTTGAAACGGAAGCCAGAAACGTTGCCACGTTTATGGTCACATTAAAGCACAATACATTGAGCTAATAAAGGAAATTTAATAGCATAACTGCGCTGATATGATGGCCTTGTACTGATGACCCCATTTTATCAGTGAAACAACAACACGACACATTGACACAAACTGAACGAAGAGAGCTATCGTTAATAAGAAATAAAATTTGCTTCTTATATACTGAATCCAATCATTGAATGGGATTTAATTCATGACTGAAATAAAATTTAGAAATGAAAACTATAAAAAGTGTTATACAAATGCTCTTAAGAAACCAGTAAAGAAACAGTTATCTAAGAGTCAAAAGCAATAATTTCTAGTACTTATTCACGGGTGGCTAAACTGGTTACTTTACAGACGCTGAAATGGTGTTGGCAAATTTTCAAGTTCACTTTTGCAAAAAAAAAAAAACAACTTAAAAATAGCTTCTCCAAAGTCGACGTTTCGGGTATTTTGAGAGAATCATTTGGTCTGACAAAAACGAACAGAGCTTTGTTTGCAGCTAGTTAATCGTTTTGCCACGGAAATACGCTTGTATTTGAGAGAAAGATTTGTTTTTCTTTGAAAAGCCTAAGCTCTCTATTTATAAAGGCACAACAAGAAGACATATACGGAACTGGAAACTTCAATGATATTATCAAACATTTATTTTCAGTCTGAGCTATTTTGACTGTATTCCGTTAAAGATATCAAAGCATAATTCATACTAATAAGACGTGAAACAATTTTAATATCAGCTATTTGTCAGACTTTCCGTGAGCTGCACAGTATTTTGTTTTAAAGAAGATGAAATAACAAACTCAGAATTATCGATTTTAGAGAAAATAGAAATATACGCCAGTCCAGTGAGTTTATCTAAATTTGCATCTAGAGTCACCAGCTTTGTCAGGAATTGATTCAACAGAAACCTTTGGTCCAAGCGTCTTTATGTAAAGTCATGAATAGGTATAGTCTATCTGAAAAAATCTGTACATCTAATAGGGAACTTTTAGCGAGTTAAGTGAGGTTTGAGGTGAGGCAGAATAAGCCTTTACAAAGCGGGCACAATCTACGTGACTGTTGCATTTCTATGAAAAAACAACCAATACATAACTCTTTGAATTTAATGATAAAACTAATTTTGTCTAATCTGATTACATATATTTTACAAGTCTAATGAGAATGTTCACTATTCTTTTAAAAATAGGAATAATTTTACGTGTGCACTGCGTGTGTGCGCGCGCGTGTATGTGTGTGTGTGTGCCTGTGTCTAACATAATCATTTTCGTCTTAACCTTTTGTTCTCATAGACCTTATTTGTGAAAAGCTAATAAAATACAATCTAACATCATGAATTGTAAACGCACTAGGGGTGTGTATTTCAGCACACTTTCTGCTCTCATTGAGTCCGCTGCTCTCCCGGATTTCACATTTTAACTCATCTAAAAATCGAACTGAAAGTTTTTATTCTTGTCAGTCTTAATTTGAAGAGAAACGTTTTATTGACCTAAGATGAAAGAGTGTTCTTAAATCACTTATATATCTGTCAGAAATAGTTTTGTCTAGAGCCGTTGTGGCGTCATAAACGAATTGTTTTTTTTCTGTATGACTTCCATGTAACATTTTCAGCTCTTCTTGAATTCCACAGTTTTTTAGATTTGTGACAGTATGATCCTATTGAAATAACTTCAATATAACCGTCAAAACTATTTTACAAGCGAAATACAGATTATCAAATGTAATTTCTGCAAACATACTTTTTATTGCAAAATATAGAAGCATCACCCGCCTTGATTTTGTTCTTAAGGCAAACTCTAGAGGCAAACTCTAAAGGCAAACTCTAAAGTCAAACTCTAGAGGCAAACTCTAAAGTCAAACTCTAGAGGCAAACTCTAAAGGCAAACTCTAGAGGCAAATTCTATAGGCAAACTATAAAGTCAAACTATAGAGGCAAACTCTAGAGGCAAACTCTTAAGCAAACTCTAGACGCAAACCCTAGAGGCAAACTCTAAAGGCAAACTCTAGGGGCAAACTCTACAGGCAAACTCTAAAGGCAAACTCTACAGGCAAACTCTACAGGCAAACTCTATAAATCTATTCCAATGAAAAGAGGAAAAAAACACCATGAACAGAACAGTTCGAAAAATTATATTTAATATGTAAGCATCATTCCAAACAAATTTTAAATATAATTTTTAAAAAGCATTTAAAAGAAATAAGTTCGAGAAAAGGCACTTCTGTATGTCAAATAGACAAATGACAAATATCCTGCTAAGAGAAGGCGATACTTTCAAACAGAATAAGCGGCCAAACTCATATTCAATAACTTACAGAAAAAATATAAGCAACTTTAATTTGAATTACAGACAATTCCTTTCAATCTAAATATGAAACAGAGATATATTCGCCTTCTTATCAAAAGATTTAATTTAGAGAACATTTTTTTACCAATAAGACTTTTAAATGATTTAAATGAACACGATGTCAACACTAAACATTTCCGAAGCCGAAACAGAAAAGTTCCATATGTATCACTTAGTTTCATTTCCAGAGACGAGGCTCAATCTGATTCCTATGCAAATATTTAACAGAGTTCCTTTTATGCAATGAAACCTCATTTCATTCATGCCTTTTAAGAATTAAATTTGACAGCCTAGACATAGAAAAATATAAAGGGTTTTAAGCACGCTATAGCAAATAGCTTTGCCCTAACTGAGGTGTACTTTTTTGCGCATTTTATCTTTATACTTTTATATAACAACACATCATTTGTAGTGCAAAGCAATCAAAATCCATTACGTTCTTTAAAAGAAACCAGTAGTTTTATTTTTGTTTATGCAAAGGCAAGGATGTCTGGCACGTAATGGATAACATTCAAATCTCATTTTTTGACAAAGTTACGTATTTTTGCTTTCTCTTTGTTGTGATTTACTCCTACAGTATGCTTCAGTACAGCCTTACCCGACACTTTCAGCGACGTTAGGCCACTACTTTTGTTTTGGTTTACGAGAATGTTTTGAAAAAGTGTCCACTTGTTGGCCGAAAATAAAGGAAAACAATATTGTTTTACATATATTTATCAAAATTGCTCAAAATGTGCGAAACTTTTAGCATAGTGTACGCACATTGCGAATACCTATAAGCATAACTTACATTTTTCAGCAAAATTATAATCATATCACGACTAGTGTAATTAAGAAATAGTAAACACCATTGAGGGTCATCTGGCCTTTTAGTGACCGACCAATCAGCCCTCAAGTATGAAGCGGGCCGAAGCCAAAGACTGACGTCTGCTATATGTTTGAGGACTAACCGGGAGGTCATTTAAAGGGCAGAAGGTCCGAAGTGGTGCTTACTATTTCTTTTATTATACCCCAAATTCAGTCATTTATTAAATGATTGAAATGGATTTCTTAATCTATTTTATATAACACACTAGGACTTTTTAAAAATAAAAAAAGAAGCATCTGTTGTAGGCTACACTCTACTAACTTTCTTAAGGGTATCGAGCTCAAATAGCGGACGGTCCTTAATTAGCATATTGCCTCTAAAGAAAATATTGATGTATCGTACAGATTTAAGGACCGCTTTCATTAACTTACGTAAAGAAGAAACAAATTTATGTAAGGTATAATATTGCATATCTACTTTCACAATCTCGAAATTTGCAAAAAAAATCGTTTACTGACATCAAGTCAATAAATTGTTTTGAAGCACAGTCAACATGACTCTAGTTAATTAAAATCACATGTCAAACTGTTAACTTCCTCGCTGACATTTCCGTTGACTTCAAAATTAATTGGTACATTTTTAAAACTTTTTACTGAGAACTCGAGTATGAATTTAATAACTGATACTCGGAAGTTCGATAGAGTAATCGGTTACTGGTTTCAATCCCTAGGCTTCGTTAAAAACATTTTAACTTAAAGTATGACCGAACACCATCCCATTAATTGTTTGATATAGAAACGATGTCGTGTTTTCTCTTAATTATAGCCTATAACTCAGAAAGCGGATACAGAGTTTCTTATATGTCTTTGTTTATTTATGAGGACCCACTTTATATTAAATGAAATTAGATTATAAAACCCATGGTCATATATTGGTCTAAAATTTGGCCGTTTATAATTTTTCAAATATAGCAAGACATTTCACACTATTGTAAGTTTAGTTTATACCAAATTTATTTTAGTTCGATTGTGTAGGAAACTTTAACGTATAGACTCTCTTATCCGTTTCTGGAACCAACCAGTACTAAGCAATAAGCGTAAACTTTAAGTTTCTTGCTCAGGGCAACAACGGCTTGCCCCTGACTGGGTTTGAACCCATGCGGCTAGCAATCCTTTGACAACTGGTCCGACGCGTTAACCACTCGGCCACCGCCATTATTGCTGGAAATGACTGCTGGGTTAACAAATAGTAAACGGCAAGTCATCCATTGTACGATAATCAGAAATATTCAATAGTGCTTCCTCGCATTCTTGTCTATTCTTACTGAGTCTTGCATTTTTCTGTTTGTTTCAAGGGTTCACATATTCGCATTGATATCTATTATTACTAATTAGATCTTAATACACTGTATTTTAGTCCCATGTTACTTAAACTAGCATTTCCTTTTGCCAAATAAGAAATAAAACAATCTCAATCCTTACAGTATGTTTATTACTGAGTACGTTTATTTTACTTTTTCAAACACTGTGAATTTCATCTTTTCATTGAAACAGAAATATAGTAGCTGTCTATTGAAGTAAATCATTGCGACTAAAGGATTAAAAGTACCCATTCACGGCAGTCTCATTTTCACAGAAATAACAGTTTACTTCAGAACTTTGCTAGTATTTTAGCTTTGATAGTAATTTGGGATATACTTAAGCCTATCATAGACCCTTTTTAAAGAAGAACTCCAAGTGTAACAAATGGAGATGAACCTGAAAAAAAAATGTTTACTGCTTTTAGATGATCCTTTATTTCACACAAATATAAATGTTTGTGAACACGTATATTTCTCCGTACTTTAGGACTAATAAAAATAATGATATAAGTAAAGTAAGTATTGCATGAAGGTTAAACGAAGACAAGTGAACTTTGAATACAACCCAATTTTGATATTGAAATTTGGGTCGGATGGGGTTTTATCTGTAATAAGTTTAAATTGTGTGCTTTCTGAAATATGTTGTGACCATTGACAATCGTTTGCTTTTCTTACATTTATTCGCACCATTATGCATTGTATATTTTTCTATTTCTATCTCAGTTCTAAAAATAGTGTTTAGGTGAAGAGGTTCTTGAAACAACATGATTCAATACACAGCCACTATTGAAAATTATCTTTACGTTCAAATTCGAATTAAAGTCTTGAGACAAACGTTTTAATCGACTAGCAGTGGAATACATCCACGCATTATCTGTAAAATTCTCTCATGTGGATATATTATAGTCACTGACGATTAAACGCCTTCGACAAATAGCAATGAACTTCTGCACACAATAGTGGGCGAGTCACGCAAAACCTGATATGCAGACAAAAAACATTTAATCTCCAAAGCTTAGTAATATTGCTTATGATATATTTCCTTTCTAGGGAGGATTGATGTGATCTAAACCTGGAAATCAATTAATAAAACAAACTGATCTGAAGTCTCTGCCTCCTTTATCTACCAGTGAAAGGCAAATCTAGGCCAATACGGAGTGCCAAAACCGTCATCAATATACTACCGTTTGCAAAACTGATTAAAGTTTCACGTATTCGGAAAGCGGTAAAAAGTGATGTTATGATGTTTGTATCAGTAGCTTAAACTGTCACTTAACTGATCATCCAATCACAGCGAGGCAGTTTTCTCAGGTATACCTGTCAGTAAAACTGCGTCTTGCAATCTACCCGCAGCCAGAAAAATGTGCCAAAGTTGCTGTGTTGTAATTGTCGCACCGTTGCTACCGGAAATCTTCATTAAATACTTTTTTCCTAACTGCTTTTCCATTTTGTACACAGAATGACACTTTTGACAGGTAAAAGGCAGAGTTTGAAAGAAACACATTGGGCGGTGTTTTAATTGATTTTTGACAGGTGTACCGACGAGTCTCGTTCCTTACCTAACAGTGTAAACTCTAATCAGTTCTGCAAGCGGTAGTAATAACGATGAAATAGCATCTCTCCAATTATTCATGTACAAGTCACATTAAATGTGTCTAGAGCGGGAAAATATGGTTTGCTGATTAATTTTCTTGGTATTGACAGTGGAGGTGTCCAGTTTTCGAAAACTTTGTTTTAAAGAAGCGGATTGATCAAATATAATCCGGATGATACTTAAACAACATCGTCATTTAAGTGTAGGAGAAAATGCACTACAAATAATTGTTGGAGACCACCAGGTGCAGTTGTGTATCAGTTCACTCATTGGTGAAATGAGTACTAGAAATTAGTCTTATTTCATTGTTCCTCATATGATATGTTCCATTTTACATGGTGTCTGAATTACGTTGTTAATAAGCATTAATAAGCTCGCATGGCTGTCTTTGAAACTGAGCTTAACCATTTTAGATTTTCTTTGCAACTGAAATAAATAATACAAACACAACAAATATGATGCAATTGCTGTTTCACAAAGGTCTGAGTCTCTTATTAGTGATTTTGTCTTGTTGTAATTTCTACCAGCTTTATAATGTAAACTCACTGAACTATCATGATCCTTTTAATCCATTTTGATTTTCATTTAGCTTCACTACGTTCTTAAAGGGTGAAGGCAACCTTTCAAAATCTAAGTATGGTGTTTACCTTTTGTTCCAGTCAGAACCTGATCTGATGCAAAAAGAGTAACTTGTACGAAACTATTTCATAAAGTGCTCCTATTTCAATCATTACCACATTGGATAAAACCATATTAAAAGCAACGGAAATTTGATACAAAAAAGGAAAGGAGCATCTGAATAATTTGTTGATAAAATTGTTGATACATTAATATTGTCTTGCGTTTTCAGCTATAATTGGTTGATTGTCACTGAACGAAAATGTATGCATTTTCAGGATGCGTTCTGCCTTTTCTTAATTAAGTCACAGCTGCATTGTGGTGAAAGAATCTTTCAAATTAAAGGAAACAGCATGAAAGGAAAAGCAGTGCCTGATATTTTGTTGTTCTCCATTGCAAAAAAACGTTTGCAAATGCATTATGTTGATTTCTCAAGTTCCCAAGCATTTATTCTATTGTTTGAGAAAATGGTTTTCAGATGTGGAGTCTTGAGGGTAAATTTAATGTTGTTTGATGTTTTGTACGCAAAATATAGTAGTGTTACCTGCCATGTATAGCTGTGTCAAATTAATGAAAAATCAACATCTAAAACCTCTCATTAAAACTCGCAAATTAAAACATTAATATTGAAAGTTCATATTGAAATATACACCATATTAAATTCCAAGTCCTTATTAACTTGAAGTGCAGACTCGATCAATTTAGATAAAAACTTTTTATCTCTGTCAATGACTTGAGTTTAACTCATTAAAGTAGTAAGATAAATACCAATTTTAATGATTATAATGAATAAAACAAATGCAATTTATAAGATTATACGGGTAATAACCCTCGCACTGTTAGAAAACGCACACCTCATCAACGACATTAAATATTTCGGTTGCGTGCAAGCAGCCAATATTTTTCTGTTTTTTTTTTTTTTTTATGTCTGAGCTGTCCGTTTTATGCGATTCCTGAAAGAACTGTATGAAATGAGACTGTTATGCCTAAAGGGAGCTCTAGGAAAAATATCTGACATTTCATTCTCCCACCAGACATGCACGCAGTCATTTGGTAATCAGATGATGCCTTCACCTACGGGCATTAAATAGACTGACAAATATAGAGCATTTCTGCTAGATCATAGTTTGCTCATGGACATTGATTAACGTTCCTAAGTCAGAATGTGAGATGAAAGTGCAGTTTTCACCAAAAAAATAAGGGAAGTATTTAGAAATGTTTAAACTGAACTGTATGACACTACACCATCCCATATACAAACTACTTGTCATGTGTATTTTAACCAGGATGTGAATGCTATTTTATTCTGGGGTCATATACTTATTATATTGTGAAGGTCAGTACCAACAGATCGGACTTTCTTTATCCTGAATGGTTTCAATGTGTTTCTATTTTTCATTATATTTAAGTCCCAGTTAACAAAATAAGTATGGCATTCACATTACTCCAAATATTTACTGATATATTTATTCACAATTATTATGTAGTCTTTTTTTTTAATTATTGTAAAATTATTGTGTTACTTAAAGTACAAAATTACATGTAAAACACTTTTTTTTACACTTTTTAAGCCAACATACCATAGCAATGACATTTTTAGTCAGTATTATACTTGAAGCTAGTTTTCGAAGGCTTTCTAGAATATGCTGGACTTGAATTGTTACAAAGCTGAACAAAAGTGACTTTTTTCAAGAAATCTCTGATTCAGTAGAACAATTCGTTAACGCCATGATGGTACTAGATGAAGTTTCTGACCAATAAAATAATGTTATTTATGAACATTGTTTCATTTTTAGCCAACAAATGTTTCTCAACAAATTAGGACTGACAAATTTTTATGTTAAAATCGATTGATTTACACTGTGAAAACTACGACCCATGCAAAGAATATTAAGGAGTGAAGAGAACATGGGCGACAGAAATAGTGCAAAAGGTGTACACTACAGTTTATTTACAGCATTGTAGTGAAATAAAATAACGTGAAAACTATGACCCATGCTAAGAAATAAAGCAGAATAAGGAGAATGTGAACGATAAAAAAGTGCAAAAGGTGCACGATTTATTGAAAGCTTTGTAGTGAAATAAAGTAACATGTCTACGACCCACGCGAAGAAATAAAACAGAGTTTAAGAAAATGTAGACGACAAAAAAGTGCAAAGTACTGATTAACTACAGTTCTTTTTATTATTCATTAGTTAATATTAAGTAAGTAAAAAATTCAACAACATGGGTCCATAGATATTCTTTGTATCTTAGAAATTCATCAAGCTCAAACAAATACCTTTCAGTATTCTCCTATATACACTTACTTGACACTCGCATTGTTAGGTCAATTGCTCCGACATTTAGTATTTTGGGGTCAATTTTGGACAAGTTATCCTTAGATATTTCATGTACAGTACCTATAGGAACGATGCAAAGTACACAACGAATCAAAAGGATGGCGATAGTTTGGGATTGCATATTTTTCACAACAAAAATGTGATCTTTTCGTATCATATATCTTATTTCAACTATTATCAGAAATTTAATTAGATTCACGTTTTTTTTCCGAATCTGTCACTTTTCAGTTGAAGAGTTCCCAGCAAAAGGAACCATTATGGACATGTTTCGGTACCATATCACAAAGCATCATGTCCATAATCATCGTTACCATTTTTATAACGACTACCTATTCCCATATAAGAATTCATAAACCCTAACTCAACAGCACCCCCAAACAAAATGTTTTCAAAGGGGTAAGACGACTACAGTCACAGTTCAAACGAACATTATGACGTGGAAATATTGCACGAGACAATCGAAGCAAATATGGCCAGACAAAATTTTGAAAACAGCAGATATTAACAATTTAGTTATTTTGCTTTATCCAAGGTTAATGCTTATCCTTTTTAAACGGAAATTTACATAAAGTAAGACACTAACTGCACCAAAATCTTCCTTCTGTGCATGACTCATATATGGATACTACAGAAATGAACCAAAATTTCACTCACAAAACAATATGACATGTCGCACCAACTCACTAAAAATGTACGTCCGACCAAAATTCGGTTACCGTAAGTCAGACTGATTGCCTACATGTAAAGGTTAAGGTGTCCAAATGTTTTAAACGCAGGTATTTATGATGCTGCCACTTTTGTGACAAAATCATAGTTAAGCCTATAATAATATTTATGCATGCAAGAAAATACAGGAGAAACAAACGTTATTGTATAAGTGTTGTGTGTACCAAAAGCAAAGAAACCATGTTAAATATTTACCATTGTACTGAAATAAAAATTGGCATAGTGATGTATGTTACTTTATCAAGTAATTGGTTCCATCATAAACGGCTTTGAAAGACCAACTTAAAATGAAACGTAAACAGCTTTTGACTGAGGTGAAAGAAATTTAGAAACCAGTATAAGTTTAATTAACAAACGATTTAGATATCGCACAAAATGTGCTGTGAAAAGGTTACTAGTATATACTTAAAACTACAATATGTATGGAATATCAAGACTTTCTGCACAAAATCTATAATAATTGTAGTTATGAGTCTTGCCATTGAATTTTAATTGCTCTAGAATTCTGTCACGCATTATTGGGCCAACTTAGATTTCATTGTGACTGAGTTATTTGTTTGTTCTTTTTGAGTAGTATGTGGTGTTAAGTAAAGGGTTATGTTAACTGTTTTAAGTACATTAAATCTATTTGAAGTACATTTTTAGAAACCTGCCCCTACCGAGAAAGAGTCTGCTTTGATATGCTTTTTATGTGATGGTAAAAAGATACTGCTTATTTACTATTTCTACAGTGACCTTAAAAAAGAAAACAATCCAAGATACTGCAATCCGGAACTGGTATAATGAAGATTAAGAATACATGTGATTTTTTTTTATCTAAGTACGTTTGTTTTATCCCACAAATATACTCATAGTTGAATAGAAAAAAAACGGTAGAAATATCTAAATACAAAGAATGAAGGTAACAAGCTGTTATTATTTTCAAAATGTGTCGTCTGCTTCAGGATAGGTATAAGAGTACATATAGCTTGTGCTATTTAAAGTGTAGAGCATCTTGCAAGAAAAATAATTTAGAGAGCTTAGAATTGAGATTAACGATTAACTTGTTTTCCTTACAAATTTAGTATTAACCTCGTGAAAGAAAGAAAGTCGTGTTTGTATAACTTAACGTTTATTAATCTAAGACATTTATAATGACACTATTATGGAATAAGTGTCAAGAATTGAAACCATATCACATATAAAAAGGGAGAATAATAAATCGAAATACGCAGGTGAAGCCACATAAACTTGTTTTTAGCAGTTGTTATCCAAAAGAAACAAAAAGAATAACTCATAAGGCGCGACCTCAAAATGCCTAATCGGTCAAATAAATAATTGTTGTTCGACACGTAGATAGTCTGTTTTTATCTTATAATAACACGCATAATTGTTGTATTAAAATATCTATTTAGTAGTTGTTGATATTGGTGTTTTATAGAGTTAGTATATCTAGTATTAGCAGCAGTAGTTGTTGTTTTTTTAGGTAGCAGAAGATCAACAGTAGTAGCAATAGCAGCAGTTGCAGTAGATAGAGCAGTTCTAGTATAAGCAGCAGTAGTTGTTGTTTTTTTAGGTAGCAGAAGATCAACAGTAGTAGCAATAGCAGCAGTTGCAGTAGATAGAGCAGTCGGATTTGTTTTTATTGTCTTGCCATTTATAGTAGTAGTTGTTGTTTTTTGTTGTTGTAAAAGTGGAAGGTTGAATAAGTCTGCTTTGTAAAGAATAAAGGGAAATTATTACCAATTTGCAGTGCATGGCGAATTATAAAAATATGCTGGGGGGCGTTCTTGAAATTTCAATTACGTAGTAACATACAATTTTATTCTAGTGCAGGAAGTATTCTAAGTATTTTATCGGCAATCATGCAAATGCGTTTACAAAAAAAGAAGTTTCAGCACTTAACCAGGATTATTCCTGTAGGTGGGGAAAGGTGCTTGTAGTTGTAAGAGATATTTTGTAATTTTATAACTTCAAAGATGTTTTGCATGCAATCCATTTATTTTCATATACAATAAGTTAATGTAATATGAATCTGTGTCAAATGGCAGGGAAAATGTTACGATACATTTGTCAGACATATTTTGAATTATATGTTTTATTTGCAAAAAGATAAAGTTCTCTAAAACAGATTAATGGCGTTTTCTGAGATTACATAAGGTTTTATACAATTTCAGGAACATGGGCATTCAATAAAACTTGTAGTCATGTTTGAAGCCTCATTATTTATGAAAAATTCAAAACAAGCCCCGCGGGTTTGCGAGAATGAGGAATAATATAAATAATTTATGATAATTGTTTTAAATCTTAAATCGATATATAAATTCATAACAACAATTCATTTAACCAGAGTGCAAAGCAGGTCATCAAATATCGACTTCACACTCTTTGATGCTTAAATTAACGTTCAGCAACAATCGTTACTCTTCGGTAGTAAACAAAAATATATATTGAGGTGTGATGAATTATCCGAAATATAGTAGTTTCTAACCTAAGTCTTGTTATAGTAGTCTCCCTTAGTTATTAGGCGATTATTTGTTTTCTTTGTTTTCTAGAAAATTACTGGTCTTTTACAATTACGCTTAATTCTTTCAGGTAAGTTAATTTTAGTTTTACCTATAGATCTCTTTAGTTAGTGAATCTTAAAATAGATTTAGTTAGTAATGTTACTAAAAGGTGTTTAGCATGAAAATCTCTAGATGAACATTTTCAATTGAATTGGGGTAAAGGTCATTTAGGCTAAAAATAGATTTATCTACTTTACCTCATAGTCTAAGAGTCTTCATTTATAGGCCAATGTCTTTAAAATTTGGTCCTTGTAGGTTCTTTGCATTGACCTCTACCCTTACGGAGGGTTTAAGGTCACTGGGTGAAGGCCAAGGTAACCGCAGCTATTAATAGATTTTTCTACTTTCGGTCATATAGGCTTTATTTAAAGACTGATATTTTAGACATTTGGTTTGTAGGCACCCGCTAATCTTAAGTTAGAAAATGTAATACTGCTTCTGACGTTTGCTTAGCAGCAAACCCACAGCCAAAGTCCTAAAGTGAGCGATTCGGTGCCATTATGGTACTCTTGTTTCAGTATTGTTTATAGAAACTGGTTATTTTGCATTTCTCCTTCTATGTTTAACCTTTATCCCGTCTCACTAGGAACGTAAAAATCATTCGCTGAAATATAAATTATTTAGCTCCATGATCTCAGAAAAATAATTCTTAATTATGTGTCAGATGCCAGACAAAATGTCTGTATGCCTTTTCTTAAATATTTTTGTTGAAAAATCTATAATTAAGAATAGCAGATACAATACTACACCATATCAGTGATATGACGGCATGAAATTTATAGTGCTAACTTATTTGAAGACATTTCCTTTACTTCTCCTTTTAGAGAAGTTATTCTTGAAACTTATGTATATCAATTAAATCAGCTCATGGCCACTCAGTTACTTATTATTTGCTTAAATCATTTAACATCGGTCTAATCATCAATTTAAAATGGTTTCAGTCTTTTTTATTTTTTTAAGTAACCAGCCTTTTAAATATACGACCATGTTCATAGTAAACAAAATACTTTTAATAAGGTAAAACACAAAATATTAACCAAATATTAACGGCAACAGAATTTTGTTTTAGTGTTTGCTTTCGTGGCGCAAAAACATCAAAGTGTTGATGAAAACATCAAAGTGTTGATGTCTGTGTGATACTTACTCAGGTACAATCACTTTGTCAGATCTAATTAGAGCATTTTATCACTTGACATGGTCTCAGAGAGTCCCTCAAAACGAATTGTCTAGTATCCGAATAAAATACAGAACAAAAACCCAAAACTAGTTTCATAAAACATCACATAATGGAAAAGTAGACAACATTAAAACATCTTGCTATGATTTATTTGCAAATTTCTTGCAACTCTCTGAAACGGATCGAAATTAAATGAGGTTCATTTGACAGACAATTTAAATGAATAACAATTTCAGGGAGTCTTAGATTTCAATACAACTCTTTTTTAAGATTTCCTCAGTGAGATGCAATCAATGATATAAGAGATACGAATACAGTAAATTTGAATTCTTTATTTCTTTGCACAGTCGAAGTGTTGATATTAGAGGCCACATGTACTTTGAATAGTAATAAAAATATCCTTGCAATAAGCTATAAAAAGGCTTACAAACCATGACTTGTTAATTAATGCGACGCAATATTCTAAAATTATTTAATTCAACCGAATTAATCACATTCATTCAAATACAGTAATAAGTAAAGGAATATAATACTGAACACGCGTCTGTAATTAGGATTTAATTTTAACTGCAGTCTTACAATTATAGCAGACGTCTCTGAGCTTTAGATTCAGACAGCTTTTAATTGACAGAAATCTCTATCGTTACTTCCACATTGACTTCATCTGGCTCATGTCCAAGTTCGCTTGATCGAAAATTTTATTTCATTCTTCAACGCAACTATCGTTATTGACAACTACGGGTAGCAATATTTACACCACATTCGAAAAATACAGAATAAAAATTTTAAAATGCAGCAAACTTAAGTTCTTCAATGAAAGTTTCATAGACGCAAGGTCAGCATTAAGTTCTCTTTTTAAGGTTCATCACGACAGAAAAAGTTTGAAAAAAGAATGTTTTAGACCTTTTACTTTCTTCAGTACAAACCAGGTACTAAAAAGGTTATACTCCTTCCTGAAATAATGTAATTCACTCTAAAACTACGAAATTAATTAATTTTAAACTAAATTTTCTTTTTTAAAAATTACATGCTCGTACCAAAGGTGCATAATTTGAATCTCATTCTTTATCTGCAGTTGCATGTTTATCCAGCGACAAAATCAGATTTTGAGAATTTGATACATTCATTCTTCACTACAATAATATTGTTAAATGCCATGCAAGGTATAAACGGTATTAAATTTCAATCTTAAATTTCGAGAAAGTTCTAAATTGAAATTTAAGGCATTCACAGAATGTGAACTGCAATCAATAATATATGAACTATAAACTAAAAACATTTTCCTGAGAAACGTTGGGTTTTATATATATAAAAAAAATAAAGGTCGTTCAATGTACGTGTTTGGAGTCTTCATTATCGTAATGTATATAATAATATCTTATTGATAAATTGAATCTCGTTTCACCTTCATTTCAGCAAGAGAAGTACTCTGAACTTTGAAGAAATATATTGTTGATGGTTATCATGTACAAAAAATCATCACAACTAAAATGTACCGTTATGATCATTAATTTAATTCAAGCGTATTAAGTGAAATGAACAAAATAGACAAAATGCTTTTTGATAATGTGTGTAGAAAAGTGTCTTTCTGGATATACTCAAGGATGCTGCTAATAAACTGGATTAATACTTAAAGGTTAATATGACTACCTTATGTACTAAAATGAGAAACAATTTTCAAAAAATGTATTGCCTTTTTTTACAAAATACATTTCATTATCTACTTATCGAAGTACAGAGCCCCTAATGTGACATCTTATAAACTTTAATTGGTTTAGTTTGACAAAAAACAAGTTTGTGAGACGTCACTTTAGGAGTTATGTATCGATGCATTCTTTCTAAAATATATGTCTCCTTCACAAAAACTGATTTGTCTCTAGTTCACTTTGTGTGAGATTCATTGACCGTTGTTAGCAGAAGAGGATATTATCCTTATGCGAACTTACTCGGAATGCATGTTTTTGTTTTAATTTTTTAAACTAATTTTTAGCAACGGAGCCTGAATCTTCAACGATTTTATTCTAAAAAATG
Organism: Cyclina sinensis; assembly: GCA_012932295.1. NCBI lineage: Eukaryota > Metazoa > Mollusca > Bivalvia > Venerida > Veneridae > Cyclina > Cyclina sinensis. The sequence continues at coordinate 33,033,574 of JAAONU010000007.1, read as the reverse complement.
ATTTTCAGGCTAATATTTGTTTTCTGTATTCCCTTAGAAATCAAAGCATAAATCATATTACAAGTCATGAAAAAAAATCTGGTATCAGCTTGCAGTTATTTTGCTTAAAAGAACATGAAATAACGTAAGAAATATTGATTTGACAGATGCGTCAGTCAAGTGAGTTTATTTTGCATCTAGAATCATCTGCTTTGTAAAGAAATACTGCATAAACTTGTGTTCCAAGTAGTTAAATTTCAAGTCTTTAAGTAAATTCATTTTTAGGTATTGTCTATCTGTTGAAGGAACCCGTATATCTAATTAAGGATTTTAAATAAGTTCAATGAAGTTTGAGGTGAGGCAGAATTAACTTCTTCGAAAAAAAACCTTTTTTAAGAATAAAGCGTGCACTAACTACGTTGCTGTTGCATTGATATGAAAAAAAGGGAAAACCTATGGGCAATTTCTCTTTGCTAGGCATACAACTCCTTTCAGTATATGAAAGAATACACTTGTCCGATCTGATAATATATGCTAAAAGTCAAATGAGAAAGTTCATTTTTCCCTTACAAAAATGTGCACAATTTTATATGGGCATGGTACATGTTTGTGCGTGCGTGCGTGTATCTGTACCTCAAATAATCATTTTCATGTTATCCTATTAGATCCAAGTCCTTTATTTCTAAAAAGATAATAAACTACAATTTGACATCATAAATTGCAAATGCACTAGATTTATGCAAAGTACACTTTCTGCACCGAATCTCTGGAACATAGAAATCTCTTTACGCTGCTCTCCTGGATTTCAAAATTTAACTAAGTCATCTAAAAATCGAATTGAACGTTTTTAGTCTTGTCAATCTTAATTTGAAGACAAGCATTTTACTGCCATAAGATGAAACAGTGTACTTAAATCACATGTCAGAAACATCATAACGTCATAAACGAAATGGTTTTTTTCTGATTCTTCACCAGTTGTAGTATTTTGAATTTTTCTAAAATACACCGTTTTTAGATTTGTTACAATAAAACTTTATTAAAATGATTTCAAGATAACCGCAAAAATTATTTACTACTGAAGTACAGAGTATAAAATGTGACATCTGTAAAAAATGTTTTTATGGCAAAATATAGAACATCACCCGCCTGGATGTCCTCTTCAGGAAAATTAAAATTTTATTCAAACGAAAAGGGGAAAAACAGTTCCAAAAATAAAATGTCATATTATCATTGTAAACAGTTGTTTAAAATAATAACATGATATTGTTGTGCTTTATTATTTTATCTGGCGAAAGATGAATAAAACTAAATTTCCCTATAATGGACTTTGACTGTCGAATCGAAATTAAAGATACTTACTGAAAAAAAAACATTGAAACAATTCTGTAGCAAAGAATGTTATCTAAGTATCAATCTTAATCAATTTTAAGGTATTTAAAGAAGAATTTAAAAGAAATAAAGTCGAGAGAAAGTACTTGTATATGCCGAACAATGCTGATTATTTAAAAAAAGTATGTCTTACAGTTAAATACTAGGTTTATTATATTTTTCAAAAGTAAATATTATATGGCGAATAATTTTCAAAGAGGCGTCATTCTCAAAAATAATGACTCGTAAGTTCTGCTTGGGGGACAATCCTTTAAAAGGAATAAGCAGCCAAACTCATATTCATTTATTTTATTTTTTTGAAATTAATTATGTGCCTGAAATGTCAATCAATTTTAGTTCGAAAATAAGACAAATCCTTTCAGTAAAATGTAGCATAAAGTAAACTCCAAATTTACCTTCTTATTAAAAATTATAATTTAAAGAATATTTTTACTTCAATTTGACTTGTGAAAGAATTAAGTGAACAGGAGGTTCAGTTTTTATTGTTACAACGCAATAGAATACTTTCAATAGACGTTTGCCTTTTTTCAATTATTCGTACTCAGACTGGTTCGTTCTTTTCCCAGTCCGCTCCAATCAGTATGGTCGGGAATGTTTTTTTGTTTTTTGTTTTTTTGTTGTTTTTTTTTGTTTCTTTTTAAATAGTGGAATTCGATTTTTTCCTTTTTCATAAAAAAGACCCACCGGTTTTGCAAACCGACAAGTATAAAAGTAGTGGCCTTACTGGCTCAGTGCTGTTCGCTCGCGGTCCACTCTGCGGAACGGCATACTGATAAAGTACAGTGATATATACGGTAAAATACGAGTACTACAGACGTGCGAAGGTGTTTTTGTTGACAAACTGAGATCTTTATAAAGGAAACGTCAGTAAATCTTTCTTGATTTAGCATTTGTCTTGAAGTACATAAAACGTTAATTTCTAAACAAAAATACAGCACTAGAGACCAGGAGACCTTTCATTCGTCAAATAATTGTTATTTGGAAAGCTTTTATACATTGTAAATAGTCAAATAAGCCACATTTACGTCATGGTAACAAACGATGAAGATGATTAACTGATCTCGTAATTTTTAAGAACATTTAACTGTTCGATACAACTTGGCATTTAATGGACTGGTGCAGTATCGATAATTAATGAATAGCAAAATTATTATCGTCAGCGACCTAATGATATAAGCGCTATAATTGGTGTTTATTACAATCAAATGTCAAACTGCTAACTTCCTCGCTAAGATTTCTGTTGACTACAAAATTAATTGGTAGTTTTTCAAAACCTTTTTCCAAGAACTCAAATATGAAATTTAATGACTGATACTCGGAAGTTCGATCGAGTAATTGGTGACTAGTTGCAATCCGTAGCTTTCGTTAAAAACATTCTTACTGAAAGAATGACCGAACGCCATCCAATTAATTGTTTGATATAGAAACGATATTGTGTTTTCTCTTAATTATAACCTATAACTCAGAAAGCGGATACGCAGTTTCTTATTTGTCTATGTTTCTTTATATTGGTCTAAAATTTGGCCGTTTATAATTTTTCAAATATAGCAAGACATTTCTAACTATTGTTAGTTTAGTTTGTACCAAATTTATTTTAGTTCGATTGTGTAGGAAGCTTTAGCTTATACACTCTCTTATCCGTTCCTGGAACCAACCAGTACTATGCAATAAGCGTAAACTAAATGTTTCTTGCTCAAGGCAACAACGGCTTGTCCCTGACTGGGTTTGAACCCATGCGGCTAGCAATCCTTTGACAACTAGTCCGAGGCGTTAACCACTCGGCCACGCGCCACTAATGTTGGAAATGACTGCTGGGTTAACAAATTGTAAACGTCAAATCATTCATTTTACGATAATCGGAAATATTCGATAGTGCTTTCTCGCATTCTTGTCTATTCTTACGGAGTTGGGCCTTTTTCTGTTTGTTTCAATGGTTCATATATTCACATTCAATATGATATCTATAATTTTGATTAAGATCTTAATACACTGTATTTTAGTCCCATGCAACTACAACTAGCATTTCGTTTTGTCAAATAAAAAGAAATAAAACAATCACAATTATTACGGCTTTTATTATCAAACACTGTATTGGTGAATTTCATCTTTTCATTGAAACAGATATATAGAAGCTGTCAATAAGAACAAACCATTGCGACTTAAGGATTAAAAGTACCCAATCTCATTTTCACAGAAATGACAGTTTACATTCAGTATTTTGCTAGCATTTCAGCTTTGACAGTAATTTGGGTTATACATAAGCCTATCATAGACCGTTTTTAAGGAATAACTCCAAGTGTTACAAAATAGATATAAACAAAAGTAATATAATTAAAATATAAAGAATGAAGGTTACAAGAAGACAAGTGAGCTTTGTATACAACCCAATTTTTATACTGAAATTTTGGTCGGATGGTTTTTTTTATCTGTAATACGTTGCGTACCTTGTCAAGTATGTTGTGACCATTGACATTCGTTTGCTTTTCTTACATTTATTCACACCATAATGCATTGTATAATTTTCTATTTAAAAAAATGTACAGAGACGGTATTTCTACCTCATTTCTAAAAAATAGTGTTTAGATAAAGAGATTCCTGAAACAACATGCTTCAATACACAGTCACTATTCATAATTATCTTTACGTTCAAATTCGAATTAGTCTTAAGAAAAACGTTTCTGCAGTACTTATTCCCGAGGTGAAATACATCCACGCATTATCTGTAAAATTCTCTCATTTGGATATTTATAAAACGCCTTCGACAAAGTCATAGCAATGAACTTCTGTGCACAATAGTGGGCGAGTCACGCAAAACCTGATATGCAGACAAAAGAACATTTAATCTCCAAAGACTAGTAATATTGCTTATGATTTATTTTCTTTCTGGGGAGGATTGATGTGATCTAAACCCGGAAATCAATTAATAAAACAAACTGATTTGAAGTCTCTGCCTCCTTTATCTACCAGTGATAGGCAAATCTAGACCAATACGAAGTGCAAAAACCGTCATCAATATAATAACGATGAAATAGCAGCTGTCCAATTATTCATGTACAAGTCATATTTAAGGTGTCTAGAGCGGGAAAATATGGTTTGCTGATTAATTTTCTTGGTATTGAAAGTGGTGTCCAGTGTTCGAAAACTTTGTTTTTAAAGAAACGGACTGATAAAATATAATCCGGATGATACTTAAACAACATCGTCATTTAAGTGTAGGAGAAAATGCACTACCAATAATTGTGGAAGACCACCAGGTGCAGCTGTGTATCAGTTAACTCATTGGCGAATGAGTACCAGAAATTAGTCGTATTTCATTGTTCCTCATATGATTTGTTTCATTTTACATGGTGTCTGAGGTACGTTGTTAATAAGCTTTAATAAGCTCGCATGGCTGTCTTTGAAACTGAGCTTAACCATTTTAGATTTTGTTTGCAACTAACATAAATAATGCGCATTTGATAACACAACAAACAAATATGATGCAGTTGCTGTTTCTCAAAGGTCTGAGTCTCTTTTTTGTAACTTTGTCTTGTTGTAATTTTTACCAGCTTTATAATGTAAACTCATGGAAGCGATACTGAACTATCATGAGCCTTTTAATCCATTTTGATTTTAGCTTCACTACGTTCTTAAAGGGTGAAGGCAACCTTTCAAAATCTAAGTATGGTGTTTACCTTTTAGCCAGTTAGAACCTGATCTGCAAAAAGAGTAACTTGTACGAAATTATTTCTTAGAGTGCTCCTATTTCAATCATTATCACCTTGGATAAAACCATATTAAAAACCACGGAAATTTGATACAAACAAGGAAAGGAGCATCTGAATTACTTGTTGATAAAATTGTTGATACATCAATATTGTCTTGTGTTTTCAGCTATAATTGGTTGATTGTCAATGAACGAAAATGTATGCATTTTCAGGATGCGTTCTGCCTTTTCTTAAGTCACAGCTGCATTGTGGTGAAAGAATCTTTCAAATTAAAGGAAACAGCATGAAAGGAAAAGCAGTGCCTGATATTTTGTTGTTCTCCTTGCAAAAAACGTTTGCAAATGCATTATGTTGATTTCTCAAGTTCCCAAGCATTTATTCTATTGTTTGAGAAAATGGTTTTCAGATGTGGAGTCTTGAGGGTAAATTTAATGTTGTTTGATGTTTTGTACGCAAAATATAGTAGTGTTACCTGCCATGTATAGATGTGTCAAATTAATGAAAAATCAACATCTAAATTTTTTCATTAAAACTCGCAAATAAAAACATTAATATTGAAAGTTCATTATGAAATATACACTATATTGAATTCGAAGTTCTTAAAAACTTGAAGTGCAGACTCGATCAATTTAGATAAAAACTTTTTATCTCTGTCAATGGCTTGATTTAAACTAATTAAAGTCGTAAGATAAATACCAATTTTAATGTTTATAATGAATAAAACAAATGCAATATATAAGATTATACGTCGGGTAAAAAACCTCGCACTGTAAGAAAACGTACACCTCATCAACGACATTAAATATTGCAGTTGCGTGCAAGCAGCCAATATTTTTCTGTTTTTGTTTTTTTATGTCTTAGCTGTCCGTTTTATGCGATTCCTGAAAGAACTGTACGAAATGAGACTGTTATGCCTAAAGGGAGCTCTAGGAAAAATAGCTGACATTTCATTCTCCCACCAGACACGCACGCAGTCATTTGGTAATCAGATGGTGCCTTCACCTACGGGCATTAAATAGACTGACAGATGTAGAGCGTTTCTGCTAGTTCATAGTTTCATGGACATTGATTAACGTTCTTAAGTCAGAATGTGGGATGAAAGTGCAATTTTCACCAAAAAGTTAAGGGAAGTATATAGATATGTTTAAACTGAACTGTATGACACTACGCCATCCTATATACAAACTACTTGTCATGTGTATTTTAACCAGGATGTGAATGCTATTTTATTCTGGGTCATAAAGTTATTATATTATGTAGGTCAGTACCAACAGATCGGACTTTCTTTATCCTGAATGGTTTCAATGTGTTTCTATTTTTCATTATATTTAAGTCCCAGTTAACAAAATAAGTATGGCATTCACATCGCTCTGGGACAAGTCATCTTTAGATATTTCATGTACAGTACTTATAGGAACGATACAAAGTACGCAACGTATCTAAAGGATGGCAATAGGTTTGGATTGCATATTTTTCACAACAAAAAAGTGATCTTTTAATATCATATATCTTATTTTCACATTTTATCAAAGACTTAGTAGATTCACGTTTTTTGTTCTTGTTTTTTTCTGTCACTTTTCAGTTGAAGAGGTTCCCAGCAAAAGGAACCATTATGGACATGTTTCGGTACCATATCACAAAGCATCATGACCATCATCACCGTTACCCTTTTTATAACGACTGTCTATTCCCATATAAGAATTCATAAACCCTAACTCAACAGCACCTCCAAACAAAATGTTTTCAAAGGGGTATCACGACTACAGTCACAGTTCAAACTATCATTATGACGTAGCAGAGTGGAAATATTGCACGAGACAATCGAAGCAAATATGGCCAGACAAAATATTGAAAACAGCAGATATTTACAATTTAGTTATTTTGTTTTATCCAAGGTTAATGTTTTTCCTTTTCAAACGGAAATTTACATAAAGTAAGACACTAACTGCACCGAAATCTTCCTTCTGTGCATGAGTCATATATGGATACTACAGAAATAAACCAAAATTTCACTCACAATACATGACATATCGCACCAGCTCACTAAAAAATTACGTCCAACCAAACTTCGGTTAACGTATGTCAGACTGATTGCCTAGATGTAAAGGCTAAGGTGTCCAAATGTTTTAAACGTAGGCATTTATGATGCTGCCACTGTTTTGACAAAATCATAGTTAAGCCTATGCCATTATATATGCATGCAAGAAACAAACGTTATTATATAAGTATTGTGTGTACCTAAAGCTGGGCTCCCACTGCCGATCAGAACAACTCGATCAAGCCCGATCAAGCGATCGGGTACTGGTCTGGGTCGGTCGGCATGATTGATCGGGAGTGGTCGGGGAGGTCTACCTTGGTCGGCATCGCTCGGGCTTTCTACCCGAATTTTTTTGACATGTCAAAAAAATTCGTGTAGCGATCGTGTAGCCAAGCGGTCGAGAAGAGCTCGGGAAGCGATCGTGTATTGATCGAGTTGAAGATCGAGTTGATCGAGAAACAATCGTGTAGCGATCTTGTTTGGTCGGATTGGCATCTTTAACCCGATCTGTACCCGATCATCTCGACTTCTACTCGAGTAATATACGCTCGCATCCCGATTAAGTAGATCTCTGTTCGATCTCTTGTCCAGATTATCTAGACTGCTACCCGACTACTCCACGACCACACACGACCGCACACGATCAAACCCCGATCACTGTTCGACCATACACGAGCTCACGTGACTAAAGCAAGAAAAGCGTGCTGACCAGTGTCTCATAAGTTGTTTGGACGCTGAAGATATAACATCTTTAGCAAACCAATATCTGTTAAAACATCTTCAGCCAAGCCATTTCTACTACAAACTAAAGATGGCGAGAAAAGGCAAAAGGCCGATAGGCAGTACAAATGCGAGTAAATGTGCAGTTGCTGCGCCTCAGCCTGAAATCGTGGAACCCACCCAGGAAGAGAGTAATGAGTCGCCTATACCCCCTACTGACTCTTCTGCCGAGCAAACCAGAAAAGAGCAAGTAGAAGAACGTCCGACTTCTCCTGAGATAGAGGTACTATGCTTTTGTTTTTGCTTTCCCTTCGAATACGAACAAACAACTGTCATGAGACTTATATTTTGTGTGTCAAGTGTTTCGAAGGATATAATGCATAATTTGTTTATTTTATCATAACACACTGTTATGTTTGTCATGTATTTATACAATTAGTACTCTACATGTATATGTTTTTTTTTCGGCAGTGTATATTTTAGGCGCAAAAACAAACATAAATGGAAGTTTCCTTGTTATTCATAAGTATACTTTTAATTTTTACAGACTGATATCAGGCCCAGGAAGACACTACATCGTACACTCACGCAAGATGAAGAAGATGACCTTGTAGCGTGGTTAAGAGAGAACTCGTTCCTCTTCGACAAATCATCCGCAGGATTCAAGTATAAGGAGAAGAAGAACAGTACATGGGCCGCGAAAGAGGCAGAGTTGGGCCTCAAACCTGGAGACCTGTCGTCAATCTGGTACACGAATATGAGGACACAGTATTCGAAACTAATTAAGCTTACCAACAAATCTGGATCTGGTGCTGGAGAGCGCACAGCAAGGCAACAGTGGATTTTGGACAACTTTGAATTCCTGCGCCCTTATCTGGTACAGCTGCAAACTCAGAGGGGATCCAAAGTAAGTAGTAATAAAAATCCTGTATAAATCATGTGTATACACTTAAAAGAAATATACGTAATCAAGCATTAAATTATTTCTAAATTTAAATGGTATAAAAGGGAGTTCAGTTTTTTTGCCTAAGTTTGACTCGGATTTAACGACAGCTAGGGCCATATCTCTATTATATAAGGTCATATGTGGACCTATGTTTTAAGCCCCACCCTAAGGGCTGGTGCGTGAGAAATACCATACAACATTTCTGAAAAGTTCATTCCAGAGCCGGGATTCAAACTCAAGCCAACACATGACACAGGATTGGCAGTCCAAGGCGTTAACCTCTCGGCCACCGGGGCACCTTCTTAAAAGTCTGTATTTATTTTGTGTACTTTCTGTATTTGCAGTTTGCGGAGAAGAGAAAGGAACTTGCCTTGGAGGAAACAGAGGATGATGACGCCGCCTCCGATTCGTCAGCACCCTCTACTTCAGCAGTATCTGGTTGCCGTCCCAAAGCAGCGCGTGTACTGTCCTCATTGACGTCCGAGTTGGAGTCCGTGCGTGGTGCCATCACAGTTGCGCAGGATCCAGCAGCACACACTGGCCAGTTTTTGGTGTATTTGATGCGCCAAATGGACCAGCAGAGAATGAATGTGTTTGTCACACGTGCAACAAGGCTGGCTCTGGACCTTGCGGAGGAAAGCCAAGAGGAGAAGAGACGACTAGCCACCCAGGAGGCAGCAGGGTATGTAGGTCAACAGATAGCAGATCCAGTTTTTGCCATGCCTGTCCCTCCCGCACCTACATCATCTATATACAGAAGACAGGCTCCCATATCAGCGGCGTTCGGCTCAGCAGGGCAGCAGAATCAGTTTCAGCAACAGGATCACATGCAGCAGGATTTTCAGCTAGCTACCAATATAGCGGCATCTGCACCACCAGCCCATCTAACACCACTGCTGAAAAGTTTTACTCACCTGCAACCACCAAATGTGCAGCCAATCTTGCAACAGCCTACAGGTGCTTACAGGTCCATTACACCCGCCATAGAAACGTCAACCACGACTGCATCTATCATCCGCCAGGCTATGTATATGGTCTCGACACCAAATAGTTCCCCCATCCTTACCCAGGAGATGCATGACGCACCCAAGGAGTGAACATTTAAAGTAACTTGAAAATGGTTGAGCCAGCCAAGTGATTTGATGAAGTGATTTGACTCGAGTTTATGTGCATTGTGAATTTAGTTTTTCGACGTTTTGGTTTTTACTTTGAATTAAGGTTAAATAGCCTCATTCTTAATAAATATTACTGTTGACTGTTGAGTCTTCTTAAGTAAATTAATGTAAACTGTTTGTAAAATTTGTTTGGATAGCAATTTATCTTACTTAGAAACTTAATTAGCTTACTTTTGGCATAAGGCAAAATAACCCTGTTATTATGTAGGTTTCTGTCAGTATTAAAAGTTGAATTTTAATGTGTATTTTTATAACAAAACAAGGCTGGTCATGCTGGTAGGAAATACTTAAGAATACATGTATTCTAAAATTTTATATTTTTCTTCAGCTCTGAGTCTCCTTATTACTACAACATCTACAATATATATTTATATAAATACTAAAAGTGAGCGTTGCCCCGGCAGGTCCGACTAGTGGCGATTTTAGTCACCCACCTCTGTTTCAAGTGAGGCAGTTGCCGGCTACTGGCAAGGAGTTGGCGTGTACTGGTATGAAACTCAGGAAACGCGTTAGACAACAAACTGACCATCGCGATATGACTGAAACATTGTTGAAAGCGGCGTAAAACCCTAAACAATTAATCAATCAATTAAAAGTGAGCGTTGTGTTCTGGTAGTTAAGACGTTCGACCTAATGAAGAGATGTCTGCTACCGCCACTTGTCCTATACATGACAGTTGTAAATTACTGGTATGTGGCTATTTCTTGTTGCCGACTTAGGTCATGTTCTAAGTTAACTGACCACCGTGATATGATTGAAATACTTTGAAAAAGGGCATAAAATCAAGAAACAAACAATCAACTCTATTGTATATACATGTATACTTGAAGCTAATTTCCTCCATTAACAAACATATCATGGAAACTATCATATCCAAATAGAAGATGACTTACTATACTTAAACATATCGGAAATCACTTTAATAACTACATAACTTGTGCATAATCGCATCATATAGGTTATACACGCCAAGCGTCATTAAAATATCTCTCCAAAGTAACTAACACACTAAATCATATTCTGTTGCCACTCAACTGAACCAGCTCGGGAGTTGAAGTAGTGTTTAAGGTAGTTCCTCTGACTGACCCCAGCGGATGTCACCACATTTCTTCCATGGGTCCGATCACCATCAGCCAACTGTCTTCCTTGGCGCCATTCACCAGGTACTAAATGGTTATGCTCGTCCTCTTGGTCGACGGCCAGTCTTGCAATGGCAGGGTACCGTATGCTGATAAGGTTATGCAGTGTGACACATGCAAGGATAATCAAGTCAACGGTTTCGGGCATCTGGTTCAAGCAGCCAAGTAGGCACTGAAACCGCATAGCGAGAAGACCGAAGGCGTTTTCTACCACTCGTCTAGCCCTGGACAACCTAAAATGAAAGGATGGTGATGGTTTATAAGAACAAATTTCTGATTAAATGCATAGCTATTTTGCCAATAGTAATTCAAAAGATTGTCTAACCTGTAATTGAATATGCGCTCCTCGTTGGTCAAGTTGCGTCTGGAGTATGGCTTCATCATCCAAGTTCTCAACGGGAAAGCGTCATCTCCAATGAGGAAGTATGGGGTGTTCATGTCATCGCCAGGCAGTGGATCAGGGTCCGGCAAACCAAGGTTGTTTTCTTCTAGCATGGTTCTGAGTTCAGTGTTATTGAATAGCTGGGCATCGGATGCACTGCCATTAGCACCAACGCTTACCCAGATGAATTTGTAGTTTGCGTCTACGAGTGCGAGTAGTATTATGGAAAAGAAGCCTTTATAGTTATAGAACAGAGACCCAGAGTTCTTCGGGTTCTTTATCCTCACGTGCTTACCATCAAGAGCCCCGCAGACATGAGGAAAATTCCACTTGGTTCGGAAGTCATCTGCAATCTGCTGCCATTGTTCAGCAGTGACGACGGCTGGCAGCACCTCTTCAGAGTACTCCTGTATTATAGCATCCAAAACTTCAGGGACGAATTTACTTATTGTGTTACTTCCCACTCGGAATGAGTACTTCAAGTCTGAATACGAGGCTCCAGTTGCGAGATGACGAAGAGTGACCGCCAACTTCAATCCAGGCTCCAGGGCTTCCCTGAAATAGAGATTGAACAATGATAAGTAATAACTAGCCTACTATGATACAACGGTATTAAAATTTCTTAAATATTAGTGACAATTGCACAGAGCTGTAGAAGTCAAATGGTTGGAAAAGTAATTCGATGACTAATTATTTCAGAAATACGTGAAAATGATGGGGATCGAACCCATGATTTACCTGAAGTTGGTGTTCTTTTTCTGAATTCTGGGTGATATGCGATCAACAAGCTCCCCAAACATATCAGCGTCTACCCTTAGGAAATTTTTGTATCCTTTTGGGTCCTCCCTGTTTAGCTCCTGTAGCAGTTGCTCATAATGCCCATACAGTGGTCGTCGTGCAAGCCACTACTTCATCCATATTTTCCTGCGCATTTGTCGCCTACGTCTATGCCTACGACCCTCAGCCTCTTCCTCTTGTTCCAACTCTAGCACAGCAATGGCCCTGTCTCTCTGGAGCTCTAACCATCTGGCCCACAACTGCAACTGCTCAATCTCCATAAATATTTATACTATGCTGGACACAACATATACTATGAAGTTTCAAGATGAAGTGATAATGATCAACACTGTTTGAAGTTTTTATTCTAAAAGTTTTGGTACACGACTGTTCACGACCTTCTACGACTCGAGTACGACCATGACGATCTGGTCGGGGAAAGATCTGACACCGATCGAGCAGAGATCCAGTAGGTCGAGTTGAGATCGTGTAGGGATCGTGTAAAGGTCGGGATGATCGAGCGGAAATCGGAAAGGTGGTCGGGTTGACGTCGTGAAGGAGTCGTGAATAATCGTGTGGGAATCGTGTGTGATCGACAAGAGGTCGAGAAGAAGTCGTGTATACGCCTTTAGTCGAGCTTGGTCGGGCCTGATCGGGGAATTTGGGTGATCGGGATGATCGAGTTGATCTGATCGGCAGTGGGAACCCAGCTTAAAGCAAAAGAAGCCATGTTAAATATTTACCAATGTACTGATAGGAAAATTAGCACAAGTGATGTATGTTACTTTCTCAAGTAATTGGTTCCATCATAAAGGGCTTCAAGAGACCTATTTAAAATGAAACGTAAACAGCTTTCGACCAAAATCTGCTATGAAAAGTTACTACTATACACTTGTAACTACAATATGTATGAAATATCAAGACTTTCTGCACAAAATCTATAATAATTTTAGTTATGAAACTTGCCATAAAATTATAATTGCTCTAGAACTCCGTCACGCATTATTGGGCAACTTAGATTTCATTGTTACCGAGTTATTTGTTTGTTCCTTTTTTGAATGGTATGTGGTGTTAAGTAACGTGTTATGTTTACTGTTCTAATTACTTCAAATCTATTTTCAAGTACATTTTTCGAAACCTGCCCCTAACGAGAAAGAGTCTACTTTGATATGCTTTTTATCTGATGGTTATAAAATACCGTTTATTTACTATTTCTACAGTGACCCTAAAAAAAGAAAACAATCCAAGATACTGCAATCCGGAACTGGTATGATGAAGATTAAGAATACTTGTGATTTTTTTATCTCAGTACGTTTGTTTTATCCCATAAATAGGCTCATAGTAGAATAGAAAAGAACGGTAGAAATATTTAGATACAAAGAATGAAGGTAGCAAGCTGTTGTTTTTTTTTCAAAAAGTGTCGTCTGCTTCCAGACAGGTATAAGTGTACCATAAGGGACTTGTCCGCACCAATAAATATCTCTATGTGTAAGGCTAGTTCATTAGGCGTTCATTTTGCTGCTTGTGTTATTTAAAGTGTAGAGTATTTTGCAAGAAAAATGTTTTGGAGAGCTAAGAATTGAGATTAACGGTCAACTTATTTTCTGTACAAATTTAGTATTAACCTCGTGAAAGAAAGAAACAAAGCCGTGTTTGTACCACATACGTGTATAACTTAACGTCTATCCATCCAAGAAAGTTATAATGACACCATTATGGAATAAGTGTCAAGAATTGAAACCATATCACAAATGGGAGAATCATAAATCGAAATACGCATGTGAAGCCACATAAACTTGTTTTTAGCAGTTGTTATAAAAAAAATATTTCTAATAAAATATTGGCGCGACCTCAAAATGCCTAATCGGTCGAATAAATAATTGTTGATAGACAAGAAAATGGTATGTTTGTTTTATCTTATAATAACACGCATAATTGTTGTTTTAAAATATATATTTAGTAGTTGTTGATATTGGTGTTTTATAGAGTTAGTATATCTAGTATTAGAAGTAGTAGTGGTTGTTCAGTCGGAGTTGTTTTTGTTGTCTTGTCTTTTTAGTAGTAGTTGTTGTTGTTTTGTTGTAACAGTGGAAGGTTAAATATGTTTGCTTTGTAAAGAATAAGGGGAAATTATTGCCAATTTGCAGTTCATATGTGCCGGGGGCGTTCTTGAAATTTCAATTACGTAGTAACATACAATTTTATTCTAGTGCAGGAAGCATTCTAAGTATTTTATCGGCAATCATGCAAAGGCGTTTTCAAAAAAGGAAGTTCCAGCACTTAACCAGGATTATTCCTGTAGGTGGGGAAAGCTGCTTGTAGTTGTAAGAGATATTTTGTAATTTTATAACTTCAAAGATGTTTTGCATGCAATCCATTTATTTTCATATATAATAAGTTAATGTCGTGTGAATCTGTGTCAAATGACATGGAAAATGTTACGATACATTTGTCAGACATATTTTGAATTATATGTTTTATTTGCAAAAAGATAAAGTTCTCTAAAACAGATTAATGGCGTTTTCTAAGATTACATAAGGTTTTACAATTTCAGGAACATGAGCTTTCAATAAAACTTGTAGTCATGTTTGAAGCCCCATTATTCATGAAAAATTCAAACTAGCCCCACAGGTTTGCGACAATAGGAATAATATAAATAATTTATGATAATTACTTTAAATCTTAGAGCGATATAAAATCATAACAACAATTCAGTTAACCGGAGTGCAAAGCAGGTGATCAAATATCGACTTCACACATTATGATGCTTAGATTAACGTTCAGCCGCAATCGTTACTCTTCAGTAGTAAACAAAAATATTTATTGAGATGTGATGATTGTTGATCCGAAATATAGTAGTTTCTAACCTAAGTCTTGTTATAGTAGTCTCCCTTAGTTATTAGACGATTATTTGACGATTATTTGTTTTCTTTGTTTTCTAGAAAATTACGGGTCATTTACGATTAGGTTTAATTCTTTCAGGTAAGTTAAGTTTAGTTTTACCTATAGATCTCTTTAGTAAGTGAATTTTAAAATAGATTTAGTTAGTTAATGTTACTAAAAAGTGTTTAGCATGACAATCTCTGGACGCTTGGAGGTGCTCATTAAGTGTTTACGAAGTAAATGTAAAAGTAATATTTCTTAAATAATCTTTAGATTTATTCCGTAATTCTAGTTCTATTTAATAAAATAAAAGTTATTGTTATTTTCTAAGATAATTATTAGCTGCTCAGGTCATTAAAAGTGTAAGGCAGAGTTTAGTCAGGAAAGTTGGTCTCTGTTTAAAATTAAAGAAATTTATCATTTGATTAAAGTATTGTAAATATATTGATTTGAAATTATTTACCACTAGTCATTTAGACTAGGGAGTCTAGAGGAATATTCACTGCTCACATAGACCCGTTACAGAGGTTAAAAATCTGAACAATTTTCACAGAGCGAAGAATTTATCTGGGATTTATCTGACGTTGTACAAACTTCTAAAATCAATTAAGGCCACTATCCGATTTTACGTAATCAACACGATTGCTTCTGAAAAACAGAGAGTCTTTGGGAATTAATAACAGAATGTACGTGGCACTTGCTACAATAGAATACTAGTATCTATTGCATTTATTTTAACATTCCATGGCGTTTGCTTTAACATCAGAATGCCCATGGCGTTTGCTTTAATAACATTATATCCGTGGCACATTTTTTATTAACAGAAAATCGGTGTCATTAATTTAAATCAAAAGAAAATCCTTGCCATTTGCTTTATCAAAACAATATCTTTGCCATCTGCTTTTTAACAGAATACTCATTCTGGTATCCGTGACACTTGCTTTATCAACAAAATGTCAGTGGCATTTGCTATTTCAAAAGAATGTCCGAGGCATTTTATTTAACAACAAAATATCTTAAAGTTTACTTTTGGATTATCCACAGAATATACCTAGCATTAGCTTTAACAACAGATAATCCGTGGCTTGTGGCATTTGCTTTATTAACAAAATATCCGCGACAACAGAATATATATATATGTGTGTGTGTGTGTGTGTGTGTGTGTGTGTGTGTGTGTGTTTCTGCTTAACAAAATGAACAAAATCAGACATGTGTTTTACAATATCTCAAAATATTGAATTTCTAAATTTCCAGTCTCAGTTTAACATGAATGTCAAGTAAGTGATACATGCACAGTAATAGGAAATACCTAAACTTTCATCGAAATAATTCAATCCCTTGTTAGCTCACCTGAGCACAACCGTCGAGCATCGTCGTGCGTTAGCTCATCAACATTTTGATTCTAACGAAATCTCCTCTGAAACTGTTCGGTGAAAGTTAATGAAACTCGGCAGGGATGTTTTTTGCATAAAGCTCTACCAAAGTTGTTCAAAGAATTCAGTTCTATACAGAACTGTGCTTGCTATGGCAAATAAAGAAATTTTTTAAAGATCTTTTGTTTGTAACCTCAAGAATTAGAGCTAAGATTTTTGGTATGGTTTACTAGTAGGTGGAGTTCGAGGTGACTGGGTCTAGGTCAAGATCTCTAAGGCTAAAAATGATTTGTCTACTTTTTGTCATAGAACCTTTATTTATTGATTGATATTTTAAATATTTTGTATATGGACACCTTGCATGAACCTTTACAATTGAACTGGGGTAAAGGGTATTAAGGCTAAAAATAGATTTATCTACTTTACCTCATAGTCTAAGAGTCTTCATTTATAGGCCAATATCTTTGGCATTTGGCATGTAGGTTCCTTGCATTGACCTCTACCCTTATGTAGGGATTAAAGTCACTGGGTAAAGGTCAAGGTTACCGCAGCTAATAATAATTTTTTCTACTTTCGGTCAGAGAGGCTTATATAATGTTATTTGTAATAGCTGGACGTAGGTATCTAAAAATATAATTTATTAAAACCATTTTTCTTAAATAAGAAGAGTAAATTCATTTTATATACCTCAAATCTAAATGGTTTAATTATTCTAGTGTTTAGATGCCCACTATTGCTACAGTAAGAAATTATTCTAGTAATCATCTTTCAAAAGTTAATAGCCAAAAGGGACAACCTGAGAAAATATGAAAATCTACTTCCGGACATTAATTAGTAAATTTCCTTAAATTATGAAATATTGAGGGAATGTTGTACAATATAGTCCTGAACAAACTATCTCCATTTCCTTGTTATACATATATAAAAATGAGAGAAATAGACAAAAAGACAGAGGAGGTCTGAGGCACATACTTGTTGAACACTTAAGTAAATAAACGTTAAAAAAAGAACCTGTGTTGGGTATTCTTCAATATATCTACCAGACCCGTCATCACTATACTACACTTATTCATAAAATGATATTTTAGACAATTGGTTTGAAGGCACCCGCTAATCTTCAGTTAGAAAATGAAATATTGCTTCTGACGTTTGCTTAACAGCAAACCCACAGCCAAAGTCCTAAAGTGAGCGATTCAGTGCCATCATGGTCCTCTTGTTTCAGTATGGATAATAGAAACGGACTTTTTTATTTCTCCTTCTTTGTTTTACTTTTATCGCGTCTCTATAAGAACGTAAAAATCATTCGATGAAATATAAATTTGGTAGCTCTATGATTTCAGAAAAATAATTCTTAATGGTTTGTCAGATGCCCGACAAAATGTCTGTATGCCTCTTCTTAAATATTTTTGTTGCAAAATCTATTATTAAAAATAGCAGACACAATACTATACCATATCAGTGATTTGGCTGTATGAAATTTATAGTGCTAACTTATTTGAAGACGTTTCCTTAACTTCTCCTTTTAGAGAAGTTATTCTTCAAACTTGTGTATATCAATTAAATCGGCTCATGGTCACTCTGTTACTCATTATTTGCTTAAATCATTTAACATCGGTCTAATCATTAATTTAAAAAAGTTTGAGTCTTTTCTTTTTTTTTTTTTTTTAGTTTTATTTTAGGTAACCAGCTTTTTAAAAATACCACCATGTTCATAGTAAACAAAATACTTTTAATGAGGTAAAACACCAAATATTAACGGCAACAGAATTCTGTTTAAGTCTTTGCTTTTGTGGCACAAAAACATCAAAGTGTTGATGTCTGTGTGATACTTACTCAGGTACAATCACTTTGTCAGATCTAATTATGTGCATTTTATCACTTGACATGATCTCAGAGTGTATCTCAAAATACGGAACAAAAAGCCAAAATTAGTTTCATAAAACATCACATAATGGAAAAGTAGACAACATTAAAACATATTGCTATGATTTATTTGAAAATTTACTGCAATTCTCTGAAACGGATCGAAATTAAATGAGGTTCATTTGACAGACAATTTAAATGAATAACAATTTCAGGGAGTCTTAGTTTTCAATACAACTCTTTTTTTTTAAGAATTCCTCAGTGAGATGCAATCAATAATATAATAGATACGAATACAGAATCTGATGTATTGTATTTTCAAAAGATACTTTCCAGACTGAGTGTGTCATATGTAAATTTGAATTCTTTATTTCTTTGCACAATCGAAGTGTTAATATTAAAGGCCACATGTACTTGTTCAAATAGTATTAAAAATATCCTTGCAATAAGCTATAAAAAGGCTTACAAACTATGACTTGTTAATTAATGCGACGCAATAATCTAAAATAATTTAATTCAACCGAAGTAATCACATTCATTCAAAGACAGTAATAAGTAAGGGAATATAATACTGAACACGCGTCTGTAATTAGGATTTAATTTAAACTGCATTAGTACAATTATAGCAGGCATCTCTGTGCTTTAGATTCAGACAGCTTTTTATTGACAGAGATCTCTATCGTTACTTCTACGATGACTCATGTCCAATTTCGCTTGATCGAAAATTTTATTTCACTCTTCAGTACAACGTTATTTTCGCAACAACATATAGCAATATTTTCACCACATGAAAATTTTAAAATGCAATATACATTAGTTTTAAAACGTAGACTCAAGGTCAGCATTTTGTTCTCATTACGACAGAAAAAGTTTGAAAAAAATGTTTTAGACCTTTTACTTTTTTCAGTACGAATCATAGAAAAAAGGTTATACTCCTTCCTGAAATAATGTAATTCATTTTAAAACTACGAAATTTATTAATTTTAAACTGAATTTTATTTTAAAAAACTGCGTGATACCAAAGGTGTATATTTTGAAACTCGTTATTTATCTGCAATTGCATATTTATCCAGTGACAAAATCAAATCTTGAGAATTTGATAAATTCATTCTACAGTACAATAATATTGTTGATTAAATGCCATGCAAGGTATAAATGGTATTTAATTTCAATCTTAAATTTCGAGGAAAGTTCTCAATTTAAGGCATTCTCAGAAAGTGAACTTCAATCAATAATATATCAAATATAAACTAAAAATATTTTCTGGAGAAACGTTGGGTTTTATGAAAAAAGTAAAGGTCGTTCAATGTACGTGTGTGGCGTGTTTATATCTTGATGTGTATATTGATATTTTACTGAATAAAATGAATTTCCCTTCACTTTCATTTAAGCTAGAGAAGTGCTCTGAACTTTGAAGAAATATATTGTTGATGGTTATCATGTACAAAAAAACCACAACACTAAAATGTACTGTTATAATCATTAATCTTATTCAAGCGTATTAAGTGAAATGAACAAAATAGACAAAATGCTTTTGATAATGTGTGTAGAAAAGTGTCTTTCTGGATATAATCAAGGATTCTGCTAATAAACTGGATTAATACTTAAAGGTTAATATGACTACCTCATGTACTGAAATGAGAAACACATTTTTCAGAAAAGTATTGCCTTTTTTACAAAATACACTTCATTATATACTTATCGAAATACAGAGCCCCTAATGTGACATCTTATAAACTTTATTTGGTTTAGTTTGACAGAAAACAAGTTTGTGAGACGTCACTTTAGGAGTTATGTTTCGATGTATTCTTTCCAAAATAGATGTCTCCTTCGTAAAAACTGATTTAATTGGTTAATATTTGTTTTCTGTATTCCTTTAGAAATTAAAGAATAAGTCATATTACAAGTCATGAAAAAACTGGTATCAGCTTGACAGTTCACTATTTTGCTTAAAAGAACATGAAAAAACGACCTAAAAATATTGATTGACAGATGCGTCAGTCAAGTGAGTTTATTTTGCATCTAGAGTCATCTGCTTTCTAAGGAATTACTACAGAAACTTTTGTTCCAAATAAATAATCTTCAAGTAAATTAAATTTTAGGTATAGTCTATCTGTTGAAGGAACTTGTATATCTTATTAGTGATTTTAAATAAGTTAAGTGAGGTTTGAGGTGAAGCAGATTTAGCTTTCTACGAAAAAAAACTTTTCTTAAGAAAAAAAAGCGTGCATTAACTACGTTACTGTTGCATTAATATGAAAAAATGGAAAAAAACTATTGCCAATTTCTGTTTGCTAGGCACACAACTCTTTTCAGTACATGAAAGTATAAACTTGTCCGATCTGATTATGTATTTTAAAAGTCAAATGAGAAAGTACACTTTTCCTTTACAAAATTGTGCACATTTTTATGTGAGTTTGGTACGTGTTTGTGCGTGCGTGCGTGCGTGCATACGTGCGTGCGTGTATCTGTACCTCAAATATCATTTTTCATGTTATTCTATTACATCCATGTCTCTTATTTCTAAATGGATAATAAACTACAATTTGACATCATAAATTGCAAATGCACTAGATTTATGCAAAGTACACTTTCTGCACCGAATCTTTTGAACATAGAAATCTCATGACGCTGTTCTCCTGGATTTCAAAATTCAACTAAGTCATCTAAAAATCGAACTGAACGTTTTTAGTCTTGTCAATCTTAATTTGAAGAGAAACCTTTTACTGCCATAAGATGAAACAGTGTACTTAAATCACTTGTCAGAAATAGTTTTGTCTAGAGCCGCTATGGCGTCATAAACGAAATGGTTTTTTTCTGGTGCTTCTCCAGTTGTAGTATTTTGAGTTCTTGAAATCCACCGTTTTTAGATTTGTTACAATAAAACTTTATTAAAATGATTTCAACATAACCGCCAAAACTATTTACAAGTGAAGTACAGAGTATAAAATGTAACATCTGTAAAATGTGTTTTTATGGCAAAATATAGAACATCACCTGTCTGGGTGTTCTTTCCAGGCTAATTATAAAGAAAAACAACAGTTTCAAAAATTAAATGTCATATTATCATTGTACACAGTTGTTTAAAATTATAGCATGATATTGATTGTGTTTTATTATTTTATCTGGTAAAAGATGAATAAAACTAAAATTTCCTTATAATGGACTTTGATTGTGGATTTAAATAAAAGATACTTATTGGAAAACAAAACAACATTGAAACAATTCTGTAACAAAGAATGTTATCTAAGTATCAATTTTGTAGTATTTTAAAGAAAAAATTTAAAAGAAATATAATGGACTTTGATTGTGAATTTAAATAAAAGATACTTATTGGAAAACAAAACAACGTTGAAACAATTCTGTAACAAAGAATGTTATCTAAGTATCAATTTTGTAGTATTTTAAAGAAAAATTTTAAAAGAAATAAAGTCGAGAGAATGTACATATATATATACCAAATATTGCTGATTATTGTAAAAGGAATGACTTACTGTTCAATACTAGTTTTTTTATATTTCTCAAAAATAAATATTATGTGGGGAATAATTTTTTAAAGAGGCGTCATTCTCAAAAATAATGACTTATGTTCTGCTTGGGGGACAATCCTTTAAAGGGAATAAGCGGCAAATCTCATATTCTTTAATTTTATTTATTTGAAATTAACTTTGTGCCTGAAATGTCGATAAATTTTAGTTCGAAAATAAGACAATCCCTTTTAATTAAATGTGGCATAGAGTAAACTCCAAATTTACCTTCTTATTAAGAGTTATAATTTAGAGAATATTTTTCCTTCAATTTGACTGGTGAAAGTATTAACAGGTCAATATAAATATTTCCGAGGTCAAAACAGAAATTTAGAACTTCTCTATCACAAAATTTTATTTCCAAACACGAGGTAAAATCTGCTTCCTGAGCAAATATTTTTATAGAGTTCCTTTTATGTACTGCAACCTCATTTCATTCATTGACAAGCTTTTGCATAAAATTTTTCAGCCTTGATATAGAAACAATATATGCACCTTTAGCACGATACAGCAAATGGGACTGTCCCAACTTGGATGTACTTTTGCACATACACAAAAGACTCAAAACAATCAAATTTCATTACTTTTCTTAAAAGAAGCAGTCAGACGTGTGCTGCATACAGATGTGTTTATGATAATGGAATTCTTGTAATACGAATCAACTGAGTAAAACATTAAAAGATTTGTAACGTAAGCTGTAGGCAAGAATGTTTTGCAAGCATGATAATGTATTTAAATATCGTTTGTTATCTTACGTCATATGTTGTTGTCGTCGTTGTTTTTTGTTAAATATGTTACAAATACGTTCTCAACATTAACCTCTTTGAAATAATAACAATCTAACAAATCTGATTTTACTACAAAATTATTACAATGACTGGCTATAATTTTCAGTCCCTAGCCCAATGTTTTGCAGAAAAATGTCAGAATTCCTAATCAGAGAAAACACTTGTACTACAAAGATTCTTTACATATGACAACATAACACAGGAAACAGTTCCCCATTTCTTTCTTGTGATATGTACGTGTATTCTAAACAACGTCCTCTACGGTGCAGCCCTGGCGAACACTTTCTGACGCGATATTATTTCGCGGTCCACCCTGAGAACAGCAAACTACAAATAAGTATACTATATTTATTGTAAATTTCTAGAGGCAATAATGTTGAGTTGTTTCTGTGGATATATTCATGATCAATTATTTATGTAAAGAAGACTGTCATTGAATCTTTCTTGATTTAGCATTTGAAAACAATAATATTTAAGTACATATTATCCTAAACTAATATTTAGGTACGGGACATGAAATAAAACATTTTCATCGATTATTTGCGTAGACAGTTTAAAGGAAATTGTCTGCTTGAGCTGTTTAGTAAATAAACTAGTTGGCTGCTTAAAAAAGCATCCAATGGGTTATGCCAAAATAATTGAATTTTACATATGATCAAATCTTTATGCAACATTCCTTGCGATATTGATAGTTGTCCTCTTCCTTTAATATTTCAGTCTATGTTAGTAAATTTGTCAGTGTGTGAACAAAGCAAGTAATTTTTTTAGAATATATAGTATTATCAGTGTTTATGAGCACAGGATATAATGAATACACTGTAAAAATATAAAAATCAAATCGTTGAGAACTATAGACAACTACGATCATCTATTTTAGAAATAATTAAAGTATCGTAAATAGAGCTAAAAAGAGAAAATTAAAAAGAGAACAGCATAAAAATTTTATATTTTACAAGACTAACATTTCCAGCGTGCATTATATATTTACTTACACATTCGAAATGAAACCACTGTATTTTGCATTTTTGTTGTCACATTTCATCAAGCCGGTATCCTGCAGGAGCAGTGGTAACGCACTGAACTGATATACCAGGGGACCTATATTATTAGTGCTGTACACTGAGCATGCTAAAGAAACCAGAGGCGTCATTGAAATGAGATGCTTTCTTCTCTTGCACTATACCCAAGTTGTGAAAATCTAAAAGTCTGAATTGTAAATTTGTTTTCTTTGTGCAGTAAATAGATTTCAATTTTATTCTGTCGTTTTTAAAAATTATGCAAAATTATATGTAAATTACTATCAATTTCTCTGTTGAATTAAAACACATCATTTACCTGAAAACACAAACAAATATTTGCCACTTACATTGATACAATCAGATTCATTATATTGAATGCAGCTTCCTTAATCATATGATTGCACATTGCTAAAACTAGTGTCGCAAATAGGACCGCAAATAGGATTGCAGGGCCGCAGAATAAGAATGTCAGAAAATCCGGATCTAGACGCTCTGCTCCATATTCTTTTTCATTAAACGCTCTGTTGTATTTTGAAAACTCGACAGAATACTGGGTGATGCCCTAAGGGGCATAACCCAACGAACCACTTTACAATACGCCAGTCTCTACCATCTGTTTAAAGGAAAAAGATTTACATTGTGCTAGCAATTGTGCAGATGCACAGATATAGTAGCAGGTTGGTAAAGTTTCCTGTCCTTCTTGTCTTGGTCTAATACAAGGGTATCTGTATTCTAAAGCGGGTTAGGTTCTTTCTTATATAATGTTTTACAACATAAGTAAAATCGGGTAATACTGTCATATTTCACAAAAAAACAGGTTTTGACGTTTGACTTGGTTTTTATAAGGGGTGACAATGAGTACCGATTTTAATACTTGAGTACTAGTCCTCGGTCATTTTCTGTTCGAGTACCCGATAACTGGAATGTTCAAAGAATCCACAAAAGTCACAAATAGCTACCGACGAGACTATGGAAGGGGATATCCGCCACTTCACACAATATTGTATTTGTTATTTAAAATATGCCAATTTCTTTCCAATGCTGCCAATTCAATTTCTATGTTGCTTTCTAGAAGTGCATTATCCATATTCGTATGTAAATTGGGATATTTTAATTATATCTCTAATGTTGTAACCATTGAAAACTAACGAGCTTTTTAATTCAGTCATAAAAATTAATTTGCAGATATTAAAATGATAATTAAGTGCTGAAATTGCTTACTATGCCAATAATATGAAAACCGTCGAGTTATAATTAATGTAATGGACTTTAAATGCAATTATTTTAATTATTATTAAGAATGTATAATGCTATCTTTCTCGTTTTATCTATATGCTTAAAATGACATTGATAAACTTCTTATTCCTATTTTCAAATTTATTTTGATTTGTTCATATGCATGACACTTTAGTCGTTGCAGTTAAATGTTGACAAGCAAAACTCGTTTCTTTGCGCTAAAATGGGCCCTTTAAAGTAAAGGGGAATAAATGGTAAAAACTGTAAAACTAATAAACGCTCCCCATACCGGTGTCGACACTAGTTTATACGAAGATAAGTCCGCAAACGTGGTGATATTGATAGTGATATAGATGTGCCATTCCCAAATTAAAGGTTATTCTGAACATTTAAATGATGACCCTTGGTGTCAAAATACAAAGCAGCAGTCAAAGCTCCAACGCGGCGGTGACCTCGTTCTCTCCTCGTGTTTGTTGTGGTTGAATATTCCCGCGAGGTAAAAATGGACGTTACACCGGGGAGGGAGCGGTTGTTTTTTCTACGGCGACCTCTGTCGTAATAATGCGGTCTGGTTCTCGGCTTCGATTTATAATGTCAAAATTATTACGAAAACAATCGTATTTTGTTGCAATCATTTTTATGAGGACGATTATATGTTAGATAATGTTGGACTTTATATGCATATCTTTCTGGAAACGAATATATGTTTGATAATGGTTTTAGAAAGTTATGTGTGAAATGGCAGATATCTCCTTCCATACGAGACAACTCCGAAAATATGCAGTGTTTATTACACCAATATTGCCACCATCTATAATCTGCTTTTCTCTGAGTGTTGTCTTCTATAAAAAGAACTGCACGGAAAAACGTGAAAATAAGACTGAGTGCATGTGGACTATTAGAGGTCCGGGACTATTAATATCTTGTGTCCTGTCGTCTGCGTAAACATTCATTAGTTTTGTTCATTGTAATAAGCCAGGTAAGCAACATTTAGTCCTGTACGTCTCGGTTATGAATAATCTACACTAAGTAAAGAAAATAACGTTTATATGGGTCAAACTTATTTCTCTAATTTGGCATCGGCCTGAAAGAAGGTTCGGTAACAAACTGTGAAGATGATAAAGATTAACATTGAACTTAAAGAACATTTAACTCTTTGATGCTACTCGACCTTTGATGAATTGCCCTGGTATCAGCATTTATTGAACAGCAAATCATTTAGTCATCGGTCTCACGATTTAAGCGACATAATTGTTGTTTATAACAAACGGATGTCAAACTGCTAATTGCCTCGTTAACATTGCCAGTTTTTGACATAGTGTCTGCAATTTTGCAAAGATGTTTGGATTGCATTTAATAGGTTTAAGCGCTTCTATAGTCTATGGAGAATTATGTCGAAGATGAAAAAAAAGTAAGTACCACTTTTTAAAAACTTTTTACTGATAACTCGAAAATTAAATCTAATAACTGATACTCAGACATTCGATCGAGAAATCGGTTGACCGGTTAATCGTTGCCATCTCTAGATTTTAACTGAAAGTATGACTGAACGCCATCGCAATAAAAATGATGTCATACATGTTATCTCTAAACTGTAGACCTTAAACTTTTCTCTAGAACCCAGTAAGCGGATACAGAGTTTCTTATATGTCTTTGTTTATTTATGAGAAACCACTTTATATCAATTGAAATTAGCTTTTATAATCCCTGGTCCTATATGGGGTGAAATTTAGCCTCTTAATCTAATTTAATTAGACATTTCTAACTTTTTCGGAAACTATTGCTGGTTTAACAAATAATGAACGCAAGACACTCATTTTATAATTATCCTATATAGCCATATATGTAAGTGCGATCTCTCGAACTGTTTTCTTTAAAATCAAAATATATCTGTCAAAGTTTATTCTTACAGATTGGGCATTTCCCTACATATGTTTCAGTGACCATTACATTCACACTGGTATTTATAATTTTTATAACATGTTTTAGATCCTTAAACACTGAATCTTAGTCCCGTGTAAACAAAATTAGCATTTCCTTTTGCTACAAAAGATATAAGACAATAGCAAGATTATAGTTTTTAACAATGTTACGGTTATTTAACTTTTCCAAACACTGTTTTGAGGAATTGCCTATTTCCAATTAAAAAAGACATATAGAAGCTGTCTTCAGAAATAAATCATTGCTACTAAAGGATTATATTTTCAAAAAAATCCTATCACATTTTACAGAGTTTAGAAAACGTGCACGACAATTTTAGTGCAACAAGTGAACGATTTATTGAGAGCATTGTATTGAATAAAGTGCGACCCATTGGAAGAAATAGAACAGAGTTTAGAAAACGTGCACGACAATTTTAGTGCAACAAGTGTACGATTTATTGAGAGCATTGTAGTGATTAAAGTGCGATCCGTTGAAAGAAATAAAACAGAGTTTAGAAAACGTGCACGACAATTTTAGTGCAACAGGTGAACGATTTATTGAGATCATTGTAGTGAATAAAGTGCGACCCATTGGAAGAAATTATTTAAAAACAAAATTTAGGAAACGTGCACGACAATTTTAGTGCAACAAGTGTACGATTTATTGAGATCATTGTAGTGAATAAAGTGCGACCCATTGGAAGAAATAAAACAGAGTTCAGAAAACGTGCACGACAATTTTAGTGCAACAGGTGTACGATTAATTGAGATCATTGTAGTGAATAAAGTGCGACCCATTGGAAGAAATAGAACAGAGTTTAGAAAACGTGCACGACAATTTTAGTGCAACAAGTGTACGATTTATTGAGATCATTGTAGTGAAAAAAGTGCGTGCAAAATTCGACCCATGGGGAAAATAAAAAAAAGATTTAAAAGAACGTGGACAACAAAAATTGTGCAAAAGGTCTACGGTTTATTGAGAGCATTGTAGTGAATAACAACCGAAACATTACGATTAACTAGGATTTTGTTTGTAACTTGATTAATATGAAATGTATAAAAAATTATACTACATGGATCTATAGATCCAAGAAATTCAAGTGGCTAAAACAAACGCCTTTCCGACATTTGATATTTCTGGGTCAGTTAGGTACAAGTTTCCCTTAGATATTTCATGTACAGTACTTTCAGGAAGGCAACAATGCAAAGTACTGAACGTGTTACAAATATGGCATAAGGTTGAAACTGAGTTTTTTTACTACCGAAAGTGTTCTTTAAGGGGATACAAAAGTCATATAATACATCTTTTTTCGACAATTTATCAGAGACTAAATAAGAATAGTGGCCCTTTTGTTCTTCGTATCTGTTATTTTTTCATTTGAATGGTTCTAGTCAAAACGGAAATATTTCGATATCATTCACTAAGCATAATGATTATCATCAGCAGGAGCAGCAGACGGGTAATAGAGCTTTTTAAAGTATTACCCCAGTATACATGTAAGCTCCTACAAATGTCTCATTGTGTAAAGCTAGTTCATTGGACGTTTATTTTACTCCTTATGTTATATTAAGTCTAATGTCTCTTGCAAGAAAAATATTTTAGAGAGCTAAGGCCTTGAGCGTAATTTGCAAAGAAAGCAAGAAAGAAAGAAATTAGAGTTTGTATCACATACGTGTATAACTAAGCATCTACCAGTCCAAATGTTTTAATGACGACGTTATGAAATAAGTGTCAAAAGATGAAACCATATCACAAACAAAATGGAAGGAAAAACAAATTAAAAAACGCAGGTGAAGCCATATAAGCTTGTTTTTGTTTTCAGCAGGTGTTATCTAACTTAACAAAATGACAAATCGTAGAAAATATTGGCGCGACCTCTAAATGCCAAATCGGTCGAATGAGAAATTATCGTGGTTAGAGAAGTAAATAGATTGTTTGTATTCTTGTGACATGCTTACTGTTGTTATAAAACAAAGTAAGTAGGAGTAGCGTAAGAAGTAGAATTTGTTGTTATTGTAGTAGTAAAAGAAGTAAACAGCAGTAGCAGTAGCAACAGAAGCAGTTACAGTAGAAGCAGCCATCGGAGTTTCAGTAGTAGTGACAGTAGTTGTAGTTGTTGTCGCTTCAATAGAAGTAGTGCAATTATTGTTTTGAGGTTGTCATTGTTCTTGTCAATGTTTGCTGTTGCTGTATACAGGAAAGGGTTTATATACGTTTCATTACACTGAATTAAAAGATAGCATAAAAAGAATCGAAGGTTGAATAAGTGTGCTATAGAATATAATTTAAGGAAAATGCTGTCCATTTGCAGTGCATGCCGGAACATGAAAATTTGTCTTTTTTCTTGAAATTTCAAAAACATACATTGTTGTGTATAACCAAAACGTAAAGGAATTAATGTTATATTTTTATCAAAACTGAAACTGAATTAATGTCGGGAAATTATGCATTTATAGAAGTGTTTATTTTACAAATATATATTTTAAAACAGTCTATTCTTGTTTTATCTTTTTTCTTGGTTTGTTGTTTTTCAGCTTTGTATGATTTGTCTTTTAGATCATTTGCATATAAATAACTGTATAAAACAAGTTTTGAAAATTTTTACATTCTTTTTACGATACAAGTTAAAAGGCAGCCAATTCTAAAGACATTCGGTGTTTGTTCATGTGGCTTAACGCGCTGAAACTCGGTTTAACTCGGTTAAAATAATCGAATGCCTGCATACATCTTCAATTGAATTGGCTGTTTCTGAATAAATATTAGATTTCACGGAAACTGTTTTTATTCTCTCTACACATAATGTAATAGAAGACGGCAGTAAGATATCTGGATTGGTATGATTTATTTGTGATAAGATGAAGTTCTCTAAAACAGGTCATTTTTTCAGATTTCATCAGGTTTTACAATTTCATGGAACATGAGATCTTATTAAAACTTGTAGTCTTGTTTAAAGCTTGATATTCTCAAATTAAAAACTAGCCTAGCAGTTTTTTAAAAGGGGAAATAATATATTTAATGATATGCATATGTCTTATATCTGATTCCCACTTATTAACTGTTGCTTAGAATACGCGATATAAAAACATTAGTATTTTGAATGGATATTAAAATACTATATTTGTTTTAATTTATAGTCGGCTAATGTTTCTGATGACAATATTCGTGGCATTTGCTTTAGTAACAAAATATCAGTGGTATTTATTTTACCAACAGATATTGCCTACATGTTTTTACTAAAATATCTTTATTCGTAATCAGAAGTAAGGTATTGGCTACTCCAACTGATCAGACTTGTCGAAGAGATATCGGAAAAAGTTTTGACAGGTTATGTCTTTTTGGTTTGATAGTAATAAAACAAATGTCTATAAAATGGGTCAAACCGTCAACGCCAATTAATAAGGCTAGGTATTGAGTTGAAATAATTGCATCTGTAATTTAACTATGAACGAGAGCTATTATACGAATGTAGGGGTATTAATAATATGTTTTAAGTTATATAATAATATGGCCAAAATAACATAAGATAAAAATAAAGTGTTTTGGGAATATTGTCAGGAATATTTAGAAAAGATTAAATGTTATTTATACATTCGGTTACTGTGATACCATGATTTCATTGTTTTAGCCCCATGTATTTAACTGTTAAGAAGTACACCGCTCTCGGTTGTACTTCGCACTAACATAAAATGAACAGTTCATTAACAATCATCTTATTTTAACAAACTGATCTTACAATGCATGCATCTGAATTGGACTCAAAATATAAAAAAAAATGTCTTAATTTCTATTCTCAGTTGTACAATTATGGTAATTACTACCTTAAATTAGAAATGAAATCCCAATATCTATGCAGCCCCCTTTTTCTATATTATTTAAAACTCTTGCATTTTTTGTTTCATTCTCTCATCCATGCTTTGCTTTTATTGCGACTCTGTTGGAAAATAAACATCCGTTATTGAAATATAAAAAAATTAGGTCTATGATCTCAGACAAAATAATTTGTAATGGCGTGTCAGATGCCAGACAAAATGTCTGTATGCCTTTTCTTAAATAAAATGTTGCTATGCTGCATAATCTGTTATTTATCAAAGAGAAAACTTAGTTGACACAATCCTACTTATATATGTACTATGACGGTATGGAATTTCTATAGCTAACTTAATTGTAGGCGGTTCTTTTCTTCTCCTTCAAGAGAAGTTACACGGAACGTTTGTGTGTTTATAAAAAAAATTCCAAGTTTTTACTCAACAAAATTTTTTAATTATATAGAGCACCTGTTAATAACGATGACAGAATTTAATTTCAGTAATAGCTTTCGCCGCACAGGTATTGATGTCCGCGTAGTGCTTACTCAGGTACCATTAGCTTGTCAGAACTGATATGTGCATTGTGCCACTTGAAATGGTCTCAGAGTGTTTCCCGCCGACCCCAACACACACACCTGCATAATTTAACTGTCTAGTATCTGAATAAAAACAAAATCCAAAACTAGTTTCATACATTTTTTTAGACATAATTGAAAAGTAGACAACATAAAAACATCCTGCTATGATTTATTTGCAACTTTCATGCAATTCTACGAAAATGGATCGAAAATAAATGAGGTTCATTTGACAGACAGTTTATATGAATAACAATTTCAGGGAGTCTTAGATTTCAATACAACTCTTTGTAATTGAAGATTTTCTAAGTGAGATGTAATCAGTAATATAAGCGATGCGAATACAGATGTACTGTGTTTGAAAATATTATTTTGATAGGTTTAGAAATTTTGGCAAAAGCGGAAACACGAGACGTCTAACGACTTTTCTTTTTTTTATATTTTATTTATCCTGTTTTATAACACATTATATCTTAAATAAAATATTAATGGTATAAGGTCTTATTATATAGTATTTCTTCCAGAATAGAGATCTTTTTTACGTATGATGTTGACGACACACAAAGGGTGTCGAGGAGAGCAGCTATTGAATTCGGATATTTAGGATTGAATCTGCAATAAATATTTTTAGCTCGACTTTTTCGAAGAAAAAAAATCCCTCTAATGCTACATGCCGTTGCCGTTCTCGTCAGGAAACTGTGATCATATTTTTTGTAATTCTCAATGGATTGTCCTCATACTTGGAAACAATTACCCTTTCGACAAGAAATTCAAGTAGACCAGACTGAACTTGATCTTGACTAAAAAATAACCTTCATCTTCAAGGTCAAATTATTAAATTTTGCTAAATTGGCCATAACTTTGTTATTAATGCTTAGATTTGAATCATACTTGGACAAAACAACACTTTTAGTTTAAGCCAACATGTTTAGTTATTCCAGTATGACCTTGATATTAAAATGACATTGACCTTCAAGGTCAAATTATAGAATTTTGTTTAGATTATCATACATTTGTCATTTATTAACTTATTTGACTCCTGCTTGGACAAAATAACACTTTTGACAAAAGTATTCAGGTATGACCTTCATGTTAAAATGGCATTGACCGTGAAAATCGTTATTGCATTTTGCTTGAATTGTCATAACTTTTTCATTTATTTACGGATTTGATTCATTCTTGGACAAAACAAACACTTATATGACAAAACCGACATGTTGAGTTATTCAAGCTTGACCTTGACCTTAAAATGACCTTGACCATTAAGGTCAAGTTTTTGAATATTGCTTAAATTGCCATAACTCGAATATTAATTTAATGGACGTATTTGATTCATACTACGACAAAATAGCACTGAGAACAAAACCGATATGTTGAATAATTCAAGTATGACCTTGACCTTTAAATGTCCTTGACAGTCCTAAAACCGATTGTATCTTTGTTATTAATGGATGTATTGTCATCAAACTTGTAGATAGCTACCCTTTAGACAATACCTTCAAGGAGTTTAAACTGAATTACTTACAAGATCAAATTATTGAATTTTGCTTAGATTGTCATAATTTTGTCATTTATTCACTTATTTGATTCATACCTGGACATAACAACACTTATGCCAAACCGACACGTTGAATTATTTGAGTATGACCTTGACCAGTGAACGATCTTGACTGTCAAAGTCAGATTATTGAATACATATAACTGGCCATAACTATGTTATTAAATGACGGATTTGATCCATAATTGGACAAAACAACACTTATGACAACATAGACGTGTTAAATAATTCAAGTATGACCTTAACCTAAAAATGACATTGACCGTCAGGATCAAATATAAAATTTTATTTAAATTCTGTAGAACTTTGTTATTAATGCATGGGCTTGATTAATATTTGGGTTAATAATTGATGGATTACAATGCACTGCTTGTAGTCCTTATGTTGATATGTCCTGTAAGCTTACTTAAATAGAACATCTACTGACTAACACTAATTTCTTGAGAGATTTTCTTTATACTTGATAAATACAACATTAACTTGCACAATTTAATAATTCCAAATGATATTGTCTTTGAAAACCCTTCACCACAATGTGCCTCCTCCGATGTGTCTCCCTTTGAAAATAGGAAAAAGTCAAGAGCGTGGCCATCTCTTGCGAAGGCTTTTGTTTAACTAAACGCAGTTAAAGTCAACAACAAATATTTATCATTTTTGACAACAGTATTTCGCACCGTTTCAGAATCAGACAGTATGTGAGCCCCCATAATAGAAAAACAATTCTTTGTGATATTTCAAAAATAAAAACAGACTTTACATTCAGAGTGTCATATGTAAAATTTAAATTCTCAATTTCTCTGCACCATCTCAACATTAACATTAGAGACCGGATGTACTGGTTCCAGTACAATTACAAAAATATCCTTTCCAGAAAATGCTGACAAGCCATGACTTTTAAATGAATTCGACGCAATATTCTAAAATAATCTAATTTAACCGAATCAATCGTATTCATCCACAGACAGTAATAAGCAAAGGAATATAATACTGAACACGCTTCAGTAAATGTGATCTAATTTCAACTGCATTCGTACAATTACAGCAGAAGTCTCAGAGCTTTAATTGCAGACAGATTTTGATTGACAGAAATCTCTATCATTTACTTTCACACCGATTTTATCTGGCCCACGGCCAAGTTTGCTTTCACAACTATCGTTATTGCCGCAAGTACGGGTAGCAATATTTAATATTTAAAAGATACTGAACCAAGTTTAAGAATACATTTTACGTTAGTTTTTCAAAACAATTTTAAATACATAAAGGAAATGGCAGTAACAAGTTCTCTTACTAACGAACATCCCGACAGAAACGTTTGGAAAAAATGTTTTAGACGATTTTCTTTTCTCAATACTTATTATGAATGAGGTTATAATTTTATTTGAAATAATGTTATTCATTCTAAAACTACCGTAACTCTTTTTCATGTGCAATTGCATATTTATCCAGGAACAAAATCAGGTTTTGATTATTTGATAAATTTATTCTTTACTACAGTAATACTGAAATTGAATAATTGCCATGCAAGATATAAATGGTATTCAATTTCAATCTCAAATTTCAAGACAGTTCTGAATTGAATTTAGAGCATTCTCAGAAAATGAACTGCAATTCATCATATGTCAGGCAAACGCTTACACCAGTTTCTAGAAAACGGTCGGGTTTTATAAAAGAAAAAGGTCTGAATGGTTGTCAGTCCATAAAATAAAGTCTGCTCAATATATTTAGAGTCTTCACATCTTAACGACTAAATTCAGAGTATGATAATATCTAATAAGATAAAATAAACTATCAGCTATCACTGAATGCGATTAATATCCCCACTGATGTCCTTGATGGAGACGGGAATTACTTTTGCGACAAAAAGAAACATGTAAAAAGAAATTATCTCTAGTGAAAAGAAAGACATTATTGTACAGATAGTTGTATCATTAAAAGTAAGATTTTAAATCATCAAAACAAGTTTGAAACTGGTAAAATGAAAAGAAATCTAAACTATGTAAACATTTAGTGGCCTGTGCCCAAATTTGAAATCAACCTGTATTTAATGATGTTACATTTGAGTACAAAATATAATCACAATCCATCAAAGCGTAATTCATATCATTTTTTTAAGGAATTCATCAATCTGTTTGTGTAATTTTCGTTTGTCTGACCTTTTATTTACTCCCGCGTGAGACATAAATCGTATCATAATCAATGAAGCATTTTTCATGTAAATGGTTCTTGAGAATCATCTAAAATGTAAAATTGGAGTACAACTTTTTCAAATTAACTAAATAACATTTTATCAAAACCAAAGAACCGAAGGGTTAAGAATTTAATTCTAACTAGCCTTTTTTTGAATGAGAAACCATTGTTTTTTCTAGTATGTCTCACTGCAAATCCTTAGAGTTATCAGGAATGACAGTTGTCGCGGAAACGTATTAAATCCCAAGAGTATATCTGTTTTATTGATGTATAGGCTTTCTAGAATTTAACAGTTTAAAGTCAACATAACGTGCGTGTGTAAAATTGGAAGGCGTCAACTTGTCTAGTGCGAAAAAAAACAACTTAAAAACGAATTCTTTTCCTGTCATGCTTGGGAGAGACATTATTCAAATTTAACTTGTGTTTTTGATTCACACCTCAAAACTAAATCTTCTTATCAAAAAGTAAATGCTGTTTGTTTCATCTGATTGTGATTTCATTCCTTTCTACAATCAAATAAAAAGAAGAAATTCTAGTCTGAAGTGGACATCATCAAGAAAAATTTGTTTGTAACTGTCCACTAATCACGTGAATGATATTGCTAAAGGTTGAAATGTCTCAATGCTCTTTTCAACAAAATGTCAAGTTGACGCATTTTGTCTGCTTTATTACCAGACGAGTATATTGTAAAATTACTAGCATGGTATTTGATTACTGACTATTACAAGACAGACATGCTAATAGCTAGTTCATAGTACATTTCAAATTTCTTCCACGCGGTCTTTGGAATTTTCAGCTATTTTTGTGATGGCCATATCTCAACTCGCGTCTAACTTTCGATAAAGCACAATCACTGCGGATGATCACGTGATCAAAATCGTACAATGGCTCAAATAATGGCGGCCGGATCGCTCGGTTGAAGCACCAAAATCGAGGTAAGCATACAGTTAACGGTAGATTTATTTCTAAAACGTGGCCGACGGAACCCCTGTATAAGAAACATGTACTGGCATCTTATTGCTTACTTTGTAGCTCACCTTGTTTATGCCTGAAAGTCGAAAAAGTTGTTTTGGATATTGAGTACAATGGGCGAACCGGTCCTTCTTCTCGTTGTTTTCAGCAAAAGAAACGCATGTATTGCAATATTTGCATCGACGTCTTGTGTACAATTCTAATTTTGCTTTTCATGAAAAGTGTCCATTGTTTTTGAAGTTGCATTACGAAGTTACACATCTATTTACGACGCAAGTACAATGGTCGAACCAGATTAAATGAGTACAATGGTCGAACGATTCTATTGCCTACCACCACTCATCAAGTGTTACATTGAATTATTATTGCTTTTCATACCCTGTCATTCAAACAAATACAATACCGAAGACAGAAGGGTAAAAGAAATGCTTCAATTTAATGGATATAGTTAATTTGAGTGTCATACGCAATCATCTACACTGTTTAATTATATTGTTTAGAATTTATTTTAACAGCGAACAATTAGTTTAAAATGTTTGAAAGCTCTTATTATTTCATTCGTTATTGTTACTGTAAAATCATTTATATTTTTGTTTGATTTCAGAGACCGAAACAAGTGGTACTTCCTAAAATGGTAAGGATGTTGACGTATTTCAATGGAATGTAATTTGAAAATTCTGATGTTTCTCTTAATTATCTTTAGATACTTGACCTCGCCAAATTAAATTTACATTTGAATGTCTTTACAGGAATCAGAAAGGTCTGATGTATACATCTGCCGGCATTGTGGCAAAACATATAAAGGACGGTCCGCACTTTTTCGGCATGAACAAGTACATGAGGGGAAAGCTCCTCATGAATGCTGTGGGAAATTGTTCCTAAGTAACAGCAAGTTACAAAGACATAGGTTTGTAAAATATATATTATACTTTATGGCGGTCACATACTTCTGTCATACTGCTCATTAAAAATGTGCAGAAACCCAAGAAACCTTTAAAACCATTGAGAAGATAGTAAATTTCAGGCAAAATTAGGTAAACCGTGAGCCACTGTATATAGCTATGTCGTTTTGATAAGCTGTCAGGCGCGCCGGATGCTCGACACAATGTGCGTGTGTCAAGAAATGAATACGTTAAAAACATTCTAGAGGCAACGTTTGTTGTCAGTTCTGTATGCACGTAGCTTAAGATGTTCTTAATGGAATTATGGCACTTTTGACATATTGTAATAGATACAAAAAGGTTGCAAGGCCAAAAAATATTACAAAAGATGGAAACCAATCTTCAGTCTTGTTGATGCTTTTTTATATTTCCGAAGGGGTCATATTATGTTATGGTCCGGGGCATCCGTCTGTCCGTTAGCAATACAATCAAAGCATGAACATCATAACTCTGAAAGAGTGACGTTTATACGATTTATAAAACTTAAAATTCAGATATGATAAAGATCTATAAAACTCTAAAATTAAAATCACAATTTGTTAAAATTCAAAATATTCAAATATTATAAATCATACACAATGCCAACAGTTTTGATGCAACGATTTGGAGATTTTTGCCCAAATTACCGAATCCCTTCAAGTGTATGTAACAGTCCCTGCGTCGTTAAACACAATCGATATTCATTCTTTCAATTTATGTATATTGAGATCAATTATCTGATAGTATTGCCACAATTTTATATGTTTCAGAGCAAACAAACACGACGGATTGATATTCAACAAATGCGAAGAATATGACAGTTCCTTCGCCACTAAAGCCGAGCTTCAGCGACACAGATTATACCATAGAGAACCCACTCTGACCTGCAGCATGTGCTCCAAAGCTTTCCGAACAAGGGCAACGCTCATGGATCATCTTGCTTCCCATTCCTTTCATCTACTTTTAGTTTTCAATTATGTTTTTCTTTTTCATTATAATATATGCCTTACGTGCATAGGCATGTATCAGTGTGATCATTTTTGTGATTACATAATCTGTGATTTCTTTTTATTTTATGAGATTATCAAGATACAGGTGTACTTTTTATTTTAGCAGTATTAAAAAATATATGTTTGATTGATAATAAAGACTTCTTCTTGTTATTAATCAATATTTTTATTTAATCATTTTCTCACACTATACATATGTAGACACAACATTAAAACTCAACATAATTATTGTGACAATACACTTAATAATACAATACAGGTTGAATTGGATTAGTTTCTAGATGGCAAATCATTCTATAATAATGCTAGCTATGAACATTATCTATTAGTTATATCAATACTAAAAACCGAAAACAGGTAAATCGGATCAAAAAGAAATTTAGTTTTCTGGAAACGATTTAATACACTGTCCTAACAAAAGTTATTACAAGTAGATAACATTTTGCAGCTATATAACATTTGCTGAAAACAGTACAAGTCATTTTACAATGTTTTAAACAGATACACATTTTCTCATTTAAACATCTATTCCCATTTTCGACGAAGGCAGCAACTTTGCCTGATTGCTTCTAGCTTGTTCCCACCGAACACCAAGGGCAGCTTTTTGCACTGAATTTCTGTCAGTAGAGATCGTTCCAACTTTGGATTTTCGACCAATACGCGTACGGTCACTTGAGTCAAAATAATGGTTTCTGAAAAGATGTCGATAAATATATATATAGGAATAGGTAGTGGTTAATAGTAGTAGTGGTGGTGGTGGTAGTAGTACCCTTCTGTCTTCATTATTGTATTTGTTTGAATGACAGGGTATGAAAAGCAATAATAATTCAATGTAACACTTGATGAGTGGTGGTAGGCAATAGAATCGTTCGACCATTGTACTCATTTAATCTGGTTCGACCATTGTACTTGCGTCGTCAATAGATGTGTAACTTCGTAATGCAACTTTACAAACAATGGAAACTTTTCATGAAAGGCAAAATTAGAATTGTACACAAGACGTCGATGCAAATATTGCAATACATGCGTTTCTTTTGCTGAAAACAACGAGAAGAAGGACCGGTTCGCCCATTGTACTCAATATCCAAAACAACTTTTTCGACTTTCAGGCCTAAACAAGGTGAGCTACAAAGTAAGCAATAAGATGCCAGTACATGTTTCTTATACAGGGGTTCCGTCGGCCACGTTGTAGAAATAACTCTACCGTTAACTGTATGCTTACCTCGATTTTGGTGTTTCAACCGAGCGATCCGGCCGCCATTATTTGAGCCATTGTACGATTTTGATCACGTGATCATCCGCAGTGACAATTACCACAGAATTTTCGTCGCTGTGTTTCCGCAAACTGATTTTTCACTACTAAAAAAGCAAATTTGAAAAGACAATATGGATCAAAAGAGAATGTATTCTATATATCTTTTAAAGTATGTAAAAATCACTAGGAAATATTATATATCAATCTTACTGATTATTTGACCTATTTAGGTTTCAGGCATTCAAACAATTGCATTACACGCCGTGTTTATTATAAAATCAATGACCTGCATTCTCTTGCTCCATCATTATTATGGCTAAACGTTTTGGTCCAGCGATTTTCAACGGGCAGTATCATGATAAAAAGATGTCAAAACGAAGTATTCTTGCAATAAATGATTAACAACTAACAGGCCAAACATATTCTATTTCTGAAAGGCATTTTGACACATTACTGTCGGCGCCAAATCGAAAGTTGTTTAAAAGCTTGTTTTCTTGTATAAATGTCTGTTTGTTCATTTAATAAACTAAGACATTTATACTCATAAGCAAAACAAGGCAACAAAGCCAATGACTTCCTGATCCTTAAGTCAACTTCCCGTGTCTAGAAATCGAAGCAATACTCTGGAATAATTTAATAAGCCTGAATAATTGTATTCATTCACCGACATAAACAAGTAACAGAACAAAATGCTAGACATGCAGTCGTAATTCTGATCAAATTTGAGGTTATGTTATGCAAATAAATTGCAGACGACATTCCATTTTCCCTTACAGCTTCGAGGATTCGGCATCTCCTTCCAGAAACAGTTTTAACTTTGTTTACATAGTATTTAACTTTAGAAAATTGCGAATATTCAGTATTTTTGTTACTGCACAAAATGTTTTCATAAATAAATGGAGACTGGTGCATATATCTCCATAATGATGAAAAGGTATTAGATGAAAAAAAGACTATTTTTTATTCACCAAACCGAGTGTCAAATCTGGTTAAGCCGTGGGATGTATACTAAAGGAAGGAAACCTTTTTTTTTTTTAAAAAAAGGCGACCTGATTTCTATCGGCGCAGTGTTATGCTAAAATACAATCTGATATAACTTTAAAATGCATTTCTAAAAATTAATTGGCGGTCGTTGTCCAGAACTAATTACAAATACTGAAATATTAGTCTTTGTTTTATAACATCAGAGATAAAATATAATTGTTTGAGCAATTGTTTTACAACTAAATGATACTATTTCATGGGATAAATTCACGTTGAAATAAATTGTATATTAAGTTAAATGTCGATATTCAAGTGGGTTTATGTATTCCGTAAACTATTTTTTACTCATAGGACCAGAGACAATTTGTATACAACAATGATATTGCCACTCATTTACCATTAATACAAACCAGACATACCATTTAAGTATCATTTAAGACAGGCTCACTTGACAACAATGATAAAAGATTTTATATTACACTAACTGTAAAACTTTATTGCTCAGTTCGGTGAAAAAAACGCTATTGATGGATCCCTGACCCCTCACATTTGCATGATTTAACAAAGAAGTACAGTTATATGTTCACCACAAACAAGTATGTAACAAAAGAGCACATGGTAATGTTTGTGGGTAAAACCTGTTGTTATAAGATTTAAGAGTCTTAAATGAATCGAACCATACGTTTCATTACGTTTGTTGACCAGACTTCAACAAATACGTTAATGGGTAGGAATTAATGGGGTGGTGTTGGTTGTTTTTGGGTAGCTGTTGTTAGGTAAGTACTTGTGTTTATGACTATTAGTTTGTCAACAGATGAAGAGAAATCACGAATTTTGTTTATTTACCTTCCCATACTAAATATCTAAAATAGACTTGTCCATCTTTCAATTCAGACAGGTTCATTACTTGTTTATGGGGGTGCTTACTGAAACTTTACTGACTGAATGGCAAATAGTGCAGATCATCATCAGACTGCACGGATGTGCATTCTGATCTTTGTCTGCACTGGTTGCAAATGCAGAGTCAATTATTTTCAGCAGGGTAAGGGTTAAAGGTCATTTAATGCATGATTAATGTGTTTAAAGAAAGACAGAAACATTGCTAACATTTCAGTGTATTGTCAGTTTCCTTTCCTTTTGAAACAATAGCATTTAATTGGTACGGCCAGTAAGAAAAAAATGAAAAATCTTATGTTTAATATTTAAATATCACCACTCCCTTGAAATGAAATCGACGCCAGTATGCTTAGATTTGTTAAAATATATTTGGCTGTTGCTAACTGATCTAACTGTTTTAAATCCTGAATTATGGACGTCATTTGAAACTCATTATAAAAAGAAATGAAGATTTATTGATTTGCGAACTGTCTTACTTTATTTCTTTAATGGCATTAAGACAACATAAAATATTATGTGTAACTATGTATGAAAGAATGTCTGAGGTTTAAGTTTGTCAGGATGTAATCGCGGACTACTTATTTTTCCTGAGTCAATTTCCAGTTGATTTTAAGAAATTTGCAATAGTTCTGGGTTTTAATGTAATCTTGTTTCCATATCGATATTCAAGTTCAAGAAAACTATCACATTTTATTTAAATTTACATTTAAAGGAGAAATGTAGTATTGAGGACATTGGCCCTCCAATGCGGTAGACGTTGTGTAAATACGGAACAAATCAACTATAATTTAGTAAAAGATATTTAAATAGAAAAAAAGTTACATAATTGAAATAAAAAGAACATCAAAATTCTTTATCTTTCTACTTTGTAAATATACAACCCTTGCGCCAATTAAAATAAGTTGGCCGGTATAGCGAATATTGTTGTATCTCTTTTGGAAACGAAAGAAAGCTCTTGTAAAATGCAGTCGAATGATACGTTTCAACTTTTAATATATCTAAGCCCATTCAGTCATAAATTCAACCTTTCTTTTAATTTGCATGTTCTTCCACTTTCTTAAAGTATTGCAAAGATGAAAGTCACATACATATTTGTTTCAGACAAGAAGATTGTTTGTATATATTTTTAAGTGAAAAGGTGGTGTTACCGTGGTGGAACAAATCATGACTTTCGTGACCTTATGGGTATAATTTAAAAACATATAATCAAAATTTACTCAGAAATGCAAAAATGTAAACATTTAAGCACATGACAATGCCATTTCACACCAGAAGATTTTTAAAATACTTTCCTTTATATCTCTTTGTAGAACAAAAAGACCCCAAGAGTCGAGCCAACTATATGCCTAGAGGCATACGCCTAATAAAATACAATAATGACTAAAATACTAAGGCTACAAACAGAAACAAACAACATATGTTGGTAATTGAAATTTATGGACTTTTTACAAAACCACTAAAAGAAATCTAAGGAATATTTAATATGTTTTCCTTGGATTTTAAGTATTTTATGTTTCTTAATGCTCTGAATCCTTAGAGTTATCAAAATGGCAGTTGTCACGGAAACACTAAGAAGCTCAGGTGTATTTTAGCGTTTATTGATGAAATAGTTTCAAGAAATTTAATATACTAGTAATTTTCACTAGCAACTCATGTGTACATTGAAACCGCAACTAGTATTAAAGAAGACAGCAAAGAAATATTGTTCAGAATCAAACCGATTTATTTCCTTAAAGCTCAGTTACACATGCGTAACTAATGATTAATTTGAAAATGGTTAAAAAAGTTCTTGTTGTGTGCCAACGTATTAAGTCCCTTAAGTTAGTATAACATATTAACACAGATTATTTTACACCAGAAAGTCAGTTCTCGAAATACAATTTTCAGTAAACAGTTTTTGGTCCTAAAGATTTATACAAAGATAGGAAAAGAAATTGCAAAGAAATTAGTATGTACAATATTTATTTTTTATAAATCGGTTTTAGTTATTGATATTTGTCCAGAGAGAAAAAATATTGAAAAGTAAAAAGTACAAAATGAGAAAAAAATCCTTTGAAATGATGTAAAAATACTTATAAATAAGGAGTTTTCAGCTTAAGAAAATGTTCATCTGTGAGATCTTTATTTATCAAAATGAGATATGACGTTACCTCCCTGTAATGGGCCGACAGGAAGCAAAATGTCTTCAGAGATGAGACACATTCTTGCAATCTCACCGGAAGCAATAAATCTTTTAATGTTCACATTTGTTAGTGTTCTCATTTGTCAAAAGAGTATAACAAGTAAATGTCTGATTTATCATTTATTTGAAAAATGATGGAACATATCGATTTCTGAAGCGCTTTTGATATTTTGTGAATAACTAGAGTATTACCGTATACTAGCATTTTTACAGGGGTAATCTTAATGACTGCCTAGAAAAGGAGCCATGTATCATTGTCAACTGATACGAACAGAGGTGGTTTTCTTATTATTTCAAACTGAACAGATAAAACTACGTGGGTGAATCTTGTCATTTTAGTTGTGTCATGCCCTTCTCACTGATTGCATCTGTGCATTTGATTGAAACCTATTATTGTGAATTTCAGTTTTTATAGTGCTAAGTATTAAATGCATTGCGTCTAGGATTGAAAACGATTGCCATATTCTGTATTTGAATTTCCTATATCGGCGCTTCTATTAATATAACACTTTCCTAAAGAAGGCATCACATTTATAAAAATGGAGTTTCGATGAAAATGTTTTTTCCAAGATTCTGTCA
Organism: Cyclina sinensis; assembly: GCA_012932295.1. Lineage (NCBI taxonomy): Eukaryota > Metazoa > Mollusca > Bivalvia > Venerida > Veneridae > Cyclina > Cyclina sinensis. Next base: position 32,989,785 of record JAAONU010000007.1, on the reverse strand, counting down.
TACAAAAATTGATTTAATATATTTTTGTTTTTAAGACTGTCTACATTCAAAAGATAGGAAAACACTTTGTTTAAAAGACGGTGATAAATTTCAAACGACTACATTGTAGAAAATAGCATGGTTTGTGAAGGCTATAGATATCACGAAAGCTGGAGACATATCATTGAAACAAACAAGCGAGAAGTGACTATAAGACAGGGGCAAAATAATATAAAATAATATATTTGTAATGTTAAGGGACTAAATCTACCTCTTGTCAATTTGCAAACTTGAAAAAAAATGAGCCTTTTTTATTTCTGATTTTTATTTTTGATTTACAAAAGTTTTTATTATGTTTTGCTTAATAAAACGAGTAGTCATTTTGAAATCTGTTTTACTGTCGACGCAAATCTATGGAAGGCTAAGCGTATTTCATTGGAAAATTTATCCTTTTGAAATGCTTCGTTAATTTATCATGGGTGACTTATCGCTTATATTTAATCTGCAGTATATTTGAGAGGAGGAAAACAGTCACCAAACAGCTGACTGTGATTTATCCAACACATTGCTGCGACTGTTTTTTTTTATGAAAAAAAGCATCGAAATGTTTTGACGACAGACCAATAAACACGAAGAGTCTAATGGTTTAAGTTTGAACACATTTGGAATTTTATGAAAGAGGTCTCTTACACATTATAGTAAGCTTTATATGAACCATAGCCTGGGTATAGTGGAAAGCGACATAATCTATTCGATTGTTAAATCATGAAGCAAAAGACAAGATTATAAACACTTTTAACATTATGTAATGCATTTTGGGTCTTCAATCCTCAATATTCTTTGTGTATTTTATTTATTCTGCACGGAGTTAAATATAAAACCTAGACATACACACAGAACTTATTAGTTCTTTTATCAAATAGAACTGGAACTTAGTGCTATAGAGTGATAAAACTTTCCCTAGTCTTTGAAAAAAAAAGGTTTGCTAAATTTAGTCAGTGGCTTCTGTGAAGAACTTTTTGCAATTACTGAGGTATAAGTGTACCTTGATTAATTCAAATATCAGAGAATCGTATAAGAAATATTTCTACAATACTTTTCATAATATCAGTGGAAGAAATTTACCGGAAAACGAAAAATAACTATATCATAGCGTCCCAGACAGTCTGTGTGCACTAATCATGTAGTTTCGCATCTTAACTATATGTGACCGCAGCAGGCATGTTAATATTATTAAATGAAAATAATATTCTCTCACAAGACCCGTGCATATAGCAGTAATGATGACCTATGAATATTTTCGAAGACAAAACAGAGTACCTCATTTATGGTCACGCATACAAAAAAAAATTTGGAAGCAGTAAACATTTTGAAACATTTCAATCAATAAGCTGGCACGCCCTACACATTAATTGTACTTCTCAAGTTTTAATCTCTAATTGTTAGATTTTTCAAAACATTTGAAGCATAAAGCGGCGCCAGTAGGGTTAGTTTTTGATAATGTTCAGCACTAAATTTGTTTCTATGTAAATGATTTGTAAGCAAATGAAAGAGTTTGTCTGTCTAGAGTTTTGTCATTTGGTTTTACGTACTGATAAAATCTTGCTTGGATATTTAGACTACTGACACAAAGTACAGTAAGTCTAGTGTAAATATCGGTATGAAATTCGGACTGCCTTACCTTTCTTTAGATCAAATCTACAGCTCTTGTTCTATAAATGTTACTATATAACACCTATGTACAACGAAATTATGACATAGGCTTTAAACAGAGAGTTAGTTCTTGAAATACGTCATTGTTTACAGCTGTGAAAATATTACACCTTAAGAAAAGGTCTTTGACAGCCTAGAAATAGCAAACTGTAAAGAGTGCTGCTTTTCTATAAAAAAATTATATCATTACTTGAGGATGTTGTAAAATCTTGTATTCCTGTAAAACTGCATCAGCTCACGATATTTTCTGTGTTCCGATATAAAAACCTCTTTGCCAAGTTTTCAAAGCACGGTTAAAAAGTCCGAAAAATTACTAAAATGTCTGTAAGTCACAAGCCGTATAAACCATTATCAGACAAAACAACAAAGGAAGTAGAATATAAATTCCTTTGATTTTTCTAATATCGTTTCTGTTCTGGGAAATATTTCTCGGTTTGTAATCTTATCATCATTTTCTTGCTAACACGAGTCACCTGATTATTAAAACTGATTTCCTTATAGGATTTATTGTTGCAGAATAAAGCAAAATATCTTATTTATAACCGGAATACTGTTTATAATGCTGATTCTGCATTCCAAGCTCTACTTATTCAAAATTGATTTTGGAATTCACAACCTCGACAGACAATCAAATGCCATCTGGCGTGCTTTGTCAAAGACGTTTTTGTTCCTTAACAATTGTCGGCAGATTGAAAATATTTATTTGACATTGTCAACTGCCGTTCGGTTCGTTCTTGTCATTTCCCTTGAAAACATTTTAAAGACAAAACCTCTGACATAATACATGGAGAAGAGATAAAAACGATTTTTAAAACAATCAAGATGTCATACTAAAATTGTTATTTTAGAAAAAATGGATCACTTTTAATTGTTTAAAGTCAAAACTGAAGTTAAAGAGACTCTGAATATTTAGTCATATATCAATTTTTTCAAATGAAACTTTTCATTACATTTCAACAGGTCCCCTGTCAGGTGTTCAATTATAGATATTTATTCTAAACTAAAACAGCTTTCCAGAGCTCTTGCCATCACCATTCACATAAAAATAATCGATCTTTTACTTGTTTTCTCTCAAGAACTTTATTATAAACAATGGGATTGTTTTCTGATCTATATATCTAGATAGTTTTCTGAAAAGATTTAAAAAGCCGAGGAGTGTGATATGATATTTAAATCTAGAGAACCATTACAAAATGTTTATTGTTTGGTACATCATACCACAGGATATGATCAGACGTGTCATCAGGAGCATGCCCGGACGATGCAGAGAGTGCCTAAACGCCCGAGGGGGATACACTCATTACTGACACTGACTATGAAACGTTTCCAGGCCCGAATCTGCTTTTACATACATTGGTTATTCTCCTGTATAGGTCAGCGGATCCTAATTCATTCCGGCTTCTGGATTGGCTGAAAAAAGTACAGGGAAAACCGTAAGAGTAAATGAGACTGCAACCTGATTGGTTAAAAAGTAAATGTTTACAAATGAAAATTATTATGCTAAAAATGAAAAGCGCTGCTTTTTGGACATTTAGGAATATTTCATGAGAGATTCTGCTGAAATAGTACGTTAAAATCTGCATTTTAGAAAGAGCACCTCAGTGCGGTTATGATGACTAAATTTCATCCCAATTTGAGGGGTAGGTGCCTTCAGTAAAAAAAAAATGTGAGAAAATGGATTGGTTTTGCCTATGTTAAAACACCATTTTTTGGTCTATGTAACAAGAAAAACAAATTTTATATGCCCTTTTTATTGTAAATGTGGCAGGGGCCCCTGTACACTGTATTTATAATGTAAGTCTATGGAGAAATAAATAGGACTTGCTGACCTGTAAGACCACCATTTTAAAGTACATTTGATTGTGTTCATATCCTGGACACCGTCTCTGTTTAGGAGTGTGCCTGTCAGCGATAAAAATGCCGATTTAAAAGATTGTAAAAAGAACGATTTTGATATTTCTGTAAAAGATATTCATAAATCTATTCAACACGTATGGTATTTCATAGATTATATGGGCGCTCCTTTAATTAATCTGAGCAGTGTATAAATCAGGGTCTACTATTATCAATTACTCTGATAATTACAGACATAAATTTATTTTATTGATATAATATATTGTTGGAACAACATGTCGTTAGTAGCTCTGATATGCAGACAGGAACCAAATTGTCTTATTTTCTGTAATACTTTATTCCAATGATCGTCTTTATGAACACCATTGCGACTATTTACATCTATCAAAGATCTTATCAAAGCAAACGCCAGCGGACTGTTCAGCTGAAAAGATGATTTTGTCAAAAATTATCACGTCTTGTTTCTAATAAATTGTGAGCGAATTTCATGCTTTATCCATCAGTCTGACCTTTTTATATACATATGTCTGAATAATGTTTTACCAAGATAAACCTTGAATATTATGTTTCTTATGTACGTCATTTAGTTATCAAATTTAAACAAAGTCGTGTCTTTATTAAGGTCGGAAATATTCACATCTATGGACTTGGCTGTCACATCTATTTCTTCAAAACTGGTAACGTATGCATGAAGCTTTAACAGTTTTCTTTGTTGACACTTAACAAATATAACTTTAAGTATAGTTATTGAACAGATAACAAGAAACATGTTTAAGTTACTACAGAAAGAAAACTACCTTAATAGAGTTTAATATCGAGAACTTTAGATTTTGTGCAACAATTTCGACAGATCTTTGATCAGTACTACAGAAGGCTATTTACTGCTATAAATACCAATTTTATTGTCTTTATTTCCGTGTTTAAACGATTCGTAATTACACTTAGAACATTTCCTTGTCAAATTCACTCGCAGTTTCCACCTCCTTTGCTTCGGTGCATTTAGTATTTCATTGTAAATGATTATCAGAGCCTAAGACATTGCCTTTTAAACTGAATATGTATATGAAATATTTACTGGATTAATATGTAATCGAACAACAGTTGAACACAATATCTATCCAGGTTTGAGCTATTGGTTATCAGGAAAGTAAAAGAAAATGACGCCAATATGATTTTATTAACTCTAACATGTGTGTTTGCAAAGGAATTGTTAAACGTCTATTTTGAAACTGTTATTAAAGTGCTTTATTTGTCTTGTAGGACGCTTCTGTTAAAAGATATTGTATAACGAACTGTACGGCTACAAAATGTTTGGTCGACGTTTTCCGATGATCTATGGCAGTAGTTATCTCTTTATATTATATTTATACAGGTATGATAGGAAATGTTTTTCTTGATTCACATTCTCTTTACTTAACGTGTGCTGTAAAATGAGTCACTGAATTACGGCATACATTCTAAGTTCTTATAGTAATTGTATACACATAGAAATGCATTCTAAACTGTTTTTTTTTCTTGTATATTACTTAAAGCATAAGAAAAGGGTGTCATTATTCACCAATGGCTATCAAAGTGATATAGTATATTTAAATCTAATTTAGTGGTTAGAGATTTTGTAGGCCTTTTTCCAATCGTTTAATATCACTTGTTTCTTTGTAATTATCAAATGATGAATATTTTACTTAAAATTGTGCTTGTTTAGGTATTGATTTGTGGTGGTGTTTTTTGTTTTGTTGTTGTTGCTTTTTGTTGTTGTTTTTTTGGGGTGTTGGGGTGTAGTTTATTTTGTTGTTGTTGTTTTGTTATCTTCTATGTTTGGTTGACTTTTCATAGTTATAAAAAATAAAGGGATATACTGGTATTATGAACTGAACTTTCACTCTTTTGCGACACAAACAGACTTTCCAAATGCCACCGACCAAAAGCAAAACAGGTCACTGGTTGTCAGATAACGGATTTTTTATTATCGCCAGTTGAAATAAGAGTTAAGTTTTTATCAAAGTTTGTAAAAAAAATAACATGAATCTTATTCTATTTTTTGGACATCGCTTCTCTAAAGAGATCCCTTTTACGAGAGATTTTATGTCATTTTCCGTTCTTTTTGTCTAAACACATGTCAGTTAAAAATTGTTTTTTATATGTTCTTGTCTGGCATAATTCTATAATGGAAAAACAACTCTGAAAACTGTAACATGCTAAAATATAACACTGTCTTTTAAAGCGACTGACTCACAGATAGGCCGGCGATAAAAAAAGAAAATGTTTATACATCTAGAAATTCTCACTGTAATTGTGAAGAACATTTCTAAACTTTGTTACTGACTCTTTTTTTTATTTTGTTTACAGAAAAACATCACAATATAAAGTTTTATACACTTTTATCTGTGAAAAATTTACCCCGTTAGTCACGGTGTAGATACTTTAGTTATATTATTAATTTTGAAGATACTTGATCACTAGTCTCTGTAGCTCAGTGGTGTAGATCGTCACTCTATATTTTACTGACAGAAAGGGGGCATGGGTTCGAATCCTAGTACAATCAAAACTTTTTTCAGTTTTCATGGTATATTGAAGCATAATATTATGCCTTTTTCCTTTGTATATTAACTTCTCATAAATTTTAATGAAAACAAAATTCTGCTAAATTCTGTGAGTCAGTCGCTTTAACAAAATATCTCGACATTTTTTTTTCTTTTTTGGAGTTATAGTTAATGTTTTGTTGATTAATAAAATACAAATTCAAACTTATCTTTAAGATTGCACCAGTATCTATTGTGTTTGTATGCATCTTGATAACTGCAAAACAAATACAATGCTTTAGATAAACGTTTTCAGACAGATGAACATTTGAATTCCAACAGCATCAGATATTTACACAGAATGTTACTTTTTTATTTGACAGCGCAATTAGTGAAATCTCTGTGAGTGAAATGGTGTAGAAATATGAAGTTGCTAAGAAAGCTTTTCTTGTGTTGAAATATAGATTTGCTTGAGGGCCTTTTTTCACTTCTACATAAATCGTGGAATCTCAAATAGTTGTCGGTCTGACACCATATCTGCACAATCAAAGATGTATTTTTCTATTATTCATCTTTTATAGTTTCTTTAATAAAATTATGATTTTAAATCTCTCGTTTATTGTCATGTAAGATGTACAATGAAGAAGTCTGTGATAAAGACATTTATAAATAGATTTTGACGTAAGTAATAATGCCATTTATAAATAGATTTTATGTAAGTAATAATGACATTTATAAATAGATTTTACGTAAGTAATAATGACATTTGTAAATAGATTTTACGTAAGTAATAATGACATTTGTAAATAGATTTTACGTAAGTAATAATGCCATTTACAAATAGATTTTACGTAAGTAATAATGACATTTGTAAATAGATTTTGACATAAGTAATTATGACATTTATAAATAGATTTTACGTAAGTAATAATGACATTTGTAAATAGATTTTGACATAAGTAATAATGACATTTATAAATAGATTTTGACGTAAGTTTTCACTCTCCTTGTCTACGTTGTAATCGTAAAAGTGGGTTAAAGTGACCGTGACCTCGGTGTGTTCTATATGTGTGATACTGAACCGATCAACCAACTGACGTTTATAATTCGCCTTAATGATCTAAGTACTGTCCTTATCAAAGAGAATGCAAAACATGCCTGTATGTACCAATTTAATCATATAAAGAAATATCACTCTTTCTTTATGAATTGTTTAACGTCGTAGAAAGCATCATCTTAATAATTAAGATATACGAAACGGTTGTTAACGCCCTCGAAACTAGAATATTTTTTCAAGTCATATATTTGTCGAAATTAGTTTACATTTATTAAAATAATCACATATATTTATGTCTGTGTACTAAATGTGTTTAGTAAGTTATTGTCATTGCCCCGTCCGATTCAGTAAAGTACATATACAGATATATGCGACATGTTTTACAAGCTGTTAATCTTTCCAATGATTTCAACCTGATATTCAAGTTAATTGCCAAGTATTACAACACACTATCAGTAGTTTCGTCACATAGTATTATTGCTTCGTAATGTATAAGACAAGGGCCAAAGTAAAGCATGATAATACAACTTACTTAACGAGTTATGTCTGTGTAAGGATTTTTCATTATTAACAAACAATCTGTCTATGCAAGTTCCTTGAGACATTTACACAAATCAAGGTTTAGGCAATATTTCAAAAACAAATTAACATTAAAGCGGGTAAAACGAATAATGATTAATATCGGAAAAAAAAAGATTCCACTAGTTTTCTCTATTTATGAAGTAAATTTGAAAAAAAAGTGTTCCATCTAAGTTCATGCTCCTCATTACAGATTTGTTGCTAGTATTGCTAGTAAAGTGATAATTGCATATAGCTGACTTGAACATTATATAACTCCAAGGCTTTCAAACAGCTCTTTATGCTTAATAATGAACAATTAAAAGCTTATGAAGGCCTTCTGGTTCCTTGAGTATATGTCTGCTTGATGAACGGAATTTCACTATCTGCTATTATACATAGTTAGCAGTTTGTTACCCTTTCCCGGAGCAGATGCTTTTATCTTCACAATTACGTGATGTTCCACATGAAAATGTGACATGCTGTTTTTCTAGGTTTATGACAAGCAATCAGTGCAACTGTATCCGGAAAGCCCTTGGTGTGCATTGCTGCAACTGGTTTGCGAACATTTATATGTCCACATAAAACTAGTTTTCGAATTCTCTTCATAACACTGTTTAGATTGCAAAAAAACAAAAAAAAAAGAAAATATAATATTCCCGACTTGATTGATTTGCTTTTCTAGACTCTGTAACAATATAGCATTACTACGCTGCTCGTGCTCCCTGATGTATTTATGTCGTTATTTAAGACGCTTAGTTCGTGATCTTAATAATGAATTATGGTGGAAAATACCAGGAGGCTGGTAAAAGATGCTATAACAACTTTGTGATTTTCTTACAAATTGAATTCGTCTCCTAAAAATCATCGGAGTCAAAGCTCTGAAGACATAGGAATGATACTGAAATGATTTTTGCATACAACAAAGAATAGCACAAGGTTTTCATAGGTCATATGAGGTTATACCGCCGCAGTGGAGTATGTCTAAACTTAAATTTTAAAATAACAAACGACTGATACAAAACACATTTTGTTTCTAAAACGCTTATAAGATGCAAACAGCAGTAAAATTATATTATTGAATTATTATAAAAAAATAACCTTTGTAGATATAAAAGTCTGAAAACTAAATGTTATAACATCATATTGTTATGTGTTTAACAATTAATGACTTGAATTTAAGTAACTATTCCTCAACCGAGTATACATTTCTCAGTCATACATCCTTTATTTACTTGTAACACGAGTATCTTAAACAAATATAGATAAAATATCCTCTCTAATCTGAGAGATGATAATCAAATAATACAAAACCTTTCACGTTGATCCAGATTCTCTTTGGTTGCAGTCGCTTAGTGAATTTCAGTTGTACTTGAGAACGCACCGTGCTTAGACTGTTCTGTTCAATAACAAGTTTTTTAAACTAGATTAAAAACTGATAGCTCCAAAGCGTTCACTAGAAATATTCAAATGAGGATGTTTATCAATAAATCGAAAATTTGTCTAGACTTTTGAATATTAAAAGAAACTGCATATTTAAGAACATTAAGCCATAACTAAAACAGTGTTTTTGTCTGAAGTAAGCCGATTGCTTAGATATTCTTTCTGTAATTGAAAGAATTATATGAAACAGGTTGCTGAATGAAATGTGTGCTAAGTATAATTTTATACATATGAGAGACCATTGAAAGAATGGCACTGGAAAACAGAAAGAAATCTTTTTCATCTAAAATTACAAAAGTGTGTTGATATAAGTTATCTTTTTTTATTATTGTTTGCCACTGAGTTCCAAAATCTGGGAACGAACATTGAACACATTATTCTGAATAGATAATGGAATCTTATTAGTGTTTTGTATTTAATAAATTCCATTTTGAATTTGAAACGATTGCCATGTTCTATATTTTGAGTTTCCTACGCTGGTGCTTTTATTATCAGTGGCTTTCTTTCTTTGATGAAAAAAAATCCCATTTATCAGAGTATCGATACAAAGAATCTACACAATCACAAACTTGTCATGCGAGAAATGATTAATATTTTTCTTATGTCCTCGATATTATGTTTACATTAAGATGTAAAAAATGTGCATAAACCAAAACGGATATTGATTTCAAATGAAGTAAGAAAATACGTGCAAACGACTGTTATAGTAAAGACAAATAGACTGCCTAAAAAGCATCCAATGGGTTATGCCAAACAATTGAATTTTACATGTGATCACACCTTGATGCAATATTTCTTGCGATTTTGATAGTTGTCTTCTTGCTTTAATGTTTCTGTCCATGTCAGTAAATACTGTCAGTGTGTAAACAAAGCAAGTAATTTTATTACAATATATAGATCTGTAAGTCTTTACAAGCACATGGTATAATGAATACACTATAAAATATAATCTTTGAAAACTCAACTGCGATCATCATTTTTTTTAATAATTAAAGGATCGTAAATAGAGCTAAAAAGGGAAAATATTTAAAAAGAGAACGGCAAAACATTTTTTATATTTTATATGACTAACATTTCCAGTGTGCATTTTATTTCATATAAAACCACTGTGTTTTGTCACATGTTGTTTATTTAAGCCGGCATCCTGCGGGAGCACTGGTCCAGTGGTAACGCGATGAACTGGCAATACAGGAAATACAAATACAGGAAACGCGATTTCTTCCCCGCTCCTCCACTGACATAACTTAATTCTCTTTCGGATCAGACGTTCAGCTGAGGTCCCATATATCAATGCTATACACTGAGCATGGAAAAGAAACAGAGGCGTCACTGAAATGGGATGCTTTCTTGTTTTGCACTACTGTGCAAAGTACGCTGGGTACCAGACTAGACGTTGTGCTGCATATTCATTATCAATAGACGCTCTGTTGCATTTTGAAAATCCGCCATAATACTGGGGATACCCTATAGGGCATAACCCAAAAAACATACAAGAAAATGGTAGTAAAGGAAATTGCTCGAATTACTCAAAATCTTTGGGCTGTCGTCATGAATCCTTTGTCGGTAACCCCTTAAACAATTTCAGCTACTGTTCAAGTACCTTTTCAGGTGGAAATTGTATTTTTTTCAACAAATATGAACATCGTCTTTTGTTTGGAACAGTAGTGAACTCAACTTTTTATTTATTGAAAGAGTCTTTATATTTTAGGTTAAATATGAATAATAATGTATTAGTAATGTCTGCAGTCGGAATGAAATTGTGTATCCGTCAGGACCTACCTTTTTTGTTGATGTGTTGTTATTGGTTTCTTTCTTATCTAAGTTTTATTATTATTATTATTATTATTATTATTATTATTATTAATATTTTTAATAATCAATTTTTATTATATAAGATAGTATCAGACTTATAGTTCAATAGTGCAGACGGAATAGCCTACGTCGTACTGAACTATACCTAAAATCTTTATAATGAACACTATTTTTGGCTTGTCAAAATAATCGAAATTGTCTAACTGGCAAATTTTGACAGTTTTGCTTTCATATCTATTTGCCTTTTGGAATAATTTCTACATTTAATAGAAACAAGACATTGCCTTTCCCTAAGGGGCATCTATCTTTATAAAAGATCTGTTTCTTTCTTAAAAGCATTGCCTTTTAGCTTGGATCGGTATGTTTACTGGATGAAGATACGATATAACAAACAATGAAAACTATTCATTACTAGCAATTACACAAGACATCATCTATAATATATGACGCCAGTTCCATCTCTTTACTTAAATATTCAAAGTGTTCGTCGAAATTCTGTCTGCTTAATAAGAGTATAAAGAACATTACAAGATGGCTTTGACACTTTGTATGAAGTAAGTGTACCATGTGATTCGTGAGTTGTTTTTGGTCGAGATTAACCGTAGCGGAAACAAATACTTAGTTTTCTGACATTTCATGTTTTAGAATGTGCTTTACAAGAATTTTTGTCGATTACTTAATTACTCATTCGATTTTGTTGAAATATTATGATTCAGAAATGGTAATGTGTTCTCCAGCAAAAGTGTCAGCAAAACGCATCTTGTGCGCAAATAGGTCCGTCCTATCTTGTAAGGTTTTGCATCAGTATATAAAATATTACATATTTTTATGGTTCAGTGCACACCGGCCTATAAATTGTATAAGTACAACCTTTGACAACTGCGTCAGGGAATTGATTCTTTAGCACAGTGGTTGGAGCGTTGGTTTTCGATGCAAGTTCGAATCTCGCTATGGGTACAGTCATTTGTAAGATGCGTTGCATCTTTCTGTGACGAACTTACATTTTCTTAAGAATAAAACATTTTGGATAAGTGTAATACAACGTTTAAAGAACTCTGAAATGTCTAAGTATTTATATAATTGTACATGAATGATCGACCTGACTGATTAAAAGCATTTAAATCTTGGAGATGAAAGGTAGCATTTATATAAATGCAGTTTTAATCAATTTCTTATATTTTCTGGATTATTTAATGTATCAGTATTGAAAAAGATATATACGCTACAAAAATGATTCAAACAATTGTTATCTAAGTAAATAAATTAAGACTTATTCACTCTTCATTTGCTTTTCTGGAATTTTCTAAACTTAAATCATTTAGTGGCCGTTTTGATTTAAGAGCAAAGCTAGATATTGCACATCCTTACTCTGAAAAAACATAAGCTTCCTAAGTTTTGTGTTAAAACTTTTTAACTAACATAGATATCCTTTGATGTTCTAGCTTTAAAATTTAACATTAAAATGAATGTCTGTAAAACGTAAGATACTCTAACGTTAGGTTTTATATATATGTTTGGGGAACTACCGCCGTATTGATTGCACTTTTTAATAGCGTTAAGCATGAAATAGGATCATTTCTGTATAATGTACGGTCTATGGAGTAATTTGTGTTTGTCTACTGATACAGACTAAAGGGATAACAACAATTAGTCAGGGATTTCAGGATGAGCTGATGATTAACTCTACATCGAGGCAGTAAGTACGGCCATTGATGGAACTTAACACCCAGACGTTGATTATAAGAAAGAAGCTTCTGATGGTATTTTAACAGTAACTTTTAAATAGATCTGGCCCCTACGTAAACCTAAAGGTGTGTTTGTCGTAGTTTTTTTTAAAAAATTGCCTCTCCACCGAGGATAAACTCAACTTCTTAAGAGGACAAGGTAGGCGTTTTGTTATACGTTTTCCTTCTCTTCTGCATTTTAAAATAAAGTTTACATTTTTATCTTTTTATCAATCACCAGTCATAAAATGAAACCTGAAAACATGAGAATATGCCATTCTAAAATCTACATCTCTTCCTTGTAAATCATCTGGGAAAAAAAGTCAGCATCGTTTTATATTTTGTCTAAAGGTTGTGAATTATATCTGGTAGATTTATCACAAAGATAAACAATCATTTTCAAAATTACGTCTATTCAAATAAAACCTTATGCATGTAAATAACAAGCAGACAAATACGATGCTTTATCTTATTTTTTTTCTAGACAGATGAACATTTAATTTCCAACTGTGGCAGTAATTGCAAAAAAAATATATTTCGTTTCATTTCACAGCGCGGCTAGTGAAATGTCTGTGTGTAAATGACGTACAACTATGGAGTTGTGAAGAAAGCTTGCCTGCAGACTGAAAAATTCCTTACATCGAAAATTGTTATTAATATGACACTATCTTTGTACACAGCAGACACACGTCGCATATCACAAAACGCCTACCTTGCCGCTCTTAAGAAGTTGAATGTTTCTTTCTTTCACGGAGATATCTTTCCCTCATAGAGAAAGTAAGTTGCGAAACGATTTCAGGCAAACGCAATAATAATGTCAAAGCTATTTTGCTTCACAAATGCTTTTAACTCTTTATTGATATCAAAGCTTGTTTGAATTTCTAAATTTAGATCTGAAAGGAAAACATTTGAATATATTGCAGTAGAGTTTTAAGAAAATTTAAACATTAAAGAAAATGTTGCATTAGAGTTTAACAACCTTGCAGATGTAAACTGAGATTGATTTTTATTGTTGTTTTGAAGACAAAGAAGAACATGTCACTGATTTCTCCAGAGGAAATATTGTTTTATCACTTTCTTCATGTTGATTTTAATAATTTTGCAGCAACATGCAGTTTTGAAGAGTCGCAGTTTATGAACTTTGACGTAATATGATATTGTCCAGATTTTATATTATAATTGTTTTCCTAATTTATGTCTCCTGATACCGAAAGTTCGCGGTACGTTGTAATGAGAAATGAAATAGTGTTGATTATCACTTCTTTCAAACGGAGTTGCATCAAAAAAAAACACTATTTTTAAGTTATTTTAGTATGTAACTGTAATACGAAATAATGAGATCTGTGAATCATCTTCGACACTCGACCATAAGATAAATTTTCATTTCTATTAATGCATGATTTACTTTTCCATTAAATCAAGTTTCACTGTTAATGACACATTTAGTAAAAATGCATAAAATATCGTTTGATTACTGTTTCATATCTATGATACGTTTTTGACAAAGGAACAAAAATAATTAATAATTTCATCCTATATGTTTTGTCTTTTTATTAGCTCGTCTGTTTTCGGAGAAAAGCCTAGAACATAACTATTCACTTACACAGGATAGGAAGGTTCTCCCCCCTGCACGTGATCCCCACCCTCCCCTCCCAAAATTTTTTTTTGCATTACGTTTTTTACTGATATAGGGGCACTTGCCGCCTAAACCACCCCTCATTGTTTGTGTGTGTTTTTCTTTAAAGGATGAGATGGTACTTGCCTTCCCCTCCCTCTTACCAGATTTTTTTTCATAACTTTATCTTTTTGGATATGTAGGTACTTCCAAATCCCTGCACGGGAACCCCTGTCCCGCACCGTTAGCCCCAACCCCTGCCAAAAAAAATCACTTATTTTTTTTATTCCGGAAGTAAAAAGTATTTGCCGTATCCACCTCCCCGTCCATGACCCCCGTCCCCTACCAAACCCCCTACCCCCCATAAAAATATTTAAAAAATAGTTTTTTTTTTCAATTCTTTAGTTTTTCGGATGTGTGGGCACTTCACATTTCCTGCACAATACCCCCCCCCCCACCCCCAACCAAACACGACACCAAAACCAAAAAAAATAATGATGGGTAGGTACTTGCAAGCTCGATTCCGACAAAAATAACAGTCGAGCATTGATGCCGCTGCGCGATGCTCTTGTTAATAAGATCGTGACCAAGGCATTTCATTATCTTAAAACATCCTGAACGAGAAACAAGTATGCCCTTACACCCTTACAATTATTAACCTTTATTAGCCCTATGGTTTTAGTGCATGCTTTTAGAGACAAATTTAATTTCTCATAATATTAAGCTTATATCAGAAACAAAAAGACTTAGATGCCAAATAAAAAAAATGTTTCCTGCTATTTCACTTTTTTCAATGAGAAATTCTGTGCTTTGTCCTTCTGATTACCGGAATAATTATTTCAACACACTGTAAAACTAAAGGTATTTTTTACATAAGCATGTACGTCCTATTTCACAGGAGGGTATAAGAGATGTTGTCTGCTTATTTTTTGACAAAAAAAATCATGAGACATAAATAGAAATAACAACAGAAATTCATAACATTAAAGGTTTTGTTTTAGAAAATGAATTTCACGTAGTTTGCACAATTTAAATCTTCTAATAAACACAGGACCCTTACTCCTACACGCTACTGTTTTAAAAAAACAAAAACAAGACAAACTGACATGATTCCTGTTACTTTCTTCGAAACTTTCTTCAGACACGAAAGCGGTTTAAGATACCAATGTAACTTTACTGTGCTTCACCTGCTACTTTATATATTTCTACTGCCTGTAAAATACTTTAGTTTTATGATCTTAATATTGCATAATGGTGGAAAATTGCAAGCCATAGTTCCTATGGAAACGGTGATTTTTGTAGTAAATGAATCCGCCTCCTATGAAACCAACATAGTCAAAGTGTCTTTCTAAACTATCTAAAGACAAAACATGGATGGAAGAGAAATGATTTCACATAGAACAAATGTGTAAAAGGCCATGATTTTATATTCACCATATATGGAAATATTACTGGTGGAAATGACAAATTACTCCCGTGTGGTGAATAAAACATAATCAATGAAAAAGGTCCGAGTTTTTATCATATGCGCAATAACTAAAGTAATAAGTATCCCTTTAATAGCCATAAACTGCCAGATCGGTAATTGTTTGTTTTTTCGTGTAGAATCTAATAACCCGGTATCATAATAATGTTGTCCCTATGACAATTATAAAACTGGTTTTATACGCCTATATGTAACATCGGTGTATGTTTTACAAGGACTGTAGCATTTTCAATCAAATCAAATGAATACTCTTATAATTAGCTGATAGTAGGATAGTGCAAATTACAACCCACTTTTATTTTGTAATTGGATTAATGAAAGCATTTGTTTGGAAGTATGTAGACATGATTGTGACAGGATATAGTGTTCTATTACCTGCAAAAAAGTTTTGGTGATGTCTGATAGAGGTATCAAACTGATGTAAAAGATATTGTCAAACACTGAGAGAAATGTAGTGTTTTAATGTTGATATATGTTCAAAAGCAATAATACTGAGGCACAGATAACACGATTTGATCCAAGGTAATTAGATCCATGTGAGAATGAGATTGTTTTAGAAGTTTTAGATGAAAACGTTGTTCTTGTTTAATACTTCTCACTCATTGCAATTAACGTGCTAGACGCATGTGTCTTAAAATGAAACAAGCAATAAATCTGCTTCTGGTAGAAATGTCTTCATCTTTTTTTATCTAAAAGCAAAAAGTATCAGAGACCAACAAGAAATACAGTTAATTCCGTTACACTAAAGGGCCTTGTCGAATTTTTTAATACTGGTATAGTTCTTATGAGAGACTTATTATCCAATTTTCTAATGTGACCTACACCACCTTAGATACTTAATTGAATGAACATGATGGCTGACCTGAAACATTTTGTATTATCTCTAGTGCGGCTTTGTGCTCGCAAACTAGCCATCGAAAGATAATAGAAAATATTTACGTCTTTTTTTCAAAGAAAATGAAATATTTTTTTCTTTACTAGTTAAAATTGTTTTGCTTCTAATTATAGTTTTGCTTCTTATACTAATACAGGCTCATTGAAAGATATAACAAGGACAAAAACTTTACGTTTTATAAACTGTGCTTTGATTAAGTTTGATAAGTTTTCCTTACTACGTGTTTGTATTATATTTCTATGTAGGGTAACCGTTGCATGACTCTAACATACAGCTTCAATTGTAAATTACATAAGAACATATATATACCATTTCTATAAGTCTTATTATAGTCTTATTATAGAACTCGTTCGATAAAATCGGAAGGCCGTTTCTTTTTATTGGCTGGTTACTTTTGATCCCATGACAAGGGTGTGGCCAAAGACATTGTTACTAGTTTAGACAACAAAATTCTCTCCCTTTTACAACCAATTAAGGCATTGTAGAACCAACTGCAAAATGATAAAGCGTTTTTACAACACTTAGCTTCCTGTTAAATAACTTGTTCGTTTTTACAACTGTTTCTGTTCTTCATTAAGCCTATTAACCTATTTGTAATGTAGTTCCATAAAAAAAACATTACAGACTTTTGTAACAGAAAATCCTGAGTTTAAAAAAAATAAATGTCTCGACATCTTTGTTATCTAAATCTTTAAATTCGTCACATATTCGTATCTATTGCATTGATTGATGGCTCAAGTTACAGCTTCTGAACCATCCGTCCTATAAAAGCTGTTATCTATCGATATCGCATCTGATTCTTTAGATATCTCCATAGTTTGTAAAGTGTCTAGAAGGTGATCACAGTCGTGGTAGGGGGTCAGAAACCCAAAAAGTCTAAACAAATCATAGTTAGATATCTCATGGTACAAAGTTTTTTACGTGCATTAAACTGATTTTCATTTTACAATATACCTGTATGATACACGTTACAAACGTACCTTGATAATATGCAAGTGCTGTTCGGTTCAAGAAAATCCATTGCGGATAACCAGATTACCTTACTTTGCTGTTTTCGATAAATGAATTTTTGTGATTTATGGACAGTCTCTTTTTAAATATTTCCACTGTTGACAAATTTTTTTGTACCAGTTTAAAAATTGAAAACTCAGCGGTCTCTCTTAACACGCATATACTTTTACTAGTTGGAACGGAAGTATGGAACGCTCAAAATGCTTTGTTGAATAAACTATATATTGCAGGATCATAAACACATTTAAACAGTTTTATATTTCTCCATGTGTTAAAATCTCTCTAGATCACTGATAAGTTTTAGTTTGATAATTAATAAACATACATAAGTAGAAGAAAACATTATTGTGCCAACAGAAGAGGAGAAAAACAGGCAGGCCACAATATGTAATGATGGTTATGTTTGAAATGAGGTAATATAAATCTATTTACATAATTAGGATAGCTGGTCGTTTAAAAAGCTTGTCTAGACATTGCAATGTTATAAGAAACTCTTTACTGTCCGACTTTCGTAATGACAGGATAATGAAAAACTAAGACATAATTTAATTGATACTATCTGTTTTTAAAGTAAGATGTTTGCTTACAGAATTCTAGTATTGATCAAAGCATTACATGAATTCTAACAATTATGTTAAACTAACCTTAAAGTGCACCATTGAATGAATGATATTGAAAAAAATGGTATCGAGAAAAAATGATTTGATTCAATTCCACATATCATCTAATACTTGGCCCTGGAAACAGCGTCCATGATACATTCTCTCATTCAAAAAGGGTCTTATAATCCATGTCCTCCAAAACCCCTGTTATCTTACTCGAATGCGAAACAAAATCAAACGCATATACGTGGGTTGATCCAGAAATTCGTACAATGGGCTTATAAAACCTGAAAGGTTTCAAATATCAAACCAAAACTAATACTAAATATTATATCTGTGCAATATACATGCTAAAAATTAAATGTGTACATTAAACATTTATTGCACAACAGCGTACGTCTACAAAAAAAAGAAAATTAGTTAAATAGAAACTAGGACGGTACTGGTTCTGACTAAGATTCTGACTAAATCAACAGAAAATAATCAAAAAAGCGAAACAAGTTCAACTTGCAGCGACTAGAAACGCCGCCTTTGAATGTGCATTAAATATTTCACAAAGTCATATTAACAGAAAAATTCCGTCTAGTTATCATTATATCCGTTATTCATTTTAGCATATCATAGCTCTTACTTTGACCTGTCAGTACTGGTAAAAAAAATGAAAACAACGGTGCTTTTGTAGAAAACGCCACAAATTAGACATGTAAATTTAAGCCATGTAAAAAGGAGAAAAAATAGATAACAAAGTCAAAGCTTAAATCTGCACGCAAAATGATAAGTATGATTCAAATTTCCACCATGTCGCTGCAAAAACAAGAAAGTAGGTCAGTAGGTCAGTGTCAATGTCATCTAAAGTCAAAGATGAAATCTGCGTGCACAGTTACAAGTATGATTCAAATTTCCGTTCTGTAGCTAAAAAAAGAAAAATAGGTCAGTAGGTCAGTACCGATGTCGACTAAGTTTAAGGTGAAAACTACTTGCAAAATCATAAGAATAATTCAAGTTTCCATACTTCAGCGTCAAAAACAAGAAAGAAGGTCAGTAGGTCAAGGTTAATGTTAGGTAAGGTCAAAGTTGTGATCCACATGCAAAATTATAAATAAAGTTCAAATTTTCGTACTGTGGCTGTAAAGACAAGAAGGTAAGTCAGTAGGTCAATGTCATCTAACATATTAACAAATCTTTTCAAGGGAAATAACTCAAGAATGGGGCAGCTAGAGAGTTGAATAAAGTATGACTGTGCTTAATCTTAAGTTTTACATCGAAGTTTTTTTTTAAATGACCATTAAATAGCAGTTGCCGTCTGGTAACCATTTAAGCCTCAAATTTCTTCATGGTAACAGTATGCTAAACATCTGTGTGGTTTTTATTTCCCTGTTTTCACTATTTAATAAGAACTGTGGGCAAATTTCGTATGAATGTGAACCTTTCCATTTTCAACTAACAGAGTCGAAAAAAAGTCACGCGTCCAGTCTTCTGTGCTGATGCTCATGTTTCTGAAAATAGATCATGTCTAAAAACGGTCTCCGTCAGGAATGACCTAACAGGAGCCGCAGTTCGAAATTAAACACTGACATGTATGTGCTTTAAATCGGCGCAACAGTCCAAATATGTGTACAAGTCTTAACAAAACTGTTGATGCCCAAAATACGGATAACGAAGGTAAACGGTTTTATGGTCAATATATACAGCTCAAACGGCGTAAGCTTTATGCGGCGTAAGCTTTATACGGCGTAAGCTGTATACGGCGTAACAAGGCGCATGTTAATAAAAACAAACTATAGGCAAATGCAGATTCATGCCATATTTACAAATTATTTTGTAAATAAACAAGAAATCATCAGCTTATGAACAAATTTAGCTTATTTACACATCATATTCTTTCGTCTGCCTATTTCCCCTTTTTTTCATTTGCATTGCTGCCTTTTTGTCTCCACTGAGATAAATCGTAGGCCGACACAAACTTTTTGTTACAAAGCAACATAATAAACCAAATAGCCTAATATGTACACCTGCTAGTCTGAAACCTGCACTTCGTCAACTCTATCTGCATAAGAGTTATCTTGGACAACTGACTTGATTAAATTTAATACCGCAATAACTTTTATGTTGACATGGCAAGGTAAAAAGATCGACTTTGCAGACATAAGTTTAAAAGAACGCAAAGAGCAAATATATTTAAAACGAATTTTCATTACGCATCACTGCTTTTTACGTCTACATAAAACAACGAGTTACATAGGTTTCAAACAAGAAAAAATATGTGTATATTGCTCCTCTGTGTAGCATAAAGTACATTAAAGGTTCATTGACAGGAAATGATACTGTTGTTTTGAGATTACAGACAAAATGGGCTAGACATCTTTTTTTCTGTGCTATTGAATTCAAATTCGATACCAGCATCGCATACATATCCAGATAGATCCGCCTATAGCATTTCTTTAACGATCTGTCTCTTTTGGCAGACTGTACTATCAATGACTTAATTCTTTGCACGGAAGTAAATGAAATCTGTTGTGTTTTTGTTTGTGTTGTTTTGTTTTTGTTCTTGTTTTTGTTGTTTTCTGGAATTGTTCTCTTTTTCGCAAAAAGAGTCTACAAACTTTTCAAAAAGTATCTTCTTTTCTCAACGATAATCGGAGTAGAATTAATTTGGCTTAGAATACAAGTAAGTTTCGAAATCAGCTATCATTCATAATGTAGTGCGGGTATTTTTTCCCCCGATATCTAGCCCAGCTTGTTTATTTCCTAAAGGTCTTTTAAAAATGACACACCGTTATACTTTCCATGACTTATTTTAAACATTTATTCTCATAATCTGATTAAATACCCGAATCAACATAACGCCAGCTCCACTAATGTGCCGGGAAGTCAAATGTGTCTGTATGTGTTATATATTGCTTCATACAGACCTGTAAATCTCTTAATAAACATCATTTTCATTGTCCTCCTACATCAAACGCCTCGCAAGAAATGTCCAACCATTGAAACTTTAATTTTAGTTCTCGATAAGTTGTTCTTTACTTTAAATCAGTATTTTGCTCAGTCACTCAGTATGGATGTTAGAACCGGCTCGGGTAAAAACAGTCGGGGAAGGCGTGGAATTGAAGCCTGAATCTATGATGTCTTTTAACTTAATGTGTTAGTCTATACAAGTTTTAAGTGAAGCCATTTTTAGAAATACATGAAACAGATTCATAAAAACGTTAGTTATCGGGATAACGTAAGAAATTCCGGGGTTTTTTTAATTGCCAATATTCGTGACGGTTTTGCCAGACCTGGAGACTGTGACATGCAATATGGTATTAAAAGATATTTTCAGGGTCAAGTAATTGACTTTCTCAGGGATGCGCCCCTTGTTTTCAATGATCTGTTTTCTTTATAAAGGGGATTACGGTTAATGCTTGTGTGAGATCATGGTTATCTTTTAAAACATTTCAAGGAATTCATTTTAATGATATCAAATAATTCTCAATTTTATCAAAAAAAAAGAACAATGTATGACAGACTCAAAAAAGTTTTCTCATAATGTTCTTTAATATAACTTTCAAAATATGTTTCTATCTCATTTTTGTTCGGTTATGCAATTGATTACGCTTACATATAGAATGATAAGAAGACTTTATTGAAATTAGGGGATAGCACTTGCAAACTGTTAGTACTGAGTCACATTTTGTTTCTTTTCAAACAACCGTTCCAGGGTATTTAAATGTGTTGTTCTCAGTAAACAAAAAATGCATACAGAAAAACACAATTACAGGTTCTTATACACTTATCATAATTTACATATAATAACTAAAGTGATTCTTTTTTCTGAATTATTGATTTACTTTCTGCATCTTAAAATCAATGTATCACTCATCTATGACAGTGTATTGTATGCGTTTCTGCTGCCAAAGACAAACATTCAGGAAAATATCCATCAAAGTATGCAGTTTTTTAATGTTGTTCTAAGCAAAATTGTTATATGTACTCTAAGCCAAAAACATGTTATTGAGTATTAGAAAATGACACCAAATGTGAAGTATCTGGAATTTGTTAAGCTAATTAATCAAATTCAGCTCCTAATCTGAAATATGATTCCCTCAGATCTTTTCGGTTGCATAGTTCTAAATGTTCTAAGTTGTTGCAGTCAAATCATCAAAGTTTGAGGTCAATATCATGTCTCCTCGTGTGTCAAATAACTTTTGCGGAGTTAGGTTATAAATTTCTATTCTTGCTGAGGTCTTTTGTTGCTTTCTGGAATACAGATTAAATGTTATATACAAACATTGCACCAATTCTACTTTATTAAATTTGAGTATCAACAGATGGGACGATTACAAAGAACTCACACATCAAATATTCTGTTAATATCGGCACATCCTCAGTAACAAGGAGAATTTTCGCCTGAAATTTCCTTGTTTAAGGCATGTATATTTATATTGTCACATCAAATATCAGAATTTCAAATCCAAGTAAGTTCTAGTAGAAACTGTTTTTTACATTCCTGCAAGGCACATTGTATGCAAAACTATTTAATCTGACCCCACATTCACCTATAATGAGGTAACGGGCACCCAGTGTGTCTTGTAAAGTAAACTATTTCTTGCAACACAAACTGGCACTCTTAATTGCTTACATCAAACATCCATGGTCTAGACATATTGATGAGATTCGGTGGCTGCTATAATCATGTGAAGGAGGCATTGTTAACGATTCACGTAGTATGGTAAATTGATTGACGTAAGATATGGACAGTCGCTTTTCTCGGAAATAACTTCCGTGTCGACGTTATTATACGAAGAAGCACACAGTGATTAACATCTAAACAATACATAAAACCAAGATTACTTACAGCGTCCATTGTCATTCTAAGTATGAAATATAAGACTTATCTTTCTTTCAGGCTTAACACTTTATACATTATCTGAACTAATACCTTATAATGCAGAATTCTAAAAAAAATCTGTGAAAAAATGTAAACCAGACAGTTGCATAATTATTTGGTGTCGCCCTTGTGGCTTGTGAGCATAATAATTTTCATGTGCTTTATGTATTAAAGCTTACCCAGTAAAACATCGCTTCAAAAAAGAGTATCTTGTGAATTATTTTGACATTATATTTAATGGCGATACTTTTAATAGTATATCTTCTGAGACTAAATAACGCTAATAAAGTGTTAAAGCATTTATTGTGTCTTTTTGTGCAATATTATTTTTAGAATTTGAAGTGCTAAAGATGATCACGAAATTTTTACTTCCAGGTTGTATGTCAATATACTTTTTTTATTCAAGAGTCTCTTTAATTTAGAAAATGTTTTCCTTTTCTTTGGGTGTAACATAGGCCAATAACACCCCGGTTCTGATCTGGCTTAAATTCATCTTACCGAACAAGTTTTTTTCTTTAAAATCTAGATAGATTCCAGATAAATTTAAATCCTGGAACCTTTCAATTTTGGTAACTGTTATAAGAAATCTATTCCATTTATAACATATTCAAAAGAAAACCTTTTCCTGAACTGTTATAAGAAATCTATTCCATTATAACATATTTAAAAGAAAACCTTTTCCTGAACTGTTATAAGAAATCTATTCCATTTTAACATATTTAAAAGAAAACCTTTTCCTGAACTGTTATAAGAAATCTATTCCATTATAACATATTCAAAAGAAAACCTTTTCCTGATGCATCGGCTACGTAATGTAAAATATACAATACAAACCTCTTGCTGTTTGTTTTTTTGCAATCGTATTGATGTAATAAGATGTTCCATTCTTCATCTCAAAGACTGTTGAAGGCATTTATCATTTCTGATTATATATCAACAGACTGACAGTATGTTAGCAACTATAATGAGCCAAAGGGAAGACAAACGTCCTAGGCTGTGTAATTCATTATTCCTTAATGATCCAAAGCTATGAGCCATATTAATATTTTTAATGTATTAATTTTCTATTTCTTACTAGTAATTGTCAGACTAGATCATTTGATGAGTAAACAACTGGATTCCTTTGGAGAAGTCGTTGTTCCAGCCTTATTCTCATTTTTGTGACAACGTGACAACTATTAATATGGTCGGAACTACAAAGATGATTTTATTACTCGATGTTGTTAAAGGAGGGGAAAAACGGATAAACGTGAAGACAGCAGCTGATAAAGCCACGATTACTGACACATTCCTTTGTCATCTTTTACTAAGTAAATCATACTCTTAACAGCCTCTCCTGTCTGTCTGTTCACATTAAAGTCACAAAATAATCACAAAATGATGCAGTATGTGTTTATATTATAAAGATAAGGCACGTGGTGCTACAGTCAAATTACAGATGAATGAAGCAAATTTTTCAAGAAAATGCAACTTCACTGTATCAAAAAAGATGTTTTTTGTGTTTTACTTCGCAAGATAGTCTGGTCTTAACTTTGTTTTTACTGCTTATATGAAGTATTTATCCATACCCTTTCTTTCTGATCTCTTTTGGTTTTGAGTAACTGTCGAAGTTTGGTTTACTCACTGTTGATAACTTTGATATTAGATAAAGAAAGAGTGTTTTGACCAGTGGGTTCGCCGACACAACAAGTGTATTGAACTGGGCCGTGACTACATCGAGAAGAATTGAACTGCAACGTCACATCGTGACGTAAAAATAGTTACGCTGACGGAATGGCGTTATGACGTCGTGACGCGCTGCCCTGCATACGCTAACCCCTATGTATGTCTACCATGTATAGATTCCGACCCAGATGCCGTACAGACGTGAAATTTGCTGTACTTATGCAATAAAGATGCATTCTGGTCCTAGTTAGTTTTGTTTATTTTTATAGCTATTCGTTTTTTTGAGTTATAACAAAAGTCTACGTAATTCTGGAAACCTCTCGTAAATCCTTTTTGAATTTATTATTAAATTTCATTTTGGTAAAGTGTCTACCTAAAGTTCTTTGATTTGATTTGTGTATCATTTTTTCTCAAATTTACCGCATACATTGCAGTTATCTGCGCAGGATTGCTTCACTAAAAACCAAATTCGCATGCCTCTAATGGATAATAATAACTAAAAACGACCTTTGTAGATTTTAAAAATAGCAAGAAAGACAGCTTCTTTACATTAAGGTTTCCAGAATCTGTTCAGTTTGTCAGATCATAACCCGTTTTGCAATTTATAATGTTAAAAAACATTAAAAACATCCTTGGCCACAAATATTTTACAAAGTTGCACATCATTAACATAATGCCTTTGTCATCTCAGTGGTATAAACTACTATTGCAGCTGCTGAAATAAAGCCTTCAGTTTTGTAAGGTAACGTGTTTTTGCGTCTCTTGCAAGATGTTTTACTTGTGATCGATTTAATTATTAAGGACGAAAATGACTCTTTGGATCTAAATGGCAAGGAACTTTGTGCTGAAGGCAAGATAAATATGACAGACGTGTAAGTGCACTAAAGACAAAGTTTATTTCGTATTTCTTCTGTATATTATTTTATTTCTTAAATATCATGACGCCAGAGATTTTGTAACAAGACAAAAGAAATTTATGGCTTCACAAAAAATGGAAAGGATTTTTTCAATACTAAATTTTTTTACAAATTCATTATAAGGCCATTTTCGATAAATTTGTGCAGATAGGAAAACCACTATTACTTTTATGGACTGTTTTCTCGCAAGTCCGCAAATAATTTTATTCAAGAACAGAAGTTCTGCACGACGGATGTGGGTCCGGCTCGCTATTTAGCTATACCCCAAATATCTATCTAGCATTTCTCTATATTTTATAACATTTTCCGATTCATATCGGGCAATTAGCATTGGTTGTTACATACTTGAATACTTGAAAACATGGTGTTTGCAACTTTCTAACAAAATAGTTACTTCTTAGTTCTTTTTTATACAATATTATTTGCGCCCAAAATGACCGTAGTTGTCGACGGGCCATAAAACTCCATTTATTATAATTACTGAAAACATGGGAATATCCAAAACAACCTTCACACCTTAAATGTAAGGGTATATTGTTGTAATTGCGAAAAATGATAAAAACATCAATCAACATGATGTAGTCTATGGATGAAATGAAATCAATTGTCATCCTTTCTTAAATCCACGATGAGGTCTTATTAAAGTCCCTTTTTTCCACTGACATTCCTATTTTGTTCTCGAAGGATTACCTAAAAGCTAGAGACTCGTCTAGAATTATTTGATCTGATCATGCTGAACAAACACAGACATGTACGGAAATGAAAAAGATATTTTATAGCCAAGAAACCTTTTAAACGAAGAAAAGTACATTAAATCAACTGAGGCTTCAACGAAATTTTCCTATCTGTTGCGTCAAAGACGCAACACATAATTTCTAGAAAATTTGACATTTGTAACAAGTTAAGAATGAGGAGAAACAGGCATTCCAGCGCTCTTAATCAATTCCTCAAATGAACAAGCGCCACATGGTCACAAGCTAAAATAATATTTAAAAAGAGAATATTTCTTCACAAAGCAGTTTGAATATGAATGTAACAGTATATAAATCGCAAGATAAAAGTTGCTTAGGCAATTGTTTAAAAAAGAATTCTCGAAAAATTAAAAGAAGAGTTCAGAATAAGACAATGTAGTTACTTTGTAAAATGACTGTGTTATCTGTTCGAATACGTTTCGTGTACATGTGCTGGGTTTGTTTATCATATGCAGTATTGAAATCTTGCGTACAAGATACGTGCCACTCGAAGCAGAAATCAAACGTCTAAAGCATAGAAAGACTATCAGCTTGACAATCGGAACACCTCGGGCGACTTCAATAAGTCACCTCGGAAATAATGTGGTAGGCGCCATATTGGACTATTTTATAATACAAATGGTGTCTGCTAAATTGAAATCATTTGTTAAAAGCCTTTACCTGTTCATGCTTTACATTAAAATTTATTTTCATTTTTTTCTAACGCATAAGACAAACACTGCTTGAATTCTGCCATGCTTGTTTATATTTTTATTAAAGCCGGGACGAATTACCATTTGGTGTATTCGTACACTTACATACGAGGTCTTTATAGGAAGTTGTCGGAAAAGGCCGAGTTGTTACGATTGTCAGCTTGATAGAAGGTGAAGGTTTATGCTAAAAATCATATTTTCGCTATGTTATCGTTAGTTTGCTTACTTTTTTTCTCAACAGATTCTTAATATTGTCTAAATGTACGTGTTCTGAAGCAACAAATATTTAATTTAAAAAATACACCGTTCGCATAAGAGATGAGTTTCAAAAGGCACTACTTTTTGGCCGCATCACTACCTATACATAAATGTGAACTTTTGCTGAACTCTATGCCGTTACCATTGACGAGTCTATCTTGTTAACACTCAGGTTGGTAAGCTTAGTATCGTAGGCGGAATGGTATTTTGTTCATTTTCTATTACAAAAGAAAAACAAAATTGAAACAACAAAACTATATTGTTTAAATAAATTGTAAAATGTCACAGAACTGTAAGAACAATCTTAAATAAGTCTGCAAGTGAGCACCGCCGGAAATGTTGACATTCACTTGAGTTAGTTCTTATATCCTCGTACAACGAAACATATGACGTAGTCATTATTGCATAAATGAGGTCTTCTAGTTTTGATGAATCTGCATTATGCAGCATTGGCTTATCTCCAACACATTATGTATATTTTTCAGACACCTATATTTAACTTAGTGACAGTCGTTTTGTATTCTTGGTAGACCATGGTAGCGCTGAATTATTCCTCAGACTCTGAGGTCGAGTTTATGAGACCGCTGAACGCAGGTAGTGGGCGGGATATGAGTCTAGTATGTCTAGCTTGTTTTTCTCAGAGCCAATGGTGAGATAAAGTACGCGCCCTCATTTCCGAAACATTACTTACGTTTTAACAATCAGTTTTTTAGGCAAGTTCTTCGTTATCAGCCGACTGTTGCTGTAATTTTTAAACTCATTACATTATTTTGTACTTAATGTTGACTTCAATCATTTGCACGACATACTGATATATCTGTTTTTAAGTAGTAAAATCCCTTGGTGGCTTTTCACGCCTACAAGAAAAAGAAAGAAAAAAGTATGAGCTAACCCTTTACAGAAAAGTTTACGGGCAAACCGTTTCAGAACAGCGAGTAGCCTTTGCCATTTAGGACATTATAAGACTTTATTTTTTCTAGATTTTAAAATATATTTTGCTTTGCAATTTTGTTAATTCGGTACACAGCTTTGTCCAAAATAGTACACTATATTATCTGAAATGAAAATATTGCTTGTGCAGTATGTAGACAAATTATATTATCTTGCAGACAATACCGATTGAAGTGTACAACTAGGACAGTTTACTTTCCCCCGTATCTGGTCAACAAGATGAAATATTTCTTGTACAGTTTAGTTCTCACAGCAGCAATAGCCCTGACCTCGGCGAATATTGATGGCCGGCTATTGGATTTAGACGCAGCTGTGAAGGAACAAGCCGTAAAAAATGCAAAGTTAAGAGGTCGTATCGAAGAGCTTGAAATCGAAGTTGCTGATCTTGCGGGAACATATGTAGAGAACGATGAAAATGAAGAGGAGGAAGAAATCAAAATTAACAAGCGTGAGTACCTGTCAAAACTGGCTTTGCACGAGTCTCGTTTTGTTCTTCTTTAAAGTCTCTTTATTTTAAGCTGTTCTTTTACATTCTTTACAGAAAAATTTTCCTTAGTTCTTTGTATCTATTCTTGTTATGACTGTGACATTGTGATCTGACAAGTGTGGGCGCCAAAGAAGAAATTGTTAAAATCTACGCAGTCGTGCCAGGAGTTGGACATGCGCCTCTCGGTTATGATGTGCAACATCAAGCCTCTAAATCGCTGATAGTTTCTTGTCTTAACTTGATAACTATAATAATACTGTCAGGCAGTGGAATGTATTTAGAAAAATGTGTTACAAATGTCTTTTACAAAAAGATGACAGACGATAACTTTGTGTATATAAAGCAAATGTGTACAAGAAGAAAAAGTAGAAATGTTATTCTTATAACATTTTTACTGCCTATTTAAATCTATATATCTGAATTAATCTATCGTTGATACCGGTTGACGTTCCCTGAAGAGCATGAGTTATGGGGGATAATGCAAGATACAGAGAGGATTTAATTCCACAGTCCAGCTCTTTTTCCATACTCAGTGCCACCACTGATAAATGAGATATCTGTTTAAAGTCTTGGCCGACGGAGAAGCGAGAAATCGTGACCCCTGGATAACAAGTCCTGTGTGTATTACCTCTTGACCTCTTGTTGTTGTTTTTTTGTCGAGACATAAATTTGATTTTCGTTGATATAATGATAATGTCGTTGACCTTATAGGTGCTGTCGGGGATTCTCCGGCTTTCCATGCCTACCTTAGCAGTTTCAGATGCTACAATAACTATGAGACCATTGTCTATGACGTAGAACCACTAGATGAGGGAGGCCCTGTGGGTGTCGGGGTTTATGACACCAAAAATGGAATATTCGAACCTCCTACCACGGGTGTCTACGTCTTCACCTGGACAATCGCCGCTCCAACGGCCACCAAGGTTCTGACTGAGTTAGTGATAGCCGGTAATGTAGCCGGTGTAATGACAACTGATTCCGACACCCCCAACGGTAGCGCAGGTTCCGGCACACATCCAGCGACTGCAGTGGTGGTAGCCAGCGTTTCTGCTAATGTTCACTGCTTTGTTCGTGTCAGACATTCTGGCAGTGATTGCAGCACACTCCTTAGTGATAACAGCCATGTTCGCACAACATTTTCGGCTTGGAAATTATTTTCTCAGTAAATCTTTGAAGAAATAAAATTTATAATCTTAGACTGCTTCTTCGTTTGATTTTGTTTTTTTGTTTTTTATAGGACATTCTTTAGCGTACAGAGTCATACCTGATAAAATGACCTCGTGTATATGCACTTCTATGAATACATTGTAGTTCATATATAAATAAAAGTTCCCTTTGAACTAATACCGACTGTTTACATAGTCTATAATTCGGTCTTCTCAAAGGTGGTCTGTATGCAAGTTTAACTTCAGTCTCCTTGACCGTTCTAATGAATAGTGTCTCTTCACGTGGGAAACGTTAATTTTTTATTCATTTTTTTCAAAGGGGATGTGAGTCTAGTATTGGTTCTTCCAAGGTAAGATGGTTAGGTAGATTACTGGTTATTCACCAGTAAACAACTGTAAGATGGTTGAAACAAGCTTTTTATCCCATTATTTCTCCGATGCATACCAAAGTAAACTAAACCCTACGGCTGTTTATCAGGCAAAATGGGTTAAGTTAAGGAATATTGTATAATTTAAAGAACGTGTTTTCGGAATCACTGATAAAATCAAGAACAATTATACATGTAGCCGTTTCACCAAGAGTGCAGTTGGTTAAAAGCAAGTGCATTCGTGATAAGAAATGCATGTACTTCGTTTTATTTTATGATGAAAAACATGAATGAAGTATTTAGCGCTTGTTTTGTTCAAACTTATAGAGAATTGTTCTGTTCTGTAATCATTGAGTGCTAGTTACAGCACTTAGGTTTCTTGTTGAAACTTCAACAGAAGAAAATATAAACGCTTAAGAACAGTCGAACTGCAATCAGCGAGAATATGTTTATCTTTTTGCCACAGGCAACAAACCAGTACTGAAACATGCGACTCACTGAGGTGCCATACTAGTAAAACAAGCAACAGGACTATCTTGACTACCGTTCCAGAACGCGTTTTCAGTTGTGAGGTACGAACAACTATAGTTAACAATATACAATAAAGGAATTCAGCTTTTTGTACGGAAACTAATCTTTTTCAAGCGTGAATCGGTCAGAATAATCCTGATTTTTTTCGCAGGCTGTTAATGGTAAAAGTTTTTTATTTCTATTTGAGTAATACCAAATCAATACATCCTAATATTTAAACCGGAAACAAAACGGTATTCAGTATAAGTAAATTAAAACAATTGGGTTGATCGGATGATAAGTGGCTACATCCGCGTCGATCACATGATGTAAACGGTAAATATGCAAATTACCTACTGAGGCCGGGAACCAGGCTAGCAAATATACTACGTTTCCGGTTTTTGTAAATTAGGTAAGGAGAAATAAATGTTAGGTGAGTTTATTTCATGTTTTTCTATTATTGTGAATATTATTTTATTTGATCTTCTTTGGAAAAGTAAGAAAAACAAATTAAATGTTAAAAAAAAACACCGATGTCAAGTTCAGTACCTATAATGAAGTAGGCCTAGTTTGTTTACATGGCGCAAGACAAATCCCCACACTTTTACCTTGATTTTTACAGAGTAGATAAAAACCCACACATGAATTATATAGACTGGACAAATCCAACAGATAATTTTTATATATAGAGTGGACATAACCCCATACATTGATTAATTAGAGTAAACAAAACCCGCTAAATTACAGTTAATTTAACTGTTTCGATTTAAGTAAGGGTTTCTTGATTCTTAAAAAATTTTATTGGGCATATATTGATTTTGATAACTATTTAACTTGTTAATATTTTATGTTTTTTCGAAAAGGTTAATTACTATAAGAAATCTGTTTCGAATAGCGTCTAAAATGTATTGTTGTTGAATGTTTATTGTTGATAAATGTAGAGTATTTAGTATTTACGATCTTTGAAATTTGAAAGTAAAAGAATTTTTTTTTTTAATCAGAACATTTCTTTTTTTCGAATATTCGTATTCGTTTTTCAATGTTCGAATATTCGGTAGTGTTTCGAATATTCGAATATAATTCCTGGCCCTAGTATTAAGTATCAGTTTCGATGCTCATCACATTAACAGTGTAGTAAAATCCTCCAAATATTTGTAAAGTTTATGGTATGGGGTTTTGTCCGTCTACCAACACAGTCATGTTCCAGTGTACAAGAAAGCGTAGAAATTATATAAAACAGGAAATTAAATATGTTGTATTCAAACATGCTATTTTTATTGCGCACGTTCAGTTACAGTATTTTCATAGAGATAAAGTTCTTCTTTCAAACCACTAAAACTAAGTCCATAACTGTTAGTGGTAGAGAAAGTCTTTTAAGATACCCATGCAATTGTTTTATGGATTGAAATCTTAAATTGGCGTTGGACATTCTATATTCTTCGGAAGTATTTCTGAATTGCTTTTGACACACATGATACAATTTCAGTTTACCTAATTTACCAAAAATATTTCCAAGTCACTTTTTTTGTTACTTTTTAGTTGTGAAAATAGCATCTGACTTTATTATTTAGAGTACATATTTAGTATATTAAGCTTTATCTGTGATTTTGGTTTTGGTGTTAAGTAAGTTTCAAAATTGGCAATCTGAAGCAATTTCAGTTATAAAACAAAAGAAATCAGCTGTCAGAATTTCAATGATCAAGGGTCTTTAACCTTCAGAATTTATCTCGCTACTATTGTAAAATAATTTGTTTTGATGTCAGTCAATTTTCTTAAAACTGACTGTTTACTTTTTAAACCTTATGTCAGTGTTCAGTAACTTCAGTGCTTTCGGCGCTTTGATTAGCATCTTAACAAATTGGATAAAAATTTAGTACAAGGCTTACAAACTCTTTCTTAGTCTTACATGTGAGAAAATTTGATCATACCATTTCTTTTCATATTAAAGGACCGGCAACCACTTTACTGTTGTTTCTATTTATTACAGCCTTTGAAAAACGATTGAAATTAACACAAATATTTTAAACCAAAATTATCCTACAATGACAAATAGGGGCTTCTTGAATTATAACTTCTATACATGTATTTGGCTTACCAGAGAAGGCAAGACAGTCTAACAAAATAATCACGCAAATAAATTAATTAAAGTATAAAAAGAAAAGATGTACAACGACACCCTAAGAAAATATGGCAAACATCCGCTATTAAGAACATTTAAATAATTTTAAATCACGTAAAAATCAGCAGTTTTAAAGAACCCAAGTCCTAAAAGAATTAGATAAAAAAAGATCCGCTATAAAGACCGATTCGTAATAAGTAATTTATAAGTAATAAGTAATTCGTAATTTGAGTATGATGATAATTATCAACTGCCCGGACTTTTTAAAGCCATAATTTCGTTTTATTTCGTCGTGACTGTACGGTTTTGAACTTACAAGGGGAGGTATTTCTAATTATTACTGCCTTTTGGTTCCAAGTGGTTTAACCGTTGCCATCATCAACCGGAACAGGTCAGGTGACAGTCTAGAAGTCTCTCGTACATTTGTAGGAGCTGATTGGTTGGTCAGCTGGTAATGCGCTGGACAGGTAATCTGGGGGTCGGGAGTTCGATCCCCTGCTGCTCTATTAACATTACTAATTGTCTTTCGGGTGAGACGTTAAACCGAGGTCCCATGTATGAAGGTCTAACACTGAGCATGCAAAACAACCAGGGCTGTCTCTGGAATTAGATGCTTTCTGTATCTATCACTACCCTCCACAATCTAAACCCTGAAGGTGACGTCGGTCATATAGGTAACTGGTACCGACGATAAATAAACTCATATGGAGAAGGTTGTGCATTTCCGCTACTGTGATGCAGTGCGTTAACCGGTCTGTACGTAGTGCCAGTTTTAACATGGAGAATGAAATATCATATCTGTTTGCTAATCAAAGAAATTCTTACATATATGGGTATGAATATCTAGGGGGTTACAATATTGAAGCGACCTTTCTTACTTTCGATACCCTTTAACTGAGTAGATTTAATCCGTTACCCAATATCTACAATCAAATGGGTGTTCAAAGAGATTCTGTTTTGATATTTTATCTTATGAACCTGTGTTTGAGATTACCGAAAAAAAACCCCAAGAATAAGACTTCTGTCAACCTTAACATATTACATTAGTACCTTTTTAGTGTGGTGGCACACTTCTGTCGTCAGATAACCAGTCAAGATTCGCTTACACTTTAGCTTGTGGCAGAAATATGCCACCATACATTAGACGTAGCTTTTCCTATGACAGAATGAACAATTACAAAATGTACTGTGGCTAGGTTATCTAAAGGGGCAAATGTGTTGCTAGGTTGTTTCATAGCAGACAGGTCTCGCCATGCATGTCTGACCTTATGCTACAAAAACTTGAAACTAACCAAGACAATAGAGAAAAAGTCGTAAAGATAATGGTGACTGACAAAATTTCTCGTCAGTATTGCGACTCTTTCATTCTTTAAGTGCATTTTGACTTAACCCTTAACCTGTTGAATTTTTGTAATGGATTTGCCCAGCTTTGAATTTGGAACAGTCCATTCAAAGTTTAAGGGATTTCAATATCAAAATACAAAAACTGAGCTACCAATAGTATAGAGCCTGGTCAGACTGCACGGATGTGCAGGCTGGCCTGGCTCTATACTGGTGGCAAAGGTTAATCTTCTTTGGTTCATGCAGGTTTATGGTTCAATCGCTGTTTTGACAAAGACCTATATTTAAGGAAATGTTTCCGAAAATTTTACTGTCAGCTGTTCCCACTGACACTAGAGTAACTAAGTGCATTTAACCCTTAACCTGCTGGAACCGAAAGTGATAAGCCTTTGCCACCAGGCTCTATACTGTTGGTAGCTCCATATTTGTATTTTGATATTAAAATCCCTTAAACTTTGAATGAACTGTTCCAAATTCAAAGCTGGGCAAACCCATTACAAAATTTCAGCATGTTCAGGGTTAATTTCTACTATGTATGTACATGTAACAATTACAAACGGATACAGTTTGTCGTGTTCTTACATTTTCAATGGTACTGGTAAAAAACTGAACTTACTTTTGAAAATAAAATGCCCTTTATAAGCTCAATTTGAACTTTGCAATAATATATTTCAGACAAACGCCTTACACATTAAACTGTGTTACGTTTTTTCTACAAATAACGGGGAATGTCTGAATAAACAAGAATTATCTTCCAAAAAGATGATCGGCGTAGATACAGTACAAAATTAATGTCCCATCAGAGTAAAGTTTTCCGACATTGGCGATCATTTAAGGCGTGTAGTAATCGAATGCCCTATGCCAATAACAGTTTAGGCTATAGTAGGTCAAAATCGACGCCGAAAAAAACAGCGCTGTCTACAGGTATTTTAATGAAATTCTTAAAAAGGCATAAAACGATGATATGGATTTCGATGTCCTGTCACTATGAAAATGATACAGATCATTTCAAAACATTTCCTTTTCCTTTTGAAGTATTGTTTGAGATTATTCTTCTTTATGATTAAACAATTAACTTAATGATTAACTAAGCTCTAACGTGTAAAAATATAGAAGTCTTGTGTGCGATATTAGACTTATCAAATATTCTTTAAAAGTGGACTTCAAGGGTGGATTATTCTGGCTCAGATTATTTTTCTTTTAGTTATTTTTTTTTTTAGTTTTTTTTTATAGTTTTTTTTTTGAGGCCCCTAGCCGGGTAACCCCTTTGATTTTTTATGTCATAGGTAAATTTACAATAGAAAGTTAGTGAATTGATATGACATGAACAGATATTTTTTTTACATATTGTCCTCGTAAGGAAAGTCTCCAAAAATACAATTTTCAAATTAACATAAAATATTTACTGTATGTGGTTTATTGTTGTGACGTCCTATTACCAGAAAGCATTATCAATCAACTTATTTTTAAAATCTTACATTGCCTTGATCGAAAGAAAAAAAAAACTATAGACAACTCTTATAGGAGGACACAAAAAAACTAAGTAAAGAATTATTACTTGCCTCTTCATCGACCGGATAAACCATATTTGAGAAGACGATATCTAATTGAATAAAAAAAATATCTAATAAAACTGTGGTTTTATGCAAACCATGTTTTTGTTAGAAGTTTTATTTCCTTTCTGGTGTTTGTTTTATAATACTTTGAATTGTTGAAATGAGCTGCTAATATATAATTCTATATACATTCTGTTTTGTTTTTGTCTAGTTTTTTATTTTATGTTCTGTTCTGTTCCGCTACGTTTCATTCCATTCTGTGCTGTTCTGCTCTGCTCTGTTCTCCTCAGTACGTTATTATTATAGTGGCATATTTCAGTTTTAAGATAACCAGTCAAAATTTGCTCCCGTCCCCCTCTCCCCACCTCCTTTCCTCGCCTCTCCTCTCCTCCGTTCTAGTCTGTTCTGATCCATTCACTCCCCCTACCTCTTCTTACTTCTTTTCTGTCTTTCTTTTCTTCTGCACTTTTCTCTGTGGTTTGAAAGTTACTATCATTGTGTTATCAAGTCTTTCTAGCATGTGACATGTAGCTGCGTCAGATCATATGTCCTTTACGCATAATTAATCTTATGCAATTCTATGCAGTTATGCCTCTTTTAACAACTAGTGAACCTTTTTTCACGTATGTTGCGGCGGATTTGTTGTGCACATCTTTTTGAAACATGGCTCCAGCAAAGCAATTTCTTTATGTTAGTGTCGTCTCAGATTTGTTTTAAAATAGATTGTTACAGTCCAGTGACCATGTAACATGACTGGCATATTTTTAAAAAAAAATAAAAAGTGTATTATGTCTTCTTAGCTCATGTTATTTCAAATAAGACCAGTTTCTTCCTGACTGCGCATCTGTGAGTCAGTTATTCTGTCCGTCCTGGCAAGGTTGGCATAATGCACTTACTCGAGTGTATAGTGCGCAAAAACTAAATTGTCTTTGGTCATATGTCATTTTCTTACAATGCATTGTCGCTTTTTTCTCCTAGATTTTGTTACACAAAATGAATTTAATTAAACTAGAGATGTGTCCGTAGGACACGGATACCCCCACATTCTGCTGTATTGTGACAAAAATTATTATTCAGTTACAGGTGCGTATAAAGTCTAAAATGCTATTTTTTAGCTTTATCAGGTGCCTAAGTTCACATGCTGTCAACTATTCTTAGAAAGTTCCATAGCTCTAGCATTTATACGTTTGGAGTTACACGCGACACAAACCGGTCTACGTACGGACAGCGTGACAGCGGGACGGACGGACAAGCGCAAATCTATATAGCCCCCTCCACCCCCAAGGAGGCGGAAGGCATAAAAACATAATCATACCTCTGATTATGGAATTTCTATTTGAAACTAATATCTGTATCAAACTCATTGAAAGTAAGGGAAGTAGTACAAAAGTACAATCGTGAGGCAAGTTTTTAGGGTTTATATCCCTTGAGTAGGACAACAGTCTATACTATTGTACAAAATATCACAACCTTTCTGATGTACACATCTATACTTTTACTGTGGAAAATTTCAAAAATGAACCAAAAACAATATAAAATACACTTATTCGTCTTACCGATGGGTGTAAGAGGGGCTAATGTTAATTCTATCGTTAAAGACAACCGTTGCGTTCGTATTTACTTTACTGAAACATAATGCAACAGGTTTTTCTCTTTCTTTCTAAGATAATTTGTCATTACTGTTGAATTATAGATGACATCACAATTACAGCGGAGCTATAAAACCCGGATACGGTTATAGTTAGATCACGGAATTATACTCGTCATTTTTGTATAGTTGCTTGTTTTGATAAATCAAAAACAGTTTTATGTGAAAAAGTAACACCGTCTTATATTATATGCAGTTTACAATAGTTTTACACAGCCCGATCGTTAGATAATAAGTCTCCTAAAAATAAACCATATAGACTATTTTTCTTTGGCGTATACTCGACGTACAAAACTTTAATAATCATCGAATATCGTGAAAATCTCCATCGTTTCCATTTAACTATTACACGTTTACGACTATGGGATCTGTTGATTTTTTTAAAGCAACACAATTCAAAGCATAGTTTGCGAAAAATTTCACAAACTTATTTGCACTAACTACATTTCGGAGATTGGTTCGGACTTTATTCAAAGCACGAGGTGTGTCCTTGGCAAAGTCATCTAGGTTTCCGATTACCCAGCTTCAAATAAGACCCTCTTATAAATGTGTCGGGTCCTTTTTTCAAGTGAATTGAGAGGTGTCTCAAAAGAGGATAATTATATCAACCAGGGAAGATTCTTTTGCAATCTAACATAATAATTTATTATAAATCAAGCAAAAAATCTCAAAGCATATCTGAGAAATTCAACTCGTGTCTAGGATCTAGTTTAGTGTACCACGTGAGAAGGAAACAGATAACAACATAATTATGGCCACAAAAACACACTGAAATGTTTTTCGAAAACGTTACTTTGTAATTCGTTTAACATTTGCACAGTTCGTGGAAAATAACTTGTACGAACTATTATTTTAAGCTGTATGTCACGGTGACTTCGTTATTACAAATGTGTATTAAAATGTATCTTTGTTTTTAATTTAGCATTGAAACAATTTAGCATACAGTACAGGTAACATTTCAAATATGAGCCTTTCCATCTTCTGTCAATATTTTTCATACTTTAAAAGACTGTAAAATTCACTGTAACTCGTACATAACATCAAGTTAAAGTGACGGACTATGGAAGTCATCACTACGCAGACGTTTCAGATAATTCTGAATGTTTCTTTTCTCGACTGTTTCATAGCAACCGTCGTCTGCAAGCGCTAAAGCGTCTTCTACATATTCCAACGCTTGTAAACGGTCGGTGCGTTCATGCAAGCGTCCACGAAGCACCAAGTAGTACATCCTTCTGCGCATGTCTCTTGGAACAGGAACCAACTCCAACATGCGATTTGCAAAATCGACGTTTCTTTCTTCTATTGTCGTAAAATCGCAAACTACGAGGGTTTCAAATTTTGAATGAATACCAACGGTGGACCGTACCATATCCAACACTGAAATCGTTTTCCACAAGTCTTGTTCGTCCTCATTTAACTCTTCCAAGCATTCTTGAATCATCTCAAAATCTGCTTTAGCCCGGTTCAGATGAATTTCAGATCTACAGTCGCTATGCAAGTACAGTATATTATTTTTGTACTGCGACCACAGGGACATCACGATTCTAACAAACCCATTAACACACAAGTCACATACTATTCGAGCCTGTTTTTCATGATTTTCTGCCGTTACTGCATCTCCCCGTATCGCCCAGTTGAACGACATGCACGTGTGAAAGATGATATCGAAAACAGTTCGGTCCACATCTCTTGGCATTGTATCACGCATGCGCTTCAAAACAACATTTCTTTCCGGTACGCAGCTGCATTGCTGGGTAAGAATAAAGTACAATACACATCTTTTATCCACAAGTAACTGTAACCGGTTTGTATCCGAGCAAATGCATGTCTGGGAGTCCAGAATGGTTATCATTTGATTCAAGACACACAGCGTCTTGTTTTCGAACATGTTATTATCGGCACACTTTTTCAAGTATAAGTAGTATTGATGAATTGTCTTCGCATTAGGGATTTCTCTTTTAATAACACTGCGACTAACGATAACTGAACACTTATCCCTTTCTTTGATGAGTTTTTGAGAGAACTCACCGTAGCCAGCATGTTCTAAGGCCTCGGCGAATCCAAAGAATGGTACGTATTCACTTACAGCTTTAACAAATGCATAAAACTTTTTCAACGATTTTTCGTTGTCGTCTGCGAACTCTTGAAATATCTGTATATGTCTGTCTTTATTTATTACACCGAGTCTTCTCAAGCTGTTCACAATGGCACGTGTATCCATGGCAGCGATCTGAGGAGCGTGAAAGCTCTCAGATGCCTTTATTATAGCAAGAATATCATGGCCTGACATATGGACTTCAGCAATTTCCATATTACAAGAATTTTGTGTCCTTTTGCTATGTACACAGAATAGTTCAGAAACAGTTGAAAAGAGAAAACTGTTTTGATACTGGTGAGAGTGTACAGTATCTTTGTGTTTTATATCCAAGTGATTTCGGAAAATCCACTTCATGGGGTGTAAGTAGTACACATTAAATTTTGCGTCATATGAAAATTGTTCATTAAGTTGATTGAGGGTCATGTGACATGCATATCTGAGTCGGAAAAGAAATATGTTTCAAACGTTAAGTGGCTTTCTCATACTGCTACATGTATTTCACATG
This sequence comes from Cyclina sinensis, assembly GCA_012932295.1. Classification (NCBI taxonomy): domain Eukaryota; kingdom Metazoa; phylum Mollusca; class Bivalvia; order Venerida; family Veneridae; genus Cyclina; species Cyclina sinensis. Next base: position 32,949,614 of record JAAONU010000007.1, on the reverse strand, counting down.
AATTGAAAGTGAAATTGCATTTTCTGGTCATCATGTTAAATCAGATTAACACTAAATACTCTCTGACATGCTCTGGTCTTCAATTTTCTTACTAAGATATTATTTTACTTATTCAAAGGGTGTAATCAATGAAATGTGCCTGACTTACTTTAAGCGAGGCTTTCAAAATGGCGGAGAATGAAACAAGTTTCGATATTTTGTCTTTGATAAAACTGCTTTCCAGGTGACAAAAACACTTAAACAATCAAAGAATGAAAGTCAAAAGTAAGCTCCTAGCAAAACTGATACTGTGTAGAAATTTATAAATGCACGACCCAAGAAATGTCAACCTTTTTTATTCTATTTAACCTATGCGTAGGCAGTAAGTTGTGAAACTGAATTTTGTTGAGTTCAATCCGTAAGCTTTAAACAATGTGTTGAATGCTAAAACAATTTCGATCTCGTGGCCACTGTGGGCGGATCAGCTGTGCAGTCGCCATGATCTTGTCAAGTGGTAGCGAGTTTATTTCCCCGTTCCATTATTAACATTACTAGCTGTCGTTCGGATAAGACGTCAGACTGACGTCTCGTTTGTAAGCGCTATCCACTAAGTATGAAAAAGAACCAGGGGTGTCTCTGAAACGATAAGTTTTCTGTATTTTGCACTGTTTCCCACAACCTAAAATAACTAACGGCTGCAGGGCGAGGGGGTGGATGATCACATGATTTAGCGGATCAGATTTTCATTTGCGTTGTTTTTTCCCTAGGTCAGTGTTACAAATAATTGAGAATAAACGCCAACATGAGATTTAGTATAATGAGGCTGCATCTGAAACTTTCTGTTAACATGTCATATTTTGTAACTGTCGTCTTGGCCATCACCAAATTATTACCGCCATAATTACAAATGTTGAACTCACGTAACCGGAACGTATCTTGCATATATGGCTCGTGCAAACATTCCTGCGATTTTGTTATGAACTCTACATAGAACAAGGCAATTCCTAGTCTCATATCTATCTCACTTACATACGTTTGAAAATCACTTGAACTTCAAGGGTTCGCGGCAAAATTGTTGTAACTACATATAAAATATATAAAATAAGATAATGGATGCAATCGTTCTGCTGTGAACCCTCGGCGTGTCTACTGGTATTTCGTTTAGTCATTTCATTTATTGCGTCGTAGGCACAAATCCCTAAATACTGGCCTAGGTACTTTTCACATCTTTATATTGAGTGCTAGGTTAGTATGTCAGACATCAGTATATTGATCCGTCAAGTCACGTGATCAATTACCTGTTATGATTATCAATATTTATATATTGTTATTCTAGACAAACGGTAACAATAATCTCCTCTTTATATTTTTTAAAGTAATCTCTCCTACTAACAAATATATGTATTGAATTCTTCTAAAACGGTCATGCGTGCCGTATTACACAGTTTGAATACAAAATATGAAATCCATAATATTGGCCCAGCCATACAAGCACAAAGGTTAACTATTTGATCGCTTTTTTTAATTCGTAAATTGGTTTCAAGCCAAGTTGTTTATTCAGTGAGGGACGCAAAGAAATCACATCGTTTATTGTTTACGTTACACTGAAACAGTGCATGTATATATATATATCACGACGACATCTGTATTTTCAACGGATGACAACGTGTTTAACTTATAACGATTTAATACGAAACAAACAGGATATGAATCTTAATGAAAAGTGAAATTAGCTTGGATTCTTGGACGACTGGAATATATAATGTTTTTGGTTTGTACAAACTTATGGATAAAATAAAGGGATATGTTTATGTAATTACTTCAGTGTGAATCTTTATACACGTATGAAATGGTGCACAAAAGTGCTTAAATTTCTATACATGAGGTGAAGTAAGTCATTTGTTACTGCTTGTTGCGGTTCACTGACCTCTACTGCTACAATAACATTGGGAAAATCCGCACTTGAATATGTGTCATGAGTAAATATAAGTATGGAAAAACGAACGCTCAGTCTCAAAAAAATATTTCATTTCATTTGTAGAACTGGAAAGAGGTGTGTTACATTAAATATTTCTGAATAATTTTTGACTCGCATTTATAACAGGAAATTGTCGAGTGAAAATCATAAATATGGAATATTCTGTGGAAAGACCGGGTCTTTCTAATGCATCACGTTTTATATACAAAGGAATTTCTGATCTTACAGCTATTCTTGACATATTTTCAAAACTTGTAGAGCGATCGTCTTCCCGAGAACTAGATTTCAACAAAATAACCTCTGGTATAAGAAGATTCGGCTTAGTAGATAATGGCACACTTGATCATCTGTTAGTGAAATATGCAACGTACAAAGGTTGTTATAAAGATAAACTGTGCCTTTACCTTCGAGATGTTCTGCCGTTGGTATCGTTAACTGACTTTGCCTTAATACTGTCGGACTCGGGATATCCAGACATTTGTGATGAACTACTTTCCATGGGGAACCGAAGAGTTACTGTTGTAAGAAAGAGACAGTTACCGCATTCGGAAGAAGTGCACGAATTTTACGTCAATCTGAAAAGATTCGCAGACGACAATGCTTTCCAGAATGGTGCTCGCTTTCATTTTGAAAGCATGATCTCAGATTTTACCTCAAAACTCCTAAACACTGCCAATTTTGGAAAGAAGCAGCTTTTTTCAGACAAACTAGTGGCCTTGTTTTTTCTTCTAGCCAAACAATACTCAGATACAAAAGAAAGAAGTAAAACGTTTCAGCGGTTACGTGCAATTATGCCCCACGACGTTGACCGGACTACTTTTGACGCAGTTTTTCATTCGCACATGGCGCTGAACTGGGCTATACAGGGGGATTCAGAAGTAGCTGATAAGCACGAGCAGCTAGCAAGGATGGCTTGTGATACCTGTAGTCCTTGTTTAGCCACGGCTGCGATGAGACTGAATTCACAATGTAAAAATAACAGACTATTTTATGCAAGTTTAAAACCGGATTACCTTAACAGAGCTTACTTTGATTTTGAAAAGGGAATGCAAAGTTCTGTTGACTTCAGCGACGAAGAGAGGCGAATTTGGAGCACTATTTCGACTCTGGAAATGTCACACTCTTTGCTAGGAATCAATTTATACTTAGAGGTTTGTGACATTCAAAATATTGACCCGGCAAATATAGAGCGTGCAAAAGCCATTTTGAACCGCTTTGAAGAGCCAGTCGAAGTACGGAGAAAGATGTTTTATAAACTTGCATTAGGAAGGTTGCATGAAAACACTAACCCGTCTGTTGCAAGGGCTTACATACAAGAAGCACTGGTATTGACAAGCGAGGGATGCTACAAGGATGTCGAAAAGACAAATATTCAGAACTACCTGGACACCTTGGTGGCAAAATATTTACCACAACCGTCTCTGTAAATGTAGAGAATTATGCCTCAATCATTTATGACCAGTGTGCAATTTTCACGTAATGGTGTTCATATCAATTAATTTTCACTCTTTATACATGTACAGTATATGTAGCCATGTAACTAATTGAAAGGATGAAATGAAAAAAAATTGACTATTACTCAATGTACAGAGTAAACAAGTGTGCTATATTGATGGCTTAGTTTTTTTTTTATCGAACGTATTACACAATGACAACAGCAAAACATTTGTACGGTTACTATAGTTTGAGTATTTCTGGATGTTCGTCTGGTAGAAGGGTCGACATGTACAATTATGACACAACAGGAAAGGGGAGCAACACGTGTATGCAACAGCCGATTGATGGTTCTTGACACAAAACATGATAAAAGATGTTTTATACAAGCTAGTGAGTATAGGCCATCTGTTTTTGAACTGTAACTGAAGTAAATTTCGCGAAAAGCGGGGACTACGAATCTCATGGATACATTTTCAAAACAACACTTGCTTAGGATGGCATTTATTTAAAAGTAGACGCACAGACGCATGAAGTTTAGAAATTATACTCGTTTCATGCATGTCAAGCCATTGGGCAATCATATTTAATGTTTGAAACGAGTACCTTTTATTAACATGAAGTGCCTAGCTGTGTCATAATATGTACAATATGTATAATATGTAGTAGGGTACGGTTTAGTAGACCAAATTTTCTTGTTTGTTTTTTTAGTTCATTTGTAACTTGATAATTGCTATCCATGACTAGTAAAGAAATAATTTAACATACTGATATATTTGAAATATCTGGGGAAAAGCAATTCACGAAAATCTGCTACATATTTCATTTTATGTGCAAAAATTGAGTACGAAAGGAAGTGGTTACGAAATACAATCTGTGCCGAAGCGGAAAAATTGAAAAAGAAGAATAATTGAAAACGTTTTGTTCATGAATACATACTTGTTATCCATTTAAATCTCAGTAAAATGTATTGTTATACGTTATACGTTGTTGTTAATTACTATCACTCTGTCATGTTTCTCTTTAGCTTAAATGTTAGAATATATTTGTAATTGGTTTTCGCGATATGAATATTAGTAAACCTTTAATTAAGACAATTTTGAATAAAAATGCTGTCATATATATTGACATTGGTTATACATTTTTAACTTAATCGCGAAATCTTATTAAACTTGATTTCCAATTCCGAACACAATGACAGGAAACAAAATGCATTAATTTTCAACTTCATGTCTTTGTCAGATTGAAATAGATCTCATTTTAACTGAACCAAGAGCACAGAAAGTGTAAGCAAAATACTAGTAGCATATTATGCAGGCAGTATAACTTACAACATATTATGAAGATTGAAATATGGCCACTATATATTATTAAATGCCAATCAGTTGTCACGGGGTCACCTAATCTCACTACATGTATTTTGCCTCTGAATTAGTCCAAATAATTGTACTCAAAACTTTGAATATAATGCTATTTTTTGAATGGTTGATATCCACCTTCAGAGGATAAAGGCAGCATCCTGCCTGATGTCACAGTATTGAGACTAGCCTCCGAATGTGAACCAATTTAATAGGTTGATATTTTATAGTTGTTCACCTTCTACGTCTCACTTTGATCTGCAGCTGATCAAGCGGAGCCGCCCAATCGCATGCAGTTGTGCACATATTATCGCTTGTTTGTCCTATATTTTGCATAGTTTACAACAAAAATGATGACGTTACGATAAAATATGATAACTTTAACCGAACCAGCCCCTTTCATCTAAGAAGAAACACAGATATTGAGATAATATAAGTATAAACTGAAACACTTGTTTCGTATCTGTTTATCGCCTATTTTATTTAAAGTTTAGCATTGGGAATTCCTCGGTGATGATGTGATTGTTGCAGAGGAAATTTCCAGAGGTGTTCCTTCTCTGAGAATTTGCTGGGTTAAATGCAGTTTAAAATTAGGCTCATAGGTTGAACAACTAGAACAATATCAGATCTATAAAAGCAGTTCAGCACTTTAAGTGTAATAAATTAGGCTAGGGGTCAGGATTTGTGGTTCAGTCTTATTGTTTTGTTAGGATTACGAAGAATGATTAGATCTTGTATTTTTGTTTGTTTTTTTGTTTGTTTAGTTTCTTCAGCTAAAATGTAATCAGAAGGTCAGAACTTAGGGAAAAATTCAGCCTTTGATATGATAATGTCTGGGCTGGGCTCCTAGCAGTTCTACTTTGGCTTACAGTACTGCAGGAAAAATAACACTGAAATATAAAACATAGATTTAATCTGCCTCAGTGTTTATTGTTTACATTATTCTTTCAGCTGATATAAAACATGGAAGAATACGTTGATGACCCATTGGCTGTTGATGATGCATATGCTGTGCAGTTTTTTGGTTTCCTCCCACAGTCATTGCTGAATGGAAGTAAGTGTTAGATTGTTATCTAGTTCAGGTGACTTTTTCGCTTCAGGATATTGATAAATCAAAAATTTCTGATTGGGAATATCCTTCCTTTTAAGGGCACATATTAAACATCCTAATGAAAGTAGATTTGGAAAGGTTCATGATGAAACTAGCTTGTTGTCAAAACTTCTTTTGGGTAGTGTCTTTGTTAGCATAACTAATAGTCGAAATACCCTTTAGCTACTAAAGTTAAAATTAACCAGAAAATAACACCTTTTTTAGAAAAAAAAGTATTGTTAAGTGACGTATTTGACCTCCAAGCCCTATTTCTCTTTACTTACCAATCTGCCTTAGTACATGCTTCTGTAAATTGGAACTGGGAAAGAAAATTGTAAGTACCATTTTAGTAGTATTAATAAAACTTTTAGATTCCATTATGAATGATGTCTTAAGAATGTGTTCATTTCAAAGTTCTGAAAACTTGGGTTGCACATGAGGTTTAATTTATATGAATTTGGTTTTACTAAAAAAGATTTTAGGGCAAGTTCCTAATGATGGAAAGGATTCTTTAAGTTAAAAATTGCTTACAAGTTCCTACTGGATAGATCAGTTCCTTTATGACATCTGCAATTTTTTCTTGTAAAAGTCTAAAAAAAATGATATTTCAGTGTATAATGGAATATGGGAATACCTGAAGGAAGCCATGGCAGCTCTCAATGAAAGCATACTGGTCACAGTAAGCATGAATAGTATTTTGTTTTCACTTTATCATGTAATTGTTACCAGAAGCCAAAATAGTAGTACTTAATTTCTGAAATTATTTGGAACAGACAGCCATTTTTACTGTTTCTGTTGAAAAAGTGTTTCAAGATTACATGTATTTTTGAGGTATTGGAATTTTGGCATTTAAGTTTTCTAACTATCAGCTTATTAGAGGCTCTGCTTAGTGTTGTATCTAGGCTGAAAAAAGGGCAGGGCACACATGATACTGGGCAGTGTATAATTCACATGCAGTTGATACAAACATTTATTGAACACATGTCAAGAGTTTGACACTGGATAATAGAATAAACAAAAGTACGGTAGGAGGAGTTATTACTTCGATATTAGGGCAGCGTGGCGCTGATTGGGGCAGCGTGGGAAAGATTAAAACTATTCCGTGCTAGAAACAACACTGGTGCTTATTTTTCATAGACAAGATTAAATTATTAAAATTGATAAAAGAGATTGTGAAATCAGAAGAAATGAAATGCCCTGACTGTTAGGCTGTTTCCATGGTGTAACAGTTATTTGCTAAATTATGAATCACTGCAACCTCTCATTTATCTTGCGATCATGGTTTTGGGTCTGTGAAGGTATTTCAGTAATGGGAAAATTCCGAATTGATCTGTAAATCCTGATTTTGAAGTTTTGGGGCACCCTCGTTAATCATGCAGATCTGCTTTGAAATTTTGGGGAAGTGGGGTAACCTCAGATGACAGCGGGGCCGTATATCTTTCCGACTGTCACACTGTACTGTAGCGTTTTGTTAGAATGCAGTATCATCCATTTTCATTGGTGCATACCTGTAAAATTTCTGAAATGATTCATTTCATTGGACAATCATACACACTAGCAATTATTAAGGGAGAAACAAAGCATGCTGTTGCCCCTGGACCTCTTCTTGAAAAATCTTCTTGATTGGCCCTTACTGATCACTCTTATCACTGGGTATTACCGGGTAGATTGCTAAAAAACATTTTGTCAGTCGGAGTCCTCAGTGAATTGAGCTTGTTTTAAGAAATATACTCTCCTTGGACAAAATATAGATCATATTAGACACTTTTACCATGGGAGTTTCAAGAAATAACCACCACAGACTTAGTTTATAAAGTATTTAGAAGCACAATGTTTTTTCTTAGTCTGACCATAAAAACACCTGTTACTTGATATGTAATCATTCACTTTATGAAGACCTGCTGACAAAAAGCGAACTAAAAGAAAAGCCCAAAGTGAGAAGTAACAAAATATTATAAACATTGCACAAATTTATCCCACCTACTTCATGATGAGGGGATGTTATCAACATAAACCTCTGCGTAAATTGTAGGGGCTTCAAATTAGCTAGAACTGTTTTTATTCATGTACTGTTAAAAAAAAGCAAAATATCAAATAATTTTACCATCTAGTTTTGGAGAAATTAATAACTAAATCACAGATACCTAATTTTCATAAGTTTACCATGTTGAAAAGCTTTGCAACAATTGAAATATATTTTTAAAACAAAAGAAACTGAATTTAACTTCTATAAAAGTTACTGTTGTAAAACCAAAACAATATAAAACTGCCAAAAACTAGAGAGAAAAAAATGGCTTAAGTGGGGTTTGAACCCATGCCATTCAGCGAAAATGTCTCAATCCTACACAAATTAATAGAATTGAATACTCTTCAGAGTGGAGGTAGGGCATTAGGAATCAAATAACTTGATTGACTTGACCTTATTTTAAGGTATTAAAAAAGCTAAATTTCAAATACAGATATTTTCCTGGAATAAAGTTGTGCAAAATTGTTTAAATAGCAATAGTAGGAATTAAACAGAAAGAAATAACAACAAAAAAGTTTATGTTTACAATATTCAAATATCTTTTTTCTGAGAAACATAATAATTAAGTCTGGCTTTATTGTGGTACTGTTACTAATGTATATATTCTTTTTTCCAGTTTCAAGACACGGTGTCAGAAACAGAGCTTCAGGAGGTGTCACATAAGAAAGGTCAAATTGCAATAGACAGGCTGAATGCAAAATTTGACAAAGCAGAGGTATGGTTGGAAATGATATTTAATTGATAAGCTACAACAGTATTACTTTTCAAGGTCTGTTCCTTGTAGTGTGGTATTTACAACAATTGTGGGGTAAGGGTAAGAAGAAAGGATTTTTATAGGAATTTTAGTGCTTACCACCATCTGAATATATGAGAATACCTTTCATAACTGGGATTGATACATTGTCGGTGACCCCCCGGTACATATTCCGCACAACTACATTATGTACCGTGGGATAATTGACTGCAGATTATTTGTTTTCATGAATATTTATTAGCAAAGGGAAGTAACTCCTCGTCGAATGAGATTTTGCAATACAAATAGATACTCTTCAGTGTGAAGAGTATGAATAATGACAAGTTACTTGAAATAGACGTATTTCCCAAGATTTAAACATGGGTGCGAAAGGCAAATTGTAACGAGTACTTTCATTGGCTGAGATTGCGCTAGAGAAATCTTTTGGAAGCCAATGAAAGTAGGTAATGAATTATTCATGAGTACGAAATTTTTACCAACCATTTGTCCCACGGTAGATAAATAGAGGGAAACGGAATGGATCGAACGTGGGTTTCCGATGATGGGATTGATAAGGACTATCCTAAAGGGTAATATCACCATATAGGGTATTATTTCGGAAGCAGTAGTGATTGTGAATTCATCTTTTCTTCTTGTATATAGTAATAACAAACGTAAATTTTTCTCATGTGGAAGAGGGATACATTATTTCACAGGTTTAGGTAAGACTGTTTGTAGGTTTGAAATTGGAGCAGTTTTTAAACCTCCTGAACTTGAATACACTTTTTGCTATGACTTATGGTCCAGGGGAAGTAAATCTTTGAAGAAACAGTTCTGGTGCTGTGAAGTATGTGAAGTAACAAAGCAAAAATACTAACATTCAGAATAACTGAAGACAAAACATAGCAAAACAAACAGTATTTCTCTTTAAAATAGTGCTTCTACAGCTTTTTGCCTGTTTCTTAAACTTTCGTTGATTCCTTTTTTAGCTCACCTGAACAGAATCTGTTCAAGGAGAGCTACCATGTATGTCCTCCCAGGATTTAAAAAAAAAAAAATTCACAGGAATAGTCCTTAGTAGGTTTTTTTCAAATTAATTTGAATTTTTCCATTTAGGTCAAATAAGCAAAATAAAAAACTTCAAAAATTGAAGACTTTAAAAAATTTTCTTAAGTAAAACCACCAGGACCAGAGCTCTGAAATTTGTTTTGTAGCGTATTCTAGTAGACTTCTACCAAATTGGTTAAAATTATGTTTCTGGTCACTGTTGGCCCTGTGAGAGGAGTAAAATATTTTACATAGAAACATATTGAAAAATCTAGAAAAATCTCTTTGCCTTGAGTCAAGAAATTTAGTGTGTTGAATTGTGAACCTCTATCAGGATTGTTCAAAAGATGAAATAAACCAGAAGTCTCTTGATTTTATACAGACTTAAAATGTATATAGGATAAAAAAAAAAATCTCATACACCATAATCCCTAATTAGCTTATGTATTCAGTTTCAGGGATTATGTTATAGTGCTCGACAGAAGTTGTTAAGATCACGACCCTAGGATCAATATCACCCCTCCCAAGGGTCACTTGTTTTATAAAGACTTAAGTAGGAAAACTAAATGATGCCAAATATTTGTGACCTTATTCCATATTTGTGCAGCAACAACATAGAAATTTATGTATTTGTATACATGTAACTTTTGCATGCAGATTTCATAATACGACCTTGACCTACTTGCTGTTGTTTTTTGGGGTTGTATTAGCTTCGTCTATGAAATTTCAAATCTGGACCTTGACCAGCAGACCTGCTTTAGCCTTGATATTTAGTGAAATGGTACTCAGACTTAAAAAAGTGTTTTATTTCATAACCTAATTACAAAGCAATTCTTGAGAAAGCAATAAACTAGGGAATTGCTAATGTCCAGAGCAATGGGCAGTTCTGTGTTTCAGAATAATCTTTAGAATTTTGCTACCTTTTATGTTTCAGAATTATCTCTACAAGAATGTGTTCAGTATACCAGCTCACATAGTGCTTCCTGAGGACAGGCAACAGGTAGAGACACCCTGCACGGAAGAGGAAATGATAGAACTTGATCGGGAAATAAAAGATACCATTGATAGAATTATAGCGGTATTTGTTTATTGTATACTCAACCAATAAAAATAATGTTAACTGTATTAAAGTTGATTTTGTTAATAAAGTAGAATAATGAATGAACAGTTATTGCTGTATAAGACCAGTTACAACACTAACAAGTCTAGTGTTTCCTTATCTATAAATTAATTTTAAGAGACCAACAAAGGAGGTTGCAGGTTTGAATCCTATCTTGTTAAATGTTCCTGTTATCATACAACCTGAAGGTCAGTAGATAGCAGTTCTTTGCCTGAAATCTGAATCAAGAAGATTTTCCTGAAATGTTTCAGACCTAGAGGCTGTTGCCCATACTTTTGTCAACATTGTATCGAACTGCAAGTTTAATGAGATCAGACCAGCTGTAATAAAAAGAAACTGAAATTAACAGTTCACTTTGATCGTTTTAAGTACCTTTTGTAAGAATCAAAATATGATGCTGTGAAATGAAAAATGAGATTCTCTGAAGAAAAAAAAACCTCGGGTCTGCTGCCAGTTATGAAGAAAAAACGTTTGGACTGTACTGTGGATATAGATTGTATTTGTTTAATTTCCAGGTAAAGTATGCCAATGCCAAGCTGCAGGACAGACTGGTAGAAATGAGAGAGTTACAAGAACAGTTAGATAACACAGTGACCAGTGTAGAGAAAATCCATACAGATAGTTAGTATGCTTAAAATACACAGACTTTTCTCTGCTTTTATGTGTGTAAAAACTTTTCCGAAGTTAGAACTTAACCCTTGGTAATGCAAAGTTATTCATAAATTGATGGCAAGAAGGTATTGTTCAAATATTTACCCTTATAGTAAAAAAACATACAGAATTGCAATAATAAGAATATTCAGCTCCCCATTTGAATCCCTGTAGAATCACTGCAAGGTCCTTATAAGTTTTGCCTAGAAGAAAACATGAGTTAATTATGTGAATAAGGGGACATTCTCCTGTTGGTGGGGCTCTTCTTACTTCTTTGACTTCTTGTTACTACTTCTTATTTCTTCTCCTTACTACTTCTTATTTCTTCTCCTTACTACTTCTTATTTCTTCTCCTTATTTCTTCTTACTATTTCTTCTTACTTCTTTGACTTCTACTTCTTTGACTGTTAATCCTGGACCTCAAGCCTGCTTGGGCAACCTGGTATAAAAAACCAGCACCCTAGACCAATTCACTGACCCAGTTGTCATTGTCTTTTAAAGCATAAATGCATGTAATGTTTAAAGGATAAATATCAGTATTAATGTGGTTTTAATTTCAACTAAATCTGTTTTTATGTGGTTATACAGTTCTATGAAATTGTAGTTTAAAATTCTGAACATTGATTTGGATATGAAAAGTTTGGTAGACATGTAATAACATTTTCCTTTTAGAAGCAAAGTTAACATTTGAGATTGCAAAGATGTTTAGAATACAACATACTATTAACAATTGGGTTTTTATGTTTGATAAATTCAAAGTCCAGGGTCAAGATCCCTAAAGTTATTAAAATCATTTTAAATATGTTAAAATTGTGTGAAAATCGACAATTTTAAAATTCCCAAAAAATAGCACAAAAACAGTCCACAGTTAAAACTGAGTTGTTTTTAAGACCACTTCTTGACTGGCGGTGATAGTATAACTTAACTCGGGAACCAAAAATGATTTAAGATTACCAGTCTGTATCCACATTTATATCATTATAAGGCCATTACCTTTTTACTTACTGGTTTACAAAATCCACTTTTTCAAAAATAGAAAGGGGAAAAAACATAATTTCGAGTTTTATTTTGCCCCATGGGGTACAAACACCTGAAATGTAGTGCTCTTGATTGGTTAGTTATATTATTGAAAATATTACAAGATTTAAGATACATTCCCATAAACCAAAAGATAAAAATGTTGTGGCCTGTTGTCATTAACATAAGGATTGATGTGACATGAAATGCAACATTTGTAGATAACTGATGCAATTCCTAGATCAGCGAACGATACAAACTTGTTTTGTAAACAATGTGTTTGTGAAACCAAGGGTTTATTTCCTTGAAAGTCGTGTGCAAGTAATTTTGATGCATCAATTGTAAGTTATAAATGTGTTTAAACAGCCTTGAATCGAAGCAAGCATAAACAGTGGTACAAGTGTCTGCCTTCATGTCTCGTCATGTTTGACAAAATTCTCAACTCTGTTTTTTTATTCTACAATTGTAAAAAGTATACTTTTCACAATGATTTTCAACATTTTTCGACAAGAATTTACTAAATCTGCATAGGTCAAGTGATAATTTATGACACATTGAGATTGAATATATCTTTCCCTATTTTTTTGTGCTGAAAGAAAAATATAGTTAGTTGTTCAGGTTGATGAGATAAAGCCTTTTTACTCTAAGTTATAGTTTCTATGGAAAAATAATTAGGAAAACTATGGTACTACAAAATGATAAATAATTTTGAAGGTTGTTTTACTGCTGCAGACTAAAAACATTATGCATTACTTTGTGACACTTTTATAGTAATAACTTGATACTTTAGTTATGATAGCACGTACTGTGGTACATTTATTATCTCAGCTGAGCATATATAAGCCTTTAAGATCACTGGCTGTCTGGCATCCATCTGTCATTCACAGTTGTTTCAAATGACATCTCCTCTTAAACCTTTTGGTAAAATTTGATGAAACTTGTCCTGGATGTTCCTTGCATTAAGCTTCTGGCAAAGTTGTTAAAATGGTTCTAGTTCATTGCAGATCTTGAGTCATGCACCTTGGGTTGGATTTTAGGTTACAAGGGTCAAGGTCACCAAGACTAAAAGTCAAAGTTTGCCCCGCTCCTGGGGTCACTTAGTTTTCTATAGACTGACATAGATAAAAACTAACAATCTTCTTGTCAGAAACCACAAGGCCTGGAGTTTAGATATTTGGTTTTTGAATGAAAACTAGATGCAGTTGTACTCAAGTAAGGGATAAAGGGTTATCATGGCCCTCTTGTTATATTTATATTTTATATTTCAGTTGCCATGCAGTCTCACCAAACGATACAGACAGTAAATAGTTTCCAACATGTGACTGCCCTGGTGGAGAAATGTAACCTGTTTTCAGACCACTGACTATAGTGTATAAGTAATGCTACTCTCTGAGAAACTGTGATTAAGGAATTTTGTTATGATATGTGTGCCAGAAAGTACAGACAGTGGGAAAGAAAAAAGGGAAACAATTCTGCTTTCATTGTTACATGTATTATAGTGCCAAGGTTTTGTAATGCAGTTATGAAGTATCGTGTCCATAGTAATGTACACCTTCAATGAACTTGTGTATATTAGTGCACTTCAGTACTGACAGACATCGATAATGAACACAAAAGGTCTTACTTACTGTTCCTAGTAATGCAATCTTACTGGCTTGTATTGTTAGATACTAGCGCTAATACAGATTTTTTTCTTGTGTTGAAATGTAAATACAGGGATTTTGAGATATTTTTGTGGCAACAATAAATTTTTATACAGTAAATATTTGCATTATTAGTTTTTTCACTTTTGTAAGTTTTATCATGTATTTGCTAAAACTTTCAGTGTTGGGAAAAGTGCTTTGTTGAACAACAATGTTTTATTAGCTCACCTGAGCACAAAGTGAGCCGTTGAGATCATTGATTGTCCGGCCTGCATCATGCGTCATACAATTGAACTTGAAAGACTTCTCCTCCTAAACCGCTAAGCCAACATTGACAAAACATGCCTGGGATATTCCTTCCAAAAAGCTCTATCAAAGTTGTTCAAAGAACTGAATTCCATCAAGAACTTTGGTTGCTATGACAACAGAAAGGAAAAATGTTGAAAATCTTCTCGTCTGAAATGACAAGGCCCTGAGCCTTAAGATTTGGTATGTAGCATTGTCTAGTGGATCTCTAACAAGTTGTTAAAATTATACCTCTGGGGTCAAATTTGGCCCCACCCCAGGGGTCAATTGATTTCAGATAGGCTTATATAGGGAAAACTTTGAAAATCTTCATGTCTGAAACCACAAGGCCCTGAGCCTTAAGATTTTGTCTAGTGGACCTAGTACCGAGGTTGTTCAAATTATGCCCCTGAGGGTCATTTGATTTTACATAGGCTTGTATATGCAAAACTTTGAAAAACTTCCTGTCTGAAACCACAAAGCCTAGAACTTAGATATTTTTAATGGAGCATCAGCTAGAGGTCATCTACCAAGTTTGTTTAAATTATGCCCCTTGAGTGAAAATTGGCTCTACCCTTGGGGTCACTTGAATTCATACAGATTTATATATTGGGAGAATCTTAAAAATCTTCTGATGTTTGCTCAACAGGTGACCCAAAGGCAAAAGATTCAGGTGAGCGAGCTAGGGCCATCATGGCCCTTCTGTCTTCATTATTGACCATCTCTAAGAAAAAGAGGTTATCTCCCTTATCTGAGAAAATTATGATGGGTCATGCCTGTGGCTTGAAGAACTCGCTTATGTATCTGAAGAAAATCTTGCATGCAAAAAAAGATCATTACCTGTATATCTGCTTCTGTGTTTTTTTTATCAGTCAGGCAGAAGGTTATAGAACTTACCTAGTGCCATAAAATATCAAGTACTTGGTTCAAAATACTGACCTATTGCATCAAAATATTAGGGACTTTGTGCAAAAAATTGACCTTAGTCCAAGACCTAGTGCTTTCAATTTACCTAATGCCTTAAAATATCAAGATCTCATTGCAAAAATTTACCTAGTCCTTGTAATATCAATGACCTAATGCAACACAATAAAAATTCTGTGCCTTCAAAAATCTACGTCTTAGTGATAAATAATTACTTAATGCCAAATAATTACCTAGTGCCATACAAGGGGCTGATCAGTTGTAATGTGCCGGATTTGTAATTCAGGGGTTGTGAGTTTGATCCCCTGCCCCCTCACTACTTACAGATGAAGAAGTAAAGCAAGGTCCCATGTATCACTGAGCATGGAAAAGAACCAGGGATAATTCTTGTACTTTGCACTATTCCAAATAACCTAAAATAATTGTGTAGGGGTCATTGTCTAAAATGCCTAAAAGTATAAAGGACTTGGAAATAATACGTAGTGCCTTTAAGTTCTAAGGTTTTAGTGCAAATTACTTACCTTATGTCTCAAAATGTCAAGGACTTAGTGACCAAAAGTCCCTTAAAGTACTAAGGATTTAGTGCAAAATCCTACCTGGTGCCTTCAAGAATCAACTTATGCAGTTATAGGATAAACAATTTCATGCATTTATTTTTCACTGAACCATCTATTTGTTCCATTTTGAAGTACTGACACCATGCAAGCAATAAATGCTCTCTTGTCTAAACAAAAGTTGCAAGGACAACTTTTTTTATCAGAGGTGAAGAAACCTCTCACAAGGTCAAGGGGATAACACATATCAACTACCATCATCATGAGGGGAGGGGTTTTAATTTAAAGCCCTTCAAGTAAGTTGTTAGTTTCTTCCTAAGTCCAGCGCTGGTTCTTTTACAAAAGAAAATTTCACTACTTTCATTCCTATGTCAGCTGATTTTCTGTACAGAGAATAGTGTATAACTTCTGTAACTACAAATCTAGTTATACCATGGAATTACAATTCCAGTCTTCTGTTAAAAGTGGGAATTAGCTGCAGATGACTCCAAACTTAGTTTCTCTGAAACTTGTTGTTTTTCCTAGGCCATACAGTGACAGACCTGCAGGACCCTTGAATAACAATCTTAGTACAAGGCTTTTTTATTAATAGGACTTATAACCGAGGCCCTTTTATATCTGTGAATCTCTGATGCTATGATATATTTTTACATGTACTTTCCTAGGGATCAGTCTTTCAAACTGGGTAAGGGAGAAGTTGTTAGTAAGTAAAAAAAAAAGGGAAAACAATTTGTGGAGAAACAAAAGTTTAATTTTTTAACTAACACATTACAATATTGTAAACATTAAATGTTTGTGAAACCTCTTGTATTTTTCTCACCTCAAATTATAGCACCATGAATCTGACATTAAAAAAAAAAAGACACAAAATAATGGAAAGACGTTCATCATTGCAATAATGGAGTTGAAGGGATCAGTCATTAAGCTTGTTTTCAAATTTCATTTGGTGAAGTCACAATGACTGGTCCCCAACAACATAGAAATGCTTGACAGTTGAGCAACAATGTTGCAATTTCATCTCCCCTAAATGCCTAAGCATGAGTTTCATAATCATCAAATAGCGGAAGCTTCAAGTAGAAGAGAATCAACTGAAACATGCTGCCATTTGCTTATAAGAAGTAACTCTGCTTCATGAAAAATTCTGGTGTAGTTTAGGTGTATTGCATGTGTAAAAGTCAAACCAATTAATCTTTTCTAAGGGAAATTTTCCAGTATGTTCTTAAATACTGACCATGACTGTCAGCTCTTTAATTTCTTATTTGTTGCCATAGAAGTGTTTCAACCATTAAGTATAATTAGCACTTTTTGAAAGAAAATTTAGTACTGCTTACATCAAATAATTTACTTCAAAATGCTGACGATGGAAAACATTTTCAAACCTATTTTAAAATGAAACAGAAACACTCCCTATCAGCAGAGATCTATATTTTACTTGCAAGATTTAATTTTAAAGAAATTGTTCAAAAAAGCTCCAGGTTTAAAGTCCTTTGTGGACTGGTTAGGCTTATAAGCAAATATTCATTAGTGCGTATGCGTAAAAAATGTACAAATATTATGCTAGAATATTTTTAAAACAATTCTTTTCTATTCTAAGAGTTCAATTACGATTTGTTTCTATATTGTGGGACTGAAAACTGCTTTTTCATGTAAATTATTTCACAAACCTACCTAAGATTTAGTTCTGAAACAGGTTATGCTATATTATCTTGATTCAGGTGTATATAATTTTTTTAATGAACGATAGCCATAAATTGGGTCCAGGTATTACTACTTACAATGTAATTATATTTTTCAAGCACTACAGCAGACAGGGTATTTGTGCTTTTCCACAATTTCTATGCCTGTTTTTTCGACTACTCATGATTTTAGGCAGATCCAGAGTGGCGTTCTACTAATTTGGGCAGTCCTATCTCCCCTCATGACCTAGTCTCCCTGTATGTTATTGACAAATTTGTATTAAGCTCGTCATAAGACTGCAGGCTATGGTGCCTAGCTTTATGATTTCAATAGTATGTTTCCAAGTAAAACTGCTTTTGGTTTTGCTTTATTAAGCCTTCCAAGTGAAGTGTTATGGAAAAAAGAAACTATTTAGTATTTCTAGATCACAGAACATAACAATTATCTGCTATTCCAATTTTCAATATAGCTCCGTATTATCATATAATTATTATATTTAAATACTCAAACAGCACTTTTATTAGCTAGTTGACCTATCTTAGCTCACTCTCTGGCCAAAACCACATCCCTGGATCTACCTAAAACAGTGCAACCATGGAAATGCTGCCAAGCCAAGCAAAGGCATATACAAGCTCAAAAGCTTAGCAAACCAAAAGAAGCTTTAATGCTTTTTCATTTCTAAGTTTTCATTTCAATCCTGGATTTTTACAGACTAGGGTGTTTTAAATGGATCCATTTTTTGTTCCAAAATTTCATATGGTGTCCTGTAGTATTTCATTTGGTGTCCTGTAGTATTTCATTTGGTGTCCTGTAGTAAACATTTCTTTATTTTCATTCAGCACTATTTTGTTTTGTTGCTTTGCAAATTCTAGTTAAAATGTTTAGTAAAAATTTCAAAATATGTCTAAAATAGTCACATTTGTTTGTAAATAAAAAGAAAACCTCTTTAAGCCCTACACCTACTATTTACATCGGCATCATTGAAAATTTATAATGAAAGTGGAGTTAAAAATTTGACATAAATTATCATTACAGTAATTGATAAAAGTTTAAAATATTTTAGAATTTCATTTGTTTCACAAACTGCTGTACAAAGGATTCAGGATAAAATCCTGCTTAATCCAAACAATTATTGATTCTTTTTGCCCTTTTTGTTTCAAGCAAACCTCATACATGTCTCGAATGTTGTCTTATAACAGGTTGAAGCAGTTTTCTCTATAGCTACACCAATTCCATATGAAGATAATCTTATCCTGTTTTAAAAACTATCATGACAGAATTACAGCCCCTGTTTCCTTACTGATATTAAAGTGAGAAGACTTGGTTTTACAGTCACAAAGGCATTTAAATTTTCCAACAAATAAAGGGGGTGTATAAATGCAGGAAGGGACATCTCCCTATGAGTTTTGCTCTGTCACAGTTTAGCTAAGAGTTGAAACCTCAACAGATCTGCATGGCAGTTAAAAAGGTGATTATATTCATCCATGTATTTTACACATCCTCAGAATTAACATCTTTCCATTTTGATCTATGTGCTGTATTATTATTTCATTTGGTGTTAGAAAATATATTCTCATATTTTTCCATCAGTGATTTTGACTGTGCAATACATGGATAATTATATTCAATATCTGACAAGGTTTTATTCTATAACTGAGAAAAAATGCCAAAGTTCTAGCTAGTTTCTAAGATATGTACATGAACTGGTTAAGAAAAAAATGTGAAAAGTTCAATTTATTCAATAGCAAAATAGCAATCCACGTCTGCCATTTGTACACGGTAGTGGTGCCAATAGCAAAACAAAATGACGACATAGTGTCACAGTTCTTGATGCTGGCACCTTGAAGAAAAAGAATAGCAGATTTTAAATTTGCTTTGAGAATCTTAGAAGAAAGTTACGGGTTAGTAAAGACAAAAGCCTCTGTGATCCCTGTATCCAGTTAATCAGAAAAACTAGGGGTTTTACTACTGACGGGAAGTTTTGTTAACGCATTTATGAAATTGCAAGTAAATTTTGTCCAAGTTTAATTGCAATAATGATGTAACTGCAGAGAGATCACTTATTACATCTAAACAATAGACTTCATTTACAGTATTTCTGCGCTCACAAACTCCCTTTTGTAAATATAACATAGCAATCAGAGATTCAAACCTTTCAAGGTCATTCGAAAGTCAAGGTCATGCAAAGAAATGAAAAAGCAGGACGCAAAACGTTTCAACTGGAGATTATATGAGTTCTGCATTTATTAAGCTCTCTTTAAGAGTTCAAACATTTAAGCAAGCTGACACAAGACACAATAATAAGCAAATAAATTCCCAAATATATTTTCCCAACTAGCGTAAGCAAAAAAGCATAAAATATAACATATAGTAACTACTAGGAAAATATTTAAAGTCGCTGTGTACTTAGTACCTCCAGTCTGACCCAAAACTGGTAATCCAATTAAATGCAAGTTTAATTTAATAGATAAGCATTCATCAAGACCATTGAAATGTCTTTCAAAAAATTACAATGTTTACTTATTTGCAATTTCTTTCAATTTCAACATATTTTTGTTACTGGAGATACTAAGAAACACTTAAAACAGTAGCACATTTTTTTTGTAAACTACAACACGTGAATATAATACGTGGACTGGTTTTTTGAACATGTAAATAAATGGTTTCCATGGCAACTGCATAGGAAGACGAAATCTATTTTTACAGATAAAGTGTGCAAGTGTGTTCTTTTATCATTCAAAAGCATGGAAAAATTAAAGTGTTTGCATCATTTTGCCAGAAAAAGATTGGATTTTGTGTATGTAAATGATACCTTTTATCGTATTCGATTTTTAGTAGGCTATTTTTTTTTGCTGTGGCTCCTGCAGTAAACAGAACCTTTATGTGAGAATTCATCAGATGTTCTTTTTTTTCATAGCTTGCACATTTTTCTGACCAGACTTGAATGTTTTCTGTAAAATGCTAAGAAAATGTTGCTGTAAAACTGATGGCACTTCATATGGCAAACTTATCTCTACAACATAAAGAACTGGTTACCATGGTTACAAGGTCAAACAAAAGAGAAGTAATATCTCTGGTGACTTGAAAAAATCAAAAACCATGTACAGAATACAACTACTGATCTTAGATTCAGATGATGACAACCTCTCTCTTTAACAAACACACATATATATCTGTATGTTTTCATATCTAACTGAGACAAAAAAAGAGTGAAAAGTTACAGCATTTTTTTTCAACATTTCCAAAGACATATAATCTACTACTACTGTTGCTAAAAAAAAAACTAAAAAACTTATCAAGATCCAGAATTTCATTAAAACGGATACTGATAGCCCTTATTTTAAAAGATTACCAAGACAAGTCAAAAGACAAAATATGTTCTTACACAAAATATTTCTTAGACAAATGAAACTGGACCAAAAGTTTTCATAACTCATTTTAATCACTGCTGGTGCTGCAAACTGAAAATTTATTTCCTAGAAACCACAAATTCTTAGTTTATGATACTGTAACAGAGATTATCAGACTGTGCTGTGATATGCCAATATAAGCTAGGAAAAATAAGTACGAGTTCCTATTTTCCTATAATTTGGATGTATCTACTTCAAATATAACACTAGCGAATTTAAAAGTCAGTTATTAACATTGTACGATAACATTTCTAATAAGTTCTTTCTATAATATTAATAAGAACTGGTTTCTTGATCATGTCTCATTTTCATCATTTTTTTTTTTTAAACTTAAAGCCAAAAGTATCTAATCAGCATCAATTATACTTATTGACTTTCTTTATCAAATCAAACATAAATTAGTAAACATTTTGTTAGAAAACAGGCAACCTGCAGTATGGCTGAAATAGCACTGGCTGTTTCACAGCCTGAGAGCCACAAAAAGCAACAAGCGTAGCGTAAATTACACTTCGGGTTAAAAACAGATTTCTAATATTTTGTATATTACAAGAAAAGAAAGAACACGTCATTTTTTTACATCACTATAAAATATCTCAAACAGTTTATACAATCACGCAGGTTAGAACATTAGATGTCCTCAAACAACATGACAAAATCTGACTCAGAAAAAAATCAACGTGGCCAGGTAACATATTCCGTTACCTGTTTAGTAACAACTTCCATACATATGTAACTTCCATAATGTCAGACACTTTAGAGTTACATACTTGACTATATACAAAATTAAAAAGTCTTATAACATCACATAATTACAATACAAAAACATGAGTTACCCCAATCTTAAGGCTTCTGCATTTATTGCTTTAAAGAATAAAACTTTAAAATGTCAATTTCTACTACACCTTTAATGACTTTAAGATCACTTCTAAAAGAGATTTACTTCAGCACTATTAATGCAATGCATAATGCTTTCATAGTCCTTTGTAAAAATGGAATGTTATCTTGAAGATTTCAATATTAAGCCAGGGCTAATCCAACAGCATAGAGTCATATAGCAAGCCAGTATTATAACCGTATGAAGTGAATGGCTTAATGCGAACTGCGTATATGAACAAAATAATACTTAAGAAGACCAGTGTAAAATGATATACAGGCTTGAATCTACCTAAGTTTTCAGACAGGAAAAGTTTGTGAACAGTTAAACTTATAAAAATCAAAGCACTGAGGTTACTTTTAACCACAAGGTACTTTTTCTACCATTATTTCCTGTATCTATATTAATCAAAGAAGTACATCCTGTCATCAATTTTATAACTAACAATCCTTATCAAATCAATGTATGTTTTCTCCCTCTATAAAGTCAATTTCTGATTTCTCCCTCTTCTGGTTAAGAACCTTCATACATACATTTCCATTTCAACCAGTCATTTTTTAATGAGATTTTATATACGTATGATGATAAATGACTTTACTAATTTACTAAACTCCATCATATGTCATTTTGCCTCATGGGGTAACTTAACATAATAATCACCATAACCAATGTAAATTTTTCATTTAAGTCACAATAAACTTTTGAAGAAAAATCCAATATGCATTGACACTTGAAACCAGCAAACTTTCCAGACTGATATTCAGCAACTATGGTCTACTTGTTGAGACTGGTTTACCTAGTACAGCCACTATGGTCTGCCTGCTGAGACTGGTTTACATTGTACAGGCACTATGGTCTGCCTGCTGAGACTGGTTTACCTAGTACAGCCACTATGGTCTGCCTGCTGAGACTGGTTTAAATAGTACAGCCACTATGGTCTACTTGTTGAGACTGGTTTACCTAGTACAGCCACTATGGTCTACTTGTTGAGACTGGTTTACATTGTACAGCCACTATGGTCTGCCTGTTGAGACTGGTTTACATAGTACAGCCACACAAGGTCTGCTTGTTGATACTGGTTTACATTGTACAGCCACTATGGTCGACTTCTCTGGTTACACACAAACTCCCCAGACAATATCAAATTTTCCTTCAAAACTTCACATGACTTATAATGTTCTACTATATAGAAGGCATACTGTGCCTAAAAATCACATTTATACACATAGAATTTACAATTTAAAGACAAAGTCACTGGGTCACATTATGGGAAAACATACATATCACAAATAATTCTTAACACTTGTATGAAACCTTTGTGTCATATCTGTAAGTACACATTTTGTAGTGGTCAACTTCTGTGAATGCCAACCTCACTCTTCCAAAATCAAAATTATCAGCCAGATTTTTCATTGCTTCAATTTGTATTGTAAACAGTTCTCCTTAAAAATGCCGGGGGAAAAAAGTTTAAAATTAAGAGCCTTTAGTCTAAGACAAAATGTACATACAGACTGCCACCCTTAAAATGGGAGCTATGGCTCAACCATATTTCAAAATAATAACAATGTCATTAAGATCAACCTTTCTTACAACAGTTGTTAAAAACAACAACTTAAAAAGACATACCATCAATTTGAAAAAAAGACAATAAATTCTTGTAAAAAAAAAAAATCCGTTGTAAAATTCTGTAAATGTAAAAAAGTGTTTAACATGTTAATAAAAGCCTGTTTCAGTCAATTCCATGAGAACCTTAATAATCTAAAACAGTTCTGACTTCCATAACTAATAAAATGTTTCCTTAAAGCAGCTTGTGACTTATCATTCATGAAATTGAGCTTCTTGACATAAAATAAAACCAAAAGCTCTAAGAGAGATTCTCATTGGCCATCTTTATTGGCCACGTGATCATCTCGTGCACCAATCAGAAGACTTGTATCAAACACAAAAGTAAACATCCAATCATAATCACCATTACAAAAAAGTCAGCACTTAAAAAACTGTACAAGACTATCAAATTGATTAGCATTTTAATTAGTGAAATAATTTGAGACTAAATTCAGGTAGCCATTGTACCTTGCTAAATATTTGTAACACAAACTACATTACTTCATGGCCATAAAATATATCTATTACACAGTAAGAAATAATTTTAGAATGCTTCTTTGCTTCTGTAACAGTTACCCTACATGTATAATCAATTTCCGGCTCTGAAAATTTGCTTCTTACCTATCCACTAACATGGCATGACAAATATATAGCAAGATATAAAGGCTTAAATTAACAATAATAATAACAACAACAACTTATCTGTCACTGTACAATATGTAAAAATGGCTTCTCCATACTTGTAAGTAAAATTATATATAAAAAATGTTGAATTTTTTATCAACCTACAGTACATAATAAACATGGCACTTCTTAAAACGGAAATTTGGTTGATTCTTCATGATACAGAAAACAAGATATAAGATTAAACAACATCTCTCTGAAACTTGTCAAAAATCAACATTGTGTCAAAGATTTCCGACTGGTTTAAACAAAACCTGTTTAATCCTAGGCCTTGCAAATGAAAGATGAAATATTAAAAAAAACAATGATTGAACCTAGAATTTAATAAATATAAATGCAAGCTTCATCCTTGAAAAGTGACTCAAATTTATAAAAGAACAACATATATCATTAACAAGGCAAAAACAGCTTGGGATTTTTTTTGTGTCACACTTCTTGAATAGTAACTAAAGCCCTATGCCTTAAACATTTTTTTTTATTGTCATCATATTCAGAAAATGGTTCAAATTTCTGTAAGTGGAAAATTTATTGCATTCCAAACTTATCCTTTTCTTGGAGTATTCATTCAAATCAGAAGTGTATTTGTTTAAAATAAATATCAATAACTTGTCGAAATAGTCTTAAAATTTCACCTTTAATTTATCAAATTTAAAAATTAATTATTTGAGACATCTCAAGCCTTCAGAGGCTCTAGACATGTTGGTCCTAAAAGTCTCCCATTAATATTGGAATAAACAGAAAATATTTATGAAACAGCTATGTCCCAGAGCCAATGGGACTTAATTCATTTATGGCACATAATATTTTTGAACATGGTTTTTGTTTCCGAAGTGAGTGCACCATATAGCATTGCACCAGTCATGTTAAAAATAATAAGTGTACAACAATAATATTAAAACAACTAAAATGCTTTGAGAACAATCACAAAAATTAAACCACCTGCTCCCATAATTTAGGTAAAGTTTTACTTCACCAAAATTATAGGAGCTACTTTCTCAAAGTATCATGAAATATGAAGAAGTAATGCAGTTGTCAACTTGGACTTATCATGTTAATTTTCCAAGGTCAAAGGCTATTCCCCATTTCAACCAATGAAGTAGCCTTCAACTAGAAAATTAACAGATATTAACCAATCAGTGCACTGTGTAGGAATACAAATTTTCTCAATAGGAATGCTTCTGCAATCACCAAAGCATGAACTATTTTCTCATCACAAAGAAACCATTACTATACAAAAAAGACAGAATTAGAAAGCAGAGCTGCCTTTTTCTTTGACTACCTTGAACTTTGAAC
Source organism: Cyclina sinensis (assembly GCA_012932295.1). Lineage (NCBI taxonomy): Eukaryota > Metazoa > Mollusca > Bivalvia > Venerida > Veneridae > Cyclina > Cyclina sinensis. Next base: position 32,924,232 of record JAAONU010000007.1, on the reverse strand, counting down.
AATTGTTACGCGGATTCTTTTAAAGCTATACATGTTAGTATAGAATGCTTCAAGTGCTCTGAAAAAAACTTGGGTATTGTGAAGCAGGAATAATTGACAAGCAGATGGCATGCAACTCCCAACACTTCACCAAGCTTGTAGAAAAATAACTCTGATGACATTTTTACACCAGTAATATCACAATTGAAAGAGAAATTCTATACTAGAACAGGAACCTTTATCATTGTTTAACGTATTTTATACGTGAATGCTAAAGATTTCAATACTAGTACGGATATGGCATTTGTATCCAAGTGGTTTTTAACCACAAATTTACATACAAAATGTCTATTTTTATCACAAAATGTTTGGTTTTCATTGGTTGGTTGCAGACTTCTCACTCCTCCATTTTCTATCTATATACTGCGGCCACTTGTATAATGTAAAATAGTCCGTTCATCTCTGTCATCATTGATAATGTTGGTAATTGTTCTGACTAGAGTTTTTGTCGGCTTTTTTGTTGTTGGTGAGACCTAATAAACACTTAATATTGACTGATACTAGTCTACTTGGTTTCACAGACACATAACAGGCGTATGAATACACAGAAGATATATAACCATTTTAAAAAGACCTGTCGTCTCTAAATTCTAATAAACACAAAACATAACCTGTTTCCATCTTATAAAAGGTAACTTAATTGTTTATTCTGAAGGTGGTAAAGGAATAGGAATATGGTAGTATTTGCAAGTTGGCCGCGAACATTTCCCGCGCACTGCATCCCTACAGACGATCACTCGACCATCATTAACTTCTACATAATCTGAAATAATAAAATATAATTCTGTTCAGTTTCATACAATACAGAAAATTGCATTTTCTATCAAGTTTTAAATGAACACAACAAAGTAAATCATCTAAGGAATCAATCCTCTTATTGTAAGTTAGCAAATGTTTGAAATTGACAGTCCCATCTCAAATCAACTCAAGCTCATAAATTTTGCAGGACATTCTTTAAGACAGCAAGCCACATTTTTTTTCCATAGGAGCATATTTTCCTACGAGAATGACAGGATTCAATTTATTTCATTAAAAGCAACCAGAAGATATTTTCTCATGACAGAAACATGATCCTATTTACTCATTAGAGCAATAGGTGACTTTTTCTTATAAGAGAAACAGGATGTCATATTCCCAATAAGAAACAGGATGCTACTTTCCTGAGCAGAGTACCAGAATGCTATTTTCTAAATGAGAAACCAACTATTTTCTCATGAGAGCAGCATTATCCTGTTCTTCTCCCATGAGAGCAACAGGATATGCTTTACTTTGAGAAACAGTATGCTATTTTCCCCTGCAAACAACATGACACTTCTTTCTCAAACAACTATGAATATGTACCAACAAATGCTAAACTAGAGAAAAATAGCAAACTTAACCCTGTCAGCATCCAAATGAGACTAAATAGTATTCAAATGGGACTAAATGGTGCCATTTTGTAACCAAAATATTTTTGTAAAAATGCTACTTTCAAGTTTAAGAAAAAATTTTACACAGCTAATAAATATCTTGACTGATTACATATTTTGTAGAAAGATACAAAAATATGACTGGATCTTACTGATATGAAAGTATTAATAAATTATACAAATTACAAAATTGACTGTTGATATCATTATTAAAATACACTTTTTGTGAAATGAGTTGCTCAGATTTTAAGATTACTTTATGAATACTTATAAATGCTTCACAGATTTTGAATTCATACATGTTGTGAGCATCAATTCATGCAAATGACTTCTTATCAGATGAACAGCCCACGCAGTATGACACATAGTGTATTTTTTAAAAGTCACAGTGGATAGATGGGAAGGCCTTTTTTTTTTTTCTTTTTTTTTTTGTGGTTTACCACAAAAGAGGAAATACCTTATCATACTTATCCATTAGTCTATGCATTAAAATAACCTTAAGAAGATGAATTATTGTAAATGACTTCCATGAAAAAATCTCAAACCTACGTCAGATATATGCTAAGTTTCCATGAAAAAGTCTAAATAGTTTAGATGCTATCACTAAATGTGATTAATATCCCCGAAAGACTGCTTTGGAATGGAGGAGGTTATTGGTATCGGAATACTTTGTAAAAGAACTGAAATAGAGTTATGGTTGTGGGCAATTAAAGATAGCTTGTGGTTCTTGTACTTTGCATTTCCTTTCACTGTGGGGTTGACCATTGTATGAATTTGCATTGAATTCCAACCATTAGTTTCAAGTTATTCTCCGGACAAGGAAAACCAACTAAGGGCAATAACTGTGCAAATACTGAAGATGGAGTTATGGCTCTTGTACAATGCACTTCCTCTCATTGTGCTTGCCCATAGTATGAAGTTGCACTGAATTTCAACCAGTAGTTTTCAAGTTATGCTCTGAACAAGGAAACACCAACAATGGGCAATAACTGTGCAAATAATGAAGATAGAGTTATAGCTCTTGTACACTGCAATTCCTCTTGTTGTGGCCATTGTATGAAGTTGCATTGAATCCCAACCAGTAGTTTTCAAGATATGCTCCAGAAAAGGAAAAACAAAGGGCAATAACTCTGCAAATAGTGAAGATGGAGTTATAGCTCTGGTACAATGCACTTCCTGCCATTGTTCTTGATCATTGAATGAAGTTGCATTGAATTCCCCAACCAGTAGTTTTCAAGTTATGCTCTGGACAAGGAAAACCAACAAAGGGCAATAACTCTGCATATAGTGAAGATGGAGTAATGATTCCTGCAACAATGCATTTCCTCTCATTGTGTTTGACCGTTGTATGAAGTTGCATTGAATTCAAACCATTGCTTTTCAAGTTATGCTCCGGACAAGGAAAACCAACAAAGGGCAATAACTCTGCAAATAGTGAAGACAGAGTTATGGATTCTTGAACACAGCACTTCCTCTCATTGTGCTTGACCATTGTATTAAGTTCCATTGAATTCAGACCATCAGTTTTCAAGTTATTCTCCATGAGAAAAGAAAATTGCAACAGACTGCCCAACCAACCACCTGGTGACTCCTATATACCACCCCTCCTCCCCCCAACTTTGTTTAGGGGGTAAATAAAAAGTGATTATTATTTTGATGATATAAAAATTTTCGTAAGTCCTTTCTATGCAAAACCACCTGCTAAACTACCTAATTCAAAGACCAAAATCTATTTTCACTCTTACTTGGTCGTACAAGTACCAACAGACAACATCATTTTTTATAATGAAAAGTTAATAGGCTGTAATTGTTTTAAAATGTTGTATTTTCAAGATCACTTTTAGTTATTTCTTAAAATTCTGCATTGATGTCTATTTCAATATTACTTAAAGAATTATCAATGACCATCATATGACTCACCCAACAAGTTATATGAATATGCAAAATAACTTTACTTCACTTTCTACACAATTATTATAATGATAATTATCTACATGTAGATAAAATGTATGTTTACTTACCCTCAATTACATGAACAAACTTGCATGTAGGCCTCTGGCAAAGGCCTATCTTAAAATCTTTGCACACTGGGAGGGTGTCCAGCAACTGTAACAGCATGAAGGTTAAGGTCATATATCTCATCACCATGGAAACTATGTTTATAAAGAGACAACAGTATGGCTGCCTTCTCATATGATGTACACTGTTTGGTGGGTTAACTACTGCCAAGTCCCTACTAACCAATCAGAAATCCTCTTCTACATCCATAAAATCATTTGAAGAAATATAGAGATTTCTCTCCTTTTCTTGAAAGAAGGCAGCCATTCGGAACATATCATACAACAATAAAAAAATGCCTATAGGTGAGGTGCAGTATTTAAACAAAAAGTAAAATGAGCTATATTAGCAAATTAGTAAAAAAGATTTTACTAAAAAGTACAGGATGGTTAGTTTATAAGATTTCCAGCACTGCAAAGCGCTTTACAAAGGTTTTAGTGGCACTCCAAGATAAAAGCTGCTTTTACTAGCCTGTGTTAGGTGTTACCATAGTAAAACAATATATTAGACTATACCAACATGCAATCACAAGGTGTTCAGGGACCTTCAACTTAGAGGAACTGGCAAATTTCAGTAGGTAACAATGCACATCCCATCACATCACACTGAGACATCCCCATCCCTCCCTATAAACTTCTATCAGTTCTAATGAAATGTTCAAGAAATGTTTTAACAGCTCAACTTGAATCACACTCCCAGGACTCCAAACAGGGATTTTTTCCACATGGAAATAAGGATCCCCCTCCCCACAATGATGCTAAATTTTGATGGAAACAGACTTTTCCTCCATTATACAAATGTTCTATGGTAACTCAGGTAAAAGGAAAATGCATGCTTACAACATTGAAACAAGGTCAATATACAAGGATTTTCACTGCATCCCAGGGCTGGAGGTCATGCGAGGGGTGTCACTGCTATGAGATGTCTGTTTTAAACACCACAAGTCATTCCATAAGACCTTACAAAACTCCTGTTATTGATATAAGAGGTCCATTTACAATTTAAAGATTATTCACTTACTCATTTGATGTTTTTTTTTGTTTGTCACCATGTTGACAGGAACTGTTGGGAAAGCAATCAAAATTAATGGCTTTCATCATTTCTTTAAAAGTAATTTAATCACTGTAAATCTTGGAAATACATGCATTGTGACCATTAATGCAGGAAACACAGCATTAAGTGAAGACATGTAATAAAGGTAGTTCCTTGCATGAGTGTAAGCTGAATATGAACCTAATTTTAGCCTTCTTTAGTGCACAAATGGTACAGTCTCTATACAATCAAAATGGGAGAATATCTATACTTTTTATTGCTGCTGATTTCCCTTAGGAAAAACAAAAATTCTGGATTTTTTATTGCCAAAGCATATGGTCAGTTTACATTTATTTCCACGATTTACTGGGAAGCAATGAGAAAACTGAGTCATATACCTGTCTATTTTCATCAAAGTAATTAACACTATGTGCATTGCTGGGCACAACGCTCCCTGGTAGAGGGCCCGTCACCATCGCTGTTGCCATCTCTGGGGCAACAACCATCGGCACTGTATTTTTTGTAACCATGGCAACAGTTGCATCATGGCCACCGCCATTCAGGAAGGGGCAGGGCCAAAGTTTTTTTTAAATGTCAATTAGAGTGCAATTTTTTTTTTGGTCAAGTATTTTTGTTTTGTTTGGTCAAGCAGCGGCGAGTTTTTAATACACATGCAGGTGAGAGTAGGTGTTGAAGCAATTAAGCACACGAACAGATGACAGGTGTAACGAGCATGAAATAAAAGATAAATACAACACAATTGTTAGCTAATGTGTCAACTAATATAATATGCCATTTCACAACTAACAAAGTCATTTAACAAAGGTACAGTACCAAAAGTTCTAACAAAAAAAAATGTGAAACTAAACTCAGTCAAATATTTTCGTAACTTTTTCTTGTATCTGACACAAGACAATGTGAAAACATAAATGGCCAGGATGACTCTGTATCACTCAAAGTACACTCTATGTCAAAACAAGAAATGTTTGTAAAACATAAATGCCCCCCGCAGCATACTAATTGATTGTGGTTGGACCAAAGCTTTTTCAAATTATCAGACACGGTTAGGATCAAGTTCTGTGATGACTGAAATGAAAATCAAAGTTTCGGATCAATACGTCTCAAGTGGTAACTAAAAGAGACACAATTCTGCACGTCATCTTTTGGTAAACATTTGTCTGAAGTTTCATCAAATTCTTCAAAGGGTTGAAGAGTTACAGAGCGGACAGGATTTTCAATGTTAATGTCACTGTGACCTTGACCTTGGAGCCATCAAAATTCTTCAAAGGGTTGAAGAGTTACAGAGCGGACAGGATTTTCAATGTTAATGTCACTGTGACCTTGACCTTGGAGCCAGCCATGCGGAACATGCGTTCTGCACGTCATCTTGATGTGGTAAACATTTGTCTGAATTTTCATCAAAATTCTTCAAAGGGTTGAAGAGTTACAGAGCGGACAGGATTTTCAATGTTAATGTCACTGTGACCTTGACCTTGGAGCCAGCCATGCGGAACATGCGTTCTGCACGTCATCTTGATGTGGTAAACATTTGTCTGAAGTTTCATCAAAATTCTTCAAAGGGTTGAAGAGTTACAGAGCGGACAGGATTTTCAATGTTAATGTCACTGTGACCTTGACCTTGGAGCCAGCCATGCGGAACATGCGTTCTGCACGTCATCTTGATGTGGTAAACATTTGTCTGAAGTTTCATCAAAATTCTTCAAAGGGTTGAAGAGTTACAGAGCGGACAGGATTTTCAATGTTAATGTCACTGTGACCTTGACCTTGGAGCCAGCCATGCGGAACATGCGTTCTGCACGTCATCTTGATGTGGTAAACATTTGTCTGAAGTTTCATCAAAATTCTTCAAAGGGTTGAAGAGTTACAGAGCGGACAGGATTTTCAATGTTAATGTCACTGTGACCTTGACCTTGGAGCCAGCCATGCGGAACATGCGTTCTGCACGTCATCTTGATGTGGTAAACATTTGTCTGAAGTTTCATCAAAATTCTTCAAAGGGTTGAAGAGTTACAGAGCGGACAGGATTTTCAATGTTAATGTCACTGTGACCTTGACCTTGGAGCCAGCCATGCGGAACATGCGTTCTGCACGTCATCTTGATGTGGTAAACATTTGTCTGAAGTTTCATCAAAATTCTTCAAAGGGTTATTGGTTGGAAACCATTTGGTCTACGGACCGACGGACCGACCGACAGACAGACAAATGCAAAGCAATATACCCCCACTTCTTTGAAGAGGGGGCATAAAAAAGGCATTAAACTACTGTAAAGCATACTCAGACATCCTCAATGATGTTCACTTAAAGCAAAGTTCTCTCCCTTGGCTGTAACCTCTTTCACCTGACCATATTTTAAACTGTGTAAATAGCTTTTGGATCGAAACTAGTGACTTGTGGGATGGGGCCAAGTTACTTTTTTGACAGAGGTCTTCTTATTAATGCTACACAAAGTACGAAGACTCCAGGGCCATGCAGTTACAGAGAAGAAGACTTATGTTTTTCTTCCCCTTCCTGTCTCTGTACAAAAACAGTTACCCCTTAGGGCCAAAACTGACTAAAGGGACATAATTTGAACAATCTTGGTAGAGGTTTACTACACCATGCTACACATCAAATAAATAGAACAAAGACTTTCCTCATTAAGTCTATATAAAATAGTAACCCCCTAAGGGCACGGCCAACATTGACGTCAGGGACATAATTTGAACAATCTATGTAGAGGTCCACAAGACAGTGCTTATAAGCAAAAGATTATTTCTTCATTCAAGTATCCATAGCAAAAGAGTTCTGCATCAAATGCAATTCTTTGAACATCTTCCATAGAGTTTCATGCCAGGAACATTCCTACCAAGTTTCATTGATTTTGGTTCAGTGGTTTCATTCAGAGATGATATTTATGGATGATTGACACTGGACAGAATAAGATCACAACAGCTCACTCTCAGCCTCTGGCTTATGTTTCACAGTCCTTAATTTCACAGTCTTTAAATAGTACAAAATATATTGCTCATAAAGTAAAATTTAAAACACAAATGTTCAATAACAATAATTTGATATCAGTTTTTTTTTCAGTAGGTGTGAAATGGCGTAGGTGTTAATAAAAAGCACTTAGGTTAAAATTGCAAACTTAAAATGAAATATTAATAAACACTTTCTTCCACTTTCTTGATCACCATGAAGAAAAAAAACATTTGTCATTAAAGCATCAGCCAATGTGATTGTAGGCATGTCCTGGTTTGTTCGTAATGTCTGATTAGGTTAGTTGCGTTTAATGCCCCGCTAACACTAAGAGCCATATCAGACAGGCCATTTAACCATCATTCCTGGTTTAAACCAGTACTGAACTACTCTCAAATTAACAAAAGGAATGACATTTTTAACAACAACAAAAATCTTGTGTGCGATTAAAAATAGCATTTTGAGATACATCAGGCCATGTTCTTCAGAATGATAAAACACACTGTGTTTGAAATAATCATTTCTATGCAGTTTTAAGAAAAACATTTCCCTTCAACCTCCCTTCAGTACAGACAGAACTTAAGAACCCTGTTTGCAGGCAAGACATGATTTCACAAATCTTCATGGTATCACAAGAAAATTGAAATATTACACCAAATAAAAGTACATTTGTTTCTATAAACCAACTAAGGTACAAAATGAAACCTCAACAATTGAAGTCGCAAGCATTCAATGCAACATGTATCTGTGTTATAACCAATGTGGTTCTTTACTAAGTAAAATTTGTACAGAAATCTTGTAACAGAAAACTAAATTATATAATTTTCCACAGAATTTCCTCTCTCAACTTGAGAATTTTGATCTTAACAAAGTTTTCGAAAAACATTACAATCATGTATAGTACATAGGTATACGTTGCATTAAACTAAAACAACAACATTACTGATTACTATCACAAAAAGATGTGCAAAACCCCCAAAAACATTAAAAATGGCTGCATAAAATAAAAGCTTTGTTAATAAAAAACTTTTTTCCCAATAAATACATTATGTAAAATATTTGAACAACAATGAATGATGCTGAAGACGTTTTCTTCTATCATCATCATCGTCTGTATCATCATCATGTCATCATAACTATCATTAACAATACCAGCATAATCGATAACAATTATCATCACCAACATCATCATCATCATCAATTCCATAATAATCCTATCTTCAGATATGGCACATAGTATACAACTAGAATGTCAAACTGACGTGCAATCCTACTTCTCTGTGGAGGAACAAATTTACTTACAAGACACCGGTATATATTGTGGCTGATTCAACTGCATTGCAGCAATGGCCTGTTGATAGGACGCCATATTGGAGATCGGTTGATACATAGGTAACCCCTTTGCATCTGCCACAGCAACACGCTTATATGGCCCAACCATGCCTGGAACTTGGGACTGAAAAATAAACGGAACCACCAAATTTGCTTCACCTGTTTTCCAGACAGGTTCATTATGGCAAAATAATGATATGTCAGCCATTGTAATGATGATTTGGACAACTTTCTTGTTCTTTTAAAGGTCATGATGACAGAAGCTTATAACAACAAAATTTCAATCTGATTTTTGCAAGAATTTCATGGCAAAATTCAAATTGCCCATATGTGACATGCATATTTTCAAAACACATTTTGCATCTTATAAAGGCGTCTGAAACAAGTGATTTTAAGGTGACAAAGCTGGTGTTTGTTTTTTGTAGCAAATATGTTTATCATTATCTATTATCATGTAATGGTTGAAGTTTTATGAAATATATAGGTTAACAATGCATTTGTAGAACTTTAATAACATCATTACTGTGTTCTTACACAACCTACTACAAATTAAGACTTCCAAATTTTCAGTCCACAATGACCAAAACATAGGCCACCTCAGATAAAATAGCATACATCTGTCTCGCAAAAGGGTCACTGCAAAATGCCTCAAGAGAGTTCACTTATGGGGTAAGTCCTTATAAGTAGCAGCGACTTATACACAAGACAGATGAAACTGATCCAAGAGGAATTATCAAAGAATATTAGAGTACAAATGAATACTTGCAGCAGAAATGTAAGTAAAAATGCTGTTATATGCTTTGTGTGGCACTTCTATCAATCTGGTTTCAGTCTCAAAATATTGACATATCCTGTATCTGACCTTCACATTCATTGGTACAATTTCAAGTAATTTGTTATCACTTCTTCATTTGTAAAAGAATAAAATGTTCACAATAAAGATTTTCATAGGAGACAACGTAACCAAGTTATTCAATACCTTTTCATTTTTTCAGCCATTTCCATGGACTAAAGACTGAATGCTATTTCTAATAATATGCAAACCATTCTGGAATGCTTTTGTAAATGTCTGGATTGTGATTTTGCCTAATACATTTAGGCAAAATGCCACACCAATAAGGAAACTGACTTAACAGCTGGAGATCATAAAAATTTCTCAAGCAAAACTGATGAGTGACCTGTAACTCTTAAACTGGGCAATGCCATCAATGATTTTTGTCCAATATCAAATGATTAAGCAAATAACATCTGATTCCTACAAATTTATTTCTTTCATATGTTCAGTCCTGTTCACAAGTGCTACTTGTGTTAAAATTTCAATTATAATTGGTTAAAATTTAAAACTCACCTAAGGCAATCCTGACTGGTCAAAATATTTATTTACAGATAAATGGTTTAATGCCAGTGGGAGGTGCAGGGCATCACTTTTGCAATCTGATTGGTTGAATTCTGATAGAGTGGATATTAAGCTAGACTACTTGAGTGAAATCATGGTTAGGAGCAGATGTGGTCCAGTGGTAACGTGCTGGACTGGTATACCTGGGGTCCCTGAGTTCGATCCCCCGCTTCCTCCACTAAAATTACTAATAGTCTTTCGGATGAGACATTAAACCAAGGATCCCATGTATCAGTGCTATACACTGAGCATGCAAAAGAACCAGGGGTGTCTCCTGAATGGGATGCTTTCTGTATCTTGCACTACCCCCACAACATAAATAACTAATCTCTTCAGGGGGCGTCAGGTCATATGGGCAACCTGGTACTGACTGATAAAATCTCAAATAGAAAGATATATAGAAATCATGGTCACATGTTCCATGCCCATTCTAATCTAGGGTTTGCTCTTAGTTTGCCTGATAAACTTCACCATACAGGTTTGTTGTTCAATAATCCGTAAAGAAGGAAAAACTGGACTTTTGGTAACTTATTTTTTGTTGTATAATTCTCTTATAAAGGATAGGATTTAAAGTAAGCCAAAAGAGCATCAAGAGTAAGCTAACACTTATGGCCAATAAGGTACAACACAACAAATTATCTGGGGTAATAAAGTATAACTAAAGTTGTCCAAATCAAATTAACTGAATCTTAAGAGTTCTCTTCAAAGGCAGATTTTCTTCCAGACATGATCAAATAAGAACCAAAAAAAAAAAAAACAGACTGACAAAATTGAAAGGAGTTTTAGTTCTTACCGTCTTACATTAATTTACCGTATCATGAACCTAGAAACTCTGTGCATAAATAAAATGAAACCAAACTCACTAAAGAATATATCAAAGAATATGCAAATATTATCCATTTTGAAATAATGAAAAAGTGAGAAAATCTGCCTTGAAAGCAATTTGAAAAATATGCAAAATCACATGACAAATCCTGATTATATTTCTTGGTTGCTGAAAGAGCAAATTGTATAAAACTGTTATAAAAATGGTCAAATTTCTACACGGCAAAAAAAGCTTTCCAAAAGGACAAGTAATGTACGGAATGGACAAAAAACAAGCAGTTTCTAGCAATTTCGTTATAATATCCAAACAATAAATACTGGTCTTAGTTTCTAATAATACACAAGCCAATTCAGTTTTTATAATCCAGCCAACATGCATTAGCGTGAAAAGTCCACGATTTAGCATCGATTACACGAAAATATCACGCACTGCCTTTATAAACAGCTTGACTAAGTTTTGATGGTGGCATGTAAGATTTTGGGTAAAGTGAATATGTTATTATCATAAAACATAATATATAAGAGATGTATGATTTATATAAAGTTCTGTTATAAACAGGTTCTCTTCTATTTTCATATTCCTTTGAAATGGTTTTTTGTTCCTTGTCTTGTGCAATTATTACTCAGCAAAAAAAAATTGAATTTAATGTCAAAAAGGCATATTCAAGTATCAAGTTCTAATTAATTTCCAAGACATTTTAAAAGGTCATTAACCTTCAAGCTTTTTACTTGAGCATAAATCAGACAGCAATTTAAAATTTTTATGAAATGCTGCTATCAATGATGTAGATTTCTTTGAAGTAATTCTTTTGCCTTATTATTTTGAAATTTATAGCAATCAAACTTTCTGAAATAATATTTTAAGGCTAGCAAACAAAATTACTCAAATTAACTCATTTCTCTATACGCTTCAGAAGTCTGGGGATACGAATGTTATTATTACCTTATGTTGTCAACTTTAGATGCATATGGGTTCTATATTAATTTTAGGACTCTTTATCATTTTGGAAACATTTATTTAAAGAATGAATAAATTATATTTGCACAAAGAAAAAATGGTGAAAACTCAGTAAAATTAGCAAGTTTTAAAGTTATCAAAGATTTGTGTCTGAGCACCCAGAACAGGTTTATAATAAGTTTCCATAACCTTTTCTCCCAAACTTGTTTTCAACTGGTATAATTTACTTCACAATATCAAACAAAGACATAATGTTGTCTTACACTGTCAAAGTAACTGTTCTAAAAAATTCTCCTTTTGAAAAAAATAAAACAATTTTCTTTATTATTATTATTACTATTATTTCTTTTATTTGGATATAATCATGTCCTTAGTGCTATCCCTACCTTTTACTATTTTCAATCAATACGAGTTAGCCAAGTTTTTTAGTACAGAACTGTTTTCTTAACTTAACTGAGTTGTTATAAGCATAATTAAACATGCACCTCTTGAGTACTGAGAATAATATTTCTTCAGTTTATTAAAAAATATTTATCCTGGAAATCAGCAAGTATATATATTACAGTGATTATTAAAAACAGTCCTGCTTTATCGAAGAACCTATATTTCTGCTTTTAGTAGTGTTAACCTCCTTTCATAGTGTATGTTTTAATAAATTACATTAAGTGGAAACTATTTTGATCGTGATGCAAAAGAAAAAAAAAATTTATTTCCTGCACTAGGGCATGTTTTTTACAGAAATGAAATTATGAAGTCGTACTTTTGTTAATGAATCTAAAATTGTGTCATACAAGAAGAGAAGGTCAAATACTTAGAGAAAGCCTGTAAATTTAAAATCTCATATTGAAGAGTATTTTTCAAGTATGTTTGACAAGAAAAAATAAACAAGCAACAAAAAACGCAAGGTAAGCAATGCCTTCTTTCGTTTCACAGCAAAAAATCACTACACCACCATCAAATATTTAAGCTGTATACAAAGGTCAAATTAAAGAGTTAAACTCAGACCACCAATATACACTTTGTGTAGTATTAAAGAATGAAATAAACTCTACAAGCAGAAAATAGAGAGCGGAGTAATACGTTTATACACAATATACGTTGTCATGTGACTGTGCAATGTCTTCCTAAGCTGACTACATCTACATGCGAAAAGCATGATGGGAAAATTTTCACTTTTATTTTCAATCAATTTTGTTTAATTAACTGACTTTTTTTTTTAATTTAGTTTTCTTTTCAAATTTTATTTTTCAAGATATAATTTTCTAAGACCTGTTACTTCCACTACAAAATTACAGATTTTGTCTTTTCTTCTTGCAGATTTTTTCCGGGAGTTTTTGTGTTCATAAATATAATTACAACTTGTGTGTTATTTCAAAGCAATATGAATTGTTCTCCAATAAATGCAGAAATATTTCAATTACTTTGTTTGCTAAAGAGTGTAGTTCTTTCCGTGGTGACAGAAATTGTAAAATAAGACAAGCAGACAAATACGGAAAACGGATAAAATTTCTCTCGTATTTCTTGTAAGTAGCCAACTAGTATCCAACTGTTCAAAACTGAAGTGAAATCGAACTGGTCTTAGAAAATTTAGAAAGGATCTGTAATGACAAGTACCAGCACAAAATCCTCGCTAGGGTCACGAGGTCGTTTCTTGCCCGTCAATACCTCGACCACTTGTGGCTAATTTAAGAAACAATTAGCCCAGATGTAGCACAACGGACGAATGTTTGTACGACATTGTCAAGGATGTTTGAATGGCCGTAATGTTGGCAGGAATTGGCGGCACATGACAACAGCAAGCACAGCAGCACAAGGCATTATGGGTAGTAGTGGTTGTGATGAAAATAAAATAAAAAATAGCACCATCGGTAAAAAATGTTCAATCCAACATGCATAGATTAATTAAATATTCTATTTCCATCCAGTAAATTTTGGTCTTCCTGTATTTTTGTATGCTGTAACTTCACCCATATCGAGAAAAAAAAGTCTTAAAATAGTTGTTACAAGTGGCCATGTAAGAAAGACTCTTTGTAATAATGTAAAATGTCCAAATATTTTCAGAACTAATGTGTTTTCTGATTCTACTGGAATTATTATGTTTGGGATAAATAATTTGAAAATGTTGCAGGAAAATTTTGTGAACAGTTAATCAAGTACTTCAAAAGTTTGTCATATTAAGCATGAACTGTTGTGTAACTCTGTCAGAGGTCTATGGCAAGCAAACAGATTACTAAAGATACTTCTACCAAACAGGAAATTTTTTAAAGCACTGCACCCTGGTTCTAAAAATGCAGCCTATCTGTGATACAGTAACAAAGAGTCCATCCTAGCATGTGATCCAAGCTTCAGACAAAACTGAACATGCCGCTGTCCTTAGCAACAATTACTTCGCAACAGTTACAAAAAATAATGTTTCTAATGTAAAAGCTGAAATTATAACACTTCTGCGAATGAAGAGCGATTTTGAAAAAGTATGCCAAAAGGTCCATCCATTCACTCACCTCAGAAACCAAATTCACATGGAAAATGACCAGACTATTATTAAATAACATTTCTGAGAGAGAAGGTAATCAGAAATATCTAAATAAAACTTCAAGATCTGTCTTTTGATATATATTTCAGGAAATTTTTTCTATCAATGGCCCTGAATAGTTATTTTTTAGCTGAATGTATGCACATGTACAGGCACCATTAGACCTACAGCAAGTGATAAATTATGTGACAGACTTACTATCATAATCTGACAATTCATACTTGATTATGAAATGTGATGGACCAAATAAACCACTGTAAGTAAACATGGAACTGATCTTCTAGCTTGCATCTAACCAATATCTATCTGAATACTCCATATTAAACTGATTCAATGGACAGAGGGAAGATCACAAAAAATCACCTTGACAATGTTATTCAAGTTGATAGAATGATAGTGAATGAAATCTAGTTTAAAAGACAAGACACTTTGCTTGCACAATATGTATATATTAAAGAGGAAAATTTCATTGCTTAAGCATTTGCAAGACTTTCAAATTTTGTGCAAAGGTCAAGGTTCAAATGTGTAAATATAGCTAAGAGGTCAGAGGTATAGATCAATTTTGTCTTAAAAAATGTGAAAAAAAACTTTCAAACACATCATATTTTCATTTTTTGAGTAAAAGCAAACAAAAGCATTTCCTGAAACAAACAAAAAAAGATTGTTCTCAAATTCCTGCAACAAAAATAATGCTTCTGTTTAGTCCTGACTAAGTTATAGGGCAATTGAAAAATGGCTGCCTCCATGCTGTTCAGCCAGTCACATGACACCATGTATCCAGGAAGTGCATCATTTGGAATGCCTTAGCTCTTTATGTACAATTGTGGTACTGGTAGGTGGGATTTCCCTGCTGATACGTTAAAAGCTGTTCCTTGCAAGATTAGCATAATTCATCTAGGAGAAACTAAGTCAAGCCAATAAGCTGAACAATAAAAAATCATCCAGATGCATCAGTGTAAACAGTATATCAATTCAACTTTATGACAATGATGTCCTAAAAAAAACAAGTTTCAAAGGTTCATTAAAGGAGTGAAACTTGTTTTTTTTTTAAAAAACAACTTATCACTCAATGGTAACATTTTTTAAAGATTAATTTACACTATACACTTGGCACTAAATGTGAGCTTTTAATTTCTTTAATTTTTTTATATTTTACTGTAAACACTGCTACTGTTTACATTGACGTACCTTAGAAAACTGAGTATATTGAAATACAAGCAATATAATCGTGTGAATAAGATAAATATAAACATTGGTACATATTTCATTAACAAATGTACAAAGCAAAGACAAATTACTGCAGTCATTTTCAAATCTACAAGTACATGAAAACATTGCTACATATAAGAGTAATAACAAGACCATGCGAAAGGTCCCAACTTGGCCTCTTTTTAACTTCTTTTATAACGGGAATATTTTTTGCTGTGTCTAAAAACTGGAGAATGATAAGTCCCCCAATATTTATTTACACATTCAATCCACTTGCTGAAGCCATATGTGGCACTATAGTTACATGCCATCAGCACAATCATATCAATCCATATGAATATTTTAGAATGCCCTTTTGTTTTTGTTTTTTTCTTAACATGTACACGTGTTTCGTGTGTCAAGGAAGCAGGAGGCGAAAGGTTTGAAGGTCAAGAAGGTGAATAAACAAGGCTCTAATGCACTACTTTAGGCAAAGTGATATTAAAAGCTCCTCTACTGTGTAAGAATAGTACAATATAATCAATCCAATCACCAGAATTGTTACAATATTGAACTAAGATGTGAATTTTCTAATTCCAAACAAAAAAGACAACAAAAACATGATGCACTTTTGCATCAAAATGCACAGAGAAAATCCAAAAACGGTTGACCAAATCTCAGACTATCCCCTAGAAAGCTTTCTTTATTTGACCAGTATTTCCACTGATGTATTTGTGTTTCAGCAGAAGCTAGTGTAAGCTTGTAAGCTTTAGAAGCAAGTGCTCATTCTACTCCAATACCCATGTTATAAAAAGTTCCACAGAACTCAAATGTCAAGCAGTCTGACTGGCTGATCAGAATAACATTGGCCAATCAGAAAGCTGAAGACAAATTTGAATTCTGAGGTTAAGATTTCTAGGTTTAAATTACTAAGCTAGAAAGCTTCAGCTAAAACCCCAATTCCACTACTCATTTTTTGTCTGGTTTCACTTTTTACAGGAAAGGACAAGGAAAAACAAAATCACACCAAAAGAGTGAAGGAAATAATAAAAGAATGGTTGTTCTGCATACCAGCGGAATTGTGAGGGAAATATAATATAGACTAGGACAAGTTGTACCACTCAAAACACCTCTTAATAATAGCTAAACTAGCAGTGTTTGTAGCAGTGTGTTGCCATGGAAACAAGTAAAAAAATACTTTAAAAAAAACTTGATGAACCTGTGTTTCCAAGTGACTTTTGTGGTTTCTCTTACATTGCTTTGCTCAGTCTGCAAAAAACTCTTGACATCAGAAAGAATACAAAGAACTAAGACAAAAAGTATGCAGAAAATAACAATTTCCATGGCAACATCTTGTACAGATAAATCTCATAAATTCTTCAGCTACATTAATCGGAAGCCTTGACAAAAACTACTGAAAATACACAGCAAAAAAATGTTCATTTCGAAATGAAACAATCTCTAAATCTGTACTAATGTTTCCTTTTAATAGCCAATAGTGGGTCTAATAAAAGGTGAATTTTCCAATATATGGTTCAGTTCTACAGCTGAAGATTTACAAGACTTTACTTTACCAACACAAACTAATAACAGCGAAAAAAAAAAATGACAAGGTGAACTCGGATGAAGCTAAAATGCATCACAGATGCTGGTAATGATTTTATTTTAACTTAACAGAAATATACTTCAAAATATGCCTGACAGACATTGTAATGAAATACACAGAATATCAAAATTTTTAAGATATTTCAACTACCTAGATGTTCTATGTCTAATTCACCGACTGTTTTTTTGTTGTTTTCCATTAAAAGCTCAAAGTGAAGAAATAATCTGTGATGCATTTTAAGGATGAGAGGGGGTATAAAGGCTCATTATACTGGAGAAACCTGCTCACCGAATAGTGTAAAGAATGCTAAACACTGATTTTTTGCACATCTTTTTTCAGGGTTTCTTTAAAATCATAAAACTTTTTTTATCAAATATATATATAATCAAAAGTATTCAAAATGGTGTTTATTTTGTAAAAAGCACGTATGTGAACAAGCAGAGGCTACTGGAGACTGTGTTGGCGACACTGAAACCAAAGTGGCCAGCATTCTATTGTTTTAATCTAAGCCCAGCTTCTAGAGTAACGGAAGCAAGCAAAAGCATTATGTTTTCAGCTTGTCTGAGCATTGGTGCAAGACTACAGTCTGTGTCAAAGAACAAAAAAGCATTTACTGTAGTTTTGCGTCTTGTCAAACAACCTACAGGTATGGTTCCAGTATAATGCATTTTTTTTTTTCAGAATTAGCTGTGCAACTACGATTCTAATGTGGGTAGCAGACATGTTTCAAATAAAAGTTTTTGCAAATTTTATCTCTGAAGAAAGTTCTTGGTAAAAGTTTTACTTATTCTCCAGTGTTTTATATAAGATAGCCAACATGTTTTTGTAACTTCTTGACATTTTCATCGAAAGAAAGTAAATTTCAGATTCTGTCATTCAAAGAAAGATTTTTTAAGCCTTGTAATCATACCGCCAAAGAAATGAACAGCTAATGTATCAGAATTCACAGAACTGTTTTTGCGTTTCACAAGAAACTGATAATTCACAGTTAAATCAACATGTCTGGCAATACCCTGGTGAAAGCAGAAGAAAAAGCTGTTAAGTCCATCTATAACTAAAATCCCCCTAAATAAATTTTCTATCAATTCATACCATTTGAAGAAATTAGTCACCCCTTTCCCAATCAAAAATGGTGACTTTTATGAAATGAAAGGAAATGCTTGTTCTTGAACATTTTTGTCTGATTGAGTAAGACATATGTCGTTGCAAATTATCAAACCAAATTTAGCATGTCTAAGGACTACTTTTTTCTAGATGAACTTCCAGCAGTTAAGGGAGAGAAAAGAGTGAAGGCAGCAGTGGAGAAAAGACTGGGAGGATTTGATGTCATGATGGCGGGTGGTCAGATTACCCTACCAAGGCTTGAGCCTGCGCGGCGGCTGCTGCGTTAGCTCGTTGCTGACAGGCCTTGATTTGCGCTTGAAGGTGAGGAGGAGGGTGAAAGTAACGACACGAATCCCGTGTACATTTCCCTTTTATGTAATCCATACACACCGTTACGCAGTTTTCAGATGTGTCAACCGTTACATTATCGGGCGGGTGCGCGTAACGGCACTCGCTCGGTTGACGTGTACAGGAACCACGCTGAAACTCACGACATACCTGTGACAAGAAAAAAAGTAATGAAGAGAGAAAGTAAAGCTTCAGAAATTCTGCAGAGGATTTTTTAAAATGAGAATTTTACTTTTTTTTATTAAATCATTTTTGGCGTAAGCTCAAATAAATATCTTACCAATTGCAAGGAACGATTTTATTTTTATCCAGCAGGCATTATTTTTTTTTGCTTGAAATGAAAGCAGTTTAAAAGTTTTGCATTCACTAAATTTCTATCAGACATCTAGATGTGTTTCAAAACCACAGAGCTTTCATAATCATTTAAATGAATGATGACACCTTAATGGAAAACTGTCTTCTCTATGAAAGTGATCAGTAACTGATTCCTCAGTATTCCTGGCATACACGTAGGAGCCATTAGAAATCAGACTGAATTTAATACTGTTACAAATTTTTCATCATGTAAATCTCTTTTACCTTTTTAAAGTATAACGATCTAATTTTTTTTTCTAACAATGTCATTATAAAACAGTCAGCTGCCTTTGACTAGAGAAATTACTCTATCAAAATGGCTTAATGGGACTTTTTCATTTTCTTTAATTGTTCAAAAAGCAGGAAATTGATAGGAATCTGATTCAGATACAAAAAAAAAGTTCAACGATTACTGCATCATTAATTAATAGTCTGTTTACAAGAAGAAAACTTAGATTTGCTACACTGCAATTGCAAAATATCTGATCCAATACAATTAATAGTGCCTAATAAATAGTGACAAATCTTTTTTCATCTTTGTCTTCCCCTGTTATTTTTTTACAGCCTTGTATAACAGTGAGATTTAGAAAAAGAGCAGAAAGTGGACAAAATAGGGAAAATAATACAAAAATATCCATAGTTTTAACTGCCTATGTTAACACTTTTATCTTCTGAACCAGTTCCTGAAAAAAAAACTTCAAAACATTCTCGAAGATGCACTTTTTAAAAGGGACCATAGTAATATATATCTCTATTGATAATTTTTCTTCAAAAATTTTCGAAACAAAATGAAAACGAAAATTAAGTTATAAGTGACTAAAATAAGAACATTTTAACCAGTAGGGATTTTATACGTGTTAATATAGACAGTGTGATAATCTTGCTATGCGGTGTTAGAATACTTGAAGCATTTATATAAAGCATTTGCAAAGCCGCAGTGTGTGACCATATTTAAGCTGGTACTCGCGACTAAATTACTCCTTCCCTGCTTTGGCCAGAGTTCATTTCATCAGGGCACCAATCCACCATGGGAAATATGTATTATGGTCATTCCTAAACTTTTTTGGGTTTATTTGGGGTCTATTTTATACAAGATTGTGAGAATAGTTTTTGTACAATCCTGAAATTTCGTGGACTTTGACAGAACAAACATTATGCCATAATGCATCTAATGTACAGCACTATAATAAACTGACTACTGTCTAGCAAGATTGTACCAGGACTATACTGGCTGGTAGTTAATATAGCAGGTGTCAATATAAATGATTTTCTAATGCACAGTTTGCTATAGATAAATGCTTAAAATTTTCTAACATGAGCAAATATAAGGTCAGATTTTTCATCTACTGCAAAACTGTGATTTCTTTTACAAAATTATTTCAATGACCTATCTGACCCTGTCGATCAACTCTAAAATTTTGAGCATGATCAAAACCAGAATTGTAGTAACCACAGTTTAATTACCAAAATTACTTACTTTAGTAGAAATCACAGCTATGCAGAGCTGTTTATTTGTTTACCTCTCACACAAATTTTTTTTTATGCTCCTTAATGTTTGCTTTTGCAAATGGCACAGTCTAATATTTTACCATTTAAAATTAATATAATACAAACATGTAAAAAAGAATCACATTTTCTTTGCAACATTACTCTTTTCTAAAATACTGTATTGTAAAAAGTCTTTGTATATCCTCATCACTGAGAACAAATGACACTTATCTATAAGAGTGACCAGTATAATGTTATATATTTTGAAATTAATTGCATGATTTTTTTAGGGTGTTTCAAGGAACTTTATCTAGAACTTTGCTTTAGAAGACAGAATCAATTTTTAAAATAATTTAGAAAGGTTTCAGCTTTTGACACAATTTTTTTTTTCAAAGTGATCATTTGGCCATAGCAATTCTACCAAAATTTCTAACTCAAGTCACTCTTCAATTTTCAGTTCAAAACAGAAAAAGTCATTATGTGGTTTAACAAAAAGTTCTATAAAGATAAGCTAAGATATACTACTTTATCAACAAAAATCCTCCACAGGTCAGAGCTATAGTATGCAACGCTCAAGAGAAAAAAAAGCAAGTAAACTTTGACACCATAGCATCACCATGCCAATGAAAGCATGACAACTCCAGAGTAAATCCAGAGTTATTCACCAAATGATGCCAAAGTGACAACTAAGATCCAGTAAGTATATAAATCTGTATCTTAAACATACAACAGGACAAAATGAAAACTAATTCATCACAATGCATGTGTAGAAGACTAAAGCAAAAGTTCAACAATTAAAAAACACATCTACTTCACTTCTCAGTTTCAATATGTGTATTTCTTCACAAGACTAAAGCACTGCCGTAGCAAACAGGGATTTCACTGTGTAATGTTGCTTGCAAATATATATAAATAGATATAAATTTCTTAGGAATAATTTTACCAGTCTGAATATTTGTTTCATTGTTGACAATTTAAGCAACATCAAAATCACTGTTACCATGGCAATGACCTTGGACCTACCTCTAGTCTGTCAGGCCTTGCCAACTTGGTTGCCGTGGAGATATTGGAAAATGCAGTTGGAATGACGCCAGGATGCTGGGATACCATGGAAGGAGACTCGCCATTGGTCTGGGCTGCAGACACTGCAACATTCTGGACTCCAGCATTGATATAGGGGTTAAATGCAACAGCTGATGTCGGTGTTGGGGTTCCTCCAAGGAAAGGGTGTGCCTGAAAGGTCAAGATTACATGGATGATTTAGAAATGGTTGCTAAGTATCAAAATATAAGAATACTTGAATATGTAATATATTTATATGAAAGATACACAATATCAAACCAAATAAAGAAATAAATACAAGAGGGAACCGAGCTTCAAGTTCAAAATAATGCTACAAAGCAAAATACCTGCTTGAAGATACTCTTCATTCCTCCGAGAAAAAACAAACAAAAAAACACTCAATAAGCTCAATGGCATTACTACAATAAAAAAAAGTTCACTTCTTTGTAGCAAAATTTTACATCCAGGAATTTTTCAGTCCACAGTGATAATAGCAATAGCGAAGCTGTCTGAAATCCAAATTTGTTAACTTGAGGCAAAAACTGCAGAAAGAAAGCAACAACAGTTCTATGCAAAATGGAAAGCGCTTTTTTAGTTTTCAATAACAACAGTAATAATACAGTTGACATTTAGGTTAAGACCATCTTGAGTCAGTCCTTTTCATATGAAGATTGATTTGTCATTTTAAAACTATCGTTTTTTTTGTTGTTGTTTTTTTAAACAATTACTTAGCAATTTTTTATAAGTGACATGGCATTATTTTAAGAGCTTTCCAGGACTTGCTTATGATAGTTAATCTTATAGTTTTTGATAATTAAAATAAATTATCTAACCATTTTGACTTTTGTAATAAATTGCCTAACAAAAAGGAAGTATTACTGTTCATGTAACAAGTACTGACTCCTTTTCCAATAATGAAACAAGACTGTTAAAGAAAGGATTCTAACTTGTATTTTTCTCTAATTAATTCAAATTCTAACTTTTATATAAAACTTTACTCAGTAAAGTCTGTCAGTAAATTTTAAACAAGTGAGAAGGACCCTCATATTAGCACACTTACTTTAGTTCAATTAGTAAATGTACCTGTAGTTATCTTCTTATACCGATAATTATCTGATCTAACACTGATTGGGAGACAAGCAGTACTCAAGCCAAAAGTGTGGACTGTGTGAAAAGTCATGAATGAATGGAGAATCTCTCACCCTGATGGGATTCAAACCAGATACCTCCAGATCCAGAGACTAAGCATTGCTACCCCAGTAGTTATCTTCAAACATCATTGTACATAAATAATTATTTTCAAGTATTTTGAAGTTCTAATTTAAACTAGAGCTATCACTAAATGTGATAGATACCCCCACAAGACTGCGTTGGAACTGAGGAAGTAAATAAGTAACAGAATAGTTTGTAAAATGATTAAAATAGAGTTATGGTTGATAACTGTGCTTCTTGTACAATACATTTCCTTTCACTGTGGTTGACAATTGTATGAAGTTGCACTGAATTCCAACCAGTAGTTTTCAAAGGCCAATAACTCTGCAAATACTGAAGATGAGTTATGGCTCTTGTACACTGCACTTCCAGTCATTGTGATTGACCTTTTATGAAGTTGCACTGAATTCCAACCATTAGTTTTCAAGTTATACTCTGGAGAAAGAAAACCAACAAAGGGCAATAACTCTGCAAATAGTGAAGATGGAGTTCTGATTCTTGAACACCGCACTTCCTCTCATTTGCTTGACCATTGTAATAAGCTGCATTGAATTCCAACCATTAGTTTTCAAGTTATGCTCCGGACAAGGAAATTGCAACAGACTGCCCGACCTACCGACCACCAGATGACTCATTATACTATCCCAAACTTTGTGTAGGTGGTATTATAAAAACATGCCAAAGAATTTTATGTCGCTTCAAATAAATATTTTCAGCTAATTTCAAACTTTTCAGTCAAAGCTACTTTAAGTTGTCCTTACATATTTTTTTTCTATTTTATCTGTATAATGTTGTTCACTATAAGATAATTTTCATAGAAGAATAATATCATTTTCTTCTTCTTATTTTTACTTAAAACTTTTCACAGCATTTCTTACTGTTGGGTCAACAAAGTTTGCTTTCTCAAGTGCCTCTGATATAAAGAAATAAGGAGGATATATTTTCTACATATCTAAAGTGCTTGCTAATAATACTGAAGACATATAGCCAACTCGCACAAAAATATAGCATTTATTTGTAAGGCCTCCTGACAAAAACTGTGTTTCAAGGTAAGTAAACAAAATTCCATGTTTTGTACTTTATTTTTTTGCCAATTTCTAAAAAGAATAAGAACTGTTCAAATGTTTAATGTTTGTTTTCATATTGAAACACAGTTTAAGTTATCGCATTACAGAGTGCATAGCACAAACAACTGCGTAAAATGGTTCAGGAAGCAAGTATATGTCCATTAATAGCTTCAAAATACATGCTTTTGTCATCACTAGCTAAATGCAAATACTCAATATGAAGGTGCAAATTAAATTCATAACTGTATATGAACAGCCATTTTGTATGGGTTTTTTTTAATAAACAGTTCTTAAATATCCAAGAAAACAGTTTTGAAATCTATGCATATCTTAAAAACTTAAATGGCTGACAAATTTGGATTGTGAAGACAAAAACTTCTCAGTCTGAAAATACTTGTAATAATGTTAGAGGAAATAGCTTGAACTACTTAAAATGGCTGCCATCCATTTCAATCATCTACCATGGTTTCATAAGATAAAGAAAATGCAACTGAATTTTCATGTGTTTTAAAAATTTCTGATAATATTAAACTAGCTAGAACACTTAACACACATGGCTCATATTGTCTAAGCTAATTTTCTAAGTATATTTGCAAAAATGTAAAATTCTATCCATTTAAATTTGTCAAGGACACTGAAAAACATTTCTGAAATAATTATGATCTTTACCAGGTAACTGTAGTTTTGATTATTTATTAATATTTTTTTTACTATTCCATATTATTTTCTTTCCATACTTTTGGGGCATCTGCATGAAAAAAAACTTCAAATTCTTATGTAGGTTGGGGGTACCTTTCAGGCGATTTTCAATACTGAATCCTAAAAATATTATGATTTCTTACATATCCAAATGCCAGTTCAGTAAGGCAAGCACCAATGCAAGACTTCACTGGCATCAACAAAAGGAGACCTCCAAGAGAAATTCTTCATTGCTTTCAATCTTTCTGTTTTCTATCACTGCAGTCATTCAGAAGAAACATGAATGTTATGGATTTTACTATTCTGTGTTCTTAATGTTCATCATATTTCAGTAGGCACCAATGCAACTTTTTCTAGCATCAGTATTTCCTGAAGGAAGTTTTAAGACTCCATTTATGTCATGACTCCATGTATGTCATAAAGTCTCAAACATCGCTGAACTACCTGTAATTGTTTTAAAAATAAAAACATTCTTACATCCAAGTCTGCAACTTAAGCTCTGTAGTGGTAACTTTATTCCAAAGAAACTTTACTTCCTTTCAACTCTCATTGCACAAATCTAATATTCTTTAAACTGAATGAATGTACAAGGAATGTGTTTTCACAAACACCGCTGCTTCAAAAAGGTCGTTACTGTGTTTTCTTTTACAGTAGAACTTTATTAAAGTGAAGACTTGTTATATAAAGTTACATTATTTAAGTACTTGAGATGTGAACCATATTGAAAAAAAAAATCTTTAAATATTTTTCATAACCAAAGAGTATAGTATGTAAGCCATGTGTGTCAAATGGTTGAATGTGAGAGAGAAAAGGTTACCACTAACCAACATATGGGGGTATTGCCCGCCACTTTGAAGAACCGTTGGAGGGAGAGCCATGGCCGTCTTGTTGGCACCAGCCTCAAACATCAAAAATAAAGAAAAACATGCAAACCAATTAGTATTCTTTAATCTGCTGTTACTTAGACCTTTCCATTCCAACTTTTACAAAGACTCTTAGAACAAAAGGTAATGTCATTAATTTTCCTATCATGTTGTCATCAGAAGGCGAGTTATATTAGCTGAAATGTTTAAGAGGTGAATAAGAAAATAACTGGTCATTTAACTTAATTTCAAAAAACAAAAACAAAAAAACACACCTGATTCATTTTTTTTTCTTTTTCTATCCATTTGTTCTAAGATTTGTCTAGAGTTTTTTTCATAAATCAGGAAATAATCACTTTATCTACTATTATATTTTCTGAGCTGGGTAATGCCATAAAGGCCAACTATTTTCTGTCCTATTCCCTGCCCTTCAAACATGCAACAATCTAGCGATTGTGCCTCCTATCAGAGAAAAACTTTGCAACCTCGATAAAAATGGCTGCGACTTCTCTACTCTTCAGAATGACCATGTAATGGAAAGATCTAAGTATATGTAAAGCTATAACACTGACAGGTGCTTATGGAACCTTTGGTTAGCAAATATTCAGAAAACAACCAAATAAGTGCCTTAACTTGCACATAAAAATCAAAAGGATCACTTTTACATATCACAGCTTGTAAAAAAATATTGTTCTTTATCTTTTGTTCTATTGCCAATGTTCCAAACTGAAACAATTCATCATTTTCATTAATGCTAATGGATCATTCCTTTTTTTATTATTCAATTAACACAGAAATAATTTAAACGATGAAACAAAATCATGTAAAAGTGATCTCCCTTGGACAGAAAAAAATCACACACAGAAGGTTTTTCTAAGGCTTGTTGCTAAAAATATGCTCAATAAATCAAGATGTTAAGACATCCCATGCCAAGACAAAAGGAAAGTGTCATCTAATTCAGAAGCTCTGAACATCAAATGTTTGACAAGTGATTTGGTACTTCTAGCATATAAAGGTTTCTGCTCATTTCAAGAAGCTTTCAGAAAGCTATTAACAAATTCAGAAGCATTATGTTAGAATCCTAAAGTTTAATATCCTCAAATAATCGTATATCTACAACAAAATTTTTATATGTTATCTCATGTAAGTAAACTTACTCCAAATCCAGGAAAAATTAAACATATAGATATATGTAGAAAAATAAATAAATAAATAAATAAATAAATAAATTTTTGAAGTGAACTGGGACAATAAAACAGGATTCATCTAGGACATAGATATATGTATATATTTTTGAATTTTATGTTACATTATTATATAACATTATTATATAATATTATGTAACATTATTATTTATGTAACTGTATTTTACAAACAACATAAAAAAAGTTCTATATACAATGTAAAGATGGCAGATATTATTGGTTATGAGTGATCAAGACCTCTCCCTATTCTCCCTCTTGTTAACAGCCTTATTCTCCCTCTTGTTAACAGTGTGAGAAAGATTTACATCACATATATAATGCTACAGTCTGACAGAACTAGCCTATAATGGTATAAAGGGGTCCTGGGTAAATGTGCATAATAATTAAATCTGTACTGGGTTTAGTTCACATGCAAGACGAAGGTGATTTGTAGCTGTCTTCTTGGAAAATAATCAGTTTTGTTCTCACTTTATCTAAAAACCTTGGTAGGGAAATCAAATATAAATCATACATTTTTTTTATTAAAGCAAACAAAGCCTCAAGATTTTTGCTGTGGTTTAAATTCTAAGTGCAGATCGAAACTGATTATTTTTCTAAAGACACTTTATTGGGATGTTTTGTAAATGAAGTATGTTCCAATATTACAAAACACAAAGTACGACATCATTCTGGGAGAAAAATGAATTTCTGAGTAACCTGAGCAATGTTAAGGAATGCTGGTGTAAATACCAGAAGGATATGTATATGGAAACCTGTAGTAATATAATGATAGGAACATTTCCACTGGCGAACAGCTCCAAACCCTTCTAATTCAAGTAAAGTCCAAATTAAAGACTTACAGTTATGCACAGAATATTTAACAATTCTACTTCTAGCGGTGATATCAGTACATGATTCCAGTGCTTCATTCTAATCAAGAACCCAGAATTGGAAGAAAGGCTCTTTAACAATTGTTCAAGATTGTCAAACAAAATTTTAACATTGTTTTCAGTCATAAGTGTTCTAATTTCCAATCTTGAATCTGAGTAAAGAGCTTTATCATCCATAGGCTGAATCTTTCCTAGCCCAAAGAACCAGACGAATACAATGTCAAATGAAAACGAAAGTACAGTATGACATGTATGGTGTTATATTCGGTAATAAAATCTATACACTAGCAAAGAACAACATAAACATGTAACTAAAACAAACTGCATCTAATTATAATGTTTTGTATTAAAGTAATATATAAAGGATTGCAGAAGCAAGAAGTCTTCACAAACACACAACAAATAAGCAACATTCAAAAAAGCATTTGAAATGTATGAGAATTACCTCCCTTTTAAAACAGACTTTTTGCAAGTGAAGGATTTTGATAAACATCAGTATCAGAAAATATTTTATAGTCTTTACTTTGTAATTCTATATTTACATTACTGTTATCTAAACTTTTTCTCTGTTAAAGGGAGATAATTTCTACTTCTATATATGCAAAGAACAATAACTCTTGTGTGTATAGTGGACTGGTTTACTGAAGGTATTCACCTCTGGTCTGGCTCTCTGGTATGGCTGTGGTACTGCTGGACTGCTGATTGCAACATTGTTGTTCTGAAAACCCAAATCATGTCTCGTCACTGGACATAACAATACTGCAAAATCATTGCTTGCACTGCGTATGTACATAAATAATGTACATGGAAACTGCTACTTCAACAAAAGCGAGAATTTGTAAGTCGCAATGACTTTGCAGTAATACCTGAAACTTTCTGCTTTACTAATGATGCAGAAATAATATTTCAATAGATGTTAATTTTTTTAATTTATCACTCTGCAACATTTGAAGAAGAAATCATTGGTCTTCAATTTTATGATAAATCTTTACTCTGAAACTTTTCTATTTTATCATTTAATAAGGTAAGCATTTAATTAAGTTTACAAAGATAATACAGTTTTAAACATGCATTATGCATGTTTAGATAAGTACCATGGCAACAGAAAATTTCAGGGACAAAAAGAAAATCATTATATGAGCTTTTCGTGCACAGAATGGGGCTTCAAGCAATCACAATTCTTCACCCTTGTACTGTTGCACAGAATGTCCTTGACCTTTTACAAATATACCCAAAAATACTTTTAAATGCTGCATACAAATGTGTCAATGAAACACTAATATAATTATTACATTTTCTGAATATAATGATTATATATTCTGAATCAGACATCCATATTCGATTGGCAGATTTTTAACTTTGTCAATTTAAACCAAAAATCAATACCTCTCTGTTACAGCAAATGTTTTATACCCAAAACACATACAAATTTTTCAATACTGGAAATAGAGACATGTTAGACATTTTAACATCCACATGTCACAATATCGATATTACATATAGTCTCTATAGCGTTAAACCAGGGTGAGGAAAAAGATGTATGCAAAATACACAAAGGTGTACATTTTTAAAGCAGCATGAAAAGCACGATGGCACTGCATGAGAACTATTTTAACATGGTTTTAAGTAGATGAAACAAAATGAGATGTTAGCTTGTAATTATATTAACTATTTTGATTTGGGGATTTCAATCTTATTAAATTGTTGGTAAAGACAACTCGTATTATCTGGCTAATTTTTGACTGAATATTCTATGGGTTTTTTAAACCTGGAAATTGTTTAGAGTTTACAGAAAATTACCCTTACTACAATCAGTCCACAATATCATGCAAACTTTAGAAATTGACCAAAACCTGTTAGAACTAAATAAACATCAGTCACTGAGGGCAGCAAACACTCCTTCAAACAATCAACCTTTCCACCTTTGATACAAAATCATCATATCCTCTTGAGGTATGAAAACAAAATTAGCTTTAAAAAATTCTTTCTATAAGCAAAACAAAATTTAACCAAACAAGAACTGTCACTGTACGATGACAATGCCCCAAAAGTGGTGCTTTGACTTTGAGCTGAGGACCAGTCATTCAAGGGTCAAGGTCAAATAAGTATGGGTCCATAGGAAGGTCTTATCCAAAGGGTTGTTGTGTCCTAGTATGAAGTAAACTGACTTTGTAATAAGGAGGTTATGGCCAATGTTAAAGTATTTGGACAATTTGATCTTCAAGGTGAAGGTCATTCAGTGGTCAAGGTCAAATAAATATAGGTCAGTGGGAAGTAAATCCACTTACTAATAAGAAAGTTATGGCCAATGTTAAAGTTTTCAGATGGACTGATGGATGGAATGACAGACAGACAGTTCAAAAACTATATGTTTCCCTTCAGGGGCATAAATATTGCAAAAAAAAAAAAAAATAGATAAATAAATAAATAAGTTGAAAACAAATTTTTCCAGAAAACTGACTCAAACCCTTCCACCAGACTGTAACCCTTTTTTTAAAAAAAAAATATCTGCAACAATGTACACGAGAGAACCCAAATTTCAGATTATTGCATGACTGAAAGAATTTTGTGGAAAAAAAAAAGGGATTTATTTATACAATTTTGTATAAAAAGAAAAAATTAAAAGGCGGAAGAATAAATTAAACTTATTTCTCGATTCTTAACATTTCAGGACTACTTTTGTGAACTTGTAAAGTCAAATCTACAAATACCCTTTTTTTTAAAAATCAGACTTAAGCTTCTTAATGATAACAATAATCTGAAGTACCCATACTAGACATAAAAGATGATAACATAAATTCCACAACAAGATGCACTTCTTCGCCTACCTGCCTAATTGGAGCATTGAGCTCAGTCACTGGTCGCGTCTGCTTTAGTTTCCAAGACAACAATACAAAATATTTAGTAACAACAAAAACAAGGATACAAAACAAAATGAGTTGTTAAAACATTCCATTAACAAACTTTTTCCTGTTACTGTTCTAAATAAGTTATCTATAATTATTGTTCAATAAATTGTATTTTGAGTAATTACAGAATAAAGCAGAAAATGGGGTTTCCTGTTAGACATCTTAAGCTCTAGACTTAGAATGGGTGTTTTGTCCAATAACTTCAGGAACTTCAGTGTTTAAAGAAAATAATGTCTGCATTCTGTGAGGAGTTCAAACATTTGTAGGAAGGGAGACAACTGCTTTAGGCCTGTTAGATTTATTTCATGGGAGGCAACTCACAAGTGCTCAATTAATCAGTGCTCTCTTTAATTTCGCAACAGCGAGCAGACAACTTAATCTTGATAAATTATCTTGTTTTATTTTCCAGCAAATTCTTGATATTCCTAGCTGAGGTAACACCAATTTATAACAAAAAAGAACCAAAATGAATGATAAGGAAATAAAATATATTTCAATTATCCATTCACCTGGCATTTTCATTTCCTTAAGATTATAATGTCTGCATCATATCAAGAAAGAGTTATGTCAATTAATGTAGATATGGAATATTTTTTCCTTTTCATTTCAGTCTCCTCACCCCCCCCCCCCCCCCCCCCAAAAAAAAATGAATATTACTGGTACGTATTCAAATAGAAAAAAAAACACTAAATAATCTTGGTATACTGCAGTGCTGTAACAAATAAGTAGAACTTACTTCTCAAACCAGTAATTTCTGTTTGTTTGACTTTATTCAATTATTCCACACAAATAAAAGAGAGGGGTTTATTGACCTAAGAAAATGCAATTAAATCTTTTAACTGCTTAAGCTTCTAAAGTTATATTCTCTTAGAACATTATGTTACTTGGAATCCATAATTAGTTTCTACAAAGTCTGGACATGTTCCTGTATTTGTGGAATGAACTGTACAGAAGCCATTGCAGTCAGAACATCAGAACATGTTCCATCAATTCAGACAGTAATTACATTTCAAACAAGCAACACATTCCCAGAATTCTTCAGGGTTTTTCTGCAGGTGAGAAAAGACAGTTGAGAAAACTATACTAAACAAATTTATAATATATCTTGAAACTGAGACTTTCAAAATATTGTTTTTGTGGGAGTTCTTGTCACTTCAATGAAGATGGAGCAAAACCAAATGTTCTGAGAAATAGTTTAACCATGATACATAGTTCCAGGTAACAGTAAAATTTTATTTTATGTCACAGACTGTGACAGAACATAAAATGTATGTTTCTAGGTTAATTCTATTTGTTTAATCTTCTTCCCAAAATTACATTAAAACATTCTTTCACTGATCTGATTTATCATGATAAATGTTTATTTCAGAGAAACAGTCTGTGGGAGAATTTGAAACAATTTGCTCACACACAACTGAAGAAACTTTTCTGCTATAACTAGTTGTGTACTTTTCAACAGTAAGTACAGTTACTTACTTTTCAGTTTACCTTTTGCAAAAACTACCAGTCAAGGTCATACGAGGCTGACAGTTTACCTTACAATTATTTCTGGGTTGGACTAGTACTAGACCCACTTTCTCTTGCCTTAACCTACTCACATAAATGATCATGGTCATAAATGGGTTTCAGACTCATATCAGCTCAAGCTTATGACCTGCAATCAATTTGAGCTCAAGCTCTTGGTGACTTAGAGCTCATGCTCATGACCTTCAACAGTTAAAGCTGAAGCTCGTGACTTTCAATCAATTTGAGGTTGTTTATCATTTGGAATGGTTCAGTATTGCTCATTTCAATGCCCTTCAAAAGGGTATCAATCTAGGTGCTAACAATTCTTTCTCTGAAAAAAACTTACCAGACTACTCATGTCTTTATGAAATTGCCAAGTTTCTCACCTAAAGTTATGTGGATAGTGGATTTTGAAAACAAGACTTTCAGATTTAAGTGATTTTCCAGAAACGTAATGTACTTTTTGACAAAGGAGGTCAATGAAATTAGGTTTTCTGTTCTATCTTTGTAAACAGAATTGGGATTTACTCTATTTGTATTTCAGAATTAATTTTCAAAGAAAATTACTATAAATCACAAATGAAACACAGAATCGATTTTTGTATCTTGTTACCTCAAATCACATCGAAATTAATTACAGACAAATTCAATTTTATTGTATTGCAAGACAAAATGTAGTTTTTGGTAGTAATAAATCTTTTGTTTAAAGAAAACATGAAATATATTGACAGTATCTGTGAAAGTAAAAAAAAAAGAATGAAGGATGTTGTTAACTGCATTCACTTTCTTATCAAATTCTTCTCCTAATGAACTCTGATTGATGCATTATGCCATACGGGCAATAGGCTATCCTTTTTATCAAATATGATGCTAGAGAACCTCTCCAATGTCCATATATAGAATCATTTCCTAAGCCCTCAAGATAAGAAAATGTCAAATTTTACTTGCAAAATACAAGCGGAAACTGTATAATAAGTTTGGAATAACAATTTGTCCAAATCTGTCTGGAAACAACAGACACAATGAATTGCAGGAGGAATTGATAAACTCAAAACTGTCTTAACTCAAACCTCTTCAAATGACAAGATACTGCAGTTTAATATTTTTAGCAGCATTAAATTGAATTTTCTACAGCTGCTGGTTTCTTGTAACTCGGAGACTAATTACATAATTTTGCATGGCAAGAGAAACTTTATGGGTGATTTTTATCGGCAAAAATATTAATGATTTCCAAGACGGTTGTTGCTTTTTGGCTCCGATAAGAGAAAATGTTTTATCTTTGCTGTAAAAGTCATCAATTTAGTGTTTCTCCATAATTCTGCAATTTTCCAGGAAGTTTGCACAAATGGAACTATTTGTGGGAAATTGAAGAAAACTAATTATCAAATGAAAGTATAGTAGCCAGGGAATAAAATTATTTTGTTGTAGTACTTTAGTTGTCTGTTTTTTATGACTGTAATTCTTACATTTCCAGAAACAAATACTGTTCTCAATGAAGAAAAGTCCAGAATAGTAAAGAAAATAAATATCTGCAGTGTCCCACAGAGACTTTTTTTTTCAATTTCGCTAAAAATTAAAAAAAAAATAATAATTTTTTTTTTCATATTATTTTGAATCCATAAAAAGTTTTCGCAATAGGAAATGTAACCTTAAGATCTGAACTGAAATGACGTCTTGGTTAGAATTTCAAAGCTGGGATTCAAAATTTCACTTGTAATGAGAACCGAGAATATTACAAACAGAAAACTGTCTCAAAAATATCAAAGTTTACGGTAAAAGTGATGCATGCAGTAAGTTAATGTAATGATCAGCATGAAGCATGATAATACACTTAAGTTTTTCGAAAACATATCATATCATGACATGACACAGAGCAAAGCAACACAACTACTGCGAAAAGACTTATTATATACAATATAAGTACAGAATTTTAATCTCTATTTGCATATAAAATAGGTTATCATTTGACTGCAAAGCATTCGCATTAACCTATACAGAAAATGGAAAATTATGCAAACTTAAGAGAAATAACAATGGCCATTTTCTACAAATACATTATAAACTAAACAACATACTTAGAAAGCAGGGAAACTAAACTGCCTAAGTGTGTTCACAAAGCCTTTGTCCGTAATTATGATTAACCCATTTTTTTTTCATAATAAACTAACATCATGTTGAAATATTTTGTGTCAAGACATATATATTTGAGGATATCCCAACCGGTACTTAAGAAAGGCGAGAACTATAAGAGGCAAAAACAGCGCTGGTTCAAAGCCGACGCTCTATTCCGCATATACTAATCTCTGTCACACAAACATTTTCAGTAAAATACGACTGTAGATTCCACACATTTGCAATAACTGGTAAACTACATTTTGATTTTAAATCATTAAAAATATGCTGGTATGTTACATTTTAAGTTATTAACCTTCATGTAGATGAAGATGAGTACAGTTATGATTTAAAGTAAAAGCCATGCAAAAAGTACTACAAGTACTTCAAGTACACACATCTTAGTACTTGCTGTTGTTGTTTATTTCGTTGTTGTATATACTTACAATTGGAATAAGACTCGGCATGATGCCTTGGTTTAGGGCCGCTTGCTGGGCGGCCTGTAACTGAAGATTCTTCAATATCAGGTTGTTGCGACCATTCTGTAGCAACTGTTCTCGTAAATGTTGGGGCGGGTGTAAATATTTACAGGGTGGCTCTTTTCTTTGACATTTACCCTGAAACAAATAAAGGTAAACAGGAATGAAGCTTTGCTTTAACATTTAATGTGTACTCATTATAAAACAGCTGCCGTGTCTGTTAAAATGCCTCTTTTTGTCTTCTTAACTATGCCCCTTGTCTTGCTTTTTGCATCTTTAACAAAGCCTTGTAAAGCCAACTATACACTGCTTTTGACAGCATTAGCTGATAAACCAGCTAAGTGACACATATGACAGCCTTGAGGGCTTAAAAGTTAGAGTGACTGCATCTGGTTCAGAAGGTCAAGTGTTCAAATCCTAGCCTGTGCCTTAGTGCCACTAAGTGCATCATTGTGAAATGATACCTAAGCCACAGATGCCTCAGTTAACCCAGCTGTAAATGGGAACCAGCAACAAATGTTACTGGTTCTTCTCTGACTGGTTCCATTCTGGGTCCAGGTGCTGCCAGAGTGTAGTGACTGGTTCCATCCTTGGTCCAGGTGCTGCCAAAGTGATTGAACAGAAAACAAAAAAGTTCTGCTGGAATTCATTTAATAGTGATGTTTATCATAGTAATGCTGTAAACAAACATATTTATGTAAAACAACAGTAAAAACCTGTGCATTTAACTTTCCTCCCATTTTATAGCTCTTGCTGCAGAACACTTTTCCAGTTTTCTGAATAAGTTTTTGATACATCCTATTAAATGAATTTAAAAGTTCTTCTGCTTGTACTGGGTAATTCTTTGAGTTTAACTGGAAATAGTATCTTCAATAATGCAAATAAATTGCTTATGAATGAAATCTGAAAACAATACTTCACTTTTCAGGTGAATGATAATTTCGTAATTTTACAATATATACATGTGCCTGTGGCATAATCAACTGCTATTCTGAGGTCTATATCAAGAAGGCAAGCCATTTAAAACCCTAAATAAGTAAACTGAAATGTCATAGTGGTCCATTATCATACATGTGTTGATGTCTTCACAGTTAGTTGAGAAATAAAACAGTTTATCATTGATGTAAGTATTACTTCCATGTTAATTTTAGTCATTTTTATCTTCAAAGAGTGATATATTTTCATCTTAATGTCAACATACATCTTGAAGGGTGAAAGCAAAAGTGTTCCAACTGCTATAAAATATTGAGGCAGATAGAACATTTTCCTTTTCATCCCTAGTTGATATGTAACTGTAATTGACAAAGGCCAACAACCTTCATGAAAACAAGCTGCTTGATCAATTTCAGATACTGCCAAAAAATAAATGTTTTTACACCTTAAAAAGAAGCAATTATGCTATTATGAAACACCTACTTCATTTCATATTAAAAAGACTGATAAAATTTGAACAAATATCTATCCAACTGTTTTTAATCTATATTTCCCTCCATTTCAGGACATTCATTTAACAAAAAGTAAAAAAAAAAAAAAGTAAAAAAAAAACAAAACAAAAAAAACAAGCTACATCTGAATGAATGCTATGCCCCAGGCGAGTCCTCAAAAATGTTAAAGTTTTGTGACAAACAAACAGACAGACCAAAAACAATATGCCGTAACCTTCGGGGGTGTAAAAAACGTGTTTCTAAGTAAGTTTCAAACACATTACTTTAACAAGATCATAAACATAGAAAGCCAAAATTAACAAAATAAATAAGATTAAGTAATGACGACCTGACTGTAATTTTCATGACTGTTCCTTAAACAGTAAGAATCCAGTTTTATGACATAAAATCTCGACACAGACTGCCACTCAAATAATTGTCATTATATGGGCGCAAGGACGTACACCATATAATGAGCCATTCCTTTTTCTGTTGCTAACCAGGATTGTTGCGTGCCGAATATTAACTTTTATTGCAGCAAAATGTGACTAGATTGCTCAATGTAACCAATATTGGAAAGAAACGATGGAGTTTCCATTTGTGGCCCCAGACGGTCAATCAATATAAAAGTTCTTCTGAAGAATAATACGTGTCTAGACATCATGCAAATCAAGCTGGTTACTCGTGCTTGATTACGACAGATGATCTATGGATGAATTCAAAGAATTAAAGACTCCAGAAGTTTGCCTATATTTAGAATAAATCGCTGTTGCATAAACGTTCAACAAAGGAAACAATTACACGATAACAAAATTTTCACTGACAATGAAATTAATTGGAAACACAAAATACTATTAGCGGCAGGACTTTTGCTGCTCGTTTTCACTATGTTGTACACTATAACATAAAATTTCTGGATAAAGGGAAAACATGTTGCAAGTTTTCAATGCCTAGTAGGTTTTATAGAATTTTTGTATGCTAGAAACATAAGAATTTCACAGCCAAGAAATTCAATATACTTTCACAGCAAAGAAATTCAATATACTAAGACTTTTTAATTTCTTAGATTACCATTAAATCTGTTAATGCATGTCTCCCTAAAACACATTAACAAAAGCTGAGACTATTAAGAAGTATTCAAAACTAACTAATTCTATTTTCTTTACTGCTGTTTTGCTGTTAAGTAATTGACAATTAAGAATAATGGCAAAACATTTCAGATGTCTTGAAATGCACTTCCCAACCAAATTTTTTACCATGATGCAATTTGTTTCTTTGTATTGAAAACAAAGAAATGTTCTGGCTACAAACCTTATTGTGATAAACCATTTGAATTTGTTGGATTGTTAAGTTACATTATGATGGAGAAGAAATTGTTTTTGTTGAGTGTGAGGAAATTTATTCTAACA
Source organism: Cyclina sinensis (assembly GCA_012932295.1). Classification (NCBI taxonomy): domain Eukaryota; kingdom Metazoa; phylum Mollusca; class Bivalvia; order Venerida; family Veneridae; genus Cyclina; species Cyclina sinensis. Next base: position 32,886,770 of record JAAONU010000007.1, on the reverse strand, counting down.
ACAAAATCACTTGAGATAGAGCCAGCCATATTTGAAGCGACTGACTCACAGATGGGTTGACAATACAAATGTTAAATCCTGTTAAAATAACAGAATACTTTGTAAAAGAATTGAAATAGAGTTATGGTTGCGGGCAATTAAAGATAGTTGTGGTTCTTGTATATTGCATTTCCAGTCATTGTGCTTGACCATTGTTTGAAGTTGCACTGAATTCCAACCAGTATTTTTCAAGTTATGCTCCAGACAAGGAAAAACAACAAAGGGCAATAACTCTTCATTTCCGGGGGTATAATTAAATTCTTTTTCTTCAGTTTTCATAATGTATAGAAGCAGATTTTTTTTTCATACTATGTTAATTAACTTCTCTTTAATTTTGAAGAAAAACAAATTTTAAGCTAAATTCTGTGAGTCAGTCACAAAGCCTGTTTACTGAATAGGTGGCAGTCCACACTTTAGTAGCCATAAATGCGAATTGGCCATGTAGAACTTCTGTACAAGAAGGTAATTTTGAACTCTAGTGTCATTTCTGAGATCTAAAATAATTTAAATTCTAAGATTTCTCATTTTAAGGAAAGAGGGTGATTATAATTATTTGTGTTTTGCCAGGTTCTATAATATTTATGTTCATCATTGTTATGCAGGAGCTTGGAATTCGAAACTTAAGTCAATTTGAATGATTTAGCTGATGCGAGCAGTCGAAACAATGTTGCAGAAAGTCAAACTGATTTTGTGGAAAAAAATTTTATTGTGAAAGACATTGAAGTTTTCATAGGTTCTAGTTGATGTTTACTGAAAACTTGATGGTCTTGTGATTATAGTTTTATATCACATCTTTTTCAGGTTGTTCTCTGTGTACAGAGAGGGGTTGTTTTTAGTGTGACAATAATTGAGCCGAAGAAACCTGTTGAAAGTGTGGTGTGCCAAACTGATAAATACTTCCATCCTGTGATAAAGCTACCACAACTACCCACAATACAGCTGTGTTTGTAAGCAGGGATTTCAACGGGCAATAACATGAATGGACATGAAGAAATCCATTCTTTTGAGACAAAACAAGTAATATACATTTTGCATCCATGATTAAGCTCGCAATAATCTAAACTATGCAGCTAACACAGAACCATTTTTTGCGAAGTATCTGTTAGTAGCAAATGCTAGAGAATGTTCATGCAAAAAAAAAATATATCAAATTATCAAATCCCTTCCTCCAGAAAAAAAACTTGTTTTCATGAATTATTCCATTTATCATTAATGACAGTAATGCTGATAGCCCATGTGCTGTTGATTACCAGCCAGATCTTCATTTCAACTGCCAGATAAATTTTTTTGTTGTTGTTTCATAAATTACGAAATCAGGCAAGCATCTGTTGCAGTTTGTCACCTTGTTAATTACAACATTTCCCGGATTCCTACACACACCTAATCTCTGCAAGCTTTCCCTCCAGACTGAAGTATCGTTTATCTTTTATTTTCCTATCTCACTGGGATAAAAAACTGGGATAAAAACTGGGATAAAAAAAAGGTTTTCCCTTACCTTTTGTCTTTCTTGTTTTGCTTGAGAGACACACACACACAAAAAAACTTTTTTTCACCTGACAAAACCGCTTACATTAGAAAGGCTCTTAATCAGCCAATCGGCATGATGTAGCCTATTATATTTTCCAAGCCCTTAAAAAAATCCAAGAATCCACATGATGAATCCACATGAACAGCATAAAATTGCAGAATGTAGCAAAATGATTATTTCGCATGCTTAGCACATACAGTATTGACTGAACCTTGGTTTAACCTCTTATCCAAAAGACAAGTAGAGGTAGCAGTGAAGAAGTGCCTAAGGATTAAACTCAAAACCCCTAGATTACAAGTCCTGAGCATTACCAATTGACCACTGATAAGCCTTGATCTTTGCATTCATCCTACAAGCTTACGGCCAATTTGTAAAAGATTCCAACTTGACTAATACTTTATCAACTTTTTTTCCTAACATGGCATTAACTTACAAACAAATGACCCCTTATCATCTCAAAAGCTTTCAATTTAAATATAATCAGGAAAGCTCATGTTACAAGACACTCAGTTACTTTAGGCCTTTTGTAGTCATAAAAAAAATATTTTAAAAAATCATTTCTGTCTTATTATTCTTAAAGGGATATGCCTTAATAAAATGACAATAAAATATCCATGAAAATAAAATGGTCTAAGTCCAACCAATTTGCCAAAACAAAGTATTTTCATTAAGGTTATTTTGCTGGATTTTTATGACATCGCAAATTGTTTGTTGCTTTCACATACAAAGAACAGACAGAAACAATAAAAAATATTGTTCTTTTTATTTGCATGTTTCTAATCTTTACTTTTCTGCATATTAAAACTTCAAGAAACATTAAAATTTTTATACTGCTTTATATGTTATTTCTTGAGATACCGACAAATCAGTTGATGTAGTATATATCATTACATCTGATTATAACTTTATATAATAATGCAGATAATAACTATATAATAATCCATAATCTAACACCTGGGTTGCATGTATTAATCTAATGAAAGCCAATTCAGTCTGTGAGTACTCCCTGAAAACACACAAGAGCAAGAAACAGGGAATCAAGTGTTTCTCCAACCAGTCTGGCATTACCATATCGTTCACCCATTACTCACTCCATTATCATTACATCTTGTACAGTAGGGAACATACTTTTCCATAAATCCTTACACACCTTATTATATAACTGCAAAAAAATCGGCAATGGAAAACGTATCATCTCAGCGGTTACCGAAACTATGCTGCACATGCCACTTAATTATGTGAATCATGAAGAAAATAATATATCAAATATCATATGCAATATTGTTTATTAAGCAATTCTACAAAATAATAAACTCTGCTTTATGGAATTATGAATGAAATTAGCCACTTCCTCTCTCATGCATAAGCAGAAAAAACCTACAAGACAGTAAAAATGTCAACTCAGAGGTTTCTCTCACATAAAATGGATATTATCAGAAGTAGAATTTGCCGAACATTTCACTACTGATATAATCGAGTAAAATCTTCAGACTCTTCAATAACCTTGAAATAAAGTGTATAAAAAGCATATACAATTTGTTTTTTTTTTTTATGAATGGTAATAACACATGTATGATCACTCTCTGAATTTTTCTTTTTGCTTTTTTCTTAAAATGACTCTACAGGCTTAAAGTCTGTCTGTTTTATATTTTTACATAATTTATATGCATTATAATACAGCTATTACATTTAGTGATGTTAGAATAACTTCTAAAACATCTTTTCTGCCCTTCTAAAGGTCATCATTAATCTGGAGTCAATGCAATTGTGCACTCACTACATTGCACTAACAGGATGTCTGTTGCACCTTTATGCACCTAATTATTGCCTGGAAAATCAACTAATGCTGAACCCAGACTAGCACTGCTGCCTCACATTTCTTTCACCTCTGTTTGACTGTCAATTATTTCTTAATAAACAGCTTACCTTCCTGGGTCACAGGCAAAGACAGACTTTGTTTTTTCCATTATATAATAAACAATAAACGTAGGAATGAATTAATAGTATGCTTTTTACAGGCATATTTTTACTGATGCTGAAAATTGGATGCATTCTCTAATTAAATTGACTGTTGCAAGGTAATTTATCTGAGTAATATGCTGCACATATTCAATCCATATTACCTTACATAAACTCCATTTTCACTTATACTTGTGCCCAACCAGTAAAAGCCCCTTAAAAATTACTAAATATAACAATTTTATTTCCTTCAGTATAAAAAGCACTCAAAATATCTATCTTTAAATTAGCCTGACATTCCTTGGCAAAACCACAGAACTGATGGATGTACCAAGTGTCACAAGTTGGGGCAAAACTGATAGATAAAGGCCAGAATACTGTTCAATATGAAAGTAATTTGTTACAGCACCTTCAGTGCTTTGATTTTTTTTAAAATACATAAAGAATACAGCAAGAACAGTTCAAATCTATTTTTCTGAATTTATTTCAATTGTGTGCACTCAATTTTCAGTTTCTGAAAACATTTTTCCATCTATTGCATGCTCAGAGAAAATTAAAACCACATTATTTTGTCTGTGTATTAAATATACCGTGATGGAAATAACACGAATTGAAGCAAGCAGCAATGCACCATGTAATGGAAACAGCAGAAAAAAAAATCAGACTGTGGAATTATTTTCAGTTCAACAAAAACTGGCAACTCTCAAGCGTTTTTCTATTTTTACACTGAATTAAGTGATCTTATTAAAAGTCAATCTTGAGAAATTAATCATGCTAAAATCTTGTCAAGAATCGCTGAGAAGATGCTTTTAGAAGCAAAAAGTTTAATTTCTAATGAACTCATACAAAAATATTTAAATAATTAATAATATTCTTTCACTGTTCTCTTTTTAAGGCGTCCTTGTATAAATTATAAATGTAAGTCTGTTTTTGGTTAAGTTTGTTATGCACTTTTGTTTCCAGGAACTACCAACCATAATAATCCATGTTTAGAAACCCATGTGGGTCTCATGGTTTTTGGACCATAGTTAAAAGAAAACACAAAATACCACCACAAAAGTTTTTTTTTTTAAACATGGATTTCATGTTAACCATGGTCTCACAACCATGAACTTTGTAGTCAACAACAAAATTGTTTAAAAAATCATGTAGTCTCTGGTTTTTATTTTTATAGACCATATTTACAAAATAAGAAGAAATCTAAAACTGTAGTACAGTACACAGAACATGGGTTTTAAACATAGACTTCATCTTTACCATGGTCTTGCAAATATAAACATTAATGGTTGACCATCGTACTTCATGCGGGGGAAGTTCATGGTGTATTTTATCTTGGATTCCTTGAATATCTCTTAAAGAATTTTCTAGTTTGCAAATCAGTTTGGCAGTCTGATATTTGTCATACAAACTGTGGTCATATCTTTGCATCTTTGATAAACACATACTGATTAACTTTGTATTAACATTTATAGTAATTTTATACTGCATCTAATTTTGCTTTGAATTTATTGCAAATAAACAATCAGAAACTAATTATGGAATTTAAATTGAGGTAGTGTGCAAGTCATAAATTTTCCATGCATTGGTCTGAAATTAACTGCCTCTTCATGTGCTTTTGATGTATGAATTGCATGTTGCATTTACATAATGTACAATTTATCATTTTCCTGGAGGTAGTACTTGAACTGCTGCCAAAGTGTCTCAATTTGTCATTAAATTTATTCTAAAATTATACAAAATACTGAGATATTTGTCTTTCTAATGAGTATTTGAATTTCTGCATATGATTTTATGGTTGTCTAATAATATTCTAAATCATGGAAATTGCAAATTTTCCATGATTTTTTCGGTAATAACGGTTGAATAACCACCATAAATGATAACAGAGAAAGAAAATGATGTTTCTATGACCAGCAGTAAAATATGTTTGTGTTTTTTTTTTCAGTTTGAAAATGTCACAAGTAAAACACTCTTTGCACTGGCAACACATATTAGATCTTTTATGGAATCACATGCAAAATACAATAATTAATATCACAAAGAGTTTGAACAACTAAATTTGGTGAAACCGTACCATTAACGAATGATATAATATGTACATATCAACTTATAATATAATGTATATAGCTATTTTATTGCCTCATTCACTTTAAAATGAAATATAACTGTTAATTTTATAATGAACATATGTAAATCGATCCATTATTTAGAGACTTAAAAAGTGTTTATTTAGAATTTCATGCTTATCCATATCAAAACCTACAACAACAACTCTCTATATATTATAGGCCAATATTAATGCATCAAGTTTACCTGTTGAACTGAGAGAATTTTTTACTCAAACCTTGACAACGGGTGATTATTCATTTGATATCATTCAAATTTGCATGATTTTAAAGAAAATCAAAATGATTAAGGAGTATCGGTCTCTCATTCTTTTAAAAATAAACATGTACTATATGTATAGCCATGTACTATAATGAATTAAGATTTAAAACAGAGGTTTTGGTTGAGAAATTGTCGAATAAATTAAGTCAAACTAAAGTCTCCTGCCTTTATATCTAGTATTTACTTGCAATATAATATTAATAAAAGACAACTCTCCTACTGGTATCAAAGTAAAGGCTCATTAATTGGATCCTAATCAATTTATATTATTGAATTATACAACCATATTGTATAGCTTTCACCAGACTGATACCAATTATCTAGTAATAAGCTATCAAGAGGTTTTTTTTCTCAACTATTTTATTACTCTAAAGAATTCATAATGAGAGTTTTTTTCTTAGAGTACATACTATAAAATTGTGCTTTTCATGTATTTTTGCTTTCAAAGAGTTCTAAAGAAAATCCTTTTTTTTTCTATCTCTCTCTCTCTCTAAAAGCACATTTTTACACTAATTAACATGTTGTTAATACACCATTACCAAACCAATTTCTGCTGAGTCGTGCTCTGTTGGTGAGTGGGGTAAAATATTTTTCAGGTTTGTTTGGACTGAGATGTTTAGTGTTTATCCACTTCAGAGCACACTTTGGTGCATCAGACAGACACTTCTTATTCCAGACATGCAGTGTGCAAGTAATTATTTCTAATATGTCTTCTGAGATGATTCTATCCGCAATATATACTTACTACTTCACCCACCAGAATATGTATATACACATTAATGAATACAAGGATTTACCATAATCAGGTTTGTCTTGAAAGTTCTAAATTATTTGGAATCACACTGTGTCTGTCTGTAGTTTGAGAATAAAGTTTTCAGGTGAAAAAATAATATGTAAATATAAAACTTCAGTTTCTGGATTAAACTATATATAAATTGCGACGGTACCGTTTAATCCAACAAAATAGATATTGTTACAAATACACACCAGACAAAAGTAAGACTTTAAAGATTAAACGACGAACATAATGATTTAAATGAAAAACTTTTGATACCGTCTAAGAAAATTGCTTTAATGAACTAAAACCATACAAGAAATTATATTGCACCATTAGCCAAAAGTCTAGGAATGCAGTAATTAGCAACTCTTCATTGTTTTAACACACCATGTGGCATAAAAATAATATCTATCAGACAACCAGATACTAGCTTCAAAGAACCTTCACTATTCTTTACAGTGCAAAAACTTGCACAAGAATGTTGAAATAGCTGCCAATTATAAATCACAGCAGGGTACCCCTTTACCTAATTTTATATTCTTTACCTTCTTCTCTGCACTTTTACAAAGAGACATAAAAATGTAACCAGTCTGCATCGTCTGTATCGCATATTAATGAAAATGCATTTTAAATGTTCGCTTTTTGCAATGATTGGGGTATCTATTACAAGCAGCCAAAATGTGCTAAGAATCTTTTATATCATTTTTACTGCTAACAAACCTAGTTTATATTTTATTTTGCTTCATGACAGGGGTCAACTTTAAATAGGGAAGGGTTGGTTGGTATGAAATGGGGCAGATCAATGGTCCCGGCTGATAATCCAGGAAAAGGTTTTTAAACTCTTCAAGGTCATATGGAAAATGGATACTGACCAAACATAAATTCAGTTGCAAAGTAAAGAAGGTTTTTTAACTCTACAAGGTCATATGGGCACAGGTACCAACCATACATAAATTCAAACACTGCATGAAAAAGGTTTTTAAACTCTTCAATGTCATATGGGAACAGGCACCAACCATACATAAATTCAAACACTGCATGAAAAATGATTTTGAACTCTTCAAGGTCATATGGGAAATGGGTACCGACCATACATAAATTCAAACACAGCATGAAAAAGGGTTTTAAACTTTTCAAGGTCATATGGGAAACAGGTACCAACCATACATTAATTCAAACAAAGGCACAAAAAAGGCTTTTTCATTGCAGTTTCTATCACTGCCCTTTGAAAATTTGTGATCACAGTAGACTATAGTATAGGAAACCTCACAGTAAAAAACAGTTTCAGGAAATTTCATGCTATGTGAAGGAATTCAACCCATTTTAGTTTTGATTAACTTCCTGATACGCGATACCCCTGCAGATACTTATCATGCTTTTAACCAGACATTTTCAAAGTTCTTGTGTGATGGAGTTGTAGATATGTTAATTTTTTGTGTATAAAATTCCTGAGAAATTTTGAAAACATGACAACAAGAATGCTATGTTGCCGCCAAGTTTCAACCATATTAAATGTACTTCTTATCACACGTTTTCATTTACTTAAACAATAGGATCTGTGAATTTATTGATTCTCTCCAGATGAAACTAATCTCTCTCCTTGTTGATTCACTGACTCAGTTGAATGAAATTCTTGAACTGTAAAATCAGAATGGTGATAAAATTAAGAGTAAAGATGTTTATAAGCTGGAATACAGCAATTACTTGAAATTTTGACATAAACAGAAACAGCATATCAGCATTACAATATGACACAAACAACACTAAAATAGTTTTGTACAAATCAGACGGGTCTAAACTAAGGTTGCTAAGGTTCAAAAACACTAACTCTAAATTAGGTCAGATGGATAATTTCTGAGAATTTATAGCATCAGCGTTAAAAAAGGTTCAAACACTTTCATTCTGGTTATAAAGACAGCTGAAATTTTTCTTACAAATTTTGTAAACAAGACTCACAAGTCACTTTCTTGTATCAGCTGAAAAATCCACAGTTTGACTGCCAATCAAAGCCAGTATATATATCAAACATAAAACACAGTTTTGACTGAGATAATTGGCATTTAATTGGCTCTACAGGGCAGCTGGGTATCTTGTAATGGCCAGGTTATGATGATAGACAAAGGTTTTATGCCATGTTCTCTATGTTTGTATAGATACAATCTTGTGGTTACAAGGTAACAGATCACTATTTTATATTCTCTAGGCAGTGTTGTATTATTGAGAGGTATATAAACACCTGATAAGCCCCCTCAGGTTATCTACTGCTTCCTGATTTCCACATTTTCCTTGCCACATTCTCTCTCTCTTTCTCTCTCCAGTGCTTGCTTGGTTTTTTTTTAGTTAAACTAGAACTATCGCTGAATGCGATTCATACCCCCACCAATGTCCTTGACAGAAGACGACATGGAAAGGTGGTTAAGGGAATAACTTTAGTGGCACAAATACATATACATAAAAAGAAATTATCTCTGGTGAAAAAAACAAACAAATTGTACAGGTAATAGTATAAAAATATATTGTCAAATCATGTTCGAAACAGTTACAAATAACCTTTCATTTTCGTGAATATCTGTTCTAGTTTCAGAAACATTTAAGTATTAATGGTTATATCAGAACATTTTCTAAGCCTAAAAGGGGCATAACTTGTGTCATAATTCAATGGAATTGTAGAATTTTCATCATCTGAGCTTGCTTGTAACCATTCATATAAATTTTAGGTTTCAAGTAAATATCTGTTCTGGTTTAAGAAATATTATAGTAAATAAATTTAAAGACATAAAAATGGACTTAACTTTGTCAAAATACAATACAAAGTTATCCCCCCCCCACTTTTTTTAGTTATGAAACTTGACCTGCATATCTTACTCGCGACACTTCGTATATATTTGAAGTTTCAAATGATTATCTGTTCTATTTTTCAGAAATATTCAAGTACATGTTAAAATTTCAGAACATTTTCTAAGTCAATTTTTGACCTTCAAGTGTGGCCTTGACCTTAAGCTGGCACAAGGGTAAGATGGGTTCTGCACATTGCCAGCTGGGGTGAACATTTGGGTCAAGTTTGAAAAAAATCCTTTCATCAGTATAGAATTTATAGAGCGGACACAACATATTGTCTAGTATTGATTGTAAGTAAATTAAAAGATTTAAAAAGGGGCATAACTTTGTCAAAATGCAATACAGAGTTATGAAACTTGACCTGCATATCCTAATTGTGATACTTCATATATCTTTTAAGTTTCAAGCAAATATCTGTGCTAGTTTCAGAAATATTCAAGTACATGTTAAAATTTAAGAACATTTTCTAAGTCAATTTTGACCTTCAAGTGTGACCTTGACCTTAAGCCGGCAAAAGGGTAACATGGGTTCTGCACATAAACTTGTTGAGTTGAACATTTGAGTAAAGTTTGAAGAAAATTCTTCCATTAGTATAGGATTTATAGAGCAGACACGACATATTGTCTAATATTTGACTGTATGTAAATTTGAAGACTTAAAAAGGGGCATAACTTTGTCAAAATGCAATACAGAGTTATGAAACTTGACCTGCATATCCTAATTGTGACACTTTATACATATTTTAAGTTTCAAGCAAATACCTGTGCTAGTTTCAGAAATATTCAAATACATGTTAAAATTTAAGAATATTTTCTAAGTCAGTTTTTGACCTTCAAGTGTGACCTTGACCTTAAGCCGGCAAAAGGGTAACATGGGTTCTGCACATCCCCTTGTTGAGGTGAACATTTGAGCCAAGATTAAAGAAAATCTTTCAATTAGTGTAGGACTTACAGAGCGGACACGACATAATGTCTAATATTTGATTGTTTGATATTTGACCTTCAATTGTGACCTTGACCTTGAGCTGACACATGGGCAACATGGGTTCTGCACATCCCCTTGTTGAGGTGAACATTTCAGCCAAGTTTGAAGAAAATCCTTCAGTTGGTATAGGATTTATAGAGCGGACACGATAATGGAGACGGACGGACCGACGGACGGACCGACCGACCGACCGTCGGACGGACGCGACAAAGCGAATCCATTATAGCCCCCCCCCCCCCCCACATTTTGTGGTGGGGGTATAATTAACTGGCCATAAGAATAACAAACCAAATATGAACTCTAAAATCAACTAAATATATAAAAGTATCAACACTCTATCTGCAAAGTTATTTTTTTGTGGATGGCAAGATGTGGTTAAGTTATCAAAATATTTTATCATCCACTGGGTTTTAACTGATGTGTGTTCAGCACATTCTAAACAATCAATACTGGTAAAATACGTTGTCAATGTCACGTGATCAAATTTGAATACGTGATGTAAACAACAATGGCAGAGCAACCAAAACATAAATTAACTCAAACAGAGAGAATGACCACAACATACGTAGAAAACACAAAAAGAGCTCTAAAAATTATAGCAAAAGATGTGCGATATATCAAGAACAGTAATTGGCACTATATAGGTCTGATAAAAAACAATGTTGTGTTTCTCAAAATAACTTTTATATACTATGCAACTTAACATCATCCAACTAAATCCGAGCAATGCTGGAGAAACTAACAGAAAACAAAAGTAGGTACTTTTATATCAGCAGACATCCAGAACCTAGTCATGACATAAGTGAAAATAAACAGCACATTTTTCTTTTTTAGCAATGATGTGTATGCATTAGTGTAAACATTTGCGTAAACTGGTGATAATGTTAAGTTTTTGTTAATGGGCAATATTCTAACTTTAATTCATCTGAGAATGCTGTAAAAATCTGACAGCCTGTCTCTCCAAATCCTGGAGTGAAAGCAAAAACGATCTATTTATTTCGTTATGTATACTATTAGTACTTCCATGCTAAATACCTTAAAATGGACTTGTCCATCTTTCTATTTGGACAGATGCATTAACTTTTTACGGGGGTGCTTACTGAAAATTTACTGACTGAATGACTACTAGTGCATACCATGATCAGAGACTGCATAGATGTGCAGACTGATCTTGGTCTGCACTGGTCCCAAAAACAGTCAACTGCCTCCAGCAGGTAATACTTAAATATTAAAAGGCTCCTGCAAGAACTCATCTGTAAAACCAATAATATTAAACAAACTAACGGCTATTTAAATTAACTAAACAATAACAACAAATCAGACCTGAAGAAAATAATGAAAACAAAATGAAAACTGAAACTTCTGCATATGATGGTGGCAGCCATTTCAAATGCCAGACATTGATTTTCCAGTGTAACTCTGCCGTTTAATCTATCACTTGAACTTTTTTTAATTCTACTGAATTCGGAACAGTGAAATGTGGTCATGTAAAATGTAATCATTTCAGACAAAGCTAGGAACCAGAATACTGTTTGAAATGGGACAAAATCTTTTCAGCTCCATCAGATTTTTCAGTCTAAAATTCAAACTTTCACTTCTTTATAACAGAGGTACATAGAAATCACACAACTCTCTAAACACTCTCAAGTGGTATCAACCAATGTCACATTTTTCTCAGAAGAATTTCATCACTGGAGAAAGATAGCTAACATACTGGGAACAAATTTCTCTTGTTTTTTAACAAGGAAGTCTCAAGGAAATCGCTCTATTAAATCTGTATCTCATAAAGTTATTGAATTATGATGGGGGCATGTCAGTGCTGAAGCAATTCTTGCTATAATCTATGCTGTTTAACACTAATCTGGCATGGCAGGCTGGTGAGGGCATCACATTTCATATCAATAATGTAACATTTTTTCAACAGGCATGAGTCACCTGGGGAAAAAAATGTATAGACGAGAATTTTTCATTTTTTTTTATATAATATTCGTTTTGTATCAAGTCACTGCAGTTTGGAGAATGTTCTTTTTTGTGTGTGTTTTCAGTTTAAATCTTGTCTGATATTGTTTTGAAACTGTAAGAGCTGAATACTGTTAGTCAAATTGGGGATGATTCTGGTCATTTTATCACAGTAGCATTTTTCATTGTTTTATATTGTTCTCCGGCAGAAGGTACGGATGAGACAGGAGACTGTTTCTGTACTTTGCCATGGTTTTGTTCCAGCATGGTTCACTGGACTGTGTTTTGAATGTACATGTGAAAAAAAACAACACAACACTGTCATAGTACATGTCACACATTGAACAATGCCACCCTTGCCCGTTTTTGTTTCTGCCATCACCCAAATCTGCACGTTCCCTTCCAACAGCTGATGATGACAAGAATACTTTTACTGCTCTGCCAATTTCAGTCACTGCTGCATTACTTTCTTTGCTTTGCCAAGGTATAATTGTTAGTGACAGATTCTGCTGGCAAGTATGGTGTATAGTCAAGAAACGGTGGCCTAAGTAAGGAATGGTGCAATGGCCTAGCAGACAGTAAGCTCTTGAAAGAATGTGTATTCCCTTCTGTTGTCATTCCTCAAAATATTGCCACAAGGATGCAATTATTGAACACTCCTGTAGAAATGATTCCACCACTCCCTGGAATACGTTTTCATTTTTACAAATAATCTTTGAATGCATTCAATACTGAAATACAATTCTCCCAAACCAGCCTCATTATAATAACAGTTAGAGAATGTTTTCTGATTTTGCAAATTTAGTCTTCTGGTACCATAGTCAGATTCTATGACACTGTCCTGTAAGCCTTTTAAGCCAAAAAAATCTTGAAATTGCACAGCCATAGTTCAACACAGGTGAACTGTTTGAGTGAACATAAGTGTAATGTCCTTTTCAACAACTAAGGTCATATCAGGTCAGGCCCAACAGGGGATCAAACCACTATCTCCTGATCCCTTGTAAGATGTGCTAACATTGAGGTCACTATATTATATGGACTGGCTTATTTAAAACAAGTCTGTTTTGAAATATTTTGAAAAGTTAACTTTTCTCATTTCAGGTTCTTTGTAAAATTCAATTATTTCTGCGAAACAAGGAAATCATAAGATGTAAAACTACTGCTTGGTCATTTCCATCCTAACAACAATAAAATTTATTGTCCCTATTCCCAATTTGTCTGACAAGTGAGATTATAACCATAAATGGCAGTAATAAACACTATAAAATATTCCTTATCAGTTGTCATGCTTGTGTTCTCATCAAATAAGCCTAAGAAATTATTAGACTCGGAACAATGAAACACATGAAAATATAAAACTTGGTTGCTTAAACAGCACTTCAGCAATTATCACAGTCAGGTTGTTCTTACAAAAACCTTGACTGGAACACTGATTAAGACCTTCAGCTGTCATAAAAAAATCATTTGTTGGTGGACAAGTCTGTAGAATTTATTAGACTATATTCTATGCACGAGAAATGACAATAATAATCATTACAGACTTACATACCAAGAAAACAACATAACTTCTTCATAAGTCATGTAAAATGCAACATGTCAGTAAACTAGAGCTGCCAGAAGGGTGTGAAGAATTCTTAGAAAAGATCAGCCTTGTCATCCAGATGTTTTTGTTAGCAGACATTTGTTAATTTGGTCTAAAAAGTAAGAGAACAAAATGTAAACAAAAATTAAAGGAGAAACTAGTGTCCTTGACAGAAGCTGTTTGTAAAATTGTGAACAACTGTTGTTTATAAGATGAATACTGGCTTCCTTTTCACATGCAATTCAACACTGGGCGACAATTCTTTTGCACCTTAGCTCGACTTCATTCATCATTTTCCATTTTTTCTTCCATTTAATTCAATCTAATGGTGGTTTCAATTTCAGTAATGTGAAAACCCTTTTCTCTAGGGGAATCTCTTATCAATACACCTAGGTTTCAGAACTTCTGTAATTTGCCTCCCTGACAAGTCCTATAAAAACATGACACAAACACTTTGAGAGTCAACTGCACCATTTTTCAACTAGTTCAAATTTGGATGTTTTAGTCATAATTCCCCCCAAAGACTAGATTAATTTAGGTGAGGAATGTGTCCTTGTTGTCAAGACAACTGCTAGCAGTACATCAGGTATGGGTAATCAACCATCACCATGGATAATGTGATAGAAACTTTCATCTCCAAGGAAAACTGTGCATGCGAACTAGTTATTATGTTAACTTAATTTAACACATGATGACAGCTGCTTAAAAGCTCGTGTAATTTTGCATACTCTTGTATACATTTTTTTTCAGAGCTCATTTAACTTTTTTTAACAAACCACTTATCCTTTTAACACCTAGTAAAATTGTCTCTGGTCCATAATTTCAGAATCTACATGTTGAAACAAATTATTAAAACAGTTGACAATGAAGGGAGATAACTTGCCATTTCCTAAGAATGTCTTCCTTTTTTGTATAAACGACAGTATATCATTTATAATGCACCTGTTCTATACAAACTTTCAGCTTAAGGCAACGGAAAAAGGATTCTGACCTTTCATTTTCAACCTAACACTGAGCATATATTCACACAGCCTATGACATGCTAATTGAGCATAATAAGTCTTTTCCCTTGATTTCAAATTGCGGACTTTCACACTAGATTATTTATAGGGAACATCCAAAACAGACTAAGTTTACCTCAATTAAAGAAGAAGATAGTTGTTTTCTGTTCTCAAAAAGTTATTTTTATTCCTCCATGATGATTTTGAGCTTCCTCTATTTATGGTTTAATATCAAATATAAGGAAACGAAATATTAAATTTGAGAGAAAGGGACCAATATTGTATGACTAATTTAATTCAATTTTTACAATTACTGAGAGCACCTCTCATCATTTTTATAATGAGCCTGCGATACACATGGAGACTACAAAAAAACATGTCTCAGAGAGTATTTATGAGAGAGAGCAACTACATATTTCTATAGACATCAGGCTGGATACAAACTTGGTTGAAACTTTATCCCTTAACCTGCTGGAACCGAAAGTGATTAGCCTTTGCCACCAGTATAGACAGTCTGACCAGGCTCTATACTGTTGGCAGCTCCATTTTTGTATTTTGATATTGAAATCCCTTAAACTTTGAAAGGACTGTTCCAAATTCAAAGCTGGGCAAATCCATTACAAAATTTTATCATGTTCAGGGTTAACCCATTCAATTACAGATTCTTGCTGCCTCCAATTTTACTCTTTATTCTTCAAAAACTGTCTTAAAAAATAGCATAGCTGCTGTTTTACAAATAACCAAGACATAGAAAAAGTGTGATGAAAGATCTGTATAGATAATTATGCCAATTGACCAACTACTCAGATAATGCCTCCAAATGTTACAGACATGCCAATTGTTCTTGACACAAACATACAGAATTACTCTACTTTCAAGGCAAATAAAATCATTTGAAAGCTTGATGAATCCTTTAACTCATCCTTTTAGAAGTCTACACTGCATCATTTAACAAGAACAGGGGTATAACTGTTCCTATGAAAGAGTAGTGATAGTCATGGAAACAAGGCTGTAACACATTATTTCATCAAATAAGGGCTTTTAAATACTCCTACAGTAACAAAAAAAGACAACATATTTCTTTCATTTTAGAACATAAATTAACAAATAAGTCATCAACATACCATCATCTTTGAATTCTCTCAAAAAATTGTCCGTCAAACTAAAATCTAGCCCAGTTCCTTATAGGTCACAAACATCTATAAACTGTGTCCAATAACCTGACTTTAATGTTTATACCAGGGTATTTTGTCCATGTAATACTTATCTAAGTGCCCAATGTCTTATCTTAAGCTAATACCCTGGGTAAACACATTCTCTGTATACTATCATACTAGAAAGTTTTATCAGAGCAGCTAGGTTTCTAAATTTTTAGATTACTTTCGAACTGGTAGGAGGCGACGCAGGTATGCCCTAAGCGGGAACTTGGTTGAAAGGTACATTTTGTCGTGGTTACGCAGTCTAAAGCTAGGTCAGCTAAAATACTGCAGAGTCTGTCCCGTATAAATCCTATAAAAAGTTTTTGCTTTTAACTCTTACATCTCATGTCCTGTGCTCCTGTAGTTTGATGCATCATATTCAAGTTATGAATACAATAATCATTTAAAGGTACTGTTTTGATTTTTATATATGTGGAAAGGATCTTGATTTTTATACAGACCAGATCAGAGCAGGGTGAAAAAGTAAAACCATTGAATTGTTCTGAAATTCATTTTTTGAAAACCTCAATTACTAGAACTGCCTTTTAAGATAAAAAAATTTCTTTAACATACATGGTGATTATACATGGCATTGTTCTTTTTCTTCCTTTCCAGAACAATCAGTTATATGTCGGAACATTTTCCGACTATTTGAATATAACATACTGCATTCATTATAAATGGCAGATGGGTTTGTCCTAAATAAGAATTTTTATGACAGAATTTTCTAGTTTTTGGCACCAGCATGGACAATTTTTGTTGAATTAGAAGTACTTAAGTAATATTTTATCATATTCCATTCTCCCTCAGGCTGTATGGATTAGATCTCGAGTCAGAATTTCCTTCATACAATATAATTATCTAGAATGGAAGCTATGAAAAAGAACGATTTCAGTTTCCACAAATGAAAAAGGTTATTATTTTGAGTAATTAATTTAACAACACACTGTCTGAAATGAAACAGACAGTAGTTTTTTTGTAGAAGTATGACCTACAAAATCTCCAGAAAATGTTATGCTTAGCTCTTGTCTCGTCAAAGAAATGGCTTTTTTCAATTTTATCAAAATGAGAGTGGGGAGACTCTAGTAATATGTCATAAACTTCGATGGTTATGAAATATGAACAGTCAATAAATTGTCTTTTTACAAGATTGTTATTTTTCTGTGTAAGTATTTTCAGAAAAATACAATTACTTCTTCAAAATCTGTGATTTCCCTGAATATTTTAAGAATAAGGCAGTTCAGACGTCCAAATTAATTCATTGTTCAATCAGGATGGACTTGCAAGATTTTTTTTTTTCAATACTGGGTATATTCGCCACATTTCTGACAACCATCCTCAGACCCTGTTTTTTCAAGACTCTAGATATTGGGTAAAACCAACCTTTACTAAAATCCCTGTCCTGGGCCTCAATAAAATATCGAATCTCTGCTGAAAGAAAGCAAGTGTAATATCAGTGCTCAAAAGGGCCTTTTGTCAATACAATCAAGCACCTTAAATAAGAAAGTGATAAACTACCCAGTCATATCCAAGCATTTTTCATTTATTATTTACTTTTTGGTCAATAGTACAATTTACTAAATATTTAAACAAGAAATTTATCTTAACTGTCAATTAATTTATTCAAGCACCCACTTCCTTCAATGGAAGTATTTTATTATTACTGAATGCAAATTCAGACACTCTGAAAAATTTATATTTTATGTTACAACCTGATTGACCCATTTATTATTCCCCAGTGTCTGAACATGGTCGTAATATGAATAAAGTAGACAATTACTTCCCGTAGATGAATGGAAAGTAAGAGTTGTTTCCCTTTACTTCTAAAGGAGGCTGAATGAGGAAATAAGCTGAATGGAAGTGCCAACATACAGGACTTATAATTAAGATGTCTCCAGTTAAGCCACCAGTCATGAGTTCACGCCCCAACTCCTCTAGAAACACTATATAACTGCCTTTTGGATGAGATATTTAACCAAGGTCCCATGTTTCTGAGCTTGTAAAAGAACCTGCAGTGTCTCTGAAATGGGATGCTTTCTGTATCTTGCACTATCCTCCTCTATTTAAAATAACTCAACTTTTCAGGGGGTGTCCCTCATATGGGAAACCAGAACCACTGATGAAGAAACAGACAGAAATAAAATTCAACTTGATAAACCAAAAAAGAAAATTTGGATTAAACGAACTGCAACAAAAAAGCAAGTCAATTATTCAAGAAGTAAAAACATTTATGTATGTTTAAGTCAATACTTATGTTGCTCAGGGCAACTTATACATCTATATTATAGGAAAAAATACCAGACAAATCTACAAGTTGATTAAATAGACCCTGAAGACTCCAAGCCATGTTTTTCCAAGTAAACGGTACACGAATCAATTCCGGCTAACGTCTTCGCCTTCATATTAAAACCCTCATTTACATGCACACGCAGGCAAACAGACGAGGACCTGACATTCCAATACGAGACTGGAATTTGTTTCTGACAAGCGATTTAAAGTCCACAGGGATTCTTTTAGAAACTTAATCAGGAAAAAACATTTGACTCCTAATGGTATGTAAATTACTTCAGAGATTAGAACAGATATTTTGCCAGATTATACAATGATAGAATGCACTATTACATGTAATAATTACCCCAATATCAGTTGAAAATTACATATACAGTAAGGATTAAACAAAGAAAAAATGCATCTATATCATGTAATATATATTATATTACCACCTCAAGTAGAATATACCTTTTTTAAGCTTACACATCAAGACAGAAATTAAATCTCGTCAAAAATTAAACTAAACATGAGAATGGGAAAACAAGGAGCCACCCTTTAAATAAATAGACAAAAGAAGTTTTTCTGGCAGTATATTTTTCAACAACTCAACATTCATTTACACTTATGATTGATTAGGTACCAGTTGCCAAGTGTTTGCATTTGTGCACAATACCATGCAACTTGGCGGGAAGAAAAATATGCCTAGGAGCTTAGCGTTTCTGATTTCATCTCCTGATTGATACAGCAGACGGAGTTCTTTTTTTCTTTCTTTCCTCATTCATTGTTTTGCCTATACATTACACAATTCTACCATCACTGTCTCAATAGAAGCACCAGTAAAATACTTGTTCATTATGATATTCAAAATGTTTCAAAAGTAATATTAAAGAATTAATAAGGAATACTTAATCCTTCCTCCTTTCACAAAAACTTTCTGAAATGCAGGCTAAAGGATTTATGGCAAAAAATGCATAAAAACTATATACCGTAAAAATTCCATTTATAGCCCGGGCTTTTATTAGAAACATGGATCTCTTCATAAGACAGACTGATTTTCTAAGCAGGGCTTTATAAATACACTCGGCCCTCATATTTACAAGAAGAAATCGAATCCGGAGAAAGAGTGGATGTTGATTTAAATGCAGACAACGCTAAAATCTGTTCATTTCTGCTATTACCGTACATGTAGAGTCCGGTATGTGTGAAATTTTTCCGAGCACGGGAATAAAAAATAAGCCTCGCGCATGATCTTAACTTCTTTCTTACGGCAAAAATAAGGGAAACAAAAGTAAATTAAAAGGGAAATAAGTAAAACTGAATTGTAAAGGTAAGTTCCATTTTGCTCGAATCGGGGGATGGGCGTTAAAAAGGGGCAGTTGATTTTTCAACTTTGGGCTGAAAAATGGCCGTTTTTTGTCCAAAATATGGGGGGTGGGCGTCTGTTAGAGGATAGGCTATAAATAGAATTTTTACAGTACATATTTTTTTTACATGTTTTAACTTGTCTGTGATTGATGATTTCACTTTTCGATCATTTTTTTTTAATTTTAATTTATAAATCATCAAAAGATCATTATATCTTTTTTTTGTATGTAATTGTCTTATCAATATGAATAATTATACTGACCACAAATACAAAAATTGCAAATGCTTGTTGCTATTAAATGCAAAAGTCTGTAATAACAGGCCCAATATCAATGTCATCATATGACAGACTGGCCACACATGACACTGGCCCTAAAATGCAGTTATTGACTGGCTCCTAGAAAAGTGTCTTAAGCCCTAATGGGCCATTTGATAGAACTGCTCTTGGATAAATAACAAGGCCTATATCTTTTCACAAATTTCATAACATACAATCTTTTACTTTCAATACAAAATTGCATTAATACTGCAAACATGGTTTTTACATGAAATATTGACAAACAGTGATGGTTGCTCATTAGCTGTCATGCATTCAATTTTACATCAGAACCTTTTTTGTTCTGTTAAATTAGCTTTTGGTATTGAATATTGGTTTTTCAGTCATAATTTAATAAATCTTGAAATGAAAGAAACATTATAAACCACTAGATTAGAAGTCTAAACACGTACATCTGCAATCGGAAAGTTGTCGGAACACACTATGCCATTTAATTATTGGTTTCATACCATTGATCAGGGAGCAGGTTTATAAATCCTGACGTTGTCCTAATGAAAGATTCATTATGATAGCGGCAGCTGCAATTGTTGCCAAGATTGTCAACAGAAAGACACGGCTGTCTTTTTCATTTCCTTTTGCGTATTCAGTTTTGCTCTATCATCAGTTAAAGTACCACAGTTGTGTTGGAGGCACACAGTCTATCCGTTAATATTACCTGAACTAGTATTCTGACCCTCATTAAGAAACAACTGACATTCTAGATTTTTCTAACATGTATTTTAGTCATTTAAATAATTGTACCGTCTGCTGTTAGGAATTTCATGTCAGCTAACCTTACAAACAAGCCAGACAAGGGGAACAAAATTGTTACAAAATGTACAGGTTACAAAATCTACTTAGTATTTTAAGCACATTTCAGCTCAATCTACCAGCTAGCCTAAAAGTTTATAATTAATTTACAAGCCTACATGCGTGTGTGATTACAAGACATTTGATTGTCTTTACGTGTCAACATCAATTGTCATGTTTTAAGCATGTATGCAATGACTTATAAACAGTATATGTCACACATCTTAATGGGAAACCCCCTTTTAAAAAAATACTTGTATTAAAACATGTTAGTTTTATAAAAGGATTACAACCATGTATTTTTGTTACAAATGTATCATATACATTAGTTTAATTTAAACTAAATCTATAAATAGGAAATAAAATACTTCAATGATATAAAATATATTATTGAAAATGAGTATCCTTTCCGCTAATTACAAAATTTTTGTTTAATTATAAGCATACAATTAAGAGTTAATTGATACACAGTTAGTACAAAAAGGTACTTCATTAAAAACTGCTACAATGTGTCAATTTAAAATAAATGGTTCTCACGCCTTGTGAAGGAACACAATGAACAAAAGAGCTACAGCAATAATAGAGCTATCTTTTGAGATTTAAAATACTGAGACTCAAACAATTGAATGATAAAGTCAAAGCCATCCAAATGATTTTGGAACAATTAAATAGTCAGATAAAGTTTGTCTGTATTGCGTTGCAAATTAATCTAAGGAAAGAGTATTATATAATATATATTTGGCTCTCATTCCTTATGTATAATAATTTTCTTGCCCGTTAAATCAGATAATGGTTGATTACCTTACTGAAATAAACTGTAAGCAAAAAGGCTCAGATTTTTACTTTAGATTTTTTTTTCTTTTTCAGTTTTGTTGCCATTATATATAATAAACAATATGAAGTAATATAAAAAAATATATGATTTTAGATTATTATACCTCACGTAAACTGCCAATACTGAATTCCCATAGGCGATCGGGCTTTTAAAACTAATGTTACATTTTGCATCAGCTCAGAGGGTAACATTTTTTTTTCAAAAACCCTCCGGGTGTTATAGTTTTTTTGCACACCCTGCAGAAAATTCAAGCGTCTGATAACGTCGAAGGCACTTATTGAATATATTGACTGTAAGCGTTTAGTTGAATTTGATTCGACTCGTTACCAAACGAAAACAGTCCTAAGGTATATATATCATGATCACATGTATGGTTCGGTATAATAAAATAAATGACACACATCAGCGAGGGTGATAGAGGATACTGAGAACCCTCAAAAAACAATAAGACCCTCGGCTATCGCCTCGGGTGTTATTGTTTTTTCGGGTTGTCAATATCCTCTATCACCCTCGCTGATGTGTGTTATTTATATAATATCTTTTTAGAGGGTGGGAGAGGACATGGTACCTTAACCTGCTGAATGCAACTGTTTTTTGCCTGTGTCTCTCTATTTAAGCTTATTTACTGTCGGTACTGGTTGCCCATATGAACAACGCCCCCTGAAGAGATTAGTTATTTTACGTTGTGGGGGTAGTGCAAGATACAGAAAGCATCCCATTCCAGAGACACTCCTGGTTCTTATGCATGCTCAGTGTATAGCACTGATACATGGGACCTCGGTTTAACGTCTCATCCGAAAGACTATTAGGAATGTTAGTGGAGGAGCAGGGGATGGAACTTGGGACCCCTGGTATACCAGTCCAGCACATTACCACTGGACCACATCCACTTGCCTGTGTGACCTGCACAGTCCATTATCACCTCTCCGACTGTAGTCTGCACCACACACTACTCAAAAGGTAAGTTTTCAACTGACATCCCTATAAATAATAAATGGGTCTGTCCACACTGAATGACCGACAAGTCCATTTTCGAAATTTAGCAGGTAAGGGTTTAATTTGAGGTAGTGTATCGCATACGGGAGTAACTTGTAGCTTGAAGTAATTACTGACTTCTATTATTAAAAATAAGATGTTAAATATTAGTGTTGTCTGGCTGGAAATGTTTTTTGTTTTTTTGGAATTTTTTATCAATATTTTTTATTGCATTATAATGATGTTTAGAACTGGCTACCTGGTTATATTTAACTCTGCATGCATTAATTTTTGTAAATTAACACACCTTATCCAATAAAAAAACTGTTTTGTTTGAACAGTAGTTTATTTTGTCAGACTGGTTCAATATTTGTCAACAGAAATTTGATTTATTAAATCAGTGCATATCACTACATCCAGTCTGCTAAAGGAAGTGGCAGGTCATAGGTCATTTGTTAGGCCAACAGGAACTGTTTACTGTGTAAATATTCAATATTTACTTGTCTGCAGGCTATGGGTAAGGGATATTAGTGCATATGATAAAAGTTCATTTTTTTGCACAGATAACTCATTTTTATATTTATCTCCCTTGCAACAGTAACCTGAATAGCCATTCTAACATGCCACACAGAAATGGATCCTGGCTAGTGTCTGACATGAAGAACATTTTTACGAAACGCAAATGAAATACATTTAACTGCATACATCCTTTACTTTGTAATTCTTTTTCTGCTGACGCTTCCTCATGTAAATTTAATTTGCAGTGAATTTTATTCTCATTTTTCATTATATATGTACGAGACAAGTGATATGTGTGTTTCTATGACATGCAATTTTTTTATTTTTTTTTAATTAATACAAAGCGCTGAAAAAAGACTGTCTTTATTGAAGTAAAACCTGCTCTTTTAACAAGTTACTTCATTTTCTTCAACAACAAACTGTACTATATGTAATGGATTTCACAATTGTGTTTTATTACACAAAGTATTTACAAGCGGAAATGACAGCCATTACAATGCAGAATGTTATAACTTTAGTTCTGACATATTTTTGCTAGGCGGTAAAAGCTTTTCTATGAATTAATAATAGAGACGCAATGCTTTTTTCATCCAACAAACATTATAGACTATGGTTTGTAATATATTCCTACTGGTCGTGATGATAGCCATTTCTGAGGTCCACTGGGGATCAGCAGACAAATTAATACATCATAAAAATTGAGTTTTTCATATTTAGTATAGCAGACGTCCAACAAGAGTGTCTCTGGGATCATAAAAGCAACAGCTTTTTTTCTATAAGTTTCAGTTACGAGTTTGGTATAAAAAGCCTTTTGCATTTTACTTCTGTTAATCATATAAATGCATTTCCTATGACTGCTGTTGCTACATGACAATTAAATTTGACAAACTTTTATCATTTTAACATTTACCAGTATCATCCTGTAAATCAGAGCTTAGACAAACTTTATATATTTTTAAACCAAGTTTGCGACCAGGAACAATAACTTGAGAGAATTTCAGCCAGAAAAGAATTTTTATCACCAATGTCTACATCTGATTCTGGGGAACTGCATTATATTGTCAGATGTCATTAGGTTTGTGGAAAGTTCAAGCGGAAATGCACTTCCTACACAAGACTTACATTTTACCAACATTAAAATACTTTACTCCCACTCAATAAAATAAATTTTAAATATTTGACACTGGCATTTCAACTTAAAAGAATATTTGATAACAATTTAAATGTTCGCCTTATGCTACCAACACCACTCAAATAAGTCTGTTTCTGACTTTCCCCCCCCCCCCCCCTTCCCAAAACCCACCAACAATTACGCATTAGTAGTAAAACTGTTGTCTCCCCTTTTCTAAAAGAGCAAGCAGAACTTTTTATGCATAAATATTATGACAGTAATGACCTTTTAATATCAATATTTTCATCATAAAATCAGAACCAAATGCATGAAAGCACACTATATTTTCAACGAGAGAATTCCATACCGACGACTTCTCACCCCTATTGTTGTTAATAATTTATCAGTGAGGCAATTTATGGAATTGGTTTGATTAGGATAATGTAATGTATGACAAAACTCATTAAGAATGCTTTACGTATGTGGCCCTGTCTTGCTCTGCTTGAAGTCAGAAAACAGTAAATTTAATTACTCACTGACTATGACGACAATGATCAGCTTGCACACATGACAATGTGTGGGGGGAAGGTGGGGGGGGGGGGGGGGAAAGAGAGATTTCTGCTTTATCATTTTATCACTCTTAGAACTTTTTCGTGTGTCTACTTATGGACCTTGTAAAACCGTCTCTGCTAATTACTTGTTTTTTCCACTGATATCCCTCAAACTGATAAATGGGTTTTATACTTTAAAACCTGAAGACAGACATATCTATTAAAGAAATTAAGTATGTTTAAAAAGGAGTAACTGATGAAGAGAGGGTTCTTCAATAATTCCTCATTTCTGTGATGGTTCGGTTTGGTTTATTGGGGTTTAACGCCAGTTTTAATTGCTGTGGTCATATCACGGCGGTCAGTCCACCTAACCAATATTCCTGGGTATCTAACCATATATACTAAAAGTGTATATTTTTCTCATGAATTTTGTCGTTCTGTGCTTTGTTTAATGGGAGCAGGGCAATGAATAAATAACTCTTCACGTACAACACCCTTAGTGATACAAATATTCAGACAAGGTTAATGAATAGAAACTAGATTCTTTAAGTAAAAATTGTTATTATAAATTACATCCAATACTAAACTTTCTTAAGAAGCATTGAAGAAAATACAAACAAAATATGAATGATTAGCAAATATAACTCTATGCAATTTTTATATTGCTCCTAACATTCGATCTTTTTTTTTCCCAAAGCTTAAACTTGCTTACTGTTACAAAAAATTAGATTGCTTTTTTTTTTTTGGTAAGTATATTGCTTGCTGTTGCAAAAACAGATTGCACTTCTTTTTGGTAAGTATATTCAAAGATAAATTCATCAGTCTCTTTAGAAATGGATATAGTCATGCGCATTTAAAGGATTTCATTTTTCAGGACATGTACATCATTTTCTGCTGAAATAAAAATTTGACAAAAATTCCCCTCTTGAAAGGCTGTATAATGACTCAACATGGATTTGTATGTTTCACAAAAACATTTTTAGGTTCCCTAGGATATTCCCCACAGCAAAATACAGAAAAAAAAATTGTCAGGCACTTCAACATAACAATGATCAGCATTTCCGTCTCT
This sequence comes from Cyclina sinensis, assembly GCA_012932295.1. Taxonomy (NCBI): domain Eukaryota; kingdom Metazoa; phylum Mollusca; class Bivalvia; order Venerida; family Veneridae; genus Cyclina; species Cyclina sinensis. Next base: position 32,860,693 of record JAAONU010000007.1, on the reverse strand, counting down.
GAACGTGCAACACTTCAAATAAACTTGTCTATTATGATTTTTTTAAGGGTCTGAAGTTGTTTCGCAGGGTAAATTTCCAAAACGTTTTTCCTTGTGACATGTGTTTTAAATTTTAAGTGCCTCACTGTAAACAAAATCTAAGTTCCCACATAATCTCGCAATCTGTAAATAACTTTTGATTAAACGGTGTACATTTCACTACTTTTTCTGTTATCTTTACATTAGTAGTCTCATTGAGTCCATATGGGAAGGGATTGGCTTCCTTTAAAACAAACTACAGCTCTTAATTAAACAATGTTTATGGCCCTTGTGCAGTGTCTGCATGCACACTTTTGCGTCCACTGTCTGTGTGAAGGTGTGTTGGTGCGGGTCCTGATAAATGAAACCAAACTTGAACTTGTGCAATAACATTTTTTTTTTACTGGCGCATTATTCTTGGAAATGAACAGCTATTGCATATTCAAGTGAAGCATTTTCATATGTATTGTTAATTATCAGCAAAAGAACAGTTTAATGTAAAGGTTAATTCGAAAGTCTGCATGAGAGAAAAACAGCACTTGTGACCTTTTTGATTTTTCAGAAAAAAAGGTTTTAGTTAAACTTTGATGTTAAAAAGTGAGCAGACTTACTCACATGACACACTTAGTAGTTGAAATTTCAGAAAGGGTAAATTCAAATTTTGGCAACGGTAGAGCAATAATTATTTCTTTTCAAATTTCTTTTTTTTTCTTCTTCTTTTTTTTTGCGAAATATTACTTTGTAATGTGAAAATGCAAAATTGATGGCTGATATCATGGAAACATAAAGATTTTTAAGTAAGAGATATTCTGTTTTAAACAAAATTGTACTGTCTAGTATATAGGTCACTTGTACCATTGATCTGTGTAACAGTTTCCTGGTACGTGTGACTTATTTTTCTGGCCATACATTTTCTCTAAAAAGTCGGGAACCAATCAATGGTAAGTGCAGTATCACCGTGTAAGCGTTGCTGCAGTAACAGACAGTTATATCACCATTAACGTCGGCAGTTAAGGACAGTTCTGTGTCATTTTTGCATTAATATAAATCACCCTTGTACACCTAAGGAATATTAATTCCCAGATTATTACCTAGTTAATCAGGAGATGCACATTGATGCATCTACAATCATGCACTAGACCACTTTATGTAATTAATAGAAACAAATTTCATTTCATATTCTCTTTGAACTCTTTTTGGATATGTATTTCTGGTAAGTCAATGGGTAATTAGTGCTGGATCAAGAACAGCTCTGACACAAAATTTTTTAATTTTGATTAAAATGAAGATGAACCTAATTTGCAGTCTGATGTCAGAAAGAGTTTCACTGTTCATTCTACACATTCATTTTACATTCACAAAGAAGATCTCGGGACCAAAAAGTTATGGAAAATTAGATGAAATAATAACCCTGTTGTCCCACTTGAGTAAAATAAAAGAGCAAAGAAATCTTTGAAATTACTGTTCCTAAGCACAGAATCAAAAGGTCACTCAGACGGCTTCATTAGGGAACTACAAGAACACGTTATAACATAAAGCTAATGACTTCAAAGTGGACAAAAATATGCTGTTCTTTACATCATTCCTAGTAATATGAACAAAGCATGACATAAATATCTACCTTCAAGGCATTTTAACGACTTTGCTATCAAGTCTCCTTCCTTTCGGTTTTTTCCTTTATTTTATTTTCTTGACAACCAACTTTATTGCCTTCGAGTAAAAAGTAACAAGAATTAACCTACTTTAAGCTTAGGAAGCATATCATATGTAACATTTTCTACTTCTTATTCTCGGTAATTATTTTCCTCAGATTTCTTTGCCACTGATGGAAAACTACAAAAAAATAAGTGGCAGTTAGGGAAAAAAAGGCAACAGTTTCAATATACAGAGGAAAAACTTTTTGGCAGTTCAATTTGCCTTACATCTTAAAAATAGCAGCTTTCACATTCAATCTGCAAGATTCATTTCAAACAGACTGTGGGACTACTTTCTGTGCCAAAAATTTACATACAAATCCATAAATCATGCAAATTACGTCTGCAACATGTGAAGCCTCTAGAAGACCAGCTTAGTAGTAATATGTCTATAAAGTGTTCCATCTTATTGATTTAATGTACTTTTATCATTGTGCCGTGGATTTTTTGTTTCATCTCTAAGAACATCCATTCATACACAAGGACTGAAAACAAAGTTGAATCAATCAAATAAATTTCAAGCAAATTTTGCTGAACATATTCCATTTAAAAGATTTTTACCCTTTTCTATCCTTCTTACAACCTGATGTGGCTCCTTGACCAAAGTCATGCTTCAAGTGGTTTCAACTGAACAGAGCCAGGTATAACAACAGTCAAGGTATCCTTGCACCTTTAGCTTTTGATGGCCGAATATCTATCGCAAACAAAAATGGTGCCAATGATTCATTAATTGGTATAATTGATTTTAATCCCCTACTGCAGTTTCCACTCGACCACGGAGACTGGTCATGTCCAAAATTAATGAAACTAAGAGGACAAGAACATTTTGTATGCAAAGCAAAACATTTGGTTTAAAAAAAAAACTTTTTTTCTCCTACCTTATACATACTACTTTCTGTAGTTTACCTCTTTATTGAGTGCTCTATTAATGGTTATAAGTCTGCTGGCAACAAATATGAAAATTACAAACTATTTTACACTAATGGCAAGAGCTTGGGAATATTTACCCCATTAAATAAATGTGCGTTTAATATTTCTGGGCCATTTATTCAGGAAATTAAGAGAATGCATTTACTTAATTGTCCAATACTAGTCTGCTGGGTCCATGAAGTTTTGAGAATAAAACTGGTTTCTACTTGCGGATAAGCCTGTGCATGTCCATTGCTACGGTAACCTAACAAAATAATCTACAGAGACACTGTCTATTCTTTCAACACCACTCGGAAAATATATCTTGAAAGTTAAATTTTCCGATTTACACATGAAAAAACTTGAAGAACATTTAAATTGGAGGAATGTTCTGACATGGTTTAATGGCTATTTCATTTTAGTTGCCGCCATTTTGTTAGTTTACGAGCAACAATCTGTATCAACTTCTATGCAAGCTGCATAATGTTTGCATTGTAATGAGAACCGTAGCAATGCCGACACTCCTATCTTTTTCTAAATTGCACTTGAATTATTCTATATTTGGAAAATACATCTATTTTGAATGCTTTTCTAGCTGTATAAGATTTCATTCTCACAGAAGCCCTTATAAATGCATTTCTTCAATTATAAGATTATTGGGAAAAGACGATCAACATCATTTTATCTCCGTTTCGAACAATTTGAAAAATTTACATTAAATGGTGGCTACACAAGTTTTTACTGTTGCTAACACCAAAAATATGCTAATAAATTGCAGAGCCTTTGAACTTACCTTTATAGAATCAAAGCAAGCAGTCACTCGACCATTTTGTACCTCTACATGTGGTGGCGGATGTGCGAATTTACATTCTGTATCACTCCGCGTGCACTTATTTCTCTGGAACTCGCGGCACACTTCAAGTGTCAACCAACGCGAGTCTTTTACATTGGCCGCAGCCGCCAAATTCAGTACTGCTGGATTAACCATGGCCATAACAATCTATTTATGAAAGACTTGGAAGGATGGACTAAGTATCGAACACAACTTTGGTGTATTATACACTAACAAAATGCCTTGTCTCCTAAACAAGGTGATGTATTTCTTTTAGAAACAAAAACTATCAACCAATTAACAAAAACTATGGCTTAGCACTATATATTTCCATAAATAACTGTGTGACAGGAAGTTTAATTTAGTGTGTGTCATATTCACGTAGTCATCTTCTGAATTTCTCGTTACCTCCCTTTATGTTTATCTGAAAATAGAGAATAAAACATCATCAATTATCACTATAAATATTCAAATATAAAACAATAAAAACTCAAATAACTCTATACTAATACACTTTTTCTGCCATTTTTATCCATCCACTTGGATTTCATCAAGGTCCACCTGGCAAAATGTATAAATATCAAATTAATATGCCTTCGAACAGTACATTCATTCTTAATGTTCTTGTATATGGTACCTTTCACAGTGTTATTAAGTCTTAATACTTGCCAAAGCGTTATGGTGTTGTCTGTCAGAGGTTATCAAGAAACCTTGTAAGATATAACATGCCAAACTATGCCAGCTAACTGTCAACTATCTGTATGAGCATATGCCCCATAAAATATTTAACAATCATTTATTATCTACAGAAATTGACTGTTGACTGTTATTTGTATATTCTACAATGCAGTAAATGATTTCTCTGGATTATGAAAAACAATGAAAAAACTTAAGATTGTTTTAGTAAAAACCGTGTCCTCAGTCTAGATTTTATTTCTCTTTAATGCAAGGTCTGAACAGCACTACTCAAGAGCAGTAACTCTGTTCTATGATTTGGCTCACCAAAATTTCCTATATTCCCTACTTGTAACCACGTTTATATTCTATTTGTAACCTAATTATCTTTTTTTTTTTCTGCAATAATTCTTTTAAAGATCATTTCAGGAACATATTCGTACAACACTAATACTTCCTTCTGAGCACTTCTCTTTAAAAAATTATTGCATTTTAATTTTGACACCAAACATTTTCCCTTAATCATGCTCTTGCATTTAACACATACATGTGTCATTAAATATAATCCATTTTAATAATCCAGAAATGCACAGCTTTGCAAATGTATGAATACCAGTTTATCTACCTCTTCTGATGATTCTAATTAACAGTCCGCTATTATAAAACTAAGACAATCTTGAAGAATGAAAGCCAAATTGTTCTAAGTGCTTCTGAATGAAGGAACATACAGAACCTTCTGGCTTTTATCTTATCCCTCCATGTGTAAACATACCAAGTCTTTGAACGTCTGAAATAAATGTCACCACACGAAAATTCTACTTAAAATTCAGCTTACAGCACAACATCAGGAAAATATGTAAAAGCACTGAGTCTTGGTTCATTTGAAACAACCCTTCTCATAAGTACAGGAAACATTACAAAATATTTTGTATCCAGATTTTTTTAGATGCATTTTGTATGTTTTGTGCAATAAAAATAAATATTCTCCGACAGGTATACCCTCAAGTATGTAAAAGTATCCGAGACACAGGCATCATAAAATTCCATGTTCATTAGTCTCAACGTATAATTGAGAAAACGCCACATTTATCATGCACGTGCAAAGCAGAATGCATTTCGAAATAACTCAATCATACCCCAGTCGGAGGATTTTTACATATTATTTTCTTGCACAAATGTCAAGCTGACTGATTCTAAAGAAACTTGGCATGGAAGAAACTCGAAAATTACCAAAATGCATGCGAAATGACTCACAAGAACATAAAAATCTTACACAGTCTACTTGAAAACAACTCCTGCTGTCAATTACGAGAATACTTTGTTAACAAGTTAAGTTCCAGCAAATACAACCTCTGTTTATTTGTTTACTTTTTATTTATGACATCTTATTATGCAGGAAGAAAGTTTTTATAATTGTGAAAAAAAACCCAGCTTATATCCGTAATGCTGTGAGGAAACTCTTTTCTTTTTTAGCGTATCAATTTCCCTTACCAGAGGACCATCCAGACTAAGGTCAGAAACACCATCTTCACATAACTCCTATTTCCTACATTAATGTCTCGTACTAGCAGTGGTATTGAAATTTTAATGACCAGTTACTTTAGGCTGGTATATGTCTAAATGGCAGAAATGTATCCGGTTGGAGCTTAAAATATGTAAAAATAAATGTATAAACAATACTTTATTTTCCCGGGCCAATTTTAGTGTTTAATTCAGTGCACTGTAAAACAAAATGTCTATGTGAAGAAGAGATAGAACAAACTACAGTAGAACAAAATAAAGTAGATCAAAAAGTGTACTAAATTATTGCTGTAGGAATGACAGATGCAATTTCAATGAAAAATAATGATAAAAAAAAAATCATCGTGTCCGTATAAATTGCCTCATAAAATCATGTCCGAATAAATTGCCGATTCTATAAGCATTAGAAATGATATTATACTTCATGCTTTGAAATGACATCCTACTCTTATTTTGTATATTTGTTCTACTGTATGTATCATGATGATGGTTCTATCAGACTTAGCTGTATCACTTTAAAGACAAGGACATGAACAAAACAACAAACCTCGATGTAGGACCGCTTTCATTATTCACACATATTTTTCTAGGTATGTACTCATTTAAAGACATTTTCATTCTGTCTGCAGGAAAACAATCACCAGTTATCCTATATAAACATATGCCAGTTAAAATACAGTACTCGGATGTTGTTATCACAAAGCAGCAATGCAATTAACTCTGTTGTACTGTCCTTAATTTTTTCATTTTATCATAATAACTTTTATTTCCCACCAAATTTATCCTCAACCCGTATTTTACTTACTTGTCTTGTCCATAATTTTGGGCAATTTGCATCGAAACATGCACTAAGAAGTATATGTCTTTACATCATACAGATAATTAAGACATTTAATCTTCAAGCATTGCTTTCATAAAACATAATTCAACACAAATGATGTACATATTTATAATTACTGAAAAAAGTGAAATTTCATGAAATAGACACCAAAATATCAGGAACACAAAAAATGTTTTTTGACCATTGATCTTGAGAAGTATTTTTTAATAAATATAATTAGTTCTTTTCTGACTTTAATCACTAAATATTATTGACAATTTTAATATTACATTTTAAAGCTCAATATAATGTATCATTAGTCTTATTGAGCTGATGGGCCGTGCATACTGTTATGGGTTAATGTGCTATGGGGGTATATGACATGATTTTTTTCCTTTCGATCAACTATCATATCTTTTAGTCTCTTCAATTGTAAGTAAAATATTGGAGGGATGAATGCAAAACAAACAAAAAAAACACGCTATCTATGTCTTTAGTTAACAGAACTTAAAACTTGTTCTCATTCACGTCTTGAAATGCTTTAATATATTTTCATTCCTTGTGTTACAAATTTTGACTACAGCCACAGCAAGATTTCAAATGACTCATTTATATATGTCTAAAGTTTCTATATCCCCTCCGGTCCAACCCTCCTGCTTCTGATGCAAAAATAAACAATCAAGTGAAGACTGTAGAAACATACTAAGAAACATTATTTAAAACTTAGTTAATGTCCCAGTAAGCTGCCAGAAACCCGATCTGCTGATGGAATGTGATATTATTTTGATCATTATATTATGATTCATTTCTTTTTGTGATTAAATATTATGTAATGAACTGTAATCAGTTATTTGTAAATTAATGGTAAAATTTAGAATTAAAATATATTATTCAATTTTGGTATCAAAATGTTTGTGATTAAATATTATGTAATGAACTGTAATCAGTTATTTGTAAATTAATGGTAAAATTTAGAATTAAAATATATTATTCAATTTTGGTATCAAAATGTTCATAATTCAATGAAATGTTTTAATTTCTTAAAATTCACATTTTTGAGTAAGTTATTAAGCATCTTAGTTTTTAAAACAAATTCAATGTTACAACCTTACTTAAACTTATGATTTAGATTGAGATAAGACATTCAGTGACAAATGTCATATTTTCACTTTGTTTGAATTTATTAATATATTTTTACACCACAATTGATACTTAAGCCTTAAGCAAGATTAAACTGATTAACCTATCACCTCTACCTGTTCAGCTGCACCAAAACCGTCTACATCACAGACTGGCTTCCTTATATTATTGTTATTTATGATTAATGTTGATTAAGCTACCTTTGAATTTAAAAAAAAAGTGATAAAATCCTAAAAATCGACATCCTGTACTCAACCTGTCGCCTTTGGAAAGGTTCCTTTAAAAACCCTGATACTTCCAATGTCAAGTATCATTCAGACTTGGACATTGGAAGTATATCTCGAAATAAAATAAAATTACGGTTTTTTAAAAGAAGTTTTGGTTTTTGCAGGTATGTTGATTTTACTATTTGTTCCTTTGTTATAACTGTTCTAACTAACTTATCTTAAGACTTTAATTTTAATTTTGATTTTATGTGGAGTCTTCTTATTTTTGAATTAGAATTTCATTTGGTTATGAATATAGTTTTGAATTATAAATAAATACTATATGTTAGGTTTTATCATGTGCATATGACAATTCTTCATTTATGTATTAAGACTAATGTACAATGTTGCAAATTATACATTAGCAATTCAGTTTATATTTTGTTAATAACTAATTAATGTGATGTTCTTTGTTTTTATGTGTACCTTTCACATAAAGCAAAGAGAGTGGCTTCACTCCTGAGTAATTTCCCCATTGAAGGTTATATGTATGTTATATGTAAAATTAAAAGATCATTCAGACTTGGACATTGGAAGTATATCTCGAAATAAAATAAAATTACGGTTTTTTAAAAGAAGTTTTGGTTTTTGCAGCCCTTGCACATTGAAGGTGAACGATTCACGTTCAGAGGCGAAATTCTCAACTCATAAAATTCTGGTGGAGTAACGATCCCTATGAGTAGTACGCCGCAGAACAGTGAATACAGTTCTTTCCACAGACGCACTGGTGGCAGTCGACCAAGTCCTTCTGTCTTTACGCCAATAGGGCCAGTAACTCGTGCAAACAGGGGACGTCAAGACCAGAAACAGCTTACACAGCCAAGGAGATTTACAACAACTGAAACAAGTAACATTACCATAGATGCTTCAGTAGCAACTGTTTCTAATACAACAACAAATTCAAATACAAGCGCCATAGGCATTAATACTTCTGAACCTACTGTAATTATGGCAACACATTTATTACCACCAAGCAACATTAAGAACTTTGAAGGTAGACCTGGAGATCTTGGTGCAACATGGTTAGCAGACTACAAGAAAAAAGCAATGAACTTTCTGGGTTACAATGAAAACAAAATAAATGAAACATTCCCTTTAATGTTTGCTGGACCAGCCCAGGCTTGGTATAATAGTTTGAGTAATGAAATTAAGGATGACGCAAACAGACTTAAGGATGCTTTTGAAAAAAAATTTGATGGTAGTGATGGAAGTTTTTCCCTTGATGCCATAAAACAGAAGCCATCAGAGAGTGTATGTGATTACTATACACGATACCTAGAGTTATCTCGTGACAGAGGTATGCCAACTCACTGGTTAGTTACACACTTCATTGATGGACTTCACACATCCTTGAAGAAAATTGTGAAACCACAGGATATTAGTACGCTGGATGATGCACGAAGAGCTGCGACTCGTGCTGAACAAACTGTGGCGAGTAGTGAGACCACTGACATCAATACATATAATAAAGTGAATGACTTTAAAGGCATGGAAACAAAACTAGATAAGATGCTAGAGGCGATTACCATGCAGCAACTGCAAATAAATGAAATTCAGGGAAGATTTAATGACCCATCACTGACAGAAAATCCCTATTACCAAAAGCCTTACCAATCACAATTTCAACAAAGTTACCAGCATCGACCACAGAGACCCCAGTCACAACAATACCGACAGGATCCACCCCAGACTTACAGCCGAACACGTGGAGGAAGAGGAGGAACCCGATTTCAAGGTAGGAATGCTAACCAAAATACTAATTCTATGGGACATTTGACATGTTTTAACTGCAATGGTACTGGACATAAGAAAACCCACTGCCCTTCTCCCCCTCAACAAAATTATCAAAGATAGGAACTCGCGCCTATTCATGGGTCTGTACCTGTGAATGGGCACAAAGGGAAACAAGTTTCCATGACTGGCAATAATGAAACTAGGAATAAAGGCAAGGTTAGTCCAGCATCCAAAGATAATTTAGGAACACAATTTTCAAGGCAACATGTAAACATAAAGTTAAAATCTGAACAGCCAAATGATAAATCAAACAAAAAGGAATCAGAGTCTCTAGACTATCCAAAAAATGAATCTAAAAGACTTAGTATTAATGTTCAGTCAGCTGCAAACATTGTAGGTAAAAATAAAACTAGGGAAGCTGAAAGTGCTAGAGATGATAGGAAACCAAATGAAAATGTCACAAATGTAGCTGTTGTTGAACTTTTGCAAAAGAATATTATCAATGCTTCTGTGCTAGGTACCAAGGTGCATGCTTTAGTTGACACTGGTGCCCATGTGTCATGTATATCAAAACAATATCTTGATAAGGTTGGCTTGTCTGACAAACAACTAAAAGCATCAGAGTTAGATCATGTAAGAGGTGTGGGTGGTGCCCTTACTGATGTGTTAGGATCTATAGAAATTCCACTAAAAATAAATGGATTATGCTTCCCATACAAATTTCATGTACTTGACTCAACTCGTCATTCACTCATCATAGGAATTGACTTCCTGTATGACTATGAATGTTTTGTTGACCTGGCCCACGGTTACTTGCATCTAAAGGATGACCTTTTAAAAACAAAAATTAGTTTGAGTTCTGGTGTAGCTAAAACTAACAAACCTATCTGTCTACAAGCTCGTGATGAGGTTGAGATTCCAGTTACTGTAACTCGGACAAATAAAAACGAAATTGTGCTATTAGAACCTGTCGCAAATGATAAAGACTTTAGGGTGGCCAGATGTCTTGTAAAACCCATTCATAGAAAATTTCAAAATGGTGCTACAGCAATAATTAGAGTGCTAAACCCAACAAATGAAGATATCAATTTACCTGCAAACTATGTTGTTGCATCAGTTAGTAAAATTGATAAAACACAAGTCTTTCAATTAGATGAAACAGACACTCAAAAATGTGCTAATATTAACATTGTTTCAGAAAGTGCTAATGAACCTAAAACTCCTGAGTCATTTGATTTTAAGATTAACAACTCAAACTTAACTCCAGAACAGTGCTCTAAACTTAAAAGTTTTCTAAATAAAAACAGTGACATCTTTTCCGACTCACTTGCCACAATTGGGAAAACTAATTTGTTCACACATTACATAGATACAGACCCAAACGCGGCTCCTGTTCACATGAATCATTATCGAACTGGTCCAGAACAAAAAGCTGAAATGGAGCGACAATGTAAAGATATGTTGGATAAAGGAATAATTAGTCATTCCACTTCTATCTGGAATTCCCCTGTAGTATTAGTAAGAAAAAAAGATAACTCTTGGAGGTTTGCAGTAGACTACAGATCTTTAAATCGCATTACAAAGTCAATTTCCCATCCTTTACCACGTCTTGAAGATGTTTTTGACTGTATAGGTGAATCATCTGCATCAATATTTTCAACCTTAGATCTAAATTCTGCTTATTTTCAAATGGAGTTAGACCCTGAGACAAAACATAAGGCAGCATTTGTGACCCATGAGTCTGTTTACGAATGGAATAGAATGCCATTCGGCCTTAAAAATGCACCAATGTCTTTTCAAATGCTTATGTCTCAGGTTTTGCGAGGTCTTCATTGGAAGTTTGTTTTGTGCTATATAGATGATTTGCTAATATTTAGTCGAAATTTTGATGAACATTTGATGCATTTAAATCTTGTATTCCAAAAACTCAGGGAAGCTAACCTAACATTACACCCTACAAAGTGCAGTTTCGGTCTTGAAAAGGTTCTATTTTTAGGCCACATTCTGACAAAAGATGGGGTGATGGTTGATCCAGAAAAGATAGAAAAAGTTACAAATTTTCCTAGGCCTGATAGTCAAACGAGGTTAAGAAGCTTTTTAGGACTTTGTAACTATTACAGAAAATTTGTAGAGGGTTTTGCACAAATTGCTTCACCATTAAACAGGTTGTTAAAAGGGAATAAGAAAGAAAAATTTAAATCTGGAGATTGGACTGAAGACTGCGAAACTGCATTTAAAAATTTAAAAGAAGCTTTAACCACTGCCCCTGTATTAGGGTTCCCTGATATGAATAAAGAATTTGTGCTCTCAACAGATGCTTCGGGGACAGCTTTAGGATATGTACTTGGGCAACTGGATGGTCAAGGTAATGAGCAGGTAATAGCTTATGGTGGCAGAGCCTTATCAAAGGATGAAAAGAAATGGTCAGTGACAGATTTAGAATGCCTAGCAGTAATAGATGGGATTAAACATTTCCAGCACTACCTATCACACAGGAAATTTACAATTAACACAGATCATAAAGCACTTTCCTATCTAAAAACATTAAAAGATCCAAAAGGTAGACTTGCTAGGTGGATACTGTTTCTTGAAAATTATTCATATGACATAAAACATAGGTCAGGTAAACAAAATGCTAATGCTGATGCAATTTCAAGGATCCCATATGAACTTGAAGAAGATAATGAAGTAAATAAAATTGAAATAAATGATATCAAGAGCAAATGTCAATACACTTCACATAACCGAGAGGCCTGGTTGGAAGCCTCTAGAGAAATTCTAAATATTGACTTTAACCAACCAGATAACAATCACAACCCCAGTATGTTATCCAGTACTAGTCTAGAGGAAGTAAACAATGACAAAAGGTCTGTTAGTAAAATTGTAACAAATGGAGCGTACGCTTTTGTCTTGCTGATTCTCAAACTTTGTACTTATTTCAGTAACCTTGTGCAACCAAATAAATCAAGTGATGTAAATTCAGTAACAGAAAATTCAAATGATAAGGTTAATATTGAGGTAACTTTTGAGTATGGAGATGCTGTGTCTGTTGGTGCCATTGATGAAGTCCAAAAACTGCCAGATAATGATATGTCAAAATTACAAAGGAAATGTCCTAAACTGGGGTTTCTTATACAATACCTTGAAACTAGAGAAATGCCTTCTGACGAAAAACAACAAAGAATGTGTCTTAGAGCTGATAATCAATTCGTTTTAAAAGATGATTTGTTATACCATATCTATCAGCCTAAGTTCAAAGGGAAAATTGACACTTCGGATCACTTTGTTCTTCAATTGGCAGTCCCTGACTCAAAAATAAAGGAACTCCTGTATAATTACCATGACTGTGCTGCAGGGGGTGGACATTTTGGAGTATCACGAACCTTTATGAAACTTCGACAAAAGTACTGGTTTCCTAATATGTACCAAATTGTCAAAAACCATGTTGGCTCTTGTGATACATGTCAAATTACTCAGATTGATAGGCGTCAACATCCACCTCCCCTGAATCCACTGCCAGTTGAAGACACAATGAGCAGAATTCATATAGATATATTGGGTCCACTTCCAAAAACAAAACAAGGCCATCAGTATGTTCTCTTGATCATTGACAGTTTCTCAAAATGGCCTGAGGCTTTTCCTCTTGTTACCCAAAGCGCAGAGGAAGTAGCATCAATCTTATATAATGAGTACATTTGCAGATATGGTGCTGTTCGTACAATTGTGTCTGACCGTGGCAAGAATTTCATGTCCAAACTGGTAAGCGCCTTGTGTGAGCTTTTCAAAATCAAAAGGGTTCACACAAGCTCTTACCATCCTCAGACCAATTCAACAGTTGAACGTGCAAACAGCACTTTAGCAAAAACTTTGAGAGCATATGTCGATGAAAATCAGGCGAATTGGTCCAGTCTCTTACCAAGTGTAATGATGGCTTTTAGGTCAACCCCTGCTACAGAATCCTCAGGATTCTCACCATTTCAGTTAATGTTTGGCAAAGAAATGCTACTTCCTGTTGATGTAGACTTACTTCCTAAACCAACCCTCCCAAATCAAACTAAACAGTTTTTTGAGGATCTTCTAGAAAAACTAAAAATCAGTAGTAAAATTGCAAAGCAAAATATGATGGTTGCTCAACAAAAGTCAAAACAAAGATACGATGTTAAATCAAGAGTACCAGACTTTAGGGTAGGAGATAAGGTGTTACTACGAAACCATGTAACAAAACCAGGACTTTCTTCCAAGTTAACCCCTAAATTTAAGGGACCATATCTTATTCATGCACAAGGCCCTAACTATACATTTAAACTAAAAGATCTTGAAACAAATAAGGTATTAAAGCCTCTCACAAATGTTCAACGTCTGAAACACTACCATGAAAATGTTGATACTGAAAACATAGGAAACCACGAGGCAAATAATGAGGAAACAGTTAATAATAAAAGTCAAAATAATCTGCAGGCTGAAAATAAGACCCCTAGTTCCCAGTCTGTTGCTGACCCAGAGCCAGAAAGGCCCCAAACTTCTTCTGAAGGCCCATCTCAGACTGAAAAGAATGATGGGTCTAAAGCTGAAAATTCCAATTCAGCACCTTCATTTATTTGGCCAATGAAAATTATCAAAGCATCTATGGGAACAGGCAACAAACGGTGGTTTTACTGTTCTCTTTTTAATGCTCCAAATAGGTGGATACTTGAAGAATTTGTAGATCCAGAGTTTCTTGAAAAATATTGGCAAACCCATACAAAGGCTGGACGTAGGAGAAAACGTAATAGGAAAACACATCAATACTTTAAAAAGGTTGAAAAAGAAGAATAAGTCTTTTCACAATTCATGTATCCATCTCAAATCCTAGATGATAGGTATTTAGAACCGGATCCAACAAATTCAAAATTCTTTTCCTGTTAGTGAGAATTGTGGGCTATCCTGATCAGATAAACCACTCTCTAACAGCATTTTTTTTTGTCTTTCAGGTGGGTACATGATGAGTGCAAAGTTTCTGCTAATATATATCATACTTTTCCAAAGTTATACCTCTGGATCTGCTACTGTTCCATCATTTATCTACTCTACTGAACATGAGCCTGTTACTGAAAATATTATGTTAGGAATTCTGCAAACATTGTCATGGGAACATGTCATCTTTATGTTTGTATTCATAAACACTGCATTCTTACTCTTAATTGTTCTTAGATGTACTAAAATCAGGAAAGCTCCGCGATTGATCCTTGAAGTTACTAGCACTGACCAATGCATATTCATACCAGTCATGAAACTCCCCTTGTGTCCATCTCACTCATCTATTCAATTGCCAGATAACATTTCTGAATTAAGCATCTCCGACTCGTGGATATTTCCAAAACTTCATGTTACTTGGTCTTGTTTTACTGTTGAACATGAATTGACTGAACAAGTGTATTCTGTACCATCCAAACTTCCCTTGTCTTTGCTCCAAAAATATAAGTTGAAAAAAATACTAAAGAAACCATTCTTTGTCCATTTGCATTCTGAACATGGTGGGTACCTTTCGCAGATTCCCATGTCAAGTTCCATAGGAGAGGTATAGTTAGTATTCCTCCAGTGAGCTATTTTTGAAATGTGACTGTATATTTAATATTATGACCATGAAAAAAAAAAGAAAGAAGTTTATTCTGTTTTTTTTAAATATGCATGAATGACAAAGGATTTTTTTGTTTGTTAATCAGTTGTGATAATCACAATGCTGTCTCATTCCTTACAAGGTATTCAAGCCAAATTGTTGGGTATTTTTACTTTTAATGCTGATACAAATATTGATCTTCAGCAAAATATATGTTTTAGTACTCTTGTTTGGTTCTTTCTTGCAAAGGTAAAAGACAAAATTGTTCTTATGATTACTGCATTTTGATTTTTATAGTGAATATTGTGTTTCAGATGCATCTATGTAAATATGTTTATATGTCTTGAGCGCTCATTTGTACATACAACTACTTGTACATTTTTGTTTTGTTTTTCAAATACTCCTTTTTCTGCAGAACGTTTGTAAATTTTGTGTGATAACATTGTTTTTTATCTAAAATTGTTTGTATATCTCTTAATTATTTTGATTTCTTCACTACCTTATCATTTACCTGCATTATTTTGTAAATATTGTATGATAATGATCCATTTCTTTGAACTAAATTTCGGGGTCGAAATTTAAGGAAGCCGGTAGGAATTATTATGATTCATTTCTTTTTGTGATTAAATATTATGTAATGAACTGTAATCAGTTATTTGTAAATTAATGGTAAAATTTAGAATTAAAATATATTATTCAATTTTGGTATCAAAATGTTTGTGATTAAATATTATGTAATGAACTGTAATCAGTTATTTGTAAATTAATGGTAAAATTTAGAATTAAAATATATTATTCAATTTTGGTATCAAAATGTTCATAATTCAATGAAATGTTTTAATTTCTTAAAATTCACATTTTTGAGTAAGTTATTAAGCATCTTAGTTTTTAAAACAAATTCAATGTTACAACCTTACTTAAACTTATGATTTAGATTGAGATAAGACATTCAGTGACAAATGTCATATTTTCACTTTGTTTGAATTTATTAATATATTTTTACACCACAATTGATACTTAAGCCTTAAGCAAGATTAAACTGATTAACCTATCACCTCTACCTGTTCAGCTGCACCAAAACCGTCTACATCACAGACTGGCTTCCTTATATTATTGTTATTTATGATTAATGTTGATTAAGCTACCTTTGAATTTAAAAAAAAAGTGATAAAATCCTAAAAATCGACATCCTGTACTCAACCTGTCGCCTTTGGAAAGGTTCCTTTAAAAACCCTGATACTTCCAATGTCAAGTATCATTCAGACTTGGACATTGGAAGTATATCTCGAAATAAAATAAAATTACGGTTTTTTAAAAGAAGTTTTGGTTTTTGCAGGTATGTTGATTTTACTATTTGTTCCTTTGTTATAACTGTTCTAACTAACTTATCTTAAGACTTTAATTTTAATTTTGATTTTATGTGGAGTCTTCTTATTTTTGAATTAGAATTTCATTTGGTTATGAATATAGTTTTGAATTATAAATAAATACTATATGTTAGGTTTTATCATGTGCATATGACAATTCTTCATTTATGTATTAAGACTAATGTACAATGTTGCAAATTATACATTAGCAATTCAGTTTATATTTTGTTAATAACTAATTAATGTGATGTTCTTTGTTTTTATGTGTACCTTTCACATAAAGCAAAGAGAGTGGCTTCACTCCTGAGTAATTTCCCCATTGAAGGTTATATGTATGTTATATGTAAAATTAAAAGATCATTCAGACTTGGACATTGGAAGTATATCTCGAAATAAAATAAAATTACGGTTTTTTAAAAGAAGTTTTGGTTTTTGCAGCCCTTGCACATTGAAGGTGAACGATTCACGTTCAGAGGCGAAATTACCAACTCATAAAAATTACAAAAAGTAATTTGTCTTACACCTACCATAAATGCCATATGGTTTAATATTTCATCTGATATAATTACTTGGCTCTTGTTAAAAAAATCTGTTATAATATATATCTAAAATCATAAACTTCTAAAGCACTTATTACATACTTTATTTATATGTAGATTCTAACTTATTTTCGGACAGCTTTTCTTTTATTTTCATCCACCTCTTCATTCAAAAAACGCTTTTTAAAAACAAAATAAAAACAACTGCCTCAAAATATAAGCACAAAAAAGTTTGTACCTGAAAAAGTTGATTTTTTTAAATCTTTTCTCTCTGATTTTTAGACATAACATTAACAAGGCTCAATACATCTATAACAAAAAGACAGATAAAGAATTGGTCAGACTGTTTCATATTGTACAGAATTATTTAAACAAAATGTTGATAAAATGGATCGGCATTCTAAGTCAGAAACAGCGGAGACATTGAGGTTAAAATTGCAGGACCAGTTCTTTTACCAATTATGGTCAATATTTCTGTCTGTTATATAATCTGGTTATACTCCTCTCTTAACAATCAATGTGAAATTTGCAAAAGCAAAGAAATCTGCAAAAGATGCAAAAAAAAAAAATGTAGTTTCCATGGTGATCTATCTATTATCAATTCATTCAACACCGAAAAATAATATTTGGAACACAAACCAAAGCAGTTTTTTCATGTAACAAACATAATGAAACTAACTTGGTTTTGTTTTGTGATTTTCTTGTTTACAAGTTGGTAAATACTGAAAATTTTCAGTTATTTTTTCAGAAAGTTAAATCAACAATGTAAAATTCTGTAATGAAAAACCAATTATGAATAAATCATCAAATGCAAATTTTATACCCGTATTTTATTCTCCTATTAGTTCTGTTACATGGGTGACTAAATTCTATAAACAGAAACCATATTGTTATAACCATGCACATATGGCTGTCTTGTGACTTCCTGTGATTTTCATCAATATTATTGTTTGTTATTTCTCTTTATCAAATGATCAGAAATACTGACAGACAAGTTAGTAATATAATTAACATCATACTCACATTACAAATAATTCATCAACTATGAAACGAAAATATTAATATCCAATGTCTCTACAACTATCACTTGACAATTTTACACAAACTCTTCACAATGAAGACAGTATATTATTTTAGTAATTTTCACTTTCCGTAATTTTATTTTCCTCTCAAATGACGCATGCACTTTTATCGTATAACTATGTTTTTCGACTGCTCTAGTCTAACACTGTAACCCTTCTATCTTGTTTAAGTACCTTACATATAATAAGATTCATAAAGCTTATCTATATTTGCTTCGCGAATTGAATACACATCCTAAAGTGACTTTTTTTTTTTAATACCCACTCTCTTATTTCATTTACATATTCTAAGCAGTCTCCATGCAGAAAGCGTGTAGCACAATGACGATTATGTTTTATATATTCAGCACGCATGACTGCCTCGTCTGTTTGCGTCCTTTGTATATGCCTTGCATTTTCACTCTCCCTAGGATCCTATACAATGATGGTGATGGTATTCTACTGATCTCCCCGCCAATTACGATTAAATCATAAACATGTAGTCAGCCTGGACTTTTCACTGTCACATTTAATTTCAAATCGGTGATTCAGACAGACAGTGACTGTCAACTAAAGTTTTCACTCGGTACAAAAATCCCATTTAAGACGGAAAAAGTTGCACTTTGAACAGCTGCGCAGAAAGAACTCTGTTTATTATCTAATTAAAACTGTGACTAAGTCAATGTTACATAAGCATTACAGATTTCCTGGAGCGTGAAATCAATCATTTTCTATACCAGCAGTTCTTAAAAGATTTCCAATACATCAACATATGCTTTGATGTGACAGCTTTTGCTACAGTCATTCTCGGCCTTGTTTTAAAGTAAAACAATAGTCAGATATGATGTACTCTGTGATGGAATGACATGAATCACTGCATGCTATATGAACCAGACATATTGATCACAGCACACCTTTACCTGCAGACTCCAATCATACAGGATGATAATTTTCTATAAAATACCTCCACCGATCTAGAGGCAGATACAGTATGCAAGGCTCTCAGACTTCTGTCAAAACTACTCTAAATCAACATTCTATCCACATTAGAAATCAAACATATCCATTACTTTATCTTTTTTAAGTTTACTTCAGCTACACATTTTCTCTGCAAAGATAATGCTTCTATGCTTTAAAATTTCACTCTCATGGGGGAGAAAAATTTCTCTGCAAAAACTTATGTGCGAAAATTCTGCATTCCCCAACTCCCCTTTCAGACACTGAATTCTTTTTTCATGTCATTACTATAGAACTGTGTTCTCACTTTCTGCACTCTCGAAGGTCATACTAAGGTTTCCAGCCCAGACACCTTAACTGCACAGTAATCTGCATGATGCAATTAAACAATGACATCACCTAATGAGTCATACGGTGGTGTGTGTCAGAGGACCAAACATAGGTGAACAAGCCTATGGCACATGATCACCCATCTGGGTAGCTAAGTAAGAACAGTACCTGGTTTGAAAGCATGGGGTTACAGGTTTAAGCCAGACCATTGATCTGCAATTATTCTGAACCTACTCTACCTTCAGCAATAGTGTTCACAGTATCCGTCTGGGTCCTAGTGTTTAAAGACCTGTTATGGTCCATTGCACACTGGCCTACAACTGCATAAACATAACCACTGACAACTGTGTCAGGGAATTATCTGGCTCAGTGGTCTAAAGGGTTGGTTTTCAATGTCGGAGCTGAGTTTGAATCCTGCTTTGGCTGGTCTTTTCCCAGATGCATTGCATCTTTCTGTTACGAACTTTCATGTCTGTAAGAGACCTCACATGATTATGACTACTGTAACTACATAATCATAAGACATTGATACTCTAAAACCCCTCTTCTTCTGTATCTGAGATTACAAGATTTGTTTGTTTATTGGGGTTTAACACCGCAGTTTTAACAGCTGTGGTCATATCCCAGCAGTCAGTCTACCTAACAAGTGTTCTTGGGTATCTAACCAGTTTACTAACCAGTTTCTCAACAACTGAGATTACAAGAAAAACCTAGCCCTTTTATATAATTCTCTGCCCTCTCTATGATAACTTGTTGATATTTATTGCTAACACACCAACAACAGAACTTCTCCTTTCATGAAAGTGTCATACTCAAAGACTTTCCACAAACATTTTTTTAATCTCTGAAAATTTCCATTTCAAAACTTTTAGAGGAGACTTCTATAATGTTACTCTCTCAAGTTTTACAGGATTGAGCACAAGTAATAAATCAGGAACTTCTCTCTGCAGGCAGACTTTTGCCCTAAAACCATTGTCATTTCTTTGGCAGCTTTTCATTACAATATTAACGTTGATGCAATACATCCACTAATTAGGAAAGCTTAATTGTCTGGTCTTGTTTTAGCAGACTGATGGAGAAGACTGACTCACTCGCTCATTCATTTGTTCCTTTTTAAAAAGTGTCTTGTGTTACAGTAAACTTATTGATCGAGCATCATGTACAAAAACAAGCTTTGAAATAAAAGAAATTGTCATGTAATCTCATTGACACAGCGGCTGATTGGATTTACGCAGCAATGAATATAGAGTGACAGAGGTTTCAATAGACATTGCAGTTGATTCATTTACAAAATGTCAATCAGAATCATTAGATGTGTTACATGGTACTTGGAAAAAGTCAGGAAAGGCTTTTTCACCACTCTGAAACAGTGAAATATCTTTATTTTCTAAGAGGTGGTCAACTGTGTTGCTTGAAAATACATAAATAACTTCCCTACTTCTACCAAAGCATCAGAAAGTAGCAGAAAAACTGAATAGATGAAGCGTTTTGAATGGTTACAAGGTGGCTGTTACTGAAATTTTAGCGCAAGTGTCCAAGGCAGTTGTACAGTTTAAAATCCTCCAAAGAACAATACAAAACGTTCAAATTGTAACTATTACTAATTTCAGTTCTTGCACAGTGTACAATTACATTGTCACACAGTAAAGTCTTGTGTTTATTAACATGACAACAGGTCTGGCACATCATTCAGACAATTCTACATAGCATGGTCAAGAAGGTGGCTTGTTAACTAAAGTTTCAAGATTTGTCTGGATTTAGTCACCATGGCAACAATAAGACAATATTTAACAATAAACTGCTGGACAATTGGCTTCTTCAATGATTTCTTTACTTGTCATTACCAGCAGTTAACTGACTGACCTCTGGAGTCTTCTGCTACAGTGACCACACCAAATTAACTTTATCATCAAAACTGCCATAGATGCTCTAGTATAAACTAGAAATTTGCAGTCCTTAAATAAGGCCTTTGACAAGTATATAACTTAACCAAAGTAATACCTTGAAATTCCTTGCATTTTGGATTCCAACCAGTCTAAACACAAATATTTATGTAATTAACTCAAGAAATTTCAGTCATAACAAGTTTCCTATTATTTTCAAACCAAAAATCACAACAATGTGTAGATGAACTATTTCTTTAGAAGATTCTTGGTTATGCAATAACTCAGACAATATTGAATCTGTTAGTTTCTGTTTTGCAATTCAAACACTTCAATCTGGCCCCAGGTGGGTCGCTCTAGTATTATGATGAAAGAATGTGATTGTGGGTAATAACTGTCAGTTGTTCCACATAGATTTATACTCTTAAATGTCTGTACTTATTTGGAGCACGCAATCATATACTTCATCTTTTGTTAAGCCAGACCCTTTTTTTTCTGTCTGTAACAATAGTTACCATATGTAAATGCTTCTTTGTTGATGGCAGACATTTCTTCAAAATCAAGTACAGACAGGAGCAGATATTATGTATAAGTATCTAAGCTGAAAAAAAGACTAATTTCTAAATGCTCTTGATTGTGTCTGATATTGTTCATTCATGAAAAATCATACAATCAAAACACCATCAAACTAATGGCAAAACAAAATACCTTGCTACAAGAACATTCTCCAGCTGCTTCTATTTCTGTCGCTAGGAACTTAACCATTACCCTGATTGAGGCAACTGACTGCCTTTGCTAACAGTGCAGACTAGGATCAGCACATCTGCGCAGTCTGATCATGGTCCGCATCATTTGCCATTACAGTCAGTAAATTTTCAATATGCACCCTATTAAACAATTAATGGATCTGTCCAAAGTGAAAGATGGACAAGTCCATTTGGTATGGGTAAAAAGATGAAATAAAAGGACAAAAGTGACTGTAGAACAAAAACAAATTATCAACTATTTCACCAGTTTTAACTGTGTCATGTTAAACTAAATACATTCAGTCCCTGAGTTATGTTCATATGGTAGCTAAATCATCAACTTCTTTCATCTAAATGGCACCAATTATCTGTAAACCTAATTCAATGGCAAAATTTACTGTCTACTGGTAACCTGGTATTTGTTTTAAATCTGGTTTGGAAAGACAGAACAACTGTTCTTGTATAGACTGAATATTAATCAACAGAAATGAAGTGAACAAAATCTTTGTTAAAAGCACACTTTATGCTCTAAAGCTAAGGATCTAAAAGCTGAAAAGTTCCTATGATGTTCTATAGACCTTTTCTTACATAATAAACAAAACCCTTCTAGCTAACTGATGGGCAAATGATCATGTCTGAACAACAGCTTTGTACATTATTCCTATTGCAAATAGCTGTGCAAATGGTCCTTTCTGAGCAACACCTTTAAAGCAATGCAACTGTCCTACTATCCTACTAGTACTGTCTACTGTCTTTAAAGAAAAAGGTGTGCACATTCATTAACAATGCATTCTTATACAAATTCCTTTAGGAAATGCATTTGCAGAAAAGCAAGTTTCACTGACTTTTAAATTACCTCCTAAGAAAACATTTAATTCAATTTAACTTACTGGCATTAAATTTAATCAGCTTTCAGACAGTTATCTTTTTCCCCTGGAATTCAGAAGAATTTGCAGAACAAATCTAAATACTGCATCCAACACAGGTGCAACAATGCAGAAAAATTGGTATTATAGTCCAACAGATATTTTAAAATAGAAAAGAGGCTGACATTTACTACTTGTTAGTCAGCACTAAAATTTGTATCTCAGACTTTACTAGGCTCAATGTTGCCACCGGCTTGTATACTGTGTAATCATAGTTCTCTGGAGTATAAATTAATTAAACAAGTAAATATTTATCTACAGAGGCCTGCATGATTTCTAAATGTCAATAATAAAGTTACTGTTGGGCTGTAAATTTCTAGAAAGCCTCACAATTAACTACCATGACAAAAACAGTGTTTCAAGATAATATCGAATTACACAGAGTCTGACAACCAAAATACAATCTACTTTAAGAATTGTGAATTAGTCTCCAGAGAGAGAAGAAATGTGAACCCAAATCAATATGTCTACAACAGCAATCAACAAGCTCCAATCACATGGCCAAGTTTGGAGTACAGATAGAAAACAGGCTTTTTCTGGAAATCATCAGATCTTTAACAAGTTAAGAAGCCGTTCATCTAGCTCATTTACCTCCTTTTTAAACTGAGCTGAATTTAAATGGAAAAGGGGCAAGAGAGAATTTAGCTTAATTTTTAGGTCATGAAATTAGGCTTGTATATTTCCTGCAATACACTTTTAATACGAGTGTCTGCGGACAGCTAAAATGTCCTGGAAAACTTAAGTGAACGGCCTGAATAAATGCACATGATGACAGAAAGAGAATGGAATATGCAGAATTGTGTGAATAAAACAGCCCGTAACTGTTAACTCAGTATGGCACAAAAATTGAGCCAAAACAGACAAAGAATGTGCATAAATTTTCCTTCAATAAATGGCATTACCTCATTAGTCATTACATAGAAACCTAAAGCTAATAATCAAGAAGGGGGACATGAAATGTCTTCCCCATTGTGCATTAACAAACAGAGCATGTGCATAGATTTCCTGTAGAGGATCTCACTTTATTTCTATCAAACATAAAACTAACAACTGAAGGAGGGAAATAAAACATCTTGGTGCATTGTATTTTATTAAGTACATCTTGTTCAGCTTAATATCTGCTGAGAGGCACTGGAACGTTTGCAATGTTGTCAATATTTTAGACATTGCCTTGAGAACAAAACCTGTAATTACAAGAACAAGGCAACTATTTATGGTATATACTTACAGTCATTAGCAGCTTCACACAAAAGGATGATATATATCTGGCCTTTATGTCTGACACCGACATCATGTAAAATCCAGAGGATGAATGACATTACATACAGATCAAGGGAAAAGTGATACTAAAAGCTTTGTCCTTCAAACAAAGGGATTGTGACAAAAGCCCATGGTGATAGTCAAGTTGAAGTCTCAATAATATTACTAATGAAATACAATAAAACATTCTCTTAAAAGACACTACCTTATAATAACATCAGAATTACAGGAAAATACTTCTAAATGTAACCCCTCTTAATTAAGAAAAAAAAGTATTTTTTTCTGCACACTGTATTTTGTCGATAAGTAAGTCTAGCGTTCATGAGTTAATATGAAATATGCCTAGCAGAACAAATGTATTTTTTGTTCCATTTTCAGTCTTTTTCAGAACTGATTTCGGCTGAATGTAAGGAAATTTATCAGATAAAGTTTCTGAATCTCTTATCGATTACAGTCAGTAATTTGTGCATGTATATATTATTACATACTCATTACATATACATGTCTGTAGAGATAAATAAAACCGAAGGATATTCAATCAGAGAGATGGTACAGAGTTTTGGAACTTACTAACAATAGCTTAGACAAACTCTGATACATACAAGTTGGTATTCAACTAGAAATACCCTGTCTGTGCATTAATTTTACCTCTCACTAAGTTATACATATATTTATTTATTCATGATCAATATCTCTATTGTTGAGAGGGTTTTTTGTATTGTGCAAGCTTGCAATGGGTCCAAGACAAATTCTAAACAACATTCTTTATAATCCATGCATGTTGTTTTTGACAATGTCTATACATTTATTACACATTTCAAAGATGGCTGGGTCTGTTTCGGCAATTAAGACTATACAGCATTATCTTCATTTTTTTCAAAGAAATTTGTATTTTGAAACACTACCCTTAACAGAGCTGAAGGAAATTTCTTTGGGGTAAAAAACAAATTGGTAATTACATACACACTAATCTATTCCTATTTATTTCTCTGGCACCAGGAGAAATTATTAAAAACCATAAAATGAAATAACTTATGTAAAAACTATCAAGAAACGGCTAAAACCATAGGCTTCTAGGTCAACTGAATCACTGAAAATACTATTAAAACAAATTTTTATGCCATTTACAAAAGCATACAAATTGCTGGAGAATACTCTTTATGAGCGTGCCATGATGTAGCGAAGATAAAGGTAAGATAAAGACTTCTAAATTTTCCTAGGAGTTTTTGCACTTTTAAACAGAAATCGGTGAAAGCTGCACATGTCTGCAATTAAATGGGAGAGCTAGTAAATGACACATCATTTTTTGTGTATGTGTGTGTTATTTTTCACTTCGTTCATGACAGCACAAGACGTTTCCGGGGCTGAAAGTTACTTAATAGTGTTTTTCATATTCCATCTCAAACACATGTAGTTGAAAATACCATGTGAGAAAATATCTGCATGTTGATATCTAAAAGAAAAATCTACCCAGCTATTAAAAGATCAATCTTATCAGTGCAATCATAGCTATTTCTGTTTTCCTGCACATATAAACAGAACAAGTTAAATTTGGATATATAGTTCTCCCACTACCATCTCTTCGATTGCCCCTGCTCAACTGCGATATGAAATGTATACTTGAACAGAAGAGACACTTTAAGATTACTTTTACACCTACTGACATTATTCCCATAAAGGCAAAGTCTATTCTTGCATTTTATTTTTACACTAAAAAAAATACTTATCATTACTAAAAATAGACCTCAAGGTGAGAGTAGAAGTAAGGATGCAACCTTGACCTTGAAAAGCAATACTTTTACAGTCTATTAACAGCAAAGTGTTTTAAATGTATGAATACTGTTTAATTAACCGCAAAGTAACACGTAATATAATTATAATTTTACCAAATTACGCAGTAAACATATTCCCTACTGGCTGTAAAATGATTTGAAATAGGCTTTCTGTCGAAATAGTTATTTATCACAAAAAAAACTCAATGTACAGGAAAGTTAACACTCGACTTGATTATCAAAATCCGATTGAAAAACATTTGTAGACAGAGAGATGCCACAAGTGGTATGAAAGTGCACAAAACTTCAGTAACAAGACCAATAAGACAAACATGACCACAAGTAAACCCCAAATTACAACCTTCCCCTCTTCTGCGGAATGACCTAGAAAAAAATGAGAAAACCGACTTACTTCTTAAAAGCCAGTGTAAACAAATCTGAATGTAACATGGTAGACATAAAATTGGCACCTTAATGCATTTCTCCCATATATAAAAAAAATCCTGAATTAAGATTTACTTTCTCAAACTAGATTAAAGATATTCTGCATAAAATAAATCTATATTAGTGAAATACAGGAGTTTTGAATATCTTCTACATGACTTACATTTCAAGACAGAAGATTTTGCACAAGATAGAGAAGTCATTAGGCAGATAACAGGATGGATGGTGCATATTTCATAAGACATAATCATTTCTGCAGACTGATAACCAGCATTACTCGCCTTGCACTGTTTATTTCCATCCATTTCTTTTTCATGTTTTGACTTTCAGGCAATGTTATCACTATGATGTAATGACTTTAACAGAATCCTTCGGTAATTTTGAACAAGTCACAAAGGAATCAACTATCAATGCCCAGTATGAAATCGCTTCCTGTCAATGAATTTTCATGTAGGAAACTGCTGTCAAATCGATTACAAGTGCAAAGAATTTACTTAATGTGATAAAGTAAAACTTCTGCAAAGCAATTATCAAGCTTTGTGTTACATCTGCATGTTTAAATCTACCCAACCAATAAACACCCCAACCCCGCAAAAGTGTCTCACTTTTACATTTGAAATAAATCCAATACATTTGAAACATTTTCAGAAATATTTCACAATCTATCCAACACATTTTAATGGCACTTGGACATAGTTTTCTGGCTCAACTTAAAAGTAAACAGGAGGAGTTGTATATAAGAACATTTGATTTCAAAGTTTGAACCCCAAAGTTGTGTATCAAAGCACATAAAGAAAAGACAGTCAGCTTGAGACTTTCCGCAGGTGAAAGATTATGAAGCTGAGACTGTTTTGCTAGTCCACCTACTTTGGAATCAAGAATGACTTCAGATGAGTGTTCAGTAACTGATGAAGTCAGCAGAAAGAATTTCATCATGTATCATTAAAACAAAACTGGTCAAAATTCATAAAATTCATTGATTCATTCATCTGTTCATTCATTCTTTGTTCATTCATTTGTCATTCTTTCCTTATTTCCATTGTTTCTCTGTGTGTTATCTACTAGGGTAATATATGGTTCTTTCTCAGCACATTTTACAGAAATCTAAAGCCAATCCCGCCTTATTGAAATGAGGAAATCTTAAACCATAACAATCTCAACTATAACAGCAATTTGGAAGCAAATTACATCATAACTGATGAAAGCTACTGCAGTAAAGTGTATCTTGTCTTTAGAGGAAAGTTTATTTGTTTATTTGAAAATGGTTTTGGAAGCAAGGAGACTATCTACATGCCTGCTCAATAAAATGAATCAATGCCTAAACGTTTACCATGTCCTTCATTTTTCCTAGAGTTAAATCTTATGCAGGGTAGCTAACAGTAACTGTGAAACAGATATCTTTCATAGTAAATTACAAACCCTGATAGTAAAATTTTACAGAATGAATCACAACAGAACAAAACTAGAGATGTGTCTATACGACATGGATGCCCCTACATTCCGCTATATTGTAAAAAAAATCCTGTACAAATTACAGGTGCATATAAACAAAGGAATCTAATAATGCTATTTTTTGCTTAATGAGGGAGCATAACTCTGCCTATCTCTAATAAA
Organism: Cyclina sinensis; assembly: GCA_012932295.1. Lineage (NCBI taxonomy): Eukaryota > Metazoa > Mollusca > Bivalvia > Venerida > Veneridae > Cyclina > Cyclina sinensis. The sequence continues at coordinate 32,832,589 of JAAONU010000007.1, read as the reverse complement.
TTTACTTCAAAATACCCAAGTGCTTAAGTTCACATGCTGATAACTATTCTTAGAAAGTTTCATGGCTCTGGCAGTTACATGTTTGGAATTACATACGATACAAGTCTAAAAATGCTATATTTTGCTTAATCAGGGGGCATAACTCTGCCAATTTCCAATTAATTGGCATCAAAACACACAGATGTGTAAGTTCACATGCTGACAACTATTCTTAGAAAGTTTCATGGCATTAGCAGTCATATGTTTGGAGTTAAGTCTAACAAATCTGCAAAGTTGGGGGGGGGGGGGGGGAGGGGAATAAAAATCCTATTTTTTGCTTAATCAGGGGGTGTAAGTCTGCAGATCTGCAATAAATTTGTGTCAAAATACCCAGGTGCAAAGAAAGTTCATGCCTGTAGCAGTTATACATTTGGAGTTACACACGACACAAACTAGTCTGATGTACTGACAGCACGACAGCAGACAGACAGAAAAGGGCAAATCTTTATGCATCCCCCCCCCTCCCCCACCACCACTTGCAAAACATGCAAGACACAAATATAATTCCACAAAAAAATGATCTAGTCTTTAACCAAATGGAAGAATCTTGTTTTGACTGAATTTCTTTCATAGCAAACACACCCTGAATGAAATCAGTCTATTTGTTTCAGTATCTATCATAATTAAGTCTGTTCTGGCACCAGAGGACCAAAATCAATTGCTGGAAGTTTACCTAACTGGATTCAGCTATCCTAAACATATCTCTCTTGGTAAAATTAATAACTTTCTAAATAAAAGCTCTGCATGAAACTCAAAACATGAATATTCATGGATAAATGGCCTTGAATACTAGCTGTTCCAACACTTCGAACCAAACTTCCTTGAAAACAGCTGTAAAACCAGCCTACAAGCACAGGTTTTGGAGGAAAAAACATTTCTTTCCTTGGCAGTTATGAAAAAAAGGTAATCTGAGAAGAATGTCAAGATACAAACTCTTGATGACAGAAATAATTGCGGAAGTAAAAACTGAAGATGCCTTTCAAAATATATTTTCCTTCTGCTATCAGATTTAAGAAGGAAGTGAAATTGTTACTCGTTAAGATTACCCTTCATACTGGAAGTGAGGTTAATTGTTGCATAACTTACAATTCAAAAGCAATTGACCTGAAAAAACAATTTTTTTCCTCCTTCATTCTAAGTAAAGGGGAAAAAATAAAATCTTGACTTGGGCTTCACTTGGTAAAGCTTTTTATCCTGGTTTAGACAATTTAACCCAATAAAATCATACAAATAGCACAATACTTCCTGATAATGTCTGAGGCATCCTTCCTTGAAATATGGATCACTGACTTCTGACCAGACAACAAAGACTGAAAACCTCATATATCTACTGACCAGAGAAAGCTGGTCTTGATGCAAGGCTTTTCTCCAGCTTGGTCCTTCTTAGGAACAAGAACTGGGCATCATGTTGTACAGTATATGGGATCAATGGCTAAGCGTCCTACTGGTCCATCATGGGATCAATGGTAACATGCCCTACTGGTCCTTCAGGGGATAAATGGTAACATGTCCTACTGGACCTTCATAAGATCAATGGTTAAGTGTCCTATTGTCCTTCATGGGATCAATGGCAAAATGTTCTACTGGTCTTCATTGGATCAATGGTAAAGTGTCCTACTGCCCTTCATGGGATCAGTGCTTAAGTGTCCTACTGGTCCTTCATGGGATCAGTGGCAACAAGTCCTACTGGTCCTTCATCGGACCAATGGTAAAGTGTCCTAATGGTCATTCATGGGAGTCAATGGTAAAGTGTCCTACTGGTCCTTCATGGGATCAATGGTTACATGTCCTAATGGTCGTTCATCGGATCAATAGCAACATGTTTTACTGGTCTTCATGGGATCAATGGTTAAGTGTCCTACTGGTCCTTCATGGGATCAATGGTAATATGTCCTACTGGTCCTTCATCGGATCAATAGCAACATGTTCTACTGGTCTTCATGGGATCAATGGTTAAGTGTCGTACTGGTCCTTCATGGGATCAATGGTTAAGTGTCTTGCTGGTCCTTCATGAGATCAATGGAAACTTCCTACTGGTCTTCACGAAATCAATGGTAAAGTGTCCTACCAGTCCTTCATGAGATGGATGGTTACATGTCCTACTGGTCCTTCCTGGGATCAATGGTTAAGTGTCCTTCTGGTCCTTCATGGGATCAATGGCAACATGTGCTAATTGTTTTCCATTGGATAAATCATTAAGTGTCCTACTTGTCTTTCATGGGATCAATGGTAACATGTCCTACTGGTCCTTCATAAGATCAATGGTTAAGTGTCCTACTTGTCCTTCATGGGATCAATGACTAGGTAACCTTAACAGATCCTTGTACTGGAACCTCTTACAAACAATGGTTGTTTGTTTCATAGGAGCCTCTTAGGAACAACAGTTGTGTTTCCTATAAAGAATCATTATGTGTTCCATTAGAACCTCATATAAACAATGACTGTGAATTCTATTCAACCCTTTCAGATACAATTGTTATGTTTCCTTTTATCCTGTTTAAGAACAATTGTAAGATTTTCTATTTGTCCATCACAGGAACAATGGTTTAATATGTATCAAATCTGTATTCATATTAGAATGGTTAAGTCAACCTACTGGTCCTTCATAAGAAAAAGTGTCGGGCATCCAACTTTCCCTTTACAGATACAATGGATGTCCCTCTGGTCCTTACTTGAAAGAATGGATAGGTATCCTATGTAACTAACTGGCAAAGGACACATTCTTAAAACCCAGCTGGAGAAGAAAAAACAACTGAACGACGTCTTAAAGTGAACAATATGCTGTTGGACAAAGTATTTCTTGAAATACCTGATATAGTTTAGATGTGTCAGAAGGCTCTTTAAAAGTCAGACATATCAGGTGAGCAATTTACCAAAACATCAGTCCTGGAAAGGTAAAGTACTAGACCCCCAGCCTGTGTATGTACTGTAGGTGAAAAACTGTTCAAATTTATAGGCATGGTCAGGATAGGATGACCTTTAATAAATGCATACTGATACAATTTAAAGGTACATTACAATACTAGTCCAACTGTTGAAAAAGAGGATCTCTTTCTCAAAGAAAGATCATTTTAAAATCTATCTGGATACACAGTATATGCAGACAAATTGGTTTATATATATACATGGCTATATATATTAATGGCTATACATTAAAATCAAAGAGAGGTTCATACAAAGATTTTATAAATGATCAGAAATTAAATTCATTTCATTACAGCTGATATCAATGAGAAACTTACGGGTCTAATTAAACTTAACAATTAAGCATTAATTAATGGGAAATAATATTCTATAAATCATGCCCATGTTGAATACTGTCTTGTCAATATTATAACAATCTTGACCTAAAATCAAATTTGTGTAACAAATTGGCATAAAACAAAAGCCTTGCATGGGACACCGGAAAAATTTAAAAGTGCCAATTTAATATACACCATTATAACAGTAATATTAAATCAAACAAATTTATATATATTTATTCTTCATGAAATGATAAAAAAATACAGTCCACAGTATTCATTAAATCACTTTGAATTTTATCAAGGCTTAACGGGTCTGTAAAGTAACGATTGTTCGGACCATTAAAACAACAGCAATGTTATTATATTAATATGCAATTGTTCTCAGTACTGAATACCTAATGACTGCTGACAGAAAACCTAAAAATATCAAAGCCAATAGCAAGGAATAACAAAATGCTATAACAAATATAGTACTTGTTTATATAATCCAAGCCACTAATGAAACTAAAATAAAATTCAACATATATCTTGGGGGCTTCAAATTAGATATAATTATTTTTATTCATAAAGTGTTTTTTTTAAACAGTTAGGCAAAATATGAACGTGGTCAACCATTTTTTTTTAGCAGTTAATAACTGAAATCACTGATACTCAATTTTCATGTATTAACTATGCCTAAAGGCTTGTTATTATATTTAAAACAATAGAAATTCAGTTCCTCACTAGTTTTTAAAGCAAAATAAAAACAAAAAGCAAAAAACTAAAGAAAGAAGACTTCAGCAGGGCTTGAACTGATGGCATTTTAAAACCTCTCAAACCTAAACAATTAAATGGAGTATTAATTGGATCTTGTACTTTAACACAGAAATTTGAAGTACCTTGTGTAGTCTTGTAGCTGACATCCCTGATAAGGTTTGTTTAATAGTATTGTTCAATCAAATTATAAACTAATGACATAATTAACATCCATTAATACTTGCAGGTGTTTTCACAAGCAGGTGTATTATTATTTTTTCAAAATGTTTTCAGCTCTGGTATCCTTAAGCCTCAATATTTAATTATATTTTGTTAAAAACTTGGCAATATGCCAAATTTTGTTAATAGATGCATAAAAATACTACCTACCTACTGTATAATGTTTTCACATTCATCAAACTTTATAGCATGCATAAAACAGCAATTAAAACCTTAAAACATGTACCAGCATATAAAATTATAATTAATTGTCTACGGTTTACATATTAAGTGTTTAGCTAAGTACAGAAATAAAATGCTAGTTAAATTCATGAGTAAAGAACAACAGACTACTGTTTTAACAAATTTTTATATAAAAATAGTGGTGTCAAAAGTCATGACATTTCAAACAAGAGGGCCATGATGGCCCTATATCGCTCACCTGAATATGACTGCTTTTAACAAAGATGCTATGGACCTGGTTAACTGACCCCAGATGACCCATATTCGAACTTGACCTAGAAATTATTGAAACAATCTTTCTGACAAATTTCAAGGTTGTTTGAACTGAAACTGTTACCTCAATGCGTGTTAACAAGGTTTTTCCATATTTGGGGTCTGTGACCTAGTTTTTGACCCCAGATGACCCATATTCGAACTTGGGCTAGAAATCACCCAAATAACCTTTCTGACATATTACAAGAACATTTGGACTGAAAATGTGACCTCTAAAGTGTTAACAAGGTTTTTCCATATTTGGGCTCTGTGACCTAGTTTTTGACCCCAGATGACCCATATTCGAACTTGACCTAGAAATCATCGGAACAACCTATCTGACATATTTCCAGGATATTTGGGCTGAAAATGTTACCTCTAGAGTGTTAACAAGGTTTTTCCATATACAGGCTGTGTGACCTAGTTTTTGACCCCACATGACCCATATTTCAACTTGAGCTAGAAATCATCAAAACAACCTTTCTGACAAATTTCTGGGATATTTTGACTGAAAATGTAACCTCTAGAGTGTTAACAAGGTTTTTCTATTTTTGGGCTCTGTGACCTAGTTTTTGAACCCAGATGACCCATATTCGAAATTGACCTAGAAATCATAGAAACAACTTGTCTTACAAATTTCCAGATTATTTGGACTTAAAATGTTACTTCTCCTTCTAAAAGAAAATTTTCAAAGTCTTCACTATATAAGCCTATGTAAAATCAATGACCCCGGGGTGGGGCCAAATTTGACCCCAGGGGTATAATTTGAACAAACTTGGTAGAGGTCCACTAGACAATGCTACATACCAAATCTTAAGGCTCAGGGCCTTGTGATTTCTGACAAGAAGATTTTCGAAGTTTTTCCTATATAAGCCTATGTAAAACCAATGACCCCAGGGTGGGGCCAAATTTGACCCCAGAGTTATAATTTGAACAAACTTGGTAGAGGTCCACTAGACAATGCTACATACCAAATATCTAAGCTCTATGCCTTACGGTTTCTGATGAGAAGATTTTTAAAGTTTTTCCTATATAACTCTATGTAAAACAAGTTACCCCTGGGGCGGGGCCATTTTTGAAGCCAGGATCATAATTTGAACAAACTTGGTAGAGGTCCACTAGACAATGCTGCACACCAAATATCTTAGCTCTATGCCTTATGGTTTCTGACAAGAAGATTTTTTAATGTTTTTCCTATATAACTCTATGTAAAACAAGTTACCCCTGGGGCGGGGCCATTTTTGACCCCAGGATCATAATTTGAACAAACTTGGTAATGGTCCACTAGATGATGCTTTATACCAAATATCAAAGCTCCAGGCCTTGTGGTTTCTGACAAGAAGATTTTTAAAGATCCAACTTTTAAAATCTGTTTTTAGCTCCTGTGACCCAGAAATGCAATGAACCGGAACCATTTGAACAAACTTGGTAGAGCTTAATGCAAGGAACATTTTAGGCAAGTTTCATTAAATTTTGCCCAGTGGTTTCAGAGGAGATGTTGTTTGAATGAATTGTGGACGACGGACGGACGGACGGACGGACGGACGGACGCCGGACAATCAAGGATCCTAAAAGCTCACATGAGCATGCTCAGGTGAGCTAAAAATCAGGTTCTTTAAAAAAGAAATCTAAACAACAACTGAAATGAATGACAATTCAATATCCTTGGTAGATTAGCATCAAATTTTTAATCTAACGATATAGGTCATGCACAGTGTGTTTATAGCCAGTGTGTTATCTTTTTTAAATGTGTACTGGCTGTTTATGAACTGATCTTGGTTTGGTGTGATTTTATTGGGGTTTAACACCAGTTTAACAGCTAAGGTTATATCCCGGCAGTCAGTCCACCTAACTAATGTTCCTGGGTATCCAACCAGTTTACTAACCAATTTCTCTGCAAGTGACTGACTTGCTTCAGAGGTGAGGGACAAATGACCTATAGATGCATTATCTTAGAACAATTATCACGGCTAAATTTTGCCGGCCTGAATTCACAGACCTGACTTCTGTCCATCCTTGTAATGTTCATGAAACTTCACAGACCTGACTTCTGTCCATCCTTGTAATGTTCATGAAACTTCACAGTCCTGACTTCTATCCTTGTAATGTTCATGAAACTATTGTAATGTTCATGCAACTTCAAAGAACTGATCTCTGGACTTGTAATGTTCATGAAACTTCATAGAATTGATTTCTGTCCTTGTAATGTTCATGAAACTTCATAGAACTGACTTCTGTCCTTGTAATGTTCATGAAACTTCATAGAATTGATTTCTGTCCTTGTAATGTTCATGAAACTTCATAGAACTGACTTCCGTCCTTGTAATGTTCATGAAACTTCATAGAACTGACTTCTGTCCATCCTTGTAATGTTCATGAAACTCATAGAACTGACTTCTGTCCTTGTAATGTTCATGAAACTTAATAGAACTGACCCTTTAAAGAGGCACATCCTTAAGTCCTAGAGTATTCCATTTTCTTTCAATGTTCATCAGATAAAGTGAATACATTTAAGTAAGTCTTTGTGTAGAGATTTGTTGTTAAACCATTCTAGGTGGATTATAAGGCATTTATTCCAACTGAACACTTTCTAAGCATCTTAAAGCCTAAAGACAATTTTTGAGGAACATAATTATGTTCTTTCAATTATCAATTATTCTCCATTAAATAGTGAATAAGCTAATAAATATATATGATACATATGAAAAATAAATATAGGCAGAATATCATCACTTAATTATAGGGCATGTTCCTGTATCAATTCATTGCTTTTGAAATATCTTCACAATTCATGGTCCAAACTCATTTTCTTGAAATGTTTATGTAACTTCAATGACCCCGACTCGTAAAAAATTTCAGTGTTCTAAAATTTTAATGTTTCTTAGCTTCAAGGTTTGTGTTCCCTCATGTAACTACAATAAATAGATAATCCCTCAATAGGGGATCTGGCACCATGTAACCTCAGTTCTCTTCTCATTTGGTCCAACTCATTGTATGCAAGTCGAGATATTGTGTAATTTTTTGTTTGGGTCAGTATCTCTCCTCCGATATAAGGACATTCTGACCCAAAACAAAAGTATCTCAGAATATCCTCAAGAGGTCACTTTAATTATTTTGACTATTTCCTCATTATTTCATTCTGCTGTATTCAAGTAATGACCCTACTCCATATTTAAGCAAAACACTGAAATTTGAAAACTCGCTTACAGTAACAGATCTGGAAAATCTTGGCTATAGATTGTAAATCCTACGCTGCAGTCAGTGTTAAAGTATTCCTAAGAGAATTTTAAACCTGGTGCTTTGACTGGAAAACCAAAATTAAGAAAATTTAATCAATCAGAAAATCACAACTTTGATTAGATTTGACTCCATATTTCAATCAAGCAAATGAACTGAGATAAAAAAATAGAAAACTTCAGCTTCAAACACAGCAGTATGTGATGAAACATACTGATCATGACTGTGATGAAACATATTATATGGTCATGACTGTGATGAAACATGCTATATGATCATGATTGTGATGACACTTTCTTCTGATCCTGACTGTGATGTATCTCTTATTTATATGAAGTATTCATTAAGCTGAGAAGAAAAATGTCCCTTACATGCTTCATGACATGTCATTGTTTTATTAGAACTATTACTCTAACTTTAGGCTAAACATTCAAAAATGTTATAGCACAATCATAAGAATAGAACAATGTAGCCAGGATATCACTGACAATGACAAGGAATCAAGACAGTTCTAAAAATAAAACAAAGGCATCAGTTACCAGATTTGAACAATGGAGTTTCAATTAAATAGCCATAATCACACTTGTCATTTTTAATGGCGGGAAATCTAACAACCTCCTCCTCTTCAAACCAGGCTAACTCAGGTGAGAGGTATAACACCGATCAATACCTAATTAAGGAGATGACTGTTAAACCGTAAACAAGAAAGGTGTCTATTATCTAAGCCTTAATCTACAAAACCAATGATTTTCTCACTAATAAATAAAGTAAATAGTAATTTTCCTTACCTGGGCTAATATTTATTTAATTATCTCCATTATTATCTGGTTGCAGACAGCTTTATTCTCCTTATAGTATGAAATAGAAGCACTATACCAGTACACAGTCTAACATGTGGTCTAGACTGGGTCATATGTTATTTTTTGCTTGTTTCAAGATGGCCGACACCACTGGGGTGTTTCACTTTTAACTGTAAGTTTTATTCCTTGTAAATTACTGGGTTTTATCGATTATAATGTCCCTTTTCACACAAAATACAAGTAATTTGCATATCCTGTTGTGCATAATCCACCTTTCAACAGAAGAGATGTATTGATTTGCAAATTAGCTGAAATTAAATGTCGTCTGCTGCAGTGCTGCTACCCCTACAGCTGAAATGGTTAAACCGTCTTCTATGTGAATAGTTGAGAAGATCCAACAAAACTTGTCATCTACACACACACACACAGTATAAACTACTTCAACTGATAAAGGTAAACAGAAGACAAGCAGACAGAAAAAAAAATTTGGCAAGATAAAATAAATTGAATTTGAACATCCCTAGTCACTGATAAATGAAATGAAAGTTGTTAGTGTGGAGTTAACTCAGGTGGAAAACCGCATAAATGTGGGTGATCAATCAACATTTAGAAAGTTCTCCTCATCTTTTTATGGATCTGAAGTACTTTGAAAATAAATATTTAAATTAAACAGAAGAAAGTGTTTAGAATATTCATGAGATGTCACCAGGCAAAAAATAAATTCTTAATTTGTGCAGTGCATGTATTAAATTACAAAATCTTGTTTGCTATCAATCTAGGATTTTTAACAGCCTGTCAAGTTTACAGGAGATTTTGATGAGTCAATTTTTCCAGCATATGATCTTTTTCCCCCCTTAAATGACTAGAAAAGTCTTAACTTTCCATTGATAAGTGATTGATGTTCTGGTAAATATTCTTCAGTGTTTGCAACTGAAAGGGGGGGGGGGGGGGGTGGGGGGGGGGAAGAGATGCAAAATGTTCGGCCCAATTTTTGTCCATTTTCTATCTCATTTCAATAGTTGTGTTTATGCTAGAGTATACTGATTTGGCAATATCACAAGGGCCTCTGATTATTCAATTCAATGTTGAACAATAAATTATACATTATTTAAAGACATATTCAAAATAGACCTACAATAACACCTATGGTCCGGTAATTTTAGGGGGGGCGTGCACCAAGTCGAGGCAGGATGACGGAATTAAGAGAGGGTACAGTATTAGTTTAAAACTGTTTGAGATATGTTATTTTACAATTTCTTGTAAACTATGCCTTTTCAGCATAAGCCAATAAGATCAGCTCATCCTGAATTCAGGATGTGGTTACTGAAAAAAAACATCTAGGTGTCTACATGAGTATTTGCATGGACAGGGACTTAAGTATACAGCAGGTGGCTGATAGGTTGACAAATTATTATGTAGGTGGGCCAATAGTAAAACAATAACATTTACCCCTCCATCTCTCCAGAAACTTTCTTGTAGACTTGCACCTGTGCCCAGGATGGATTATTTAAGTGAAAACTCACTATTGTCCATTCTGGATTAAGCTCAAAATGTCTGGCTATATTCTTACATCACATTTGTAGAACAATGATTAAACTATACTGAATCAGTCAAACATATTTCTGTTTTGGCAGTCAATTGTAAATTACCTCCCTTTAAGGCAAGGAAAATTTGAAAAAAAGAAAAAAAACAAGAAGAATAATATCTGAATTTATTAACCAATGTTAAAGTGGACGTGTCTCTCGATGCCTGATTTTGATTTGCAGTATTAAAGACTGCCGGCTGTGATGACAGTCTGAAAATGAGTTGTAAAAAAGTCAACTTGACCTTGTCTAAACGAATAAAGGTGTTGTATATAACACCTAGGGAAATTCTCTAAGTGCCTTCAAAATCACAATATTTTCTGCATGAAAATAGCAGAGCATAAACACAACAGAATCTCTGATGCTGATATGGATGTACACAGCCTATTGACTAATCAGAAGTTATCTTTTTCTACCTAACGGCAACACTCTCATTTGTCTTTTTCAGTTTGCTATGAATTACTTGTGATAAGCTACCCGGAAAACTTTCGCATCAACCTTATCAGATAAAAAATCCCATGACCAGCTCACATCCTGTTTTGGAGAAATGGAAACCCCAATCTATGCAAAGAAGACTGGTTTGACATTTAAAAAGATATTCTGTTCGGTTATACACTTACTGTATATCCATCCCAATTTAAACGCCCCTGAAAACTATGCAATTTTCTGAATTTTTTAGTGTAATTTTGCAAATGATTTACTATTTTTTGTTGGAAATGAACATTAATCAATAAAGTTTAGAAGAGGGGGAAGGGGTGTGTGTGTGTGTGTGTGTGTGTGTGTGTGTGGGGGGGGGGGGGGGGGGGGTTGTCCGGTTATATTTCATTTTACTCCTCATCAACATGGTTATTTGTTTTGTGTACAGCCCGGAAGTTTGAAGTACTGATTAAAAAGGGGTACTGATAATGATTTAAACCTCTTTTCAACTTCTTACAGAGATACCAAACATGAGATAAATTAAATTCATTTCAACTTTAATCTTATGCAATATAGTGCAGAAGAAGTGACGTTTTACTTGTACGGCTTTGACCTTCAAAATATTAATCGTTGTTTGTTATCACAAACATTAAAAATAGAAATACTTGAATTTATCTCTGGCCTTCATGGTAAAAAGTGTACTTTTCGTTTTGGATAGATGTGCAGTTAGATTGTACAGTTAGATTGCTGGCTTGCTGACTGTTAATAAGGAAGATATTTGAAACACCTATCAGAAATAGGTCTTTTTTCTGCTGACTTCCTTGGTTAAGTGGTTATGTTAATTCACTTGTAAAATCTGTGTAAACTTAGCTGGTGTAAACAGCCACTGGCTGAGGGTCATTGTTTTGAGCCCTGCTACAAGCTATTCTTGTAAAAATTGAGTTTTTCTAACAGATAAGCATTTATTAAGGCACTTTCACTTGAAAGACTGTGTATCTGTAATGCTCTTTGTTTTAATGAAATATTGACATGGACCCAGTGCATGTCCATGTTTCAACTTAAATTGCTGCGTTTACCTTAACAATTCTTTGCTTTCACCTGCCATTTGTACTTTAAAATTTCCAACTGCCATCTGTACATTTCAGATTTATTTATAAGTACAGGAAAAAGCTGTAAATCCATACTATTTGCACTGTGATTCATGAAATGATCATTTTCTTAATGTGTTTGCCTAGACGCTACTAGTTCCTTTACGGATTAAGATCGGTTTTAAAAAATCAATTTTTCAGGACAGCTAGATTAACATTCAGGGTTTTCAAATCGGAGGAAAGGCTTTATCAAAGGAAGTTTATACAGAGATTCTTTAATCTCTAGGTGTTAATAAAAAAGAGAAATAAAAGATACGAGAATGCAATAATCTGCCTGTGAAACAACCTTTTATTCACTATATCAAGTTTCTCAATCAATATGAAGATAAATTCAGTATTCATAAAATGGTTTCAGTTTCCATTTCTTAATCTCTTTTGAGAAAATTAAGTGGAAAGTATGCATGAAAACTAAAACGAGCAAATATGAATTTTGAAATTTCTTTACAAACATATTCCTTCGAAAACAGCTTTTATAGTTTCATTTAACACCAATTTATTTCCAACTATCACTAGAAGCAAAGTAAGACAAAGGAAGGAACTACTGTTTTTCATTTATCCTTTGTTCCCACAGTATATAACGTTTCCACCAATCTTGGAGAAAAGATGCACTTTACAACCCTGTAAACCCCTTTTTATTTACAAAGTAATAAATCCCAGGAAAAGTGCATCAAACTGGCTACAAAGCAGAAGTATACCATGCCATTGTTACTTAAGGCTATCATTCATTAATGAAGGCATTTTGGGCATTGTTGGCAAGCGAAGCATGATAGTAAATGCAACTTTACATACCCTATAATTAAACAGACTGATGAACCTTTGCAAAAATGGTCTATGTGAAAACAAGGTGCATGCCTTGAAAAGCATCTGAATCATGAGCACAACTTTAAACAAACTACCCACATATCTTGCATTTAATGATTTGCTTCTCACTAAGCACTCAATATTCATTAACAAAAGCTTACAAAAATCAGAAAAAGAAATCCCGAAACACAAATCTTTCCACTTTCTTGCTAGTCTTCGCCTCCTGCATACTAAATAGATCTATGACTGATTCTGTGTGTTTTATTTCCAGAAAATTGCACCAGAGACAATAAAGATGACATTGTAAACCAGTCTACATTCCTGACAAGAGATACAATTAACCCAAACCAGTCTGTGAAAACTGGTCTGAAGAGGCAATAAAAACCTTATTTAAAGAGTTCCCTGTTGCAGTCCTTATTGAGTAAGCTGTCTACCAATTATGAAACAAGAGCTTTAATCAGACAGACCTTTCTTGCAGGAGACAAGCAATGCTTCAGACATTATTTGATCATGTTTTTCTGTATGTTTGTTAAACAATAACTTGACTACTTTCAAGGTTTATGTTTATGTCTATATAGATCTTCCTACTCATATTCATTGCTCATCCAGACAACTTGTGATTTACACTTACTAGATAAAGAGCAGAGAGCCTGGCTGGTAAATAAAAGTCTTACTTTCTCTGATACCCAGTCATAGCTGTATGAACAGCAAAACATCTGTGGCAAAAGACACTGTTTGGGAGCATTTGACTAATTTCTGACTTATAAACCAAGTGAAGCATTAATAACCAACTAAGTAGAACATGAAACTCTGATGTTCTACAATATTCTGCAAATGAAATTTTGTAAGACAGTTAAAAAAAATAGCAGAAAAATATTATGTATTTTGTTCAATGATAATATTGCACGAGGCCCTGACTTTTAGATTAAGAGGCAGTCCTTGAAACTAGTACAGTATAATTAGAAACAGTTAATCAACCTTTCAGTGCATCAAAAGCTCATGGCCATTCCAAAACCTGGGTAATAAATATAATGCATACAAATGTCACCTTCTGAGCAACACCCATGATGGTTTTTTTTTTTCTTTTCTTTTTTTAAATTGAAATTATAACTCTGACCCAAAATCAGAAATAAAATAACTTGCCTGAAAAACTAGGGACAAACTAGAAGTGATATTTCCTGCCTAGTAAACCATCAATAGACCAATACCTCAACCAAATACATTCAACATGATTTTATTGCCCTGTCTCTTAATAAATGCTTCTCTCTGGCCACATTTTTGCAGGAAAGAAAAAGTAACGAGTGGCTTCCTATTTCTGAAATCAAATCACTGTTACTTATTGATTGAAGTAAAGGAATCCAGTAACTTTAGGCTGTCTCAGAAAAGCTTGTTGATCCGGAAAAATCAATCAGAGACTGTCCGGATTATCTGGACAAACATTTTGGACACAGTCTTTATTACGGAGCAGACATCAAGTGAGTGTTCTTGATATGTTATTCTATGAAAGAAAATGAAAAGTTTCCTACATATAATGTCATTCTAAACCAGTCCAAAAAAATATTACAAATTTAATAATATTCACCAACATGAACTTGCAAATCAACCTGACATGAATTGGTTTATGATACAAAATAAAACTAAACTCTCATTTTAACATGACCTGTATTAAATGTATATTTATACCAATGGCAAAGTGCATTACTATCAGAAGTCAAGAAAAAAGCTCTGCCCTAAATTATCTGATGATCTGAACAGTCAATAGGCATATACTCTGTCTTTGAAAGTCATTACCTATCTGAAGATTTCGTACATTGTAACCAGGATATGGACAAAAGCCCTTACGGATCCAAATGTGGACAAAAGTCCTCCAATCAAATTTGCACCTTGTAAATAAGGGCTTTTGTCCTACCTGTAAATTTGATGGAGAAAGACAACTTACTTTGTATACTTCAAGATTTAAGCAAGCTTTGTATTTTATTTAATATATAGTAATGTTACCAAAATGTATGCATCCTGGAAGTAAATACTGATTAGTTCTATGGTGTTAAAGTATCTGAAATATAATACAGTAACCTTAAACTACAGTAAAGTCTCGCTTTGCGACTGACCCTTTTTTGCGGGCAAATCGATATTACGACCGCTTTTTTCCGGTCCCGACTTTTTTGCTATATAATTCAATGGTCGTAAGGTCCGATATTACGACCGACCCGCTACTACGTATTACGACCACTTTTTCGGGTCCGAATTCCCATTTTACAATGAAAATGGGACCCCTAAGACAACCATTAACTGTTTACTAAAATGACACGTGTCACCAATTATCACCAATAAACAACATAATACGACAATCGTCATCAAGGTGTGAACGATTTGCGGTACAATTTATAAAAATTAATATTAATAAATTTTAGGCTATTAGTAATTTAAGTTATTATATACTTCAATGTCTGTATCATAAAAATGGTACTGATTAATGCAGAACAAAGAAATACGTTATGAAAGACGAAATAGGTGTTAATAATGCCCAATTTTGGATAGGTACGTTATTACGGCTACGAGTGAAAAACTGTCAAAAATAAATCGTGTACAGTAGGATTTCAGTGTTGCTAATTATGAAAACGGCTTGAAAGAAAAATTGCACTGTATACTTTCGAGTTTTAATTCATTTTATGTCGCACTAACATGAAAATTATGTGAAAAAATATCATGTTATTGTAGAATAAAATTGATGCCATTAGTTAGTATTTTCCATAATTTACCTTTTCAACAGGGTTATTATAGCTAATGATAACCCTTTACAACAGATGAGAAATTGATTGAAGACTAGCACGGGTCATCGGAATTAAGACCGACTCGATAATAAGACCACTTCTCCCAGGCCCCCAAAGTGGTCTTAATAGCGAGACTTTACTGTATATAAAATATGGTCAAAACTTGGTGCATCCTAAAATATTCACTTTTTTAGAACTATACCCTAGTACTTTTCAGAGTAGAAACCAGACTAAGTCCCATCCTCATATCCTTTTTTTCACAAATTTTCTCATCCAAAAAAAAGTGTACAATAAAAAGATCCTATCTGCTTCTCTTTTTCAAAAGCACTTGGAGTCATCTTTCTTCGACACCTCACAAATTTTTTCTTCTAGGAAACCTCTTGCAAATGCAACCATGCCTTGCCATCAGAAAGACATATGAAAAACTCATGCAAGTACATTCCTACCTTGACATTCACCGACTTTTGTGGTTTGCCACAGAATGCACCAAAGGAACATATATTTTTATTCAGGCAGCTTGTACTCTAAACACAATTAGCTTCCCCACTCCCTGCAGGTGAAGTTTTTACTGCTCTCTGCCTTGCAATAATATTTCAAAACTCGAGAGATGAAATACAAATTCTTCCATTTTATTTTTTGAAAATATTCTTATTCATTTGGCACATTTTTATAATTAATTAAATTACTAACATGCAATTTATAATATGTTTCTGCCGAAAGGGGCTCTTACAGAAATAACTCTTGTAGTTTTGAGTAGTTATGTGTAATGCTACAGTAGATTCCTTGATAATGAAAAGTAACTTTACTTACATGTAAGATTCACAGCTGTTACACATGGAAAAAATGAAGTACAATTATCGGCTGTGTGTCTGTGCGTCTTTTAGTCTGAAAATACAGAAACAACACACTTTAAAGCAATTGTTTGTCCTTTTTTTTCTACTCTAAGGAAAAGGAGCGTTGTTACAAATTGCTTGCAAGGAAAAAAACAATGTTGGAGGGTTGTTACAAACTGCTTGCAAATACAAAACAATGTTAGAGGGTTGTTACAAACTGCTTGCAAATACAAAACAATGATGGAGGGTTGTTACGAACTGCTTGCAAATAAAAAACTGTATCTGTGCTTTTTTCTAATCCCTTCCTAATTTCTTCACTGGCTGGACTGACATAATATCTTTTCAATTTGGCAAAAGCACACTTCTTTATATTCTCCAGTTAGATTATGATAGTCCATATTTCATATTCCAACTAATCTAATAAATTAGACAATTAAATTTTGGAATAGGCTGGAATAATTGTCAACTTCTGATATTTTTTCAAAACATGAAAAACCAATAAAATATGAGAAAAAAATCTATCCAGTTACATATAAACTAGGAAAATAATTAACCTTACAATAAGGAATATATTCTTTTATATGACAAATAATAATAAATGAATATAATAAATAATAAATGTTTTTCCACTGCTATTATTTCCTTTCCTGTTGGCTTGTAATTCACCACATAATCCGTGTGTAAAATTGGTAAAATTATTAGATTATAACTGCCTAATGTGCACAAATATTTCACACTGGTTATAAGATAAAGAAACATGAAAATTCATGGACAGTTGTAAACAATGTGCACCAGTTACAAGATATTACTTATACACAGACTTTATGTTCTGTTTTGAAAACAAAAATCTTATGCACAGCAGGCAGAACTCAATCACAAACATGCCATATTTCTGGAGGATCTCTCCAAGAGATTTTGGTTTTCAGACAGGGAGATTTGGGTCTGAGTAAGGGAGGTTTTAAAGGGTGTTTTTCTTGTCTTGTAAAAGCTACAGGACTACTAGCAGCTGATGGATGGATGGATGGATGGAAATATTGAAAGCATTATCCTGTAAAAAGAAGCTTAATAAAGTATGAAAAATGTTTTAAATTTTTTTATCTGTTCTTCACATTATGACTTTCATACATAAATGACATATATGTATATCATTCAATATTACAACTAAAAAGAAACAATAAAACTGCTGTTCGCTCAAGTTGTATATATAAATGAAACATCTCCAAAATCCTGTTTTTTCCTGAGGAAATGCCAATTTTGAAACAACAGCTTTAATCAGACAGGCGATGGGATCTCAAAAACAAGTGATAATCAAAATATCTGTGATTTTCAACTCACAATATACTATTAAGGTATTAAAAATTTGCTAGGTATCTATTCAAAAATCCTTTTTCAAAATCACATACTGCTAAGAAGGCTTTTCAATAGTTCACACATTTTGGATTTTTGTCTTATGAATCAGAACATTAAAAGGGTTTCTTAGATGGAGAAAAACAGCATCCCTTTAAAAAGTTTAAAAAGACCTGGATTGTTTCAATACATTGCTATCCATTTTACAAAATATGAAAGACAGAAAAAGTAAGGTATATACTTTATTAAACTCAGGAGCTGCAATAGAGTGACACCCGCAAATATAAACAATTATGCAAATATAAACAATTACCATTCATCAGATTATTCCAAATGCTAACACCTGTGATACAACTTACATGACAGGTACATGTGCCTGTTGGTAAGTAATTAACATCATCAAGATTATCAAAATAAAGTGGTGGCTCTAATAGTGCTTTGATATTGAAAACTGGCATAGGGAGAGCATCAAGATAGATTTCACTTACACAAACTTTACTCCCTCCCAGCCCCCCCACCCCTGAGCTTTTCACCTCCTGCCATCAGATGTAGAAAATTGCATGAGATCTGACAACCTTTCACCCCCCACCCCCCACTATCCCCTCCACCGGGAGACATGGCTTCGTTTTCAGCACTCTAGGTTCTCTGTGATTTTAAAATATATTTATAACTGCAACTTAAATGTAGGCCAAAACAACTCAATGGTTTGTTCTCAGTTTGGAAGGCCCAGCTGAAGCCTGAGGTGTGTGCTTGGGCATAGGCACAAACTCAACACCCACTTCAATCCACCTGGATGTAAATGGATACCAGTAATGAGTTACTGGCTTCTCTCATGGATGATTGGTTCCATAATGGCTGGTCTCTTAAGAGGGATGTAAGTCTGAATAACTTTTATTCACATTTAAGCATACATAAATACATATAAAGTCAACTTTATGTCACATTTTAGCCTTGATGATTCCAAGCTATTTCTAGTATTAGTCTCAACATATTAATGTGATACCTTTTGAAAAGAATGCATTAGTCGAATATATTTCTATTCTCTCTAAGCAAATTCTACAAAGAGAAACATTAAACTAATTATTCTTGATACCATGAGAGTTATAATGTCTGCGGCAATTCTAACGTTTGTGAACAAAAATGAATGTATTTTTTCTTATGCCAGAGAATAGTGCAACTGGGAACTTTTAAGTAACATCAATACATCAACACCTTATCCTTTTAAAGCCTGCGCTTGTGGCATTTGTCACTTCTGACCACTACGCAGTCTGAACAGTCTGCAGTGTTTACTATTTTGTCAAAAGGTTTACCATTATTACCCCTATGAGTGATACAGTGGGGCAAACATACAGTGTACTTGGATATAGCGAAATCTTGGATATAACAAAGTAATATTTCCATGAAATTTTTAAACCAATCAACAATTAAAATGAGACTGAGCGAGTCTTCATGTCTGATGCAGCACCTCTAGAATACTGAAAATCAGTCTGAATGAAGTCTGACTGCTACACTGGAACTGCAATCTTTTGTGCAATTATGCAATGGAAATGTATACCAGTTTAAAATATTTTTGCACTTTACAGTAACTGTTCCAATTATATGCCATGAAAAAAGCGGAACATTAAACTGAAACTGCTGGGAGTCCATTGTGACAAGGAGGTTTGATGGATTTCACAAAGAAGAAAATTCTGGACGCATGCCATGTAATGCACTTTTTGTCACTGTTTTTTTCCTCTTCAGAAATATTTTGAGGAGAAGACAAGCTGTTAAGATCCATTTATCATTTTACTGTTGATCTACCATAGTGTTCCTTTACCATGTGCCATAATATATTATTTCATGATGGAAAGGCAACACAAACAGCATTATTCCAATCTTACAACATATCAGCTCGAAAAGTCATGGAAGACTTCATACAGCAAAACATAAATAATCAATCTGAAAAGCCATCAACAAACAACAAAACTTACAAATGAGAAAAATTACTGTAGTTATCAATGGGTCATTTATATGCCTCGTGACTTTTTTTCTCAAGCTACATTCAGACAAACTAACCTAAAATTACCATTAGTCCATTACCTGATATTACATTGTACAAAGATGATTTCCCCCACATCTGAATAGGAACAAAAAGGGTCCTTTTCTCACCATTTAATAATTCAATAGGGGTTTTGTATAACATGACATAAATCAAAATGCTGTTGAAAAGCAATTACAAGTAATATTATACATAACCAGATTGCAGTTGTTCACAAGAACAGTCTGACTGTAACAGCACACCTCAGCAAATAGATGAAAAATTATTCATTAAAATTATTTTACTTTTATCGAAATGATTCAGTGAATTATTCACATCCATAAAATGGATATTTGATATAATGATGATGATCATGCGATCTGATGTTGATTTTAAATGAGCTTCAGACAAAGCAAAAGACACGTACGCAACCTATGGTCAATGCATGGTGACTCAAGCCTTCGAGTGTCAATCAATATTTTTTCGTTACAACTCATTACCTTTACAATTACTATAATCTTGCAGACTAAAATGATGTTGCAATCCCTGAGCATTAAAATCACATCAAGGATAAATTTTTTATAAAAAGTTACTTTTTCATCCTCGATCATTAAACCATTTCTCTCTCTTATCGCAGAAAATCATGTTCTGTATTGACTGAATCATTACCTTTGACAGACCGCCATTGCTCCAACAACTGCATCAGTTCAATCGCTTTGTCTCCAACTAATTATGTTTAAAAATCACTCCAACAGACTGAAGAATATATTCTGACACAGAGTGAGAAATTGACTTGATAAGAACTACAAGACAGATCAATTACCTTGGCTTATCATATTATTAGCACGTCTGATCAAGAATGAAGCTTATTCCCCATCACTGTTAAACCCATTCTGCAATTTAAAGGTAATCTTTCTTCACCTTTTTTCAAGCATTGTCCAGCATCAAAATAAATAAAACATGTTTCTTCAAATCAGCAGCACAGCTTTTATTTTTTTAGCACACTGTTTTTTTGTTTTCTTTTTTGTTATCGTATAGCATCTTTTTTTCTCATAGCAAAAATATACTCAAGGCATTCAATGTGTTTTTGTAAGACACCGTAGCTGATAACTTAGTGTAACTGCATTTTTTATTGTATTGCATTTTTCTTTTATCGCAAAAAAGTACTGAAGGGATCAGAAAATGTTCTCATTGTACACTGTTGCTGTTAGTTTCTTAATAGAACTGGATTTTTTATTGGATTTTTTATTGTATGGCATCTTTTTCTCATGACAGAAAAAACTATTTTTGTAATACACAGTAATTTTGATGTATAGCAACGCATTCAATCCTATTTCGACTGTTGAAAGATTCCTTGCAAAATTTTTATTCTCTTTAAGAACAATCTAGAAACAATCTTTGCTGTCATTCTAAATTGTTGGGAATAGTTTTTGAAGCATGGTATATATATGCAAAAGGAGACTTTTACCAACAGATTCCTTCCGATCATGAAATAAACAGAAAGTCCACATTCTGTAAGCATCCATTCAGAAATGGAGATTACACCTCAGTTGAATTAACAGAAGTATCTTCTTACCAAAGACATTTATGTGACTGGCCACCATGGTTTTATTACACACTATTGCTTGCCTAGAGGTCGTTTTCTCATTGTCGCAGAACAATGGCATTTCCAAGGAAGACAGAACAGCTGACTTGTTTTGTTGCAGATAATACATGCTGACAGTAAGATATGGAAACATCTGTACATGCTAACTGATCATACATGCCGTTTAGGGTTGGATCATTAACGGGAGATTTGTGGAAAATCGCCGGGTTTTTGGACATCACAACGGGGTAAAAAACGAAAAAAACAAACAAAAAAAAAACGTTCGCTCGTATGAGGACGAGTATATCGGATAGCCTGTC
Organism: Cyclina sinensis; assembly: GCA_012932295.1. Taxonomy (NCBI): domain Eukaryota; kingdom Metazoa; phylum Mollusca; class Bivalvia; order Venerida; family Veneridae; genus Cyclina; species Cyclina sinensis. Next base: position 32,810,997 of record JAAONU010000007.1, on the reverse strand, counting down.
CTGCAGAACCAGTGCAAACACTGCAAGAAATATACAGATGGAAGTGTATATTATAATGTCACAGTTTACCGACAGTAATTCTCAATGTAGATGTAGATGTCAAAACGAAACCGGAAGCGTGAGTAAGGGGGAGCACTGCGCCTTTTTAACCGCACGGTACCATTGATCTTTTTTCTCCTAGGTCTAGGTGATGGTGATGCAGGACGAGTAGAAATTTTGGTCACTCGTCATCGTCACTTAATGAAAAATTTGTTTTTTTTGGATTGATACGTATAAAAGACTTGCGAATACAAAATAATTGCCTACCGCCTTCTGTTTTATTTACACATTGACGCAGTGTGTAACTGCATAAAAATAAAAAAAATACACTTTAAATGGTATATTTCGAAAATAACTCGCTTTGTTACTCAATTTCCAAACATCAAACAGTATGGAGCATATAAAATGCTAATTCAGCTCAAAAGTAACTGTGTAAAGGTCGTTCATCTTTCAACTGACTTCAAAGGAGCCGACTTCTACGAACACGTGGGCTGACGTAGTGCTAGGTGCAAACATTAGGCTAAAGGATTTCATTTATTAATTCGAAGGAACCGACAGAAGCTATCAATTATCGAACTTGTTTTTCACGGTCATTTGGTCTTTGACAAGTTTATTAGGGTGTCATTGCAACGGATTAGCGAGGTGTGATATACACAGACGGTCCGGGACTTATGTTGTGGATTCGTTTTTGGCAGACTTTTATACTGTAGGGATTCAACGAATTTTATGGATTTTTTTTCTTTCAAGTCAAAATGATGATTTATCGGGAGATTTGGGTGCTTCGCCGGGGCGCCGGGGTAAGGGTCTTAATATCGGGAGAACCCGGCGAGTAACGGGAGAACGGCATGTATGTAACTGATGGCAAGATACAGAAAGTACACTGTTCTTTAATATAAATGTTTTGTCTTGTGCCATTGTTGTAACTGTAATGCTCTTGTTCTGTACAGATACTGCTGAATGTCTGAACCATACAGTTTGACTTGGAAGTACTTTCAAGGTGCAAGGAAATGTCATTTTCTTCAAGTCCAGATACAATCTATTTATCACAAATTCTATAAAATACTGGGTTTTATATATTTTTTTATGTCTTGTTTTCTGCCCCTGCTTTTACCTTAACTTTTACAACCAAACTGAGAAAATAACATGAAGCCTACAGAAGCTTGGTTTCACTTTTGACGGGTTTCATTCAGATTTACGGCCTCTAACTTGAAAAGTGGTTGTTACAAGTTAGTCTGTAGATTCATTTACTGAATCTTTTAATAGACGACATGTTTAAGTCATCATGTCACCTCAACCAAACTTAGGAAAGAAATAAAACTAAAATAGACCAGAGAGACACAAAGCGAGTCGCAAAAATAAGTGAAATACAAGTAGTAAAAATGTCAAAAATATCAACTGGAAGGGAGTGCAGGTATCATAGAAGCTTTATATCTAGTTCAGATGCCGTGAAGAAAGAACAGCCTTTATTTATTTCTCAAGTGTCAAACATGATAATACCAAAATATAAGGAAGAAATCTTTTTCTATGGTTCAACTTTCAAGGTTTTGTTAGATGCTGAATTTAAAATGAGGAAGTAATGGTTATATGCAGAGGTTTTGTATTATGTGATAAAATACAAATATGTGCCACAATACATGTGTAACCATAATACAGAGACCCTTAAACTTTAACTTCATGTACATGTATAAATGTACTCTACGTCTCTGACTTAATGATATGATGATAGAAGATATAATAATGCAAACTGGTTCAAATAATGAAACAGTCAATGCTGAGTTATCTTCCTTCACCATGCAGTTGTTCATAATTCTCAGGATAATCAAATTTTAACTACTTTTTTAAACATTAAGTCAAAAATAGAACTCAAGTCAGATCATTTCAAAGCCTAGAACTCCTGAGATGCATTAGCCAATCTGAATTTTTTCATTATTCATTTCTGCATGAAGCTCTTACAAGTCCATTTCAGGGCGAAAAACTCTTGCAAATGAATTACCTCTTCTTTAATTTTGTTTTCATATCTAAATTCAGTATCATTATTCATTTCACTTTCTATTCCTCATTTATTCATTTATTTCTAGTTATTTTTTTTTTTTTTTAATTTCTTACTTATTTTCCTTCAACTACCCATTTCTTTCCTTTTTTTGGCTCCTTTTCAACAAATAATTCAATGAAAGTCATTTAAAGGCAATTGTATTTACTTTCAATAAAAGGTTCACTGCAAAAAAGGCTTACTAAAATATGCATGTTTTGTTGCAGTTCTTAGCTGGAACCTGAGCAGTTAAAAGCATGGTGCAATCATAAAAATCTTGTCTCATGAAGAAGACTAGCATATGGATTTCATTTTCACAAGCTAGTGTAACAAATTCATAAAAGAGCCATAAAAATCCCCCTATAGAATTTGAGATGAAATGTTTTCCTTTTGTTAAGTTATTGCATAAAAACCACCAAAAAGTACCCTACAGAGTCATATTATACCTTTATATTAACTGATGAATCTGGTACCCTGGTGAGATAAACTTATTTATGAGGATGTGATGTTTGGTTCCCCTGCTGTTTCTGATCTCAAGGTATGCAAATTACCTGAGCTAGTAATCAATCTAAAGTCATGGAGCTTATCTTAACACTTCAATTAATATTTCAATTAATTCTGTACCTTCTTTTGTAAGGCTTTGCAAATGAGGTGTACTTATGCAACTTCTGCATACACTGCAACACTTGTGACAGCCATTTATTTGGCAATTCTTACAGCATTAAATAAATCTTAATTGAAAAGAAAGAAGGTATGGTGATATTTTCAGGCTACAGTGTTCACTGATTTTGTAGTGAACACAGATTTACCATCCTGTCTTTGACCAGGTGTTACAATGGTTCCAGTTATTCCAGTATGTTTTTAATTCTCATTTTACTGGATGAAGTCCCATACTAAGCCTTCTGTGTCTGGTTAAAGCATGGTCCTTTGTTACAAGTAAGTCCAGGATTCAATCATAAGTGAAATCCATGAATCACTGACTGTGTTATTGGCAACAATGTTTATTCTGACCTGCAATTAACATTTCTTGTTCTAAATTTTGTAGTAATTCTACTGAACAGAACATAACAGAACACAACAGAATCTTTATTTTGGACAAATGCATTATTATTCATTACAACAAGGGAAAACAAAGTGTGACAGTTTAGACCCATTCCCATAAATTCAATGAATTTACATTCTTTATCAATCAAACACAGCTAGTTTTCCAGTGTATATGTCCTTGCCATTTTATCAAGTTTTGGAAATTGTAGAAAAAGAAGCAAGGGTATCAGATCTGTTTTCTTAAACAATGTTCTTGTTTGATTCAGACAAAGTTTGCTTATGGCAACCCCAGTTGATGAATTGTCAGTATTGCATTGTCAGTGATACACTGTCTAATGCAGTCCTTACCAAGAGGCTTTCCCAACAAATCCTCATAGCTGTCATGAAATCTAGATTGTAAATTCTGGAATAATAATCAGGCTCAGGGAGTCTAAATCAATCATAATTTATCACTTAAATGTAAAAACATCAGCCCACTTTGGCAGATTTTCAGGTTTTCTTCTGACAAACTATTATTCCTCACTGCCTTTCGGGACATGGCTTTTATATATCATTTTCAAAACCCAGTTCTATTTCAGATTCTAAGACCCAAATTAGTTTTATGTTGTTACATCTAAATACACTTGTATTCAAACTGTCATCTTGAATTTTCTCACAGAAATTTGAATTTTAGCACTAAAATGCTTTTCATAACACGCTACAAAACATACTTTTAATATTACAGATAAATTTTCAACATTATAATGGCAGCCTTATGCTACCCAGTCACTGCTACTGTATTCAGTATTATAAAGGCCACTCTACACAACTAGAAACAGACTTTCAGCACCGAAATTTATGGCCACCTGAAATTACTATAAATTGTCAGCAATAATATAGCTATATTTATTTTCAGCACTTTAACAGCTGCCTTATATTTCTATAGATAAACATTTAGCACTATAATGGCTGCCTTATGTTTTTATAAATAAACATTCAGCACTATAGATGGCTGCCTTATGTTTCTATAAATAAACATTCAGCACTATAGATGGCTGCCTTTTGTTTCTATAAATAAACATTCAGCACTATAATGGCTGCCTTTCTATGAATAAACATTAAGCACTATAATGGCTGCCTTATGTTTCTGTAGATAAACATTCAGCACTATAATGGCTTCCTTATGTTTCTGTAGATGAAAATTCAGCAGTATAATGACTGCCTTATGTTTCTATAAATAAACATTTAGCACTATAATGACTGCCTTTTGTTTCTATAGATGAACATTCAAAACTATAATGGCTGCCTTATGTTTTCATAGATAAACATTCAGCACTATAATGGCTGCCTTATGTTTCTATAGATGAACATTCAGCAGTATAATGGCTGCCTTATGTTTCTATAGATAAACATTCAGCAGTATAATGGCTGCCTTATGTTTCTATAGATAAACATTCAGCACTATAATGGCTGCCTTATGTTTCTATAGATAAACATTCAGCAGTATAATGGCTGCCTTATGTTTCTATAGATAAACATTCAGCAGTATAATGGCTGCCTTATGTTTCTATAGATAAACATTCAGCAGTATAATGGCTGCCTTATGTTTCTATAGATAAACATTCAGCAGTATAATGGCTGCCTTATGTTTCTATAGATAAACATTAACCTGCAAGGGTATTTATTTTCATTTTTATGTTAATAGTGAAATCTCAATTAGTAAAAGCTTGGTATTCTCTCAACACAGGAATAAAATCACTACTTTAATTCCTTCCATATGGGGCCACATCCTTGCACTGAAACTGTAATAAAAAGATTTATAACACAAAGACATTTTCAACAAATTTAAAGATGTGCCCAAGCTAATAAATCAGTTTATAAGGTAATTATTTTCTGGTGAAATTTCAGTCGGTGGTTTTAGTCACTTTTGTAAATTTCCCTGAGGCGTTTTCTCTGCTCCATGTTCGTCTGATTACATGCATGTTATAATAACCAACATTGTCTTACAGCATTGTACGATATGTATTTATTGTCGGTACGAAATGTCATCAAGTGCCTTGCCACATCATTAAGTATACATCTATTGTCTCTCTCCCTTTTTAAGTCTGCTGCAATTTTGGTCCGATGTGCTGATTAAATCCCAAATGTTAGCTGAAATTTTCTTTCTCAAATCCCAAGGGCTCTACCTCTAAAACTGTGATTACTTTGGATACATCAACTAATGCAGTATCAAGTTGCTACCAGCCATCTTGTATGCACGTTTTTTATTCATTACTTGTCTACTTCATTCTCTGCCTTTATTTGGTTAATGTTTCAATATTTCTGCAGATATTCGATTGATGTTTGGTGTTATGATTAAATAGAATTCTTGTTTGGAATTAAATGTTGCCTGTGTAACGGTAATAAAACCCATGTTTGAGATTTTGCCTTTCACAATGTTATATCCCAGGTGCTAGATTAATGTGCTTTGATTCCCAACCTGTACTCTAAACCTGTTCTAATGACTTGTGTCACATTGCCAAATGCGCCAAACCTCCTAAAAATGAATGTCAAACTGGGAACTCCAACATGCCTTTTTTAGTGCACAAAAGTAAAACACCACTTTTAGCCAAGAAACCATTTGTAAAGTGTTGACCATCCAGGTTCTTACTGTCAATGAAATCTGCAGCTGAAGTTTCTGTATCCCTCCCACAAACCTTCTAATGGATGGCCACCCTATCTGTACTGTCTTCTTAGTACAAGTGGCTTTATATAACAACTTCTTGCAAAGGTTTAAAGCTGTAAAACTTTTGATTTGACAGAATACTAATTCAAATTCATATCGATTTAAGAGAATGTATTGCATAGTATTTTGTAAGTTTTATTTTCTAATAATATGACATGGATAAATGACAAAAAATAATGTTTAAGGAAAACAACAAAAGCATTAAACTTCAATATTTCATCTATATACATAAAAGTGGCAAACTTAACATAGCTTTAGTTGATTTTTGGTTTTTCACCTGTAATGCAAATCACTAATATAAATTAAGAAATAACAAAAACATTTTGTAAAGATGTTCTGCTCAGGGCTACCAATCCATCAAGTAGGTTTGGGCGGATCCACTAAGAACATCCTACACGTATTATCTTGTAGTCAAAATAAAACTTCTCCACAAGTGAGCATGGGACAGTCAGCTGGTAAATTATTACGCAGACTTGTCATTTAACCACAATATTCTATGCAAAGTTTTGTGTGACAAATAAATATCAGTAGGCGCACTTTTATCAAGCATAATTCAACTATCTTGAACTTTAATAGTCATAAAAATTGCTCAAGTAATGGTACAGTAAAAACAGGCTAAATAAGACCACTGTGTCTGCAAACAACTTGCAATTTGGAAGAATTAAAGCATACAAGATAAACAACAAAACAAGGAATGCTGTTCACCTGAATTCATTAAGGATTTTCTTATTTCATTGGACTAATTGCAATATATTCTAACTGTATTCTGACGCTACTAGAGTTGGTTTTCTTTGGTTTAAGATCTTCAGAAAGTGTTTATTGTGATCGAGTTCACATCTTAGTAATCTGAACAATTTACCATTTCTAAATTTGTATTCCTTATTTCTCATTGCAACAGGTCCACAACTGGGCTTTGATATATCTTCATTTATCATGCACAACCTCGCATCAAGAATATTTCTGAAAAGCTACCTGAATTTGTTTTCAGAGGTTGTTCTTCTAGGGAGATTAATGCTGAATATCTAAAATGGACATCACCATCTTTCAATTTGGACAGATTCATTACTTGTTTATGGGGGGTGCTTATAGAAAATTTAATGATATTGACTGGATTACAATTAGTGCAGACCATGATCAGACTACACAAATGTGCATGTTAATCTCGGTCTGCACTGATTGCAAAGACAGAGTCAATTGTCTCTACAGGCTATGGATTAATAAAAGAATATTTACTTGGATGTCTACACATGGGAATCTGCAATCAAGGTTCTGCAGATCAAGGTACCGCAGATCAAGGTACTGCAGATCAAGGTTTTACTGTATGCACTATAACACCCAAATATCTGGGGGGAAAATGTCTGAAATTTCAAAATGAACTACAATACCAAACCCCCAAATTACATGCATACTAAACCCCCTCAGTGACAAGCAATGCTCATTTCTATTCAAAGTCATTAAACTAATTTAGCAAACTTTAACATCAATTTGCATCAAGGCGATTAATTCTCTTTTCTAAAACTATTCTTAACAGCATGGCCTCAAAATTTACATTGTAATTCTGGCAAAATTTCAGCCATAACTAAATCAGAAAAAATTCAACAAATTAATTCAGACCCATTATGTCTAATCTAATCTTAAAGAATCTTCTCTCTGTTAGATGAAAAAGCAATTCTCTCTTGTCAATATTTGTCTTGTACTCCAGGCTTCATTGCAGCTGGTTCAACTACTTGCATAACTGAAACATAAAAGATCTCTTAGACCTCCATTTTCACAGCTTAGGGCTACAAAAATCGACTTAAAGCTAGTAAAACAGGATCAAGTTACATCAAAATTTCCAGATTTATTTAATGCTAAAAATGAATCTGTGAGACTCTCAGTATTTTTTCCTTTTGAAGTTTTCCATACAAATAAATTATAAGAAATAATAAGAGGTTTATACCAGCTGGTTACAGCATTTATTTTGTTACAAGAAGGGCAACACATGGTAAATTATCTAATAAAAGCAGAATGTTTTTAAAGGTCATCCATTTTATTGCTGTACAATTATCAGCCAATCAAGTTTAACCTACCTCGAGTCTTGGGCCAATGAAAAAAAGCTGTACTTGAATCAATGTACTCAAAACAGGATACAGGATACAAACTTCTAAGAAAAAACCTCATGTCACAAAACGGATTAGGAAAAAGGATTAACCATGTATAGTTCTAAAATGCTCATTTTTTTTGTAGACACAATGCCATGTCTGATTTTGCACAGCTGTGTTTTAGTAAACAGATATCAAAATGACATCTCAAAGCAAAATTAATTCAATTTACCTTACGACATAAACAAACAGAAACAATCATCAATGTCACTCATTTTTTTCAAATTATGAAATGAACAAAGTATTGCATAATCAAATAGGACATTATGAAAATTTACGATATTAACCAAGAATAATGCGAAAGACTGAATGAATCACAGTATCTATTTTATCAAAATGTGACAAAAATGATGGAAATCTTTGCAAGGAGTTGTTAAAAGATAAAAAGCCACTATCTGTGACTCAGACTGATAATACAAAGGCAAAAACAATGCGCGTAAAGTCGTTTGCAGTTTTCCTGTGCATGTTTATGCACACACAATAATGCGCATCATGTAAGCAGATGTCTAGACATTACATGAATATGTGACTGGAATTTTACGAGAAAAGGAAACTTTTTCTCGTTAAATCAACAAAAACATCTTTTGAAGAAAATGCATGTTATAAAAACAGAAACACAGCAAAGGGAATGACAAATGACATGTGTACTTTTAAACTTCTACCACAAAGGAAATTAATTTAAAAGAAGGACCAGATCGACAGTCTGTATTACCTGCAATCCATCTAAACAGTATCTTTCCAAAGAAATGGTGTTTCTTACAAGCATCCAGAATATTTATTACAAGGATAACTCTTACATATAGATTCATTGAAGAGTTATGTGACTTAAATTCTTTACTTTATTCAGAGAACATACTCTGGTCAAATTTTGCTTAGAATCTTATGCAGGGATAAAAACCTGACAGGGGAAATCTGACAGAAAAACATCCTTAAGTGTCACACTGCATTGATACAATTCTACACTGTTTGTCCGCTTTATACCTGTAAACTCCTCATTTGCAACTCAACATTTTTTTCTAATCTTTTTGAAAAATCTGATAGTACATTCATATAAATGACTTTATTTAACTAAAAAATTCCTACTACTACCACAGATGACTAAGTGACTCATTGGTTCACCCACCAAGAGAGAACTTTATCTGCTAGCTCTGAGGTCTTATCTGAATAACAAATGCATATTTTATGTATATGCACTTCTCCATGCAATGTTCTCCACAGGTGTTCACTGTATACAACAATTATACACATCCCTGAAACTGTTTTCGTTGCAATTTAAGAAGTCTCATGTTGATTTCTTTTTAACAGGAGTTTAAAACACTCCTCTTTGCAACATGGATGCCATTTTATTTTATGTCTATCTGTAAAGGCCTCAGACGAAGGTCAGAGTGCTTTTACAAATATTACAAACTTTTGGCCATAACAGAAGGATGCAACACATCAGGATAAATACTCAGCAATTGAAACTTTAGCCAAATCGGTCAACAAATGCTCCAGACAACTGAGCCAAAAACTCAATTCCCTGACACAGTTATTAGATTCAGTACCAACCAAAGCAAATATGTCCTCTTCCATACCAATACTGAGTATGTACAAGAATGATAAGTACAAGCTACAAGAAAATTTAAGTTATCTAGATGCTTTTAAACTATCAAAAAATCAGAGAATCTATTGAATGAACTAAGTTTAACATTAACTGAGACTACTACATGAATCTGCTATATTTTCACCTTTGCAAGAACTTTTCTTATGATAAGAAAAAAGAAATCATAATATATTAGTTCTGAAACATTTAATTTCCAATCTTCTGTCACAACCAATAATGTTTTTCTTTCCTCCATATTTTTAATTTCCTGTTTTCAAATGTCAATAATCTTTCATTTTGTTCAGTTCGGATCACCATAAAAATGCCATTAATATGCCAGTAGCTTCTACAGTGGCTTTTTTCAACTTACTGATCCAGTGAAAAAAAAATACAAAAGGTGCATAATCTTTAAGATACCCATAACTCAAAAACATGAAAAGTCTTGACCTTTTTATAACCTTATTTATTCTGTACTTCCTTATTTTTGGGACAGCTAACTGTTATCTTGTGATACAATTATTCTTCCTAGATTGTCTTAAAGAGAGTTAGGGTACCTGCTTCTTCTGTTCTCATACTTCCCTGTCCCTGTCTCCACCCCACTGACAAAAAATAAACAAGAAAGTGCATACACTTCGTAATCTTCTTCAATAACCAAAAATATATAGTAGACAAGACTACTTTCATGTAGTGACATTCCTTCATTGTACAATAACTCATTACTAAATAGGTACAAATACAATTTTGTTCATTGACCATTCATTAGGTGCAAAGTAATTAAATTACGAAGTCCAATAAACTTTTTAGAAAAAGTGACATACGATCAAATTACACTTCCGTTCAAAGTGATTTATGACCTTACTGTCATGAATTGTAACTGGTTAAACAAAAATGTTATTGAAAGAGAAAAACAAACTAAGCATATTAATTGATCACAAAGGTCAGACAGAACTTTTATAACCCAGACTATTTACTGACTGACACCAATAACCCCCCAGTAGCCAAGGAAAGGTGACTCTGCAATGTCAATAACCCAGTGTCCAAGGGCAGGCAATTCTGCAAGAGCCACAGGAGCACTGCACAACAGTAAAGTTCTCACCTATGTTATTTCAAACCAATGGGTGAATATTATCTGTTTACTTTCCATCCAATCATAACAATGCTTTCACTGTCATTTCTCATATCACATCAAGCATTGTTTTTGCAGTTTAAAAGCCAACCCTTAAGGTGAAAGCAGAGACAAAAATCCCTTGGTGTACCTAGGGAAAGTTCAGGGACATTGCAAAAGAATATAAAAGTCAAGATGAATCAACTAACAAAACCTAGGTATGCAATAAATATCCAGATACACTCATTGGCTGATTAAAATGGAAAGTCAACAATAACAACAATACATGACAACAAAGAGGACTATAACCACTCATCTGTACACCTCAGTCAAAATCATTCCATAGTCAGACAGTGTTTAGTTTCTGTGTAGTGAATTAGAGATATTGCTGATATAGTAAAAAAAAAAACTATCTTGATATTCAGGCTGTTTTAAATTAGTTCTGGGCAGCAATTTAAGATTCTGCTGAATATCTTATATATGAATGACTATTTTATATAATGCACAGGGAAAGGTCTTTGATGAAATGATTTGCTCACTGAAGACAGTATACATTAAACAGCTCTTTAAACCTATAAAGATTATGAAATATTAATGGGAAAGCTTTACTAAAAACCTATTTATGTCAATACAGTTTGTATTCAAAAACAAGATGAAGAAGCACTGTGTTTTTATCTTGCTAAATGTATTCAAAGCTTTCATAACAGCAGTACTGTTGTTAAAATCAAAACGAAAATTTAAAACTAACATGATCTAAAACAAAATAACTAACCTTGAAAGTATCACATAACAATCATTCGGTATAGTTGTAAGCCATACACAGATTTCCAAATTTCTGTAACTATAATAGGAAATTACACTACAAGTTGTCAAAAACCTCTTGTATCATAAAAAAATGTCCTCTCAAGTGCCGCCCTCAGCCGGCATGTATATTCCACTTATATTCTACTTGAGATTACAGCAATCTAAAATTGGATCATGATAACATAGTTTTTCTTCCTCTTCATTCGGATCATTTGCATATTTATTGTTTCACATAACTCGACATTAATATTCATAAGACATCTGACTTTGCACAGCAAACATCTCAGACAACATCAAAATTACAGTAACTCTAAGTGTATACTAATGATTCTTATCAAACATTTCCAACAACTCTAGTTTACAATTAATGAACACTACAGAAACACAAAAAAACAATGGGAAGACCCAGCTTGACGAGACCAATAGGGTATGTCTTAATTTTTTTCCTTATGGATCATGTTTACTTCTTGTTTGTGTGTATGTGTTGGTTTTTTGTGTGTACTAAGCTTCTTTTCTTAATTCACTTTAAAAAGATCAGATTAAAGGGCAGTTAACAAAGAAACAAACACAGAGGTTCCTTTTCTTTTGCATCAGTTTCAGATTCTTACTGTTATCCAGCACTCAAAAATATAGCTTTTTTCCCCTTGTGGCCATTATACATTTTAACAATTTGTACTAAAAAGTCTTTGATCAAGGTACAGAGTTTGACATCAAGTATGTTCGTGACATAACTAAGGATATAACTGTTAATTAAATCCTTGACATAAATTATTTGGAGCATCACTGAAACATAAAATATGGACATTACTCTGAATCCCTTTAATGAATATGGATATCACATTAAATTCAATCCTTGATATAAATATGAACATTACACTGAATACCCGACATGAATTTGGATATCATATTAAATTCATTCCTTGACATAAATATGGACATTATGCAACATGGATATGGATATTACATTAAATTCAATCCTTGATATAGACATCCCCAATGGTAAATCCCTGACATGAATATGGATATTACTTTAAAGTGAATCCTTGACATAAATATAGACATCCCCGACGGTGAATCCCTGACATGAATATGGATATGACTTTAAAGTGAATCCTTGACATAAATATAGACATCCCCGACGGTGAATCCCTGACATAAATATGGTATGACTTTAAAGTGAATCCCTGACATGAATATGGATATGACTTTAAAGTGAATCCTTGACATAAATATAGACATCCCCGATGGTAAATCCCTGACATGAATATGGATATGACTTTAAAGTGAATCCTTGACATAAATATAGACATCCCAGTGAATCCCTGACATGAATATAGATATTACTTTAAAGTCAATCCTTGACATAAATATAGACACCCCAAACGGTAAATCCCTGACATGAATATAGATATTACTTTAAAGTCAATCCTTGACATAAATATAGACATCCCAGTGAATCCCTGACATGAATATAGATATTACTTTAAAGTCAATCCTTGACATAAATATAGACACCCCAAACGGTGAATCCCTGACATGAATATGGGTATGACTTTAAAGTGAATCCTTGACATAAATATAGACATCCCAGTGAATCCCTGACATGGATATGGATATTACTTTAAAGTCAATCCTTGACATAAATATAGACATCCCCAACGGTGAATCCCTGACATGAATATGGATATGACTTTAAAGTGAATCCTTGACATAAATATAGACATCCCCGACGGTGAATCCCTGACATGAATATAGATATTACTTTAAAGTGAATCCTTGACATAAATATAGACATCCCCGACGGTGAATCCCTGACATGAATATGGATATTACTTTAAAGTGAATCCTTGACATAAATATAGACATCTCTGACGGTGAATTCCTGACATGAATATGGATATGACTTTAAATTGAATCTTTGACATAAATATAGACATCCCAGTGAATCCCTGACATGAATATGAAAAATGCTGGACAAAAATATAAGCATTCCAGTTAGTAACTGACACTGACATTATCATTACTGCAAATCTGGACATTACTTTGAAACTTGACTCAATGTATGCTTATCACTTGATTCTGAAAAAAACAACTTACAACTGACAGCAATATGGGATCTTTTCATACAATTTCAATAATGAAAATGAAGATATTTCTCATGTTTTACAATGCCTCCTTCAAAATGTCAAGGCCTCAACCAATTGTCAAATGTATTATTATGCCATGTTTTAACATTATCTACATTTAAACCTGTCTGAAGCAGCATGTAGACATTTGAAACATAATAAAACAATATAAACTTAATAGTAATTCACTCTGTATGATGGATAGTCATATTATTCAACAATGATTTTAATCATGTAACTGCTGTTGAATTTGTTGACAAGCATTTCCATTATACTGTGCCTAAAGTTTATACATTTTTTTGAAAAACACAGTCTTAAACTTCTGAACTAACCCTCACAAATCATTAATCTTGCCACCAAGGAACAACTATTCTTCCTGCAAGTCCTAAGGTCAAGGCAACACAAGTCTGTTTGCAGTATCATGATCTATAAAGTAAATATTCATGTTTGGAATACCTTCAGGTACTAAAACCTCTGGGAAACAGATAAGATCCTGGAATAAATGTCAGGAAAAATGTATCTATTTCTTGGGCAAGATATTTCCTCTCATCATTCCACATCATCTTCAAGTTCTTATCACTTAGTTTATATAGTCAACAATATGCCAATCACCAGCAAACAACTGGCATATCCATGCAATGATAACCAATCTCAGGTACAGTACCAGTACCCCAAGATGTCTATCAAAGTCTAATAAATACACAATAAATTGTCAGTTCAAGGCTGTTAATTCAAAAACTTCTAGAAGCAAGGCTTTACTAGCCTTCATCCTTATCATTTCAATTATTATTCAACATGAAAGCTGCTTTTCGTAAGTGCCTGGATCACTTCATATCTACGAAAGGTTCTTTTTTCCTAGGAAAATGTCACCTTTTTTAGTTAATTGTTCTTTTCTGTTTCAATTTCTACAGCAGTTTTTTTTTTTTTTTTTTTTTTTTGGAGGGGGGAGGGGGGGTGCTCTTTTCTAGACAAACAGTATTACCCACCAATATTTCCTGGAAAATGTCAGCATGCAGTCATACTTCCTTCGGAGAAACTGCAACACTTTTTCAAATAGACACATCAGGAATAGGGTTTCAGTGCATATGACACAGAAATGACAATGACAAAGTGCCAAGCTTGTTACACACATACTCCATGCAACCATAACTGTGTTGAACAATGACAACAGGTCTGTGACATTCCATATCACAAGAAACAATGTGTGACACAAAAGCAGATTCATACTAAGCCATCCTAGGCCTAAATAAAAAAAATTGTTCTGTTCGGGTCACCCGACCCTACCTAAAAATATGCCCGACCTTACCGTTTTTTTTTCAGGTCTGTCAAAAAAAAAAATTGTCGCACTTCGTATTGTAGATGTACGGTACGGATGGATTTTATCGCCACACAGTAACAAAATGGCGGCTCAGGTCGTCAATGTGTATAAAACTGCGTGTGATCGCCATCACACTGCAGAACGTCGGGAGTTTAAAATTATTTCGTCAAAGATGTCATTTGAAGAGTTGGAAATGATGTTCTTGTGCCTAATTGTTCTATACTAGCAGGAACCTGTAGTCGCAATATTAAAGTTTTAGCTTGCATTGACTAGCTAATGGTTAAATATGGTTGCATTACACCACTTTGCATTCCAACTGTAACCTTGTAACTTGTCAATCAATTGAGGGATCATAGGTTTGAGGAGCCAGAACTGTTTGAGCTGATTCTACCCATGAAGACCAAATGTCTATAATGGTAAAAAAAAAAAAAAAAAAAAAAAAAAAAAAAAAAAAAAAAAAAAAAAAAAAAAATTAATCCTACCTACCCTACCTAATCCTAGAGAGCATGTTACCCCAACAACACTATTTTCTTTTTTTAGGCCCTAGTCTATTTTGCTTCATCGAACACTTCTGTTAATAACAAGACTATCTTTCTAATTTTCCATATTATTCCAAATCCTGAAGTATGAGGTACCAGGTGTGTTCTTTCATCTTCACCTCCACTGCTCCAATGAATCCTGCCTTGCGCACAGGTGTTTAAGAATTATACTTCTATACTTTGACAGAAACAGACAACCTTCACAATTTTATAATATTGACACACTGGCAGATCTATATAAACATAATCTCAGGTGCTAAAATACAGACACCAGAGATCTAAATGAGAGTCAAAATGCCACTCTTTCAACTGGCTATGGACCTGATGAAGTATATTCATCACTTTTGGCAATTTTCTAATTTCCAGTGTTTCACATCTTTTGTTTGTAGGGAAAAATTCTTGAGGCACTGGAGAAAGCTTTTCATTTTATGCCATAAATTTTCTTCTATTGCACTATGCTCAATTGAATTTTAGCTGTATATTATAGTTTTTGAAACCACTGACACTGTAATTATAGAAAGTAAATGAAATTATCAAAGCATATTGTCATATGAGAATTGAATACTTGCTAAACAGTTAAATCATCATATCTGTTTAAATGTAAATATCAACTGAAGTGACTTATAGGCCAAACCTGGCTGGGTGTTGTATTTATATGTTATTATAGTTTGTAAATATTATACATAATGTCACTACAATAAAATTTACTTACTTACTTAGATATCAAACAACAATTTTGCTAATCATTGTGTTTGATAAAAGTTATGAAAGTTATGAAACAAAGGACCATGTGACTACACTAATGGGTTCTGACAGAACAAATAGAAAGAGAAAATGATATATGCTCACCTATTTTAATGACTTCATATTACAATATGACGATTATTGTTTCCTTATCTGCTTCTTCCCTATTTAGCATATCCCCAAATTTCACAGCCACATAGCTAAGAGATGATGTTTGCAGCTTTTACAGGTTTCTTGTCTTTATTCTTAATTACACTTTTTTTACAAACAATAATCCAACTTGCTGGCAGAAAAATTCTGACTGGTGTAAAAGAATTATAACAGATATTGTGCAGAATTCACAACATATGGTAAAATGCAGCACGAAATCTTTTCCTATTGAAACCATGTGCAAAGGCATTCTGATAATCACGAAAAACATATTGTAGATTCTTTGGAGGAAGAAGAAGTAAGCCAAGTTTTATTTTAAGACAATCTAAATATGTCAAAGTTACTAAATTTAGGTTTAGTTTGAGTGTAATGCACTCTTGCAGTCAAAGTCGTATCAGACATGTAGTTCCTACCTTCCTATCGTACGTAAGAAGGACCTAGTACTAGTACAAGACTCCAAGTCTTCTTTAGAAACTGCTAACTTTCTGACAGAATATAATGATCAGTTGCAGGGCTCAAACCAATGACCAACAATCAAAGTAACTGAAATATTTGTAAGGAGTAAATCTTGCTGCCAACATTACTACATGGGCAGCACAAACATTTTAACAGTTTTCTGTTCTCTCAGAGTTACCTTTTTTGCTGAAAGATTTCCACTAAATACATATTTTGGTGTAAAATAATCCTGTCCAGAATGAAACCTATCTTGTCATAATGAAATTTATGTTTTTATCACATTCAAATTTTCGACAATGTAAATGTAAAAAAAAAAAAAACTTGGCTCTTGTTAATTGTTTTAAAGATTTGGGACAGGTTAATTGCATTAACAGATCAATGGTCATGCAATCAAGTATATTTCATATTAATTTCAGGTTCTTTTCCTGTGAAAGCAATTGGTGCTGATTTGAAGACAACAGCTAAGGGATTTGTGTGACATCAGCACAACTTCTGTCTTCTGCCGCCTTTCCTATCAAAGTCATAAATACTTAAGAAATTCCTCCCTTAATTTTTCTACATTTGTATAACATGGCTGTACATCTATTGCATCTAATATAAAATATAAAGGTATGATTGTAGACAATCTTATGTTTGTTTTTATCAACTATATCAATACTATGTGTTACTGACAATAAAATTTTATGTAAGAATACCAGATAATAATCTTTTATGAGCTCTCCACCATCAATAATTTTGTATTTACAATCGCTATTTTACGGTATCATAAAATATATGATTTATATCAAATAAAACTGATGCAAACATTTTATCAGATATTGTGTAAGTGATAACTTGCAATGAGGCACAAGAGTGAAAACTTTCAAATTTGTATAGAAAAAGGAGAAAATATATGACCTTGAACATTTGACCTTCACTTCAGCAAGATACTGAAATCATACTCTTAGGTAGGAGATTTACAGCTTTTAACCTTGTGAGATAAATGAAATAAATGCTGGTGGTATTTGATTAATAAATGTCACACTGTCATTGCAACATGTACTATGTTTTTTTTGGTTTTTTTTTTAAATGCCTTCATTTGCAAGAAACTCATTGATACTTGACCTTGCTATGTACCTACTCTGTAATGAAGTAAAGATAAGTGCTCGTTTATTTTAGTGTCACCCCTATTGAAATCCCCAGCCTCCTTGGCCTATGAGACACTTCTATTTTTAAACACATTTAACTCAGTGATTCTTTATTCTGTATTCAAGGTGCCTAGCAGACAGGTAATCAGAACCCACTGTTAAACTAGCTGGCAGCTCACCAATGGTCTTGTCAGTTACATGCTCCTTACAGGACTCAAACCTTCCACCTTCCCTTTCAGTAAGCATAGACTACATAGTTATAAACAAGAACTGAACAGATCTGAATTGGTAACAGCAACCTTTCAATGTAAATAGGAAATATCCTTGTTCTATAAATTGGTCATTGTCTGCTTAATGACCTTACAATTTTGCCAACTTTTCTGATTAATCAAATGACAGCATAATGTATCATTTACCTTTCAAAATGTTTAAAATACACTTAAAATTTTTGTAGCAAATTTAAAACCTGTTTTGCAATGATTTTTTATTACACATTTTGCAATTTCACAGACCTTGGATGCATTTCTAAAAATAGAGCAGGGGGCTTTGCAGTTTAAAAGTGCATTTTGTGGTTGTATCTTAAAAAAAACTGACCCATAAAAATGTCATCTTCTTGGTAGAAAACTTAACATTAAAGTATACAGTATTCTTGAAACTTTCAGTTTCATAGTATAAACGGTTTTAAGAAATAAGGGACTGATTTTCTTCAATGATGTATACCACTTCTATAACTTTCCAAGAATACAACTCAGATTGCTTTCCCAGTTTCAGTCATAAGCAGTAAGTTTAGCTAAATTTAGCCAAGTTAAAACATAACAATTGTGAGTCAAAGTTCAGAAAGATAGCGTGTCCACCGACTTCTAAACACTTACCCTTTGACATTTTCACAGTGACTTTGTGACCAGTGATCAGTGACTGTGCATGCTTGCTTCCATTTTGAGACACTGCAATCTGATTAAAATCATATCTTAAACATCGCTATGCTATTAGGAGCTGAGGACAACCAATAGAAGGTCACCTGCTCATGACCTATCAATCAACCAATCAGAGCAACACTTCCGCCCTCATGGAAGTAAATGTTCAACTTGTGAAAAACAATTTATATAGCTGGGATCCCAAACAATCATCTGCCTTGTATAAACTGTCACTGAACTCAGTTAAATTTATTTGTCAAGATCTTCCAAAATAATGAAATCAATGTTTGTGCAAAATATTCTTTTTTCAAAATATCTAAGCATTTACCATTTCCGATAACAAACATTGTTATGCTAGATAAGTTTACACGCTGTTTGAACACGCCGTGTGTACATGTAAGCTATCGAGACGCGCCATAAGCTGCAGTGTCATTGGCTGGGATATAAATAACAATAGTGGAAATTCCAAGTTATCAAGAAGATAGATATGAACGGTCGTCTTCAGATCTAACCGTAGGGAGATCATGAACTTCAGTCAGATAGGAGACACTGTTTTATCAGAACAGTGAAGCAAAATATTTATTTATTCATTAAGAATTTTAGGTTAAATAACAGTAACAATTCTAATGAAATTGGTTTTTTACAAGCAAACATCACTGCCAATACTAAAGACTTGGTTGTTTTAGAGTAAATATCAGTAACAGTACTAAAGAATTTGGTTGTTTTAGAGTAAATATCAGTAAAAAAAAAAAAATACTAATGAATTTGGTTGTTTTAGAGTAAATATCAGTAACAATACTTTAATATCAGTAACAATACTAAAGAATTTGGTTGTTTTAGAGTTAATATCAGTAACAATACTAAAGACTTTGGTTGTTTTAGAGTTAAAATCAGTAAATATCAGTATCAATACTAAAATATTTGGATGTTTTATAGTTAATATCAGTAACAATACTAAAGAATTTGGCTGTTTTAGAGTTAATATCAGTAACAATACTAAAGAATTTGGTTGTTTTAGAGTTAATATTGGTAACAATACTAAAGAATTTGGTTGTTTTAGAGTTAATATCAGTAACAATACTAAAGACTTTGGTTATTTTAGAGTTAATATCAGTAAATATCAGTAACAATACTAAAGAATTTGGTTGTTTTATAGTTAATATCAGTAACAATACTAAAGAATTTGGTTGTTTTAGAGTTAATATCAGTAACAATACTAAAGACTTTTGTTGTTTTAGAGTTAAAATCAGTAAATATCAGTATCAGTAACAATACTAAAGAATTTGGATGTTTTAGAGTTAATATCAGTAAATATCAGTACCAATACTAAAGAATTTGGTTGTTTTATAGTAAATATCAGTACCAATACTAAAGAATTTGGTTGTTTTAGAGTTAATATCAGTAACAATATTAAAGACTTTGTTGTTTAAGAGTAAATATCAGTAACAATACTAAAGGCTTTGGTTGTTTTATAGTTAATATCAGTAACAATGCTAAAGGCTTTGGTTGTTTTAGAGTTAATATCAGTAACATTATTAAAGACTTGGTTGTTTTAGAGTAAATATCAGTAACAATACTAAAGAATTTGGTTGTTTTAGAAAAAATATCAGTAACAATACTAAAGACTTTGGTTGTTTTAGAGTTAATATCAGTAACAATACTAAAGACTTTGGTTGCTTTGGAGTAAATATCAGTAACAATACTAAAGACTTTGGTTGTTTTAGAGTTAATATCAGTAACAATACTAAAGAAGACTTTAGTTGTTTCAGAGTTAATATCAGTAACAATACTAAATAATTTGGTTGTTTTAGAGTTAATATCGGTAAATATCAGTAACAATACTAAAGAATTTGGTTGTTTTAAAGTTAATATCAGTAACAATACTAAAGTATTTGGTTACTTTAGAGTTAATATCTGTAACAATACTAAAGAATTTGGTTATATTTTTAGTTTATCAAGAACAATACTAAAGAATTTAGCTTCCTTTTTTTCCAGCAAGAGATGAAAGGACAGTAGAGACTCCATATGAGAGCAACAGAAGGTTCCCTTAGTGATCATAAGTCATTTTTGGCTCAATCTAGCTAAAATCAAAACAACAACATCTCCTCTGCTTTTATTGTGGTCTGCTTTTATGACTTCGACCTTGAATAACCTTTATCAGTATGGCCTTAATATAAAAGCTCAGGTTCCAGCAGTAATCTAGATAATTAGCTGGTAATTACTGTAATACAGATGAAGGGGTTGGAGTCAAGTGCCACTGAGGTTATTTATGTTGTGCTATAACATTTGTTTGACCATCATATGATATTCTACACCACAGGTTTTAGTTTTAATAAAATCAGAGCCCTGCTGAAAGAGGAACATTACTCCAAGCTTTTGAAGGAACTGACCACATCAGAACACAGTCTCTCTCAAGTGTAATTTGTAGACATAATTTAAAAGCAAAAGCACCTTGTAATTAATTATTGATCTTTCAGAGATTAAGCAATTATTCTTTGTATCACCTTCGGATATCTTCAGGATATAGCTAAAAACAACAGGTTTTACTAGAGATCCAAATATAGTGCCCAGTAGACATGCCCTGAAGACGTCCAATAAATGTCACATCAATCCATGGCTAATAAGCAAGAAACAATCTATGTATTATTCATTATATTACCAGCTACAGTATTTACTGTATTAAAAGGCCCATTTACTACTACAACATGCTTTGTGGTCATTCACCTGGCAATTAGATATATACATCAGGCACTAAGTAGCCAGTATTTCACACAGTGGGTCAATACTATACTGACCATAGGTCAATGACCTAGTAATGGCAACAAAAGCATATCTAAGCTGATCAGGTCAACAGCTGACCTTAAATAAACTCTAGCAAGTGTATGAAAAGAAGATTGGTTCACAGCTGACTATAACTAACTTTTCAGAGTTACCTGTGAAATAGTGAATAGTTTCTTGATTTTACTGTTCATTTACCCCACCCTGAGGTACCTGACAAAACATTTAAATTAATTACTTTCAAGATCTCAGATATAAGGTGTATTTCTGTTATATGCTGGTCTCAGCATCACTTCCATACATTAACTCTGAAAAGGCAATGTAGAGTTTTGAGTTAATATGCTGTCAATTGTTTTTATTATGATACATATATTAACCTAAAACTGCAGTGGGAACTTGTTTCTCTTAAAAATTGTCAGGACATATATTTTACTAGAACATAATTTTGTCTTCTGAAATTCTGAAACCATGTTCCCCACTCAGGATCAAGTATAAACTGTGCCCATGTCCACTATGACCAGCAAAGACAAGGGTTTCTAACTATGGAGACCAAATTTTGTGAACTTTCTTGAGACGCTGCTCCCATAATAGAAGTCTTTAGGACTTGCACACAATACATTGCACTTTGCACATCCATGCACACACAAACTGTTACATACAGTTTCAATAAAGCTGTAAAATTTAGCACATTCTCAATCACTGACTTTTGTATTACAAATATTTTCACCAGCTGTTGCAAACATAATATGCAAATAAGTTTCCATGTATGTTATATAAACCCTTCAAGCACCAAGGTTTGTTTCTATGCATACAAGCTGAACACAGTTCAACACCTATTTTTCATTATTGATTTCAAACATCTAGAATTTTGTCCTTAAACATCTTGTTTTGCAAATATCCTAGTAATAAACGAGTTTTACAACTTTTTGCTCCATCAATTAAGCAAGTTAGTGTGAACAAGATTAATCTGAAGTAAACTCTTAATGGTGCATTTTATTACTGTTTGGGTGCAACTTTTCAACACTGTAATTTAGAACTGTAAAACCTGAAATTGTAGTAAGCCCATAGGGACTAAAAGTACTTTTTTTCAGATCCTCTACAGTGCTGTTTTATTCACACTTAAGATTCATCAACTGGCAGGCTTGCCTATATTTAAGTTACATTGTTGTAATTTATTTTCTGTATGTGTATCAGGTTCAACGCCCATTTTGAGGAGTATCATGATCTATTTTCAAGAGCATTTCACACCCATTTTCAAGAATACTTCAGTTGTGTCTGTTTACCATAATACAGTAACCAGTGGAGGACCAGGACTAGAACACAATCCTCTATTATAAGTGAACAAATATCTCAATCAGGTCCAAACAGAATCTGTATCAATGCTGGTTGAGATTTTGATGTAGAAACTCACACTTCAAGACCTCCTGACAAAATGTTGAAACAAGGGCTACATTTGAATGAACATCCTGCCCTTTGGGGGATGGGGTCCTTGACCTTTGACCCTGTGACCCCTAAGTGGGTCTGGCAGGTAGAGCTCATCAAGGTGCATGTACCTGTGAAGTTAGGACTTCCATGTTTTATGGTAAAGGTTAAAGTTTTGTGATAAACAAGCAAACAAACAGATAGACAGACAGACCAAAATCAATATGCTCCCTCTGGGGGCATAAACAATCTTTCACATTCACTGTGCTGAAAGTTATCCCTGCTCCAGACAAAGACTTTCTTTTCCAGATTTCAGTTACGAAAAAACCCAATTCTTTATTCCAGGAAATTACTATTCTTGTACCAATGGACAGAGGTACTAGGACTTTGTTCCTCACGCTTCAATCCTTAAATGTACTGAACTGTTCCTGAATGCCAAAAACCATAAAGCTAGGTACAAATTTCACTTTCTGCAGTTTGATCTGTTTTGATGACAAATGCATATTAATGAAAGTCATCGCCATCAAACCTGACAGCATTGAAAGTTCTAAGTCTGATTTATTTACATTTCTAACTACTATCCCAAAAAACAACACCAACAATTTTGTGTGACAATCCTACATGAAAGACAAAGTGTGAAATACGTAAGTGTGATCAAAAAATAAGAAGATTCAATGAAACATAAAACAGACAGTAAATTTCTTTATTTTTCACCTTGCTAGATAAAATGTAATTTCCTTTTCATTAGCTAATGGAAGGCTGACACAAGACATGCATTTAGGAACTGTCAATAAAATCAAAATCAATGTTAAAGAAAAGAATGAAAAGAAAAATCACCATAGAAAATGATTGTATTATGTTAATACCTTCTTTAGTGCTGTCTTTTTTGTTCAGGTACTAATTAATGTACACTACAGTTAATACAAAGATAACTGGGCCTTTGCAAAGCATGAAGGGGTCTTAGTCATTCCCTGAGAATTCCCTTGCTGAAATTTTGACAGTTCGATCGACAGACAATTTTTCTCCTGCAACTTTTTTAAGACAAACTTCTTGAATCAACTTAAAGCAGATGAAATAAGTTCAATAGTGCTTAATCACAATTCTAAATAATTATCAGATTTTAAAATTGTAACATATATTTTATTAATAACAGCAATGAGTTTTTCAAAGGAGGGGAAATCTCTTTCCTGCCAAATTTTTATGAAGAGGAATCATCTGAGTTGTCAAAATGGATGGGAGTGGAATTGTCCAGGAGGGGAATAGTCTGGGATTCGTGCATGACTGGTAAACAACACTGTTACTTATATATGTATGTGTTACACCCACTGGTAAACAACACTGTTACTAATATAATGTATATGTTTATCTTACACTGACTGGTTAACAACACTGTTACTTATATATGTATATGTTACACACACTGGTAAACAACACTGTTACTAATATATGTATATGTTTATCTTACACTGACTGGTAAACAACACTGTTACTAATATATGTATATGTTTATCTTACACTGACTGGGAAACAAGTTCTCACAATTTAATGTTAATTTTTTTAGATGACTGCTTCCTGGGCTCAAATCAGAACTTATGCCTAAAGTGGGAAATGTTAAGTCAGTCAAGGATCTCAGAAGCAGCATGGCAAGATATTTAGCACTTTCACACAAATATTAGTGCTGATAAAATGGTGTACCTTTCACAGAATTATTGTGCAAATGAGCAGCCTAGGCATGAAAGACCAAGGATGTAGCACTAGACTCAAACACCCCTAGGTCATACATGAACAAGGACACTAGTGAAATGTAGCACCAGCTCACACTGCAAAAATTAAGACAAGATGATGTTGAAATGATGCATTTGGAATATACAAGATAGGAAGAAAACAGTTTAAACATTGCAAGATGGTGTTAGAAATGCAAATCATTTGGACATGACAAAAGTCTTGTAGCTTTAGAAAGGCAGTACCACAGACCTCTAGGAGCAAGATACTCATCAGCCATGGCATCTCGGAAATAACAATGTTAAAACTAAGTCAGCCTACCATAGTCAGAATGCAATTCTTCAAATAGGTGACAGACTTGACCATTATTTTCATCAATCGCAGTTTTCACAGTTATGCATCTTTCCTTCTCTAGCAAAAAGCAGTAAAGGGATCAAAGAATGTTTTCATAACATGCACCATAATTGTGTGCTTATTTAATAAATATTTGATTCACTTGGTTAAATTTTTCACAGAAATTACCGTACATGTAACTGAGTCCAGAAGCCTTAGGAATCAAAGTAAACGACATAATATGAAACCTATGAAACAACAGCAACAGAATCTTTGGAATTTACACTTATTATAATTACAGTCATTTCCATTTTTTGTCTGCAATCTTACATAATTATTATTGTACTACAACCATCTTCTATCTGTTAATCTTGGTTCTAGAGAGATTGGTATTTCATCAACTTAACAAATTAATGCTTTAATACCAACCTTGAAGTGAAGCCAAATTTCTGACAAAAACCTAGACAATCTACATGACTGTTCAAGTCAGCATCTTGGTTGCTGAGTATACATATTGTAACATGGGTCTACACACTGTCAAAATTCCTCTATGTTATCTCACCACTCACTGCAAGTTCGTACAAAAATTACAGAACAGGCCCTTAGGAGCAGTTCTTGGACATATAAATTCTTGATACTGTCACCTGTAGTGTCTACTAAACTATACCGAATTGCTGAATTCTTATATATCTTGTTACTTCTTAAAAGTACTTTTCATTTTTCTGCAAGCTCTCCAGTTGTGTTGCCTGTCTTTACAAGCACACTGTGTATTCTACGGGCTACAAACACTAATACCAGATCCTTTAAATGCAATATCACAAGGTCTTGCACATTGGGTAACTCTTCTCATATTTAATTTGTGGTCACCTATGCTTTTTAGAACCTTATGCATATTTCTGAATTTGAAATGTTACCTTTTATATTACTAGGACATCCCTCTTCACTATGCTCTATCAAAATGTGAACAGCTTAGAGAGAACAGGAATTCCTCTGGAATAACCAATTAATTTCTCTCTGGAATCTAGGTCAGACATCAAAATGTCAAATTCCACTACAGCCTGAAGATGTATTTCGAAACTATGGAATCTGAAAACTAGCTACTGATATAACTTTGCTACAGTCAGTGAGGCACCTTACACTTTAATGGGAAACTTGGATAAAAGAATATCAACAGGAAGGGTTTTCCTAAATTATTTATAACTACACTATACTCAGGTAAGCATAACTTACAGAATAAATGAACAATGTTGAGGGTGTGAGATATCACTGAATTTGCTGTGTGCTGTCAAAGCAATACAATGCCACCTGAATATTGAAACATACTGCCAGGCCAACTTCTTAGGTCAACACGACTTGAAAAATTTAAGACAATTTGTGATAAAAAGAAATTCTATTAGCTTTTAAAGCACTGACAGATTATTTAACCTCTTCATTATCATGAAAATGATTTCATCATATCCTGGGGATACAGCTGATTACAACGGCTTTTCAATTTTTCACCTGACCACTGACAGTGGAAACTCAGAAATGAAAATACTAGTGCATTTACTGACCCTTAAATTTTTCAATTCTAAACGGAAGTGTTTTGCTTCAGCAATGTGAAATGTGATCGTTAATATTTCAACTGTGTTCGACAATAAAAAAACCATTATACATGGAGTGTAAAATGGGAACAAAAGCTGTAAAAAATGTTACAATCGGCATTTGTTTACCATATAATGATACACATGACTAGGTTAGCGACTACACAAATTGTAAAATATCTATAAAAGGTAATAAACCAGATATTTACCTTCTAAAGCAATCCAGGATTTTGAATCAGCACATCAGTTTATGTGTTAACCTGTTATCTCGACTAAATTTACGTCCAACGACACTGTGCAGTAGTAGTAATCTACAAAATCAACTGAAGTGTTAAAGGCCTTAAACACAAATGAGTCGTTGCTTTGTTGACACACGTAAAATGAATGACAGCAAAAAAAAGTAAGCAACTCGGAACGCACTTTAACCCCGTAAACACATATACGGGTTACAAAATGCGTCTAAAAACACAAGACTTCACTAGAGGCAATATAGGTGATATTAGCAAAGAGTGAGAGATATTTACACTCTGTAATAATATAACACAAAATAGTTCCCCTATGTTTTTACCAGACGCAACGTCACAAGCTAAAAATAGCACTGGAAAGTGATTGGCCTACTGGTTTTCTCTATAATATTCAGGAGAAAGGAAGATGTTTCTTTAAGAAAAGATATTGTTACATATTGATCACCAATTGAGGAAAACAAGCAACAGGCTCCTCACTAGATGAAAAGGCCATATGTCTGCTACAATCACTAGTACTCGGTGTTTTTATAGCTACAGTCAATATATAAACTCTTCACAACAATGAATCAATTCTGAAGTTTTTTTTTTTTTTCTTCTTAAATTCAGATTCTTGAAAATAAACTTGCAATTTCATAAAATTTCTCACACATATGTTGTATGAGAAAACAGTGAAAATATGTTAAATTACATAAACAAGTGCATTCCAAATATTCAACTTGATTTTCAATTTTAAACAAAAAACTTCAAGTACAATCTCAATGAAAAAGGGTTGTTTCAGGTAAGGTACATGAGGATTTATCTTAGGAGTGACAGTAACATTTTTATTTATGCTGTAAAGTGTCACTTCTCACCACAAGCCTGCTTCAACCTGGGGCAAGGAAGTCACTCATTTTGCATTTTGCTTGTATTAACAAGTACAAACTAGACAATGCATTTCACTGCTTTATCAAAGCCACTTAGATTAACCTACAAAACAAAACATAGGTTATTCTTTTAAGGATACTGAACTCCAGATTTTAAATTTAAAATAGTTTTCCTCTAGTTAAAGATAAGTCAAATAAACATTTCAAGAATATAATTTTAGGACTCTATACAGCTTAAAAACGTAGAAAAATCACGCTGGTATCAGGATTTAAAGCCATGACCCTCAATTAAGTAAAATGTTGACCCAAGAGCTAACTAACTGTGCAATGGAACCTTTTCCTGTTACAGCTATTAGCATACAATATAACTAAGTCCTTACTTAGTGACTAACACAGCTGAAAGGTAATACATTTACTGATGAAAATATCAAAAATTATTTATTCCAATGTATTTTCAAGGCTAAAAATTAGTCAGTATAACTAAGATTTGACACTTTCTTAACAAATACAATAAGAATTTCTACATATTTTACAACATTTTCTTTTTTATCCATCAATGAACAATTGTGGTGTTCACCTGCTTTTAAGACAACTTTCAATAAGAAATTCAAACAAGCGCTACTTTCGAATGAATGCCATTCATAGACTTTTGACCCCATAACAGGTAAGTGGGTCTGGCCAAGGTGTATGTACCAGTGAAGTTTGGAGGCTGTAGGTGAAAGGACTTCTCTGTTATGTTCAATGTTAAAGTTTTGTGGCAACAGACAGACCAAAAACAATATGCTCTCTCCAAGGCACAAAAAGACAAGATAGCAAGCAAGTCAGTGCCCACATAAAGTCCTAAAGTTTTAAACCAAAGGCATAGATAGATCTTTGATATAACTGTAACTAACAATAGTCTTCAGGAGGAGACCTTATAAGCCACTGTCCAATAAATAATTACTGCTGTCAGAGTTAAGGGTATGAAACAGAACCTTGAGGGTCTCTTGAAATGAGATGCTTTCTTTTAAGTTATAATACTATCCATTAACAAGAATATAACATTACTGTCAATATATACAAAATAAGAAAATTTGCTGTCTACTTTCACTTATAACTGGACTATGTTTGTGGATGTCAGCAAATATAAAAATACCTACTATCGTTCCCACCATTGCTCGAATTTAGTCGGAAGATGCTCATTTGCATACATAAGTTATTTAACCTGATAAATTTAATGGCGATAAATATTCTTGGCAGATTGTTCTTCTTCCTCTAATTTCTATTGCTTTTTCTCAGTATCATTAAGGTATTGACGACCATGATGCTTCCTAGTACATAATTTTGGTCAATTCGTCTTTTTTTAATTAATTTAACTTTTTGAGTGATCCACTACTGTTGTCTTTATCAAGTATTTAAAATTGATCACATAACATCGAAGACTCATTTTACAGATATTGGCGAAGTGCAACTGGCATTTTGGAAGCAATTTAAAACTGGTGGGTCATAAAATGTTTTTTATAATTTAATCCCGACATATCTCAAGCACATTTTGCCATCAACAAAAAAATAACCATTCAGATACGGCTGTTGATAATGTTTTTAAGCATTCTAGAGTTCTTATTTGGTTTCTTTTTGATGACAATTATGCCCAGTTTTATAACTTTATCTCTGGCTATTCCTTCCTCTACAAAACCTGTTTTGGGTTGAGGGGTGGGGAGGAGGGTCTTATGGGCAACAGCTAACAATGAAAATAGATTTGTACTGGTGAAAAAATGAACCAGATCCCATTGGCTAGTTTGCAGCTTGCGTAAAGGTGTGTATGATGTTAGATGTCACAAAAAAATCTACGTCTATAAATCCTGTCACAAACAAATTGCTGTGGGATTTTTTTTTTATTATTATGACTAACCCTCTAATAGTTATAATGGTAATTACTGTTGCACAAAATAACAACTGTTGAAATCACAATGCTGGGGGAAATTTAATGAATTATAAACTTGTAAGAAGATTATTCTCATTATGGCTAACAATTGAAGTCTAAATTATTCAAGACTTCCTTTTATTTTCCTTTCAACTGCAAAACAGTGGCAATAAAGTACCACTATAAAATTTACAATTCCATCTATCAATCCCAACATCTTTTTTGAACTTGGAATATTTGATTCTAAATTGCAGTAATTTTAAATGAGATTGTACAGGAAATGTTAAAATCATTATTGCATTACAGTTGTAAAGTAATAAATTATTTGAATGTTAAATGCACAGACCAAGGGAGAGAAGCAGTGTTAAAACTGACAATCCAAATCATATTTATGTACACAATATATAGACAAAACATTTAACAAATAATAAATAATAAATGTAAACAGTATTTGAATATCATCAGGAGATATCACAAGAACTGAAATAGTGAAGTTTTTAACAGCAATAAGTAGAATACTGAAAAATATTTGTGAAACTCTATCGAATAATACTGCTGATCTATAATTTATAAATACAGAACACTAATTTTTAAATATTCAAAAGAATTTATTTGTTATTTCCTTCAAAATGTGAAATAAGAAGGATTTTCTTGTTTGTATCTCTAAAATTCATTCTTCGATACTTCTTTATAAGATTATTTTTATGAAGGCACTCCGTCAGTTAATATTTTGTGAAAAAGTTTTCAAACACGCAACCTCATAATTACTGACCAAAATATATGCATCTTAAAAATGGAAAAAGATTAAATCATATTTATGATGCAGAAAAAAAGTAATATGAAATGAAAATTAATCAGAAGCATTGTAATTTATATCAGTTTTGTCATCACCTAAAGAAGATAGCTATTTTAAATTTGCTATTTAGATAACAGTCTTGCAGAGTCTATCATGCTATTACTGAAAGATGCTGTTGCATCAAGGTGCAAGAATACATCATAAATTATGCAATACTATTTCAAGAATGTTTTAGCACTTTGGTAACAGCTGGCTCTACTTGATTTTTATTGCAGCACTTTTTTTTTCATAATGCATCACTTCTAAAAGGTTTTCACAGATGCTGTTACCTAAATGGTCAATTAAATTGAAACAGATGCTTCAGACAGAAACATAGGTGTTCAATAAAGATTAAGATACATTATTTCTTTCTAATATACAGCAGACCCATCTTTTAAAACACTTTTACATCCTGCGCATCAGTCAAATCTAAGAACATGTTCCATAAACAATTTTTAATCAAGTCTTATCACCTAGACATATTCTTGCTTTAAAATTCATGGTAATGCACAAAATAAATACATCACCAGAGCTGACAAGAGTGTTTGACACAGTCTTTTTTTCTTTTAAGAATGCTCACTGATACATGTTTCCACTTCTCACAGTTCCATATTGCTTATAAAATACATTCATCATACTGTATTTTCCGAACACTAGGCTGCAGTCTATATTTAAAAAAAGGAAAATTTTCAGAAGAGTGGATTCAAGAGATGAAACTCAGCCTGACGCGTTAATTTTATATTTCTAAATGATTTTTCAGTCAAGCCTGTACAATGTGTTTAATTTCTGAAAACAAGTGAAAACCAACTAATGTTTTTTCACCTCTGGATGCCATTTCAGTTCACTATGAGAACTGCACAATGTTAAAAATACAGACAAATAACATACCAAACAAGAATATATATTTTTTTTTTTTCAAAGTATCACTGGTTTCAGTGTTATGAATTTGTAATTTAACAGTGCTACAAATTGTATCAACGGATCAGCCCACCAATACTCTACTAGACTAGTCATCATAGTCAATTAACCATAACAACGGTTTTGTACCATAACAACAGTTTAGTACAATAGAACAAGCCTGTACAATAGGTCAGTCTATATACCGTAAATGCTCGAATATTGTACGCTAGCGTGTATAAAATGCACCCCTGGTATGGCCTCAAGATCTGGGAAAAAAAGCTTGCATTGGAATATAATACGCACACAAATTTCGTCTGGAAATAGAGTTACCATTTTGTCCATGTTTTCGTTCAGGAAGCGGCCATTGTCGGTGCGCGTAACAATTACATCGCGTGAATATCACTATGGTTGCATTTAACTATTTATTTCATTAATGACAATTAGCGCTAGAAACTTTTCTTTTGGAAATATCGAATAAACATGGCATTATCTCAAAGTTTAACACCTTCTCAATACATTTTGGATGTGTTAACAAACATCTCGTAATTATGGCGACATCAAACGACACAAATTATTATGTTTGTTTAACAATATATGGACGACTCCTTTATCAAATTAATTGGTCGATAATTGTGTGAGTGCGAATATTGACGGGCATAATACCGGTAAGCACTGGTTATATGATTGAATCTTTAGCAGTTATACATTTAGAGAAAAAAAAAAAAAAAAAAAACGGTGTTATAGTGGCTTTTACGATGCCGTACTTTCAGTACTGATGACATTGGTTTTCTCCCCTTAATAACGTTCTCTAAAAAGAAGTTGCACCAAAAAAGAAAACATGATCATTTGGATGGAAATTATTGACTTTTGGCCGGTATTTTACGGGTTTTAAAGCTGGAAAAAAATTGTCTGACTGCCCACCCTCGTGTGTAATAAGCACCAATTTGTGGCTACTGAAAATTCTTGAAAAAAAGTGCGTATTATATTCAAGCGTTTACGGTATTATCTAAAAATGTCTAATGTAGTGTTCTCATTCCAGCATATTGGCCGAGCCCTATGTACCGGAGTGGCCTATATGTTAATTTTTATTTCTAAAATGTTTAAAATAAGAAAGGGTGCGGCCAATATAGTGCAGCGGCCTATTGTGTGGAAAGTACAATAATGGTCTGAAATCTTGGAATTTTTGCATCAGACCCTCGCAACCAGAATTTCAGATGTGTGATTCCATCTGAGATCTATTTTTCCAAGTCATTTTGCACTTACAATTCAATAAGGTTATTTATACTCATGGAAACAACTGATGCTCTCCAAAGCGCACCATGTTTGATTGGAAAGTAATGTTCCAAGTACAAAGATGACAAAATCTTTATGCTAACATCCATGATTTTGCACACTTAAACAAATATGTTAACTTCTTAAATTAAACATTCTTTATACATTTATCTGTCAAGAATGAATACAAAATAGCATAATTTGTTAGAAGTATTTTTAAAGAATCAGAAACAACCCTGGTCATATTACTTCTTAATTTTGTATTTTTGGTACATCAAACAAGGGGGTCATGATGGCCCTAGATCGCTCACCTGAATACTTTGCCTTAAGGTCTGCAGTTCAGCAAACATCAGAAGCTGTTTTAAGATTCTCCCTATATAAATCTATATGAATTAAAGTGACCCCCAGGGTAGAGCCAACTTTCACTCAAGGGGCGTAATTTGAAGAAACTTGGTAGAGGACCTCTAGCTGATGCTCCATTAATAATATCTAAGTTCTAGGCTTTGTGGTTTCATCGAAGAAGTTTTTTTAAAGATTTCCCTGTATAAGCCTATGTAAAATCAATTGATCCCTGGGTGGGGCCAAATTTGACACCAGGGGTATAATTTGAAAAAACTTGGTAGAGGTCCACTAGACCAAGCTACATATACCAAATCTTAATCTCTAAAATATCAACAAAGTGCAATAACTCTAAAATATTTTACAGTGCTCCAGATAAGGTTTTATGAAAGTAGTAACGGTACTACCACAGATCAGACAAAAAGGAGTAAAATTACCAAAAAGGATAGACTACACAGTACCAAATTTACGAGTTACATGGATGTACCGTTAAGGCCCATTTTATTTTTATTTTCGTAATAACGATTTCAAGGAAGTAACAATACGACCAGATTTTTAAAAAAAAGCCATAACCTGTTCCGAAAACTTCGTTTAGGGGGTTTAATAACAGTTTTGTAAATGTATAACTGCTAAACATAAACAAAAAATTCCCATAGAAATCTGACTTGAACAAAAGTAACCACTGCTGTCTATGCTGGTCAGTATTTGCTATTCCACTCACTTGTTTATTATTGACCAATTATCTTGATGTCACTTAGATACTTTGTCTTTAATAAAATACACACAGAATGCAACCATTGTGATATTTAGACAAAATTATTTTTACACACACCAAAAATGGCCACTTCAAGCACAAAAAATCTTCAAATGGTACGCCAAGTTCCAGACAAAATAAAAGTCCGTATTATGTTCCAATGGAAGCATTTTCCCCAAGATTTTGAGGACAGATTGGGGATATATATTTTATGAGTTTTACTTGCTAGTGTATAATATTAGAGTGTTTACTGGAGACATCATCTGTATGTGGAGACATCATTGTACATCACTTATTTTGCAGATAAAAATTATCAATTTCTGTGAAAGTATCTGCCGCGACATTGTCCAACAGTATGAAAAATGCAAAAAATAGTATCTTCGAAAGTTTCTTGGTTTACAATATGTAAAGAGCCATTATTTAAGATTCTTTAGGGCACAATGAGGTGAGTGATTTCTAAGATATAATTCTCCTGGCATGAAAGAATCTTTTGGACAAAAAAATACAGTTCAAATATAGGAGGAGCTTTTCACAATCTTAAATTTTGACATTTCTTTTTGTACATTCCCCTCTCCTCCCCCTCCCCCTCTCTTCCCCAGTCCTTTTTTTTAATTGTATTTCTTAAAGCATAAATGACACGAGTCTTTTCCAGGAAAATAACACATAAACAAACATCTTAGAGCAGTAAAGGCCTAAAATAATCTCTTTAAAATATAAAATGTCATAAACAGCACAAAAAAATCTTTTGAAAATATTAAATGATGGACATTCCCTAACAATAAAATAATAAGAGATTTTGATAGTCATGAACATATTTGACACATGACAATTTCAAAGAGCTCTACGAAAAATCTTCATAAATCATTCAGGTCAAAAGTCTTACTGTAAATATTTAATGAAAATGAACAGAAAACAACCAAAGAAAAAGTGTGCATATGGTTAAACTCATCAAGAAGTCTAGACTGCACCACATAAATCAAATTTATGTATTTTTCAAATGTAATTAAAACTGAAAACTATACTCTACATGCAAAATAAATGCATCATGCATGTGCACTGGAGGAGAAAACACAGCTGTTTACATTTCTGCATGCATTAAAATCAACCCCCTTAGGCAGTATTAAAATAACTTTCTTTTTTTCAGTCTTTTTAATGCACTTTGTAAGACTTTGAATGGCATTGTTATAATATAATGTCATTAAACAACTGTTTAACAATCAAAGGGCTGTAACTCTTGAATGACTGTAGTGAGGTGGGTTATTCAACCTGTTAAAATGAAATGAAATAGAAGTCTTTTAGCAGCCATAAATTCCACTTCCATTTCATAACATTTTATTTTTTGCTTTTTTGAGATGAAACGCCAATTCTAAAATTTAGTGTCAATATTCAAATTGAACACCTGAACAGCCAAAGTCATATCCAGCAGGCAGTTTACCATTGTTCCTGGTAACATTAATGGTAATGGGCCAAAGGGGGGCTTAATCAGTGATAAAGTCAGCCATTTTAGCCACTTGACGATGCAAAATGGTCCAAAAACTCAGGAAAATCAGCTCTCTTTATGGTGTTTATTCTG
The DNA here is from genome assembly GCA_012932295.1 of Cyclina sinensis. Classification (NCBI taxonomy): domain Eukaryota; kingdom Metazoa; phylum Mollusca; class Bivalvia; order Venerida; family Veneridae; genus Cyclina; species Cyclina sinensis. Next base: position 32,775,653 of record JAAONU010000007.1, on the reverse strand, counting down.
ACTGTATATTCCAGTAAAGCAGTCTGTGAGAAAAGTGTAGTTTGTCTGTATATCATTTCTAAAAGATCATTTGTATATTTGAGTAATATAGGTCAAATAATGAGCAAGTGAAGTCATTCATTTCTGTTGGTGCATTATTTACATATAATAAGTTACCTTATAATAAGATAACCTTCAGGTAGTTGGAGTTTGACTTTTCATTAAAGTTTGTTAATATTTTGAAACTTTTTTATTCAAAATACAAAAAGTAGTTTGATAATGAAATAAGGTGTTCAAAACACATTGATATGCAGGGCTCAACAAATTTCTTTGAAATTGAGTTGTCCAGGACAACTGGCTATGGCAAAATAGTGTTGTCCCAAAAACAAAGTCAGATGTCAGAGTGACAAGTATAATGTTTTTGATAAGCATTATTAGTTAATTGGGCTTTTTATTTTACAAAGTCAATTTAAAAAAGAATTAGAAACATTTTTAATATGAAAGATTATTTCATAAATCTTTAAAAAAATACCCCAAACTTCTCAACAGAAATTGAGTTCACATTAAAAGACTATGACAGACATCAAATATAAGGGTTGGTTGTTAATCAACTTATTGTTTTAAACTAATGTACTGGCATAAAAATTCAGTGACTTTTTGGTGGAACGTCTGGTTACCTAGGGGATGTGTTTCCAGTTTCACCAGAATTTTATGTGAACAAGTTACAAAATTTTTAAGATGTAAAGTATGTTGATTCATTCTAATTGTTGCTTTCAAAAGTAATATTCAAATCTTAGAGAAAAGGAACATTTTTTCATTGAAAAAGAAAAAACTGGTACTTATAATAAAATCATGTGCACATATCTTAATCAGTCAATTGAATGGTGTAAGTTTGCCTAGTAAAAAGTCTCCAAGACACCGTTTTCTATCAATAATAAAATATGACGGGGTCGCGGAAATATATGACAGACGGGATTTATCCGAGATTTTCACTCACTGCTTCATGTTTAATGAAATAAATATTTGCTAGAATTGGTTGCCTACATTTTCTTATAGATAAATCTGATATTTAAAACAAAAATGCCATAAAGAATTTTTGCTCTTTTTATTGCCTTGTCTAAAATCTTAGAATAACATTGGCAAAGCTTTGTTTAACCTTTTACCTTTGGAATTAAGCATTTAATGAATTTGTTATGACATTAATTTGTTTGAATTATTTTAAAGTCACGCGATACCAACACAGATTTACATAATATAATCAATATCCATAGTAAATTGTAACTAGTCATGATTGGTTGACCTTTCCAGCTCACTGCTGTCACTTCTCTATAAGGGCAGAGCTTATGAATGCCAATTGGTTAGAAATCAATTGCATCATATTGTTTATTCAAGTGGGTTGTTTACAGTTATCCAATTTATGACTGTCGAAATTTGAGTTGTCCGGACAAAATTTTTGTACAGTCAGGTGTCCGAGAGCAAGTTTAGAACTGTCCCGGACGTCTGACTATAGAATTTGTAGAGCCCTGATATGGTTCAGTGCACACCAGCCTATAATTGTACAACCTCTGACAACTGCGTCAGGGAATTGAAAATTCTTTGGCTCAGTGGTTAAATTGTTGGTTTTTGATGTGGGATGACCTGAGATCCAAACATTAGAAACATTATGACTTTGATTGAGTAAAAGACTCTCAACTAAGCATCAAACACAATTATCAAAATGTTCAGTAATTTAAACAAGTTTCTAAGTTCTATCGTAAGTTTCAAACTTATGATTAAAATTCATATTTCTCGCAAACAGAAGCCTGGCAGACCATTTTGGTAGAAACAATGTGAAGCAGTTCTTATACTATATAGCAAACACAAAAAGAACAAACAAAATTGACAAAGGTAGATTATTCAAAATGTGAACTGGAGTTATGGTTCTTGTGTACTGCACTCTGTCTCATCACCAACAACCTATATTCCAAGTTTGAAGCCAATCCCATGTATACTTTGTGAGAAAATGGCTGGACAAGGAAAACTGAAAAGGGAAATTATTCAAAATGTAAGTTAGCTGGAGTTATGGTTCTTGTGCAATGCACTTCACCTCAATGCCATCAAGCTATATTCTAAGTTTGAAGTCAATGTCTTGTATACTTTTGGAGTTACGTTCCAGACAAAATGGGGACAGATGGATGGACTGACAGACAGACAATTTGATTACTTCAGTACAATTGCAGCGTGGACTTTGACATTGTTAACATTGTCGCAGGGGGGCACTATCGTCTCCAGGTGGCCAGTCGCCATGGACTGAACACCCGAAATTTCGAGTGTCCGCTAAAATGACCACCACAACTACTGCTGAGGGGTATGATCACCGCGTGTCGCGGTGACAGAACGCCGCGCGTCCCCGCGATGTTCTGACTTGGAGATTAATGCATTTAAACATACTCAGCATACAGTACATGTACGTGGTTTTCTTTTTACTCATTCTTATTTTACTTGCATGTATTTTGTAGCAAACTTCAGTTGTTAAAATTAAAACCAAATTTCAAATACATTTGCGGTGTAGGTTTATTGTGTACTTTCGTTTTTGGAATTTTTGAAAAACGCTTGTTATTTTAGAGCAAAATCGATCAATAATTTTTGCCAAGCACCTAGATGATACAGATGTCGAAAGCAGTTAAACACGTGTTGATCTAAAAACCCAGACAATTCATTTTCTGAAAATATGATCAGCTGTTTCCGGAAGCAACTGCTTTGAATGGTCATTCTTTGTGTAAACAAAAAGGAGTGTTCGTACACAAATGCATCCTAATAAGAGTGGATTTGTTCAAATTTTGACTGTTTAAATTAGATCTATAAACTTTTCGCAGTTTTATTATCATTAGTAATTTATTTGCATGTAGTTTATTTGCGAGTGGATTAACGCAAGCGTGGCACCGATTGAAGACTTGAAAATATATTAATTGCAGCAATTAAAGTTAATTAACAAGATGGCATGTAGGTGTGTAAATCTATTCATAATCGGCTGTGTTAACCTCAATCTTATAACCAAACATCGAACGTCGACAAATAAAAGTTAAACCGGATGGAGTATTAAAAAGAAAAAGAAACAACTTGAACTGGTAATAATTGTTTTTTGTAACTCATCTGAAAAAAAAATTGGGGGAAAGTAAAACTATGTTGCGACCTCGTTTTTTCGGACACCGCAAACCCCCGCTACCGGACGCCGTGACATGGCCCAGTATTGATCACCCCGGACGGCCGCACTGACCACCGCGTTTTATACGAATGAACACTCGACGCGGTGGTCATTTTGGTCTTCAGGGTGGACAGTAAAATTGTGGGGAAGGATGTTCGTTGTCAGAGTTCGCGCTGCGTGTACTGTATATGCCTCTCTTTTGGGGCATAAAGAAACAGAACTTTCAAGATTTCAGATATAAACAAGCTCTACTTTGAATGAATGCCATGCCCCTGGGGGCCTTTGACCTTTGACCCTGTGAACTGTAAATGACTCTGATGGTAGAGCTCATCAAGGTACATGCACCTGTGGAGTTTGGAGGCTGTAGGTGGAAGGACTTCCATGTTATGGTTAAGGTTAGAGTTTGTGAGAAACAAACAAACAAAACCAAACAGACAGACCAAAAACAATATGCTCCCTCCGGAGGCATAAAAACACCTAAGAAAATACAAAATTTCTTTTCTTCATAAAATGTCGTCATTTTTTACTGATGATATTAAATAAATGCTACAATTTACTTGACATAAACAAAAGAGCCATGATGGCCCTAAAGTGCATTACTTAGTATAACTGCAAAGAAAGACAAGTGCTGTGTAATGGATTTATAATAAAAAATATACAGGAAGGATGACACAAGAACTGTCACTGTAAGATGACAATGCCCCCAAAGTGGTGCTCTGACTTTGGGCTGAGGACCAGTCATTCAAGGGTAAAGATCAAATATAGGTCAGTGAGAATGTCTTGTCCACAGGAGTGTTGTGTCCAAGTATGAAGTTAATTGACTTTCTAATGAGGAGGTTATGGCTAATGTTAAAGTTCTTGGACAATTGGATCTTCAAGGTAAAGGTCATTCAGAGGTCAAGGTCAAATAAATATAGGTCAAAGGAAAAATCTTGTCCAAGAGGGTGTTATGTCCAAGTATGAGAAATCCACTAACTAATAAAAAAGTTATGGTCAATGTTAAAGTTTTTGGACAACAGAACCTTCAAGGTGAAGGTCATTCAGGGGTCAAGGTCAAATAAATATAAGTTAGTGGGAAGGTCTTGTCCAAAGAGATGTTGTGTCCAAGTTTGAAGTAAATCCACTTATTAATAAGGAAGTCATGGTCAATGTTAAAGTTTTTGGACAATTGGATCTTCAAGGTGAAGGTCATTCAGGGGTCAAGGTCAAATAAATATAAGTCAGTGGGAAGGTCTTGTCCAAAGGGATGTTGTGTCCAAGTAAATCCACTTTCTAATAAGGAAGTTTTGGCCAATGTTAAAATTTTCGGATGGACTGACAGACAGTTCAAAAACTATATGCCTCCCTTTTGAGGCATAAAAATGTTTTTTGCAATTCTGTCTACACAAGTCTAAATAAAACATCTGGCCAAAAATGACCTCATTGGGCTTAGTTTCAACAATATTTATAGAGGTCAAGTGGGCAATGTCAAATGCCAAATTTCAGAATTCTGTGTCTTGTGGTTTCAGAGAAGAAGAACTTTAATGATTTTCAAATATATTTCTAAGCAAAACATCTGACTACTAGGGTGGAGCCAAACATGACTCCAGAGACATAATTTGAAAAAATCCCTAGATAATGCAATACACCAAATTTCAGAAATCTCAGGAGATTTTGTTTGAAACAAAAGTTGATGATGGACACCAACAATCACATGTGCTCAGCTGAGCTGAATAAAAGATGATCAAAGCTGAGTGCTTTCTGTAACAAACAAACAATTCCCTTTCCTGTAAAAGATGAGCATTCACATGTGCATAAAAGCCACAAAGCATACAGTAACTATCAAGAAAGGGGGAAAATTTTTTCACATCAAACAAATTGCCCAATATTCCTATTTTAACAAGCTTTGAAGATGTAATTAATGTTTTAATCTAGTCATGTTCGCTTCATGGTTAGAAGTTATCAATACAAATATCATGTGTCAAGAACATGCACTACAAAAAGTGACTTCAGCTGTTGCATATTTATTCAGACACTTTCACTTCTTTGCATGAAATGAACGTGAAGCTGTTTGGCCTTGGGAATTAATGCGCAAAAATTCTCAAGTTTCCAACTATTGTGACAAACAGGAACAAAAAAAGACAAAAGGGAACCCGCATGTGAGTCACTTCACTGAGCAAGTAGATTATCTGCAACCCATTCAACTGAAGTGGAACATTAACTCTCACATATATTTTGCATAATGGAATTTAACAAAAACAAATACTGTTTGGCCTTGGAAACAAAATAACAGGAAACCACTTCAAGTTTACAAGAATTGAGAAGACTGGATAAGATATTGTGGGTGGTCTAATCTGACCCTCAGTTGCCTGACCATGTTAGTATAGATTCATCTTCAAACCAAACACAAACAAGAAATTCTAAAATTCTGCAAATTCAAGGTTTGTAAAAACTAAAACAATGTGGTTTGTATAGAGGCCATGTGATTAATGACAAGCTGAAAACATTAAATTTTATCTAATACAAGTATTAAATACAGCACAAAAAGGATTATTCAGTATAACTTCCTAAGCTAGATAATACAGTAAATTGTTACCAATGCCTTATCATTATGTTTAGCAAATGGCCCTGACCTTGATCAAATAGCAGTCAGTTCACACTGTTAACTTACCATCTATGTACTGTAAAAGGTGTAATCCCAATAGCCCCTTCTTTACTAGTTTTCAAGCAGATACAACAGAATCTATTTTTGGAAACAGCTTCCTTGATGCTAACCCCGCTCACCTCAAAAAGCAAATGCCACTTTTTAATCTTCCTGCTGGAGATTCACAACTAAAATCCTATCAAGGGGTCAGTATGGCTGGACTTGCTCCTGGAAAAAGCAGAAAAAGTCTACTGTCATCAAAAAGATAATATAACGATAGCGATGATATAAACAAAAAGTCATTTATTGTCCAAAGTTTCTTAATGGTTCTTATGGCTGCAACAACTGTCCATTGGTCATCATTTGGGCAACCAGTACCAAAGATAAAGTTAAAATAGAACAAGAAATGTGTCACAGACACGAATGCCCCCGAAACATGGACAACGTCACAGTCATGGTAGGTTGTAACTTGATGTTACCTTGATTATTTGTGCCAAAATTTTTTGCAGTGAACTGAACCATGTACTCGTACATCAAGGGGTATGTCTGGCTGGTAAAATTAATAAATTTCCAAAACTGATGGCTTTCAAATGATTCTGATCTAGTGTTTAGTACCCATAGGTCACCAAATGTCTTTTACAGAAAAAGTGTTTCTTACCTTTTTATACTCCAGCTGAACACACAGGAGAAAATGAAGTTCAGATATAGAATTGTACAAGTTGTGCACAAAAGCATTATTAAGTACATTTAAACTAAGGGCAATAACTCTGGCAAAAATAATCATAAAAGCCAGAGTATAATGGACTGGGGCACTTGATAATGATCGCTCTGTGAAAGACTGGTGAAAATTGCATGATAAATGTAGAGGAGTTGTGAATAGAAGCAATAATAAGTAAAATTTAACAAAGGGCAATAACTATAAAAAAACCAGAACTCTGCTAGTCGGACATGTCGCCTGACAATAGCATACCAGTTATTTAACTTTTTTCTATGGAATGGGGAATTAATAGGCCCCACACAAGAATTAAGTATGAAAAATTACAAAGGGCAATAACTCAAAAACTGTGAGAAATACAGTTACGGTTCTTGGGCACTGTACCTCCCCACAATGAGATCTACTTACCTATGAAGTTTCAAGTTGATATCTTCAATAACTTTCAAGTTATGCCCCGTACAAGAATTAAGTATAAAAACTTACAAAGGGTAATAAGTCAAATTATATTCAAAAGAGAGTTATGGTTCTTTGCCACTGCACCTCTCCACAATGAGAGGTTTAATAAGCCTTTAGACAGTTTATTAAGCTTTTAAAACATTTTAAAACACAGCATCATTCGGTGCTCAATTATATTGATCACTTTTATGAAACAATTTCTATAAAATATACAGTCAAGTGATAGCCTTCAATTTTAGATGAAAACTTCTTGCTTTTATTACTTATTACTGTATGAATATATCCATTATCAAGAGAAAATATAAAATCAAAATTTAAGATGACTGTAATTCAATAAATGATTCAAATCTAATTTCAATATTCAAATATAGCAGTTTCATTGCTTTTTTATGTTCCTGAATAATCATGTTAAAATTTTAAAGTGGAAATTTGTTAAAATGATATTTTTTACAGGCATGACTCAGGGCATAGTCAATATGATTACAAACTGTATAATTTTGTTTCTCAAAGGAAAAACTTATGTCTCCCATCACTCGACTCCACCCTAAAGTTTGACGATATGCAAAACAAGGCTAGGCACTGATGACTTTGTGAAGTTTGGCAGATCCATCATTCAATATAGAAGAAATAGAGCAGACACTAAAAAAATATAAGAATGCATAAATGGCACGTCAAAAATGAACAAGAGCTCCAGTGACAGCGGGGCAATATATACCCAACCAAAGCTTTTAACTCTGAATGATACAATATACTACTTTATCAACAGCAAAACTAAATAAGCACATATAATCATGTAACTTCAGCATCCATGTATTCGACACATTTATATCTCAATATGGTGAATATTTTTTACTAAAGTTTTGTGAATATTCTCTATGAGAAATGAAACAACAAAAACAGCCGTCATGGTGAAATCGATTTCCCAAGATCCCCTCATATAAGTTTTTGCATTACATATAAATACCCTTTGATTTCATAATAGACTGACAGGGTATCATCGATTCAAAGGTACTGGTAACTAACACAAGACTGGGCAGAGAAGTGTCAAGTTTAAAGGCAGCATGTGTGCCAATCATTTTTTTTTTTTTTTTTGGATGTGTGTTAGGCTTGCAAAGAAGCAATTTGCCGGTAGACAAGGCTGCTGTGCTTTGAATTTGCAAGGCGTAATATCTTGTACACTGAGAACTAAACCAATCAAATGGAGTGGCTGCATTTGTCACATTAGCAATGAACACTCAAAACAGATAACACTATTCTGAAAACTGGAAATTTCATGTGATAATTTTTTTGAAAAGTTAGTACTAGCTATCTACTCAGCTTTTGCCTGAATGGTGTAATCTGACTTGACCAATTACAACCTTAAATAGCATCTTTGCAGATGCTTCATCCGTAAATGCCTTTAAACTCGGGTACAGTATTTGACTTAAGTCCACAGAAGGTCTGAATTAGGTACTTGTATAATATACAAACATGCTACCACTAAAAGGAACTAGCACTTTTTGATAGAAGGATTTTAATGCCAGGTATAAATGACAAACTGTTTGCCAAATAACAAATAACTTCAAGATCTCTTGGTGCTAAAACTTATGTACCAGTTCTCAGGTGCAGCTCAGCAGCTAGGGTACAGACAATGACAATTTAAAGATAATAAACAGTCAGAATTAAGTGAAAGAACTACAAGATCATAATGACAGATAGACCACTTGTTAGGCAACACAAAAAACAAATATCAAAACACTCCAGGCTTCTTGACAAGGACACAAAAAAACAATTACCACCACTGCTTTGCTTTGGTCTAACAATGCTACTCCCCAGGACAGCAACTGGCCCAAGCAATAAAATTCTGTCTTAAAATCGCAGTTTGTTTTTTTACTGACAATATGGTACATCTGGTATTCATGCAGAACTTGCGCGGTAACAATGCTTTCTGATTTTCTTGTTTATATTGGAGAATGCAGACATTATATCAAACTGAACATTGTAAAAGTTGCAATTAAGCAATTTCATAATTGATCCAGTATAATCAAGAGTATGCACTTTGTTGGTTTATTTCAGATTTATGGGAGGTATGGTGTATCAATTTCCCCATTTGAATGTTTATGATTTCACACAGCATAAATTCTACAATAAAGCAAACATAAATCGCTGACAAAATCCACAATTTGTATGTACAATACTGTAAAGCTGTTGTAAAGTGCACAATAAAGTATCACATGTATTATGCAGCAATTTTACAAGAATTTGCTTACTATTTATTTACAATTTAAGAATTATATTTATCTGCTGCATATTTAATAAGGGACTATTCACTTTGGTTGAAGTAGATTTTTGTCTATCATTTTTAGGTAATTTTCAGTCTATTTTGAACATCTGACTTTTGACATTCTTTCTTCAGTTTAATCTCTAAGTCTTGAGAAACCATAAAGCTGCTAAAAGGTTGACACTTCATCTGAGACAAGGAAGCCAGACTGTTTTAAGTAACAAGCATGTCATATGGTGTTTACATACCTCATAGTGATAATTACCTTTGATTATAAATATGCCATTTCCTGATCAGATTATAGATTAATTACTCAAGTGTCAACTTAATTTCAAATAGAAAATCTTGGTTATTCTAAGAATATTTTGTATATAAGTCACAAATAAAAATTGTAGTTAGTTAGAATTTAGATTTGAAAGTAAGAGGTGTTCCTCACTAAATCACTGTTACTTTATTAGTAATTTATTTGTGGTGTTCCATAAGATATTGTTTTCATTTTAAACTGTTAAGGATTTTTGGTGTTCCAAAATATATGTGCTGGTGTACCTGCTAATTACTGGATTAAATAATAAACAGAAAAGGACTTATTTTCATTAACTCTATTCACTTAATGCCTACAAGAATCTTACGGCATTAAACATGACTTAATCTCACATGTTTAGTTTCAAATATTTTTTCCTCTATCACTATTCAATAAAGAGAAAACTCAGTGCTAAAATGATCTTTTGTTTTGATATGTAATCAAAAGCTGTCTTCTTGTTGTTGCTTCTCTGCTCCTAAATTGTTGCTTCTCCTGCTCTTGTTGCTTCTCTGCTCTTGTTGCTTCTCCTGATCTTGTTGCTTCTCTTGTTGCTGCTTTTGTTGCTTCTCTGCTCTTGTTGCTTCTCTACTCTTAAATTGTTGCTTCTCCTGCTCTTGTTGGTTCTCTGCTCTTGTTGCTTTTCCTGATCTTGTTGCTTCTCTTGTTGCTGCTTTTGTTGCTTCTCTGCTCCTGTTGCTTCTCTGCTTTTGTTGCTTCTCTGCTCTTGTTGCTACTCCTGCTCTTGTTGCATCTCTGCTCTAGTTGCTTCTCTGCTCTAGATGCTTCTCTGCTCTTGTTGCTTCTCCTGCTCTTGTTGCCTCTCTGCTCTTGTTGCCTTTCTGCTCTAGTTGCCTCTCTGCTCTAGTTGACTCTCTGCTCTTTTTGCCTCTCTGCTCTTGTTGCTTCCCTGCTCCTGTAGCTTCTCTGCTCTAGTTGCTTCTCTGCTCTTGTTGCTTCTCCTGCTCTTGTTGCGTCTCTGCTCTAGTTGCTTCTCTGCTCTAAATGCTTCTCTGCTCTTGTTGCTACTCCTGCTCTTGTTGCGTCACTGCTCTAGTTGCTTCTCTGCTCTTGTTGCTTCTCCTGCTCTTGTTGCATCTCTGCTCTAGTTGCTTCTCTGCTCTAGATGCTTCTCTGCTCTTGTTGCTTCTCCTGCTCTTGTTGCCTCTCTGCTCTTGTTGCCTTTCTGCTCTAGTTGCCTCTCTGCTCTAGTTGACTCTCTGCTCTTTTTGCCTCTCTGCTCTTGTTGCTTCCCTGCTCCTGTTGCTTCTCCTGCTTTTGTGCTTCTCTGCTCTTGTTGCTTCTTGTTTCTCTGCTCTTGTTGCTTCCCTGCTCTTGTTGCTACTCCTGCTCTTGTTGCTTCTCCTGCTCTTGTTGTGTCTCTGCTCTAATTCCTTCTCTGCTCAAGTTGCTTCTCTGCTCTTGTTGCTTCTCTGCTCTAGTTGCTTCTCTGCTCTTGTTGCTTCTCTGCTCTTGTTGCTTCTCTGCTCTTGTTGCTTCTCCTGCTCTTGTTGCCTCTCTGCTCTTGTTGCTTCTCTGCTCTTGTTGCTTCTCTATTCTTGTTGCGTCTCTGCTCTAGTTGCTTCTCTGCTCTAGTTGCTTCTCTGCTTTAGTTGCTTCTCTGCTCTTGTTGCTACTCCTGCTCTTGTTGCTTCTCCTGCTCTTGTTGTTTTTCTGCTCTTGTTGCTACTCCTGCTCTTGTTGCTTCTCCTACTCTTGTTTCTTCTCTGCTCTTGTTGCTTCTCTGCTTTTGATTATACTGCTCTTGTTGCTTCCCTGCTCCTGTTGCTTCCCTGCTCCTTCTCCTGCTCTTGTTGCTTCTCCTGCTCTTGTTGTTACGTTCTATTCACAGTTTGCATTAATGAATTAATGTCCAGCATCTACGAAAGTAGACATAGGCAAACAGTGCAGAACCAGCTTGGATGCAGCAATATGCAGCAGCACCAGTCAGTGTCTAAAGGACTTTTTTCTCTAAATAGAAACAAATTGAAAACTTGACTTGTCCAACTGACAAGGACAGCATAATCCATTAGAAGAGCTGTCAGTGGAAACAGCACCCGCGACTATTTAAGTTCTGGATAGTTAAGGAAGGGAATAACTATTAAAAAATCAATTTTATTCAAGATCTATAGATATATAGACAAGAATCTTCTCTGTGGTAGATGAAATATCATAATAATAATATATTATTATTTTATCATTGATATTGGTAAGATAATTGCAGAACATAATTTATATCTAAGTGGGTGATGATATGGAACATATATTTGAAGTTTGAAGAAATGAAAAAAAATATAGTAAAATATTACAATTTTTGAGGAAAATTCATAGGGGAGATTATTCTGGGAATATGGTTGCTAGAGTTAAGAACCTTACCACATAATTATGATGTGGGTGATGATAAGGAACATATATTTGAAGTTTGAAGAAAATCCCTCATGAAATAAAGAAGTTATAGTAAACTAGAAATGTGTCCAAAGGACCCGCTAGACACTGGACACAAACTAAATGAACAGGTAAGTGGTGCATTTTCAAAAACAAGTTCAGCAGTCTCTTACAAGTGTAACATCTTCAGTCTCGCTAATATCCTTTAAAGATTGCATCAAGGCAACAAAATGGTAAGGGATAAAATCTATGTTGCAATCTACTGTTATTTCTGTTGCACCTATATAATAATTATATCAAAGCACACATACATGCAGCCCACTACAAATGCCTATTACATTTATGTATGTTCTTTGTTGCTCACCTGCCTTGTGTGATAATTCCATATTCAACATCTGCTACCTTACTAAAATGACATGATGAGTATGCTGAAAGTGTTGAAATTATGGGCAAGAAACAAGAAATTAACATGGTGGAGATGTGTCATCATCATATGATAACTAGATGTTTTTGTAAAGAAATGCATGTCTCCCCCACCACATCATTGAAACAGGGGCACAGAATAGATGACAGAGGTCAGCTAGTGACAGAATTGTGAACTGGAGAATAGGAATGAGTGTGTTAGAAAAAGGCTGTGGTATAACAAGGACAACTATAGTTGCAGAAGATAAGGTCACTATGACCTTGACCTTTGATCAGCTGACCACAAAAACAATAGGCTTCTTCTACTCAACAAGGACAATCAACATATGCAGTTTGAAGGTCAAAACGAACTACAGTTATTGAGTGGAAACCATTTTCACCTTTAAGGTCACTGCAACCTTGACCTTTGACCTACATACCCCAAAAACAATAGCCTTCTGTAATGCAATAAGGTTAATCACTCAATGAAGTTTGCAGACTCTAGCTAAAAAGGTACTCTAGTTATCCAATGGAAAAGAAGTGTGACAGACAGACAGGACAAAACAATACATCTCCTCCAGATGGGGGGAGACATGATAAACACTTTTTTTTTGAAATCCCACCATGCATGAAGAAGTTATCAGCTGGGCACAATCAACTTTTTCACTATATCCATATAAGGAATTAGCTAAAACTTAAAGTGTCCACTGTGACCTAGATCTTTGAGTGAGCAACATATTCCTTGCACGCGATAGTTAACTTCATATGATGAACATTTATGCTAAATTATTTTGAAATCCAACAATGCACAACAAAGTTATGAGCCCAACACGAACAACTTTTTCACTCTATCCATATAAGGAATAAGCCAAAACTTCAAGTGTCCACTGTGACCTTGACCTTCAAGCAAGTGACATGTTTCTTCCACGCAACATCTCGGCTTCATATGATGATCACTTATGCCAAATTATTTTGAAATCCAACCATGCACAACAAAGTTATGAGCCCAACACGAACAACTTTTTCACTCTATCCATTTAAGGAATAAGGCCAAAACTTCAAGTGTCCACTGTGACCTTGACCTTCAAGCAAGTGACATCTTTCTTCTACGCAACATCTCGGCTTCATATGATGATCACTTATGCCAAATTATTTCGAAATCCAACCATGCACAACAAAGTTATGAGCCGAACACGAATATCTATTGTATATTCCCCCCACCTCCCCCCCCACACACACACACACACGGACAGGGTAAACCCTATATGCCCACTAGCCATTATCATGGCAGGGGCATAAAAATATTTTACTGCACAAAAACTGTAATCAGAAATCTGGATGCGGATATGGGTGCCGGTTTGAGAAGGACAGTTTTCTACATATTTCATATAGTTGAGCTAAAAATGAGTTTAAGAATACTATAGTTCCATCCTGTAAAGCTACTGACTCACAGATTGGTCAACAATGCACAAAAAAGAAAATGTTCATGCATATAGAAATTCTAGTTGCAATTGTGAAGACCTTATCAGTAAACTTAGTTACTGTCTCATTTTTGTCACAGAGACACATCATTAAATAATTTTTTACACTTTTACCAGTAAAAAATTTACCTAGGGATGAGCAGATACTTTATTTAGGTTACTGATTCTGACATCAGTTAATAACTAGTCTGTATGGCCCAGTGGATTAATCTGCCGATCTTAATTCTACTAACCGAAAAAGAAACGGGTTCGAATTAATTCAGTTTTTCTTCTTCAGTTTCTCAAGGTATGTAAAAATCATAATATGATTTTCAATAATATATTAATATCTATAATTTTAAAGAAAAATATTTTCAGCTAAATTCTTTGAGTCAAATTCTGTGAATCAGTTGCTTTAAAGGTACAGCAAACCTTTCGTTACTGTAAAGCATCAACTTTTAATTCACAAATAATATTTCTACGCATCTTTCCTCTCACTCTTGGGAAAGAAGATTCTGGTTGAAATTTTAATCTACATATTCATTTTCCAAATCATTTAAAGACCATAACTACAGCCAGCCATATGAGTTTTCTATGAGTTAATTTTCCTTCTCCAACAGTCTAAGACAGAACTAGATCTCAAAAGAAAGACAATGTTTCCACAACAACAGGTGCAGGGAAAAAAATCTACCTCATTAACTGCATTCACAAACAGACAATAATAACAGACCTTCAAGAGTACTCATTCTGTCTGATTGTCTCCAAAGTTTTCCACAGGCAGAAGACAAGTAGATAAAAGCTGCTTTAACACTGCATTACATTGTAGAGTATAGTCAATAATTACATGATAACAAAAACTGCAAAACCTGCTTATCTTTCTTGACTGTGAGTGGAGAGTGGGGGCTGCATTTAAGTGTCATTTCTCTGTTGGCTTCTTTTGAACTGCAGTGTCACCAGAGATTACAAAGACTGGAGTCCTCTTGTAACCACCTGTCTGCTAATTTATCAGCTTTAAGCTCACCTGGGCACAGTTTTTTTTTGTAATATCACTGGATCCATTGTCAACAAGTGTTTGCATTCTAGAAGCCAGTTTTAGTAAAATCTTCCTGAAACAGGAAAATACTAAGGGGATGTTGTCATTGTAGATTTACCTTGTAATAGTGACTGATAAACTTAATTAGCCTTTCATACAGCAAAAAGGGCTGATAAGCAAGAGATGTTGTGTGCCCATGTTGATCATTTCCACAAAATAATTACATAATTCAATAATCAGTTTCGAAGATGGACACACTATGAATCACAAATAATACACTCATAATTGCCTAAGTTCACTGATTCATTGTGACCTTGACCCTTGTGCAGGGAAGTGGTCATACCAGCAACATGCAGGTCCTTTTACCATGGGGTGACTATGTTAACCAAATATTACTGCTTGCGAAACTGATTAGAGTTTACATTGTAAGGTAAAGAACAAGACTCGTCAGTATAACTGTCAAAAATCAATTAAAGTGCCGTCCAACGTGTTTCTTTCAAATTCTGCCTTTTACCTGTCAATAGTGTCATTCTAGTGTCATTCACATAAAAGGGGTTAGGAAAAAAAATATTGAGTGAAGATTTCCGCTAGCAATGCAGCGACAATTACGACACAGAAACTTTAGCCCCACCCAGGCACATTTTTCTGGCTGCAGGAAGTTTTGCAAGACACAGTTTTATTGACAGGTATACCTGAGAAAACTGCCTCACTGTGACTGGATGATCAGTAAAATGACAGTTTAAGCTACTGAAAAAAACAGTGTAATGTCACTTTTTACCGCTTTCCGAATACATGAAACTCTAATAAGTTTTGTAAGCGGTAGTAACAGAGACATCCAGGAATGAGTTTCAACACTAGATCATATGCCATTTCATGGCATAGGCATAAAAACATGCTAACATTTTAGACTCCATATTTTTTAGCCATTCAGATGCAGATGCTCCATCAATTTTAACCTTGACTACATGGGATCAAAAACTAGATCACACATCAATATCCGTGGTAATGTAATAAGTTTTTTAACACATCAATATCCGTGGTAATGTAATAAGCGTTTTAGAGCCGAACAACATAACAATATAAAAATGTTTATCACAGAGATCTGCTCAGAAGGCTTGTGTTGATGGTCTCTTGGACCGAGCCTTGGTCTCATGAGATAAAAAAATCTGAGCTTAGATCAAAAAACTCTACAAAGAAATAGTCACCACTACCTTCTTTTTCTGCCTTTTTCAGCAAGTTTACAAGTAATTTAGGGCAATTTAGTACTCCTGTTCTGCTTGTTTTTCAGAGATACTGTGCACTTGTTTCATTGTTTATCTGAGACTCAAAGATCCATTTCCCTAAATTGTGTTATGGTCAGTCTTGAAAAATGGTTGCCTTATTCCACCATTTACAGATGCATTATCTTCACACTTGAGCCATTCCTCTGGGAGTTCTCCCAGCTTAGAATTTTCTCATCAGAACTAATAAGAAATGGTGATGGGGTGATTCTTTTAAAGGAAAAAAAAGATTTCTTGAGATAATTTCTAATGGCTACCATTATACCAAAACAGCTTTTTCTCAAGTTTTATGACACCTAGATATTTATATTTTTCTTTACAATATATCATTTTGTACAATGATTTCATTCACTTTTATACTAAAGCAAGACTGGTAGAACATAATGTTACTCTTACAAACTAAAGAATAGATCTGAAAGTAGAATGACAGACAAAACAATTTAGCCTAAGTAACCAGGTTGTCTAAAGCTGTGTGATAATCGGAGTTGTAATATGAATGCATAAAACAGCACAGTATCATAGAGTGCATAGTGCATGTTAAAATGAAAATGCCCCTAACATGGCAGACTAATCTGTATCTACTGTGGAATCATTTTTGTTCGCGTAGGACGAATTTTCGCGTATTTCGCGCTAGGAACAATGCGCGAATTTAAGACCGCGCTTTTATTAAACTAATAAAACACTTACGTTATCCGAATCTTGATCCTATCCGAAATACCTGCATATATTTTTCCACTCACTTTTGACCATTAGTTGTTTTTTTTAGCCAATATAACTTGAATAATCGGATGTTTTAGCAAATTCTAAATATCTAGCAAAATTAAAATGAAACTTATTATGTTTTCTTTTTAAGTATGTTTCATTTGTATTTCCTTAAATTGTTGAACGCTTGTCTGAAGCGTTTACTAATAATTATTACATCGTTGTCTCCACTATTTCGATAATTTGTGCAATTCATTAACTTTTCAATGAGAAACAAACTTATTTTTGCTATTGAAACTTATTTCATTCTTTGAGAATGTAAGAATAAAAGCGAATAGAAGTAACAACACATAAATAGGACACGAACGAGTAAAGGTAATTTTCGCAAGCGGCAATGTTTTTTTTTAGCGTAACTGATTAGGGACCGGTTACAAAAGACCTGTCGGTATTGATCTTTTAATCTGTGCACACTTAATCTGTGTCAATTAACGTCAATTAACAGTTGGACCTGTCAGTTTGTATATTCGAAAGCGGACCGCGGTAATTGACACTTATACATCCAGCGTCATGCAGCTGTCGTCTGCTTTTATGCTGATAAAAAAAATTGAATCTGAAATTGAAAATGCGCGAATTTAGGACCGCGCGAACGTACTTTTTTGGCCGTTTGCGCGAAATTTCATCCCAGCGAATTTAAATGATTTCACAGTATTCAAGATATCTGGACTCCAACAGTCTCACTTTCAATTTGCATTGCAGTTCTCATGGTCTAGTAGCAAAAGAAAGACCTTGCATGATCTGATCTGACTCTATTGAAGGTAAAACACCAAACCTATTTCATTTCATCTTTGAACAAGGTTAATAGTTATCTGATGGGAATAGACTATTTTTCTTGCAACCACTCTGTATGAGAGCCCATCTCTTACAATAGAAGTATTTCTGGAAGAGTTTTGGATCATTCATGTGTTCATACAAAAACTTAAATATACCTAGGCCAGAAAACATACCTCTGATGATATCAGCCATGCATTTTATGAAAAGGTTACTGCAAACACCATTAGATCTTTCATTCATTTAAGGGATGCATCTTATATACAAATAAGTCTGACAGTAAGACTGTGCTTTCTCTGTGACAGTCCAGAAAAATTGTAATACAAATAAAACAGACTGTGCTTTCTCTGTGACAGTCCAGAAAAATTATAATACAAATAAAACATACTGTGCTTTCTCTGTGACAGTCCAGAAAAATTATAATACAATTAAAACATACTGTGCTTTCTCTGTGACAGTCCAGAAAAATTATAATACAAATAAAACATACTGTGCTTTCTCTGTGACAGTCCAGAAAAATTATAATACAAATAAAACATACTGTGCTTTCTCTGTGACAGTCCAGAAAAATTATAATACAAATAAAACATACTGTGCTTTCTCTGTGACAGTCCAGAAAAATTATAATACAAATAAAACATACTGTGCTTTCTCTGTGACAGTCCAGAAAAATTATAATACAAATAAAACATACTGTGCTTTCTCTGTGACAGTCCAGAAAAATTATAATACAAATAAAACATACTGTGCTTTCTCTGTGACAGTCCAGAAAAATTATAATACAAATAAAACATACTGTGCTTTCTCTGTGACAGTCCAGAAAAATTATAATACAAATAAAACAGACTGTGCTTTCTCTGTGACAGTCCAGAAAAATTATAATACAAATAAAACAGACTGTGCTTTCTCTGTGACAGTCCAGAAAAATTATAATACAAATAAAACATACTGTGCTTTCTCTGTGACAGTCCAGAAAAATTATAATACAAATAAAACATACTGTGCTTTCTCTGTGACAGTCCAGAAAAATTATAATACAAATAAAACATACTGTGCTTTCTCTGTGACAGTCCAGAAAAATTATAATACAATTAAAACATACTGTGCTTTCTCTGTGACAGTCCAGAAAAATTATAATACAAATAAAACATACTGTGCTTTCTCTGTGACAGTCCAGAAAAATTATAATACAAATAAAACATACTGTGCTTTCTCTGTGACAGTCCAGAAAAATTATAATACAATTAAAACATACTGTGCTTTCTCTGTGACAGTCCAGAAAAATTATAATACAAATAAAACATACTGTGCTTTCTCTGTGACAGTCCAGAAAAATTATAATACAAATAAAACATACTGTGCTTTCTCTGTGACAGTCCAGAAAAATTATAATACAATTAAAACATACTGTGCTTTCTCTGTGACAGTCCAGAAAAATTATAATACAAATAAAACATACTGTGCTTTCTCTGTGACAGTCCAGAAAAATTATAATACAAATAAAACATACTGTGCTTTCTCTGTGACAGTCCAGAAAAATTATAATACAATTAAAACATACTGTGCTTTCTCTGTGACAGTCCAGAAAAATTATAATACAAATAAAACATACTGTGCTTTCTCTGTGACAGTCCAGAAAAATTATAATACAAATAAAACATACTGTGCTTTCTCTGTGACAGTCCAGAAAAATTATAATACAAATAAAACATACTGTATATCTTTTTAATAAGCATTTCTTTGTAAGGTGAAACAATTCAAATCTATTAAAAAAAAAACACGAAATAGAATTTTCTTTTACTTAACTAAAGTTATCTCTAAGAATGAAGTTTCAACTAGAACTGTGTCCATAGGACACAGATGCCCCCACTATGCATAAGTGCTCATAAACAAGAGCATGTATATTCTGTATGTAAGATTTAGGTGGGGAACAATTTTTTCTGTAGTTCCAAATGAATTGAGGTGTTTTGTATATTATTAATGCTGTCCTTTTATTTCAAAATTAGTTATTTTATACTGAAACAAGGGCTGTTGGATGGACAGCACGCTTGACTATTCTTAGTGCTTGAAGGTATAATAAAAGCCTGAAATTAAAGATTTTTCAAAGTCTTAAAAGAGGAATAACTAATAAAAATGCTTAACAGAGTTATGAGCCTTGAAGAAATAGTGAAAATGGGACTTGCCCTAAAACTTTAACCCGATAGCCACGCCGCAAGTACTACAGACCTCCTTATTCTTTGAATAGTTGACATAAAAATGTTGTAAATATTTATGTACTATGAGGAATCACATTAGCGAAGACGAAGAAAGAGACACACAAGTAATTACATGTTGCTGATATTAAAGTAAGCAGGTAAAATTTAAAAAATGTTACACATGAAAGTTAACTACAGATTAAAGTATAGAAACCCCAGGTGTGTCAGGTCGCGTAAAAAACATTACCCTTCCTTTACTATCATCTACACATTAAGGTTGTTCATCCCTGAAAGTTTAAGCAAAATCTGCCATCCGGTTTATGAGGAGTTGCGTTCACAAATTTATTTGGCTTTATGGTATATAGTGAAAAAAATCAACAAAGGGCCATAATTCCGTTAAATTTGGTCGAAGCATAAATTCCTTCCTTTACTATCATCTACACATTAAGGTTGTTCATCCATGAAAGTTTAAGCAAAATCTGCCATCCGGTTTATGAGGAGTTGCGTTCACAAATTTATTTCACTTTATGGTATCTAGTGAAAAAATCAACAAAGGGCCATAATTCTGTTAAATTTGGTCGAAGCAAAAATTCCTTCCTTTACTATCATCTACACATTAAGGTTGTTCATCCCTGAAAGTTTAAGCAAAATCTGCCATCCGGTTTAAGAGGAGTTGCTTTCACAAAATTTCGGGACGTACATACGTACAGACGTACGGTCATATTATCGTACGGACTGACGGACAAGTGCAACACTATATGCTCCCACTTTGTGGGGGCATAAAAACTGAATTTAGAAAACTCTGAATTAAAACTCCAGTAAACTAACAAAAACCTTGCCAAGAAACAGAATTCCACAGACATATTCTACTTTTACATACAACTGCCTGGAAATGTTCTGATACTTCAATTTTGCAAGGAGTCAAAAAAAATAATCATATGAGCAAACCTGTATTAAAATTAATATAAATCAATCACAGTTACAACCCTGTATACAGAAAGACCAGTTCAGACAAAGTATTATCAATTACAGTCTGTGAAAGCACAATGCTGAAAGCAATAAAAGCACGAGCACAAAGCAACAGAGCAAGTCTTCATTCAAAGCAGACTGAGTTACGGATATTGATGTTTGTCAAAAATGTGCATGTGCTTCAGAACATTTGATGCAAGGAAGTTTACAGATAAATGACTGTAGGAAGTCAAATACCCTTTAACTTCTAAAAAACATTTCACACAACCATTTCATTTTTTTTTTCTATAAAAAATGTCATTTGCAAAAAAAGCTGACAAAATTAAATAAATAATTATACAGTAACACTTAAAGATTTTTGTTCTTTAGGGAAAACGTTTGTCATCAAGACTGTTTGCATTACAAATTTCATTCATGCTTTAACATGACTTCATTAATTGCTTAAAAAGAAAGGGAAACCACAGAAATACAATCATTTCTTCTCAGCCATACATGGGTGCGACATGATGGATCATTGTGAATTAACAGATTTTCGATGTTGAGTTTGTAGTAGTTCATTCAGTGGGCTTCACACTGGTACACGGCATGTGCGTCAATAAAAAAAACAAGTGAATGCCAGCCTGTATGAAGGTTTCCTGTCTTATCAAGTGAAAAGTGAAAAATAAGTGAATGTCTGACTGCATCATTGTCATATATATCGAGAGAGCTACCTGCTTCTTTATTTCACACAGCACTAAGAACTTTCTCACATTCATGTCTTGAAATGTTGTCATGCCGAATCAGTCTTGTCAAGGTCATACATGTGGCCTAGGTAAACATAGCCTTGCTTAAGGATAAAAATCTTATTCCCTTGCTTTTTATTCATTCTTATGCGCTCAAGGCAATTCTGATTGCAGTCTCAGCCATTAGCAAAGACTCTGAAGGGCAAGTGCCCATTAAAGTCTATAAGAAATTGTCGTATTCTCAATTCAAAACAGGTATCGAAGTTTAATGAATAATATAAAATTTCAATGATACACATAGGCCTTAAATCTGATCTTGTCTTACGCACTCATGCTAAATGTAAAAACAACTGTGGTATTTTGGATAGATGTTAAAATACTAAATTTGTTACCGTAAGTAATCAACAAGAGTTTCCGATAATTATTTGGTACTTCAGTCTGCTGCACATTAATGAACGACACCATCCAAATAGATTCAAAATGACAAATCAGTTTAGTGAAGTGTGTAACGCATCATCAAACAGTGCCTACACACTCTTAAATTCGTAACTTAACATTCGTTATAATACAGCAGTGATCATTACTTTTCAGAAATAAATGAAAACATCAACTGAGGATTGAAATTTGAATAATTTTAAAAGAGTGCGGGATTTGTCCGATGCTGTGCAAGTTTTCAGAACTTCTAAAACTGATTCAGGACACAATCTGACTAACCAATTTATGTGCTCAAAATGATTGTTTCTGGGACATATAGGGGCTTTGAGCATATTCCAAAAATTCAAAGCCAATCTGGAAAAATAAGCAGCTTCATTAGCATGCTAACCACTCTGTATAACCAGATGATTACTACTGTTTCTTAATGATACAGTCTTGGATTCCAAACAATCATTTGGTGGTTCATGACACTGCCTTTGGTCTATATCCTTGGATGAAGCTCATTTATAACCTTGAAGCTCTATTCACATAAAAACTGAAGCTCATATTGACATTGATGGTGATTAAACAACAAAATCCAATTTCTAAGAATCATTCTATCACACCCTTTGCCATCACACAAACTCTATTGATAATTTTCTAATTTTACAAAAATAACTTACCAATCAAATTGTGCTATTTTCACCTTGACAAAGCTTTCCCAAGAGTATTGTTTTCTGTATTAATGATTGAAAAAAAAAAACTTTCTACACCTTTCAAAAACAATACCACATTTTCATCTTAAAGAATTTTTTTCTGGTCAAAGAAAAAGAATACAACCAAACATGCATCAGAGTTCAGTCACTCAATTTCTAAAAATCATTCTTAGGTAAATATTACTCACAAACCATTAATCAGACTATACATCAACTGTGTCTCAATAACTTCTACTAGGAATCAGAAGGAAAACCAAATCCTGGCATCCATAAATAACAGGAGAAATCCCCAATAACAGGTTATGTGACAGTCTGCCTAACTAGACTGGTATCAGACATCAGCAACATGACAATCAATGTGCCACAGAAGCTTGCTTTTAATCTCTCCAAGCACCCATAAATCTTTTCTAATAAGACACAGTATGCCCTGTTGCTTTAACACAGAGACCACAAAATGAGGTTCCAACAAATCACACAGTATTACACTGGCTTTTTTCTGTCCACTTTACTGGTTGGTCTAGTAATAAATATATGGCACAAAAGAACTGGCAATATTTCATACCAACATTGATTACATTTACCCAAAGCTGTTAAGACTGTTGTAATTCGATCACATGTGACTGTGTACCTTTGAAAAACTGATACAAGCCAGCTGTAGGTACTTGCATTAGAAAAAGTCATTTTGAAGCACATTTTAAGTGAAAGACTAAAGTGACTATCTATCTGGCTGAGTTATACGAGTCAGACTTTAAGCACCAGGATAGCGGTGTAGCCAGCTTTTTTCAAAGTGTATGCCCATGGAAAGAGTTCCAAAGGGAGATTCCCCTTTGGTCAGCAGGGATGTAGCCTGTTTTTTTGTCTGTGTCAAGAAAATTATCATGTTCCTCCCAAAGGCAATTTAACACCTAAAACACACCCGTGATTCGACCATAATGCTTGAACCCCCTCCCCTTGTGTGTGTGGTGTTTTTTGCATTTTTGGGACTTTTGAAAATGTCATTTTCTTGAGCAACTTGTAGGTCCAGGCCTACAGGGCCTAACAGTAGCTATGCCACTGCTGAAACTGCCAGCATACAAGAATTTTTAAAACTGGTCATTAATAGAGATTGCTACAATGACCTATTTTAAACTGTGCCATTTCAAATACTACTACCAAATCACCTCTATAAACTCTGTAGAATTTCCCTTAGAATTAAAACTACCAAATATTATTGCTTACAAGACACACTTTTTTTGCTGAATATTCATATTCAATACATGGATGGGTCTTATAAGCAGGTCTGACAGGAACAAGAAAATAAGTAACTAGGGATGTCAATGAAAACAAAATTTAGCATTTGAGTACTCAACTTTTTTGGATGGTTACAATTGAAAGCAGAGAACAAGTTTCAGCAGAGAAGAGAAGTTTCTATTCATTAATTGAAATATTTATTATTTTGATGATAAATACAATATTCAAGACATGATGGCCCTAGATCGCTCACCTGAATACTTTGCCTTTGAGTCTGTTGTTGAGCAAACATCAGAAGCTTTTTTTAAAATTCTCCCTAAATAAATCAATATGAATTCAAGTGACCCCCAGGGTAAAGCCAATTTTCACTCAAGGGACATAATTTGAACAAACTTGGTAGATGACATCTAGCTGATGCTCCATTAAAAATATATAAGTTCTAGGCTTTTGGTTTCAGACAAGAAGTTTTTTTTAAGTTTTGCCTATATAAGCCTATGTAAAAATCAATTGACCCCCCAGGCCAGGACCAAATTTGACCCATGTGGCATAATTTGAACAAACTTTGTAGAGGTCCACTAGACAATACTACATACCAAATCTTTAGGCTCAGGGCCTTGTGGTTTCAGGCAAGAAGATTTTAAAAGATTTCCCTTTATAAGCCTATGTAAAATCAATTGACCCGAAGGGCAGGGCTAAATTTGACACCAGGGATTAATTTGAACAAACTTGATAGAGGTCCACTAGACAATGCTACATATCAAATCTTAAGGCTCAGGGCCTTGTTGTTTATGACAGGAAGATTTTCAAAATTTTCCCTATATAAGCCAATTTAAAATCAACTGACCCCCCATGCAGGGCCAAATTTGACCCCAGCAGTATGATTTGAACAAACTTGGTAGAGATCTACTGCACAATGCTACATACCAACTCTTTAGGCTCAGGGCCTTGCAGGGTTTCCGCTGCAATTCGCCAATTTCGCAAATGGCGAAAAAATATTTGGAAGTGGCGAAAAAAAAGCATAAAAAAATTATTTTTTCCAATGTATATTTATAAAAAAAAATGCCCTAATTGATTGCTGATTGATAAATCCAGATGAAAGTTATGAAAAGTGTTACTGCCAGCGGTGATTACATGTCAATTTGACCTTATTGTCGACGGTCACATGTTGGGAGAATTACTCGCTGAAATTGCAAATTTTGAAATTTGTTTTAGGCTGCTTGATTACATCGCCAGTGGAAAGCAATGTTAAAAAATAATTAAAAAGTATTTACTCCCACACAATTTAATATAGAACAACCAAACTTATGTATATTTCTGCAGAAAACAGAAAAATTTTCAATTGTCACATATTTTCGCGACTCCGATTTTTTATGATTATTTAAAACGAAAAGAAGCAATGTTCTGTTTAAAAATCTTTAGTACAAAGACAAAAAAATATAAGTACATTGGTGGTGATGCCATTTTTCAGTAAGTGATTCAGAAAAAAGGGCTGCATTCTGTGAATGTCTGCAATTTTAATTTCTATATGCTAATTAAAGCCATGGTTTTATGTAGATCTAAGAAAACAGTGGAGGTATCAATATATCTGAAATTTTGGCTATCATTATTTTAAATTAAGAATACTGGCTTTTATTTTTTTAAGCCAGTGTGAGCCCTGATAATGATAAATCAATTGTAATTTGTTGATATGATGTATGTAGATTTTAGAAAATTTGAGTCAGAAAAATATTAGATTTATCATTTTAAAATGCTTTAATGCCATAAAATATTCATAACAATTGAAGCTCTAGATATGTTGTAAATTAAGTCTTTAAAAATGAGAAATTTCGACGGCCGGGAGCTCCCTCCCGGAACCCCCCTATTGGCGGAAAAATAAAATTGGCCGGTGGAAACCCTGCCTTGTCATTGAAGTCAAGAAGATTTTTAAAGTTTATCCTTTCTGTTGCCATAGCAACCTGAGTTCTTGATGGAATTCAATTTTTTTAACAATTTTGGTAGAGCTTCATGCAAAAAATATCCCAGGCATGTATAGTCAAAGATGGCTTGGCGGTTTAAGAGGAGAAGTCGTTAAAGTCAAATTATTGACGATGCACAAAGCATGCTGACGGATGCCAGACAATCAATGATCCCAATCGCTCACCCTTGAGCACTCTAATTATTTGAATTATTTCCCTTGAATCTTTTCAGTCATTAAATAAATAACAAAAGCTGTCATTAGAGACAGCACTCTCAACTATTTAGGAACTGAACAGTTAAAGAGGCTGTACTCCAGATTTGACATAAAAAAATTTTTTTCATAAATTATATATTTAGATGCCGTGAGATTATAACAACATAATATTTTACTTCAAAACTGATTATAAAAGTCAAAATAGAATAAAAAAAATATTTTCGCTCCAGCCTGATTTGAACTCTGGACCCTCATGTTAAAAAAATATTTCCAATGCTTTTACTGTCACCACCATCGCCGCATGTGATTTCAGATATTTACTTTAAATCTTGTACGATATAGTTATACCGTCACGTTACGGTATAGCACTTTTAAAGGGAAAAAAATCAATTTATAATGTAATTATTTGACTTATTTTTTGTCAGTAAGTTATTTTTTAAGCATTAGTCATAAATATTACAAGGAATTTATAATACAAGAAAACTTTCTTTTTTTTGTCATCTGGAGCACAGCCCCTTTAAGAAAGGGATAACTATTAAGAAATCAATTAAATTCAAGAATTTTAAATTAACATAGACAAGAATCTTCTCCATGGTAGATGAAATATCAGATAATATTTATAATTTTATCACTGAAAATCCCTCAAACCAGGTAATGGTCACAGTCACCGTAGCTCATAACTGGATGTTGCCTTTATCACTTGTGCCAAAATTTTGTACAGTCTGTGACCCATACATTTACTTCTAAAGGTAAGACTATTAATATATGTCCTTTACATATTTGCATGGTTGGTAAAAGGGCAATAACTCCACAAAAAACAATCAAAAGCGAAAGCCTGAGTAAATGCAATGTGGCACATACATAAACAAGAAATGTTTGTAAAACATAAATGCCCCCCGGCAGCACCTAATTGCTTGTGAATGGGCCAAAGCGTTCTCTAGATATTGATCAGAAACCGTTTTTAGGATCAAGGTGCCTGTGGACTTGACCTTTGACCTAATGACCTCAAAATCAATAAGGGTACATTTACTGGTCACGACCAACCAGCGCACCAAGTTTGGTGAACCTAGGTCAAAGCATTCTCTAGTTATTGATCGGAAACCGTTTTTAGAGTCAAAGTCTCTGTGAGCTTGACCTTTGACCTAATGACCTCAAAAATAAGAGAGAGTCATCTACTGGTGATGACCAACCAGCATACCAAGTTTGGTGAACCTAGGTCAAAGCGTTCTCTAGTTATTGATCAGAAACGGTTTTAAGGATGAAGGTCCCTGTGAGCTTGACCTTTGACCTAATGACCTCAAAATCATATAGGGGTCATCTACTGGTGATGACCAACCAGCATACCAAGTTTGGTGAACCTAGGTCAAAGCGTTCTCTAGTTATTGATCGGAAACCATTTCTAGGATGAAGGTCCCTGTGAGCTTGACCTTTGACCTAATGACCTCAAAATCAATAGGGGTCATCTACTGGTGATGACCAACCAGCATACCAAGTTTGGTGAACCTAGGTCAAAGCGTTCTCTAGTTTTTGGTCGGAAATCGTTTCTACCTACAAGATCAATGTGACCTTGACCTTTGACCCCAAAATCAATAGGGGTCATCTACTGGTGATGGACAATCATCCTACCAAGTTTGAAGTTCCTAGGCCTAAGCGTTCTTTAGTTATTGGTCGGAAACCGTTTCTACCTACAAGGTCAATGTGACCTTGACCTTTGACCCCTTGACCCCAAAATCAATAGGGGTCATCTACTGGTGATGGACAATCATCCTACCAAGATTGAAGTTCCTAGGCCTAAGCATTCTTTAGTTATTGGTCGGAAACCATTTGGTCTACGGACCGACCGACAGACAAATGCAAAGCAATATACCCCCACTTCTTTGAAGAGGGGGCATAATAAATGATAATTTGGTGAAGGATTGATGAAAACTGTATGAGAAATGTGAGAAGGAGTGGTGCACAGAAGCAATATTATGAAAAATTAAACAAAGGGCAATAACTATGCTAAAGATAATTGAATTGCAAAAGCCTCATAACATGCACTGTGGGACTTGATCATGACCATTCTATGAAAGTTTAGTAAACATCATATGACAACTGTACAGAAGCAATATTAAGTAAAATTTAAAAAAAGGGCAATAACTATGCTAAAAATAATCAAATGTCAAAACCTGGAATATTGATAATGATCATTCTGTGAAAGAATTGTGAAAATTGCAAGGGAAATTAAGGAGAAGTTGCACACACAAGAAATATTAAGTAAAATTAAACAAATGACAATAACTCCCCCAGAAAATCTTGAATCACAAAAGCCGGAGTATATGCACTGCGGCACTTGATAATGATCATTGTGTGAAAATCAAACGAGAATTGTAGGCGCACAGAAGATGGGGTGGACAGGTGGATGAACATCCGAACAAAAAGTAGCTAGTCTTTTGTTCTCCCCATTGTTCTTTTAGCCACATAAGAGCATTTATAGCCACCTAAGAGCTTATGGAATGAACAGCATCAAAGAAAATTTCCAGGTTTGTTACCTACTGTTCCCATAGCCACCTAAGTATCTATTAGTATGTATGGACAGATGAATGAACAGAATATGACATGGACAGTGGGACTACTATAAGCCATCTTTTGGAGTCATAAAAAAATTTGGAAAAGGCCCACAATATATAAAATATCTTAATGAATAATGCATTTCTGCAATTTTCATGTATTACTTATGTGATCTTAGATCACAATGTAATAGTTACATACCTTAATTTTTAAATCACTTCTGAAGAAATCATTTATGTGAAAATCTGACGGTGTCTTACAAAAGCCACTAGATGGACTGCTGATTTGAGGGGTGCACTGTAAGCAAGTGTAGGAACAGACAGTGCCTAATTATAAAGGCACTCCATTCTAGTTATAGAAAACTGTTATTACAAAGCTATTTATGGGCAAAATCTTTCATACACTTGTTAAGAAATACATTACTCTCTTCTATCACTGTAAATTTAGGCATTAAGCTTTTAACAAACTCATTATGCCACAATCTATTCTCTTGGCACACAAAATAAGACAAGCACTTTTTAATTATTTTCAGGAATGTGTAAAATGCATCTTATTCAGCCACTTCATGCTGTTTTGAAAGCTACTTCATATTGTTTGTTGCATTTTGTAGAAAGAGGGAAGACTTTTCTCCTAAATTAGATTATTGTCTAGGATTGTATCAACAGCTTATGATTTTCTATCTGTAGCTGATCTCCGTGAACTAGACATAGCAAATCAGAATGATGTAAATGCTCAAGTGCTTGTCAACAAGTACTTTAATGTTTTCTTAATGAAATGATAGATTTAGGGCTTCTGAACTCTTCCTATCTTGTACTTTTCCCCAAAACCTGAAGTTATTAAGGTGCAAATGAATGATGCTTTGAATAAAAAGATTAGAGTGAAAGTGTCAAAGTTGTCATTAAATGAGGTTACCTGCAAATCATTTGGAAGTAGAAATGTGTCCATAGGACACAGATGCCCCCACTCAACCTAGCTACTCATATAGCTAGCAATATGGCCATGAGATAGTCATACATACTGAATCATAAATAAGATTGGTTTAACAAAATGACAACTATACAAAACCTGTTGTGCGTGTTAGACTGAAGACTCAAAATACTGTCTCCAACACTGTGGCCAATGGATGAATATTATCCTTCACAATTCTGTATGCATAGTTGGACATTCTTGGAGTTTGCAGATGGTAAACAGGTGTTTTCATGTCAAAACACCTAAATATCTTTAAACTAGTCACAAATATTGTAATGATACAAATCGTTATCTAATATAGACAAGAATGTCATGCCTAAGAAACTGCCTAACTTCACATGAATGGTAATGGTTGGTAGCGCAGCTCAAACCATGACCATCAATCAGTGAGAGATTTGGTGAAGTCAGTTATAATTTTGGAAATATTTGATAGAAAAATAGTTGTAACACAAACAACAAGAACACTGCTTGCAGGTGCCAATGCTCTGCTGTCTCAGCTAAGTAGATATTTGACAAACTGATCTAAAAAACACAGATGGACAGGGCAAAAATATAATTATGTCTCAACTAGATAAAGGAGACGTACATACGTTCAGTGATAACAAAGATATTGCAAATTATAATGAAAATATAAGGAATTTTTTTTAAGTTGAAAATGGGGCAAAATTTTGAAAATAAAGAAGATATTTATGTTACTTGTGGTATTTATGTGGGATGTCAATATGAAGAGGTAGTGCAAGTCAGAAGAGAAAAATGTAAAGTAATGGCAGAAATATTTGAAGTCAAAATTTTTGCATGCAGATGCAGATGATAAGAAAGTAGGGACAATCCTTGTTTCTTCGAAAACAGCCAAGCTAAAGATGCTGTTATTTTACTATATTTTATACTTACGAGTGATAATGGAGTGGGAGTTTGTAATTTCCAGTCCTAACTTAGTAAGGTTCTTATGAGGCCAGTGGGAGTCACCAGCTGAAGAATGATTCCCGACTGCCTGTCTATCTGGTGCTTGGATCCTCAGTAACTGTAAATGTCTAATAAGCCAAGACAGTTAACACTTTCTGTCAGGGTGACACTACATTACATTTACAGTAACTCATTTGCTATTTCCTCTTATATTTCAATGAAATTCTATAGACCAGTGACTTGGGAATAAAGATCATCCATTTAAAATGTTCCTAAGTGAAATTTTGAAACAAGAATGCAGAGACCTGCTGATGACTGTATCAACTGCAAGACATAAGAGATTGTAAAGAGACAATTTTCTGTCTCCACAGGTTTTTAACTGTACTAAATCTCTCTAAGAAGACACTGTTCCTACAACTTCAGGTGCATGCAATATCTTCTTAATGAAGCACATTCACAGACAGGCAATTTAACTGGTAACTTTCTCTGTCAAAGTGTCTCCTCAGCTTCAAAGACCCAAGTCTTCAATCACAAGCTGCTATGTCAACTGGCAGACAGTGGTCAAGTGGGAGAAGGACAAATACTACTCTGGAGAAAACTTGTTTGAAACCCTGGATGCAGCCGAGGTGCGAGTACTCTGGAGAAAACTTGTTTGAAACCCTGGATGCAGCCGAGGTGCGAGTACTCTGGAGAAAACTTGTTTGAAACCCTGGATGCAGCCGAGGTGCGAGTACTCTGGAGAAAACTTGTTTGAAACCCTGGATGCAGCCGAGGTGCGAGTCCCTTTTCCATTTCTTATTTTTAGTACAAATACTGGCTTGAACCCAGTAGTAAAAACTTGTTATCCAATTCCTCGGAAAAAAAACCCCACAAAATCAAAGCACTGAAAGTTCTGATAGACCGTCAGTTTGACAAGTTACGGCTCTTTATTTATTAATTATCCTATACTGATCTGAAGGAAAGGCTCTGAGATGATGACAATTACTGAAATCCTTATTTCATTATACATATCAACCTATACAACTGCTAACAATATAGTGTTAAATATATTACTATGGAATTACAAAATTGTAGATGGTTCCGTTAAAATTTAAATTCAAAGCCCATGAATATTTTGTGTTGTTGTTTTTTCTACGCTGATAGGAAATAATGTTTCTTCAGGGGTAATGATTTGGATTAGTTTGGTTTAACTGAGGTTATGCACTCAAACAGTCAGTTGTGGGCTAGTTTCCAAACTATCTACTTCTAACATAAAAGTTCATGGATGGCATTGGGGCCTCAAACCCATGACCTTAAATCAGTAAGAGGCATAGTGACAAAAAGTGTATTTAACTGCTTGATCACTTAGACTGGTCCACAGGGGAAGAACACTGTTCATTGATAGCCACCATTACCAAAATGGCTTTTCTGATTTGGTATTAATGACATATTAGCGTTAAATACATTTATACATTATTTTCATAAATACTTTATAAAACATAAGCTGCATTATGTTATTCCGACTGACGAGGGGAAGAACTGGTCAGGGACTGACCAGTACTGACCAAAGCTTGCACTGAATCAGGGTAATCACAGTTAAAACTAAGCCATGTGAATCAGTGGTTTTTCTACAAGTGCAAAATTTTACAGTTATGGTAGTTATATATAACTCGTTGCTGAGTTCTCTAAGTAAGAAAGTTACGTTATTCAGTTCCTTTACTAAACAATATTCCTCTATTCAGTTCTTCAGGAAACAAATGCTTCTAACATTTCCCACAGACCTAATCATCACCATCAATATGAAAATGAGATATATTTTATTCATACATTTCTCTAAAACCCCATTATCAGAACAAAAATAAAAAACATCTTGATAGTATGATGGATGGTCTAATGTAAGTATATCACAAGTTTGAGAAGTTATGTCCATCAGAACAAAGAACTGGCCTCTAGAAATTAATCATGTTTCATAGTTCACTCCCCTCTCCACAAATCATCTGCAATTGAAGTGGAATCAAGCAAATTGTGATAAAGTCTTGAAATCTAGAATGGTACTACCACATGTTATGAATTCGTTATTCACTACCTTCAGCACTTCTTCAAAGAAACAAAAGATATGATACAACAAAAAGTGAATTTATACTGATCAAAGTCCATCTTTACATCAGTCTATGATCAAAACCCCATAACTTAAACACCATGTATACATAAAATACAGACAACATCTAATTCAACCTGATGGACATATAAAATACAAGCAATTTCATAGAACACAAAATCGACAATTTGGAAATCCATATTAAAAGGCAGATTTTCTCTAGCATTTCAAAATAAACATTAATTAGTATGAAATATAAAGTTCTGATTTTCAGTCAGTTAGGTATAATAAAATTAATCTTACATTGTTTACTTGCATACTTTCCCACTGAATTTACTACCACAGATACGGGAACTAGTGGGTAGTTAGGTTATAAAACCAAACAACCACCTATAAAAATAGCATTTTCTGCACAAAACTGACAAAAGCGTTGCCAAGAAACATTATTCTTAGGGTCTTATTTGATTCTTGCCATTTTATTTACAACTGTCTGAAAAGGTTTTGATATTTTGTCTCATGTAACAAGTAAATTCAGAAAATTCATTTAAGCAGCCAACAATAAAGTATCCAGAAACTGCACTGATAGTTTGAAAGCTAAAAGAACTCTGATGCACTAAAAATAAACATTTTTTGAAATCACACAAATTCAGACAACTGTCAATAAATAAAAAATAATAACATATTTTGGAACATTCATCAAAACTGACTATCAATCAAGATTATGACAAGGAGCACCACAGAGCAGCCCCAATGCTCGTCTGTTTTATTTGTTGGAAACGCGGACATATTAACAGATTTGAAGTTTGAAATGAATAGGGTGTTATTATATATTGGGTAACTGTAAAGAAAACATGAAGAAACTACAAATATCATGGATGTAAAACATCCAGCTGAATGAAATCAATTTTTGGGGGATGGAGGTGGATGAGATCCCCTTGGTGTGGGGTTGGGGCTGAAAGTACCTACCTACCCATGGGGGGGAGTAATGGTGGGAGGTCCCTCGCTGGGGTAAGGAAGTACCTACCCATCCAACCAAAAAAACTGAAGAAATGAAGAAAAAATTTAGGTGGGAAGGAGCAGCAAGAAACTAAAAATAATAAAATATTTTTTTTTTAAATTTAAAAAAATGAAAAAAAAGGGGTTGTGGGGGGGGGGTCCCATACAGGAACTGGGAAGTACCTACCCATTCAATAAATAGTTAAGCATTTCGCTTTGTGCTTTCCCATAAGAAGTTTTTTCCTAAACAAGTCTATGCAAAACCAAGTGACCCCTGGGGTGGGGCTAATTTTGACCCAAGTGACATAACATGAACAATCTTGGTAGAAGTCTACACATCAAATTACAAAGCTCTGTGTCTGAAGCTGTTTTAGAGAAGAGTTTTTCCAATATAAGTCAACTGAGCCCAGTGGTGGGGCCAATATTAATCCTAGGGTCATGATTTCAACCAACTTGGTAGAGGTCCACTTGACAATGCTATACCAAATATCTAAACTTTTAGTCTTATCATTTATGAGTAATCAGCTATATTAAAGTTTTTTGCACAAAGGCAAAAACAACTTAGTGTTAACCACACTTGACTTTTTTCTTCAAAAGTACTTTTTTAAATGGAATGCGGACTTCCTTTTTTTATTCTTTGCATCTAGGATGTTATTTCCCTGTTATGAGGTATCTGAAACCTGCAAATTATAACACATGACACGGTAATTTATGTTTTCAAATCCATCAGTCTGCTGACATACCAACATTTCTGAACTAGTAAAAGTTATTCATCTTTTGAGACCCAGTTTCACTTACAAAAATAAAATGTACTAAATTAACAAGATTTACATATATGTTCCAACTGTGCTTATAACAAAAATTTCCAAAATTATGACAGCTAAATACTACCCCCCAATGGTATCACTTACTGGAAGATACATCCACTGGATGCAAATTAGCTACAGTACGTCACATGGCAGAAAGCATGTTCTTCCACTGTCTTACACCAGTTGGAAAGAATGCAACAGATTTAAATTAACTTTCATATTCTTTTCTTTACGAGTCATGACTGAATATGTAGTGACACCATGTTTTTCTACTATAAACAGAGTATGAAAAGGGTAAATAATATCATAGATATTTCACTGAAACACTATGTAAATTTTACATAAATATTTGAAATTTAAAAGAAGAGCTATTGTAAGATACAGAACCTTGGGAAAAAAATATTTAGCCCAAAGCTAGAGTACTGAATCAGAATCTAATACTTTATTGTCAATCCTTAAGCCACAGAAGTTCATCAGGAAAGAGACAATTTTCTAACAAACTTGTATCTTGACTTTGTCTCTCTCAGGTCAGTCTCACATCATAATCTTCATATAAACCTGAAAAGAGAAAATGAGCAAGCATTGTTAAGCACAGCATCAGGACCGGGTTCCCCTATCTTCTGGGAGCAAAATACAATCTTTTTTATAAAAGGCTAGAATTTGTTACTTTAGCTCCTTTTCTGTGAAAAGATTCTGATGGCCTAGGCCAATTGTATAACAGTTTAAGTGAATTACATACTTTTAAAGCTTCATCAGTTTTCTTCAGTTTGAATAATTTCACATTGATTGGGGTTTTCGTGCATCACCAAAAATTTGAAAACACCAGTCTACCTAAGTTTCCTACCTTACCCTGCAGGAAAGTCAATTCTGTCAAGGTCATACACTTCATCTGAATAAGTTACTTATGGTCTGAAATAATACAAAATGTTTGTTATATCTGTTTACTTGTGTTTCATTCACTTTGGTGTACTGCAGATGGGTCCCACATTTTATCAGAGTCAACCATTATTACCAGAATCATCTTTGCATTACAGGAAATGACCTGTATTTCATATATAAGCTGAATTTTTGAAAGATATACATCATTATTTATTAATATATAATATAATTAGCATATCAACTAAAGGAATTTAAAGTATTTTTGAGTGGAAAGTTTTTTTACGAGACTGAAAATCGGCAAGTTGCAGAAAATTTTAGCATATGGATATACACCGGAATCAAGCTATATTTCATAAATAGCCTATTTTAAGTAAATCAAATGATACAAATAATTAAAATACATCAGAAAAAATACACCTGCCGAAGGAATTTGAAGTATCTTCGAGTGGAGAGTTTTTATACGAAACTGAAAATTTTCGCATATGGATATACACCAGAATCAATCTGTATTTCATAAATAACCTAATTTTAAGTAATACAAATGAAATAAATACTTAATATACATCAGGAAAAATATATATACCCTAGGAATTTGAAGTACCTTCAAGTAGTAAGTTTTAATAAGAGGAAGAAAATCAGCGATTTTCAAACAAAAAGCCCATACGTAGATACATCGGAACTGACCCGTACTTCATATATAACTTGTATTCTAGTAACATACATGGTATATTATTCATTCATGTACATCACTTCAAAAGTACTGACAAATGAAATTTGAAATATCTTCGAGTAGGAAGTTTTTGCAAGATAAAGGAACTGGCAATTAAAAAAAAAATTGCATATGGACATACACTAGAATCATAATCTTATGCTCATTTTAAGTTTGTACGCAAGTGCTGTGCATGCAAATTTTCTTTTCTCTTAAAATTAGGTTATTTATGAAATAGCTAAGTTGATTCCGGTCGATTCCAGTTATAATTGTTGATTCCGGTAAAACGTGAGACCGCTGCAGGCTGACTCAGCAGTAAATACTAAGAAGACATAGAAAACATCTTTCACTTGCAAGATGCAAAGTCAAGCTCGTAGAACAATGGTTTCAAGCCCCTTTATTACCTCATACCATACCATGACTGCTGATTTTATTTTTAGAAAATACAATCTTCATTTTAAACCATAGTTTTGAACATCCTCACAAATTTCTCAGTTTTTCAGAAACAAAACTAAAACTAAACTTTCAAATTCTGTTGACATATGAACTTACCTTTTTAATTTGTAAAAGACATTATAATTATTCCAGTCTTTGTAGCAAGGCAACTTATTTTGTGATATACTTTTTATTACATTCTTTTGAGTATTTGACAACAAATTTATTTCAGTTTCAAACTTCTCGCATTTAATTGGTGCCTGGAGAATAACCTGTAATCTGTTATCATTTTAACAAGTCCCTGGACATAATTCAAAACTTATGCCAGTTTCTACTTTATAATTATATTGCATTAAAAGATGAATTTGTTTGTTACAGATAAAAATCTATCCTATGTAGCTCATTTCCACTCCTGAAAAAAAGTCATCACTGTTGAAGAAATACTGCCTTGACTTGTGTGCCATATAACTTCTTTAGCAACCACTGACCAGCACTGTCACTGGACAGAAGAAAAAAAAACAGCCATAATACAGCGTGATTTGTTGGAAC
Source organism: Cyclina sinensis (assembly GCA_012932295.1). Taxonomy (NCBI): domain Eukaryota; kingdom Metazoa; phylum Mollusca; class Bivalvia; order Venerida; family Veneridae; genus Cyclina; species Cyclina sinensis. The sequence continues at coordinate 32,738,756 of JAAONU010000007.1, read as the reverse complement.
CTCATTCTGTGGTCTCTCTTTTAAAGCAACAGGGCAGACTGTGTCTTATTAGAAAAGATTTATGGGTGCTTGGAGAGATTAAAAGCAAGCTTCTGTGGCACATTGATTGTCATGTTGCTGATGTCTGATACCAGTCTAGTTAGGCAGACTGTCACATAACCTGTAATTGGGGATTTCTCCTGTTATTTATGGATGCCTGGATTTGGTTTTCTTTCTAATTCCTAGTAGAAGTTATTGAGATGCAGTTGATGTATAGCCTGATTAATGGTTCGTGAGTAATTTTCACACAGAGATGAGTTTTCAATGGAGTGACTAAACTCCTGTGCATTTTTTATTATATTCTTTTTCTCTTGCCCAAGAAAAATTCTTTTACAAGCAAATGCAGATATTGTAATTGGAAAGTCTAGAGAAACTTGTCATTAGTGTAAATGCAGCACCATTGTTAAACAGCTGGATTTGTCAGTTCATCCTGTCATATCAGACATGTTATGCTGACAAAGGAGTACATGTTTTAAGACTCTTTGCTTTCCAAAATTATAGGGAAGATTCCTAAAAAATTGAAATAGCCTAAAGTTCACTCTTGCTGAACAGTCAGATGGAAACATGTGTGTAATTACAAATCTGTCTTAGGAGCAAAATATTTCACACATCTGTAGTCAATGGAAAACTCTTGTACAGAAATAAATTACCCTTGCTTTCCTAGATGATTACCGTCTTTTTCTTTAATTAAATTGATTACTAGTTATAACAACCTTAGGATTCCACAATTTGTTCTCCTGACACAAAAAAATAACAATTTGGTTATTTAATTATTTTCAAGTATGTGAGGCATTCATCTTGTTCAGCCACTTCATTTTGTTTGGAAATACTGCATTTCGTAGAAAGGGGAAAATGTTTCTAAATTAATTATTGTCTACGATTCCATCAACAGTCTCAGATCTCGTATCTCTTGTTGATTTCCTCAAACCAGGTGTAGGAACTCAGAAATGATGAAAATACTTCAAGCACTTGTCAGAGAGTACTTTTACGCATTCTAAATGAAACGATAATTTAATGGATTCTGATTGGTACATTCCTATCTTTTATCTTTCTTAAAACCCAGAATACAAGAGAAATGTGAAAACAGTTTCTCTGAAAAAAAAAAAATAATAAAACGAAAGTGTCAAATTTGTATAAGCACTGCTCAATGCAGACACTAATGGCATGTGATTACAATCATGCAAAAATTCAATCCACTGACAAACTGTTAAGCTATTTAAGTTGATTTGCAAACTGTAGACAAAATGGCTGTTTATATCTTAACAGCTTTGCCACAGTTACTGGCAAGAACAAAATCTAACATTTAATGCAATGTGAAAATTACAATTTTAAATGGAATAATTATTGAACTTAAAAGAGTTTCAAAAATCTTCTTTAAAACACCCTGTCAGAAGATTCTAATTGCAGCCAAATTAATAATTAAAGAAAAAAAATATATGCACCCTGTTTAAAGTAAATCTCACTAATAATAACACTAAAAAAGTCGTCTGAAAAATATATTGTTATTAATAACAAAACCTTGTTCTAAATATTCCACTTCAGTTCTTTTAAATTGCTGATTTTCGTGTAAATTTAAATAATTAACCCTGACCATGCTAAATATCTAAAATGGGCTTTTCCATCTTTCAATCTAGACACATCCATTAATTGTTTATGGGGGTGCTTATTGAAAATTTACTGACTGGATGGGGAATATATGGATATGCAGCCCGATCTTGGTCTGCACTTGTCACAAAGGCAGAGTCAATTACCTCCAGCAGGGTATTGGTTATATGGGACATTGCTATATATCAAATTATTATATGATACAACCAAAGCAATGTTTTTTACTGGAACTAAATTTTGTTAAAATATGACAACATATACAGATGGCAAAATAGACAGCAAAACAAAAGTGCCATGGTGACAAAATGGTAATGTACACCATCTGTCTCATAACAATAAGATTTTAAAATAACTCTTACCAACCTTGTCAGACCTGACCCATTAAAACTTAATGAAATGTATGTTCAAGATAGCTGTCTTGTTAAAAATAAAGTAAGATCTACTTCAGTACCTGATTAGACCTCAGGTGGCAACAAACATTTTTTTACAAAACCAAAAAGCTCAGGAGAGCAGAAGAATTTTTTCATGTCTCTGGAAGACTTTGCAAAACAATATAATTTATTATGTAAATCAGACATCATACTTCAAATGGAAAGACATGTCAAATTCCCAGACTGACATTTAATGCTGTCTGGTTTTCTTTTCATCAATTTTAGAACCTGACTTATGCCAAACCCTGATTTTGGAATTGTATGTTCAAAATTAGTACCTTTCAGGTACTCCCTTTGCCAAACGCAAGTTCACCGGTGCAAAAAACTTAAAGTGCTATGTAAAATTAGAACCAATGCCGGAGGAAGACATGCTCTTTATTCATTACACCCACTTCACATTTGTCAAGTGACTTTTGCCAGTAAATAAAGTTGGTTCTGATTAGGTCTGACAGTGGTAACGAGTACTTCAAGGTACGAGAATAAATTACTAGTCAAACCGGAAGACTTCTGCAACCATCTAAGTCTTTACTCTCACTAAAATAAGTTTTCTTCTGACATTAAACTTGCCAATAGTAATGGCAAAGCCACTGTCTAATGATAGAGAAGTAATGCTTTCAAAGTCTTCACATGTCTAAGACAACAGGCTCAAAGATGACTTTCGATATCTGTCATAGCACTTACAAACCAACATACTTTATGCTCAGTGGCGTAGATCTTGTGTGGCTAGCTAGGCATACATTTTATTTTCAAAAATAAAAAAAAATATGAAAAACCCAAATCTGTTGTAAAATGTGTACAAGTGGGCAGTTTGCAGTTAATTACCAGTTTTAGGTAATTTTAATTTTTATCTGAAAATGCAGAATTTTACTGAAGAAACCTCAATATTCTTGGGGAGCATGCCAACATACCCCATTAGAAGCTGCATAAACCAAGCTATACCTCTGCATATTGTTAAATACAGCTGGGAAATGTCTGTCAAACCTTTATTGTCACTTGAATTAAAGCATCAATCTTATATTATTGGCAAGAATTCATTGTGAGATATATGTATGCCCTTTTAAAAATTTTTGTGCTATTTGCAAAGCACTATCTGAGAAACGAAGTTAAAATTTTAATATACATTCATCCTTTATACCATAAACTTGGAGAAAATAATGTCTTTAGCTTTCAACATTGTTTTTACATATTTACATGGAAGGTTTTCATATCTCAGAATGTACATTAACAGAAAAACAGTAACATTTCTGCACATTCTTACTGTCTGTAACACTTTCTGGAGAGAAAACTGAGCACTTGAAGCAACTGTGGCACTGATGACTTTCAAAAAGTCTTCCATGTATCCTCTCATCTAGACAAGTTGTCTAAATATTCTTTCAATGTTCTCCAATCTCCGCTCCAATCTATTGTGAAGTGATGGCACATTTTTGGCTGGCAACCTTCCTTCCTTTTTGTCAAAGAAAAACTTCTCCTGTGCACTCCTGTCTCTGTCTAAAGTGTGGAATGATATGCATTTATATCATTATAAGATGTATGGTTACTATGACCTAAGTGTACTTGAGTAGTTTCCATGTCAAACATTAATGCACTGGTGATAGCAACACAATAGCAAGCCGAGTTGTAGTTACTGTACAGGAGTTGTGATTAAAGGGTATAGGATAAGATTCCCTATCTGGTGGTCACAGGTTTGAATCCCACTTGAGATGAGAGTCTCCAAAGATCGGCTTTCTGCACTTCTGGTATGAGTCTCCAATGATTGGCTTTCTGCACTTCTGGCACAAGAGTTTCCAATGATCAGCTTTCTGCACTTCTGGCGCAAGTTGGAAATTCCAAGAGCAGGCACTATTAATATACCTAGTTTTATATGTATAACTGTTTATTTGCTTTTAAATTGTTAAAACTACTTACTATGCAGAAGGAAATAGTTCTGATGGACATTTATGAAAAGTGTTAATAATCTATTTTTAGAGCTAAGATTATTAAACAAAAGTTCCCTTACATATATTGCAAACAATTCTGGATTTAGGACATTAAAATCAGTTAGACCTTCTATGAGTTTTTGTTTTTTAGGCGGTGGGTGGGGGAATGCATTTAAAGTAGGAGGGGAGCGCTGATTATAAACATTACTGTAATTTGCTTGGAAAAGTTTTTCTCAAGGGTTGCAAATTGTAAAGCAAAGACAAGACAAATAATGAGTGGCCCTTGAAAGCACAATGTTTAGAGACCCATCATTCCAAAGTGGCATTTAGAGTCTGGAAGAGAATATAATAAGATCTAGTGTGGCTAGAAAAAAAACACTTTCATGTAATGTCTTTTACACGTATTCTTGTACAAGCACAATAATGTTACCAATTTGTGTGATTTCTACACAGATGCCACAACATCTAGCAAATGTCAGCATGTACTCTTATTACAATTAAAATTCCGCATTACTTTCTGATCATTAAAATGTATATAGATAAAAACAGAACAGACTAATTTAAAAAGAAAGTAGTGATGGCTATTAGCCAATGTGATCAGAATTTAAAATATCAATGGTATATATTATTATCTTCTTGCAAAATTAACAATTATTTTTCTTGAAAGACTCTTTTCACAAACAAATATAAAATTAACTTAAGTGACAGAATTTATATATGAGTTACAACTATGCTTTTAACAAACATTCCCATTACTTAAACATTTAAAATCAAACCTCCTATCTATGTATCGGTATGAAACACTAATGGTTCCACTAACATGATTATATATCAATTAAATGCTAACCAGTTACAGTCCTGTAGTCACCTGAACCTAACCAATATGTAAATCCTGTTATCCTAGGATATTCTCGGCTTCACACATCCGGGTACTTTTTAAATGTAGTATATCGGTACTTGGGTGTAACTCGGATTTTATCATTGAGCTATATGTAACTTCAAGATTAAAATTTACAAAAACGAGAACATAAAACAAAAGAAACTGTCTTAATTTCCGAGACCTACCGCCTGATAAGTGCATTTTTAACGATTTTAATTAATTAAAGATGTTTGGTTTCATAACAAAAAACTTTAAAGTCACATAAGCTCCAACAATAAAGTCTGAGTAACGACCGACAACCGAATGCTTAAATTAGTTAGTTACTGTCATCTGATTGGTTAATGACTAGAATGATGTCATGCTTAAGCTGAGAATTATTTTTTGAACATGAGACTGGATCTTTAAGAAACAATATTTGCATACCTCTTGGAATTTATATGATTTTCCTTTATATTTCTAAGGGCAAGGCCAACAGTAACCCTAGGGACATAATCTGAACAAAATTTATGGAGGTCCACTAGATAATGATACACAGCAAACTTCATAATGTATTTTATATCATAGATGACATCTTGGGCTTGAAATAAAGCCACATTATATTTTTCATATTACACTATAAATCAGGCACAGATTTACCGGGGGGGCTTATGGGGCTCAAGCCCCCCCAGCTGGCCCGTTTGTAAAAAAAATAAAAGGGCTCATTTTTAAAGACCCTAAAATATTTTTTCAGGTCTTTTCACCTCGTAACAGAAACACAGTCAGCCTTCCAATTTGCAACGGTCATGCAATATTACGTAACAACTGATAACGTGTTTGCAACTATATAGCTGTGTATATTATACTAATGTACCGTATATTCGGTGGCACGGATTATCCGAGAGTTCTCCAGACTGATCATGATGTATAGTTTTCAAGCGTCTTTTAACCTTGACGTATTTGATAAAGTTGTTAAATGAGCGCCTGCTGACCATGACTGGTGACGAGGCAGCTTTTTCACTGTTTCCTGTAGTACCTTAGATTCCATAAAAATGGCATTTGAATTTTTATAATGATCATTGTTCAACAGTTTTGAGTTTTTGGCATTGATGACTCACTTTGATATTGATTTAAATTTGCCTATTTGTCAAAAAGTATGCGACGACTATCTGTTTTGTGGGCCATATCAAATCCTCACAACCATGGTGATGATAATGATGATTGAATTTGTGATGGTTCTTTAATGATTTTAATGAATAAGTATGATTATGGTATGATTGTGATGATATTGTGATGACATTTTTATTTGCCATGCCAATTAATTTATGGATAAATTATTCGTTTCAGAGGACTTTATAAATATAAAATAAGTTAAAACATGTCATACCGTATTTTGTTTTTTGCTTTAGCTGAACATTTCAAAGAATACCATTATATTTCTTTTTAATTCTCACACAAATTTCATTATATTCGTATGCCTAAAACGCACCAAAATGAGCCATTTACACCACCTTTTTAGAAAATTTTCTTGGGGGAGGCCCCCCAACCCCTCCCCCCATACGGAAGGGGGACACCCCCTTCCGTACCTTCCCCCAAGCCCCCCCAGTCAAAAATTTCTGGATCCGGCCCTGATAAATATATAACACTTTGACGTCAACTTCATTACAATACGCTTATGATGATATTCAATTTCAAATTTCTATGATATAAATAGAACATTATATTCCTGGTCACGTTATACTGGATTTATTACACTAGCTAAAACATTTGCACAAACTTTCTAGAGGTCTGCTGGATTTTTCTACATGTCTTTACCCTGCTGTTTCTGAAAAGAAGATATGCCTATGTATACCCTGGCCTCCAAGGCAGAGGCAAAAATGACCATATATAGGGGCAAAGCATGAACACATTTGGTAGAGGTCCAGCAGGCAATACTTCATGCTGTATTTCAGAACTTATGGCCTTGTGTTTTCATACAAGAAGAATTCTAAAAACTTTACCATTCCTTGTTTGGTGTTCAAGCAAAATAAAAAGATCTATTTCATAATGTAAGCCACAAATTTTGAAACTCATCCAGTATCTGGCTACAGTGACAAAAAGTATGTTGTAGAGCAATCCTTTGCTCTTAAGAGGGGAAGCTGTGGTTGAGGGTCTAAAGCGCCGGACTCCTTGTAAGGAGGTCGCTGACTCGAATCCCATAAGGGCGATTAGCGTGAGCACTGGTTTGTATGCATGAAGCAGTCATTAATCAGGATTAATCCAAGTTTTCAGAACTTATTTCCAAATCGAGGTAAAAGAACTTAGCTACGTCCGTAGGATATGACTACGCGCAGACAGATGGGACTGAAAATTCGCGAAAATGTGTGCCAAGATGTGGCACAACGAACTACGAAGATGTGCTGCACGAATTCAAATAAACGTCCAAAAAATACTCACAAACCTCCAGGCATCATTTTATTTGTATTGTTAGCTTTTTTCTGAATGCTGTTGAGACACTATGGCGTCGTATTTTCTCATCTTCTCGCAACGTCTAGAACCGCGCATCTCGTGCAACTTGGATAGAGCTAAATTCCGTACCAATCCATATAGCCGGTTTCACACGGAAATTCAAAGCTGACCCTTAATATTGACTATTGATTATTGAGATATAGAAGACATTTTTTTTGTAGAAGAGGAATAGGATCTCAAAATTGACTCTTTAATAAACTTAATAATCGGCTTTTTTTCTGGAATTTGGATGCCAACATCCACATACCTAAATATTATTCTTAATTAAAGGAAATTGATTGACATCCTTTGTTTTTCATTCTTCTTCCTTTCCTTCCTTTCTTTACTTCGAAGACGAAAGTCTTATGAAGTGTCAATAATCTCGTCCGTTTCCCTTGGGATTCTAACGTAAGAATCTCTATTTTATCTTTTTCTCATGCGTAGAAGTTGCTTTTAAGACCAACTTCCCAGAGGTGTTCGATTTTTGTCTTTATGTTTAAAATAAAGAATTAGAGGTCAATCACTTCTATCGAGGCACACCGCTTCAGACTTTAACGAAGAGTAACTACACGAACGAATAAACGATGGACAATAGTCAACATCAGACAATGGGCGGAGACTAGCTATAACCCAAAGTCATTAGAAAACGATTCGACCTGATCACATACAAGGTTCCTAGATCTATACATGTTTATGCTAGTTTGCTGTGTTAAAACACAGTTACTTGTTAACTTACATAGGTACCGTTCAAATAAATGCTTAAACCTTAATTCCCTCTAGAAGTAAATATTTGAAAAAAATCGGTGATTTCTTTAAGCATTTGGTCAATAAAATAATTTTGTTCAAGGATGAAAGATAAAACCAACGAAAAAAAAGATAGTTTTTTGTCTGTTCACAAGGGTTTACTTCTGTTAAAGAAATTCAGTACCATTTAGCGCATAGAACAAATACTTAACGCAAATACACTTTATTCAAATGGTCGAAATCTAACTTTAAAAAAAAAACAATTTATTTAATTCAACAATTGTTTAGCAGTATCAATAATGTTTTTTAGACAGTACGCGCAATCAAAGAAAACTTCATAAATATTCATTTATCAGTAAAATATACAATAAACTTTCCCATTTCCTTCTATTAATACAACAGAGTGATTAGATTAGAAAGAAATCTCTCTGTTTTGATTACATAATGTGAACATGTCGTTTGTCTCAACGTGAAATTCAATTGACAGTCTGTAATTCTTCCAAGCAATGACTAATGTTTGTCTCATCTTAAATTTAAATATTCAAGACGTTAAGTCGTCTGAAACATCTAATTCAAACGAGTGAAAGTTAATACACTAAAATAGCATGTTGTGCCCATTGAGTGTATAAAATGTGACGAAATCTTTCACGAGTTTTCCAGTCGCCAGAGATTATTGACTGAAGGAGTAGTTCAAGTTATTTCGTCGAGTAGCTCTACAACAACGACAACAGCGAACAAGACATAAGTATATTCGGCATTGGAGTGGAATGCACAATTAAACTAGGTACTCTGGACTTATTATTTAAGTTTGCAAATTGTAATTCTAACTCCTGATCTTTTCACGCGTCTCTTGCATGACACTGACGTAACTTTTTTGACTTACACAGTTTACGATTTTTGACCAATGGAAAAATTGTAAATATTCACTTGAGATTATTACCTTGCCTTTGGCTGCACATTTTACTGGTCTCTTAAGTAGGTCAAAAGTTGGGTTAGACAGCTTCGTTGAAAGGAAGTAAATACCTCTTACTTTTGTAATTAAACACCAATCAGAATGAGGGAGAGTGAATAAAAGGAAAAGACTAAAATAAAGATAATCAAACCACGAACAATATAAGTATTAAATATTCAAGAAATATCTCTGAACGTATACATTATATTATAGTTACATTTGACCGGTGAACAATGCATACTCAACAGGTCGTTTTAGTTGATTTTGTTCTTTATTATATTTGCAAAAAACTACCCTGTATACTGTAACATATTTGTTATAAGGTATACCACCTTTTTATTTATGGTGCATCATTTCGGTAAACTCCGTAAATGTCCATGAGCGGAACCTCGTTGGTAACAAGGTTCAAATTGTGTTTACGCTCGTGTCATAGAATGAAGTAGATCCCAAAATTCCTCCCTTTTCACTCTGAAATAACTATTGGTGATTTCCGAGTTCTATTTTGTACATTCTAAATACCTGCCAAGTTTAAACTGTTAACAATTTAATTGTTGTCACTATTTTCGTTTTTGAAATGTGCATTACAATAGATCATTATGCCCGAGTTTTCAAATATTGTTATAAAAATCTGTTATCATCTGAATCCAAGTTGGCTAATAAAATCCAATTAGGCGCCTAAAATGTCATAGATTTTATTACCCAGTTTTACAAATTTTAACCAATGAAAATATCTATATTTATTCAGTCGTGATAACATCCTGTTTTTCGTAGACACATTTGATTGGTCTATTATTTGGGCCAATTTTGGCTCCGTGGTGTCCATCAGAAACTTTTCAGGGTGAATATGTATAATAAGACGCTAAGAATACATCTAAAATTCTAATACATTATTATGAAATTCACGTGTTGAAATATCGGTTAGAACGTAGTTCCAACATTTGCCAGCGTTACTTTAGAGACGATTTACTGGTTTCGTCAGTGTGCTACATTTGTGACAAAACTTATTCGGTGTAATGAGCGGAAATTTAACGGTTAGGACCTAGTGCAAAACATGATTACATTTACCACGTCCAGTTGTGTAACAGATCAGCGAAATGGATACCTACGAAAAACTGGTACTGTAAATCAAAGACCTTAATAAATGGTATTTTAGGTCTATGTGTAAATGTTACCGCAATGCCAATGCTCAATTATTAACCCAAACTTGTGGCCTGCTTAGATTGGAAACTTTTGGTACAAGTTCAATCAATTTACGTAATAACGGGAACCTTCCAACGGCAAGATGTACGTAGAACTTTCTTTAAAGGGATATGGATTTATTTACCCTGCAGTTCAATTTGTCTGCACCGTGCAATCATAAACTGCGTGACATGCAGCCATTAAGACAACCTTTTGCATGTTACGAATCTAACGCGGATATTTGATTAGAAAATTGATCTAAAACCAAGTCAGAGGTGGTTTGTAGATTATATAATTGTTATTAGTCTGGAAAAAAAATGTAGGAACAAAGTGAATCCATGTTTGAAGCTTGCTGTAAAGTTTTATCGTGGCCAGGATAAGTATGTGTTTTCACGCAATTATGTGTTAAAAGTTGGGAATCAATTTCATTATGTTTCATTTAATCACCTCCTGCGACAATATTGATACATTTGGATATTTTTGAAAGCGTGCTTTGCAGCAGTGTTCCTGTAAATATTGACATTTTCGTCTGCGGGAACGTAGACTCTCGTGTCGTCTGCATCAGCCTTTGCTCGCATTCAGGTTGGCACTGAAATACATTCATAATATCAATATTTGCAGAAATGATTAATTTTGTTATTATTTTTTGTCGAATTTTAGACATTGAGCAATAGGTCCTCAAAAATAATCCGATTTTCAGAATATACACCTACAGGATGAATGAAAAGTATAAATGTATATAAAGACAAAGCACAAGATTATTACGGGGAATGAAGAAATACTTTAATACTGTGACAGAGGTAGAAAACACTGCGTAGGTTCTAAGCAAGAGAAAAGGAGTAATGAAGTATTTACAATTCTTAAAATTTATCTATTGCTTACTTCTTTTTTGTTTTGTTTTCAACCAATTAGTAACAATATGACATGTTTAAAAATTATCCCCACGTTAATGTAATGATTTACAAGGATAATTAGAGTTTCTACTCTTGCTAAGATCAAATATCAACTAGAAGTAAGAACAAATCGTATCAACTGGCCCTTCTGCTATTTGTTTTGTACGAGGGGCGTTCAAATATGAATGCATCTGGGTCAATTTTCAGAAGTGTTGAATAAACAATACCAAAATAAATGTTTTAATCCTTCAAAATACTCAACACCATATAATATACAAAGTTTCATGTCATATATCCAATTTTTAGGGCGTTTTTTTCATGATTTTTTCGAGGTATACTGTACAGACACTGGAACATAGCCAAACCAAGATTTTTGCGCGTTGTCATTTTTTTCTAGCAAGGTGTTTTTGAGCGTCGGAAATAGGAAAAAGTCACAAGGGGCAAGGATCTAGCGAATAAGGAAAGTGAGGAAACTCGACGACCTTGTCCTGTATCAGATATTCGCGTACAATGGCCGCTTTGTGTGTACGAAGCTTTGTCATGCACCAATCTGACACCACGGAGACCAGTTGCTGGTCGACGGTTTTATTTTTTTGTTAATTTATGAAGGACCTTGCTTATGTAAAACTTGGTATTCACAGATTTACCCTTTGGTAGGCAGGACCTTGATTTGTAAATATAATCACATAAATAACTTTCTGACGCTCATGCTGCGTTTTGCTATGCAATGTCTTTGTCTTCCTGTAGTTGCCCATATATTGTTCTGTATCTTTCGCACAGGGCTCATAAAAGTGAACCCACGTCTCATCACCAGTGATGATATTTGCGAAAGATCAATTGTTGTAATGAGGGCACTGTTTCAACAATTGTTTGGCTATTCTTAGCCGAGCAAGAGTTTGCTCTTTTGTAAGGAGATGGGGTATCCATCTGCACGTCTGGCACTTATCCTTCTCATTTTAAATCACGTCAGAGAATTGTATGAGCAGCTCCTGCTGAGATACCAACGCACTTGAGCTAAATGCCTAGTTGTAAATCTTGCATCGGTAGCAATCAAATCCTTCACTTTTTCAACTATTTTATGGGAAATTGCAGTTTTGGGACGGCGTGCATGGGGCCCACCTTTCACTGAATCTAACCCACTTTTAAGTTTCTGACACCACTGTGACAGAGGAAAAAGAAAGTTAAGTGTTCTCATCGACAGATTTCATTAAATATGTCTTTCGCCTGTATACCAAGAATACAGGGATTCTTGATAAAGGACCTTATTTGGTCAGTGAAAAGAGACCATTTCCAAATCAGTTTAGCTTTAGTGTAGACGAGTAAACAGTTTTAATTGTCAAAGCTAGACGGAGGAGAGCTTACACAACCCTCTATGCGATATAATTCAATTTTTTACAGATATTTAGTTAAAAAAAGATACCTGCTTTCTTGTAGTTTTCTTGTTTGAAACGTCTTAAATCTATATAACGATTATTTTATTAAAAGTAAAATGAAATTCAATCATAATGAGTAGCTGTCAGCGTGTGGCAGCAGAGATGAGCGTTGAAGAATGAAAGGGAGATCACTACGAAACAAGCGAATGGTCGTTCACAAGCTAGTAATATCGTGCTACAAAACAGATTGGCCCGTCAGACATGTCATGAATGTTGCAATTATTGTTGCGTATTGAGAGACAGCTGGCATGCTATGATCATACAAAATGACAATGGCAAAGAATTATTATTGTCTCAACCTATGACGTCATCAATAGTCATACGATATTTCTAATTTTTACGTGAATTATACCGACTTATGAATATTCATAAAGTTTTTTTTTGCATTAAACTTGATATCTTTTTTCCCTATCTTAAGATAACTTTGACAAATTAAAATTAACAAATTATAAAACCCACTCGAAAACCTGGAAAATGCTTTCAAATACAACATCAAGACTGTAAATCATAACTTTGATTGGTCTTAGAATTTTAAGTCATAAAAATATGCTCTTCGCCGTTATCTATGAAGCTTCTAAAATAAATGAATGAATAATTAAACAAATAAGAATAACTCGAAAGAAGATCTTTGCATGCAGGCAGTTCTCCTAGTGTCTAATTGCGTCAAAGCATAGAGACAGTTCTACAAGAGTTGATTGGTTGACTAAATGATTGTTTGACTGACTGAGCAAGTGATTGTCTGGTTGACTGTTTGATTGATTGATTGATTAATTGATTGATTGGGGTCAGGAATACATTTAAGTTTCAGTTTATCTGACTGAGAGATTTCGACGAACTTATTTCACTGGACGTGTTTCTGACGCAGAGAGAAAAAAGCCTGACAATAATGTTACAGTTATGATCATGGTCGTACAAAACTCAGAGATGCGGCGAATTCAGTTTAAATCACTTGTCAGAATGAAGGTACCACTTAAATAAATTTATGAAATAATTGATCAGAAGTGAATCATTACATCTTCCTAAGATATGGATTCATTTTATTTTGATTTTTACTTGTCTGCATCGTGCAATCTCCGACTGCGTGATTTGCAGTCGTTCAGTTTTCTAATCTAACGTAGATATGTGATGAGAAAATTGATGCAAAATGATATAAGATATGGCTTGGAGATAATATAATTGTTATTGGTCTGGTAATAACTATTAGAACAAAGCTGAATCCATGTTTGGGAGCGCGTTATTAATTTTAATCTTGACCAGAAAAACTCCATGCTTCCACGTTATTAGGAGTGAAAAGTTATAAATTTTGTTTTTATGAGGTTTTCCTTTTACCACATGCAGCAGCATCGCTGTGAGAAGTGATATTTTAGTTTACAGTGGCGTCAACCCCGTGTTCATTTGCAGTTTTATCATGCAGTTACGTTGACCGTTTTTTACATGTACGATCGGACAATCCGACATTTTCACTCGTGAAGGTTATAAGTATCTACCAGGTTAGTGTGATACGGACAAGGCCGATCTTTCCCGAAGGCAATTGCAATTTCTGCAGTGCGACATTCTTGGAATAATGCAGTTGCCCATTGGGCTTGATCGTTCTATCTGTACGCCAAACACATTGACGGATACTTAAATATTTTTCGGTTAACGTTTATGCTGTCCCTCGTTTGCGGTAAAGTCAGGTCAAGTCGATGTTTTCTTTTTATGTTATTGCCTTTTTTAGGTAGGCAGTAGGATTTACGTCAAAATGAAGAAAAAAAAAACGAAGAAGAAAAACTCAAACTATACGATTAGTTAGAATTCTAAAGAATTCTAATTTCTATTAGATTAACCGCCTCACACTGAGTTTTTCATGTCTTCTTGGGTCTTTCGCATATTCAGTATTGATATTTTCTGAAGATGACTATAAATTTAACCAATTTTATAATGACACTGGCACATGCATATCATATCCGTTTTAATGAGAAATAATGCAAAAAGGGCAAAAAGAAATGCATATTTTAGATATCTGTATAGTAAACTATTGCCATTTATATGATTTTTGTCGTTAGAAATTTTAACATGTCTATGACGTATATTTCTTTGTGTCTAAATGTCATCATGCATTGCTTTTCAACTAAATAATGCTTACATTAGATTTTCTACAGACGTTGATGTTTTAAATATTCAAATTTAAAATGCAAACTAGCAATATCACGTTTCACAAATTCTTTCAGATTTTATACAATTCGCAACAAATGATGCATATTGAGACATTTGGCATGTTAAGATCATATAATAATGACAGGAACAGACTATAATTATTGTCTCCTTGCAAGACGACATCAATAGCCATCCGAAATTGTCTCTTTAACGTGTATTACATAGACTAATGAATATTCATAAAGTTTCTTTGATTACACTTGATTTCTTTTTCGTATATTTTACCATGTTTTAAGATCATTAACTGAGATAAATTAATTCCCTTAAAACATGCATGGACATCAGGAAATCGTAATTCAGTACAACAGCAGTACAGTAGGTTATAATGTTCTCGTCAATGGTTCCAGGTCACCTTTGAACGTCTCCCATTAAACTGCATTGCATTTAGTGGTCTGCATTTAACGATGACATTGTTTGAAGAACTTGTAAGTCATTTTTGTCGTTGAAAATAAATGACGCTGGCAGAGAAAGCGAAACCCAAATTTTTATTTTACAACTGTAAAATTACTGAATTGCCCTGATGTTACTTTTGAAAAACCGCAGTCGCGATAAAGTCTTTGTCTGCTGCTCGTGAATTTCTATGGTCCAGACAAAGAAGGCATTTCAATAACACTTACATTAACACTTTTGAATATCTATTTCATTGCTTCACTCCTGTAAATTTTACCTACAGCTTTGAAATTTCACGGCTTTCACGAATAGTCATCGTACTTAGTGTTTCCTTTTGCATAATCTGACGTAACAACATACAACGTAATGGTGGGGTGTTACTGATAAAGTGTTCTTAACGGTACGATGACAGAACGATAACGATAATGCGACAGTACGATAACGATAATGCGACAGTACAATAACGAAAACACGACACTATCGCATTATCATTATCGTAATATCGTACTGTCGTGTTTTCGTTATCGTACTGTCGTATTATCGTTATCGTACTGTTGCGATTTCATTTTAGAGCAACACACTCTTAGAAGATGGCCCTAACGGTATGCGGTAGGTACCTGCCTATGAAAATGTTACTTCTTTTTTTAAAGAACATGTATAAATGGAAACATAAAATGTGCTACTTTTATTAGCTTGAAGAACAAGTTAAACCCCCCTTTATCTCTCACAGACAATCATTTAGAGTACATTAAAAAGGCAAAGCTCGTCTATCAGTTATTTCTTTTCACTCATATTTGTCTGAATTGCACCATCTCCCACTGCGTGACATAAAACAGTGAGAGATCATTTTGCAAATGCTTTCCTCTGACGCTGATATTCGAAGAGAAAATGATCTCAAATGACGTCTTAGATCATTTGGAGATAATACAATTATTATTCGTCTTGTATTATCTGCTTGAACAAAGTGTAACTATGTTTCGAAACATGCTTTTCAAATTTTATTTGGGTCTGTTTCGATGCAATTAGCCCCGATTTTTTAAATCGTATTTTGTGATGTTTAACTATCATCAGAAGCAGCAGAAGCATAATATTTCATCACGTGGTTTGCAGCAGATATGCCGATGCCGTTGAAGGAAGTAGCAATTAACCGTTGAGGATTCGAAACTCGTGTTAAAGGTGATAGAGCAATACAGACATTACATTTTATTACACAGAGTATTTCGAAGCAACGTTGTCTACTGTATTTATTGTAAGAAGAAACATATTTTTAAATGTGATAAAAGTTTGTTAAAAATATTATTTTTATTCAATATTGTAAAATATTCATTGTATTTTTTTCCTAATATTTATTCAAACTTATCATTGTAAAAACAAAACTTTGGTTTTCATGTGATAAATATATGTATGTATTCTGTAGTTTTAATATTTGTTTTCAATCTTTAAAAAATTGTTATTTTGGAGTAAAAAAAAATAACTTCCAAAAATTCATTCAATGTTTTGTTCAGTTTGAAAAGAGTCAAAATATATGTTTGCAGCATGTTAAATATTTATGCAACATTCGATATTTAGAAAATAATTGTTCAATATGACTGGAAGGGTGGCTAATTATAACGAGTCATTTGTGAAGATACGCCGTCCTATGAAAACGTTCGTAACAAAACAGATTCAAATTATGGAAAAAATAATTTTGAACATGAGTAAAAAATAGATATTTAAGTCATTAAAGAAATATTACGACTAACGAGTTGTTTATTTATCATGTTTTATCCATAATTATTGTCTCAATTTACAAATATTTTACAGGATAGAATAAAATTATATAGACAGTCAAATTACAATATTAAAACTTTTGAATAGATTATTTGGTCATTTCAAAAAATATTCTGCTGTTGCAGTAAATTTTTTATAGAATTGAATAGACATATAAAACAGTACAATAAATAATTATAGGATTGAATAAAGATATAAGAGATAATGAACATTTTTTACATTGAACGCATATTTCTGTTGTACAAAAACATTTTTATGGTTTTGAATAAAGACTTAAAAGTATACAGTTTTTATTTAAGGTATCATGTTTCAACACATTATAATTACACGCCATTATTGCCAAATTAATGTTTTTATTTACAGATTATGCCGAAATGTCAACGTCTGTATCAGGTCGACAATGATATTAAGGACATTTAAGAGGAGATACATTTATTTTAGTAAATCTGAACCTTTCTTAAGAGTTCTAGACAGTGAGTAAATATATATGACAGTGAAACATGATAGTAAAGAGTACAAAATAATATTAGGAAGTAACATCAAAAGTAATTATTAAAGTGCTTCACTCATTGTTAGATTATTGAACGAAGGTTGCACCCTAAAACGGGTACAAGCAACAGCAAAGGTTATTGCAAGCAGGTTCTACTCCATAAAATTCATTGTACCATTGTCGAAGACGTAACATTTTCTTTTATTTCTTCTGAAATGGAGAAGGAATATACAAAATAATAATAATGATAAAAAAATCGACTTTTCAGAATTGTTATTGCAGGAGAAATCAAAAGCAGAATTCGTATTGCTTCCACTTTGTTTAAATGCAAGAATTTTAATTTTGCTCTCAAAGATTCATCTGATATGCAGGCGAAGTGAGAAGGGCTTGCACCTAAGTTGCGAATCTTCTCCTGTCTATAAGCTGATGCAACTGTGGTGCTTGTTATTCCATTACACTAGAAGGTTGTTCTCAGGCCGGTTTGACAGAAACCGTCGACCATTCTCCAAGTGTGACGTGGAACAGCAAGCATAACAGCTTCTTCTTCTTACAGGCAGTGACAAGCGTGAGGAGAAAAACCGTAAACATTGTCCAAACTCCTAGTAATCTCCGTTTCGTTTTGTCTGTGTCAGCTTGTTAATTTGTGAATAAGAGAAATTGTTATGAGTAACGTTGCATCGTTCTTTTTTATGAAGCAATATCCCTCTCTGCTGTGGCGTTGTCACATAAACGTTTTATTGCTATTCCAAGCGCAGTGTTTTTCAAAAGATTGATTAAATTACAGTAAAAATACCTTCCCTTTTTCTCCCTAGCTGCTAAACATTTCAGCAGGGAAATACTACGCAAAGAAAATTTTAATGTTCAAATAATAGTTTTGACCAGACAAGTTTCGAATTCGAATTTAAGAGCGCAATGCATAAAATATTATAGAACACATTTTGGATTGATGTTAAACGACTAAACTAAATGAAAAAAAAAAAAATAAAATCAAAAACAAAATCAAAAACAAAAGAAAACATCTAACACTAAATATATCAGACTTTGTAATGTGTTTTGTACTCTTGGTAGAAAACTTGAAAGTCTTAAATATATCTGTCTTTTGTGAACAATATGATTGGTAGCTTAACATGTAAGTCACGGATAATAACCATATATGAGTGTATATGATACTTACGTTTTTTCTCTTTACTGCTTACTTGTCTTTTGTATAAAAATCAAATCAAACATACACATATAATCAAACAAACTTAAGAATTACAAACTGCATGAGACTGTTACATATATATCATCAGCATTGTTTTCCGAAAAACCAACAATGATAACATTCGAATCTATGTGTCTGTTTAATGCGAAGTGTTTATAAATCTTAATGTGAGTTCGAAAACAGTATTTGCGAAAAAATACACTTTGCATGAGATTAACATGTTTCAATAAGCAATTTGTGTTCGGTACAATATCACATTAATATCTATTGTTAGGAGAGAGAACATTAACCTTAATGTCATTTAGAAAATTGCATTTGTAATAATTTACTGTACTGACCTATATACGAGATCAATCTCATTCCAATTAACAAAATTTGCAACGTTAGGACATACACAACAAATATATCACGAAGGTAGACAGGCTCAATTCAATAATTTGCTTTGATATGAAACAGGCAATGGTGTTTTTAATTGACAGACGTTTCAACGCAACAAATGCAGTCGGTATCTGAGTTGCAAGTCACCCTACATCATCTGCTCCTAGTATTGAATGAACCTAAATCAAGAAACGAATGGAGGCAATTAAAGGTATTGATGTGTGTCTAAAGAAATTTAAGAAATATTTGTTTGTGTCGATAGAAGATGAAAATGGTTCACAAAATTAGTGGGATTTTTTTCGACGTGAATTGCGACGTGAAGAAGAAAGGGTATAATGAACGAATAATTCAAAGTATTGCATTTGAAAAACCGATATTAAATATTGAATTTCATGTAAGAATGCAGATTTTGCATTTTTAGGGCGAAGTGAAAAAAGATATTGAAAGTTCATATTGTAAAACCCTAAGAAAGGTTCTCGCTTTAAGTCAAATTTAAGCTTTGTGTTCTTCTTTAAAATCGTTTCAGCTTAGTTGCAGACGTATATTTCTTTTACCTGATCTTGATTTTTTAAAACAGAACTGCCACAATTAACGTCGTAGTTTATTTCTGACACTTTTGTTTCTTATCCATTTTGTCTGAATGTGTTCAGTAACTTTCAAAACCAATAAAAAAAGTGCAGAACAGAACTCTCCAAAATAAATCACGTTATTAGAAGAGGATCATATACGTTAAGAAAGTATTTTTTTTAATTTCATCACTATAAAATATGAGAAAATAGCATATGACATTCCAAAGCATTTCCATTCTTAGTGCGGACGATAAGGCTAATGACACAAATCCCGGCGAAAGTAGAACTAGTGTACTTGGTAACGTTATTTCAAATACCATTGCAGAACATAGATGAATATGACTGTACTGCACTTGCAGGCGGTATAAAAAGTACTTGCTTGATTGAATTCCAACATTTATCGGTTTTATGCGTGTGAAAGCATACCTTTCCTGGCGAAAATAAAATTTTATAACATGCTTCAAAGCATGGATTTAGTCTTGTTTCCTGAGTTATTACCAGACAACTAACACTTATGCAATCATACAACCACTACTTGCACCAGATTAGATGAATTTGCCCAATGAAATGCATTTTCATTTGATTGGAAAGATACCAAATGATGTCTTGATGACCACATATCACGCAGTAGGAGATTTCACATTGTAGACAAATAAAGTCAGAGAATGAGAGATAGTTTACCCTATGGAATGTACCTATATGTACTCATACGACTATTTGATTTTATAATAGTTCAATTGTTACAGATGACTCAAGCAGACGCTGATTCACCCATCTGGAGCAATGACCTCCAAGATGCATCTGAGTCACATTTTATTTTGAAATCTTACATATGGGGAGTTCATAATTAGAGGTTCAACTGGTTCATCTGCTTATTACATGTTAGATAATCAACAACTTTCATTTGTAAACTATTAATGTTCGGTAGTTTGAAAATAAGTTTGGTTCTGAATAAAATTGATGTGTTTAATACGAAATTATGAATATGAAAATATGAAATATGAGTTAATTAACCTGTTTGTCGTGTCTTTTCTTAATTGATCAATATGTAAATTTATGCTCTCTTTTTGACTCTGTAAGTAGACTGCAGTGTTTTCTGACTGAGTTTTATCCTGATATGCGATTTTCCTTTTTTTTCACAAAGAATAGTCAAATATCACCTAAAACGGATTGCAAATGCAACTAAATACATCTTATTTTTATCTGTTCTTCAATCACTAAAAAGTAAACGTTTTTCTTGTTTTATATTTGAACACATTTGATTTTCGTACCTTTCAAAACTGAAATCACAATAAAATTTCTTGTTTAGCTACATGTCTAACTACAGACATTTGTAAAATACAGTTATTTTTCTAAAACGCAAGAAACATTTTAATATGTTTAGAATGCAGACAAGTACATTATTTAGTTATTTTATTTGAGTTTATGTTTTCTGTTAAAACTATCTGGTTAGAAATGATGTACTTGTAAGCAGCTTTTACTTCCATAAATACTTTCATTTTTTATGTTCATGGTAATTGTGTGTTCTAAATTTAGCTACATCAAAACACTTATGTATTTGTAATGCAAAAGGGCAATAACGTGTTCCTTTGTCTTTGCCTGTGAGCATTGTAGGATGGCATATCCAGTTAGATGCCGATTTAAGATTATTTAACGTTGACAGTTGAGTGTCTTGTTTTTTTCAAGTATAAATGCAGTACTGCATCAATCAGGAATGAAAGTGGAAAACTGTATTGGAAAATTATTGATATATAAATATTTATTCATGAAGTATCTTTTATAACTGTCGATTGGCGTCGACATAATATCTGTGATAAATTGTATTCGTTGGAATAAATATCAACGAAATGACAAGAAAATATATTGAACTTATTGTTATACATTTATGCTCGCGAAAATTAATTGCGATGATATATTTAAGGACAAATATTAATATAAAATTTTTACCGCTATCACCCAACCCAGAATCTTCGTTGTATACGGACCTAAAACGTGTCGAACATTTACAATAAAGCTTGAAATAAATATGAACTTAAACTTTGCTATTCCATTTTCCGATAAAAAAATGTCAATCAGGTAATTCTTTTCTATCTTATTTTGATATTGATATATATCCTTGAACTTAATCAATTTATTTATATTACAATAACACTGGATTGTTTTTTAAACAATAAACGTAAGTAATGGATAAAAACGATGCTCAGTTTCTAACAAAATGCAGCTTGCAGAATTTCTGCTTAAATTGATGATGTAAAGAAAATATTTTTTTCTACGTATTTCTATTACATTACACTGATTATAGAAAGACATACAAGTGAAGGTATGCAATATGCATTTCAAAAAATGTGAATATTTGTCAGTAAGATATTATTTTCTCGAGTTTTTGGCATTTAAAAAATAACCTTTCCCATACATCATATCTCGTTGTGTAATCAGTGTTTTGAATAAGTGCACGGACCAATTGTGTCAATGCATGTAGCAAAATAAAAATATTCTTGACACCTCAGAATAGATGCATTTTTAGAAGAATTTTTAGAAACTGTGATTTCAACGTTATCTGTACAAAACAAACCTTATTTAAAACAAACCTTAATTACGTCTCACATTAAATCTTCCATATTCGAGTTTTGTCTTCAAACTTTGAACGAGCTGTAAAATCGTGGTTAAGAGTCCAGTATGGTTTTTGAAACTTGAATCAACTAAACACAAGAAAATGTCATGTAACTATGTATTCAAATAACTTTAAAATGAGTGCACAACTAACACCTAACAGAAACTAAGTTTCCTATATATTCATTGCTGTTAATTTATGTTGCAAAACATAGTCAAAATATTCCACATGCACAGACTACAACTGAATTGCATGAGGAAATTACTTTCACAAAATGTTCCGAATTTGCTTTATAAGGTCACGCTCACTTTTATGCTATCAAAAGAAAATCAGATCGAAAATACATATGGCCAACAACTGAATTATCAAATAGTCTTTCCAAGTTTTTTTTCATTAGCAAGCAACCAGCTTGAAACTTATCAGATTGAAGTTATGAATATGATAATGTATCGTTTTAAACTACGACAGTATATTGCAATGAAAACATCTTTGTTTAATTTTAATGCTAGATTATGATTTTACATGAGCTCACTATTTTCAATAAAATTGCCATTTTCTGCAACTAAATGACCTGTGGACACGGCAGTGTCAATCCAATTAACATATTTTGCAGTCAGTTGTCGTGCAAGGACATATACAACAATTATGTCTTGCAATTGTTTTAAAATCAGACAGCTGCTTCACGATATATTAGACAAATCATTATCAAATTGACAGACACTTCCACGCAACAAGTGGAGTCGGGAAATGATTGTATAAATGTTCCTGAAATACAGTCCAATATCAATAATAAATAAAACAGTCAACAAAAGGTATTGAGGTGAAGTCAAAAGTAATTTGAGAAATATTCGCTCACGTTGATTTTCTTTGCACTGGGATTGCATTGTATACATAAAAAATAGACAGAAACTGTATAATAATAGACAAAAAGCTATTCGTATTATATTTGAAATTGATCTTGCACCCGTACGGTCTCTGTTGATGCATACTTTGTAGTCCGACGTCGAAGCTGACATTCAATTGTATTTGCTACATAAGAACTATGAAATGATATCGAAAAAAGAAAAAGGAAAACAATAGCAAAATACAATAAAAACACAAACTTTGATGTTCATGCCATTTGCTTGGCATCAGTGTTGCATTGTTTAATGATGTTCAAAATACTTAAGTATTTAAAATGCGGAAGGGCAATTTCGTTTTAATTATATTTTGCTTGTGAGCATCGTAAAAGTCTGTTTGATTTTGCAGCAATGGTTTGTATTGTCTAATCACAAAACTGCACCAATAACAAGCTTTCTTTGTCAAATTATTGCTAAAATATTAAAAATGAAATATCTTTGATAATATTTGATGACTGTCTACATAATGCCCGCGATCTCTGCTTATAATTGGATTAATGGTGCACGATGAGACGCTCAACTATTCACACGAAACTTATTACATTTTTTGTGATACATTTGTTATTTCATTTTTCCCATGGAAAACAAATTCACTCAAGCAGTTCTTTTTCAGTGCCCTTCCTATAATACATGTCTTTGAAGTTGGTTTATTTATTTATATTGCAATCGTAAGTAATGGATATAAATGATGTTAAGTTTCTTACTAAAAACACTTACAGAATTCCTGTGTCATTTGTTGACAGAGAGAAAAAAAGGTTTTTCTCTCAAACTATTCTTGCATATTTCCGCTACTGCGCAGTGCAGATACGTCGACATACCGGTGGAGTTATGCAAAATATATTACACGTTTTGCAGAAAATGTGACTATTTGTCAGTCGAATATCGTTCATCAAAATTCTTTGACAATGAAAGATATTTCCTGACACATATATATCATTCCTTGTGTTTTCGGTGAGTTGAAGTAGTACAGGATCTGTTCTTGTTGGTGCACGTAGTGAATAAAAAACCTATAATGAATATCTGAGATTAGACTTATGTAAGGATATAGATACAGGGCATGCCGAAGCACAGAGTTTACATGGTACCTATTTTAGACATAGGTTTGAAATGGCAGAAAAATATTATTACGTCAGTTTTTAATAGCTAGACCAAGCAGCTAGGAAAAAACACATGGGTTCTTCAGAATTTGAGAAAAATGAAATAAATGATTTCATACGAAAACATAATTTGGAAGTTTTGTACAGTAGGGGAGCTGTGCAGTTCATATTAGTCGATTTAACTATCTTGCTTTCTTATATGATTCTAATGAAAATAAGAATCGATACAACAATCCAAAATAACTAATTAAGAACAATTTAAATGACTCTCTAGTGACCGTTGTAAAATCAGAATTTAGTCATGTTCAATTGATCAAAGAATTATCTATTGTTTACATATTTCCAATTAATTGCCTTGCAAGGACATAAACAACAATTATGTCTTGCAATTGTTTTCAATTAGAACAAATGGTTTTAAGATGTAACAGACAAAGGCTTTATCAAATTGACGGACGTTTCCATGTAACAAATGCCATCGGGGATTGTATTATATAGATCAGGTAACATCATCCATTCCCGGTATAAACAAATCAAAAATCACTTATTGAAAGAATTAAAGAAGTCAATTAAAAGGACTGATTTGTGTCTAAGGTAACTGAAGATTGATAAATTGGGTAATAATTTTAAAAATAAGATGAATTGAAACGACTTGATTTGCAATTAATACAGAAACAATGTAAAATGACCTTAAAAAATGTTAAATATCACAGAATTATGTTTTAATGGGGGTTGGGGATAAAATACAAACCCACTTTTATCCATTACATAGTAATGAATATCAAATGTATTGTTATTAAACAATAAAGAAAACGACAGAAGAGCAGAAGTTTCATCCATGGAAGATACAAATATTGATTTAGTGCATAACTGAATGTGCTTATGTTGTTCCTATGGGTAATACTAAAGGTGCATCACTAGATTGTTTTTTTTTAATTTATCTGCTACTTGCGTGTGAGTACATACCTTTCTTGGAGAAGATAAAAGTTTATAACATTCATCAAACCATGGGTTTATTTCTGAGACAAACGAGAAAAATTACAATTTTTAATTGACAAAGTCCCGGTAGTACAATGTTGTGAGTCAACTGCCTGAATGGAACGATACTAAGAAAAACATGTTATCAAATAATATGTTAACAAATTTCCAAATTTTGATCGAGTTCACTACAGAAACCGTGCTTGAAAACACATGATGAAAACATTTAACACATAAGACGATCCAGCCTTACCACTTAAGGGCACAGAATATAGAATGTAATATACCAGGAAAAGTTACGAAAAATTACTTTTATACTACTCACCTAATACAAAATCTTAACGTTACATTTGTTTCAAAGACATCTGCTTTTCATAATTATGTAGGTTACGTAGGTCAATGTCAAACTATATATATAACACTAGGCTATTTCGGGAATTGCTACAGAAAATATAAATAATACTTCCTTTCCTTAAACAATTTACAATATTAAAAAAGTGAAAGAATATAGATGGTGTAACACTATAATTTCTACTTTGTATAACATATACTCGTACATTGTACACTTCAACACAAGACTTCTACTTTGAGTGTTACGTGCTGAAACTTTGCTCATGAAACTAAATATTGGACAGACTTGTAAAAAATTGTTAATTTCTTAAACAATTAAAACATCAATGAAAAGAGGTAAAAATCAGAATAGTTTGGAATATACTACTATACAAATGTCTACACTACTTTTGTATCTCAGAAGCACGTTAAGCATTGTATTTACTTAAGTTAAAGAAACGAGATATTGGTTGATGATATTCAAATTGTCTTGCAAGTACAAACTCTTATGTTGTTTAGCTCCACGTTATCAACAGATAATGTTTTATTTCGCTCAACATGGATAAAAAATCAGACGGAATTTTTTGGCTTGAACTAAACTTAATACAGAAGAAAGTGTTTATTATACGAAGAATTCCAAGTATTGTAATTGGAAAACAGATATTAAATATTGAAATTTAAAGTAAGAATTCAACTTTTGCTTTTTAAAGAGCGAAAGGAAATAAGATATTGAAAGTTCATATTGTAAAACCCTATGCAAAGTTCTCACTTTAATTCAAATATAAGCTGTGCGTTCTTTTTAAAATCGTTTTAGCTTAGTCACGGGCATATATTTCTTTTACTTGATCTTGACCTTTTGAAACAGAACTGACACAATTAACGTCGTCTTTTATTTCTGACATTTTTGTTTCTTATTCATTTTGTCTGAATGTGTTCAGTAACTTTCAAAAACAATAAAGAAGTGCAGAACATAACCCTCCGAAATAAATCACGCTTTTAGAAGAGGATCATATACGTTAAGAAAGTAATTTTTATTTCAACACTATAAAATATGAGAAAATAGCATATGACACTCGAAAGTGTTTCCATTCTTAGTGCGGACGATAAGGCTAATGACACAAATCCCGGCGAAAGTAAAACTAGAGTACTTGGTAAAGTTATTTCAAATACCATTGCAGAACATAGATGAATGTGACTTTACTGCACTTGCAGGTGGTATAAAAAGTACTTCCTTGATTGATTTCCAACATGTATCGGTATTATGCGTGTGAAAGCATACCTTTCCTGGCGAAAATAAAATTTTATAACATGCTTCAAAGCATGGATTTAGTCTTGTTTCCTGAGTTATTACCAGACAACTAACACTTATGCAATCATACAACCACTACTTGCACCCGATTAGATGAATTTGCCCAATGAAATGCATTCATTTGATTGGAAAGATACCAAATGACCACATATCACGCAGTAGGAGATTTCACATTGTAGATAAATTAAAGTCAGAGAATGAGAGATAGTTTACCCTATGGAGTGTACCTATATGTCCTCATACGACTATTTGATTTTATAATAGTTCAATTGTTACAGATGTCTAAAGCAGACGCTGATTCACCCATCTGGAGCAATGACCTCCAAGATGCATCTGAGTAACATTTTGTTTGAATCTTATATATGGACAGTTCATGGATGAGTAGTTGAATCGGTTCATCTGCTTATTACATGTTAGATAATCAACAACTTTCATTTGTAAACTATTTATTTTCGGCAGTTTCGTTTTGTCTGTTTGAAAATAAGTTTGGTTCTGAATAAAAATTGATGTTTTTATTATCAATAAATGAAAAAGTTTCAGCTGCATATCTTCATAATTCTCGTCTGTATCTACGAAAGTAGATATCTTTTTCGACATTTAAACTTTTTAAATTTAAGCAATCTTGTGCACACAAAGTCATGTGCAAGGTAAAAATAATCAACCACATGATTTATGCGCAAATAATAATTTTAAAACACCAGTAATTATTGTGAGAAGTTACATTGCACAAGTCAAATAAGTATTAACATTATGAATTCAAGATATCATAACAAATTGTGATCTTGCAATGGTTTATCAGATCTCTTTTCTTCTCTACTTCTCGACTGTGTAGGGAGGCTGCTGTGTTTTCTGACTGTGTTTTATCCTGATATGCATTTTTCACTTTTTTTTCACAAAGGGATAGAGTCAAGCATCATTTATAACGGATTGCAAATGCAACTTAATACTAAATGTATCTTATTTCTTTCTGTTCTTCAATCACGTAAAGTTAAATGTCTTTCTCTCTGTATTCTTTTATCTTTCAACACATTTGATCACACTAAAATTTCTTATTTAGCAACATGTCTAACTACCAACACAGATACAGTAAGATACAGTTATTTTTGTAAAACAGAAGAGCCATTTTAACACGTTTACAGTGAAGACATACATAGACATAGACATTTAGTAATTTTATTTGAGTTTATGTTTTCTGTCAAAACCATCTTGATAGAAATGATGTACTTGTAAGCAGTTTTTACTTCCACAAATTCTTTCTTTTCAATGTTCATGGTAATTGTGTTTGCTCTGATTAGCTACTTCAAAACACTTATGTATATGTATTTGTAATGCAAAAGGGCAATAACATATTAATTAATCTTTGCCTGTGAGCTCTGTAGGATGGCATATTCAGTTAGATTGCCGATTTAAGATTATTTAACGGTGACAGTTGAGTGTTTTTTCATGTCTTACTGCAGTACTGCATCAATCGGGAATGAAAATGCATAACTGTATAGGAAAGTTATTGATATATAAATATTTATTCATGAAGTATCTTTTATAACAGTCGATTAGCGTCTACATAATATCTATGATCAGTGGTAATCGTTGGATTACATATCTACGAATTGACACTTAAGGAAAAGTTATTGAACTTATTGTGATGCTACATTTAAAGATGAATATTAGAACAATTATTACACTTTCATCCAACCCAGAAACTTCGTCATATACGGACCACATTTACAATTAAGCTTGAAGCAAACAAAAAGTGAAACTTTGCTATTCCATTTTCCGAAAATAAATCTCATTCAGGTTATTCTTTCCTATCTTATCTTGATATTGATATATAACCTTGAAGGTTATAAATTTATTTATATTGCAATAACACGTGCTGTATGCAAACGGTTTGTCTTTTAATCAATTAACGTGACTAATGAATATAAACGATGTTCAGTTTAACAAAATATGTTTGCAGAATTCCTGTGTAAATTAATGATGTGAAGAACACCATTTTTTCTGCATATTTCTATCACATTGCACTGCTTATAGATAGAGAGACAAGTGAAAGTACGTAATATGCATTTCAGAAAATGTGAATATCTGTCAGTAAGATATTATTTATCAAGAGTATTTGGCATTAAAGAATTGCCTTTCTCATATATCATATCTCGTTGTGTAGTCAATGTATTGAATCAGTACACGAAGCCGATTTTGTCGATGCATGTATCAAAACAAAAAACTATTCTTGACACCTAAGAATAGTTGCATGTTTAAGGAGAATCTTTAAAAACTATGATTTCTATGTTATCTGTACAAAACAAACCTTATCATAAATAACCCTTATCTAACTCATACATTATCTCCCATAATTGAGAGTTTTGTCTCCAATTCAAACTTTGAACGAGCTGTATCATAGTGGTTATGAGTCCAGAATGGTTTTTGAAACTTGAATCATCTAAACACAATAAAATGTCAAGTATGTTTTAAAATAACTATGAAATGAGTGCACAACTAACAGCTAACAGAAACTAAGTTTCCTATATATTCATTGCTGATGGAAAACATAGTCAAGTACAAATGCACAGACTATCACTGAATTGCATTAGGAAATTTTTTCACAATATTTTCTTAATTTGTTTTATAAAATCACGCTCCCTTTCATGCTATCAAAAGAAAATCAGATGGAAAATACATATGGTCGACAATTTAATTATGAAAATCAAATAGTCTTCCCAAGATTGTTGCCATTAGCAATCAACCAGCTCTAAACTTATCAGACTGAATTTATGAATATGATAATGTATGGTTTTACACTACGACTTAGTATATTGCAGTGATAAACATCTTTGTTTAATTTAAGTACTAGATTATGATTTTACACAATTTCACTTTTTTCAATAAAATTGCATTTTCTGCAACTTATTGACCTATGGACACGGCAAGAGTTAATCAAATCAACATATTTTGCATTCAGTTGTCGTGCAAGGACATATACAACAATTATGTCTTGCATTTTTTTTAAAAATCAGACAACTAGCTTCATGATATAACAAGACAAACCATTATCAAATTGACAGACACACGCAACAAGATTGTATAAACCGTTCCTGAAATACAGTCCAATATCAATAAAGAATAATATAGTCAATAAAAGGTATTGAGGTGTGTCAAAAGTAATTTGAGAAATATTCGCTCACGTTAGTGGAGGTTGATGATTTTCTATGACTGGTTTCGCATTTTACATAAAAATAGACAGAAACTGTACAACAATAAACAAAAGCATTTAGTATCATATTGGAAAAATAAATGTTAAACGCCCAGAACAATGAGCATTTTAGACCACAATTTTAACATATCAGAAAAAGACGTGTCGGTTGTTAATACGGGCGACAAAGCAACCGATACCTGGCCGGCGTTTTCTTGCAGGCGAAAAAGACTTTTTCCTTGTTTACATCAAACATCGATGTAGAATGTAACTGCTCCTGCGGGCAATACAAGAAGTACTTACTTGACTGATTTTCAACTGAAATGTTGAATGTGTGGCAAAAATTTAATTTGACAACATGCATCAAAGGATGAATTTAGTTTTGTTTCCTAAACAAACATTGATGCAATCACGCAACCACAAGTCGCACTAGAGTAAATAAAGTTTCAATAATATATAAGCCTTCATTTGAAAAGACAGATACCATAAGTTGCCTTCATGAACACTTGTCATGCTGTAGGAGATTCAACGGTGTAGACAAATTCAAGTGAGACCGAATAGATCCTAATTCTTTGATGAGAAATTGTTTTCAATATGGAAAGTATCTACCAGTACACATATAGTTACATTTAATTATCTAGTAGCGTGATGCAAACGGATGCTGATTCACCCATCTGCAGAAATGACCGAGAAACATTTCTTTTGATTTTATATATCGCGATGATAAGAAGCTACAACTGCTTACATGCTTATTACATTAGAAGAAAATTACATTAGACGGTCTACACATTTTATTTAAGAAGTTTAGTCTTTCTTCTTCTCATTGGAAATAACGGCAATTTGATTCTGAAAAACAACGTTTCTTATGTGGGTTTTGATCTAAAAAAAAAAACCGATTTACTTTTATCATGTTACAAAGTAAGACTTTGTCCACCCCTGTCAACACCCTACCGCAATTATTTTCGTAAGTTTTGACAAGAACAATCTTATTAAAGACATATGTACTTTCGCAAATATTATTCTCTTCTTTCATTAATATAAATTTTAAGACAAATGCTCCAGTATTTAAAACTAAAGTTTGGTACTGATCACGAAGATAATTTCGCTTTAGACAAATAAAACTACCTGTATCAAATTTTATTTCATATTTTCATATGTGCTTTGATACAACGAGTTCATTTTTAGGTTTGCTGAAAATAAAAAAAATCCAAAAGCTTATTATCTTTAAACATTTGTTGAATATTAAGATCAAATGAGAAAATTTACTTTTTCAGTTGACAAACTGAAACCGTTAGTACGATTTTGTGAATTCAACCGCCTGAATGGAACAGTACTAAGAGAAACATATTATCAAATAATGTGTGTGTTTACAAATTTTTATCGAGTGCACTATAGAAACCGTGCTTGACAACACACGAGTATTTCGGGAATTGCTGCAGAACATATAAATAATATTTTTTCCTTAGATAATTTACAATATTAGAAAAGTGAAAGAATATAGATGGTGTAACACTGTCAACCCCATTTGGGATATCATTTGTACATTGTATAACATATATACAAGACTTCTACTTCGAGTGTTAAGTGCTGAAACTTTGCTCATGAAACCAAATATTGGACAGAATTAAAAAAAAATATTGTTAATTTCTTAAACAGTTTAAACATCAATGGAAAGAGGTAAAAATCAGAGTTTGTTTCTTCAAATATACTACACCGTTTGAAAATTGAAGATGCGTTAAGATAAAAACATTTTTTTCTTTTAAATATATATCACAGATGGCAAAATTCTACACTTTTTTATATCTCAGAAGCACGGTAAACATTGTATTTAGGTGAGTGAATGAAACGAGATATTGTGTGATGATATTGAAATTGTCTTGTACAAACTCGTTTGTTGTTTAACTCTACTCGATCAACAGATAATGTTTTATTTCGCTGAAAAATGGAGAAACGGAGAATAAATCGACTTCTGTCAGATGAAAGAAATTCAGATGGAAGCACATTAAATTACTTAATTAGATAACAATTCCTAAAGTAAGACCCCCCTGTGTAGGATAGCTTTGTACTTTATTTCCTCGTCTTTTTGACTAAGTCTATTCACGTGGTTATTCATAATATTGATTTTAAATGAAGCCAATTGCCTTTTTCGTTCGATGTGATTTATTATGATATTTGAACTCTTTATTTTTTATCTGTGTTTTTATTTTTTCATTTTTCCGTTGATTATTGGAGCGGATGATGTTTCGATCAA
Organism: Cyclina sinensis; assembly: GCA_012932295.1. Classification (NCBI taxonomy): domain Eukaryota; kingdom Metazoa; phylum Mollusca; class Bivalvia; order Venerida; family Veneridae; genus Cyclina; species Cyclina sinensis. The sequence continues at coordinate 32,706,565 of JAAONU010000007.1, read as the reverse complement.
CCGTTAATACACTCGACACATACTCAGAGAGGAGAGTCAACAGACTATTGAGAAAAACATCATGACAATTCTGAACACATCTGGCTTTCTCATGCTTCATGTGGAAAAAAAAAAACAAGAAACAAACAAACGTCATGAACACCGACATTTTACAGCAGACGATAGAAGCCTTATACGTCGCTACGTTGTTTCCAACATTAATCCGATTTTTTTTATAATTGGATGTGTCTATATTAACACCTACGGGTGGTACAAATATTACTTACATGATTTATTTTCAACATTGATCGGCTAATTGCGTGTCAAAGCATACCTTTCCCGGCGAGGATAAAATTTAATAACTTGCTTCAAAGCATGGATTTACTCTTGTTTCCTGAATTCTTTCGAGACAACCAACACTTGTGTAACCAGACAATCACTATGTGCACTATATTAGATAAATTTTCCAATAAAATGCACGCATTTGATTAGTAAGATACTCAGAGATGTCCTGACGACCGCCTGACACGCAGTCGGATTTTCCATATTGTAGACACATTCAAGACGAAATAGTTCCTTATCTTTATTTCTCTATGTAAATTGTAATCTCCCTGTGCAGGGATACCTTTTTTATTTTCTAGCAGTGTTAAGTAAACAGTTCAAAAAGTGCAAACTTGTAGACTCTTCTGTCTGGAGGAATGAAACTTATTTACATACGAGGAGCGTTTTTCAATGAATTTTATCCATAGTCACGAGGCTTTATTTAATTTAGGTTAACGATGAGAATAAGAAATAATCTTTTGGCTTCCTTCCAAACAACCAATCATATTCTCTGCACAAACTTTAAAGACCTGACCGAAAATTTTTATGTTAATTGTTGTTTGTGTTTGCAATGCAGTATTGACTTTCTTTGTCTGATGATATTTAGTGATCTGAAATACAAACGCAAGTTGTTAATGCATTTAAAAACAGACATTTAACCCTAAATGGCTTTTGAATATATTATGAAAGCGCACTACAGCTAAATATAATGAAAAGGAATCCTTCCGGTCTGCCGTTAAGCAATACTTTTGCCATGGTATTTGTTTTAAAAAATGACTTACTTTTTCGTGTATAAAAAATTCAGTTTACACATATGTCGCTCAGTATTTTAAACATTTTTCCTGTAGATACATTTGATAGCAATATAAGAAATTAATTTTCAAAGACATTAAAAAATATAACGTTTTAACCATTCAGAAACTATTTTTCTTCAAATAAGGCGAGTCTCTTAAACTAAAACTTTAACGAAAGCTTCGTAATGTAAACAATCACACTTTTTTCACTTTGAACACATATAACTATCTATACAAACGTTTGTCTTTTACTTGCTTTGTGCGGCTGATTACAACAAGCGGGTTTTTTGAGTTGTCTAGTACATGTAAATTTCAATTTTGAAAGCTAACAATTTCAGACATTTATTGGAACTGAATAGAACAACTAAACAAACAAATTAATTTTCTTTGTGAGTAGACACAGAGCCGTTACTATATTTAATAACGATTTTGACTGTCTGGGTGAAACAGTATAAAGATTAAACTTTTAGACAAATAATTTACTGGAGATTTAGAATCTTCTAAGTTTATGAGAGTACACAGTAGAATTGTCCATAAACACGCATGGATGACGCAACCTTACCTTAATTGATGGGCACGGTGTGCTAATATTGTACAAGAAAACACTGTGATGAATTACATTTCTGCAGCATCGATTCATGTAATAAGAATCCTCTTTTTAAAAAAAGTATAAATAGCGAAGTTCAGATTCAGGATCTGAACTATTCTAGCAACAAAGGTATTCTATTGTTCATGTTGTGCAATACGCACATTAAATAGTCATGCAAAATCAATATTAACTGAAAGAAGTTAATTAGGTAATATACGTATGATGTGTACTTTTGTGAATGTTTTGTATTATTCTGTATTTGTCTTGGCAATATTTGTCTAATTGTTGTGTAAATGGCCAAATGCATTGTATATGCCGAAAATGCCAACAAATAAACGAATAAACGAAACGTTAACACTTTTTTTTGTGAAGACAAGTAAATTGAATAACTTAATTATATTACTTGAGTTGGTATTCATGAAAAATCTAACCAGAATGACACTGTCAATTTATGTATACAATGTATTTGTCAAAGACGTTATTGCATACATAAATATAATCTTTTTTGTAGGACTTCGTGTGAATTGAAATGATGCATGCTTTGATCTGGGTACTTATTTTTTTAAAAGTGCAGGCGGGCAATATCGCGTTCAGCTTCAGATTATATCACAATAAAAGAAGATTACTTGCCTTATCTAATCGCAGAAATACATCAGTCAGGAAATGTTTACGGACCTGTAAAACACATAATGACCTCAACGTAAGTCTATAACTGTATAATACATATGCAAGACTATCTTTGGTAATATCTTGTTCCTGGCTACATAATATACGTGGTTCAGAATTATCTTTTGATTAAAATATGCACGAAAATTGGGGGAAAGACACTTAAAGAAAATTATTTACACGAAACTAGTAATTGAACTTAATTCCATAGATATACACTCACGATATTTGATCACGGTGATGGATTAAGTGATGAATATTTACCAAAGTATGAAATTTTCATCTCCCCTAGAATCTTCTTTGTGTACAGACTTAACGGACCTGTCAAACATGAATTACAGAGCTTGAAATAAATAAGACTATTTACTTTTGCTTTTCCATTATTCTGGAACAAACTCTTTTCTAGATCATTTCTATAAACTTACCTTTGAGATATTTCTTTGAAGTGACTTTGTTTATTTATATGACAATCACACATGTTGTTTGCAAACAAACGGTTACATTCGTTAAACTTTTTATCAGCTTATTGAAACAACAACAAACTTAACTGATGGTTGAAAATGATGTTCATTTTGTAACTATAAACAAGCATAGATTTCCTGCGGTATTTGTTGAGGCAGAGAAAATGATTTTTGCTTAAAGAACGGTTGCATATTTTCACCCTGGTGCACTGCAGACAGTCAGACAGACAGACAGACTAGCAAAGTTATGCAAAATGCAATAAATAAATAAACAAATAAATAGATAATTAAATAAATAAATACAGAAATGGAATTTCGTGTATATTCTTTTCTTTTTATAAAATAAAAATTGAAAGAAAGATGGCGTTCTTGGTGGAAGTTTTAGACAGTTTTTGATATCATTGAACATAGAATCGTATCGTTTTTAATTACTTGGATTATGAATTTAAATTTCGATTGTGTAATAAAGCAGTAAACTGCGGCGGAGTTCTTTTCGAATGAATACGGAAAGTAATGTGTTCAATCATGTTCAACTAAGTTAACATCTAGCTCCTCCAAGAATGTCATGTTTAGATAGTGCGATACTGAACGGCAAATTAGCGTAAGATATTTCTTTGTTAAAAAAGTAATAAAAAGTTTTTCGTTGAAGTAATAGGACAAACCGAGAAGAAATTCACTTTACATAAAGTATGAATAACAACTATAGTTTCGAAAGTTTTATGATTGCTAATACACTAGTGCTTGAAACAAAATTGCTCTTTCTCGATTTTCTTTTGCCTCATCAAAATCATATTGGGCATCCAGGCAAAATGTTTTTTTTGTGTAAAAAAGATTTCTGGCACTTTATTTGAGTTGAGCTATCATATGAAATTGAGCTCTCACACATACTAAGGCCTATAGATTAGGTATGCAAACTAAAGAGAGCGTGTAATGTTGTTTTCGTTTACAAACTAATCAGAATTTTGACTTCGAAACATGTTTAATTTTCACTGAATTAATAAACATTTATAACTTTTTAGACTAAAATTAAAATGAATTATATTGAATATTATTCGCTGTATAGTTAAATGGCACTATAACCTGTATTGCCGGTATACAAACTGCACATGAGACAAGGTACTGATATTTAAATGAGACAGTATCATAAAGAAAACAAACAATTCTCGTAATGAAATGACGAATAAGAATATAATTCACTATGTATGTTTTTCTTAAAAATGGGATGATAATAATCACTATTAAGGCAAAGCTATATAATGGTAGACTACATCAAAATACTTTTTGTAAAACCCGCGTCAGACGTCCAGAAGATTGAACCTGTTTTGAAAGCAGTCAAATATTGCTCTTTTAAAGCGACAACGGAGAAAACTGATGACAGTTTCAGATTGTATTACCTTATGAAAGGTATTCATTATCTGACTTGTATAAAAGCTGTATTGTGATGGTCATCATGTCGTCATTACTCGCAGACGTACAACTTTATCAGTAAAGAAATATCAGGTAACGCCGTATGAAACTCTTTCATTTTCTCTCAATATTTTACACCGGCAAAAAGTTATTTCTATAGATTTTAGTTTTCTGTAGTAAACTGTATCTTTCGAATTGTATATTTCAAAATATCTTTTTCATCTCTTCTATTTCTGTATCACAGAACGAGTGGTGTACATATTGTATATATCAAATTTAGAGAAACGAGATATTGTGAGATAAAGTAATTTAGAAATGTTGTCTTGCAAGAACCTGATACTCAAGTTATTTAAATGTACTTTATCAACAGATAACGTTTGTTTTCCCCGAAAATAAACAATAAATATTTTTGTCAGAGGAAAGAATCTCAAATGCGTACAGTTAGACCACCCAGTGTAGGAATTTTTCTTGATATTTCCTTGCATGTTTGACTTCTCAGTTTCTTGTTGTGTTTTAATCATATTCTTTGAATCATTTTGAAGCTTTATTTCTTATTCCTTAGATACATATAGAAATTGATCTGTAGATCTTTCTCTCGTTTCGAAGACTTTACTTGTATTTACGGAATTTTCTTGGCGGAATATGAAGCAGTCGACACAAACGTGGATCTTTATTTCGCAGACGATATAACCATTGAACTTGCTTATGATATTACAAACATCGCTGAGGGGGTAATAACTTGAAAGAATCTTTATTACTTCTGCAGCGGAACAAAAAGTACTTGATTGATTTGCAACATTCATCGGCTTATTGCGTGTAAACCTATACCTTTCTTGGCAAAACCAAAAAATGTAACATGCTTCAAAGCATGCATTTACTGCTCATTTCCTGAGTTATTTCAAGACAACTAACAATTATGCAATCTGACAATCACTAATTGCATTAGAGAAGATAAATTTTCCAATGAAAAGTCCGCATTTGGTAAGTTAGATACTCAAGGATGTCTCGATGACCGCATATCACGCAGTATGAGATTCAACAATCAGACAATTCAAAGTCTGAGCAAATAAATCTTTATCTTGTCATAGGAAATATCATTCCCTATGGAATTCACCTTCCTGTACACAATATACTACACTGTGCGAGAAGATCTCTGTTAAACTGTCTCAACGGAACAGTGTTAAGAGCAGCGTCTTCTAAGATAAACGAAAAGTTTCAAACCATAAAATTTTAGCAAGTACATCGAAGTAACGTTGTAGAAGCCCGCGCGAATGGCACAAACTACATCACCCATTAATATGCACAGTATTACTCATAACATTAAGATACCGATCGCAATAAGGGAATGTAGAAATCGCAATAAGGGAATGTAGAAATCGCAATAAGGGAATGCCGAAATCGTAGCATCGCAACAGTTTAATTAAGATGGCTTACTTTGATATATAAATATGAAAGTCAAATGAAATAAACATTTCAAGTGGAGAAAGAGAACTGCATTTCATGTATTAGATGACACATGTACAATTTAATGCAAAACAAATAACGGATTAGGTCAATTATGCTGTGAATTCTGAAGAAAGGAGTTGATGTTGTGTGAACATTAATTTCAATGGATAGTCAAACGGACTTAAAAAATATCATCTTAAACTTTTTTTTCTGAATTATGTTGAAAGATTATATAATTATAGATATTTCCAGATTCTAGACGTACACCATTTTTATTATTAAAGTCTAATTGGATCACAGGCAAACAGTTCATATTATTTTAACAAGCCATTAAAAAACAGTTTAAACTTGAAACACGTTAAAATGCAAGACAAAAATCAGAATTAGTTCTTCTATGGATATCTTACTATCATGAAAGGTCTTACTAGAAATAACATGATCAAAAGTCTTTTGAAACACTAAATACAATCTCTTGATATTCATGGGACTTGTTTGACTTAAACTGTCGCATGCTTTGATTAGGTATTTTTCAGACATCAATCAAATGCGAAATATAAGTGGACGGTTTCGTGTTACTTAGCCCTTGCTTGGGAGCATCTTAGAATATTGCATATTTTGTCAGTTGATAGACTTGAGATTATGTAACAAGAGTGACATAAGAGTAAGTTCCTTGTCTTATCCAATCACAGAACGACATCATTCAGGAGACAAATATGGAAATTTTATTGTAAAATTATCGATGAATGAATATTTATGAAGTGTCTTTGATAACAGTTGATTTCTTTTCACGTTATACCAGTGCTGCCAGAGAATCGTTACATAAGGTTTTGGAGATAAAATACGACATAAAGGGACGAAGGGGGACAGGACAATTAAGGTAATATGTACGAAGACATTATTCATCCCCGAGCCAATACAACCTTATCTTATAACGTCATAGTCACATTAGTAAAAAATCTTCTACTTCATAAAATATATTGGTTAAATAGCCTAAGTTTAAAACATGACGACGATTAAGTCTACGTATTATAAGAATATGTCTGATTGTGTCGCAAACAACAAACAATGTACTTACCGGAGCTTAGCATAGAATATTTTTCATAATGTGCTTTCTGTAAATGTTTAATTTGATTCACGATTCGTAAAATTTACTTTGAAACAGAAAAGTTTCAGAATGAAAAAAGATACAAGGATGCTTGAATAAAAAGATTCAACAAAAAGTAAGACAAGTTCAGTTAATTAAACGTAATTGAAAAAAATTGTTTCCATAAATGACCGACGTCACCGGAAAAAGGGCACTCGGGCATTTGGTATACTATTGAAACATACTGAATTGAAAATCAGCAAAAATGGCAAAATTTTTGTACTCTTTGAATCTAAAATTCCAGTGAAATATTGATAGCCTGAATATTGTCCTTCACAAAAATGACTATTTTGTATCAAATTTCTTGATAACCATTACCTTGGCAACAGTTTTTGGGGACAGTTCTTACTTGTATAAAATGATATCAACTGAACAAAACACAATTTTGAATGATAACAATAATATTTTTGCAAAAATGTTGGATACACTGAAAAGGTTTAGAATCTTATAAATAAAATAGGTAAAATTTAAGTGTCTGAAATATGCCATGTTAATCTTATTCCAACTGGAACGTAGATATAACTACGGTTTGTGACGTCATTTTAAAGAACATCAAATTTGCCCATGAATATCCTCTTAAACATAAAAGCACGTCGTATTTGCACTATGCAGGAAGCTGAAATTTTCAGACATCAATTCTGGGATATCATTTGTTCAAAAAAAGTAAAAAGGTCAGTTTCCAAAAGCTATGACGGAGTGCCTTTTTTCCTGTGTCGTTGGTCAAATTGTGCGTGCACAAAAAGCGAATAACCATCTTCAAAATTATACAAATGATGCCATAACGGTAGACTCATTTGGAAGAGCTTAAAAGCCACGGTCCTGAGACAAATCGAATTATATATGGACAGTTCTGGGTTAAGTTATATTCATATATCTCCTAATGTATATGGAGAATAAAAATGTGTAAATTTTATTTAGATGGATTGCTCTAAGTATGGTTTAGAAAAATATTGAGGGTAAAATCAAATAAGTGTCATCTAGCAGGGACAACGGATTAAGACCTTTAGAAAAAGTGAAACATTTATTAGACAAAGGAAAGATATCCGCAAACGAAGAAGTAAAACGGGCAAGTGGTGTAAGTCACGGAACAGTATTTGGTTGTCTTGCAACAAACACTCAAGAGCGTCCACACAGCCGTTGGAAAGGGCGGACCAAATACTGAAGGAATAAAAAGAGTATTTTAGCTATTTTTAAAGACGCGTAACTTCATCTTATTCTATTGCTGAAACAAATGTTCCAGTATGCCATGCCAAAAGTAATAACACAATTGTCATTACATCAATCCAGCCTCATCAATCACAGTTATAAACCTGTTGAAAAATAATCTTCCAAAATATCCTGAGTAAATCCCACCAGTTAAATTTCTCATTAAGTTCTTAGCAACTAACAGAACTAGCCGTGAATTCAATATTTTATTCAGTAGACACAAACACCATTTGTTACACAATTTATTCCTTTTCCGTGGAAAAGAAAACAATGTTTGATTACTCAGAAGTTTAAGCGTTATGTAACTTGCCAGTTTATTACTCAGAAGTGTTTATATTCACTGCCCTTAAATCTAAAATATATGTTTATAGGTCATTTAAGATTATATCAAAACCCACTCGAGCTTATTTGTATAGTAGTAAGAAACTTATGGATAGTAAAGCCAGTTTCCATAAATTAGGGTGCCCACTTTCATACTTCCTTAAGAAAGCATCTGTTAGCAAATTTTAATCTACCAGATATGAAATTCGTCAGGAAAAGTAACGGCAAAGGGTTAAAAGTATATCAACTTTATCTTATTTCAACTGTTTCTGTTCAAGAAACAGGAAATATAAAGAAACGTCTTTTAATGTTATTGAGTTTATCCGGCGACAGCAGACGATATTTTCCAGTCACAATTCTGTCCCTCAGTAATACAGTCCAACCGATAAAACACGATATTTTCGGACTACATAGGCAAGGAAATTATTCCGGTTTTAACGATTAGTCTTGGTCAGAAGTTTGTCTTGTTTAAATATGATTCAGCATAAATAAAAATTCTCAGTTTTTTTTAGAAATATATGATGAAACTATTGGCTGTTTTTTTGGTCGTATCATCGTTTCATTTAGGTCGATACCAAAGAAATTACTAATAATCGAATGATAATTTAATGCCATTTTAACCTTATAAATTAAACATTATAAGCAAATTTAAGGAAAAATGTTGAACCTTGATTAAGTGGACACGATTACAGAAGAAGAAGAACAATCCCAACAAAGGTTTTTATATCTAAGCTATCAAATGACCAAGTTTGGATACAAAAGGCCGAGTAAAACTTAAGATATTGAGCGGACATCCAAAACAAATATTCTGTAACAGCGAGTTTAACCTTCTCACCAAGAAGCAATTTCAAGGAAGGTCCTGCTATGAGCTGTCAACTGATAAAGTTTGATAACAGTAAGTTAACTGTATCGAAAGAAAATGAGCGATAATCATTAAGTTAGACACTGATGTTCAGCAGCCCGCCAGCCCGCTTGCTCGCACAACGTACCCGATACACCAACCTGGTAAAATATCTCATCAATAAAACAACACTAAGAGCATGGACATCCTACACATAACAACAACATTCTGCTGGTCATGCCCAATGTTTCCAGCAAGTTTTGTGTACCTAGGTCAGAGTGGTCCATAGTTATCAATCGAACAAGGATTTTACCCGGGCTGTCTCTCTGGCATTGACCTTTCACCTAGTAATCTCAAAAAACAATAGGGGTCATTAAATGGCCTAGCCCAATAACCTTATGGCTTTTAATGTACCTAGGCCCAAGTGTTTGCCAGTCATTGAGCGGACAAAGACTTTACAAAGGAGGCCACTGTGACCGCGATCTTTAACCTGTTTTGCCACAAAATTAACACAGAACATCAACTGGTAATACAATTTTCCTTTCTTCTTTCTATGTAGTTCCATGAACATAGGCAGTTATGATCGGACAAAATAATATAACCCCGTACAGACAGAAGCAATGTTATTTGCCTCCCACATTTTACTTTGGACATAAACTAGGAAACAATTGCTTCTGTAAACCCCAGACTTTAGAAATTGTGGAAATGTCATTTCTTTGATCCGGTTTCATTAATCACTTTTACAAACTTGTTGCAAAAATTCCTCATAATTATCCTTAGTGAATTACCACAACGAAAATATCTATTAAGCTTTTAATAGCTGGCATTAATAGCAGAAAATCCAATATTCTATTTCCAGACGCCAAAATTTATTGTTACGAATTAAGGTGTGTTTCCGTTCCGAAGTATGTTTATTTATAAATACTTAAAGTGATAAAGTGGTCAACGTGACCCTGAATATTTGCACTAAATTGACTCCATAACACAAATTACCAATCTTTTAAATTAAAACATATTCATAAATAAAACAGGTTTACTCCCAATCACTAAAGCCGAATACTGTAAGAATGTTTTATGACTTACCCAGTCCTTAATTAAATTTCAGACTAAATCGAAATTTATTTTATATTGTCATCATAGGCATCTTCTAATGTACATGATTTCTGAACGTTCTTGCATTTATTTTGACTGGCGGGCATCTTGGCTTTTTCATACACTATATACCTTCAAGGCTTAAATCAATTACCAGTTTTACAATATGTGTATTAAATTCCCTTCAAAACAGTCGAAGCAATATATACTTATAAGTTTAAAACGTCGAGTCCAATATAGAGCTGCAAGAACAGACTTTTCTATCGTATGTGTTGTAATGAACAAACACAGTAACCTCTATGCCGATGCAATTCTTATATATTTCTCTTAAAGTTTTAAAACATGTTAAATTTAAGCATCAAAATACAACAAAAATCTGGCAACACATACATAATGCAATATGACAACATGTGCATAACCGCAATCCGACAACACGTGCATAACGACAATCTGACAACACGTGCATTACCAAAGTCTGACAACACGTGCATAACCACAATCTGAAAAAAAAAAAACGTTCAGAACTGCAATCTTACAGTTAATACGTAACCTCAGTCTGACAACAGATATATAGCCACAGTCTGAAAAGAAATAGATAATCACGTTCTGACAATACATACATAGCCACAATTATACAACAGAAACATAATTACAATTTCACAATGACATACGTAGCCACAATCTGACAAGTTGAACGCTTTTATAACCACAGTTTGACCTGTATTTCTTTCTTCAAAATTGTACTTTTGGGGGTAAGTAGGAAATAGGAAAACTTTACCATTGAGTATGAGAATCGATTTCATTTGGTTTAATGATTTTTTTCTTCTCACTAAACTAGTGCCACAACACTAGATTGCTTTCTTAGAATATTCAAAATATCACGACACTACACTTAACTATTATAGCGCGTCAGAGTTTAATTGTATGACCGATTGCACATAATTATATATACCACAAGAAGTGAGACAAAAAAACACAGACAGTGACAGTTTCTATAAATTTTAACTGATTAAGACCAGCTTGTTTTTAATCCTAATATCAATAAAGAAATGGATTTTTTTCTGTTCGGAAAATTGACAGTATTATATTCCTATATGTACAATTCGGGGTTAGTGTTATCCAATATTATTTAATTCTGTGTTTTGATTGGCTGTTAGAAGATCCAATTATTGCCGAAGCATTGCGTATTTTTACGATGTACTACCTGTTGAATCAATTTGCGAAGTTGTCCTCGGACAGAATCACGTGACTGTCCAGAATACTGTGTATTGTTTTGAAGTCTATTAATAGTAACAAGCAACTGATAAGAGATATTTTTTTGATGGTTGGCAAAAATATGGCGGTTGATAAAAATGCAAAACATAGTAATTTTGTAATTACAGTTACAAAGTCATTTTTCATCAAACAACTCAATATTTTATATCATTTAAAAGGTCTGTAAACTCATATTTTACATATTTAAAAACAATTGTCAAAACTGTTTACTTTCTTGTTTGTAAATGGTTAAACGTAGTGCATCTTAGCTGCTAAAAGAAATGCTGAAAAGACAGGTATACATTAGTTTAGTTTTCGTTTTTTAAAGCAAAAATTCAAAATCGGCTTATATTTTCAAAATATGGAATTAAGGAGCTTTCAAATGATATATAAATCTTAAAATTCGGCTCACAAAGAAAAAAGTTATCTAAAGTTAAAAATTCTGCTGCTATCAAATGTATAAAAATATCGATTCTTTTTGCCAACCAGTAGATCAGCTTTATTCTGGTAACAGGTGCTTGTGATGTCATCAGTCAAAGTTCCTTGTCTGGTTCCTGGTCGTACTTTGCTACGACAGTGACTGTATCTCACCTGGTCTTTATGTTGAATTATATCAATGTAATACGCATGGTCATAGTTTATTATCATAATTGATATCACAAGTCAGGATCTTTAAAATAGCAATGCTATTTGAAAGACCCTGTACAAGTATATTTGTTATTCTATTCAAGAATGTTTGTTATTCTGTTCAAGCATGTTATTTCATGAAATTCATGTTATTTTGTTACTTAACAAAACAAACAATGGTTCAGTATCATAATTATCACCATTAACATCAAGAGATATATGGAAATAAAAGGTTGAACAAATAATTATGTTGTTGTTCTTCAAAAACTGATATAATGAACAGACAATTTAAAGATATATATTAAATTTCTTTTTATTGGCATCTGCAAACAAAATAGAGTGCTGTAGCTTAAGGTTCCTTAAAAGTGCTATAAAAAACGTACACTCAAATGGACTAAAGTCCATTTGAATTTTCCTTGTTGCTACTCAAGTGAATGTTGATTTAAATTTATAGACCTTTACCTTTTCTGGCGAGTTTCATTTCATTTATCCGTTTGACTTTACAACCGGAATCTTGTTTTGAGGTAACACTGTCTCAGTAGACACAGTCTTCTTTTAGTATTAAGATAATGATCACTACAATCCTGCCATTTTTGTTTATTTTTTTAGCAGACATGTTCACCTATTTTTTTGAAAACAAATTCAATGTCTGTTTTGACAGAGTAATTACTACAAAATAATTGTTTGGTGTTGTTAACTTTGTTAGCTAAGCGTCACTGTGTAAACTGTTTCAATCTCGTCATGAACCATGCATTCTCTCAAAACCTGATGGTCTTACATCAATTTATGCACCTTTACTGTCTGATCAAGTCTGAAAACATTTAGCGAAATCTATAAACACTAAAATAAAAAATCTAACTAATTTTCAAGTCTAAAGCAACTTTTAACTTCGGGTTATCATTGTAGTCAGGTTACTTCCTGTGGCACGGATCGATTTTTTATGTCAAACTTTAAAGATTGACACACATTGATGTGTTCGACTTTTCAGATTTGAGAACAATGAAAATAACAAAAGGAAAATTAACTACATATTTGTTTAAAACATTAGTGAAAAGAAACTAAAGACTAAAACCAAATCCTGTCTATAAATGAGTGTTCTGTTATGATGGTTACATTGATTAGTTTATTTGGTCATATACTTATTTCATTTTTCTGTACGGAAAATTGCCAGTATTATATTCCTATATGTACAATTGGAGCGGGGTTAGTGTTATCCAATATTATGTAATTCTATGTTTTGATTGGCTGTTAGAAGAGCCGATTATTGCCGAAGCATTACGTATTTTTACGATGTGCTACCTGTTGAATCAATTTGCGAAGCTGTGTTATTCCGGAAATCCTCGGAGAGAATCACGTGACTGTCTGGTAATATTGTGTAGGAACATTGGATGTTATTGTTTTGAAATCTATTAATAGTAACAAGTAACTGATAAGAGATACAGGTAACTTTTTGAAGGTTGGCAAAATTATGGCGGTTGATAACAATGCAAAACATAGTAATTTTGTAATTACCGTTTGAAAGTCATTTTTCATCAAACAGTAAAGTATTATATATCATTTTAAAGGTCTGTAAACTCATATTTTACATATTTAAAACATAATTGTCAAAACTGTTTTCTTTTTTTGTTTGTAAATAGTTAAACTTAGTGGATCTAAGCTGTTAGAAAAATGCTGAAACGACAGGTATAAATTAGTTTAGTTTTCTTTTTTAAAAGCAAAAATTCAAAATCGGCTTATATTTTCAAAATATGAATTTAAAGAGCCTTCAAATGATGTAAAATGATAAATGTTTATGTTAAATGTTTTCAATAAATAGAATTCGGCTCACAAAGAGAAAAGTTATCTAAAATTAAAAATTCTGTCTGGTACCCGGTCGTACTTTGCTACGACAGTGACAGTGTCTCACCTGGTCTTTATGTTAAATTATATCAAAGTAATCAAAGCCTGGTCATAGTTTATTATCAACATTGATATTACAAGTATATTTGTTATTCTGTTCAAGCATGTTTGTTATTCTGTTCAAGCATGTTATTCCATGAAATTCATGTTATTTTGTTACTTAACAAAACAAACAAAGTTTCAGTATCATAATTATCACCATTAATACAAGAGATATATGGAAATAAAAGGTTGAACAAATATGTTGTTGTGCAAAAATGTGCATTACCTTAGTTATAATATGTCTGAACAGACAGGTCTTCAATTTAAAGGTATACTTTAAATTTCTTTTTAGGCATCTGCAAACAAAATAGAGTGCTGTAATTTAAGGTTCCTTAAAAATACAGTAAAAAAACCGTACACTTAAATGGACTCCAGTCCATTTGAATTTTTCTTGTTTTATTTATTTTTCGTACAGTCGCTGACTAACATTTGCTTTTGTCGAATGTTGTTACGATATATATATAACTTGCTGTAACAATAGAAAACTAAATTGCAGGATCAAATAATTTTCAAGAACTCCTGATTTACACAAAACTGACAAAATGACGGGTTTAAAGTAAAACAAATGTTAGATATTTCATCAATTATACAAGGCAGGTTAACCGGCAAATGCCAGTTAACGCAATTAACAATACCCGAAAAATAGTTGGAATTCGTCGCTCCAATAGAATTCATTTAGATTTTTTGATTAGAAAATATTACTATAGAAATTGTAGTAAGTCAATGGATGTTGTATAACTATTGCAACAAGAGACCTTGTCTGGATATTGTAGGGAAGATAAATTGCAAAAAGAATCTAAGAAGATAATTTTACCCCAACGAGACATATTAACAAATGAGATGTTTGGTTAAATTTTCTCACTCACGTTCTTTTTGTTGATAAGATAATCTAGTTTCTTTTTGTATATTGTTAAGATATTTGTTTTATGCTTAATACTGGAAGATAGTTTACAACACCAAGGTATCTTTTCCTAGGTAACGTCTTTTCATTTTTTACTTCTGTTGAGAAGAGCTACTAAACTATATTATAGTTTTTAGTTCTTGTTGGGTATCTGTAACTTAAAAAGAAAAACACACAGTCATTTGATGAAATACGTTTCAAATATCAAACAAAATAGAAAATACAAAAAAAAAAAAAAAAAAAAAAAAAAAAAACAGCAAAAACAAAAAGCAAACAAAACAAAACAAACAAAAAAACATTGATGTTTTTATCACGAATGAAGCCCAAGTAATTCGTTTCTATAAAAAAACAACATATTGTCCTGTATCCCTTTAGTTCATTGAAATTCTCTCCAGTTACAGCTACACACATTCTTTTAATGCAAGTTGTCTCGTTATGTTATCTGTTAATAAATACAAAATAATCTTTTAAACAATGAATGTGAAACTAGATTTCTTGATAAGGTATTGGGAAATTTAGGTCTGCATTAATGAGCACATAATGAACAATATCAATAAGGACAAAATATTGAAAAGCCACATTTCATACAAATTCGAAATTCCCATACAAATGATTATTTGAAAGCATTACTCACACCTGTGAAAATAATAAACGGTCATTTGAGACTAACAAATATATAGAAAAAAATCAACAAATAAATATATAAAATATATAAATATATGAAATGCTCAAGCTGAAATCCTGAGTATTATTGTAATACATGTAGTTTGATTATATTCTTTTCCATTTATTATATACTCATGTGTGTTATCTGATTTCACCAATAAAGTGATATTACAGTTAAAGTAAAAACTCAATTATATTTTCGAAGACTTTGTTTCGTTATTTTTGAAATATTACATAATTCTACTAGAAAAGAAGTTACTTTGCAATTTGTGAAATCCTGAAGTTCAAATAACAATTCCATTAAGCCACAAAAATCAAGATATTTTTGTTGCACTAATTCGTGTTGCAATTTCAGTAATGAACTTGCTTTCAAATTATTGATCAAAGGTTCTAAATTCAGTGTGAAATTATGTAAAAAACCCACTTTGCTGAATGTTATGGCGGTTTATTAATGCAATTTGGCTTCTTGTTTATCTTCGACAGATCGATACGCGATATTCAATTAAAATGCCCTTTGTTAAAACACGTGGCACAATTTAGACTTATGCCACTTTTTATTTAAAAGAAAACACAAGTAAGGCTGGTATTCTGAAGTGGCAATACGGACCGAATAATTTATTGGAAGAGCTGCGGCCAGACGAGGAGAAAGATGTAGGCAGTTGAAAGAATCTTTTTTTCAGGCTTATTATATCGGATGAATAATGTACCTGCAATGAATCAGAAAAAAAGCTAAATATTAATCATGGTATTTTAAGCAACAAAGATAATGTATGATTGCAGCATTTAATGAAAATGCGTTATGCAGTATTTTTGCATACCTTACCAGTGAAACCACATTTTGCACTAAGACACCAATATCACTTTTTGTCCTATTCGGAAGAACATGTAAGGAAACATGCTATGGCTAAAGGAAAAATGGAATGTTTTCAGGCACCAGGGAGCGGGTTTGTCTGAAAACAAATTACATATCAATAATGAAGTCTTAATTAATATGGTTGCAATGTACTGATAATATACTGATAATAACTTATTTATCAATTTTGTCACCAGAAATTTTATCCTCTCAGCTAATGTGCATGAACATCAAGAATGGAATAAAAAATAAAGTATAACGGAAGTAAATGTAAATAATTTAAGCTTTGCACTTTGCATTTTGGTATTCTGGTTATAAGAAAAATAGAGCATCGTCTTATTATAGTGGATATAGCATAATTAAAACAGGTCAAATAATTCATCGTTTAATTTACGAATTGACATCTATAAAATTCTCTTTCTGCTTTTCTCTGCATTTGAATTTGAATAAGCTAAAATGTCATTTTAAAAAAAATGAATCGCCAATGTAACAGTTTCTCAATGAAGATATATCGGCTTAATTATAGCGCTTCTTTTTGAAAAATGCATTGAATTTCTCAATGAACACGTGATGCTTAGTCAAGAAAAATGTTAACAGCTTCAAAGTTTGTTCATTTTTTTGAATTTTAATTCTTCTGTATTAACTATAAAGAGATATGTTTTATCAAGTAACTTTTACAGTTAAAGGATTAATTAAAGGGAGAATCTATGATATGAAGAACTGCTCTATTTGACACGCATGTTTTCTCAAATAAATTCTGCTGCTAGATATCTACATTTGTAGACAGAAGACCCCACAAAAGAATATATATTAGTGCAATAAACAAAAGCTTGGGAAGAATCTGTAAACCTAGACTTCAAGACTACAGGACTGTGACAAAAGCAACCTCAGTTCATTCGTTATTTCTTTGATAATTGCATTGATAAGTTAATTTTATCATTTTTATTTTAGTCATTCATCTTTTGTTGCAGAAAGACATTTGCTTTTGTCTACAGTTGTAACGGTATTAACATTTTTGAAATTATAACAAACTAAATGGCAGGATGAATAATATGCAAGAACTGCAACTGACAGAAAAGTCGGGTCTTAAATACCACTCCTAGAAGATAGGTGCACCGACAAAGTTATGTAAAAGCAATTAACAATAACTCAGACACGGTTGGAATTCGTGAGTTCAATGGAATTCATTAAGATTCTATGACTGGAAAAACATTTCCTAAGACAATCCAGTATATCATTGCTTGTTATGTAATTACTGCAACGAGGTAATTTATCATGTTTTTTATTGTGTGTGCGTCTTTAAATAAATAAGAAGACTTTTCGGAGTATAAGACGAAAGAATATTTGTACAAGAAGTCTTAGCAGGCAAATACATTCACATACCGTACTTCAAGCTGGAAAGGTTTTGAAACTAGAGTTTCTGTAAGAGTCATTTTAACAAACGAGACGTTTGATAGATTTCTAACACAAAATAACAAGGTGGTCTTTCTGTTGATAAAGTAATTTAATTAACTCTCTACATTGTTACAATACACGTATTTATTTTATGCCTTAATAATGGAGGATTGTTTACATCATATAGTTAAACTATTCTTTACAATGTGAAATAATGTAACAATGTTTCTGTTGTTTTGTTGAGAAAACTACTATGAATATTTTCAGATAATAGTTGTTCTAATTACTGTGTAAGGAGTTATTGAAAAAATAAAAACAAAAGAAATTCTAATGAAAAACGAAATGATGTAATACGTTTTACAAATCAATCAAGAAAATACTACTCAATTATCAACGATGTTTTATCATATCATTATGAATGAAGCAATTTTAATTCGTTAATAGAAAAAAAATACATTTATTATATCCCGTATCCATTTAGTAAATTAAAGTTCTCTTGAATGAAAGCTAACACAAATTATTCTGATTCAAACTGTTACGTTATCTATTGCAAAATACAAAAACAAATCTCATAATCAATAAACGTGAAATCAAAATTGCTTGATTAGGTATTTTGCAATTCTGTCCTGCATAATGAGCAGACAATGAACAATATTCATTACGCAGCATCGACAAAAATATTCAATGCCACATTTCATATCCAAATTCAGTACAACTGAATATTTGAAAGCATTACTCATGCTTGTAAAAAAAATTCAAGGTCTATTATGAGCAACAAATTAACTGGAACAATATTCACAGTTATGGCAGCTTTTTAATATTTTAGAAACAAAAAAACCTTATTAATGTGTCTCGTATAGAAATAACTATTTTTATCGGAAAATACATAAAACAAACATATGTTATGTCAGTAATTAGTTATTTAAAGACACCAGTCCCGTTTTTTCGGACCGAAACCTTGTTTTTCTATCATAGTCATTAGCCCTATGACGTTTTTCATATATTGCAGATAAAATATATAAAATACCCGAGCTGAATTTATTCAGATAATGGTAACCACTTTTCAACTCGAAATGTAATTGATACGTATGAGACAATACGTGATTCTCCTGGAAAAAATAATTAACACTGACCTGTAACTAATATTTTACAAATAAATATATTTTCTTCAAATTTATTTTTTCGTTCACCAACATATGTACAATATCATTATGATGTTTTAATAATGTTGCTTCTTATGTGTGGCATTATGTGATCTGATTCCATCTGATTTCATAGTGATTGTCTGTCACAGCTCAAGTCTCAATTATCTTTCCATAGTGTTGGAAATATTTATGTCGAACATTTACTTTTTTATTTGAATTTCAAAAAGTTAAGAATTCTCCTAAAATGTAATGGTTTTGGAATTTGGGAACTCCCAAAGCTCAAACAAATTCATTAACCCACCAAACTAAGATATATTTCTTGATAAATTTATCCACCATTCAATTTCTGTAATTGGCCTGCTTTTCAATTATTGATCATGAATTCTGCATTCATTGGGAGATTTATATGTTCATAGCCAAATTCGCTGTGGTAGATTATCAATTAAGTTATGCTTCTCTTTTATCGTGCACAGTATCATTGAGAGATATTCAATGAAAACCAATCTTTGCCAAACCACATGACACACTGTAGACGAGTTTTTTATGATATGTTTCGAGTGTAAAATTAGATAATAAGTAAAGCTGATATTTATTGTATTCAAGATTCAGACGTGAGAAAAGACATTGGCAAGGAAGACAGTCCATGTGCAGATGATCAAGCATCAGATAATAACTAATCGTGCAATGCTCCCCCAAAATAGCTGGTATTTGTCGTACTGCTTTACTAATCACAACTTATACATGAATGGAGCTTAAAATGAAAATTTATTATGCAGTTTTTTCATTCATATAATTTACCTTGGTCTATAATCAAAACAACACTAGTCCTAAAGGGATAGCATATTATACCGTTTCCTTGTCCTTTTCAACAGAACAACTAGGAAAACTTGCTGTGGCTAAAAAGATAAAGGCATGTTTTCTGCAAAATATTTAAATCAGTGATTTTTATTACATGGGAACAAAGAGCAAGGATTAAATAATTACATAGTTTTGCCTCTGCGAAGATCCCTAGAAATTTTTCGTCACTTTTAACATTTTTGAAAATAAAAAGTTTGAATAGCCTACAACTATTTCAACCTGAATCTAGATTGATTTATTAAAGTCTTCTCTTCGATAAATGCACCTTATCACCTAATGGATACCTGATAGTCACAAATAGATTTAAACCGCTTAGAAGTGTGAGAAGTTTTATTTTAAAGTCTTATATTATAGTTAATGAAGAAAAAGTGTTTTACGAGGTTATTCAAATTGTGAGGGATTAATTGCATCTAGTATATGTGAAATGTGGAACTAC
Source organism: Cyclina sinensis (assembly GCA_012932295.1). Classification (NCBI taxonomy): domain Eukaryota; kingdom Metazoa; phylum Mollusca; class Bivalvia; order Venerida; family Veneridae; genus Cyclina; species Cyclina sinensis. The sequence continues at coordinate 32,686,222 of JAAONU010000007.1, read as the reverse complement.
TTTCTTTGACAGGCATGCTTTTCCGTTCTTGCTATTTCATAGATTACAATTTGCAGACAAGAAGGCCCACAAATGCAATTAACAATACCTAGGCAACTGTAAAATCCGTCACATTTATAAAGATACGTTTTCTATGGGGAAAAACATTTCTTCGGATATAGATTTTCCTTGATGTGTAAACAATATCACTCAGCCAATAACGTTTTATTAAAAAAATTCGGATAATTGTTCAGGATGTTTTAGAAATGATGCAGTTAGAAAGAATGTTAGAATGTTTCTAATATCTAGTACTTGAAAAAAAGCCAAACAAGTCTGGGCAATAATAAAGTGATAAGGCAACTGAATTGAAATGCTTTTCATTTTTTATCTCGTAAAGAAATAAGAACTTCATTACTAAAAAAACAAAAATCATTATTTTTGAGGCCTTAAGAATAATAACGAAGTCGAAAGAGTGTAGAAAATAACTTTGTGCAATTAGGCTTGGGCCTGGGCTAAAGAAATTGTCTTTTAAAAAAACTACGATTTTATCATTAATTAATTTGGATATTTTAGATCGTTTCTGGATATATGACCTCGTATAACCCGTTCGAACTAGCTCAGAACTATCGATTCAACCAGGATTTACGGGGCCATATACTCTGCAAATGATCTGTATAACTGATATTTTATGGTCTTTAACCTGTAAGTCATGTATAAGTCAAAACATTTGACTATTGAACGAATGAAAACATCATAACATGAGTTTTGAATTATTTCATTTAATTTCTGTTGTATGGTTCCTTCAGCAGCCAGTCACATCAAAATTTACAACTCCATAGCGGCCTCACTTCAATTTTTACGGTACTGAATTTATCACGATCAGTTACTTATTCAGCCGATCACTTGTAATTCCATTTACACCACTCAAGCAGACTAAATAAACTGCTTGGCTACATCGCTATTAATTTGGTGTGATTAGGAATTATTTCCAATATGAAGAATAAAGTGTTGCTGATAAAGAAAATGCGTATTAAAATTCATCGCCATCTTTCTTCCTAGTCAGTTTTTTATTTATCTGATTTTGGCAAAGAGTGTTTTCCTGGGTCATACTGAGTAACACAGAAAATGTCAACTGACTCAGTCTACGTTTATTGCTAAGCAAGTGACTAATAGCATCGCATTCATTTGCCTGTCTTAGCAAAGACATTTGCAGATTTGCAGAGTTTAGCTACTTAAATAAATACCTGGCTGACTTAAAGTTATTACAATAGGATCATTAGTGGTCGATCACAGACATACAATATGTTAGCAGCCCTTACAACGGCCTACAAAACCGTAAAGTGACGTCCTAAAATACATTTTTGTATAAAGCATACCAACGCTTAGAAGTCATTTGAAATAGACGAAGACAAAAGGGGTTTGAGAAGGCTTTTCATTAATAATAAAAACTAATAATGAAGAAAATAGCATGTAACGGAAAAAGGTTGTCTTAGCGGACGGAAATATAATATGTTCCTCAATAAAATAATATTTTCTGGAAAATATTCCAGATTTAACAGGACCAATCAGTTAAATCACCTTATCAAAAGCTTTGACGTTATGACATTCAACTATATGTGTTTGAAGCTTTTGCTAAAGATATGAAGAAATGAAGTTAATTTAATGATAAACATAGATTTACAATATATTATTAATTTTGCTAATTCCGCCGAATATAGACAGATTTTTTTTTAACATTTATCAGTGGAAATAATAATCATATTGTTCTTCTTTCATTCAAATACTCTTTCTTTCCCAGCTGGGCTCACAGCATCTTACCTTTTGTTTTTCTGGGATTTCATAATGAAAGAGTTTTACACATATGTTTACTCAGAAAGCTGACATCTCTCTTACTGCTGCACTTTCACCACAAAGACAATACATTAACGTACAGGGAAAGATACTGTAAAACTATGTTTATAAGGAGAAGAATATCAATTTGTTTAAGACTGCCCATTTTATCATACTTTAAGAAATGAAATTTTCCAGATATTTTTCAAAATTTGTTGAATCAATAAATTGTATACCTTTAAAATGTTAATATTAATATAACATTTTGAGTCAGTTAATAATCTGATAATAAATATCACAGTAAGTATAAACATCCTACACTTATAAAACAGTATCTGAACCTCCTTACAAATCTAGTTACATATACATTGACTTACAAGGGAAGTAATTCAGTTTGATTTTTTAAATATTTATATAGAGTTAGTCTCCCATGAATTGCTATCTTATGTTTACTGTTAAGAACTTCAGTAGAGACTTATGTATAGTTTTATTTTTTAAACTTCTTATTTATTCTCAAGTTCTGGTCAGTGTGGCATTCATAATAGATTTTGACAAATATCTAAGTAATTTACACTTATATTCATGAATTCTTGCACATTATTGAAATTGTAATATTTTCTCTTCTCACTTACCTTCAAAGTTGGAATTACATTTATTTGTACTCAACAATGCAACAAAACAGACGTCGAATGACCTAAAAATACATTGATATCAGAACAAAAATAAAAACTTGTTCTGGATGTACTTTGGGACTTAAAAATAGAGAAATATGCTATTAGTACGCTGCCAGTTGCGAACAGCGTCACTGGCCTAAATTATACATTATGTTTCACAGTAAAAACATGATTCCTGAATTTAATTATAAACTAGAGCTAAAATTTGAATATAAATCTGGAATTAAAAAAATCAAAATATCATGTATTATTGTAATATAATTGCACAACATAATTATACATGCTGTTAACCACTAAAAGCAGCCTAAAACCAGAACTTGCTTTTCTTTTCATTCGAAAACACCTTATCTGAACTTTTTTCACAGTTCATTGCAGATCACTCTTTTTTCGAAACTAAATGCAAGAAATAATAAATTTGCTGTGATACAAATTTCATCTAGGCAAGTAGCAGTCTACACGAAGCAAAACACTTCTTGTATGAAAAATCATCTTTGTATAAAAGCAATTTTTTTATGAACAATTGTCACAAACCCCATTTTTTATTATTTGTTTAAAATGGGTTACCAGTTTCATAAACAGTAAGCTGTATAGGTTTTTTTGTCTTACTTTAGTTGAGAAAAGCCACCTCCAGTATCAGTAAATATGATATTTAGTTATTGCTGTAAATCAGAAAGAAAACAAAACAAAAACATTTGATGAAATACTCCAAAAGTATCAAAATTATTGTAAACATAGTTTTTCAGGTCTTTTTTTACGGAAAAATCATGTATCATGTATATATTCAATTGATTAAAGCTCTTTCCAACAAAAGCTAACACAAATTCATTTGATTGACCTTGCCTCGTAAAGACATCTTCTGAAAAATGCAGAACAATTTTAAGTCAATAATTGTTGAAACAAAATTGCTTGATTAGGTATTTGGCAATTGAAGCTCTTATAACTGGGCAGATAATGAGCAATATTCATCAGCAGACAGAGACAAAAATTACAAATGAATATTTCAGAGCATTACTCATGCTTGTGAAAAAGAGTCGATTTAAAGTGGAAAATAAACAGTTAAAATATTTATGGCTTAGGGAACTTCTGTTGTATAACCTTTTGCAAAAATGACTATAATTATCCAAAACTGTCATATTTGATTTCACTTATATTAACAGTATTGAGTTTGTTACACAAGACCACATTTTCGGGTAAAATTCACGATGAAACATATTAACTTACTGACATTTATTTCATGTATCCCAGACAAATAACGTTGATTTTTTGTAGAGTTAATGTTAACTTATGTCACTTCGTGTAGGAGAAAATAAGATTTTGCAATTTTAGTACAATGTTCATGAATATGCATTGCATTTAGCTTTTCTTTCTTATTTTGAATAATAATAATAGTACATTAATCTATTTATATAGACATTGTTACGTAATTCGTAAATATCTTATAACAATTTCATTAAGTTTCACCATAAATCCATTCTTGACGGACTAGTTCAACAAGCAAAATGGGAATGGTTTCTGAACTCAATATGCGATCTACAGAACCAAAGCCGCTGCAACATTGTTATAGGGAATTATCAATCCAAATAGGCTTCTCTGTTATCTGGGTTAGATCAGTAGGCGATATTCAGTTAAAAAGATTGAACCTTTTTACACCTTTAGACACATTTCAGATCTGATCGGATTTTTTTCATTTGGTCGGAAAATATATTAAGTTTATGGGAATGAATGTGAAAAGAAATGAACAGGACATATTTTCTGCTGGCTTTGTAGATCCAATAACTAGCGAAAAATCTGCATCCTAGCGTAGAGGAAGTCGTAGGCAGAGGAGAAAAGACATTCCAGACATTCAGATAAAGCATTTGGTGAATAATGTTATTGCAATGCTTTCAAAATATATTGAATTAGGTCAAACTATTTCTAGGTAATATATTATTTACATTAATGCAGCTTTTAATAGCAATGTAAACCATAATTTGTTATTCCATAATTTATCAATGTCAATCATCCAAACAATTCTTTGCCATTAGGCATGTCAAAAGCATTGCCTTGCTCCTTTCTGAGGAATATTTAAGAAAATATGCCGTTGTAGAAAAATCAATAGAATGTTTCCTTTCAGGGGTTCCAGGGAGAACTTTGACCGAAATAACAGTTTTAATTTATAAACAAGTTTTAATTGATGCGGACGCACGATACTTAAAAGAGTGGAAAACTGACTTCTTAATTTTGTATTTTCTACGATTAAATTATTAAAGAAGGACTTAAGGAACTATTTTTGAACGCATGTTCTTCTTTAAATCATCAGCATTTTTTTCAAGGGGGGGGGGGGGAGCCAGTAAAATATCATCAGAAAATGTTTTGGTATGTCCCTTTAATGCAGCGTTGATTCGTGTCAAGTGACTCGTGTGAATTTAAGAAAGACAATATATGATTCTCTCATGTATCAACAACAGTCTTCTGTATTGCTTTTTTGGAGTCTCAAAAGTGATTGTAGGACATCTAAAATGGCTTTAATCAAGACAATGCTTTAGTTATCAATTTAAGTTATAGTGTCACGTTTCTTGAAATGAAGACTTTTAAAAAAAACTTTAAAATGATTAAACTACAAAAAAGGTTTCACTGAACCTAGTTTGGTTGATATATATGCACTCCTTTCAGCAATAATATATTTATTTATTCAACGAATCTGTCAATAGACAACTGATACTGTCAAAAATAAGTGTAAGCCTTTTTGAAATGTGTTTGTTCATTTAGTTATCAGTGTAAGCCTGTAGAACTGTTTCAAGTTATAAAAACTGCGGTGGATTAATTGCTTGGGGTTGTATATGTGATAGTTTTCAGCTGCAAAAAGTTTAGGAACTCCACTTTTATCTGACAAGAAAACTTTCCCCCAGAACAGTTGTTATATACGTTATAGATAACATTCGCAGACAGAGTGGTACACAAGCGAAGAGAGAAATGTCAATGAAATTAACAGAAGCTATGGAACATTTAAATCACATTAAAATAAAAGCATACTTATCTTTATACTTTCATTCAGTAAAACGTATCTCCAGACATATTTTTCTTGATGTGTTTACAGTGTTTTGCGGTAATATATAAAATATTCAGTCAGTAGCCACTTCTTCCAGTGAATTCGGGAAATGTTTTGAGATGTTTAAGAGACGAGTTAGTGCAAAACAATTCACAGATAATGCTTGAAAAGAGTTTTAAAAAATCTTTTAAGATCTTGTTAAGAAAATTACGTTCACCGGCTGAGAAGAAGTTCTCTGTAAAATGTGGCTTTTCTGGTCTGGTCTTAAAAGACAGATGGAGAAGAATTAAAGTAAAATACCAAAACAACAAAAACTATTTAAAAAAACCACTTTCTATCAAACATAGCGTTTTCCGGGAAAATGAAACAGTAACGGTTACTGGGAAAGAATATTCTACGAGATTCCAATAAGGCTGTTGTGAATTTGCATTATTTCGGTCATCGTACTGAAACATCCGGTCTTTGATCTCTTTACCTAGTTTTTATTTGTCATAATGACAAATAAAGGAGTAAAGAGAGAGAGAGAGAGTTTGCACAGACAGATCGATCTATTAAATGCTTGCCTGATTTTTGGACGAAAAATGTATTAACGTCCGGATTCCATTTTTGGCACAACTCTTACCTTGTTGCGGTACAATTCATAATCAATAAACACTTTACGTTAACTGTTTCAGTTAATGTGAGACGTTGAAGCTTTAATGTAGTCAAAAACAAGTGCCATGTTTTCTCTTTCTTTTTACTCACTATCATATAAAGCATTTACAACAGTTTTAAGTTCTTTTTGATTGGTGAAAACTAAACATAACTACTGATAAAATATTAACCATATAAGTGTCAAATTACAGGAGTGCCTTTTGTGCGTTATGCCACAGATTTTGCGAGGCATATATTTGATGAGAATTCAGAGGATTTTGTACAAGAATGTTACCATGATTAATGAGACGTGGGACCGCATTGACGTCGGTAATTCCTAAAGGCACAGGTTGTATTATTATTTGGTCTTGAACAACTGTTAAAAGTTGTATTTACAATTTTTGCTTTTGATTCGCATGATTTTATAAGCTGTTAAACATTGTAAAACTATACATCTGTATTTTAATACTACGGCAACATTCAAAAACATATTCCGTATAAGTATTTTAAAAGAGATTTTGAAGGAAGATATACATTTGCGTTTTTTTGAGCGTATTTATTCAACACATATCCGATTTCAAATACGTCGACCAGCGAGGCAGCCATATAAGAAGATATACAACGACTTTTGAAGTAGTATCAGTAAGATACAGACTAAATTTATTGTTTACTTCTTATGGGATAAATTACCAGAATAAATACCAATGTTTCATTTGTATTGTTTGCTAAAATGCGTTTAAGAAATTTGAGTTTGGATACTTATTGCGTACATACAGTATGTCACTTATATCGGCTATATACTCAAATTTAATTTTTAAATGTTAACTATCAAGGTTGTTGGGCAATAACAAACCCTTACAACTTTATTTTCATTATCAGTATTTATTTCATTTTATTGCAATCACCTTTTGGTAAACAAGAACTACACAACATTTCTTTCCGGGAAGGAAAACTTAACAATCAATATAGTATACATATTTATTAAAAAAACCCACATCCGTGTAAATATCTAACACGTCAATATAGACAAGTGAAGGAACCAACCAATTGTAAATTGATATCACCCACCAAAATTGTCTGTAACTGAATTCGTTTCCGATAGCTTTGACATTTATAATAGCAAAATATTACAGAAGGCAACCATAAATAGAATACAAATGAATCTGTTCTTTATGTATCATTGAAAAATAGAATAATTGAAGTCTAGCCAGACACGTACCACGTGATTACAAAAAAAACGAAGTCGATTACTCACAGCAAATATCTGTAGAAAAAAACACAACGAGCTTCCATTAGTCACATCGTTTTCACTGTTTGCTTGTGTGAGTCAGTTTAAATTCCATCCCTTAAATAATATATTCGAACAATATGCAATTTTCTTGTTCAATAGACTGACGGAAGAAATTGAAAAAAGAAAAATATTCGAAAGGTAAAGAATCTTACTCATGCACTAACTCGTCTTTTTCAAATTATTTGTTTTGAAACAAAGAAATTTTCAATTGCTTAGGTTACACTTAAAATAATACATGGACAATTAACTTAGTTTGTTCGCTGTTTATTTAACTACGGTCTTTAGGACAAATTGAGCCTTGTGTCAAAATAATCACTGTACCTTAAAAATGATATCATACCACCGTAATAACACTGAGGTAGTGTTAAAACAAAGCATTAGTTAAGTACACTTTAACATGCACACCAACAATAATTGTGGCCCAATTCTACTTTATAATGTTTTCTGGCGTTTTTTATTTTAACTATTTTCTGCTGGTGTACACATAAATATTATAGCATTCTGACTAATAAAATATTGCAGAGTTTTTAAGACTTTCCTTTATAACTCTATGTAACATCAAGTGACCACGGGGGTGGGGCTAGTTTTGACCCCAGGGTCATAAATTTGAACAATCTTGGTAGAGGTCCACTTGATGATGCTTCATACCAAATATCTAAGCTCTAAGCCTTTTGGTTTCTTCCTAGAAGATTTTTTAATATTTTACCTTTATGCAAAACATGTGACCCCAAGGACGGGGCCATTTTTTACTCAGGGGCCATAAATTGAACAATATTGGTAGAGGTCTACTAGGCAATGCAACATACCAAATATCTAAGCTCTAAGCCTTGTGGTTTCTGAAAAGAAGATTTTTTTAAATTTTCCCAATTTAACTCTATGTGAAATCAAGTGACCCTGGGGCGGGGCCATTTTGACCCTAGGGTCATAATTGGAACAATCTTGGTAGACGTCCACTAGATGATGCTTCATACCAAATATCTAAGCTCTAGGCCTTGTGGTTTCAGAGAAGAAGATTTTTTAAGTTTTTCCCTTTGGTTGCCATAGCAACCAGAGTTCTACATGGAATTGAATTCTTTGAACAAATTTGGCAGAGCTTCATGCAAGAAACAGGCAAGCTTCAGAAAATTTGGCCTAGCGGTTTCAGAGGAGATGTCATCAGAAGGAAATGTTGACGGACGCATGGACGGACGACAGACATCACGGGATCAGATGAAACAGATGATGTTAGAAAAGGTCACTGTAGAGCTACCAAAGTTTAGATTTGAAGTTCTTTATGATTTGAAAAATATGCAGCAAGACATGGACATAGTGGACCTGTTTAATGGAACGTATGCAAATTTATCCGGATTAGGAAGAGATTTGCTCGTCTCACAGTTGTTTCACAAAGCGTATGTAGATGTAAATGAAGAGGGCACTGAGGCTGTGGCTGTGAATGGAGTCCATGTTGTATTTACATGTTATGTACCATCACCCCTTTTTGCTTTTGATATGGAATCACATTCTAAATGTTCCGTTGTTCATTGGAAGGGTTACTGATCCAAACAAATGACCACACACGGAATGAAAAATTGTAAAGGAACGCAAAAATATATCATATATTAACTAGACAATAACAAATAGATTACTTGCTGAATATTATATTTTTTTAATGTAATATAAATATATATATTGTAGCTAACCTGAATATCTATTACTAAATAATTTATTTCACGTAAACCTAATTTTCTGTTAACTTAAGGCGTACTAGAAACCCACATAATTCGTTTATAACCATAGGCAATTAGTTTATTTAGTAAAGAGGAAGTGGTTAGGGTTTTACGAATCCTTTAACCTGTATCTATACTACCATTTTCCTTATTTACAATTTACCTTGATATTTTCTTTAAAAATATATTCACTTTAACTCTAGGTAACAGCAAAATGATAGAATATATACCGACCAGAAGTTATATTGTTACAGAGTGACACAATACACACTGATTTTTGTTGTTGTCACATTTATTTCATTTCGTTTAGACGAAATAGGATTTCTGTAAAATAAAATAATAATTCGTTTAAACGAATTTATATTTCGGTAAAACGAAATGAGATTTCCTAAAAACGAAAAACGTTGTCGTTTAAACGAAATAACATAATCTGCTGGTATTTCCGTATATAAAGAGTGTTCCTCGACTTAATTATTACATTTTAAGAATTTAGACACGTACTAATTAAACAATAAAAAATAAAACTAACAAAGGCGACTTTGTCAGATCATCAGACCCTAAATACTTTTACCAATACTCGCTTCTATAGCACCGTTGACTTATTCAATTTACCTTTCTTGTACGCCTATTGGTTATAATACGTTTGTTAAAGCGTAATGGATGAATCTGCATACATTATGTTTGTGGAGGGGATGGGTTGTGTTTGTTTATACACGTTCCATTTTGATCGACTCTTGATACTGTTACGGAAGGAGTTTTGAATCATGATGTCAGAAACATCAGGGTTGAATTTGGACGATGTTTTGTTTAAGGTTACCGAAAGTGAAATCACTAAATGGGCTATTTATAAACCACTACACCACACTAATCATTTCACATTACAAATCTATCATTCGCAAAAAACATATTTTTTGTTTGTTTGTTTGCTTGTTTCAAGCCAAAAACTGAGGTATTAACCCGGTATGAGTAAGGTGCCCTTGGTGCAGAAATTCACTTCCAGAGAAAACACAACCTGAAGATCGTGACGTCACTACGCCGTTTTGAGTGTAAACCGTGGGGAGCATTTTTTGTCCATTTAAATGGTTTTCCGGGTATTTGGATAAATAAGTGAACTTATTTTATACTAACCAATGAAATACTGTGCTCTATCTGTGAGATATATTTTGTTTTATTCCATATCGTTCAGACTGTGACTAATATAGATTCTACAACACACAGTAGAAGTCTTGAACTTTGAACTTTTACTGACTATAGAATGCGTTCGTTTTTTTACAAGTCACATGTTACACTAGTTCTGAATATGGTAAAATAAAGGCTTCATAACAATTTATTCAAAACTGGAATTCAAGATTAAACGATTCAACGAGGGTATTATTTTATAGAAGTATTTCGTCTTTCGTTTCCAACCTTATTTTGATTGTTTTAACATCAATATAGTCTGCCAGTTACTTACATAACAGTATCTTCTCATAAGCTATAAACTGAGGTTGTAAGATGGGTTACAATAAGAAGAAAGAAACTTTCCAGTTTGTCAAGTGCTAGAGGATGAGTACCATTTCGTATTAGAATGTCTTTTAAATTGAAATATTATTCCAACTGTGAATATATTCTAAAGGTGTTGGTAATGTCCTTGAATGTTAGTCCAACAAGTTAATCTCCAGCAAGTTTAAGCACTAACATGTATACGTGTACATTTAAAGTCACAACTTCAACTACTACTAACTATGTCTTAAAGTGTCTTCCTTTTTATGTGGTCAAAGAATGTTATAGATTTAAAGAATTCTCATTTTAGAATATACAGGTGAATTATACTAGGTATCCCTACATGCATCGTCGGTGATCCCCGGTACATATTCCGCACAACTACATTTTGTACCGTGGGATAATTAACTGCTGATTATTCGTTTTCATGAATATTTATTAGCAAAGGGATGTAACTCTTCGTCGAATGAGATGCCGTATTACAAATAGACACTCTTCAGTGTGGAGAGTAGGCATAATGACAAGTTACTTAAAATAGACGTATTTCCCAGGATTTAAACATAGGCGCGGAAGTCAAATTGTAACAAGTAATTTCATTGGCTGAGAGTCTGCAAGGGAAATCTTACGGAAACCAATGAAAGTAGGTAATGAATTATTCATGAGTACGAAATTTTACCAGCCAATTGTCCCACGGTAGATAAATAGAGTGAAACGGAATGGATCGAACGTGGGTTTCCGACGATGCCCTACATGTAAACAACCTAACCTTGAAAAGAATATTTAAGAAAAAAATATACATCAGTTAAAAATGGAATGGGAATATTCATGTTACATTGAGTAATCAAAATAGGCAGAGGTAATATTGCCAAATCCTCAGGAAGACCACGGTGTTGACATTCTCACGTTCTCTAGCCTTACATCTTTGGAAGTTCAACTGGTGTAAGATCCGGCAATTTTGCAAGCCATTAAAGCACGTTCTCATTGTTTTGGCGTAGAATACCCTGTTTATACCTCGCTGTGTGAGCACGTGTATTATCCTGCTGGAATATTCCGACTTTCCATAGATGTAGGAAGGTAATCGCCACTGGCAGGATGATCTCATTACAATATCTCTGCGCAATAAGAGTTTCTGGAACTGTGACAAGTTCGGACATGTCGTCATAGTAAACTCCACCTCAAACCTTGACGTTACCGCCCCATATTGGTCACTCATAAGGACGTTTTCAGGATTAAATTTTTCACCCCTTCTCCATCACAAATCCTTCCATCATCAAAGGATAGGTTAAGGCCAGATCATCGGATACAAAACATCATTCCACTGTATACGAGTTCAGCGCCGATAAATCCGTGCCCAATTAAACTTGCCTGAAGATTTTAGCCGTCAACAGAATTCCGACGTAAAGTCGACGTCCACGAAGCCAGGTAACGTGCAGCTTTTTTCTGATGGTCAAATCCTAGATTGAGTTATATTTTATAGACGAGCAGCTAATTTTCGGCGCTAGACATTAACCTGTTACGTTGTGATGACGTCATACGTAGCGATCCTCTTAAAATTCTGCAAGACTGTATCCTCTCAGAGACGTTCTCTTCATTCTAGAATGTATTCTTCAGGCGACTAAGCGATCTCCCTGCCGTCAAGCCAGCCTGAAGCATTCTTATGGCTCTTTGCTGTCGACTGTACATCATTGCTGGACGCAGCCCCATTTTGCTTTCAATAGAAAATGGTGCGGCTTTTTTATTATGAGACATTCTGTTGTATGACACTTTAAAACCTATAGATTTCACTGAGCACTTGACCCACTTGATTTCCGTAATTTTTGTATTCTGTCGAGTTATATGAATTACCTTTGCTTGTAATATGCTTCTCGCACTTTGAGAAAAATTGTATTACACTGACCTGTTATGTTTAACATAGTTGTTTCAGTAAAGTGTGTTGGCAAAAGATCAGAAATTTCCACAAAAGCTTATTATCCCAAGAAAAAATTGTATTTTTTTAGCTAATTCAACGTGATATCAGTTGAAGTGAGTCGGTAGATTTCATTACAAATGTTATTTTCCTGAAAGAAAATTAAATGTAGATTACCCCGGTCGGAAAGAATAAATTAAAGCAGTAAAAACTTAATTCGCTAGAAAGAGGTATCTTTATAGACTTTACACAAAGTCAAACAGAGAAAAAAATCAGAAAACAGGAAAGAATTTCAAATTACCTTTCGATCACTTGGTCGGCCCAGCTAGCTCGATCGGTAGAGCATCGGTTCAATCCCCATCAGGATCGGTAAAATTTCTTGTTGAGACTGTCCTTAAGTTGCTATTGTTTGGATTGCAAGGCAGGTTATGTTATATTGTCTTTTTTCTTGGTTTGGGGTTTTGAAATCTAATCTTTCAAGTGAAAAAAGATAGATGTTTGTTTTAAATCTTAACTATAGTGGACTATTTTATAAATCATAAATTTCTTTGTACACTTTTCTTTGACTTGTAATTTATCTATGTTTGAATCAGAATTCTCGTTTTATAAAAAAACATTTGTTTAATGATGACAGTTCAAGTAACATGGCAGTTAAGGAATGTGAATATTGTTTTCATTTATAAGTTTTAACAATACCTGTTTACAACCGTCGGTACTTCTGTTTAAATACTCAACAGACTTATTTCAGATCTTCCTCTTACTTACACCGGCTACATAACGTTTATGCCATATAAGATACAATTCAAGAAGGTATATGTTTATACGAACTATCAGTGTATATAGAAGACGTATGCTTAATTGTGCGTGTATATGTGTAATAGTAAGGTTGTCTGTAGTTATTTCTTTAAAACACGTTTACCTAACGGTCAGTCATATCATTTGAACAGTTTTTAAAAAAGCAATATCTATTTCTTTTTCATATTGATTACAGCTTCACTATCTGTTAGAATTATAAACACTCCATGCAGCAAAAGAACTCAAGCATCGAGTGTGAACGAATTTACGTTCAACATACACAAGATTATCACGGAAAAAAAACCTGTCGACAACGTCTTTTTGTCAACAACAAACGTTAAGGTTTTCATGACAATGATACATCTTGGAGCAAGAAAGGTCGCAAGTATTGAAGTTACAAAAAACTAACCGGGATTCATTCCTGGCAGAAGTGCAAACAATTGTTGCGCTTAACAAAGCAGGTGGCAAATCGGAAGAATTTCATACTGCCAACAAACAGTACCCGAACATTCAAAAGGTTAACTTGGCAAAATATACAAGACTGTAAGTAAAATATTTATGACCAATGTGGAAAACATGGATTATTCGATACAGACGAAAAAATCAAGAAATGCGATTAATATGTAGGTGATCAAAGCACTGAAAGTACTGATGGGGGGGCGAAAAATGAATACAATGAAGAGTTTCAAAAGTAACAATTCCTTTGCAAAATGTTGGAAATTGTCTGATCGTATTTCAGTCCTTTGACTTTAATTATACCGTCACTTTTTTTGAATCATCAGTATCGTGGAAACCTTGAAGATACAGAACTGAAACTTTGCAGACACAGTAGTTGGTAGGACGCACATGACTCTCAATCACATTTTCTAGTTATTGTCCGTTTTAGGAACTACGACTTAAATAACAGCTTTTAACGTTTCACCAGTGCAAGTGACATATTTTACCGGTACTAGGGAAACAAGATTTTTTATTTACAAAAATAGGTCTCTGAACTTAGGAACAGCATTTTGCTTTTTTACATTCAGGACAATCACAAGTGCAAAGCAAAAAAAAACAAAACTAATAATATTTTGACAGTTACAGCCTTTAAAACATGAGCTTGTTCATTTAAAAAAATCTTAAGAAACCTTGGTGATCATCTCTGAAACTTATAGATGTACCATGTATTTTGAAGTGTAATGGACCCATTCTTACTACGGAGGTAAAACTATTTTTTTCATGTTAAGAAACTTAACGACACACAATGTAATTTTGCCTACATAGTCATCAGCAGGAATAGATTTGAAAACAGACAAGAACACGAGGTCAATATAACATTTACTCTAGAATATAAAATAAATGAGATCAGACTAGTATATACCAGTGGTTTTATGCATAGGAACAAATTTAAAAAAATAAGCAGAACTGTAAAAGACAACATAAGTTCCACTCATACATTCTTCAAAGAAAGGACAAGACATTTATATCACTTTTTAGGTACATGTAAACCTTTTTTAATGTCATTCAACAACTGTGCATAAAGGCTACTGAGAGACTGGGGATTCGAGGCATCGCCAAAATTAAATGTTAACTAAGACTACAAATGTATTTGTTTTAGGTTAATTTATTTCTGGATGATTGCTATTTAAGGAATTCAGTTCTGCTCTGAAAATTTAAACTAGTCTTGTGCACAGTAAAATGTAAATAAACCTTGTACTTATATTTCCAAATCAAGACCTTATTCAAACAATAAACTGGCCACACTTTGCATCATATAATAGAAAAAAAAAAGTTCACGACAACAAAATGAAATAAAAACAAAATTAACAGAAAAGATTTTTCTATACCTAAGTTACAGTTTACTAAATCTGAGCATCATTTTTTTCTGTGATATACTTATTCTATCATGTTTATGCACCTTCATATACAAGAAGTTTTCATTAATTATTCATCTATTAATGCACTTGTATTCCTATTGTATAATGTTCTTGTGATTTTGGATACTAGATTTCTAAGTTTCAACAATTTTTACTCCTAAAATTTCACTGCCTTGCTTTTCGATCTCCAAATGAACTGATCCATGTTTTGCAAACCACAGTGGCAGGCTCATCACCAAGAGCAAAGAAGAGAACATCTGCTGGCAATACCATGACAATGTATCTTGCAATAATAACTCTGCCTTGCTGTCTTCCATACTGACCGCAACTACATGCAGTTCCTCAAATGCAAAGCCTGTTTCACAATTCTAAAAATTATGAAAAAAAAAACAACAACTGGTGAACAGGCATAATTACACAACGTTAAGTCAAAATATCAAAAGATGTATTCACTGAAACTTTAATTGGAAATATATGGGCAATCAGTGATCACATGTGTCACCTGATGATAGCCAATTAAGCAGTTGCATTGAGAGGCGATTGGACAGATTGTTGGCTAAAACGAGATTTTTATTCAAGGGCCATAACTCAGCCAAAAATCATTTAACCGAAAAACCTGTTAAACAAGCCCAAGTACTTGAGGTATTGATCAATTTTGTAACATTGCATTCAAATTGCTTCAGTAGTATAAGAGAAGAAGTCCAGACGAAGTTTAAAAATAAAAATAATTAAAGGGCCATTACTCTGACAAAAAACATTGAATTGGAAAATGCCGATGATTTGCACAACTTAACTTGGTACTGATCATTCTAGTAAAGTTTGGATGAAATTGAACCAGTACTTTCTGAGGAGTAGTCTGGACAAGTTTGTGACAGATGGACGGACGGACAGACAGACAATGGAGAAGTGATTCCTGCATGTAACGGCTACTTTGTAACATGTTGCAGCTACTGTGAAGCAGGCAACACAAAAATCATTAACGGGCCAAAACACCTTTTTATAATCAAGGGCCATAACTCAGCCAAAAAAAATTTTCCACTTAAAAACCCATTAGATATGCGCGAGTACTAGAGGTACTGATCAGTCCTGTAACATTTCATTCAAACTGCGTTAGTAGTATAAGAGAAGTTTAAAAAATCATTAAAGGGCCATAGCTCTCACAAAAATCATTAAACTGGAAAATTCCGATGATATGCACAACTAGACTTGGTACTGATCATTCCTGTAAAGTTTGGATGAAATTGCACCTGTAGTTTCTGAGAAGTAATTTTTGTGACGGATGGACAGACTGACAACAGAGAAGTGATACCTATATGTCGTGGCTACTTTGTAGCAGGCGACACAAAAAAATATATAGATCACTGTAATGACACATTAAGAAGGCATTGTAGTAAAATACAAGATAATTGTGGAATTAATTTAGATAGGTAATAATTATAAGTAAAAAATTCTGCATAGAATCGTATTCAAACTTCACAGAAATATTGTTCAAATATATTTTTATTGTAGTTATTATTTTTAGGTTTGTTTTGAATTTAATGCCCATATCATATTCAATAATTTATCAGAGCGGGCAGTTTATCTAACCATCCTTCTTGGTAATAGCCAGTCTCCATAAGAAACTGCCAACATTAAGGGCCATATAGTAATAAATGTAACATAATAAGGTATCATACAATGAAACAGACCATAACATTTTGATACCACATCTGAAATTTATCAAACA
Organism: Cyclina sinensis; assembly: GCA_012932295.1. Classification (NCBI taxonomy): domain Eukaryota; kingdom Metazoa; phylum Mollusca; class Bivalvia; order Venerida; family Veneridae; genus Cyclina; species Cyclina sinensis. Next base: position 32,669,316 of record JAAONU010000007.1, on the reverse strand, counting down.
TACCTTAATTGATGTTTGTACAGTTGTGGACAAAGTCTCATTTTCTCACATCACCTTTGTTACTTCCACAAAATCCCAAGTGGCATCACAACATCTTGCATCCCACTAGAGTGTGATCATTGCCTTCCGAGATCCATCTTAATGTGTAACTGTTTTATTGAAACATCTGTTCCTTTGACCTTAAACATTCTCTGGTTGTCTTCCTGCAGGATGAAATAATCAGTAAAAGTATCTGAACTACTCACTGGTTCAAACTTGTTCAAACATAATGACCTATATTAGGCAACCTACATGTACTACACATAACTTAAACTAAGGAAGTCTAATTTCATTAATTTTGAGTTTTATGTACATATAAAATAAATGTTCAGCCTCATCTAGCACAGGCAGGTGGTTTATCTGTCAGACAATGATCATTTCATACATGTGCCAGCCTCATCTAGCACAGGCAGGTGGTTTTATCTGTCAGACAATGATCATTTCATACATGTGCCAGCCTCATCTAGCACAGGCAGGTGGTTTATCTGTCAGACAATGATCATTTCATACATGTGCCAGCCTCATCTAGCACAGGCAGGTGGTTTATCTGTCAGACAATGATTATTTCATAAATGTGCCAGTACTCCACTCCTGATCTCTTTGAGAATCTGCAGCCTTTATTACATATAGCTGGGCTCAAACCAACTACCCTTTTTATTAGTAAAAAGGTTTAGTTATTGCAAGTCAGTGACTCTAACCAACTGACCTGAAGTAAAACCAAGACAAAGGTTTAATGCAAAAGATAAAAAATATTACAATAAAACATCTCTAGCATTTTTTACAGAATGTTTGTTTTTTATTATGATATCTATCAATATAAGGTTGTATGATAACTATGGAATTAGAATAAAGCCATGTTAAACATGAGAAATCTTATAAATTTGTTTTGTTTAATCTTACACAACTCACCTCTATAATCATACCCTCTGTACACAAAGACCCTTTGTTTAACCATAGGTCAGTGAACTCTAACATGCAGAGTAGGAGCAAGGGAGGGGTACTTCCGTAGAGACGTTATCACAGTTAACTCTGTGCTCCTCTGTCGTTATCATATTATTTGTGATAAACACGTTTGTTGCTTGTGTTGCAACAAGGTAGGCTGGTTTGTCATCCCTCTTCAAAATTACCTCCCCCAAAACAACAGTTTCCTCCTTTTGGCTGGTGGTTTACCTGTCAGACCATGATTATTTAAAAAGTCACATAACTGCATAGGCCTCCATCATATGACCGTGCAGTCTATCACTTCCATTAGGGCCCTTGTAGCGAGTGGCTTGTGCAAGTGCCATAACTTGTACTGGCATCCCATACGGGCCACTTCCTTTGTTCCTTCTTTAGAATGATGCTCATCTGGAATAAGAGTAAAAATGATAAATAATAGTAATGTTTATAATTTCAGAGTCAATTTGTTCTTTATTAATCTTTGGGGTTCAAAGGTTAGGAATATCAGGTTGTTTCAGCTGCACAGTAAGCACATACTTACTGTTTATAATACCATATTAAGGGTAAACAAAAAAAAGCCAAATAAAACATGGTAAAAGTGGAATGAAACTTGTGATTTGGTGACCACCAACCATCTCACATACCATCACAAGTGTTTACAGTGCTTTATCTTAAAAAGTCAGCCTTGTCAAATCATTTCTCTGTTTAGTTCCTCAATTTCTTTGACCCATTCTTGCAAAGAAAACAATAAGACATTTTGCCTTTTGACCACCAACCATCTCACATACCATCACAAGTGTTTACAGTGCTTTATCTTAAAAAGTCAGCCTTGTCAAATCATTTCTCTGTTTAGTTCCTCAATTTCTTTGACCCATTCTTGCAAAGAAAACAATAAGACATTTTGCCCCATTTCTCAATGTCACAAATTTTGAGATAACAATTGATCAACATAATTATACAAAAAACAGAAAACACGTGATAATTTCAAAGATGATTTCAATTTAAAAAGCAATAACTTATCCTATGCAGGAAAAAATGCTTCTTTTATGGTAATCAAAATAATAGTAATGAAGAATAATTACAATTTCCTTTATCTTTAATGCCTATATTAAAATAAATGAGCAGACAGAAAGGAAATGTAAACAAAAAATACTTAGAATCTAGTTTAATGTATTTAAGCTATCATTTTCATATATTTCGAGCATTAAATCTTCATCTTGCAAGTTGCTTATTTTTATTATTTGTGTTTCTCAGCATTGACTGATACACATGAAACAAAAGAATGACAATCTTCCTTAAATTGGGTTAAGACACAGTGTTTTCAATGTTAATTTGTTATTTGTTTGCAGCTATGAAAACTAATTTTATGCAACTTCAGAGAAATAAGTAGTTAATAACTATGCTATCAGTCATATGGACAACTGGTACGATAAAAAAACCCTAACTGCAGACAGAGTTCTTTGTTGTTTTTTTTTTGTTCAATGAACACATACTACTTTTGAGCACAGGGACATGGCTCACTGACCAAACGGTAAAATGTTTGGTCAATGCACAGGTGTTTGGCACATACCTATGATAGTATTTAGCAGTACCTAGTCATTCCTGGATATACATTCTCCTCATTTGCAATAATATAGATTAAAATAAATAAAAGGTAAGTAAGTCCTAAACGGGGCATTTACGAAGCCTTCACTTTTAAGTTTTCTCCCTTAATGTAATCTAAATATTTCGCGATAAATCAAACGGGGATCAGTAGCAGGGTCATTTACCTTCACGAACATCCCATACACTATGTACTGCAATTAAGCATCGAGACACAGAAGCGGGAAGTTTCAAGATTTCATTGCCGAAACGCTTACTCGGAACAGTAGACGTTAATCGAATGTCTGATATTTCGCCTTTTATTGCAAACGTCTATGATAAACAGCTTAGTTTTCACGGAAAATGCATTGTCATTCGATAAGTTTACTTAAAACAAACTCATATGTATCCATTCACATTAACAATACCTTTTCACAAGTACATAATCAGTTTAATTCTTCACTCCACTACCTCATCTTTTTTCGCATCGGCCATTACATTTTACAACTGCGAAATTTGAAACGGATCATTTCATTGGACGATGGATACACACCTCCGGTTAAATTAACGTCTATTGTTCCGTGTAAGCATTTTGGCTGAAAAACTTTGAAACTTTCGGCTGCTGTGGCTTTATGCTTGATGCCAGTGTATAATGTATGGCATATTTGTGAACGTAAATGACCCTGCTACCGATCGCCGCCAAGTTTTTCTACAAATATTGAGTATGAAGTAGGGGAGAGAACATAGAAGTGAGGGCTTCGTAAATGCCCGGTTTCAAGACTTATTTACCTTTTCTATTTTCAGTGTATATATACAATATTTAAGGTGGAAACTTGTATAGGAATTACAAGATACTCCTTATATAATCCTAGGTATGTGCCAAACACCTGTGGGTCAATGTGCTGTTGTGTAACTGTGCTTTTGAGGGAAGCAAAATTCAAAACTCACATGGCACAACTGACTGAATTGCAGTTCTCTTCATTCTTTTTCTAAATTAAGAAAATAAAGTTGTTCCCTCTTCTGTTTTTTATTTCAGAAAATGCAACTTAACCAACGTAATTGGGCCCACAGTCACTTGAAGTTGGGAACTAGTTCCCATCTCTGTCTCCCGCTGTCATTATTTCTCGAAAGAATATGTGGCGACAAGTTAATTTTGAGTGTTCTTATTGAATTTCAAGCTTATTCTTTTACTTAGACAAGTATTGATGTGTAGAATACACTTGTAATTATCACTTAATTGATAGGCATAACCAACATTTTACAGACCTTTCTTATTATTGAGGAAACCAATGAAAAACTATTGACAGTTCTGATACTTTCACTTTCACTTTAACTAGGCTACAATCGGGGATTCCATATTATCATTATGCAGAACTTCACTTCAACTCAATGAACAGTCTAGCGGATAATTCAATGACTAGCAGAAAAGGCACAAACCTCATGAAATTTCTCCTCCTTTTCGTACAACATAACTTCCGGAATTCCCATTGTCTAAATCTCGGCGTTTCGATTGGCTGATCTATAAATACTTAATCATGTAAATGTTTTTTGCAAAAATGATGCAATATGTCAAAACAGTCATGTCGACAATATACATTCAGAACCATGTTGATGGCTCGATATCTCCGTATCTTAAATTTGCAACTGCCAAGATCTTGTTTTGTCTCTGTTAAAAAATGTAATTCGCCGAACGATTAAGTTTGAAGCCTACAAAGAAGGTTGACCTACTTTCTAGTATCGATGCGTGACATTCAGAATAAGCGCTCAAAGACAAAACTGTTTTCATTTCCTTAAACATATCTGAAAATAATAATTTGCTTAAAATAAATTTAAAAAGTTCACTTACAATGCTGTTTTATTTTATTAATTATATCCTCCATCACAATTCGGCTGCACGATCCAAAATGGCCGTAAGCTAAGAAATATGATCCGACATTGCGAAATCAATGCGCGTAATCACTATGTTTCAGTAAAAAGTGTTCGGTTTTTGGTCTCATTTGAAAATAAAAATGAACACATAATAGAACCTTTATCAAAGCTAAACAAAAAGTCCATCATTGATTAACAATTTTCAATATATTTATGAAAAAATTATCGAACTATTTCGAAGCGTAGGATTACTACTTCTCTGAAATCTAATGTGAAATGTCTCGATTTTCCTGAAAATTTGGCAAGCATAGTTATACCTTTGGAGGGCGAAAGTATTCGCCCCCCAAAAAAGGAAACAAATGGGGAAATGAAAGACTTACTTCTATTGGAATCCATCAATTCATTGATGACAATGGTAGTCGTGAGTGCTATCTTATTAAAGGGAACTCGTCCGAACAGTTTGACCCTGCCCATACGAGGAATGATTAATTTTCTATCAACCTTGAGAAGAGAATCAAGGTATAAAAGTGAATCAAGTTTCAAAGACCAAATACACAGAAGATAAAAGCTCGCTTGCAAGGCGCTCGGAATCCCATATGTAAGAAAAGAAATTAGAATGGTGTTTTTACTCCCAAATGACGCCACTGGACTGGCTTGTCTCGAAAAGCAAATATCACAAATGAGACAAAAGGAAGTCACTTTCAAGTTACCGAAATTTAAACTGGAAGCGTCTTATGAAATGAAAGATATACTAAGAAATCTGGGTATGGTTGATTTATTTGATAACCCACCTTCAGATTTCTCAGGAATGAGAGATTTGTTCGTGTCACATGAGATTCATAAAGCGTCTGTTGATGCGAATGAAGAAGGAACAGTGATGATGCTGTGTAGTTACATTCCGCCGACAACATGATCGCAGATCACCCCTTCATGTTCATGATATGGGATCATAGGTTAGATGTGCCACTCATTGACAGGCTTACAAATCCGATTTCAGCTTACGAGATATTTTTAGTGAAAAGTTCTGTCTAATTTATTGTTGTTTTTTTCTCTCGTCAGACAATAGAGGCCAAAACAAATTTTATTTTTGTTACAATGCTGAGCATAAAAAGGGTAAACCGGAAACTGTTTTTCTGACTAATTTACGTTCAACCGTCATGTAAATCAAAATATATATTTAATATTTAGGCATTCTCACCTTCTCTACAAAGGCAATTTGTCTAAAGTCATACATTGAGAAGTAATGAATCTTAAACAACATACAGTGATTACATATTTATATATTAAAGGAATAAAAACGTAGAATGATCAAAGAATGGTATAACATCGGGGTACATCTTACATACAAGTTATAGATGTAAAAGAGCATTCAGTGTTAAAAATAACACTCATATTTTTAAGATATCAATGTCATTATAGCAGTTTGATGTAGGTTAGCTCACATATGCACGGATCTGAGCTGTTAGGAAAGGTAATTATCCTTTGTCGTCCGTCGTCAAACGACATTTTCTCCTAAACCACTGCGTTAATTTTAACTTATTTTGATAGGAACGTTCCTAAGCTGGCCTTTTGGAAATTCTTTAAATTAAATAGTTTTATATACAACACGCACGAATTGACATGGCAATCATAAGGAAAAACTTTGAAAATCCTCTTAGACTCTAAAAGCACGATTTCGAAATAATTTCAGACAAAATGTTCCCCAGAATGCCCTTTATCAAGTTCCTTCAAACCATTTTGCTCCCTTTTAAAACCTTGCCTACTGAGAACACGACCTGTTCTCACCATTCGACTGTAAGGAAAACTTCTTATCAGAAACCAATATCTACAATGGTTCACAGGTGAACAAAAAAGGGCCATGACGTATATGTTTTCATATTTATACCTGTTAAGATATAACTTCAAATCTCTAAGGAACTAGGTATTTCTTTTTATTCAGGGTGTTACAAAGTACTGACTTTATTTTAGCTACACCAAAATGTCCTTTTGATTAACTCTATAACTTGTATCCTAATTTTCCAGCTGTATACTTAATAGCATGTGTAAGCCTGTAAAAGACACTAGTTAAGTCAATATATTGTGCCAAGTTATGGCAATAAAGTACTTTATGAAACTATGGTGACAATTAAAGACAATAATGTGAAAGGTTATAATGTCTTTTTACAACAAGAATTGTCACTGTAAGATGACAATGCTCCCAAAGTGGTGCTTTGACAGTGAACTGAGGATCAGTCATTCAAAGGGTCAAGGTCAAATAAATATAGGTCAATGGGATGATCTTGTCCAAAGGGGTGTTATGTCCAAGTATGAAGTAAATTGACTTTCTAATAAGGAGGTTATGGCCAATTTTAAAGATTTTGGACAATTGGGTCTTCAAGGTAAAGGAGATTCATAGGTCAATGTCAGACAAATATAGGTCAATGAGAAGGTATTGTCCAAAGTGTTGTTGTGTCAAAGCATGAAATAAATCAAGTTACTAATATAGAAGTTATGGTCAATGTTTAAGTTTTGGACAATTGGATGTTCAATGTGAAGGTCATTCAGGGGTCAAGGTCGAATAAATACAGGTCAGTGGGAAGGTCTTGTCAAAAGTGGTGTTGTATCCAAATATGAAGTGAATCCAATTACTTATAAGGAAGTTATTGTCAATGTTAAAGTTTTTAGACATTGGATCTTCAAGGTAAAGGTCATTTATTGGTCAAGGTCAAATAAATGTAGGTCAATGGGAAGGTATTGTCCAAAGTGGTGGTGTGTCCAAGTATGAAGTAAATCCACTTTCAAATAAGGAAGTTATGGCCAATGTTAAAGTTTTCGGACGGACTGACGGACGAACGGGCGGACAGACTGACGGACGGATAGTTCAACAACTATATGCCTTCCAATAAAAATAATATTTATGAAAACTGTTACACATTTTTCGAACCGTAATGAAAGGGAGATTACTAATAACAAATTGCATTTTATGCTGCCAAGAGTTTTCTTTCTTTTTGACTGTGTGTGTGTATGGGGGGAGAGGCTGTGTTTTTTTCTGGATATGCTTATTTCACTATTTTTTTGCAAGTTTTATTTCTCTAAATCATATATTAATAACGTTAAAACTATTAAACAAATCAATCAGTCGGCTTAGGTGTAGAACACAAAAAAAGAGTAAATCAATTCAACAAACACGCACAAACTAACAAGCGAACAATAAAACAAAACAAAACAAGAAGTGTCTTTAAAAAAAGATGATCGGCGTAGAAACAGCATAAAATTAATGCCCCATAACAGTGAAACTATAATTTTCGGACATTGGTAAACATTTAACGCCTGGAATAATCGAATGTCCTATATGTCCGTAACATTTAGGCTATCAATAAAATATATTGAGTGTAATGCTCAAAGTGTCAATATCATTTTCAGTAAAATAAATTTTGGTCATATCTAGTATATATTTATACCATATAATATAATTTTTTCATGGTTAAAACCTTTTGATATTTAATTAACGGCTGTATTTATGTTATCATTAGTATATTATTTTCAGAGGCAGTTAAACAAACAATTATGAATTCTGCCCCAAACTTTCATAATATCAATACTTTTGACCACAGGCAAACTTCCTTCATCAGTGAATATTTGATATCTAACAATTTCATTCATTGCAAAAGTAGGTCAACAGCTACGCCAAAAAATTGAACATGTACAGACGTACACACATACAATATATATACTAACGGAAAAATATAACTGTGCATACTTCAAGGTATAGAATTTTTTTTAATATTAGGAATAGTAACATAAAACTTTGCAAATTAGCCAATCAACGTTTTATTTCTAACAATCAATACAAACACTTCATCATGTAAAACAATTTTTACAGTAACAAGGCGCAGAAGTTGACAGGTAGGAAATCTGATTTCACAAGGTCAGTATCGTGTGTGGCCTCCATTGGCGTTCAAGCAAGCACGGCAGCGACGAGGCATAGAGGCAACTAAGTTGGCGATAACTGCCTGTGGAATGGTGTTCCAGATGTTGACCAATGTCTGCGCTAGTTGGTCCAGCGTGAGAGGTTGGTTACGTCTTTGACGGAGGCGTCTCTTCATCTCATCCCAAACGTGCTCAATTGGTGAAAGATCTGGTGAAACAGCGGGCCAGGGTAAGACACTCACGTTTTGCTGAGCCAGAAACCCGGTAACTACACGTGCTACATGTGGCCGAGCGTTGTCTTGTTGAAACGTCATGTTACGCCCTTGACGTTGAAGAAATGGCAGCACGTGGGGTATGACAATCTCATCTCTGTAACGAACACCCGTTAAATTGCCACGGACAATTACAAGCTGGGTCCTGCCTTGAGATGAGATACCTCCCCAAACCATTATCGACCCACCACCACCAAAACGTTGACGTTGAAAAACACAGGGATCCAAGTAACGTTCTCCGCGACGCCTGTAAACACGAACTCGTCCGTCCGAACTTTCTAAGTGAAACCGCGACTCGTCAGTAAACAGAACATTATTCCAATATGCTCTTGGAAGCCTTAGATAGTGTCTGCACCACTGACGTCGACGTTGTCGATGACGTAAGAGAAGAGTAGGACGTATCGCAGGACGTCGTGGAGTAATGCTGTGCTCTCTTAATCGGTTTCTAACAGTTCGTCCACTGATAGGTCTCAAGCCAGGAATTGTTCGTGCTGTTAATGTGGCCGGTTGAAATCGATTCCGTAGGTGTGTAAGCCGGATATAATTGTCTTGACGGATTGACGTCACACGTGGACGCCCTGGACGTGGTAGATCACGGACGTTGCCACGTTGCTGAAATCGTCGCCAAAGTGCTGATATGGTGTTTCGGTGAACACCAAAACGCTGCGCAACCGCATTTTGAGCAATGCCTGCTTGGAGCATACCGACGGCACGTAGGCGATCATTTTCTGAGATGCGTGGCATTGTCTTCAAAGACTTAAAATCCAAATGAAGGTGTTTTTCTGAACTGCTGGGTAGCTCACTATAATTTGACGGTTAAAATAACTCGAAACAGCATGTACGAGGATGTTAACATAAAGAAACACGTAAAAAGCGCGACCGTTACGGGCTATAAATTTTGCACGTGCAACTCGCGAAAAGCAGTATTATTGAAACAAGATTACCTTGTGAATTACACAAAAGAAATCTGCTAAAATAATTTTATACCTAATAAAAGATATTAAGTATTTTAGTGTGCACAGTTATATTTTTCCGTCAGTATATGTACAAAATGAACATGTATTGTATTTTTTACAAATGAATTAAGTACAATCTATGTATCCCATTAACTTATATCTTGAGATTGAGTAAAACATTTCATACTTTGACACAACTTCGGATATACACACCAGGATTAAATTTTACACTTCGAATGTCCTAACATTGAAAGATTATTGCTACTGAAGTCTAACCTATTTTAAAAAAGAAATCAATTTCAAAGTGATATTATCTTCTTTTTATTCGACATAACTGTTTGAAAATTATCTATTTTAAGATACAACACATTCAATTTTCATTGAATGCTAATCTTTAAATCTATATATAATTTTTTTTTATGCAGAGTTAAGAAATCATAAAATTACTTATTTATAACTAATGTTAAAAAATGTCAAGTTTTCTTTTTATTCGTGATAGATGTTTCAAAAATATTTAGTTATATGGACTTGAAGGTATTAAAAAAATTAATAAGCATATCCAAACTTGTGGCGAAAGGCATTAATAATTTACAGTCTGGTAAAGCTGGAAGAGTTGTCATTGTAACGAGGCTGTATGACTAGAAAAAAATACAAAGCTTTATTTGACTTATACAAAAATTGCATACACCTTGTATATCTATAAAATCTCGGTTCTTTTCGAAAACCAGCTTTTATGATCAACTTTCGTCCGTCCGTTCACAATTTCTCGTGAACACAGACACGACATTCTTTTATATCTGTATAGCTATATCTATAAAAATATTGGTTCCTTTCGAAAATCAACTATTTTGCATCATGGTTCTTTGAGTTATGACCCCTGAAATGACAAAACTAGCTGATTAAGGTTCCTTACGTGTATAGGTCATATAGGGTCAAAAACTATGTCAAATCATAGTAAACTATTGTAAACACTCTAAAGGTCACATTTCGCATTCAGTCATCAGAAATCTTTGTCAGAATTTCTGGCTTAATGACTTATTGGGACTTTTGATATATGGGTCATATAGGATCAAAAACAAGGTCACCAGGTCAAAGCCTAGAAAATATTGTGAACACGCTAGAGACCACATTTCCCATCTAATCATCAAAAAACTTTGTCAGCATGTTTGACTTGATGACTTCCAGGATTTTTCCATATAAGGGCGACGCTGGTTAAAAAACTAAGTCACCAGGTCAATAACCCAAAAAAAAACTTGTGAACATTCCAGAGACCGCATTTTCCATCCAATCATCATGAATCTTTGTCAGAATGTTTTACTTGATGACTTAAATGCCTTATTAATACTTTAATCATGCTGGATTAAAAGAATGTCAAATCATATAAAAAATTGTAAACACTCTAGAGGCCATTTTTTCCACCATCCAAACATCATGAAACTTTCTAGGCAAGTTTAACCTGATCACTTCTGTGACCTTTCAAAATAAGGGTTTTGTAGGGTTAAAAACATGGTGACCAGGTCAGATTTTAGAACAAACTTATTTGAATTCAGAATGTTTAACTTGATGACTTTCATTTATTTTGATAACTTAATCATGTTGGATATAAAACAAGGTTATCGGGTCAAAACTTGTGAGCACTCTAAGGTTAACCTTTTTGTTAATGTCAATTTTTCAAAAAGTGTCATGATAATCAATCCAAACTTGGAATACTTGATCACCAGCAAAACCCCTACAAAGATCGTTGGAACCAATGTCCTTGGGGTCATAATTAGTCCCATTCAGGGGTCACTTGATTTTGCTTATACTTTTATATAGGAAAAAACTTCCTAAGCCTAGAAATAAACTATTTACTTACATGGGATTGGTAGGTACTCCCCACTCCTTCTCCCCCAAGGTCCCCCTGATTTTTTTTCATTTTTTTAAACATGTGATATGTAGATACTTGACTTCACCATCCCGCCCCCCACCCCGAAAAAAAACAATTATTTTTTTCTCGAATGAGTAACCCACACCGACCTCCTAGCCTAGAACTAAACTATTTATTTACATGGATCCCCGCCTGGACTTTTTAATACGTAGGTACTCGATTCCTCATCCACCCTCCCCAATCTCATCCGACTCCCCACCCTCCAAAAATAATAATAAATAATAAAAAATCTTGAATTAGTAACTTTTACCCCCCTCCCCCATAGGTAAATGGGTTATGGAAGAAAGGCATTGACAATGAGTTATGGAATCAAGACATTGTGAAAGTGGTTCAGCAGCTGACACATTTTGAAATAGGTTTATTTGTTAAGTGAAGTGCTCCTAGCCTATCAAGAAATTTTCTATATATCCATTGTTTTTTTTGGGTAATGAATTCCCTTTCTGTGACAAATTCCCAATTGTGGGGCATCTATGTCCGACGGACAAGTCTAGTTTTAAATACATGTCAGGTTTAAAACTAAGTCACAAAGTCTAATCCTAGAAAAACCTTGTGAACGCTTCAGAGGTCCTCTTTTCATACTTTGTCGAAATGTATGACTTGGTGACTTTTAAATATTTTTATATGGTTTATGTTGCGTCAAAATGTATGCCAACAGATCAAATCACAGAAAAACCTTGTCAACACTCTAGAAGCCACATTTTTCATCCAAACATCATGAAGACTTGTGAGAATGTCTTGATTGATGACTTCTAGGTTCTTTTGATATATGGATTATACATGGCTAAAGACTAGGTCACCAGGTTAGATTAAGAAAAATCTTAATTAAAAAAAACACTCTTGATGCCACATTTCCCATCCAATTATCATGAAATTTTGTCAGCATGTTTGGCTTGGTGATTTCTAGGAGCTTTCCATACAAGGGTGATGTTGGTTTAAAAACTAGGTCACCAGGTCGAATCTTAAAAAAACCTGGCAAACAATATGGACAATATCTTCCAATCAAACATCATGAAACTTTGTTAACATGTTTGATTTGATGACATTAGGCCCTTAAGATTCATGGGATAAAAATTAGGTCAACATGTCAGATCTAAGAAAACCACCCTTGTGAACACGCCAGAGGCCACATTTCCGTTCAATCGTCATGAAGCTTTGTCATCTTGAAGACTTTAAAAACTTTTCTCAAAGGGTTATGTTCGATCAAAAACTAGGTCACTAGGTCAAATCTAGGAAAAACCTTGCGAACACTCTTGAGGCAATTTTTTCCATCCAAAACTCATGAAACTTTGTCGGAATGTTTGTCTTAAAGACATGTAAATTCTTTACGTGGATATTGATAGTTATTAAAATGTTTGAATCTGCTGGGGATGTAGAAGTATAAAAGAAAAAAAACACCAGTGTACACTAACAATAAGTAGGCAAATGTTAACAATTCAAAAGTGTTTGCAGTCCCCGTGAAATCGCACGTATATCGCACAGTCATCCCGCAGCCTAACAGCTGCCGCACAATGGCCGTGCAGCGATCTTGAGATTGACCAACTAAATTTCAGATTGGTATATTTATTTGCCATCTCCTCAGATCACTAAGATGATGCTATCATCTCCGTAAAGTCGCGGCACGGAAGCCGCACTGACTATGTACGATTTCCGAAAGAAACATGAAGAGTGCGGCCTGAAAGTCTAAAGGAAATCGACGCTACAGGGTGTATATTAATCATCATGTGTCAAAGCAGATTAAAAAGACTAGCGTTAAAAACTTTTGTTTCCTTTTATCATACCCTCAAATATAATATTAGGAGGTTATTGGGTAAATGTGCGTGTGTCGTTCCACTCTGATGATTTTTCACTGTGTTATAACCACTTGCTTTACATATGGATATTTTTCAGATCAGATTGACCGGACTGTTTCTCATCATCTATTATTCAGATTTAAATAATACTTTGCAAGAATCATCGATACCTAGCGTAGTTGTGCATGTGTTTGCAGCATTCCACTGGCATGATTTATCACTGAATAAGACTCTAGGGTGTAAATTGGCCCGCCCCAGCTGCAACATGATTTTGGTTTGGTTTATTGGGATTTAACGCCATTTTCAACAGCTAACGTCATATCCCGGCGGTCAGTCCACCTAACCAGTGTTCCTGGGTATCCAACCAGTTTCCAGTTTCTCCGCAAGTGACTGACTACTTCCTCACTTGCTTCAGAGGTGAGGGACAAATAGACATATAGACGCATTTTCTGAGATCAATTATAACAAAGAAATTTTGCCGGCCCTAATTGGGATCGAACCGGAATCGGCAAGATTGACAATCCGATGCTCTACCAATGGAGCTAGCCGACAACATGATTTTAAATAGGCGCATATTAGGGAGAACTTTAAACTACTGAAAAACTGGAAAAGAAACTCTGAAACTACTATTCCTCCGGATTTGATATTTTGCATACAGGTTCGCCTACAGCCCCTCTACAAAGATTCTACAAATTATGCCCCTGGGATCATTAATGACTCCGCCCGAGGAGTCACTTGTTTTAATAAAGGCTTATATTTGCAAAACATTTCAAAATATTCTTCTATGAGTTCACAAGGCCTATGGCTTAAACATTTTGCTCGGAGCATCATCTAGAAGTCCTCTCCCAAGATGATCAAATTATGTTCCTGCGGTCAAAACTAACCTCGCCCCAGGGGTCACTTTATTTTTGTAAAGCCTTGCATAGATGCATAGGGAAAAATCTTCTTGTCAGTAACCACAAGGTCTAGTGTTTAGATATTTTATGTGTAACATGGCGTTGTAGACCTCTACCAGTTCTTTCAAATTTTGGCCCAGGGAATAAAATTGGCCCTGTCCTTGGGGTCACCAAACTAAAAGTAGACTTTTCAACTTTTCAACACTGAGATTATTGACAGAAATCTTATATATTTGGTATAAAGGCACCTTGCATAAATCTCTGCCATTCACTTAGGTCAAGGTCAAGGTCTCCGAGGCTAATATAGATTTTGTACTTTTCCCCATGGAGGCTTCAGTTATTTAACGATATCTTAGACAGTTGATATGTTTGTAACTATCAAGGATCCCCTGCACTTTAGTGGGGTTTGAAGCCACTGGTCACTGAGGCTAAATTTTTTTTATACTTTTTGTCATAGAGCCTTTTTTTATTGACTGATATTTTAGATATCTGCTACATAGACACCTTCATAAACCTCTTCTATTAAATAAGGATCAAGGTCATTGAGGTTAAAAATAAATTTTTAGCTTTTCGAACATGCATAAAACATTTCTAATCAATAGATCTCTTTTTTCCTGAAAACACTTAACCGCATCATGTGTTTCAGAGTTATAGCCCCTTAGCAATGGAGTTATGGCCCCTTAGCAATGGAACTGTCATTAAGGCCAGCATTTTTTAATTATCTGTATTACGGGAGCGGCGATCCCAAATTTTGCTAAAATGAAAAAAAAAGAAAAGACTGACGCTAGTTTTATTTTCATATTGCGCGCCGACTCTAACAAAATCGTCGTTTAAAAATAAAAGTTTGACAACTATCCGGTAAATTTATTCGTGATTTTTTAGCGGAGCCGATGCGTTAATAACTTTAAGTGGATGTTGCTTTACAAATTACCCAATCACGTTATTTGATACATATTTACTTTGTCGCAAATGCAAGATGGCAGACAATGAATGTAATTGTCGTGCTGTGGACAACAAAAATAATAATGACGGACTATTTCAAACTAAATTTATCAAAGTCAACAAATGGTCGTCATTTATAAGAAAGATTGATTGATATACACTGCCTTTGATGTTGTTCAAGAGCTACACAGTCGAGTCAAAATTAAAGAAGTAGAGTTGGAGGACAAACACTAATAGCTGCCAGCCTCCCATTTTATGTCATCAAACCTTTTTGGTACGCGTTCATACTATTAAATATCAGTAATAAAATGTTGTAAGATATCTGATAACTATTTACTTGATAATTCTTTTATTTTCAGTTTTATTTGATATCTGGACAAAATCTTCCCGAAACATGAACATTTTAATTTATCAATGTAACACTGTTGCTGTCATGGTGTCTGTCTTTAAATTTCCACAGATTCCAATTCCAAGGATTAAATGTTATACTAAAGATGGTGTGCATCTTAACACATGTTTTGTTTTCACAGTTTATCATCATTTTCGGTGATTGGCTTTTTCTATCCAGGTGACAGCCTTCATAACCTGCAAAGAATGTGGTTAGAAGAGAGTTGTGTACAGTGTTGGAGAGCTGTCAACAGAGGTCAGGATCAGTAATTAGGCTGGAGGAAAAATTGCTGTACATTGTGACAGTTCCCTATTTCGTGCTGCTACACATAAGGATAAGGTCACTGTGAGAGAATGTCTGTTCTGCACTTCAGCAACAGATGCAACTTACTATGCTGGTGAGTTGACACCATATAAACACAAGTATTAAGTGTTTCTTCAATTCACCAAAATAAAGAGAAACATTAGATTTACTACAGCATTTAAGCTTATCTCTATGGTATATGTAGTATGTATTTAAATGTGAGTAAAAGCTAAGTGATCTTTGCTGCCTTAAAAACTATCTGTATCAGTTAAGAGTAACAGAAGTAGAGATAAGAGGTAGTGAAGCTGCATTCATAGTAAGTCTTCAGGGCTTTTTTTTCATTCTACAGCAGGGGTCGTTTATAGGCATCTTTCCCTCAGGAAAATTCTTTAAAATCATGTAGTTTTCTGCTAAAATCAAATTTACATCAAGTTATTTCTTTCCCTTTTGCAAAAATACCCAGTTAAAAGTGTAAAAGCATCAGCTGGATTTCTGTCAGTTATGCTTGTACTTATGTGTTTTGTGAACTTGATATAATCAGATCAAGTTGACATCTCTGACATTAGGTTTTGAAAGGGACAGATCCTGTAAAATGTTGACACATCAAAGTGATATGTTTCAGTATTTGAGAATTGTGTCAGAAAGAATTGACAAGTTGACAACATTTTTTTTGTACATGTGAGATGTTGACAAATTTCATTCTACTTGTTTTATACCTTTAAAACTGTATTTGAAAAGGTAAGTATGTAATGTCGACTTAACATAAAGTTATAGAAGTGACTTATTTTTCTTCAAAGCAAACTTTTACTTTCTTAATTTATTTTATTTATCATGACGTACCTGAGAAATGTTCACACATAGATACCTATTTATTATTAAGACTATTTTCGTGATTGTAGTCACTGATAAACTCTTCTAGTCTTGATCTTATTTTTCTTCTATCTATAAGTTTCTGCTCACTGTTGTTGTCTGCCTACTAGCATTCTGATATTTAATAACAACTGGGGTGTTTAAATACTAAAGGTCAAAATTTGAAACTTTGAACATAACAGTTCTGTTAAAGTTTAACTTGGTCATATTGAGCAATGATTATGTCACTAGGTGTCAGAAGTAACAGAAATTGTTTTCTTTCAACTGTGACCTCCTGCTTTCTCTTTCAGTTCTACACTGATATTGGTGGCTTAGTCATGTTTATGTATTTTGACAGTGTTCTGCAATGTTATGGTATTTCAAGGCAGAATATGACTATGTCAAGTTTAAACTACTCTGTTTTTCAATCTCTTGAGCCAGAAATGTTTGTGTTTATCTTTTGACCACAAAATTCCACATTAACCAATGTAATATGAATAAAACAAATACTGGCTTTTTTCGTTTGATGTTTATTTTTTTGGTGGACTCCTCAGTTTTTCATATTATATTTTCATTTTTTATCTTGCCCCACCGACCCATTTTTTAAAACAAATCTCCCGTAAAACATAAAATAAAAACATGCTGGCCTAATCACATCACAGTACTTCAGCAAATGAATCAGTTTCGATATATATACACGTACATAATGGTAAGACCCTGTTCGCAACTCTTCCTTGTGAAACGAAAAAGATGTTCCCAAGTATTAGCACCCTACGACATGCAAAAAGGCTAACGCTTTCGATGCGTTCCTGCATCTTTTGTTAACATTTTTTATACTGAAACACAGGATAGCGCAACAAATTGTGATAGCATATTTCATTAGAATATTGACCTCAACCTGCGTAGAAACGATGCTGTTATGAAACAATTCTTAAGAGGATCCCCGATAAACACAAATATCAAACACTGTTGGCATTTGAATCCCGTAACATGTTATTCCTGTCCTTTTCCTTTGTCAAAAGCGCCTTCAGATTTCGTAAGAAGTAGTAAGGCTTTGCTAACCTGTTTTTATTTAAATACAATTGTAGCGGTATTTACATACTGTTTAATTCTAGATTTTCTTTGTGTTCTGGACGCTCTTTTTTCTAACTCTATACAGAAAAAAGTGCGTGTCAGTCTGTTGCAGTTCTAATACTAGCAACTACTAAAATCATGTTTTGAATTATCTATTTTGCTCATCATGGTCATACTAGTTTAGTTGTTCTATAATATTACGTTTTACTCTTCTACCGGCATATATCTATACCGTGCTTTGATCATGACATGCGCAATGATTTGCAATCAGTACATTTTCAATTAAAACCCTTACAAATGAGTAAAGAATTTGTCCAAAGTGATGGATGGAGGGACTTTTTAGAAGTTCAACAGGGTAAGGGAAATATAAAAATAAACCATTTTGATTATTTTGATCATCTAAAGGCTGTACCATAGCTTTTTAAGGGCTTCTTAATTTTAAACCTGCTTTAAATACAACCTTGTTAACTTTCATTACAAGCTTATCCCTTTTCATATTCAGATTAAAACTATTATTATATAAATAACTGTTAAACGTACACATATGATGTATATATTTCTATATGTAATTAAACGACCATTTTGTTTAATTTTTGTTTCTATATAAGTTGATACACATGAGAGGGTTATTTTATTTAAAATTTAGAATAAAAATTGAATACTAGATAATCAGTGACAACACATTTCTAGTGTAATTGATTAATCAGCACATATTAAGTATCATATCCGCTGAGATTGTGTTGGATGATAGCCCGTTCATCCTAAGCATGGCGGAAAGACCTCAGAACTGCACAAAACAGGATATATTCAAAGACGGAAACAAAATCTATCAGACAGGGCAATTATATCACAGTTTCTCTTTCATTAATTTAAAAATATATAGTTGTATATTACTTGAAGAGAATATAAATATACCAAGTGACATATTCTTAACAGTATTTCTAACATTCTGTATCATCGTTGTTACTTGGTAGGTACACAAAACTATATCAATGAATGTTATAATAAGTTTGTTTTGTGTTATGCAGTGTGTTGTTGGTTTTGACGTCAAAATGGCCTGGGAGTATTAGGTCATTAACTAAAGCTTAAGATTAGGATAGCCTAGCTAATTTAGAGATATAATGACATTGGTTTCATATTTGTTTTTTACTATGCTGTTAGTGTCAACTATTTTGTTTTCAACTAGACAACCAAAGCGCTTTCCAATTTACAGATGACAAGAAGCGAAGAAACAATTTGGTATGGTCTTACACTTTATGACACGTCGCGTCCGTAAACGGATCCGTAAACAAGGTATAGGATGTTGTAACAAATAGAAAATGCGCAATATATTGAGCAGACATTTTTTTCTCAGATAACGAATGTTCTTTTTCATTAACTTTTATCAAACATGCATAAGTAAGTAACACATGGAGTATAATCATATAAATATCAGACTAACAAGACATGATTGAACGTAACATCAATATTCGTATGTTAATCAGATAAAAAATATATAAATCGATACACTAACATGGGAACTGTGTTAAGTTCTGAATATTGATGTTGTGAATAAGAATTTAAATAATTAATGATTTTCAATGAACACATATGTTGTAAATGTTTTATATGTAATTAACTTGTTTACTCTAACGACTGTAATGTTAACATATTTATGTCTATAGAAGTTGGATACACCTCGGGTTTTATTTCAGTTCTCGGGTAGCTAATATGCACTATTACCCTGAGAGACGTGTTATTTTTATATTCTGACACTATCTGCAATGCGCCGACAATCCTATACGTTATATCACGCTGAACACAATCACGCGACCGCTGACGTCACGAAAGTCACAGGTAAAATACGCACATACTTGCGCACCTTATAAATATACGTACGTGTTAGAATGGAAAGAAATTTTAAAGTTTTCGTGATCTACGTAGTTATTAAGTCACTCAGGCCTCGGGATTAAATTACTAAGCAACTGAACTCGACTCATAATATATTCGACGGTATATCACTCAAACGTTAAATCTATTTCCTAAATTTGAAATAGAAATTGAATACTAGTAGGTGTACAAACATTTCACAAAAGAAGTTTTCTTATGGGCGTTAAGTTTGAATTAAATGATGATGCACATAGAGTTTTCTGATCAATTTCAGGTTTATCAGGCGGTTATTTAGTGGCTACTATACAGGTAGAATGACGGCGGGCAGCAAAACAGCTCTAGCGTCAAGCGTGAATGATTTCACGTTCGGCATATACAAGAATATCACGGCACAAAACCCTACCGACAATGCCTTTATTTCAACAACAAGTATTATGGTTGTCATGACAATGATTTATGTTGGAGCAAGGAAAAATACAGAAAAGGAGATGTCAGAAGTATTGGGGTTAAGCCAAATTGACCGGGATACACTTCTGTCGGAAGTGCAGAAATTTGTTGCGCTTCTCAAAGGAGATGGCCTGTCAGTAAAATTGCAAACTGCCAACAAACTTTTCCCGCGTATTCAAAATGTTATCTTGGAAGAATATATCAAAACTGTAAGAACAAATTACATGGCCGATGTCAAAAACATGGATTATTCGACAAAAGGAGAAGAATCAAGAATAGAGATAAATAAGTGGGTAGAAAATGAAACAAATGGAAAAATAAAGAACTTACTTCCGTCTGGATCCATAAATTCTATGACAGCCATGGTGGTCGTGAATGCTATCTACTTCAAAGGGGACTGGAACGAACAGTTTGATCCTGCCGATACCAGCAATGATGAGTTTTCTGTTAATCATGAAGAGAAAATACAAGTTCCAATGATGAATAAAGAATTCAAAAAGATCAAATACACAGAAGATAAACGGCTTGCTATCAAAGCGCTTGAAATCCCATACGTAGGTAAGGAAATGGGCATGGTGTTGCTACTTCCAAATAACGTCACAGGACTGGCTAGTCTCGAAAAGCAGTTGTCACCTGCTGCGTTGGAAACGGTGATGAAACAGATGCGAGAACAGAAAGTTTCTGTCAAGTTACCGAAATTCAAACTTGAAGCGTCTTATGAAATGAAAGATATACTAAGAAAGCTTGGTATCATTGATTTATTTGATGACTCATCTGCAGATTTATCTGGGATAGGAGAAGATCTATTCGTGTCACAGGTGTTTCATAAGGCGTTTCTCGGTGTGAATGAAGAGGGAACGGAGGCCGCGGCTGCTACCGGAGCAGTAGCGTTTGAAAGTTTTAACATCCCGCAGACAACCTTCTTTGCAGATCACCCTTTCATGTTCATGATATGGGATCATAGGTTAGATGTGCCACTCTTCATCGGCAGGCTTACGAATCCAACAAAGTGACTTCAGACAGAAAAATGCTCTTTGATGAAAATAAATCCTTTAAATGACAATCGCTTCTTCCGAGACTGTGTTATAATATTCCCAAGAAAATAGTGTATCAATGAGAGATATTTCTCGTTTTGATGCTGTAAATACAAGCATAAACAAGAAAAGGTAATTCTGACATACAATAGTTGCCGGCAAGCTAAAATGAGTTTGGCGTTAAGGCGTTCAGGCCTGTTAGCAATGCTATTTCATTACTTTTTACATTGTTATAAATAACTTTTTTGTAGTTTGTAAAAGGATTTATTCACAAGACCGATAATAATAGTATCT
This sequence comes from Cyclina sinensis, assembly GCA_012932295.1. Lineage (NCBI taxonomy): Eukaryota > Metazoa > Mollusca > Bivalvia > Venerida > Veneridae > Cyclina > Cyclina sinensis. Next base: position 32,647,938 of record JAAONU010000007.1, on the reverse strand, counting down.
GTTAAATGCATTTTTCTAGCGCCATTTGTACATAGTCTCTTGTTCTTCAAATGCGCACTCTTGACATAGATGATGTAGATATACTTATAGCAATTTCAGCAAATATTTAGAATCTAGAAATTTTAAAGGTTAGCTTATGTATACATATTACTGCTAGAAAAATGAAATTTGTATAGCTTTTAACTAGCAGAAATGTTTAAACAAGAACTGTCCGCATACAGCACGTTCCACATTTCTCAGTGCTGGATAATAAATTATAAGCCAAGTCAAACAAGAGGCCCAAGTGAAAAAAAATTGAGTGGGTGATGGCAAGTACCTAGTCATGTAAGTTAATAAAAGCAATTTTTGGCATGGTGGACATTAACAAAAAGGTTAATCAAGAAATTTTAAGTTGAAAAATGTGCATAACTTTGTAAAAATAATTTGAGGGTCATAAGGAAATGGTGTGGCATTTTGATAGTGAACAGGTATTCTTAATTTGAAGTAAACAGATTTGATAGTTTCTGAGAAATGGACCTTAACATAAAGGTTAACCGACGCCGACGAGAGGGTCATGACAATAGCTCCACTTTTTCTTCTTCGAAAAGTGGAGGCTAAAAAGGGAAAGTACTTGTGCTAAATGTTCTCTAAGACTTTCTTATTAGACTGATTTCGTTCGATCATATCTCAATAAAATTATAGCAAAAAAAAACAGTCAGTCGACCAAAAGAAAAGACAATTTTTGACTTTGTTTCTTTACAATGACAAATTTTGCATTGTTTTAAAACAAAGGGGTCTTAATCCTTAATTTTTTTGCGAACTTTGGATATGACCTCAAATATGTACACCTAGATAAAATTTCACTCGTCGAATATCATTATTGAAAACATCATCATAAAGTAACTTACAGTAGTCTAGCTGATATTTATAGTTCATTTTATTCGAGAGCATTTTTACATAAAAATTTTATTAATTCGAGCTTTAAAGCTTTCATTTGGTGCTGTCCACTTTTCAGTAAAGTTTTTGTGTGTGTATAATTTGTATGCAGACTTATAGAGGCTGTACTCCAGATTTGACATAAATTTTTTTCCCATAAATTATATATTTAGATGCCATGAGATTATAACAACATACTATTTTACTTCAAAAATGAATATAAAAGTCAAAATAGAATAAAAAAAATATTTTCGCTCCAGGCTGATTTGAACTCTGGACCCTCATGTTAACAAAATATTTCCAACGCTTTTACTGTCAAAGATTTACTTTAAATCTTATACCGTCACGTTACGGTATAGCACTTTGAAAGGGAAAAAATGAATTTATAATGTAATTATTTGACTTACTATTTGTCAGTTAGTTATTTTTTAAGCATTAGTCATAAATATTACAAGAAATTTATAATACAAGGAAACTTTCTTTTTTTGTCATCTGGAGCACAGCCCCTTTAAGATTATTATTGAGTCTTTAATTTAAGTTAAATTGAGCACACCTACCTTTGCATCAATGTATTGAAAATGAACAAATCATTGAATACGAGACTACTATAGTGACCGTAAGTCACTCACCTATAACTGCTAAGAACAACACGTGCATTTAATGCAAAATGTTATAAAACATACATGCGAAAAAAGGTTCAATTTCTACAAGAATGACAAATATTTTTCTTTAACATGTTGTTACCCGTTGAAATGTAAAAACTGTAAATATAAATAATCAAAACACGTAAGCGCGACATCAAGAGTACGCAGTATAATTAAATCAATATAACAAATAATCTAATGCACGTTAAATAATAAGGTCTTCTCTCTTTATGAATTTAAATGTGTAGTAAATACAATTTCAAAATTTCTATATAAATTCCTGTTGTTGATTGTTTTCCTTTCAATTTGTAAATGAAACTGACTTAATAAAATGTGCGAATACGTTTCAAAGTTTGACTGGACGCTTTCATCCCGCTTTGGGGTTGAGCTTTAGTGGCGTATTGAAAATTGAAAACACTTACTAAAAATCACAAGTTGGCGGCTTAAAAAACATCCAGCGGGTTATGCCCAATAACTGAATTGTACATATGAAAACATCTTCATGCAATATTTCTTGCGATATTTATAGTTGTCTTCTTGCTTTAATGTTTCTGGAAATGCCAGTAAATATTATCAGAGTTTGAACATCTTGCCTCATGTGAATTTATACTCATTACGTGGCTTGCACATAAAGAATATCAATGCAACTACTGGATTAATGCATGTGTACCTTTGTGTCTGCACCATTAGATGATCTGGATTTTTTATTCCCCAAAGGTCTACAGGTCAAGTGGATGGAGGGTTGGGTATAAAGCTTTTCTGTTTGTTTTGTCTATTTCTACGTCTCCTCTCGTGCAAAGACTTAAGTCTTTGAGTCGTGAGAAAGACTTATTATCGTTATTTTAACCCATTTTCTATAACATAATGACTATTTTAAGTCAGATACTCATAGTCCAGAAATCCTGGTTAAAGAAATTATTACAGAGCGAAATTTTAAATTATAAGGTTGAAAAAGACTGCCATTCCCGTGCATTATTTCGCAGTCATGAAAATTACCCTATGTCAAAAAATAGTTTAGAAAATATCGGACATCCTTGGGACCATGCAGTGCTTTCTGTGACTCTATATGCGCCTTTCATTCTGTAAGCACATTATATAACGAATATACTATAAAATATAAACTACGATCATCTTATTTTGGAAAAAATATCTAAAGTATCATAAATAGAACTAAAAAGGAAGAAAGAAAACAACCATTAAAACGAGAGCAGTGTGAAATCTTATATTTTACAAGACTTACATTTCCAGTGTGCATTATATTCACTAACATTAATTTTGAAATGGAACTACTGTTTTTCTTTTGTATTTTTGTCACATTTCAATATATTGTCTATTGACGCCGGCAACCTTGCAGGAGCAGTGGTTCAGTGGTAACGCGCTGGACTGGTAGTCCACTTGTCGCAAGTTTGATTCCCCGCTCTTCCACTAACATTACTAATTCGCTTTCGGGTGAGAATTGTGCAAATTGTTGACGTTCTAAACATTTACCTAAATTAGGCTTTATTTTTAAATATCAAATCTAATGTTTTTATCGAATGTTTTATAACTGTGAAACATGCTTCTACGGCAAAAACCAAACAAACAAACAAACAAACGCCATAGCCTGAATTTTAAGTCTGTTGCTTAAATAATGTGCAGTAAATAGATTTCAGTTATATTGCTGACTGTTATTAAAATTATGCAAATTTATATCTTTATTAGAACCAATCCCTCTGTTAAATTCAAACACATCATTTACCTAAAAACACAAATATCTGTTATATCGTTTTGAATATTTATCCATATTTTATTACATGTCTATCTAATGCGCGTTTTCACATATCTCAGAGCTTTCTCTGGGACGCAAGTGATGAATTAAAAATTCACCTTCACTGCATTCATTCAGATTCAAAGATACCGAACGTTTTTCACTACACCTTGCTTTGGAAATCCGTATTCGTGCATAAAACTTTGCATTACGTGTTTCTTGATCACGATTTTTCTAATGCTGGTTACAGGATATATTAACAAGCAATGGAGCTGATAGCTCTGTTTTTCGGGGCTTGAGGTTCGCACCAAATGCAGCTTCGCTGGTTGCGGTGAAGAAATTTTAACAGTGAATTTTTAAACACAAGCACCACAATATGGAGTGTAAATCTCCAAACGCGTTTAGGCCCTGAAATACCTTTGCATATGTAAACTGACAAGGAAGCAAGGAATGGCAAGGAAGCTGCACCGGCTTTGTACGATTTCCCGAAGAAGTTTGCAGAGAATTGCACTACCTGTGCAATCTCCGAGAAGTCTCCGTAAAGTAAACGAGCTTTTGTGCGAAACTCTTAGGAAAATTTAGATGCTGTAATAGTATAGATAATGAGAATTTTTACGTCCCACGGAATTTGCCAAGAGACTCTTTGGATAGTAGTAAGGGTATATTAACGGAACGGAGTTTACAATTATTCAGGAAGTCACTGATCTGCAGCGCTTTGCGAAGTTACATGGCAGCAAGCCGTAGCTCTGAAACTATTCGGAAATGCTTAACGCGGATACAGGTAGGTAGAAGTTTCCACGATTTAAGGAACAGAAAATCAGCCAAACGTGAATGTCGTTAGATCACTGAATGACAATTAATACTTCATTCAAGTTAAAAAAAGACCAATATTTTCATTGGTGTATCTTTTTGTCAGAGCAACTGAACGGTACATTTAAAAATAATATACTGATTGAGAGGTAACTGGAGTTCACTCAAAAGTAAAACAAAAAAACCTCTTTCCATCATTTTATCACAATTAATCCTCGTTGCAGGAAGTCTTCGGAATATTTTTAATTCATTGAACATGAACGTTGTAAAAATGTTTATACTTTGGTAAACATGTATGTTCCATAAATACGTACTGATTAAGTTAGTGTTTGTCTTAAGTCTCAATATTCTCTAGAAGTATTTTCGTTTTATAAGCCAGCAGAAGCAGCAATGTTTCTTCAATACAAATTATTTAAATTCAACTATTCAAATTATTCTAAGATATGCTGCTGACTGAATGCTAATAATATCAATAATTTCAGTTTTAATATTTGGTAAAATATGTTTCATCGTTCGTCGAAAAAACATGATCGAAAGTTGTAACACCACAGGATCCGAATCTACTTGGTTGGTTATATACCGCAAGGGAAAGATACGAAAGTCGTGACAAAAATTATTTTCTTGGAACAGAGTTAAAAATGAAAACTTGTTCAAAACCATATTAACAATAAAAGATCTGTTAGTAATAGAACAAAATATCTTTAGACTATAACATCACCATTAATGCTTATTTTATAAGATATTTTTTGGTGGGGGATTCATAATGAGAAAGAATTAGTTTTACGAAGAACTTCCAGTTGATTTCTTTAGGATGCGTCTGTTTTTGTAGTCGTAGATTAAATTTATTGCCTGGCAAAATATCGATTAACGAGTTACATTAACAAATTAATGAAATCCATAACATTTGCTGGCAATACAGAAACCCTTACCTTCAACTATTGTAAAAGATTTCAGAGTGAAGTGAACGCGGAAGGTCATTATCTTCTTTTAATAGTTATACACACTCACCAAGAATGATCACATCATCGATACCTAAAAATCTACCTGCCAGAGTTTTTGAATCCATTTGTATTTTTTAGTTGCTGCATGATCCAAATTTATATACTTGCTAATTTTGATAATATAAAGTCTGTTTATGTCACAAACACTATACTATAGTTTTAGGGGCTTCTACTTAAATACATTTGTGTTAACTCTCATCATAATTAAGCTTATCACTTTTCATAATCAGTTTAAAATAGAGTTTAATTTTGTTGTAAACTATTATGTATATAAATAACTGTTAAATATACACTTATGATGTATATGTTTGCATATGTAATTAACTTGTTTACATGAACGACCGTATTGTTTACATATTTATGTCTATATAAGTTGGATACACGTGACAGGGTTAGTTAGAATAAAAATAGAATACTATTAGATATTCAATGACAACACATTTCTTGTTGTTTTTAAATATCATAAAGACTTGCTTAAACAGTAACTTTGAGGGCGTTGTACTTTAAGAGAATATCAATACACCAAGTGACATATTCTTGACTATAACATTCTGTATCATCAATATTAGTAGGTAAGTTCACCAAACTACATGTATGTATGTTAATGGGTTAATTAGTTGGACTCAATGTTAATAGAGTGTTTAGATTACATTTGTATAATGTTTGTTTTGTGTTATACACTGTGTTGTTGGGTTTTACGTCAAAATGGCCTGGGAATTTTACGTCATTAGATTAGGATCGTATCTTTTTGGCGAAATGTTTTCCATATTTCCCTTGCAGAAGAATAGAAATGAAATGCTCAGTCCTATTTAAGCGAAATCTCAACTTTCAAAAAATTACCTCTCGCTCTGATATTTCTGATACAAAAAACAAATGAGTAACATAGCCATGTTATCCGCAACTGTACGTCAAAGAGAGACCCCCTTGGATCTTCGTACTGGTTCTCGATACTCGTTACTCGTTACTTTTCAAAGGCACGTCGTTATGACACAAAACCGACCCATTGGCGGCAAATTTAAATATCGTATTTTTGAAGTTCGTTTTCTGTTTTTGAAACATCCACAGAGATTCCAAGAAATTTGCATAAAAGGTAGTAACTGTTCAGTATGATCAATTCTGTACACATGCACATTGCTGAATTAAAAAAATTGGGAAATGTATATAATTATAAACTGCTTTATATCTTTTTGTATGTCACATGTATATATATATGAGTATATTATTTTCATTTCATTTTACACGTGAAATACATAATACAGGAACTATAAATAAATGAATTAAGCTATTTAATCAGACCAAAGTTTTACATCTTTTTTTCTCTCACTGTCTATCAAATGTCAGAACAATATAGAAAAGCGAAAACCTTATAGGCTAAATAGGCATAAATACTAATAATACAGAGCTCTGCTGTGTAAAATACAAATGTTCACCTTTAGGCAACAGTTATTGTCAAGAAATAGAAACATTCCATTGTAATGCACAACGTTACACAGCTATACACAGCTGTATTATCTATCAGTTTTCTTCACAGGCAAGGTTGCATTTGTAAAGATAGTAATTAATAGTCCTGACACCTGCCTTTCAAAAGACAATTTCCCGACAATTCCACAATTTCGTTTGCAAAGTCAATGCATACAAACAATATTGTATGGCAAGATTTTATTGTAACTTACATTTGAGTTCAAATCAAATGTGATAAAATGAAAACAGAAACCTGGGTTTAAAACATATGTATAAAGACCGTTTCTTATTTCTACTAACAAGTAGACAAAGGCCACTTCACAAGAAGACATTTAAAGTATAGAGGTTTCTAAGGTTTATGCTTTATAATGGTATTACAGTGAATATGACAGTCTTTATCAGTTTAAATTAAATCAACAAAACAGGAAAGGTATAAATCTCACTCTATACGATATATTTTGTTTAAGAGTTTCACATGTCACAACTCACCTTCTGATTTAAAATCTAATTAAAGTGCAATAAACGTGTGGAGAACACAGATACATAGGCTGTCCAAAACAACAGCAACAACAAACATTAAGCTAAATACAGCAAGTAGTCCAAACTACGATATTTAAATTTCCCAATGTGGTATGACCTTACACTTTGCAATGCCTATTTTTAGTACTGTGTATTTGCGTCGCGTCCGTAAACTGATCCGTAAACTGTGACTTAAAAACAAGGTAAATATTTTTATAAATTTTGTAAGAAATAGAAAATTTGTAATATGTTGAGAAGACATTTTCTTTTTTTCAGTAATCGAATGTTCTCTTTCATTTCACTTTTATCAAACATGCATAACAAATTAACACATGAAATATATTTAAATATCAGACTAACAAAATGCGCTTGAGTGTAACAACGTTATCAGATAAACGTATAAATCAATACACTACACTGCAGCTGTGTTAAGTTCTGTATACTGATGTTTTGAACAAGATTTTCTGTTATTTATATGAATATCAGTGTACACATTTATTGTATATGTTTGTATGTGTAATAAACTTGTTTACTAGAACGACTGTAAGTTTACATGTTTATATCTATGGTAGTTGGATACACGTAACAGAGTAAGTTTATTTTAAATAAAAATTGTATACTAGTAGATGTTAAAACATTTCACAAATAATGTTTGTAATGGGCATCAAGTTTAAATTTAAAGATTATTTATATATAGTTTTCTGATAATTTCAGGTTTATCAGAGGGATTGTATATATAAGCTATTATACAAAGTAGAATGGCGTGCAGCAAAACAGCTCTAGCGTCAAGCGTGAACGATTTCACATTCGACATATACAAGGATATCACAGCACAAAACCCTACCGGCAATGCCTTTATGTCAACAACAAGTATTATGGTTGTCATGACCATGATTCATGTTGGAGCAAGGAAAAATACAGAAAAGGAGATGTCAAAAGTATTAGGGTTAAGCCAAATTGATCGGGATACTCTTCTGTCTGAAGTGCAGAAATTTGTTGCTCTTCTAAAAGGAGGTGGCCAGTCAGTACAATTGCAAACCGCCAACAAACTTTTCCCTCATATTCAGAAGATAATCCTGGAAGAATATATCAAAACTGTAAGAGAAAATTACAGGGCCGATGTGAAAAACCTGGATTATTCGACAAAGGCAGAAGAATCAAGAGCTGAGATTAATAAGTGGGTAGAAAATGAGACAAATGGAAAGATAAAGGACTTACTTCCCTCTGGATCCATCAATTCTATGACAGCAATGGTGGTTGTAATGCTATCTACTTTAAAGGGAACTGGAACGAACAGTTTAACCCAGCCAATACCAGAAGTGATGCATTTTTCATGAATCATGAGGAGAAAATACAGGTACCAATGATGAATAAAGAATTTAAAAAGATCAAATACACTGGAAGATAAACAGCTCGCTTGCAAGGCACTTGAAATCCCTTACGTAGGTAAGGAAATGGGTATGGTGCTGTTGCTCCCAAATGACGTCACTGGACTAATTAGTCTCGAAAAGCAGTTGTCACCTGCTGCGTTAAAAACGGTGATGAAACAGATGCGAGAACAGAAAGTTTCTGTCAAGTTACCGAAATTCAAACTTGAAGCGTCTTATGAAATGAAAGATATACTAAGAAAGCTTGGTATTATTGATTTATTTGATGACTCATCTGCAGATTTATCTGGGATAGGAGAAGATCTATTCGTGTCACAGGTGTTTCATAAAGCGTTCGTTGATGTAAATGAAGAGGGAACAGAGGCTGCGGCTGCTACCGGAGCAGTGATGATGCTGTGTAGTTACACTCCGCCGACAACCTTCATCGCAGATCACCCCTTCATGTTCATGATATGGGATCATAGGTTAGATGTGCCACTCTTCATCGGCAGGCTTACGAATCCAACAAAGTGATTTCAATTATAAAAAGCTCTCCTGATGAAAAGCGCATCCAAAATAATTCCTTTAAAAAATCGGTGTCTCCGATACTGTAATATAATACTCTCAAGATAGACTGTATCAATGCCTGATGTTGTAAACGTATGCATAAACAAGAAAATGTCTTTCTGACGTATAAGCATTTTGTCATCACGCTGTTGAGGCATTAAAGCCTGATATACATTTTTATTTGTTTGTAACAAACTTGTAGCAAACGATGCAGGCATCGTTAAATGTATCATATCGTAAAATATAGAACATAAAAAAATTAAAAACTGTCTAGAAAATATTTATATAAGAATCATTTAAGGACGTATTAAACGATTAATGATAGAATTACATTTACAACAAGAGACTACTGATCGAATCTGCTGAGCCTGATCTATGTATCTGCTTCCAAGCTATATCAAGATATATTTTCTAATTTGTTAGACGTAGTAGTTCTGCTAATGTTTATTTTTTATTTATAGTGACAATCGGTGATAAGTTTTAAGCTACAATGCAATGGCTATAACTATTTGTTTACCTTTGTAACTCTATATTCAATAAAATTTGTCAGTCTGTTAAAGATACTCCGTTACAAAACCTTTGATGCCAGCATCTGTTGCATACATTTTTCTAGCACCATTTATTCATAGTCTTTAGCTCTCCAAATTAGCACCACCTAAGTTAATATTTTATGTAAAGCTTTAGCAATTTTGGCAATAATATTTAGAATCTAATAAAATTCTAGGACTTAACTCGTGCATCAAGATAACTGCTAGGAAAGGATAAATATTTCAACACTAATTTAGTAAAAGTTAAAAAAGCAGGGGTGGTTGGTGGGGGGAGGGGGGTTAGTGCATTTAAAATAATTTGACTTGAGCGCACCTTAATGATCTTTTTACTCTAAGATTTATTTTGTCAAATCCCAATAAGATAATTTAAGATATCAACAACAAAACGAAATAAATACCAGCAATTCAATTCAAGAAACACGCATGTACAAACAAGAAAGGATAAAATGAAGTTGACAAAAATACGGCCTACGGCATTTTTCAAGAACAATAAAGTTCCAATAATAAAACAGTAAAAAAAGTGGTCTTATATTGAAACGTTTATAATTAAGGATCTTATTTTTTATCAGTTTTTGGTTTTCAGATAGGTTCTTTCTAAAGGCAAATTTTGCGTGGTTCTGAAATAAAGATGTCTTTATCGTGTATCGTTTTGGACACTTTGGATATGACCCGGATATGAACACTTAGATAAAATTTTACTGTCATTAGTATCATTATTTGAAACATCATCAAAACAGTACTTACATACAGTACAAATCCATAGATTTCTTTTCGTAATATAAGATTTGACAAAACACACAAAAAGAGCCATTTTGTACAAGGTTGACAAATCCGTTTTCTGTTACGCGGTAAAATACAAAATTACAAAACACGTAAATGCTTCACCAAGAATACATATCTTCTGAATCAACCTCAATATGTGATCGTAAATTATCATGTGCTTTCGTGACCATTAAACAAAATCAGTTGTAGAACAACTCAAATGCTGCCGTTAATGGATTTAAATGTATTACAAAGACTGTTACTGTAATATGATTATGCCCCCAAAGTGGTGGTTTGACCTTTGAGCTGAGAACCAGTCATTCAGGGGTCAAGGTCAAACAAATATAGGTCAGTGGGAAGGTCTTGTCCAAAGGGGTGTTAAGGAAGTTAAGGCCGATGTTAAGGTTTTTGGATGGCCTGACTGACTGACGGACGGACTGACGGACGGACAGTTCAATAAATAAATGCCTCCCTTCGGGGGCATGATAAATAAAATTACTAAACAGTCTGTTAGTTGATTGTTACCAAATTTATTAATGAAAATACCTGAATTGAAATGTGCAGTCATCGTCGGAAACCCACGTTCGATCCATTCCGTTTCACTCTATTTATCTACCGTGGGACAATTGGTTGGTAAAATTTCGTACTCATGAGTAATTCATTACCTACTTTCATTGGTTTCCGAAAGATTTCCCTAGCGCAATCTCAGCCAATGAAAGTACTCATTACAATTTGCCTTTCGCGCCCATGTTCAAATCTTGGGAAATACGTCTTTTTAAGTAACTTGTCATTATTCATACTCTTCACACTGAAGAGTATTTATTTGTATTGCGGAATCTCATTCGACGAGGAGTTACTTCCCTTCGCTTATAAATATTCATGAAAACGAATAATCTGCAATCAATTATCCCACGGTACATAATGTAGTTATGCGGAATATGTGCCGGGGGTCACCGACGATGATGTGCAGTTAGCACTTCAAACAGTTTAATTTGACCCTTTCTACAATTTTGGTGTTGAAATAAGCGCATTGTGACATACTTACCCCTAGAACAATAGCGAGTTTCTTCTCAGAAAGAGCAAACATCTTTTGAAGTTTAAGGCTGTGGGTCAAATGGTACTGGAGTTATTGTGCAGAAGTCATTTTCAAATTCAAGGTGACCATAACCTTGACCTGCTGACCATAAATACAATAGGGGTTTTCTACTCAATAACAGCAACCATCCTATGAAGTTCCAAGGCTGTGGGTCAAATGATACTCGAGTTATAAAGCAAAAAACATTTTCAAATTCAATGTGACCATATTCTTGACCTACTGATTCAAAAATAATACGGGTCTAGTACTCTAAAACGGCAACCATTCTATGAAGTTGGCAGGCTGTGGAACAGAATGTGCTCCAGTTACTCAGCAAAAAGACCATTTTCAAATTCAAATTGACCTTGACTTTTAGACTACTGACCCCCCACCGGAAGAGAAGGGTTCTTTTACTCCAGAAGGGCAACCACGCTAAGAAGTTTGAAGGCAGTGGGCCAAATGGTACTCGACTTACTGAGTGAAAACCATTTTCAAATTGAAGGAGATAGTGAATTTGACCTCAGACCTACTGATCCCAAAACCAGTTGGGGTCTTTTACTTAATGAGGGCAACAATATAAAGATTGAAGGCTATAGGTCGAATTAATCTCTAGTTATTGTCCGGAAACCATTTTCAAAATTAAGGTGACCACGACTTTGACCTACCGACCCAAAAAACAATATGGGTCTTCTCAATAAGGGCAACCATCCTATGGAATCAACAGGGTGCAGGTCAAATGGTACTCGAAATATTGAATGGAAACGATGCGGTCTACCGACCGACCTACATCTGCTAAACTAAATAAATCCTTTCTCCAAAGGGGTAATCTTGGTAGTTTACTCGACAATGATACTCAAATTTAGAACTCTATGCCTTGTTGTTTCATACAACATTTCCAAAGTTTTGTGTTTAATGTGACCCCCTCGGGTAGACCTTAAGGTCTAAATTTGAATAATTTTGGAAGAGGGCAAATAATCAGCTATTTCAGAGAGTCCTGTTTTGTACTTCAAATATTTGGGCAATGTGGTTGCCAGGAAGAAATGTTAACTGCTATTAGCAGGGCTAAAGTGATTCCAGGGGTATAATTTGGTCAATATTGATAGAGTTTTCCAGATGTAGTATGGTCAGACACAAGATTTCTCTATGTATGTCTATCTTAAAAAGCACCCAACCCATGACGGTGCATAAAATCCCCCAAGGACAAAGATTTAACAATCTTGGCAAAGGTTCAGTAGATAATAATTTATACAAAGTCCTAAAGGTTTGTTGATTCAAACAAGATTTTTTTAAATCGTAATTTCATCTAAAATGTGACCCTTTGTCAAATTGTTTAAATTTGTGCTGGAGTCATTATAAGGTACAATGACTCCAGCACAATTTAAACAATTTTTGGGGGTTCTCTAGTAAAATGTTACATACTCAATTCATGAGATTTGGGCTGTAATTTCAGGACTGGCAACTTACTAAGAATATTTAATACTCCTAAAAAATGATGACACTCAGGTGAACTTAAAACAAAAAGATGTAGTGCCAACTGCAAAAAGAAAGACAAAACACTGTCACTTGTAGTATATCCAATTTAATACCATTATTTACACAGAGAACAATACCAAATTTAAAAAGTGATAGTAACTGGTACATTGTAATACAAATCAAAGAAAGCTGGGCATCTGCTTTATTAATAGATTTAAAAAAAGTGCATTTTACACAAGCTTACTGGATTACAACTTTATTCTACTATCTTCATCAATTTAAAATTGTAAAGTGTAATCCAAAATTCCACCTGTTTACTAGAGTGAAGAGCTTTCCATAATTTCTACAGTTAGTACATGTAACTACAATCCATAATCTAAAAATTTATTCTTGTTAAGAGTACTTTGTAACTTTCACCAGTTTACTAGTTAAAACTAGTTTCACCTCTCAATAATAAATTAACTGGATAACTACTGCTCAGGCTATTCTGGTATAACATATATCCCACCCTACTCTCCTGCGCATCGGTCGAATTTTTCACTTTCTTCCCTCTGCTAAAATTCAACTTTCAGAAAGATAATTTTTTTAGACAGGGAAATCCACAGTTACATTTCATCCAATCAGTGACTAGCCTTCAACGAATCGTCCATACATACATTTGACAACCCAAAATGTAAACAAACAATGCATGTTTGCATGTTACTTTTGAATTTCACTTTTTACTTGTTTTTACGTAAATAAACTAGTAAAAATATCAGAAAAGTTAAAATCACGATGATGTGGTTGTTTTTAGACGTTTAATTGCTGTATAAAGATGTAAACACGTAGTTGAAATGTGTTTACAAAATTGTCATTAAAACACCTGTTTATTGATAATTTTTTTCAATCACATGATCGTATTGGTACACTTTCATTGGTTGTTTAAAAGTTCATTGTTAAGGTCAATATCATAAATCTACTCTTATTAAAGTAGTTTGAAGTAACGGTAGTGTATTCACATAGCTGCTAAGGGAGCGTAATCCCACCCTAGCAAGGTAAAATTTCTGTTGTTAGTGGTGGGTTAGGGATCTTTTTTCTAAAGGGGAAACTAACTTCTTCAGAGAATTGGTCCATTTTGAAAATGCGTTCCTGGCATGGGATAAATGTTTCACTAGAATTGCCCTTAGTAATTGTGAAGTGAGCATGATATTCTCATGATAATTATATTACAAGGATGTATACCAGTTTTCATGATTTAAACGGCAAATTTAATGCTTGTTACCTGTGCACAAAGGGTTAAGATATTTCACTGGATTTCAAATGTTTAGACTCCAGTGTATTTAATCATCGTCACATCACACTTGCAGTATCACTAGATAATTTGGTTGACACTGTAAAATGTTATGATTGTGACAAGTTTATTTTACTTCAAGTACATGTATGTATCATGCTTCTGTGTGATTAGTTTAAAATTTTAGCTCTGAATTTAGGTATTATTTTCAACAACTATTCAAAGTAAGTGTACAGTGTGATCATTTTTACCAGTTGCTTACAAGTGTCAATATTAAAAACAACTAACTTGTTAGCGTCCCAGATGTATGTACATGCACCTGATTTACAAATTCTGAGCAAACTAATGGACTGTTTAGTTTATACCATCATATAAATTATATTAAACTTGAAAAATGTAAAAATACCATCACAAATTACAATCATAATTAAGCAAATGTTTAAAACTGGGTTAAACTGAAAAAATGAAGTATGTTTTCATATACATTACTTCTGGTTCATGTTCAACTATTCATTAAAAAAAGGTATAAATTAGTGTTAATTTAGACATCTTCCTTATTTCAATGTTTAACTACTTAAACAATTATACATATTTAACTGGCAAAAATAAATCTAGGTACACATGTACTTTTCAGGAAATCAGATAACTAGTCTCTAACAATAAAGGAATCTACAACACTGACTTTTCAAAATGTTCATGAATGCCTGACAACAGCACTGTCAAACTATGACTGTTAAAAAAGTTCCTATTCAGACATGATTCTATGACTTCAAGTATGCACTTGTAACTTCATTGCTTACGTACTAAAACCTTAACTTTTTACATCAAAACAATGTGAAATCTGTGTCCATGTAACAAAATTGATGAGTGTCACACATATTGTAAAAAAAATATTTGTTTCATTGTCTCAATTTATCACTCAGAAAGTTGTATATCAAATTGTTATGTCCTGTATTTTGATGCAATTAACAAAGAGAAAAACAGCTACCTTAACTTTAAGTTAAGTAAAAAAAACCTTCATACAGTCATTATTTACAGATATCTGCACAGGACTGGCTGAATATTTCATTTTCAATCATCATCTTTATCACTGCTTGACCGTCTCTGAGATGTCTTCCTTGGCGGGGTCCTTGATCTTGATCTACTGGAACTAGATCTAGAATGACTACGACTTCCCGATCGAGACCTGCTACGTGTGTAACTGCAAGTAACATTTTAGAACATGTTTTTAGTAAGTACGAAATGATCTAGATACTGAACCACAAATCAACAGATTCAGTCAGTAAACAAGAGGGCCAAGATGGCCCTATATCGCTCACCTGAGAATCATTCCACAGAAACATAAAAATCAGGATGTAAGTTAGTAGGTCAAGGCCAAGATCATCCACGGTCAAAGATTTAATCTGCATGCAAAATTATCTAATGTTTCATTGTTGTAGCTGAACAGAACGTCTTCTAAGAATAGGCCCTGTGACCTATTTTTTGACCCTGGATGACCCATATACAATCCCATCCTAGATTTTATCAAGACAAACATTCTGACCAAATATTAGGAAAATCGGAAGAAAAATACAGCTTCTATCGCATACACAAGGTTTTTCTAAGATTTGACCCGTGACCTAGTTTTTGACCCCTGATGATTCATATCAGCCTCAACCTAGATTTCATCAAGACAAACATTCTGACCAAGTTCCATAAAGATCCAATGAAAAATTCAGCCTCTATCCCATACAAAGGTTTATCTAAGATTTGACCCCATGACCTAGTTTTTGAACCCAGATTACCCATATTCAATCCCAACCTAGAACTCATCAAGACAAACATTCTGACAAAATATTAGGAAAATCGAATGGAAAATACAGCTTCTGTTTTATACACAAGGTTTTTCTAAGATTTGACCCCATGACCTAGTTTTTGATCCCAGATGACCCATATACAATCCCAACCTAGATACCATAGAGACAAACATTATGACCAAATATAAGGAAAATCAGATGAAAAATACAGCCTCAATCACATACACAAGCTATTTCTAAGATCTGACCCTGTGATCTAGTTTTTGACCCTAGATGACCCATAAACAATCCCAACCTAGATCTCATCAAAACAAGCATTCTGACCAAATATTAGGAAAATCTAATGGAAAAGACAGCCTCTATCGCATACACAAGGTTTTTCTAAGATTTGATCCCGTGATCTAGTTTTTGATCCCAGACGACCCATATACAATCCCAACCTAGATACCATAGAGGAAAACATTCTGACCAAATATTAGGAAAATCGGATGAAAAATATTGCTTCTATCGCATACACAAGGTTTTTCTAAGATTTGACCCTGTGACCTAGGTTTTGACCCCAATTGACACATATACAATCCCAACCTAGATTTCATCAAGACAAACATTCTGACCAAATATTACGAAAATCAGATGAAAAATACAGCTTCTATTGCATACACAAGGTTTTTCTTAGATTTGATCCCGTGACCTAGTTTTTGACCCCAGATGACCCATATACAATCCCCACCTAGATTTCATCAAGACAAACATTCTGACTAAGTTTCATAAAGATCCAATGAAAAATGCAGCCTCTATCGCATACACAAGGCAAATGTGAACAGACAGACGACAGATGCTGGACATCCAGCAATCACAATAGCTCACCCTGAGCATTCGCTCAGGTGAGCTAAAAATGTCAAGCACAAATGCAAAATATATCATCTGACAGATATTAAACCATCGTGGACAAATTACTGTTTACAATTAACGACATCAAGCGGAAAACCTTTACCTTTTTCGACTTCTACTACCACCAGGCCTGTCATCTACAAGACGTATCTTTCTCCCGTTGATATCTAAACCGTCAAGTTTCTCTATTGCCCTCTTCATGTCCGATTCACTTAAACAATCCACAACCCTGCAATAAGAATGGTATCACATTAACTACATTGTAAATTTCTTGTAAGGCCACTAAGATTATTTTTAAATCATGAACAAATCAGGTATATGTGTAAAGTATTGTTTAAGTTATTATTTTTCATTTTCAGTAATCTTAACCCTTAACCTGCTGAATTTTTGTAATGGATCTGCCCATCTTTGAATTGGGAACAGTCCGTTCAAAGTTTAAGGGATTTCAATATCAAAATACAAATATTGAGCTATCAACAGTATAGAGCCTGGTCAGACTGCATGGTTGTGCAGGCTGGCATGGCTCTATACTGGTGGCAAAGGCTAATCACTTTCGGTTCCAGCTTGTTAATGGTTAATAGCAGAAATTTATCACAATAAAATCACTCATGAGATACCACACCAGATCAAATCTGATGGCCAATATCAATAATTACTAGTAGCTATGCATAGTTTGTTGAACTGTGGCATGTACATGTATAGCATAGGTGTTTTTACCCAAGGACATACCTCTTAATATTTCATCATCATGTTTTTTTACATTTCTTAGCAACTCCACTTACCCCTCCCCTGTTCTGGTCCTGTGAGCATCAGCAAAAGCTACTTCCACACCAGCTGTTCTCATATGGTCCTTCAGATCCTTAAATAAAATGTCATTTTTATATATACAGGAAAACTGGTTACCGGTCAAGCCTAACTTACCATCTTCTGGGAACCAATCAATCTGTATTTCTGTGGTCCGTTCTTAAAGATCTAGAAACTGAATATATATATATATGTAGGGAATAGGGTCAATGCACTAGAGCTATTCAAACTATCTGTAGGCATTTTTTGTATTCAAAAAGCCAAATAAATATATTTTTGATTCTATTGTGTATTTTTCAAACCTGTATTTATCAACTCTGCAAAACTTATTCTTGAATCCTTCTGCAAGAAATTCTAATTTTGATTCTGAATACAGGCTAAGGAAACAATGATACAGTAATTCACGCAACATGTGACATGATCAATTTCTATCATTAAATAATGTAAAAAAATGTCATCTCAAAGTTTTGCATCAGTTTGAAACAGCAACTGCAGACTTGTTTTTAAAAATCCTAATAAACTCAACATATTCTTTTGTAATGTGATGCGACATGTGTTAGAATGAAGTCACAGTATGCCACAAAAGTATTCTTCCATCCCAAATACCATTTTTTAAGAAATGAAAAATGTGGTATGAGGTAAATGTGATTCCACACACACACAAATATCAGGTATTACCATGATTTTGACTGTACTAAATAATTTTTTTAACAGAAGTTTCATTTTGTTTGTTGCGCATTATTTCTTGAATGAAATGACTACTGGTAGTATGAAGCGCTCTATTGCATTCTTTTTCATGTTTAGGCTTAATGAGCTCATTTTCTTAAAGTTATTTACCTTCAAACTTGGAGGCAAGATTCACTCTCAGAATGAAGCATTATTACAGTGAAAACATATAATATGAAACACATAAGATAAAAAGTATACTGCACATGGAAAAGAAGAGCAAATGTGTGGGCATTAAAATCCTTAAAATATAATTACCTCACTTTTCAGATAAGATCAAGACCTGCTTAAAAACAGCCTTCCAACATGCCATTTTTGGACTTAATGGCAAAAGACACCAAGATCTCAGAGCCATACTGAAGTAGCATTTCCCAAAAGTGAATTTAGTATGCACAGACAAGATCCAGATCTCTCATTTGCCCAGGGACGCCTTCAAAGACTGAGACTAAGATGGCTGACGAGTGCCCCCAAGCTCCTACCTGGCCAATACACAGCCCTTTAGCTAGCCTTGTTGTGTAAAGATTTAAACTTGCACTCTCTCTCTCTTAAGCCTGCTGGCTATTTATAGAGCCCAAAACCTTGAGAGATTCTCATAAAACCAAGCTTATTCTCTGAAAAGTAAAAAGAAAGTAAGCAATGACTTTAAAAATCCTGTTTCTCCCACAAACAGAAGTAATTTATTATTTCATTTATTTGCCCGACTGACTGAATATGGCTTCCAGTCTAACAAAAATGCTCTTTGTCTGTAGGGGAAATTTTTTATCTGCAACAAAATTTTCCTTACTGCACAGGTAGTTTATTAACCGAGTCAGCATTTCTTCAATAATCTTGCTTATATAACCCATTTTGTTTTTGAGCAAGTTAGTCACAAATGTTACAGTATCACTTACAGTTACTCGAATTTTTACTGAGTGTAGTTAAATATCAAGTCAGGGTTATCACTGAATATGCCAATATAAACTGTACATTTCTGTAAAAAATACTATGACTTTCAGTGCAAAAACTTCAGTGATTATGTGAATACAGGCCACACTTACATATAAGCAGCATCCTATAAATTTCCAAGAATGGAAGACATACGTGTTTTATACATGGTATAAGCTTCAGATATTTTCCCAGTCACTCACAGTTGCACAAAACTAAAGACAGACCGACAGAGGACAAGGAACACAACACAAAGAGAACTCAATAGTTTACATTAAAGCTAGTGCTAAAATTTTAATTATTTATTAGTTTTATTATTTTAAGTTTAAGTTTTGACAAAGATGTCAGACAAATAACTTAAAAATATCTTTCAATATTGAAGAACTTAAAAAAATGGCAATTTTAAGCCACTGCACGATTTCTTTTTTTCTTTTATTCCATGGCGAGCCTTAGCACTTGCTTGAAAGGTTTAAAGAAGGCAGGGTTCATAAACAAAAATCTTGAAAAACAAAACAAATATCTGAACTACGTTGAAGTCAAAGGTACAACAGAAGTTGAGGATCTGAATCCATGACATTGGGGAAAAAAACATAAAAAAACTACTAACTAAATTTAATTGGCAAACTACTCGAACTTTCCTCTACTCTCCCCTCTCCACCCAAAAAAACAGACTATGCTAACCTGAATGACACTGGTCTATGTTTAAGTTGAATAACTGTTTCAGTTGTTATACAATCTAAGCATTGATATCATGTTCTTAGGGCAATTCCAGTAGTAAGTGTAGGGGGGGGGAGGGGACGGCACTTTTTTGAAGACCCCCACCTCCCATAAAAATAAATAATTATCAGACCCATCACCCAGCTTTATGCATTTTCTTGAAACTCCATCACTCACAATTACGAATTTTTCAATAAATCCACATACCCCATCTATATTTTCTTTGTGAAAACCACACTAAGCATATTTATTTTTTTAAGAAAGAAGGCTGTTTTATCTTTCCAGCATTGAATTATTGTGGTCTTTGCATGCTTAGTTCATTTCCGAAAACTGACAGGTCCAAACACACGTACAGTTACAGAAGACCATGGACTTCCATAGTACCACATGGCTCGACTATTTTGTCTGATATGTATCGAAAAATGTATGCTTCAAGATACCCTAAGCCAATGGCATGTAGCCATTTAATGACGTAGTCTATCGACCACATTTTCCACAATTTTTTGTCCGTCATAGTGGTTGCGAACACAAGGGAGTCAAATAAGGAATGTTATTATGACTAATCTCTTCATGAGTATTTAACTCCCAAAACTAATCCAACACCGTTAATGCTATTTTTCATTAATTTTATTATTAAATTAATATGGGTATACGGATCCCACCCCACCCTGATATTTTTAAATTTGAAAAGGACCCATGACCCATAAATACAATTTTTTAAGGAACTCCAGCATGCATAACTTATTTCCAGGTAACCACATCACCCACAATGAAAGATTTTGGATGCCATCCCCTCCCCTATACACTTATTACTGAAATTGCCCTTACATGTATCAACAATTTCTCATAAAAGATTTTTAATGTCTGTTTAACAGAACAAGTACATGTATAAAGCAAGGTAAACTTAAGCTGGGATTTTGCATGCAAAGGTTTCCGAGAATTTACATTCCTTTTCATCTATCATTTCATATGAAACTGCAAAATGCCTAACAGTGATTCAGGAAACATACTAAGAAATGACACCACAACATATGGAAGTACACGTATATTTGTAAAATATTGACCTTATAAATACACCGCCTTGGACTGTAAAATTTCAAGGGCTATGGACATGAGAAAAACAGCCGAACTTTTTCATGGAAATATATTAACTACATGTATTTTCACCAACCTACATTTAACTTTCTGCATCAACTTTGATTTATGAGCATGTATGGATTACCCAATTTTAAACCATAGTTGCATCAATGGAAAAAAAAAAAAAGAGGAAAGCAGTTTTTTTGACAAGGATCAAAAATGAGACAGCAGATTCTGTCAATGGTTTCAAAAATGTGTCAGTCTGAAGAGCTTCCATGAACTTGTAAGGGCTTTTTAATACAGAAAAAAACCCTTTCACAAGGAAAGACTATGGCAACTTCATACTGCCATAGTACAGCTTAACCCAAACCAAGATACACACAGCTGTCTTGGATTAATCATCCAGATTTACATTCTTTTTACCACAGATAGATTTCTAACAAATGAATCAGTCTGAAGAGCCTTAACACTGGTCCTTAAAGTGGCAGGCAACCCATCTGTATAACAAGAAAAAGATCGTATCTTTTCATTAAATAAATGTTTCTACTGACCTGCCAGCTAGTTCTGGAAGACAGATTTTCCACTCTCAGTCTGTAGTCTGTTCTATGAGGTGGAGGAAACCTTTGAATAAAAAAACTGTAATTTTTCTTCTATGAAATAATTTAAAGAAGCATCTGACAGAACGGCAAAAATCATAAAGACAAAAAAGTAAGCTTCATTCTGTTTTTCATCATCATTATTTATAAACCAGAGGAAATGGAGTAGTTAGTTACTACTATCATGTATCAACTTTTTAGTCACTTGAATTTCATGAATATTTTTTACCTAGTCTTCATGAAGAGGTTATTCACTGATTTTAAATGCCAAACACTTTCATTTGTTTTCAGTTTAACACATTCAAGCTGCTGCATTGTAAATATGCAATAAACAAAATCATAATTCCTAGATTGTCATCCTTTTTATTGCCAGGCTCTGGGTTATGACAAACAATCTGTGGCAAGGTCCAGTGACTAACAGCTTCTCAATAAGATTTCCAATAAAAAGACATAGAGTAGAATAAATGACTCTGAAGTAAAGAGACATGTTAATAACTTTAAGAATCAGAACACTGATGACCCCTTACCTCCCTCCTCCTCCTCCTCCTCCACTGCGACTGCCTCCACCTCCACCATATCTTCCACCACCACCACCACCACCTCCTCCATATCTGCCACCACCACCTCCATATCCACCGCCACCACCAAACCTTCCACCACCACCGCCACCACGGAAACTGCGACCCCCACCTCCACCACCACGTCCACCTCCTGGGCGAGCATGCTCAACAACAAGCCTTAAATTACAAAGTTGGCAGTTTTTAACCTAAATTGCAAAACAAAAATATTATCAACATTTAATACAGTCATTTATCACTTGTCAACATTTTATAATAAATTTATCACTTGCTCTGTGTTTACATTATGTGGATACAGTGTCCTTTTAAAAAGAGATCAGTTTTAGCTTCTTACCGGAGTCCAACTCTTGTATGAATTTGATATTTTATCTTCACTGCAATTATTTACAATCAGGCTTAAATGTGACATTAACAAGACATAGGGCACAACATAAATTTACCTTTCCCCAAGCAGCTCTTTCCCATTTAGCTCATACACAGCATCATCTGCATCTCTGGGGTCATCAAATTCCTGAAACAATTGGTTACTTTCAAGTAAATTAATATAGATTGACCCCATACAATCTTAGTCTGAACCAGAGTCTACTTATATGAAGGCATCAGATAAACTTGTACAGACTGATGTCAATAAAATAGCTATTTTATTCTTAACTGTTTGAAATAACTGAAACAACTTTGTTTTACATCAATTTTGAAGCAAGTTCTTTAACTTATATAAACCTCAATGACTATTCCTGGGTACAACCAGTGTAGAATGCAGAAGTCATTGAATACTCTCATCCTTGTTGCGTTTTTTTAACCAGCAACCCTATGGATCAGGAGTAAAAAATTTAACCCCTTCACAACTGCTCCCTTCTATTTTATGTTATAACATTGTAACATCAACTAAGTCAAGGAATATCTTATAATAATATCTTATATTTGGAGTTTATCATAACACAAATATAATAGACTCTTATGTAAAAGACACTGCTATAGATATAACAGCAGACAGAAAAGAATTTTTTTTTTTGGGGGGTGGGGGGGGGGGGGAAGGTTTCTTACCACAAAGCCATATCCATTCTTAAGTACTACATCCCTAAGCTGGCCATAGCCTTTGAAAAATCTTTCAAGATCTTTTTCTCTTGTATCACTTGATATTCTGGCCACAAACACTTTTGTTCCCGACATTTCTGAAAGAGACAAGAAATTATTTTCATTGTTGGACAAGGTTTGTATTCACAATCAAGTTTACTGTTTAGTCAAGGTTGTCATTCACCTTTAGAATAGCCTTAAATTTCTATAGGATGTTGATGGACTGAATACTTGCCATAAACCTCAGGGATTTATCTACTGTAGTTCACAATGAAAATGGATCCCGGCTCCTGGTCTTCATGCTTGGCATAATGGTTTTGAAAAATCAAAATGTACATGGAGAAACTTCTGTTATGATATTAAAAGCTTATATCAGCTTATACCTAAGTTAGATTGTACCTAAATGGTTAAAGTTTCAACTCATACCTAGGGTTGGATATCGTCATTCCCGAAACGGTCGGATACCGATACTGACGAAATGATACTGTATTTTAACAATACTGATACTATCAGTTTACCACATCAAAGCATTTGCTTTAAGGTAAAACATCTACTATTATCTGCTCTATTACTGTCTTCAACTTCAGTTTATTACTGCCAAAAGTCAATACTGACTACACAAGGCAGGCAATACTAGTCTTACCTCAATTCTATGGCTGTAAAGTATACCTTTAAGAGTTTTCTTGTTTGTTATGTTGTGTTTACTTTTACCTTTTTTACAATATACATGTACAAATTAAATTATATAGGTCTTTGTTATTCATTTGTTTTTTTTATTTAAGGAACATTTCAACAGTGACACTGACAGAACATTTTGGTGCAAGAAAGAATTCTAAGGAAACATTTTTTAATATCTAAAGACAACAGTAAATGATAAGATTTACTTAACAAAACACGCAAATGATAATTATGACTAAAAATAACTATTTTGCACATCTTATAAACACCTTTGACTTGTAATTCGTATTGAGAAGATTTGACTTCACACAGTTTTAAGATTGACTTACAAGTGCTCAGTCACTTTTTTGCACATACATGTACATTGTAGAATAATGAAATATAGAAAGAGAAACCTCAACTAAAACAACTTTAGTCTCTTCATTATCATAAATGTTAAGCTAGTCAGTAATCTTGTGAAAAAAGTTCAGCTAAAACATTTGAATTTTTCGTATGATTTCGTACGCCGACCATTTGATTGCGAAAATATACGACTTGTTTACAGTCAGTGATTTTTTTCCCTTTTTTTGTGAAACAGCCCATGCCTTTGTGAATTTTTAAACGCTTTTAAGTTCAAAATTGTGAAAAATAAATGAAACATTAACACCTTGATTCTGAAATGTAAAAGAATTATACATGTTTTAAAACAATACATGCAGTCTGATTGTCTGTAATGAAATGGAAAGGATAAATAACTAAAATGTGAGAAATTCAGCTTTGTTATTTGTATTTTTACTGTTTGTTTGAATTTCAACCTTTTTTTACTTTCTGGCATTACATCATTTGGGTCATGAAAAATTGGTAAAATGTCTGCTTCACAAGATTTTTCATGATCCAAATGATGGTGGAAGTGTTGACTGAGGAGACAAAGTAACTGCTTCTTGTTCATTTTCAACAATATTTACTGGCAATGACAAGGAATCACATGTAGAATTTTCACTGGAACACTGAAGAGAACTAGGCTGATCACCACAGTCATTTATTTTTCTTACAGTTTCAAATGCTGAAAATATTGTTGGTGTACTGGCGACATAGCTTTTCTAAAAATTTTTAATATAATATTTGCTGTTTCTTGACATCTTGGACGTAGCTAAATAAACCGAATAAACCGATGACCGGGCTCCATGTAACTGAGCGCTTTATGTACGGTCTTGAGCGTCTACTTGACTGGAAGTTACAGTACAGCTCCCGCGATATGTACATTTTTCTCTTAAACTCCGCGGACCTTGGGAGGAAAATCGCGGAGAATCTCTGAGAAACGCCCTAAATCGCAGAGGCGTCGCAGAGACGAATTTTGTCTGGTAAGTGACGGTGTATTTGCTGTGAAATTGCAGATTATCAATCCTCCTCGGATCTCCGCGATTTGTTTATGCATTCAGTTGACTGAAGTGTATATATGACAAGTGAAATTTTATATTTACTTACTCTTTCTATCTTCATGTTTTAGGATGCCTAATAGTAATATTTCGTTTCGTCACATGTTTTGACACATTAATTTATTGACAGACACAAGACCATGTGTTGGTCTCATGGCCTATGATCTGTACACGCATGATACATTGCGTCTCAACCGCTAATTGGTTCCTAAATATAACTTTTGACCTTTAACATTGAGCGACAGTTATTTTCCGAAAATGATATTCACCTCACTTTAAAAGCTTCAGACACCACGTGCTCTTTAAAGCGGGAATTACAGTCATGTAGCATGCATTTCCCGTGATTACATTTTCTTATTAAGATAAATTAATATCTTTAACAGATATGTGGATATTTTTAAATTTAGGCAATGATGGCTTTGTTGACTGAACAGAAAGTTAAGTTTCGTTAGAATCGAACATTAATACCGAATGCGTGAAACGAGGGTAGAAAAGAAAGACTGCCGATAATGAATAGATTTTCACACCTACCTGACATCATACTTTAATTGCTGCAATTTATTCATTTTTAAATCTTTAATCGGTGCCGCGCAAATAAATTACTAATGATAATCCAACTGCGAAAATAAATATATATAATTTAAAAAGTGAAAATACAAACAAATGCGCTCTTATTCTGATGCATTTGTGTACGAACGTTCCTATTTGTTTACGAAAAGAATGACAATTCAAAGCAGTTGCGTCAGAAACAGCTGATCTTATTTTCAGAAAATGAGTTGACCGATTTTCGAACAACATTGTTAAACTGCATCTGTATCGTCTCGGCGCTTAGCAAAAAAAGTATTAAATGATTTACTAAATAATAACAAGCGTTTAAAAAATCACATAAATTAATGTATTTGACTGTATTATACCGTAGTCACATAATTGACAGGTGTACAGTTAGATTATGGTAATTTCATCACACATTGCTGACTGTTTTTAATGAAAGGATTTCAAGTGTATAAATTTTATAATTATTTTTTTCACCTTTAAATGGGAAATAGTTTGTTAAAACTCTGGTGATGAAACACAAGAATATTCGTGGAGAATCTCCGCGGAAACGCTCTAACACTCGGAGAATCGCGGAGATTGTGCGTGAACTTTAATCGCGGAGATTCTGAGTGTTTTTTCAAGGAGAAACTCTGCGATTTTCAGAATTCATGCTGACCAAGATCGCGGAGGAAGCACAAAATGTGTACATATCGCTGTACTGTAATTGATAGCTGAAGTGTGTCTGTGATTCATTAAAATGAAGCGGGATAATAATCTTATTTGTATAATTACTAGTAAGACAAACAATTAATCAGCGGTACCTTTGCGCGACGTTTAATGTGAACAGCTTTAACGTTAATAGTCTGTTTGCATGTGATTGCATCTGTTTGACACTTCAGAAAAATCAGTAATTATCTACTCTAAAAATTAAGTTTGACGAACAAACTACCTGTTTTGTACAGAAAAAAATGTTTGACGAAACGACGGTTTGACGAAACGACCAACACCCATATAAATTACTACAAATTAGCTCTCTCGCCATATTTTCAAGTAACGGAATTGGGTAGACTGGTTTGTTTTTGACTTGGGACCCATCATGCTGTTATACAAATAGGGAGTGCGGGTAACCAACCTTACATTTAAAAGATAGAAGATTTTAACTCGACTTCCAGCTTATCTTAAGGCAGTTCAAGTTATACATAAACCAAGGTAAGAATGAGGTTTTAGTGGCAAAATGTAAAACAACTGTTGGTTCTCCGCACTCCCTATTAGTATCACGGCTTGCTGGGTCCCAAGTCAAAAGTCTACCCTCTTCTGTTGCTTGAAAATATGGCGAGAGAGCAGGGTTGGGCGGTAAATACCACCCCCGGTATTTACCGGCCTGGAAAATACTCCCCAAAGTGGCAAATACTACAAAAATGAGGTTTTTTGCCTTAAAATACTACAGAAATCTCAATTTAGTTGACAGTTATTAATGTATAATCATAATAATAATTCAATTACTCAGACATTTTATTTAAATATCATATCAGGTGATCATTATAAGCACATATGATAATTTTTAAATAACAGTCTTTTTTTACTTAGAACCTAAAATACAGCAGGTGAGAAATTAATGCAAATTCACCTGTGCACCTGGCTATTGACATTTAACAAGCGAAGCCATATTGTCTAGACAATTAAAACAACAGGTTTCAAACATGGGGCTGTAATAGCTAGGGGCAACAAAGACAACAGTAAAGTGTCATAAATTACCTAGACAATTTGTCTAGGTGCAAGAAAGTGGTTGTATATTGGTATGACATGAGCTACAGTGTCATCTGTATGGCTTCATTCTTGAGTTACATTTATAACAGACAGAAATTCTCATGTCATCATCATTTCTATAACTGCACTCCACACTATTACCAAGCTACTATTCACTATGAAGCCAAAGGATCCAGTCTGGAACTTTTTTGCCATTGTAGACCAAGACAACAAGACTAATGCTAGATGCATTAACTGCAAGACAGTGGTTAGTGCCAAAGCCCCTCGACTTCGTGCCCACAGAGAGAAATGTCCAGCCAACAAGCCCTCCCAGAAATGACCACGGCCCGAAGATGATACTCCAGTGGAGCCATCTCCACAGACTCCTATACCTGCAACACCTGAGCCTGCAGCCAAAAAGCCAGGAATGCTCCAGTCCAGCATGAATTCCTACAGTCTGTCTACAGGCCAGTCTATGTCCAGGCAACTAGATGAACAAATAACCAAGTTATTCTTTGCATGCAACCTGTCATTTAACATTGCTGACCATCCAGTTTGGAAAGAGACCATTCAGATGCTTCGACCAGGGTATAGGGGATATATATTGTATTGTATAAATTCCATGGATGGCAAATTCAACTGACCATTTTTTTCAGTACTTAAATATTAATTTATTATGAATAAAGTGATAAAAGTGTAAAACTTAAGTATAAATAAAATGGCAATTGTTGGGTAAACTTGAAATTATCCATATGAATGGAGATAACAGGAAATATTGTATATATTCCAGACTGGTCAATTCAATCGACCAGTATTTGCCGGTAAATACCGGTAAATACCGCCGGCATGGAAAATACAATGTACTCATATTTGCCGGCATTTTGCCAACCCTGCGAGAGAGCTACCTTGTAGTAATTTATCAACTTCAACTTCAACTTAATACTGCCAAAAGTCAATACTGACTATACTAGGCAGGCGCATGTCAGGAACATTTAAAATTTTAAAAGGTTAATAACAAAGAAAACAAGATTTAACTGAAGATCTTACTTAAACATTTATTTTAAGTACTTTAAAATCTATAAAACTTGTTTAGTCCACTGATAAAAGCTGGCACAGTTGGGGTAGCCTTAATCTCGGTCTGTAATTCGTTCCAGAGTCGTATAGTCCTTGGGAAGAATGAGTTCATGTGATGTTGTGTTTTTGATTGTGGAATGAGGAATTTAAGCCACGGATACAGAATTTTATCATCTTGTAAAGAAGTTTCTCTAGGGATTTACCTAAGATTTGGGCTGAAATTCGACCAAATTAGTCATTCAAATGATCGAAGACATAATTCTTTTGTCCTGACACCGAGTGCCTATGAAAAAAACCGCATGCATATTTGAGAAGGGAGATAATTCGCTTGTGAAATTTTAAGGGTATTCTAATGAAACTAAACGAAAGGTTATCGATCAGAGAATAACAGTTATTATATATCTGTTTTATGTTTCATGCAATGAACAAGAATAGACATGAAAAAGTACTGTGCGACTTAAAAAGAAACGACTTTTCCTAACCTGTATTTTCTTTTCCACTTCTGCCAAGGGAATTAATCAGTTCTGGTCACGTGGTGAGTCTGCACTATTACTACGTAGACGGAATATTCCGTATAACTGTTGGTCAAACTTCATGCAGAGTTACTTCCCCTATCGTATATGTAGACTGAGCATACACAAGTTTATTTTGGCTGAAAATTAGCCCATCTTTTAACTATCTATAGATTTGTCCTTCGTTTTCTCTTCTTTAATTGAATTTACCGAATCTAGCTGTCGAGTCCGCATGGCCAATATAGTCCGCGAAAGCTACTTGCAATAATCGTAGATTGATGGTAATTATTAAAATGTTTGGCAGTTACAAAATGAAAAAAAAATATATCAACTTGTAAGAAGTAAACATTTTGTTTATTTACTTGCAATCATCATCATATGACATGCGTGATGCCAGTGATAAGTAAGTACCCGCTGCATGAAAGGCAAACTCCACGCAGAGTTAATTCTCCTACTGTATTAAAAACCACGGTCTTCAAACGTTTATTTGGGCTGAAAATAAGTTCATGCATGCTGTGACCATAACTCTGCAACTGTATATATATATCATTTATGATTAGTCCAACTTGCTTAAATGCAGCATCATTGCATGCTATGACGGAGTCAAGATACAGTTTAAGATATTCACAGAAAGATGAAATGTTGTATCAGTAAATATCAATTAGATATATCAAATGTTATCATCGAACACGTTGTGTTATTAAATCCGTAACACTCCATCATAAATAAACACAAATTAAAACAGTGCAACGTACACACTACTTAGAGTAATGTTTATCTTTATTCCTTTAGTTTTATTGTGTTGGTCACATCTTATTATTTGAAAATATCTTAATGAAAAAAAAAAAGATTGAAAGATGTACATATTTTGTTTATTTACTTGTAATCATCATCACGTTGTATATGGGATGAAAGTAAGAATGAGAAGTATATTTAAAACTTAGATAATGCAAAAGGCAGAAAGCAAATATGACAATACATTTCTTCTTGTGCCTTTAAACATAGATAGCAGTAAGTTCAACCTTTGATAGACTTATTTTGTAAATATTACATAAACCAAAACCACCCATGAATAAAACTTTGAAACAGAATTTGTTTCAGAAAAGAATGTTTATTCAATAAATATAATCATTACAAATCTTTCAAAATTGGAAAATACAGACGACAAAGAAATTTACTAACAAGCTTGGAAGAGAATCACTAAGCAAATATTATGTAAGCAGATGGGTTGGTGGATTTTACTCCAGAAGCATTTGGCCGACGGTTTAATTAACACTTTCTCATCTCACAAATAAAGTTAATGAAAACCAGAATATTATAAAACTTTTAGAAGAGGACACGTTAATAAATGACCAGGTCTTTAAAAATTTCTTTGTTGATCTGGCAAAGGAAAATGGCAACGACTTATTGTAATATATGAAGTATCAAGCGAGACAAGAACTTCTTTTTAATGTTGTTAGTAGGGACTTTATAGAGAGAAAATTCGTCTTTGTATAAAATATAGGCTCGAACTGGTGGAGTCTCAAAAACATCAAATAATTAAAACCCTTACCCTTCTGCTAATAAATCGTTATCAGACTCAATATTTCCAGACAGTCTATCATGTAGCAAAGTTATGATTTCTGTAGCCAAATTAATATAATTTTAGCAAACAGCTAAAATGTTTAATGGCAGAGTAAGCCCAATATTTAAGTAACAGTGAAAAAAAATATTAAATTTACTTTGTTAAATCACTATCTCATTTAAAAGCTATGTTACAATCAATTCATCTATATTTCCACATGAAATGTCATTGGTATGACTATGCTTGACTTATCACATGCTTGTATTAAATGTTTCAGCAAGATCAAGGTTGACACTTTGCTATACAGTAACAGTTGATAACACAAATCACAATGTCCCCCATTTGATGCTTCCTTAAAATTCAAACAATTAGACCATTTTATAGGATTTTAGGATAAACTTTATTTACTAGTAGAACAAAAAGTTATAATGATGAAAGGTTAGAATAATTCATGTACCTCCTTTCTTGCAATATGGGTACACAGAAACCCTGCAAAATCCAGAATGGTCACCTTCACTTTTTCAGCTTCACTAGCAAGTCTAACTCTTGTTGAAATAAGTTTGTTTCATCTTCATCAATATTGATTTCATCATCATGTGGCAAGTACTGCAAATGCAAATAATATTTGATATAGTTTTATAACACTAGAATGGAATACAAGAACAGCTCATCCTGTAATAACTTTAATGTTGTAAATTTTGAAGAAATTACCCAGTCACAAAGAAAACAACAAAAATAGCATTTAGGCTGGCAATTACAACAAAATCAATATGTAAGAGAGATGAATGCTAACACCGGGGTTCTCTATTCTTGTTTATATTGTGGATAACTTTACACCAAATTATAAGTGGAAAAGTGCACTAAAAATAATAATCAGATGTCAAAATGAAATAAACATTTAATCATTTCTTTCACTGAATTCACTGCTAATTTATTCTTGGTAATCACTTTCAATGAAAATTGTGAAAGAACGAATTTTCTTCATTGGTTTAGACATAATTCTAGCAGCTAAGAAATCTATAACTAACTGGGATCCTTGGTCTCTCAACATTAAACTGTTGAGGAAGGAACGACAACTGCATGTTTTTTTTTTTAATGAAAAATAGACTGTGTTTAGAACTTTTCGTAACAACTGAACAATATTTGCACCGGTGTTAGGACACATTCCTTTTACTACATAACCCCAAGGGTCTTTTACAAACACCGGATTAAATATAGCGGAATATGCTTAACTTTAAACTTCAATTAACATGCCATTTATTCAGTCTATCAAACGTATACTTTTATATCTTCTATGTTTTTGACTGTAGTCTTTTTTTCTAGATTTGAATATGTTTTCCTCTAATTGTGTTTAAATTGAGTCATGTAAAATGACTCAATTGAACGATGCAAAATGTTTACCGATATCAGAATTCAGACAAGTCTTGACAAGGCTAAATGACCGTAAGGGCTGATCCTTAAAAGTAGGGAATATTGTAGGTAACAATGTTATTGCAA
Organism: Cyclina sinensis; assembly: GCA_012932295.1. NCBI lineage: Eukaryota > Metazoa > Mollusca > Bivalvia > Venerida > Veneridae > Cyclina > Cyclina sinensis. Next base: position 32,615,576 of record JAAONU010000007.1, on the reverse strand, counting down.
GTAATAAAGAAAACCCTTAAGAAATTCCGTGGCCGTCAGTGTTTTATTACGGAGAGCTTGAATAGCAACATAGCGGTCGTCTCGGACGTCAATACATTTTGAACGTCTTCTTATTAGAATATCAATCACGTCATCAGTTGTTTGATAGCGTGACCACAATCTACAGACAGCGGACTGTGAAACATTCAAGTCAGCTGCAGCCTAGGCCTGTGTACCTCCGGACTGAAGCATACAAATGGCCCATCAACGTTGACGTTCCGTTAGACGATTCACAATTCCAACTGCAAATTTGTGAAGTTTTGTTTGACATCTACACAACACAATATTCTGAAAGTTTTGCCCAACTTCCTTTTATACAGGGTCCTAATTATTTGAAAGATCCAGTTTTATAGAAATGTTTATTTATTCAGAAAATTATCAAACATTGATCAACGCAAGTGCATTTTCAGTTGTCCTAAATACACTTCGATAAATGCAATATTATCCTACCAGAATAAAAATAAATGAAATTCTATTTGTCCATTTTACTAGGGGAACATAGACAAAGAGGGTATCATTCTTCCATAGGGGATGATCCCGCTATCTCATCAGGGAAGTTAGTGGTAGACAATTTAATTTTCCATGTATATATTAGTATTACCTCCCCTTGATCAGCTGAAATAAGAAGACCATTCTAACTGAAGTACGTGATACGGTAAGCCGAGCGTTATTTAGGAGCTGATTGTAATCAGATTGGTCGGAGACACTCTAAATATCGATGTGTAGAATGTTTTACTACAACAGCTACTCCCATGTGTACAGAATTGTGCTGTTTTAACGCAAAATTATAAGCTTAAAGATCCATGAGTTCATATGTAGTCATGACTGCGAATATAAGCTTAAAGATCCATGAAGAAGGAGCAGTGGTCGAGGGGTTAGAGCGCCAGACTCTCGATCTGGAGGTCGCTGGTTCGAATCCCACCAGGGGTGAGAGTTTACAGTGTCTTTCCGCATTCCTCACTTTCGAAGCGAGTACTGGTTTGAACCCAGGAAGAAATCATCGAGATATAAGTTGCAAGAACTTGCTTCCCAATCGATGTAAGATAAATAATAGCTTAAATAATATAAGCTTAAAGATCCGTGAGCTCATATGTAGTCATGACTTCGCATATAACTAACAGTGGCTTCATCAATGTGTTACACAGGTCACGTGATTATCCTGTGAACTGTCGCACATCTCAAACTTCACACTTACCAAACTCCCGTTCGAAGATGAATCATGGATATGTTCAGTTGTTTATAAGTACTTTACTTTTTTTATTTGAACGGTCTATTATTTCTTCGAAAAATTAAACCTGAAGTTACATCGGCAGCTGCTAGTAAAAGCAAGTATATCGATGAAACCGACGGATGCTCCCCGAGGCCGCCTTGCGTAGCAAGTAAAAGTGAATGGAAGCAAATTGGCGAAATTCGCCGGATAAGGTTAAGTTATAATTATAACAGAAACATTCGTGCCAGCTAATTAAATTGCAAGAAATTATTAACTGAGTTCTAAATATGACTTGAGCTTTGAGCTAAGACCTGGTTCATGTGCACGACATACCGTCTCATTGAGAAAAACAGTTATACCATGTATTTTATCTAAATTAATGATTTATTGCCACGCAAGGCCGCAAATTTTTGTCACCAAAACAAATGATAAATTTATTATAAAATGTCAACAAGTGATAAATGACTGAGTAAAATGTTGATAATATTTTTGTTCTGCAAATTAGGTTAAAAAATGCCAACTTCGTAATTTTAGGCTTGTTGTTGAGCATGCTCGCCCAAGAAGTTGACGTGGTGGTGGAGGTGGGGGTCGCAGTTTTGGTGGTGGCGTTGGTGGTGGAAGGTTTGGTGGTGGCGGTGGATATGGAGGTGGTGGTGGCAGATATTGAGGTGGTGGTGAAGATATGGTGGAGGTGGAGGCAGTCGCAGTGGTGGTGGAGGGAGGTAAGGAATCATCAGTGTTATAGGTGATTAACACGTCTCTTTCATTCAGAGTCATTTATTCTACTCTTTATCTTTTTACTGGAAATCTTATAAAAGTTGATAGTCACTTGACCTTGTCACAGATTGTTTGTCATTACCCAGAGCCTGGTAATAAAAAGGATGACAGTCTAGGAATTATGATTTTGTATATTGCATTAACATACAATGCAGCAGCTTGAATGTGTTAAACTGAAAACAAACAAAAGTGTTTGGCATTTTAAATCATTGAATAACTTCTTAATGGAGATTAGGTTAAAGATATTCATGCAATTTAAATTACTAAAACTTTAATAAATGATAGTAATAACTAACTTATCCATTTCCTCTGAAATATAAATAATAATAATGAAACACAGAATGAAGCTTACCTGATACAGTAGGTTATGAATTGCATTTTTAATTTTTGTTGTCGTTCTGACAGATGCTTCTTTAAATTATTTCATAGAAGAAAAATTACCGTTTTTCTATTCAAAGATTTCCTCCACCTCATAGAACAGACTACAGACTAAGAGTGGAAAATCTGTCTTCCAGAACTAGCTGGCAGGTCAGTTGAAACATTTATTTAATGGAAAGATACGATCTTTTTCTTGTTATACAGATGGGTTGCCTGCCACTTTGAGGACCAGTGTTAAGGCTCTTCAGACTGATTCATTTGTTAGAAATCTATCTGTGGTAAAACGAATGTAAATCTGGATCATTAATCCAAGACAGCTGTGTGTATTTTGGTTTTGCTTAAGCTGTACTAAGGCAGTAAGAAGTTGCCATAGTCTTTCCTTGTGAAAGGTTTTTTTTCTGTATTAAATGGTGATGTGGTTACCTGGAAATAAGTTATGCATGCTGGAGTTCCTTAAAAATTGAATTTATGGGTCATGGGTGCTTTTCAAATATAAAAATTTGATAATTAAATTAATGAAAAATAGCAATGTCGGTGTTGTATTAGTTTTTTGGCGTTAAATACTCATGAAGAGATTAGTCATAACAACATTTATCACTACCCTGTGTTCGCAACCACTATGACGTACCGAAAATTTTGGAAAACGTGGTCGATAGACGACGTCATTAAATGGCTACATGCCGTTGGCTGAGAGTATCTAGAATCATACATTTTTAGCTCACCTGAGCTTTTCTGGCCAGTCTTTGTCCGTCGTCCGTCCGTCCGTCCGTCGTCAACTTTTCATTCAAACGACATGTCCTCTGAAACCAATGGGCCAAATTTAATGAAACTTGCCTGGGAATTGTTTCTTGCATAAAGCTCTACCAATATTGTTTAAATGGTTCTGGTCCATTGGATTTCTGGTTCACTGGAGCTAAAAATCGATTTTAAAAGTTTAATCTTTAAAAATCTTCTTCTCCGAAACCTCAAGGCCTGGAGTCTTGATATCAAGTATGAAGCATTATCTAGTGGACTTCTACCAAGTTTGTTAAAATTATGACCCTGTGGTCAAAACTGACCCCACCCCAGGGGTCAGTTGATTTTACATAGATTTATATATTGAAAACTTAAAAATCTTCTTGTCAGAAACAACAAGGCCTAGAGTTTAGATATTTGGTGCACAGCATTGTCCACTGGACTTTTACCAAGTTTGTTCAAATCATGGCTCCTGGGTCAAAAATGCCCCCGCCCCAGGAGTCACATATTTTACAAAGAGTTATATAGGGAAAACTTTAAAAAATCTTCTTGTCAGAAACCACAAGGTCTAGAATTTAGATATTTGGTGAGTAGCATTGTCTAGTGGACCTCTACTAAGTTTGTTCAAATCATAGCCACTGGGTCAAAATAGGCCCTGCCCCGGGGGTCACTTCTTTATATAGAGTTATACAGGAAAAAGTTTTAAAACTCTTCACATCAGAAACCAAAAGGCATAGAGCTTAGATATTTTGTATGTAGCATTGTCTAGAAGACCTCTTCCAAGTTTGTTCAAATCATGCCCCCTGGGTCAAAAATGGCCCCGTCCCAGTGGTCACATGTTTTACAAAGAATTATATAGGAAAAACTTTAAAAGTCTTCTTTTCAGATACCACAAGGCCTAGAGTTTAGATATTGTGTGCAGCATTGTCTAGTAGATCTTTACCAAGTTTGTTCAAATCATGACCCTGGGGTCAAAACAACTGCCCCCGGGTGGTGTCATTTGATTTTATAAAGGACTTATATAGAGAAAACATAAAAAAAAATCCGCTGCTGTTTTTAGGGTCCATAGGTCAAAGGTTATGTTCACAGGGACCTCTAGAGTGAAAACTGTTTCTGCTCAGAAACTGGAGTACCATTTTACCCTGAGCCTTCAAACTTCATAGGATGATTGTTTTTACTAAATTGAAGAACCATATTGTTTTGGGGCTAGTATGTCAAAGGTCAAGGTCACAGGGACCTGTAGAGTGAAAAGTTTTTCTGCAGAGTATCTGTAGTACCATTACACCCAAAGCCTTCAAGCTTGTAGGATAATTGTATTGGAAGAACCCTGTTTTTTTGGCGGGTCCAAAGGTCAAAGGTTATGTTCACAGGGACCTCTAGAGTGAAAACTGTTTCTTCTCAGTAACTGGAGTACCAGTTTACCCAGAGCCTTCAAACTTCACAGGTTGATTGTCTTTACTCAGTAAAAGAACCGTATCATTTTTGGGGTCAGTAGGTCAAAAGTCAAGGTCACAGGGACCTGTAGAGAGAAAACTATTTCTGCTCAGTAACTGGAGTACCATTACACCCAGAACCTTCAAACTTCATAGGGTAATTATATTAGAAGAATCCTATTGTTTTTGGGGTCTGTAGTTAAAAGGTCAAGTTCACTGGGACCTATAGAAAAAAATATTTCTGAAAAAATTGAGTACCATTACACACAGAGTCTTCAAGCTGATTGCAAACTTATTCAAACTAGCGAACAACCAACACCCATAACAACCAGTAATGATACTTGTAACATGAGCAATGAGACTCAGGTGACCGATTTAGGGCCGTCTTGTTCCAGTCGATACATATCAGACAAAATAGTCGACCCACGTGGTACTATGGAAGTCCATGGACTTCTGTAACTCTATCTGTGTTTGGACCCGTCAGTTTTCGGACATAAACTCAGCATGCAAAGACCACAATAATTCAAAGCTGGAAAGATAAAACAGCCTTCTTTCTTTAAAAAAATAAATATGCTTAGTGGGGTTTCCCAAAAAAAATATAGATGGGGTATGTGGATATATTGAAAAATTCGTAATTTTGAATGGAGTTTCAAGAAAATGCATAAAGCTGGGTGATGGGTCTGATAATTATTTATATTTATGGGAGGTGGGGTCTTCAAAAAAATGCCCGTCCCTTCCCCCCGTACACTTACTACTGGAATTGCCCTAAGAACATGATATCAATGCTTAGATTGTATAAAAACTGAAACAGTTATTCAACTTAAACATAGACCAGTGTCATTCAGGTCAGAATAGACTGTTTTTTGGGGGAGAGGGGGAGGGGAAAGAACAGGTCGAGTAGTTTGCCAATTAAATTTAGTTAGTAGTTTTTTATGTTTTTTCCCCAATGTCATGAATTCAGATCCTCAACTTCTGTTGTACCTTTGACTTCAATGTAGTTCAGATATTTGTTTTTGTTTATGAACCCTGCCTTCTTTAAAACTTTCAAGCAAGTGCTAAGGCTCACCATGGAATAAAAGAAAAAAAGAAATCGTGCAGTGGCTTAAAATTGCCATTCTTTTAAAGTTCTTCAATATTGAAGGATATTTTAAAGTTATTTGTCTGACATCTTAAAATCTAATAAATTATTTAGCACTAGCTTTGATGTAAAATATTGAGTTCTCTTTGTGTTGTGTTCCTTGTCCTCTGTCTGTTTGTCTTTAGTTTTGTGCAACTGTGAGTGACTGGGAAAATATCTGAAGCTTATACAATGTATTAAACACATGTCTTCCATTCTTGGAAAATTAATACGATGCTGCTAATATGTAAGTGTGGCCTATATTCACATAATGACTGAAGTTTTTGCACTGAAAGTCAGAGTATTTTTTACAGAAATGTACAGTTTATATCGGTGTATTCATTGATAACCCTGACTTCAAATTTAACTACACTCATTAAAAACTCAAGTAACTGTAAGTGATACTGTAACAGTTGTAACTAACTTACTCAAAATCAAAATGGGTTATATAAGCAAGACAAGTTGGCTCGGTTAATAAACCACCAGTGCAGTAGGGAAAATTTAGTTGCAGATAAATAAAAAAATTTCCCCTACAGACAAAGAGCATTTTTGTCAGACTGGAAGCCATATTCAGTCAGTCGGGCAAATAAATGAAATATTAAATTACTTCTGTTTGTGGTAGAAACAGGATTTTTAAAGCCATTGCTTACTTTCTTTTTACTTTTTAGAGAATAAGCTTGGTTTTATGAGAATCTCTCAAGGTTTTGGGCTTTATAAATAGCCAGCAAGCTTAAAAGAGAGAGAGTGCAAGTTTAAATCTTTACACAACAAGGCTAGCTAAAGGGCTGTGTATTGGACAGGTAGGAGCTTGGGGGCACTCGTCAGCCATCTTAGTCTCAGTCTTTGAAGGCGTCCCTGGGCAAATGAGAGATCTGGATCTTGTCTGTGCATACTAAATTCACTTTTGGGAAATGCTACTTCAGTATGGCTCTGAGATCTTGGTGTCTTTTGCCATTAAGTCCAAAAATGGCAAGTTGGAAGGCTGTTTTTAAGCAGGTCTTGAACTTATCTCAAAAGTGAGGTAATTATATTTTAAGGATTTTAATGCCCACACATTTGCTCTTCTTTTCCATGTGCAGTATACTTTTTATCTTATGTGTTTCATATTATATGTTTTCATTGTAATAATGCTTCATTCTGAGAGTGAATCTTGCCTCCAAGTTTGAAGGTACATAACTTTAAGAAAATGAGCTAATTAAGCCTAAACATGAAAAAGAATGCAATAGAGCGCTTCATACTACCAGTAGTCATTTCATTCAAGAAATAATGCGCAGCAAACAAAATGAAACTTCTGTTAAAATATATTTAGTACAGTCAAAATCATGGTACTACCTGATATTTGTGTGTGAATGGAATCACATTTACCTTATAAAACATATTTCATTTTTATAAAAAAGGTATTGGAGATGGAAGAATACTTTTGTGGCATACTGTGACTTCATTCTAACACATGTCGCATTACATTTCAAGCATATATACAAAAGAATATGCTGAGTTTATTAGGATTTTTTAAAAACAAGTGTGCAGTTGCTATTTAAACTGATGCAAAACTTTGAGATGACATTTAGATACTCTATTTAATGATAGAAATTGATCGTGTCACATGTTGTGTGAATTACTGTATCATTGTTTCCTTAGCCTATATTCAGAATCTAAATTGGAATTTCTTGCAGAAGGATTCAAGAATAAGTTTTGCAGAGTTAATAAATACAGATTTGAAAAATACACAAAATAAAACCAAATATATTTATTTGGCTTTTTGAGTACAAAAAATGCCTACAAATAGTTTGAATAGCTCTAGTGCATTGACCCTATTCCCTACATATATATATATTCAGTTTCTAGATCTTTAAGAACGGACCACAGAAATACAGATTGATTGGTTCCCAGAAGATGGTAAGTTAGGCTTGACTGGTACTCAGTTTTCCTGTATATATAAATATGAACATTTTATTTAAGGATCTGAAGGACCATACGAGAACAGCTGGTGTGGAAGTAGCTTTTGCTGATGCTCACAGGACCAGAACAGGGTGGGGGGTGGTAAGTGGAGTTGCTAAGAAATACATGTAAGAAGCAAAATTTTTCAGTAAGTAAAAACAATGATAATAAAATATTAAGAGGTTTGTCTTTGGGTAAAACACCTAAATAAATAACTTAAACAATACTTCACACATTTACCTGATTTGTGCATGATTTAGAAAAAATCTTAGTGGCCTTACAAGAAATTTACAATGTAGTTAATGTGATACCATTCTTATTGCAGGGCTGTGGATTGTTTAAGTGAATCGGACATGAAGAGGGCAATAGAAAAACTGGACGGTTTAGATATCAACGGGAGAAAGATACGTTTTGTAGATGACAGGCCTGGTGGTAGTAGAAGTCGAAAAAGGTAAAGGTTTTCCGCTTGATGTCGTTAATTGTAAACAGTAATTTGTCCATGATGGTTTAATATCTGTCAGATGATATATTTTGCATTTGTGCTTGACATTTTATACTTACTGGATCTGTTGATTTGTGGTTCAATATCTAGATCATTTGATACTTACGAAAAAATGTTCTAAAATTTTACTTGCAGTTACACACGTAGCAGATCTCGATCGGGAAGTCGTATTCATTCTAGATCTAGTTCCAGTAGATCAAGAACAAGGACCCCGCCAAGGAAGACATCTCAGAGAAGGTCAAGCAGTGATAAAGATGATGATTGAAAATGAAATATTCAGCCAGTCCTGTGCAGATATCTGTAAATAATGACTGTATGAAGGTTTTTTTTACTTAACTTAAAGTTAAGGTAGCTGTTTTTTTTCTTTGTTAATTGCATCAAAATAGAGGACATAACAATTTGATATACAATTTTCCGAGTGATAAATTGAGACAATGAAACAAATATTTTTTCACAATATGTGGGACACAGATTTCACATTGTTTTGATGTAAAACGTTAAGGTTTTAGTACGTAGTAACAAGCATGTAAAGCAAGAAGTTACAAGTGCATACATGAAGTCATAGATTTATGTCTGAATAGAAACTTTTTTACATGCCATAGTTTGACAGTGCTGTTGTCAAGCATTCATGATCATTTTGAAAATCAGTGCTGTAGATTCCTTTATTGTTGGAGACTAGTTATCTGAATTCCTGAAAAGTACTTAGATTTATTGTTTGCCAGTTAAATATGTATAATTGTTTAAGTAGTTAAACATGAATATAAGGAACCCTTTGTGCACAGGTAACAAGCATTACATCTGCCGTATAAATCATGAAAACTGGTATACATCCTTGTAATATGATTATCATGAAAATTTCATGCTCACTTCACTATTACCAAGGGCAATTCTAGTGAAACATTTATCCCATGCCAGGAACGCATTTTCAAAATGGACCAATTCTCTAAAGAAGTTAGTTTCCCCTTTTAGAAAAAAGATCCCTAACCCACCACTAACAACAGAAATTTTACCTTACTGGGGTGGGATTACGCTCCCTTAGCAGCTATGTGAATACACTACCGTTACTTCACACTACTTTAATAAGAGTAGATTTATGATATTGACCTTAACAATGAACTTTTAAACAACCAATGAAAGTGCACCTATATCCCCGAAAAATATTGAAACCATTTTTCATTGTGTGATTGAAAAAATTATAAATAGACAGGTGTTTTCTGACAATTTTGTAAACACATTTCAACTACGCGTTTACGTTAACATCTTTATACAACAATTAAACGTCTAAAAACAACCACATCATCGTGAGTTTAACTTTTTTGATATTTTTACTAGTTTATGTACGTATAAATATCAAAAACAGTTTGAAAAGTGTAATACAAAAGTAACATGCAAACATGCATTGTTTGTTTACATTTTGGGTTGTCAAATGTATATATGGACGATTCGTTGAAGGCTAGTCACTGACTGGATGAAATGTAACTGTGGATTTCCCTGTCTAAAAATAAAAATATTGTTCTGAAAGTTGAATTTTAGCAGAGGTAAGAAAGTGAAACATTCGACCGATGCGCAGGAGAGTAGGGTGGGATATATGTCATACCTGAATAGCCTGAACAGTAGTAATCCAGTTAATTTATTATTGACAGGTGAAACCATTCTACATATAACATGTTGAAATTGCAGTTTAAAATTGCCAGAAAATGTGATCTTAACAGTTAAAAACGTAGTAAACTGTTTAAGATGATGTTTAACTAGTAAACTGGTGAAAGTTACAAAGGACACTTAACAAGAATAAATTAATAGATTATGGATTGTAGTTACATGTACAAACGGTAGAAATTATGGAAAGCTCTTCACTCTAGTAAACAGGTGGAATTTTGGATTACACTTTACAATTTTAAATTGATGAAGATAGTAGAATAAAGTTGTAATCCAGTAAGCTTGTGGAAAATGCACTTCCAATTTTTAAAATTTATTAATAAAGCAGATGCCCAGCTTTCTTTGATTTGTATTACCAGTTACTATCACTTTATAAATTTGGTATTGTTCTCTGTGTAAATAATGGTATTAAATCGGATCTACTACAAGTGACAGTGTTTTGTCTTGCTTTTTGCAGTTGGCACTTCATCTTGTTTTTAGCTTATCTGAGCACTGTTCAGGATGAGCTTTTCGGATCGTTGAATGTCCGGCGTCCTGCGTCGTCAACAATTTGATTTGAACGACTTCTCCTCCTAAACCGCTAAACCAATATTGACATAACATGCCTGAGATATTCCATGCATGAAGCTCTACCAGAGTTGTTCAAAGAATTCAATTCCATCAAGAACTCTGGTTGTTATGGCAACTTCAAGGAAAAACTTTGAAAATCTTCTTGTCTGAAACTACAAGGCCCTGGGCCTTAAGATTTGGTATGTAGCATTGTCTAGTGGACGTCTACCAAGTTTGTTCAAATTATATCCCTGGGGTCAAATTTGGCCCCGCCCCGGGGGTCAATTGATTTTACATAGGTTTAAATAGTGAAACTTTGAAAATCTTCTTGTCTGAAACCACAAGGCCCTGAGTCTTAAGATTTGGTATGTAGCATTGTTTAGTGGACCTCAACCAAGTTTGTTCAAATTATGTCCCTGGGGTCAAATTTAGCCCCACCTCGGGGGTAAATTGATTTTGCATAGGGAAAATTTTGAAAATCTTCTTGTCTGAAACGACATGGGCCTGAGCCTTAAGATTTGGTATGTAGCATTGTCAAGTGGACCTCTACCAAGTTTGTTCAAATTATGCCCCTGGGGTCAAATTTGGCCCCACTCCGGGGTCATTGGTTTTACAAAGGCTTATATAGTTAGTGAAAACTTTGAAAATCTTCTCGTAGAAGGAGAGGTAACATTTTCAGTCCAAATAATTTGGAAATTTGTCAGAAAGATTGTTTTTATGATTTCTAGCTCACGTTCAAATATGGGTCATCTGGGTTCAAAAACTAGGGCACAGAGCCCAAAAATGGAAAACCTTGTTAACACTCTAAAGGTTACATTTTCAGTCAAAATATCCCAGAAATTTGTTAGACAGGTTGTTTTGATGTTTTCTAGCTCAAGTACTAATATGGGTCATCTTGGTCAAAAACTAGTTCACAGAGCCCAAATATGGAAAAACCTTGTTAACACTCTAGAGTTAAGATTTTAATTCCAAATAACCTGAAAATTTGTCAGAAAGGTTGCTTCTATGATTTCTTGCTCAAGTTTACATATGGGTCTTTTGGAGTCAAAATATCAAAAAACTTTGTAAATACTCTAGAGGCTACATTTTCTTGATTTTTTAATGATTTGTAGCTCAATTTTGGATATGGGTCATCTAGGGTAAAAAACTAGGTCACAGAGCCCAAATATCGAAAAACCTTGTTAGCACTCTAGAGGCTAGATTTTCAGTCCAAATAACTGGAAATTTGTCAAAAAGATTGTTTCAATAATTTCTAGGTCAAGTTCTAATATGGGTCATCTAGGGTCAATTGACCAGGTCCATTGCAACTTTGTTGAAAGCAGTCATATTCAGGTGAGCGATACAGGGTCATCATGGCCCTCTTGATTTAAGTTCACCTGAGTGTCATCATTTTTTTAGGAGTATTAAATATTTTTAGTAAGTTGCCAGTCCTGAAATTACAGCCCAGATCTCACGAATTGAGTATGTAACATTTTACTAGAGAACCCCCAAAAATTGTTTTTATTGTGCTGGAGTCATTGTTGGGCGGCCTTATAATGACTCAAGCACAAATTTAAACAATTTAACAAAGGGTCACATTTTAGATGAAATTACGATTACAAAAAATCTTGTTTGAATCAACAAACCTGTAGGATTTTGCATTAAGTATTATCTACTGAACCTTTGCCAAGATTGTTAAATCTTTGTCTTTGGGGCATTTTATGCACCGTCATGGTTTCGATGCTTTCTATGCCCCCACTCTAGGGGGCATTTAGATTTGCCCTTGTCCGTCCGTCAGTCCGTCCGTCCGTCCCAAAAAGTTGTGTCGCCTGTAGCTCCAAAAGCACCGGAGCTAGAGTCAAGAAACTTTACAGAAATGTTGATCAGCATGTGAAGTTGTGGACCTTGGGTTTCCCGTGTAAATTTATTTGGAACTGTTACAGTTATGGCCCCTTACTTAGTCAAAAATAGTACTTTTCAATTTTTGTCGCCTGTACCTGCAAAAGCGCTGCTCCTACAGTCAAGAAACTTTACAGGAATGTTAATCAGCATATAAAGTTGAGCACCTGGGGTTTCCCGTCTAGATTTATTCGGAATTGTTAGAGTTATGTCCCCTTACATACTCAAAATTTGCAATTTTCAACTTGTGTCACCTGTACCTGCAAAAGCACTGCACCTACAGTCAAGAAACTTTGCAGGAATGTTGATCAGCATGTAAAGTTGTGCACCTGGGGTTTCCCATATAGATTTATTTGGAATTGTTAGAGTTATGGCCCCTTACATACTCAAAATTTGCAATTTTCAACTTGTGCCGCCTTTAGTTGCAAAAGAGCTGGAGCTAGAGTCACCCAGTTCTGAGCAGGGTTGACATACTGTGTCTGACTGAAGCAAATGTCTATGAGAATCAAGTACAGTACCATCAGCGTGTTGGGTGGAGCTTGACAAGTTTGCCTATGTCACGGGAAGACAACTGCCATGATTTGTTTTTCAACACACGAGATAAGTTGCCAGTGACAACTTCCAGTGTTTCACATCAACCTCATATGAAACAAGTGTCAGTTATCATCTCATCAGAGCTCTGTCCAAGGTTATTGTGTCTTCTCTATAGATCTCCATCCTCGAAGATAACAGACTTTATTAATGATCTAACACATATTGCAGACCAAACTTCTCCAGATGTACTGCATGGAGATTTCAACTTAGCTTTAATTCTACAACTTATACAAGACTGTCACAGATATTGAATAACTTTTCCCAGTGTGTGCAGCTCCCAACTCACAGAGGTGGTTCTACACTTGACCTTGTCTACATACAGAATAATATTCTACAACCCAAATTATCCTGCCTGTCAACCTACTTCTCAGACCACAGCATTGTTGCCCTACAGTTTGATACCTAAAACATTTTCATTCTTCTTAGTGAGTTTAACGCTGTTCTAATGGTCAAATTGCAGACTCAGTTTGATTGAGCATGTATATGGACAGTAATGGAAAATGCAAGTTACCGTCCACGCCCGTTAGCACCAGCTTAAGCAGAATTCAACATTTAGGTATGGAAATAGTGAAATTTTGTTCCAACAATTGCTTAAAATTGTTTGCTATTTAGATGACAAGGGACATTTTATAAACAGCCTGACTTACAGAACATATAACTTAGGAACTTAGTACAAATTAGACATGAAAACACCTGTTAACCATCTGCAAACTCCAAGAATGTCCAACTATGCATACAGAATTGTGAAGGATAATATTCATCCATTGGTCACAGTGTTGGAGACAGTATTTTGAGTCTTCACACCACAACAGGTTTCTTATAGTTGTCATTTTGTTAAACCAATCTTATTAATGATTCAGCGTGTATGACTATCTCGTGGCCATATTGCTAGCTATATGAGTAGCTAGGATTAGTGGGAGGATCTGTGTCCTATGGACACATTTCTAGTTAACATAGACATACATAGAGAAATCTTGTGTCTGACCATAACACATCTGGAAAACTCTACCAAGATTGACCAAATTATACCCCTGGAATCATTTTATCGTCTTTAGGTCAACCCGAGGGGTCACATTAAACACAAAACCTTGGAAATGTTGTATGAAACAACAAGGCATAGAGTTCTGAATTTTAGTATCATTGTTGAGTAAACTACCAAGATTACCACTTTGGGGAAAAGAGGATTTATTTAGTTTAGCAGATGTAGGTCGGTCGGTAGACCGCATCGTTTCCGTTTAATATCTCGAGTACCATTTGACCTGCACCTTGTTGATTTCATAGGATGGTTGCCCTTATTGAGAAGACCCATATTGTTTTGAGGTCGGTAGGTCAAAGTCGTGGTCACCTTAATTTTGAAAATGGTTTTCGGACAATAACTAGAGATTAATTCGACCTATAGCCTTCAAACGTCTTATTGTTGCCCTTATTAAGTAAAAGACCCCTATTGGTTTTGAGATCAGTAGGTCTAAGGTCAAATTCACTGTCTCCTTCAATTTGAAAATGTTTTTCACTCAGTAAGTCGAGTACCATTTGGCCCACTGCATTCAAACTTCTTAGCGTGGTTGCCCTTCTGGAGTAAAAAACCCTTTTCCACTGGCGGGGATTGGGGTCAGTAGTTTAAAAGTCAAGGTCAATTTGAATTTGAAAATGGTTTTTTGCTGAGTAATTGGAGCACCTTCTGTTCCACAGCCTGCCAAATTCATGGAATGGTTGCCTAGAGTACTAGACCCGTATTGTTTTTGAATCAGTAGGTCAAGAATATGGTCACATTGGATTTGAAAATGTTTTTTGCTTAATAACTCGAGTATCATTTGACCCACAGCCTTAGAACTTCATAGGATGGTTGCTGTTATTGAGTAGAAAACCCCTATTGTATTTATGGTCAGCAGGTAAAGGTTATGGTCACCTTGAATTTGAAAATGACTTCTGCTCAATAACTCGAGTACCATTTGAGCCACAGCCTTAAACTTCAAAAGATGTTTGCTCTTTCTGAGTAGAAACTCGTTTTTGTTCTTGGGGTAAGTATGTCACAATGCGCTTATTTCAACTCTAAAATTGTAGAAATTGTCAAATTAAACTGCTTGAAATGCTAACTGCACATCATCGTCGGTGACCCCTGGCACATATTCCGCATAACTACATTATGTACCGTGGGATAACTGACTGCAGATTATTTCATTTGCACATTTCAATAAAGGTATTTTCATTAATGAATTTTGAAACAATCAACTAACAGACTGTTTTGTAATTTTATTTATTATGCCCCCAAAGGGAGGCATATAGTTTTTAAACTGTCCGTCCGTCAGTCAGTCCGTCCGTCAGTCAGTCCATCCAAAAACTGTAACATTGGCCATAACTTCCTTATTAGTATGTGGATTTACTTAATACTTGGACAAAACACCCCTTCGGAAAAGACCTTCCCACTGACTTATATTTTTGACCTTGACCCCTGAATGACCTTTACCATGGACATCCAATTGTCAGAAAACTTTAACATTGGCCATAAAATCCACATTAGTAAGTGGATATACTTCATACTTGGACACAACACCCCTTAAGACTTTCCCACTGACCTATATCAGTTTGACCTTGACAACTAAATGACCTTCACCTTGGACATCCAGTTGTCAGAAAACTTTATCTTCTAATCAACCTCAAAATGTGTCCACATTAGTAAGTGGATATACTCCATACTTGGACACAACACCCCTTTGGACAAGCTCTTCCCACTGATCTTTATTTGTTTGACCTTGACTCCTGCATGACTTTCACCTTGAAGATACATTTGTCCAAAAAGTTTAACATTTGGTCATAACTTCAACATTAGTAAGTGGATATACTTTATACTTGGACACAACACCCCTTTGGACAAGACCTTCCCACTGACCTATATTTGTTTGACATTGACCCCCGAATGACTGGTTCTCAGCTCAAAGGTCAAACCACCACTTCGGGGGCATAGTCATCTTACAGTAACAGTCTTTGTTATACATTTAAATCCATTAACGGCAACATTTGAGTTGTTCTACAATTGATTTTGTTTAATGGTCACGAAAGGACATGATAATTTACGATCACATATTGAGGTTGATAAGAAGTTATGTATTCTTGGTGAAGCATTAACGTGTTTTGTAATTTTGTATTTTACCGCGTAACAGAAAACGGATTTGTCAACCTTGTACAAATTGTCTCTTTTTGTGTGTTTTGTCAAATTTTTTATTAAGAAAAGAAATCTATGGCTTTGCATTATATGTAAATACTGTTTAGATGATGTTTCAAATAATGATACTAATGATAGTGAAATTTTATCCAAGTGTACATATCCGGGTCATATCCAAAGTGTCCAAAACGATACACGATAAAGACCTCTGTATTTCAGAACCACGCAAAATTTGCTTTTGGAAAGAACCTATCTGAAAGCTTAAAACTGATAAAAAAAATAAGTTCCTTAATTATAAACGTTTCAATATAAGACCACATTTTTACTGTTTTATTATTGGAACTTTATTGTTCTTGCAAAATGAGTAGGCCGTATTTTTGTCAACTTCTTTTTGCCTTTTCTTGTTTGTACATGCCTGTTTCTTGAATTGAATTGCTTTTTTTATTTTGTTTTGTTTTTAATATCTTAAATTATCTTATTGGGATTTGACGAAATAAATCTTGCAGTAAAAAGAACATTAAGGTGCGCTCAAGTCAAATTATTTTAAATGCACTAACCCCCACCCATCCCCTGCTTTCTTAACTTTTACTAAATAAGTGTTGAAATATTTTTCCTTTCCAAGCAGTTATCTTGATACACGAGTTAAGCCCTAGAAGTTGATGAGATTTTAATCATTATTTCCAAAATTGCTATAGCTTTACATTAAATTTTAACTTAGGTAGTGCTCATTATGAGAGCTAAAGACTATGAACAAATGGTGCTAGAAAAATGTATGCAACAGATGCTAGCATTAAAGGTTTTGTAACGGAGTATCTTTAACAGACTGACAAATTTTATTGAATATAGAGTTACAAAAGTAAACAAATAGTTATAGACATTGCATTGTAGCTTAAAACTTATCACCGATTGTCACTATAAATAAAAAATAAACATTAGCAAAACTACTACGTCTAACAACATTAGAAGATATATCTTGATATAGCTTGGAAACAGATACATAGATCAGGCTCAGCAGATTCAGTATAGTCTCTTGCTGTAAATGTCATTCTAACATTAATCGTTTAATACGTCCTTAAATGATTCTTATATAAATATACAGGCTATAGTTTTTTATTTTTTTATGTGTACGATATGATAAATTTAAAGATGCCTGCATCGTTTGCTACACAAGTTTGTTAAAATTTATAAATATGTATAACAGGCCTTAATGCCTCAACAGCGTGGTGGCAAAATGCTTATACGTCAGAAAGACATTTTTGTTTAAATATAAGTTTACAGCATCAGGTCTATCTATCTTGAGAGTATTATATTACAGTATCGGAGGCAGTGATTTTTATTAAAGGAATTATTTTGTACGGGCTTTTCATCAGGAGAGCTTTTCATAATTGAAATCACTTTGTTGGATTCGTAAGCCTGCCGCTGAAGAGTGGCACATCTAACCTATGATCCCATATCATGAAGATGAAGGGGTGATCTGCTGTGAAGGTTGTCGGCGGAGTGCATATATCACACACGGATCCAAATCCGATAGCAGCCGCTGCCTCTGTTCCCTCTTCATTCACATCAACAAACGCTTTATGAAACATCTGTGACACGAATAGATCTTCTCCCATCCCGGATAAATCTGCAGATGAGTCATCAAATAAATCAACAATACCAAGCTTTCTTAGAATATCTTTCATGTCATAAGAAGCTTCAAGTTTGAATTTCGGTAACTTGACAGAAACTTTCTGCTCTCGCATTTGTTTCATCACCGTTTCCAACGTAGCAGGTGTCAACTGCTTTTCGAGACTAGCTGGTCCAGTGACGTCATCTGGGAGCAACAGCACCATACCCATTTCCTTACCTACGTATGGGATTTCAAGCACCTTGCAAGCGAGCTGTTTATCTTCTGAGTATTTGATATCTCTGATGAATTCTTTATTCATCATTGGTACCTGTATTTTCTCCTCATGATTCATGAATGCATCACTTCTGGTATAGGCTGGGTTAAACTGTTCGTTCCAGTTTCCTTTAAAGTAGATAGCATTCACAATATATATTATAATTATAGCCTCTATATAATCCCCATGATAAACCTGAAATTATAATAAAAACTATATATAAATCATTAAATTCAAACCTGATACCCATTACAAACATTATTTGCGAAATGTGTCTACGAGTATTCAACTTTCATTTTAAATTTCAAATTAACTCAGATTTTACACGTGTTTCCAAATACCATAGACATAAACACGTAAACATACAGTCGTTCTAGTAAACAAGTTTATTACACATACAAACATATACAACAAATGTGTACATTGAAGGTCATATAATCATGGGAAATTTTGTTCAAAACATCAGTATACAGAACTTAACATAGTCGCCATGAAGTGTATCGGTTTATACATTTCATCTGATTAACAAACGGGTATTGATGATGTTACCATAGATACACTAAAGCACATTTTGATAGTTTGATATTTACATATATTTCATGTGTTAATTTGTTATGCATGTTTGATAATAGTTAAATGAAAAGAACATTCGATTACTGAAAAAAGGAAATGTCTTCTAAAAATATTACGCATTTTCTATTGTTACAATATTTATAAAAATATTTACCTTGTTTTTAAGTCACAGTTTACGGATCAGTTTACGGACACGACGCAAATACACAATACTAAAAATAGGCATTGCAAAGTGTAATGTCATACCAAATTGTTTATTCGCTTGGTGTCATCAGTAAATAGATCTACTCCGGGACCCCTCATATTTGGAGGTTTCCCATGCCCAGGTCACGTGAGGGGAACATACAAAGCTTTCTGTCTAGGTGAAAAAAATCTTTACTTTAATAACAAAAGAAAGGCAGATTTAAAACCAATTTCATTTTATCTATTATAAGTCATAGGAGCACAGGTCCAGGATCATATATTTTCAGCGGATTTGGCTTTATTTCTCTTGCAAAAGAATAGAAATGAAATGCTCAGTCTTATTAAGCGAAATCTCAACTTTCAAAAATTACCCCTCGCTTCGATATTTCTGATACAAAAAACAACAACAAAGGAGTGACATACACCATGTTATCCGAAACGTTGCATTTGAGGAAACCTCTTGGATATCTTCGTTCTCGTTCTCGATACTTTTCGGAGGCGCGTCCTTATGACCGGAAACATACCCAGTGGTAAATATTGTGCGGCGGGAAATTTCGTATTTTTGACTACTTTCTATATTTAGCTTTAGTTAATGCCTTTTTAGACAGCCTATGTCTCTGTGTTCTCGACACTGTTATTGCATTTTAATCAGATTTCAAATCAGGCGGTGAGTTGTGAGTTATGCAAAATATATATATATAGAGATATTTATACCTTTACAGTTTTGTTGTTTAAGTTGAAACTGATAAATACTGCCATATTCACTGTTATACAATAACAAAGCATTAACCTTAAAAGCCTATATACTTTAAATGTCTTCTTGTGAAGTGGCCTCTGTCTACTTGTTAATAGAAACAAGAAACGGTCTTTATACCTATCTGTTTCAAACCCAGGTTCTTGTTTCGTTTTTTCACATTTGCTTTGAACTCAAATGTAAATTTCAACAAAATCTTGCCAAACAATATTGTTTGTATTCATTGACTTTGCAAAGAAAATTGTGGAATTGTCAGGAAATTGTCTTTTGATAGGCATGTGTCAGTACTATTAATTACTATCTTTACAATCAACTAACAGACCGTTTTGTGATTTTATTTATTATACATTTAAATCCATAAACAGTAACATTTGAGTAGTTCTACAACTGACTTTCGTTTAATAGTCGCGAAAGGACATGATTTATGATCACATATTGAGGTTGATTATAAGACGTGTCTTCTTGATGAAATTTTTGCATGTTTTGCAATTTTGTATTTTACCGGGTAACAGAAAAGGGATTTCTACAAATTTGTACAAACTGGACCTTTGTTGGTGTGTTTTGTCAAATCGTATATTATTTTGTTGGGATTTGATTGGACGAAATGAATTTCACAGCAAAAAGAACATTAAGGTGCGCACAAGTCAAATTACATGTATTTTTAAATGCACTTAACCTCTCCCCGCCCTGCTTTCTTAACTTTTAGTAAATTTAAGTGTTGAAATTAAGGCCGGGAATTATTTTCGAATATTCGAAACACTTCCGAATATTCGAACATTGAAAAACGAATACGAATATTCGGAAAAAAAGAAATGTTTTGAATTCTTTTTTTCTTTTTTTTTTAAATTTCAAATATCGTAAATTAAATCCTTGACCTTCACTTGACCAGGTGTTTGTATAACGCGTGTCAACGATTATCGCCAATTAAGTGTGAAAAGTTTGGGGTATAGTTGATTAAAAGGGCACCCGTTTCACAGTTTGTAATTTACCTTTTTAACAGTTTATAATGTGAATTTTCCGACTTTAATTATCTTACTTTATTGTTTTCTGTTCTTTAATCTTTCCGATCAATCGATAATTGTCTCAATTTTTGTGAAGAAGAATAAATCGGCACGTATTAATCATGATAGAACAATCGACCAATCGATATTCATCACTCTAAAATTAACTCTATTTCACCCAATGGAAATTTAAAGCATTACTCGGAACCAATAATTTTTTGCAAACATTGTTTTCAGATTTTTTAAAGGGATGATTTTGGACGTATCTCATTTCTCACTCTGTTGAAAAAATCAAAAGTCAATATATCGCAATGCCGTCACGAGTTAGGAATTACTTTTCACGTTCTATTGATAAGTCTAAAGGATTATTAATTAACTTTATAATATTGAACTAGATTCTGACCATGTTGTTGGCTTGATACAACCAAAGCCTCGCCAATAAAGCTCGAAACTCAGCCAATACGAAAAAACACGGCCAATAAGTAAAAAGTCGGCCAATACGAGATTTAGCCAATCAGGATTTAGGAAAAACTCAGCCTTATATGAGCCTAGGATTTTCACCATGTTGGACGCCATTTTGAATATGCTTAGCCTAGTTTTTACATAAAAGTTTTTATCTCTTAAAAAGTTCAAAAGTAGCAAAAAAAGTTCGCGGAGACCCTGCGCTATCGGATCACAGTAAATTTAGCAGTGTTCAACTTTTCATTTAGTGATTTTCATATTTACCAAATATTATGTTGCGCGGAAGTGAAAAGCAGACGATCACAAGTTTTACCCTGTTATAAATTACTTAGTTTGATAATTGAACATAATATTAAAAAGTTAATTAATAAAATTGTCATTAATTAGTCAATTTCATATTGGCTTTGTTATTGGGCTGAAGACAGTCATATTGGCCTCAGGCCAATATGACTGTCTTCAGCCCAATAACAAAGCAAATATGAATTCGACTTATTAATAACATTATATTATTACCGTCCGGAAAAGATAGTTTTGTGCAACAATGCACGTTAATGATTACTGTAATCAAGTACTGGTGTGAGCCAGGAACAAATGATTAAAGCAGAAAGACTGCAAAAGGAGGGGAACATAAACAAATATTCAGCTTGTTCGTAAGAGCCTACGATTATTCATATTACTGTCAGTCAAGTCACGTGAGTTACCTCCCGTTAATAAGACAAATGATCAGCAGCCGGATAAACTGACAATCAAATTATGAATTTATTCCAAAAGTAAAAATATAAACATATATATCGATTTACAATCAATAAAACAAAAAACTTTGACATAGTAATATAGGTCTTCTTAATCGTCGATTATTTCAGCATATTAAAGTAGTATACTAGTAGTATTCGACCTAATCAATTTCGGATAATACGTAAAAGAGGAAAAATGAAACAAATTTTGTAAAAACGAATATTCGAATATATTCGAACATGGAAAACGAGTATTCGAACATCAAGTTCCATATTCGTTCCCGGCCCTAGTTGAAATATTTCCTTTTCTAGTAGCTGTCTTGATACACACAATATGCCCTAGAAGTTGGTAATTACCAAAATTGCTATAGCTTTATATGATATACTAACTTAAGTGGTGCGCATTTAAAGAGCTAAAGACTATGAATAAATGGTGCTAGAAAAATGTATGCAATAGATGCTAGCATTAAAAGTTCTGTAACTAAATATTTTTAACAGACTGACACACTTTATTGAGTAGAAAGTTAGAAAAGTAAACAAATAATTATTGTCATTGTTATGTAGCTTAAACCTAATCACCGAGTGCCACTCTCAAATAAAAATAAACATTAGCAACACTACTACGAATAACAACATTAGAAGATATATCTTGATGTGGTTTGGAAGCAGATACATAGATCAGGCTGCAACAGTATCACTTGTCTCTTGTACATGTTATTTACGTATATATGTACCTTAATTTACGTCTTTATATGATCTTTGTACATATATATAATATATATATTATATTTATATTATTTTCTAGACGTACTATCGTTTTAACTTAAGCCTTTTTATGCTGTATTTTTAAAAATATTATATATTTAAAGATGCCTTCATCGTTTGCTACACAAGTTTGTTACAATCTATAAAAATGTATAACAGGCCTTAATACCTCAACAGCGCGATGGCAAAATGCTTATACGTCATAAAGGCTTTTTCTACATTTACAGCATCAGGCCTTAATACAGTCTATCTTTCTTGAGAGTATGATAACACAGTATCGAAAGCAGTGATTTTTATTTAAAGGAATCATTTTGTACGCGCTTTTCATCAGGAGAGCTTTTTATAATTGAAATCACTTTGTTGGATTCGTAAGCCTGCCGATGAAGAGTGGCACATTTAACCTATGATCCCATATCATGAACATGAAGGGGTGATCTGCGATGAAGGTTGTCGGCCGAGTTTTACTACGCATCATCATCGCTCTTCTGAAAGCAGCCGCAGCAGCCTCTGTTCCCTCTTCATTTACATCAACGAACGCTTTATGAAACACCTGTGACACGAATAGATTTTCTCCTATCCCAGATAAATCTGCAGATGAGTCATCAAATAAATCAATCATACCAAGCTTTCTTAGTATATCTTTCATTTCATAAGACGCTTCAAGTTTGAATTTCGGTAACTTGACAGAAACTTTCTGTTTTCGCATTTGTTTCATCACCGTTTCCAACGCAGCAGGTGACAACTGCTTTTCGAGACTAGCCAGTCCAGTGACGTCATTTGGGAGCAACAGCACCATACCCATTTCCTTACCTACGTAAGGGATTTCAAGTGCCTTGCAAGCGAGCTGTTTATCTTCGGTGTATTTGATCTTTTGGAATTGTTTATTCATCATTGGTACCTGTATTTTCTCCTCATGATTCATGAAAAATGCATCACTTCTGGTACAGGCTGGGTTAAACTGTTGGTTCCAGTTCCCTTTAAAGTAGATAGCATTCACAACCACCATTTCTGTCATATAACTGATGGATCCAGAGGGAAGTAAGTCCTTTATTTTTCCATTTGTCTCATTTTCTACCCACTTATTAATCTCAACTCTTGATTCTTCTGTCTTTGTCGAATAATCCAGATTTTTTACATCGGCCATGTAATTTTCTCTTACAGTTTTGATATAATCTTCCAGAATTACCTTCTGAATATGAGGGAAAAGTTTGTTAGCGGTTTGCAATTGTACTGACTGGCCATCTCCTTTAAGAAGAGCAACAAATTTCTGCACTTCCGACAGAAGAGAATCCCGGTCAATTTGGCTTAACCCTAATACTTTTGACATCTCCTTTTCTGTATTTTTCCTTGCTCCAACATGAATCATAGTCATGACAACCATAATACTTGTTGTTGACATAAAGGCATTGCGTGTAGGGTTTTGTTCTGTGATATACTTGTATATGTCAAATGTGAAATCGTTCACGCTTGACGCTAGAGCTGTTTTGCTGCACGCCATTCTACTTTGTATAATAGCCTCTATACAACCCCAGTGATAAACCTGAAATTATCAGAAAACTATATATAAATAATCATTACATTTAAACCTGATACCCATTACAAACATTGTTTGTGAAATGTGTCCTCTTCTACTAGTATTCAACTTGTATTTTGAATTTTAAATTAACTCAAACTTTTCACTTGTATCCAACTACCATAGACATAAACATGTAAACATACAGTCGTTCTAGTAAACAAGTTTATTACTCATACAAACATATATACATGTGTACATTGAAGCTCATATAATTATGGGAAAATCTTGTTCAAAACATCAGTATACAAAACTTCACACAGTCCCTATGTAGTGTATCGGTTTATACATTTCATCTGATTAACGAACGAATATTGATGATGTTACCATGGTTACACTCAAACACATTTTGGCAGTCTAAAATTTACATATATTTCATGTGTTAATTTGTTATGCATGTTTGATAAAAGTTAAATGAAAGAGAACATTCGATTACTGAAAACAAGAAAATGTCTTCTCAACATATTGCGCATTTTCTATTTCTTACAATATTCATAAAAATATTTACCTTGATTTTAAGTCACAGTTTACGAATCAGTTTACGGACGCGACGCAAATACACAGTACCAAAAATAGGCATTGCAAAGTGTAAGGTCTTTCCACATTGGGAAATAAATATCGTAGTTTGGACTACTTGCTTTATTTAGCTTAATGTTTGTTGTTGTTCTTGTTTTGGACAGCCTATATCTCTGTGTTCTCCACACTTTAATTGCATTTTAATCAGATTGCAAATCAGGCGGAGAGTTGTGAAATGTGAAACTCTTATGCAAAATATATCGTATAGGGAGAGATTTATACCTTTACAGTTTTGTTGTTTTAATTTAAACTGATAAAAACTGTCATATTCACTGTAATACCATTACAAAGCATAAGCATTTGAAACCTCTATACTTTATATGTCTTCTTGTGAAGTGGCCTTTGTCTACTTGTTAGTAGAAACAAGAAATGGTCTTTATACCTATGTGTTTTAAACCCAGGTTTCTGTTTTCATTTAATCACATTTGTTTTGAACTCAGATGTAAATTTCAAGAAAATTTTGCCATATAGTATTATTTGTATGCATTGACTTTGCAAACGAAATTGTGGAATTGTCAGGAAATTGTCTTTTGAAAGGCAGGTGTCAGGACTATTAATTACTATCTTTACAAATGCAACATTGCCTGTGAAGAAAACTGATTGATAAACAGCTGTGTATAGCTGTGTTATGTTGTGCATCGCAATGGAATTTTTCTATTTCTTGACAATAACTGTTACCTAAAGGTGAAGATCTTGTAGCTCTGTATCATTATCATTTATGCTTAGTTAGCCTATAAGGTTTTTGCTTTTCTATATTGTTCTTACATATGATAGACAGTGTGAGAAAAAAAGATGTAAAACTTTGGTCTAATTAAATAGCTTAATTCCTTTATTTATAGTCCCTGTATAATGTATTTCACGTGTAAAATGAAATGAAAATAATTTACTCATATATGTACATGTTACATACAAAATGGTATATAGCAGTTTATAATAATATACATTTCCCAAATTTTTTCATTCAGCAATGTGCATGTGTACAGAATTGATCATATTGAACAGTTATTACCATTTATGCAAATTTCTTGGAATCTCTGTGGATGTTTCAAAAACAGAAAACGAACTTCAAAAATACTGTATTTAAATTTGCCGCCAATGGTTAGGTTTTGTGTCATAACGACGTGCCTTCGAAAAGTACAAAGTATCGAGAACCAGTACGAAGATCCAAGGGGGTCACTCTAACGTAAAGTTGCGGATAACATGGCTATGTTACTTCTTTGTTTTTTGTATCAGAAATATCAGAGCGAGAGGTAATTTTTTGAAAGTTGAGATTTCGCTTACATAGGACTGAGCATTTCATTTCTATTCTTCTGCAAGGGAAATAAAGAAAAAATTCGCTGAACAGATACGATCAATTAATTTGGCGAGGTTTGAAATAAATACTTGTCTGCTCATATATTCTTATTCTTTGTTATAAAGGTAACACATTACCATAATTTATAAATGGATAGTTCGTTTATTAAAGATAGATAAATCGAGAAACAAAGGAGTCCGTTATACCCAAATACTTTAGTAATGATTAACCTTCATATTTTCAGATAAAAAGGACTCGGTTTAATGTTAAACTGACTTCCAGTCGACTTTACAAAAATATTGTTATTTTGAGTATTAAACTGAATTAAGTGTTCCTTCAATCATTTTCGGCCTTACATTCCAAATAATAAAGACTGATTAAACAGCAACACTAGAACTCTGCTTGACTATTGCGCCAATGCACCTTATTACAAAACCATTGAGTGAAATGACGCTTTTTATTTTATCGCTTAATAACGCAATATTAATTCATAATTTACCTTACAAGACCATACAATTTCTCTTCTTTTTTCATTTGATAAAATGTTTTTTTCATTTACAACTTTTTTTCTTTCTGTACGTTTTCAAATCTAGTTATCTTATTTGTATGAATGCGCATTTTTCCTTCAAACTTTCTATTTATTTCCATATTTATGTATAACTATAAGTAATCATAACCGTCAGACATGTGTAACTTTTAAATTCATTTGGGGGAGATCGTCAACTTAGTTGTAAGAACTTGTAATCTAACCCTTTTTCAATCATCTTTATTTTAAATATTATACATTTTATAAATGTATGATGTACTATCTTTTGGAAATAAAATAAGTTTAAACTAAACTATTAATTCATAAATCAGGAATGTTAATTCGAAATTCGTAATGACGAAATAATAATACTTAGATTTTACGAAATAACATTTTTTTCAAAATATCAAATAAATGATAGATAAAGTTTTTCAGAAATAGAGATTACACAAGGCAATACTTATCTCGAAAAAAAAAAACACGAAACATTATTTCTTTATTAAGAAATAATATAATTTATCAAATATGAAGTACATGCAATGATATTACATCCATTTTTCCCCTGTCTTTGCTATGATCTATGGCGATAAGACATAATTTTATTGACATAGTGCTCCTGTTCAAAATCAAACTTAAATTTCTGATATAACCTTAACTTGTTTCTACCATCACCAGTTTTACTAAATATACAATGAACTGATCTTGTCCATTCATCTATCAATTCATCCATTGCATTCTTCACAATTGTATCAACAACTATATTTTTATTCAGTGGTAATGTACAATCACTAAAATCTACACAACCAAATTTTATAAAGAGGTTTTTAATCCTAAAATGCCAGTTGCTACAATTTCTACTTGCAAGGTTATAACAGTATTTTGATATCTTGAAATTTACTCTGTTTTGATCCATATTTGACAATTTACACCAAAAATTACCAACACATTTCAATTGTTTAACATAAACTGGATCCCATCCCATATCACCGGCTACAGCAGAGCTTGGAGTGTATTTTCCTGTACCTAAGAAAAATAGCGCGATTTTCCACAGCTTCTATACAAGAGAATTTCATAGTCCCCCAAATGGCAGCACCATATGCTATAACTGGCCACACCATTGAGTCATAAAGCTTTTTATATATATGATGAGGCATG
The DNA here is from genome assembly GCA_012932295.1 of Cyclina sinensis. Classification (NCBI taxonomy): domain Eukaryota; kingdom Metazoa; phylum Mollusca; class Bivalvia; order Venerida; family Veneridae; genus Cyclina; species Cyclina sinensis. The sequence continues at coordinate 32,588,131 of JAAONU010000007.1, read as the reverse complement.
CCACCTAAAAGCTTAATTTTTGCTATTAAAACACCCAATGCTCTACTAGCAGCCTGTGATACAAATTTGGCAGTAATATTATAATTCAAATGTTCAGTAAGAACTAAGCCAAGATAGACATATTTATCTATAATATCCAATCTAGCATTATCACATAAAAATTGAAAATCTGTCTTACTAGTAGATATGTTTCTAAAATGAACAATATTACTTTTCTTATCATTTATAGTAGGGCCGGGAACGAATATGGAATTTGATGTTCGAATATTCGTTTTCCATGTTCGAATATATTCGAATATTCGTTTTTACAAAATTTGTTCCATTTTTCCTCTTTTACGTATTATCCGAAATTGATTAGGTCGAATACTACTAGTATACTACTTTAATATGCTGAAATAATCGACGATTAAGAAGACCTATATTACTATGTCAAAGTTTTTTGTTTTATTGATTGTAAATCGATATATATGTTTATATTTTTACTTTTGGAATAAATTCATAATTTGATTGTCAGTTTATCCGGCTGCTGATCATTTGTCTTATTAACGGGAGGTAACTCACGTGACTTGACTGACAGTAATATGAATAATCGTAGGCTCTTACGAACAAGCTGAATATTTGTTTATGTTCCCCTCCTTTTGCAGTCTTTCTGCTTTTATCATTTGTTCCTGGGTCACACCAGTACTTGATTACAGTAATCATTAACGTGCATTGTTGCACAAAACTATCTTTTCCGGACGGTAATAATATAATGTTATTAATAAGTCGAATACATATTGGCTTTGTTATTGGGCTGAAGACAGTCATATTGGCCTCGACTAATTAATGACAATTTTATTAATTAACTTTATAATATTATGTTCAATTATCAAACAAAGTAATCCAAAACTCGTAATTTATAACAGGGTAAAACTTGTGATCGTCTGCTTTTCACTTCCGCGCAACATAATATTTGGTAAATATGAAAATCACTAAATGAAAAGTTGAACACTGCTAAATTTACTGTGATCCGATAGCGCAGGGTCTCCGCGAACTTTTTTTGCTACTTTTGAACTTTTTAAGAGATAAAAACTTTTATGTAAAAACTAGGCTAAGCATATTCAAAATGGCGTCCAACATAGTGAAAATCCTAGGCTCATATAAGGGTTTTTTCCTGAATCCTGATTGGCTAAATCTCGTATTGGCCGACTTTTTACTTATTGGCCGTGTTTTTTCGTATTGGCTGAGTTTCGAGCTTTATTGGCGAGGCTTTGGTTGTATCAAGCCAACAACATGGTCAGAATCTAGTTCAATATTATAAAGTTAATTAATAATCCTTTAGACTTATCAATAGAACGTGAAAAGTAATTCCTAACTCGTGACGGCATTGCGATATATTGACTTTTGATTTTTTCAACATAGTGAGAAATGAGATACGTCCAAAATCATCCCTTTAAAAAATCTGAAAACAATGTTTGCAAAAAATTATTGGTTCCGAGTAATGCTTTAAATTTCCATTGGGTGAAATAGAGTTAATTTTAGAGTGATGAACATCGATTGGTCGATTGTTCTATCATGATTAATACGTGCCGATTTATTCTTCTTCGCAAAAATTAAGACAATTATCGATTGATCGGAAAGATTAAAGAAGATTTATCCCTCTATAATTCAATGGTTGTCGTAGACATGCCACACCAGGCTTAGGTATTGGGTTTAACACACCTTTACCCCAATTTGACGGTGTCTTTCCAGATTGATAACATACATTAAAAAAGTATATGCAAAAAGGAGATGGCAATATCATTCTTGAACAGTTCATATGGAATATTGTCAAAACATGGAGCTTTGTTTCTTTTACTTTTTTCAACTGCTTTTTCATCTTTAATCAAAGAACACAATGATGTGTAAGCATCATCAATATTTTCTTGTGTTCGGAACCCTTGTTCCAGTGAGCTTACTGTTTCTAAAAGGCTATTACATACTTCACCAGAAAAAAGGTCTGATGGAATGTTTTTTACTTGAAACCTGACATTACTTGCACTCAACCGGACCGGACTCAAAGGGCAAATCTTTTCTCGTGATCAAAGTTTGCTGAGCAGCTGCCTTCCGATGAATCTAGCAGTAGAACAACGTCCATAGCTGTGGCTGGAAATTAAAGGAAATTGTACGTAAACAAGTAAAAAAAGTTATTCACACTATCAGTACCAAACACTCATTTTGAATATAAACTTACCGTTTTGTGAGTATATAGATTTCACCTTTGTTAACACGGCCAAAATGACCGCCAAAGTGTTAACACCCACATCTTGACTGGCTTCCAAAACTGAAAATAGGGTAATGGAAGAAATAAAATCTGCGAACATTTATAGAAATAAGTTGTCAGACAAAAAAAATCTTATCAAAATTTATTTTACACTAATACCAATAAATTAAAAAACAGATGATAGTATTTGTCACTCAACAAACAAGTTTGCCGCACACGAATAAGACAACACTCGAAATTAAGTAAACAATCGGTGAAAACCCTTTTTCAAGATACACGTAATATGCAATATATAATATATATATATTTATATATATATATGTGTGTGTGTGTGTTTAGATGTGCGCCAAATTAAAAAAAAAATCAACGGAATGCTGTTACGTACATTAGGAATATCTAGAAACTTTGTACTAGAAAAATCAAATTTTGATATTTAGTTGGTCCAAATTAATATGATGTATATACAAACTCGCTTATTTTCTAATTAACTACAGTTTACCCTTTAACTATTTATCGGAAAACCTCCTTTTTCTATATGAACACTACGAAAATCGACCTTCTAACTGTGCCAAGCAGTCATATTGTACGACAGTCGTTTTTTTTTAAAAAAAAACTGTAACAAGCAGTCACACTCTTCTTTTATTATCTTTAAAACTGTAACAGACAATCATATACTTCGTAACAATAAGTTTTTTGACTGTAAGAAGTAGTCATACTCTACAGCATTCAAACTATAACATGCAGCTATACTCGGCAGAGCCTCGTTACCAAACAGCTAGCCTCGAGCCAGATATTCCGGTCTGTACCGGCAGCCAGTGTAAGAGTTTTACAGTAACAAGCGGTCAAACTTACGGCAATCAGCTTTCTTATTGTAACAAGCGGGTCATACTCCACGACAATCATCTTTCTTATTGTAAAAAGCTGTCATAAGGCATTCAGCTTTCTTTCGTTAAAAGTAGTCATACTCTACCACATTCAGTTTTTCAAATGTAACAAGCAGTCGTACTCTACGGCAATTGGGGTCTTGCTCTGCAACAATCAGTGTTCTGACTGTGACAAGCAGTCATACTCTACAAGAATGAGGTTTCTAACTGTAACAAGCAGTTGTACTCCACGGCAATATTTTGTTGAACTGGCTGTCGTAGACTGGTACAAAATTAATTCAATATAGATTTTATTTCACTTGGATATCAAATTTTTAATATATTCTAAACAAATTTACGTAAGAAATGATCTTGTCTTTATTGATGAAATTATAAATATATTTTAATGCACAAAGACCATGAAGACGCCGGAACAGAATGTGTACATATGCGAATCGGACAGTGAGAAAAGAGAAGGAAAAGATCTTATGAAGCAAAAACAAAATGGCAGCCTTAACGTGTTTTATATCATATTATATCCTTTAGGTTGACAATGTGACGTTAACGATACTGATAGCCTACATTCTTTTGTATTTTGGTTCCTTGTCATCGTCTTGTTGTAATATCGCCCTTGTTGAACAAAATGTCGACGTGGCATTACAACGACGGACCCAATGAACAGTATAGATAGATTTAGGTTTTACTTTATCTAAATAAGAGATTAAATGAATTTATTTAGTCGCTCGCTTGACAAGAAAGAAAATTTGCAACATGCTGCTGTAATTAAAGAGCATGTAGTTTTTTTAAGCCAGCTTTAAGACATCTGCAGTCTTTTCGGGAATTTCGGATTCTACAGAGATGTACAGAATTGTACAGATATGTGCAGATATGTGACATTTGAAATCAAGATTCGGACCAGTTTTCCTTATTTCCTTTTTTTATAGAGATTTTTGTTGTTCCTGAACCAAACACTATTTCCAAAAGATTTCCATGCAAAATGGTAGTCTATAATCATCTATAGATATGGGTGAGCTAGAACATAATGTTGTACTCGCAAAATTTACGAACTCTTGCGTTTATCTGCTGCAAATTCACTTCAAACAAAATTCTATATCTCGAATGAGATGATACCACATACTGATAATAAAACACATCATTTCTCATTCTAAATGACAAGATCAGTACATGTCAAGTCATTTTGCCGAAGTTGTACTTCAAAAGGGGGAAGTTGGGGTGGAGGGGAGCTGATATTGTCTCGTATTTCACGTGAAAGAGTTCTATGCGACAGCAAGATTACGCAAAAAAACAGGACCAGAACATATTTCATCCTGCAGAATAAAAAAGTAAATTTATATTTTTTTTCTAAAGACGTCGGCAACAGTCATCCTCACTTGGGAAACAGCCATTTCGGAGAAATATAAAATTCTAATTCTGCGAATGAAAATTGGTATATACACAAGTACGTACTGATGCAAAACTTTATCATTAAAATTACGTTTTACCATGTGATGTATTCATAAAGCATCTTAAGTTTTTTATTGTTAAGATTGACTAAAATTGAAATTTCGCAAATCTCATTTCAGCTTTATTTCTGAATTTGGATACTTATGTAAACAAGAGATGTTTGTGAAACACTTATGCACCCCCACCCCCGGCAGTATACATTATGGGCAGTGTAAATGGAAATGAAATTTACCTTTGAACTTAAAATCAATAGGGTTATCTACAGGTACTATCTAAGATGCATCAACCTATCAAGTATGACGTGTCTAAGCTTATACTAGACCTAGATATTCTGATGATTAATCTGTATACTAAATTTTATTTCAGTATGTGCAACCTCTGCAAAAACATGAACGGAAACTGCAAATAACAGGAATTTTTCTAAGTCAAATGGGAATAACTCTGTCAAAATTCTCCGATCGTTCCCAAAACAGAGCTTGACCAAGATATTCTTATGATTAATCTGTATACTAAATTTCATGACGGTATGTGCAATCTCTGCAAAGAAAATGAACGGAAACTGCAAATAATTGGAATTTTTCTAAGTCCAAGGGGCATAACTCTGTCAAAATTGTCCGATCGTACTCAAAATAAAACTTGACCTAGATATTCTTAAGACAAATCTGTATACTAAATATCATTTCGGTAGGTGCAATCTCTGGGAAGAAAATGAACGGAAAATGTTGGTGGACATACAGACCGACCGACCGACAGCAGGAAAGCAATATGCCATCCCTTTTCAAAGGAAGGTGGGGGGCATAAAAATATAATTTAAGAAAAAAGACTTAAGTTTTTACTAAAATATATCATTAATAAGACCCCTTGTTAAACGTTCGTATATTTCTCTCAGCATGCTTTGAAAAGCAAAATGAAAAAAATCTAAATTATTCAATCTAATATTTGTTAAATACTCGTACCAGTTTATTTTGTCTTTTGCGGTTGGTATCCATAGCAACTTAATGCAAAATAATGTTGAAATGCTTTGTGATGATATTGTACCACGATTGATTTGTTTAACTCTGCTTTATAAGACATATATTTGAATTTGTAAGCATATTTTTCATATTTATTATCAAGTTTAGTTTGAAATTGTTATAACTAGTTAACATTTACGATTTATGTATTTGGAGACAATAAACTCTTTTTATAAATAATTTCTTTGCTTGTGGATACTAAAAAAATGGCTCTCTAGAACTTATTCATGAAAGCTCTTACCATTGTTTTTAAATCTTTCTTTTCAGGGGGCTGAAGCAAAACCCGCCATCAAGAAAATGTCTACTAAAAGTAAACCACGAAAGGCCATAAAATGACCAAAGGTGAGTTTAGGTTACAAACCAAAATTTGTATAGAAAAAAGCATTTTCTATCCTCACAGTGGAAAAGTGACTTCTGTGAGTCAAAACCAATGTTTTCTATGTTGAATTAGATATGTCATCAAACAAAATACTAAAATATTTTCACTTCATCCATGTTTAATTTTCAATAATTTTTCCAAAGATAAGGTCGCATATTTATTGAATGACACTGAAATGAACACTATAGAAAACACCCTATTTAAGCCAACAAAACAAATGAGAGAATGACAATGGACATGTATTTTGGGACAATCAGGCAAACTCTTCCAAGTTCTGCTTGGTGTCAAGTGAGTAACTGCTTATCAGTGTCATGGGCGGTGTTTTGGCCTTTGAAAAGAAATACATGTCGTCAGAGCACAGTCTGACTACAGAAAAAATGCCAGAATGGTACCTGTAAAGGCAATAAAAGGCGATCTGACCTGAAACTTACAAATATAACCACAACCTTCTTTGTAACACCGTGTCTCTTTTCTTGTCGTAAGTATGTGACGCCAATGTGGTCAACTTGCCAAAAGGAGCTGATGTCGAACCATCGACCCTTATGTGTGGTAGAGAAGTAACGAAAAAGTTCAGCCGTTAAAGATTGTGGGGCACCCAGTAACGAAAACATCGCCATTCATAAACAAAGAAGTCGTCCGACAATCGATGTTGAAATTAAAAGGTCTTAGTTACGATCGTATTGCTATAGAAAAAATGTGCACATTGGTACGAACGGTTTATCGCTATTGTGCAAACAAGCTCGTACTTGTTGGTAGCAATGGTTTATTGTCCATGTGTGAGCAAGCTCTATGTGAATTAACGCTAGGTTTCCGAAATCCAGGTACCTCTAAAATAGAGATGGACATAAACACCAAATAAAAGGTGTTCGTGGTAAGCTCCTGTGGTCGACCTTTTTTTGCTTTCCATCGTCATCCGCCGTGCGTACTCTCGTCGTCCGTAAACAATTTGCTTTAAAAGACATTCCCTCTTATACCGCCAGGTCGAAATTATAATGAACTGTGCATGGAGTTTTCTTACTTAATCTTCTAACAAAGTTTAAAGAATTCAATTCATGCAGAATCATAGTTGCTATAGCAACAAGAATGAAAAAATCTAAAACTATAGGCATAACGTCAAGAGTTTTGGTGCAGAAACAAATTTGCACTTTCTGTAGCTCTGATAATTTCACGTACACATTGAGAAGCTCTGATTTTCACAAGCACGCTGTGTAGTTCTGGTAACTTTACATTCACGTTGAGTGGCTCTGATTATTCCACATGCACTTTGCACTTTGTGTAGCTCTAATACTTTCTTGTGTAACTTTACATCTTTAACTAGCTCACTGTTTGACTCTTTTACATGCATTTTGTGTACTTCTGAATATTATTCACTGCACCTTGTATTGCTGTGACTATTTCAATTTGCACTTATTAAAACTGTGATTCTTTTATACTCGCTGTGTCTAGCTCTGGTTGTTTTACTCAGGCACAATGCATAGTTCTTACTCTTTAACATTGTTTTTTTTGTAGCTCGCATATTCTTACATGCTTTTTGTAAAGCGTCGGTTCATTTACGTACTTATTCTTCATCATGCATTTTTTTGTAATTCAGGTTCTTTATATGCGTGTTAAGTAGCTGTGATTCTTCTACGGACACATAGCAAAGAATACTTTTTCTGTATTTTATGCTCTTTTTTGTGTAGCTCTGATCTATATGCCTTTTTTGTAGCTCTGGATTCTTTGCATTGCAGGTAGTGTAGCTTTGATTCTTTTATACGCACGTGGTGTAGCTTAGATTCTTTTACACGCAAGGGGTGTACCTTAGGTTCTTCAACATGCACATTGTGTAGCTTAGATTCTTCAGCACGAACATGGTGAAGCTTAGATTCTTCAGCATGCACATGGTGTAGCTTAGATTCTTCAACATGCACATGGTGTAGCCTAGTTTCTTCAGCACGCACGTGGTGTAGCTTAGATTCTTCAACACGCACATGTGTAGCTAAGATTTTTCAGAACGGACATGGTGTAGCTTAGTTTCTTCAGCAAGCACATGGTGAAGCTTAGATTCTTCAGCACGCATATGGTGTAGCTAAGATTCTTCAGTATGCACTTGGTGTAGCTTAGATTCTTCAGCATGCACGTGGTGTAGCTTAGATTCTTCAGCGCGCATATGGTGAAGCTTAGATTCTTCAGCACTCACATGGTGTAGCTTAGATTCTTCAGCTCGCACATGGTGTAGCTTAGATTCGTCAACATGCAAATGGCGTAGCTTAAATACTTCAGCACGCATATGATGAAGCTTAGATTCTTCATCACGCACATGATGTGGCTTAGATTCTTCAACATGCACATGGTATAGCTTAGATTCGTCAACATGCACATGGTGAAACTATGGTTCTTTTACACGCACATGGTGTAGCTTTGGTTCTTTTACACGCACATGTTGTAGCTTAGATTTTTCAACATGCACCTGGTGAAGCTAAGATTCTTTAACATGCACATGGTTAAGCTGAGATTCTTCACCATGTACGTGGTGAAGCTTAGATTCTTCATCACGCACATGGTGTAGTTTAGATTCTTCAGTACGCACATGGTGTAGCTTAGATTCTTTATCACGCACATGGTGTAGCTTAGATTCTTCAACATGCACGTAGTGTAGCTTAGATTCTTCGAAATGCACATGGCGTAGCTTAGATTCTTCAACACACACTTGGTGTAGCTTAGATTCTTCAGCACACACATGGTGTAGCTTAGATTTTTCAGCACGCACATGGTTTAGCTTAAATTCTTTAACATGCACATGGTGTAGCTTAAATTCTTCAGCACGCACATGGTGTAGCTTAGATTCTTCAGCATGCACACGGTGTTGCTTAGAATTTTCAGCAAGCGTATTGTGTAGCTTAGATTCTTAAGTATGCACATGGTGTAGCTTAGATTCTTCAGCACGCACATGGTGTAGCTTAGACTCTTCAACATGCACATGGTATAGCTTAGATTCTTCAACATGCACATGATGTAGCTTAGATTCTTCAACATGCATGTGGTGAAGCTTAGATTCTTCAATACGCACGTGGTGTATCCCAGATTCTTCAACATGCACATGGTGTAGCTTAGATCCTTCAACATGCACATGGTGTAGCTTGGATTCTTCAACACGCACGTGGAGTAACTTTGATTCTTTTACACGCACGTGGTGTAGTTTAGGTTCTTCAGCATGCACATGGTGTAGATTAGATTCTACAGCAAGCATTTGGTGTAGCTTAGATTCTTCAGCACGCACATGGTGTAGCTTAGATTCTTCAACATGCACATGGTGTAGCTTAGATTCTTCAACATGCACATGGTTTAGCTTATATTTTTCAACATGCACATGGCGTAGCTTTCGTTCCTTAACGTGCACGTGGTGTAACTTGATTATTTTACCCGCATGTGGTGTAGCTTAGAATCTTCAACATGCACATGGTGTAGCTTAGATTCTTCAGCAAGCAGATGGTGTAGCTTAGATTCTTCAGCACGCACATTGTGTAGCTTAGATTCTTCAGCACGCACATAGTGTAGCTTAGATTCTTCAGCACGCACATTGTGTAGCTTAGATTCTTCAGCACGCACATGGTGTAGTTTAGATTTTTTAGCACGCACATGGTGTAGCTTAGATTTTTCAACATGTACATAGTGTAACTTAGATTTTCAGCACGCACATGTTGTAGTTTAGATTCTTCAGCATGCACATGGTGTAGCTTAGATTCTTCAGCAAGCGTATTTTGTAGCATAGATTCTTCAGCAAGCATATGCTTAAATTTAGACTCTTCTACATGCACATGGTGTAGCTTAGTTTCGTCAACATGCAAATTGTGTAGCTTAGATTCTTCAACATGCACGTGGTGAAGCTTAGATTTTTCAACACGCACATGGTGTATCCCAGATTCTTCAACATGCACATGGTTTAGCTTAGATTCTTCAGCTTGCACATGGTGTAGCTTATATTTTTCAGCACGCACATGGTGTAGCTTAGATTCTTCAGCATGCACATGGTGTAGCTTAGATTCTTCAGCACGCACATGGTGTAGCCTAGGTTCTTCAGCACGCACATGGTGTACCTTAGATTCTTCATCACGCACATGGTGTAGCTTAGATTCTTCAACATGTACATGTTGTAGCTTAGATTCTTCAGCACGCACATGTTGTAGCTTAGATTCTTCAGCATGCACATGGTGTAGCTTAGATTCTTCAGCACGCGTATTGTGTAGCTTAGATTCTTTAGCACGCACGTGCTTAAGTTTAGATTCTTCTACACGCACGTGGAGTAACTTTGATTCTTTTACACGCACGTGGTGTAGTTTAGGTTCTTCAGCATGCACATGGTGTACCTTAAATTCTTCAACATGCACATGATGTAGCTTAGATTCTTCAACATGCACATGATGTAGCTTAGATTCTTTAACCTGAATGTTGTGTAGGTTTAATTCTTTTACACGCACGTGTGTAGCTTAGATTCTTCAACATGCACATGGTGTTGCTTGGACTCTTCAACATGCACATGGTGTAGCGTAGATTCTTCAACATGCACGTGGTGTAGTTTTGATTCTTTAACACGCACGTGGTGTAGCTTGGATTCTTCAACACGCACGTGGTGTAGCTTGGATCCTTCAACATGCACCTGGTGTAGCTTTGACTCCTTTTTATGCTCGTTGTGTACCTCTGACTCTTTACATTGAAAGGTGTGTAGCTTACATGCACTTTGATTCTTTTACAACTCTGAAAGATGGTATTAATGAAAGTTAAAAACAAAAAGATATCTCAATATTTTTGCAGGTTACACCAGCGTAATTTTGATAGTAGTACTGACATATGGTGAGTCAAATCTTTCTATTCGTTTCGATACAAAAAAATTATATAAAAGTATCGATATTCTTTCTCATAATTCTCTGTATAAATCAGAAAGTACAATATGCATTACAAAACGATATAATCACAAAAAGGGTTGTATGCAGGATAAAAGTGTAAAGAATCCCAAAGTTACTTGAAAATCAAACCTTTGGGACGAAGCGCGAACCAGAGACCCAAGTTTGCAGCCAACAAACTGAGCTGCCTTTGCATCAAGTAATAGTCATATGATTGAAGTTATTGTTTTGAACTATAAAAGCGTTTTCAGGAATATTTGTTGGTCAAGTTAGAAACTTGATCGGATTCGTTTAAACAACGGTCCTTTAAAACTGTTTATTTTCCATACAGAATGAAAAGCGTGCGACCATACGTGTGGAGGAGGTGTTCGTACTGGGACAACACACTTCAACTAAACATTCCAAAGTAATACAATGATTTTTGTGGCCAGAACTGTTTCAATCACGGAACTTTTATGCATGGAAAGTGTCAGTGCAGAGATGGCTCAAAAGGAACGTGTTGTGAAGGTATTTTATTTTATTTTAAGAACATGAGACAGCTCTTTCGTTAGTACACAAATATGTAGATATAGTAAACTGTAACATGCATTTCTGATCCTGTTTGATCGACGAACAAAGGACACAGTCCTTTCAGTCGTGACCTAAAACTGTAACTTCCCGTTTCAAATCAAATGTCACTGTGTCACAGAAAATAAAGTTCTGTAACGGTTTCAAATCATACAAATATCATCTTAGACGAATAAACTTATCATGCTTAAACACTGACACAGTATTTCAAAGCTGAGACTGATGAGATGAGATTGACACAATGCTAATCCGAAACAAACGATAAGCGGCAATGTGAAACAATAAAAAGCGTTAAAAAATTAAACTCAAACATCATTCGGAACACCTCGGGCGACTTCAATAAGTCACCTTGGAAATAATGTGGTAGGCGCCATATTGGACTATTTTATAATACAGGTGATGTCTGCTAAATTGAAAACATTTCTTAAAGCCTCTACCAGTTCATACTTTAACATTTATTTTAACTTTTTTCTGATACATAAGATGAACACTGCTTGAGTTCTGCCATGTTTATTTATATTTTTATCAAAGCCGTGGCGAATTACCATTTGGTGTATTCATACACTTACATACGAGGTCTTTATACTGAGGTTGTCGGAAAAGGCCGAGTTGTTACGATTGACTCATACATATTAAGCTCTGATTTTTTTTAAATTATGCTTTCAAAACTATCTGTTCATATGCGTGAGGTGTCGATTTTTGTTTTTTAAAAAAAAGTACATAAAACTATTCAACAGAATTCAGTATATATTCTATAATTAAGTTGCAACAAACATTAAGAAAATTCCTTCAGTAACAGATGTAGGCTAAGTAAGTATATTTTGTATTTCAGTTATGCCGGTATGCTATCCAACATGTGAAAACAACGGCACATGTATAGCTAACGACATTTGCAAATGTAAACCCGGGTACTACGGACAGAGATGTGAAATTGGTATGTTTTATTTAACTATTTAAGGAGCGACGCTTAGCATTACGAATTTATGAACCTAAATCAGCCACATATCCTCTAGATTGATTAATACATGAGTAATTTCGGAATGTTTAATGTATTAAATGAGTGTCTGATTAAATTTGAACGTTTGCCATCTTTGTCAAAACAAAAAAAAGTAAAGCAACAAAACCGGTGTGCCTAAATCGCTTTAACACTTTCAAAAATTCTTTTTAAGTATCGCAAGTTTAAAATGTTTTGGCTCGAAAAACAACTGAAATTGTTCTGACTAAGTCGGAAGACTTCAAAGAAAAAATTGCATGTTACAGTCTGATTAAAAATGTTTTATTCGATTTTATCTTAAATAGAAAGTAACTTGTGATGAGCTATTGGATTTGTGAGAAAAAAACAACATGTTTTCCAGGGAGTAGTTTTAACGAGTTGCTGCTACCAAAGCTGCACCCCACAATTCCACTGGAATCAATTCACAAACAATTATCATGGTACGACAGACCGGATTATGATAGTAGCAACGAAATGTGCTATGTCAAGGTTCATATTCAGGTATAAAATAGACTTTACGTAATAAGTGCTTTATTTACATTTTACTACTCAAGGCTACTAGTATCTTTCTCTCAGCTTTCTAAACAAAGGTCACTTATACTTTGTTTTACTCTATCATTCCTTTCATAAATTATAACTTGTAATCGTTTAATTTGAGTGTAAAAATCATTTGTAGAAGCCAATTTTTGTAACGTGTGATGATTGTTTCCCGGGGTTCTGTCCAATGAGGAAAATGCAAGTAAGGTTCACGGCAACCATGGGTCTGGACGTCCTGCGAAAGGTCGCCATACCACTACACAAGCTCAGGTATTTTCTATCCGCCATCGAATGGCGAGGAATATTGTTTTGGTTCTGTCCGTTCGTCCGTGCGTCCGTCCGTTATTGTTTGTCCGTCCGGAGACATAAATCTTCAGGGTTTGCGTGGATTTATCTGGATTTGGTAGGTTTATAAATAAAAATATAGAAACGATGCATGTCAGTTGCCGTCATAATTTACAAACTTATAGCTGAGATATAGCCCTTCGTTTTACAAATGCAGACAGTGTGTCCGTCCCACGCCGTATATCCAAATGGTTTAATTGATTTAGTAGGTACTTGATGGGATTGTAATGAAAATAGGATAGGGGAATGACGCATGTCAGTTGTCGGTACAATTAGCACTCTTATAGCTGAGTTATAGTCCTTTAATGTTTGACAAATGTAAGCAGTAGGTCAATCTACTACAGCCATTACTCTGTAGTGCATTTTACAATTGATTGAAACTTAATATGCTTATCTATAGCAGTGGGTAAAACTTGAAGAATCGCAAGGAATCCCAAAAAGTCACCATGATCAGCAAAGTACTTATTTTCTAATTCCTTGAAAGCTATATTGAGTAATATGTTTGTCTTATGTACTTGCACACAAACTTATATCACAGGAATTTGAAATTCTACCAATAAACAAGAGATATTGTAAAAATTATATCCTCTACATAATAAAAAACACCAGGAATGCAACGCCTTTCCCGACCCAATTCACGTCGGACCGAATTATACGAACGGAACACAGAGTGGTAACAACCTAGCGAGCCTCCTCGATAAAGAACACTTTAAGCTACCTATAACGACCGATGATATTCTTTAACACGCCATTCTTACAGAATTATTTAACCAATTACGCTCATTTCTTGATTTTTAAACTTGTCGCCGTAGCCATTTCGCTGACGTCACACCAATCCCAGCACCGGAGTAAATGAAAATTGAAATAATTACCGTACCGCCGTTCTTTTTTACCGCATGATTATAAAACAATCAACATGGCAGATGTGAGAGTGACGTCCCCTGTTGGGTTTTTACAGTTTGTTTATTTTAGTATTTAATTATTAGAACCGAAATTTACCAAATGTTTAATATAGCCTTAATTATAAATTTAATTAAAAACAAATGAAATAAAACAACAATTTTATCTCAAAATGAAATAATTTAATATTTACTCCGGTGCTGAGATTGGCGTGACGTCAGCGAATGGCTACGGCGACAAGTTTAAAAATCAGGAAATGAGCGTAATTTGTTAAATAATTCTTTAAGAATGGCGTGTTAAAGAATATCATCAGTCGTAATAGGTAGCTTAAAGTGTTCTTTATCGAGGAGGCTCGCTAGGTTGTTACCACTCTGTGTTCCGTTCGTATAATTCGGTCCAACGTGTATTGGGTCGGGTGTTTTTTTATTATGTAGAGGACATAATTTTTACAATATCTCTTGTTTATTGATAGAATTTCAAACTCCTGTGCTTATATATTCTGTATGTTTCCCTTCACATTTGTGAAAGTACATGTCTAGTAAATATGTCGATCTTTAAAGCTGTTTCCTTTCATTTGTTGCCTTACCGCAACTAATCTTCCGGCGGGGAATATAATTTTTCTTAGAATTTGCTTATATCTTCTTTTTGTATTTCAGAATGCTTTGTACGACTTAATGTTTACAGCTGAAAGCATGCTGTCGAATTCAACGATGAGTTCTTTCGGCAATTTCACGACAGCACCGATCGACGATTCTGCTGGAATAAATGGTTCTTCAAGATTTGCCTGTTTGCAAGTACGATGTCCGGGTTATAACATGAATCAGAAAGAATTCGACGTTCTTGTACGGGTGTCAGTGAAAACACGATATAAACAATGCCATGTAAGGTAAGAAACTGATACGTTAATAAACGCCTATGAATGAGGTTCTTTTTTTAACTTTCACTCAAAATAAAGCACCGGCTAGCTCAAGCGGTAGTGCATCGGATTGCTCAATCATGCCGGGAATGTTTCTCCGTGATAATTGATCTCAGACAATACGTCTACAGGTCATTTGTCCCAAACTTCTGAAGCAAGTGAGGAAGTATTCCAGTCACTTACGGAGAAATTTGTTAGTAAACTGGTTGGATACCCAGGAACACTGGTTAGGTGGACTTAGCGCCGGGATAATGACCTTAACTGTAAAAACTGGCGTTAAACCCCAATAAAACCAAAATAAAACCAATCAAAATAGCAACACTGAACAAGTTTTTTTAAAAATTCTATTTGCAGATATGCGGGAAAAAAGGCAATGAACTTCAGCAAAACGTCAAGTCAAACTGAAAGCGACATGTTCACTGTTGTTCTGGAGAATGGAAAGAAGTATGGGCTAGTGTATGGTGTGTATTTTTACACGGGATTTCGCGACAAAGCCCAGTACCTCGCGCAGCACGCATGCCAGAGTGGGCATGAATATGACTTCGACAACATCATACCAACAAATGGAATATTAGCTGAATATATTTGTTAAATCTATAGACAGTGTGATTCGTTTTACGGACCAATTAGTATGATTCTTAGGAGTTCCGAGCCTAGAGCTGTTCTTGATTAAAATCATCACTTGCAAACTTAACATATTTTTTGCCATATATGTGGCAAGAAAGTTAACAAAGAAATTTCTCTTTGCTTTTCAGAAGTCTCTGAATATATTTTTATTGACTATCATTCATGTCTTTACCCAGTTGTGAAAGAAGATGAATAAACTGATTAGCTGCAAATAATTATTCTGTTTTGAGCCTGAATTCAGCTTTCTAAAACCAAGTTTCTTAAAAGTTTCTTTGAGATATCGCCAACTTGTGTGTGCATGAATACAATTCATTGAACTTTTTTCTTACGAATGGTGTCATTTTGATATATTTGTACACATTAATTAGTGGTGAACTTTGACTAGAGTTTGTGCTATATAGCTCACGTATCCAGAGTAAAAGAAATGTTTCTTGGATATTTAAAAACATAAACTTTAAATACATGAAATAATACTACTGTGAACAATCTTTTCTTTTCTCAGTGTGACACAGTATCTCTTTACCCTTTAATTATTGGTCATATCATCTCTCCGTTGCCATGAACATTTCTAGGTTATACACCTTTAGATGTTAAAGATTCATAAAGCAGATGGTAGAACAGTTTGTCAGTTTTAAAACTTTAACAAGGTCGTGTCGCATTTGCTTAAAAGAGGACTGAAACCTTTCACTTTTCAAAGAACTTTTCTGTAAGATGTTTTGATAGATAGCCAACGTAGCCCTCACTTTAAACAATGAAATTATTTCTATAGCATGCAACGAAAAAGGCAATGTCTATTTAAAATTCTCTAAATTCTGTCAGAATCTGGCGATTGTATGATGCACATTCATAGATTCCTTAATGACTAAAATTCAAAGAGCTATCAGAAAACAAAAATTTCTTTTTATCGGAAACTACAAGGCCTAGAGGTTAGGTATTTGGTTTACAGCATCATCTGGTGAAACTCTACCAATCTCTTATAAATTATGGCCCTGGGCACAGAGCTGACCCCACCCCAAGGGTCAATTCCAAACTTTTATATATAAAAGAAAAAGAATTCCAAGTAGAACTCTAGTTGCCTAGCATAATCTAGTAGACATCTACCAAACTCTTATTAATTATGGCTCTGGGGTCAGAACTGGCATTTGATTTAACATAGACTTATAAAGCAAAATTAAAAAAAAAAAGATCTTCTTCTCAAAACTATAAGGCCTACAATTCAGATATTTGGCGTGTACTACTGTCCCTACAAAGTAAATACAAATCATGGCCCCTGGGTCAAAATTAGCACCGCCCAAGGGGTCACTTGATTTTACATAGAGTTATACAGGAAACAGTTTAAAAAATCTTCTTATCTGAAAACACAAGACCTAGAGCTTAGATGTTTGTTTTATAGTATCATTTAGTGGACCTCTATCAAACTCATACAAAACAATAGCTCTGGATGTCAGAATTGGTCCCACGCCAGAGGTCACACTTCATTCCATAAAGACTTATAATTATAGGAAAAACAGATCACTCACGGTCTTGTGGACATTCCAACCACACAATCACAACCACCCGTGGAGACGGCATAGAAGACGTGGATGATGCAGTGGTTCTGTACTGGATCCCCTTCTGATAGACAGACACTTACGGCCATACCTTCTTTATCTCTGGTGCGCGACTGTATGACCAGCTACCAAAGCACCTGACAGTCCTACAGACCCTAGAGTCAAATGCTCTCTAACAATCAGCTTGTAAATAAAATAAGTACTAGTGTGTTCCAGAGAGAGATTTGTACATTTCCCCGGAAGAATAAGAAGAATAAGAATACGAAGAAGAAGAACTATATAATTCTTCTTGCTTTAGTACAATATATAGGAGCGGATTAGTGGCCCTGTGGTAACGCGCTGGACTGGGTCGCGAGTTCGCTCCTCCGCTCCTCCACTAACATTTAAACGCAGAAGAAATGTTTTTCTGTTTTTCTAAATATATCCAGCGAAATAAACGATTCATGTTTTTCTTGAAAGATTGACAAAACTTGCTCTAGGTGCGCTAGTCAAGAAAGAAAGAAAGAAAGAAAAGGAAGAAAAAACTAACAAAAACATGGATAATGCAAAGGCTATTATAATGACAACGAGTTTTTTTTTCATGAAACAAGTGTTATAACATAGGTGAGCTATTGCGACCGCCAAGTCCATATTCGATCGTTATAACATAACATTTTACTAGCAAAGTTTTCTTTCCACTTTGCACATGTGTTAATGTGAGCCGTGGCGTCAATGTGCTTAATATTTCTGCTGAATTATTTAGAAATCCTTCAATGAATTAATGATAGATGGAACGGACACAAAATAAGAGACGCTCTGGTTACCTAATACCCTCCCTTTGGAGGCATAGAATAACACCTTTAAACTATTAAATATACCGGTATCAGGCATGAAGGACTCGTATTATGAACTACCGCAGCGGTTACGCCCCTAAACTGGAAAGAGACGCGACAGGGAAGGGAAGTAACCCTGTGTTGAATCACTATGAAAAATAAAAGAGTTATCTTTCTTAGCATACTTATATAAACGACATTTTAAACTAAATGTACCTGTATTTACAAATAGAGGCAGTGAGCCGTGAGTGGTATGTGGGCGTTCAATGTAAAAAAAAGCAAAGGAGAATTGAAATGCGAACAATATACCCACTAATATGTTTTAATAAGTTTATCATATTGATGTAAATGTACTTAAACTTTGGGTGCTTTTATGGATGATGAAGAAACAATAAAATGGTGCCTTTCTGTTAGAGTGCAGGAAATATTTGCATCAACAGGTAAAATCTGCTGTTACAGGAAAGAGTAAAATACTCGTATACTTAGTAATATCAACTTATTAACTGTTGTAACGGTACTGGTACTGTTAGTTGTCCCTATTCTTAGGTGACCTCTACATGTTAAAGTACAGGTAGAGTAAAATCTTCTAATTCTATGGAGACCTCTGCAGTTACAGTTTAGGTAGAGTAAAATCTTCTAATTCTTTGAAGACCTCTGCAGTTACAGTACAAGTAGAGTAAAATCTTCTAATTCTTTGGAGGCCTCTGCAGTTACAGTACAGGTAGAGTAAAATTTTCTAATTCTTTGGATACCTCTGCAGTTTCAGTACAGGTAGAGAGTAAAATCTTCTAATTCTATAGAGACCTTTGCATTTACAGTACAGGTAGAGAGTAAAATCTTCTCATTCTTTGGAGAGCTCTACAGTTAAAGTACAGCTAAAGTAAAATCTTCTAATTTTTTAGAGACCTTTGCAGTTACAGACTTGATAAAGTATTCTTATTCTTTATACACTTCTGCAGTTACATTAGAGGTAGAATAAAATGTTCTAATCTTTGGAGACCTCTACAGTTACAGTACAGGTACAGTGAAATCTTTTAATTCTTTGGAGACCACTGAAGTTACAGCACAGGTGGAGTAAACTCTTCTTATTCTTTGGAAAACTCTGCAGTTATAATTCAGGTAGAATAAACTCTACTAATTATTTGGATACCTCTGCAGTTACAGTAAATGTACAGTGAAATCTTCTAATTCTTTGGAGTCCTCTGCAGTTACAGTACATGTAGAGTAAACTGTTCTAATTCTTTGGAGAGCTCTGCAGTTACAGTACAGGCAGAGTAAAATATTTTAATTCGCTGGGGAGCTCTGCAGTTACAGTAAATGTACAGTTAAATCTTCTTATTCTTTGGAAACCGCTGCAGTTACAGTAAATGTACAGTAACATCTTCTAATTCTTTGGAAACCTATTCAAATTCTTTGAAGACCTCTGCAGTTACAGTTTATGTACAGTAAAATCTTCTATTTCTTTTAAGACCTCTGCAGTTACAGACCAGGCAGACTAAAATCTTCTTATTCTTTTAAGACATCTGAAGTTACAGACCAGGCAGAGTAAAATCTTCTTATTCTTTTAAGACCTCTGCAGTTACAGACCACTCAGATTTAAATCTTTTAATTCTTTTAAGACATCTGAAGTTACAGACCAGGCAGAGTAAAATCTTCTTATTCTTTTAAGACCTCTGCAGTTACAGACCAAGCAGAGTAAGATCTTCTTATTCTTTTAAGACATCTGAAGTTACAGACCAGGCAGAGTGAAATCTTCTTATTCTATTAAGACCTCTGCAGTTACAGACCAGGCAAAGTAAAGTCTTCTTATTCTTTTAAAACATCTGCAGTTACAGACCAAGCAGAGTAAGATCTTCTAATTCTTTTAAGACCTCTGCAGTTACAGACCAGGTAGAGTAAAATCTTCTAATTCTTTGAAGACCTCTGCAGTTACAGTACAGGCAGAGTAAAATCTTCTAATTCTTTTAAGACCTCTGCAGTTTCAGACCACTCAGATTTAAATCTTTTAATTCTTTTAAGACCTCTGCAGTTACAGACCAGGCAGAGTAAAATCTTCAAATTGTTTTAAGACCTCTGCAGTTACAGAGCAGACAGAGTAAAATCTTCTATTCTTTGAAGACCTCTGCAGTTACAGACCAGGCAGAGTAAAATCTTCTAATTCTTTGAAGACCTCTGCAGTTACAGACAAGGCAGAGTAAAATCTTCTAATTCTTTTAAGTCCTGCGCAGTTACAGACCTGGCAGAGTGAAATCTTCTAATTCCTTTAAGACTTCTGCAGTTACAGACCAGGCAAAGTAAAATCTTCTTATTCTTTGAAGACCTCTGCAGTTACAGTACATGCAGAGTAAAATTTTCTAATTCTTTGAAGACCTCTGCAGTTACAGTACATGCAGAGTAAAATTTTCTAATTCTTTGAAGACCGCTGCAGTTACAGTACATGCAGAGTAAAATTTTCTAATTCTTTGAAGACCTCTGCAGTTACAGTACATGTAGAGTAAAATTTTCTAATTCTTTGAACTTTGAAGACCTCTGCAGTTACAGTACATTCAGAGTAAAATTTTCTAATTCTTTGAAGACCTCTGCAGTTACAGTACATGCAGAGTAAAATTTTCTAATTCTTTGAAGACCTCTGCAGTTACAGTACAAACAGAGTAAACTCTTCCAATTCTCTGAATACCTCTGCAGTTTAAGTACAGACAGAGTAAAATATTATAATTCTTTGGAGACCACTGTAGTTTCAGTACAGGCAGAGTAAAATCTTCTAATTCTTTGAAGACCTCTGCAGTTACAGAAGAGGCAGAGTAAAATCTTCTGTTTTTTGGAGACATCTGCAGTTACAGACAAAGCAGAGTAAACTATTCTAATTCTTTGAAGTCCTCTGCAGTTAAAATACATATAGAGTTAAATATTCTTTGGAGGCCTCTGCAGTTACAGTACAGGTATAGTAAAGTATTCTTATTCTTTGGAGACAAATGCAGTTACAGTACAGGTAGAGTAAAATATTATAATTCCTAAGAGACCACTGCAGATACAGTACATGTAGCATAAAATCTTCTAATTCTTTGAAGACCTCTGCAGTTACAGTACAGGAAGAGTAAAATCTTCTTATTCTTTGGAGATGTCTACAAAAACTGTTTTCCAAGTTCCTGATGAGACAATTTTGAGATAGATGAGGTTTGATATCAAATAAGATTTGAGAGAAGACAGGTATGAAATCTGGCGAGGTATGAGAACAAGTAAGGTCTGATACTAGGCAAGGTTTGAGATCAGTTAAAATATGAGATTTGGCAAAGTTTTTTGGTTTCATAAGGAAAGGTTTGAGATCAGTTAAAATTTGAGATAAGACAATATTTAACACCAGGTAAAGTTTGAGACTATGCGAAGTTTAAGATCAGGTAAGGTTTAACATCCCGAAATGTTTGAGATCAGGTATTATATGAAACATCAGGTAAGCTCCGGTAAGGTTAATACATCAGGTAAGATTTGAGGTAAGGCAAAGTCTGAGATCAGATAAGAATTGAGGTTAGGAACAAATACAATGATTATGTTCTTTAATCTTGGGAAACATATTTAGTTAAGGGATAAGAAAACACTCAACTAATCAAGAATGATAAAACTGCCATATACTTGCATTCAAATCATATTTAATGATGCCTAACAACAGTGTAAAGTCGTGTACAACTAACGATCCAAAGCAGATGTTACCAACAATCGATAGTGTATATGAGCCTTGAAATGTTCTCAATGTCAGTAAACTCATACACATTACACGTACTTCTTTATTGCAAGCTAAATTTCATAAAGTTATGTTCCCTTGAAAATGATCCTAAAATTTTTAAAAAAGGTAGATACCTTTGATTATTAGTCTGAACAACACTCAAAGAAATGACCGGGATGTGGAAGTCACGTTCAAATGTCCAATACGCGATTCGGACGCTCAAGCTCCAAGTTTAGAGTTCGACACCCTATTCCGAATACCTTGTTAATTGTTCATAATTGATATTGTCATAAGTGAGCAGCTGGTAATGTGTCAACTGATAATCTGTCAAGATAATTCTGAATGTTTGTTTTCTCCACACCATAGTAACACCCGTCATCTGCCAGTACTAAAGCCTTCCGAGTATACTTGCCCGCCTTCCTTGTGTCCGTTGTTTCATGCAAACGTGCGCGGCATAAGTAAAACAGCATTTTCCTCCGAGTCTCCGATGGTTTCTGTAACGTCGATAGAATTTCTTTACCCCGTTCAATGTTTTCTGGTCTTATTCTGTTGATATCGCAAACATTCAAATCCCAGTCAATCCCAAGTAAGGTATGCACCATTTCTAGCATCGCTATAGTTCCATAAATGTTCGGATCTCCGACCATGTAATCAAACATTTGAAAGATTTCCTCAAAGTCAAGAGTAGCATGTTCAAGGTCGTCCGACTGATGCCTTCTGAAGTAAAAAACATTGTTTTTGTATTGTATGCATAATCGTAAAATTATACTCATTAATCCTGGTAAACAAAATTGATTAGAGAATCTTGCTTTTTGTTCATGGCTTTCTGCCGTTCGCGCATCGTTTTTTATTGACCATATCACAGCCATGTAGGAATGGAAAATTGTATCAAACAATGTTCGATCTATATTGTGTGGCGTGTTGTCTCGCATACGTTGCATTACTCCAAGTCTTTCATCTGGATTTGAAAACTGTTGCGCCAGCAAAAAATACGCCATTACTTTCTCGTCAACGAGCAACTTGAAACCTGCTATAGTTATTTTGACATGTTTTCAATTTATTGTTTAATGAAGTGATTATACTTTCCAAGCCAAACTTGGTCCCATCTTGAAAGCCATTATTGTCAGCACAACGTTTTAAATTTGCAAAGAATTCATGAACCGTGTCTGTGTGTGGCAACCGTCGCTTTGGAGGCCAATTTTGAGTCACGCCATTTTTTTCAGCAATGATGGCTTTCATCATTTCAAGTTTTCCAGCATCAATCAAAACATTATTAAAGTCCTCGAATGTTAACAAAGGAAGCACTTTCGCAAACAGTGAATAAAACAGCCTCTTATTTTCCTCCGCTGTCTCGTGTTTATGCGTCCACATTTTCACAGCCGATGTGTACACTTTGTCTTCTAAAAATCCAAATCTACGGAAACTTATTATGATATCTAATATGTCACTCTTTGTTGTCTGGTAACGCTCAATAATTCTCAAAATTGACATTAATTCATTCTCGTTCATTTTAAAATAAATTATATTGCAAAACCAGTATATGTTTTACAACATCTGAAAGTATTGATCCATTGCGTTAAATCGACCCACTGTGCGTGATAGGCTATTTTAAGAAACACGCAGTCCGTTACGATTATAATGATTTCTGGTGCATAATCATATTTCTACTCTTTTGAAAATGACATTTTTCACATATTTGTATCTTTGTTATTTAGATAAATGGTCCAATTACGTAATATCAGATAAAAGACGTAAAATAACTCCTTAACTGCTTATGTTCTCTCATTACATTAAAAAAGTATATGTAAACTTGTGTACATGTATTTGAAAGCAATTTGGTACCACGTACATACTATTTTGATCAACTCTACACTTGTGTTTTCTAAGGGCAGAAAATCTTCGTCTGTTACCTTGTAATCTCTTTGACAGAGGTTAAAATGTTGTGTTTTTTTCTCTCTCTTATTTTCATCATCTGTAATCTGAAATTTAGGAAAATTTTATTGCTTTCTATGGCTGTTTCTTGATAGTCTCTAACATATTCTTGCGACTAAAAATTGATAGCAGGG
This sequence comes from Cyclina sinensis, assembly GCA_012932295.1. NCBI lineage: Eukaryota > Metazoa > Mollusca > Bivalvia > Venerida > Veneridae > Cyclina > Cyclina sinensis. The sequence continues at coordinate 32,564,258 of JAAONU010000007.1, read as the reverse complement.
GCCATGGTGATATTTTGCTGACGGGATGTAAACCAGCCATCTTTGTTTTTTTAGCCTTACACTTCAGTTTCGTTCTGAAAATAGAAACCACGTACAAAATGTAAGTCAAAACTCATCGCTTCAGTGAACATGTGAAATACATTTACCCGATAGAAATAACAGTCGTGAAACATGACAACATTTAATGTATTTAATGACTCTGTTTGTGTTGATTTATTGCCGGTACCGGTTTCCCATATGACTGACATCCCTACCTTAGTTTAGGGTAAAGTACAAGATAAATATATATATATATATATATATATATATATATATATATATATATATATATTATCCCGTCCGAAAGGCACTCCTAGGTCTTTTACGTACTAAGTGTAAAGCACCGATGGGACCTCGGTTTAACGCGTCCTCCGAAGGACAATTAGTATTATTATTCATTTTGGAAAAGCGGGGGATTGAACTCGTGACAATACATGTGCGTTATCACTGAACCAAAGATCCGTCCTTCATTATTTTAGTGTATAGTGTAAGATGCGTACAATTGCTTAAATGTATTGTAAAATGATATCAATTTGTATTATGCACTTTTTATCTTCAGTAAATTTTTGTTAAATAATGTTTAGTCCTATTCAGAACCGTTAATTTGTATTAAATAAATGCTATTTCTTTATTTTAAAATAATGTATTTGCACTTTATAGTATTTATTTGTATCATGTATTTTATCTTTATTTTGTCATCCTATATTTTATGTTTATTTTCTAAAATATCTAAGATCATTGTAAAATACAAATCTAAGATTCTGTATACCAGTTGACAGTATTAATAACAGTTACAAATTATTAAACATTGCTTAATAATTATTTAAAACATATTTAAGTATACTGAATACAGATGGATGCATTATTAAACGCTGATGAAAAACAAGTTGGCTGCTTTAAATAGCATCCAACGGGTTATGCCAAATAATTGAATTTTACTTGCGATATTGATAGTTTTCTTCTTGCTTTAATGTTTCTGCCCATTTTGAAAATATTGTCATTGTGTAAACAAAGAAAATAATTTTATTACAATATAAAGTATTATAAGTCTTTACAAGCACAGGTAGAATGAATACACTATAAAATATAATCTTTGACAACTCAGCTACGATCATCTATCTTAGAAATAATCAAAGAATCGTAAATAAAGCTTAAAAGGAAAAAAATATTTAAAAGAGTACTGCGTAACAATTTTATATTTTACAAGATTTACACTTCCAGTGTGCATTATATTTACTTACACATTCGAAATGAAACCACTGTATTTTGCATTTTTGTTGTCACATTTTAACATGTTGTCTATTTTTGCCGGCATCCTGCAGGAGCAGTGGTCCAGTGGTATTTTCTTTCGGACGAGACGTTAAACTGAGGTCCTATATATCAGTGCTATACACTGAGCATGGAAAAGAACAAGAGGCGTCATTGAAATGAGCTGCTTTCTTGTCGTGCACTATCCCCAACAACCTACAATATTTAAACTCTCCATTTAAACTCTCGGTCAAAAGGTACCGACGATACATAAACTCAAATAGATAGAGCAATACTCGGTTATTTTTAATAGCCCTCACATCGCCTGCGGGCATTATAGGCATTTTTCTGAATTCTGGGGAATTGTTCAAATTGTTGACGTTCTAAACATTTATTTAAATGGGGCTTCATTTTTTAAATATCAAATCTAATGGTTTTTTTATCAAATGAGTTTAGAAGTGTGAAACATGTTTCTACGGCAAAAACAGTTGCAAAAACACTTAAGTCTGAATTGTAAGTCTGTTTGTTTTTACATGCAGTAAATGAATTTCAATTTTACTGCTGTCGTTATTAAAAATATTCAGTTAAATTACGTAATTATACTGTCAGAGCATTTTTGGGCTTAAAAATTCTTTTAAATTGTATTATATAGGTTGTTCCTTTCAATCATCTGGCTGTTAACTTGCCGACCTTATGACGTAATGATCAGCTAATGATTGCAGTCATTATCGAAAGAAAGAAAGAAAGAATTAATCAGATTCAATACATTTAATGCAGAATCTTTTATTTTTTACCCTCGCTAATAAACATTTAGAGAAATCAAATGATTGCACACTGTTTAAACCAGGGCCGCAAATGGGACCGAAAATAGGATCCCAGGGCCGCAGAGTAAGGATGTCAGAAAATTTCCGGCTCCAGACACTTTGTTGCATATTCATTTTCACTAGACGCACTGTCGCATTTTGAAACTACAAAACCCTAACGGAATTACCCAATAAACATCAGAAGTTAGTCTTTCTTATTTTACAGTTGAAGCAAAATACAAGATAGATGAAAAGCGAATATGTACGTTATATGCACGTTGTATGCTCAAATATCTTGTTTCATCTCTTTTTTCGGTCTAAATAACACGTCAACAAAAGGAAAGAATGTAAATAAATGAAAACAAAACGACTTAGGATCCGCATGTTGCATCCTGATTTAAAAGAGTAAGTGTCCCTGCGACCTTGACAACCAAAGTTCAAACCATTGCAGGCGATACATGAAATTGGTCTTTTAAAAGTATCATTCATTTAACAAATGCATGGCATGAAACGTGTTTACCCTGTGATGTCAGACAAGGTATACTGCTACAAACGTTAAAACTGGCACTTCTCTGTACTCCAGACTCTTTCTCAAAACAGAAACCTCTCCATCAGCCCAAGAACGATGTTTTTTATCTTCATACCTGTCAAACCATACGGATTCATATTTTTAACATTGTAACAAAATATGAATAAAATTCAGTCAGGTCACTGATGTGTAAAACCTTTTATGTAATGTAATTTGACACTGGTTTCTAGCATTTGATCGGTTCATTTATGGTCGTTATTCAGTCGTGAATCAGAGTGTAGTCAATGATTAGGTGTTTCTATACAGGAATTTCCCAATACTTTCTGAAAAAATAGGACACCGCTGCGGTTTTGAAATTGCCAAATCAGATAGGATTTTGAATATTTAATATCGGGTAACGAGATAGAAAATTCAATAGAACAATTTACTAAATAAATTAAACGTTTTTTTAATTTCATGTTTAACCGAAAGTACTACAATTACCAAACTACCTGTTTAATACAATGCAAATTGAAAAAAATAATTTAAGAAGTTTCGTTCTGTCTCTAAAAAAGGGGAAAAGAATAGATAGGACATATTTTAAAAAATGCTGAAGAAATAATTATATTGTTTTTGAAACAGAGATATAAGTGTTAAGTATTTGACATAAACTGAATTTGCGCGAGACAATAAATGTTATATATTTATTATTTGTTATTTACTAGAACAAGGATTTTTTTCTACCAAATATGGTTGGTTTAAGCTCTGAGTCTGGACAAGTCAGACAATTATCCCAATAAATATATACAACAACAACAACAAGAAAAAAAGAAGAAGAAAAAACTACACACACACGCTCGCACGCACACACACACCACGCCCCCACACGTTCCCATACGAGAAAGAAATGTTTGGACCTCACATTTGTAGCAGTTTAAAAGTTATGGAGCGGACAGGAAATGTCGACTTTTTTTATATATGACTTTAAGTGTCACCTTGACCTCGGGAGTAGCGACCTGGTTGTTACGCTCTGCACCACGTCTCATAATGGTGATAATTCCTGCAATATAATCTTAATAAATTCAAGCAATTTATAGATATGAAGCGGACACGAGAAATGGACTTTTTTATATCTGACTTTTAGTGTGACCTTGACCTTAAGGGTAGCGACCTGGTTGTTGCGCTTCGCACATCATCTTATACTGGTGATCATTTGTGCCAAGTTATTTCAAAAACGCGGACACGAAATGTGGACTTTTTTATACATGAACTTAACCTCGGAAGTAGGAACCTGGTTGTTGCTCTCTGCAAATTGTCTCATAATGGTGATTGTTTGTGCCCAGTTATTTTTTAAACTTTCAAGCAGTTTAATAGTAACGGAGCGGACACGAAATGTGGATTTATTTAGATAATACCTTTAAGTGTGATCTTGATCTTGGGGATAGCGATCTGGTTATTGCGCTCTGCACATCATTTCATCGTAGTGATCATTTGTGCCAAGTTGTTTTTAAAACTCTCCATGCGTTTAAAAGTTATGGAGCAGACACGAAGTTACGGACGGACAGACAGGGCCTCCCCGCTACGCGGCAGGGGATTAAAAAGGTAACGTAAAGTAAAACTAAGATCAAAGGAGGTGAAGTAAAATAAAGTACGATAAGGTAAGGTCACAAGTTTTTTTCATGTTTTCATTTTGAATTGATACTTTAGTTTCTTGTGAAGGGCCCTAGATAATGTTGCAATAACCATTGCCCCATCCGTTTATATGTATTTATTAGAGTTTAGCCAGAACGGATTATGCTTGTGTGTAAAATATATAATATAAATACAATAAAATATTATTAAACAAAACTTGAGTTTTCTTCTCACGTTAAGTTTAATGTTCAGAGTTATGAGAAAAAAAAGGCTTTTGTCTCTTCGTTGTTGTTGTTGTAGTTTTTATGTGCAGGAATTCTTTTTTTCTCAGGAGACCTTTGTTATATTGAGTTTGACGATTTAAGTAAGCATCGATGGCATTCATCGGAATCAAGTTGAAACAAAGCTGATATAAAATTAAAAAAAAATAAAATACAAATTGTTAGCCATGGATTTCCTAAAACTTCTAGACTGGGTGTAACACTATGAAAAATAAAAACTGATGATAAAATTTGAAAAGTGTAATAACTTAAACTTGCTAAGTGGATTTGGAACTTTCTTTCAAAATGAAGACATTGAATGAAAAATAAAAAGGCCTTTAATGGTTAAAAGGGCCTCTTTTAATGAGGAAATAAAATAATTAGAAATACTTCTTTTGATTAGTAAAGCTTTTGTTAATAAGTGTCTTTTAAGGAATATTCTAGGCATACTTGACATGTTTTAGCGTTTAATTATTCTCAAAATAACTTCGGATACAACAACTTCCCGTATTGAAATTTTCCTGGTTCCTTCAAAAGCTTTCATCTCCGGCTTTATGACTTTTCAGATTGTAAGCCATTTTCAAACCTGACTAAAAGTGATTTAAGCATGCAACACTACTAACTTGCTTCCTATGTCGTTTTTACCTCTAAGCTTGTTTTGGTCTCTGACTAGATTGCTTCTCAGCTCGATTACGCATCTGACTAGATTGCTTCTCAGCTCGATTACGCATCTGACAAGATTGCTTCTCAGCTCGATTACGCATCTGACTAGATTGCTATAAGACTTACTTTGTCTCTGCTTAGATTGCTTCTAGTTTGCTTTCGCATCTGATCAGACTGGTGTCTGGCTTACTAAGCCTTTGACTACATTAGTGTAGAGCTGTCAAGATTTCACACCTGGCAAGATGCCAATATAATATCTTTTAGAAAGTTTATTAATATTACTGGTATTTGTATAATACACTGTTGTAAATTACTTATGGCATATATTTTGACGTAACAAAGAGGAAAAGGATCAAACTAATAAATTACATTGTCAACGTATTTTTTTCTTCTTCTAAAATCAAGTATTTCGGTGAAAACAATCTCTTTTATAAGTGTTACGTTTGAAAATAAATGCGGATTTGTTCTACTTTAGGTAAGATCATGTTACTAGGTATAAATGTAAATACTAACTAAACAGTTGAATGATTTCGGTTAAAAATCACGAGTTGCTAAATTTATCCTTTTGACTAATCCAAACATTGTACACAATCAAATCTGAAATAAATAAAGCAAATACTAAATAATTCGATATAATACAATATATTATGTCCAGCATCTCAGAGATCGTTTGCAGAGTTAAACTCTTGATGGTTTCAACTGAGTATCACTAAAGTTTTAATGTTGGCAATAATTCCAAAACTTGAAACAAAACAATCCAGACAGAACTCATTAGACACATTAAGCGAAACTTGAGCTTTTTTACAGTTTATGAAGTCATTCTTATAGTTTTACTGTAGTACTTTTTATCCACCAAGGCTGCAAAAGTTACTATTGATGTGCAGGCGAACACACTTGGGCAGTCGGCCAAATTTCCATCTAGGTTTTCAATATATATTCTTATGTTTGTTTTCTCTATGTCATAGTAGCTTCCATCATCCGCTAGAGTCAAAGCCTCCCGTGCATATTCCTGTGCCTTCAATGGGTCTGCATTTTCAAACAGCCGTGCACGGCACAGACAAAGCAACATTTCCCGTCGTGTCTCACACGGCTCTCTCAAAGCCGATATGATTTTCTTTCCTCTCTCAATGTCACGTGATCGGATTCTGACAATGTCACACACATTGAGATCCCAGTCGATGCCGAGTAACGTGTGTACCATTTCTAACTTAGCAATCGTTCCATAAAGCTCTGGATCTTTACTCATACTGTCAAACATTTGAAAAATTTCTTCGAAGTCAGTTGAAGCATGTTCAAGATCGTCCCTGTTATGCCTTTTAAAGAAAAGGACGTTGTTCTTGTATTGTATACATAATCTCAGTATAACCCCAGCAATATCTGGAAGGCACAAATGACTAGCAAACCTTGCCTGTTGTTCATGGCCTTTTGCGGTTGTTGCATCATCTTTAAGCGCCCAGATCACGGACAAATATGAATGGAAAATCACGTTAAATACCGTTCTATCAGCATCCATGGGAATCGAGTCTCGCATTCGTTTCATTACCTTAAGTCTTTCATCCATATCTGAAAACTGCTGGGCAAGTAGGAAATATGTCATCACACGTTTGTCCACTAATATCTGAAATTGTTCAGGATCCGAGCCCGCGCCGCAATTTTTCAATTTTTGAGTCAAAGAGGAGATCATCTTTTCAAGCTGATATCTTGTTCCGTCCTGGAACCAGTTGTTGTCAGCACAGCGTTTTAGGTTAGCAAAATATTCATTGATCAACTCAGCATGTGGAATCCGTCGTTTAAGAGGACAGCTTTGTGAAACACCGCCCAGCTCAGCGATAATAATATTAGCTAATTTGTATTGCCCTGCCGCTTTAAGCATACGGTTGAAATGCCCAAAAGATACCATGGGTATTATCGTCTCCATAAAAGAATAAAACTGCCTCACTCGCGTTTCAGAGGGTAAGTTTTTACTTGAATATTTACGCAGCAGTAAAAAGTAGTTTCCGTCCTCCAACAACTTCCATTTATGAAAACTTATGATTATATCTTCAATATCAATTTCCAAAATTGTCACAGTGTCCAGACTCGCGAGGACCCGTAAAACTGCATTTAACTCCTTGGCACTCATAAACATGATTAAAAATCAGTTCATTTACTATTATATTTTAATAGTTATATCACCCTTTCATACACTTCTCCGTCTCCCTTTTTCTTCTTATGTAAGATGTCATAAGGGTACACAGTCACTAAATACCACACGTATTTCGGAAAATCCAGGTTTTACCGGTCTGTGTAATAAAGCGTCTCGGTACCATGTGACCGTGAAAAGTGTCAAATTTCGTTGTTAAATCGTAGTGTACAAAACATCCTTGAACGTTTCAAGTATGTTATAAGATATACATCCTAACACACGCGTTATAGGACAATATGCTTGCTGCAAATAACTAAGCAAAAGTGGTAAACTGGCTAAGTACCACGTGAACAAAACGTGTTTCTTCCAGTTAAAGTTTACAGAACAAAAATGATCATTCATTTATACTTCTAGTACGGCGACATAGAGGTGACATGCACATTTTTTTTTAATTCCACTTCTTTTTTCATCTCGTCGAGACGAGATACTAACTCGAGGGAACGACTTAGTATGTCGTGATAACAAGATTCTAAGTCGTGGTAACGAGACAAAAGGAGACGTGCCAATCTGAAAGAAATACTGCATTTGAAAAAATAGAAGCGCAATAAAAAAATCGTGTTATGAAAAAAGAACTGTTATGTCAGCTATGTCGAGGGAACGACTTACTAACTCGTGGGAACGAGTTAGCTTTGTATTTGGAACGACCTAATAGCTCGTTCTCACGAGATACTAAGTCGTTCCCTCGAGTAAGTATCTCGTGGGAACGAGATAACAAAAAGAGAAAAAAGGAGTAGCACAATATCTTGCCATCTCGTTACATAGCCACGAGTTAGTAAGTCCTTCCCTCGACATAGCTAACATGAACGGTTTTTTAATATCATGATTCTTTTCTTATTGCGCTACGCTTTTTTTCAAATGTAAAACCTTTTTTTCTTCAGATTTGCACTTCTATTTTTAATCTCATTCCCACGACTTAGTTAATCGTTATCGCGACACAGTAAGTCGTTCCCTCGAGTTAGTATATCGTGGGAACGAGATAAAAAAAGAGAAGTGCAATTTAAAAAAGAGTTGTGCATGTCACCTCTGTGTCACCATATTCTTATTCTAGAGACCGTTTGCTTATACATTATTTAAACAAGATGCGTAAATGTTCAGTGAGAACAAAGTGGTCAATTTTTAACTTGTCCTGCGAGCCAGTTACTTCTGCCCTCGAGACATTTATTGATCACGTTTAACCAACAAAGAAATACAATCTAGTCATGGTCTACACTGTTCACTGGTCTGCAGCTTAGTTATTTCATTTACAGCTCATACCCCTGTCATGATAAATAGATAAGTTTATGTTACTAGTAGCAAATTGACTAAACTATTTTAGGAATTCGGCAGGGTCCGGGTTTAATGTATCACACAACACCTATATCATCTAAAGTTTCCTTTGATGCATTTAGAATTACCCTTCAGTTTTTCATAAGAAGGAAAGAAAAGATACATGAAGTAACAAAGAGGCAAGAAATGTAAACCTCGCATATTCTGAGAATGTCTTAAAACTGTCATTATCATCATCGTCGTCGTCGTTGTGAATTATTTTTCTGATTATTTTTCTAGAGATGTCTCAGACAATTAAATTAAAGAGGGCAGATTGTTCAGTATGTGTGCAGGCTGGACTTAGCAATTCTTTTACTATTCATATCGTTTTACCGCCATATCTGTTAAACCTGAATACAAAGGTCTAAATAACACAAAAATTTATGGCTGTGCTTCATAGTGACTTATGAAAAAGACACTTTACAATTTGCCAAAAATTATATTATATTGTGTTTGTGAGACATTAGAAAGCTGAGCTTCTTCAAAATGAACTCTTTTTTTCTAAATTTCCCACAGTTGTAAAAAGAAAAACTTGACCTAAATCAGTAACGTAACATTTGAAACCCATTCATAACATATGAAAAAATTAGGAAAAGGGGATTCTCTAGATATTGGGGAAATTTTACTGATTGAATTTCTTCCCCTAAATGAACTTCTTTTTAACTTAATGTATTTTAGGTACTTTATTAAGGTAAAACACATGCAAACACAAAAGCAATGCAAGACACTTTTATCATGAGTTTTTTCTTTTATTTGACAAATATTTACTTTAAACCGGCCCCGTCCCCCAGCCCCATCAACCCCCTAACTTAATTACACTTAATTGGTCTAGAAAAGAGAAACGCATACCATGTAGTTTTTGAAAGTTTTTTTCTAATAAATTTATAAATGCAATCTGTGATACCAAATCTTCATTTGTTTACCATCGGTAACGGCTTGGTAGCAACTGAAATATATTTAAACGATAGAAATTCTGTCCAGTTCCTTGCAAAAAAAACAACACTACATAAATAATCTCAAAACTACATAAATAATCTCAAACCTACATTAATAATATCAAAGCTACACAAATAATCTCAAACCTACATTAATAATATCAAAGCTACACAAATAATCTCAAACCTACACAAATAAATAGAAATAAATAATCTACAGAGTAAAGATAAGGCATATAATATAAGATAGTCCACGGGAAGATAGTGTTATAAAGACAGGTAATTTACTTTTTGTTGTGTGTGTATATAGTCATAAAAAGTGCCAGCAAGAAAGAACACAGGTCACCCCGCATAGGATATAAAACAATTCATAAGAATTAAAAGAAAAAATAATGTACTGGTTGACTTATTCATACACCCCATAGAGTCTAAACTTCACCACATAGAGTCTAAACTACTGTTTAGATTAGGTCAGCCCTGGGACTTACTAAGCACACCGACTCGCGCGCATGGTATTTTCAGATAATTGTACTTGGATTTCCGTTTTAAAATGATGAATTACTTTTGGAGTATACTTGAACGATTTAAAAGGATTGCCGAAATGTTCCACTTACTATTCAGTAATAAAACTGTCATACCTCATATTTAGAATTTGATATGTTGTTTCTCTTTGCTTGATGCTTGTTACTTTCAAACCTATGAATTCAGTTTAAGTTCCCCTTTTTTATAATTTACACTGGAAAAATTGTTTCACTCGCTTTAACTACTGTAAAGGTTTTCACGGCTGGCTTTTTGCGGTCGAGAGCGGTTCTTGGAGAGAGAAGGCGGTACTCTCATATCATATGTACACATATTTCATCGTTTCAGTTTTTCAAGGCTTTCTCGTGAACTTTTTGTAACATGTAGATATCAAACCTTCCGGAAACACTTAAATGATTCATCCATATGATGGCGCGTACAGTACTCACAGAGATGAATTAAAAATAATGTCCTCGTAGTGCGTATTTTTTAAATGTACATTGACACAATTTTTCATCTTAAGCATAGTAGGTCTATCCACTTTAATTATTTTCCTTACCTTTTGCCCCATATGACTGACGCCCTCAGAAATGTTCATTTATTTTAGGTTTTTGGGAACAGAGCAAGGCCTTTGTTGTTGTTGTTGTCCCCCCCCCTTTTTTTACGTGCTCAGTGTATAGCACCGAGTTCAGTGTTAAGACTTCTCCAAAACAGAAATACTGGTGTTAGTGGAGGAACAGGGACTAAACTTTGGATTACGATTCCTGTGTGTAACTACATGGGTACTGATATTACATGTAACAATCGTAACAATCACGTGACAGATATGATAAAAAAAATCATTATTCCAATTTTCTGACGTTGATGGTGAATAGCATTATGGTGTCCATTTTTTATAACTTAGAGGTTAATACACGACTGAAGAGAGCCGCGAGATCATAATCGGCCCGCTCTGTGATGATGATAGAAGAAATAAAATGGTGAATAATTTATTTGTTCTTAGATTTTTAAAGCGACGGACTCACAGAATTTAGATTACTTTTTCTTTAAAATCTAAACGAAGTTAATATACTATGGAAAAAAAACATAATATTATTCTTCTATACACCATGAAAAATGAAAAAAAGTTTTGATTTTTACCAGGATTTGAACCCATGACCTTTCGGTTGGTAAAATATGAAGCGACGACCTACCCTTTTGAGCCACAGAGACTAGATAATGCAATCTTGTCAAAATTAATATTATAACTCAACAATTAACGGGGTAAAATTTTTACCGATAAAAGTGTGTAAACCTTTATTTTTTGATTTTTTTCTGAAACGAAAATATGAGTCAGTATCTGAGTTTAGATAAGTTCTTCACAATTACAGCTAGAATTTCCAGATCTATAAACATTTTCTCTTTTTTCATCATCGGCCCATCTGTGAGTCAGTCGCTTTAAAAATAAGGTGTATTGCAGGGCTATTATGACCTCGCCACTCGCTCCTTCGTACATTAATCTCGAATTAAAAGAGGTTCCAGCAAGGAATTTCAGACTGTAACGGTAACTGTAATTTTGTAAATTTTGTCCGTATTTTTAATTACCTCCCTTTATTTAAAACTTCATATTATTGACCAAAAATACAAACAATCTGATAAACAAAATGTTTTACCTCAATACGCTGCTTATTTTTAAAATAAGTATTTAACATTGGTTGAAAATGTCTTTTTATTTTCGTACATTTTCAGAGATTTTATGTTATAATTTATGTTAAATATTAATATCAAGTTTGCTATGGTGAACTTGAGTTATGACCCTTTGCAACGCAAGGACTTGCCGAGACACTCTCGACATATTCCAATGCTTTTGGAATTCCGGTACGACTTATCGGAATAATACATAATAATCACGATTTAAAAAAAGGTTATAGTGTTTGTGCATACGGTGTGATTAAACCTGAAAACGTAGTCTGTTTTGAAACATAATAGCAAATAAAATAGCGACCTCGGGTTAACCAGTCCAGACGGAAAGCGAAACTATAATCTTGTAACTTTCAGTCCGTAAGTTTTCATTGTTCTCTTATTCCTAATATTGTTACGATACGTATTCAAACTATTCCGGCAGCATTTTGATACAGCAGAGGACAACAACCCGTTAAATAGGTTAATATATATACATTTGAGTTTATAGATCGCTGGAATCGGTTGCCCACATTACCCTGCAGTTCAGTCAATTAAGTTTTGGGTAAGAAAGCGTTCCATTCCAGAGAAATCCCGGAAAGACCTTTATGTTAATGTTACTAAAGGACCGGGGGCATCTTCGCTAGCCAAGGGTTACGATCCGCCCCCCTCCTCTTCACCCTTGGCAGATATAGCAAATATTTTCTATCTCCACGGCGGTATTTTTCATTGGTTGCAGCTATACGTAGCTGCGTCCAATCAAATCGCCGATTACAAACGATCACGCAACTATCACGCAAGGGGAGACAAAATGTAAACATGGCAGCATGTAGCAATTATTGCCGTTTGTGTCAGGAAACATTGCCACCTAAGCACAGAAGAACCATATTTACTGAGACGGTTTCTTTGATTAGTCAACTAATACAAGTGTTAGGATACATTCAACGTAAGGATGACGGGCTGATATCCGCTTCAATCGTAGTCATATTTATTTTACTGGGCGGAGCCATTTTTGCTTTCGACAAAGTGGTTTTACAAGGCTTGCGCTGATTGGCTATCGATGACATCATGTTAAGGGGAATAACGTGGAAATTCGATAGGCGGCGCAACCCGCGAAATACAAAATATTGGCTTTATCCGCCAAGGGTGAAGAGGAGGGGGGCGGATCGTAACCCTTGGCTAGCGAAGATGGACCGGGGGTGGGATCGAACTCGCCATAACTGGATTGCCAGTCGAAGGCGTTACCACTGAGCAACAACTGAATCGCTCCGTAACAAATCAGCCTAAATTATTGTAGCTTATTTATACAACGGTTTCATATAACGGTTAAACTATTTATAGACATGACTGAAACTGTGCACCACATACGTTACCTGCATTGACTTGCATTTATTATTAGAAATGAAATTTACAAGCATATTTAGAATGAAGTTGAGCATATAACCAATAGTTTTAATGCGTATCCCATAATGATAACTATAAGCAGTCCCAAGTTTTGATTCATCTACAAACAAACAAAAAATGTAAAATTTGTTGAACATTTTCTATTTTTTCTAAATAGATATTGTACATGTAATAAATCTATACAATAAAAGTTTCGCTAATAAAACAGTTTGAAACAATGCTGCACTTGTGAAAAATGCGATGCCACCGCATTGTATAGCACTAAATTAATAGCAGGAACAAAAGTAGTGTATCATTTGCTTGTATACATCGCCTAACAATGACTAATGTCAAACACAACTCAAAGTAAATCTTTCAGCATGTGAAACAAAACACAATTATCTTATGTATCTAATGTTAAAATATAACATATATATCATATATAAATCTTCGAATTCTTTGAAGACCTCTGCAGTTACCGTACATGTACATGTACAGTTAAATCTTCTTATTTTTTGAAGACCTCTATAGTTACAGTACAGGTAGAGTAAAATCATCTAATTCTTTGAAGACCTCTACAGTTACAGTACAGGCAGAGTTAAATCTTCTTCTTTGGAGACCTCTACAGTTAACAGTGCAGGAAGAGTAAAATCTTCTAATTCTTTGAAGACCTCTGCAGTTGCAGTACAGGTAGGGTAAAATCTTCTAATTGTTTAAAAACCTCTGCAGTAAAAGTACAGGCATAGTAAAATCTTCTAATTCTTTGAAGACCTCTGTATTTACAGTAGAGGCAGAGTAAAAACTTTTAATTCTTTGAAGACCTCTGCAGTTACAGTACAGGCAGAGTAAAATCTCTAATTCTTTGAAGACCTCTGCAGTTTAAGTACAGACAGAGTAAAATATTATAATTCTTTAGAGACCATTGCAGTTACAGTACAGGCAGAGTAAAATCTTCTAACTTTTTGAAGACCTCTGCATTTACAGACTAGGCAGAGTAAACTATTCTAATTCTTTGAAGACCTCTGCAGTTAAAGTACATATAGAGTTAAATATTATAATTCTTTGGAGACCTCTGCAGTAACAGTACCGGTAGAGTAAAGTATTCTTATTCTTTGGAGACCACTGCAGTTACAGTACAGGTAGAGTTCAATATTATTATTCTCTGAAGACCTCTACAGTTACAGTACAGGCAGAGTTAAATCTTCTTCTTTGGAGACCTCTACAGTTAACAGTGCAGGAAGAGTAAAATCTTCTAATTCTTTGAAGACCTCTGTAGTTGCAGTACAGGCAGAGTAAAATCTTCTAATTGTTTAAAAACCTCTGCAGAAAAAGTACAGACATAGTAAAATCTTTTAATTCTTTGGAGACCACTGCAGTTACAGTACAGGCAGAGTAAAATCTTCTAAATCTTTGAAGACCTCTACATTTACAGACCAGGCAGAGTAAAATCTTCTATTTTTTTTGGAGACCTCTGCAGTTACAAACCAGGCAGAGTAAACTATTCTAATTCTTTGAAGACCTCTGCAGTTAAAGTACATATAGAGTTAAAAATTCTAATTATTTGGAGACCTCTGCAGTTACAAACCAGGCAGAGTAAACTATTCTAATTCTTTGAAGACCTCTGCAGTTAAAGTACATATAGAGTTAAATATTCTAATTCTTTGGAGACCTCTGCAGTAACAATACCGGTAGAGTAAAGTATTCTTATTCTTTGGAGACCACTGCAGTTATAGTGTATGTAGAGTAAACCCTTCTAATTCTTTAAAGACCTCTGTAGTTACAGTACCGGTAGAGTAAAATCTGCTTATTGTTTGAAGACCTCTGCAGTTACAGTACAGGCAGAGTAAACTCTTCTAATTCTTTGGAGACCACTGCAGTTACTGTACAGGTAGAGTAAAGTCTGCTTATTCTTTGGAGACCTCTGCAGTTACAGTACAGGTAGAGTAAAATCTGCTTATTCTTTGGAGACCACTGCAGTTACAGTACAGGTAGAGTAAAATCTGCTTATTCTTTCGAGACCACTGCAGTTACAGTACAGGTAGAGTAAAATATGCTTATTCTTTGGAGACCTCTGCAGTTACAGTGTATGTAGAGAAAACTCTTCTAATTCTTTGAAGACGTCTGCCAAAACTCTTTTCCAAGTTCCTGATGAGACAATTTTGAGATAGATGAGGTTTGATATAAAATAAGATTTGAGAGAAGAAAAGGTATGAAATCTGGCGAGGTATGAGAACAGGTAAGGTCTGAAACTAGGCAAGGCTTGAGATCTGTTAAAATATGAGATCTGGCAAAGTCATAAGGAAAGGTTTGAGATCAATTAAAATTTGAGATAAGACAAGATTTAACACCAGGTAAAGTTTGAGACGTGGGGAAGTTTAAGATCAGGTACGGTTTAACATCAGGAAATCAGGTATTATATGTAATATCAGGTAAGCTCCGGTAAGGCTTATACATCAGGTAAGATTTGAGGTAAGGCAAAGTCTGAGATCAGATAAGAATTGAGGTTAGGAACAAATACAATGATTATGTTCTTTAATCTTGGGAAACACATTTAGTTAAGGGATAAACTAACACTCAAGTAATAAAGAATGATACAACTGCCATATATTTGGATTCAAATCATATTGTAGTGATCTTAACAACAGTGTAAAGTCGTGTACAACTAACGATCCAAAGCAGATGTTACCAACAATCGACAGTGTATAAGAGCCTTGAAATGTTCTCAATGTCAGTAAACTCATACACATTACACGTACTTCTTTATTGCAAGCTAAATTTCTTAAAGTTATGTTCCCTTGAAAATGGTCTTAAAATTTAAAAAAGGTAGATACCTTTGATTATTAGTCTGAACAACACTCAAAGAAATGACCGGGATGTGGAAGTCACGTTGAAATGTCCAATACGCGATTCGGACGTTCAAGCTCCAAGTTTAGAGTTCGACACACTATTCCGATTACCTTGTTAATTATTCATAATTGATATTGTCATAAGTGAGCAGCTGGTAATGTGTCAACTGATAATCTGTCAAGATAATTATGAATGTTTGTTTTCTCCACATCATAGTAACACCCGTAATCTGCCAGTACTAAAGCCTTCCGAGCATACTTGCCCGCCTTACTTGTGTCCGTTGTTTCATGCAAACGTGCGCGGCATAAGTAAAACAGCATTTTCCTCCGAGTCTCTGATGGTTTCTGTAACGTCGATAGAATTTCTCTACCCCGTTCAATGTTTTCTGGTCTTAATCTGTTGATATCGCAAACATTCAAATCCCAGTCAATCCCAAGTAAGGTATGCACTATTTCTAGCATCGCTATAGTTCCATAAATGTTCGGATCTCCGACCATGTAATCAAACATTTGAAAGATTTCCTCAAAGTCAAGAGAAGCATGTCCAAGGTTGTCCGACTGATGCCTTCTGAAGTAAAAGACATTGTTTTTGTATTGAATGCATAATCGTAAAATAATACTCACTAATCCCGGTAAACTAAATTAATTAGAGAATCTTGCTTTTTGTTCATGGCTTTCTGCTTTTCGTGCATCATTTTTATTGACCATATCACAGCCATGTAGGAATGGAAAATTGTATCAAACAATGTTCGATCTATATTGTGTGGCATGTTGTCTCGCATACGTTGCATTACCCCAAGTCTTTCATCTGGATTTGAAAACTGTTGCGCCAGCAAAAAATACGCCATTACTTTCTCGTCAACGAGCAATTGAAACCTGCCATAGTTATTTTGACATGTTTTCAATTTATTGTTTAATGAAGAGATTATACTTTCCAAACCAAACTTGGAACCATCTTGAAAGCCATTATTGTCAGCGCAACGTTTTAAATTGGCAAAGAATTCATGAACTGTGTCTGTATGTGGCAACCGTCGCTTTGGAGGCCAATTTTGAGTCACGCCATTTTTTTCAGCAATGATTGCTTTCGTCATTTCAAGTTTTCCAGCATCAATCAAAACATTATTAAAATCCTCGAATGTTAACAAAGGAAGGACTTTCGCAAACAGTGAATAAAACAGCCTCTTATTTTCCTCCGCTGTCTCGTGTTTATGTGTCCACATTTTCACAGCCGATGTGTACACTTTGTCTCCTAAAAATCCAAATCTACGGAAACTTATTATGATATCTAATATGTCACTCTTTTTTGCCTGGCAACGCTCAATAACTCTCAAAATTGACATTAATTCATTCTCGTTCATTTTAAAATAATTTATATTGCAAAGCGAGTATATGTTTTATTACATCCGAAAGTATTGATCCATTGCGTTAAATTGACCCATTGAGCGTGGTGGTAATTCCAAATAGGCTATTTTTAGAAACACGCAGTGATTTACGATTATAATGATTTCTGGCGCATAATCATATTTCTACTCTTTTGAAAATTACATTTTTCACATATGTGTATCTTTGATATTTAGATAAATGGTCCAATTACATAATATATTAGACAAAATACATAAAATAGCTCATTTACTGCTTATGTTCTCCCATTAATATTAAAAAGTATAGTAAACCTGTGTACATGTATTTGAAAGCAATTTGCTACCACATACATACTATTTTGATCAACTCTACACTTGTGTTTTCTAAGTGCAGAAAATCTTCGTCTGCTACCTTGTAACCTCTTTGACAGAGGTTAAAATGTTGTATTTTTTCTCTCTCTTATTTTCATCATCTGTAATCTGAAATTTAGGAAAATTTTATTAAATGCTTTCTATGGCTGTTTCTTGATAGTCTCTGACATATTCTTGCGACTAAAAAATGATACCAGGGGCCATGGTGATATTTCGCCGACGGGATGTAAACCTGCCATCTTTGTTTTTTTTTTAGCCTTACACTTCAGTTTCGTTCTGAAAATAGAAACCACGTACAAAATGCAAGTCAAACTCATCGCTTCAGTGAATCATGTGAAATACATTTTACCCGATAGAACTAACAATCATGTGAAACATGACAACATTTCATGTATTTAATGACTTTCTGTTTGTGTTGATTTATCGCCGGTACCGGTTTCCCATACGACTGACACCCCTACCGTAGTTTAGGGTAAAGTACAAGATATATATAAATCATCCCGATCGAAAGGCACTCCTGGGTCTTTTACTTACTAAGTGTAAAGCACCGAAGGGACCTCGGTTTAACGCGTCCTCCGAAGGACAATTAGTATTATTATTCATTTTGGAAAAGCGGAGGATTGAACTCGTGAGAAAACATGTGCGTTATCACTGAACCAAAGATCCGTCCTTCATTTTTTTAGTGTATAGTGTAAGATGCATACAATTGCTTAAATGTTTGTATTGTAAAATGATATCAATTTGTATTATGCACTTTTTTGATGCAACATTACTTGCGATATTGATAGTTGTCTTCTTGTTTTAATGTTTCTGCCCATGTTAGTAAATATTGTCATTGTGTAAACAAAGAAAATAATTTTATTACAATATCAAGTATTATAAGTCTGTACAAGCACAGGATAAAATGACTACACAATAAAATATAATCTTCGAGAACTCGACTACGATCATCTATCTTAGAAATAATCAAAGTATCGTAAATAAAGCTAAAATGGAAAAATATATTTAAAAGAGAACAGCGTAACAATTTTATATATTACAAGACTAACATTTCCAGTGTGCATTATATTTACTTACATATTTGAAATGAAACCACTGTATTTGCATTTTTGTTGTCACATTTCAACATGTTGTCTATTTTTGCTGCATTCCTGCAGGAGCAGTGGTCCAGTGGTATTTTCTTTCGGGTGAGACGTTAAACTGAGGTCCTATATATCAGTGCTTTACACTGAGCATGGAAAAGAACAAGAGGCGTCATTGAAATGAGCTGCTTTCTTGTCGTGCACTATTCCAAACAACCCACAATAACTAAACTCTCCTTGGGGCAT
Organism: Cyclina sinensis; assembly: GCA_012932295.1. Lineage (NCBI taxonomy): Eukaryota > Metazoa > Mollusca > Bivalvia > Venerida > Veneridae > Cyclina > Cyclina sinensis. Next base: position 32,545,212 of record JAAONU010000007.1, on the reverse strand, counting down.
CGGTCAAAAGGTACCAACGATACATTGGAACTCAAATAGATAGAGCAATACTCGGTTATCTTTAACAGCCCTCACATCACCTGCGGGCATAGACCCTTCTTAATATAACTTCATGAATATTTATAGATTTCTCAGAACGAGGCTAACTAAGCAAGCTTCAGTATCTTCATATAAACAATATACATGAATATGCCTGAAGGATTTTCTTACAGTGATAGAGATCTTGATCTTTTACCATTAATTACATTCACTTTAGTAAAAAATTATATCAAATGTAACAAAACATCTTCTGGAGATAAATCAATAAACAGAGGGTTTAAATACTATAATGAAGGATATATCCAAGACCTGAGGGGTGAGTAAAAGTTTGTCATTTTAGTTATTTCTGATTCCTGAGTTAACTCTTTGTAACATATATACTTACATACATCTGTCTTATCGGTGTTTTATTGCTTAACCAAATAGTTGTTCAAGAATGTTTTAATTGATTCATTGATAACATATGTGTATATAGATAATAGGGTGCTGAATCTTATACCATACTTCCCCTAAATTTATTTGCTATATAAGATATCTTCATTTCATATATTACAGTGTCAAAATTTCTTGTTGGCTGTCAAGTAACGGGTAAATGTTACAGATAACAGAGGAAGAATGAACACATTGTAGCTCTTCTTTGATTATTCCATGGAATATTCATTCAACATTATATAATCCGATAAGAGGACATGCCAACACATTCGCAGCTGCTGTACCAAATATGCTGATGTCACCAGCTTTGCAAGCAAATGACTATCCTCTTGTTGATACTCGATTCGGAAAATCACCAAAAGAGTCAGTTTTAAGTTACCAGCAAAAACTTGATTCAGGGTACATTATTAATGTTTATGATGAAGTAGAGTTTCCACACTTACCAGAATCCAAAGCTAACGAGGAATGAATCAGCTAGGTTTGAAAATCAGACCCGGTTGCAAAGAGTCAGAGTCCAATGTGGTATAAAATCAGGAAAAAAACAGACACAATGCTTACAAAATCGGAGAAATTTTCAAGCGGAAAAAAGAACCATCAAGCCTGGTCCAGCGTTTGAAATCCACTCAACATGTCACAACAGAAGCCATGCGACAAGGGTTAGCATCTGAGCCCACTGCAGCCAATGCGTATTCAACACAAAAGGCAAATGCGAATATTTATCCATGTGGGGTTGTTGTGAATCTTTGGGCGCCCTGGTTAGCAGCCAGCCCTGAATGTTAAGTTTACAATACAATACAGTTGTGTTTTAGAGGCATCTTATTTGCAGAAAAATGACACGGCTGCATTAAGGTTGAATAGGAACCGTCAGTATTATTATCAACTACTAGCGAAGCTGGCTGTGACAGGATTACATGGGTGTGATTTGCTTGTCTGGTGTACTAATGACAGCCATTGTGAAACTATATATTTTAAAATTTAACAGTGATGTGTGGAACAATGTAAAAAAACAAAGTAGATGATTTCTTTTTCAACCATTTTATTTAAGTTCATGAGGCCCATGATTAAACAAGTGGTCCTTTAAAATCTGCAGTCAAGCAAGCCACAACAAACATCTGTCACCTTATTGATCTAAAATAGTAGAAATCATCAATGTCAGTGCTGTTTAGTATAAATATGGTATTGGTCAAGATTCTGTAGTGTCTTATAAAATGTTTTAAATGTTATATACCTATGATATTTCCATAAAATATAATAAATTTATTCTTGCACTTATCTACAGTTATGTGATAGCCAAAATGTACTTTTTAGATAATGTGCAATCACAGTATTAAATGGAATGTTAAAAAGCTATTTGCTTGATGTCAATAAAAACGATGGAATTTTACCTTGAAATATTTTCCTTCATCTAATCTTATTTTCAGAATCTATGCTTTTTCATAGTTGCACCTTTAGGTATTTAATGAAAATGGATTGCATTATCATATCTAGAATCTGACGACAAAGTGGAACACAACAATGTAAAGCAGATTTTCCCTGTACGTGTAACATGTTTGGTCTTATCAGGTGGTCAGCCATTCTTGTTTAAATTCATGCTCAGTTAGCCCCATTCTAGTGAAGGAATGTAAGGTATGAATATAATTTGACAGAGGCCTATTATAGGCATTTTCTGAATTCTGGCGAATTGTTCAAATTGTTGACGTTCTAAACATTTATTTAAATGAGGCTTCATTTTTTAATATCAAATCTAATTTTTTTTATCAAATGAGTTTAGAAGTGTGAAACATGTTTCTACGGCAAAAACAGTTGCAAAAACACTTAAGTCTGAATTGTAAGTCTGTTTATTTTTACATGCAGTAAATGAATTTCAATTTTACTGCAGTCGTTATTAGAAAATATCAAAAATTTTATGTAGATTACAATCAATTTCTCTATTAAATTTATACACACCATTTACCTAAAACACAAACAAATATTTGCCAATCACAATACCAGTCTAGAATGCTCTGTCAGAGTCGACTGTCTCCATTGGTACAGTGGACTTCCTTAGCAGGTCATTATGTCATTGTAAAGTGGTATGACTTTCCACATTGTTTTAACAGGCTAAGAGAGTTAAATTACGTAATTATACTGTCAGAGCATTTTTTGACTTCTAAATTCTTTTAAAATTGTATTCTATGGGTTGTTCATTTTAATCATCTGGCTGTTAACTTGCCGACCTTATGACGAATTGATCAGCTAATGATTGCAGTCATTATCGAAAGAAAGAAAGAAAGAAAGAAACAATCAGATTCAAAACATTTAATGCTGAATTTTTATTTTTTACCCTCGCTAATAAACATTTAGAGAAATCAAATGATTGCACACTGTTTAAACCAGGGCCGCAAATGGGACCGAAAATAATATCCCAGTGCCGCAGAGTAAGGATGTCAGAAAATTTCCGGCCTAAGACGCTTTGTTGCATATTCATTTTCAATAGACGCACTGTCGCATTTTGAAAACTCAAAATCTTAACGGGAATAACAAAATAAACGTCAGAAGTTAGTCTTTCCTATTTCATAATACAGTTGAAGCAAAATACAACATAGAATAGATGTAAAGCGAATATATACGTTATATGCACGTTGTATGCTCTTATATCTTGTTTAATCTCTTTTTTGCGGTCAAATATCACGTCAACAAAAGGAAAGAATGTAAATAAATGAAAACAAAACCACATAGGATCTACATTGTTGCATCCTGAAATAAATGAGTGACCTTGACAACCAAAGTTCAAATTCTTGCACGCAATACTTGAAATTTGGTCTTTTAAATGTATCATTCATTTAACAAATGCATGACATGAAACGTGTTTACCCTATGATATTGTCAGATAAGGTATACTGCTACAAACGTTAGAACTGGCAATTCTCTGTACTCCAGCTCGAGAGACTCCTTCTCAAAACAGAAACCTCTTCATCAGGCCAAGAACATTGCTTTTTCATCTCTTGTATATCCCCAAAAGAGCCCCTCACGAGAGAGAACGCAGCCACCGCAGCCCATATGAAGCAGAACGAGGCTTATCATCAGCTCAATAAGTAGGAAATATTTCTTAAAGCATAAAAATTGTAAAAATCTTTAAAGTTTGAGAACATCTGTTTGAAGGTACGTCAACTTTTGTTTATTTATTGCAAGTTTTTCAGTGAAAATAGGTTTTAAAACAATGTACTTAGTACATATTTCTAGAAAAAAGAAATGTGACCTCTAAAGAGAAAAATAACACAGACAGCATCTTCTGTTGTTTGTTCCATATGAAGCATGAAATATCGAAAATAACAGAAAATCTGCGTTTACAAAGACGATAAAGAAATCACAGAAAATCTGTGTTTGCAAAATATAAAACAGAAAGCACAGAAAATCAGTGTTGGCAAAATGTAAGAAAGACAGCACAGAAAATCTATGTTTGCCTAATGCACATAATATGTGCGTATTATTTACTTGTTAGAAAATACAAAACAGCAAAATGCATATTTTTTATATAAAAGACACATATGAAAAAAAAACAATGGTATCAAAATTGAAATAATATACCCAATTTCCACATGATGCTGTGGAGAGAGGTTGTTTACATTTTTACATTTGCAAGGATGATTAATCTTATCATCTGCAAAGCTGTTTATCAGCAACTTGACCAATTTTCTGCAGGCTGATCACGCACAGGTACCTGTAATTTGATCTGGTCGATCATAATGTACATACAATGCCCTGGCTTTCTTCTCAGATAGTGCGATAGACTTATTTTCAGTGCGAAAAATCCATAAACATTAGAACTTTATAAAACGTTTTTCTTTTAGATAAAATGACGGATGAGCAGCGCCCTTCTGTAGCCTCCTTGGAAATTCTGTACGGTCACCTACGCAACTGGGAGATACTTTTCTTCAAAAATAAGAGAAGGTGTCATCCATCGTTGACAAAGTGGGAAATATGGACAAGTCACTGAAAGAATTACAGAATACAGTAGCTGATCTTAAACGAGACAGAAACCAGGCTGAAATTGTTGACGATAGTAACGAAGACGGACAATTTCAACCGTCGACAAAACAGGCAAAAATGGACTCGCCCTCTGAGAAATGCATGAGCTCCTCCGATGAATCATGCGAAATGGAAGATTCAAAAAATATTGAATGGTTCTTGAATCATTCGAAGAAAGAAAACTCGGATGAAGTAGATGAGTTTTTGTCAGACCTGGATCATTTCTTCACAGAGAACGACAATATCAGGTGACAGTGTTTTCGGTAAAATTGCCAACATCACAAACAAGGCAATAAAAAACAAGGCAGAAGATTCAAAAATGAAAGAAGTAAAGGAAAGAAATAAAAGGCCAAAAAATATAGAATTCTTACAAGTACCGGCGGTAGACGAATTTCTTTGGCGCCAATTATGACCAGCTACTAGGGCTCAACATTTCCTTCTTCAGAAAACATACGCCACCTTAGTACAGGCAACGGTACCTATAGTCAAAGCATTAGAACAACTACAGTCATCAGGGGACGCAACACTTAAGAGCAACTTGTCAGATGCATTTAAAATTTTGACAAATGGAATGCATGCAAATACAGAATTGCGTCAAGAAAAGGTCAAGAGAGAAATCGCGCCAAAATACAGACACCTAGCTAAATTGGAAAAATCAGCCGAAAAACTCTTCGATAAACTTCAGGACAATCTTAAAACAACAGAAACGACAAAGATCATTGTATCCAACCATGTCTCACGCAAAAAACAAAGGCCTTTTTTAGAACAGCGCTTCAACCAAAAGTACAAGGCTCACTCACGACATCAGATGCCGATACAGCCAAAACAAGGATACGAGCGCAAGAAATACGCTCATCCACAACAAAAGAATCAACTGAGACAAAACAAATAATAAGTGTAAGTCAACATAAACTTATATTAAGTAACATAAAAGAAAATTTCACTGCTGGTAAAACAAAATCAAGTATACACGAATGGGAAAAAATACACAAGATAAATGGATTTTAAGCACATTACATGGCTACAACCTTGAAGTGAACAGATCTCCTTCCCAGATGTCGATACCCAAAGCATAAACGTTTAGTCTAGAAGAATAAACATTAATAAAAACAGAAATCGAAAAATTCTTAAATTCAAAAATCATAGAAGAGGTAACCAAAGAATCGGACAATGGAGAATTCGTATCAAATATTTTCTACCGGCCAAAGCCAAACAACAAAATTCGTTTGATACTTAATTGAAAACCTTTCAATACAGAATACATAGACAAAGTCCATTTCAAAATGGAGACATTGTCCACAGCGGTCGCATCTATGAGGAAAAACTGCTGGTTCGCATCGGTTGATTTAGCAGATGCTTTTTACTCGATCTCCGTGCATGAAGATGGCAGAAAATTACTCAGATGTTGGTTTCAGGGAAAGAAATATCCGTTTTGTGCTTTGGTCATGGGCCTGTCAAGCAGCCTAAGAATCTTTTCAAAAATTTTAAAGCCTGCTTTTGCATATTTACGATCCAAAGGACACATTAGTACGACATACATTGATGATTCGTGTTTACAGGGCCATACGAAAGAACAATGTATTAAAAATGTTCTTGACACAATCACGCTTTTCGATCACTGGGTTTAACTATCAACCTTGAAAAATCTGGTATAGAACGTTGCCAAAGGCTTACTTTTCTTGGATTTATACTATGCTCTATCCCGATGACTATGAGACTCACGGACGAAAGAAAATTGAAAATTAGAACTATGTGCCATCAATTGTCTCTACAAAAACATACAACTATAAGAGAATTTTCAAAATTGATTGGCAAGTTAGTGGCCGCTATTCCCGGCGTAAAGCACGCGCTACTTTATATCAAACCATTAGAAAAAGTGAAAGACCAACAGTTGAAAATACATAGCGGCAATTTCAACAGTTTTATGAACATTTCCAAAGCAATTCGCACTCTTCTTCACTGGTGGACAAATCACATTATAGAGTCTTGCAAAAACATAACTCATGGCTCACCGACGTTGATTTTGTACAGCGACTCTTTAAAGAGTGGGTGGGATGGTTACAATGAAACAGATGATTTGAAATCTGGCGGATTATGGTCATCAAACGAAAAATAACTACACATTAACATACTTGAATTAAAAGCTTGTCAACTTACATTCATGGCGTTTTGCAAAAATCTCACTGGAAAACATATAAAAATTTTTATGGACAATACAACTGCGGTAGCTTATTTACAAAACTGTGAGGGTAAAACTGATATACTCGATGAACTATCACGGAAAATATGGGTGGTCTCTGTCAACAGTCATTTTCAGACATTTGCATAAAAATACCCGGAAATGGAGGTAGATCTGTTCGCTTCTAGGCTGAATAAGAAATTGCCATTACATGTATCAAGATATCCTGTTTACAAGGCTTACAAAATAGACGCGTTCTCTTTCAACTGGGAAGGTCATTTATTTAAAATTTATCCACCTTTCAGCACAATAGACAGGGTGTTACAAAAATAATATAAGATACAGCGAAGGCGGTTCTGATTTGTCCAATTTGGCCGACACAAACCTGGTGGCCGAGCCTTCTTCCACTGATTTGCAGTTCAGGTCAACTCCTTCCACCTCCACGAACAATACTTTCCTTGCGAAACGATCCAACAACAATACACCTCTGCCAAAAATGAGACTATGAGCTTTTCGGTTATCTGGAAATCACTTAAAATGCAAAAGGTACCAAAACACGCTCGAACATTAATCCTTCAATCATGGAGAAACACAACAAAGAAACAGTATGATGTATATATTAAAAATGGCTGGACTGCTGTGGACAATCGAAAAATCCCATTACACCCGATGTAAGAGATGTACTACATTTTCAGTCGAAATTATACCAAAAAGGCTGTAAATATAGCGCACTCAATACCGCAAGAAGTGCGATTAGTACATTCTTAAAGTTGTGTAGTAACATTAATATTCATGATGACGAACTTATCTCTCGTTGTGTTATGAGAGGCTGCTTTAACAGTAGACCGTCCTTACCGCAAAATCATCTAATATGGGATGTGAATTTAGTAGTACATTACCTAAACAATATGCAACCAACAACTCTTCTATTATTGTCTCAGAAACTGTGCACATTATTTTTTTAGTGACTGGCCACAGGGGACAGACTCTCCATTCGATAACATACAAGACATTTCGTTTAACGCGGACAACACGTTAGTTACAATAATTCAAAGGAAACTTCCTAATTATACGAAACCCGGAAGACATCTTAAACCGATTTCCAGGAAAAGAAAACATCTGTATTGTAAAAACACTACTCCAGTACATAGAGCGGACAGCTGCAATACGCACGGATGATTGTTTGCTTATAACGACTTGCAAACCAAACAAGGGAGTGTCTAGAGACACGGTAAGCCGCTGGGTTAAAGCGGTCCTACAAAAAGCGAATATTGACATCAATTTTTCATCTCACAGCACAAGGTCTGATTCAACATCGAAAGCGAAATGCAAAAATGTGTCCTTACAAACAATTTTAAATACAGCTGGCTGGTCAAACGCAAAGACATTTGGAAGGTTTTATGAAAAAGAAGTTGCGGAACACCATTCAATAAGTTTTCAGTGTGCAATCATTGGTGAATAAAAATTGTTTCAATACATTTTCAACTTCTTTAATTCAAATAGCAATTAATAAAACATTTAACTCGAAACAACTTTGTCGAAATCCCTCTAAATTCTCATGAGGGGCTCCTTTGGGGATATGCAGGAGATGAAATTGAAAAATTAACCGAGACTTACTTACTTTAAGATGAAGGTTGATTGTAATTTCACCTCCTGCAATCCCCCAAAAGAGCTCATCACGCCCTACCCTGTTCCCGCCCTTTACCTCTAACACTAGTTTAATTTCGCCAAAATGTTTCGGACCCATTTACTGCACCATTAACTTGTTACTCTAAAACCTAAAATATTCATCCGGGCTGCAGTGGCTGCGTTATCTCTCGTGATGAGCTCTTTTGGGTGATTGCAGGAGATGAAATAACAATCAACCTTCATCTTACAGGTAAGTCTCGGTTAATTTTTCAATTTATCTTCATACATCTCAAACCATGCCCTACAAACGGATTCATATTATTAACATTGCAACGAAATATGAATAAAAATTCAGTGAGGTCTTTGGCGTGTCAAGCGTTGCAATATTCGCTAAATTTCATTTGTATTCTATACATTTATTTATATTCAATATTTTCTTATTCATATGCAATAAATATCCATTTATATTCTATATTTTCTTTTTTAAGAGCGATATTTTTCACTTATATTCCATATTTAATCATTTATATGCGATATTTTCTCTTTTATATTCTATTTTGTCTTATTCATATGCAATAATTTTTCTTATTTATATGCAATATTTTCTCATTTATATTCAAAAAATGTTTCATTTATATTCGATATTTTCGTATTCATATGTAATATTGTTTTCATTCATATTCAATATTTTCTTATTTAAATGCAATAAATTTTTATTTATATTCAATAATTTCTTATTCATATGCAATAAATTTTCATTTACAAACAATATTTTTTCCCATTTATATTCAATATTTTGTTATTTATATGCTATAATATTTCATTTATATTCAATAAAAAGCCGATTCATATGCTATAATTGCATTGTGGGATACAGAATTTTACGTCAGAGGTCAATTTTTGTACCGATGTCTCTACCGGATGTTGTAAAACCTTTTATGTAATGTAATTTGACACTGGTTTCTAGCATTTGATCGGTTCATTTATAGTCGTTATTCAGTCGTAAATCAGAGTGTAGTAAATGATTAGGTGTTTCTATATAGGAATTTCCCAATACTTTCTGAAAAAATAGGACACCACTGCGCTTTTGAAAGTGCCAAATCAGATAGTATTTTGAATATGTAAAATCGGGTAACGAGATAGAAAAGTCAATAGCACAATTTACTAAATAAAGTAAACGTTTTTTTATTTTATGTTTTATAAACATGAGGAGAAAGTTTTGTGTATCTTCGCCTTCTGCTCATGTTTGAGACTATTTGAGATTTCTATTTTTCCTATACTTTTATATTCCTGATAATCCCTTTTTGATGATGATGATGATGATGATTATTGTTATCATGATCTATTTATTTATTCATTCATTCATTTATTTATGTTAACCAAAAGGGCATTATAAAGACAAAGAAATACGGATATGAAAGTTTATATCGAGTTGGTGTTTTGAAAGGAAAACGTATCATATTGCAACGAAAAAAAAAGTCGAATAATATCTTCAAGAAACTACACCATAGTATTACAAGATTAATTTTGATGCAAAGCATCAAAGGCGGCGCACATGGTTTTGAAATAAGATAAATAATAAGTGTAAACAATTGTACACCTGTGCAGTACATGTTGTACATTTTGATGATATAATCAAGTTATTTACAGATGGGATGTAAAAAGATTTTAAAGGGGGAAATTTGAATTATATCCATGTTTTAATCACTTTTATTGAAGATGTGAAATCATGTGAATTCACTTTTCTTCAACAAAATGACCAGATATGAATGACTATATTCTCATAAAAAATCATTTGATCTTTCACTTTTTATGAAAATTGCATATTGTCTCCCTTTAAAATTAAAAATTGGGATAATAATCAAGTGTTCTTCGTCTGCGACACAATTCAGCACTTGAATATTCCAAATGTCTACTTTTGCTTTATTTCAACAATCTATACCCTTTTAATGATTTTAGTCTGTTTAAATCCTACTGTTTTGTGTCTTTTTCTGTTCTATCCTGGTTGCGCAACCATGATAGACAGGATATAATCCAATTTTTACAAACTCAGATTTTCAATCTATTTCTTGAAGAAATGTTATGTTTTCATTGTTTATATTGTATGCATGAAGAAAATACCATCACACATGCACATGCAGTGGTCATAAGCCTTCAACGTACATTAAATACTATACTTTATATAGATTTGCTGCGATTGACCAAGGAACATTTTGGAACCATCGATAGCACATTAAGTAAATTGAAACAAGGATGACTTCAGTGATCGGAAAGTTTCAAAAGGGTTGCTAAGTTTACTGTCCAAAGTTTCTAGGCAGCCCAAGACATGTCAAAATTTCAAATTTAAACCTTGAATGACAATTCCAAGAATATGTTTTTCTTCCCACAGAGAATGAGAATTTGAGATCCATGGACGGTTATTTCTGTAGAAGAGAACTGTAGAAGAGAATGGTCATTATAAATTATTTAAAATCACCTCGTAATCTTGCTTTTTCCCCGGTCTGTGTTTAAGAGAAAATTATATCTAAGGAATTACCGTCTCTGGTAGGAAACGGGAAACGAATTTTTGTGTAGCAGTAGCAGTGTGTGTATTTCTGAAATTGGAACAAAGAGAGCTGCCGACCTGACAGTGCTTCCGATAGGTAATCAACTATGGAGTTCACATTCTTCTATAATAGATGAAGGGCTTTACTACTAAATATTTTCTTGTACGCATAATATTCCCAGATTTGGTGAAAAATATACCAAGATACTTGTCTCTGAAGGTGTGTCCTCGATTTTGAAATAACAATTCCTATGTTATCGACATCCAAAAAATAAAACCTTACATGTAACATCTTTGTTCGAATTCCACATTTCACAGTATGGTATTACATCATTTCAAATATTTTGTAATTTGTCTGCACTAGATAACACCCAAAGAACAACTGGTACTCTATCATATTCATGGTTTAACGGTTTAGTGGCGTAGTGAATAGATATGTTTTTTTTGTAACTACAACGACTGAATTGACTCAAGCAAAGTAAGAGTGTTCTTCAAATTCATCCTTGTGTCTGTATTCACAAAGACAGACTCATTCTTTATTATTGCATTAAAACGACAGATTTTGTACAATTTCTATTTTCAAGTTAGTTTATACAAATCAATTTTATTTCGATTGTGACGAAAGCTTTTAGCTAATAGAATCATTCTAAAATCCGTCCCTGGAACCAACCAGTACTAAGTAATGAGAATAAAGTTTCTTGCTGAAGGAAATAACCGATACCTACACGGCCGCTGACGGGGTTCGAACTCGTGTCTTGACTAGCTATCCTTAGAGTACAATTCCGACCTTTTAACCACTCGGCTTTACCTTTCTTTATATAGCTATAGTTTAACAAAGATTAACAATTAACAAAGATTTGCATATCAGATTAAGTAGCAACACACTGCTAGATAAATGCAGTGAATACACAAGTACTTGCAGCGCTTTGATTTGTTTTGGGAAAAGTAATTAAATCTGTAATTTTTGCATCAAAAACTTTTGATTAAAAATACAAACTTACCTGATTTGGATCAATTTATTTTTTAAAATTAATAAAAACGATTTATGAAGTGACATATTTTAAGTGATTTACAGAATAATTGGATTTTTTTACATTGATAATGATCCAAGATTCTCCCAAATTGATTACGTCAGCGCATGGTACAAAATGAAACACTATTCCAATATAGGCGTCGCCGTTCTCGGCGCCGCCAACTATGGTTACTAGTAGTATCAAGTTAGGGGGCGTCTCAAATCAGTTGGTGCCCTTTTATGCCCTATTTCTTTTATTACTAAATGCATTGCAAATCTTGGTCTAAACTCGTTCGGAAAGATTGGGAAGTATCTGTTAAAATTTAACTTTTTTATTTAAATTTAAAACATAAAATTGGAAAATTAGAAAAAAAAAACAGAAAATTTCTAAACTTCAGTAGAAATACGAGAAGGTAATAAAATTTGAAAATCAAGTTTTGACAAGTAAACTGATATAGCCATATGAATATTCAAATTTGATGATATCATCGGAAACCTGCTTTTATAAGGTGACAACACCTGTATTTTCAAACGTCGCTTTATGTTTTCGTCTATAATGATAAGTGCGTATTGTCATATCAAATGAACATACCGTTTGAGGCACTACAATTACCAAACTACCTGTTTAATACAATGTAAATTAAATAAAAATCAATTAAAGAAGTTTCGTTCTGTCTCAGAAAAGGGGGAAAATAATAGATAGGACATATTTTAAAAATGCTGAATAAATAATTATATTGTTTCTGAAACAGATATATAAGTGTTTAGTAATTGACATAAACTGAATTTGCGCGAGACAATAAATGTTATATATTTATTATTTGTTATTTACTAAAACAAGGTTTTTTTTCCTACCAAATATGGTTGGTTTGAGCTCTGAGTCTGGACATTTCAGACAATAATCCCAAAAAATATATACAACAACAACAACAACAAGAAGAAAAAACTACACACGCATGCTCGCACGCACACACACACCACGTCCCCACACGTCCCCATACGAGAAAGAAATGTTATATATAATGTGGTTGGTTTAAGCTCTGAGTCTGGACATGTCAGACAATTATCCCAATAAATATATACAACAACAACAACACGAAAAAAAGAAGAAGAAAAAACTACACACACACGCTCGCACGCACACACACACCACGTCCCCACACGTTACCATACGAGAAAGAAATGTTTGGACCTCACATTTGTAGCAGTTTAAAAGTTATAGAGCAGACAGGAAATTTAGACTTTTTTATATATATCGCCTTTAGGTGTTACATTGACCTTGGGGGTAGCGACCTGGTTGTTGCACTCTGCACATTATCTCATAATGGTGATTATTTCTGCCAAGTTATTTTGAAAACTTTCTAGCAGTTTAATAGTAATGGAGCAGACAGGAAATGTGGAATTTTTTATATATGACCTTTAAGTGTTACCTTGACCTTGGGAGTAGCGACCTGGTTGTTACGCTCTGCACCACACCTCATAATGGAGATCATTTCTGCCATATAATCTTAATAAAAATCAAGCAGTTTAAAAGTAACTGAGCGGACACGAAATATGCACTTTTTTATATATGACTTTTAGTGTGACCTTGACCTTGGGGGTAGCGTACGGGTTGTTGTGCTCTGCACATCATCTTATACTGATGATCATTTGTGGCAAGTTATTTTAAAAATGCGGACACGAAATGTGGACTTTTTTTATATATATGACCTTTAAATGTGACCTTAACTTCGGGGGTAGCGACCTGGTTGTTGCGCTCTGCAAAATGTCTCATAATGGTGATCGTTTGTGCCCAGTTATTTTTTAAAACTTTCAAGCAGTTTAATAGTAACGGAGCGGACACGAAATGTAGACTTGGGGGTAGCGATCTGTGGGTATTGTGTTCTGCACATCATTTGATTGTAGTGATCATTTGTGCCAAGTTGTTTTTAAAACTTTTCATGCGTTTAAAAGTTATGGAGCGGACACGAAGTTACGGACGGACAGACAGGACCATTATTTTAATCCTCTCCCCGGTATGCGGCAGGGGATTAAAGAAGTAACGTAATGTAAAACTAAGATCAAAGGAGGTAACGAAAATAATGTACGGTAAGGTAACGTTAAAGTAAGGTTTTATCATGTTTTCATTTTGAATTGATACTTAAGTTTCTTGTGAAGGGCGCTAGATAGTGTTGCAATAACCATTGTCCCACTCCATTTATATGTATTTATTAGAGTTTAGCCAAAACGGATTATGCTTGTGCGTAAAATATATTTCGTTGTTGTTGTTGTTGTAGTCTGTATGTGCATGAATTGGTAGATTTTTTTTTTCTCAGGAGACTTTTGTTATATTGAGATTGACGATTTAACTAAGCATCGATGGCATTCATCGGAATCAAGTTGAAACAAAACTGGTATGAATCTAAAACAACGTAAAATACAAATTGTTAACCATGGATTTCCTAAAACTTCTAGACTGGGTGTAACACTATGAAAAATAAAAACTGATGACAAAATTTTAAAAGTGTTACAACTTGCTTAGTGGATTTGGAACTTTCTTTCAAAATAAAGACATTGAATGAAAAATAAAAAAGGCCTATGATGGTTAAAAGGGCCTCTTTAATGAGGAAATAAAATAATTCGAAATACTGTTTTTTGATTAGTAAAGCTATTGTTAATAAGTGTCTTTTAAGGAATAATCTAGGCCTACTTGACATGTTTTAGCGTTTAATTATTCTCAAAATAACTTCGGATACAATAACTTCCCGCATTAAAATTTTCCTGGTTCCTTCAAAACATGCTTTCATCTCCGGCTATATGACTTTTCAGCTTGCTTTCGACTTTAACTGAAATGGGTATAAGCATGCGATACTGCTAGATTACTTCTTTAGTTGCTTTTGCCTCTGTCAAGATTTCCCCCTGACTACATTGCTTCTAAACTTGATTTAATGTCTGATTAGAATTATTTGCTCTGACTAGTTGTCTTGTGATTTAAGCATGCAACACTACGAACTTGCTTCCTATGTTGTTTTTACCTCTAACCAGATTTCTAAGCATGTTTTGGCCTCTGACTAGATTGCTTCTCAACTCGATTACGCATCTGACTAGATTGCTTCTCAGCTCGATTACGCATCTGACTAGATTGCTTCTCAGTCGATTACGCATCTGACAAGATTGTTTCTGAGATCGATTACGTATCTGACTAGATTGCTATTAGACTTACTTTGTCTCTCCTTAGATTGCTTCTAGTTTGCTTTCGCATCTGATCAGACTGGTGTCTGGTTTACTTAAGCCTTTGACTACATTACTGTAGAGCTTGTTTTCACCACTGTCAAGATTTCACCCCTGGCAAGATTCCAATATAATTGCTTTTAGAAAGTTTATTTATATTACTGATACTTGTATAATACACTGCTGTAAATTACGTATGGCATATATTTTTACCTTACAAAGAGGAAAAGGATCAAACTAATGAATTACATAGTCAACGTATTTTTTTCTTCTTCTAAAATCAAGTATTTCGGTGAAAACAATCTCTTTTATATGTGTAACGTTTGAAAATAAATGCGGATTTGTTCTACTTTAGGTCATGTTACTATAGGTATAAATTTAATACTAACTAAACAGTTGAATGATTTCGGTTAAAAATCACGAGTTGCTAAATTTATCCTTATGACTAATCCAAACATTGCACACAATCAAATCTGAAATAAATAAAGCAAATACTAAATAATTCGATATAATACAATATATTATGTCCAGCATCTCAGAGATCGTTCGCAGAGTTAAACTCTTGATGGTCACTAAAGTTTTAATGTTGGCAATAATGCCAAAACTTGAAACAAAACAAACCAGACAGAACTCATTAGACACATTAAGCGAAACTTGAGCTTTTTTTCAGTTTATGAAGACATTCTTATAGTTTTACTGCAGTAATTTTCTTTCCACCAAGGCTGCAAAAGTTACTATTGATGTGCAAGCGAACACACTGGGGCGGCCGGCAAAATTTTCATCTCGAGGTTTTCAATATATATTCTTATGTTTGTTTTCTCTATGTCATAGTAGCTTCCATCATCCGCTAGAGTCAAAGCCTCCCGTGCATATTCCTGTGCCTTCAAGGGGTCTGCATTTTCAAACAGCCGTGCACGGCACAGACAAAGCAACATTTCCCGTCGTGTCTCACACGGCTCTTTCAAAGCCGATATGATTTTCTTTCCTCTCTCAATGTCACGTGATCGGATTCTGACAATGTCACACACATTGAGATCCCAGTCGATGCCGAGTAACGTGTGTACCATTTCTAACTTAGCAATCGTTCCATAAAGCTCTGGATCTTTACTCATACTGTCAAACATTTGAAAAATTTCTTCGAAGTCAGTTGAAGCATGTTCAAGATCGTCCCTGTTATGCCTTTTAAAGAAAAGGACGTTGTTCTTGTATTGTATACATAATCTCAGTATAACCCCTGCAATATCTGGAAGGCACAAATGACTAGCAAACCTTGCCTGTTGTTCATGGCCTTTTGCGGTTGTTGCATCATCTTTAAGCGCACAGATCACGGACAAATATGAATGGAAAATCACGTTAAATACCGTTCTATCAGCATCCATGGGAATCGAGTCTCGCATTCGTTTCATTACCTTAAGTCTTTCATCCATATCTGAAAACTGCTGAGCAAGAAGGAAATATGTCATTACCCGTTTGTCCACTAATATCTGAAATTGTTCAGGATCCGAGCCCGCGCCGCAATTTTTCAATTTTTGAGTCAAAGAGGAGATCATCTTTTCAAGCTGATATCTCGTTCCGTCCTGGAACCAGTTGTTGTCAGCACAGCGTTTCAGGTTAGCAAAATACTCATTGATCAACTCAGCATGTGGAATCCGTCGTTTAAGAGGACAGCTTTGTGAAACACCGCCCAGCTCAGCGATAATAATATTAGCTAATTTGTATTGCCCTGCCGCTTTTAGCATACGGTTGAAGTGCCCAAAAGATACCATGGGTATTATCGTCTCCATAAAAGAATAAAACTGCCTCACTCGCGTTTCAATGGGTAAGTTTTCACTTGAATATTTACGCAGCAGTAAAAAGTAGTTTCCGTCTTCCAACAACTTCCATTTATGAAAACTTATGATTATATCTTCAATATTAATTTCCAAAATTGTCACAGTGTCCAGACTCGCGAGGACCCGTAAAACTGCATTTAACTCCTTGGCACTCATAAACATGATTAAAAATCAGTTCATTTACTATTATATTTTAATAGTTATATCACCCTTTCATTAACTTCTCCGTCTCCCTTTTTCTTCTTATGTAACATTTCATTAGGGTACACAGTCACTAGATACTACACGTATTTCGGAAAATCCAGGTTTTACCGGTCTGTGTAATAAAGCGTCTCGGTACCATGTGACCGTGAAAAGTGTCAAATTTCGTTGTTAAATCGTAGTGTACAAAACATCCTTGAACGTTTCAAGTATGTTATAAGATATACATCCTAACACACGCGTTATAGGACAATATGCTTGCTGCAAATAACTAAGCAAATGTGGTAAACTGGCTAAGTACCACGTGAACAAAACGTGTTTCTTCCAGTTAAAGTTTACAGAACAAAAATGATCATTCATTTATACTTCTAGTACGGCGGCATAGAGGTGACATGCACATTTTTTTTTAAATTCCGCTTCTTTTTTTATCTCGTCCCCACGAGATACTAACTCGAGGGAACGACTTAGTATGTCGTGATAACAAGTTACTAAGTCGTGGTAACTAGATTAAAAAAAGAAGTGCAAATCTGACAAAAAAATGCATTTGAAAAAAAGTAGCGCAATAAAGAAATCGTGTTATGAAAAAAGAACCGTTCATGTTAGCTATGTCGAGGGAACGACTTACTAACTCGTGGGAACGAGATAACAAAAAGAGAAGTACAATAAAAAAAGTATTGCTTTGAAAAAAAGAGTAGCATAATATCTTGCTTTCTCGTTACATAGCCACGAGTTAGTTAGTCCTTCCCTGGATATAGCTAACATGCACGGTTCTTTTTTTATATCATTATTCTTTTTTAATTGCGCTACGCCTTTTTTTCAAATGTAAAACCTTTTTTCTTCAGATTTGCACTTCTATTTTTAATCTCATTCCCACGACTTAGTTACTCGTTATCACGACACACTAAGTCGTTCCCTCGAGTTAGTATCTCGTGGGAACGAAATTAAAAAAAAAGGGAGAAGTGCAATTTAAAAAGGAGTTGTGCATGTCACCTCTGTGTCATCGTATTCTTATTCTAGAGACCGTTTTGCTTATACATTATTAAAACGAAATGCGTAAATGTTCAGTGAGAACAGTGTGGTCAATTTTTAACTTGTCCTGCCAACCAGTTACTTCTGCCCTCGAGACATGTGCTGATCACGTTCAACCATCAAAGAAGTACACTCTAGTCATGGTCTACACTGTTCACTGGTCTGTAGCTAAGTTATGTCATTTACAGCTCATACCCCTGTCGTGATAAATAGATCACTCTATGTTACTAGTAGCAAATTGACTAAACTATTTTAGGAATTCGGCAGGGTCCGGGTTTGATGTATCACACAGCACCAATATCATCTAAAGTTTCCTTTGATGCATTTAGAATAACCCTTCAGTTTTTCATGAGAAGAAAAGAAAAGAAATATGAAGTAATATAGAGGCGAGAAATGTAAACCTAAAACTTAAGGAGGGCAGATTTTCCAGCATGTGTGCAGGCTGGAGTAAGCAATTTCTTTATTTTCCATATCGTTTTACCGCCATACCCTGTGAAACCTGAATACAAAGGTCTAAATAACACACGAAATCATGGCTGTGCTTCATAGTGACGTTGACTTTCTGTTTTAATCTTATGAGAAAGACACCTTACAATTTGCCAAATATGATATTATATTGTGTTTGTGAGACATTAGAAAGCTGTTTCAGCTTCTTCAAAATGAACTCTTTTTTCTAAATATTTCCCACAGTTGTAAAAAGAAATACTTGACCTAAATCAGTAACGTAGCACTTGAAACCCATTCATAACATATAAAAAAATAGGAAAAGGGGATTCTCTAGATACTGGGGAAATTTTACTCATTGAATTTCTTCCCCTAAATGAACTTCTTGTTAACTTAACGTATTTAAGGTACTTTATTAAGGTAACACATGCAAACACAAAAGCAATGCAAGACACTTTTATCATGAGGGTTTTTTTTTCTTTCAGTTGACAAATATTTACTTTAAACCGGCCCCGTCCCCCACCACCCTCAATCCCCTAACTAAATGACATTTAATTGGTCTTTAGAAAAGAGAAACGCATGCCATGTAGTTTTTGAAAGTTCTTTTCTAATTGATTTATAACTGCAATCTGTGACACCAAATATTCATTTGTTTACGAAAGGTAACGGCTTGGTAGCAACTGAAATATATTTAAAAGGATTGAAATTCTGTCCAGTTCCTTGCAAAAAAAAATAACTACATAAATAATCTAAAACCTACATTAATAATATCACAGCTACACAAATAATCTCAAACCTACACAAATAAATGGAAATAAATAATCTACAGAGTGAAGATAAGGCATTTAATACAAGATAGTCCACGGGAAGATAATGTTATAAAGACAGGTAATTTACTTTTTGTTGTGTGTGTATAAAGTCATAACAAGTGCCAGCAAGAAAGAACACAGGTCACCCGGCATAGGATATAAAACAATTCATAAGAATTAAACGAAAAAATAATGTACATGTTGACTTATTCATACACCACATAGAGTCTAAACTTCACCCCACAGAGTCTAAACTACGGTTGAGATTAGGTCAGCCCTGGGACTTACTAAGCACACCGACTCGCGCACATGGTATTTTCAGATAATTGTATTGGGATTTTCGTTTTAAAATGATGAATGACTTTTGGAGTATACTTGAACGATTTAAAAGGATTGCCGAAATGTTCCACTTACTATAAATTAAGTTTTAGTTCCCTTTTTTTATAATTTACACTGGAAAAATTGTTTCACGCGCTTTTTAACTACTGTGCAGTTTTTCACGGCTGGCTTTTTGCGACCGAGAGCGGTTCTGGGAGAGAGAAGGCGGTACTCTCATATCAGATGTACGTACACATATTTCATCGTTTAAGTATTTCAAGGCTTTCTCGTGAACTTTTTGTAACATTTATTTATCAAACCTTCCGGAAACACTTAAATGATTCATCCATATCACGGCGCGTTCAGTACTCACAGAGATGAATTAAAAAATAATGTCCCTGTAGTGCGTTTTTTTTTTTAAATGTACATTGAAACAGTTTTTCATCTTAAGCTGAATAGTGGGTCTATCCAGTTTAATTATTTTCCGTATGACTGACGCCCTCAGGGATGTTCAGTTATTTTCGGTCTTTGGGAACAGAGCAAGGCTTTTGTTGGTGTTTTTTTAATATTTTTTGTATTTTATTTTATTTTTACGTGCTCAGCGTATAGCACCGAGTTCAGTGTTAAGACCTGTCCAAAACAGAAATACTAGTGTTAGTGGAGGAACAGGGACTAAACTTTGATTACGATTCCTGTGTGTAACTACATGGCTACTGATATTACATGTTACAATCGTAACAATCACGTGACAGATATGATAAATAATCATTATTCCTATTGACATGACGTTAATGGTGAATAGCATTATGGTGTCCATTTTTTATAACTTAGAGGTTAATACACGACTGAATAGAGCCGCGAAGATCATAATCGGCCCGCTCTGTGATGATAATAGAAAAAATAAAATGTTGAATAATTTATTTCTTCTTAGATTTTTAAAGCGTACGGACTCACAGAATTTAGCCGAATTTGTTTTCTTTAAAATCTAATGCAGAAAAAACTCGGCCATAATATTATGCTTCTATACACCATGAGTTTTGATTTTTACAAGGATTTGAATCCTATGACCTTTCGGTCGTAAAATATTGAGCGACGACCTACCCTATTGAGCCACAGAGACTAGTTCAGCAAATTTGTCAAAATTAATGTTATAACTCAAGTATCTACCCCGTGGCTTACGGGGTAAATTTTTTACCCATGTAGCCGGGTACAGGTTTATAGGTAATAAATTATTGATAAATAACCGTGTGGCTTGGTAGCTCAGTAAGCGGAAGGCCCTGGGTTCGAGTCCCGGTCGAGCCACGAATTTTCACCACCTGTTACACCGATAAAAAAAAACTTTATATTTTGATGTTTTTCTGTAGCAAAAGTATGAGTCAGTATCTTAGTTTAGATATGTTCTTCACAATTACAGCTAGAATTTCCAGATCTATAAACGTTTTCTCTTTTTTTTCATCATCGGCCCTTCTGTGAGTCAGTCGCTTTAAATTTAAAAATAAGATGTATTGCAGGGCAATTATGACCTCGCGACTCGCTCCTTCGTACATTAATCTCGAATTAATAGAGGTTCCAGCAAGGAATTTCAGACCTTAACGGTAACGGTAATTTTGTAAATTTTGTCCGTATATTTAATTACCTCCCTTGATTTAAAACTTTAAATTATTGACCAAAAATATAAACAGTATCAAAAACAAAATGTTTAACCTCAATAAACTGCTTATTTTTAAGTAAGTATTTAACATTAGTTGTAAAAATGTATTTTTCTTTTAGTACATTTTTAGACATTTTATGTTATGATTTATGTAAAATATTAACATCAAGTTTCATTCCTGAATTAGAGTTATGAACCTTTGCAACGTCAGGAATTGTCGAGATACTCTCGTTATATTCCAATGCTTTTGGTATTCCGATACGACTTATCGGGAAAATGTATAACAATAATGATGAAAAGAGAATATAGTGTAATCTGCAAATCTTATCTACGGTGTGATTAAACCTTAAAACGTGGTCTGTTTCGAAACATAATAGCAAATAGAATAGCGACTTCGGGTTAACCAGTCCAGACGGAAAGCGAAACTTTAATCTTACTTACTTTCTTTCTGTAAGTTTTCATTGTTCTCTTATTCCTAATTATTCAAAATATTCCGGCAGCATTTTGATACAGCAGAGGACACCAACCCGTTAAATAGGTTAATATACACATTTTAGTTTATAGATCGCTGGAATCGGTTGCCCACATTACCCTGCAGTTCAGTCAATTAAGTTCTGGGTAAGAAAGCGTTCCATTCCAGAGAAATCCCGGAAAGACCTTTATGTTAATGTAACTAAAGGACCGGGGGTGGGGTCGAACTCGCCATTACTGGATTGCGAGTCAAGAGCGTTACCACTGAACAACAACTGAATCACTCCGTAACAAAACATGCCTAAATTATTGTTACCTATTTATACAACTGTTTTATATAACGTTTAACTATTTATAGACATGACTGAAACTGTGCACCACCTACGTTACCTGCATTGACTTGCGTTTATTTTTAGAAATGAAATTGACATGCATATTAAGAATGAAGTTGAGCATATAACCAATAGTGTTTATGCATATTCCATAATGATAACTATAAGCTGTCCCAAGTTTTGATTCATCTACAAACAAAGAAAAAATGTAAAATTTGTTGAACGTTTTCTTTTTTTAAAATACATTTTGTACATGTAATAGATCTATACAGTAAAAGTTTCGCTATAAAACAGTTTGAAACAATGCTGCATTTGTGAAAAATGCGATCCCACCGCATTATATAGCACTAATTAAAAGCAGGAACATAAGTAGTCTATCATTCGCTTGAATACATCGCCTAACAATGATCATTGTCAAATACAGCTCAAGGTAAACATTTCAGCATGTGAAATAAATCACAATTAATTATCATATGTATCTAATGTAAAAATATAAAGGTCGTTGCATAAACAAATTATAAGTAATGAAGACTTGAAAATTTATCCCTTTGCCTTAATGGTCAATATTAAATATGGGCCAGGGTCATATATGAAGCATGTCACATGAATACTGACACGTTTTCATATGTACGTCATTTCCAAATATATAGGCCGTAGCTTACATAATAATAAAGTTATGAAGGATTAAAAATTTGACCTTTTTATCTTATTGGCCAAGGTCAAATATCAGCATGTCAATTGACAAACAATGTTCAGATGATTCATATGCCCGAATAAGAAGGTTAAAGCTTAATAAATATCAATGGAGTTAAAAAGGTTTAAAAGTATGACCTCTTGACCCCCGGGGCTGGGTCATGCTTTGATCAAACTTGATAAAGGTCCACTACGGAATGCTTCATGCAAAATATCAAAGTTCTAGGCCAAATGGTTCTGCAAAAGGAGATTTTTAAGTTTTCACTATAATACCTCTATATAAAATTGTGCCCCCGGGACCACAGATGCTCGGCGCATTGATTGGTCAGTAAACTGAAATATTTAACTATTAAACTAGGTTTACTATTTATTATATGACTGTCATACAATTTTCTTCTCTTCCAAAAAAAAATATATATATGATACATATATAATAGACTAAAGGTATACAACTCATTTCACAAAAAACTACAGTCAACATAGTAAAACGATCATTGTCACGTCAATTTTCCACCAATTTTACACTTTTATACACCAATCTTTACTGAATTGATCACTCTCTACGAAAATTGAACTGTCATCCCAAGTGTTTTTACTGTCTGATAAATACTAAACGGCAAACAGGCCGAAAACGTTACTCGTCAGAGATCTGTCCGCTGGCACTCTTTGAAAAACACAAGAGTAAAACCATAGAAAAACGTAAATCGTGCAGTATTTACTGCATTATATCCATCTGTCTGATAAAACACTTCAACTTTACACTAAACTGAACAATGTAATAGTATAACTAAGCGAAGCTAACCTTATTTCCGGATATTTTTACTGTCCGGTATTTTTATAAGACGTCGGGAACCAATGAGAAAACGTCTTATAAAAATACCGGAGCATGCGCAGAGATTTTGCAAATGTCTCCCTAGGGCGAAGTCAGGTTGACCCCAGGGGCCATGATTTGAATAAACTTGTTAGAGGTCCACTAGGTTATGCCTCATGCAAAATATCAAAGCTCTAGACCTTGTGGTTCTGGAGAAGAAGTTTTTTTTAAAGTTTTTTTCTATTATTTCTTTTGATTGCCATGGCAACCAGATTTCTGCACGGAATCAAATTCTTTGAACAACTTTGGAAGTCTTTCACCCAAAGAACAATCTTGCCAAGTTTTGTTGAAATCAGGCATGTGGTTTTTAGAAGAAGATTTTTGAAGTTCACTATATAAACTATTTACCACACACACACACACACGTCAATCGCTAGATGCCATCGCATCGCAGATGCTGCGTAGGCATAAAAACTTGTGAAAGTAATCTCCGATATGGTGTCTTTTTTATTTTGTCAATGAAATTATGCACCGTCTATAATACTTAAATAGATATTTATGTACATCTCTAAATGCTACCGTATAAAGTATAAATCTAAACATTACTAATGTCTGTTTGTTTGTATTTTTACATATGTGACAGATACATTATTGATTTTCAGTTTGCCATAATGACGTAGTAATTATATTAAAGATGGCTTTCAAATGTAGACTTGATCGATCAGCGTGATTACGGTCTAGTGTCCGTTGTTGAATGAAATATATATGTTTTTCTGTACCTACCCGGACCTATACCACTTGACTTGATTTCCCAATCAGATGGTTTGATATTGAACTTAAGTATTATTTGCTACAAGGAAACTTTATGCAACAGTCTCGGTGTTCAAAATTTTCACTGTATATCTTATAAAACCCGGAATGAAAACTGTGAAATGATAAAGCAAAATGGCCCATGTAAAGCATTATACGACACTTACTACTGCGTACCACAGATGGGTGTTAGCAAATATTTATCTCGGTATCGGGAAGCTTGAATTTTCAGACGTGTCTAGAAGCACATTTTTATACATTTCTTTTTTATTGGTTTTTTTTGTACTTTCCATCTGTCTATCTGTCTCTCTGTCTACTTATGTATGTCACAAAGTTTGTCTGCGCTTCTTCACCATAACTGCTGGTTGGATGTCAATGGAACTTGCTATAATTTATTGGTACCAAGCCTAGCTGAGCATATTGTCATCATTTTCCGGTTCAGTGACTTTCAGCGAAGTTATGGGACTTTGATTTGTCCAAATAAGGGCATTTTTGCACAACTTCTTTTCAGATTTCGACAAAACTTCACAGAAATGATTGTAAGCAAGTGTAGTAACGTATATTATTAGCATATACTGGTCCGATGATTTTTTTGGCCAAGTTGCGGCCCTTGATTTGTCCAAATTTGATTACAGTTAGGCATATCTCCATATCGGTTGATTGGATTTTGTGGAAACTTGACAGCAATGATCTTGACTAAGTGTAGTTATGCATATTACCAGCGTGTCCCTGTTAGCTGAATTTTATATTTTTATTGTAAATGATATATGGGGGAGACATATGTGTTTCTCAAAAACAATTTCAAGTCGGCATTAATTTTTCATTTCATTATGCATTTTTTTTCGATATCAAGACGTTCAACTTTATGTCGCTTGTCGTTAACATTGCTTTATCGATAGGTTACATCCACCTTCACTTGTGCTCTTGTTCAAGCTAAAACTCAGCAAATTTCATTTTTGTACATAACTCTTTTGATGTCTTTATGCAATTCTTCCATATCTGGTAACTGTCTTTTAGATGTACTTACCACTTTATGTTGCCAGTGAGTAAAGTAATCGTTTGCTAATTAATTAATACGTTACTTTCCTAAAAAGGTGCATTATCTTCTTTATCATTCTATTGTTAGTTTGTAAATCTCACGACTGTATAATCAGATGGTCCTTTTAAACAAGGAGTGATTGTTTCACAGTCAAGAAAAAAAAATCGATGCACAGTATCAAGTCGGTACAGAAGAACGTATCAGATACATGAAACATTTACACATACAACCTTGAATTGTTAGTGCATCTAAACAGACCTTCTGCGTGTGCAATTTGCATTCATGCTGCTTCGATCATAATAATCCGTTTAAGTCGGGTAATAATAACAACTTAGCCAATGTGCAATAAACCCTTTAGCGAATCTTCAAAGTAGCGAATCTGTAGCGAATCTTCAAAGTAGCGAATACACTAGGTACGAAAAAACAGGCATAATCCTATCTACACAAACACAGGTGTGTCCTAAATTATAATACACTTGCTCTTCAACTGACCTTTTCACAAAAAATCTTACGACAATTTTTTTTCGTAAGGGAAGTCTTACGATAAATATCCTTTTCACAAAAGATCGTTAGAAAATCTTAAGTGTAAAAATTTGTCTTAACCTAACGATTGATGTTACCCGTTCGTAAGTGTAAAATGTTACATTTACAAGTAAAATGTATCATTAGTTTTATCTTGAGTAAGAATTATCATAAGATAAAAAAAATTAACTTACGATTAGTTTTGTGAAAATGACTTAAGATTTCACTTACGATAAGTCAAAATCTTAAGATAAATCGTAAGATTTTTTTTGTGTAAAGGTCTGCTGGTCTGGAGCGGATCAGTGGTCCGTTGATAACTGCGCTGGACAGGTATCCAAGGGGTCGTGAGATCGATGCCCCTGTTCCTCCATCAACTAATTGTCTTTCGGATGAGACGTTTAAACCGAGGTCCCATCTATCAGTACTTTAAAATGAACATGCAAAAGAACCAGGGGTATCCCTGGAATGGAATGCTTACTGTATCTTGCACCATCACCCACAACATGAAACAAGTAACCCCTGCAGAAGGCGTCGATCAGATGGGCAACCGGTACCGACGATAGATAGAACTCAACTAGGTAGGTAGGTAGGTAGTCTTCAGGTCATTATTCAGTAAGTAACTTTAAGAAAAACCGGAAAAATACAGAATCATATTGCCGCAGTCATATTAGCCGATATGGCGCCACAACACGCAGCAGTTATTTCCCTGCATGAAGGAAGGCACGGTTAAACTTAATAAATACTAGGACCGAATGTTAAGAAAATGTTGGTCATTGTCAAACATGACATTTTCATATTCATACCGACAAAATTTCATAATTGTTTCAGGTAAACACGTTGGCTAAATTTCAGTAATTTGTACTCATTGAAACAACATAATGATGACAAAAAATCGTCAATAACAACTAGTCCACAACTTTTGCATTAACTTTGACAATATTGAATACAGTTGGTGCGCCGAATAATATATATGTAATTACTACACATTAGTACTTTTTAGGAGCGGATCAGTGGTCCAGTGGTAACGCGCTGGGCTGGTAATCCAAGAGTCGCGAAATCGATCCTCGCTCCTCTACTAAAATTACTAACTGCCTTTCGCATGGGACGTTAAATTGAGGAAAATGTATCAGCGATTTACACTGAGTATGCAAAAGAACCAAAAAGGACTTTGGAATCGGATGCTTTCTGTATCTTGCACTATCCGCCAAAATATAAGATTTAGACTTAAATCAAACGAAATGTAAAAAAATTATTTATTACCCCCTTATCCTCCTATCTGGGAGCAAAATTGTGAATACTGTTGATGAGAAAATCTTGAAATTTCAAATAAAAATGGAGGGCACAGACAGGTCCGCACCATCACTTCAAGGGGAAGGGGAAGTAACTCTGACTGGAGTTTGTAGGAGTTATTTCAAACTTGAGGACAATCATGAAACAACTACAACCTTATACATTTTGTACTTGTCTAATCAGTAATGTCACATTTCCTTATCTAACTTAATGCATTACTGTTATTTAGGAAAAAAGGAAGACCTTGATTTTCATAGACAGGATGTCAACTACGCAAAATGTGAATCATAGACACAACATCGTCATCGACATACTTGGCAAAGTTCCAGCTGTCTTCTTAGTAATGATTGATAAGATCATTGACATGTACTTCTCAGATGCTTAGGGTCAGACCGCACTTCACTCCTAACCCAGTTCCAACCCTTCCTGGTCACAAACAGCACCAGTCTCCTTATAAAACATAACTTGAAACGTAGGCGCATTTAAGCTAACACGTATTTTGTTTTAGACACAGGGGCTTGTAGCTCTAACGTGTGTAGTAATACAAATGTCAAGACAAGAAAACCCCGTGCTGTATATCACTATGCTCTCTCAGCGAATGAATATCTTGGGTTTAAACCCCGCTGCTTACTATAGGTCACTGTTTAATAACATGAGCGATTTTCTACTGTTGCTGCCATGTCGACTTTTCGCCTAAGATAAGAAAGATTTATTTTGGCATAATGTACATACATGGTATTTAAACACATGAAGTGATAAATAGTATAACACATACATGAGCACAAAAACCATGACATGTACACCAACACCAGGGATAACACAAAAAGGGTAAGCCCTTATTTCCATTGTGGTCCCTAAGCGTTGATGGCATGGCATAGAGAGGCAATGTTAATATTTGATGGAAAGTATCACAGAAAATATCACAAAAAATACTATCACATACAATTTATCACTAATACTAAGAATTATGTTGATACGAAAATATACAATCCATAAGACTAGATTCAATCCTATTATAATAACAAGCAAAAGAAAACATTTATATCAATGATAGTTAAATATTGTACTTTTAATAAATATATAAATATATATGTATGTAATTTAAACCCAGGATCTGCCTAACAGTTAAGACACATTTATCTAAAAAGATATATAAGCATTATATTATAAAAGAGAATCATTCATGCCTGGCATGCAAATAACTATAGTATGGCGCGCTGTTTCTCGTCGTGTTTTTTGCCCTATCATTCCGCCAATTTCAGAGGCAATAACACAACAATTTAGTATTTTTTTTCACATTTTGCACCTACATTTTCCACCGTGCGAAAACTCGGCATGGCAGAAATCAGTCACCATTTTCTTCAACGATGGATGGTATTGTCAACGATGGGTACGTTCTCTGATTGCCTTACTGGCTTGCCTTTTTAAGGCTTTCTATCATAAGAAGGGTATAAATTAGTACATGAAAAAGTACGGCCACGGTTCACAGCATACTATATCTATTCTACAAATATACCCGAACTTTACAAATACGGAAGTAGGTATTTCAACATGACATAGTTTTACAATGTAGGATTAACTAAATTCAGACAACCAAGTCATCTGTTAATATGTTTAAGTTTATTATCTAACATGTAGTCAAAGGCCATTGGTACTGGAATATTTTATTTAGTTGGAACTAAAATGTTGGATATTTTGTCTACCATCAAAGTAGGGTAGGTAAAACAAAATGATATTTACGTGTATTGATCATGATAACCTAGTCTAAATTTGTCGGTAATTACGATAGGGGAGACAGTATCTTAAGCTGCTAAACTCCAGAACAGGAGGAGGAAAGCAGCGGAAGAACTTAAGTAAATTAAAGTGGATGTAAACAGCTTTGGCGTAGAAGTGGTAGGACTGTAGACGTAGTACGTTCGTACCGATGTCCCAAATTAGTTTCTGCAGTTTTGGTTGTTGTGGGGAGGGGGTTGGGTGGACGGGGAGGGTAATGTTAAACAAAGATAGGATCCCATTCCAGAGACACTCCTGGTTCTTTACATGCCCATTGTATGGCACCGATACATGTGGCATCGGTTTAAAGTCTTATCCGAAAGAAGACTGGCAGTATAAGTGGAGGAGTTCGGGGTCGAACTTGCGACCGCTGGATAACAAGTCCATGTGTTATTGATGGACCACTGATGACAGATTTATAACACAATTGTATGTAATACACATACATATTGTTGTCGTTCATTCATACTTTGAATGTTCCATCAACTCATTTTATTGTAAAGCGAGTAGAAAGTTAGACACGAGCGTTTACACTTTTGAAATCAACATTTTTTTCGAGTTTTTTTTGTGGGTAATTAATATCGTACCGGATTCGTAAACATTATAATATCGACTACTTATAATGTCACTGTGTTATTTTTACAACACTCTGTTCACAGGCTAACCATACTGCTGGTGACCAGTGTCCTGCACATTTCTAAAACTGAGGCTGGTCCGGGGACTACCCTAAATATTGACAGAATCTTCATTGGTCGTTGTCTCGAGTATCAGGAACTTTCTAGAGGAAAGCTGCTGGAACCAACGTATATTTTCTGTTTCAAATTCAATTAAGTGTATTGAAAATAAAAATAATTGTAATAATAATTATTAAGATTTTCAGTTTTGACTATGGACACTCCTTGCATTTCCTTTACTCTTTTCCCGAAACGGATTCACCCATTTTACTTTTTCATCCGTTTCGTAGATCAGTTTGACATAATTTTAGTTAATCAATTGTCAACGTTTGGTCGGAGCTGTAAAAGAAACCCTTAAGTTTTGAAAAGGTTTCTTTTTGCAGGCAAATTAACTGTACAGAGCTTTGGTCTATTTTTCGAGACGCATGGACTTACAAAAATCCAAGATCTATTTCAAAAACAGACTATGACAATTTCTTCGAGATTGCACAACAGACGTACCTTCCAAAAGACAAGGTGAACCTTTTAGCTATAATCTTAAATGCACTATGACAATTATAATACAATTTATGGTTGCACGATTATCTCACCTGTCTAGGCTTGACGATATAAGTATGTAAATGGGGATGTCGACAATACAGCGTTTTAAATATACCCACAAATGTGTCGTGTAATGCGAGGTTCATAAAACAGATTCGGATTTTGCGCAGATACGTAGCTATTTGGTGTAGGATTGGATTAGAGGGCCTATTCCAGTTGAGGATTTGTGATCCGTGCTAGAGAAAATCTTCCGAAACATACCCATTCGATATATCCTTACAGCTATCTTGATCGGTGACACTCGCGTCTGTTGCAGTCATGGAGTGATCAAGAGAACTCGGCTATGTTCTTTTGAAAGAAACTTTTAGATAGAAACGTCCAAGGGGAGAGTGGGGGTACTCTAAACTTCAATACAAGTGATTCGTCTATAAAAACAATAGATTTTGAAAAGTTTCCGCACTTTCTGTATTATTTCAGTGGCGACTTTCAGAGAGAAAGAAATGGTGTTGTAACTGGTTATAACTGTAGTATATCCTTTTTTCAGGTTTTATTCTGGTCTGGCACATACGAAGTGGCTCATGAATATTCAAATAGCGGCACCCGATTCGTCACTCTAGAGGACACGCTGATTGGTTATTTGGTGAATGGTCTCACGTGGTGTGGTATGATGTGTGACACGTGTGATGGGATACACTACGACGAATGTCCGGATTTTCCTGACTTGCCAAGACGATCAAGCCATGCCTTCTGGGGCGGAGCATCGAGCACGGTATCTTATAAGTATTTATTTAGTTTTTTAGAAATCTGTTCCTGATGAGTAATCACTATTAGCCTTTGTGTTAATGAAGCAAAATATAGCCCTAGAATTTCTTTTTATTAATAATTATTGCGTTTGGTGTTAATGTTCTCAAAAGAAAAGCGCTGTATTATATGAAGGGTTGTTCAATGTTGTTTTACATTCACGATAATTATTTAATTTACTTTCTTAAATAATAGTTTTGTAAAAGTTAGCGTTCTGCATTTTATGTTATACATCTGATAACTGAATTCTGCAGTTCGCGAGCATGGCTTCCGGTGTGGCCCGCCTTATGCTTAACGGAACCAATCAAGAGCGACCAGCGTATAGCAGAGAGAGGTGTGAGACTTCATTTACTTTGTCTTATGTCTATCTGATTCTAATGTTTAGTTTGTTGTCATGATTTTGAACTGTGCAAAGGGTATTTGGTGTACATTTCAACAAATATTATTAAGACCTCGAAACTGGAAACATTCCATTGTTTTAAACGTGTCTGTCTATAAATAAGTACTGATAGTTCATTTACATAGACAAAAAACAGAAAATTTTGTCTGAAATTCTTCATTCATTTCCTCTAAAGAATAAATTTAAATTTGATTTAGCGAAATGGTTGTACTGCCTTTCTCATGCTCATGTGGCTTCACTGTGTAACTTCACATATTATTTTCCGACAGAAGAATAAGTAAGGAAAGGTTTAATAGCAGTATAGCACGCTGAAAACAAGCGCGCGCCCTGACGTCACTGAGAATGCCACTGTTAAATAGTGCACATACTTACGTCCCTTATAAATATACGTACGTGTTAGAATGGAAATAGATTTTAACATTTTCGTGATCTACCCTCGTATATATCACGGTTTCTCGTTCATATGCGTAATTATTTAATCACTCAGGCCTACGGCCTTCGTGATTAAATTACTACGCATCTGAACTCGACACCGTGATATATCAGACGGTATATCACTCAAACTTAAAATCTATTTCCTAAGTATCAACCGAAATCTTTACTTCGAGGGTAAACTTTAAATATGTCATTTTTGCAGCTTTTTCGGCCAATTCGAACTTCCCGTATTATCGAAAGACGTTCAGCTACAGGTGATTTTAGTAAATGACTTGAACAAAGTCCCATTGTAAGTATACCTCATATTTTTTTCTTTGATAAATGTATCAAATAACGTCTTAAGTATTCACCTTTTACCATAGGCCAGAGCCCTGATTAAAACTTGCTTATTACCTACTGGTAACATCTGTCGAGTGTTTCTCATTTTGTTTGGTTTTTCTTCTCTTCTATGTTGACATCACGTAAATATCATGAAAAAATGACTGGACAACAAGCAAACCTTTATTGTTTTCTTGCTCTTCGAAGAAATCTCTGTCACACTTGTCAGTTGGTGCGAGCGCCTAACTGGTGTTATACCAGTCTCATGTAAATACTGACATATTCACTTTGTAATATACTTAGATGATTTCTCTACTTTTTTGGCTTAACTGGTTTATGAAAATATAATTCTTGAATTGTCAGGGTCGTACTCCACAACTTATTACGTTTCTCGCAGTAAAAACATATGAATTCCTTAAACCTGAATTTATTACTTTTTCCTGAGCTTAAATGTGAATTGGTGCTAATGTACTTACTTATACAGGGAGCACTTGTGACATGGGTTCCTTGGCTGATCTTCGAAAAGACGTTGAAAACAGAGGCATGTTGTACAGTTGTGTCGAAAATCCACCGTAAGTTGTCACCCACTCTGTTCCCGTTTTATGTTCGTTTTTCGAATGTTTTGTATATCATTTGTTTGTTGATGTTCCTCAGCCCATTTTGACAATTGAACAAGAACTGAAAAATGACCGCATTGAGTGAGTGTTGTTATTCTCACTCTTCGACGACCATTGCGAATCCTATGTCTAGCAGCATATATCCACCTTTTCAACTTTTCTTTCTTTTTCCTATACCATTTTCAGTGTACAAAAACTGCTGTCCCACCAAACAAGCAATCATACTGTAGTAAAAGTGGGGTGTAATTGCTAACAGTTAAAACACTATAAAACAAAATCGGTTTTAATCAGTCACTCAAAGAAGAAAAAGCGAAATGCAGCCCCTTTGCTGCTGTAAGTCCATATTAAAATTGACTCTAGTAGATGATGAGGATGATTACGACGATCACGACGATAATAATGATAACCTTGTAGTCGTTGTTGTTTATAATGTTGATGCTAAAAATGATGATGATACGATGATGATGATGAT
Source organism: Cyclina sinensis (assembly GCA_012932295.1). Taxonomy (NCBI): domain Eukaryota; kingdom Metazoa; phylum Mollusca; class Bivalvia; order Venerida; family Veneridae; genus Cyclina; species Cyclina sinensis. The sequence continues at coordinate 32,511,876 of JAAONU010000007.1, read as the reverse complement.
GCGACGACGATGATAATAATGATGATGGTGGTGGTGGTGATGATGATGAAAGAGAAGAAGATGATGATTGTACTGATGATTCTATTGTTGTTTGTGGTGATGTCGACAATGATGATGATGTGATGATTAGTTTTTGAAGTTGATTTAAAACAAAACAACAACGTTTTCATTTCAGTGATGTTGTGCACCTGCTGTGTGTTGGTGACAATGATGACTCCAAATGCATTATGGGAAATAAAGAACATAGGGCAGTTCCTTTGCGAAAACTTATGTCAAGTCGCTCACAAGTTGGAAAAAAATAAATACATGACATTACTTAGTGAAGTATTATGTACACCATATATAGATACAAACCTTTGTGCAATTGCGCCAATTACTTTATGTGCCTTGCCAGTAAGTGTGCGACATGAAATTTACCTTGTTTGATAAATAAAGCACAGTTTATGATGTCATCACTTCAAACAAAACCAGAGCTGTATCCATATCATGCCACTTCATTTTCCGGCACATTTTACATTTTCACATTATCTGGTCAGTAATGGATACCGATCAATTTTCCAAGTTTAAGTTAAATAATTCTAAGTTTGTATATGATAAAAAACAACAAAAACAAACAAACAAACAAACAGAAACAACAACAAAAATCTTAAGACAAAACATTATATACAGTATATCGCACGGCTCCTACCGATGAGAGGTTGCAGATGTAAAATTTTATAAACAAATATGACTATTTATAACATTCCAGACGCGGCAAAGCAGCGACGTTCACTTTGTACCTGTTTAAAACCCGACCGCGAAACAAATAATCGGCTTGAATGTGGAATTTACTTGCCAAACTAAATTTAAAATCAGATTTGAACTTCCAGAATGTCTAAAACTTTCTTGAAAAGATGTTGTGCGATCAGATAAGGACCGTGGGGTTGTGGCAGGATTTGTTTCCTTGTTAGTCTAGTTCTCGGCGTAACGTAGTAAAAGGGGCAGATAATCCAGACTATTTTATAGTGAGAACGTTGAGTAAAGGCCCAGGCAGCATAATTGGAATCAATTATTATGCCTCGCCAAATAACTTCTTTGAAAATGATTTTTTCTACTTCACAATACATTACCAGGTCTGTCTTTCGTTTGATTGCCATTTGACGATAGCGTAAAATTTTCAAATTTACAGATTAAACCAATTTAATGAACTATAAAATTATTTTACGGAAAAGAAAAAGATTCCAAGCTATCTTTAAATGGTTTTGGATTATTCGTTTAAAAAGAAATCTTCTTCAAATTATCTTTTAAGCATTTAAAACTACTTTAGTTTCTTTTTTCTTTCTTTTTTTCCTTTTTTTCTTTTTGTTTTGTTTTGTGTTTTTTTTTACAAAAAATTAAAAAAATAAATAAATAAAAAAGTGAGAGGTTAGAGAATATACAAAATGAAACCCCCCAAACAATGCCTTGACGAAAAAAGTTCGATTAGGAGTTATGTAGATTAACTCCGGGTTGTATAATCTTTATGTGTATTGTATATGTATTTGTTGAGCGTGACATAAATATTTATTCCACCCAAACTATTCAATTAGGTGATCTCGTACCCAACCCGTGATCGATATCGATTCGCCTTAACTGTATACAATATAAACGGACTTTATGTGTATTGAAAACTGACAGGGTTTAAATGAAACTGGATATATTTTAATACTATAATTGAAAATCCATTTAAAGACATTTTTCTTAAATGCCAGGTAATTATTCTATTTCATTTTGTTGTCGTTTTTTTTCACGACAAGGTCATTCTAAAGAACAAAATTAACCTGTGTTCTTTTATGTGAATTCACTAATGCATGTGGAAATAAACTGTTTAGATAACACAGTAGCACCTATCGTTTTTTTAAGTTTTTGAAACCTTCGTTTCTATATACAGAATTTATATACAAATATTAAAGTCTAATTAACATAAGCTGGGATATACCACATTTTATCTTAATATCCGCTGCATAAAACATACGTTTAAAAGGAAAAGGAAAATATTTGTGGGAAACGAACGAATTTGATTACTTCATTTTATTTCATCATTTGTTATTTTTGCCGTATAAGGACTTCCGATTTAAGCAACGCTGGGTACACAAGATTTGATTGATTATGTTTCACAATATAGTAAAACAAAACGTAGGAATGTATTAACAGGGTTATGAACATTTTGGTAAATATACCCTTTTGATTCCTGCTTTCAGTTTTTCATCAGAATAAACAGATGACTGGAAAGGTATCAGCGAGACCCTATCCTGGATATAAACCAGAAACAGCTGCGGAATCCCCGAGGCCAGCACCCAGAGTCAAACCCGAGGCTCAGAATTTCGCAGTCCAGGCGAGAGGATCATTTGAGCTTAAATATGGCACCAAAACAACACGTACTCCTAAGCCGGAACCAAAGTGTCAAGGCGATGCTGCCTTGGCAAATTACCAGGCAGGACGAGGAACGGTAGATAAACTTATTGGCGGAAGACCTACTCCGCGTTTGAATCTTTCGCCAAAAGCAGTCCCACGGGTGAAACCGGAAGCAAAGGATATATCAGAGGTTCACGCTGGAGGTCGTACTGCTGAACTCTTTCAGAAACAAGGACAGCTTCCATTGTCCCCGCCGCCAGCCCCACGTGTAAAACCGGAAGCTGAGAAAGACGCTGAGAAACATAAAGGCGGTCGAATGGAATGTATATTACATAGCCCAACAAGGTTACCAAGTTCGAAACGAATGCCGCCGCGAGTCAAGCCGGATGCAGAAAAGACAGCGGAACTTGGCGCTGGTGTGCGAATGAAGAAATATATACACAAATACGCCACTCCTCTTTCATCACGTGCAATACCGAGAGTAAAACCAGAAGCAGAAAACATTGCCAAAAGTCACCAAGGGAAACCTGCAGCAAAGTTACTGCAGTCATATGGCCAACAGACACCCTCCGCAAGACCGGCTCCACGCGTCAAACCGGAAGCGGAGAATATTGCGGAACCACATAAAGGTGACCGAATGAAGTGTCTAATGCATAGTCCTGGAAGGCTTCCTAGTTCGGCACGTGCAGCGCCACGTGTAAAACAGGAAGGACAAGAAAACGCCGAACTTGATCAAGGTAAACAAATGAACAGATTAATGCATGAATATGGAGCGCCCCCAAGTTCAAGACCACTTTCGCGTGTAAGTTTTGATGGGGAGGAGAATTACAAAAAAGCGCAAGGAACTATGGGAGTTTTACTGGGTTGTTATGGACAATTACCATTGTCTAGTAGAGGGGTTCCTCGAGTAACGTCTGCTGGAGAGGAAATAGCGCGGAAAAGCGCGGGAGGGAGAATGTCGAGAATACTGCACGGGGGAAGCCGGGGGTAGGGCAAACAATATAAAATTCATGAATAAATGTCTTTTTTTGTTATAGCTTCATTCTAGAACTCAAACACCATTCGCTAAAACGCATTAGGTATTCTGAATTTATTTGTTCTAAAATATAATGTAGCACTTGTTTTGTAGAATTAATACATCTTAGTCGCTTTATATGATACAGAGTCCTTTCAAGGTCATACATGTTTCTTATTACTTATACAATGTATATGGTTTTCAAGTGAGGAAGTAGTCAGTAACATGCGGAGAAATTGGTTAGTAAACTTTTTGAATACCCAGGAACACCGGTTAAGTGGACTGACCGACGGGATCTGACTTTATCTGTTAAACTGGCGTTAAACCCCAATAAAACCAAACCAAACTGTTTTATCGCCATTGTAGCAACGTTAAATGTCGCATCGCCGCTAAACGTCGCACTTGACATTAAATGTCGCAAGACTGACGCTAAATGTCGCAATGAAGGCTTAATGTCGCAATCGCCTTGGCGGTAAATGTCGCACTTTCAACGCTAAGTGTCACACGAAAAAATCAGGACCGTTAAATGTCGCAACGTTAACGCTAAATGTCGCATGTCATGGGACAGTGGAATACTTATCACCTTCATGAGTTTAGGTTCAAGTGCACTTGAAAAATGGGTCGCAAAAACTACTTTAAAAGCAAAGTATCCTCGATTATTAGATGTTATTTTGACAAGCACAATGAGTCTAGCATTATGGTAAAACAAGTTTAGCTTTTAAAAAGCTAGTAGCGGCTCACTTATTTATTTTCAGTAAGTATGGGTGTCTGTGTTGCAGCTTACTCTTCTACTACCACTCACACAAAGAGTTAATTTACTAATGGCATTTTGGTAACATATGAATGTTGCAATACCACACACTGTGGAAAGAAGCAGTAAGTCATTACAGGCTTCATAAAATGTAAGAACGGTACTAGAGAAAGCATACCATGAGCTAGTCTGTATTGTAATGCACTAATCAATTGCATTTCGTAGACGTAAAGTCCATTTCGCGAAATGGACTCTATTACGCACGCCCTATCCTAACCCCCGAAAGGCAAGGGAGAAACGAAAAGAGCTTGAGTGACGGTGACAACAGTTCGAGAAACGAAGAAAACTAGTCGATGTAACTCTTGCTCTATATTTGGCTTATATATTTTTTATTGTTTATGGATGGTAATTTTATGTTAACAGTATATAAAAAAGTAGATTATCAAGGCACATTGCTTAAACGTTTCATGTGCCTTTGCGCTTTAAAGCGTGCTTTGCGTCATTATGATAATGGCCTCCGAATATGGTGTATATGTCTGCCTTGAAAGCGGGCTTTCTATTGGTTGATTTGCCGTAACGTAATATTTGATCTCCAGCTTTTCTGAACTACAACCTCTTGAAACTGGAAACCAGGCGGCTTTGAAGCTTCGGAAGTGTTCGGAGTTTTAGCTTGGTTTTCGTTGTTTTTCAAGTAAAATCCAATCGTAATACGGCATAACTTTTCTAGAAGTACAAATCATGTTTATTTATTTATTTTATGCAAACCATTGTAATAGTCAGTTATATCAGTGAGATATATGAAATCTCACTGGTTGGACAGTGAGTGATATATTTCATATCACCACTGTCACTGGTCTGCTGAAGTGAGCGAAAATTTGTTATATTTTCTTAACTTTAAGAGACACCCTGTCATGTTTGTATTCATTTTGTAGTTAAAATAAGAACTTAAACATGGTATTGATTACTTTGGCGAAATGGCAAAACTTTTATCGTACTTAATTCTCGATGAGCAGCAAAAACACACAGCAAAGACAACTTCAAAGTGACATAACGTTTTTGTCTATGAACGAAATATAGCTTGTGGGTATTCCTTTTTCCTAGTTAGAACGAGATCTACAAGACTGTGTCATTTGTTTTGCAGTATTGAGTAAAAATATTGTCATAAATCTGATTGCGACATTTAGCGTTAACATTGCGACATTTAACGGTCATGACTTTTTGTGCGACATTTAGCGTTGAAAGTGCGATATTTACCTTCAAGGCAATCGCGAAATTTAGCGTTCATTGCGACATTTTGCGTCAGCCTTGCGACATTTAGCGGCGATGCGACATTTAACCTTTCTACAGCCATTTATTATTACATGATAAACGTAGTTTGTAAAGCAATATAAACATCGCGTATTTATTTATGTTACACGCATATAATTTTTTGTGTAAACAAACTATAACGCATTTATTTCTTGCTTCAAACAAATTTACTTTAACTGGCATTTTGTTATCAACTAGATATCCTTTTTCCTAGACATCATCTATGTTCAGTATGCCAAACGTACACCGTAGATTGTTGGCATCTTATTTTGAATTATTTTCTTAGCGTATATTATGTTATCGCTGATTTCATTACAGTTTTAATGAATATAGCTACGATAAGCCTCATTAAATAATTGTTTTTTTTCATGTGATAATAATGGATTTGACACTCGTAAAAATTTCGTATTTACTTTATTGAAATATCCAGGAATTATTCTGCACAAATGAATATACATATGGACAAATCCCTTGTGCTATCTCCATGGGTCATTTTACTTTATATTAACAGTATATATGTAGTTTATTTTATACGTGTAGTCCTTACATGTGGATCAAAACTGTGCTTTTACTTGGAGGTGATATTCATCCTTGCCCTGGTCAAACAGATGTTAAGGAACACTTTTCACAGCTACGTAAGCGAGGGTTGCATATTATTCATTTGAATATCAGAAGTTTACTACCAAAAATGGATGAGATTCGACTGATAGACAAGGAAACAAAATGTGCTTGTTTTTGTATTTCTGAAACCGTGCTTGATAACACTGTATTTGACTCGGAGATACATGTTAATAGTTACACCATAGTACGTAATGATAGGAATCGGAATGGTGGTGGAGTGTTGATATATTTTCGTGTTGACATTGCTTTCAACATCCGAGAAGGTCTACTACATGAAGATCTAGAATCTACATTTATTGACATTCTTCTTCTAAAGACGAAACCTATCTTGTGCGGCATTGTCTATAGACCACCTAAACAAACTAATTTTTATGACGTTCTAGAGACTGTCTTTCTATCTTTTGACACTTTCAATTTCCATGACTCCATTATTCCTGGTGATTTTAACACAAACGTTGCAGCTAAAAGTAACCATTGTCAGCTGTTGAAATCTTTCAAGTCTTTTTGTAGTTTATTTAATTTAGAACAGTTGATAACTGATTATACTAGAATCGCCTTAGAATCTTCTTCAGTTATTGATCTTATTGTTGTATCTGATCAGCAAAATATTTCTCAGTCTGGTGTCATAGACTGTTGTTTAAGTGATCATCAAATGATATTTTGCACCAGAAAAGTTACCAGAGCATGTATAGGTAAACTGTTGAACTAAGATGTTTAAAAAACTATAATAAGGAATCCTTTCAGCAGTATCTGAATGGTTGTGACTGGAACAGTATTTTAACTAGTAATGATGCTAATCATGCCTGGAGTTGTTTTAAAAATATATTCTTGACTGCATTAGATACGTTTGCACCTGTCAAATGTGTGCGCATTATGCAGCGCACAGAGCCATGGATTAATCCAGAGATGTTACAATGTATTAGGAATAGAGACAAAGCCTTTTACTTGTATAAGCATGAGAAAACTAATGAGAATTTGAATGATTTTAGACAGTTGAGAAATATTTTTCCAACATGTATCTCAAATGCAAAGTAAAATTATTTTAAAACTGTGCTTGATGAAAACAAGAATAATTCAAAATATTTGTGGGATACGTTGAAAAGGATGGGCTTACCCTAAAAAAAGAGTCAGTCTTCTAGCAACATTGGTTTAAAGATTGATGATAATGTTTGCTTTGATAAGTTGAAGGTTGCAGAAACATTCAATTCTTTTTACACATCCATTGGCAGTAAATTGGTTGAGAAACTACCAAAATGTAAAAATTGATTTTATACGTTTTCAGATGGATAAATCAAACCTAGTTGGTATGGTACTACTTGACCTCCAAAAGGCAATTGATACCGTTGACCATGGTATTTTAATTATGAAACTTGAAGCCCTTGGCCTCTCAAAGTCGGTCGTTAGGTGGTTCTCCTCGTATTTGTCTGATAGGCACCAGTTTGATTGATGTTACAGGTACTCATACAAATCCAGCATTAATTTCCTGCGGCGTTCCCCAAGGTTCTATTTTAGGGCCGTTTCCTCTTTTTAATCTACGTTAATGACATGTCAGCTGTTGTTAAACAAAAGTTACTTCTCTATGCTGATGATTCAGTTATCTTGGTCATCGTAGGAATACAAATGAAAAAGAAACCTTGCTTAGGATTGACTTGAAACGGGTAACTGAGTGGCTCATATGTAATGAACTATCCTTGCATCAAGGTAAAACTGAATCTATTCTGTTTGGATCTAAGCCCAAGGTCAAATCTCAGTCTGCCTTTATGTTACATGTAAGGGTCATAAGATTCAGTCTAAGGAGTCGGTCAAATATCTAGGTGCAAACATAGACCAAAGTTTGTCCTTTGAATCCATGGCAATGTCAGTTATCAAAAAAAAGTTAACTCTAGGCTTAAGTTTCTCTACAGGAAAAGGGATTTTCTGAATTTTCATACTAAGAAATTACTTGTCATGGCCTTTGCTCAATGTCATTTTGATTATGCATCGACTGTGTGGTTTTATTCGATAACCAAGGCTCTCAGGGAACAATTTACAGGTTGAACTTATTAGATTTGTGTTGAACCTTGAACCTTGAGCTCATATCGGTAAAGAGCAGTTTTCTTTTTTGAAATGGTTACCTGTGGCTAGCAGAGTTGATTTTAAATCTCTGTGTCAAGTTTTTAATATTCGTTCAAATTCCGCCCCTTTGTACCTAAGGGAAATCTGTTCCAGTCAGATGTACACAGTCATAACACACGGTTCAGGGTGAAATCTACAGGAAATGCTGATAATCTGGTGTGTTACTTCACAGAGAGTGGTTGTTTTTCTATCCCCAAGGTCAAAGGTTTTGGGAAACGGTCATTTGCATATAGGGGATCCTGTTTGTGGAATGATGTACCGCAGCATATTAGGGACTCCAGGTCATATACAAACTTCAAAACTCGTTGCTAAGGAACATTTTATCAATTTAATTGATTACTAATTTTATAATGTACTTTTAGTTTTGTAAGGGGTATGTTGAAGACACTTTTCAAAAATAGTATTTGTATTGAAAATTATCGTAAACAAACTTACTTAGTCTTTCAATTATGAGATATTTTTGTGATAAGTCCTGTGATAACTATATGTCTTCTTATGCCACACAATACTATACTTCAAGGACCACAATGGAAATAAGAGTTTTCACAAACTCTTTTTGTGTTATCCTTGATATAATAATGTTGGTTGACATGGCTGAATATGTGTAATTCATACATGCTCTTGTTTATTGTTAATTTCATGTATGTCTTATTTGTATTATACTGCCATGCTGTCTGACATTTTATATTGAAATAAATCTATCTATCTATCTATAGAACACTTGGACCCAGGCTTCCCAAAACTTCATAGGCAGTTTGACCATAGCCAGTAAATGACCCTTATAGTTTTGTGGGTCATTAGGCCAAAGGCCAGTGTCACACTGACCTAGAGAAGCGAACCTTTTCAAAAAATATCTAGAGAATGCTTGGGCACTGTATCCTCAATCTTGGTTTTTTAGGTTGGTCATGACCAGTAGAGGACCCCTATAGTTTACGAGTTATTACGTTAATGGTCAAGGTCAAAAGGACCTTGAAAATCAAATTCGATAGATTATAGAGAATGCTTGGGCCCAGATTTTTCAAACTTGGCCATGGCCAGTAGATGACTCCTATAGTTTTTCAGGTCACTGGGTCAAAGGCTAAGGATACAGTGACCTTGAAATGCAAAACGGTTTCCGATCAATAACTAAAGAACGCTTTGGCCCAGTAAGTTGTTCATGACCAGTAGATTACTCCTATCGTTTTAAGGGTCACTAAATCAAAGGTCAAGGCCATATTGATCATTTACTGAAAAATGGCTTCTGATGAATAACAAGAGAATGCTTAGGCCCAGGGTCCTGAAACGTGCAATGCTAGTTGATAATGACCAGAAGATAACTCAAATTGCTTTTGGGTCATTTGGTCAAAGTTCAAGGTCAGAGTGACCATTTACCGAAAATGGTTTCCAATTAATTACTAGAGAACCATTGGGCATTGGCTCCTCAGACTTGCTATGCAGGTTGGTCTATTCAGGAGGTGACCCCTTTTGTCTTTAAGGTCATTAAGTTAAAGGTCAAGGTCTATTGGCCATAAACCATAAACAGGAAAACAGATTCTGATTGATAACCAGAGAACCCTTGGGCTTTGCTACCTGAAAACTTCCTACCTATCCATCCTCCCACCACCTACCTACCCATGCAGTTCCTGTTATCTTTAGTATTCTCCAAGAATTGAGCTTTATACGCGTTATAATCAAAGTGTCATTGACATAATATACAGTTCCTCTCATTCATCTACTTGCCACGGCCAAGCTTTTGAAATCAGAAGCCCCTGCCATCCTCCCATTAAAGTACTGACACAAGTTCCTGTACTTCTTCTACCTTTCTATACTTCTATAGGCTGCCTCTAGCGAGAAGGCGCTGGTGGGAGCATGTATGCTTTACAAACATCTCTTGTTTAAAAATTAGGTCACATGAGATCAGAAACTAGGTCATCTGGACATATCATAGGAAAACCTTTTTAAATGCTCAAAAAGTCACATTTGTAATCATCTCTAAATGAAAAATTAGTCAGAATGTTTGTTAGCATGGTTCTTTCACTAAATCGAAACTGGAGCGCTGTTATGATCACTGACTCACTAACAAATATTGGATGTTCAATTTTCACATGTCCACGGACAAGTAAAATGCGAAAATGCAGCTGTCTGGTCCTGCAAATGTACGATTTGAACATTAGATTTTACAAGCTCTTATGTTGTCCATCTCTTTCAGATCTCTTTGCAAAAAAAAAAAAGATAAATAAATAAATAAAAATAGTGGGCACTTAAAAGACTCCAGTATAATTTGGCAACCACATTCCTTAGATGCCCTTCCACTTATTATTAAGAATATTCAAGAAATTCTAATATATTAAAAACATGTATCTTCAACAAACAAAATTTGAATGTGGTTTTCCAATTTATTTTATTGGTCAGTATGTAAGTCCTTTGCCAAAAGTTGTCCTACAGTGTTAAAGAGTTTCCAGTGAAACTTCACACGTGATCTGCATATAGTGTAGATCTGCCTGACATATTTTAGCACACCTGACTAAAAAAGGTCAACTGCAGCTTTTTAGTATGCTCTAGATATTTGGTTTGTAGTATCATCTAGTGGAAATCTACCAAGATAGTTCAAATCGTAGCCCCAGGGTAAATATTGGCCATTCTCATCAGCTCACTTGCATTCACACTGACCTTCATTTTTGGTTTTGATACTACAAGCTTGAAATTCAGACCACTGATACAGTTTATATACAGATTTCAATAACGAACTATGAAGAACGTGTTCTGTGGCAATGTATTCCTTTGGACTTCGTAACACACATTTCAGGTGAGCGACCCATGGCCACTTGGCCCTCTTGTTTCAGGATGTATACGACTTGTAGTATATTGTATAAAGTTATGGAATGATGTAAATAAATGTTTGTCATGTGCTAAATGGTATGTCTGATCATGTTTTTTGTGCTAAATGGGATGATTGACCATGTTTTTGTGCTAAATTGTATATTTGACCATGTTTTTTGTGCTTAATAGGATGTTTGATCATGTTTTTGTGCTAAATGGATTTTTTTGACCATGTTTTTGTGCTAAATCGTATGTTTGACCATGTTTTTTGGTGCTAAACGGGATGTTTGACCATATTTTTGTGCTAAATAAAATGAATGGACAAATTGTAAATTAAGAAAAATTAGTTATTTCAGTAAAACAGAGATCTGAAAAAAGAAAAAAAGTTGACAAAAAATTTGATTAAACGGGGTGAGTTTACTTTTTTGTCAGATTTTTTTCGCAATAATTGTAATAAGAGATAGTCATCAATAAGGAAAGTAAAAAAAAACATGAACAATATCAACGTTTAATGCGATAGTTTTGAAAATGTTACAAACTAAATTTGAGAAATATCATAATCTGCATGTAAAAATTGTGTATGATTTCAAGCAGGAACTTGCAACAACAACAACAACCACAACAACATCAGATTGTTACATGAAAGTTGCCATTTACATATACAAACTTATATCTAAAGAACGTGCATCATGGTGTAATAACATGCATTTATATGGTTAAAAAGTTAGTTATTTAATTTCTCTATGTAACAATCATTTCTCTCGAAGTTTAGGCGCTATAATCTCTCTCAATTAAAAAAATGTGAAATTTATAATATGTCATTTACTCTTCGAAAACATGATCTCTAAAATACCAAAATGAATAACGAGTATTCATAGCACTGTTTCTTAAACGATTTCACAAAAAGTGCTGTTAACATAGATTTCGTTACTTAAAATATTTTAACCGAAAATGACAATAGTCTATGGTCTAAAATGGCAAAAAACTGCTTGTTAGTTTATAAAAAGACAAAAAATGATATAAAAGAAAATACCCATCAACAACAACAACACACACCAAAAAGATAAAAGCAATTCTATAAATTTTACTATTTGCTAACATTTATCTTAAAAATTTCAAATCTATGAATCATTTTTTAAGAAAATCTTATTATTCTAGGAGTAAACCTTGCCATCAGTATGCCACTGCCAATTGTGTCTCAGTCGGTAAATCCTAACTCTGGGCGAGCAGCTAAATATACATATAAATATTCCGAAACAAAAAGTTTTAAGAGCATAGGTTAGAGCGACATTAGACTCTCACAAGTTTCATATACAAACAAGGACCATAACTCTTGTATGACTGGGCTGAATCCGAATGAAAGCTCAATGGACAATTGTTCTATAAAGTTCATGAGTTTATGCCAACAGGAAGAGGATCAGAGATTACCACAAAACTTTAACAAATTTTCACAATGCCAAAGGGCCATAACTCTTTTTTTTGTCAGTTAGCAGCTGTTATAACAGTATCATGAACGTTCCCAGATAGGGGTAAGACAGGGTAGGACATGGAATGAAATCTCATTAACGTTATCCGGGTCATAAAGGTACAAACTACTTCGATATTTTCGAAGGAGTTATTCGGTTAAGTTGATTCGGCATTAATAGTCTTCTCGATTGAAGATTTAAATGGACTGAGTTTAACTGGTCCAATTCCACACACGACCCTATATGACAGCAACAGAGACCATAAATATTCCAATAGTATGGTGAGTGCATTTTAAGAGGCATAGAAGTAGTACGAGCAACAAAAACATTTGTAATCAAAAGGACATCGTCACAACGTCTGGTCTGACTGACCCAAATCTGAACTAGCCCTAAAGTGAAGAGCTGTACATATCAGTTAAAGTTCCTATACATTTCAGCCGCGTAGGCCAAACTATTTCCAGATCTTAAGGTATGAAATACAAGAGAAAATCAGAGTGTACCCGGTCATCTCTTCAAAGAAGGACAAATAACCAAAAGGTTGAACAACATGTCTGCAAGTTTTTTGTTTTTGTTTTGTTTTGTTTTTTTCTCACAAAATTACTGCTCCTTTGAAAATAACATAAAAGAGGAAACGTGAAGTATCACCGGATATGAATAATTAAATTAATATGTAAAACATTTTCTTTTGTTCAATATTTACAATACTGCAGTTTAATTCCTTTCTGCACTTTGAATCAGGAAATACACACGAAAACATTTAACGTCTATATCGAATTAATTAAATTTTGTGCGGTTAAAATAAAAAATAACAACTTTACCGATCAGGCAAATACAAAAAAATCTGACATCGTGTAAAAATAAACAGACATATCTTCTATTTTAAAAAACAACTGTTGTCTTAAAATTTCAACGAATTTCGTTTTGCCGAGTGTCTCTCTTTTTAAAGCATTGGGAGAGACGTTGAAAGCCCTCTCGTAAGTTGGCCAGCAGTATGCGGGCATCTCTAAGCAGTGCGGAGATATCCATCACGAAGATTGAACCAAAAATCAGGACAAACAAGGCGATACCAACGTAACCAATGTTGGCCGCGCTTTGCCGTTTATCACGGGTGCTTATTTTCTTTGCGGTTGTACTAGTTAGAGATTTCTTGTCAACCTTGAAATAAACATATTCATATATAAAACATTTGTCTTTCATATTCAAAATATTTATTTACTATAGAAGAGCGATAACATTTCGTAAATGGTTACGGTTATTAATAATTCCTTAAATTAAACGCGATGTTCCCTTTTTTTCACAAGGTCACTGTTGCTTATTATAGATGTAAATAGTAGGGGTCAAGGACATACAATATGGATTGCCAGGTTTTATGCTAGTAATGATTTCTTGAAAACAGTAAAATAGATTTACAAATGCATGCATTTCATTAAAAAAATGTAAAGTTATCAACAATAATTGATACCAGCTTATCTACGTGCATTAAGGGGGAGGGGGTGGCTTCTGTGGCAATTTAAGTATGGTCATTGGTTATCTGTATTATTTATCTTTATTTTCTAGACTTAATATTTACCAACTTACCCGGAGTGCACTTTGTAATTTCTTAATTTTCTCCTTTTGGGCTTCCATCAACTCTTCTTTGCTCATATTTTTCTGTGCTTCATAATTCTTAACCCAAGAACATTTGCATTTGCACATTGTCCAGCATTGACCCGGAGGTTTATCTATTTCCATACACATTGGATCAATCGGTTTCGATACCACAACAGGTTCTATTTGAAACCAAGATAAAATTATTCGTGGATATAAAATGTCTAATGCTGTTTTGGACCAATCGGTCTCAAAACGACAACGGACTCCATTTGAAACCACGAGGATACTTTTTATGGATACAAGATTTGTAACGCTTCAGGATCATTCAAGAACTTTGAAACACCGCAGTCGGACAAATCGCTGACATAAATAAGGTCAGCCTGGCATCCATTAGATAAAAAGCTCTAGTCTGGATAACCTGCCCCTATCACTACGTTACTCTTCTTTGGGAACCATTGCCTGGATAACCTGCCCCTATCTCTACGTTACTCTTCTTTGGGAACCCTTGTCTGGATTATCTGCCCCTATCACTTGTTTGAATACTGTACGTTGGGAACAAGACTAAGACAACTCTTGGCACTTACCTAATTCAGACTAACAGAACAGACTTCTCGGGCAAACGTCTGCAAAATAAAAGGTTGTGCCCCTCTTCTGAGTTTATCATTTAAACTCAACACAGCCAAGGTCAACTAAGGTCAAGTTGAAGGGCAGCGCTACGGAAACCTTAGTGATAGCATTATTGTAGCTTTAAATATCCCTAATATAGGGTCATCAAATCTGGATCTAAGTCAGTGATATGCTTTGTATCATGTAAGTATACAGAAGCCATAAGGATGACAATCAAAATGACAACGTAATTTTTTACCATATAACGATTCGTTGCAGTCTTCGCCAAATCCACCATCAAGATCGTTATCTGCAAGAGGAAATATACCTTCTGGGTTAACTGATACTTTTCTCAATCTAACGAAAGTAAATCTCACATGTCACCATTCGTTTGCCAGTTGGTTTGACAAATCCGGAGTGAAAATAGAATAAATATAGCAGCAGAACGCTTTTACAAAAATATGACTCCAGCCGAAAAGTGAGCAACAGTTGCTTACTTCATTACACAAAACATTTCTGTACTGTATTTTTAATGATGGCTACGATGACCGGAAGTGTTCGACAGACTTTTTAGTGAATCTTAAGTATCTCATTAACGTATCGTAAATAAAAAAAACACAAAGCTTGATTTTTAAAAATTTCATCAATACACATAATCATAACATAAAGGAGAAAATATAGGGCTTCGTTTTTTAAAATTTTCTTATTAGGAAAAAGATTTAAGTTTGTGTGATATACCGTCAAATATATATCACGGTGTTGAGTTCAGATGCATAGTAATTTAATCACGAAGACCGAAGGCCTGAGTGATTGAATAATAACGTATGTGAACGAGAAACCATGATATATACGACGGTAGATCACGAACATTTTAAAATCTATTTCCATTCTAACACGTACGTATATTTATAAGGGGCGCGAGTATGTGTGTGGCGTTATATGTCGCAACGCAGCTAAATGTCGCACTTGCCGTTAAATGTCGTACCATTGCCGCTAAATGTCGCAATCGCCGCTAAATGTCGCAAAATCTTCTGCCGTTAAATGTCGCAATGGTAACTTTAAATGTCGCACGATTTCCCTTTACCGTTAAATGTCGCAACACTACCGTTAAATGTCGCAAGATGTTAAGTCATGTGAAACTCAATGGTTATAGTGGTAATATATTCCGTTATTTGTTGAGTAAATATTTGTAAATATTAAGTTACTTAAGGACTTAAAGGATTTCCCTTCAATCTGCCTTCTTAAGACGGAACATGTTTTTCAATGTGTCTTTTTTGTTTGTTTGTTTGAAATGAAAATGAAAAATCGACTGATTCAAGTATATATATGTCTGTCTTCTCTTTGTATGAAATTGTTAATTTGACATTGTGCTGTAAGTAACGTTCTATAATTCGATATCAATATCAACATATTTTTTCTAAAAAGAAGTCACATCAATAATTTTCCATGAATAACTCATCAGACACATAAATATGCTCGGAGGTCTCAAAAAATAAAGTCGATGCCCAATAAAACTACTTAAAACAATTCGATCATCTACAATACACATGTGTGTGCGCGTGTGTGCATGTTTGTGTTGGATTTATTTACCCTCGTAACATCAGGGCCTTAATTGAGGCCCTGGTAACATGTAGAATCACAAGAGTTCATTCCCGTTGATTTTTTTCTTATTTTTGTTTTTGTTTGTTTGTTTGTTTTTTTGTGTGTAAATTTTGTCTTTTGTTTTTGTAGGTCTTATCATTAGAGTATTCTATAGATGGATTTTGTTGCTTGAAATTTTAAATCGTATACGCAAATACTTGCACACGCACACAAACAATCATGGTTCAAAATGTAGATTCATGTATTTCCATTTTTTGTGTGTTTATTAGCAACAATCGCTATAGGGTTACATATATAGTTATGTATCAGACATTTCTCACCGAAATATGAAACCATCTTTACCCAAATAGAAATATATATATTCTCTTCAGTCATTACAGATGTATTCACTAACTTAATTTTGTCATATCAACAGAGAATCATTGAAGTGGAAATTAATCGATATATTCGTGCTATTTTAAACACTTGTACAGCAATACAGTACAGTTTATTCTATGAGCATGAAAATGGTAATAGATAATTTTACACGGTGCCGATACCACGTGACTTTTTGTGATCTGATACCAATGAAAAAAGACCGGTCCATTCATAACTTTTAAAATATTTTATTATTTTTATGGATAAAGTGTAGAGCCCACTAATTTTAGTGAGTAAAATATTCATAAAATGTTTCTAGGGAAAAAATCTCTCTTTTTTTTTCGTAAAGTAAAACTGCCTTGAACTTTCTTACTGTTCAAACACGCGGTTTCACTCTACAAATAAATGCTTTTTTTTTCAAAGAAACTCTATGTGTAGGTACTCACTAGCACGAGAGGGCTCTTCACTTTTTTCAATAAAATAGTAAAATATTTAAAAATATTTGAAAGATAATATATGACATGCACCGGTATTTTTGTATTGGTTTTCTGCCCCATGCATATCACAAAATGCCACTTAAAAGTTTGTTAAATTCCGTGGTTATATAATTATTATGTATTAATCTTACATTTATCAATGAAATATTGAAAAATGTCAGTCAGATATTGTTTCCCATTCTGTAAATTTAAAGATATAGCAAAGAAGCGCCAAAATAAAAGATTTTAATGACGTCATGAAAAAAGAATTACGAATAATTATATTACAACCTGAGATCATCAACGCGTCATCTGTATCACAGCATTTATAAATATCACAGCGAAATTTGTGTTATATCATGAGATGTAGCTTAAATAAAAAAAATAAAGTGTAGTCTAGAAATAAAACACTGAAACTGTACCTAAAAACACCACATTAAAAAATAAAAATAGATTAAAACTAGCTAGTCATTAGATGAACTTTAGTGGCATATTTGAACTTGTTTGGGCAGCTAATATCCCTTATATTCTGTGGTAGGCTGTTCAACAGAACAATTGCATTATAAGCAAAGGACCTTTTACCAAAACTGCCTACCTTGGGTAATGAGTAGCGCCAGATATCACTGAACGTAAAATTTGAACTTGACACTTGTGAAGGAACAGCAATCGTTCCTGACCTTAAACAGCGATCATGCACAGAAGGAAAGGGAATGAAATGTTCACTTAGATAATTAGGGGCTAACTAGTCCTAACTTGATTTTATGTACGTGACCTAGAGTTATCTGATTAACTCTCTTTGATACTGGTAACTAGTTTAAGGATATGAAATGATCAATACCAATATGTGACCTGTTATCCAAATTCATAACAAAAAGTTTTTTTTTCTGTGTAGTTTGAAGCCTATTCTTCCGATACTGAGTCAGGCAAGGGTCCCAAAAGGAGCACACATAATCATAATGGCACTGAATGAGCGACATTACCAACAATTTTCTTGTGTGAAATGTCAGAAACTGACTTTTAAGATATAGAAATTTTAAAGGGCCACCGACCTAGCAATTTCACCACATGATAAATGCTGGTCCAAAACAGCACCAAGATATTTCACTGAATCTGTGGCTTGAATACCTATGCCATTACAAGTGATTTGCAGCCTAGACTGGGCTCTTAATCTAAGTTTAGAACCAAACAGAATGGACTCTGCTTTGCCAAGGTGCAAAGAAAGCTTATTATCAACAAGCCATTCACTAACACTCTCCAACTTATTGGATAACTGTGTTTCAATATGGGATGTGCTTTTACCAGCAACAAGGATACCTGAATCTTCAGCATACAATAAAAGTTTTTGACAACATAGCAAACTATAGAATAAACGTAAAATAAAATAGACAATTTGTTTTAATAGATATAGACTACATATGAAAATGTTTCGTGCTCTCGAAAATCTTTAAAAATAAAGTCAAATTCACTTAGTCCAAGTATCCACTTAATATATAGGATGGTTTTAAGTTACTTACAAAATGCAACAGCAAGCAAAATATATTTTGACAATGGAACAGTCAAATTGGATATCGAATATATCTGAATCGGGAGTGAGAATTTCTAATACCTTCTAGAGAAAGTAAAGATGTCTAGAAGAATCTATCAACTTACGTATGATCAATCTTTATTCAAAACAATCAAACTTACAATTGCTTTCCATCGTACGCCACACTCTATCCAGGAGGTACAAACTATACCATTTTATACGTGTGATAATTTATACCGGGTGTATTTACAAGCCTTATTGGCCCCATAAAGGATAAATGAAGATTAAACTTTCCTTTCGTCGAATAAAATATGATTAATAATAAAAGTAAATAAATAAGTAATATAGCAGATTAAAACCCTAAAATCGTTTTTGTCAAGAACATCATATGATGGACGACCCTGGTTTTACGCACTAGTCTGTACACAAGGAACGTCCAGAAAGAAACATAGTATTTCAATAGTTGGTGACAACGACGTACAAAAAACATACAGCTTGTACATATTTAAAAGAATAAATATATGAAAAACGAACTATATATCTTGTCATTTATTATTTACATATAAATTAAAAGGTATATTTGCAGTCGTCGATGCCATAATTTGTATTAATACCTCATCCTGCGGTCTAGTGAGAATACAACTTTACAAAATCGCCTCGAGCGATACAACCCGTCGGAATAGTACATGTATTTTCCCTATTTATTTGATGTTTGTTCCCTAATTGTATTTTTCTTTCACCAGACACAAAATGGGATTTCCACGTGATTCATTCGCTGGAGTAACCCATTTTAAATGTAACTAGGACATAATTATCCCTTCATTATCTGCAAGCGTCTACGATGTAAAAATTTTTGCTAGAATTTATTATATACAGTCAAATCTATGTACAACAGCCACTGAAGGGAAGGCATAAAAGTTGCTGCAAATCACAAATTGGCATCTGTTCAGGTGTGACCTCTCACTCAGATTTGACTGTGCATATATGTTTTCTAAAACTGACGTCTGCTTGCTCAATTTCCGGTACATAATAAGTGTTAATTAGATCTAACGCTCTTTTATTTGCAATTTACCTCGTCTGTTATCGCGTGTCATCGAATGACTGTAGTATTAACACGACTTTTTGTCTGTGCTGGCAGTGCTTTAATGTTGTCTTTGGTTGTACTAATGAAAAAAATCGTGAAGCAAAGTACTAGAAGTTTAACTACAATCATTTGATACTTTATTTAGAATAATCTTTTATAAGCATCAGCCCACCAGGATAGGCCAGTAAGAAAAATGTTTAGTTATGAACCACGGTAACACTTCAACATTGCTGGCAAAGATGCCTGAAGCACAAAATAAGTAAAATAAGAATGTATCTATGATTGAATTTCAATTGAATCTATCTAGAATACGCTTACTGGTGTGTTAAATCTCTGTCACGGTTACATCGTAGCTCGAACCCACGACAGTTCGGTTACTAAATGAAAAAACAAATCACGTAAATAAAAAACAAACTATGTGTTTAATCGCCCTGTATCTCTTTGGCAAAAATTATGGTCGTCAAGATAAAATACGAATAAGCTAACTCCATTCTCTACTTAATATTTCTAAATTAACATAAAATCTTTTCCTAGCAGATAGATCAGTAGTCCCGATTATTTCAGACATGAACTAATTCAATTTTGGTTTACTGAAATTTCTACCAGATTATTAACATAACGTAAAAATTGATAACATTTCAGTATAAACCTTGAGTTTAACATGAATTAAAATCATGCGACATTTAGCGGTGGAGTTGCGACATTTAACGGTATTGAAAAATTGTGCGAAATTTAATGTTACCATTGCGACATTAAAAGGTAGAAGGTTTTGTGACAATAAGCGGCGATTACGACATTTAGCGGCAATGGTGCGACATTTAATGGCAAGTGCGACATTTAGCGGCGTTGCGACATATAACGGCGCCACACAGTGCATTAGTTAACAGTGACGTTTGCAGTGAAATCAGCGGTCGCGCGTTTGTTTTCTGCGTGATATTACGTGTAAGATATATCAGGCTCAATTTGTTCTTTGTTTATTGTCGGCGAAATGCAGATAGTGTTAGAATTACTCATGATATATATAAGACTTGTTTTCTTACCTGTCCTGTATACACCATACTTATTATAACACACATCTTCGTCCGTTAGACCATCACAGTCATTATCTACACCATCATTCACTCCTTGGGTTGATATATTGCATACTTGTTTGTTCTAGAAAAATGAAAGTGTTCTTTCTTGTAGTTTTAAATTTTTCAACACTTCTTTTCTTTGGTTAGTTACAAATTTGAGACAGTTGTGTTTTGTTTTTTTGAGTTGGAAGGGGAGGTTGGTGAAAGGCGGGGTTGGGTCACAGTATCTTGAGTCAAAGCCAAAGCAGACGCCAGATGATGATATAAATGCTACTTTGATTAGATATATTGCATGTAAGTGCATGTAGTTTGGATATCGTTAATATGGAAATTTTCTGTACGTACCATATGTTGTACTCGGCTTTTTATATTACCAGGAATGACGAACCATGTATCGTTGTCAGATTTGACTACTGTCATTCCAAACACTGCTTCATCTCGGCGTATGTGGCGATAGAAATTACTGATATCGTTCTCATTTTTCGGTATTTGTGAAGTACCGAGGTCTTTGTTCACAAAGTATGTCTTTATATCCGTGACACGGAAACCGTCGGTTTCTAATGCTTTATTAGGAGCCGATGTAACAACAGTGTCATGAAAGTTCCTAGATGGGGGTAAGACATGGAATGAAGACCTATTCATATTATCCGGTTCATACAGGTATAAGCCTACCCCGATTATCTGCGAGGCAGTTATGTGATATGCTGAACCGGCGTCAATATCTTGAGTTATCAAATCTCCTCTGCTGTAAATAGCGTGCACAACATCAAAACCGCCAGTTATATTAACAATAGTGTTATCAGCATTCGACACGATAAGTAATTTTGCTTCAAACGGACGTTCGGTCGCTGATTCGTTAAAAGCTGGAATCACGTACTCCGTCGACCAGGAAGTTGTTGGTAATATATGATGGTAATAATTTGAATCGTTAGATTGAAGAAACATGTCACCACAGAAAACAGCTGAAGGTTTTTCAAATACAATTAGTACTCCAGACAATTCATTCATCCCATTAGTTCTCAATCTTGAGGTAAAAACTAATTTGCTTCCTTTTGCATCTTTGTTATCGGATTGAATATTTATATTGAAATATGATACAAAATTTACGTCTTCATACTCGCTCGCAAATGTACACTCTTTCACATGCACCTTATTGTATTCAAGCAACATGTATTCAGTACTGTAAGTATCGACTGGATAAACTCGGTAACTTTTGGTTTCACCATTGAACATAAAAATTACAATGACTGCTACGTCATCATCCGATACAACTGTATGAAGGCTTAGTCCATGCTGTTTGGAAGTAGTACAGTCATAGTAACGTTCGCCGTTTTCATAAAGTGTCCCATGTACTACCTCAGTTTTTTTGATGTAATATTCCAGAATGTTACCCCTATATTTGTATGTTTGTTCAGAGGAGAAACAAGAAGTTTACAGCTTTGACTGTCAAATGGGGGCGTCTTTATAATAAATTTTCTGCCGTAGCTATCCGCGAAACCTACAACAGTTTAAAATGAGCTCTTTCGTTTAATGCCGAAGAATACGATTATTATTTCCCTAGAAATGTTGCACATAAATTGAACATATTTAAAATTTTGATTTACTTTCAAGCTTTAGTTTCCTACCAATCTGATTAAAATTATAATCACAAAATTGCTACCCTAACCGAAGGGGGGTCTTGTACTCCTGTGGAATTTTGTTACCATAGAGTAATCAATTTCTCTAGAATAAAAAGAGAAAAGACCTACTGAAATTACTCCTATTAAATATACATTTCTATTTTTTTCCAAGAAGGCAATCCTGTTTGTTAAGTTGGGCTATTGCAATATAATTATTTTGATATTTAAATACAGAACTCTGGTAAACTATGCAATAAGTGATATAATAAAAGATCTACATTTTCCACAAAATTTGGCGCACTTTATATGTGCAAAGTTGTAGAAGTTCTCATTTGTGCAGAAGTCTGTACCATACAAAGAACAATTGGTCAGTCTGTCTGCACACCGCCAGTCTGGAAAAAATGAATGGAAAAACAATATAACCAACTTTTACACAGCAACTGGCCTAATAATAAGCTTGTACGTAGACAAAACTATCACATCAAAATGTATAAAACAGAATTGTAGATATGATTTATAACTTTAACAAAAGAAAAAATATATATGCGCATTCCATATTATAGAATTGTTCAGTATTCTTCAAATTAAAATCGTGCGTTCTACTGGACAACTGTAGAATAAAGAATCAGTATTTCTTGCAACATAAATTTGTTTCCTGAGTGTCTTACACCTATATAATGAGATAATATATCAATAATGTATGAAATATTTCTATACAAATTTAAAATCTGTCAGACATTTAAACTGTGGTTATTGATGAATACATATCCTAAAAAAAATCAGGGAAGTACTTTAATAAGATTTTATATGCATTTAAAAAGATAATTTGTTCACATAGATCAAAATCATTCCGTTTCTTAACCTTATAAGGTCTGAAATTGCTCGTCCTACCAGAAGGAATTGTAAAAACGAGTACTTACTTTTCTATTTTTGTTTTATGATATCATAGTTTAAGCAACATGTGAGACTATTCCCTCTGTATGGATACATTCATTATTTGTAATGTGCAACATTGTATAGCATATATCATTATAATTCATTATTATCTAAGCTTATCCTTACCATATAAGAGTTATTCTTTTGTAGGTGCGGGGACCTTGTGTGTTATTTTAACATATTAGAACACATTATTTTCGCTTCTTCCATAGAAAGTCAAAAGAACCATAGTCAGAAGAGTCAAGCATAGACTAAATTTGCTCATTGCACAAAAGCTTAATGTAATAAAACGAATACATATGCAATATATTCTGTGTTAGAGCGCGATATGATGACAAAGTTCTGTGTTAGAGTGCAATATAATATCAAAGTTCTATGTTAGAATGCGATATGATAGCAAAGTTCTTGGATATACTGAGATTTGATTGCAAAGTTCTGTGTTAGAGTGAAATATGATGGCAAAGTTCTGTGTAAGAGTGAAATATGATGGCAAAGTTCTGTGTTAGAGTAAAATATGATGGCAAAGTTCTTGGATAGAGTGAGACTTGATTGCAAATTTCTGTGTTAGTGTGCGATATCATAGCAAAGTTCTGTGTTAGAGTAAAATATAATGGCAAAGTTCTTTGTTGGAGTGAGACATGATGGCAAAATTCTGTGTAGGAGTGAGATATGATGGCAAAACTGTGTTAGAGTGCGATATGATGGCAAAGTATCGTGGTAGAGAGCGATATGATGGCAAAGTTCCGTGCTAGAGTACGATATAATGGCAAAGTTCTCTGTTTGAGTGCGATATGATAGCAAAGTTACGTGGTAGAGTGCGATATAATTGCAAAGTTCCGTGGTAGTGTGCGATATGATGGCAAAGTTCTGTGTTAGAGCGCGGTATAATTACAAAGTTCTGTGTTAAAGTGTCATTTGATAGCAAAGATCTGTGTTTAAGCGCCATTTGGTTGCGAATTTCTTTGTTAGAACCCCATATCGTTTTTTAGGCTCCGTATTTACATTTTTCTTTTAAAATAATTGTCGTATTAAATGACAACGCCAACTTTCTGGAACTATTTCTTAGGATTCTTCAGTACCTTGATATGTGTTCTTATGTTTTTGGCTAGTTACGTCTGCGAAAGCACGAGTGCCTACCAACAAGTAATATTTAAAGAGGCATACCCTAAAATTTCGAGCTTTCCATTTTCCTCAAAATCATTTAAATTTGAATAGTATTGAATGAAAAAAAAAACCTGATGTCAACGTCTCAGATAAAAAAAGTACAAACTGCAACCTGAATGCATTAACATAAGTCTTTTAAAGAGAGGTGTTGTTGTACCAATTTTGAGTTGGTTGCTATATGCCTTAAGGAAGCATTTTTGAACTCATGATCTTCTTTAAATTATCAATCATTTTTATTTAAGGGAGAACGAGCAAATAAAAGTTTGGTATATTTAATGGAATGTCCCTTTAAATCGCATGCCCGGAACTTTTCTCTATCTCTTCCTATGGTCTCACCTGTAAATTTGTACCTACCTGATTCGTACACGTCACAACCGTTGATATGTATAAAATCTGAAAATAATAATCAATGAAAATAACAAAACGTAAAAAAATAGAATTACACTGCGAAACAGATCAGTCTCCTGTATCCGCGATATATTATGGTGACTTTGTAAGGAAAAAAAGCTCTAAACAAACAGAAAAAGAAAAATATATTAAGGTTGTCGCCGAAATCGGGTCGTATCAGCAGATCCAAAACATATTCTTAACATTCGAGATGAGACTGATGTTGTACATTGGACCATATACCTGTGCTAACTAAAAACAAAGTGGTGAGGCGTATACTGAATCTTGATTCTAGAACTCTGACAGGTCATCCGTGTTTTAAATCACAGAACTTGTTACCAGTGAATAAAAAGTTTTGAACAAATAATCTTGTTGCCATGTTTCCAAGCCAAAAATAAACATTTTTTAAAATTGTTGATTGCTCAAGACATTGTACATTCAAACTATTCCTGGCTCAGAGGAAAGGAAGTTTTCAGTCTTCCTAAGGTCAAAGCATTTTGTTTCGTTATGATCAAAACTTTTGAATAGTTTACCAATTGATTTAATCCATATAAAGTAGACTTCATTCTTTTATCGTAGTCATCAAAAGTCACCTCACTGGTTTACTTTCCAATAATATTTTCGGTTCCTGTTTTCCTTTATGTTATTCTGCCAAAGTAGCTTACTAGACAAAATACTTTATGTTTCTATTTTTTATAAATTACATATAACAGGTACTTTTTACGTGGTAGCAAATTTCCGTTTTCTTTATATAATCATATTAGGTTTTGTGATAATTTCTTTAAGATACTAGAACATGAAATATTTTTTTAAAAACGATACACAATAAAAAGATTGCAATAAATACCCCATGTGAATGCCGCATCGGATGCGAGACCCATCATCTTGACCTCTTTGAATTCATTTGTTATTTTAAAAAATGTGTCTGTTTCATCGCCTTTACAACGACTCTCAACATACAGTCCAAAGCCAAAACAAAAGGAGCTGTTTGCGGCGAATTTCTTTTGCAAGAACCAGATGTATACCATGTCTGTTCTGCAGTCCCAGGTCGCACTAGCTTCAGTATGGAATCTTAAATATATGATCAGGATCAAATATCGTAGGCGCATGTCTTTAATATCTAATTTCTTCCGTCTATTGATACAACATTATCTTTTTTGTATAATAACTTTTAAGTACTGTATTTTAAGTACTGTATTTTTAATTTCTAAACATGAATATCACGCAAAAGCGTTTCACCACATTCAGCTTATACGTTGGGAATGGTGTTTATTCACACTAGGCATATTATACTACTGGTTGGGGCAGGTAATGCACAGTTGGCGTGTCATACTACTGATAAGGATAGGTATTACAAATAAGCCTGTAATACTTATGACATGGGCAGGTAGTGCACAGTAGGTCCTTAATACTAATGGCAGAGACAGGTAATGCACAGCAGGCATATTATACTACTCACAGAGGCATGTAATGCACAGCAATCAAGTTATACTACTCACAGAGCAGGTAATGCACAGCAAGCATGTTATACTACTCACAGAGGCAGGTAATGCAGAGTAAGCAAGTTATACTACTTACAAAGGCACGTAATACACAGCAAGCAAGTTATACTACTTACAGAGGCAGGTTATGCAGTGTAGGCATGTTATATTTCTGGCAGAGGTAGGCAGTGCACAGTAGGCATGTTACACTTTTAGAAGGGGAAGGTAATGCACAGTAGGCATGTCATAATATTGGAAACGGTAGATAATTCAAAGCAGAAGTGTTATACTACTCACATTGGTAAGTCATAATAGGAATCTTAAACTTCTGGATGGGGAAGGTATTGTACAACAGACATGTTATAATTCTTGCTGGATAATCCACACTTGGCTACAGACAGGGTTGGGTAATGCACAACAGGCATGTAATACTACTAACAGGGGTGGGAAATGCACAACAGACATGCTTTACTACTGACAGAGGTTGGTAACGCACAATTAGTATGTTATACTATTGGAAAATGAAGATAATGCACAGATGGTATATTATACTACTGGCTGGGGTAGGTAATGCACAGTAGGCCTGTAATACTAATTGCAGAAGTAAATAATGCACAGTACGCATGTTATACTACTAACAGGGGTAAGTAATGCATAATAGGTATGCGTTACTA
This sequence comes from Cyclina sinensis, assembly GCA_012932295.1. Lineage (NCBI taxonomy): Eukaryota > Metazoa > Mollusca > Bivalvia > Venerida > Veneridae > Cyclina > Cyclina sinensis. The sequence continues at coordinate 32,484,854 of JAAONU010000007.1, read as the reverse complement.
CTGGCTGGGGTAGGTTATGCACAGTAGCCACGCTATGCTAATTTTCCAAGTTGTCAATGCAAAATAGGCTTGTTATTCTTCTTGCAAAGTAAGGTTATGCAGAGCAGGCATCCTGTACTACTGGCAATGGGATTGGTAGGTAATGCACAGTAGCCAAGTTAAACTAATGGAATTTATTTGTATTGGAAAGTAGGCTAGGGGAGAGAATGCTTTTATACTACTGTCAAGGATAGATTATGCTCAGTAGGCACGTTGAACTTCTCGCGTGGGTACGTAAAGCAAAGTAGATATATTATACTACTGTCAAGCGTAAGTTATGCTATGAAGGCATATTATACTACTGACAAGAGTAAGTAGTGCTCCGCAGGCACGTTATACTACTGACAAGGGTAAGTAAGTTCAATAGGCACGTTATACTACTGACAAGGGTAAGTAATGCTCAGTAGGCAAGTTTTACTATTGACAAGGGTAAGTAATGCTCAGCAGGCATGTGATACTTATGACAAGGGTAAGTAATGCTCGGTAGGCACATTATACTACTGACAAGAGTAAGTAAAGCTCAGTAGGCACATGAAACTACTGACAAGGGTAAGTAATGTTCAGTAGGCAAGTTATACTACTGACAAGAGTAAGTAAAGCTAAGTAGGCACGTGATACTACTGACAAGGGTAAGTAATGCTCAGTAGGCATGTTATACTACTGCCAAGAGTTATTAATACTCATTAGGCAGGTTATACTACTGCCAAGGGTAAGTGAGCATGTTTTACTACTGACATGGGTAAGTAATGCTCAGTAGGCACGTTATACTACCCACATGGGTAAGTAATGCTCAGGAGGCACGATATACCACTGCCAAGGGTAAATAATGCTCATTAGGCACGTTATACTACTGATAAAAGTAAGTAATGCTCAGTAGGCACGTAATACTACTGACATGGGTAAGTAATGCTCAGTAGGCACGTTGTACTACTGGCATTTGTACGTAATGCTCAGTAGGCACGTTATACTACTGACAATGGTAAGTAATGCTCAGTGGACACGTTATACCACTGACAAGGTTAAGTTATGCTCAGTAGGCATGTTATAGTACTTCCAAGGGTAAGTACTGCTCAGTATTCACGTTTTACTATTGACAAGGGTACGTTTTGCTCAGCAGGCACGTTATACTACTACCAAGGGTAAGTAATGCTCAGTAGGCACGATATTATTCTGGCAGGAAAAAGTTTAGCACATTAGGCATCCTATACTACTGGCACTGGTAGGTTATGCACAGTGACATCCTTACTACTGGCATCGGTAGTTAATGCACACTACGCATCCTATAATCCTATAATACTGGCATGTGTAGGTTGTGCAAAGTACGCATCCTATACTACTGGCATGGGTAGGTAATGCATAGTAGTATCCTATACTACTGACATGGGTAGGTTATGCACAGTAGGCATCGTGTAATACTGGCATAGGTAGGTAATGCACAGTACGCATCCTATACTAATGGCATGTGTCCCCAATGCACAGTACGCATCCTATACTATTGGCATGTGTAGGTTATGCACAGTTCGCTTCCTATACTAATGGCATGGGTGGATAATGCACAGTACGCATCCTATACTACTTGCATGGGTGGGTAATGCAGAGTAGGCATTCTATACCACTGGCATAGGTAGGTAATGCACAGTAGGCATCCTATACCACTAGCATGGGTAGGTAATGCACAATAGGCATCCTATACTGGCATGGGTAGGTAATGCATAGTAGGCATCCCATACTACAGGCATGGGTTATGCACAGAAGCCACGTTATACTAATAAGATTGGTTGGTAATGCACAGTACCCACGTTTAACGAATGGGATTGGTTGGTAATGCACAGTAGCCACGTTTTACTAATGTGATTAGTTGGTTATGCACAGTAGCCAGGTTATACTAATGGGATTGTTTGGTAATGCACAGAAGCCACGATATACTAATGGGATTGGTTGGTAATGCACAGTAGCCACGTTATACTAATGGGATTTGTTAAAAGAAGTAGGCATGTTATACTTCTGGCAAGGTACGGTTATGCACAGCGGGCATGCTTTACTACTTGAGTAGGTAGGTAATTCACAGTAGGCCTTTTATACTTTTGAAGCGATGTTTGCGAACGAGTAGAATATAGTTATGATAATCATTTTATTTACATTTCCTAAAATTTCTTAATTTCCGTAAATATATTATTTATCAAAAATATGACCACATGCACAAAATGAAAGTACGCTGGAATTTTGGTAAGTTTTGTTACTTGAACAGACCTATATAGGATATTAACATTACATTTCAGAAAGCTTTAGCAGAGACATTATCTAATTACAATGTGAACATATAAAGAAGTTAAGCATGATCAAAATGAAACTATCACTCACTTATTACTATCTGGAACCACAGCAGATCGTCCGGATGAGCAGTTTGGCATACACTCTTTCATAATGATTTGTTTGTGAGTGACAAACAGGAGCAATGAGTTGTGAATGTTGTCGCCTTCCATGATAAACTGTAACACTGCCTCGCCGCAGCTTCGCACTCTCATTTCTATAACGTGTTCGCGATACTCTTGCCGCCCGAGATCCAGTGAATACGGAGTTGCCCTGTTTGATTTTATGTCAAACTTGGTCGATGCTTTTCCTCCCTCTAATTAACAAAGAATTGAAAAAAAAGAGATGCCATTTTTTAAATGATTAAGACATAAACTATCATTAATAACTGTCATTTTTTCAAAGAATTATAAAACTTGAAGTGCCTGTTTACATGATAAAGACACACTTTTCTTAAGTGCAGTAATTTTCAAGGCAAAGATGTTCTTAGCTGAATTTTCAATTACCGACTTCCTGTGTAAATGAAAATTAAGGAACTAAGATTTACAGTTCTCGACACGTTTTCATTAATCTGCACAAGCTTTATCGCAGATGAAAATGCGAAACGTAGCAGTGCCTCTAAAGGCGATGGTTTTGGGTTTCTTTTTTCTACTTCCTTTTTTAGTTAATGTAACGTTACTAGTAATATTTCTCTTCTGCGTTATAAAATACCCTACTAGTTTTGAATTTATATTAACTAGCACAGTGTAATTTAAATCATAAGCATTACATGAGTTCATCGTCGGATACCCACGGTACCTTATGCCAGTGAATGGAAAGTAACGTAATTTTACGTACGTGGCTATCCAACGATGATCTTGAGTTATACAAGTACATGCTTACCGTAGCAAATACCTCCGTTGTATGTTGGTTCCAATTTTGTTGTTCCTGAAACTTTCTGAAATGCAAATGATATAAATAGGTTTTATAAACCAAGCGCTTATTTTATATACCTAGTATTTTGGCGATAAAACCAGACAAAAGTGTCTTTGTTTTGCAGTGTATTCTGTTGTTTCAATCAAAACTATAGATATTTCAACTGGCTCTGAAAACAATAATTCGAAATACAACAACTTTGATCAACTGAGAAACCTAAGGAACGAAAATAAAAACTTCTAATTATTTGCTATTTAAATATAAACAGTATTCGATCAAGTTTAATGATCTCCAACAAATTTTACATAATAAATTTTGTGACATGCTTGTTATTTCAGAAACCAAGTTAGATGGCACTTTTAACAACAACTTGTTTGAAACGGAAGAATATAAACTAGAGCACAGAGATAGAAATGCACATGGTAGAGGAATTATTACTTTTGTACGTGCTGATCTCCCTTTTAAACGCAGAAAGGACTTAGAATCAAATAACTTAGAAGGTATTTGTTATGAATTAAGTTTGTCTAAACGTAAATGGGTAATATTCTGCCTTTATAGTAGGGATGGCAAAATTTGTTCTTTTTAGCATTCGAACGTTCGGATCATTTTGCATTCGAACGTTCGAACGTTCGAGTCACTCGTACTTAATAGTTACACAGTGTTTTCACGAACTTCTCGGCCAAACTCTATGCAGCGTTTACTTTCCATTCAGTACAAAGGCATGTCACGTGATGATAGTCGAACGTAAATAAACAAAATGTTAAACTTTTTTTCAATTTCACTACATAAAGGCATGTTAAATCGATGCAATTCCAATAATAACTGAAGAAAAAAGAATAAAAAATAATTTCTGAAATCCAGCTAAGTTTTACAGTGAAGGGGAGATCACTGCCAGGAGATTGCTTCTCGACGTGGTCAACTCGATAAGATCCGAGTGTTTCCAATTCATTGACACAATGTGTATTTCTCGGTATCCGGTATCCTTAATAGGTAAATCACCTTTCGATTTAAATTTATACTTAGAAGGTCGAAAAGAAAAAGAAATTTAGACGAAGCCCAAGTTATGGTTGACATTTTGACTGATTATAAGCGTTACGGATGTGAACTGTTAGAGAATTTGCGAGAGAATAAAATAACCCCGAAAATCGCGCCACAATAAAGTAAAATCGGGATTAGTGCCAGTACCTGACTGACACGTCTGTGTATTCAATTTCTTCCTTCTGTTTCCTAGTTTGACCACAGACTCGACACTCTGACACGGTCATACCAGTGCCTTTTGACTTAGCTATTGTAGGTGACACTTGCTTAAAGCACAGGTCACCAACATTAGATGACGGAAGTTTACGGTCATCTGACCAGACGTGTTAACAGAGGTGTTAAAGCAACAATAGGTGTGAATTCACCTGATTATAACGCCTTTCTTACTTCTTCAACACTTCATGATTTTATTTTCCCATGAAAACAAAAATGATAGATTTTTTTTTAAACATTCGAATGCCAAAATACATTCGAACGTTCGGCATCGGATCCGAACTTTCGAACGTTCGAACGTTCACTTACATCCCTACTTTATAGACAACCATCGACGAACGACAATGTTTTTAATGAACAACTTACTAAATGTCTAGACCAAATGAATATAAACTTTGATAGTATTATATGTTTAGGAGACCAAAATTATGACATGTTGAGTAAAGACAAATCTTATTATATCAAGAATATAGGTGATAACTTTAATTTAGATAATGTAGTAAAAGAACCAACATGCTTTACATAAAAAGTTACCTACTCCTTACTTATTCTAGAAATTACCTCTGTAATACTATAAATTTAATTGTGGATTAAGTGGCTGTCGCAATATGATTTGTACCTGTCTTAAAGAACAATGTGAACTGTTTAGAACTAGGTCAATGAATTTCTGATCATACAAAAGTTTTAATCATGAAGCTTTTAGCAACGACCTGAACCAGATACCGTTCCATGTGGCTAATTTCTTCGATGACATGGAAGATATGTACTGGGCCCATGAACACCTCCTGCGACGGATCGTTAATGATCATGTTCCTGTGAAGTAACCAAAAACGACGTAACCCACCTCCCTATATGCAAGCTATAGAAAAATGATTTTGAAAGCACGTCAGGCTAAAACACCTATATGAAAAGACAAAACAAACGAAAACTGGTCAACTTATACCAAATTCAGACATATGAAAACAAAGGTCAAAAGAAGCTCAATCACTACGTACTTCCACGAAAGGTGTAGTGGTGGTCTAAGTCTAAAGACTTTTGGCCCACAACCAAACCTTTCTCTCACAAAACTCAACCAACAAAACAGACAACCCCATCATTCTAAAAGAGCCAGCTGGACAGCTCATCTCAGACCAAAACACAGTAGCAAACGCTTTTAATTCATTATATGTAAATATTGCACAAACTATTGGTATAAAAGATAACCTTAACACTAACACTCACCCAAGAATAGACAAAATATACAATAGTTTCCAAAGTTCACATTCTCAACACTTCACATTCAAACTAGTGTCTGAACAGGATATCATAAAATCAATAAACAAAATAATTCCTAAAAAGGCTACTAGAGCTGAACAAATTCAAACCAATGTCATTATTGCAGACAAACCGGCTCTGACCAGCCCAATCAAAGATTTGTGTAATTCCATGTTAAGTAAAGGTCAATTTCCAGAAAACCTTACACTTGCCAAAGTAACACCAATATTTATAAAAGGTGACCCTTATGCAGAAAAAACTACCGGCCTGTAAGTATTCTCCGCACTATGTTCAAATTATTTGAGAGGGTCATTCATGACCGATTGACCGGTCATTTTGAGGAAATTTTCCATCCCTTTTTGGCAGCCTTTCGCAAGTCATATGACTGTCAAACCACCTTATTAAGGCAAGTGGAAGATTAGAAGAAGGCCCTAGATGATAACATGTTTGTTGAAGCCATACTCTTGAACTTGTCTGAGGCCTTCGACTGTCTGCCACATGACCTTATCCTCCTAAAAAATTAAGGCCTTTAGCCTCTCTGATAACGCTTGTACACTTATGAGCAGTTATCTCCAAAACAGGAAACAATGGGTCAAACAAGGAGATTGTACTTGTCGATGTGGAAACATCATAAAGGGTGTTCCCCAAGGCTCAATACTAGGGCCTCTTGGCTAAAATATATTTATTAATTATATTTTTTGAAAATCCACACTATATAACTATGCAGATGACAATACCCTTTCCTTCTGATATAAAATGCACAAGTGATTAAATCGACACTTGAAGATAAAAGCAACATCCTCATCGACTGGTTTAATATCAATCAAATGCAAAACCAAAAGCTATCTCAGTGGGGGCAAAGTGACATAATGAAATAAAATCTTTCAATATAAGCGGTAAAAATATCGTGTGAAGAACAGGTTAAACTTTTCGGAGTAGAATTAGACTACCTGTTAAATTTTGATGCCCAAATATCAACCATATGTCAAAACAGACGCTAAAAAATTAAATTTTCTGCAAAGATTAACAAATTTCTCACCAAACACCCAACAGACTTATTATATTTAAGTCTTTCATCAGGTCAAACTTCAACTATTGCCCCATAGTGTTGCACTTCTATAGCAAAGTCAACACTGATAAACCTGAGAAACTCCAGTACAGAGCCTTAAGTATTGTCTTCAATGACTTTACGGCATCATACGAAAGACCTCTTAATAGGGTCAAACTCCCAACACTTCATTTAAGCAGGTTAAAAACAATTGCCATTAAACTTTCAAATGCTTGCTTCATCTCACCCGAATACATTCAAAATTTGGCCCAGTTCAAAACTTTTGTTTACATTTGCAGGTATGATCACATGCTTGAGGTTCCTACAGTGCGAACAGCCAGTTATAGACAAAACTCATTTCGTTTTGAGGCTGCCAGGGTGGGGAACAGTATTCCGGGCATCAGAAGAGTAGAAAACTTCAAGCAGTTTGGAGACTGCTCCCCACCTGGAATGGACCAAAATGTAAGTGTTCCATGTGTCGTCTGTAGTGCATGTATTTGTTTTTATTTTAACCCCAGTGCTTCTGCATACTTCATGTTTGTTTCACTAACTATGCTTCCTTGTTATTTTTACAAGCTTGTATTTTTTGTTTATTTTTCACGCTTACCGGTATATTGTCCATTACTGCTCCGTGTGGTGCTTTCCACTGGTACCTTAGTTTGACTGTATAGCAGCCTGATTTCCTCTTTCGAATCCTTCCTAAATTTGTTCCCTAGAAGGACTCTTTCACCTTCATACGACTGGCATCCCGGATAGGTTCACCTCTACATTTTTTTTTTCGTTTCTATTAGGGGACACCACCATGTTTTAACCTTGTTTTTAGTTCTGTAGCAATTGTCTCCCTTGGTTTTTATTGTGTTATGCTGGTCTATTTTCTCTCCTGCATTAATTTACTTTTGTTTTAAGTAGACTGGGTTTTATGTTATAATATCACAAACCCCGTTTTTTTATATGCATGTTTTAGTTGTACAATGTACCATCCTTAATCATGTGTCTGTAGACTTGTTTTTATGTGCTTTGACTAATATTTATTTTCTTGTTACAGTTTTATACCTTATCAAACTTGTAGTACTGTGTTTTTAGGCTTTATTGGTAATTCCTGTCTCAATTTGCATGTCTTAGCTATAATAGCTATACTATTCTTTAATCATGTCCTTGTATGATTTTTTTTCTAACGTGTACTTTCTTTTTACAGCGCTTTACCGTGTTATAGTTATACATTTGTTTGTCGGAAAAAAGCTATACGCTTATGTTATCAGTTATATGTAAATAAATATGTTAAATCAAACTTCTTGTATCTTGTATCTAGAGTCAAATACTGGATCTATTCCAGTGTCCGTATTCGTTTGAATAAATGCAGAGACTGTATTTGACCGCCAGTAAAAATAGTAAAATTTTTATTATGTGAAACAACATAATAACGAAAATAAAATGAAATAAAATAATCGTCAGTAACAGTTAATCCACAACTTTTGCTATAACTTTGACACTATCAAATATATCTCCTGAGCGCTAGTGTGGACTAATAAATATGTATTGAATGCTCGGAAAGCTTGTTTTTTTTAAAACCTAGTAAAACGAAATAACGTATTTATCCACAATTATACAAGAACGTTGACTCGTGGTTAAAAGAGCTTTTATTTATTTGGCAATATTCTAATTTCTTATTCTTATTCGGACAGTGAAATGTGACATTGACATTGGAATCCTGAGTCGCGACATATCAGTTAAGTATTTTGTAATTCATATTAAAATCCTTTAAAAATGTCTTAGATACAGAGCGAACACTAATAGATAAGGATGGACAGACGGTTGGATGGATGGACAGACGGTTGGATGGATGAACAGACAAAGAGACAGTGACGATGCGATTAATATTTGCCCTCTTTCGTGAACATAATAAAAATACCTCGTTATATAATACGGATACTGGCATGGCGGCATTTCCGCACTTCATGACTCCACTGACTGGTCCCCCTTGTGTTTTGCTGACAGTAAATCTCGTCCCCAATTTTTCCATCACAACCGTGTTAAAGTTGCTGTATTTAATATTGTATTTAGTCTTTTTTTGCTTGTTTCCATCAATTTCCGTTTCACCACCGTTTTTTTCTGAAAGTGAAACCCCACGTGTCCAATCACTAATTGCACAATCTTTTGTATACTTACTTTTTTTCTGATAAATGCTGTAGATATATTTGACCTACTCAAATTAATTTTTTTTAGATATATTCAATTTTTCTAGTACAGTTATTTATTCTTTGTGTATTATTTGTCCATGAATTTTTTGAAAAAAAGAGTGAAAATCACACACGGTCAAAGGATTCTAGGCCATCTTGATCAACCTTATTTTTCTTGCTTCATTTTCTAGAAAATGTAGATCTTTTTGCCAATAACAAATATTTTAGCTTAATGTCTGTCCCTCGCAAGAGTGTCATAAAATAAGTTTCGGATATAAGCAAAACTGATGACATACACAGACAAACATTCTAAATTCTTTATATATTTTCTGGGGAATTGTGAATTAGTTGAAACAAAACGCGGAGAAGTGATCGAATGCAAGAACGCAGGACTCCCAGTTTAACGGTCACTCGTTCGAATCTCATCGGGGATGACAGTTTTAGTGACTTTAAACATTCCATATTCTGGCACAAAAACTGGTTTAAACCAGAAAAAAGTCTCCGAGGCGCATTTAGAACTTGTTTCCAAATCAGTGTAAAAATACATAGGATTATACTATACTTACTACACATTTCACGAAAGTCAATATACAATACACATATACAATGGTGTAGGGTAAATCTGAGCATCTTACAACTTCATTGTTTAATATTGTGTTAAAGAATGCAAAAATGTCCACAGTCCAATAGTATTTGAAATAAGACAAAACTTTGATTTGTGTGTACAAATAACTTTTTCATAACTTCAAAACAAATATTTTCAAAACTGATTACACATAAATCAACAGTCACCAAACTATACATATGTAAATTGAAATTTAAGTGTTTATGTTTTGAAAATTTGCGCGATGCGTAGATTTACCCCAACTGACTGACTATTTGCTTAAAGTACAATTATGTGTCAGCCTGATCAATTTGTGTTTATTAGTTATCAAAATATGCATTAAATTACTCACCCTCTGTAATGTAGAACGTTGCGTTAACTTCAGTTTCTCCATGGCACGCCACAACGACAGGCTCTGTGTGTGCGTTCTGAACTGACGGTACAACCGTCATACTGAGGCTCGAACTTTCATTTTCGGTCGCGTACGTGAGCCCTGTTATCTGAATCACCTAGATTTTTAATGGAAATATTTTAAGTACTTGAAACTTCGTCACATACTGCCGCTAAACGTCATGTTCAGTTTCACTATGTTTTATTTTCATTGACAAGCAATAGTAACAATATTATTGTAAAACAATATTAGACATTAAATCTACATGAACTCTATTTCAGTTTTTTTTGCTAATAAATACTGCAAAATAAAATGATTTCAAAACCATAATAAAATTACAATGTATTCGAAATGAATTTTTTTGCATTTCTGTCTTCAGATGAAGTAACCTATGAAAAGGTTCGACGTTTTTGACTAAAGACATGTTATAAATTAAAACCATAATTATGTTATAGTTTCAGTACACTCTCAGACATTTCGAGAAGATTTTCTTACTGTCACCAACCTATATTAAGGCAAACCATCAAAACATTGATCAAACCTGTATTGGATGTGACGCCTGTATATGGCTACTAAAACCCTTGTCTAATCTCCTCACGGCAGTTTGATACCAGTCTGTCATGGTAAACGGAGGAAATCCTTTCATTGTTACTTTTGTATTGCTCCAGTGACTTACTATTTTCAAAATGTCACCATAACCATTGGTTCCCAGGTTTTGTACAATATATTCTTTTCCCCAATGGGATGCAGGCACCAGCTGTTCTAAGGTGTGGGCCACTACATCTCCATTTGTAACATTCCTCGACCCAGCAAACACAGCAATTTGTTTGAAGCTGAAAATTACTGTTCCCGTTAAATCATACGTAGACTCCAGTTGGAGGGCATCATATTTGTTGAGTGTTATCGTGGTGTCGCTAGCCGTACTGAAGAATCCCTTACCTTTACAAACGACTATTCGCTCCACGTGTCTCGGTAGTTTCACTGAGACTGTAGTGTTGTCGTCAAAAGCGGCTACAGCAAGTTGGCAGTACCCACCAATGTCGCAAAAAGTAGCTACAACATGGTTATATACAGTTTGCCCAGACGGCTGATGCGGTCCTGTTAGTTTCTCGAAAGGAATGCCGAGGAATCCTTCCACGTAATTGTGATCTTTTCTTCCGTGTAAACACCTGAAGGGTGAAGAATCCGTCCTGAGACTGGACTATTAGGGACTTGTTACTGTACTCAGATCCATTTAAACTTTTCGTTTGGTTAAGGACGTGGACTTTTTTGTCCTTAACTTCAAAGCTTACGATAAGTCCGTCAATACCTGACAAAATATAATATCATTATGTTTAAAAGCATGCTTATACATGCTCATACTGACGAAACAGTTGTAAAATTTACGTATTGCAAATGTCAAACGGTCAAAAGTCAAAGGTTAGGCTACTGCTACCGCCACTTTAGACGTATGAAGGAAATCTGGAAAGCGCACTCTAGAATCATCATCGTGAAATCGTGATATTGCGAAATTTCGAGTTCTTGAAAAATGTGAAATTTTTTACATAATGAGGGTAAAATTGTGTAATTTTGAAGTGAAAATCATGAAATTTTGAAGCTGAAATGTAGCCACGGGTTTTTCGTATGATTATACATTAATTTCCGATTTTTTTTCTCATAAACCAGGCGGTCCGGAGTTTGGTAAGCATACTTTAAGTAGCTGGCGGATTACTATCCAACGTCACAAGCCGCTGATGAGTCTCGAACTTTCGACCCCCGGTACCTTATATGTTATCACTGTCTCATCTCCAAAAGCAGGCTTTTGCTATCGACCGAGTCTGTGAAATGCAGGGTGTGATTTTTAATGTTTCGTCTGTTCTATATCTAGAAACACGTCATATAGACTTGTTTGTTACTAAAAAAATAGAGCATTACCGTTTATAGTGACAGAGATGTTTTCTGTTGCATTGTTAGTGATCACAAGCTCGTAAGTGATGTCACTGTTGATCGTCTCACTCTGTATATCCTGTCCAAGTAAGGCCACTAGGTACGTTGTATTGCCAGCTACAGTAAATACATGCACAAGTTTGGCGTTCAATAGATAATAAAAATTTCCCCGTAAACAGGTTAGTAAGAAGAAGTTTATTGAAAAAAAAAGATAGTTATCGCTGAATATAGAAACAAATGTTGTACGAAAAACCTAAGTTTATTTGATCCTGCTATCTAAAACTGGAAAAAAGCTAAACAAATAAATGCCTAGTGTGCAATGTGTTGGATAATTTCGGAGCTCGTATAATTTCATATGTACCACATGAAAAACCACCGACAACACTGAAAGATGGCGAAAGATTCAATTTAGAACGACACACTAAGCATTTATAGGGACGTTAACTGAAAGATTGTTTAGTTCACGATAGTGACAGCTGGTAACTGCATCAATTGGGAAAACAACAACAACAAGGTTTATAAGCAAATCAAACTGTGTATTCAAAAGGTCCGTTTAGTCAATATACTTTGTTTGTTTCATTGCCATGAGAGTACCGGATGTTTGGTCTTATATCATCGTGACAGATTGAAGATTAAGGAGCGAAATGTTCGGGCCCGCAGCCTCACAACTACAATGGCTAACAGTTTTTAGATCTTCTATGTCATTGCTCATCAGCTTTAAGAATTTCGGATGTAAGGACCGTTTTGATCGTAGGAATTATTTAAAAAAAAAAAAAAAAAAAAAAAAAAGTCTTTATGTCTTTATGTATTGTGCATGTACTGACAGATTTTTTACATCTTGTCCCACAAAGTCTTTGTCACAGTATTAATGTTCGGCTGAGGATACTTTTAATCTTTGCTGAAGGTCGACAGTTGCACCTAAGCCTAACTTTAATTGTGCATTTAGTGTGCGCGCGCGTGTGTGTATATTTTCGCTTGCGTGTCTTAGTTCTTAGTCAATTCAACAGAAATGATCAGACAATCGAACGTCATCAATAGTATCATAATTTTTTCTACGCTTTGTTTCTAGAATACAAAATAAACAAGTTAAAAAGAGGCTTACCCAATGCCGTTTGAAGTGACAAAACACACAAAAATGGCAGAACTATCACCTAAAAAATAAAACAATTTTATTGCAACCATTATTCACAAAAATAATAAAACAAGAACCATCTATTTTATGATCACTTGTTTTAAGTTTAAACAATTTGCTTTTTTTAGCATAAACAAACGTTTTGCGATTGAACGTTCAATCATCAACTTGAACATGAGTTTGTCTAAAAAGTAAAGAGAAAAATAAAGAATTAAACAAAGACATGAAACGCATTACATTGTGACAATATGGCGGATCTTCTGAAAAGTGTAGAACAAAAATGAATAAGACACAAATCTACCAAGAAAATGTTCCTGATAACATTGTGATTGAGACTGTTTCGTTCAAAAATTGTTCTACGATGCGTAAAAAAACTTGTTTTATATAATACTTTATTTGAGTTTACTTTCAAGTATAAATTTAAAGATGAAAATTATCAATGTTAAGCGGCTAGCAGCAAAGAGATTTAATTTAATCAAAGTCGTTCCACTCCATATATTATGAATAATTTCAATTGTGCTTTCACGAGATGGGGAAAAATACCATATTTTTTCTAATTTAAACTACTTAATAGATCTATGTTCATTCTGCGGAAAAAAGACTATTCAATTACTGAAAAAGCTATAACTATTCTAAAAAAGTTGTATGCATGCGAAAGTTTGACATAAATGAGAAAATATAAATATATATATAAAAAATGAAGAATGCACCTACCGAAAATGAAGACATATTTTCGGAGATAGATTCTTAACCAGACTTCACTGTCTTCAAACAGAATGAAATTGTCCCGGCTTCAACACCCTGCAATCATCTCTTCACAAAAAGATTACCGATGTATAGCTAGTCGGGGATTTGCACATTATTAAAAATAGCCCTTAAGTATGGCTTACTCTGCAGGTAATTCAAGCGTTCACTTGATGCATTTTATTCCAGTAGCTATCAAATGTTGAAAACTAATTAATATTCAATAAGTCAGATTTAAATTGCAAAAATTTCATTAATATTTTACATTGATACATTGTTCTCAACCGAACTTATGTTTTGCTATGCACAGCTCAGTAATTTAAATTTCTAAATTATGAATATTTTTAGGTGTGTCTGCTGAATCCGCAAATATTTGCATTTCAGTTACACACTGCAACAGTACACCAGTTACAAACAATTGTGGTTTATATCACATTATTATGTAGAATATAAGAATATTTCATGTGTTTGAGGTTCCCAGTGCTACATCATTTTTGCAGGAACGAGGCTAAATAATTAACTTTTTCTTGCAGTGTTTGTTATGCGAATATTTTTATAGCAAAAAAACTTTCCAGTTTGCTGTCTTTTTCAGTATTAACTTAAAGATCTTTCATAGCAAATAACTGATGACGTCATTGTATCGTCTACATGATTGAAACAACGCGCCGTCCAAGAAGTCACTCTCCTTACATGATCAGCACGCCGTCTTACTGGCTTAAAACGTCAGATATCCTGATCCGGTATGCAAAAAAACAACAAAACAAAAACAAAACAAAAAACAAACAAAAAAACGACTGATATCGATGTGATACGCCTATATGGTAGACGAATACATTATTTACTTAAAGAAATGTCACAAATACAAATCACAAATCGCATAAACCCGTCTTTTCACACACAAAAAAACTTGGAACTTAATGATGTCACTCCAGGGAAACGCTGTTTGACGTTTTATGGAGTGTTCTAACATACCTTACAATCAAAGACTAGTTTCATTACCTGTTCCTTAATAGAAATGATTTCAGCTCATCTTATTTCTTAATTTATTAATTGCAAACAACTGGTTACTTGGTTGTTTATGGCTGTTGCATTATTTACACAAAACATGTTCGTTAAAAGTTATGGGAAATAATAGAAGTTATAGCCGAGAATTTTGCAGTCGAAATAGGACATCGGATAGGACATGAGTGGAAATATACATAATGAACTTCACATTTTTATGGAAAAAAACAGAATAAAACAAAACAGAAATAAACAAAAAGAATTCTTAAGGGTAGGCTTTGTCTTTTCTTATTTTGGCCGATTAAAGTTTTGGTTTGACTTTGAAGATATCGCATGAAACAACTGTCAAACCTCACCCTGTTGACCGTATATAACTCACTAGTCAAACTCCACAGAGCAGTTACTTCCCTTTCATACTTTCAGTACAGTAAAATCTTCCCAACGAAAGAAGGTGAGATCACTGTGAGGAGATTGCTCACTAGTCTGGAGTTATCTGCCCCTGACATTACGATATGGGTCAATTCCAATCTGATCACCTCGGCCTTTATGCTATATGTATTTTACGAACCATACGGAAATACCCGATGTTTTACGATTGCAGTCAATTTCAATATAAAGTAGGAGGGGAACCAGACATCTACCTCACCTGATATCATTTGCTGTCAAATGACAGTAGAATAAAATTGTTTATAAACAGGCAACGAATATTATGAATAAAAATAATGAAGCTTTGTAATTTTATCAAGAATAAGCAGTTGGTATTTAATGGATTTCTGTATTTTTAAAAGCACGATTCTTCTGCCAGAACGCTTTAAATGTGGATATATCATTAATTCATCAACTTGCATAAATGGCTGAATAACTTGATATTGGCATTCTCATTTTTTTGTCTTTATCGTTTTCACTCAAACTCATACAACTGTAATTTTATCGAGCATTAAATGGTCTGTTGGGTATATTCAACAAAATTTAATTATTAATATTTCATATTTTGTAATTTTAAATATTTCATTTGGCTTACAGACTCTTCATCCTCCCAGACACTTCACCTCTAGCCATTTTTTCCAGACATTTCACCGCCCCCCCCCTCCGATACTTCACCCCTCATTTTATGAAAATTGACCCCCCAATGTTTTGGTTACTTTTAGACAATTAAAGATGTTAATAGTTACATGTATTTGTGTATTTTGAGTCATTTAGCATTTTTAATGGGTTAGTCGTCTGAATTTGGTGTTTGGCTGGGAATAGGGTCGTTGCATAGATGTCTCTGTTGATATCAGCAAATAATTTCAGTATTGTTGTTTAGCTACTGCAATGGTTGCAAAGAAAGTTTGTCGATATATATAAGTACCTATAACCCTAACAACTCCTTTGAAATGTATAATTTTAGTTTTCTTTTTCGTTAAATATTATTTATCATATCAGAAGAATTAACTGATGTTTTTTTCAATTACAGTAAATGTAATCCCTTTCACACCTTCTTTCATCTCTTACTGATGACACATTAACTGTGCAGGATGAAAGACTGTCACACAAAATATCAGGACCGTTAAATGTCGCAACGTTAACGCTAAATGTCGCATGTCATGGGAAGGGGGAATACTTATCACCTTCATGTGTTAAGGTTCAAGTGCACTAGAAAAATGGATTGCTCAAACTAGTTTAAAAGCAAAATATATTCGATTTTTAGATGTTATGTTGACAAGCACAATGAGTCTAGTATTATGAGAAAATAACTTTTCTAGAAGTACAAATCATGTTTATTTATTTCATGCAAACCATTCTAATAGTGAGTTCTATCAGTGAGATATATGAAATCTCACTATTATTATTATTATTATCATTATTCATATCACCATTGTCACTGGTCTGTTGAAGTGAGCGAAAATTTGTTATATTTTCTTAACTTTAAGAGCAACCCGGTCACGTTTGTATTCATTTTGTAGTTAAAATTAGAACTTAAACATCGTATGGATAACTTTGTCGAAATGGCTTAACTTCCATCGTACTTAATTCTAGATGAGCAGCAAAAATACGCAGCATAGACAACTTGTGGCATAACTTTTTTTGTCTATGAACGAAATATAGCCTTGTGGGTATTCACTTTTCCCAGTAAGAACGAGATCTACAAGACTGTGTCATTAGTTTTGCAAAACTCGAGTTAAAATATTGTCATAAAACTGATTGCGACATTCACCGTTAACGTTGCGACATTTAACAGTCATGTCTTTGTGTGCGACATTTAGTGTTGAAAGTGCGACATTTACCTTTAGAGCAATTGTGACTTTTAGCGTTCATTGCGACATTTAGCGTCAGCCTTGCGACATTTAACGTCATGTGTGACATTTAGCGGCGATGAAACATTTAACATTGCTACAGCCATTTATTACATGATAAACGTAGTTTGTAATGCCATATCACCATCGCGTATTTATTTAATATATCTGTAAACAAACTATAACGCATTTATTTCTTTCTTCAAACGTATTTACTTTTACTGGCATTTTGTTAATCTGTTATCAAATAGATGTCCTTCTTCCAAGACATCATCTATGTTCAGTATGCCGTATGTACACCGTAGATTGTTGACATCTTGTTTGGAATTATTTTCTTAGCGTATATTATGTTATAGCTGATTTCATTACAGTTTTAATGAATATAGCTACGGTAAGCCTCTAATTGTTCTGGTCATGTAATATTAATAAATCTAACACTCGTTAAAATTTCGTATATACTTTATTGAACTATCCAGGAATTATTCTATTAAGATCGCAAGAAGCTCGCTCTAATACATTTTTCCTGAACATGTTGAATAAAAGTTCATCGGAAACGAAAACTCGTATTAGATCCAATTCCGGAAACATTAGATCTAAGCTGCGACATCCCTGTTAGACAGAGATATTTATTTATATTGTAATTTTTCACTTGAGATCTTCGTCATTTCCGTTTTAATATGAATTAAGATTGTCAATACTTGATGGCATTCGGAACACCTCGGGCGACTTCAGTAAGTCTTTATACGAAGTGTTCGGAAAAAAGCCGAGTTGTTACGATTGTACTTGTTAGCAGCGATGTATAAATACAGTGAAATAACTGCGAAAATTCAGGGGTTATTTCTCATTCTAGCATTTCAAAAAACACCAGAGTTCTGTTTAGGTTATCCTTTTTTGCTTTAACGGATGACATCTACCTTTCTTCTTTTAAACGCCATGTTCTTCAGAAGTTTTTGAGTTTTTTTAAACCTTTTTTAATTTGTCGTCCATAACATTCTTATATAGAATCTAGAAACCGCATTTCTACGCTTTAGTTAGTCAAACAAAATCAACAAATAAATATTTTGGTAAGGTTGAATCACCAGTCAGCTCAAAACGGAAGCGATCTACATCTACAAAGTCACACGAATAACATCAATAGTGTCAAATTCGTACCTTTGATTATCTATCATTTTTTATTTAAAAAATGGTTAAAGTACTGGAGTTGTTTTCTAAAGCAGAAATTCAAAACACAGATGAGGGAAATTGTTGAAAAAAATCTTAAATTGATTGCGATTAATTTTGATGAGGACTTTACGTTAAGCGCTTTGAGGGCACATAGGGTCAAACTGGGTCACATTGGGTCAAAATCTAGGTCACAGGGTCAAATAATGATACAAACTATTTCCACTCTAGAACCGCATTTTTTATCAGATCATCACGAAACTTGCCCTTAATATTCAACTCAGTGAAACCTTGGAAAAACACAAAATTTGGATCATGCAGGGTCATAAACTAGGTCATTTGGTAAAATAACAGGAAGACCTAGTTAATAGTCTAGAGGTCACATTTTTTACGCGTTGAAAATGAAACTTTATCTGAATGTTTGCCTTGATGAATTCTTGGATTATTACGCCCCCATTGAATATAAGGGGTTATATTGTTTTGCAAATGTCGGTCGGTCGGTCGGTAGACACTTCGTTTCCGATGAATATGTAGAGAACACTTAGACCCTCCTCCCTTAATCTTAACTTTTAGGTTGGTCATGATGATTAAATACATCATTTAGCTTTTCAGGTCACTGGGTCAAAGGCAAAGGTCACAGTGACCTTGAGAAGCAAAACGGTTTCCGATCAGTAACTATACAATGCTTTGGCGCAGATTTCTCAAACTTGGTGTGTAGATAGGTCCTGACCAGAAAATGACCCCTACATGTTTTCAGGTCAAGGTCCCAGTAACCTTGAAAAGCAAAACGATTTCCAATAAATGACTATATAACACTTGGATCCAGGCTTCCCAAAACTTCATAGGCAGGATGACCATAGCTAGTAAATGACTCTTATAGTTTTGTGGGTCATTAGGTCAAAGGCCAATGTCACACTGACCCTGAAAAGCGAACCTTTTCAGACAAATATCTAGAGAATGCTTGGGCACTGTATCCTCAATCTTGGTTTTTCAGGTTGGTCATGACTAGTAGATGACCCCTAAAGTTTATGAGTCATTAGGTCAATGGTCAAGGTCAAAGGGACCTTGAAAATCAAATTCGATAGATACATAGAGAATGCTTGGGCCCAGATTCTTTAGACTTGGCCATGACCAGTAGATGACTTCTACAGTTTTTCAGGTCACTGGGTCAAAGGCTAAGGTTACAGTGACCTTGAATTGCAGTTTCAGTTCAAAAACTAAAAAACGCTTGGGCCCAGTCTCTCCAAAACTTCATAGGCAGGTTGATCATAGCCAGTAGATGACCCCTACAGTTTTATTTAGGTAATTAGGTCAAATGTTAATCATCTCTAACTGAAAAATTAATCAGAATGTTCAAGTAAAATGCGAAAATGCAGTTGTCTGGCCTGCAAATGTACGACTTAAACATTAGATTTTACAAGCTCTTATGTTGTCCATCTCTTTGAGATCTCTTTGCAAAAAAAAAAAAATAATAATAAATAAATAAAAATAGTGGGCACTTAAAGACTCCAATATAATTTGGCATCCACATTCCTTAGATGCCCTTCCACTTAAGATTATTCAAGAAATTGTAATATATTAAAAACATGACTACCAGGGTATATGTATCTTCAACAAACAAAGTTTGAATGTGGTTTTACAATTGGTATTTTGGTCAGTATGTAAGTCCTTTGCCAAAAGTTGTCCTACAGTGTTAAGGAGTTTCAACTGAAAATTCACACGTGATCTGCATATAGTGTAGATCTGTTTGACATATTTTAGCACACCTGACCAAAAAAGGTCAGCTGCAGCTTTAAGTATGCACTAGTTATTTGGTTTGTAGTATCATATAGTGGAAATCTACCAAGATTTTTCAAATCGTGACCCCAGGGTAAATATTGGCCATTTCCAAGATGTCACTTGCATTCATACTGACCTTCATTCTTGGTTTTGATACTACAAGCTTGAAATTCAAACCACTGATACAGTTTTTTGTACAGATTTCAATAACGAAATTGTTCTTGGCAATATATGCCTTTGGACCTCGTTACACACATTTCATGTGAGCGGCCTATGACTACTATACGACTTATAGGAAATTGTATAAAGTGATGGAATGATGAAAATAAATGTTTGACCATGTTTTTGAGCTAAATGGAATGTTTGACCATATTTTTGTGCTAAATGGTATGTTTGATCTTTTTTTTGCTAAATGGAGTGTTTGACCATTGTGCTAAATGGTTTATTTGACCATGTTTTTGTGCTAAATGGTATGTTTAGCATTGTTTTTGTGCTAAATGGTATGTTTGACTATCACTTTAGTGCTAAATGGGATGTTTGACCATGTTTTTGTGCTAAATGGTATATTTGACCATGTTTTTATGCTAAACGGGACGTTTGACCATGTTTTTGTGCTAAAAGGTATGTTTGGCCATGTGTTTGTGCTAAATGGTACGTTTGACCATGTTATTGTGCTAAAAGGTATGGTTGACCATGTGTTTGTGCTAAATGGTACGTTTGACCATGTTATTGTGTTAAAAGGTATGTTTGACCATGTTTTTCTGTGCTAAATGGTATGTTTGACCATGTTATTTAGCTAAATGGGATGTTTGACAATGTTTTTGTTCTAAATGGGATGAACGGACATTTTCATCGCAACAAAATCGGTATGTTTTGTGGCCGATTTAGCTGTTCCAAGATATTCTTATTAACAGTAAATTAAGAAGAATTAGTTATTTCAGTAAAACAGAGACCTGAAGAAGAGAAGAAGAAAAGAAATAAAAGTTGACAAAAATTTGATTAAATGGGGTTAGTTTACTTTTGTGTCAAAATTATTTCACAATAATACAACAAGAGATAGTCATCAATAAGCAAATTTAAAAAAAGACCCATGAACAATATAAAAGTTTCATGCGATAGTTTTGAAAATGTTACAAAATAAATTTGAGAAATATCATAGTCTGCATGTAACAATTTTATATGATATCAAGCTGGAACTTACAACAACAACAACAACAACAACATCAGAATGTTACATGAAAGTTGCCATTTACATATATATACTTATATCTAAAGAACGTGTATCATTGTATAGTAACATACATTTATATGGTATAAAAATTTAGTTATTTTATTTCTCTACGTAAAAATCATTTCTCTCGAAGTTTAGGCGCTATAATCTCTTTCAATTAAAAAAAAAAACGAAATTTGTCACATGTCATTTACTCTTCGAAAACATGATCTCTAAAATACCAAAATGAATAACGAGTATAAGCACTGTTTCTTAAACGATTTCACAAAAAGTGATGTTAACATAGATTTCGTTACTTTAAAAATTTTAACCGAAAATGACATTTGTCTATGGTCTAAAATGGTAAAAAAACTGCTTGTTAGTTTATAAAAAGACGAAAAATGATAGGAAAGAAAAATACCCATCAACAACAACAACAAACAACAAAAAAACAAAAGCAATTCTAAAAATTTTACTATTTGCTAACATTTATTTTTAAAAATTCAAATCTATAAATCATTTTTTAAGAATTCTTATTATTATAGGAAAAAACCTTGCCATCAGTATGCCACTGACAATAATGTGTCTCAGTCAGTTAATCCTAACTCTGGGCGAGCAGCTAAATATACATATAAATATTCCGAAACAAAAACTTTTAAGAGCATAGGTTAGAGCGACATTAGACTCTCACAAGTTTAATATACAAACAAGGACATAACTCTTGTATGACTGGGCTGAATCCGAATGAAAGCTCAATGGACCATTGTTCTATAAAGTTCATGAGTTTATGCCAACAAAAGTCTTTAGAGGATCAGAGATTAACACAAAACTTTAACCAATTTTCACAATGCCAAAATAACTCTTATCTGTCAGTTAGCAGCTGTTATAACAGTATCTTGATATTCCCAGATAGGGATAGGACAGGGGTAGGGCATGGAATGAAATCTCATTAACGTTATCCGGATCATAAAGGTACAAACTACTATAAATATTCCAATAGTATTGTGAGTGCATGTTAAGAGGCATAGACGTAGTACAAACAACAAAAACACTTTGTAATCAAAAGGACATGGTCACTACATCTGGTCTGACTGACCCAAATCTGAACTAGCCCTAAAGTGAAGAGCTGTACATATCAGTTAAAGTTCCTATACATTTCAGCAGCGTAGACCAAAATAATTCCAGATCTTAAGGAATAAAATACAAGAGAAAATCAGAATGTACCAGGTCATCCCTTCAAAGAAGGACAAATAACCAAAAGGTTGAACAACATGTCTGCAAGTTATTTTGTGTTGTTTTCTTTTCACAAAGTTACTGCTCCTTTGAAAATAAAATAAAAGATGAAACGTGACATATCACCGGATATGAATAATTACAATAATCTGTAAATCATTTTCTTTTGTTCAGTATGTACAATACTGCAGTTTAATTCCTTTCTTTACTTTGAATCAGGAAATAACACACGAAAACATATATACGTCTATATCTAATTGATTAAATTTTGTGTGGTTGAAATATAAAATAACACCTTTACCGATCAGGTAAAGACACAAAAATCTGACACCGTGTAAGAATGAACAAACAAATCTTCTATTTTTTTTAGAAACAACTGTTGTCTTAACATTTCAACGAATTTCGTTTTGCCGAGTGTCTCTCTTTTTAAAACATTGGGAGAGACGTTGAAAGCCCTCTCGTAAGTTGCCCAGCAGTATGCGGGCATCTCTAAGAAGTGCGGAGATATCCATCACGAAGATTGAGCCAAAAATCAGGACAAACAAGGCGATATCTACGTAACCAATGTTGGCCGCGCTTTGTCGTTTATCACGGGTGCTTATTTTCTTTGCGGTTGTACTAGTTAGAGATTTATTGTCAACCTTGAAATAAACATATTCAAATATAAAACATTTGTCTTTCATATTCAAAGTATTTATTTACTAAAGGAGAGCAATAACATTGCGTAAATGGTTACTGTTATTCCTAAAATGAAACGCGATGTTCTTTTTTTTTAACAAGGTCACAGTTGCTTATAATAGATGTAAATAGTAGGGGTCAAGGACATACAATATGGATTGCCAGGTTTTATGCTGGTAATGATTTCTTTAAAACAGTAAAATAGATTTACAAATGCATGCATTTCATTTAAAAAATTAATATTAACAACTTACCCGGAGTGCACTTTGTAATTTCTTAATTTTCTCCTTTTGGGCTTCCATCAACTCTTCTTTGCTCATATTTTTCTGTGCTTCATAATTCTTAACCCAAGAACATTTGCATTTGCACATAGTCCAGCATTGACCCGGAGGTTTATCTATTTCCATACACATTGGATCAATCGGTTTCGATACCACAACAGGTTCTATTTGAAACCAAGATAAAATTATTCGTGGATATAAAATGTCTAACGCTGTTTTGGACAAATCGGTCTCAAAACGACAACGGACTCCATTTGAAACCACGAGGATACATTTTATGGATACAAAATTTGTAACGCTTCAGGATCATTCAAGAACTTTGAAGTCGGACAAATCGCTGACATAAATAAGGTCAGCCTGGCATCCATTGGATAAAAAGCTCTAGTCTGGATAACCTGCCTCTATCACTACGTTACTCTTCTTTGGGAACCATTGCCTGGATAACCTGCCCCTATCACTACGTTACTCTTCTTTGGGAACCCTTGTCTGGATTATCTGCCCCTATCAATTTGTTTGAATACTGTACTCTGGGAACAAGACTAAGACAACTCTTGGCACTCACCTAATACAGACTAACAGAACAGACTTATCGGGCATAATGTTTGAAAACAGAATGCTTTGTCTAAATGCAAATAGACAGTGAGGTCACGAACACCAACTGATTATAAGTGAGCTAAAAGTAATTTCCGTCGCTGTCTCCGTGAGGTCGTCCAAAAAACATATAGAAAGTACAGAAGCAGAAATTGACACTGCGGATGAACTAGACAACAACGAATTCTGGCGTCTGATAAATCAAAAAACGAAAGCCACCAAAATCTGACGCTACCTTTGAAATGAATTTCAATGGGACATACCTACAAAATTCTCAAAATATCAATTTAGGCTTGCAAAATTAATTTGCGGAACTCTACTCACCAACAGTAAACCCAGAATTCAAAGATAATTATATCCAATCTTGTGAGGAAGAATTGCACTCTATTAAACAAAAGTTAATGACTTGCCCAGGGACCTCTATTGTTATAGATGAGCCTCAGATTGAAACCGCTCTAAAAACATGCAAAAAGAATAAGGTGTGTGGATATGATAAAGTTTATAACGAGAATATTATGTTAGTGGGCCTTATCCTAATGACAGCTTTAAATGAATTATTTCAGGCAATTACTAATATTTCTCATATCCCGACTGACTTAAAGAGGGGTATCATAATAACTTTATTCAAGGGGGGTAATAAATGTAAAACGATCCAAACAGTTATCGCGTTATATCGCTATGTTCAACCATATTAAAACTATTCGAGAAAGTGTTGCTACAGCATATTAAAATAAACTCAAATTTCACCGTTAACTCTCTGCAAGAAGGGTATCAGAAGAATGTAAGCTGTATTATGACTGCATTTTTACTTAGAGAATCCGTATTCTACGCAAAAGAACATGGATCTATGCTCTACACATGTTTTTTTGATGTACGTCAGTGCTTTGATCGTGTATGGCATGGTGTTCTTATGCTAAAGTTGTATAATACTGGCATTGATAAGTCTATCTTTAAAGTTGTTCTAAAATTGTTTTAGAACGTTAACAGTTGTGTTAAATCCCACGGTCTAACATCCAACTGGTTCCCAGTTCTACAGGGAACCAGACAAGGCCAGGTTCTCAGCCCTCTGCTCTATAGCTACTTAATCTTTATCAACGACCTGATGAACAGACTAGAAGCATCCGAACATTGTTTTAAGATCCAAAACTTAAGTTACGGATGCCTTACCCATGCAGACGATATGATTTTAGTTTCTTTAACCAAACACGGTTTAGAAAATCTGATTGATATATTCTACAAAAATTCACCCACAGACCGCTACCTTTATAATGTACAGAAAAGTAACATTCGTATTTTCAATAAATGAAGACAGGACTTCGAAAAACATACAGTTAACTCTAAGCTAGGACATGACTTCATACAAGAAACAGATAATTACGTTCATCTTGGGGTACCATGCAATATATATGTATTACTGTGAATTCTTTTTGATAAAAGATTATTGTCAATTACTATTACATGGATGTTACTTGTATCTGTATGAACTCATGGATGTAAATCTATTGTTCAAATAAACTATCTATCTATATGACGATAAAACCATCCCTAGATCTCGCCTGCACCAAGCTATGCAAAACGTACTTCAGTCTAGCTGACTGCGGCGTTCAAAAAAATGGGTTACACCCTTTGACATACAAACATCTTTATGAATCGATTGTTTTACCGAGAGCTTTATATGGTTGTGAGTTGTTGTCTGACCTCGCAGACACAGAACTACTTTCACTTGAACGCGTTCACAGGCAATGTATCAAATATATGCAGTCTATGCATCAGTGTACAAGAACAGACATCGCTCTAAGTTGTTTCGGAATATTACCAATCGAATTCGAAATCGACAAACGAAAATTACTATTATTAGGTCAATTATGCCACCTTGATACATATAAACGTTTTGAAATTATTTTTGTCTCAAGACTTTTCCAATTTTTGATAGAACCAAAAAACAAAAAAGCCCACGGATTTCTACCGAATCTTTGGAAAATATAAACTTATGCATATATTTGAAGATTTTTATAAATGGGTACATTCCCGTCTCTTCATGCATGGAAAAAGAATGATAAAAACGCAAATTAATATGATAGCAAACTACGATTATCGAAACAGGCTATTATCTGACAAAAACCTTCAACATTTCTACCACAATCATAACTAAATTACACCGTTCAGTATGTGGTAGTTCAGCCGATTATATAGAGACAACCTGCAATATTGTAGAACAGTTATGCTTCTTGTAGGACGGTTTTTCTCTAGGAAATTCAATACAGCATGTCCTAAATGTAAACTTGTAACTGATTCCATAGTTGAGCATCTCATTTTATTTTGTATCGCAAACGATTCCCTACGACACATTCTCTGGCGCAATATCCCTGAGATACTTGGAATTTGTAACTTTGACAGATTTTGCAATTAAACACTACTAGACCAAATTATTTAAATGTTAAGTGGATTTGTACTTTTTGAAATGGATGACAACAAAAGAGTCGGAATCATAAAAATGAAAAGCAGATTTTTACACTATATGTGCAAAAGCCTTATGATATTTGTCCCCAATAAAAAATGTATTCTATTCGAACCTGTTTTCTTTCTTGCATTTTCGTTTCGGTAAGGGTGGTGCACACAGGACTGGAATCAGTTTAGCAAATATTTCTTTTAGCAAATATTTCTATTACTGTAATTGTTATGTCCTCAGTAAATGGCTTCATACAGACTTAAATATTTAAATATTTACACTCTATTTGTATTCACATTCTACATAAGTGCCAGTGTTAGCATAAATGTATGTTTTTGTTTGAAAGCTAGCTAACATAAGTTGTACATAAATGTCAAACTTTATTTATTAATTGTGTTATCTGTAATTCCGCATGCGCGCGTATGCGTGGTTATGCGTCGGTATGCATGTGCTGTTAGACAGGAGTAAGATAGTGGGCGCGCGTGTTTGGATACGTTTCTTTGCTTGCATAATTGTATGGTTTTGTTTGGAAGCCTACATAACTTGTACAATATTTGTCAAATTGTATTTATCTATTGTGCTAAAGTAAGTGTATCTACCTACCTTACCTACCTACTTACCTACACCTACCTACCTACCTACCTACCTACCTTACCTACACCTACACCTACCTACCTACCTCACTACATTGCTACCTTACCTATACCTTCCTACCTACAACTACACCTACCTTCCAACCTACCTACCTACCTTACCTACCTACCTACCTACACCTACCTTACCTACCTACCTACCTACCTACCTACACCTTACCTACCTACAGCTTACCTTACCTACCTACCTACCAACCTACCTTACCTACCTACCTACCTACACCTACCTTACCTACCTACCTACCTACCTACCTACCTACCTACCTACCTACCTACCTATCTACCTACACCTACCTACCTACCTACACCTACCATATCCTACCTACCTACTTACATCTACCTTACCTACCTACCTACCTACCTACCTACCTACCTACACCTACCTTACCTACCTACCTACCTTACATACCTACCTACACCTACCTTACCTACCTACCTACACCTACCTTACCTACCTACCTACCAACCTACTTTACCTACCTACCTACCTTACCTACATACCTACCTACCTACACCTACCTACCTACTTACTTACCTACCTACCTACCTTACCTACCTACTTACGTTACCTACCTACCTACCTTACCCACCTACCCACCTACCTACTTATCTACCTACCTTTACCTACCTACCTACCTACCTACCTACCTATTAACCTACTTACGTACCTACCTACTTACCTACCTACCTACCTTACTTACCTATCTTTCTTACCTACTTACCTACCTTTCATTTAAATTCAACACAGCCAAGGTCAACTAAGGTCAAGTTAAAGGGCAGCGCTTAGGAAACCTTAGTGATAGCATTATTATAGCTTTAAATTTCCCTAATATTGGGTCATCAAATCTGGACTTAAGTCAGTGTTATTCTTTGTATCATGTAAGTATACAGAAGCCATAAGTATGACAATCAAAATGAAAAAACAAAAACAAATTTACCATATAACGTTTCGTTGCAGTCTTCGCCAAATCCACCATCAAGATCGTTATCTGCAAGAGGAAATATACCTTCTGGGTTAACTGATACTTTTCTCAATCTAACGAAGGTAAATCTCACATGTCTCAACTGTTTGCCAGTTGGTTTGACAAATCCAGAGTGAATAAATACAGCAGCTAAACGGTTTTACAAAAATATGACTCCAGCCGAAATATGAACAACAGTTGCTTATTTGATTACACAAAACATTTCTGTACAGTTTTAAAGATGGCTAAAATGACCGGAAGTGTTCGACAGACTTTTTAGTGAATCTTAAGTACCTCATAAACGTATCGTAAATAAGAAATCACAAAGCTTGATTTTTGAAAATTTCATCAATACACATAATCAAAACATGAAGGAGAAAATATAGGGCTTCGTTTTTGAAATTTTCTTATTAGAAAATAGATTTAAGTTTGTGTGATATACCGTCGAATATATCACGGTGTTGTGTTCAGATGCATAGTAATTTAATCACGAAGAGCGAAGGTCTGAGTGGTTGAATAATTACGCATATGAACGAGAAACCGTGATATATACGACGGTAGATCACGAACATTTTAAAATCTATTTCCATTCTAACACGTACGTATATTTATAAGGGGCGCGAGTATGTGCATTAGTTAACAGTGACGTTTGCAGTGACATCAGCGGTCGCGCGTTTGTTTTCTGCGTGATATAACGTGTAAGATATATCAGGCTCAATTTGTTCTTTGTTTATTGTCGGCGAAATGCAGATAGTGTTAGAATTACTCATGATATATTTATAAGACTTGTTTCCTTACCTGTCCTGTATACACCATACTTATTATAACACACATCTTCGTCCGTTAGACCATCACAGTCATTGTCTACACCATCATTCACTCCTTGGGTTGATATATTGCATACTTGTTTGTTCTAGAAAAATGAAAGTGTTCTTTCTTATGGTTTTAAACTTTTCAACACTTCTTTTCTTTGGTTAGTTACAAATTTGAGACATCTGTGTTTTGTTTCTTTTAGTGGGAAGGGGAGGTTGGTGAGAGGCGGGGTTGGGTCACAGTACCTTGTGTAAAAGCCAAAGCAGACGCCAGAGGATGATATAAATGCTACTTTGTTTAGATATAGTGCATGTAATTGGTATGTAGTTTGGATATCGTTAATAGGGAAATTTACTGTACGTACCATATGTTGTACTCGGCTTTTTATATTACCAGGAATGACGAACCATTTATTGTTGTCAGACTTGACTACTGTCATTCCAAACACTGCATCATCTCGGCGTACGTGGCGATAGAAATTACTGATATCGTTCTCATTTTTCGGTATTTGTGAAGTACCGAGGTCTTTGTTCACAAAGTATGTCTTTATATCAGTGACACGGAAACCGTCGGTTTCTAATGCTTTATTAGGAGCCGATGTAACAACAGTGTCATGAAAGTTCCTAGATGGGGGTAAGACATGGAATGAAGACCTTGTCATATTATCCGGTTCATACAGGTATAAGCCTACCCCGATTATCTGCGAGGCAGTTATGTGATATGCTGAACCGGCGTCAATATCTTGAGTTATCAAATCTCCTCTGCTGTAAATAGCGTGCACAACATCAAAACCGCCAGTTATATTAACAATAGTGTTATCAGCATTCGATATGATAAGTAATTTTGCTTCAAACGGACGCTCGGTCGCTGATTCGTTAAAAGCTGGAATCACGTACTCCGTCGACCAGGAAGTTGTTGGTAATATATGATGGTAATAATTTGCATCGTTAGTTTGAAGAAACATGTCACCACAGAAAACAGCTGAAGGTTTTTCAAATACAATTAGTACTCCAGACATTTCATTCCTCCCATTAGTTCTAAATCTTGAGTGAAAAACTAATTTGCTTCCGTTTGCATCTTTGTTATCGGATTGAATAGATATATTGAAATATGATACAAAATTTACGTCTTCATACTCGCTCGCAAATGTACACTCTTTCACATGCACCTCATTGTATTCAAGCAACATGTATTCAGTACTGTAAGTATCGACTGGATAAACTCGGTAACTTTTGGTTTCACCTTTGAACCTTAAAATTACGATGACTGCTACGTCATCATCCGATACAACTGTATGAAGGCCTAGTCCATTTAGTTTTTGAATATTACAGTCATAGTAACGTTCGCCGTTTTCATGAAGTGTCCCATGAACAACTTGAACTTGAATAACAGTGTTCCTAGATCTATCGACTATTAGAGTCGTACGTATTACCCCTACATTTGTATGATTGTTCAGAGGAGAAACAATAACTTTACAGCTTTGGATTTTGGTATTAAATGGGGGTATCTTTACAATAAATTTTCTGCCGTAGCTATCCACAAAACCTACAACAGTATAAAATGAGCTCTTTAGTGTAATGCTGTAGAATACGATTATTATTTCCGTAGAAATGTTGTACTTAAATTGAAAATATTTCAAATTTTGATTTACTTACGAGCTTGAGTTTTTTACCAATCTGATTAAAATCATAATCACAAAATTGCTACCCTAACCGAAGGTGGAACGTGTACTCCAGTAAAATTTTGTTACCGTAGAGTAATCAATTTTTCTAGAATAAAAAGAGAAAAGACGTACTGGAATTACTCCTATCAAATATACATTTCTAAATTTTCTCAAAGAAGGCAATCCTGTTTGTTAAGTTGGGCTATTTCAATATCATTATTTTGATGTTTAAAAACAGAACTCTTGTAAAAATATGCAATAAGTGATATAATAAAAGATCTACATTTTCCACAAAATTTGGCGCACTTAATATGTGCAAAGTTGTAGAAGTTCTCATTTGTGCAGAAGTCTGTACCATACAAAGAACAATTGGTCAGTCTGTCTGCACACCGCCAGTCTGGAAAAATGAATGGAAAAACAATATAACCAACTTTTACACAGCAACTGGCCTAATAATAAGCCTGTACGTAGACAAAACTATCACATCAAAATGTATAAAAAGGATTGTAGATATGATTTCTAACTTTAACAAAAGAAAAAATATATATGCGCATTCCATATTATAGAATTGTTCAGTATTCTTCAAATTAAACTCGTGCGTTCTACTGGACAACTGTAGAATAAAGAATCAGTATTTCTTGCAACATAAATTTGTTTCCTGTGTGTCTTACACCTATATAATGAGATAATATATCAATAATGTATGAAATATTTCTATACAAATTTAAAATCTGTCAGACATTTAAACTGTGGTTATTGATGAACACATATCCTAAAAATCAGGGAAGTACTTTAATAAGATTTTATATGCATTTAAAAAGATAATTTGTTCACATAGATCAAAATCATTCCGTTTCTTAACCTTATAAGGTCTGAAATTGCTCGTCCTACCAGAAGGAATTGTAAAAACGAGTACTTACTTTTCTATTTTTGTTTTATGATATCATAGTTTAAGCGACATGTAAGACTATTCCCTCTGTATGTATACATTCATTATTTGTAATGTGCAACATTATAATTAATTATTATCTAAGCTTATCCTTACCATATAAGAGTTATTCTTTTGTAGGTGCGGGGACCTTGTGTGCTATTTTAACATATTAGAACACATTATTTTCGCTTCGACCATAGAAAGTCAAAAGAACCATAGTCAGAAGAGTCGAGCATAGACTAAATTTGTTCAATGCACAAAAGCTAAATGTAATAAAACTAATACATAATTGTATTATATTATTCTGTGTTAGAGCGCGATATGATGGCAAAGTTCTGTGTTAAAGTGCAATATGATGGCAAAGTTCCGTGGTAGAGTGCGATATGATGGCAAAGTTCTGATTTAGAGTGCGTTATGATGGCAGAGTTCCGTGTTAGAGTGAAATATGATGGCAAAGTTCTTTGTTAGAGTGAGATCTGATGTCAAAATTCTGTACAGGAGTGAGATCTGATGGCAAAGTTCTGTGTTAGAGTGAGATATGATGGAAAAGTTCTGTGTTAGCATGCGATATTATTGGCAAAGTTCTGTGTAAAATGCGATAGGATGGCAAAGTTCTGCGTGAGAATGCGATATGATGGCAAAGTGCAGTGTAAGAATGCAATATGAAAGCAAGTTCTGTGTTAGAGTGCGATATGATGGCAAAATTCTGTGTAAGGTATAATTTTAAAGTTCTTAGTTAGAGTGCGATATGATTTCAAAGCTCTGTGTTAGAGTGCAATATGATGGCAAAGTTCCGTGTTAGAGCGCGTTATTATTTCAAAGTTCTGTGTTAAAGTGCCATTTGATGGCAAAGTTCTGTGTTTAAGAGCCATCTGGTCGCAAATTTCTATGTTAGAACGCCAAATCGTTTTTTAGACTCCGTATTAACTTATTTCTTTTAAAATAATTGTCGTTTTATAATGCAACGCCAATTTTCTGGAACTATTTCTTAGGATTCTTCAATACTTTGATATGTCTTCTTATGTTTTTGGCTAGTTACGTCTGCGAAAGCACGAGTGCCTACCAACAAGTAATATTTAAAGAGGCATACCCTAAAATTTCGAGCTTTCCATTTTCCTCAAAAATCATTTAAATTTGAATAGTATTCAATGAAAAAAACCTGATGTCAACGTCTCAGTTAAAAAAGTTAAGTACAAACTGCAACCTGAATGCATTAATATAAGTCTTTTAAAGAGAGTTGTTGTTGTACCAATTTTGAGTTGGTTGCTATATGCCTTAAGGAAGCATTTTTGAACTCATGATCTTCTTTAAATTATCAGTCCTTTTTATTTAAGGGAGAACGAGCCAGTAAAAGTTTGGTAAATTTAATGGAATGTCCCTTTAAATGGTATGCCCGGAACTTTTCCCTAGCTCTTCCTATGGTCTAACCTGTAAATTTGTACCTACCTGATTCGTACACGTCACAACCGTTGATATGTATAAAATCTGAAAATAATAATCAATGAAAATAACAAAACGTAAAAAAAATAGAATAACACTGCGAAACAGATCGGTCTCCTGTATCAGCGATATATTATGGTGACTTTGTAAAGAAAAAAGCTCTAAACAAACGGAAAAAGAAAAATATATTAAGGTTGTCGCCGAAATCGGGTCGTATCAGCCGATCCGAAACATATTTTTAACAATCGAGATAAGACTGATGCTGTACATTGGACTATATACCGGTGCCAACTAAAAACAAAGTGGTAAGGTGTATACTGAATCTTGATTCTAGAACTCTGACAGGTCATCCATGTTTTAAATCACAGAACTTGTTACCAGTGAATAAACGTCTTGAACAAATATTCTTGTTGCCATGTTTTCAAAGTCTAAAACAACCTTTTCCTAGTTACATGCACAAATTGTTGGTTGCTCAAGACATTGTACATTCTAGCTATACTTGGCTCAGAGGTAAGGAAGTTATCAGTCTTCCTAAGGTCAAAGCATTTTTGTTTCGTTATGATCAAAACTTATGAATAGTTTACCAATTGATTTAATCCATATAAAGTAAACTTCATTCTTTTATCGTAGTAATCAAAAGTCACCTCATTGGTTTACTTTCCAATAATATTTTCGGTTCTTGTTTTCCTTTATGTTATGCTGCCAAAGTAGCTTACTAGATAAAATACTTTATTTTTCTATTTTTTTATAAATAACATATAACAGGTACTTAATAGGTGTTAGCAATTTTCTGTTTTCTTTATATAATCATATTAGGTTTTGTGATAATTTATTTAAGATACTAGTACATGAAATTATTTTTTTAAAAACGATATACAATAAAAAAAAAATTGAAATAAATACCCCATGTGAATGCCGCATCGGATGCGAGACCCATCATCTTGACCTCTTTGAATTCATTTAATATTTTAAAAAATGTGTCTGTTTCATTGCCTTTACAACGGCTCTCTTTATACAGTCCAAAGCCAAAACAAAAGAAGCTGTTTGCGGCGATTTTCTTTTGCAGGAACCAGATGTATACCATGTCAGTTCTGCAGTCCCAGGTCGCACTAGCTTCAGTATGGAAACTTAAATATACGACCAGGATCAAATATCGTAGGTACATGCCTTAAATATCTAATTTCTTCCGTCTATTGATACAATATTAACTTTTTTGTATATTAACTATTTAGTTCTGTATTTTTAATTTCTAAAAATCACGCAGAAGCGTATCACCACATTCAATTTATACGTTGGGAATAGTGTTTATTCACACAAGGCGTATTATACTACTGGTTGGAGCAGGTAATGCACAGTTGGCGTGTCATACTTCTGGTAAGGACATGTATTACAAGTAAGCCTGTAATACTTATGACGTGGGCAGGTAGTGCACAGTAGGTCTTTAATACTAATGGCAGGGACAGGCAATGCACAGCAATCAAGTTATACTACTCACAGAGGCAGGTAATGCACAGCAAGCATGTTATACTACTCACAGAGGCAGGTAATGCAGAGTAAGCAAGTTATACTACTTACAAAGGCACGCAATACACAGCAAGCAAGTTATACTACTTACAGAGGCAGGTTATGCAGTGTAGGCATGTTATATTTCTGGCAGAGGTAGGCAGTACACAGTAGGCATGTTACACTTTTAGAAGTGGAAGGTAATGCACACTAGGCATGTCATAATATTGATAACGGTAGATAATTCAAAGCAGAAGTGTTATACTACTCACATTGGTAAGTCATAATAGGCATCTTATACTTCTGGATGGGGAAGGTATTGTACAACAGACATGTTATAATTCTTGCTGGATAATCCACACTTGGCAACAGACAGGGTTGGGTAATGCACAACAGGCATGTTATACTACTAACAGGGGTGGGAAATGCACAACAGGCATGCTTTACTACTGACAGAGGTTGGTAACGCACTACTGGAAAATGAAGATAATGCACAGAAGGTATATTATACTACTGGCTGGGGTAGGGAATGCACAGTAGGCATGTAATACTAATTACAGAAGTAAATAATGCACAGTAGGCATGTTATACTACTCACTGGGGAAAGTAATGCATAACAGGTATGTTATATACTGGAAATGGTATGTGATGCACAGTAGGCCTGTAATACTTATTACAGAAGTAAATAATGCACAGTAGGCATGTTATACTACTCACTGGGGAAAGTAATCCACAACAGGTATGTTATACACTGGAAAGGGTAGGTGATGCACAGAAGGCTGTAGGCATGTTATACTACTAACAGGGGTAAGTAATGCATACTAGGTATGTGTTACTACTGGCTGGGGTAGGTTATGCACAGTAGCCACGTTATACTAATTTTCCAAGTTGTCAATGCAAAATAGGCTTGTTATACTTCTTGCAAAGTAAGGTTATGCACAGCAGGCATCCAGTACTACTGGCAATTGGATTGGTAGGTAATGCACAGTAGCCAAGTTAAACTAATGGAATTTATTTGTATTGGAATGTAGGCATGTTAAACATATGAAAGGGCTAGGGGAAAGAATGCTTTTATACTACTGTCAAGGATAGATTATGCTCAGTAGGCACGTTGAACTTCTCGCGTGGGTATGTAAACCAAAGTAGATATATTATACTACTGTCAGAGGAAAGTAATGCTATGTAGGCATATTATACTACTGACAAGGGTAAGTAGTGCTTCGTAGGCACGTTTTACTACTGACAAGGGTAAGCAATGCTCAGTAGGCACGTTATACTACTGACAAGGGTAAGTAATGCTCAGTAGGCAAGTTATACTACTGACAAGGGTAAGTAATGCTCAGTAGGCATGTGATACTTCTGTCAAGGGTAAGTAATGCTCAGTAGGCACGTTATACTACTGACAAGAGTAATTGAAGCTCAGTAGGCACGTAATACTACTGACAAGGGTAAGTAATTCTCAGTAGGCATGTTATACTACTGCCAAGAGTTATGAATGCTCAGTAGGCACGTTATACTACTGCAATGGTAAGTGAGCATGTTATACTACTGACATGGGTAAGTATGGCTCAGAAGGCACGTTATGTTATTCACATGGGTAAGTAATGCTCAGGAGGCACGATATACAACTGCCAAGAGTAAATAATGCTCAGTTGGCATGTTATACTACTGACAGGAGTAAGTAAAGCTTAGTAGGCACGTGATACTACTGACAGGAGTAAGTAATGCACACTAGGTATGTGTTACTACTGGCTGGGGTAGGTTATGCACAGTAGCCACGTTATACTAATTTTCCAAGTTGTCAATGCAAAATGGCTTGTTATACTTCTTGCAAAGTAAGGTTATGCACAGCAGGCATCCAGTACTACTGGCAACTGGATTGGTAGGTAATGCACAGTAGCCAAGTTAAACTAATGGAATTTATTTGTATTGGAAAGTAGGCATGTTAAACATATGAAAGGGCTAGGGGCAAGAATGCTTTTATACTACTGTCAAGGATAGATTATGCTCAGTAGGCACGTTGAACTTCTCGCGTGGGTACGTAAACCAAAGTAGATATATTATACTACTGTCAGGGGAAAGTAATGCTATGTAGGCATATCATACTACTGACAAGAGTAAGTAGTGCTCCGTAGGCACGTTATACTACTGACAAGGGTAAGTAATGTTCAGTAGGCACGTTATACTACTGACAAGGGTAAGTAATGCTCAGTAGGCAAGTTATACTACTGACAAGGGTAAGTAATGCTCAGTAGGCATGTGATACTTCTGACAAAGGGTAAGTAATGCTCAGTAGGCACGTTATACTACTGACAAGAGCAAGTAAAGCTCAGTAGGAACGTGATACTACTGACAAGGGTAAGTAATGCTCAGTTAGCATGTTATACTACTGCCAAGAGTTATTAATGCTCAGTAGGCAGGTTATACTACTGCCAAGGGTAAGTGAGCATGTTATACTACTGACATGGGTAAGTAATGCTCAGTAGGCACGTTATATTACTCACATGGGTAAGTAATGCTCAGGAGGCATGATATACTACTGCCAAGGGTAAATAATGCTCAGTAGGCTCGTTTATACTACTGACAAGACTAAGTAAAGCTCAGTAGGCACGTGATACAACTGACAAGGGTAAGTAAAGCTCAGTAGGCACGTTATAGTACTGTCAAGAGTTATTAATGCTCAGTAGGCAGGTTATACTACTTCCAAGGGTAAGTGAGCATGTTATACTACTGACATGGGTAAGTAATGCTCGGTAGGCACGTTATTCTATTGACATGGGTAAGTAATGCTCAGTAGGCACGTTGTACTACTGGCATGTGTACGTAATGCTCAGTAGGCACGTTAAACTACTGACAAGGGTAAGTAATGCTCAGTAGGCACGTTATACCACTGACAAGGTTAAGTTATGCTCAGTAGGCATGTTATACTACTGCCAAGGGTAAGTACTGCTCAGTAGGCACGTTATACTATTGACAAGGGTACGTTATGCTCAGCAGGCACGTTATACTACTACCAAGGGTAAGTAATGCTCAGTAGGCACGATATACTTCTGGCAGGAAAAGTTTAGCACAGTAGGCATCCTATACTATTGGCATCGGTAGGTAATGCACACTACGCATTCTATAATCCTACAATACTGGCATGTGTAGGAAGTGCAAAGTACGCATCCTATACTACTGGCATGGGTAGGTAATGCATAGTAGCATCCTATACTACTGGAATGGGTAGGTTATGCACAGTAGGCATCGTGTAATACTGACATGGGTAGGTAATGCACAGTACGCATCCTATATTAATGGCAGGGGTTGGTAAAGCACAGTACGCATCCTTTACTAATGGCATGTGTAGGTTATGCACAGTACGCATCCTATACTAATGGCATGGGCGGGAAATGCACAGTACGCATCCTATACTACTGGCATAGGTGGGTAATGCACAGTAGGCATCCTATACCACTGACATAGGTAGGTCATGCACAGTAGGCATCCTATACCACTGGCATGGTTAGGTAATGCACAATAGGTATCCTATACTGGCATGGGTAGGTAATGCACAGTAGGCATCCCATACTATAGGCATGGGTTATGCACAGTAGACACGTTATACTAAAGAGATTGGTAGGTAATGCACAGTAGCCACGTTATACTTATACGATAAGTTGGTAATGCACAGTTGCAACGTTCAACTAATGGGATTTGTTGGTAATGCACAGTAGCCACGTTTAACTAATGGGATTGGTTGGTAATGCACAGTAGCCACGTTATACTAATGGGATTAGTTGGTAATGCACAGTAGCCAGGTTATACTAATGAGATTAGTTGGAAGTGCACACTAGCCACGTTATTTTATTCAGATTTGTTGGTAACAGTAGCCATGTAATACTAATGGGATTGTTTGGTAATGCACAGTAGCCACGTTATACTAATGGGATTAGTTGGTAATGCACAGTAGCCAGGTTATACTAATGAGATTAGTTGGTAACAGT
This sequence comes from Cyclina sinensis, assembly GCA_012932295.1. NCBI lineage: Eukaryota > Metazoa > Mollusca > Bivalvia > Venerida > Veneridae > Cyclina > Cyclina sinensis. Next base: position 32,446,452 of record JAAONU010000007.1, on the reverse strand, counting down.
AGCCATGTAATACAAATGGGATTGTTTGGTTATGCACAGTAGCCACGTTATACTAATGGGATTAGTTGGTAATGCACAGTAGCCACGTTATACTAATGGGATTGTTTGGTAATGCACAGTAGTCACGTTATACTAATGGGATTGTTTGGTAATGCACAGTAGCCATGTTATACTAATGGGATTAGTTGGTAATGCACAGTAGCCACGTTATACTAATGGGATTGTTTGGTAATGCACAGTAGCCATGTTATACTAATGGGATTAGTTGGTAATGCACAGTAGCCACGTTATACTAATGGGATTGTTTGGTTATGCACAGTAGCCACGTTATACTAATGGGATTAGTTGGTAATGCACAGTAGCCAGGTTATACTAATGGGATTAGTTGGTAATGCACAGTAGCCACGTTATACTAATGGGATTGTTTGGTTATGCACAGTAGCCACGTTATACTAATGGGATTAGTTGGTAATGCACAGTAGCCAGGTTATACTAATGGGATTAATTTGATATGCACAGTAGTCACGTTATACTAATGGGATTGTTTGGTAATGCACAGTAGCCACGTTATACTAATGGGATTGGTTGGTAATGCACAGTAGCCACGTTATACTAATGGGATTGTTTGGTAATGCACAGTAGCCAGGTAATATTAATGAGATTAGTTGGAAGTGCACACTAGCCACGTTATTTTAATCAGATTTGTTGGTAACAGTAGCAATGTAATACTAATGGGATTGTTTGGTAATGCACAGTAGCCACGTTATACTAATTGGATTGGTTGGTAATGCACAGTAGCCACGTTATACTAATGGGATTGTTTGGTAATGCACAGTAGCCACGTTATACTAATGGGATTGGTTGATTATGCATAGTAGCCAAGTTATACTAATGGGATTAATTTGATATGCACAGTAGTCACGTTATACTAATTGGATTTGTTAAAAGAAGTGGTATGTTATACTTCTGGCAAGGTACTGTTATTCAGATTTGTTGGTAACAGTAGCCATGTAATACTAATGGGATTGTTTGGTAATGCACAGTAGCCACGTTATACTAATGGGATTAGTTGGTAATGCACAGTAGCCAGGTTATACTAATGAGATTAGTTGGTAACAGTAGACATGTAATACAAATGGGATTAATGGTAATGCACAGTAGCCACGTTATACTAATGGGATTAGTTGGTAATGCACAGTAGCCACGTTATACTAATGGGATTGTTTGGTAATGCACAGTAGTCACGTTATACTAATGGGATTGTTTGGTAATGCACAGTAGCCATGTTATACTAATGGGATTAGTTGGTAATGCACAGTAGCCACGTTATACTAATGGGATTGTTTGGTAATGCACAGTAGCCATGTTATACTAATGGGATTAGTTGGTAATGCACAGTAGCCACGTTATACTAATGGGATTGTTTGGTTATGCACAGTAGCCACGTTATACTAATGGGATTAGTTGGTAATGCACAGTAGCCAGGTTATACTAATGGGATTAGTTGGTAATGCACAGTAGCCACGTTATACTAATGGGATTGTTTGGTTATGCACAGTAGCCACGTTATACTAATGGGATTAGTTGGTAATGCACAGTAGCCAGGTTATACTAATGGGATTAATTTGATATGCACAGTAGTCACGTTATACTAATGGGATTGTTTGGTAATGCACAGTAGCCACGTTATACTAATGGGATTGTTTGGTAATGCACAGTAGCCAGGTAATATTAATGAGATTAGTTGGAAGTGCACACTAGCCACGTTATTTTAATCAGATTTGTTGGTAACAGTAGCAATGTAATACTAATGGGATTGTTTGGTAATGCACAGTAGCCACGTTATACTAATTGGATTGGTTGGTAATGCACAGTAGCCACGTTATACTAATGGGATTGTTTGGTAATGCACAGTAGCCACGTTATACTAATGGGATTGGTTGATTATGCATAGTAGCCAAGTTATACTAATGGGATTAATTTGATATGCACAGTAGTCACGTTATACTAATTGGATTTGTTAAAAGAAGTGGTATGTTATACTTCTGGCAAGGTACTGTTATGCACAGCGGGCATGCTTTACTACTTGAGTAGGTAGGTAATTCACAGTAGGCCTTTTATCCTTTTGAGGCGATGTTTGCGAACGAGTAGAATATAGTTATCATAACCAATTTTATTTACATTTCTTAAAATTTCTTAATTTCCGTAAATATATTATTTATTAAAAATAAGACCACATGCACAAAATGAAAGTACGCTGGAATTTGGTAAGTTTTGTGACTTGAACAGACCTATATAGGATATTAACATTACATTTCAGAAAGCTTTAGCAGAGACATTATCTAATTACAATATGAACATATAAAGAAGTTTAGCATGATCAAAATGAAACTATCACTCACTTATTACTATCTACTACCACAGCAGATCGTCCGGATGAGCACTTTGGCATACACTCTTTCATAATGTTTTGTTTGTGAGTGATAAACAGGAGCAATGAGTTGTGAATGTTGTCGCCTTCCGTGATAAACTGTAACACTGCCTCGCCGCAGCTTCGCATTCTCATTTCTATAACGTGTTCGCGATGCTCTTGCCTCCCGAGATCCAGTGAATACGGGGTTGCTCTGTTTGATTTTATGTCAAACTTGGTCGATGCTTATCCTCCTTCTAATTTAAAAAGATTTGAAAAAAATGAGATGCCTTTTTTTAAACGATTAAGACATAAACTGTCATTAATAAATGTCATTTTTTTCAAAGAATTATAAAACTTGAAGTGCCTTTTCACATGATAAAGACACACTTTTCTTAAGTGCAGTAATTTTCAAGGCAAAGGTGTACTTAGCTGAATTTTCAATTACCGACTTCATGTGTAAATGAAAATTAAGGAACTAAGATTTACAGTTCTCGACATATTTTCATTAATCTGCACAATCTTCATCGCAGATAAAAATGCGAAACGTAGCGGTGCCTCTAAAGGCGATGATGTTGGGTTTCTTTTTTTCTACTTCCTTTTTTAGTTAATGTAACGTTACTAGTAATTTTCCTCTTCTGCTTTATAAAATACCCTACTAGTTTTGAATTTATATTACTAGCACGTCGGATACCCACGGTACCTTATGCCAATGAATGGAAAGTAACGTAATTTTACGTACGTGGCTATCCAACGATGATCTTGAGTTATACGAGTACATAGCATGCTTACCGTAGCAAATACCTCCGTTGTAGGTTGGTTCCAATTTTGTTGTTCCTGAAACTTTCTGAAATGCAAATGATATAAATAGGTTTTATAAATCAAGCGCTTATTTTATATACCTAGTATTTTGGCGATAAAACCAGACAAAAGTTTCTTTGTTTTGCAGTGTATTCTGTTGTTTCAATCAAAACTAAAGATATTTCAACTAGCTCAGAAAACAATAATTCGAAATACGTCATCTTTGATTATCTGAGAAATCTAAGGAACGAAAATAAAACTTCCAATTATTTGCTATTTAAATATAAACAGTGTTCGATCAAGTTTGATGATCTCCAACAAATTTTACATAATAAATTTTGTGACATGCTTGTTATTTCAGAAACCAAGTTAGATAACACTTTTAACAACAACTTGTTTGAAACGGAAGAATATAAACTAGAGCACAGAGATAGAAATGCACATGGTAGAGGAATTATTACTTTTGTACGTGCTGATCTCCCTTTTAAACGCAGAAAGGACTTAGAATCAAATAACTTAGAAGGTATTTGTTATGAATTAAGTTTGTCTAAACGTAAATGGGTAATATTCTGCCTTTATAGACAACCATCGACGAATGACAATGTTTTTAATGAAGAACTTACTAAATGTCTAGACCAAATGAATATAAACTTTGATAGTATTATATGTTTAGGAGACCAAAATTATGACATGTTGAGTAAAGACAAATCTTATTATATCAAGAATATAGGTGATAACTTTAATTTAGATAATGTAGTAAAAGAACCAACATGCTTTACAAAAAAAACTTACCTACTCCTTACTAATTCTAGAAATTACCTCTGTAATACTATAAATTTAATTGTGGATTAAGTGGCTGTCGCAATATGATTTGTACCTGTCTTAAAGAACAATGTGAACTGTTTAGAACTAGGTCAATGAATTTCTGATCATACAAAAGTTTTAATCATGAAGCTTTTAGCAACGACCTGAACCAGATACCGTTCCATGTGGCTAATTTCTTCGATGACATGGAAGATATGTACTGGGCCCATGAACACCTCCTGCGACGGATCGTTAATGATCATGTTCCTGTGAAGTAACCAAAAACGACGTAACCCACCTCCCTATATGCAAGCTATAGAAAAATGATTTTGAAAGCACGTCAGGCTAAAACACCTATATGAAGCACTAAACAAACGAAAACTGGTCAACTTATACCAAATTCAGACATATAAAAACAAAGGTCAAAAGAAGCTCAATCACTACATACTTCCACGAAAGGTGTAGTGGTGGTCTAAGTCTAAAGACTTTTGGCCCACAACCAAACCTTTCTCTCACAAAACTCAACCAACAAAACAGACAACCCCATCATTCTAAAAGAGCCAGCTGGACAGCTCATCTCAGACCAAAACACAGTAGCAAACGCTTTTAATTCATTATATGTAAATATTGCACAAACTATTGGTATAAAAGATAACCTTAACACTAACACTCACCCAAGAATAGACAAAATATACAATAGTTTCCAAAGTTCACATTCTCAACACTTCACATTCAAACTAGTGTCTGAACAGGATATCATAAAATCAATAAACAAAATAATTCCTAAAAAGGCTACTAGAGCTGAACAAATTCAAACCAATGTCATTATTGCAGACAAACCGGCTCTGACCAGCCCAATCAAAGATTTGTGTAATTCCATGTTAAGTAAAGGTCAATTTCCAGAAAACCTTACACTTGCCAAAGTAACACCAATATTTATAAAAGGTGACCCTTATGCAGAAAAAACTACCGGCCTGTAAGTATTCTCCGCACTATGTTCAAATTATTTGAGAGGGTCATTCATGACCGATTGACCGGTCATTTTGAGGAAATTTTCCATCCCTTTTTGGCAGCCTTCCGCAAGTCATATGACTGTCAAACCACCTTATTAAGGCAAGTGGAAGATTAGAAGAAGGCCCTAGATGATAACATGTTTGTTGAAGCCATACTCTTGAACTTGTCTGAGGCCTTCGACTGTCTGCCACATGACCTTATCCTCCTAAAAAATTAAGGCCTTTAGCCTCTCTGATAACGCTTGTACACTTATGAGCAGTTATCTCCAAAACAGGAAACAATGGGTCAAACAAGGAGATTGTACTTGTCGATGGAAAAACATCATAAAGGGTGTTCCCCAAGGCTCAATACTAGGGCCTCTTGGCTAAAATATATTTATTAATTATATTTTTTGAAAATCCACACTATATAACTATGCAGATGACAATACCCTTTCCTTCTGATATAAAATGCACAAGTGATTAAATCGACACTTGAAGATAAAAGCAACATCCTCATCGACTGGTTTAATATCAATCAAATGCAAAACCAACTCAGATAAGTTCCAAGCTATCTCAGTGGGGGCAAAGTGACATAATGAAATAAAATCTTTCAGTATAAGCGGTAAAAATATCGTGTGAAGAACAGGTTAAACTTTTCGGAGTAGAATTAGACTACCTGTTAAATTTTGATGCCCAAATATCAACCATATGTCAAAACAGACGCTAAACAATTAAATTTTCTGCAAAGATTAACAAATTTCTCACCAAATACCCAACAGACTTATTATATTTAAGTCTTTCATCAGGTCAAACTTCAACTATTGCCCCATAGTGTTGCACTTCTATAGCAAAGTCAACACTGATAAACCTGAGAAACTCCAGTACAGAGCCTTAAGTATTGTCTTCAATGACTTTACGGCATCATACGAAAGACCTCTTAATAGGGTCAAACTCCCAACACTTCATTTAAGCAGGTTAAAAACAATTGCCATTGAAACTTTCAAATGCTTGGAATGCTTCATCTCACCCGAATACATTCAAAATTTGGCCCAGTTCAAAACTTTTGTTTACATTTGCAGGTATGATCACATGCTTGAGGTTCCTACAGTGCGAACAGCCAGTTATAGACAAAACTCATTTCGTTTTGAGGCTGCCAGGGTGGGGAACAGTATTCCGGGCATCAGAAGAGTAGAAAACTTCAAGCAGTTTGGAGACTGCTCCCCACCTGGAATGGACCAAAATGTAAGTGTTCCATGTGTCGTCTGTAGTGCATGTATTTGTTTTTATTCTAACCCCAGTGCTTCTGCATACTTCATGTTTGTTTCACTAACTATGCTTCCTTGTTATTTTTACAAGCTTGTATTTTTTGTTTATTTTTCACGCTTACCGGTATATTGTCCATTACTGCTCCGTGTGGTGCTTTCCACTGGTACCTTAGTTTGACTGTATAGCAGCCTGATTTCCTCTTTCGAATCCTTCCTAAATTTGTTCCCTAGAAGGACTCTTTCACCTTCATACGACTAGCACCCTGGATAGGTTCACCTCTACATTTTTTTTTTCGTTTCTATTAGGGGACACCACCATGTTTTAACCTTGTTTTTAGTTCTGTAGCAATTGTCTCCCTTGGTTTTTATTGTGTTATGCTGGTCTATTTTCTCTCCTGCATTAATTTACTTTTGTTTTAAGTAGACTGGGTTTTATGTTATAATATCACAAACCCCGTTTTTTATATGCATGTTTTAGTTGTACAATGTACCATCCTTAATCATGTGTCTGTAGACTTGTTTTTATGTGCTTTAACTAATATTTATTTTCTTTTTACAGTTTTATACCTTATCACACTTGTAGTACTGTGTTTTTAGGCTTTATTGGTAATTCCTGTCTCAATTTGCATGTCTTAGCTATAATAGCTATACTATTCTTTAATCATGTCCTTGTATAATTTTTATTCTAACGTGTACTTTCTTTTTACAGCGCTTTACCTTGTTATAGTTATACATTTATTTGTCGGAAAAAAGCTATACGCTTATGTTATCAGTTATATGTAAATAAATATGTTAAATCAAACTTCTTGTATCTTGTATCTAGAGTCAAATACTGGAACTATTCCAGTGTCCGTATTCGTTTGAATAAATGCAGAGACTGTATTTGACCGCCAGTAAAAATAGTAAAATTTTTATTATGTGAAACAACATAATAACGAAAATAAAATGAAATAAAATAATCGTCAGTAACAGTTAATCCACAACTTTTGCTATAACTTTGACACTATCAAATATATCTCCTGAGCACTAGTGTGGACTAATAAATATGTCTTGAATGCTCGGAAAGCTTGTTTTTTTTTAAAACCTAGTGAAACGAAATAACGTATTTATCCACAATTATACAAGAACGTTGACTCGTGGTTAAAAGAGCTTTTATTTATTTGGCAATATTCTAATGTCTTATTCTTATTCGGACAATGAAATGTGACATTGACATTGGAATCCTGAGTCGCAACATATCAGTTAAGTATTTTGCAATTCATATTAAAATCCTTTAAACATGTCTTAGGTACAGAGCGAACACTTATAGATAAGGATGGACAGACAGACGGGTGGATGGATGAACAGACAAAGAGACAGTGACGATGCGATTAATATTTGCCCTCTTTCGTGAACATAATAAAAATACCTCATTATATAAGACAGATACGGGCATGGCGGTATTATCGCACTTCATGACTCCACTTACTGCTCCCCCAGGTGTTTTGCTGACGGTAAATTTCGTCCCCAACTTTTCCAACACAACCGTGTTAAAATTGCTGTATTTAATATTGTATTTAGTCTTTGTTCGACTGTTCCCATCAATTTCCGTTTTACCACCGTTTTTTTCTGAAAGTGAAACCCCAAGTGTCCAATTATTAATTGCACAATCTTTTGTATAGTTACATTTTTTCTGAGAAATGCTGTAGAGATATTTGACCTACCAAAATTAATTTTTTTAGATATTTAATTTTTCTAGTACAGTTATTCATTCTTTGTGTATTATTTGTTCATGCCTTTTTTTGAAAAAAGAGTGAACATTACACACGATCAAAGGATTCTAGGGCATCTTGATCAACCTACAGCCTTATTTTTCTTGCTTCATTTTCTAGAAAATGTAGATCGTTTTGCAAATAACAAATATTTTAGCTCAATGTCTGTCCCTCGCAAGACTGCCATAAAATAAGTTTCGAATATAAGCAAAACTGATGATATACACCAACAAACATTCTAAATTCTTTATATATTTTCTGGTGAATTGAGAATCAGTTGAAACAAAACGCGGAGAAGTGATCGAATGCAAGAACGCAGGACTCTCAGTTTAACGGCCACTCGTTCGAATCTCATCGGGGATGACAGTTGTGACTTTAAACATTCCCTATTCTGGCACAAAAACTGGTTTGAAACCAGAAAAAGCCTCCGAGGCGCATTTAGAAACTTGTTTCAAAATCAGTGTAAAAATACATAGGATTATACATGTACTATACTTACTACACATTTCACGAAAGTCTATATACAAAACACATATACAATGGTGTAGGATAAATCTGAGCATCTTACAACTTCAATTTGTAATATTGTGTTAGAGAATGCAAAAATGTTCACAGTCCGGTTTAACTTCAAGGAATACTATTCATGAGACACTTTTCTACACAGTTCTTGTAATCCTGTAATTTACCATTTTTGGAATCATGGTAAGTGTTGATAGGGAAAAAGTGCTGAGCAAAAACTGCATATCCGTGCAATTCTTTTGTCTAACTAACGAAAATTCTAAACGAAAAATAATAACATCTTACTAACAGTTAATTCTACTTAGTCTCTTAACTAATAACTTAAACTTAGTAGACACATTTTTTCAACTCGTAATTACATAATCTGATATAGTACAGTCGTAAAAAAGAAATCTAATTTCGTTATCACGAAATATTATTTCGTATAATAATGAAACGCTATATCGTAAAAAACAAAACTTTATTTCGTAAGCGTTTCAACCAATAGAAAAAAATAATAACGGTGCGGGGTGCCACTTTCAAATCCTTCCTATGTAAATGATTTTAATATTTTAATTCATGTCTGAAGCTATTCTACTGTGATTAAAATAGTATTTGAAATAAGACAAAACTTTGATTTGTGTGTACAAATAACTTTTTCTTAACTTCAAAACAAATATTTTCAAAACTGATTACACATAAGTCAACAGTCACCAAACTATACACATGTAAATTGAAATTTAAGTGTTTATGTTCTGAAAATTTGCGCGATGCGTAGATTTACCCCACCTGGCTGACTATTTTCTTAAAGTACAATTATGTGTCAGTCTGATCAATTTGTGTTTATTAGTTATCAAAATATGCATTAAATTACTCACCTTCTGTAATGTAGAACCTTGCGTTAACTTCAGTTTCTCCATGGCACGCCACAACGACGGGCTCTGTGTGTGCGTTCTGAACTGACGGTACAACAGTCATACTGAGGCTCGAACTTTCATTTTCGGTCGCGTACGTGAGCCCTGTTATCTGAATCACCTAGATTTTTAATGGAAATATTTTAAGTACTTGAAACTTCGTAACATACTGCCGCTAAACGTCATGTTCAGTTTCAATATGTTTTATTTTCATTTACAAGCAATAGTAACAATTGTAAAACAATATTAGATATTAAATCTACATGAACTCTATTTCAGTTTTTTGCTAATAAATACTGCAAAATAAAATGATTTCAAAACCATAGTAAAATTACAATGTATTCGAAATGAATTTTTTTGCATTTCTGTCTTCAGATGAAGTAACCTATGAAAAGGTTCGAAGTTTTTGACTAAAGACATGTTATGAATTAAAACCATAATTATGTTATAGTTTCAGTACACTCTCAGACATTTCGAGAAGATGTTCTTACTGTCACCAATCTATATTAAGGCAAACCATCAAAACATTGATCAAACCTGTATTGGATGTGACGCCTGTATATGGCTACTAAAACCCTTGTCTAATCTCCTCACGGCAGTTTGGTACCAGTCTGTCATGGTAAACGGAGGAAATCCTTTCATTGTTACTTTTGTATTGCTCCAGTGACTTACTATTTTCAAAATGTCACCATAACCATTGGTTCCCAGGTTTTGTACAATATATTCTTTTCCCCAATGGGATGCAGGCACCAGCTGTTCTAAGGTGTGGGCCACTACATCTCCATTTGTAACATTCCTCGACCCAGCAAACACAGCAATTTGTTTGAAGCTGAAAATTACTGTTCCCGTTAAATCATACGTAGACTCCAGTTGGAGGGCATCATATTTGTTGAGTGTTATCGTGGTGTCGCTAGCCGTACTGAAGAATCCCTTACCTTTACAAACGACTATTCGCTCCACGTGTCTCGGTAGTTTCACTGAGACTGTAGTGTTGTCGTCAAAAGCGGCTACAGCAAGTTGGCAGTACCCACCAATGTCGCAAAAAGTAGCTACAACATGGTTATATACAGTTTGCCCAGACGGCTGATGCGGTCCTGTTAGTTTCTCGAAAGGAATGCCGAGGAATCCTTCCACGTAATTGTAAGGACTTTTTTGTCCTTAACTTCAAAGCTTACGATAAGTCCGTCAATACCTGACAAAATATAATATCATTATGTTTAAAAGCATGCTTATACATGCTCATACTGACGAAACAGTTGTAAAATTTACGTATTGCAAATGTCAAACGGTCAAAAGTCAAAGGTTAGGCTACTGCTACCGCCACTTTAGACGTATGAAGGAAATCTGGAAAGCGCACTCTAGAATCATCATCGTGAAATCGTGATATTGCGAAATTTCGAGTTCTTGAAAAATGTGAAATTTTTTACATAATGAGGGTAAAATTGTGTAATTTTGAAGTGAAAATCATGAAATTTTGAAGCTGAAATGTAGCCACGGGTTTTTAGTATGATTATACATTAATTTCCGATTTTTTTTTCTCATAAACCAGGCGGTCCGGAGTTTGCTACTTTAAGTAGCTGGCGGATTACTATCCAACGTCACAAGCCGCTGATGAGGCTCGAACTTTCGACCCCCGGTACCTTATATGTTATCACTGTCTCATCTCCAAAAGCAGGCTTTTGCTATCGACCGAGTCTGTGAAATGCAGGGTGTGATTTTTAATGTTTCGTCTGTTCTATATTTAGAAACACGTCATATAGACTTGTTTGTTACTAAAAAAAATAGAGCATTACCGTTTATAGTGACAGAGATGTTTTCTGTTGCATTGTTAGTGATCACAAGCTCGTAAGTGATGTCACTGTTGATCGTCTCACTCTGTATATCCTGTCCAAGTAAGGCCACTAGGTACGTTGTATTGCCAGCTACAGTAAATACATGCACAAGTTTGGCGTTCAATACATAATAAAAATTTCCCCGTAAACAGGTTAGTAAGAAGAAGTTTATTGAAAAAAAAGATAGTTATCGCTGAATATAGAAACAAATGTTGTACGAAAAACCTAAGTTTATTTGATCCTGCTATCTAAAACTGGAAAAAAGCTAAACAAATAAATGCCTAGTGTGCAATGTGTTGGATAATTTCGGAGCTCGTATAATTTCATATGTACCACATGAAAAACCACCGACAACACTGAAAGATGGCGAAAGATTCAATTTAGAACGACACACTAAGCATTTATAGGGACGTTAACTGAACGATTGTTTAGTTCACGACAGTGACAGCTGGTAACTGCATCAATTGGGAAAACAACAACAACAAGGTTTATAAGCAAATCAAACTGTGTATTCAAAAGGTCCGTTTAGTCAATATACTTTGTTTGTTTCATTGCCATGAGAGTACCGGATGTTTGGTCTTATATCATCGTGACAGATTGAAGATTAAGGAGCGAAATGTTCGGGCCCGCAGCCTCACAACTACAATGGCTAACAGTTTTTAGATCTTCTATGTCATTGCTCATCAGCTTTAAGAATTTCGGATGTAAGGACCGTTTTGATCGTAGGAATTATTTAAAAAAAAAAAAAAAAAAAAAAGTCTTTATGTCTTTATGTATTGTGCATGTACTGACAGATTTTTTACATCTTGTCCCACAAAGTCTTTGTCACAGTATTTATGTTCGGCTGAGGATACTTTTAATCTTTGCTGAAGGTCGATAGTTGCACCTAAGCCTAACTTTAATTGTGCATTTAGTGTGCGCGCGCGTGTGTGTATATTTTCGCTTGCGTGTCTTAGTTCTTAGTCAATTCAACAGAAATGATCAGACAATCGAACGTCATCAATAGTATCATAATTTTTTCTACGCTTTGTTTCTAGAATACAAAATAAACAAGTTAAAAATAGGCTTACCCAATGCCGTTTGAAGTGACAAAACACACAAAAATGGCAGAACTATCACCTAAAAAATAAAACAATTTTATTGCAACCATTATTCACAAAAATAATAAAACAAGAACCATCTATTTTATGATCACTTGTTTTAAGTTTAAACAATTTGCTTTTTTTAGCATAAACAAACGTTTTGCGATTGAACGCTCAATCATCAACTTGAACATGAGTTTGTCTAAAAAGTAAAGAGTAAAATAAAGAATTAAACAAAGACATTAAACGCCTTATATTGTTAAAATATGGCGGATCCTCTGAAAGTTGTAGAACAAAAATGAATAAGACTCAAATCTACCAAGAAAATGTTCCTGATAACAATGTGATTGAGACTGTTTCGTTCAAAAATTGTTCTACGATGCGTAAAAAAACTTGTTTTATATAATACTTTATTTGAGTTCACTTTCAAGTATAAATTTAAAGATGAAAATTATCAATGTTTAGCGGCTAGCATTAAAGAGATTAATCACAGTCTTTCCACTCCATATATTATGAATAATTTCAATTGTGCCTTCACGAGATGGGGAAAAATATCAATTTTTTTTCTAATTTAAACTACTTAATAGATCTATGTTTTTTCTGCGGAAAGAAGACTTTTCAATTACTGAAAGGCTATAACTATTCTAAGAAAGTTGTATGCATGCAAAAGTTTGAAATAAATGAGGAAATATAAATATATATATAAAAGAATGAAGAATGCACCTACCGAAATCGAAGACATATTTTCGGAGATTGATTCTTTACCAGACTTCTCTGTCTTCGACAGAATGAAATTGTCCCGGCTTCAACACCCTGCAATCATTTCTGCACAAAAACGTTAACTGATGTATTGCTAGTCGGGGAGTTGCACATTATTAAAAATAGCCCTTAAGTATGGCTTACTCTGCAGGTAATTCAAGCGTTCACTTGATGCATTTTATTCCAGTAGCTATCAAATGTTGAAAACTAATTAATCTTTAATAAGTCAGGTTTAAATTGCAAAAATATCATTAATATTTTACATTGTTACATTATTCTCAACCGAACTTATGTTTGCTTTGCACAGCTCAGTAATTTAAATTTCTAAATTATGAATATTTATAGGTGTGTCTGCTGTATCCGCAAATATTTGCATTACACCAGTACACCAGTTACAAACAATTGTAGTTCATATCACATTATTATGTAGAATATAAGAATATTTCATGTGCTTGAGGTTCTCAGTGCTACATCATTTTTGCAGGAACGAAGCTCTGTCGGGGTGCAGAAAAATGCAGCTGCCTGAGTCCCGGATAGCTGTGTCCGAACCTCAAATGAATTATTCACTTTTTCTTGCAGTGTTTGTTATGCCAATTTTTTTATAGCAAAAAAAAAACCTTTCCAGTTTGCTGTCTTTTCAGTATTTACTTAAAGATCTTTCATAGCAAATAACTGATGACGTCAGTGTATCGTCATCATGAGTGAAAACAACGCGCCGTCAAAGAAGTTACTCACCTTACATGGTGAGCACGCCGTCTTACTGGGTTAAAACGTCAGATATCCTGAAAAAAAAAAGACTGATATCGATGTGATATGCCTATGCATTTCATTGGGTAGACAAATACATTATTTACTTCAAGAAATGTCACAAATGCAAATCACAAATCACATAAACCCGTCTTTTCACACACAAAAAATCTTGGAACTTAATGATGCGACTCCAGGGAAACTCTGTTTGACGTTTTATGGAGTGTTCTAACATACCTTGGAATCAAAGACTAGTCTCGTTACCTGTTCCTTAAAGGTCATGTGACACGAATTTTTGACCTCGAAATTTTCATATGAGCGAAAAATATATATCTAACTATGACTGTTTTACAAAATTCCGCAGGTAATATTCATCTTAAAGATGTTTTTATAGCAAATTAAAATCCATATTTTACGCACTTGGTCGCGCGCACCTGTAACGAGCGAAACCGGAAGTGACGCACATTTATCCCTAGCCACTTTACACAGCTGCCTGGATTGTTGAAAATACTTTAAAATTATAATGGAAAGTGAAAATGTACACTGAATATACTAAAAAAAACAAAATTGAACAAGTTAAGCTTACATCATGCATATACAGTAAAGATTTTTTATATAAATAATTTGAAATTCTGTTGGAATTACGAAGCCAATGAGCAATATTATATAGAGGCTAGTTTAATCAGGGTTATAGAATTAAAAGATACATCAGTGAAATATCTAGACTAAGAGATATTTTTCAAGTAACTGATCCAAAACGATTTTGAACATGGTTATTTTTATCCGATGAGTTTGTTTGAAGACTTGATTAACTAATTCCAATCGAGAGATTTTTTTCCCCATAAAAACACTCTCCTTACAGCGATGTGTTGCTTATTTGTCTGTGGTATATTTTGCCTGAGGTACGTGTAAGTAATCTTTGACTAGATCTATGATTTTTTTCATTGAAAAATGCATATCTTTTTTTTCTTGGCTTATTCATTCAACTTATTTTGAAAACAAAACAATAATGATCAAACAGCACATAATATGAAGACCCTAAAAACTATGTCAAAATCATAACACAAACACATTGTTTTTGTTTTTGTTTTTTTAATAATTCGTCACTTTAAGAAGTCGAAAGATTTTTATTTTCATCATGAATAGATCCATTACATTTAATTATCAAATTAAAATGTGTATCTACATGGAAGCTTCTTTACTATAAATCATTCAAACATGTTAATTGGAACAAGCTATTAAATAATGTTTTCACAAGTGTGACTGATCAAAAGTAATACAATCAATTTGTAAGATCACATGCCATAAAATTTTGCTATTTGTCTCAACTTTATCATTGATCGGGTCATAAAAAAGTTAATTGCTTTGTTTTGACAGCTATGCAGAATATACAAGGGTCCTATTGGGGCAGGCTAATTTGCATAAATCACACAGTATAAGGCGTGATTTATGGATCTTTGACATTTCATTGGATATTAATTTATAAGCAAGACACAAATTTCTACTTGATGGACATGCCATATTATTATTTTTCAAACAATATCCCAACGTGAAAATACACTGAAGTGTGAATTCCCATTCCAGTGAAACAAATGTTAACACCTTAGATCACCTAAACTCACTTCAATTTTACTACACTTAAATGAAAAAGAATTTCTTTATGACGTAAACATCAAGTGTTACGCAGCATGTAAAAACGTGGAGGAGATAGTTTTATATAGAACCACAACATGGAAGAAATTGGAATATTTATTAATATTTATTAAGGTAAAATTACAACCCGTTCTCCCGGCAAAAAGTTTTAATTTACTTATAAAAATCGAGAAGTAATCACATTATTTTATTTTATTTACAATTTATAGCATGTTATTTTTATAAGTGTGCCTTTAACGTGTTTCTAGCACTTGTGGTTTAGTGTTATTTTTTCATTTAAAAACGGATGTGTTATGAGCACAGACATTTGTTTAGAAGCGAATATAAGGCATTTATGAATGGCCATTCTCCAGTATTAAGTTGGTTATCTTGTAATATAATACTATATACTGGAGAATGGCCATTCATAAATGCCTTATATTCGCTTCTAAACAAATGTCTGTGGTTATGAGCAGTGTAATTCTTCACTACTGGCTGGTACAGTAGGGATAAATCTACGTCACAGCCAAAAATTGCGGCGGAAACTACCGATGTCGAAACGGAAATAGCCGATCATCAAAAACACATTTTTTCTTATCAAAAGCAAAATTTTCATAATTTCGCAGTTTAACCAGTTAAATCAGTACATTATGATTATTTTGAATAGACAAAGTTGCTATAGTCGTGTCACATGACCTTTAATAGAAATGATTTCAGCTCATCTTTTTTCTGAGTATTAATTGCAAACAACTGGTTACTTGGTTGTTTTTGGCTGTTCCATTAACTAGGACATGAGTGGGAATAAACGGAATGAACTTCACATTTTTATGGCGAAAAAAAAAAAACAGAATAAAACTAAACAAATATAAACAAAAAGAATCCCCAACGGTAGGCTTTGTCTTTTCTTATTATAGCCGATTAAAGTTTTGGTTTGACTTCGAAGATATTGCATGATACAACTGTCAAACCTCACCTTGTTGTCCGTATATACTACTAGTCAAACTCCACACAGCGATTACTTCCCTTTCATACTCTCAGTACAGTAAAATCTTCCAAACGAAAGAAGGGGAGATCACTGCGAGGAGATTGCTCACTAGTCTGGAGTTATCTGCCACTGACACTACGTTATTGGTCAATTCCTGAAAATTTTGGGGGGTTACTTTTAGACAATTAAAGTTGTTAATAGTTACATGTATTTGTGTATTTTGAGTCGTTTAGCATTTTTAATGGGTTAGTCGTCTGAATTTGGTGTTTGGCTGGGAATAGGGTCAATGCATAGATGTCTCTGTTGATATCAACAAATAATTTCAGTATTGTTGTTTAACTACTGGAATGGTTGCAAAGAAAGTTTGTCGATATATATAAGTACCTATAACCCTAACAATTCCTTTGAAATGTATAAGTTTAGTTTTTTTAGTTAAATATTATTTATTATATGTTGCAAAATACAGGTAAACTGTTTTCCACTAATGTCTTCAGCTGGGTACCACTCGTCACTGCTTGTTTCGCTCTTTTAAACCAGGACAAGCTCGGAGTGGAGGGCGGTAATACTGATCAGACATTAACCATTAGTGGATGGCTTCCAGCTACTGGCGTTCCTCCTCAGCCACAGCCAGCTGGAGCATCTTTTTGCAGTTTGGGATGCCTTCTTGATGTCCAGTTTTCTAGCCTGTCTTACAATACCTACATCCTGGAACATCTTTCCCAACGATGGTGCAGGAAATCCTCTGCAGCCAACCTCGACAGGGTAGTTCCACGCTTTCAAGCCTGCTTGTCTACACTCCTGAATCAGCTCCTCATATATGCTTTTCTTTCTTTCACTTGCTTGGGCACATCGCTCTTCTCATGGCACTGTCAACTCGGCGATGACAATCTTCTTTGCTTTGGCTAAAGTCATGAAAAGATCTGGACGTAAGGTGGTGTGGACAATGTCTGGAAATTGCAGTTGTTTCCCTATGTCTGCTTGTAGTTCCTAGTCTTCTGAACCATCTAGGATACTACTTGTGGGTTGTCCTCCCTTGGTACCCTCTATCCTTGATCATGTCTGCACGAAGCTGATGTGTCTATGCCTCACTTGTACCCGAACCCTCTTTCTCTGTCGCTCAAGAGTGTCAGCTATGTCCCGAAACACCTAATCGTGTGTCCAACTATATTTTCTCTGGGAAAGAGCTTCCCGACAAGAGGTTAGAATATGGTCGAGGGTGGCTCTGCCTCCACATAAGGCACACTCCGCAGTTTCTACAAGGCCCCATCTGTGAAGGTTTACAGGTGTTGGCAGGACATCATACACTGCCCGGATCAGGAATTGGAGCTGAAAGAACTGATACCTCCAAATATCTGTCCATGTTAGCTTTCTGATGTCACTCTCTTTGTCTCCGGCCTTCTCCTCCTTTCGTATTTTCTCCTGGATAAGTCAGATATTAGAAAAATTAACTGATGTTTCATTCAATTATGGTAAATGTAATCCCTTTCACACCTCCTTTCATCTCTAATTGATGACATATTAAATGTGCAGGATGAAAGACTAATACAGTTCTATATGCCTTTAATGGTCAGAAATTAAAGTTGTTAATTGATCAAATTTAGTATTGATCTGAAATATTTGCAGTTTAATTCAGAGGTTCCTATGTTACAGCTGTGCTACTATGATATTTTGTGTTCTGTTTAAGGTGTCAGTTTGTTTTATTTGTGATGACTGTCATTTATACTGTTTAAATGTTGACATGAATAAATTGTCAATTAAGTTAATTTTTTATGAATTACTTAATATTTTGAAACAAAAATATAACAAGAATAAATTGTCTGTCATGATGGGTTTTTTTTGTTTTTTGATTTTCAAAAATAATACAAAAATATAACCAGAAACATATATTACATATATCTCTGATATAACAAAAATGCCAATACATACACAAAAGTTTTATTTAACATATATTCCTAAACCTTTATTTTGGGGGTGAAGTGTCTTACCGATTCTGGGGGGTAAAGTGTCTTGGGGGTTGAAGTGTCTGCAAAATGTGGGGGGTGAAGTGTCTAGGGAGTGAAGTGTCTTGCTACGTTTCATTTGCATGTTTTTGTCATCGCAATAAATCGCTTTGATAAATGGTTGCCAGGTATGTCTGCAAAATTTCAATAAGTATGTATGATAGGTGAAAACTAATTACTTTTGGTTAACACACGTTAAATACATTAAAACTTGAGCTTTTTTGTAATATTAGTGTACACCTAAGATACCATAATCAAGGTGTGTCCATCATTTTCTTGATGCTTGTGTTTTCGTCATTACATACATAATTCAAAACATTTTACTAAGTCTTCCATGTTATCATATCAAAACTGAGTTTACCTTCCAGTTTTAATATTCTAGCGTAGAAATTAACCGCCTTCTGTCAAATGTAAAAAGACTTCATATGTACATTGTCGTTCATCAGGTCCTTCTAGCATCAATTATATCATGTACGTTTATAAGCTCCTTCTAGCATCAATTATATCATGTCCGTTTATAAGCTCCATCTAGCATCAATCATATCATGCTCGTTCATCAGGTCCTTCTAGCATCAATCATATCATGCTCGTTCATCAGCTCCTTCTAGCATCAATTATATCATGCTCGTTCATCAGGTCCTTCTAGCATCAATCATATCATGCTCGTTCATCAGGTCCTTCTAGCATCAATTATATCATGTCCGTTTATAAGCTCCTTCTAGCATCAATTATATCATGCTCGTTCATCAGCTCCTTCTAGCATCAATCATATAATGTCCGTTGATAAGCTCCTTCTAGCATCAGTCATATCATGCTCGTTCATCAGCTCCTTCTAGCATCAATTATATCATGTCCGTTTATAAGCTCCATCTAGCATCAATCATATCATGCTCGTTCATCAGGTCCTTCTAGCATCAATCATATCATGCTCGTTCATCAGCTCCTTCTAGCATCAATTATATCATGCTCGTTCATCAGGTCCTTCTAGCATCAATCGTATCATGCCCGTTAATCAGATCCTTCTAGCATCAATTATATCATGTCCGTTTATAAGCTCCTTCTAGCATCAATTATATCATGCTCGTTCATCAGCTCCTTCTAGCATCAATTATATAATGTCCGTTGATAAGCTCCTTCTAGCATCAGTCATATCATGCTCGTTCATCAGGTCCTTCTAGCATCAATTATATCATGTTCGTTCATCAGATCCTTCTAGCATCAATTATATCATGTCCGTTTATAAGCTCCTTCTAGCATCAATTATATCATGTCCGTTCATCAGGTCCTTCTAGCATCAATTATATCATGTCCGTTCATCAGGTCCTTCTAGCATCAATCATATCATGCTCGTTCATAAGCTCCTTCTCGCATCAATCATATCATGCTCGTTCATAAGCTCCTTCTAGCATCAATCATATCATGTCCGTTCATCAGGTCCTTCTAGCATCAATCATATCATGCTCGTTCATCAGCTCCTTCTAGCATCAATCGTATCATGTCCGTTCATCAGGTCCTTCTAGCATCAATCATATCATGCTCGTTTATAAGCTCCTTCTCGCATCAATCATATCATGCTCGTTCATCAGCTCCTTCTAGCATCAATCATATCATGTCCGTTCATCAGGTCCTTCTAGCATCAATCATATCATGCTCGTTCATCAGCTCCTTCTCGCATCAATCATATCATGCTCGTTCATCAGCTCCTTCTAGCATCAATCATATCATGTCCGTTCATCAGGTCCTTCTAGCATCAATCATATCATGCTCGTTCATCAGCTCCTTCTAGCATCAATCATATCATGCTCGTTCATCAGCTCCTTCTAGCATCAATCGTATCATGCTCGTTCATCAGCTCCTTCTAGCATCAATCATATCATGTCCGTTTATAAGCTCCTTCTCGCATCAATCATATCATGCTCGTTCATCAGGTCCTTCTAGCATCAATCATATCATGTCCGTTCATCAGGTCCTTCTAGCATCAATCATATCATGCTCGTTCATCAGCTCCTTCTAGCATCAATCATATCATGTCCGTTCATCAGGTCCTTCTAGCATCAATCATATCATGCTCGTTCATCAGGTCCTTCTAGCATCAATCATATCATGCTCGTTCATCAGCTCCTTCTAGCATCAATCATATCATGCTCGTTCATCAGCTCCTTCTAGCATCAATCGTATCATGCTCGTTCATCAGGTCCTTCTAGCATCAATCATATCATGCTCGTTCATCAGCTCCTTCTAGCATCAATCATATCATGCTCGTTCATCAGCTCCTTCTAGCATCAATCATATCATGCTCGTTCATCAGCTCCTTCTAGCATCAATCGTATCATGCTCGTTCATCAGCTCCTTCTAGCATCAGTCATATCATGCTCGTTCATCAGCTCCTTCTAGCATCAATCGTATCATGCTCGTTAATCAGATCCTTCTAGCATCAATGATATCATGCCTGTTCATCAGGTCCTTCTAGCATCAATCATATCTTAAAAAGGCACATGAGGGATGAGATCAATTTTTTTACAAGGAGGGGACGTTCCATAGACAAGTTCTATCTACATTCGAATCGTTGTAATATTCAAAGTTTTCAATTGCTTTTTCTATTGTTTTCTACTAAGATCAATTTGTAATGTATATTTTTTTCAATAGTATTTAATAATATCTTCATTTGTATTCAATGTGTTGACATTTGTATTTGATAGTTTTCATTTATATTCAACAAGTCTATTTGTATTGCAATAGTCATATTTGTATTAAAAAATAATCTAATTGTATTGCATAATCCTCATTGGTGTTATATATTATATCATTCATAATACTATAAAAACCACATTTGTTTTTCTTAACTAATGCATTTCTATTAAATCCGGAACTCATTTGTATTCCATACGCGTAACATCATTTGTATTCTGTAATTCCATTTTGGGACTTGTCTGTTGATTTTTTACGACTGACCTTATTGGCTAAAGGAAACCAACACGACATACATATTAATTATTTCATTAGTATTTAAAAATATAAATGAATATATTTTTGTTTTTAATTTTGTATTTGATTTTTGTTTTTGTTTCTATGACATAACGTCAATTTGTAAATAACATGTAAACCATTTGTACTGAATAATCCATATTGGGAATATAAATTTTATCGTTTATATTGTAAAAATCACATATATGTATTTCATAACTGAATCATTACTATTCAAGTGTATTGTGTACGCGTAACATCATTAGTATTTTGTTATTCCATTCTGGACTTGTCTGTTTATTTTGTTACGACTGACCTTATTGGCTGAAGGAAACCAAAATAACAATTTAAATATCTAAATTTAAAGACGTCAATGATTATAAATCTACAACGTATACAATACAAATGAGTTCAGGAATAATTAGTTATGAATCAAATATAACATACAAATAATGTTTTTTTCACGCTAGAGATGATGAAGATCTAATAGACCAACATATATAGAAATTATGCAATACAAATTCATCAGTATAGTATACAAATATGGCACTTAGAATACAAATTGACGATACTGATTAGAAATGAAATTTTCAAAAATGGTAGAAATTTATTGAATGCAAATGAAGTCATTTTCGAATACTAATGAAAAACACTCAATGTAAATTGATCTATTTTTTACAATAAAAACAATAAAAATGAAACAATATAGAATTTAATATTGCAACTTTCCACGTGGCATAGAACATACATGGTATTTCAAAATATCAGATACACTTTCAAATAAATACCTTTTCTCTAATAGGACAGATTACATCACAAATTTCATGAAACGTGTGGAGATACTGCGACGTCAAAATGGACGTCATTTTAAGTATATGCTGAAAATGTGACTTCTTTTCGAAAGGTAATTGCTGTTTTGTAGATAATCACAATCTTTGAGGTAGTAAACAAAAATGTCTAACTTTTCCCCTTAATATGGAAATTTGTTATTTCTTTCTATCGGAGTAAAAGTGTGTCAATGGCTTGAAAGTGTATCATATAATATAAACACACTGTATATCGACTTTTTAAACCCCAGACTCGGGTAACCCCTTTTATTTTCCCCGTCATAGGTTAAGCAGAGGTCGGGGAACCATCTTCAACTAACCTATTAAAATGATAAAGCATTTCAAGTAAATACAATCAATTTGTCAAAAGTATAAAATAATGTTGAACAAAATACATAACGGGGAAAAAAGAGAAAAACCCATCTCGTTGCTTCAGGGGCCAAATCCAATTTACGGATACATGTACTTGCCTAATACCTCAGTTTTAGAGTAAACACAGTAAAAATGTCATTTAAACTTTATTTCACTATGTTAAAGGAACCATAATGCCATACAAAGACAAATATTGACTCATGTATCAATGACGCCGCAAAATGTTATTTTTTTTTAATCTCCAGTTGGTCGATCTGAAACAAACAAATATTTTTTAACAAAATATAATTTGTCACTTAATCAGTTGGAAAATAAATGAAAAAATATGATAATTGTAAAAGTGATATTTTTCAAGAATCAAAAACAGTTGCAGCTTGCATTCAATTTGGTACCTCATTACTATGTACTTTTTATACTTTAAAGAATTATTTTACATAAAATATTTTATTTTCTTAGTGAATCCATTTTCTCCGTAAAAGTTACTATAAAGTTATCTTTAAGCGCTGCTATCATCACAAACAAACCAAAAGAAAACAAACAAACAAATTTATCATTCGACTGGGGGCAAAACAAACAATGTTTCGATTTTAATGAAATACTACTAATATTTTTGTTGTTATGTTTTCTCCATCTTAAAAGGATTCATGTGATATACAATAATGTGTTCTGAGAGTTAAAGCTCTTTCGGTATGAAATATTGAAAAATAATGGTATCATAAGCTTGCACTTGCAATGGTCTTATCTGCCATTGGTCTCCTGACTACCCACGTGACCGTACTTATGCAATTATCAAATTTGTGAAACCGTTGCTGTGTCATGCACTTGAAAATATTGAGGTTGTATTTAGCTGTACGAATAATAAAAATGATCGTTAGAAGCATATTTAATTCTGTTGTTAAAATGCATACCATAAAACAAAGGTGAAACAACTTTAACACCGTCTACGCATGCGCATGTCGACAGTGAGATTTTTCGACAGCATCGCGTTAAATAATTCAAAATAAGTGTTATTTTATAAACAGGTACTGTTTCCTGGAACAATAAGACAGTGTCACTGGAAATGTGACTGATTTAATGCGACAAAATTATGAATGATTTATATCTGTTTGTTAGATTGTGCTGATAAACTATATGTATGGTGATGTACACTGAACATGCACTGGAAGTCACATTAAGAGGTCATTCCATTTGTTCATGTTGATATGAACATTATAACATATTATATAACATTTTTGGCCAGGTAATTTCATATGGCAATATAAATATGATTTCTGGACGTCTGACGTGTAATATGTCTGCGGCCATAATATACTACTCAAAACTTTATAATGGTCAGTTATTATAAGGTGTTGCAATTTTACTGAAGTGTGCTTGAAAGTAAACAGAGTCGAACTACATGAATGACTGTACATTTAAGTAACCATGAAAAATAAAGTGAAAATGTCTGATCAGACAACATACGTTAAGATTGGAAAATGGTCGAAATAAGACTCCGGACCACAGAGCTAAGAATCGATTCTGTGATGCAGTTGTCAGGTGTTAAATCATTCAAAAACTGGTAATTTTACAGTCGACCTTCGTACACCTCCTCTCCAAAACGTCAACATTTATGATGACGAATTGACTTTTTAAGTCAGAAATAATCAAAGGTTCTTTAACGAAGTCGAGGAACAGGGATCCCATATGAGTCCCACTCCGTTACCAAAAACAATGAAGTGCACCAAAGAAAAACACAACCCTCATATGGGATTTGAACTCATAATTACAGTGAAAAAAAACAACGCTCTAGACCCCGCTGAGCCAAAGGTTCAATTTCGTGACGCAGTAGTCAGAGGTTGAGGTTAGCTACCGTGCACTCAACCAAAACACTAAGAAAAAGCTGTTATTGATGAAAATGAGTTTCTGTTTTCGATAATGATGTCCAAGGGCATAGATTACTATATGGCAGCACCGCAACATGCTGATGATCCAGGACCGAACCAATTATTTACTGTGTGAATTGGAATTTTAACAGCATTATGGGCGATGTTCTTGAAGGCTGTTGCATTTCTAAAACGAATCTCGCGCAGCCTGTACCACAGTGAAATGGTCCTGAGATAGAGTGTTAGACTTTAAACAAAGCCCGTCGTGTCTGTGTGCAACTTTACCGTGTGTCTGGTCACACTGCAGCATCCTAAAAACGCTCTGCGGCACTCAGCGAGACTGCATAACTTGCCTCTTCGAAAGCCCTGTCTAAAGCATACCGGTTCCTCTATGCACCTAAGCATCTCTTAGACGCATGTTGAAGTCAGCGTATCGCCCTTTCCGGTAATTTATTTCTAGTGACAAAGTATGAATGACAAAAAAAAATAAATAAAAAATAAAAATGAAATTAAATATTAACAATAACCACATGCACAAGAAAGTACTTGTTATTGAACATTGTTTTCATGGATTTGTCAGTGAGGCCTGTTTTTTCTTAGATGTAACTGTTAACACTGAAATATTTACAATTATTCACATAATACTACTGCACAATAATACTGACATAATGATCCCTATCAACTTGTTTTATATACTTGTACTAATTCCAACTAATCAGATTTGTCGAAGAGACATTTAGAAAATCTTTGATAGGAGATGGTTTTATATCCATTTTACGGTTTGACATTTTTTTTTTTAAAATGTGTCACAGATACGAATGCCCCCGAAACAAGGCAATGGTTACAGTCATGTTAGCTTATAATTTGATGTTACCTTGATCATTTGTGCAAAAAAATGCAGTCTGTGAATACTAAAATTGCCACTGTACTGCCACCAATACCGCATGCCGCTTTTTCAGTTGGGTTTTGATATATGGGAACATGTTACTCTATGTTCCGGACTAAAATAAAGTATGAAAAATAAAAAGGGCAATATTTCCAAAATTATGTTAAAAGAGTTATGGTTCTTGGGCACTGCACGTCTCCTCAGTGAGATCTATTTATCTACGAAGTTTGAAATTGATACCTTCAACAGGTTTTGAGTTATGTCCCGGACAAACTACCCGACAGCTCCAAAATTATGCAAAAAGAGTTATGGTTCTTAGGCACTGCACTTCTTAAAAAGATCTATCTATCTATGAAGTTTCAAGTTGATACCTCGAATGTTTTGAGGTATGTCCCGGACAAAAATTAAATATTAAACATTTCAAGGGGCAATAAGTCCAATATTATTGTAAAAAAGTTATAATTGTTGTGCAATGCACTTTTCCTTGAAGAGATCTTTACATCTATGAAGTTTCAAGTTGATATCCCCAATAATTTTTGAGTTATGCCCCGGACAGAAATCATGTATAAAAAATTTCATAGTGCAATAATTCCAAAATTATGCAAAAGAGAGTAAGGGTTCTCGGCACCTCATTTTTCCTCAATAATATCTATTTTCTATGAAGTTTCAATTTGGTACCTCCAATACTTTTTTGAGTTATGCCCCAGACAAAAATTAAGTAAAATTTCATTTTTTTTAAATTTCAAAGGGCAAAAATTCCAAATTATGCAAAAGAGAGTTACGGTTCTCAGTGAGATCTATTTATCTATAAAGTTTTAAGCTGTTACTTCTTATACTTTTTGAGCTATGCCCTTGCACAAGCAAAAATGAAAAAGGGAGATATTCAAAAGTTAAGTGAGCTGGATTTATGGTTCTTATGCAATGCACTTTGCCTTATCAACAACAACCTATATTCCAAGTTTGAAGCAAATCCCATATATTATTTGTGAGAAAATGGCCGGAAAAAGAAAACTGAACAGGGGGAGATAAGGCAAGAATTAGCATGGCTAGAGTAATGGTCTTTGTTCACTACACTTCTTCTCATCGCCACCAAACTATATTCCAGGTTTGAAGTCAATGTCTTGTATGTTTTTGGAGCAATGCTCCGGACAAAATGGGGACGGACGGACTGACGGACGGACGAGTCGATTACTACACTGCTCAAATTAATTAAGGAGCGCAAATATGTTATGGCGTAAATTGCCCACCATACTAGATATTCGCTTCAAATTTCGTTTGTAGGTATCGACGGTCAATATCCTCAAGAAACCCGTGCACTTTAGAATAAATTTACAAAGCATGGGAATTTTGTTTTTCTTTTTCTTGTGTAACCATCGAATAAGATTTATACTTTTGCATGTGTACAATTCGTTCACGATAGAACATTTGACAAATGAATGTTTTAGTGCAACTTTTTACTGTAAGTAGTGAAGGGGGCACTATGGGGCCTTTTTGAAAAAAACGGGGGGCACTATGGGGCCCTCTAGCTGGGGGGGGCACTTGGGGGCCTTTTTTTCCTAAAGAACAGGGGGGAGGGGCACTATGGGGCCCTAGTTGGTGGAAAAAAGTAGGCTTCTAAAGAACGGGGGGGGGGGGCACTATGGGACCCTACTAGCCGGGGGAGGGGGCACTTGGGGCCACTTTTTCCAAAGTATGGGGGGGGCACTATGGGGCCCATGTTTTGGGAATAAAAGACAACAAACACCTTGTATGACAATCAGAAGGCAACTTCTTTCGAAGTGACATGGTTGGCCCTTTAAAGGGCCGTTGTGTTAGAAGTCGTGTGCTAGTGGTTTTACTGGCGTTGATATGGTTGTGTACGAACACGACTGAAGGTGCGAGCTCTTCTTTCATTGAAGTGGCCCACCACCTTGTTGATAAACTGTTCTGCTGCTTCTTTTTGTTCAATTGTCAGCAAGCTCCTGAACTGTTTGAATAGAAGCAAAGATTCTATTCCTTCTTTCTTGTATGGTCTGATTGGTACTCTTTAACCTCTGTAATCACTTCGCTTCGCCCTTTGCTCGGCTTTAGTGACCAAGGCTTGGACTTCCTGTAGTTTCTTCTATATGCTTTCCATGTTGATGTGGAATGTTAGAATGAAGTCGAAGGCAGCGTGCGTTCGGTATTTATGCAGTTCGACCGGATTGACCTACTTTACACGACGTCGTAGAAAAGAGCCAATCGCGACAACGGAGAAAAAAAAGCGCCGGACCAATCCGCGTCAGGGTCATAGACGAAGGTTCGGCGACGTTCGACGTGTTGGACTTATTTAGAATTATTTTCAATTGTTTTAACAATACCTGTGAAAGTGATTTCGTTTCTAAATAAAATGGTTGGCCCTTGAAAAGGGCCGTTATTAGATTGAGTGCTTACTTGTCTTTCTTTGATTTCTTGGTGATGTTGTTGTTGTAAGCAATATTCTTGCTATATACACCGTGGCTTCTTTTTTCACCATGAGAGCTGCTGCTACTGCTACCGTTGCTGCTGCTGGTTTTGGAAGGAGTGGCATCCGTTTCTTTTCTTTCAGGCATCTTTGTTTGAGTCCTTCTCTCCGTCTGGTTCAGTCTGTCCACTTTATATTCGATGCGTATCACCATCTTCTCTGTGGTCATTTTCAGGAAGCACTCCTTTTCTACCCGATGTCTTTTATGTAGCGACCCTTCTAGTTTGGTGATACTTTCACGGAGGCTGAGCATTTTTTTTTGAACCGACATGTCTGTCTTCGCCATGGCGCTGTTCAAGACCCGTAGCTCTTGCATAATGCCCATCAGGATTTTATTTTGTTCATGCTGGTGTTTGAACTGCTGATAGTCCTGGGCTTGTTGTGGCTGAGTCATAGGCTGGTACGTCGGTGTATAGCTCTGAGTGGCTGTCACAGGCACGGCTGTATATTCTGGAATTTGTTTTGTATTTGCAGCCAGCGTCAGGAGATCTGAGAAATCGTTATCCATGTTGACAAGGTACTGGCGATGTCAACCGAGTGAATGAAGTGGTCCAGTAAACCTAGCTTCTTTTATAAGGCCAGACTCGGATTGACCTACTTTTTCTATCTGAAATGAAAAATAATCATAAGTAGAGAAAATCGGATTGACCTACTTTTTATCTTGGACAGAAAAATGAAAAGAAAATGGATTAAGCATTTTGATTGGTTAAAAAACATAAAAAAATGAACGAAGCATTTGGATTGGTTGAAAAACAGATTGGCCTTCTTCAAGAAAAATGCCCATTAAAAGCGAGTGCACCAAGCCTTTAGTTACATTCTTTTTGTTAAACTGAGCAAAATACACAAAACATGGACATGATACGTCATAAACTATGGGCGAACTGTGAAGCTGAAGTCCGGATGGTGAGCCTGCTTGAGCAGGTCTATGACTTGATGGAGGCAGAGACACAGAGGATAGCTGCTGCCACCCTGAGGGAGGTGTACGAGGCGCTAAAAGAAGAGGAGAGACAGCACCGCCAGGAGACACCACCGAGCATCTCCGGTCCTCATGGATGAGCAGGAGCACACCCCTCCACCACCACCACCACAGCCAGCAGCCTCCTTCCCTGAGATTATTATCATCTCAGACGAGGAGTCATGGGGAGGAGGATGATGAGCCGTCCTTCTCGGTCATCCACCGGGGTTTCTGTGAAGAGACAGCTTCACTATCGCTCTGCCTGCAGGTGTAATTGTGACGCACCAAAGCTCACAATTACAAAATTGCTGCTGCAGGAACCCAACGGCCCTTTTCAGGGCCACACATATATTGAAGAAAGAACTATCTTTTCAGTTTTGCCACTTTTCAATATAAATATTAAGTATCAGACACTAACGGTCCATTTTTCAATCATGATTGGTCTCATCCATGTAGTATGCTCTCTGTTAGATTGATCTGCTCTGGTGGTTATAGATTCCATCAACTGAGAAGAGAGGCAGTAAGCAGCTGTGCATCTTTTGATGCATAGGCCACTCTCTCATCGCCAGAGCTGTTTAAAAAGAGGATATAAAACCAAACAAAACAAAACGGCCCTTTTCAGGGCCACACCAATCTATTTAGAAAGAAAATACCCTTAGTTTTATTGTCATCATATAAAATGAATTAATAACTGATACATTTTTCCAATACGCTATTTACTGTGAAAAAAAGGCGTACGTGATGTTTACGTTAGGATACACATGTAACTGTTAAACTTTTGCACTGTTGTACATCATGTTTACATCAATTTAATTCTACTGAATCAAAGGTGATGTTTAAATTCAACACCGTACTTGACTCACACATATTCAATGATATAGGATTAATCTCTTAATTTTTTTTAAACTTGCCCTGTAAGATAAAATTTATTTTTTTCTGAAACAAGCACAATGCAATAAGTCATATGGACTCGTTACATTTAAATATATTTTCAAGATTAAAAAGTGTTTACCTTGTTTCTATTTCTAATTCCAACTGAATTCATTGTAAAATAACTTGGTCTTAAATATTCCATAAGTTTTATTGTGAATTTTCAATAAAACACCATTCAAAAACTACATTTTTATGTTGTCAAGAAACACACATCATTGTTGATACGCTGTCCTTGACGGGCGCCATATTGAATTTGTGACGTCACATCAGGTACGTTCTTTGAACAATGACGTTTCGCGCTGTGAATCAAAGTGCTTAAATACCGCGCGCAAGTCGCATTCAGGTATCTTTTTCACTAGCCACCATGGGCGTGAAAAATCTTCTCAGAAAATTTTTTTTGTGTTATGAAGCAGGGGGAGGAGTCCTGGGTATACCGAGAGATTGAGAAGAGGAAAAGAAGAGCCGCTTTGGTAGCTTTTTTCGCCCGCCGGGGGTAGTTTGGCCGAGAAGGCGGAACCACCATGGCCAAAAGAACAACGCCAAAGTGCAGAATGGTGCCAGGCATCAAGAGCCCCGACGGGTCAACAACGTCGGGGTTGTAATTGGTAATTTATATCCAGATCTGTCTGCGATGTTTTAAACTTCGCAGACCAAGCAACGGCCCTTTTCAGGGCCACACAATGACTGAAGAAAAAAGGTAGCCTTTTCAGAGTATTGTCAATATTTTTTAATGTTTCAAGATAAATAAATTAATAAATCTTTTAAAACACGAACATTTTTTGTTTCAATTTTTTTAGTTTAATTTTAAATAACTTTTTTTTTTCAAATTCATAAAACACTGTCACTTGTAAAGTGTATAAACTGTCACCGTATTATGATAGGAACATTTTCTTTGCTTGTCGTTCGTCATCTTCATCATCGTCCTCTTCTGTTTTGTCCCCTGGCTTGTTCCCTCTGCTTTGTTTAAACAACTTCTTGCGTAATGTCCAGGCTGGTGACAGGTATAGAAGAGTATGTTTCTTATTTATGTACACTCGCTGGCAAACCGGACAAACTGTTTACAGTTATAGCGTATTATCTTTTGCAGTAACCGATTGATTTCGTCTTTATAAGTCTTGATCTGAGCTAACAAGGAGGCCTGCTGATTTGGCGTGGCACACTGTCCTTCTATCAGAGAGGCTCCAGTCGTCTTACAGTTTTCCATGTTTTTGTCTCTGCTGGAAGTCAGATGTCAGCTGATGCCAAATGGAGGGAAGCGCTCATATTTATAGCTGTCCGGCAAGGGAAAGCTGTTGGTAGGTATAAATACAAGCGTCACCATCAGATCTGCACCAGTGCGACGATGGCTCTGGTACCGTACACAGACAGCTCAAGCAATGAAGAAGAAAAGGAGAAGAAACAATGTCGCTTATCTTTAAGTAAAAAGAGAAAGCGAAGCCATAAGAGGAAGAAAAAGTCACTCAAGCCAGAAAAACAGAAGCCAAAACAGAAGATAAAACAACAGAAGCAAAAGAAATAAAGACAGAGACAAAGACAAAGACAGAGACAAAGACAAAGATAAAGGCAAAGACAAAGGCAAAGACACAGCCTGACACAGAGCCTGAAACAGAGCCGGCCACCGCACGCGTTCCAAACCTGAGCCAGTATTATCATATCAAGCCAAGATCTGAGCGCAAGTCTCGCAAATTCAAGACACAAAGCAGGGTGTATGATATGAAGTTTCAAGCTTATGAACAACCATTTGAATTAACACATCAGCTATTTGAGATGATGGTGAATGAGATGAAACAGCAGTGCGAGGCACAGCCCCGAGATAAAATTCGCTTCTCCATTACCCACCCCAGTCTGAACTTTGGCATTCATGTACCGTTTGACAATGCATCAGAAATCACAGGAGAAAGGCTACTCGATGAAATTGAGAAGGAAGTGCAGAGCAATCAAGACTTCAAAATCCATGACGGGGACATGCACGCAGAAATCACCCACATCGGTATGCCAGAAGGGTCAGGTAGACGTAACGTCCATCATTAGTCGCAGCGAGGGGTCTCTCACATGACACGATTGAAACGAAGTATTGTACAGATGTGTCTGGCACGCTCCATTGTGGTAGGTATCCATCATGCCCAGAAGACCGAAGACGCAGTCTGGAAGAAACAGTGGCTCGTTCTAAAAAATCAAGCAAAAAACTACAACGAAGCCCTTTGTGACCAGGCCAAGTGTCTTACTCCCAACCGTGTGGTCTTGACGAATACCGAGCTTTCCAAGCCATTCTTTACCCGAAGTACGTGATCAAAATCCACCCCCGGCATGGACAGAGTGGACTCCTTTTCCCACCCGAGAAGATGAAGAAAGAGAGTAAAGCCATACACATCTATCACCACGGCGGGCATTATGACTGTATCGTGTCCATTACTGGTTTCCTTGGACGTTCCTACTACTGCGAGCACTGTGACGTTGGCTATAACTCTAGAGGGACTCACCGATGTGTCCGGACACTACTCCTACCTTCTGCCATCAGTGCAATTGATGGTTCCGAAGTCCAGAATGCTACAAAAACCACCAAGAGGTGCCAAGAAAGAAAGAAACCTATCTGTGACCTAGTACAGCTATGTCCGAAGTGCGGTCGACTGGATGTCTTAACCAAGAAGAACCACCGATTCCCAGGCACCAAAACATGCAAGTACTGTTAACAAACCGTAGGACCAGGCCATGACTGTTTCATTCCACCCTACCAGTCTCCAGAACCCAAAGAGTGTCCTCAAGTGAAATTCATCTTCTAAGATTTCGAGTGTCAGTTCGAATCCGGAGAACATCTACCGACTTTCTGTGTGGCACAACGAGCTTGCGATGCCTGCATCCGATCACCATTAAACAAGAAATGTGGGCACTGTGATACTCTACGTGGAGGCCGGCAAGCCATCTTTCGGGGGGAACAGACCCTGGCTGATTTTTGTGCCTGGTTGTTTCAGAGTCCACGACGCCCAGTTCATTCTCCGATATCTCGTGACAGAGACAACAATGAAACCAGAGGTCATCATGAATGGTCCAATCGCCATGCCTTAAACGGAGGTGAAGTGCAGATCGGATCCTATACCGTAGACGGGTATTACCAGGCAAACAACACCGTCTATGAGCTTCTAGGTTGTTTTTTTCACGGATGTCCAATTTGTTTTCCCCACCGAAGCCTTCAGAATCCCTTACACGTTAGAAACAATGCGTGCCCTGTATGGGAAAGCCAAAGCTAGGCTGAATGACCTGAAAAGCAGAGGCTATGAAGTGGTGACCCTGTGGGAATGCCAACTGGACCAGCAGGTCAAGACTCAACCCGAGTACAAGACTCTCATGGACCAATTTTATCCAGAAATGAACCTTATACAGCCCCGTGAAGCTCTATTTGGTGGGCGGACCAATGCATTTCAGCTCTACTTTGAAGTAGATGAGACACGCCAACAGGAAATCAAGTATGCCGATATCTGTTCTCTCTATCCTTATGTCAATAAGTACAAAGCTTATCTTGTTGGCCATCCCTGTATATTAAGCCGAGAACAGATTGACGTGAGACATATCCGCCACTACAGAGGTTTGATCAAGTGCCAGGTGCTTCCCCCACAAGATTTATGGATGCCGGTTCTCCCGGTTCTGTCAGCATAAAATGGTGTTTACCCTTTGCCGAACTTGTGCGGAACGAGAAGAGTGTTTTTGCCGACATCCACTTTCAGAGAGAGCGCTTATGGGGACATGGACCTCCGCCGAATTGACCAAAGCGTTAGACTTGGGATATCAAGTCTTAGATGTATACTACGTATGGCCCTGGGATCAGTGGAGCAAGTAAATTTATGAAAAGTACATCAGCAAGTATCTACGCATGAAACAAGAGGCTAGCGGCTATACAGACTGGGTGAAAAACGAGACCGACCAAGCCAAATTTAAACAAGACTACTTTGAGGCCGAAGGTATTCGACTGGATGACGTGAAAAAGAATGCCGGTTAACGAGCATTTGCCAAGACGATGCTGAATTGCCTGTGGGGTAAAAATGCAGCAGAATAATGTGCTTCCGAATGCCGAGTACGTAGACGACCTTTCTCGATTTTATGACATCTTGTCAGACTCGGCCCATAAACAAGTGAACTATGTGGACATTTTTGACCACTAGGGATTTGTGCTGATGAATTTCACCGATCAAAGTGACAGGTTCGAGCCTTATGCTTCTGCCAATGTAATGGTGGCTTCGTTTGTGACCGCGTATGCTCGACTGGAACTCTACCACGTCTTGGAACGTTTAGGCGAAAGAGTGTTCTACTTTTACACAGACAGTTGCATGTACGTGTATGAGCGGGACCAGTACAACAATCCTATTGTCAACAGTCGACTCGGGCAATGGACGGATGAAGTTTTTGAAGGCCGCATTGTGAAATTCGTGTCTCTAGGTCCGAAAACTACGGCTGTAAATACATCGTGAACTGTGAGCGCCACACGAAATGCAAAGTCAAAGGCATCACGTTAGATTACAACAAAGATAGAGACCATTACGCGCTGGAGATTGAATACCATTGCCGCATCAAAAGACATCGCAGCCGCAAAGTAGTTTCTGAAAGACAGACCAAAACGTTTCGATCCGTCTACACCAAACAGCACAACTCTTGTTGTTTAAGCGACAGAACATTTACCCTTTTAAAGCGGGGAGTACATTTAACCAAAAACATGTTAGAATTATTAGAATCACGACCGTTCTTCACCATGACAGACGTATTACCACCAGCTCTAGCCAAGCGTATCTACAAGGACTGGGTAAAAGAGCCATGGATTTCACTTTGCTACATCTTGGACTACAACTTGTATAAGTTGGCCTTATTCAAGCTATCTACACAAAACAAGGACCCAGACATTCGAGCCTGGCTGAAAAATCCTTCAACAATGGTCCCCTTTTAAGCTCTGGTCACAGACGCAGTGGCATGGGAGAATCTTCATCTTAATGTAGAGGTCATCCATCCGTTATCGTGGTCTCGCTTTGTCGTAGACAATGACTAAGTTCTCAGGCATCTTCAGGACTGGAAGCGCGGAGGGTGTGTAGCGTACGAATACGATTTCGGCATCCATTTAAAAAAGGACAGATGTCAAGAAAACAGCTTCATTTGAAAGCATGAACTCAGCCGAGGTAGACCTATCTTGCTTGCTTCCAGAATTGCAACACTTTATTTATCAACATTTGATAGCCATGTCATGCAAGAGTGTGGCTTTCAAGGAGGAACTTTACCGGGCCTGGCTCCAGCGACGATCGCAGCTTATCCAAGATACTGCTTTATACGGTAACAACGGACGGGGCTGGCTCAAGCGACGATGGCACCTTATCCAAGACACTGCCAGTAACGACGGATACAGAAAAGCCATTCAAATGCTGAGTTGTTTTCGAGAAGAAATAGAAGAAAGGACCAGTTCAAAGGAGCTCTGCACAGGTCTTGTGAAACATAGAGAGTTAGTCTGCTTTTTACAGAGTCATCTGTTTAAGACGTGCGGAATCACACCCCGGACGATGTCAACAACATAGTGTTAAGCGCTCAACCGAATTTTCACGTTCTTTTACTCAAGGCATGACACGGGATGAAGAAGTGCAAGAGGATGGCATTTGGTATCTTAGTGACTATTATCCCTTCCTCTATGGCTATATCCTGTTCGAGGAGCCTACCTCTGCAATGATGGTAAGAAGAAACATTCCCGCATTAGCCATGGCAAATTTGTCACGCACAGTACTGACGGCCAGAGAAATGGTGTATGATTTAAGAGTGAATCACGGTCCTGTCATTTTTCAAATTGGAAACCGGAGTTAGACACTCGGTTGAATCAAGAACCATGTCTTGGTCTAGCCACGGAACACAGCAGACGTACTTTCGAAGTGCCTCTCTATAGAAAGACATTGATCTACTCTTTTAATCTGGTGATACCAAGCGGTACGCACTCTAGAGATTCTATTGCCAGATGGTTGAGAACTCCTAAACTGTACGTGGAATTTAAGCTAGCCCTCCACTACCTATTGATGTTTGGACAAGTCCAAGATGTTCTACCTTGGACGATGGAGGAATGGATGACCGAGGTGGTGGACAACACTTTCGTGATAGACTTTCTGTGGAAGGTTTTCAGTTCTTGTCAGAGTAACACTGAAATACCCATGGAGTTTGATGATTCATAAATAAAAAAATTCAAAACAGTATGGTGTGTCATTGTTCTTTCATCCCTCATGGAGAGCGCCCTGTTGTTTCAGCATCCTTGTAATATATTTATTTCAGGCCCTAGCGGGTCGGGCAAAACTCAGTTTGTGAAGCGTATGATTGAGTATAAAGAAGATTTATTTCAAACAGTGCCTGAGCAAGTGGTATGGTGCTATAAAGAATGGCAATCGGCGTATGCCCTCTTACAAGAAAGTGTGCCGATCAAGTTTATCGAAGGCATTCCTGACGACGATGAAGATATTGTCAGCGACCTTTCCTTGCCACATCTGGTGGTCTTTGACGACATGTTAGGCGAAAAAGACGAGGAGAAAATCAAGCTCTGGTTTACCCGGAAAGGACATAATCGAAATGCCAGTGTAATTTATATCACTCAAAACATGTTTCAACAGTCAAAAGCCAGTCGAACCATCAGTATGAACGCGCATTACATGATTCTGTTTCAAAACACCAGAGATAAGGGACAGATCAAGACGTTAGCGAGACAGATTCAGCTGCCGCATTTACGAGCCCCCTACCAAGATGCCATCGCCGTGCCTCATGGTTATCTCTTGATAGATTTTCACCCGGGAACGCCAGACACGTATCGGCTACGGACCGACGTATTTCATCACTGGAGAACGGGGGAGGAACGTGGTCCTGTGGTGTACACGGGCATCTAAGAAGTATATAAAAAGAGACAGAGATGCGAAGACGTGCCATTCGATTCTGTGACCATCACCATGGTTCACACAACACCAAGAGCCGTCATTGCCGCTTTGGAAACGCTCAGTTGTGAGCGCGATCCTTCAGCCAGACAAATTTTGCTGAATGCCGGTTTACAAGAAATGATACGATGGTTTACCCTAGCAGCCAAAGTGATCTTGCAAAAGAAAATCCAGTTGCCGAAACAAACACTCCACTTTATGGCGAAACATCGGGACGCTCTAGAACATATTGCAAATGCTGGGGTGGATGCCAATACAAAATGTCAGCTCATACTGAAACCAGGAGGTAGTGGATTTGTGGGCGGGGTGATGATTCGAAGCTTATTGCGCTGAGATGGAAAGAAAACCGTGCGACAGTTTGCACCGAAGAATAAGAAGACGCCAAAGAAAAGCACCAAGAAGAATACCACCCAGAAGAAGAAAAAGACAAAGAGAAACACGAAAAAATCTCCCCTCCGAAAGATTGATGATCGCTTTGTGACCCGACGTCGTCCCAAGAAAACCAAGCCACTTTCACCATTACCCCCCATCGTCACCGATGTATGTGACTACGCCTCTGCACAGAACACCAGCTTCGTCTTCTGACTTGTCTCGTTATGGGGCATGGTTCTCCTTAGGATCTTCCTTATCCGGCCTTCGCACACCGACGCCACCAGGGACACCGAGGTCATCACGGTTCTCCACTAGCACACCCCGGGTGTCTCCATACAGTCCGAATTTTCCAGAGAATCTAGCTCGATTTTCACCTTTGAACCATGCAGTGAATCATTTGAGACAATCGGGACCGACCAGTGCTGCTACGGAAGCCGCGTTTCAGGAATTGTCTCCTCTTTAAAAGCGAGACACCACTCGAGCATTTCTACTACAGCTTCAGAGCAAGGTGGCCAGAAAAACGAAGACAGTCAAAACAGCCAACGGTAAAAAAAGACCCTTGATCAAAAAGCACGGGGCTATGGTTTTGGCTTTGGGACAAACACCTCCTCAGTTTCGAAAGAAGATTTTGAAAGAAGGGCAAGGAAATGATCAACTGCATTGCCGAATGCTGCCAGAACATTTTAAAAGGCAACGTTTCGCTGACAGAGGCTCAGAAGCGCCGAATGAATCCGAAGCGACAACATCTCCGAGTGTTAGCAGACAAAAAAGTATCGATACAGAAGAAAAAGAAAGTGCTGAACCACCAAGGGGGATTTCTACCACTGCTTGCTGCTATGCCCGCATTGACACCGGTGTTGACAGAACTCATACGAAAAATATGAAGAAGATGGCAATTGTTCGTTACAAAATGTTAGAAGAAATGCAGCGCTGGAAAACAAAACACCGACCACGACTTCCACCAAGTCCTCAGGTCGTACAAACAGTCGACTTGCAGTAAGATATGGAGTCTGTCTTGCAGAGGGAGGACCTGTCGGAGTCACAGAAGGCTCAGCTGTACGGGGAAGCACTACAGAAATTCAAGATGGCCCACAAAAAAACCCTTCAACCGCAGCCGAGTACGCCGCTCTCAACACCCATACAGCCACCACCACCAGCAACCGCAGAAGAAAAACCCCTCGCCATTCAAGACCGTATCGTAGACAGTGTTCCAGTCACGATGCGTCATAAAGCAAAACTGCTTTTACACCTGCTGGAGGGACATCCTCACATGCGATGGGATGGTCAAGGGGTGCTCGAATACCAAGGCAAACCGGTGGTAGGGTCCAATGTGACTTGATTTAGTCAACGACGTGATTCGTCATCGTAAAGGTTCCAAACCGAGAGGATTGGGAACAGTTTGCCCAGGGTCTCAAAGATGTCAATGTGCCTCAAGAAGTTGTCAGCAACAAGCAGCGCTGGGCCTATATGCAGAAATCAGACGAACCTTCACCCGAAGAAGAAGATGATGAAGACGATTTTTTTTAAACCAGTACTTATCATCTTCCCGAGACGCCACCGGCCTCTGCCAAGCGAGCCTATAAAACCAAACGTGCCGCTCCTTCCACCTCTTACACGTCATGGGAATCTTACTAAAAAAACGAGAGGATCGACTCCGCCACATCTACTATGATGTTCAACATCCAGCGGCTTTCTCGGGGGTGCGTGCCTTGTACAAGGCCGCACGTAAAACAGGACAAGTCAATCACGTTGATTCAAGTCAAGTCCTGGTTACAACGAGAGAAAACGCACACGTTGCATAAACACGTACGTCACAAATTTGGCAGAAGAAAGACTGTGGTGGGAGGAATCGATCATCAGTGGCAGGCGGATTTGGCAGATTTACAGACGCTAAAAAAGACAATGATCAGTATCGCTATCAAAATATGCCTGGGTGGTCCCGCTCTACAACAAAACAGGACAGAGTTAGATTGAGGCTTTCCAATCCATCCTGAAAGAACGAACACCCAAAGCGCTGCAAACGGACAAGGAAACAGAATTCAAAAACAGAGAATTTCAGTCATTTTTGAAAAGAAAAAACATTCATTTTTTCACGACGGAGGATCCAGAGAAGAAAGCCAGCATTGTTGAGCGATTTCAAGGCACTTTAAAAACACGGATGTGGAAATACTTCACGCACACGAAATCCAGACGACACATTGACGTGCTAGACGATTTAGTACAATCACAGTTTCCATCGAAGTATTCAGACTGCACCGGCCTTGCTTACTCGAGAACAAGAGCCTGTCATTGCCCAGCACTTGTATGGAGCCCGATCGAAATCGGGCTCACTACCTGTCAAAGTCGGGGATTTGGTGCGAATCAACAAGACGAAACGGACGTTTGACAAAGGATATCTACCCAATTGGACCACCGAGTACTTTCGAATTGCTCATATTCGCCGCAGCGTCCCTCCGACAGTACAGCTCGAAGATCTGGCCGGGGAACGTTTCGAAGGTTCTTTCTACCTGCCCGAAATTCAACTGGTAAAAGACTCGGACATCTACGAAAGCGAATCAGGTTCTAGCTCGACGCTCGAGGAAGACAGACGGAAAACGATCAAGGAAATCAAAGTGCATTGGAAAGGCTATCCAAAAAAATTTGACAGCTGGATTCCAGAAAGTTATTTGGTATAAAAAAAAACCCGTCTCACCTGCTGACCATGTCGCACACTTCAAAGACGGCAAGCGTGGAGCAAACTTCCTGCCAGAAACTGCGAGAGCCGAAAAAACAAACTCACCTATCTCTCACAGATTATTGTGATCTACACCATCATCGCTGCAGCCATTATTCATTTGAGTTTGCAAGAATTAGACAAGGAATTGTGGCTCGTATTGCTGAGTAGTTCTCTTGGCTACATCCTACCTACATCGGGACTCAAATTTATTAAACCGCCACCACCACCGCCGTCACGATGAATTCGTTTTACATCACGCTGCTCAGTGACAGTTCTCTCGCTATGTACCCGACCAAGTGCGGTTTTCGGACCAAACTACCGAAGTCTAGATAGAGATTCACAAAGAAGAATCGGAAATGGCGCTAGTGAAACTGATCCTTCCATCACAGATCGTCAACGTGACAGAAGAAGAAATTTATTTTCAAGTGGTGCCCATGGATCCAAAATTGAGCAGAGAGATGGACGCGGTGATTTCATCTGGATGTAAAGTAGCACCAAAGCGGGGTGTGTACGGATACCGTCTGTGCATCCCCAGCGGTGTTTACGCCAGTCCAGAAACCTGCTAGAAGAAATCGACGGGGCCGTGCAAAAGAATCTCGGGGACTTTTTTAGCAAGAAAAGCATCGTGTTCCGTATCGGTATTCCAGCACAGGCAAGAGGGTGAAATTTTCGAGTACCAAGGAGGGCAGAATTGGAATCACGTTTCATCCCGACATGATGGTGAAGTTAGGAGCCAACCCGACGCTGCCAGAGATTTTCCCTACCGATAAAAAGCCGTTTCCCTACGGAGTGGATTTGAATGCCGGATTCAATCATCTGTTTGTGTACTCGGACATGGCTGATTACACGCTTTTGGGAAACATCGAAGCTCCCATACTACAAGTCATACCATTCAACGTTCCTCGCGGGGAGACGCACGATGACGTTCACGAAGAAATTCTGAACCTGCATTACGTGCCCGTGTCCAAGTCGGTATTTGATGAAATCAGCATTCATATAAGAGGCAACACGGGTCAAGCCCTTCAGTTTGTCGGCGGCAAGTCGATGGTGAAGCTGCATTTTAGAAGAAAACCACGATATTATTTATGATCATGTTTCCAGTCTATCACGGTGTACCACGTCAGTACGGACAAGGTCTGGGGACCATGTTTAAATCG
This sequence comes from Cyclina sinensis, assembly GCA_012932295.1. Taxonomy (NCBI): domain Eukaryota; kingdom Metazoa; phylum Mollusca; class Bivalvia; order Venerida; family Veneridae; genus Cyclina; species Cyclina sinensis. The sequence goes on along the minus strand of JAAONU010000007.1, from coordinate 32,405,522 downwards.
GCCGTGAAGACGGCCAAACCTTTGGTGACCCCCATGATGAAATCGGCGTTCCAGGCCCTTAAAAGTAAAGGACTCAAGCAAGGCATGGTGGTGGCTTCTGACCTCATGTCAGGTCAGTCACCCAAACAGGTGATGAAGAAACGGGCTGCACAAGCTTTGAAATCGGTCAGAAAAGCCACAGCTTTGGCGTTTGGAAAAAGTTTGATGAACAGTATAAAACAGAACAAGACCAAGCCATGACATCACTTGACGTCCAGACGACGACGAAGACACAAAGTGGTTTCAAGAAAAAAGAAAGCTTTTGATATTTTTTATTAGAAATCATGATGCAACACGGGTCTTGCGAGTGTAGTAAATCAGAACTGGATGTGACCTCGGTACCTCCTACCATGACATCGATGGAAGAGGGACAGTGGACGGAACATTACCCTATTTCGGCACTGAATAATACGTCTCCGATCGAGTTTATCATTCCTCCACAGACCGAAAAATGGACGGACTTAAACCAGTCTTATCTGTACTTGAAAATCAAAGTGACGAAGTCCGATAACGCCGACTTGGAAGCAGACATGGAAACCTCGGTGGTGAACAACCTCTTCCACAGTCTCTTCAGCAGCATCGACCTGTACCTGAACAACAAACTGATAACCAGCAATACAGACACCTACCCGTACAGAGCCTACCTTGAAAACCTGTTGTCCTTCAGTGCGGAGAGCAAGAGCTCCCATCTCAAAGCACTAGAATTATGGAGTGAAGACACCGCCGGTCGAATGCAAGACAATACGGTAGGCGGAAATAACGCTGGATGGAAACTAAGACGCAATCGCATTACACAGAGTCGGCCTTGCGAACTGATTGGACGACTTCACCTGGATCTGATTTTGCAGGAGAAATACCTACCGAACGTTATAGAAATACGTCTTCGGCTGAACAAAACCGGGAGCACCTTCCACATTTTTTGTCAAGCCGATGGAAAAGTTCACGTTCTAGAAGCCGGATTCAATGTGAGAACCGTCGACCTCCTGCCTGTGGTGGCCAACGATCTCAATTAAGCCATTGCCATCCACAACATGAAAATTCCTATCCGCCGAGTTGAAGTGAAATCGTTCATCATTCCGGCCGGTCAGAGATCGAAAATTGAAGATCACCTGTTTCAGGGACAGTTGCCGAAGCGTCTGTTTCTTGGCATGGTGCAAAACGCTCGCATGAATGGAGAATTTACCAGCAATCCGTTTGACTTTGAACATTTCAACCTGTGTAAGCTGGACGTCAGTGTTAACGGGAAAAGCCTCCACAACAAACCGTTTCAGCCGGACTTTGCCAACCGAGAATATCTACGCTCCTACATGTCCCTCTACCAAGCAACCGGAGCCCTGGGGCAGAATCGGTCCATGGGCGTCACGCTGAACGATTACAATGTAGGGTACACCTTGTGGGGATTCGATCTCACCGCCGACCAGGTGAGTGAAGTGGGACTCTTACATCCTATAAGAACGGGAAACCTGCGACTGGAGTTTCAGTTTACCGATTCACTTGCTCAGGTCATCAACGTGATTGTGTATGCAGAGTTTGAAAATCAGATTCAAATCAACAGCCTTCGCGAAATTATCACTGACTATTAGAAGACGATGGAAGAAGGACGACCCGAATGGTTGGACAGAGAGAGACTCGAGATGATGAACCGGACTCTCATGGACGACTTGGTGGGTGAACTTCAAAGGCTGATCTATAACAAAGACTGTGTTTGGGTAGACGTCTACTTGAGCAATGCCCTCATGACGCTCGATCTCAGCAAAGTACTAGACCGGTGGTATGCCCATATGGAAAAGATGATGAACCTTAAACCGAACGAAAAGACCTTCGTCCGTCGCTTGATGTCAGATATAAGACATGACTTTCACTGCAAGCAGTCAGATGAGCGCCCGTTCTTTGGAAAAAAGGCCCCCAAGTGCCCCCCCCCCCCCCCGGCTAGACGGCCCCATAGTGCCCCCCACCCCCACCCCCGTTCTTTCAAAAAGGCCCCATAGTGCCCCCTTCACTACTACTGTATCTGCTCTTTTGACTACGGTCCAGGGTGTGCGACGTCATTAAGCAACTACTGATGTTTGCTCGGGCGGTGCAGATGATCGAAAATAGATATACGCAACGTGAGGTGGCCATCGTTCTAGACGTTTCTCGTAGCGTTGTTGCCAGGTTGTGGAGTCGTTATCAGGGAGACTGGAGAATTCACAAGAAGACCTGGGCAAGACAACACCTCGTCAGGACCGATATAAGAGAACTTTGGCCCTCAGAATTGTCAGTGTACTGCTACTGGCATTTAAACTGACTCCCGGCAAGCTACAGGGGTTCGTGTGTCCACTCAAACTGTCTGAAATCATGAAGATGGTTTGGATGCCCGAAGACCTGCCAGAGGACCAATTCCGACCGAAGCTCACCGGAGCTCGCTTAGAGTTTGCCCAGGAACACGTCACTTGGCAACTGCACCACTGGTGATCTGTGCTCTTCACAAACGAGAGCCGCTACCATGTTTTGACCTGTGACAGGCGTGTGAGGGTGTGGCGTCGCCGAGGAGTGAGGTATGCCGAATGTAGCATTATTACATATGATAGGTTTGGCGGTGGGTCAGTTATGGTGTGGGCAGGGATGTCCAATGACGGGCGCACAGACTCTTATGTGATTCCAGGAGGTAGTCTGATGGCCCTGAGATATCGGGACGAAATCCTAGAACCAATTGTTAGGCCATATTCTGGTGCAATAGGTGAAACGTTTCGTTTAGTGCAAGATAATGCTCGAGCACACACTGCAAGAATCGTCCGGTACTTCTTTGATGATGGAGGTATTGAGGTCATAGACTGGCCAACGAGGTCTCCCGATCTTAACCGTATAGAGCATGTCTGGGACATGCTTTCTCGTAGAATTTCTTTGCGTCCGAACCCTGTGCAGAACGTCCGTGAGCTTTCTCATGCTCCTGTAGCAGAATGGGATGCCATACCACAGGATATGATCAGAAGTGTGATAAGGAGCATGCCCAGACGATGCAGAGAGTGCCTAAGCGCCCGAGGGGGATACACTCATTACTGACACGGACTATGAAACGTTTCCAGGCCTGAATCTGCTTTTACAGACATTGCTTGTTCTCCTGTAAGACCACCATTTCAAAGTTAATTTGATAACGTATAATTATATCCTGGACACTTTCTCAGTTCAGGAATGTGCTTGCGATGAAAATGCCGATTTGTTTTTGTAAAAAGAACAATTTTATTATTTCTGTAAAAAATATCCATTCATCTACTCAACGCATATGGTATTTTATAGATTATATGGGCGCTTCTTTAATTCATTTGAGCAGTGTATATGCCTGCCTTCGGGAGCATAAAAGAAGTCTATAAAGTAGGTTAAACTGGCAACGCCAAATTTATTAGGCTAGTATATATCCCAAGTGTGTCAATTTCTTTTTAATCCGAAATAGATTGTGAGTTTCCGTGCAAAGTAAAATAAAAAATTCAGTATTTATAACAGTATCTTTGATTTTTACACGGATGTATTGTTCAGTAAAATTGCATAGGGAACATAGAGTTTGTGAAACAGATATCAATGAAGAAGTTATGTGTATAAATCAAGAGAATATTAATATTCAAACGTGTCATCAACAGTAATGATGGTCGACGGATTCTGGGAACAATGAACTATACAGTGGTCGGGAAGTTACTATTTTAGAAGAAATCATCTCTTAGGCTTTAAGCTGCAAAGTATACAAGAACAAAAAATTCGGTACAACCGATGGCTGTCCCCATTGTAGCACTATTTCAAAATGTTTTTTTTTAGTATTTATTTTTTCTGAGTATAGATTGAAGGTAAAATACTGCTATAATTCCTTACTAAAGCTATCACTGAATGTGATCAATACCCCCATAATACCATCTTGTCAGAGGCAAAAAAAGACAATATAAAAAAGAACTAAATAAGCATGGTAGAGTTATACGTCTTGTGTTCCAAACATCCTCACAAAATTTTCTACCAAACTTTCCTATCAAAATAACTGAGCTTGATGCATCGTTATCATGTACGCATCACTTAATTGTGCCAAATTATTTCAAAATCACTTGATAAAGTTAGACTGGACACAAAATATGGACGACCTCTAAGAGTAACCTTAACCTTCGAGTTGTATGCGATACATGATCGCAATGTGTTTAATATTTGTGTCAACTTATTTCAAAATCCCTTCATGCATGACAAACTTTCAGCCGGAACAAGAAGTGGACCAACCGACCAACCCATTTAGTGATTCCTGTATACCCACCCAAACTTTTTGTGAGGGTATAAAAATACATTTAATAAACATTGTCAGGTAGTGTTTTGATTCTTAAACACTGCACTTTCTATCACTTCATTTATCTATTGTTTTGAATATCAAGCATATATGTTGAACAGTTTTTAAGTAATTCTCAGAAAAAACATCATTAGAATAATAAAGGTGTTTAAAAATTGGGCATGGTAGATTTATACGTCTTTGTTAATGCACTTCCTCTATTTGCCCTCTATCAACAAGTGTAAAACCAGCTAAATCCCTTGAATGAGAGTTATGCTCCCGACAAGCCTTAAACAAGAGGGTCATGATGACCTTATATGTAACAGCACACTCAATGAAGGAGTCAAGGTAAGTTTACCCGATGTTAAAGAAATGTACATCTGGTCCAAACTTCATGGATACAGCTTCAACATGTTCAAAGACAATATGAAGGTCAGTAGTACAAAGTCAATGTCAGCTAACGGCAAAGATGATATCCACATGCAAAATAATAAGTATAGTTAAATATTTCTATACTGTAGCTGCAAATACAAGAAAGTAGGTTAGTAGGTCAGTGTCAATGTCACCTTAGGTCAAAATTGAAATCTGTGTGCACAATCATAAGTACGATTCAAATTTCCATCCTGTAGCTGCAAAAACAAATAATCAGGTCAGTAGGTCAATGCCAAAATCACCTATGATCAAAGATGAAATCTGCCTACAGATTCAAAAGTATGATTCAAATTTCCATCCTGCAGCTGCAAAAACAAGAACAAAGGTCAGAAGGTCAAGGTCAATGTTGGCTAAGGTTAAATTGAAATCTACATAAAAAGTTCCATACTTCATCTTCAAAAACAAGAAAGTAGGTCTGTAGGTCAAGGGCAATGTGAGCTAAGGTCAAAGATAAAATCTGCATGCACAATCACAAGTATATGATTAAATTTTTTAATCCTGTAGCTGCAAAAAGAAGTAAATAGGTCAGTAGGTCAAAGTCATTTTGACTAAGGTCAAAATTTTAATTTACATGCAAAATAATAAGTATAGTTCAAGTTTCCATATTGTAGCGGCAAAAACAAAGCAGTAGGTCAATAGGTCAAGGTAAATGTTGGCTAAGGTTGCATTATAAATCTGCATGCAGTTATAAATAAAGTTCAAATTTCTATACTGCAGCTGCAGAAACAAAGAAGCAGGTCAATAGGTGAAGGTAAAAAAAAGAATAATTTGTTTTTTCCATATGTCTGTATAAAGTGAGTAACCTCCCCACCCCCTAAGTGGGGGTCAATTTTGACCCTTGGGAGAATAATCTTTGTTAAGGTTAAGTATATAACGCTACATACAAAAGATCTAAGTTTTAAGAATTTCAAAAATTTTGTATTTAAAATAAATAAGACCCTGGGGTGGGACCAGTTGTAACTCCAGGGACATAATTTGTTCAAACCTGTTTCTACTAAACAATACAAAATATATAAACTCCAGGGCATACAGTTTCAGACAGTTAGATTTTCAAAATTTCCCTATACAACATTATATAGAACAATTGACCCTCACCCCTCCCAACTTAAGAGCGGAGTTGATTTTGACTATAGGGAAAAAAATAACAATCTTTGCAAAAGTAAGCTATACAAGGACTAGGGCCTACGGCTTATGACCAGAAGATACATGTATTAAAAGATTTTACACCTGGGGTGGGGTAAATTTTTACCTCAGGGATATAATTTGAATTATCTTAGTAGAGGGATTCTAGATAACACTCTATGCAAAATATCTAAGCCCTAGGCCTTGCGGTCCAATCCCTTTTATAATTTTAGAAATATGCTAGGACCAGTATTATAACATATTAACAAAACTTATAGAGAAGTAACTTGATAATGTGGGCAGCTAGAATTATCATTCTTAAACACTGCACTTCCTGCCACTCCCCTCTATCTATGTGCCCACTTCTAACTAAATGTGCTCAGTAGTTTTAGAGTAATGCCCCGGACAAGCAAACCGGACAAAATCTGACAAGCATTAAAAAATTGTTAAGGCAAATAACTGAAAATTGGGGCAAGGCAGGGTTACAATTATTCAACACCGCACTTCATGTATACACTATCGATACCTTAAATATCAACTAAATCCCATTATTAATTTCATGCTCTGGACAAGCATTGCAACATATTAACAATACTTATAAAGAGAAATAACTCAAAAATGGAGGCAGCTAGTGTTATGGTTCTTGAACAATGCACTACCTCTGATATCCCTCTATCAATTGTCAAATATCAAATAAATGCCTTTCATGGTTTATGCTCCAAACAATCAAAATGTACCAAGTAAAGATAATGAGAAAACTAGGCAAGATGAGTTATGGTTCCCTTCATTTGGTATTTCAGTTAAACTCTGCACAAAACCGGACAGACAGACGGACGGACCAGTCTTGATAACATGCTCACTCGGGGAGCATAAATATAGGACTTCTATTATGAATTTTATGGCATATGAAAGTTCATGTTGTGAATACATCTGATTATACAGATTACTAAACGGTGCCAACGGTCTTGGAACCTCTGCCTGAAGTTGAGTGGTGGCAAATAGAAGAACGGCGTGATGTCTGATGAAGCCATGTTCTATCGAGGTGGAAGTTATGACCATCGTAAAGTTTCCTTGTTTGTAAAGGGTATAACATCAACGACAAATTCATGTTTGTTGAGCAGGATGCCTTTGCAGCAGGGTTCATGGCATGGACCGGTGTTTGTGATAATGGCAAAACAGAACTCAGAATCATTGACAATTTTAGGTACTTAAGTCAACTCAGACTACGTAGTATATTAATAATGTTCTAAAGCCATTTCCAGACAAAGATGTCCCCAGATTGTTTCCCGGCGATATACAGAAATACACGGTGCTTCATCATGACTGTGCCTATGGCCAAACTGCCAAAAACAGATTAAACTACATCAAACTTTATTACATCAGAGGAATCGATGCCGAAGTCGCCTGACACAGCTCCAATGGACTATGGAAAATGGGGAAATTTAAAACCAAGGCTTCAGAAGAGAAACATTAATTAACAGACTAATAAGTCTTTAAAAAAGCCCTCTAAATGAGAAAATATGACATAAAACTTTAGGATGTGGGTCAATAGTACAAAATATGTGCATTTAATCCTTTAATCAGTTAAAAACAAAATCTAGATAAAAATATTATTAATAAAAGCATTCCTAATATTACCCTATTAAACATGTTAAAATAAATTTAAAATGTTATGATAAAGTCATAACCAACTGAATACTTATATTGCACTACTACTAAGAAAAATATGATTTTATGTCAACAATAAAGTAAGTCACCATGAATGCATTTCAAAAAGACATAATATAAAGAAATAAACAAGAAGTAATATTATTCTGTTAAAGAGAAATCTGTGATATTGAGCAGAAAACAAATGTCACAGGCTTTCCATGAGTCTAACTGTGAAATTAAGATGACATACAGTTATAACAGAAATGTAGCATGAAAGAAATCTAACATTAAGGCAACTTGTGGCCAAGGCACAGTTGTATTATAACCAGTCTGAATCTAATAACCAGTCTATCAAATAAATTGTGTATTATAACCAGTCTGAATCTAATAACCAGTCTATCAAATGAACTGTGTAGCTAAAACTCATTTCTCACAGTGGTATGTAAACTGGCTGAATTGTAATAAAAGTAATATATTTCTTATCTTGAATTGAGTCATCTTATGGTCAAATGAAAACAATGGTAAAGTTTATACAAAAATAAGTCTGTTTTAACTAGTAGACTCTCATAGCTGGTGCCGATCTTATGCCAGCTTGTGGAATTGACTGGTGTTTCCCTTGCTCTGCAAAAATTTTAGCCATTTGACCTCTGCTAGCTCTCAGAATATTTTTTGCAGCCTTAGAATGAGCTCTTGGGGGAGGTTTTGGGTCTTGTGGTAAATGACTGCCCTCATGCATCAACCGAGACAGTCTACCACCTTTATCAAGATTTGCATATTCCTGTCCTTCACCATGAACTTTAGGTGCTGGCTGTTCATCAATTGGTAATTTACCGTATTTACCCATCAATGTTCCCATATATCCTTTTCCCTTTTCAGCATTTTCTGATGCTTCAGGCTTTACACGAGGGGCATACTCAATACGGGAAGAATTAGATCCATAGCTATGTATAGTTTTGTTCATTTGACCTCCACGGCCAAGTTCGGCATTTGACGATGCCTCCATCTTAACTCTAGGCACAGAACGAGCAGAAGCAGGTAATTTTCTAGGGTCATGTAATAAATTATTCATCCTTCCACCTTTATGTTGCTCTGCAGTAGATGATGCCTCCGGTTTAACTACGAGATGCTCGCGGAGTATCTCCTTGTAATTTTCCATATGAATTTAATAATTGTGATGTAGCTTTTCCTTGATGTCCATCTGCAATAGGTTTAGCCTCACTTTTCACTCTTGGTACTGCTGGTTCATCATTTCTTGGTGTTGCCTGACCATATAAAAGTTTATTAACTGTACCATGGCGACCTAATTCATAATTATGTCTTGCTTCATTCCCGGGGCAACGCGGGGTTGGCATGTGTTCTTCATTGTACTGTGGGGTTGTACTGAACAGGTCTAGAGAGCCATGACCCTCTTTTAGCAAATTCCTCGGCCTCAGGCTTGACTCTTGCATTTGGTCTTGGAGTTTCAGTCCTCACCACCAGGTTTATATCCAGGATATGGTCTGGGTTTATAATCTGTCATCTTAAAAAAGCTTTAGCTGAAAATATGAAAAACTTAATGAAGAATCATTTCTAATTACTGAATTTCTTTATCTGAAGTGTACACATTCTATTTCCTTTCAAATGTGATGGCAAATTAACAACAAATTAACATTCCATAATTTACTCATTATACAAAAACCAACAGTTAAGAAAAATCTTCCATAAGACCAATAGTTTCTAGAGACTTGGTAATATAAATTAACAGGCTGCTTTAACTGTCTTTAGAGCCACTAATTAGATTTATGTTATTATATGCTGGAGGCAATGGTTTCAATACTTAATCACATCACATCAAAGATATGAAAATGGTGCCATCTTTCTTCACACTCTGTACTAAAAGGTACAGTCAGTAAGAGAATCTTTCTGCTTTTAAAAAAAACAAAAAAAAAAAAACAAACACAAGTAGGTAGTCCCATTTGTTGCAAAATTCTTTACTTTTGAAATTTCTTAGGTCTAGAACAGTAGAGAAATCCCTGCATCATTATTCACTGCTGTTCTAATATACAATCATGGTCTGTGCAGTGAGTGCCTGAATTTCTGCTATCTAACCAGAGAACAGTAAATTTTCAATATTTCATTGATATTTTTACATATTTTGAAAGATAAATGTATACTATTTCACTCCAAGCATGTTTTATCAAGTTTAATCTATCTATCTCCTAATAATGTCAAACCCCTCACGGAGACGTTACAGACATGTTTGTGCATCAAAGATCCCAAGAAGGTTAAAGAGTTGTGTAAGAGAAGATAAAAGAAGAAAAGATTATAATGTTAAAATCAGGGGGCTGGACAACTAGGGTGAGACATGTTCAATGCTTATGTGGCTGCACTGAACTGCTCTCGGGTAGGGTCCAAGAAGGGCACCAGAGGTGGTAAGCTGATCCAAAGTCCTTTGAAAGAAAGAGAATTTATAGTAGTCTAAAGTTGTTGTAAGTAACCTATAGCTCAAGGGATGGCCATAGCAGGATGTTCTGGAGTGTGGGGTCAGGTATTCTTCAATGGGAATAGCCTCAAGACCATGGTGAACCATATAGAACAAGGATATTAGATATGAATTAATCATCAAATAAACAGTTCCAATGATCATTAATTATTTAGTCATTTGAATGTTCGATGCAAGTGGAGATATTGCCCACATAAATTAGCTCAATTATCTAATTATGAGCTAATATGAGGAGGATAAAATTCAAAGAGATGTAAATCTATATAAAAAAAAATGAAGTCCAACTCTGCAACAGTCTCAGCAATTTTTAAAATATTTTAACTGTGCTTAAATATATAAATTTGACCAATATTATGCAAATCAGCTAACTATGGTATAAGATTGATATAAGGCACAAAAAATACAGATAAACGACTGCATTGAGATGAAAAATTTATATAGATAAAATTAGGTACCTTTTTTCCAGTAACCAATGTAAACAGGAAGTGAATTTTGACAGTACTCTCATTCGGATTACTTCTTCCGGTTAAGCGGCCGATGAGTGTTTTTCATTTAGGTAAATATCTTATCGATTTGTATGCATTTGCTGCATTATTTTATTGTATTGGTACAATTTCTCGTTTCATTTAAGATATTATTTATAACTTTTCATTATATGTCAAATTTTGCAAAATATACTGCAAAAAACGTGTTGAAACTTATTGTAAAAAACCGCTAATACACGTTCATGGATTTACCTCCCTTGTATAACTGGTTAATTATTCAAACTACTTCATATGGAAGAAATATAGGTTGATTACGCTGGATTTCAAAGAACTTTTTATCTGTTTTTTTTTAAATATCTTTATATTGTCTGCTAAATTTAATCTTCCATTATTTGTAACGTGGTTTATTCAAAAGGAAAATAGAGGGAAAGTTACTTGCAATTTTAACTTGTAGATAGTGTTGAAATAATCCATCATTTACATTATATATTCATGTGTCCAAATATTTAGACGTAGACAGTGGATTTGATGATACTTTTGTCATTGGTAAAATCCACACTACATTTCCCAATAAACATTAAACTTAAAAAAAACCCGAAAAATATGAACAGAAAATGTTAACTGTGCATATGTGATGTCTTTCTAAATTCTAAGAAGGATTACATTATATATAGATTGTTGATACTGGCACACTCGGTCTGTTATGAAAATCACAAAGACAGAACTAGTAGAAGAAGTCAAGTTATAAGTTTACTTTTTAAAGCAAATATGTTAAGTCATATTAGATCTTACTTTGATGGAGTTAAAAAAAAAACAATGCAATTGACAAAATTTTGAAAATTAAATTGATGTGTTAAAAGATAAAGCATAACATCATAACTAGCAACCCTAAGGATCGGGAGTCGGGCGCTCTAACCCCTGGACCACCACTCCTCCTGATTGTTACAGCTAAGATTCCCATTATTCAGACTGCTAAATACAATTCCAGTTCAACAGATCTGCAGGAAACACAAACATTTTTAGAAACTTGATGATAGATAAACTAAATGCAAATTAGCTTTGGTCACATACATTGTATATATATAAATAATTATATGGTTATTGATAGGTAATCACAAGACCCAGGATAGATGTAAATTTATGACAGACCCCAAGAATGTTTAATTTATACATATATTATATATATCTGTTATAAATTTAGATGCTTGTTAGAAGAACAGTTGTAGCATATAATTATGCAATTCCTGTTATTATAGAATATTTGACCTTTGAAAGTGAACATGGATCTTTAACATCAGGTTAAAAGTAGGGGTTTCAGGAATTCCTGTGTTAACTTCAATAGGGATAATATGATAAAACTTCAAAACTAAGCAAAGGTTGTTTTTTTATCTGTATACAAGAGGCCAGGAAATGGCCTCTTCCCATAGCATTTATTTTCTGCTGTGGAAACATTTCCTTCCCCCCCCCCCCCAAAAAAAATACAATGTGTACTGACATGTACAGTACATGTTATTGACTAAAAGTACATGTAACTAAATGATATGTAGAATCATTTACCATGTCAGGTGTTAACTGGCATATCTGGTAACCCAAAGTCATGTTCATGAGTATTTTTTCACTAAGTATTTGTAAGACATGCAGGCTGACTTCCCAAAATGCCTGGGTTGATAGGGACATATCAGGGGAGTTAAATACTCAAATATTGGGGTTTTTGAGGGAAACTTTTTAGGAACAATAGGTGGATTATTTTAACCATCTCTCATATATGTCACCACAGTTATGTGGGTCTTGAAGGTAGACACAGTGTACATTGTATATAGGGAAAATAAATATATAAAGAATTCTATATATATATTTAGAAAAGGCAGACTGCACAAATGTAACCATTTACTTACAGGAAACAGACATTAGAAGATTACTCAAGGGTTTTAAGATTGGATTCAATTTTCATTTGATAGTGTAGATTTTCCAGAAATCAATTTTTCATTTGCTGATTGTATAATAAATGATTGAAAAATATGCTAAGGGTCATAGAAGGGGGGCATAGCTATAGGGTTGGTTACTTTACATGATTGGATAATTTCATTGCCTTGTACAAATGTAAATGATAGCTTGTAAACATAGTAATTTGTTGTGGCAAAGTTGTAAAATGCAAATATACACATCTTTACATGGTTGAATAGGTAGGTGCATTTTCACTGGCTTCCTGTACACAAAAAAGAAGTTGTGCAATTATTTTTTTTTTGTTAGACAAGGCCTACAGAAATTAGATGTACAGAAATTTGTGTTCTGTTGGTAAATTGATTTACTTCCCTATTTTTGTTAATTACCGGAACATAGTTCATTGAAAAAGACATATTCTATTTCAAAAGCAAACTCAAGGGAAAACTAAAAACATGTTTGATAGAATCTTTTTTAGCAAAATGATAAAGATCTTGAGATCTTTTCAGAAGAAAAAAATACAATGAAGGAAGGTGTCGATACTTTTATTTCTGATGTTAATTGATATTTATCTGTTATTGTCATCACGTTATTTTGCTATAGGCAATACCATGTAAGATGCATATCATTATAGGATGTGCACTATTTTGATAGCCATATTTATATACATTGATGGAAAAGGACTAACGATCATGAACCAGTTGCAGCCCGAGGGAATATCCATTTTGTTATATTGAAGAAATGCTGTTTCTTACAAATATAAGACAGGATAAATATATCATTACAGACAGAATTTTCTAAAGGGAACTAAGGTTTCTTATCTATTGAAGATAAAGGATCTGTACTGACTAGCTTATAATGCAGGGATAAGCTGTAACTTTATACAAGAGTGTTATGATACTTTTTGTTATTGAAGTAGATATCTGGACAGATTACAAATGGATTAAAGAGTTAAGATTGATAATTTACCAGTTTTGACCGTTAAAGGATTGACATAGCTTGAAATGGTATGTACATGTCATGAATATGTAAAATATTTAATGCTATCGGATTGTTTTTCAAAGTTTGCATACATATTTTCATGAGTGGAAAACTAAGAAAAATATCTGCGTGGTTTACTTTTTTATGCTGTGTGTGCAGGGTTTTTCCTCAGTATTTTGGGAACATAATCCATACCCTTAGGATTGGGAATTTCAGTGATGTTTTGCTAAAAATTGGGAAAAATGCAATGGCTTCAGTTTTGCAAGTTTTTAAATGACCACTAACAATTACTGTCTATGATTGAAACTTTAATCCTTACAAGTCTATTACAGTAAAAATCTCTTGTTTTGTAGATTTTAGTTATTATTTTTTTGTCTTTTGAAGTTTCACTTGGGAATTTCTTCTGATTTTTTGGGATAATATTTTCAATTGGGAATATGACCCAGTATCGGCTATAAAATAAGCCTAAAAAACCCTGGTGTGTAAACTTAACTCATCTGTGAAATCTGAATTTTACTTAACACTCAAACGGTTTTAATATATTCTTTATGTATACAGTACATTGTATTTTGTTGGGAGTACTTTTCATTTTGAAATGTTTTGGTGCTATAAATTTTTTTGACCTTTTTCAGAATTAATGTTTCTAAATTCACTTTTAAGCCATATCAGGGTAACTTGACTGTTATTTTGCTCTCACCCTAGGGGTGGGGTAGTACAATATGGGTGGTGACAGACTTACTGAAAATGACAAATAAGAGTATTTCAGTTGTGACAGGAATATGTTAAGATTGATAACAGAGTGAAAATTAATATGTCACAGTCAGAATGATGTAAAATATGACTGTCATTTACTCATTTGTCACGCTTGTCATATTTGGTGATTTTTTTTAAGACATACTACATCATTTAATTATTTCAAGTCTTCAGCTTACATATAAAACTATGTTACTCTGAATCATACATGTCTTTTTGAATGTTTTGGTGTTGAGGTGTCATTATCATGTAAATGTCCTGTCTGCAAGTCTAAATAATTACTAACTAGAAATATGACATGTGATAAAAAAGAAGTTACACTTGTAAATGATTAATTCAACATGTTTTTGTAAAAGTTCCGTTGTCCATGTTTGCCAGTAGATACCTTTTCAATTTTTTTTAGCTTAGTATTTTCATTAAACTGACCTGTACCTGAATAACAAATTTTGTTCGAATTTCATTTATCATATCTGAACTTTTAATCATTTATGCATTACTAAACAGTTAATATTTAAGATCTGTCTTTCTGTTAGAGTTTATTTGTCAAAGGTATCAGTCTTCCAGATGACTGACTGCCCCCTGAAGAGTTTAGTTAATTTTATATTTTGGGGGATAGTACAAGATACAAGAAGCATCCTATTCCAAAGACATTCCTAATTTTGTTCATATGGTCAATGTATAGCACTGATACAAGGGACGCTGGTTTTCTGTCTTATCTGAAAGACAAATAGAAGTGTTAGTAAAGGAGCTCAATGGAACTGCAAAGCCCAGGATTACTAGTCCTAGCAAGTTTCTACTTGGACCACTTATCTAGTCCAGATATTTTCCTGGTTCGATCCCCATTAGGGCCGGACAAAATTTCTACATGATAATTGATCTCAAACAATGCATCTATAGGTCATTTTTTCCTCACCTCTGAAGCAAGTGAGGAAATAGTCAGTCACTTCAGGAGAAATTGGTTAGTAAACTGGTTGGATACCCAGGAAGACTGGTTACATGTAGGTGGACTGACCACCAGGATTTGACCTTAGCTGTTAAAACTGGCGTTAAACACCAATAAAACCAAACTAAGTCCTGATATTACTGAGTTTGATAACTGTAGCATTTAATATTTTTGATTAAGTATGAAAAACATTGAATGTTTACTAGTGTATGTATAATTATGAGGGTAAGCTGAATTACAGATATGGGAAAAGTTTGTACAGACTTACACAGTTGTTAGAAATAGGATACTGAAGTGACATCGAGAAGTCAGATTTGTCCTAGTTTTGAAATTTATCCTATTTCTGTTAAATAGCCGTAAGAATATTTCGGTTGCCACAGTACAGATGCAATTAGTAACAGATTTAACTTAAAATCGTATGCATAGAAATTAGAATTGTCTTGTTGCTGACTAAGTTTTCCTTTCACCTGTCACATACGACTGTTGAGAGTAGCTTCATATACAGTTTAAATGTTAGACTGGTGATTTTTTTTCAGGAATATATGTATACAATAAAAGCACTTAAAATGAAAACAAATACACATTCTTTCAATAAGCAAAGCAGAAGTTTGGATCTTTTCTTTGTGTACAAGTTTATATAAAGAGGCTGTTGCTTTTAGTTTAAACTCTTTTCTTTTTTTTATATTCAATGGAAAGCAAGTTCTTGCAACCTCAATGACTGCTTCTTTGGTTCAAACAAGTACTTGCACTGGAAGTGCAGAATGTGGAAAGACTCTCACTCCTGGTGGGATTCGAACTAGCGACATCCGGATCGGGAGTCTGGTGCTCAAATCCCTCAACACTTCTCCTGTCATTTTTACAGCAGGTTATGTACACATTTTAAATGAAGAGGTTATATAAAAATGTGCAGTTGTTAATTTCTTGAAAGTTTTTAGAAAAGTACAGAAATAACTAAGTCAGTTTTTTTGATGATGATAATTTCCTTTAGACATATTAGCCCTTACCAATTGGTAAGATATTTGTACATCGGTTTAGAGGTGTTAAACGTATCAGATTTAAAACCATAAAAGTACAAAATGTATATTGAGATTTAAGTAATTTTAGCAAAATTAATGACCTAATACATTATGTACTGCAAGATTATGGTGGTGAGAATTGTTTACTTACAGTGTAAAACTTTAATAAAGATAACTGTAGATGATTGGTCAGTTTGAATGAAGGTAAACAGAAAAATGGTTTAGCTAAAGTTTTTGATGAATAAAAGACTGTAATGTAATGTGTAAGTGTAAGACTTAAATTAGAAATATTGAAAGATTTCAACATGAAACACAGTATTGAAGGGTGTATCTTTAAATAATGCTTCGTTTCAGCCAGATAGTATGTTGGAGCATTTTAGCTCTACTTTGCATGTAAGCAAATTCAGTTCATTATATCGTGTAGGAAGGTGTTATTTTCAGTTAATCTGAACGTAAGGAAAAGTGCAAGATGAATGAATCATTATATGTCTGTTAAGTTTAATATTTACTTCCTTTATTTTTAGGTTGCAAAACAGATATAAGACATACACTTTGGATTTAAACATATTTCTCATCAGTAACTTAGTATAAAAAATACAAGATGTCAGTCACAGACGGAGTATATACCCCAGACAAAACCCCCAAGAAGCATCCAAGAATCAAGCCTGAGGCTGCCAGTTATGCCGATAGAAATCGGGGAAATATGGAAAAATGGTTTGATTATAGTGGTCAGGATTCCTATGAGTCCCCAAGGCCTGCGGGTCGGGTTGTAACGGAGGAAGGTCGTAGAAATGCTGACCTCAACAAGGGCTGTATGTCTGATATAATGGGAGGTTACGCAGATCCACCAATACAAAGGCCAATTCATCCTCGTGCTGTAAAAGGTGAGGCATCAGAAATTGCCAATCATAATAAAGGAGATGCCATTAAGGATTTGATGGATAATTATGGCCACTTGGCTCTTGATGAAAAACCTGTTCATAAAGTGCATGGACATGACGCAGAAGAATACGCAGAAAGGAATCATGGAACTATTGATAAATTAATGAACAATTATGGCCAGTTGACCCCTGATCAACCCCCACCGCAGAAAGTGAGTTATGGCGGAGAGGAAGTGGCCGAGAAGTACAAAGGGGCTGGAATGGGTCCTTTACTGAGAATGGAAGGAGAGCAGACACAAAAAGAGCCAAAAATAGGAAAACTTCACCAGACTTCTCAAGGCCCAGGGTAATTATACATGCATTAAGATTTATTGGGGGATAAATTTTATTCAAGTAAACTGGATACAAAATGTCTCACATTTGATACAATTCTTGTACTCAACACTATATCAGTGATCAGTTGATTAAGATTGCTGAATATTGCTTACTGGTATTACTTTATCTCTCATGGGCTCATGAAACCACATAAACTTCATTATTGAAGCAGTGTTAAAGGTTTACCATTGCAGTGAAGCTTCAAATGTTAAAAGTATACAGAGCTGATAAGCTAAACTGTTTGTTACATTAAACTCTATAAATTTGTTACCATTTTAAGCCCTACTCCATAAAAACATGTAAATGTTTATAGCTGTATTAGTTTAGTGTCAGCAGATTGTAGCTGGAGTTAAAGTAAAATGACAGAGTAGAAACTACCTTTGTCTGACATTGTGAGAATATTTTGTAGACTTGTGTGTCTGTTTGAGTTTATTTATTGCTGGAACCTGTTTCCATTATAACTGACCCACCCTGAAAAGTTTAGTTATTTTAGGTTGCGGGGAATCGTTCAAAGTACAGAAAGAGTGCCATTGATTCCAGAGACTTTCCTTTTCTTTTACTTGCTCAGTGTAAAGTGACTTTACTCGAAAGCTTAGTTAAAAGTCTGTTCCTAAATGCAGTTAGAAGTTTTAGTGAAGGAAACAGGGGATTGAACTTGCAACCCCTGGATAACAAGTCTGCATGTTACTTAGGAACTACTTGTCTGCCCCCTCTAAGCCTTTCTCTGATATCAACGGATTTTATTGTCTTGGCAACCATTGCACTCTGAGATCACCTGCCACATCATTGTCTGGTCTGTTGACTGTTCTGTCATTAATGTATACAAGTACATGTATTTCAGTTGGTACCCCTGTAATTGATAAATGGCACTGTCCAATTTGAAAGATGGACAAGTCCATTATAATGATTTAGCAGGATCAGGGTGAAGCTTTAAGGGAGAAGCCTTAGTGTCATGATTGCCCTTATCCTTGGAACATTATATGATTTTGGTTAACTTCACATAACTGTAACAATGATTTACTTTCAGTTATTTGATAACATCACTGGACCTATATAGTTTGAATTCTAATTACATGTACCTTTGATATTGTAATGTTGTTATGAAATTGTTCATTATATGTTTGGGGCCATAAGTTTGGTTATACTAAATTGACACTAAACACAAAGAAATAAAATGAAATTTTAATAAAAGAAACAGTAAAACAAATTAACCCTTTGCAGTAGTTTGCTGTGGAATCCTTTGGTTCCAATTTTGTTGCATATAACTGTACTATATTGATAGAATATAATGGAAAATTATTATGGAATATATACATGTAGAGTATGTTTTCATATTATGATAGTATATTTCATGCTCATTTGTAGATGGGATGAAGATGCACCAGCTGTCAGAACAAGGCCAGAGGCAGAAGCCATCGCCGAGAAACAGCAGTCTGAGTTTGTAGGTAACTTGATGAGGGGAGAGGTTGATCCACTGACAGTGAGGGAGACAAAAATACCTGCGCAGTTGCAAGAATCCGTGACTCCGTAAGATACAAGAAATATATTCATGAATAATGAAGTTGTAAATTTGTTAATTTTGTTATGAAATTGTATTTTTTTTATTGTGACCAGTGCAAAATGCCATACTTGATAAGATTCAGCCTGAGCACATCTTTCAACATGTCTTCACTGGGGAGTGAAAGGTGTTGTTAAAGATACTAAGTACTTGAATTCCAGTTGTTTTGTGAATGCTGGTCTTGTGTTAGGATTCACATTTCAGTGAATTGATATAGTTAGTGATAATGGTAGCTAGTCAGTTTTTCAATATGAAATACTACCATACATCATGTACATGTACATACTTACATTTTGTATGTGGACTGAAAAAACAACAACAACAACAACTAAATATTGCAAACAACAGAACTAAAGAAGAACTGTGTATGTTTATCATAATTAGGTTATTTAACATTGCTTTGTACAAAAGGGAGATATATTTGGATGAGTTTGGAGCTGGAAAAGTTGTAATGGATGAGCCAATTGGCAAGTCCATTATGATATTTTCAGATGCACATGGGACTGCACCATCCTACTTTATTTTTAAAGCAAGAAATAGTGAAATGAATAACTTTAAGGAAAAAATAAGCTGCTTCTCAAGTCTGATGCCTCTCTTGATACCAGGCTTTGGTTGGTAATTCATGAGAAAACCATGCCTAGCAAGTATGAGCACTGAACTGTTCAATACAGAAAAAAAAGGCTTTTTTATTCCCTCGTGTACAAATATGGAAATATATTGTACAGTTATGTGGTAAATTTTGGCATTGCTGATTAACCTATAAAATTAGATATAGAATATTTTGGCATTGCTGATTAACCTATAAAATTAGATATAGAATATTTTGGCATTGCTGATTAACCTATAAAATTAGATATAGAATATTTTGGCATTGCTGATTAACCTATAAAATTAGATATAGAATATTTTGGCATTGCTGATTAACCTATAAAATTAGATATAGAATATTTTGGCATTGCTGATTAACCTATAAAATTAGATATAGAATATTTTGGCATTGCTGATTAACCTATAAAATTAGATATAGAATATATACAGTTTATGCTGGTTGTATTTTTTAATGAGATTTAAAAAAAATTGAACATTGCTTTGCACAAATATAAATAAAAGTCAAGCAGTTAAACAACAAAACAGCAGAACTTAAAGTTATAACTTTTTTTAAAATTGTTTGGGTCTCTGTATTTTTCAGACGTCCTCAAACCAGTCCATTGCGTACACGGCCAGAGGCAATGCAGTACTACAATAAGAACCAGTCTTCCGAGATGTCGGCCATTATGCATGGTGAAACTAACACATCTACTCCAATGAAAAAAACAAACAGAATGATGATGAAGTCAGAAGACTGGTAGTTAATTAGATTTCTAGTTTAGGTCATGTGACTTATCAGTTAATCAATCATGTAACGTGGTCTTGTTTTAAATTGTGATTCTTTGTGATGAAGGCTGAATTCATAGCTTATTTGTTTGGTTCAAAAACAGTATTATAATGGTTGATGTTGTGAACATTTCTAAGTGTTTTATAATTGCTAAATAATTACACTGATATAAAATTATGCTTATGAACTTAGAGAAGAAAAAAAAATTTATGACACCAATATCTTTTTGGTGAATTCTTCACATTTTGTTTCAATCACGCTTATTGAAAAAAAAAAGAACAGGGGAAAAAAAGGCATTGAAGAGATACTGTAGTTGACCCCAAATAATTGAGGTGGTAGATGATTAAACAGTCCTTCCGAAAAAATGTCTTTAGTGACATTACTGTTAGTCCATTATATTACATCCTTTTTTAGCTATTTTAAATGTTTTTATATCTCCTGACATATATACTCGGTCAGTCACAATAGCACAGTCATAAATACTGTATACGCAAAGTCACGTATAATACACTGCCGATCTCTATGTTTTTTTTGTTTAAATGCAAAGAAAAGGTTTAATAGCAAAACATTTCTATGACCAAGGGTACACTGATACAGTAACCTCATGTAAAATAGGTAGAAGAATATTTAAGTGTTACATACTTATATTATACATGTATATCATCTCGTTTTTGAAATAAATGTAAATGGCCAAGTGGATTGCTGTTTTACCCTTTGCCTAAGCTTTCATTTAGCTTAGAAGTCTGAGCCGAACAAGTTGGAAAAAAGGGCACAACAAAACAGCATAATAACATTGATATTTCAGGTAGATTTTCTTAATATAGCATGGTTTTCTCTTCAAAATATGTATTGCAGAAATTAACTGCTAAACACATTCAGTAGTGATAACAGTTGTACACAATATAGAAGTTATAAATTCAGTTCCTTTGAGGGATGGGGCAAGGGCAACTAAGCCATGCTTTTTTAAAATAAGTTTAATAACACAGACATGTAAACCAAACTTTAACAGATTTTTAATTTGCGAAGGGTGTTCACTTTTTTAACTCCTGCATCACATATTTGTACAAATCTTACTTAAATTGAATTACCTTTGTTGACAAGTACATATGTTATGAATTGTTCAATACATACATATACAAGATATATACAGAAAGGCTTTCTAGTCTTCAGCAGTATAAGTTATAGGAACGGAATCACCATTTTCCTTGACATATTTGCAATGTGGAGTTGTGTACTATTGATACAAAAGATTGATTTTTTTCCCCTTCTCCTAGGACGTTATCTCAGTTTTACCTTTAAAACCATGTACAGCACTAAAACAAGTCTTTAAGAAGACCAACTGCTGATTTCTGTTAGTTATTGTACTTTTTGCTTCAGGGTGAAATCATGTGTTGTTCTTTTTCTAAGAATCAATTTCTTGCATTGTGATCTTTTTGCCATTTTTTGTTTGTATTTCACATACCTGTTCAGTTTTGTTTCGTTGAATTGCTTTCTTTATGTATTCAGCCAGGGATGATTTAAACACGTGTTCATTCCTTTTTTTTGTGATGTTTATAAAGTGACGTTATTTTTGTACAAAATGAGTTTTTAGTTTTGCTTTTAATTTTTATTCGCGCATATTTTTTTTTATACCTGTTGTATAAAGCACTGAATGGGTTTTTTGTGTATGTGTGTTTTTGTTTGTCATGCAATATTATTAAAACAACAGGTATTCCCATTTTATCTACATGTGGCTTAAAACTACCCTGGAGAAGTACAAGTTAGAATGTTAGACTCGATACAGTCACGACCTAATTAATCGACTGGCAGTATAAACATGTATATTGTGAAAGTAATCTTTTGTCTTCTTTGTGATTTTTGCTAGATTTGAAAGATACACTTCAGGCAAAAGATAGGGTTTAAAAAAAAAATGATAAAGTCTGATGAAGATTCAAGTGATCATTAATGTATTTCGACCATATCTTTATTTATTAATATCTTATGAAGGCATTTTTAGGTTGAAGCTATCTTGATTACTGTTTGTTATGCTCTCTGAAGGGCGCGCATATAGTTGCCACTGTCCCATCCGTTCGTCTGTCCGTCCTTTATAATTTTGTCCGGAGCATAACACAAAAAACTATGAGAGATATCAAGACCAAACTTCATAGGTAGTTAGATCTCATTAAGGAGCAGTGCAGTGCACAAGAACTGTAACTCTTCCTGTATAAATTTTTGAGTTATTGCCCTTTGAAATTTCTCATACTTATTTTTTTTCCAGGGCATATCTCACAAAGTATAAGAGTTATCACCTTGAAACTTTATAAGTAGATAGATCTCTATGAGGAGAAGTGCAGGGTGCAAGAACCGTAACTCTAATTTGCATAATTTAGGATTTATTGCTCTTTGTTATTTTTCATACTTTAAAAAAATACATATTAAACAATAGCCCTTTTGGAATTGGCATTTATTCGGTGAGCATCCATTGGTTCTACCGATTTCTTGTTTATATCTAAGCATTGTTTTCCTTAATTAAGGTTGTGTAGATATTTATTTGGTAAATTTACAGGAATATTGTTGACCATGAAAACATAGTATCTGCTTTTAAATTAATGTTTGAAGGGAAGAAATAAGTTTTTATGATGAAAATTTTAGGAATGGCTTATAGAAGTATTTATTGATGCCAACATATAGAATAGTGACATTGATTAGGAAAGTTAATTTGTATCTTTCTGACTTAATTTAGGACTGTTAAACTGGTTAAAGTCGGGCCAAGTTGCATTTACCGGTATGACTTTTGCAATGAATACTGGTAGGTTTTTATACCATGAATTTCCTTTAACCCACCAATTACTGTGCTGTTTTACTGAAGTGGCAGTATAAATTAGTAAACAACCTAGATATTATGAAAAAAATATTATACCAGTAAACTGACATATTGTTTGCCAATCTGTAGATACTTCGCTAGGCTTTTCCAGAATCAATGATTATTCAAATAGGTGTGTTCAGTTACATGCTAAATATATGTCTGTTTTGCTTTTTTGTTGCCATGGTAACTGGTGTCACTTGTTGTTCTATATTCATTTGTTGTGATCTTTTGGGTTTTTTTAATTATCCATTTATTTTAGGTTTAAGCAGATTTATTTTTGTTTCCTTGAGTCTCAGTTTCAACCATATCATTTTAATATGCTCTTGTATGATTTCAGTTTGTTTTAGTTTCTGTATACATACACTTATATTGCTGCATATCATTAAAGTTTTACAACTCAAGCAATTTATACTTTTGGTCTCTTGTGTCAGGATGTGGAAGTTGTCTGTTGTCCTCTTTTGAGCAATTTTTTACCAACAAATTTGAATGGCTTATGTCCCGGTATTGTTAACCAGTATCACTTTTCCCTTAGGGTCAGGACATCCATCCCCAGGTGTCCCCTGACCCCTCCCTTAAAGCAATACATTTTCTCTTAAGTTGGTTTGTTATCTAGAAAAAAGCACTTCCTGTATGATTCTTATTGTTCAGAGGCAGTCGCACAACATTCTACACAACTTTGCTCATATTTTTATGCACCCAGAGGGAGCAGATTGTTTTATTCTGCATAATGAACAAAATTGTAGCAGTTATATACTGTGTTAAGTTTATACATAAAACTTGATTTAAATACTGCTTGAAATTTAGAACCTGATTGAACCTGTTTAGTTTTCTACCTACTTTAAGTTTGTTTAGAACTGTTACCTCTAAACTTCATGAAAATAAGTAAAAATCCCACTTAAAGGTCTACTACTGTAATATTGGATACAGTAAAATACAACACTATATATTGGTAATTGAAAAATTGACTAAGTCTGTGCCAAATGTCTGTAACTGCTATTTTTAATGTATTAGCAGTTACTGCATTGTTGAATCATTGGAAAGGGTTAATGGTGATATGTTTGAGATTCAGATATATAAGATGGTGCTTTAATTTTTTTGTAACTGCTATTGTGTCAGTGTATACAATGTAGTGACTAATTATTATAAGTAGTGAGATGTGTAGAATTAGTAACAAGCTGAGTAAATATGATATTAATAAGTCTTTCTAATCTTGAGAAGACCCCCTACTGTAATTATCATGATTTATATAGGCTTTTATATAAATTCAACTTGTTGACATGGTCCCTGCTGTCTTTTATTTGTTCTGAGGTTGAACTGCAGTTGAGATAATTATTTCCCCTTTAGTCTGTTTGAATTGTATTATTTTTTTGTATTATCTGCAGTGATAGTTTATTGAAAAAAAAGGTTTTCCTTGTTTGTTAGAAATGTGCTTTCTTCAGTTTTAGAGTTTTGATTTTAATATTAAAGCACTTCACCTTGTATTGATTTAAGAGTCAGCTGATATGTAAGTATTTACCAGCAGGTTTGTAATTTCTGACAACTTGCTCAAAGTTTCTATACATATTTTCTAAACAATAATTAAATACTTATAGTTGATGAGATCAGGCCAGTCCAAGTTGGATTAGATAGGTATTTTTATACAAGATAGCCTACATGTATATCCATATAGAGTCTAGTGTCTATATGGTATGTAACATATTGCTCACAGTTGTATGAATGTGCATTGATATATTCTTGATAGACTGAGGCACATGAAAAAGACAGATTTTTTTCAGATTTTCAGAATGGTTTAAAACCTTTTTCATTAAAGGTTCTACATTGTACATACTTTTTTGGGGGGTTTTAGAAAGCAAAAAATATTTTGACTACAGTGTGATTGGATGGATTTAAAAAATGGAAAAAAATGCAAAACAAGTGTGAAGAAATTGAAAGATTACAATTGAAAAAAAATGGTTTATGATATTTTACGATTTTAATTTTAAGGTAATTGGTAGAAATTTTAAACAAAAATTGATCCAAACAGTAATTTTAGCTTTATATGTTCCAAGGCTTTCAATGTGTGTAAATGTGTTGTCATGATGAATTGTATGTTTTGCTCCAAGATTTAAGGACTCACTATAAAGTGAATCTGTGCAAATAAGTGATACATTTATTGAGAAGTTCAAGAGAAATATAAGTCTTAAAAAAACCACTGTTGTAAAACTAATGCTGATAAAAGCCTCATTACTACCAAAAAAGTAGTTCCCGTCAAAAGTTTGTAGATGTTGACCATTTAGAGCATAACTACTTATCTACTTGTGTTTACAATATTGTCGTTGCAGTGGTCAATATGTATATAGCAAAAGTCGTGATACACAATATTGAGGAATGCAAAAAAGGTAGTGTCTGCATCTTTATATACCAGTTAAATCTGTTTCGCATTGACCCCTCGATAAAAACTTACTGTGACTGTCCATCTACCTTAGATCATTATATTTGCACAATAACTGTATTGCATTATATATTGTGATTTGCTACTGGCTTTTATTTACATACCAAAGGCTTGGTGCAGGACTTGATTCAGTCTAAGTGTATTTTGAAGGCAGTTGGTCATGCGCCAGGCTTTTAATCGTCGTCCGATAACCATGGCTGATTATTACATTTAATCAGACCTCTGATATATGTTAATGGATTGGCTGTAGGTATCTGATGATGGCTCCTAATATTCTGTTACACAATTATTTGTGCCACAGTGAATTGTAACCCACCTATGTATGTTAAAAATGGACCTAGATTTGTCGAACGGACATGTCCACTTTCTCACTGTTAATACTTCTGGTAATTTAAAAAATAGGTGCTGTTATTGAGGTTTGAAATCTTTCCTGTATATCCTTCCATATACTCTGTACTAGGAGAGAAAAGAAACACAAGTTTTCTTAAAGTCTTGAATATTATATATAATTCATGGAGTTGGGTTTTTAATCTTGAGTCATTTAAATCAGGCACTCATATCTGTTCTACTCATTACAGATATTGCTGATCATAGACTTTGATACAAAAAAATAACTAAAATAAATAATAAAAAAATAATAATAATAAATCAAGAATGTCAGTGTTGTGTAATATTTCATGATATCATTTAAAACTCAGAACTTGTGTTTCTTTTTTCTGCTTTTACCCAAATTATATCATATTCACTTCTACTTTAGCAAAATTCATAAATACATATATAGTACACTTAAGATTTTAATGTGCATTTCTTGCATTTTTTTCTCTAGCACAATTCGGATGTAAAAATAAATTCATGGTAATTTTTTTATTGTAGAGACAATTTTTAGTCTCTGGCTTTGGCTGAAATGTGCTTAAAGGAATGTGTTTTTATGTTATATTAAATTTACAGCATAAATTTCCTAGTACATGTGATTTATACTTACACGAGGGCCAAAGTTGCATATAGGAGCAAAATTGCTTGAGATATTTTATACCCTACTGTAAAGAAGAAACATCAGGTAATTTAAGCTTTAAGGTCAGAAAGTGCAAGCCATGCTATAACTGATGAATCTTGCTGCTATAGCATGGCTGGACACATCTAAGAGATAAACATGTATCTGGTATCAGCACAGATGTGGATATCATAGAAAAGTGATGTTCGATATGGTATAATTGAGAATTCCAAAGCTAGTAATACAAATGGCAATGGCGGGTGTTTTCGAAATTGTAAATGTTGCAGTGGGAAAAAGTTATAAAACTTGTCATGTTATAAAGGTTGCGTTGAATAATACTTAAAAAAGTGAGAGAAAAAATCTTGTTCAATAGTTGGAATATGTTAATCACAGTCAGTGGAATATTGTTCAGATGGTTGTATGAAAATTGTGACGGCATTATTGGTTTGACTGTGAAGACTTTCATTTGATTTATATAAGCTCAGAATTATTTTGCTACATGTAACTTTACTGTTAAAGGGCCTAATGTGTATATTTTGCAAATAAACCATAACAATTTGCTTACACAGACGTGTTTGTGTATTCTTTGTTTGCTGTGACGTCATGGCCGATCTATGTCCGTCATTGTTGAGAGTCATGAGTGCAGTCCCCACTTTTAATTCAACTCTCTGAGAAACTGAATTCTTAGCTCATCCTGAGCAAATGCTAAGGGTGAGCTATTTGGATTAACCTGTGTCTGTCGTAAACATTTTACTTCAAATGACATCTCCTCCAAAACCACAAGACCAATTTTAACCAAACTTGACAGAAATATTCCTTATATTGCCCTTTTTTAAAATTTCTCAAACCATATTTTCCACCAAATGTCACAGAAATCTTTCTAACATAACCCTCTATAAAAATTGCTCATAAGGTTGCTCCAAAATGGCAACCAGAGCTAAAAATAGATTTTCATCACTATTTGGCTTCAAACGACATCTCACAAAACACTATTCCATTTTTAACCAAACGTGACAGAAATGTTCCTTATGTTGCCCTTTTTTAAAATTGCTCAAACCGTTCCACTTAATAGCACATAACAGCGGCAAAAGCTAAAAATAGAAAACGATTTAAATGGCATCTGCACCTTAAACTGCAACATGATTTTCCACCAAATTTCAGAGAAATGTTCCTTAATCACCCTCTATTAATATTGCTCAAATGTTTATGCTTTGTTGCACAAAATGGCCACCGAAGCTAAAAATAGATTTTCATCAATATTTGGCTTTAAATGACAACTGCTCACAAACCTCTGTTATCAAACTTTATAGAAATGTTTCTTGTATTGCCCTTTTCTAAAATTGCTCAGTTGCACATAGGACCTGCAAGCTAAAAGTAGAAAAAAATTCAGATGACATTTTCCTACTCAACCCCAAAGGTCTGGTTCAAAATTGCCTCTGGCCCATGGGTGTTATTTGTATAAAATATGAGATATTTGAATATCTTCAGTTAGAAAATGTAATGTTGCTTCTTACATTTTCTTAACAGCAGACCTACAGGCAAAAAACTCAGGCGAGTGATCCAGGGCCATCATGACCCACATGTTATAAGATAGCTCTAGGATACTGGTAATATCCAAGAACATGGCAAGGTGCATGTATTCTGTGCCTCATACAATGTACTGCCTTTTTACAAAACCAAGTAAATGAATTATTGTGCCAGTCCTGCTAGCATTCTGATGAACTATACTGTTGAAATACAAGAGGACCAGATGGTCCTTGGTCCCTCACCTGAAAAGAAACTACCAAACAACTGGTAGAGTAGGGGTGGGGTGGCACTTAAGGGATGTGCCAAATGACAGACACTTCCAATACCATAATAGATATTAAAAAATAGTTTTAAACCAAAAAAAGGTCAATAGTTCAAGGCAAACCTAAGTCAAATTTGAACTCTGTATGCAAACTTCTACAAATAGTTAAAATTTCATATCTTCAAAAACAAGAAAGTAGGTCAAGGTCAGCCAAGGTCAAACTTGAAGTCTGCATGCAAACTTATACAAATAGTTAGAATTTCATTGATTAAGCTTCAATAAACAAGGAAGCTCAGTAGCTCACATGAAGGTCAAGGACAAGGATGTATGGAGGTTCAGTACCTTCCTACCCCATCCAAGAATTTTTTTCTATTGAAGGGATGGGGTGGCTGGTGGGGGCATGCCCAGGTGAGATGGGTGGGAGCTGGGTACCCTGGTGATGGCCAAAGTCTTCCAAAGTCTATTTAATTAATTAGGCAATGCAGAACCATATGTATCTAAGCTCAAGGCCTTTCACTTCCTTTAAAACTTGTTCCTATATAACTCAATGTAAAACTAAGTTTCCACTTGGGCCAGGTCAATCTTAATCCAGGGGCCATGATTTGTATAATCTTGGCAAAGGTCCACTAGACAATGGTACAAACAAAATATCTATCTAGGCCTAATGGTTTCTGACAAGATTTTTTAAAGTTCTTCCTATGTAAAACCAAGTGTTCCCTGGGCTTGGGCCAATTTTGACCCCACATCTATGATTTATTTAACTTTGGTAGAGGTCCACTAGATGATGACATCAACCAAATGTAAGCACAATACCTTTTGGGTTAAGACAAAAAGACTTTAAAACTTTTTTCCTATATAACTCTATGTAAGATCAAGTGACCCCTGGGGCAGGGCCAGTTTTGATCCAGGGGCCATGATTTGTATAAACTTGGTAGAGGTCCACTAGACAATCACACTTGGGTAGTTTCTGACAAGATGATTTTAAAAAATATTCCTATATAAGTCCATCTGAAATCAAATGATCACTGGGGTTGGGCAAAATTTGACCCCAGGGCGATGATTTATAAAACCTTGGTAGAGGTCCACTAGATGATGTTATCAACCAAATGTCTAAGCTCTAGGTCTTGTGGTTTCAGACAAAAGATTTTTAAAGTTTTTCCTTTCAGTTGCTATGGCAACCAGAGTTCTGCATGGAATTCCATTTTTTTAATAACTTTGAAAGAGAATCATACAAGCATCATTTCTGTAAAGTGTATTTGCAATTAACCAAGTGATATAGGAGATGTTGTTTTAAGTCAGTTGTGGATGATATACAGATGACGGACAAAATAGCATACTAAAAGCTCAAAATGTCAAGGACACAAAACAGTTGAAGAAACTATAAATCTATTTATGTGTAAAGTCGTATCCTCAAAACCACTATGCTTCCAGGCACCCACAAGGAGATACTTTAGTCTGACAGATAACTTTGATCTGGTCATCAAGCAGGCAGTATGGGTTTATTGACTGAAACAGTTACCCCATTTTGAGACAGTTAATTGAGCCATCATATATATTTATCATAAAAACTTTCATTTTGCTATCAATATTTGGAAAAAACAACATTAAACCATTATTATGAAGAGGGATTGTACATATATAAAGTTTTGAGTTACCAATCCGATGACATCAGAAGATCCTAAAGACATAAATATATCTTTTTGTTTTCTTGCTTAACCTCTTACGAACATGAAAGTCTGTAACAGAAAGATGCAATGCATCAGTTTTATGATAAACAATCCAGAGCAGGATTCAAACTCTGATCATGACATGCCAACACTCTAACCACTGAGCCAAAGAATTGATTCCCTGACGCAGCAGCAGCAGACTAGGGTTATTTACCCTCGGTACCGGCCGAAGCCATATGATCGATCATTCCCTGATGCAGCAGCAGCAGAAAAGGGTTATTTACCCTCGGTACCGGCCGATTCCATATGACTGAGCATTCCCTGACGCAGCAGCAGCAGACTAGGGTTATTTACCCTCGGAACCGGCCGAAGCCAGATGACCGAGCATTCCCTGATGCAGCAGCAGCAGACTAGGTTTATTTACCCTCGGTACAGGCCGAAGCCATATGACCGAGCATTCCCTGAAGCAGCAGCAGCAGACTAGGTTTATTTACCTTCGGTACTGGCCGAAGCCATATGACCGATCATTCCCTAACGCAGCAGCAGCAGACTAGGTTTATTTACCCTCGGTACCGACTGAATCCATATGACCGATCATTCCCTGATGCAGCAGCAACAGACAAGGGTTATTTACCCTTGGTACCGGCCGAATCCATATGACCGATCATTTCCTGACGCAGCAGCAGCAAACTAGGTTTATTTACCCTTGGTACCGGCCGAAGCAGTATGACTGAGCATTCCCTGAAGCATCAGCAGCAGACTAGGTTTATTTTACCTCGGTACCGGCCAAAGCCATATGACCGAGCATTCCCTGAAGTAGTTGTCAGAGGTTGTATTTATACAATTATAGGTAGGTGTGCACTAGACCATAACAAACATCTGCAGAAGTAAAAGCATAAAAAACACTCCAACATTTATTTTAGATAGTTTATTTGCATGCAATAATCAGCCAACATTTGACATACATTCATGTACATACAAACAGAAATAAGCAAAGGTAAATCATTATTTTAACAATCTGAGCAGTGATACAGTGGCAAGTTAATCTGGCTATTAATTCTTGATTTTCGATGAGCTTAATATGTTTATTAAGTGTAGTACAAGCTGTCAATGCACAAGGAACTTAGTGGGGTAAGTTTTTCCTTGTGACAAAAACATTTCCTTATACTAATGTAAATGGCTATTAGCATCAATTTACTTTGTGACAAAACTTAACTGAAAAAAATTACTGAAATTTAGTTCAAATTTAATATTGTGTCAAAATTCTAAACAATATTTAATGTAAATGACTAGATTTTAGCATAAATTTACTTTGTGACAAAACTTTAAACTTAACCGACTAAAGAGTTTAAAGACTAAATTCTCGCATAAATTTACTTTGTGAAAAAATTTCATTTTTATTAAATGTAAGTAACTAGACTTTAAACTTTGTATTGAAACATATATAATTCAATTATAATTCAATAATACAAGTCCATCAACAAAAACACTTTCAAAGATTTTGATTATTGCAAAATTAATCCAATGTTTTACTTACTAAAATGCATTTCCGTAACCCTTCAAAATGGAAAAGAATTGCTTCATCAGTGTAAAATTTAATGTGTAGTACTTGTAACCGTCAAGTGTGTGTAACCTCAACTATAAGAAATGTAATATTTAGTCAATCCTTATACCACCTCCAGTCCTTTATTTCCTGCATGAAGTGCAACCAAAACAAAATGCACTTAATTTTCAGTTAAACATTCTCCAATAACCTGGGCTTGAACGAAAATAAAAGAATGTCTGATTTAAAGAACAGCCTATGCGATAATTAAAACCAGTATTGTGTTCCTTTAATCTCCATGTTTTTGGCCTGAACTTTCATTTTTCACCAGTCTGAAACCTTAGTATCTGACTGGCTTTTCAAGAAAATCAGGAGCAGACTGACCAATCAGATGGAAGATATTCTAGGCCGAGTATTAAAAGGAAAAGCAAAAAAAAAAAAAAAAGAATGAAAGAAAATATAATCTGGCCTTGGATCAAATGAAAAAAACAATAAACTATTTACAAAATGAGTATAACGTCTCAAAGTGACTTGAGTAATAAAATATGGTCTATAATGAACAAAGTAACACCATTTAAATCCTTATCAAATATCAAAAATAAGACTAGAATGAGTACTGTAAAGCCAAAAAAGTCCAGCTGATAAATGAAAATGTTATATCTTCTGACTAGACTGGTTTCTCAACAAGTGAATACCTATACATTTTCCGAATCAGAATAAAGACAAAAAAGCACCAAGTTTTACACCTTAAATGACTAGGCAAGGTTTAAAGGAAGCAAGTCAATCTGTCAGCTTATCAACAGCAGCTGTCTACGTGTATAAAACAAATAGTATTCTGAGGCAAACAAAGAAATTTTACATTTCGATGTAGAGTTTGACTGTAACCAAATCTAAACAAGACACATATATTTTATGGTCAATAATTTGCATTCTGCATTCTTTGATGTTTCTGAAGTGCTGTTATATAACTGTAAAAGCTCATTTACTTTCCTATAAATAGGCTCCTATAATTGTTGAATCTGTTATCTCATTTCACTTATTTGCAAGTAAAATAAAAGTTCCCTATAACTTGAAGAAATATGTACATAGTTACATGAAATATAACAATGATTTTTATATCAAACACCACAGAAAAAGACACCACTATGTAGGAAACTAGAGACCATATGAACCTGTGTAAAATGTTCTAAACTAGAGTTTGTTTTTTTAAAACAAAAACATGTCTACCCCACCCCTAACCCCACAAGCTAAACATATATATGGTCCTTACCGCACATGAACTTGAAGATATATTTAAAGCACTTAATCTCAGTGTTGTTATTTTTATTCCTTTTGTGTCAAGGATTGAATACTGCTTCAAAATCTCCCAAAATTCTGCCAAATCATTTCAAAATCCATCAAGGAATGACAAAGTATGGGGTGGACATGTAAAAAACGCTTTATATTTTACCTTTGGCCTTTAAATGTGACCTTGGAGATGAGGACTTGGTTCTGGCTTACAACACATTGCCTCATGGTGGTTAGCAATTCTGCCAAAAATTTCAAAATCAATAAACGAATGACAAAGTTTTTTATGCGGCAGACACGACAAAAAGACCCCATTTTTTACCTCTAATCTCTAAATTTGACCTTGACCTTGGCATATGGTCCTGGTGCTTGTGCATTACATATCCTCTCATGGTGGTTAACATTTCTGCCAAATACTTTCAAATTCAATCAACGAATGAAAAATTATTGATCAGACATAATCTGAGACAGAAGCCCAACATCAAAATGTCTCCCTCTACCACTATGTCGGGGAGACTTAACTAGTTATTAGCTGAAGTGCATAAAACATTAAATGAAAACATCATTTTGGACATAAATAACTTTGAAATATTTTTTTTATCCATCATGTATAAACAGCTTTAAGTTTTTCAAAACATCATGCTGAGAAAATATAAAATACTGCTAAATTCATGTTACTATCACTGATTTTGTAGAACAACTGCGTAAATTTGCTTATTTCCTACACAATGGTGTCTTCCACTATGAAATGTACATGTAAACTAATGTATTCCAACTATAACATTACCCTGTCAATAAAAACTATTATTTAACATAAAACAACGTTAACTTTACAATAAATATGGTTTTCAGCTGTACTATTTACATAATTTGATTTTAATCAATTCCTTGATTT
Source organism: Cyclina sinensis (assembly GCA_012932295.1). Lineage (NCBI taxonomy): Eukaryota > Metazoa > Mollusca > Bivalvia > Venerida > Veneridae > Cyclina > Cyclina sinensis. Next base: position 32,371,768 of record JAAONU010000007.1, on the reverse strand, counting down.
AAATTAAACTGTACAAAAACTGCAATTATACACACCATCATTGTTTGTGTCATGGTTTCATACAACAAAAAATACTACGAAAATAAAACAAACAAAAAAGGCAATAAATACACTGAATACATATTTTATATGTCGTATACAAATCCAAGCTTCTGTATTTCTTGTTTGATTTAAGGTCGTGTGTTTTGATTAAAATTTACCAAGTTTTAAAAATGACCATGATCAAGATTGCATGACAGGCAAGTCATATGATGAAAACATTGTGAATGTTCAAAAATCCTGTCAGTTAGAAGTAGCGATGACTTTTGTCGCTTCTAAAAGAAATTGTAAGTTTTATTTATGACTGGACCAGTTAAAAAGATTTTTACCATAATAACTATAATCAATGGAAAAATAATCTTTTAAATAAAATCAACCAATAAATATAAGCAAGAAGATGGTAATGGTTGCTTTTTATGGATACACATTAGTACAAGTAGATTATTTTTTAAAATATTCAATGCCACTTGACCAAAATTATAACTTAAATGTGAGAACATTTAATACACATGTCACTTAAAAACAGTAGTACCAGCAATCATTCATTTATGTTGAGTGATTATCAGATTCACCTAAATGACTATAACCTTTCATCTAGGGCTGAAACTTTATATCTTAATCAAAAAGTTAACTTTAGCCAAGTTTCTCATGAGACAAGTAACCTGAAGACATTGTAACAGTTATTGTGCTTTCAAAATCAGCATCTTTCTATTAGCTCCATTCCCGTACAATGCTTATACAATCTTAATGAGTAAATATAAAAAAAGTATTTTGCAAGCAAATCAACTCAGCAATGGGTTAATATAAGGGAAAAACAATTACTTGAGATTTACAATTCCTTCTACCTGATTAAACATCCAAAACTTTAAATTTGCAAACTTTGTGACTGGTGAAATTGGACTACCTATACACTGTATGGTTTACTATGCACGCTCTAATCTCAAAAAAGGGAGGAAATAATATATCTACAGCTACAACAAAAATACTCCGCTACCTAATAAATTACTAGCCAATAGTTTTGAAGCAAAACCACAGAGAGGATTATCTATTTGTATAACAAACAGACAATTTCGAGTATCATAATATCCCTTTTCAAGTTTTTGGCAGGGGGTATAATGGTTCCATTTTTACATAAGTTCAAGACAAGACTCAACAACAGATAAAAACTAGAGTTACATAACAAACAGGACATGATGGCCCTATAGCACTCATCCAGGTATAACTGCTATGAAAGAATGCCATCTAATGCATTTGTTATCAAAATAAGAAAAGAAAACAAAATTTTAAAAAGAGTTCGCCTTTAATTGGTTATGTAAAACATCTGACCTCCAGGGTGGTGCCAAAAAATAAACCTAGGAGCAAAGTTTGAATAATCTTAGTGGATGTGAAACAGGCATTAATTCAAGCCAAACTTGCAAACATGGGTCTTGTGCTTTCAGACAAGAAGTATTTTAAAGATTTTTCTAAATATGTCTTAGAAAAACATGTGACTGCTCAGGTGGGGCAATAGTGGCCCTGGAAAAAATAATTAGAAAGTAATTGGTAGTGTACCACTAGATAATACTACATACAAAATTTCAGTAATCTTAGTTCTATGGTTTCTGACAAGAATAGTTTTTAAAAATTATTAATATAAGTTAATCTAAAACATCTGAGCCAGTCAGAACCAAAATGACCAAAGGGCAAAGTTTGAACATTCCTGCCAGAGGTCCACTTGACAACGCTTTGTGGTTTCATATAAGATATTTGAAGTGTTTCATTCTAGCTGCAATATACAACAACAGTTTTGAACTGAATGGAATTCTTTGAACAACTTATGTAGAACTTTATGTAAGGAACTTCCCCGCCAAGTTTAATCATCTCTGACCAAATTGTTTTGGAAAAGATGTTGTTTTAAGTCAAAGCAGATGACAGACTATGCATGATGGACACAGGGCGATCACAAAAGCTCAACTTTAGCACACTGTACTCAGGAGAGCTAAAAAGCAATTCATTATATTGACCAGAATTCACACAAGTTGACCAGAATGTACAATATTAAAACTGCAAACAATCCTTAGTACCCCAGTACTTAAACCACACGGCAACCATTGAAGGGAAAAAATACCACAATATTTTAATAAGGAACATACATCTGTAAAACACTAAAGTGATTTTTATTTCTGAGAAAATGGTCTCTAGAAATAATATATATCTTCGAATGATGAAATTACAATGATATTTTCTTTCACATAATAAACACTGAACTATGCACCAAAAGTTTTCAACAAAAAATAAGACTAGATTTTCAAAAATGTATATCAAATATTACAAATTATTTGAGTATTCATACAGTTTTATTTTGCTATTTGGAGACACTACACTATACTACTAATGATAAATAAGAAATTATGATTATTCTTGATAATAAGTAACTGTATCCATTGATAAGATAATGGCATCACCAAAAATATAATCTATGTCATCTCTATTTATTGCAATAATGGTAGAACTAGTAACAAAACTTCATAATATTCCTTGTAAAAAAAAAAAGAACTTTGTAAGAAATATTAAATTAACTACAGCTACAGATTGCCAGAAACAGGGCACCTATAAACTATTAAACTACCCAACAAAACTGATAAATACAAGATAATGAACATACTAAAATTAACAGTTATAAGCTAGTAAGCTTTATCTGAAATGTTCAATATACATATATGTCAAAGAACAGTTCACGTTTCATTTTTCTTATTGACTTTGCAAAGTGAGTATATGAATGATTTATCATAAAACCTCATATGTTTTAAATGAATAAGTACAGTCTAATGAATATTCATTTGCACAATATAAGTTAATATTACTTACGGTTGCAAAAAAAATCCAATGTTTTCTTAATTTCTTTGTCAACATAAATATTATATTCTATCATTACCAACAACTTAATCTATCAAGTTAAGAAGTGAAACTTTCAGAGAAAATCAGAACATTTATTCCCCACCCACTTTCTCTATGAGGTAGCGGAGAGTTTTAAAAGCACCATGGTTAAATAATGAACACTTCATTAAGATATAGACAAACCTTATTACAAAGATCTCACAAGTGCTAGCACCATTTGATTATATCTCATGCTTTTATACCATCAATTTTGTCTTGTTTGTACCTTTTTCATGCAAAATCTGACGTTCCTCAAAATAATCATACCACACGGCTTTAAAACATGAAACCATTTCTTGAAATTGTACAACTTATATGCGTTTCTTTCAGCAAGAAGCATTTGTGACACAATCTGCATAACAAAGGAACCAAAAATGTAACTTTTCTGCAAACATACATTTTATCTTTAAATTTCAGTTTGTTTTCATATGTAGACAATTCATTTTGAAGCTTTCTACCATTTAAAACAAAAGCTCCTCTGCAAAATACACCCAAAGGAAACTATTGACAGTGAAACCTGCACTCTACACATCATCTCATTATGATAAACATTTCTGTGTAACTGTTTCTAGGGATTATTCTAGAGCTCAAAAGGGGGCAGGGGGGCACAAAAAGGGGGCAGGGGGCACAAAAAAGTGGCAGGGTGCTTTCTGCGCGTCGGGCATGGTAAATAAGAGACAGTTTTACTGTTACGCTGAATCGTTACTGTAACAGTAATAACTGTATCTGCAATAATTATATGTCTATTGTTATTTTATTGTAAACATTTGAATACTTTCAACTGTTTTAATGATATGATATAGTAAAAACATCAACATTTTCATGAAATCCACAGGAGCCAGACATAGTCACTTATGGTGACCATGTCATATCAGGGCACTGATATCAACATATTCACACATGACTGTCAACATCCATACATGCTTTGAAACAGCATCAACTACAACATGTTTTCATGAAACCCTGGTGCTCACAGGAGCCAGACATAGTCTTAAATTAAGTGAAATCTTATTACATATTAGATTAAAATGTGCTTGATTTCTTAAAATTCGTATCCGAAATTAGGTGTCCGAAATAACATACACTTTTTACGACGCAGATATTCGACTTTGCATTGGAAACAAAGTCGGCAAAGCTAATATCAGTAATAAGAACACATAAATATTTAAAACAATCTAAGCACATTACCTTTCACGGGCAACCATAAACGAAGCAATATTGGGATTCGTTTTCCTTATTTTTGCACGTTCTTTTACTAGATCATAATTTACGTTTCAGGGATGGCATTTTTGCAGTGTTACATTAACTTCGATGTGTAAGAGAATGAAACTACTTGGAATTGAGAAATTACCAAATAAGAAACTATAGTGATACATGCGAATAACTTAAAAGCAATTAACGCTTAATCTAATTGCGTATACTTTTAAGAAAATAACAGTTTGTTGGAAAATTACATAGCGCTAATTAAAAATAAATGGTGTTCAAAAACCTGTGAAAATCAAACCATCATTAGGGCTATAATCAAAGGGGCTATATACGTTTAATAGATCGTGTTAGTTGCCAAATATGAATTTACTGATACCAAACCTGTGTATTCCCAATCAATTACCAACGCGCGCTATGTCGGTAGTTGCAATATACGATCAATTAGAGTAACCGTGTCACATCGGGACAGCAGCGACGAATCTAGCAGTGAATGACTTTGATTGATTGTTCACATTTCGAACAAAAAGTGAATGGGCGGTCCAAAAAAAGGGCAAAAGGGCGCTGTTAATAGGCATTTGAGGGCAAAAGGGCGGGGTTTAAAAAGGGCAGGGCGGAGCGCCCTTCTATTCCGCGCTAGAATAATCCCTAGTTTCAATTTCCTTCAAGAAGTTTAAGAGATACTGAATTGACAATGGACAGATGTCCCTTTTGGCATATAAAGATCAAATAAAAGAAGTTTTATTAAAAAAACTAATTAAATATTATTGTCTTGTTATAAAACAAGCTTTTGATTGTGTGTGAAGAGGGTGGGGTGTAACAGATTTCAGAAGCTGGGTAATGACGCTTCACTGTAACAGAGAGAAAAAAAGCTGCAGTTTCCAAAAAGTTACACTAAAAATTCTTATGTGAAACAGGATATAAAAATATAGTTACTCATAAATTTTCCTTGCTTAATAGGTTTTTAAAGAAATTTCACCAAAATTTTCATAGATGAACAGAATATTCAATGTAGTTCTACCAAATTTCCATTGTAAAACAGACTATTTCATGTAAGTCTACCAAATTTTCCATTGCTTAACAGAATATTCAATGTAATTCTACTAAATTTCCTTTGTCAAACAGGCTATTCAATGTAGTTTTATCAAAGTTTCAATTGCCATAAATAATAATCTACGTAATTTTACCAAATTTCCATTATAAAACAGAATATTCAATGTAGTTCTACAAAATTTCTATTGTAACACAGGATATTCAATGTAATTCTGCAAAATTTCTATTGTAATACAGGATATTCAATTTACATGTAGTACTACAGAATTTCTATTGTAGCACAGGATATTCAATGTAGTTCTACAGAATTTCTATAGTAACACAGAATAGCCAATGTAGTTTCTACAAAGTTTCTATTGTAACTAAAGATATTCAGTGTAGTTCTACCAAAGTTTCCATTGACAAACAGGCTATTCAATGTAATTACACCAAATGTTTTGTTGCAAAATAGACTTTACAATGTAGTTCTACCATAATTTTCATTGCTTACATCATATAAAATGAAGTTTCGCCCAAATTTTCATGCCAAGTAGGGCAAAATAATTCAAAGAGATTACATCAAAATTACTGTTGAAAAACATATATTCAATGAAGTTAGCTGCAAAATGGCCTATAAATACACAAAAATTTCCCATTAACTGACTAGACAAATGGAAGAAAACTGAAAAACCTACTGAAACAGTCCCAACTATAAAAAGTAATCTCACTTTAGGAAATGAGTTCTTTATGATACACAGAACACATATTAGATGAAAACATGATAAGATAAGTGAATCCAATATAGCCCCCAGATAGAATATAATGGAGTACAGTAAGTCCCTCTATATCCATTTTATACAAATATTGTATTAATAAAAAATAAATTTGTATTTTTTCTAAATGACAAAGTGTATTTCATTAAATCATATCTCAAGATTTGACAAATAATGACAGAACATAACACGGCAAGTAAGGCAATTGAGAATTTAACTTAACTACACCGTACTGAGAAGTCCAAGAATATGAATTAAAAATGTATAGAAAAAAACCCCAAAGTTTTAAAAGATCCACAAGCTTTTTAAAGAATGTTTTAGCTAGATGTTTCAAATTTTTACCCATGGATTTACTCCCAAGAAACATATCTATGTATTAAAATGTATAACCACCCCCTTTCATGGTTTAAAAGCAAGCGCTTTTTCAAAATATTTCTAGTTTAGTATACATGTTTTAAATTTCAATGCATTGCTTTACTGTCCTTGATAATACCTATGTATTGTGTGCCATAACTTAAATAGAACATAATTTAATAACAATAACCATCATACATGCAAAAGAAACAAAAATACTGCACATAAATACTGAACACATGAAATATAACAATCATATCTGTAATGCTGTATATATATATATATATATATATATATATATATGAAATAATCCCAATTAATGACTAGATAATGCTAAAAATCAAGTGGATATTCATAGAATTCCACCAGATTTTTATGGCTAAGCTCCTATACAAATAAAATGAAGAAATCATTTACAGAAGGATTTCTAATGCTTGATTTTTCTTTTATAATAGGTAAGAAAATATTACTCCATGCTCAATGTGGAACAATCCAGTCTGCTGTCTTTCTTGTCAATGAACTGCGTTCAACTTAAAACCTGGTGAGTAAATAATGAGTTAAAAACACACTGTAACAGATAAATTAAGCACTGGTGTGGCATGGTGTGGACAATAAAATACATTCTCAAACCTCTTCATTGGCAATATTCACAGTCTCGCATGCAGTCTCCGAAACAGCCATCATTTTCTTCTTCTTCGACGAGGATTTCAAATGAGCAACGATCGCCTTTATCCCTTCCGTTACCTCATACTTTCTAGCTAATGAGCTATTTTCTGCTTTCATTGGAGAGCTTCTGACTGGTTGCTTCTCTGTCATCTCTGTTCCATTTCCTTCACTTCTTTGAAACTCATCAGGATTTTCATTTTCTTCACTGCTAACCTCTGGCTCAATCTTAATATTCCTTTTCTCTGATTCATCAGTTGTGACATCATCCCATAACTGACTTTTCATCTTTATCTCTGATGTAGGCACATTGACAATTTCAGTTCCCGACTGGTTCAGAAGTTGGGCTTTCTGCGCAGATCTAGCTAGTTCTGAGAGCATGTTTGAAGCTGATTGGTCAATACTGGTATTCAAAGACTGATCATTCTCATCTATTGACTGATCAAGTGTGTAGTTATATTCATTTGGAGAAATGCTGAGAGATTCAGAATATGCGGTCGAGTCATCCAAACTTTTTGCGCTGCCTCGTAGCGTCAGGGTGTCAGGATCAAATTCAACGCCCTTATGGTGCTTATTGATGTGATCGATGCAGTGGTACTTCCTAATGAAACCTTTTGTGCAGACTGGACATTTGTGTGGGCGATCCATAGTGTGTAATTTCATGTGACGTCTGTAACTTGTCAAATGAGATAACTCCCTTTTGCAGACATCACATGCGTAAACCAGTCTACCGTTGGACTCGAACATTCTCATCTTCAGATCAGTACCCCCTGGACTCACCAAAGAGTCAATATAGCTTGGATTTGCTGCTGATGTTGTTCCAGAGCTGCTCTTATCCTTATTCTTGGATTTCCTAGAATTACCGTTAGTTAGATGCTTCTTGTGGTGACGGTACGCGGGATAATTATCCGAGTCATAGTAACCTGAGAGCACAAGATTCTCTGTTGTTGATGGAAACTGTTCAGTGTTATCATTCAAAGTCCTAGGCAATGTTACAGCTACTTGACTGGTACTTTCTGAATCATTTGCACCACTGCTATAGTCATCCATTCCATAAAGAGGTTGCTCATATAATGATCTCAGAATGCTTTTTTCTGAGGGCAGGTTAGTCTCATTTTCATCTGCCTCTGGAACGGACTCTGGTGTGATAACAGGCTCGTTTTTGATAGGCTTTGTACCATACTTCTTAAAAATATTTGCTAACGGAATCAGTGAAGTCGGTCTATTTATAATACTATTTTTAACTGTTTCCTCACTGGGGGATGTATCTGTGTCATGACAAAATGAGCCATCAGGAGAATCCCCATTGACCATTACAGAACAATTCTCTGATGTCAGAATATAGTCATCTGCTGGTTCTGTCTTAATAAATGGTAAATTTGAAATGCATACTTTGCTGGTTTCCCTTTCATTCTGACTAGAATTCCTAAATAGTAACAGACTAGAGTTGTCTCCGTCTACTTGACTAGAAATGCTTCCCTTGGCTGGACTGGTTACTGGACTTGACTGGTTAGGACTTCTACTGAAATGACTAGAACTTGTCCCAGGTGAATACTGTTTCCTCTTGTTAGGAGGGGACTCATAATTAGGGGTCAAAGGTCGTTTCCTTGGTGTTTTCTTTCTTGATGCATGTAAACTAGTCCTCACTGTTTCTGAAAAGAGAACATCTTGTTTAAGAAACTTCTATGCAAAAAAATACATACAAGCTAAAGCCAGCAAAAGGTTTTAGATATCAAAGATCAGAAACCTCCATAGATCAAAGAGACAGAAATATTCAGTTTAGTAGTTCAGCCTATAAAATCCACTATAAATACTTGGAAAATGATATTTTAACTTTATGACAGGATTTCTAAGCTTATCCCTTATGACATCAAACTTTGTGGAAAGGAAAACCTCCTGACAATATTATATACTGGGCTTTTTTGTGGAGAGACTTGTAAGTTTGTGGCTTAAAAAAAAGAAGAAAAAAAGGATTGCTTTCAGCTTATGTTATCATGAATTAAGCTAAATGAAATAAGTGATATTCCCTTATTCTATAAGTTGGTTAAAATTTGCAAAAACTAAATACCTTTCAGGGTTTCACCTGTGTTCACACTTTCATCATAAGGACTGTTTTGAACCACACTGAAATTCTGTTTCTCTGAAATCAAAATTCACAGAATACTTCAACTTACAAAACGACTACTAAACTGCAATATACTATATGGCTGACAACTTTAGATAGCTAAAATATCTTTTTTGATTTATATGAAATCATTGACTTTATGGACAGAAGCTTTGAATGGTTTGTTGTTTTGTTTTAAAATTTGACATATACTGAAGACAGACTTGTCATATTAAATGATATAAAGACACACAGTTGGTTGAATGTAAATCTACCACCAACCTGCACAAAAATCACTGAAGCCTATACTTAGTGACTGAACGATCTGGTCTTTCTCTACAAGATATTCCTGTCCCATGTATGAACCAAACTGACTGTAAGTGCCTGCTGTAACATTGGTACTGATGACTATAGATTCTTCACCTGTCTCAGAGGCAAGTTTCTTCAACTAGAAAATAAAACTGGATAATTTAAACTGAAGTAGTTTCCAACATAACAGATTTTTCAAACAATTTTTTCAAAAAAGTTTTTTTGTAAGTCATCTATATAAAACTAAAAGGCACAGGGAACAAAATTTTAATTTCTTGGTTGTACTGTTTAAACATGTTTTTGAAAACCCTAAGGACTTGATTATTTTTGTAGAATCACATTTTTTTTATGTATCACATCTTCTTATACTGACAAAGAGTAGAGATAACACTAAAGAATGTTTCACTGTACATCTTTTTTTCCATTTTTTGTCATAAAAGATATCCAGGTGGACATTATAACAGTTTATCTTTATCAAAAGATTTTCTTTTAGTGTTGATGGAGTGTTTCTGAAGCATGTTACTTGTCTCCCCCACCCTCCCCCCACCACCTCTGCTCAGGTTCACTTAAATTGATAATAATGAATAAATTCCTTACCAAAGACTGTATCTGGCATCTTATCACAGACTTGATGGCATGTTTATATTCTTCTGTACCCTCCTGAGGTTCCTCAATGCTCTCCCTTCGTACAAGTCGCATCTTGACTCGAGATGACCTTTACTACTGAATCTTCCAATTTGTCCTCTAAATTCACTCATTTAAGTCCTGTACATGAATAAACCTATAAATAAATCAATCAAATAAGTATGAAATGTAAATATTCAAGTTTAAAATACCTTTAAGTATTGTAGTATTTTTCAATACACCAAAGACTTGCAATTTTTCACGGCATGTACAAGATGAAAATTCATATTGTAACCCAGAAAAATCTACTTGCCCTGAGCTGCATTTGAACTGAAGAATACTAAAAAAACAAACACAACCGTGCACTATAAAATCTTACTGATAGGCAAGGGAGTAGAATTGCAGTATTACTCCTCTGCTGCATACAACCTGTCCTCAGAATTCATCAATGAATTCCTGGAGTAATGAATGGCTTCAGGACTCTCTAGGGGTGTCATCACTGCTACACTCATAAGCCCCAAATGTAACCCGGAAAAATCAACTTGTCCCGAGCTGGGTTCGACTAAAGGTGCTCTCATTGTAATGTACAATGAAACACACTACAGTATTAACTATTTACAGCAATTTTTTGGTTGACAGACGTTTCACCCCCAAGACTTTTCCTCACAAGACATTTCTTCCCAAGACATTTCACCCCCATTTTGGGGGTGAAATGTCTGCACATATTAAGTCTTTTCACCCCCAATACATTTTCATTATCATGTTTCAGATTGAGAACATAACCAATGAAATAATTTGTTATCAATACAATCCTGTTTGTTTTCAGTTACATAAATTATTTTAATCCCTTTGATGATGGTCTCTTTGAAAAAAATTTTTGATTAACACCTCACAGAGGGTGCTGCCTCCATATTAAAAGGTTACAACATAATGAAAAATTGTCATTAATTTAATCATGTTTATTAATGGATGGATTATGAATTATATTAGTCCTGCTGATGTTTTATTTTCAAGAATTGAGATTGAAGAAATTTTGAAATAACTACCTGACTGTGTTTTAATTATACCCTTGTTTAATTAGCACCTAATCCTGAAATGTGTGAAGAATTTTTATACTGCCAATCATGGGCAATATACAATCCTAACAATGCATGCTTCTTAAAGGTGTGAACTGTAAAAAGGTGTTGATAATGTGATTAATCCAGTCATTCAAGAGCCATTATCTCTTAAAAATTATGAAAATAATCTTCTGAACACAATTAACTTTAAAAATAAACAAGAAAATATAAATAAAATTCACCATCTGAGTACTTTTTATATTTTGGGGGTGAAATGTCTTGTACAATAAAAAAACTGGGAGGGAAAAGTCTTGGGAGGAAAAGTCTTGGGGGTGAAATGTCTCGGTGAGGAAAAGTCTTGGGGGTGAAATGTCTGGAAACCCAATTTTTTTCATGCATGTGACTACACTGCAGAAGGAGACTTTCAGTATAATCATATTCAGTAGAAAACTCATTTATAAAACATAAAATAAAGTGTAGCTTTCTCCACAACCTACTACATATATCTATCTTTGTATACTGCCTGTTATACTCATGATCGGGGTTGATCATGACTGTAACAGGCAGCTCTTACCTAATTTTTGGGACTGTTAGAATTCCCATTGTCATTGGCTTAACTTACACAAGACTGGACAGAAACTCCTCAGTTAACGTCTAATTTGCTGAACATTTGCCCAGAAGAATACTCAGCAAAAATTCATAGTCACAGTTTTTATAGTTCTTTTGGAACTTAGTTTAAGTAAATTAACACTGATTAGAGAATTATTAAATTATTATTTTCTATCTGAATGAAATAAAACAGTCACTGCTTAGGAAATGTTAAAACCAACGAACTAATTATTTTCCCCAGTGAGTTCAAGACGAGCCATTGTTCTACCACGTCACTGATAAAAGGAAGTCTAATTATGGAGAGGGCAGTGAACTTTCTGAACCCCAGGGCACAGCCCAAAATCTGGATCAATTATTTGAGGAATTTATAGTTATTATCTATCAAAAAATGCTACAAAACTATTAAAAATAATATGATTTTCACGACTTACTCAAACTGAATGTAAAAATTCCTCATTGTTTTGATTTACTTGACGTCTTAATATTTTGTTAATCTTTTTTCAGGAAACGGTGCATCATAATAATACGTTTGACGTGACTTTTACGAAAGTAATAAAATCCAAGATGGCCGCTTTCCTCAATCAGGACAAGCGGCCTTTAAAAAAGACAAGATTAGGCCCTCCAGACGTTTATCCACAAGATGCGAAGCAGAAAGAGGTGGAGGAGTTTTATATTTAATACATACTTTATCGTTTTATATGTTTGCTTACCTGAATTAGCGTCTATACAAATGATTTTGAACAATTAACTGCCATAGTGTTCGGATATCTTCTTCATGAAAAAGTTATTCGGGTTTATTACAATGATATAATTTTTTTTCCAATATATATTTATATATATTTGTATTAACTCCATCTTATTAGGGTATTGCTTTAGAGTTACATTGAAATAATGTTATACCTTTGGCATATTTTTTATCAGATTCCGAGAGCCTAAAAAAACGGTTATATTTAATAATATTAACATAAATATGCGGTTTCAAGTTACTTGTTCTTTAGTCATTCTGTGATATTTAAAAAGAACATGCTGACATTTAGCAAGTATTTTTAGCCATGTGTTTCAGTTTTAAAAGAAATAAAGGAAAAACATCAATAAGACATCATTTTAGCAAAAGCAATAATGTTTTTCATCCAAATTATTACTCATTTACTGTCAAAAACATTTCTTACCTAAAAAATCAATGAATAGGCAGAACATATCATTAGATTCAATTCATACATTTATATGAAATGATTTTATCATTTGGCATATTATATATGTTGGTCGTTAAGTATTTTTCAAATGTGAAAGCAGGGTCTATTGAAAGACCCCAGTGAAAGGAAGATTAATTTAGATTTTCATTTGTGTTGATTAGTTAATTGATCAGGAAAATGTCAATTATCATAATATCATTTAAATGGTGCCAATTAGATTATGGAATATTTCAACTGTTAAGAGATATGTGTGAAGTATGATTGATTCATAGGTGCTAATTAAGTGATAAACTCAGCCACATTAATTTTGCTTCTCAAGTTGACAGACTGTTATGATTTCCGAGTGGTTTATAGCTAAAATCATTGAATAAATGATCTCAGTGTAACCATAGTCTCACTGTATTTTTTCTTTCAGGATGAGCTCACCTCAACCAGTGTCAAGCTTGGGTTCAGTAACCTGCCACACTTTAATGATGAAGTAAGTATAACAGTAGAAAACATAATGAATAACATAATAACTATTGCATATAATAATAATAAGTAATTTATGATAGAAGAATTGCAGAGAAAATTTACTTAAGTCAAAATACAGAACATCATAGGAAATTTCTAAGCTTGTGAATTACAGTCTGGATAATTCAGCAAATACTTGAACTAACAGATGAAGAACAAGATAGCAAAACTGATAAAGTAGGGGATATTTTACAGTAATAAATATGTATTGCCTGTAAAGAAAAAAACAAAACAAAATGTTTTGACCTGCGAATTAAGTACAGCATCAGCTGGATTGGAAACTAGAGTTATTGGTGGATAGGGAGCAACCTTCAGGGCCTAAGATAAAATATTGTTTGTTTCCCCTCATGCTACCTACCCACAAAAATAATAACTACCAAAAATTTTTTATTGAAAACAAAAAAATATATTTTTTATTGCACATGGGAGCAAAGTATGGCAATGAGAATCACATCTTTATATTTGACTTTTTTTTTTTCATTGTACACATGTAAATATACAAATTGGGATGTGTATTGAATAAAACTTTGAAACTTAGGTTCTAAACTTTGAACAGATGCTAAGCACTAACAATTTCTGTTTCTTTGAAATCCATATAATTCAGATATATATAATAATATAATCAATAAAATATTTTAGAAACTGGCATGGGTCGCGGGAGGGGAAACAAACTATATTTTATTTTAGGCCCATGCATGTGATAAAACCCTCTATATTGACTTCCTAGGCAAATTATATCCTTTGTACTTCTTTCAGTATTTTTTCCAAATATATTCTGGTAATGCTTCAGTTACAGTGGCGTCTTGTTTCTTTTTCAGTATGGCTCAGCAAAGAGTGCCAACATCAGTCAGGAGAAGGTACATGAAGTAGATGTCAGGGCTGGGGTAATCGTAATCGTTCATTGTAATCAACTGTAATCAATTACAGTTTTTGGACTTACCAAATGTAATCTGTAATGCGTAATCATAGTCGTAAGTTAATTGATTACGCATAAAAAGATAGCATGTAATCATGATTGCTCTCTGATTACATTGTGTTCTTTAGTGAAGGTATCAACTATTGTCAAGGGGTACATGCATATTAAAAGGTGTTAAGGAAATTATTTGGACACTGTTGTTTCTATCGAAAGGTACAAATATACTACATGTATATACTTTGTTGCAAGTACAAGTTGTTCCAAATTCAGCGGTTAGGGTAATCAGAAATGTTATCATGATTACTACAGTGTTTGTAATTTAATTGATTACATTTGGGAATGCATGTAGTTGTGATTTAATCGATTACATTTTTGGAGTAATAACCCCAGCCCAGGTAGCTGTTTATGAAATGGTGCATTTATATACCCCCACAAACGAAGTTTGGGGGCTATATAAGAGTGAGCTTGTCGGTCGGTTCGTCGGTCAGTCCATTTCATGGTTTCCAGATGATAACTCATGAATTGTAATAATTTTTAGTACAGGTGTAACATCATAAAATACAGGTTAAGTTCGAATTTGAGTTTAGGCCACTAAATGTTTACATAGTTATGGCTCCTTTTCATCTTCAATTTTGCCAAAAAATGGTTTACACATGATAATCCTTTAAGGAGTCACTGGATTGAAATTATTTGTGGTACTCAGATGAAACGAAGTACAGGTTGAGTTTGAATTTGGGTTCAGACCACTAAATATTTACATAGTTACTTTCATCTGTTATTTTGCAAAGAGATGGTTTCCAGATGATAACTCTTTAAGGAGTCAATGTATTGTAATTATATTTTGTACTCAAATGTAACATCATTAAATACAGGTTAATTTCAAATTTGGGCACAGACCACTAAATATTTACATAGTTTTGGTTTCTTTTCATTTTTGCAGTTTCAAACTTGTTTTGATGATTTAAAATCTTACTTGATACAATTATCTGATCAATGTTGTCTTTCTTTTCACTTGAGATAATTTCTTTTTAGATGTTTCTTTTTGCCACAAAAATAATTCCTGTCTCCATCAAGTACATCAGTGGGGGTATTAATCGCATTCAGGGATAGCTCTACTTAATGTAATAAATATTGTATTGTTTTGTATTGTAATATGAAGTCTTGCCCAACTGTTCCTTGAGATAATATCAGTGCTGGTGTTCATAAATCGTGTTTTATCAGGGCAAAAAGTTGTGTCTCCTGTAGCTCCAAAAGCACTGGAGCTAGAGTCCAGAAACTTAACAGGAATGTTGATCAGCATGTGAAGTTGTGCACCTGGGGTTTCCCGTATAGATTTATTCAGAACTGTTACAGTTATGGCCCCTTACTTAGTAAAAAATAGTAATTTTCAACTTGTGTCACCTGTACCTGCAAAAGCGCTACACCTACTGTCAAGAAACTTTACAGGAATGTTGATCAGCATGTAAAGTTGTGCACCTGGGGTTTCCCTTATAGATTTATTTGGAATTGTTAGAGTTATGGCCCCTTACATACTCAAAATTTGCAATTTTCAACTTGTGTCGCCTGTACCTGCAAAAGCGCTGCACCTACAGTCAAGAAACTTTACAGGAATGTTGATCAGCATGTAAAGATGTGCACCAGGGATTTCCTGTATAGATTTATTAGGAATTGACAGAGTGTTGGCCCCTTACATACTCAAAATTTGCAATTTTCAACTTGTGTCGCCTGTAACTGCAAAAGTGCTGGAGCTAGAATCACCCAGTTCTGAGCAGGGTTGACATAGTGTGTCTGACTGAAGAAAATGTCTATGAGAATCAAGTACAGTACCATCAGCGTGTTGGGTAGAGCTTGACATGTTTGCCTATGTCACAGGAAGAAAACTGCCATGGTTTGTTGTTCTACACATGAGATAAGTTGCCATTGTTTCACATCAACCTCATATGGAACAAGTGTCAGTTACCATCTCATCAGAGCTCTGTCCAAGGTCATTCTGTCTTCTCTATAGATCTCTATCTTCGAACATAACATACTTTATTAATGATCTAACACATATTGCAGACCAAACTTCTCCAGATGTACTGCTTGGAGATTTCAACTTAGCTTTTAATTCTACAAATTATACAAGACTGTCACAGAAATTGAATAACTATTCCCAGTGTGTGCAGCTCCCAATTCACAGAGGTGGTTCTACACTTGACCTTGTCTACATACAGAATAATATTCTACAACCCAGATTATCCTGCCTGTCAACCTACTTCTCAGACCACAGCATTGTTGCCCTACTGTTTGATACCTAAAAAATGTTCCTTCTTAGTGAGTTAAACACTGTTCCAGTGGTCAAATTGCAGACTCGGTTTGATTGAGCATGTTCATGGACAGTAATGGAAAATGCAAGTTACTGTCCATGCCTGTTAGCTTAAGCAGAATTCAATATTTAAGTATGGAAATGGGGAAATTTTGTTCCAACAATTGCTTAAAATTGTTTGCTACTTAGATGACAATGGACATGTAATAAACAGCCTGGTTTACAGAATTTATAACTTAGGAACTTAGTACAAATTAGACATGAAAACACCTGTTTACCATCTCCAAACTCCAAGAATGTCCAACTATGCATACAGAATTGTGAAGGATAATATTCATCCATTGGTCACAGTGTTGGAGACAGTATTTTGAGTCTTCACACCACAACAGGTTTCTTATAGTTGTCATTTTGTTAAACCGATCTTACTAATGATTCAGCGTGTATGACTATCTCGTGGACATATTGCTAGCTATATGAGTAGCTTGGTTGAGTAGGGGCATCTGTATCCTATGGACACATTTCTAGTTTCTTCATAAACATTAAGGCACTGAGCCTTTCCCCACGATACTGACACAGAGAAATCCTGTTACTGATATTTAGCCTGTGAATAAAGTGTTCATTAATTATCCTCTCCGTTATGTATGTTGATCAAAGAGACAAACTACATTTGTACAACATTGCTTGAATGAAACAGTTGCAGCTAAAGACTGTTTCGGGAAAGATTTCAAGAAATTACAAAATCTTGGCATTGGAAGGTTCAAAACAAGCACTGATTAGTGCAGATTGAAGTGTAAAAATTACACTGTATTTATGTGAATGGTGAATTTCAGTTTGGAGCATTCTTCAGTGCGGTGATGACTAAGAAGATTGAGCTAAACACATGGGCTGACAGCAGCAAGAAAAAACCACAGATTATGAAAGATAACTTCTGGCCGGTAAGGTTTTGTTGCATCGCATATTTTGTTTGATGTCTTACTAGTGCAGTAGAGGTTAAAGGTTCTAGCTGTTACTGAAGACGGGTTTTCTTTTAGTAGTGTGCCAGAAGAATGAAAATTAAGTTTTCTGTTGCAGATACGTTCATTTGATATGCACTCTGCATTGTTTTAAAAAAATGGTTTTGAGCTTATTTTTTTCACATACGGAGGTCAGTTCAGTTTTTTGTCTGAGTTTTTGCAAATTGAATCTAATATTTTCTTAGTATAGTGTAAAGATTAAAAGATGAAAATTGTTTTGGTGTAAGATCGAGACAAATTTCGCTGAGTGAGCATCAAAAGTGGTATTTTCTTAAGTGGCAGATATTTCATTAGGTAGCATAATTTGAGACAAGTCTTACCTTCGTCTGTTAAAATACTTATTCAATAATTATTCAGATAAGTTTTACATGATTAACAGGTTACCACACAAAAGAAGCATCTTGTAGAGAACTGGTTCAAAGACCTTGCATCTGGAGCCAAACCGTTGGCTCAGCTGAGCAAACGAGTTCCATCATTTTTCTACAGTAAGAAAGAGGAAATATTCACTAACCTCTGTGAGTTTAACATACCAATGATAAAGGCGGCCTGGTTTATCAAAATGACAGCTGCACATTATCTTGCCATGCAGGAAAATAAACCAAAGAAGCGTCAGACTGTGGACCAGTCATTAGGTAAGATGAAACAGTCTACTTAGGGGAGGTAATTGTTACGTAATCTTTAAGGGGATAATTATTCATCTTTAGCATCAAAGTGAATATCTTCTGCAGCTTTTACAGGGGGAGGTTTTTCATATTATACAGAAAAAAAAAGAATACATTTTCATTTGTAAATAGACTATTTACAAAGCTGTGTATTGTAATTTCCTGAGTTAATGGAAAACGGCACTTGTTGATAAAAGCGCAGGGGCAATTTCCGACAAAAGACCACTTGCTTGGCATGGTGAAAGGGCAGCCAGGCACTGCGCCCAGCTATTTCAGTATAGCTAGGGCACTGATAGTTGCTTACAATGTTTCCAGAAGATGTTAGATGAACATAACCATAACTAGATTCACTTTGAAAGAACAGACTGTAAGTGATATTTGCCATTTTACAGAATGGACTCAAGGTTTGACCAAGTTTATGAGGGAGCAGTTGAGCAAAGTGCAGGAACATTATCATGGTAGCTCCTCAGGCCCAGTGATGAGTTTTCTCACAGCGACTCAAGCCCCATCCCAAGTTGACCTAGATCTTGCCCTTAAACAGTGGCACTACTGCTCCAGACTAGCCAGACACATGTATGATGTGAGTATGAACTATATTTCTTAATATAATGTATTGCTGTGTTGGAAGGGTTCAGCAATCATGTTGATGACCTCTACCTGTCTCTGTGTGTAAATTTCAAAAGGTCTTCCTCAGTAAATGCAAGTATTCTAAGTTGCAGACAGTTTTGAGCTGTAAAATATCTAATATAATGAGGATCAGAAAATACCTATTATTCTAGCAAAGGTGCCTTTTTATCGTCCTGAAAATTCCTGTCAGAATTTTTCAGTATAGAGAATAAAGTATTTCCTGTTATGTTTTCAGGAGGGATTATTGGACAGACATGAATTTTTATCGTGGATTGTGGATATTGTTGAAAAGACCAAACAGACAGATGATACTTTACTGAAACTGGCTCTCAAAGAAATCTTACAGGTATAGTAACATGATCCAGGCATTGTAAAAGTCAAAACAAGAGTTTTAGAGAGCTTTTTTTTTTTATTATTATACTTGATTAAAAAAATGTTTACATCAGTTTGAATTGTTTTAAAGGTTAGGCAGACTCATGCACAAACCTATTTCATTAAGGAGTCATAGTGTAATGGTAGAACTGCTGCCTCTTTGGTGGTTAACGTCAATCTGCCTGCTCATCCACTAACATAACTAATTGTCTTTCAGATGAGATGTGAAACCAATGCCCATGTATCAGTGCATTACACTGAGCATGGAAAATAACGAAGTGTATTTGGAATGGGTTGCTTTCTGTATCTTGAACTCTCTATCTCGCACAACCTAATATAATTTAACTCAAAAGCAGGTGTCAGTTGTATGGGAAACTGATACTTACTATAAATGAAGTCAAATAGAGAGTTCTTTTGCTTAGAGTTTTTTTCTTATTGCAACATGCATGCAATGAGTTTGAATCTGGTTGGGGTTGCGGATTTTATCGTATACACAGTGTCACGTGTGGAAGAGATTAATGTCTTCATAGTCTGAATAACTCTGATATCAGAGTAAACAATTTTCTTCATTACAGAATAGTTGATCTATGATATTTTCAGTATCTAGATGAGGTAACCATGTCTGCACAGTTATCCAGACGACTTGCATACACAGCAGCTCGCAGAATCAGTCAACTGTGCACTGACTCTGGCTGCACATCCCCGAGAACTCAGTCCCCGATGCTAAACAACAGTAACAACAAGTAAGCTTCCATTCTCTCCACGGGAACCCGTTATTATGTTTGTATGTCTGTTAATGGCTTGTAAATAAATTATGAAATTCCACTGTCTGCTGGTATATATCAGCATTTATTTTAATTTCACATAGTATCTCTAAAATACTATGTCTTATCTTTATGGTGTATAAGTTGTCAAAGTGAGCCTGAAAATTAAAAAAGTCAGTTTGACTGATGTGTACTTCTTGAAAAACCAAACAACTACTAACATTTTTTACTCATATACATTAATTGTTAGAAAATGTTTATTGACATTGAGTAAAGTTGAATATCTCAGGAATCTTTTTCGACTGGTCAATTCAAAAATTAAATTTACAGTTATACTGGGTGGTATATTTTCATTAATTTTCATCTTAGAAGTGAAAGAAGTCTTTGTTTTTTATCTGAGTCACATAATTTCTGAAATTTCAGTGTGTTTTACTGAGGTATTATTTTGTTTTTAGTAGCAGTAACAATCAGCTGGTAGCTCAGAATCCTCTTGCTTCGGTTTTCTCAGAATTTAACAACTGTCCACAACATAGAGGCATCATTCTTAGCTTATGTGCTTGTATTCAGGTAAGGAATGTTTATAAATAAATGTGTGATATAAACCAGAAATTGATTGTCCCCCTGTTTTGGCCATACCACTTAAAATCCATACAGTTAGATGGCAGTTTAAATTTGATTAGTAAAGGGAACCAATTGTGCATTGATTTAATCAAAACAAGAAATGAGTATTTCGAATTCAGGAAACCAGGGATGCAGGAATCTCAACATTTTAAAGATTCCCATGGAAAAATTCTTTGAAAAGAGATCTCACTGTTATAGTTCTTGCATGATATGTACTGGATAGGGGTGAGAGAGTGATAGTGGAGCTTATTTATGGGTCAACTGTGAGCATCATGTTCTACAAGCATCATCAGCTTCATTTTACCATTTACAGGTTATTACAATGACTAGTCCCTCAGCATTGATCTGGAATAACCTGAATGAAGGACGGAGTAGTTCCCCTTACTGTGCATCACCATTGGATATTCTCCCTTGTCCACCATCCTGTCTGCCAATGCCACCAAGTGAACAGAATCAACAGGTAAATACAGACTATGATAAAGTTAGGCTTAAGATTACAACTTAAATTGAAAGAATTCAAATTATCTGCTGTGAAGCCAGCAGAAGAGACAACTACAATAGGTCGATGATGTACATTTTGTTTATAATACTCTGTTTAAAGATTTCAGTCCTTATAATCAGTTCATACTAAGTGTTAGACCATTTTCTGTAATACATCTTTTCAGAATCTCCTTCGTCATGTGTCAGTAGTTTGACAGATTTCTTTTTCTATTTTTAGATCCGCACACAGATACGTGCAATGGAGCAGCAGATTAGGTTACGAAGTAGAGCGGCAGAAGTCAGATGGTCATCAGATAAATGTCAACAGTCTACAACAGGTAACAGTTGTTGACTTTGTGCATTGGTAAAGCACACTTTGACTTGAGAATTTCAAGATGTGCAAGAAACTCTGGGTCAGAGTACGTCATGTGCAAAAAAAAGCCAGAAAAAAGAGACACAAGTTGCACAAATGCATTTGTTTCCTCACTGTCAGGATGGTTTGAGTGGATATAAAATGTTTATACATGTATAAGTATTGAGGTCTCAGTATTTGAAATAAAATTTCTGAAATGAAGGGTTTTCTTTTGGAAAGGCTAGAAATTCTGTCTGATTTTTGTGTGATTTTTCATATTTAAAGAAAAAAAGGAAATTTTATGAATAATATGTTTTTAAGTTTGTCAGTCAGCATTTCAGCAATGGTTTCCATGAAATGAATATTGCCTTGTGTTGTTAATTTTCAGGTTATACAATGGGGAAAGTTCTGAATGTGTTGGATATGTTGGACAGACATAACTTCGATAAAGTGGAAATTAACAATTGTTTGGACTCGTTGTACAATAAAATCTTCACAGTTACTCAGAACAAAGAAGGAAATGAGGTTTGTAAAATTTTTGTATTTTATATGTTTTTTAAAGCAAAAAAAAAGTTTCACTTTTGGTCCTGGGCTTATTTTGCAGACTGAAAAGGAAAACCATATAGTTTCAGATTTTTGTATGTGTGATACTTTGTCAAGCATGAAAATTTGAAAAAAAATAAACCCACAGGTTAGTAGTTATGGCCATTGACATAAATTGATTTTACCACAAACACTATATATATTTTGATGTATTGGTCACAGACATAACTTTTAATAAAATACATGCACATTTATCAGATGGTTTAAATTGACACATTTTGGAAATAAACCAGTAGAATCAATCTAATGACTTTCATCAAAATTTCCTTTTGTTTTAATCACCTTTTCATTAACGATTGTTATCCTTACAGCCATTGGTCAGTGATGAACCAATCATAATGCTGCTTATAGACTGGGCTGTGAGCACTAAAAGACAAGGTGCCCACAGAGCTGTAGTAGTAGCCAAACTGTTAGAGAAGCGTCAGCATGACATCAGAACTGAGGTAGGAATTCTATTTTATATATATGCAATTTTGAAAAGTATTCTTTTATTGAGATAACTTTTCAGAGTTGTCTTCACATCTAAGGGGGAAAGTAAAAAAATACATGGAGCTTTTGCTCTGATATATAAAGTTTTACCAACTTAGTTAAAGTTAGTGTCAGTTTTTACAATTTAAATTGTGTCATTTTCAGTGTGAAATCAAATTGCTTTTAATACTGTTATATACCAATGAAAATATTATTTAGAAAAAACTAGGTTGTTATTTCTTTTATTAATTGACTAAATCTTAACTGTTCTGCAGTTTTTCACCACATGTATATTATATGATTTCTATACATAGACAGTTGAAACACAAGTGAGCAACTCTCCCTAGAACAAATTAAATGACTTTGTGTTGTGCAAAAAATCTGTGGTTACTTTAGAAGGTTTTCTAGAGATAAAAGATACAATATTGTTAAAATACTTTTCTATGAAAAAATGATCCAGTCAGTTCATGTTTCAGAAAGTCATGCTTCAACATGTATCTATAAAGTGATGTATTTAAATGCTTTTCTTCAGAAATATGGGGATTCTGACATGCCAGAGGACAAGGATTCTGCAGGCTCAGATATGATGGTACCAGCCAGCGTTCCTGTGTTTCAGAATCTTCTCCTTAACTTCCTGGATACAAAGGCTCCCATATTAGGTAACTGGC
Organism: Cyclina sinensis; assembly: GCA_012932295.1. NCBI lineage: Eukaryota > Metazoa > Mollusca > Bivalvia > Venerida > Veneridae > Cyclina > Cyclina sinensis. The sequence goes on along the minus strand of JAAONU010000007.1, from coordinate 32,348,527 downwards.
AGTGAGAAAAAGGGGACTTAAAAAAGATATTTCATACCATGATCTTTCAGTCTTAAGAAATTTACTACTTAAGCAGATGTTTTCTTTCTTAAAAGCATCTGAATAAATTGACCGGCATACAAAAACAGCAACAACTATGCTTTTGAAATTGAAGTCATGACTGAACTCAGCAGTTAGATTGTCTGACATGTGATTTTAATATAATTTTACTAGAAATTTTTAGAAGTAGGAGCAATTTTCAAATGATTTTGGAAATTTAGTAGCCAATAGCTATTCTTGCTAATAGGGAATGCCAACATAAAATATTCATAAAGGTATGTAAGTTTTGTGTTAGACCATCCATGTTTTTCTTAATCAAAATTAATAAAGGTTTAGTAATCAAAACATGTTTCTGTTAAAGATGACACTGCCATATCCAGTGATGACAACCAGCAAGCATTTGCCAACCTGATCCATCTGTTCTCAGAACTGATTCGTCATGATGTGTTTTCTCATGATGCTTACATGTGCACACTTATTGCTCGTGGTGATCTCATGTCAGCTCCGGCTGTATCGTCCTCCATGGTTGCTGATAGCGTTGATTTGTTGAGTATGAAAAGCGAAGTTGAAAGCATAAAACATGAGGTAAAATTTCTGTGAGATATAAAAAAATAAGAATAGATGTTAGTAAATAAGGTAATGTCTGATTGGTTTGTGAAAGAAATTTAAACCTATCCAAAAACAGAAGACAAAACATTATACGTCTGAAAAAGTGCAGATCAGACTGCCCTAAAAAACTGTTTTATTGATTGCAGGTACACAGTTTGTTCAGAATAACCTTTTTTGTAGCAATTTAGCACTTTTTAGCTCACCTGAGCTGGCTCAGGGTGAGCTATTAGGATCGATGAATGTCCGTCGTCCGTCGTCCGTCGTCTGTCGTCCGTCGTCCGTCGTCCGTTCACATTTAGTTCGTTAACACTCTACTGGTCACATTTTTGCTCCAATTGTCACGAAACTTGGTCAGGATGTTTCTCCCAGTAATTACTCGGACGAGTTCGAATATGGGTCATGTGGGGTCAAAAACAAGGTCACACAGCCTGTATATGGAAAAACCTTGTTAACACTCTAGAGGTAACATTTTCAGCCCGAATATCCTGGAAATTTGTCAGAAAAGTTCTTTCCATGATTTCTAGCTCAAGTTCAAATATGGGTCATCTGGGGTCAAAATCTAGGTCACAGGGCCCAAATATGGAAAAACCTTGTTAACACTCTAGAGGTAACATTTTCAGCCCAAATATCCTAGAAATATGTCAGAAAGGTTGTTTCGATGATTTCTAGGTCAAGTTTGAATATGGGTCATCTGGAGTCAAAAACTAGGTCACACAGCCTGAATATGGAAAAACCTTGTTAACACTTTAGAGGTAACATTTTCAGCCCAAATATCCTTGTAACATATCAGAAAGGTTATTTGGACGATTTCTAGCCAAGGTTCGAATATGGGTCATCTGGGGTCAAAAACTAGGTCACTGAGACCAAATATGGAAAAACCTTTTTATCACTCTAGAGGTAACATTTTCAGCCCAAATATCCTGGATATATGTCAGAAAGGTTGTTTTGATGATTTCTAGCTCCAGTTTAAATATGGGTCATGTGGGTTCAAAAACTAGGTCACACAGCCCAAATATGGTAAAACCTTGTTAACACTTTAGAGGTAATTTTTTTAGCCCAAATTTCCTGAAAAACTGTCAGAAAGCTTGTTAAAATGATTTCTAGCTCAAGTTGGAATATGGGTCATGTGGGGTCAAAAACTAGGTCACACAGCCTGTATATGGAAAAACCTTGTTAAGACTCTAGAGGTAACATTTTCAGCCCAAATATCCTGGAAATATGTCAGAAAGGTTGTTTCGATGATTTCTAGGTCAAGTTGAAATATGGGTCATCTGGAGTCAAAAACTAGGTCACACAGCCTGAATATGGAAAAACCTTGTTAACACTCTTGAGGTAACATTTTCAGCCCAAATATCCTGGAAATATGTCAGAAAGGTTGAATCGATGACTTCTAGCCCAAGTTTGAATATGGGTCATCTGGGGTCAAAACTTAGGTCACAGAGCTTAAATTTGGAAAAACCTTGTTTACACTCTACATGTAACATTTTCAGCCCAAATATTCTGGAAATATGTCAGAAAGGTTATTTCTATGGTTTCTAGGTCAAATTCGAATATGGGTCATCTGGGGTCATAAACTAGGTCACAGAGCACAAAAAATAGAAATATCTTGTTAAGGCTGTAGAGGCTACTGTTTCAGTCCAAATATCCTGGCAGTTTGTCAGAAAGGTTGTTTGGTTGTTCAAATTATTAGGTTAGGTTAAAGGTCACGGAGGCTAAAAATAGATTTATCTTCTGTACCTCATAAAACCTTCATTTATAGACCAATATCTTTGATATTCAATATATAGGTTTCTTGCATGGACCTCTACCCATGGGTAGGGTTTGAGGTCACTGGGTCAAGGTCACCATAGCTTATAATAGATATTTCTACTTTCTGTCATAGACCCTTTATTTATTGACTGATATTTTACATAATTTGTTTGTAGGCACTTACATATTTTCAATTAAAAAATGAAATACTGCTTAACAGCAAACCTACAGCCATAGTACTCAGGTGAGCGATCCAGGGCCATCATGGCCCTCTTGTTTATTATTAGTTATAAAAAACTTAATTCATATAATTCATTAAACCCCTGATGGTTTATATCAGATTTTATCAATGAAGAATCTTGTGAAAGATTCTCAGCATTGCTGATTGCAGAATATAAAAGTAAATATTGTCACCGATGGGATGTCGTTGCTATATAAAGTCTTTTTTGTCCAGACAAGATAGTGTGGGTGATAAAAAACTGTATGAAATATTTTGTCAACAATTTTCAAATGTAGGTATTGCTCACTTTCAGCATCAGGATGATATCAAAGTTGATATGGACATCCATACAATGGACACAGATTTTGGAAGTTTCTTCGATGTGAAAGATGAGCCTCGTCTCAGCCCAACAGCACCAGGTGAGCCTCTTGATAAACAGTTTTTAAATTTGTCACTACTTGGCCATTTCTCTGCTCAGTAAGTAAATGGTAAAATTTTTGAGAAAAAAAAGTCATGAAACAGAGGCTCCCTGGTGAATGCTAAATAGATTAAACTTAAAAGAGGTTATTATATTCCCATACAAACTTGGGGCTGGAATTTCCAAAGCTATGTTAAGATAATAGTTATTCTAATCATGTCTTTTATGTGAATATAAGGTATCATTGCATCTCTTTTGGTAGATGTTATATTCAAAAATCAGAATACAATTTCCTAAGTAGCTGAGTAACTTGAAATAATTCAGTCTATGTTTCTAAATGCTGTTTATTTTGCCCCATCATTTCTAACAAAAAAACCTGAAAGCCCACTTACAGGGAGGAACGATCTCGATGTTGTTTAAGTTACATTGTAGTTTTATTATTAGTTGGTCAGTTCCTTTTTGCATCTTGATGTATGGAGCATTTAATTATAGTTCTTTAAGTCTTAATTGTCATGAAAACTGGTGAAAGGGTTTGAAAGCATTTGACTGTGGTTTAAATCTACTAAACGTTGTCTAATATCAGTGAAATTGCTTTTTCTGTTTCACAGCTTCAGTAAAATCAATAAAGTCGGAAAAAGATCAGCCCATACCAAGTGTTAGCAAACCTGATCAGCAATCAATGACTGAACTCAAGGGTCCGTCAAGACACCAGCAGTACACTACTCACTTCCCGCTTGCACAAGATGAACTCTCTTTTCATGAATGCAATCAACGTCTAGTTGTCCTGTTTGGTGTTGGAAAAGCAAGAGACGCTGCTCGGCACATGTTGAAAAAGATTGGTAAAGAGATCCTGCGACTTTACAGCCGTAAAAGCAGTATTGACATGAGCAGTGGTGACCTCGGAAAACCAAAGAAAAAGAAAGAGAAGGACGAGCCGAGCTCAGTTTCTGTTATTGGAAACCTAGAGGTGCTTTTTGGAAAGTTCCAGAAACTGTCCTACTATGACCAGCATGTGGTGACTTGGCAATGTACAGTGGCTGTTCATGAGCTTATAAACTGTTTCACATCGGGAACATCGACTTTCCTGCCACAAGTTGAAAATATATCTTACCTGTTTGATCTGATGGAACATTCAATGAATGTGAATTCACTCCTAGAGTTTTCTGTTCAGGTAAGATAAACATAGTTTGAACTTCAGGTAGTAAGGTCAAGGTGTAATGCAGTACCTCCAAACTGAAGAGTACTCAAGTCCATTAATTTATGTTGATATGAAATCTTTTCACTGAAGGACATTGGTTATTCTGCATCTTATTAATTATATTTCTTGATTATTTTTTGGGGGTTTAAAATTTTACTTTTTATTCAAATTAAACTACGTGTCGTTCACTTTGAATATACTTTGTATTTTGAATGTTATAACACCCCTTAGCATGCTAACTAAATGAAAGAAAATTGAGTATCAACAATTTCAGTAATTTTGTCTAAAAAAGACATGTTTAACCTCTTTTATAATTTGCATTAATGTACAGATCAGTATTGAAATAAAATCTGTTTAATCTAATTTTAAGCCCCATTCAATTTGATATATTGTGAAATTTTATTTACTACTTTTCCATCATCATGAAGTGGTTTGGGTAAACTGGTACCATGTATTTCAGTGTTTCTTACTACTCAGTGTACTTTTTTTGTTTTATTCATAGCAGACATTAGGTTTTTTTATCACTGTGTCTGAATTAATGTAATTTCTTGCTATGTAAACTGTTTGCCCACCATACATAAATATACATGTATGTATGGAGTTCTTGACATAAAAATCAGTCCAGGAAGCTGAAATTCTGACAAACTGACAAAATTTTGGTTTTCCAAAGCCTTGGCAGTAAATTTCTGCTATTCAAAGAACTTGATTCATTTTAAAATCAAAATCTTACAAAATAAAAGCAGTTGGAAGGAACAAAAGTCTAAAATATCAAACAAAGACCACTGTTAAAAAATAAAGATTAATCAGACCTCCTTTTAATTGGTCTAGCAGAAGTTTACTGTATGTCATATAATGGTACCTGTACATTATACCACTATTTGTTACAGTTACTGAAGGAGTTGAGTATTGTGGAGAGCCAGCTGTCAGCCAGTAACTCCAGTTTGTCCGGTATCTACACAACATCACTATGTCTGTGCATAGTCGCCATCTTCAGAAAGTACCATTCATTCTTACTAGTTTCAGAGGACCTGACATTCCAGGCATTTGAAGGGTAAGTCTTTTAAAAGCCTGTTAGAATGTTCAGTTACTAAAAAGTGGAGAAGAAAGGTCACTTATAAATACATGCAGTTTAAGTCTAGCATTAGTAGGAACATAGATATATTACATCATTTTGGGAACTATATGCTAGTAGGGCCTTGAATTAATAGTTGATCTGAGCTAGGAACCAGTGAAAATTGTTCTCGTACCAGTAATGCTTTCATGTTTATATGGAACTGTAAGCATATCTTCAAAAGTAAAAAGCAGTTTGCCTGATATTCATGACAGGGAAGTATGCTTACTACCAGCTCAGAAATAGCTTATACAGTTACCCGAGAGCCAGATAGGGTGTAAGATGGGTTTTTCTAGCACGGGTGTAAACAGTAGAAAATCTTGACTGATATGCAAGAATTGACATGCTGATATTTCTGTTTCTGAGATTATCTGAAGTTAAATAAGATTTAATCCATAGTTGAAAATGTTTCAGATTGTAATATAGATCTTTTAATGACAGTAATATATGCTGATGTCCTGATATTTCTGTTTTTGAGATTATCTGAAGTTAAACAAGATTTAATCCATAATTGAAAATGTTTCAGATTGTAATATAAATCTTTTAATGACAGTAATACATGCTGATGTCCATTCATTTGTAAATACAGCTTGATTGGTGTGGTAAAACACGTGTGTAACCCAGCCGACTGTTCATCAGCAGAGAGATGCATACTGGCGTACTTGTATGACGTTTACACATCCTGTAGCTATCTCAAGGTATGTGTGTTTTTCATTAAATACGTAGGAATCTAAAACTTGTATATTCATATGATTTCAGAAGTAAGATTCAGTAAATAAGGAAACCTTCAAAGATATTCATATGTTTTAAGTTAATCCTTTGTAGACTTAATCTATTTTTGCATTTTAACAGAAAGTATATACATGTAAGAGTGAAAAACTGAACGACATTTAGTAAACATTTTTAGTAATAATCAACAATACCAGATGAGAGGTAGAGTAAAACTTTTTTTTCATAAGTCATTTACTAGTATATACATATGATAATATTAACTTTTATATTTTCAATTCTTTAATTTACATTTTTTGACAGGCAACACCTCAAAACTGTGCAAGTCAAAAACATTAAATTATGTCAGAAAAAGTTTGGGCTGTTTTTCTAAGAATTCTGTCAGTGTCTTTTCTAAATTTAGGACAGGTGTTTTATAAGAAACAAAAATGTTCAAAAGCAATTCTTACACCAGGAACAGTTGCTCAAGGTGTGTTCATGAAACTCCAGACTTCACAAGCTTATTTTTGATTAAAGACATGTTTCAGCAGATGTTTTAAGTTGTTTTTGGGGCAATTTATTTACAGAATCCTGATATTGTGTAATTTCTTAATATGTTATACATTGTACAGTTTTTTAAACCAGGAACAGTAACCTTTGATAAAACCCCATACTTCACAAGCATATATTCTGTATTTCAGAACAAGTTTCAGTGGATGTTTTGAGCAGTTATGGGACAATTTACTAACCAAATCCTGATATCGTTTTATTTCTTAAGATGATGTACATTTTACTTTTGAACCAAGAACAGTAACTCTTGATTTCTTGATAAAACCCCATACTTCAGAAGCATATATTCTGTATTTCAGAACAAGTTTCAGGAGATGTTTAGCAATGCTTACTCAAAGATACGAGTAACCCTGTATGCTGATATCAAACCAGCACCCTCCAACACCATGTGGGACCCTACATTTATGCTGGAGTTCCTAGAAAATGCCAAGTATGTTCTTTAAAAACCAGAAAAATTGAATAATACTTCAATTTATAGACTTTGATGTAAAATCTTTCAGACAGTTTTGATTTCCAAAGTACAGGTGAACCATATGCTTTGATTATTCTCAGAAAGGTATCATCATACTTCAGTAGTGATGAAAGAAGAAAAAAAGAGAGAAAAAGCAAGTTTACTTATAGCCTTGAATACTGTATTTAATGAGTGAAGTTTATGTCATGAAGTTTTGTTTTGTTCTTAAGTCTTTTAAATCAGCTTCTTTTTTGTGTCAGATATTGATAGTGTAAAATACACCTCAATTACATAAATAATGATAAAAAAAGTAATCAGAAAAAAAATAAAAACAGAAAATGATGTTTAATTGAACAGTTTAAAATCCACCAGACAGTTCTAATTAGGAACAAAACCATCCAAGTTTAAGATACTGTTTAAAAATAATAATTAAATAACATTGGTGCAGTTTACTCTTAACCTGCTGTCTTCACCGAACTGTTAGTATAAATTCAATATAGTACCCCTGCAGTTGATAAATGGACCTTTCCTAGTTAAATTATGGACAAGTCCATCTGAGAAATTAAGCAGAGTAAGAATTAAATGTAAAATGGGAAAAAGTAGAAAAAAAAATTTCATTTTGTAATAATGGTTATGTAACACTTGCCTTTCACAGAGAAGAAATATGTTGGTATTTTATCTTAATTTCAGGACAATTCCCATAGAACAAGCTTTAATAGATCAGCTGAACAGACAGGCTGCTAGTCGATACAGTTTTGTTGTAAATACAATGTTAAACATTTGTAAATTCAACCTCTCATCAGACAGGTGAGCTGTAATCAATGAGCATTTTACAAGTGTGATAGAGTTTAAGCTCTGGAGAACAGTATGTGGCATCTGTTTAGAGTCTACACGTTTTGCATAAAGGACTTGCTTCTCCTAATAGAATGAAATTGAAAATTTATACCAGGAACCTTTTTAATTGAAAATGGACTTGTTCAGCTGTTGAGGATGGCATATTCGATAAGGCATAAATGGTTTATGAAAAAATTCCTGAATTCTTGGTCCTCCAAGCTATGAAAAATGTGCAATTTAATAAAAAGACTGGTACTTTTTTTAATTGTAACGCTTCCAACATACATTTAATTATGATTTGTATTTCTTTAGATTTCTTCTGTCACAGTTGGTCGAAAATAATGAGTTTCTCGTTGACTAAGAGGGTGAAAGCAAAGTGGTTCTCAGTTCTTTAAGAAAATGAAGCAGATACAACATTTTGGCTTTCTCCTCTCAACATTATAGATATACATGTAACCATATGCTTTACTTTTTTATCTCTGAAAACTACTGAAAAGTAACTGTTATTTCCACAGATTGAATGAGATAAGTGTGCTATGTGCAGAGTTGACTGCCAAGTGTAATTCTCTGAGTGCTGAATGGTTGGGTGTACTGAAAGCATTATGCTGCTCGTCCAATCATAACTGTGGTTACATTGATGTACTCACACAGATAGATGTAAGTATCTGATTGGTTGATTTTGGTGGAGAATAGAAGTTGACTGTCCAATAATGAACAATGTTACACAAATAAAAATATTTTGGTGGTTCAGTCTTTGTGTTGTTTCTCCACTAACTTCTTTGAAAAAATACTACCTTTGAACTGTAAAAAGTCTAGCTTTATGTTTCATAAATGATAAGTTGAAAGAAAAATGCATATGTGTTATTGTTGTTATATTGTATTAGTTTAACAAAAGGACCTGTTATTACCAGTACAATCAGTGCTTTTTTTTAATGTCAAAGAGATACACAGAAAGTGCCTATGGTTAGAATGTTAGCTAAGTTCATGGCTTAAAATAGAAATCTTTTTTTCTACCATTTATTTTTTTATTGTTAAAGTTCCTTTTCTACCATTTCAGGTGAGTGATTTGTCTTTCCATGACAATCTGGCAGTATTTACATCTATACTGATAGCCAGACATTGTTTTTCTCTGCAAGATTTTATAGGATATGTGGCTCTACCTTCACTTGTTAATCCAGCTTTTGGTAAGTTTGTTTCAAATGACTTTATTAGGTAGTGGATGCCTCTGTAATGATAAGTGCCTCTGTCATGGTTAAATCAATGTTGGTGGTAAATGCGTCTATGAAGTGGTAATTGCCACTGTGTAATGGTGGTAAATGTCACTATGTGGTGGTAATTGCCACTGTGTAGTGGTGGTAAATGTCACTATGCGGTGGTAAAAACTTTTGTGTAGTGGTAATTGCCACTGTGTAGTGGTAGTAAATGTCACCATGTTGTGGTAATTGCCATTGTGTAGTGGTGGTAAATGTCACTATGTGGTGGTAAAAACTTCTGTGTAGTGGTAATTGCCACTGTGTAGTGGTAGTAAATGTCACCATGTTGTGGTAATTGCCATTGTGTAGTGGTGGTAAATGTCACTATGTGGTGGTAAAAACCTCTGTGTAGTGGTAATTGCCACTGTGTAGTGGTGGTAAATGTCACTATGTGGTTGTAAAAACCTCTGTGTGGTGGGGAATGCCTCTATATGTACATTCCTGTATGGTGGTAAATATCACTTGTAATTTTAAATACCTCTTAGTAGTGGTAATTCCATCTGCATTATCATGAATGCCATTTTGTGGTGGTAATCGCATTTTTAGCTCGACTATTCGAAGAATAAGGAGGGCTATAGTTCTCGCCCTGGCGTAAGCGTCGGCGTTGGTTCAGGTTAAAGTTTTAGGGCAAGGTAACATTATTCACCTAACCCTTGCAGATATAGCCCTGAAACTTACAATACTTGTTTACCATCAACAGCTTACTCTACTAACAAGAGGAGGTAACTCTGTCAAGCATTTTGTATGAATTATGGCCACTTTTGGACTTAGAAATTTGGTTAAAGTTTTTGGGCAAGGTAGTACTAGTCACCTAACCCTCGCAGATATAGCCCTGAAACTTACAATACTTGTTTACCATCAACAGCTTACTCTACTAACAAGAGGAGGTAACTCTGTCAAGCATTTTGTATGAATTATGGCCACTTTTCGACTTAGACATTTGGTTAAAGTTTTTGGGCAAGGTAGTACTAGTCACCTTTCTCTTGCAGATATAGGCCTGAAACATACAATACTAGTTTACCCTCAAGATCATAGTCTAATCAGAAGAGGAGATAACTGTGTGAAGCATTTTGTGTGAATTATGGCCTCTTTTCGACTTAGAAATTTGGTTAAAGTTTTTGGGCAAGGTAGTACTAGTCACTTTTCCCTTGCAGATATAGGCCTGAAACTTACAATTCTTGTTAATCACCAAACGCTTAGTCTGCTCACAAGAGGAGATAACTGTGTCAAGCATTTTGTGTGAATTATGGCCTGTTTTTGACTTCGAAATTTTTGTCCATTTCTCAAAAAGTGTCTATCAAAAAGATATTCCATTCAAACTTGGAATATTTGATCACCAGCAAGACCCCTGCAAAGATTGGTACCCATGTCCCTCGGGTTACAGTTAGCCCCACCCCCAGGGGTCACTTTTTTTTTACATAGGTACTTGACTCCCTGTCCACCTTCAACCCCCTCCTCCCCCAACCTGTCCCTTTGCACCCCCCCCCCCCCCCCCCCCCCCCCGAATTTTTTTTTTTTTTATTAAATAGGTACTTCACTCCTCAAACCCCCCCTCCCCCCTGACCAGATTTTTTTTTAGATTAATTCATAGGTACTTCACTCCCCATCCGCTCTCAAGAGACTGCCACAAGAGGAGGTAACTTTGTCAAGGATTTTGTGTGAATTTTGACTTTATAAGGTTTTATAACCCTTCAGTGTCAAGTACTGAGAATAGTCGAGCGTGCTGTCCTATGACAGCTCTTGTTATGATGGTTAATGCCTCTGACTTCTCTGTTGTAGTAACTATCACTTTGTGGTGATAAAAAAGTCCATATACTGTCCTCGGTAAGAATACCTCCCACCTCCTTAACCAAATTCCTTCTAGCTAAGCCCTGTATGTTTAATGAGGTATCCAGTTGCTATCTGAATATGTTGAATAATAAGTATCTATTTTCTTATAATTCTGTGGTTTTGATTGTAATAAAGCCAAACAAAGGGATAAACAAAACATTTCAATACTTTTTGACAAGTAATCCCTAACAAAAAACTGGTAGAGAAAGAAAAGCTTCAGGTATATGTGGATAATGTGTTTTTGTATTGCTCATTCAAAACACTATGTCACTCTGTTTTTCAGCTGGTGGGGACCAAGACGCAGAACCAGGTGCTAGGTTGACATGCCATCTGTTGTTACGCCTGTTCAAAGTTTCACACAACAGCAGTTACCTGTATCCAGGCAGTAACAGGAGGGGTACACACATAAAGGCGTCGTCTGATAGACATTTACTGGCTGCGGTGCATAATAATATAGATGTTGGGGCAGTACTAGCTGTACTCAAGGCTATGTTAGCTTTAGGTAAGATTATATTTCTAGCACACTGTTTAAGTTTAAAGTTGTTTTTTTTTAAATGTTTTTTCATGAGCCTTTGAACTTGTGAACTCAAAACAATTGCATGGTGATACATTTGTGCCTGTCTTTCCTCATTTGCCTACAAAACTACCTATCAATGTCGGTGTTAAGTATTTTCTTATAAAAAAATAAAGCCAAAATATATTTATTATTGGGTTACTAGATCGAAGTATGAAGTTCAGATCTTTGAACTTACCTTGTAAGAAGCTTTATTGATGCTAATACTTCTTTCCATGCATTGTATATTTTAGTGCTGTTTGAAACATTTACACATTACTCTTACCATCGTTTTTAATAATGATTTTAATGGATGTGTTGATGTACAAATGAATTTTCTGTTGATGCATAGTATGTCAGTAACAGAATAAGTGCCATCTGCATTGTCTTGATTTCAGCGGACTCGTGTAGAGACGAGGTGAAGTCGAAGAGCTCCAGTAAGAAGGACAGTAAAGGTGGTGATGACATCATCAGTACATTACTCAACAGTCTTGATGATGATATAAACATGGACATGATGCTAGGGTGGGTTCTTATATAGTAGTAGTGGCTCATTTTCAGCCATGATTTAACAGGACTGCTCTCTCTCAGAAGGCTTATAGATGGCCTTCTTTTGTCAGGCATTTTAGTGAAAAGATTATTTTTTGAATTTTGAAAACCTAATGAAAAACTGTTATTATGATCTTATTTACAATTGGGATATCAGCAATGCTGTTACCATGTGACTTCTGTTAGGGGTTGGGAAGTTGTAGTTTTGTAAACAGGGAAAAAAAAACAACAGAAAATTGAGTAGCTGCTGATATATTTATCATGTTACTATGTGTACTGAGATCATAGTAACAGATTTGTTGAAATGAAGGTCTACTTCTTGCTGAAGACAAAAGCCTGGGTCTTGCTAACTATCTCTGTGGTTCAGTGTCTTACTGGAAGTCACCACATGTTTCATTAGTTGTGCCAGATTCTGCTGGGTTTTAGTTTCACTTCAGACCATGACCAGTCATCTGAGAAAATTGGCATTTCCTTATGGAAGATTGGAGTCTAGTACTGGTTCTTCCTGTTAATGATGTTTAAACTGCCTGCCCGATATGACTCTTGACTGTTAACAGGTGTTAAACTTGAGCAAAAGCAAAATCTGTTGTAACCTGACTGTGATTATGGTTACCAGTTGTAGAATATTCTATCACTGTCTGATTGAGAGTCGCGGTTTTAGCTGAAGTACTCACACTTTGTAGGAAAATTGAAGATTCTTTTCATGGAGTCTGGTGTAGTATTGGTTTTCAGCTCAGATGGTAAGGTAATCTACCCACCTAGATGATTGAAATGTTCTTGAAAAGCATACTGTAGAAAACATCTGAAAACAGGATTTTAACATATATAATGTTTGTGCTTCTGTAGGACATCAGGAAACTTTGAGAATGCAGGACTTAGTGAGTTTGCAAAACATTCTTTACGAGAGATGTGCAGTCAGGACTGGGTCAGGGAGAAATTCTTACGGGACCCTGAGGGTCTGTTCAATGCTGAGATGTTACTGGATACAATGTTGAGCCCAGAACAGGTATGATAATGTAATTTTCTCGGAGTTTTTCAGAAAAGACAGTAGCATAGACTAGAAAAGATATTTAACATAAGTTATCGTATTGTCTGTTGTGTTGTAATCTTGAACAGTTCAGATTAAATCCATGTATAAATGAGACTGAAATGTGAGTTGGGAAAGTAAACTTAGGTTAAAGTTTTCTTATTGAAATAAATGTTTAAAGAAAAATAGGAGTTGTGCTGAAAGAAACAAAGAATACATTTTGGTCTATCTTGTTTTTTTGAGTTCCAGCTGAACCTTAGAATTACATAGCATGTCTTAAAATGACTGAAATTTCCTTTAAAAAAATCAACTTTCATTTTCAGACCCAGCAGTTAGTAAGGATGATCTGTTACCCTTCAAATGCTGCCAGTAAGATGGATGATGACGATATAGATAACAAGGAAACTATAAATAGAATCCTGCTAACCCTAGATCCCTGGACGCTCAGGGTGTCCTTACTGGAACTGAATCTCATGTTTAAACAGGCCAAAAACAATGCAGTAAGTCATTAAAATCCTTACTTTTTTTTACTGAAAAAGTATTTATAAATATTTACCAAGGTTGAACAGTGTATGTAATGGTTTTTTTTCTTCACATCTTGATGAACATGAATTTAAAAAATGAAAATAGAAAGGATATTTTATGAATAAGTTTACAGTAAAGAGGTGCAGTTGATTCAACCAATTACATATCAGTATAGACAATACATGAGTATAGATGACACTACCAATCACATTACAGTAAATAAGTACATATTTAACTATTTACGTCTCATTAAATACAAGTAAGTGCAGTTGGTTCAGTAGACAGTCGAAGAACAATAATATACTAGTACCTGTGAACTGCCAAGAGAAAGGGGGTGAAAGGGGCTGATCAGTGGTGCAGTGGTAACCAGGAGTTGCAAGTTCGATCCACTGCTTCTCAAGTAACCTACGTACTAATTGTTATTAGGATGAGACTTTAAACTAAGGTCTCACATATCTGCATTATACACTAACAATTGAAAAAAAAAAAAACACAAAAAAAAACGCATGAGTTTCCCTGGAATGGACTCCTTTCTTATGTAGATTAAAGATTACTTAACCAGTCACATAACAGCAAACAAAGGGAGATGATTCAACACATAACAGTAAATTGTGGTAGACATAAAATGTAGTGGTACTTGTTAACTACAGGGTGGATCATAATTATGGTAACAGATTACCTAGTTGGTATTATGGACCAGGTCATGGCCAGGATTAGTTCAAATGGATGCTGAGCAAAATGCCCTTACTACTTAGCTCAGATAAATTGAAAGGAACTAATGTGAACATTTCTCTTTTTTTTCAGGAAACCAACAGTATTCTAGACAACATTTCTCAGGGTACAATACACCTGTTCCATCAGCAGACAGAACATCATAGCAGAACTACAAATAATTCACAGGCTGCAGCACTGCTGGAAACCATGCCTGTACAATCACCCAAGTATGTAGGTTTTGTGTATGCAAACTTAGTTTTTATGTCACTTTGTTGATTTTACGTAAATTTACACAAGAAAAAAAGATTTCATCACAGCCAAGTTTTGTATATGCAATTTTAGCTCTGCCTCAAATGTCATTGTAAATTTATGAAGTTGGTAGTTTCTTATTTAAAATATAGAGCAGCAGATTCATTTACAAAGAAATGTCTAGACCAGAGAATAACAGTTAAATATGTTGTTGTTTTTTTCTTCAGTTAAACAAAGAATTAACCAGAATGGTATTACTTTCATTTCAGGAGTGATTCAACAGAGAAAGACAATAGTGTATGGCTGGTAGCCCCACTGATTTCAAAGCTCCCCAGTGGTGTGCAGGGTCGGGTTTTGAGGCAGGCTGGTCAAGTGCTTGAGAACAGTAACACATTTCTACCTCCTAAAAGCAAACTAGACAAGGAAAGGAACCAGAAAAGGTAATATCTGCCTGTCAGTGTCATAGTCAGTGGTGAGCAATATTGCATACACATAATAAAATCCCCTTTCTTTCATTTCATCTTGAGGAGTCAATATTTTTTGGGATATGAGTTGTTTACTTTGGTAAACTTTGTGTATATATACAGGAACTCTGTTTATGTAAATGTAACAAGCATAAGTCATGATTCTCATTTATAAAATTAATGTGGTCTCATCAGTTTTTATGCTCCCCCAAGGGAGAGCATATAGTCGCCGCTACGTCTGTCTATACATCCATCCATCCGCATTTTCTTGTCCGGGACGTAACTCTGAACTGCAAGAAGTATCAGCAAGAAACTTTGTAGGTAGATAGATCTTATTGAGTAGGAAAGCAGTGCATAAGAACCATAACTCTGCATTGCCTAATTTTTCAGTACTTGCCCTTTGTTCATTTTTACACTTGGAACTTTGTCCGGGACATAACTCTGAAACTACAAGAAGTATCAACAAGAAACTTTGTAGGTAGATAGATCTTAATGAGTAGAAATGCAGTGCGTAAAATCCACAACTCTCCGCTTCATAACTTTTGAGTTACTGCCCTCTATAATTTTTCATACTTGTTTTTTGTCCACAATGTAACCCCAACAGTATGAAAGCTACTAACTTGAAATTTCACAGGTGGATAAATCTCATAATGGTGAAGTGCAGTGCACAAGAACCATTCCCTTGGCTTCATCATTTTGGAGTTACTGCCCTTTGTTAATTTCCATACTTTTTATTGTCCTTAATTATCATACTTGTTGTTTAATATGTTTCATATGTACATTTTCATTCTGTAATATATGTTTTAATACTTCCTCTCTCATTTGATGTCATGAGGCTTTTGGCAGTAGATTATTTGGCAGTTGTCATGGATTCTCAATGTGCCAGATATCTTCAGTGTAAATGTAAGTAACCTTTTTTATGGACACACTATTCTGTGTCCAAGACCTATTCGGGGAGCATCACCCGGTTCGACCAGCTCTTGTTTGTTAGAAATAATGACTTGTGCTTTGGAGAATTATCTCACTGATGATCAGTTTACAAATAAAACAATAAAATTTAACCAGATGTTTTCTGAAGTCTGTTTATTTCTAGCCTGTGCAATAAATTGGTTATTTGCTTTGCAATGAGATATATGCACTTGTTTTTCCCCCGGGTTGAAATTCTAATCACCTTGTCTCTTATGTTTTTGCTTATAACAGTGTTACTGTAACATGAGTGTATGCAGTGGCTTAAAAATAAAGTTTTATGACATGGAAAAAGAATCTGATTGATATGAAATATGAATGATTTTCATTTTTTTTTTTTTTTCAGTAAATCTTTATTGAGTCATCAGCCATTCCTGTCCCTGATTCTGACATGTTTGAAAGGTCAGGATGAACAAAGAGAAGGTTTACTGAACTCACTTCTCAACCAACTAGAGAAGTTCATTGGCAGCTTTAGGGAAATGCTGGTAAGAATTGGAGATTTATTGAGTTGCTTTGATCAGTGCATCAGAACTAGTAATTTTGTAACGCAGGATTGTTGCATGACAGTTTCATTGTTTTGCTAAAGACAGGCAACTTCTGAATTCAGTTTGTAAACTCTGTTAATGTTTTTCCTGTAGAGATGCATTTTTTTAAGGAAATATAAAGACATCGTGAGAACATTTCTGATTAGTTAAATACCTTACATTTAAAGGTCAATCTTTAAATGCTGTTGTGACAGATATGTTATGTTAGGTCTTCATGAATTATTGTAATCCCTCTCAAAGCAGGGACTTGGACAGAGGCATCTGGAAAATTCCCCTCCTGGACAATGCCCCTCCCATTCAAATTTAGCTTATATACATGTATTTTGTGAACTTCCGTTTGATATTAGGAATACAAATGTGTTTTTCACAGCAGCGAAATGTCTGTCCTGTCAAAATTTCTGGAGAGGAATTGTCTGTGTTTTCAAAATGTGTGAGAGGGGTATTTTCTTGGAGGGGGCTTTTTTAGGAGGGGAATTGTCTGTGTTGTCAGAATGTATGGGAGGGGAATTGTCTGTGTTGTCAGAATGTATGTTGTCAGAATGTATGGGAGGGGAATTGTCTGTGTTGTCAGAATGTATGGGAGGGGAATTGTCTGTGTTTTCAGAATGTATGGGAGGGGAATTGTATGTGTTGTCAGAATGTATGGGAGGGGAATTGCCTGTGTTGTCAGAATGTGTGGGAGGGGAATTGTCTGTGTTGTCCAAATGTATGGGAGGGAAATTGTCTGTGTTGTCAGAATGTATGGGAGGGGAATTGTCTGTGTTGTCAGAATGTATGGGAGGGGAATTTTCCAGGATTCTTAGACAGACACTTATCAAACACATCACTTTTAGGAAAAATTGCAGAAACAGAGTTTCAGAATGTTTTTATTACACTGTATTTTAAAATTTTACCTCTCACGTTTTCAGGAAAAGTACCCAGATGAGGCAAAGATAAGAAACAATATCCATGAGACATTACAGTTGAGGTTATCTCTCGTTGGTGGAATGTTTGATACAATACAGAGGAACACGGGTCTGACGACAGACTGGGCGTTACTGTTGTTACAGCTGATCAGCAGTGGGGTTGTAGATATGCATTCCAACTAGTAAGTTTTCCATACAGTAAAGGCGTGACACAGTCTTATTAAGTTTAATCTTTTTTTCTATGTTATGAACTGATTAAATTATTGACAGAACTTTAGTTATTATTATTATATACATGTATAGTAACCTCAGGTAAATATATGTTATTTTGTTTCCTTGAACTTCCAAGAGTTTTATGAAATACAGATTCTTCAGAATCAGTGTTTATTGTTATGATGAGATAGACTGTTGCATTTAACTCGTAGCAAGATCCAGTAAAATTTGAATATCCACTTCATTTCATGAAAAACTAAAATGAAACTGCAGGTGTATTTTTGAACTAGATTGGGGAAAAAGTGCTATCACACAGAAATATAAAGGACAGCAACTCCACTTACTATTAGCAATATTACCTGTTTGGCCTTATGAGCTTTGTACATCTTTGAAATCAGGCTAAGTTCCTTTGAAAGGAGATCCCAGTTGAGGGTCAGCGACTAGTATAGTTTTGACTACAGTGGTTTGCTTATGTCTTTGCAGTGAATTGTTCACTACAGTGTTGGATATGTTAAATTGCTTACTACTGGGAACTTTAGTACCGGATCCTAGTGAGAAATCAGATGATAACAGAAAAGTTCACAGTAATCTGGTGAAAAAGCTAAGGGTAAGATTTTAGTTTTAGGAAGAATTTTCTTTCTATAAATTGACCTTTAAGAAGCACATACATGTAAATTTAGTTGTTTGTGTTACAGGTAATTTTCAATAATTTTTTTCTGTTGCATTATTTATACTATAAAAATGCTTTGTGATAATTATGAAAGTTGGAAACTTGTATATTTGCTTAAACACCTATTTCTACATATAAAAGACATATTCAATGGCATTTTACAAAAAATAAATAAAAATATTGATAATAAAACAACAATTTTAACACCAATACAGAGATAGTCGTCAGTAAATCAGTCCTCAAAACCAGTAAGTACATAAGCATATTCCAGTACATTATTTCACTTAATTCTCATTATCAGTGATATTTACTCTGGATTTTTTGTGACGCCTGACTATAGTTAGGGGACATGTAGGTGTAACTTGCGGGGGCGGCAGTGTCGCCAGCAGTGTCGGTGGCATCCCATTTTGCTTGTTTTAGTGTTAAGTAGTGCTTGTAATAATGTATGATATGTACATTTAGAGAAGTTGTTAATTGCCTCATTGCCTTTGTTACATGTGTTACACTAAGGCATTTCTTCCTTGCCTTTCACCAAACTTTTATGGCAATGTGGTATAGCATCCACCTTTTATGATTTTGAAGTTTGAATCTAGCACAAGGCAAATGGATTTTTCCGCGTTACTTTTTGTCCTGACTTCTATGTAAAAATGTTGGTATTTTCTTTTACTGATAAGGTTTTTATTCTGGCACTTTCACTAGATCTCAATTCAACTGCTTAAGTTACAAGACTGGTACTTATAAAGGCACAAAAGATGAAAATTTTACTCGAATGAATTTTATTTATGATTTTTTTTATCATTGCAGAAAGAGCTAGGAGACAAAATATTTGAGGCGACTGACCAGGTGCGGCAGTTACTTCCTCTGCCAAAACGTTACTACGAGGTTGTGACTGTAGAACCTCATGGTACGCTAGTCGACACAAAAGGCAACAAAATTACAGGCTTTGACTCCATTAAACGCAAACAGGTTATTAATTTATTTTTAGGAGCTTCATAGTATTTCATCAATATTAATAGGGAATTGCATAAACTGCATTTTCTAAACCAAGTCTTAACATGTAAATATGTCAACAAGTCATGAGAACAGAGGCTTAAGTGTTGTTAGTTCGGCTGTTTTCGAAGAAAACGTTGAGGTTTTGTCATAGCTCCCTTGTCCTCTTTGTGCAAAAACTTTACCATTTTCAACTATCTACTACAGCCAAGACAGCAGAGGGTGTTCAAGTGCTCTTGTTCTTCTTAAGAATTGTGGTTAAGTAAAATGCTAGCCAATATGTGATTCTGTTGAAGAGTATAAGGTCGCTTAACAGATATTGGAAAATAAACTGGGATTGCAAAGTAAAATGTGTCATAAGGCTGGCATAGAAATGAAAATTAAAAAACAAGAAATGTTTGTAAAACATAAATGCCTCCCAGCAGCACCTAATTGCTTATGGTTGGGCCAAGCGTTCTCTAGTTATTGATCAGAAACCGTTTTTAGGATGAAGGTCCCTGTGGCCTTGACCTTTGACCTAAAGACCTCAAAATCAGTAGGGGTCATCTACTGGTGATGACCAACCAGCATACCAAGTTTGGTGAACCTAGGTCAAAGTGTTCTCTAGTAATTGATCGGAAACCGTTTTAAGGATGGAAGTCTCTGTGGTCTTGACCTTTGACCTAATGACCTCAAAGTCAATAGGGGTCATCTAATGGTGATGACCAACCAGCATACCAAGTTTGGTAAACCTAGGTCAAAGCGTTCTCTAGTTATTGATCGGAAACCGTTTTTAGGATGAAGGTCCCTGTGAACTTGACCTTTGACCTAATGACCTCAAAATCAATAGGGGTCATCTAATGGTGATGACCAACCAGCATAACAAGTTTGGTAAACATAGGTCAAAGCATTCTCTAGTAACTGATCAGAAACCGTTTTTAGGATGAAGGTCTCTGTAAGCTTGACCTTTGACCTAATGACCTTAAAATCAATAGGGGTCATCTACTCGTGATGACCAACCAGCATAACAAGTTTGGTGAACCTAGGTCAAAGCATTCTCTAGTAATTGATAGGAAACTGTTTTTAGGATAAAAGTCCCTGTGAGCTTGACCTTTGACCTAATGACCTGGAAATCAAGAGGGGTCAACTACTGGTGATGACCAACCAGCATACCAAGTTTGGTGAATCTAGGTCAAAGTGTTCTCTAGTTATTGATCGGAAACGAAGTGTCTACCAACGGACCAACCAACCAACATTTGCAAAACTATATGCCCCCTCATCTTTGATGGGGGGCATAATAATATTTATTTCTTGCTCATCAAAAAGGTCATGTATACTCTATATTGTTACCATAGCTTTAGATTGCTTTATGTATTGTCACAATAAAATGGCAACATTCACAAAGAATTAAGGTTTTCTGCTGTATAAACTTAACAATGCCTGTCCTCTTTATAGTTGATATAGGGAAAGATCTCTGTCATGATTTTATTTTAATAAAGTCTCACTTTATACTTTTTTCTTGTGAAATCGTAACCATAGTATTTATGTTTTTCCATAACAAAGGGTTTACAAGTGGGAAAAATAGAGATGGTAAGCCCGTGGGATGTTATAGAGAGTATTAAAAACCCACCTCCACTGTCCTGGACCTTCTTTGGTGCTGTACGGGTAGAAAAGAAACCACTGAAATATGAAGAACAACACAGGTTAGTCATTTACCTCAGGAGATATACGTGTAACTATACATGTTAGTTATTGAATTTAACATTTCCATTGAACTCTATTGAAACAAATGGTGGATTCAGATGTAGGAAATAACTCACAGGGAAATTGTTTAGAGTAATACAGATCTCCAAAAGTTATGAAAACCCTTCCTGTTATCATCTGAAGCTGATAAGATATTTTATTGAGGATATCAGAAAAAAATACTGACCTAAAACTAAGCCAATAGAATTGACAGAAATACGTGTGTACTAAATGTTACTATTTTTGTATGTCTTATATTATTTCTTTGTTTAATGCCTTCTAGCAGTAAAGGTCATATATTATGGGCAGTTTACTTATTCATCATACCTTGGAAGGACCAGAACTAGTCTCCCATTCTCACATATTCAGCAGTAGTCAGTGACAGGGTTTGAACCCATGACCGTCAGTCAGTGAGCGGATAAGTGTTTTGAAGTCACCGAGTTTAACCAGACCATGGCATATTTTTGTCAGTTTGCAGGTTAAAATCCTCAAGTTTGACAAGACATTCCAGTAACATTTTGTACTGAATAATGAATACTGTTTTTATTCACAGGTTGTTACTTTACCACACCCACTGCTTACAGAAGCCAGCCAGCTACTACTTGGACCCTCCCGCTTTGCCCCCAGAGGAACTAGAACCACCTCCTGAGAAGGTAAGAACAAACAACAAAACTTAAGAGAAATTAGCCAGGACTGAAAAGCAACTTGGAGTAAGCTCGAGTTCTCAAGTTGTAATATTGTGACTAAAGTTAACGGAAGTTTTACTCAATAATGTTTTGACCATTGCTGTTGAATTACGAACTTAGTTAGAAAACAGTTTTACCCTTAGCCTGCTTTTTTTTTTTAGTTTCAGTTTAACCCTTAGCCTGCTAAATATCCTAAATTGACTTGTCCATCTTTCAATTTGGACAGATCCATTAATTGTTTACAGGGGTGCTTATTGAAAAATTTACCAACTGAATGGGGAATAGTGCAGACCATGATCAGACTGCAGGGATGTGTAGGCTGATCTAGGTCTGAACTGGTTGCAAAGGCATACACAATTGCCGCCAGCAGGAAAAGGTTTATGAAATGTGAACACAAGTTATTGATGTAGTGCAAATGTCTTAATGCAGAAAAGGGTTTTATGATCCTCTTTTGTTAAAACCTGCCAACAAAGTAATAGAACTTTCCAGTTCCTGTTGACTTACAGTGATGTGTATTTTTTGTTACTGAAAAAGTAATAACAGAATTTACAGAAATTTTGTTTGAAGTTTAACTGTTTAGGGTGATTTTTGTTCTTCAACACATATGTCTGTTCTAAAAAAGTATTCTTGTATAGGTTTGATTGTAAAATTTAATGACAAACATAAAAAAAATTGCTCTCTTCTTCTGTCTAGGTCCTTTTTCAAACTAAAGATAGAAAAAAAAACTTACATTAGATCAAACCTTCAAAGATATGCCTGGTCAGACTGGCAATGAAAAACTATTTCATATTACAATATCTTTAAGCCCCAGGAAGAAAAACAGAGCCGAGAGCCAGTCAAGACAACAACTTCAGTAGATTCTAACCGACCGAATCGGCCACGGAAGAGACGTGGATCCAGAGTTACAAATTCAACATCTTACACTCCTGTAAGTGACCTTTTCATATATATTTAATATATGTATTCATCACTTTAAATCAGAAATTCTTAATCTGGTCCAGACTTTCGAGCAGGTGAGTACAATACTGGAAATTTTAAAATTCTTGATTCAGATGAATCTACTAAAACGCTGCTTTCTCTTATACCATGTTTCCTCTGCTTACAGCCCTCCATGCCAAGACAGTACAGCACAGGCTATACAGACCCTATATATCCTCAACAAGCCCCGCCTAGTACCTGGTATGGAGCCCCTCACCAGGCTCAGCAGCAGCCGCCATATATGCCTCAACAAGCAATGCAACCAGGTTACCTTTTGTTTTTCCATTGTATACAGTGATTAGCAAAGTTTTTAAAGGGAAACGAAAGCCAGAAATTCAGTCGACACCATAATAAAGTTTGTGCATTTATTGTTAAGTTTTGAAAATTTTACGAATATTAAAAGAATATTTACTTAAAAACACTTAATCAAAGTAGCGATTTTTCAGTCATAGGTCCACCAATAGAACGCGCCATCTTGTCACGTGACCATTTAGGTTGTGACGTGCTTCTTTTTTATCTTAATTGATAACGACTACAATAGGTAAGATTGTGGGAAGAATGCCTGTTTATTGCATGAAAGTATGCTAAATATATTGATGGCTTATTTTTGTATTTTTCCAAAAGAAATAATGTGAACTCAAATTGGGTCAAACTTGAAATCAACCATGTACAATGGGTTTTGGAAGATCAAACGGCAATTAACAGTGGCTTATCAAAACACGGATATGTCACAGGCTATTATGCAGTCACATTATAATTGCATACTTATAATTGCCTTCCTGTTGGCAGTTATAGCTCTAAAAGACATAGTACTTTAACACTTGGAAATTTTATTTGAAATTAAATGTCATTTTTCCAGAGAAGTGACATTGTCTTTTTTATGTTATTTGAATTATATGTGCAAACATCAAACTGAAAGTAGTAAGGTCATTTTTTTTTCCTGGAGTGAAAAAATGTTCAATCTGGGATTAAAAGTAAAGAATGCAGTGAATGTAATAACTGTCATTTACACTCGTATTATGATGCTGAGGTAAGTTCATCACGACTTTAAAGTTTTAATTTAACAGTTGTAAATCAACTTCAAACCTGAAAGAATAAATCAAATAAAATAACGATACTAAAAAAAGATAAATAGTTTTAAAAATAACCAGACTTAAAAGTCAAAATTGCCTTGTATTTTGTTAAACAAATTCCTTGACAACCAGGGGTGTGACTAATTACAGGATCTAAGTTCTGACCACGGATCTTAAGTTTTTTCTACAATCTGAGCTTCGTACGAGCAGATAATTAGATTAATCCAGGTATTGATTGTATGAACTGAAGAATAATACAGTTTATATTCTTTTTTATGAATGATCTAAAAGTATTATAAGACATGCCTTGTTCTGTCCGCGGATCTAAGATTTGTATACGGACAGAGCTTCAAACGAATAGAAATTTCGGTTAACCAAGGTGTATTTTGTACAGATAGAACTTTGTATGATTAAATTTAATTGTTTTACATGATGAGTTTCATTATTTATCCAAATATAAATACAACAATTTATTTAGATGGAATCTACGAATCACGATGTGTACACTTTGCCATTCTCCAATGGACCACATTTACATCACAAATCTTAAGTCTCGCTTTCTCTCGCCATGTATTTTTGCTACAATGACGCCGTCGATAAACTGAGGGACAACTTTAGTTTTTAATTTTAAAAGTCAAAATTTGTGTTTTTTGAAATCGCATATTTTTTGTAATATCTTGGATTATGAAATAAAACGAGTTGATTTAAAATTTTCATTGCAAATTTTTGACTTCTGGTTCTTTTTAAGACCAACAGTGAAGGTTTTTCAAAGCAACTTTTAAGAGCATTTTGAAGAGTGAAAGCTGAAACATAGTATCTGCTTCTTTATTTAGCATATATGAACCTTCCAACTTTCACTTCTACATTTGTAACTGGTGATTGACAGCTTTGCATATACATGTAATAGACTAGAACTGTGAAATTATTTTCAAATTAAAAAGAACTTAATTTTCCTAAGAAGTTAATTTTTAAGACCAGATACAAAAGTTTCCTGTACCCTTGGCCCAGCACAGTCTTAGTAAAACTTTTTTTATGCTCCTCGAAAAAATTTTCAGGGAGCATATAGTTGCTGCTTTGTCTGTCCAGTGTCAGTTTGCATGTCTGCTTTTTGTGCGGACCATAACTCACGCACTAATAAAGGTATCAATATGAAACACTGAGGAGATGTGCAGTGCTCAAGAATGATTACTCTGCACTTTTTTGGAGTTATTGCCATTTTTTTTTTTTTCATACTTAATTTTTGTCCAGAGCATAACTCTTAGGCTATAAGCCCAATCAACTTGAAACTTCACACATGGATAGATCTTATGAAGGAGAAGTGCATTGCATAAGAACCGTCACTCAGCACTTCATAACTTTAGAGTTACAACCTTTTGTTGATTTTTCATACTCTGTTTTGTCTGGAGTGTAACTCATACACTATAAGAGCTATCAGTTTGAAACTTCATAGAGGGATAGATCTTATGAAAGAGAATTGCAGTGCACAAGAACCATCACTCTGCACTTCATATTTTAGAGTTTTTGCCTTTGTTAATTTTCATACTTAAATTTTTGTCTGGAGCATAACTCAAATACTATAGAGATATCAACTTAAAACTTCATAGGTGGTAGATGAAAGAGGAAGTGCAGTGCATAAGAATTGTAACCTCAATTTTTTAATTTCTGAGTTACTGCCCTCTGTTAATTTTCATATCATATTTCTGTCCCGCGCATTACTCAAAGACTAAAACAGATATCAACATGAAACTTGATAGGTGAATAGATCTCATTGTGTAGAAGTGCAATGCATAGAAACTATATATCTCCTTTCTGTATTGTTTTAGTTATTGCCCTTTGTTTATTTTCATACATTTTTTTGGTCCAGCACAAAATAGACTGTAAAGAGGTATTAACATGAGACTTCGTAATATGATTGATCTCACTGACAAGGAGTGAAGTGCACAAGAACTGTATGTCTCTGTTGCATAATTTTGAAGTGATTGCCCTTTGTAAATTTTCATACTTACTCTTTGTCCGGACCAGTACACTCTATATAATATCTTTTGGGCCTATTTATTGGAGTATAGTTTGCTTTTAGATTGATTTGAGTAGATAATTCACTAATATACATTACATATAAAGGCAATAATTTGTGCTTAAAGTAAATGTGCATATACAATGCAGTATGTCATTCAATGAACTAATTCAAAAAATACTCATAAATTTTGCTTAAAAAGTGCAATCCATTTCGGTCTGTTCAGATTACTTTTCAGCACAATAAACTATATTACGTTCTTTTCCTGTACTAAGTTTAAATCCTATGAATGAGAATACTTTAGGGATCATAACCCTGTTCACTGGTTTCTTGTTTTTATCTAGTTACTATCATATTGAACCAGGCCATAGTACATTAAGGTTCTTTTAGGTTTTCTGTGTTCAGTCTTATTAGATCTTGTTAAAATACTGTTCTTATATAATCTGTATATTCTTAATTTCAGCACAAGGACCCAGATTTCCGGGCTATGCATCACCAAAGCAGGCGATTCAGTCTATGTTGCGAGCTCGTCAGCCGGGAACTGGTAGTTACATGCCACAGCAGTCCATGCAGAGCATGCAGATGTTACAGAAGCAGAGACAACAGCAGTTGGTCCGACACAGACTACAACAACAGTTCCATCAGCAGAACAGAATGCCTGACAACCCTGGTCTCTATGGTAACAGTGTACCAGGCGGTAACCCCAACTCTGGAATGATGACCATGTCACAAAGTAAAGCTCTTCTTTATCAGTCTGTGCCTTTTCTGAGTCAAAATTGAATATTTTGTTCATATAAGATACCTTTCTCTCTGACTTCACAGATTCTAATACAATTGTGCTTTTAATTTTATTATATATAATCCTTGCAACATGGCTGTTTCTTAATGTCAGAAAGTTAACACTTTCTTACCAAGGCAAGGGAAGGGTACCGAGGTTTCCTTGAAAAGGTTTGGTAAACTGTCCATGTACACAACTGTGGGGACAGTCATAGTAGTAACACCAAACACCCATTTGAAACCTAAATGGGTTGATTATCTCTGTTCTTCCTATTTTCCTGGTTTGAACCCAGGAAGCAGTCCTTGAGCATTGATACATTAAGCAAGAACTTGTTTCTCAACTGAAAAAAAAAAATAATATTAAACTAATATCTGTATAATTTAAGTGTTGCTGATTTTTCATAACCAGTGATAGAAGTTGTGATCTGAATTAGTATCTAATACAAATTTCTTAATAGGCCCCATGAATCCATCAACATACCAGTCAAATTATGGCAATATGCCATCACAGCAGCCAATGGAGCCAATGACAACTGGCATGATGTCACAGAATTTCAACCAATCGTATCAGAGTACCCAGAATCCTTCTATGATGTCATCAATGCCTCAGCAGCCTAACTACATATCTCCACAAAGCCAGCCAACCCAGGTCCCATACTCAAGTACTTCAAGGTTGGTCTTTCTATACTTTTTTTACATCAGAAATTTGTTTTCTTGTCTAAACCTTCATAATCATCAAAAAGTAGGGTTTTCTTGGTTTAAAATAGTGTGTTATTGTTAAAGTTATAGCTCATGAAATTTCATGTATAGTTTTACACTATGTAATGCTTCTAATTATGCTTGTTGAAGTAAGAAGTTTAGAATTTGACTTCTGCTTTATTCTTATATATCTTGAACTAACTTAGAACTAACAGATGGTACTGTATGCAGTATGTACTGTCTTTGGATTGTTGCCTTTAAATGACATACAGTTAAGTAAGCCCTGTGATTTATTGAGTTGAAATTTCTGTTCCCAGGATTCCCATGCAATCAGGAGGTATGAACCCTCCAAGCACTATGAGTGGGATGGGTAATTACAATCAGATGGGCCAGTCCCCTTCAGTGGGCCCTGGGGGAGGTGGCCCCTTCATGCAGAGGATGCCGACCCCCCAGCAGCAACAACGCCTGCAGCAACTGCGGCAACAGCAGATGTTACAGATGCAGCAAAAACAGCATCAGATGCAAGCACAGCAACCCAATCAGCAGACAGCAGCTTTACTCGCCCAGTTAAGACAGGTGCCCAATCAGGGCCAACCACCCATGGCCCCCAGCTATAATCAGTATCAGCCACAAAACTATTGAAGATGCTGGTCTTAGAATATTTCTACAAGATGGAAATTAGTGTATGAAAAGATGGACATACTTAGCTTGATTCAAAAGTAGATCAGCGTATAGGCAAAATTACCAATAAAGTCTCAGTGATGAGGAGTAATTGAGTTGTGACGTCCAAACGTGAAGAGTCAGGTTGTTGAAACAATATTGTCTGTATTAACTTTAAAATGTGAAAACTATGATAAAGTTGACTCTAAAATCTGAAAACTATGATAATGTTGACTCATGGACAGGTTCAGTATTTTTGTTTGAATGCTTAGGGATTTAGTACAATCTGACATATTGTCAGGAAAGACTTACCATTTATGTTAACTATTTTCCTTTTCAGCCAACTTTCCTGAATATTTGTTCACCCTGTCTTAACAGAGTTGTTAGGTCCTTAAATGCTACCAATGGTGGATATTTTTTCTGTCAGATAATGATTGTTAGATTATTAATTGTGTTAATTATAAATTATTTGCTAAAAAAAATCATGTTCTTTTACAAAATGGTTCAGAATGTACGGTACAAACTGTTTTTTTTACAGTAAACTTCTTGTAAATAAAATTGTATATAGAATTTCTGTTTGAATTTTTATTTCTTTTTAGCTCACCTGAGCTGACAGGCAGATATGACGATTTATAGCAAGATGGAGATTATGCGTTAGAGTGTTAAATTTGCCTATCGCCCTTTAATTTACATCTATCCAGAAAATGGATAAAATAATTTAAAATTACTTGAAAAGTATAAAAATTAGATTAATAATACTTCATTTGTTGATAGAAAGCAATTTTGAAATTATGCATACGAGTTTTAAACTTGTTTCTTCTTTCACTTCACACTGTCCCTCTATCCGTCCAGAAAATCTTGTTTCTGCAGTAACCAAAAAAGGTACAAAATCTAGGTACACGATTTTTTAAGAGGACTGATTAGATATTAAGATTGTACACATACGTTTAGGGCAATGCCAGTACTACGTGTATGGTGGGAGACGACGGCACTTTAGAAGACCCCACCACCGATAAATATAAATAAATTAACGGACCCATCACCCAGCTTTATGCATTGTCTTGAAACTCCCATCACTTACAATTACGAATTTTACAATATATCCACATACCCCGTCTGCTTTATCTTTCCAGCATTGAATTATTGTGGTTTTTGCATGCTGAATTTATGTCCGAAAACAGACAGGTCCAAACACGGGTACAGTTACAGAAGACCATGGACTTACGTAGTACTTAGCAGCTTGATTATTTTGTCTGATGTATATCGATAGGACAACTGTATTACCTCGAAATTTGCCTCGAGTTACCCGAAGCCAATGGCATGTCGCCATTTCACGACGTCGTCTACCGACAACGTTTTTCACGATTTTTTTTGTCCGCCATTGTGGTTGCGAACTAATGAATGTTGGTTATGGCTAACCTATGCATGAGTCTTTAACGCCCAGCGGGCAAAACTAATGCAACGATATTGCTATTCTTCATTAATTTAATTATTAAATTAATATGAGTCTACTGACCCCACCCTACCCCAATAGTTTTTGTATTTGACAAGGACCCATGACCCATAATTACAATTTTTAAAGAAACCCCATCATACATAATTTATAATTCCCAGTTCACCCCATCATCCACATTTAAAAATTTCGGGTGCCGTCCCCTCCCCCATACATTTATTACTGGAACTGCCCTTACAATTTTTCACTGTAGAAACCATATTTTTCATGAGATCTTCTCGAAACTTGGCTTGAATATTCATCTGAGGATTATAAAATCTGGATCATGCGGGGTCAAAAAATAGGTCACTTGGCGCTCTAGAGGTCATATTTTTGTTATCCCCCGCCTTTTCGAAGAAGAAAGGGAGATGTAGAAATGGGCTCCGTCTGTCCGCCCGTCACACTTCGTGTCCGGTCCATAACTAAGCCATTCATCCGGGGATTTTTAAATAACTTGCCACAAATGTTCACCATAATAAGACGACGTGTCATTCGCAACACCCAGGCCCCTACCTTCAAGGTCAATGTAACACTTTGAGGTCAAAGCTTAAAATGGTTTGTGATAGGGTCTGTTTTGTGTCCGGTCTACAACGTTTCCATTCATCAAAGGATTTGAAATAAGTTTGCACAAATGTTCACCATAATAAAACGACGTGTCATGCGCAACACCCATGTTTATTGCATGTGCAGATCTAGCATTTATCAAGATTTTGCATTGAAAGTCCTTTTGAAATAGTACAATTGTGTGCTTCATGTTAAACTTCCCTTAAGCGGGGTACGTTGGTAACTCTGTTACAAATTCTTCTTCTGTTTTACAAGGAACTTGGTCAGAATGTTTGCCTTGATGTTTTCTTGGATGATTTTAAAACTGGATTACATGTGATCAAAAACTAGGTCACCAGGTCAAGTCATTGAAAAAAATTTAAAGCTCAAGAGGTCTTTTTTTTATCAGATCGGAATGAAAAAATAGTCACAACATTTGTTGGCTAATTCAAACTGGGTCACTTGGGGTCAGAAACTAGGTCACCTAGTCAAATAATAGAAAAACCTTGTTAAATGTCTTGGTTACGTTTCATCACACCTTTTCTTACAAAACCACACATTCTAAAACGTTGAAGAACAAATATATGTGGTAAAAAAGTGAAGGGATATGACTAGAAATGATTTAAGATGAAAGTATTTTAATTAGAAATTCATGACTCGTACGTGGAAATGACACAATCAAGGTTGTTACCCATCATCGTTTTATCTACTTAAAAGCATTTTTTAGAACTCTGTAAAGATTATTTTGAATGAAAGAAAATATGAATTTTAAGTTCATGACAGCAAGGGGTCTTGGCTCACATTGAAGAAAAGGAACCTTGTTTTGTAAGACAAAACAAAAAGCAACGTCATAGCTGCAAGTATGATATATAATAAAGATTTTCATCTGCTGTCGTAGTAACTCACATCACAAAATTTTTCCGTTGAAAGAGTTTTTCGGTCCATAAATAATTTGGGAACCTGCGTTGTTATTCGCATAATTTTAGAATTTGTTCTGAGAAAGTTAACTTTCTCGAAGAAAACTTTAAGTCATGCAGTCATGTGAACGGGATGTTTCTTCAAATACAATTTAATGGTACTTAGAAAACATTAAAATGTTCGATTAAAGTGATTCACTACTGTTAGGAAAGGTCAAATATCGTTTAAGTAATAAATTAAATTTAGTATTAAATTATACTGTACCAATTAAAACACTAAAACAATGTTTTAGGCCAAACTCCACATTCCGGTTACTTCCCTTTCATACTTTCAGTACTCTCTTTCCAAAGATTGAAGGGGAGATCACTGCGAGGTGATTGTGTTTTATCCGTCTTGAGCATACATGTTTATTATCCGCAATATTCGGAATCTGTATAATTCCGTATATCGGAAATTAATTTATTTCTTCTAGTCGAAAGTTTATCTACTTATACTTAAGACTACCTTTTGACTAATGTATGGGAAAAGTGAGTTAAAAAACATGAAAGAGCTAGCT
The DNA here is from genome assembly GCA_012932295.1 of Cyclina sinensis. Taxonomy (NCBI): domain Eukaryota; kingdom Metazoa; phylum Mollusca; class Bivalvia; order Venerida; family Veneridae; genus Cyclina; species Cyclina sinensis. Next base: position 32,317,049 of record JAAONU010000007.1, on the reverse strand, counting down.
GTCATATTATAATTATACCATTTGGGGTGTAGCCACGCCCTCACCCTCGCCCCCTGCCCCCCGCCCAATCAAAACCCAAACAAACCAGAGAGAATACAAAAATGGAGTGTAGAATTTGTATATACATATATTTCTATTTTTAAGAAATAAATATTACATTTGCAAAAACAGTCTCATGTTATAGCAACAAGCGGTAGCTTTTTAAAAAGTATATTTCAAATGAAATACTTAGCATGGCAGAAAATCAGTGACTTAAAAAAGTTTTATTTCTTATTTACACGTGTCTGCGTCAGTCATTGAATTGTTTATTTAGAGAGAAAAAAGGGACAATCAATTTCTTAAAAAAGTAGAATAGGGTCTCCCTTTTGATATCTTTACTGTTTAATATCAGTAACAATCGCCACTTTGCAAACGAGGGAGTAGTTTCCGTCCGCATTGAAAATCATAAGGTCTGAAACCACTAAAATCTTTCTTAAATTTATATACATGTACACATGTAGTTCGAAGGACTGTAAAACATACCAAGGCCCATTTTAAATGGCTAAAACTTACATATTCTTGTAAATCTGCATCTTTAATTTTGAAAAATAGCAAAAACGTGAGGGTCATTTTTCAAGCAACAAAGTTATTTCTGTTTCTATCATATACGATGCATACTCCCCGGAGCACATGCTGGTCTATGAAATGGCTCTTTCAGTAAACAAAGAACAGAAGATTTGTGTATGCATTTTAAAGCTTATTTAAATTGTCATTGAATCTGCATTCAAAGTTTCATGAAAATCCCTTACTAGCATGACCTTGACCTCAAATCTTCCTGGTAATATGACTATTGAGGCTTCCTATCAAGTTCTATTGAATTTAAACCATTCGTTGCTGAGAAATTCCCTGGACATTAATATTGCTACAGCCAATACATGAAATACCATTTTAGGTCTTTGCTTTATTAAACTGAAAGGACCTATAACTCCTTGAAAACAAATCAGTACGGGTCATGCTAGTAATACTAACTTTTGTTCATGGAGGAAGTGTTATAACGGGAATTCTGACTAGGGTCGGGATCTGAAATCCAATATAAAAATCCTAATTCCAAATATTTTTAAAACACAACTTTATTTCTTGAAATGTAGATGGTGAATGATGTTATAGCAATACATTTTATAATAACAAAACATTATAAAAGGATTGCATTAAAAATTGAACAATGTACATTTGATAAAATCAAATGCTATTACAAGTATATAGAACTGTTGTTAAAGTTTGCTGTATGAGGAAGAGTAATTTAAATATATAGAAAAAAATCTAATTAATTTATAAGTTAATGTATCAAATCAGCCAAAGTAGATTAACTCGCTTTGCAGTGAAAGGCATACCGAGATCGTTGTCTATGCATAACCCTAGCTATCAGGTACCTAATTTGATTTAATTTAATGCAAACAAAAGTCTTATAATAATAATAATATAGAATACTGTTTTTATAATAATTTACAATAATTAATAAATCAAACCTTGATCTAAATTTTTTTTTTTTTCAAAACATTACAGTAACTATGTATACATTTTCAACTTTAAAAATGAATCAAATTCTTTTTATATAAAACAGTCATTATTGTCTTTATCAATTAATAAATTGTATGCCTTTAATTTAAATTGTCTTACTGCTTTTAACTTATATTGCATTACATTTACACAATACATGCACACAAATATTTTCAAAAATACATCAACAATTTCTAGACAAATAGTAAGTCCGGAAAGCTATATAAACATTGTTAAAAAGAATCATTTCTGAAAAGTACAAAAAAAGAGCAAAAAGACCTATGCAGCAGAACAATAATTTAAGAACGAAGAATTTATTTACCTGAAATCCAATATAAAAATCCTAATTCCAAATATTTTTAAAACACAACTTTATTTCTTGAAATGTAGATGGTGAATGATGACCATCAAAATCTCTGGGCAGCTTTTATACTAAATTTGAGAAGTCATGCTCAACAACCACAAAAATGACAGGATGCCATACTCTTAATCTTTGAAAAGATCAATTATCAATAAATCACCTTTTTCTTTGAACCGACTTTCATATGTGACAACTTATCACTCCTGGCTTCCTGTGTCTGCCGTTCTTCCAGGTTGGCTTTGCCCAGAGCTTTTGAGATCAATTATCACCAATCAGTGTCACCATTAAGCAGGAAATCTCAAGATGAAATCTTGATAAACTCTTAATGTTTAAGTAATATTTTTGACTAAGAGTAGTTATGCAATGTGAAATTCTAAAAAAAAATGTTTATTTTAAATCAACTCAAAATTTACTAAACTTATAAAAGTCAATACAAAACTTTATACGAAAGATTTACCAAACATGTCCATACAGAAAAATCATACAGAAAAATGTCATTTACACCACAGTACTAAACTATTCAACATACAAAAAGTTGAAATGACAAAATACATGAAACCAATATTTATACATGTACACAAATTCATTCAAGACAAATATAATTTCTAAAACATGAAAGTTTATTTTATAATGGTCCAGAAAAATATCATGAAATAATGATGAAATATTATACAGAAAAAAATCACATTATAACAATTGCCTGGACCCCTATGACTTTGGACCCCAAAGTTGACATGACAATCATATATGAACATAATATTTATACATGGACACAACTGACACAATTTCATAAAATAATGGAAAGAAAAAAAATGTACGTACAAAAAATCACATTATAACACGTGTTTTTATTTTTCAAGTATATATACATTCTCTCTTGGCCTGATGCAAGAGCATGTACCAGAAATTGTAGCTGTAAACCTCAGGCTACCAGAGGTTGTAAAGTAAAGTCCGGACCAAAACTTTCACTTGTCACTGCTATAAGATGGCCTTTATGCTTGAGATACACATATACAAAGAAGGGTGCTTTTATCATTTTACCAATTTTCAGGCTTTGCAAAAATGTTATTCCAATTGTATCAGGGACATGTAAAGATTTATCATTTCTAGAATCTTCAATACTAAAGTCTGGCCAGGAAAATGTTAGCTTTCTGTTATACCATGGACCTTTTACTCTGAAACTGCAGATGTCAGAGGGTGCTTTTATTTTGCAGAAGGCTGGACATAGAGGTAGTGACAAAACTGGCATAATTATACATGAGTCACCAGTGGTCAGTTCTAACATGAGGGTTGTTTTCTTATCATAATAGTGTTTTTTGCAAAATTGGAAGAGAACAAAAAGGAAGTGTAACAAACACACAATTAAGATAGCATGTTCCCACTTAAGTTCCATGTTAATACTGGGAAACCAGCTAGTCTCCGTTGGTTTAGGTGTAGATTTATAATAAAATGATGGAACGGGCGATCTAGAGGCACTTACACCATTAGCTTTTTCCAGAATAGCTACAACAATCAAAAGTTTTCTGATTTTTAAGCAAGACCACAAAGAGAAAAGAAGTAAACCTACTGTAACACTCATAGTTGACATAATAAGGATAGCATTAATATCTGGCCAGTTAGACTGAATAGCTATAAGACCCTGTAAAAGTGGTTCTGTTAAAGATTGGAAGGCAGCCGTGTCTTGTTTAGCCAAATCCACCAGTCTAGACAGGTTCAAGTGAGCCTTTTCATCATTAGCCAAAACTGAATTCATTTTGTGTTCAAATAATTTAAATTTAGGCAATGAGACGTTAACAGGTTTAACAAAAGCGGAGTCTGGAAACATGTTTTCATAGACCTGTTTGTCAAAGAATTTTTGTAATAAAACAAGATTAACATGGTGTATCATAGATATATCCTTAGTAAAGTTTTGACAGGCTATCAGTCTTTGTGGTAAATAGAAATTTGCTGTCATTACAGAACATTGACAAGGCAAATTAACAATACAAAAATCACATCCTTGCAACATTCTATGTTGATTTTTGCATTCTACTGACAAAAGAGGAGTTCTATACAACAGTATTGCATTTTGGTCTAATTCTATAACTTTAGGTTCAATTACATTTTGGACAAATCTGAAGTTGCAGGATGAATGTATAGAATCCTTGTCATTACTGAATAATGCAAGTGCACAACTTTTTAAGGTTATTGGAATCAAGGGTTTATTTTCAGAACAGTGGATATATTTTGTTCCATGACAGTTCATTAAATCGTTTTGGTTTAAAGTCATATAATATTGCCTATTTGAAGTAATTGCAAAGTAATAAGGAAGGTCTAAAATTTGTGTGCCATGAGTTGAAGAAGAGTTTATTGGAACGGGTAGACTTAACAATTTATAAAGCTTGATTGGCTGTTTTTGTACAGTTAAAGGGAATTTGACAGAAATAAAGATGCTACCATTGTATCTGCCACACAAAAATTTTGCCTGAGAATATACCTGTTGAACCGTTTTATAAGTAATATAAAACCCATTGTAGTTAGAGGTCAAAAGATTTTGAATGTCAGTCATAGTTTTCTCTAAAATATTAACTGGAATAATAATAGGTGACAATTTGCCTTCAGCTAAACTTACAATTCCGTTTTTGTATTCATCGAGAATATGATTTAAGTGACTAGACTGATTAATTTGAGATGTCAGGGTTTGCATCATTCTATTAAAGTTGTACTGTAAGTTTTTTGTAGCAGACGTTAGTAGGTTGTGAACATAGTTAATTTCAATGGTATTAGTTTTAATCCCTTCCAATAAATTGTCCATTCTGGAATTTGCTGTTTGCATAAATGAACTTAAATGGTTCCCGTGTTGTTCTAATGTGTCAAGAATTTTACTTGTTTTTCGCGTAATTGCATTTATGTGCCGTGCAAGCATATTAACCTGTTCCTCAGTAGCAGTTCCGAATAAGGACTTCGATAATTTTCCAATAAATGGCAGCAGACTTCGTCGTCTACGTGTCATCTTTCCTTTATATTCTGGCATAAGGCGCTTAATCGCATCAATAGTATCATCCATGCGGAATGATGTTTCGGCCCTGATCGTATTCACTTGAGCTAGAACATGGCTCACCATTATACAGGTATTATTGTCTCGGTGACAATTTCCAATTGCAGGGAGTGTCAGCCTTTCCGGAATTGGCATTTCAAATGTGTGGACCCAATGTTCATTTGCTAGATGTAAATCTGCAGTGTTCTTAAATACTATTCCATAATTTAACCTTGATAATGACTCACTGCACGTTGCCGGCTGAGTGGAACAGAACAGAAGGGTCAGGATCCAAATGAGTGTGCTCCGAACTTTTAGTTCTCTTAGGGGTGGGTCTAAAAGAAAAAAAACAAACATGTAGCTTAGCCAGGTTGGATGGTGATCAGCCATCCTATAGCACTATTAAACAACAAATATTTAAATTTGTTAGGGTTTGGCCTTACTACATAAAAAAGAATTTTGAATGGGAGAAGGTATTTTCCAAAAGATAAGGGAGGTATTTTTGTATGTGTAACACCAACATGTTGGATTTGTCAGAGAACTAAGATTCGAGGCAATCCTCAATCAAATCCGTCCTAACCTCCGATACCCTGTCCCTCTTCACGTGCCTTGCTACGAGTCATCATCCTGTGTGAGGACGGCTTCCTTGCTGCCTTCTTTATAAGATACTCTTGTACATCATCCATACAACATTTGTCCTTATCAATCCATTTCCTAGATTTCTCGAACTGATAATGTTTCCGTCCATTTATATGGCAATCCCTTATGATTTTCCCTGAGTGTAAAACATCACCACCTTCTGCAGGTATACCAGCGGTTTCTCCTGCATTATTAACCTTAGTGGTTGTATCAGAAGGTTTAGGTTGATCAGTGCTAGAACCTTTGTTACTTGCCCTAGCAGATTGATCATCCTTGGTGTGTTTTATCGGTTTTGGTTTTGGCTTAACATAAAGCTTCAACCTTGCTGCATTGATCAGTTCCCTCATTGGTATTTGAGTCCGTGTATCGACCAATCTGTATGTGAAATTTGGTCCCAGCTCCTGTACAAAATATGGACCAACATGCTTTTGCATGAGCTTAGGTGATAATCCTTTCCGAGTTTTCATATTTCTTACAAGTACCCAGTCTCCAACTTTAATGTTTGGATCTTTCGCCTTGGCATCATGGCGCTTCTTTGATTTTTCCTGAGAAAATTTGATGTTTTCTCCAGCTATTTCTCTTGCAACTCCCAAATTCTTATACAGCTGATCAAAGTAGACAACCCCGTCTAATCCCATTTCAGTTTTTGGAATAAGAGAGGTGTCAATTGGGAGATTCATTTCCTTTCCAAATAACAAATAAAAAGGAGAAAACTGTGTCGATTGGGTGGAAGGAGACATGCGTATTGCCATCATTGCTGCTGGAAGTACTGAAGGCCAGTTGTCCTGTTCCTTATTGATGTATGCCCTAAGAATTTGCTCCAGGGTGGAATTTAAACGCTCACAGGTCGAGTTTGTCTGTGGGTGATAAGCACTGGTGTGGTGTCTTGTAATGTCAAACATCTCACACAGTGCCCTCACTAATTTAGACATGAAATTGCGACCTCGGTCTGAAACAAGAATCCTAGGTGCACCATATCTTGAAATCACTTGGCTGAACAAATGTTTAGCCACTGTGCTGGCCTCCATATTTTCCATAGGTATAGCTTCGCACCATTTGCTTAAGCTTTCCACAACAAGAAGTATGTATTGGAATCCTTCCTTTGATTTGGGCAAAGGCCCAATGATGTCCATATGCCATCTATCGAAGACCTTGTTTATTGGCATGTTGGATAAGGGTGCCTGGTGTGGATGTCTGTCTACTTTAATCCTCTGACAGACATCACACTCCCGCACATGATTCTCAATATCTTGGAATAATTTTGGCCAAAAGTATTTGTACCTTAAGGCCGCAAAAGATCGCTGTATGCCAAGGTGGCATCCACCTGCGACACTGTCATGGTAGCTTACCAACAAATCATTGCGAAGCTCAGTTGGAACTGCCAGTTGAATTATTGTCCTTTCCTCTGGTGAAAGTTTCTTCCCTCTTGTCTCATGGATGTGATACAAGACGCCATCCAACAATTGAAACTGGTCACTTTCCAGCAATGTTTTTCTGGCTAGATCTTCATCCTTTGGAATTTCACCCCTTTCTAAGTACCTGTAAATGTGTTTAAAATCTTCGCATGATTTTTGGTACTTACTTATTTCATGCGTTTCCCATGGTTTCTTATCTTCTGTGACATTATCCACGTCAGTATCTGTTTCCTTTCCTATGGGATGAGTAGAGCCAGATTCATTCTCACTGTGTGGTTCCTTTGCCCTAATGATCGTCTGAGGATGATTTGCAGGAGTGTTATCTTCAGCTGAAATTGGTTCATCTTTATGTACATGAATCTTCATCACTGATGGAACCATGTCATAGTTGAAGAAGATTTCCACCCTTTGTAGGTCCTCTTGTTCTGATTCTTTTAGCATGCTTTCTCCCCCTTCTCTTTCAATTTCATTCACAGGAGTGACATCAACAAACAACCCTGACACATCAATTTCTAAATCATTGTGTGCCGAGGCGTGCTCGTCTTTGTCACTTAGGACCTCAACACCACCACGCGTCCCATGATTCTTATCAACATGGAACACGGCGGCTGTTTGAGTCTCCTCTACAGTTTGGTCAATTCTACAAGCAGAAACACTTGGCTCAACAGCATACTCACGTCGAGACAAGGCATCCGCATTCTGATTGACTCTACCGGGTCTGTGAATGATATTGTAGTCAAAATGTGAGAGTTCCATTGACCATCTGTACAGTCTGCTATTAGAATTCTTTGTTTTATCCAACCATTTCAATGATTTATGATCTGTATATATATCAAACTTCCTGTGTGATAAATACTGCTTGTAAGCTAATATTCCTTCATAAACGGCCAAGCATTCTTTGTCCGATATGCCCCATTTTCGCTCATCCGAACGTAGAGCCCTCCCTCCGTAACAGACCACTCGCTCTTTTCCATCAGACCCTTTCTGACCCAGTATATAGGCCAAAGCAGTGTCTGAAGCATCGGTGGTAAGTATGAAGGTCTGGTTCATGTCCGGATAATGGATCATGGGAGCCGTAACCAATGCATGCTTGAGTGTTTCAAAAGCTTGTTGATGTCGATCTTCCCAAATAAATTTCCTATCTTTTTGCAAAAGTTCATTCAATGGAACTGCGATTTTTGAATAATTCTGAACAAATTTGCGGTAGTAATTGCAAAGTCCTAAGAAAGAACGTACAGCTCTTTGGTTAGTTGGAACCGGAAAATCGTCAACAGCTTTAGTCTTATCAGTATCTACTTGAATGCCGTGCTTGGAGAGAATGTGGCCTAAGTATTTAACTTTTTCCTGAGCAAAATGACACTTTTCAGGTTTAAGCGTGAGATTTGCAGCTCTAAGTCTTTGAAAGAGTAGCTCTAAATCAGTCAAATGTTGCTCAAATGTAGGGCTAAAAACTAGAATATCATCTATAAAGCATAATGCTTGTTTCCAGTTCATTGACCCTAGAACTTTAGTCATTAACATTTGAAATGACATAGGTGCATTTTTGAGACCAAAAGGCATCCTATTGAACTCATAGATTCCGGACGGAACACAAAAAGCTGCCTTGTGACGTGTTTTGGGGTCCATCGGGACTTGCCAAAATCCCGAGGCCATGTCTAAAGTGGAAAAATATTGAGCACGAGAATCACCAATACAATCAAAAATTGTTTCCAAAGTTGGTAAAGGATGAGCAATACTAAGAGTGATACGGTTTAACTGTCTGTAGTCTACTGCAAATCTGTAAGTGTTATCGCGTTTCTTTACAAGAACCACAGGACTATGCCAAATTGAATTGGATTCTCTAATTATTTTACTATCTAACATCTTCTCTACTTCCTCGTCAATAACTTTTCTCTGCAACGGATTTACTTTATAATATGGCAGTCGGACAGGACCTTTCCCAGGCTCCGTATCAATTGAATGACTGTATATTGATGTTTTCCCTATGTCATTTAAAGATGTTGAAAAGATATCCCTATTTTTCTGTAAGAATTCTGTCATCTTATATTGTTGTTCTTTCGTTAAGTCAGATTTTGATAGATCAAATTTTAAAGTGTCATTTTGCTCTTCAACATTTACATTAGCACAACAAGGTATTTTAGCACTTCCACCATCACATGGTTCTTTGTTAGCACATTTGTGTTTACTGTTAGTAAACGGTTCATTAACTCTATCATCAATTTGAAAAATAGCATCATTTTCTATGGCAGTCAGTGTACCTACAACGGTATCAACAGGTAGATAAACAGGATCATTTGTGACGTTCATAACGCTCATGATAGCTTTGCGTTTCCTAACCTTGACTAAGCACTTAGCACCTGCAATGTTTTTGTTATAAAGAGAGCCAGTGGGTTCAATCAGAAATATGCCATCAGCCTTACTACGTGAAACCTTTACCTTAATGTCTTTTCTAGAATTGGCAGGGACGTATGTGGAATGAGTTACTCTGGCCAAGCCAGCATCAGATCTGGACAATTTAATGCCTACAAGATTGTCATTTTTGTTTTTTAAGGTAACTAAATTTTCTGCAAAATTGACAGCGACACCATGTTTCTGCATAAAATCACAACCCAGAATAACAGGATATCTAACTCCTGGAACTACATGAAAAGTTGCCGAAAACTCAGTTTTGGAAATAGAAATATTTGTTGTAAATTTGCCCAAGATTTGATGTTTTGTACCACCAACGCCTGAAACTGCAGAATAGTCTGAGTTACGTAAGTTTATATTTTTCAAAGAAGATTTGTCCAGAAATGACTTAGATATGCAACAAATATCAGCACCAGTGTCAAGTAGGCATTGAGTTCTTTTCCCTCCAACGTTACATAATATGGTATTTCTATTTAAATCAGACATGATGGCAACAACAGGATTTTTTTCTGGCTCCTTTGTATTAGCCCTATCCCTAGCACTATAAAGATTATGGCTTGTCTTGCCATTTCTTCCTCTATGCCTACCCACAGGTATCCTGTAAGTAGGCACGATTTCCTATGGTCTACAGGCATAGGACAAATGACCATGGGCATGACAAATGTGACAAGTAGAATTTTGGCCCGGACAATACCGATTTAAGTGAAAGCTACAAGTTCTAGCCATACCTCGACATGTAGGACAAACATCTCCCTCCTGGTTCTCAGTGTTTCTCTGGCGTTGTCTATATTGTTGCTTTGGCTGTCTGTTTTCCTGCGGATGTGGCACCTGCTGGCGGGTTGGAGTTGGTTGTTGAAAAGTACGTCCTGCTCCACGGGTTGGGCCTTGACTGCGATGAAAATTTTCTCTGGGTTGTCTATGTTGCGGGCGATACAAATGTTCCAATTGTTTTATCACCTTTTCAACTACTTTGTCTGTAAAGTCACTTAATTGGTCTATTGTTGTTCCAGTAGCCGCAGCCACCTTCACAGTCTGGTGCATTGTTGCACTCTCATAATCCACGGCCTTCTTACGGGCCTCTTCCAGTGTCGTAGGATTTTGTAATTTCACATAAGTTAGAGCTTCAGATGACAGCCCTTTTACAAAAAGTTTAACCTTCTGTCCTTCTGTCAGAGTACAAGGTTTTACTGCACGTATGAAATTGTAATAATACTGCTCAACGCTTTCACCCTCACTTTGCTGAACTGATGGAATATCATCCTTATCTACCGTCGTAAACCTCTCACTAAGTGCTCTTTTTAGGGTTTGATAGTCCCTTATTGAACGGTCAGTAGCTGCCACAGATGAATACCACAGCCCTGCATTTCCTTTCAGGCAGTACTGCAAATCTAGATATCTTTGTTCTTCTGTCACTCCCTCTCTTGCACCTAATCTCTCAAACTGCTCCAGCCAAGTGTCGACATCCACATAACCATTGCCTTGGAAAGGGTCCAGCTTTATATTGCTTAGATAGCTGGAAGTTGCCATTCTGGTTTTAACAGCAGCTGTGTTAGAGTTGTCTATAGGAGGTGGATTTATTGGCAAGGTAACGAGAGAGTTTTGTCGTCGCGGAGGTCTAACTGGAGCTGTGGCCGGTAATGTTGGTGCTGAAGAGGTATCTTCCACACTTCTGAGGTTGTACCTGTTAGCTGGGTGCATCAGACAAACCACTGTACCCACCACCTGTTATAACGGGAATTCTGACTAGGGTCGGGATCTGAAATCCAATATAAAAATCCTAATTCCAAATATTTTTAAAACACAACTTTATTTCTTGAAATGTAGATGGTGAATGATGTTATAGCAATACATTTTATAATAACAAAACATTATAAAAGGATTGCATTAAAAATTGAACAATGTACATTTGATAAAATCAAATGCTATTACAAGTATATAGAACTGTTGTTAAAGTTTGCTGTATGAGGAAGAGTAATTTAAATATATAGAAAAAAATCTAATTAATTTATAAGTTAATGTATCAAATCAGCCAAAGTAGATTAACTCGCTTTGCAGTGAAAGGCATACCGAGATCGTTGTCTATGCATAACCCTAGCTATCAGGTACCTAATTTGATTTAATTTAATGCAAACAAAAGTCTTATAATAATAATAATATAGAATACTGTTTTTATAATAATTTACAATAATTAATAAATCAAACCTTGATCTAAATTTTTTTTTTTTCAAAACATTACAGTAACTATGTATACATTTTCAACTTTAAAAATGAATCAAATTCTTTTTATATAAAACAGTCATTATTGTCTTTATCAATTAATAAATTGTATGCCTTTAATTTAAATTGTCTTACTGCTTTTAACTTATATTGCATTACATTTACACAATACATGCACACAAATATTTTCAAAAATACATCAACAATTTCTAGACAAATAGTAAGTCCGGAAAGCTATATAAACATTGTTAAAAAGAATCATTTCTGAAAAGTACAAAAAAAGAGCAAAAAGACCTATGCAGCAGAACAATAATTTAAGAACGAAGAATTTATTTACCTGAAATCCAATATAAAAATCCTAATTCCAAATATTTTTAAAACACAACTTTATTTCTTGAAATGTAGATGGTGAATGATGACCATCAAAATCTCTGGGCAGCTTTTATACTAAATTTGAGAAGTCATGCTCAACAACCACAAAAATGACAGGATGCCATACTCTTAATCTTTGAAAAGATCAATTATCAATAAATCACCTTTTTCTTTGAACCGACTTTCATATGTGACAACTTATCACTCCTGGCTTCCTGTGTCTGCCGTTCTTCCAGGTTGGCTTTGCCCAGAGCTTTTGAGATCAATTATCACCAATCAGTGTCACCATTAAGCAGGAAATCTCAAGATGAAATCTTGATAAACTCTTAATGTTTAAGTAATATTTTTGACTAAGAGTAGTTATGCAATGTGAAATTCTAAAAAAAAATGTTTATTTTAAATCAACTCAAAATTTACTAAACTTATAAAAGTCAATACAAAACTTTATACGAAAGATTTACCAAACATGTCCATACAGAAAAATCATACAGAAAAATGTCATTTACACCACAGTACTAAACTATTCAACATACAAAAAGTTGAAATGACAAAATACATGAAACCAATATTTATACATGTACACAAATTCATTCAAGACAAATATAATTTCTAAAACATGAAAGTTTATTTTATAATGGTCCAGAAAAATATCATGAAATAATGATGAAATATTATACAGAAAAAAATCACATTATAACAGAAGACAATGTGGCTGAAAATCAAATACGGTGCAAGGTTTCTTACGGCATTAATGTAATACTTTTATAATGTATGTTCACTCTGTAAATAACCGGTAACCAGAACTTACCTGTCGATCAGGATCCAGCAATCGCTGGAATTACTAATTCCTTAGTCAGGCCAGGATGGAATACTACTCGTAGTAATACCATATTCTCTGTTGACTGACTCATACCGCTGGCAAAGTCAAAGAGGTCATAGTAAAGGTCAAGGACAATTTTTACACTAATATTTCTATTATTCAGGAGAACAGAGGAAAACCAAATTTAGTCCTTGTTATGAAAACTTTAGAAGTCTCTAAGTTCACATGTATACATCTACATCCTTATTTGAACAGAACAAATGTCGGAAATTATTAATGAACTATTGACATGTATCTGCAGTACATTATATCAACGGATACATTTTTAGCTCACCTGTCACGCAGTGACAGAGTGAGCTATTAGGATACCCTTGTGTCCGGCGTCCGTCGTCCGTCCGTCGTCCGTCGTCAACATTTTCTTTAAATGACATCTCCTCCTAAACCCCTGGCCCAATTTTAAAATAACTTCATACTAATGGTCCTTAGATGTCCCTTTACCAAGTTTGCTCAAATGGTTCCGGTCCAATGCACAATATGGCTGTGAGGCCCTAAAAGGTGTTTTTAAAATGGAAATTTCAAAAATCTTCTTGTCTGAAATAACAAGGCCCAGAGCTTTCATATTTGGTATGAAGCATCATCTAGGGGACCTCTGTCAAGTTTGCTCAAATCATGACTTCCGGGGTCAAACTGGTTCAGCCCCGGGGGTAAATAGATTTTACTTAGAATTTATATAGGAAAAACTTCAAAAATCTTCTTCTCCAGAACCACAAAGCCTGGCGCTTAGATATTTTGCATGTAGCATTAACTAGTAGACTTCTACCAAGTTTGCTCAAATCATGATCCCCGGGGTCAAGTTGATCCCGCCGGGGGGTCAGTTAATTTTATATAGAGTTTATATAGGAAAAACTTCAAAAATCTTCTTCTCCAGAACCACAAAGGCTAGAGCTTAGATATTTTGCATGTAGCATAACCAAGTAGACCTTAACCAAGTTTGCTCAAATCATGATCCCCGGGGTCAGATTGACCCCGCCCCGGGGGTCAATTGATTTTATATAGAGTTTATATAGGAAAAACTTCAAAAATCTTCTTCTCCAGAACCACAAAGCCTGGAGCTTAGATATTTTGCATGTAGCATTACCTAGTAGACTTCTACCAAGTTTGCTCAAATCATGATCCCCGGGGTCAAGTTGACCCCGCCCGGGGGTCAATTGATTTTATATAGAGTTTATATAGGAAAAACTTCAAAAATCTTCTTCTCCAGAACCACAAAGCCTGGAGCTTAGATATTTTGCATGTAGCATTACCTAGTAGACCTTTACCAAGTTTGCTTAAATCATGATCCCCGGGGTCAAATTGACCCCGCCCCATAGTCAATTCATTTTATATATAGTTTATATAGGAAAAACTTCAAAAATCTTCTTCTCCAGAACTGCAGGCCTGGAGCTTAGATATTTTGCATGTAGCATTAACTAGTAGACTTCTACCAAGTTTGCTCAAATCATGATCCCCGGGGTCAAATTGACCCCGCCTGGGGGTCAGTTGATTTTATATAGAGTTTATATAGGAAAAACTTCAAAAAATCTTCTACTCCAGAACCAGAAAGCCTAGAGCTTAGAAATTTTGCATGTAGCATGACCTAGTAGACCTTAACCAAGTTTGCTCAAATCATGATCCCCGGGGTCAAATTGACCCCGCCCCATAGTCAATTCATTTTATATATAGTTTATATAGCCATCTGATCTTAGTCTGCAAAGTTTGCTTCGGTCTTCCCAACTGCTGAGTTCAGTACGTACAGTCCATGGTCTGTGGATCACCTATCTTGTGTGTCATAACGTGCTCTCAAATTCTGTACTGGTACAGAATTTACCAACACAGGTTAACTGCATACCATTATGTAACTTAAATACTGTCTCAAAATAGCATATACCCTAACACAAAAGTCACTTCTAGACTGTACATTTCTGAAGGAAACTACCTTCAGCCAAAATGAAAACATTACACCTGTTTCAGATATCCATATTTCAATTTGTACTTCATACAATAGTTTCATGTTAACTTACAAAGAAAAAAAAAATGTATCGAAAGTCTAATGACTTTGAAATGTTAACATTTTCCATGTATTTATCATCTAGACGAAATGAGGTAAACTGGAAATTATTAAAACAGTTCATGTAAAGTTAAAACTTCACCAATCAGCAAGTGTGGACACATGCCCTTCTTTCACCAATTCTCTCCTCATTATGTCTACAATATCGTTTCATGGTCTATCAGGTGAGCGATTCAGGGCCATCATGGCCCTCTTGTCTTTGAAGCCAGACAAAAAGCATGACGTTGATAACAACTATGCAGACGAAATGTTTTTTTACTTTTTTCTGCACATTTGCTCATGAAATTCATCAATTATTCATTTCATTTCAATTCCATGCCTAATGCGAAATTCAAATACTAAACACTTTAAGGGCATTAGAGACATACATTGCTGACACTGAGGTTTATAATATGTTGTTTTTGAAAGACTGTGTCATGTCATAAAATACATAGCAGTATAGCTTGACGAAAAAAATGTATTTTTGATGGTGACATGACTCATGAGTTCCTACTCTGACGAATTGATGCGGAAAAAAAGTTTTCTCCCTTTGTTACGTCATCGTATGCTCAATAAGTGACAAACGATAAAAAATATCAGAAGAAAATCATATTTATTCGTCTATATGTAAACAGTATACAAGTCGTTTAATTCAGACATCCTTATACAAACAAAACACTTACGAGAAAATAACTGATAAACTTAACACAGTCATGTAGAAGCAACACAATTACATTTAAGGAAGGCATAACACTAATGAAGAAATACAGACGATATTTAATAAAAGTGTTTCACATTTGCCCCTGAAATTCATAAAATTTAATTATTCATTGCATTTCAATGAATATTATTCCATGCGTAATGCAAAGGCAAATGCCAGAAACATTTACATTTAAGGGCATTCGGAACCAGGGTAATCTGTATGCATCGTTGATGCCAGGGTTTATTCGACCAAGTATATATGAAATGTTGTGTCGTAAAATACATAGCAGTAAGGCTTTACGGAGAACAGTACTAAGGTATCTCATGGTGTCATGACTCACTGGTTTTTGCTGATGAATTAAAGCGATAAAAATGCTTTCTACATTTGTGACGTCATCGTGTACTTGAAAGTAAGTGACAGTTTCTTTCTCAAACAAACTTGGCCTCTGTTACGGTCAAAACATGTTTAATTATAAGGCAAAAAGTAGCCACGACTTAGATAGTGTCGTGAGCTTAAAAGGCTAAGACTTGACTTGAATAATTGAATGAATGAACGGCTGACACAGGGACCGTGTAGACCAGGCTACAAGAAGCCTTTACAGAAAGATATCTGTACGAAAAATTGCTAATTTGAGACCCTGAACACTTCTATACTGTTATGATGGGCAAGAGTACAAAATGTATTTTACATGCATCCATATTTACATATAGGCACATGCCTTTAAGTTAATTTTTATTCGTCACCCAAAACAAAAATGCCACGGTTTCAAGTTTCTACAACTCTAGCTATGGTCAGTTGCAGAGACACGTTCTACCAGCCTAGTAAGTCTAGATTTTATCCAGAGGTAGACATTTTAGTTACTAAATACCCTCTTTACTTTATAAAATTCTTTACGTACATTTAATAAGGTCGCATACCGATAACGGTAATCAACCAGGCAGCTTATTATCCACTAGAATAGATGAATATGCCTCAAGGGAAGTAAAACCCTCCAGTCACTTGTAAGTCATCCATATGCCATTAATACCTTGCAAAGGCATCAACGAAAGAAAGAAAGGCTTAAAACACATAATTGCGAAGCAAAATGGACGCCAGAAACAGGAGAAAGACGCCGGAAGTCTTGGTCATTGAAGCGCTGTTACAAAGGTCTTTTGTGCAATGGCATGCGGCGTTGTCGTCTTCCTCTTCGCAATTGTCCGACTTCAGTAATGGGAGACAATTCCTTGTCACAACTGGAAATGTATAAATACTGGTTTTAGCATTTACATGCATATGTAATACAAAAATGTACATTTGCATATATTTATGTTACTCTAGTCCCTGTATGATCAAAGTTTCGAGTCAATATCTTGAATAGCAACAGAGTTATGTTTCAAGCAAATTGTCAACGTTAAATAAAAGAAAACTGCAGCGTATATAAATACGGAATAGTTTAGAGAGGGAATAGCTATAACAACTGTGGTTTGCCTCTTTGCCCGTAACGATTCGGAGGCGGTGGACAGTTTAGTAGCAAAACTTGTGCTTCAATAGTCATACCATTATCAGACCGTTCAGTTCAACTGTTTTGAAATACAAAGCTGTCTGTTGCTTAAAAAATCTTTCAAAGATTATTGAAGACTTACTGTCGTTCACTTTAAGTTTTTGGCAAGAGCCGGTGCATTCGGTCTTTTTATCAGCATGCGCACTGGAGTCAAACGGATCACCGCAGCCGATACAGTTGTAACACTGTAGTGAGTAACATTGTCTCACTGAAAATAAGAACGGTAACAGAGTAGTTAATAGCAGTTATGATATTGTCTCAATGAAAATAAGAACGGTTCCAGAGAGGTAAATAGCAGAAATAACATTGTCTCACTGAAAATAAGAACGGTTCCAGAGAGATTAATAGCAGAAATAACATTGTCTCACTGAAAATAAAAACGGTTCCAGAGAGTTTAATAGCAGAAATAACATTGTCTCACTGAAAATAAGAACGATTCCAAAGAGGTTGATAGCAGTATTGACATTGTCTCACTGAAAATAAGAACAGTTCCAGAGAGGTTAATAACAGTAATGACATTGTTTCACTGAAAATAAGAACGGTTCCAGAGTAGTCAATAGCAGAAATAACATTGTCTCACTGAAAATAAGAACGGTTCCAGAGAGGTAAATAGCAGTAATAGCACTGTCTTACTGAAAAAAAGAACTGTTCCAGAGAGGTTAATAGCATTTATGACATTGTCTCACTGAAAATAAGAACGGTTCCATAGAGGTTGATAGCAGTAATGACATTGTCTCACTGAAAATAAGAACGAAAACAGAGTGGTTAATTGCAGCAATCACACTGTCTGACTGAAAATAAGAACGGTTCTAAAGAGGTTAATAGCAGTGATAACATTGTCTCATTAAAAATAAGAACGGTTCCAGGCAGGTTAATAGCAGTAATACCTTTTCTCAGTGAAAAAAAGAACTGTTCCAGAGAGGTTAATAGCAGTAATGATATTGTCTCACAAGAAGTCAGAACAATTCCAGAAGAGCAGAGAGGTTAACAGCAGTAATGACGTTGTCTCACTGAAAATAGGAACGGCTCCAGAGAAGTCAATAGCTGTAATGACATTGTCTCACTGAAAATAAGAACGGTTCCAGAGAGGTTGATAGTAGTAATTACATTGTCTCATTGAAAATAAGAACGGTTCCAGAGAGGTTGATAGCAGTAATGACAATGTCTCACTGAAAATAAAAACGGTTCCAGGGAGGTAAATAGCAGTAATATCACTGTCGTACTGAAAATATGAACGGTTCCAGAGCGGTTAATAGCAATAATAACATTGTCTCACTGAAAATAAGAACGGTTCAGGAGAGGTTATTACCAGTAATAACATTGTCTCACTGAAAATAAGAACGGTTCAGGAGAGGTTGATAGCAGTATTGACATTGTCTCACTGTAAATAAGAACGGTTCCAGAGAGGGTAATAGCAGTAATGACATTGTTTCACTGAAAATAAGATCGGCTCTAGAGAGGTTAATAGCAGTAATTACATTGTCTCACTGAAAATAAGAACGGTTCCAGAGTGGTTAATAGCAGTTATGACATTGTCTCACTGAAAATAAGAACGGTTCCAGAGTGGTTAATAGCAGTAATGACATTGTTTCACTGAAAATAAGAACGGCTCTAGAGAGGTTAATAGCAGCATTTACATTGTCTGGCTTTAAATAACAATGGTTCTAAAGAAGTTAATAGCAGTAATAACATTTTCTCACTAAAAATAAGAACGGTTCCAGACAGGTTAATAGCAGTAATGCCTTTTCTCAGTGAAAATAAGAACTGTCCCAGAGAGGTTAATAGCAGTAATGACATTGTCTCACTGAAAGTCAGAACAATTCCAGAGAAGCAGAGAGGTAAATAGCAGTAATGACACTGTCTCACTGAAAAGAATTACGGTTTCAGAGATGTTTATATGAGTGATGACATTGTGTCACTGAAAATAAGAACGGTTCCAGAGAGGTTGATAGCAGTAATGACATTGTCTCACTGAAAATAAGAACGGTTCCAGAGAGGTTAAAAGCAGTAATGATACCGTCTCACTGAAAAGAAGAACGGTTCGTCAGTCGTTAAAAGCAGTAATGACATTGTCTCACTGAAAATAAGAACGGTTCCAGAGAGGTAAAAAGCAGTAATGACATTGTCTTACTGAAAATTACAACGGTAACAGAGTGGTTAATAGCAGCAATGACATTGTCTGACTGAAAATAACAACGGTTCTAAAGAGGTTAATAGAAGTAATTACATTTTCTCAGTGAAAATAAGAACGGTTCCAGACAGGTTAATAGCAGTAATACCTTTTCTCAGTGAAAATAAGAACTGTTCCAGAGAGGTTAATAGCAGTAATGATATTGTCTCACTGAAAGTCAGAACAATTCCAGAGAAGCAGAGAGGTAAATAGCAGTAATGACGTTGTCTCACTGAAAATAAGAACTGCGCCAGAGAAGTCAATAGCTGTAATGACATTGTCTCACTGAAAAAAGGAACGGCTCCAGAGAGGTTAATAGCAGTAGTGACATTGTTTCGTTGAAAATAAGAACGGTTCCAGAGTGGTTGATGGTAGTAATAACATTGTCTCACTGAAAATAAGAACGGTTCTAGAGAGGTTAATAGCAGTATTGACAATGTCTCACTGAAAATACGAACGGTTCCAGAATGGTTAATAGCAGTAATGACTTGTCTCACTGAAAATAAGAACGGTTCCAGAGTGGTTAATAGCAGTTATGACATTGTCACTGAAAATATGAACGGTTCCAGAATGGTTAATAGCAGTAATGACTTGTCTCACTGAAAATAAGAACGGTTCCAGGGAGGTAAATAGCAGTAATAGCACTGTCGTACTGAAAATATGAACGGTTCAGGAGAGGTTATTACCAGTATTAACATTGTCTCACTGAAAAGAAGAACGGTTTCAGAGTTGTTAATAGCAGTACAGGCATTGTCTCACTGAAAATAAGAACGGTTCCAGAGATGTTAAAAGCAGTAATGATACTGTCACACTTAAAAGAAGAACGGTTCCAGAGTGGTTAATAGCAGTAATGACATTGTCTTGCTGAAAATAAGAACGGTTCCAGAGAAGTTAATAGCAATAATGACACTGTCTCACTGAAAAGAAGAAAAGTTCAAGAGTGGTTAATAGCAGTAATGGCAATGTCTTGCTGAAAATAAGAACGGTTCTAGAGAGGTTAATAGCAGAAATAACACTGTCTCACTGAAAAGAAGAACGGTTCCAGAGTGGTTAATAACAGTAATAGAACTGTCTCATTGAAAATAAGAACGGTTCTAGAGTAGTTTATAGCAGTAATGACATTGTTTCACTGAAAAAGAACGGTTCCAGAGTAGTTAAGAGCAGTAATGGCATTGTCTCACTGAAAAATAACGGTTTCAGAGTAGTAAAAAGCAGAAATAACATAATCTCACTGAAAACTTAAAATAATATTTTGTTTCACTGAATAAACGGTTACAATAATGCATAGTAGTAATCACCTGCTGCCATGTGTCAGACAAAATATGGTTTATGAAGTAAATAGAAAATAAATTCCATGGCTCACTTCTATTTGAAGTACATTGTATAAATGTTATTTCTTAGTTTATGTTATATCTTGTGTAACTAACTGACCATGAGCTTAAATAATCCTCAACCTCACTGAAACATATCAGATAACAATGTTGAAAACAAAGTCCTCTAGAATGCATTTCTTCAACGTCAGCTATCCCGTCTCCAATTTCGACCCAATAACTGACATATTTTTTCCTTCCTAAAAATACTCCTAAATCGATCTGCAAAACTCCAGCCTATTGACAACAAAGCATGATTTTATTTTCGGATTTTTAACATGTACATGAAGCTTGCAGATTTAATAATTATGCATCTGATTCTGCATTCTCCTGTTTCTAATAAAAACAAGAAATTTCCCTGGAAATGATAATCTTCCAAGGTTAAGGCTATTTTCGTTTAACAGATAAGTGGTGTCTGCGTGATGCAAATGTGCTACGGCTGAGAATTCTGATAAACGTGATCGGATGTTAGAATTTGCTTATTCTCTATAACTGTAATAAAACAGTAAACATCAATAATATAAACGTATTCATATTTATCACATTGGATAATAACATAAGTTAGACAAATTGGACAGGTTTTGAACTTCATCAGGACCATTGTACTGAATTACAAAGCAGGATGTCCAAGCACAATAAAAGGAGCTTTGCACACAGGAACGAGCACAATTTTTTTTAAAATCTAAATTCGAAATTTGTATGATTTCAACTGAGATGAAAGATAAACAAACCATTTAATGACTCTTAGACATCATTCATGTCTATATCGATTAATTGACCTTGACCTTTCCTCATCAGTTATGATGTTTGTCCCTGGTGTGGAAGTGATTATGATCCAGTACCTGTTACTGACAAATGGCGCTAATTTGGCAGAAACGACTAGGTGACACAAGCGTTAGTTCACCAGACTGTTATTGGGTACCATCGCCGCCATGGGATGTTTCCGTTATTTTATATTAAAATTCTCCTGTTTATCTGCTGCGGGAAATATGTTGACCTAGTTTCTAGTAATATCTAACGACATCATTAACAGAATATCCCTTTACCAACGTTGATGAAACTGGCTATGTTTTTTTTAAATTTGAATATTCCCCCGCAATCCCCCCACCCACCCACACACACACACACACTTTTTAATCATCTCTGATGTCAGCTTAAAAAATCAGTGACACTGGATTTTATCGTGATTAGCCCAATCACGAATACATAAAACATATGGTTGAAAAATTAGAATCTTTATGCAATTGTGAACTTTTACATTTATTACCACAGGTGACAATATCACTGAGTATACAACCGAACGAAAAAAAAATTATAACATTCTACTAATATATCTGCAAGGTGTTTTTCATACGGAACAACCAGGAACATTACTGAGGTGACTTCTGTTTTCCAATGTTTGCATTTATTTTTGTTAAAATATAAATAATATTTTTTAACAAAAATTGTTCCGTATGAAATACACCTTGTAGATATATTAGTAAAATGTTATTTTATTCGTTTCTAGGAGTTGTATGCTCAGTGATACTGTCACCTTTGTTTGAGATCAGAAAGGGGCAAAATAAGATGATTCATATGGCGTACCATTAGGGTTTTTATTGCTAGACCCAGCATCATGATAAGTTTTAGCATCATGCAGGGTCATGAAAATTATTTTTAAGCATCATACAGGGTCATGACAATTATTTTCAGCATCATACAGGGTCATGTAAAATAAATCCTGCATCATACTGGAAGAATATTTCCAAAAACCCTGCATCATGCAGTGTCATGCTTAAAAAGGACTTTTCACCCTTCGGTGCATCAGAAAGTTTTCAGCATCATGCAGGATTATTTTGCATGACCCTGCATTATGCTAGCCGAAAAATACGCGCGTTTGTCTGGCCAATCAGGATCGGTGTTACATAACTTGGTTTTCACGAGGTGATAATATTGTTTATAAAAGCAAACTGTAATTTCGAAGTAATATTTTTAACAGAACAGATATATCTTATATTGGAATAAAACATTGACAAGCTTTTTACAAAACTCATATTGTATGTACACTATCAGGTTATATACTAAGTGTGTAATGACGGAGTCGAAGCAGTGAATGTATTACATGTATTACAAAGCACGTTTGTTTAACAGAAGTTTAAAAACTGAGAGCAGGTTGAAAAAATACATATTTCTTACTCCATTAAGTAACAGACATTATAATACAAAGTCATATTCATCTTCAGTGTCCTTACAAACTCATTAAAATCATATCCTAATTTGTGCTCCTCTACTATTTGCGATCAGTTAGCGAAATATTAGTCAATATACTAAATCTGATTTTAATGAGATTGGTGTCGTTACAATTGCATACATGTCGTGTGCAATTTCTTTGACTTTTTTTAACGTTATTATGACAGCTAAAAGATGATTATCTAATCTTTGCTAAAACGAAACAAAACAATGCACTTCCAGAAAGAAAGTTATTTCATAATGTGTGCGTTTTGTTTACTTTGCAGTTGATTATAACCGAAATCACAAAATCAGATGAGGAAAGTGTCTAAATTGGCTACCTCAGGGGGAAAGGAATATTCAAAGTTGTTACTCAATCTACTGCTAAATTCTCGAACTCATAACGAAATGATCAAATTAATTAGCTGGAATAGCTCTGTTATACAAACTTGTTCCAGTGATTGTGTTGAATACCGCTGACATGGGGTCATGTAGTGAGTGTTTTCCTACGAGATTGTACTTAAACGGATCATCATGATGCAGAATATAAGACGACATGTTCATTGTATCATAGATCAAATATTGCCTATTTACATGAAACACTTTTACAAATTTCATGGATGTAGCTTCAAAACAAAAAAGTAGATCAATATGTCAAGGTAAGATATGTTAAGGTCAAAGTCAAAGGTGGTCTGCATGCATAATTATACACCTAGTTGAAATTTCAAAGATGCAGCATCAAAACACGTCTCTGTAAGTCACGACATATGGCGATCACAAAAGCTCACCTTGAACACTTTCTGCTCAGGTGAGTTAAAGGCAATATAACAGTACATTTATCTATTTTGACACCGCCATGGCCAACGAAGCAACAAGTCCAAAATTAAGTATGATCTCATGATTAACTAAAGTTAACAAAACTCAACGACATAATATTTATGTTCGGGACTCTATAGCTATGTGTGTAGGGCCTTCGTCTTTGATTCAGAAGGTCCCGGGATTGAATTCCAGCTGGAGCCCAATATGTGATGTCATATATGCCTTATATCACCTACTAATAACGGACGTTACTGGCTGTCTCTCAGAACATACTGTAAAGAAAGTCATGAAGTACTAACCCTGATAATAGTTAATTGCATATTATGACAGAGTTAATGTTTTTTTCATTGAGGATAAAAAGAAATTAAACGTACAATGTTGAAAACCTTTTTATGTATGTCAATATTAACACGATAATACATGTCTTGAGTTCAAAAGATGTCATCCTTTGTGTACTAAAGAAATCTACACAATTATACAGAATATGCCAACTGGGACAGGAGTCCATCTATTTACGTTGCGGTCAAATTGAAAATAATCATAAGGTGTGCCATATTCTTAATATGTCAGTATCTACACGATAACCCATGTTTAGAAATCGAAAGTTGTCACACTTTTTGTGCGATCTACATTTATGTTGTACGATATACCCTCTAGAAATAAAAAAATATAAAACGGTGAGTAGAATACATGTACAGATATAGATTTTATACATATATTATCAAGACATTGTGATTTGGAGGATGTTTGACAGTCAGATTATAAATATGCACTGATATTGATTATCACTGATTTTCTCGACAAACCAGTTCGTAAAGAAAGTAAAATAGTTTTAATTCATTCTCAATTTGCTTGATGTCTTTGTCGTTAATCTGGTCAAATACAAAAAGTATGTCAGTTACACATGGAATTAGTAAACACATGGTCTCAAACTGACAATCTTTCTTTTCAATAGCACAATACAAAATATTTCAAAATATTTGTAACTCAAATAAGGAAGAGCGAAGGTAACAAATATATGTGTGCATGTTAGTTAATTAATCCATTCCTATATGTTTTATATATAAAAACATATATGTGATGTATGATTATTCAGTTTTTATAAAAGTTGATGATATATAATGGCTAGTCCTTTTCCAATCCAGATTACTTTCAACACCTACTTGTAGTGACAATGAACAATTACTTAATGTGAGTTTAACTGTTAAGAGTAGTTTCAAAAAATGTCCTTATAAAGTTTAAAACAATTTCATGATACTTTTTTTTCGTTTTTTTTCCGGGTTTTTTTTTCACAGATAGACAGACATATTTATTTTGAAGTAGCAGTGTCATCAAGTCAAGTAGATTATTCTTATCTACCAGACTGTGACATGAAGTGTTTAATATGAATCCATTTGTTTCATACTGTTTTAATTTCCTGACGGAAATTAAAGAATTATGTTTATAAGAGCAAAACACTTATCTTTAAATAGGAACTTCCTTAATGTAGTTGTGAGATAGTAAGTACGATGAAGCTTTTTTACATATATATAAAAATTAAACATACTGTTAGAGGAGACTAGCTTTTGGTAGAATATGGTGCCTGTTGGCTTATGTATGTAACAAGAATTTCAAATATTCTCTAGGTAAAAAGTTGATAAAATTTAATCGAATGATCGCACACCTGCTCAACTTTGAGGTTTTGTCAGATCCCTGTCCTAACTCCCAAACAACAACTCTCGGATACATTGCAATGTGCAAAATCACTGAAGAAAATAAAACTGACATAGTGGCTCATAAATATTTAAGGAAGCTATTAAGTACACTGCACATAACATCCTGTGAAATCTGGTGGACACTTTTTTAAACTGCCCCTTGTCCAAGAATCAAGCCACGCAAATAGCAATTCTTAATACACCAAGGATTTGTCTGCAAAGACTTGGGTTCCTTCCGTAACTCTTTATCTATCTCTTTATTCGCTCACTCCTATGAGACAGTGTTCGGAAAGAAGCCAAATGCAAAAACCAGCCTGCTACATGTGTAGCCAATTCTCATATTACTCTTAGTCCGTGATTGCGTGGTCCCAATCTAATTTTTCTAAAACTTGAAGAAAGAAAAATTTTAATCAAAGCATTGAAAGTGCCAAAAGACTGTCGGCTGGATTTTTCTTTTCACGAACTATCCTTTGATTTTTTTTTTAATTTTGAAAAATACGCCCAGAAAACCTTTTGTTTATTCTATGCGTTTGAATTAAGAAATACATTTTACTGCGATATACAATGTAAATCCTAGGCCGCTAGGATGCTGGCAGCTTGCAGACACCAAGCACTTTTTTCATGAAAAAATCGTCATTGTTAAATTTCAAAGATAAATTCCAACACCTTTTGTTCAGAATGTGTGTTAGAACTGAGTTCTGAATAGTGTTTCAACTCTGATAGAGTTAAGGCCGCTGGGCCGCTAGCAGCCTTAAGTTAGCAAATACGTCTTTTTGTGAAAAAAAACCCCCCGTTTTTATCAGCTTATGTACACCTCAGATCCCTTTTTTGTATGTTGTTTGTTAGAACTGAGTTCAAAAAATCTGTTTAAATTTGATGCACCATATATATCTTAAGCCGCTAGCTAGGCCGATTGGCTGGTAGGCAAATATTTCTTTTCATTAAAAAAAACTTATTTTCAATTTAAAAAACAACAACAACCCAAAACCCCTTTTATTGTTGTTGTTTGTTGTCACTTACTTCAAAGATATTATTCTTATAGTGATAGACAAGGTTCAATGTTAGCCGTTAGCAGCCTTAAGATAATAGATTATGTAAGAACGTTTTTTATTGTTGTGGCTTATCGACACTTAGTTCAAAGATACATTTCTCGTTGTTAAAGACAAGGTTTATCTTAGGTAGCTGGGTCGCTAGCAGCCTTCAGATTACAAATCATTGAAAGGAGCTTTTTTCTTAATGTGCAAAAATACACCAAAATCCTTTTTATTGTTATTGTTTGTGGACACTTAGTTCATAGATATCCTTTCTATTTTGATAACAATGTATATCTTAGGCGGCTAGGCCGATGGGTCGCTAGCAGCCTTTAGATAACAAATCATGAAAGGACGCTTTTTTTAATTCGCAAAAGTACCTCACAAACCCCTTGTGTTGTTGTTGTTTGTTGTCACCAAGTTCATAGATATCATTTTTATTTTGATAACAATGTATATTTTAAGCTATTAGGCCGCTGCGGTTAGGCCGCTAGGCCGCCGGGCCGCCAACTTCGCGAGCAATTAGATTTTTTTGTTCATTTTTTTGTCAATATAAAGTGTTCACAAAACTTTACCGGCGCTTTAGCTAACAGTTAAAATGAAAAATAACTTAAAGTGAATGTCAGGAGTTCGAACCCCACAAAAAGCATACATTTTCCTCCTTTTTGAAGCCACATAGGAATATATGATTGCCTTTTTAAAAGTTAAACTAAGACTAGTATTTAATTCTAAATAAAATATTTTTAGCTTAAATCTGGAGTGCAAAGTTTTCAGTCAGTAAGATTTTAATGAGCACTCTATTAGGTATGTTTTATAGTATATGAACCATAAGTCCATTTTAGAAACTTAATCAGATATATAATAATAAGAGTAATTACGTTTCATGTTTACCAGTATTGCACAGCATGAGCTGCATGGTAAACTATTAACTATCTACAATGGCGAAAAAAGTATAAAATATCCGGCTTTATAAATTCTTCAGTACAACTAAGCGAGTCGTATTTTACAGCAAATTACAAATTTCTGGTTCTTTTGAGGTTGTTTTTCAGACCATAGTAGTTGAAATCAGTATGAAATGTTATGACTTTGAATTCGCAGCATTTACTTACACCATGAACATGAACTCACAAATTTCAGAAATGTCTACCAACCATGGACGGTTTCGATATTTTCAAATGAAGTCAGATGTCGTCATGCTGTACGTGCATATAGTTTATTTTTTGTGATAATTTCACGTCTGATTTAGATCTGATCTACATTGTCTAATATGACAATGATAATGATAATCAAGCACATCAAATATATTTTAAAAGGAATAACTAAAACTTTGATCCTCAACTATTTCAAGTTAAATAAGAAATAGAGGATGGATTCCTTATTAAATGAAGCACATACAATATATTTAAGAAGGAAAAACTCAAGATTAGAATCTTATAAAACAAATCCGTTAAGGTATAGAAAACTGATTCACACGCGAATAAGAAATAAAAATATCGCTGTCGTTTATGCCTCAATTTACCTTTATTTTAACTGTAACCCATATGATTAATGATAAAAATAATTATACAATATATTCCAGAACTAATGACTCAAGCTTTTAACCAAAAATGTTTAAAGTTAGAAAGGAATAAGGAACTGGTTGTTTATTCCTTATTCAAACGCGAATAAGGAAAAGAAAATATGATTGTCGAAACTGGTTCCATTATTTATGTGTAACTTATGTGATTTATGATAACCAAACACATACAATATACATGTATTCACAAAAAAATAACTTAACCTTTGAACCAAAATTATTCTAAATATGATTAGAACTAGTTCCTTCTTCCTTATCCAAACGCAAAAAAAAAGATTAAACAAAGTGGTCGTGGCAAATGCTTCCATTTATCTTTATTTTGTCTGTAAGTCATACAATACATTCCATTAGAATTACTCAAGCTTTTAAACTGAACGTTTATAAATCAAATAAGGAACAGAGAACTGATTCTTTATTCTTCACCAAAACGTGAATATGGAATGGAAAATATTACTGCCGCAAATGCCTCCATTTATCTTTATTTTTAACTATAACTCACTTGATTTATGATTATCAAGCAAATATTCGTACCATATATTTTAGAATGAATAACTCAAGCTTTCAACCTTTACTTTTACAAGTCGCTGGAATAGCGAAATACTTCTTTATTCCTCACTCAAAAGCAAATGAAACAGAATAGAAAACCTGACTATAGCCAATTACTCGATATTACTTTATAATAACTAAGTTATGTGGTTTATGATAATCAAGCACTGTATATTCCAGAAGGTATACCTATAACCTTTCAAGTCGAATAAAGAATAAAATAATCAAGAAAAAAAGAGTTGTTACACTAAAACCGGATATAAATGTATCATAAATTATTTCCGGTAAAATTATTTGCTTTTTATTAAGTCATAATCTGCGACAAGGAAATCATAATAAACAAAAGTAGAAAAACCATATGGTAAAATAGCTAAGGTATGTGAAATTTATTAATAAACAAATTACATCTAACATGTGTTCTATATTGGTCTTGAAAGCCAACAGATTGAAAATCAACAAACACTTTATTCCAGCCGAATCAATTTATCTAACATCGATTCTGATTGGTCAGATAAACACGCGTCCATTACCGAAACGCACTACGGGGCTAGCAGCTAGCATCATGCAGGGTCATGTAAAAACGATCCTGCATGATGCTGAATACTTTCTGACGCACCGAAGGGCGACAAGTCCTTTTTAAGCATGACACTGCATGATGCAGGGTTTTTGAAAATATTCTTCCAGTATGATGCAGGATTTATTTTACATGACACTGTATGATGCTGAAAATAATTGTCATGACCCTGTATGATGCTTAAAAATAATTTTCATGACCCTGCATGATGCTAAAAACTTTATCATGATGCTGGGTCTAACAATAAAAACCATAATGGTACGCCATAGATTCAATCGTATTCAAATTGTTCATTGGAATTGTCCAAATGCTTTAAATGGACTTGTTGCCAAACCTTTGCTCTTAAGCATGACATAAAAGTAACAGTTTATTATTACAGCCATCAATTTGCCTTCTCGATCAATGCCAAAAACACATCTCCCGAAAGGATTGATTACAATGCTGAAATGAGGCAGAAGAATATATTTTACTGGCGCCAGTGAGTTATAGTTCCAACATATCGATTAGTTCTGTAAGCTTCACTGGTGCGTTTGTAGTTTTGGAAATATGTCTAGCACAGGAATTCTACTCTTTTACAGCGATAAAAATTGACATCCTTTATGACTAATTTTGCAGAATGGTTTTAATTCGTTTATGGTGTGAATGTATTTGACCTTTCACACGTCGTATAAATTTCCCGAATTGCCAGTCATTATGTAATGCTTTATGTATTAGATTGCTCAATTATCTCAACTTTACTTTACTCACTCTCGAGATAGAACAATGCTTGTAAGACTCATGGATTTATACATACCTTCCTCTATAACCTAACACTTATCCTATCAAGTTGTCTAAGTCTGCACAGGAATTAATGGATCTTGCTGCAAACTAATTACAGGAAAATCACTGCATTACACGGAAGATTCATCCAGATAGAAATACCCCGACCCCAAGGAATGCTTGTATACAGAATGTATTATGTCTTCGTTCTTTTACTAATTCTCAAACCATGGTTGACCTCAGACACAATGTTTCAAACCCTTTTCTTAAGCGGTGCCCCGAATGGTATGCTATTATAATTACCATGTAATAAACCAGTGAAAACAAATCTATATGTGTCACTAGGGTCAACAAAGGTCCCGGACCTTCTTCTGTATATTACATGTATTTGCGATTTTTTAATATATCTTTCCCGCGACAGAAAGACAAAACGAAACATTTTAAATACAAAATGATGCTATTAGTTAGCTATTACTTATATGAAATTAAACTTTAGATAAAAACAATCTTACCTGATAGCGCCAAAAAAATACACAGCTACGAAAAACACAGCACTTTTAGAATTCATTTCCTTAACGTTAGCTATCCCGTCTCTATCTGCAACCCAGTGGCAATACACCAGCTATAAATATCAGCTATCGTTTTTTGTTGAATATTCGAGTAGCGAGTTAGGTAATTCAAGAAAGATAATTTTTACATCAGTTATACACAATAGTTATACAGCGGAACTAGCAGGAGATATTTAAGAATGTCTGCAGTTGTTGCAAAAAGTCACAAATGTAGACAGGTTATGCAGAAAATAATAATGCGCAAATAAACTAAACAAATATTAATTAATACGCAAGTAGTATGTCCTTACGACACAATGGCCGGGATGCTTTGTAGACGATGTGTAAAAACAGTTGAGGAGACAGCTCAACTCACTGACAGATGAACAGACAGACGGTTTGTAGAGTGAGAGCCAAATTGGACACTCATGTACACACATATTCTTACTATTTACTATCATTCATTTTGGCTGCAAACGCGAAATAGGAATGCATTTATCAAAGTTCAGATTAACGTAAATGTAAAAAGCCTGCCAATATTCTGGTAATGTTTCATATGAACGCCAGTTTATAACATGCTTGCAGGGCTCGGGGTGGGGGGGGGGGGGGGGTAGATTTTTATGCGAATCTGTTTAATACAAAGAATTACGCACAAATATAATATCACTGTAAGTAAATTTACCTTCGGCATTATCAATTTATCAAATGAACCCGGTTTGATCTATTTTTATAAGGGAACAGATAAGTGTCCAAATTTAAGGACGTTTCTGAGAATAACATAATGCAATCAACATTCTCTAGTTCGTCTATGACCCGTTTCCGAGAATAAACTTATGCATTCAGCATTCTCTAGTTCGTCTGTAAAACGTTTCTGAGAATAACCTAATGCACTCAGCATTCTCTGCTTCGTCTGTGAAACGTTTCTGAGAATAACCTAATGCACTCAGCATTCCCTGCTTCGTCTGTGAAACGTTTCTGAGAATAACCTTATGCACTCAGCATTCTCTACTTCGTCTGTGAAACGTTTCTGAGAATAACCTTATGTACTCAGCATTCTCTGATTCGTCTGTGAAACGTTTCTGAGAATAACCTTATGCACTCAGCATTCTCTACTTCGTCTGTGAAACGTTTCTGAGAATAACCTTATGCACTTAGCATTCTCTACTTCGTCTGTGAAACGTTTCTGAGAATAACCTTATGCAATCAGGATTCTCTACTTCGTCTGTGAAACGTTTCTGAGAATAACCTTATGCACTCAGCATTCTCTACTTCGTCTGTGAAACGTTTCTGAGAATAACCTTATGCACTCAGCATTCTCTACTTCGTCTGTGAAACGTTTCTGAGAATAACCTTATGCACTTAGATTTCTCTACTTCGTCTGTGAAACGTTTCTAAGAATAACCTTATGCACTTAGCATTCTCTACTTCGTCTGTGAAACGTTTCTGAGAATAACCTTATGCACTCAGCATTCTCTACTTCGTCTGTGAAACCTTTCTGAGAATAACCTATGGCACTCAGCATTCTCTAGTTCATGTGCGCCACGTTTTGAGAATACTCTTATGCATTCAACATTCTCTAGTCCGTATATGACACGATTCCGAGAAATGCCTAATGCACTTATCATTCTGAAGTTCGCCTATGACACGTTTCTGAAAAAAGCCTAATGCACTCAGTATTCTCTAGTTCGTATATGACATGTTCCTTAGAAATGCCTAATGCACTAATCATTTTCTAGTTCGTCTACCACGTGTTTCTGAAAAAAAGCTAAATGCACCCAGCATTCTCTAGTTCGTGTATGACATGTTCCTGAGAATATCTTCATGCACTCATAATTCTCTAGTTAGTCTACACGTTCCTGAGAATATCTGAATGCACTCAGCATTCTCTAGTTCGTCTACACGTTCCTGAGAATATCTGAATGCACTCAGCATTCTCTAGTTCGTCTACATCATTCAGAGAATAGCCTAATGTACTCAACATTCTCTAGTTTGTATACGACATGTTTCTGAGAATAGCCTAA
The DNA here is from genome assembly GCA_012932295.1 of Cyclina sinensis. Classification (NCBI taxonomy): domain Eukaryota; kingdom Metazoa; phylum Mollusca; class Bivalvia; order Venerida; family Veneridae; genus Cyclina; species Cyclina sinensis. The sequence continues at coordinate 32,284,619 of JAAONU010000007.1, read as the reverse complement.
TACACCTAACATTTTCTAGTTCGTATATGACACGATTCTAAGAATAGTCTAGTGCACCTTACATTCTCTAAGTTGTATACGACATGTTTCTGAGAATAGCCAAATGCACACAACATTCTCTAGTTCTTCTACCACATGTTTCTGAGAATAGCCTAATACACCTGTCATTCTCTAGTTCGTATATGACACGTTTCTGAGGATAGTCTAATGCACCTTACATTCTCTTGTTCGTCTACCACTTGTTTCTGAGAATAGCCGTATGCACACAACATTCTCTAGGTCGTCTGAGAATAGCCTAATGCTCTAGGTCGTAAACGATATGTTTCTGAAAATAGCCTAATGCACACAACATTCTCTAGGTCGTCTGTGACATGTTTCTGAGAATAGCCTAATGTACACAACATTCTCTATGTCGTCTGTGACATGTTTCTGAAAATAGCCTAATGCACCTAACATTCTCTAGGTCGTATACAACATGTTTCTGAGAATAGCTTAATGCAGCTAACATTCTCTAGTTCGTCTGTGACATGTTTCTGAGCATAGCATAATGCAATTATTTACTCTCTTATGAATCAATTCTAAATTAAATGCTTAAATATGTAACATCATTTCAAAGAAAAATTTGAATTTTTATCTTAACTTTTTACATAAATTTTTACGCTTCATCTTTACATTTTCATCGTTGTTTTACCAACGGTACATTCTGTACAACTTCATTATGTAAATAGGGTGAAATGGAATGAATCGAACGTGGGATTCCGACCATCTTACAGACATACAAATGTTAGTCTTAAGTAGTTAATCACAAATATAAAGTTTACTGTAGAATTCAAATTCATACATGTATATTATAAATTTCGCGTACATATACGTGATCAGATTGTAAATATAGCGGACGCATAAACTTGAATGTTACTTAAGTATTTAAAGGTCGTTGTTAAACATACAAAAACAATTCTAGAATAACTGAGAAAAATCAAGCTTTTATTGGCTATATATATATACTCTTTGTTTAACAAAAGATATAGAAAATAATTACACAAACAAAACAATAGCCAAATTTCACGGGGAGTTATTTCCCTTCTCAGATAGACGAAAGAAACAGCAAAAAAGGAACCCTTTGCATCATTAATGTCCATTATGTATTTCAAATGATGAAGGTTCTGGAAACATGGATTGCAAGAAAGCCTTAACAAGTTCTGTAGATTTCTTTGCTTCGAGTGGATAGCTATAGTTTGCATTATCATTGATGCACAGAAATTTACTGAAACAATAAATAAGAAGCATCTATAACTCTTGGCATTTTACACTGAACTTTAGTACTATTTGGTTCGCTTTGAGACACGATTAATGGCCGCATCAGCTAAAGGTTACATACAACAAAGACATTAGACGTTTTTATCCGCAGTTAAATGTTTATTTGTTAAAGTATCACCCCCTTTGACGGGGCAGTATAACCGGTCCACAGGCCGACAAGTGGTCCAGTGGTAACGCGCTGGACTTGTAATACAGGGTTACGAGTTCGATCCCCAGCTACTCAACTAATACTACTAATCGTCTTCCGGATGACACATTAAACAGAGATCTTATTTATCGGTACTGTACAAGTCCAGTCTACAAGTAATACCCTTTTCCCTATTTAATGTAAGCAATTTCATACAGAGCGTTGTGAACCACGGGACATAATTATGAATAAATAGCCATAACAATATTTACAATAATATCGTCACCCCCCCCCACCAAAAAAAAAAAGAAAGAAAAAAAGTAAGAAATGAGAAAAAAATCAGTATATGTACCATTTGGTTTTCTTCACCATTTCTATATCTGTGCGCACTCTATTGGGGTCTGATGTAACTCTGAAGAATTTGATGTCTGGACTGTCGATCACAGGCTCAAACCTGTAAGCAATAAGTTTAAAACTATTGGTCAGTGTTAGATCTAATTTTTAACAGTATCAAAGTACAAAACGTCAAAGTATTTAAGTTATATTTACCATTTTAATAATTATTATGTGATTTACAAAAGGCTTGAGAGTACAGTTTAAAAAATTGCGGTACTCTGTGAAAACATGCAACTTTGTAAAATACGTGAAGTTAATATACGAACTTGTTTATCTCCAGATTATATTTACGCATTATACTTCTCTGTTTATCCCATTTCGTTTGTATTGGATATTACGTTATTGGGACTTTTACCTCATGATATAATAACATAGACCATTTGCACCAATGACAACAATAACTACTGTTACAACTACTATTGCTACAGGTTAAGGTTATTGTGACGTGTATTGCAAAGAAACGGAGACACCAACGACCTTCTCTCGCGGGTGGTATGTAACTACAATCAAGCCTGAAACTTTATTTTACCAAGAAGTCAGATTGAGTTTTATCACTAAACTTTTACTCTGCTGGCTTTCAAAGGCTGCCTTTGCCTCCGAGTGCGACAAGCGTTGATCATTATTAAAGTCAAATTCGTTTTGAAATTGAAATAATTTATATATATTCAGGGTTGTATATATACAGGGTTGACTTCCAATATATTTTTAATATTCAAAATTGGACAACGACAAAGTATCAGAAGGCGAAACACGTGTTTTTTTATTCAAACTGGTGGGCAAAGTTTCGCCATCAACTGAAAGAAAATTGTGTGTGTGTGTGTGCGTTCGTGCGTGTGTGCGCGTGTGCGTGCGTGCGTGCACGCGCGCGTGTGTGTGCGTGTGTGTGGTTTCTCACCTCACAGAGTTGTTGTAAGCATCCATGAGAAAATTCATGTATGAAAAATGGAACTGGAATTCTAGCGGATTTCTAAATCGACCGTGGATCGTTTTATATACTTCATCTGGAAATCTGAAAACAACAGTTTTATTCAGGTACTGTACAATAGGATTATTTTGAGAGAAGAAAATTTTGCGTAAAAGCAACAATTTGCAAAAATAAAAAAATGCTCACGGACTTGAGATTATCTGAATTTAAAATTCTGAAATATAAATTCATTTCAACTGGAAGGTGCTATTGCTGCAGGGTACTTTAACAAATAAGCATTTCACTGTGGATAAAAATGTCTAGCCTAAATAGTATACAATGTCTCTGGTGCATGTAAATATCTGATCGACCTTTTTTTGTCGGTGGAGATCTTTTGCTAATCGTAATGTTGTGGAAATAAAAAACAACTGAAAATGACGTCGAAAAAAGGAGCAAAATCAAAAACAAAAAAAAGTTCTCATATCGAGGGATGAAAGCGAAAAAGTTCTATCTGTCTCTATATCTGATGGCACATAGAACATTTTCGCCTTCATCGTGTAATATACGACTCCAGTATACTATAAAGAACAAGTTGAGCTAATCTTCAACATAGGTTTACCTACAAAAAAGAGAGAGGCTAACAATAATGTGTCACAATATATGAAATTATAATAGGTATTTTTTACACTTACAGCCTACCTGCATTTACTCCACTAATCTGGAACGCTTTGAAAATCCCCACCGCGAAGCGATGTGCAGAACGCATAGTACAGCCATGTCAGTTTCAATGTCAAGGTCACACTTGAAGGTTATTCGTTTCAACCTTCAATTTTATTTCCGCTTTATATCTCCTATATCTTTGAACCGATTTTCTTGAAACATTGGTCAAATGTATAACTCATTGAGAGGATGTGCTGAAGGCATGGCGTCAGTTCAAGGTCAGGGTCACATTTGAAGGTCATTTGTTTGAGTGTTTAGTTTCGTGTCCGCTCAATATCATGTTTTTCAACACTTTTCTTTTTGTATTGTAATTTTGTGATTTAGTGTATTGAAGGTACATATAACCAAGAGCATGAAGACAAACTAACACACATTTAAAAATTGTAAAAACAATTAAAATATACTTTGTTAAGGTGGTCCGCTGGTGACGAATTTGAGTCTTCTGCGCAGGTTTCGCGCATGAATGTTGTAAAATTGAAACTTACTCTTAACGTATTAATTTTGATTAGAAAGGATAAATGAAATTTTAATTCAAAAAGTTTTTCTGCGTTATCGCTTTTATTTTGCAAAATATTGGACAGAAACGTCTGCTAATTCTTGTACGACAATGAGAGTTACCTCCCTTAAATCAAGACTGCTTTTTGTTTCATCCGAAAAATGTAAACATTAAAACACGTTTGCAAGTAAAACAAGGAAAAAGACGTGAAAATTTTGCTTATATGAGAAGAAAAGATGTAAACAACAACCAGCAGTACATGTACGTATAAACTTTATCAGTTTTTTTTAATTTCCGTGAGTTGTAGAGCTTTTTCTGAAAACGGAAGTAGAGACTTGTAAATAATGTGTCATGTTTTGAAGTTTGTATTTGTTATTTCCTTTTTTCATTTTTATCCAGTTATGAGTTAACATTAATGGGTTAAACTGCATACAAACTAGTTTTCTGCTTGGTAGTCAAAGGAAATGCCCCACCTTTCAGCCTGAAAAGAACAATTTATGCTAACAACTTTACTCATATTGGACCCATGTACCACACCAGTCAATTACACAGTGCATATTGTAGATGATGTAATGTTGTAATGATGGATGCATATATTTTTACAGATGAGTGGTTGATTTGTAAAAAATATGAATTATGCTTCCACATTTTGTGTTACTGTAGATGATAGCTTCCTGTTTAGTTAAAACTGCAAAATTCTGAATTCAAAAACATATTTTTAATTGAATTGGACCTGTGAAAAGTTACTTTAATGGTTTCAATGACCTCAACATAATCCTGATAATACACATACTTGTACAGAATTTTGTTAAACAAGATTTAAATACTACAAATTACATAGTTTGTGTAAGTTACATTGAGTCATTTCAAAATGTAGGACTGCAGATTAAACTGTCATTATGTATTTCATATCTAAAGTGGTTTTTGATACATAAATTTGTTGTTTATGTATCTGTTGTACCTCTTTTACATAATCAGATGCATCAAATATAATAAATTAATCCAAAGTTATACATACGATTTTTTGTCAGTTACAGCCGGATGGGTCATAGGAATTTTTATTAGATAGCTCTTAAAGATGAACGGTGACATACTCCTTTTATTACATTTTTAGAATGACCATACAAATATCTACAAAATATCAGTTTATTATCAATTTGTTGTAATTATGCCACTACTATTTTTTCTGGTGAAATTTGCTGAAAAAAAGTGATTTTTTCTTAATTCTTGACTTAATTGGATAGAAAATTGAAATTTGAAATAAAGGGCCAGTGTTAATTTTCTATTATTTTTAAAACTATTTTTTGTTAATAGAGTGTATACTGATAATTTCTCTTAAAATTTAATAAACTGAATACTCTTTATTATTAAAATATTTGAATTTTTGTCAGTTATTGCAAAATTTCAGCAAGTTTCAGAGTCAAAAAGCCTAATTCAGACTGCATAGCTGCCAGATAAATTATTGAAAAAGTTCATTCGGCAACCTATGGTTTTTTTTCAGAAATCAAATACCAATAAGTTAATTTTCATAAAAAACACAGGCAGAAAAAAATGGTGTTAGTTTGAATTTCAGCAGTGGACCCCCTTAATCCGAACATATTTTTTCTTTATTTATTATGAAGTTCATAAAAAAATTCAAGGTAATTTACTGTAAAGTATATATTTATGGATTCAATGTTCAAGCATCGTCGGTTAACCCCGGTACATATTCCGCACAACTACATTATGTACCGTGGAACAATTCACTGCAGATTATTCGTTTTCATGAATATTCATTAGCAAAGGGAAGTAGCTCTTCGTCCAATAAGAGTCCGCATTACAAAAAGATACTCTTCAATGTGGAGAGTAGGAATAACGACATGTTACTTTATATAGATGTATTTCCAAGGATATAAACATAACCGCAAAAGGCATATTTTAACGAGTAATTTCATTGGCTGAGTTTGCGCAATTGAAATCTTTCGGAAACCAATGAAAGTAGGTAATGAATTATTCATGAGTACGAAATTTACCAACCAATTGTCCCACGGTCGATTAATAGAGTGAAATCGGAATGGATCGAACATGGGTTTCCGACGATGTTGTTCAAGATGCAAAACCAAATGTCAGCAACAGATTTATCATGTATTATCCAGTTCTAAATGCGCAGTTCATTCCAGCTAAGATATTATTATAAATACTCCATAAAACCAAACCTGTGTCACTTTATTTTCATTGAAATACTTTAAGCTTTCTCACAATCCAATATGCCACCATAAATGCAATTCCATATTTCTCAGACTACTTTAAACCTTACTAAACGCTGGCAGTGGGGGATATAGCTGTCCTTTGGACCGCCTTGTTACTTCTTACTGACATCGTAAAACTTACGTAAAACAGTACGTAGCTGTAGCAATGTTCTTGGTGGTGAGAATTTAAATGCTATATTTCAAACAAAAGGCAGACATATTCTGAAATTGAACTACAAAAAAAACATGTAGAAAAGACTGAAACATATTGTTTCATTTTGAAAACAACGTCTGGTAACAGCATGATTTTACTGGAGGACAAACTCCTGACATTTTAATTGTTCAATATTATCTCTCACTAATTTCTTTTGAAATTCAACCGACTGATTCCGAAATACCTATGATCAAAAACTCCTTTATTGACTGTATGTTGCTACCCTACCTTTTATCAAGGTCATTCTTTATTCTCTTTTCCACAAGTATCGGAGCATGACTGCTAGATCTTCTTTCCTTGTATCCAAACGCCCTGCTGTATATTGCATGTGTGTAGAAAATTGTGATTCTGTATATAAGGTGGGCCGTGTCCAAGTCCCTTCGTGTATTATGGAAACGAATATCCCCGCAATCGCCGGCATCCCACGCGCAGTGATCGTAATTGCAAACGTCATCACAGACACCATTTTGAATCATTTTAATGTTACAGTCCAAACTACAGTTGTCAAAAGTGCTCCATGCTTGATAGAACTTGAAATAAATTTTATTAATTATTAAAGCTGACATCAACAAGGAATTAAAATAGGACATAATATCTATGGCAAAAGAAACGTTACAATATTCAATGTTTACATTTGATTCTATATTGTTCAATCTGTGTTGTAAAATAAGGTCAATATTTATTGTATATTTATCATTAGTATTTATTTTTGACACGCGATAAACAAACACAATACCAAACAGTTCTACATAATCAGAATGCTTACATTCATTTGAAAAAAAAAAATCATTACAGAATATTCGAATTTAATGTTCGAATATTCGAATATTCGGTCGATTTTCGAATATTCGAACATTCGTTCCCATCCCTAGTATTTAATGATGGCTTAATTTATATTCAACATTTGTCTTTGATAGTTTTCATTTCTATTCACAAGCGCCAGTTTGTATTTTATATCTCATATGTGTATTCTGTGACGATTAATTCATATTATTATACCTCACGTAAACTGCCAATACTAAATTTCCCTAGGCGATCGGGCTTTTAAAACTAATGCATCAGCTCAGATGGTAACATTTTTTTTTTCAAAATCCCTCCGGGTGTTATTGTTTTTTTTGCACACCGTGCAGAAAATTCAAGCGTCTGATGACGTCGAAGGCGCTTATTGAATATATTGACTGTAGGCGTTTAGCTGAGTTTTTTTTTTTTTTTTTTTTTTTTTTTTTTTTTTTTTTTTTTTGGAGCGGATGTAGTCCAGTGGTAACGCGCTGGACTGGTATACGAGGGGTCCCGAGTTCGATCCCCCGCTCCTCCACTAACATTACTAATAGTCTTTCGGATGAGACTTTAAACCGAGGTCCCATGTATCAGTGCTATACACTGAGCATGTAAAAGAACCAGGAGTGTCTCTGGAATGGGATGCTTTCTGTATCTTGCACTACCCCCACCACATAAAATAACTAATCTCTCCAGGGGGCGTCGGTCATATGGGCAACCGGTACCGACGATAAATAAGCTTAAATAGATAGATAGCTGAGTTTGATTCGACTCGTTACCAAACGAAAACAGTCCTAAGTTATATAAATAACATGATCACATGTATGGTTCGGTATAATAAAATAATATCAGTATTTATCGTTTTCATTTGTATTGAAAAAAAAATCTATTTGCATTTAATATTTGATTCATTGCTGTTCAATCCTACACTTATTTGTATTGTATGAAATCTATAATTGCATTATGGGATTTATTTGTTGATTTTGTTACGATAGATATTATTGGCTGTGGGTAAACATCATGGCAGCCTCCATGTTTTCCGGAGCTACTATTTCTGAAATTTCATGGTAAGTGAAATCAGTGACGTCTTTAAATTGTGATATATGGGTTGTCGTTTTGCTTTCCCTCAGTGAGGAGTGTCTTGACAAAATCAACAACCAAATTCCAGAATGCAATTATAGAATATAAAATTTATTGATGTTACACGTATAAAATACAAATAATTAGTTTAGGACTGAATAGTAATGAATTATTTATCAAATACAAATATGATATTTACAATATAACCGATAAAATATACAATACCAATGAGAATTAGACAATACAAATAGAACATTAAGAATTTAAAAACGACTTTTACAATACTTATTGACATCATTGAATAGAAATGAAAACTATCAAATACAAATGTAAATACTTGGAATATAAATAAAGACGTTATTGAATAGTAGTGGAAAAGATACAATACAAATAGATCTTATCTTACAATACGAATAAAACAATTTAGAATACAAATGTAAATGTTGTATATTGCAACGTTTCACTTATCATGACACGTGAAAGGTAGATCTAATCGATCCGAAATCCATCACGTGAAGTTGTGTATACCTTTGTACCCTTTTCCTGTGTGTAGAAATCTTCTAGTGAGATTTTTCTCATCATAAGATGGTCATCGTTAATGTACAAGAACCTCTCGGATAGACCGGCAATTTTATGGATGTTATGCTCGATCGCATTTGCAGAAAACGTTGGAAGATCTTGAGCCTTGTCAAATATTTCCTATAGTAAAAATGTGAGAATATTTAAATGGTTGCTCGCAAAAGCTTCAATATATAAAGTGTTTTATTTTTCCTCTTCAGAAAAAGACTTCAAATCATATTGTACTGTAACAAGTTTTTTTACTAAATACATAGAGAATAACACACATATCTATGGATCGCTGTAACCGCCTTCTCATGACTGTTCTGACTGCAGTATCTCCTGTATATTCAGAATATTACATGCAGTGGTTTTATTGTTCCTTTCTGTCCGATCTTCATTATTTTTCGTACATTGATTACGTTGTGCATATGATTGATAATACCGACCATCATTACAAATAGTGCAATAAAGAACATATACTAAACGAACAGATAGCTGTCGCTGTTTTACTTACATTGTGAGTGACAATCGTCACCCTTGGATTTTGGAGATTCAGCCATTGTGGTATTTGACCGTTTGTTACTATAAATATATGTCTTATCCAGTTTGCGTGTTTCTCAAGTGACCTCAGGGAGTAGCGCAAAGTATCATAATCAGCGAAACGATGCTGTCCTAAACTTTTTTCACTTATCAAATGAAAATAGAAAGGAAAAGAAATAAAATCGCTTTGGAATATAAAAGTTATTTGGGATCTCACAGAGCAATTTTCCTATTCGTTTATTAAAATGGGTTTCTACGTGTTGAAACTAACAAAACTATGATCCATCTGTTCATAGACACCATCTTTCGATTCTTTTTGATTATTCTACAATGGCCAGTACGAAAAAAAAGGACAAAGAGGGATTTTATTTGAAAGGTTCATTGTATATATTGACAGAAATTAAGGCATAAGTTTATCATTGTACCGAGCGCTGTTATCTATTTTTATTTATTATTATTATTATATTTTTTTGTTAATTAATCACCTCTATTACTTAAAAAAAGCAACAAATTAATATTACAGCTCTTCAAGTAGTGGAACAGCAAATCAATTTTTCTTCACACTTTTTAACTTAAAGGAAAAATTGTTTACTTTCGACATTTAGATAAATGATTTTTCTTGTTTCTCGTATAAGCTATATTTGATAATTAATTTTCGTGCCATTATATTTCTATCGTATGGATATGTACTTAGTAGGTGTGAGCAAGCCTTCCTGTTTCAATTCGTCTTTGAATCTTCTCAGATTTTCCTGGAATGTTAGCTCTGAACCATAAACTACATCAACCGGAAACGGTGTACTGGAAAGGTACATCAAGTTAGAGACATCTGCAAAATTGCTTTTATCTAGCATATTTCATGCTTTATTCTGAAACTGCTAGTCTGAACGGGGAAGCTCTCCAAATTAGTCCGTAGTTCTAATTACTAAGAGCGCCAACACGCCCGCCAAAGAAAAGTCAAAGAAAAGTACAAAAGGACCAGAATGTTAAAGCGCTTGATTCTTTAAAGCTTTCTAAAACCAGGTTTTAAGGAAAGTTACACCTAACTAGTTCTCAACAGTTCCAGTGCCGTTCATAGTGCGTCCTTTTCTCGTTTGAGGTACGTTGTAACTTGGTCTAACTGCAAGACGGTATGTTCGCCGCCAAAAAAAGCAGGCTCAGCGTTGTGAAGCAACGTTCATGAGTTTGTAAGCAGACCGTAAAAAGTTGCTTCCACGTCCATTCTGTTTGCATACAGTTTGAGTCCCTTTGGCTACAATTTTCAGCATTTAACCCTTACCCTGCTGGAGGCAGTTGACTCTGCCTTTGCGAACAGTTCAGACCAAGATCAGCCTGCACAACCGTGCAGTCTGATCATGGTCTGCACTGTTCGCCATTCAGTCAGTAAATTTTCAATAAGCACCCCTATAAACAATCAATGGATCTGTCCAAATTGAAAGGTGGACATGTCCATTTTAGATATTTAGCATGGTTAGGGTTAAGACAATAATTTACTCGCAATCCGTCCTAGGATTACACACGTGTAATTGTAATGTTAACTCCATTTAAACCCATACCATGCCAAACTTTTAAATGTACCTTTCTGCGTTTTATTTCTGCAAATCCAATTAACATGTAACATGGCATTGATTGAAAATGAAACGATGATCGTTCTAAGACTGAACGGGTTTGCAGACTGGTTATGTTCTTCAAATCAAACACCATCAGCAAGGTAAAGGTCAAGTACAATGTATTTCCGTAGAAAGAACTTTCTTTTACGTTGGAAAATAAGACTACGAGACTTGCTAAATTTACCCCAAACCTACTCAGATATGAATTGAAATGACATCACGGGTAAAAAATGTTCACGACGGCCAGCTGACATTAAAAACTCTTATTTCAGTGAACAGCAGATTTTGTTTTACCTAAACTGCCAACCTGTAATAATTCTTCCAACTGCCATACTGCTTGATCTCAAAGGTTTGTGTGCAAAATAATTCTGAAACGGAAAACAATATTATGGTATAAATTACAAAATACATGTATATTTCGTTATCTATAAAATGTTATTTCGGTTTTTATCAAAGAAGATATCTTGTTTTTATATATTTCGGTTTTCGTAAATGTTTTGCTCACAACTGAATCATAGTATTTTTAGTTTTTTTTTTTATTGATTGTTTATCTTTGTAAATATGATACAGTATTTCATAAATTCAAAAAACAATAACTTGAGGGTCACGATACTGAGCAAGATGTGTTACGAGTCTTACCTCAATTCGTTTAATACTCCACAGAGAAAACAAAAATAGCGCTAAAAAGAAAGAAAATTGTAACATTCTGTTTCGCATGTTTGTCAGATAATAATTTCTAGCTTTATCATCTGAAACGGAATTTGTCCTTATGGACGAATAATTTGTCCGAAAACTAGGTCAAAACTATCGAGAAACTATCAATGCAGGACAACAAATACCAAGACACTAACTGGAAGAGTTTAAAGGCCAAATCCGCTGCCACAAACATTTCATCATTTATTTTTTGTTAATATCATGACTATTATAAAGTGAATATTTTCTTACTTTGCTAAAGTCTCTAGACGTCAATAAATAAAAAAATTAATTAATTCGTAAAAGTTCAAATTCTGAGGAGAGTTCATTTTTCTCTCAAGTATATAGACTTAATGTAAAAATAAGGTAAAGAAGTGCAATCAAAACGAATTAAAATTAACTGAAGAACTGAATTCCATGTATTTATTGAAAATAAATACTCATATTCTCTAATTCAAAACAGGCCTTGCAGTTTTTGCGGTAATGAAGAACAATATAAATGATAAAATAAGGGCATATATCTGATCCCAATTTAGGAACTTTGCTAAAAAAGCGATTTAAAACAATTTCAATTTGTAATTGGCGAATGTTTCCGAAGACGGTCCGTTTGACTTCGGTGCTGCGCATAAACGAATGGCGTCATCTTGAACAGATCAAATATCGCATACACACTCTTCACTGCAATGTTTGTCATACAGTTAAACAAAAATGTTTGAAATCTTAACAAAGCGTGAAATTTACCTGACGTTATACAGATCTTATAAAATCAGTAATGGACACAATCCGACCACCCATTCAGTTTGTTCTCTGAAAGAATGTTTCTGGAAAATTTAAGAGCTTAAATATTGCCAATTCAGAGTTTAGTTTAAGTTAGTTCGGAACCGATTGTTTTGATCCCTACATAATATCTCATCGTTATGGTCATTTTTGTAGCAGGCTATCAAATTCCATGAAAGTAGCAATGTTACAGAGTGGACATGAGTTGTATACAGACGGATGGACAGACGGACAAACTGCAATAACTATATACCCTACTTCAAGGACATGCAGAAACACCTGCTGACTCTCCTTAGAACAACTCACGGAAAATATGTTATAAATTCTGAGGTAAAGAAAAAAATCAAAATAATTGGAATGTCTCCGTAAAAAAATACATATATTATTGCTGGCCTGATTCCTGGCTTGTACTTGACAGATAACCGTGTAATTGACAAACTAGTTTTTCGAAATAAATGACTACTTAAAGTGCAATTTCTCCCAATTGTCAGAATTACCGAGACAACTGACCTTTTGTACAATTGTCATAGTCGATGTGTCTTAACGAGATTGAATGTAAATGAATGTACATTTTTACTGAAATGACGTTAAGACATTAAGATTTTACATACATGCATGGAATAAAATGCATGAAGTATTTTTCTTATTTGGTGATGGCTGGAGAGATGTCATTTCGGGAAAGAAGACCATAACGTTTCACGCTGCCGAGTTCCTGCCAGATGTAGCTGCCAGCTGGCCGGATCGGTGCGTCTGATCAGAAAATTGAAAAAAATAGTGATACATCTTCCTGTATACACTAATACACTATTTGTTCCTTGAACATTTTAATAGCAAAAACATTTCAGTTTGGAGTCTTTTGCAACGGTAACGGGCAGATGAACTAGAAAAAAATCGACGTCAAGAGCATCACGTGATACATCTTTCATGGTACCTTCCAATGTTAAAAACAACCAATAGCCCACTCGAGTGGGCAAGACAAGGTTACACACGCCCGTTTCTACAAATGAGAATTAGTGAACACTTTATTTCAACAGTAATAAGTAACAAAATGCACAAAAAACACGGTTGTTCTCATATAGTACAGTCCAACCTCCCAAGAGTGAACACCATTCGGAATAAGTACATATGTTAAAATGTTGATTGTTGAGAGGCTGCTGTTCTATACGGAATACCGTTAGGGCCATCGTGGTTAGACGTTAAAATCCAGAGGGCGACAAAGCGATAGTGCGATTATGCGATGACGACAGTGCGAAAATGAGATGGCGACAATGCGATAATGCGATGGCGACAATGCGATAACGCGATAGTGCGACAATGCGATAGTCATATCGTACTGTCGCCATCGCATTATCGCACATCTAACCACGATGGTCCTAACGGTATTCCGTAGTTCTACGGTGGTACAAGCAATCGGGAACGCGTCAATACATCGACAGACAGCTCATCGAGAAGACACTACTGCGCCACGAAACAAGTCGACACAACAATAGCGCGAAAAAACATCGACAAACTGTCGAAGTGTTTTCGACAAAACTGTCGAAGTATCATTCATATACAAACTGTAAAAGAAAGTAGGGGAAATTACTCTAAACCATACAATCCTAAGTGTTGGACTTGTCAGTTCGAATTTATAATGTTCTGCAATCCAAGGGAAGATTAGACCACACTAGTTTTATTCAAAATTTCAAAATTTGATCATATTTACTTTATTCACAGGTTATCTTATTATAATTCTTCATCAAATCTTTTGAATTAGATTTTTCAATATTTTTGTTCATGCCATTACTGTATCCACTGATATTTTAATGATCTGCGAAATCTTACATGTTTATATTTGGCAATCGTTATAAGAATCAACCAACAAACTTGCTCAATCGTAATTAAAATACATTCACAAAAAGTCAAACAGCCTCATTAGTTCAAGTTGTCATTGCATGTATGTTTAATAAACTGGATAGTTGCCTCAAATCCCGAACCCGAGGGGTTACTGCCTTTGAACGGTCAGTGGCGATACATTTGCCACTGGATGCTTAAACCAGGTTCTAGGGTGCACCAGTTGATATTTAAACACGTAATGGCTATAGTACCAGATGATTGCTGTGTAAAAGAATCTAATCTGAGACTGTATACAAGCGTACATGCGTTGCAAATTTTGTAGAAATCCATTCTGGAGGTTACTTAGAGTCGTTTAGGAGAAATTACAGTGCCGTCGCTCGATGTTTAGAGGTGTCGCTCGTGTGAGGTGAAAATGCACAGAATTCCAACGAGAGGAAACTGAAATGTCATTGTAAAGAGGGTGTCGCTCGTGGGAGGTCACGTTTTGGGAGGTTGGACTGTATTGTTTCTTTTCTTAAGAATTTCATGAAAAAGTTTTAAAATGAAAATAATGTATAAAAGCACTCGTTTAAGTAACCCTAAAATGGAAATACCCTATTAGGCGTATTATGTCAAGATCCATTTTTTCAGAAATAGAAACAATGGACATCAAAAACATTCAGATATAAATGGGGAAGTGCATGGTATTTGATATTCGTTAAAGGTTTTGGTTTATTTTTAAGTTTATTTATCAGAGCCTAACACTACGCTGCTATTTGGAATTATAAGAGACATGCATTTTATATACAGTAGTAACCGTAACCTTTGTGATAAGATATAAGAGGACTGCTGTAGTTGTGTCCCTTGACAAATGCTATAACTGGCACACACCGTCTTAATTCAGTGTCGGACGTTGACGAAAGCGTGTACTGTCAGAAAAGAAATATAATGTTATTTTTTCTTCTTTTCCCTTTAACTGAAATCATAAGAAAAGCTTAATAGAAACTATATTTAAGGTCGTATATTATTGTGTCATGACTTCACTAGGCTGACCTTTGCAGCAGAGTAGCGGAACAGCAGAATAGCAGAACAACTTTAGCAGAACTGCTGAACAGCAGAACAACTCCAACAGAATAGCAGAACAACTCTAGAAGAAAAGCAAAACAGCAGAACAACTCCAGCAAATTAGCAGAATAACAGAACAACCCCAGCAGTATAGCAAAACAGCAGAACAACTCCAGCAATTTAGCAGAACTGCAGAACAACTCCAGCAGAATAGCAGAATAACTCTAGCAGAAAAGCAAAACAGCAGGACAACTCCAGAAAATTAGCAGAACAACCCCAGCAGTATAGCAAAACAGCATAACCGCAGAACAACCCCAGAAGTATAGCAAAACAGCAGAACAACCCCAGCAGTATAGCAAAACAACAGAAAAAACCCAGCAGCATAGCAGAACAGCAGAACTACTCCAGCAATTTAGCAAAGCAACAGAACAACCCCAGCAGTAAAGCAAAACTGTAGAACAGCAGAACAACTCCAGCAATTTAGCAGAACAGCAGAACAACTCCAGCAGTATAGCAGAACAACTCTAGCAGAAAAGCAAAACAGCAGGACAACTCCAGCAAGTTAACAGAACAACAGAACAACCCCAGCAGTATAGCAAAACATCAGAACAACTCCAGCAATTTAGCAGAACAGCAGAACAACTCCAGAAGTATAGCAGAATAGCAGAACAACTCCAGCAATTAAGCAGAATAGCAGAAAATCAGAACAACTCAAGCAATATAGCGAAACAACAGAATAGCAGAACAAATACGGTAAAATTCAAAAAAAATTCCTGCCAAGTAGCAGAACAACATTAAACAAGAACACCGCTGGGCGGAGCATTATATGCCTGAAGGTTTTTTTTTCTAAGTATGATTCGTTTGTGATATTAGGGAGGAAACCTTAGGCTGTGGAATTAAATGATTTGCTTAAAATTTTGATTTTTTGTTTCTTTTTGATTTATAATATTTTGATTTTTTTTTAAATTTTATAATTTTAATTTTAGAGTTTTCTAGATCTTTATCATATCTGAATTTTAGGTTTATAATTTGTATAAATGTCAGTCTTTCAAAAAGTATGATAATCATGCTGTGATGCATGGTAATCAAGTTATAGTGCAGAATTATTGATTGTTTAGTTGATTGTCACTTTGACCTTTTATGTATTAACCTGAACAGCATAGAGGTCATGTAATTAACGATAACAATCATTCTAAGAAGTTTGAAGTCTGTATGGGAAGTAGATGCTAAGTTATACAGCAGAAACGCTTTTCAGTGTTTTGGTCATTGTGACCTTGATATCTGACCTACTGATTTTAAGATGTATGGGGGTGGGGTAATTTTCACAATGTAATTAATCATCATAGAATTTCGAAATCTGTACTATAATTGGTTGTGAAGTTACTGAGTATAAATGGTTTTCTATATTAAGGAGAATGTGAGCTTGACCTCTGACCTACTGACCCCAAAATCTATGGGGCTCATTTTTTTTTAATGAAAACATTAATAATATGAACTTTGAAGCGTCTATAAGAAATGGTTATAAAGGTTTAAAGCGGAAATGGTTTTCAATGTTAAAGTCATTCTGATCTTGACCTTTTGACTCCAAAATCAACAGAGGTCATTCGCTTAATGTGTGAAACCATTACATGAATTTTAAAGTCTCTAAGACAAATGGTTGTTGAGTTGCAGAGTGTAAATTATTCTAAACATTTATGTCACTGTAACCTTGACCTTTGACATACTGACCCAAAAATATATAAGGGTCATCCATTCAATGTGTGCAATCATGATATAAAGTTTGAAGTCTTTATAACAAATGGTTGTCAGGTTACATGGCGGAAATGATTTTCAATGTTAAAGTCACTGTGATCTTGACCTTTGACCTTTGACCTTCTGACTCCAAAATCAATAGAAGCCATGCACTAAACGTGGGGAATCACCTTATGAAGTTAAAAGACTGAAGGCCAAACAGTTCTTATGTAATCCTCCTAGAACCAAATTGCTAACGGGAGGACGGACAGACGGGCAGACGCCCAGGACCATAACATAATATGCCCCTTCTGGCATTTAAAAAGACTAAAAGGCTAAATGTTTATTATTATTATTATTACTATTTTTCCTGGCAACTGTATGTCAATTAACATTAGCCTAAAACTGTTTTAAGGCCAACATGTTACTATATAATAAGTTGTCAGAATACATTTTTAGTCTGTTCAGAGAACAACTTAATGCATCGTACGTCTCGCATGTTACCTCGCACAATTAACTTAAGCCTTAGACTGTTTTGCGACACATCTTATTATAATTGCATTATACAATTTTAGAGAATCATTTCAGTACTTCGGCAGAATGGTAGAATAGTAGAACAACTCCAGCGGAATAACAGAATAGCAGAACAACAGAATAGCATAACAACTACAGCAGAATAGCAGAATAGTAGAACAACTCCAGCGGAATAACAGAATAGCAGAACAACAGAATAGCGTAACAACTGCAGCAAAATAGTAGAATAGTAGAACAACTGCAACAGAACAGCAAAATAGTAAAACAACTCCAATGGAATAGCAGAATAGTAGAAAAACTCCAGCAGAATAGCAGAATAGCATAACAACTGCAGCAGAATAGCAGAATAGTATAACAGCTCCAGTGGAATAACAGAATAGTAGAAAAACTCCAGCGGAATAGCAGAATAGTAGAACAACTGCAGCAGAATAGCAGAACGAACAAATATATTACCGAGGCAAATTTTGTATTAATGTTAAAAGTTAACACTCTTTCAGATGAATTAAATACTCTTCTTAAAATTTTCTGGGAAAAAAACTGCAGGGAAAATATTAGTCTCAGTCTAGGTTTCGGTCTTGGACGTTGTTCTTGGCAACTAGTAGATCAAAGTTGATTTTTTAATCAAAATATTTAAACGTAAAGTGATCCATTGGCAACACCGGCTCTGTCCAAGCGTGCCTATTATAATATTTATTTCTTCCTTGATTCTGAACACTTGATCTCCGGAATTTGTCACTTTTCTCATGAATTTCACATACTAGTCTCATGTAAATAATCACGAATAGAAAAAAAGCAGACGTGTGACTATTGTGAGACATAATTATGCTTGAAGTGCTTTTAAATTTTTGTTTTTTTCAGATGACAGAAAACCACATTTATTTTTACAGAAAGTTACAAACCAATTCTATTTACAACAGTAATAATCATATACAGATTCTTTACATAAAAGATCCTTTTTTACGTAACACTGTTTGCTAATTTAAAATGCCCTTGTAAATAGCTGGGTGTACTTTCATTGACATGTCTAAGAATAAGAAGATCCACCCTTAACTATAC
This sequence comes from Cyclina sinensis, assembly GCA_012932295.1. Lineage (NCBI taxonomy): Eukaryota > Metazoa > Mollusca > Bivalvia > Venerida > Veneridae > Cyclina > Cyclina sinensis. The sequence goes on along the minus strand of JAAONU010000007.1, from coordinate 32,265,981 downwards.
AGGTTACCAGCAAACTTCCTGGAACAAGGCCCCCTAAATATGAGTACGAGGGCTGATATTGGGTATAAACCTCACCATCTTGTTTTGGGTTGCCTGAAGTCTATTTTTTCAGGTTTTTACTCAACCCCAAATACAAGGTTGCACAAGCAAGTATCAAAATGATACTGGATTAATGAAGAAACCGAGAGCTGTTTAGTTAATCTATTGAAAAATCTTACTTTTTCTGAATAAGAACTTGAGCTTCGCATTTGCTTTCTTGATAGCCTAGTTTGGCTATGGACTCGCTAGATAAACACTCGTCAAGATCAGCGCCTAGGTATTTGACAAATCGGTGGCTGAAATTGGAGTTTCATCGCATAAAACTTACTTCATTACATAACCTCAATTTGGGCTTGGAAGCAAACAGAATGGACTCTGACTTTCCAAAATGCAATGGTAACTGATAATCAGTTAGCCAATCACTTACACTACTAAGATCGTTACATATTCATACTACATGGGTAATTTATTACAGACAACAGCCTTGTTGAACCGAAATTTTCACACAAACGAATTCGTCACACGTGTGAAAAAATCGTACGAGTTCTTCACATACGTGTGAAAATTTCGTACGAAAATGGCCAAAAATGTGCTGTGAAAATTTCTAGGCCTATTTTCTAACCACCACTAGGTATCAACGAATTTTTCCCATAATTATGTGACACATTCCTATGTCTTGCACACATGACTATGCTATGAAGTTAAATCCTGAAAACTATAATTATTACTGTTAGCTCTTATGGATTTACATGATTTCTCAGCATTTGAAAATATCTCTAGCTCCTCGGTATCGTTCATTTTTGATGCATGGAATCGCTCCTTTGCTCGGGAAGGCATAATTTAAACAAGATGCAACAATAAAGGACCTATAAGTCGTATTGTATTATATAGGAAGTCAGTATAGATATTTTCCTAGTTCAATCATAGGTAGATGCAATATAATTTTGTAAAATGAGAACTTGTAAGAATGTAATCTTGACGTATTCTTAATTTTCGTCAAGCAAACGTCACGCGACGAATCGCAATGTTGCGTGTTGTATCGTAAAGTGACAATGTTGTATTGCAATTAAGCAATATCGTATCGCGTTATTACATGTCGTGCACTGGGCGACGCACGGCAATGCGATACGACATTGCGACATTTTCCGAATTTCGTATCGGATTGTCATGCGCTGTATCGCCATGTTGCGATATCTTATCGCACTTCCGCTGTCGCTAGTCGCATATATGGTATTTACGGAGAGATGTCGTTTTAGAATTTATTAAGTGGTTGTATTTCAATATTATGGAACTAAACCGCAGTCGATCAGTCTGACACCATTTGACAGACCGGACACATCAATTTGTAAGGATGACCTTCAAACATCGACATTTTCAAATAAATACCTCCGGCAGCGTTTCGGGCCATTAAATTTATGACGCTGTGTATACCCGGAGGCGGCCCTGCAGTAGGATCACACCACAACATGTCGATGTAAATAACCACAGACAAAATGTCAAATTAAAGGGATGTAACGCATCTAGCAAACAGAGCCAGGCTCATGGTCCAAGGAGGACCAGAATAAATAACTACCCTGAAGTGGTGACGGGGAATGTCACGCGACAACTCGATATCGCATCAAATGTTGTGATATTACACACGACATTCTCAAACGAAGTTATGAGTATTTCAAAACTTTTATGATATTCATATATCATTATTTTATTTCCTGCCAATTATGTGATTAGTGTAATCTTATTGATAATGGGGCAGAGCTTGTGAATCGAGCGAGCCTCTCCTTAAAATTAATTAGTTTCACTTCATATGTTCTAAATTACTTTGAATATATAGTGGGCAAAGCTTCGAATTCCCGCCAAAACTAATAAGTAAACAAATCTTAATGAATAAGTACACCAATTTTGACTACTTTCCAGTGATTTTATTGGATGAAAATCAGGTTGTAGTCTAATGCAAAGGTTGACATTATTTCAGCCGTTTGATGATCTTTCCGGCTCTTTTTTCAAGCAAGTCTTTGTACATTGCCGGTTTTTTAAATCAAAGATTTCTGAGTGTCTTTTAATTATGTCTTTTATCTGTGTTTCAAATTCATCTTTAGCTCGGCTGTTTCGAAGAAAAAGTCGAGGTTTTGTCATAGCCCCCTCGTTGTCGTCGTTGTCGTCGTCTTTGTCGTGCAAAAACTTTGACATTTTCCAATATCTCTGGTGTTATCCCATGTATCATTTTCAAACTTGGAACACTTCCTGAATTTGTTAGACAATTTACCTAACTCTATCATGGTTATTCTCTGAATTATGCCCCTTTTATCTTAGAACATTCTTTAAAAGGTACAATATAGAGGTTAAGATTTTTACGTGTAACGTGTACGTGTACGTGTAAAGATTCAACACTAATTCAATAAGCGCTTAAAAACGCATCGTTGAACAATCCCGATATCTGCACGTCACAAGTTATGAAGGGTTTAAAATTTGCAATTTCGATTTTGATACTTGTTGAAAACCAATAACGTGTGGTTATAGCGAGAGTCATTGCATCGTGAGAAAATGCTACAAGTACACGTACATGTTACACGTAAAAATCTTAACCTCTATATTATCTCTGCTATTACTCGATGCATTGCCTCAAAACTTGGAACACGCCTTAATGATGACAACATGCAATTGTGTGGAAAGTTACATACATAACTCCATCATGATTATTGAATTTTGCCCCATTTTAGCTCTACTATTCTAAGAATATGAAGAGCTGTTACAGTCACCCGTGCGTCGGCACACGTGTCCGGTTAAAGTTTTGGGATGAAGTTATATCTCTGAAACTACTTAAGATATTCAATTAATGAAAGTCGCACATGGCTTCGGGTCCCATATCTTTTGGTTGGATTTTAACAGAATTATGCACCGTTATGTACTTAGAAAAAACCTTAACCTAGGTTAAAGTTTTTGGAATGAAGTCATATCTCTGAAACTATTGAAGAAATTCAATTGAAAGTCCACACATGGCTCCTTGGTCATTATGTAAGATTACTAATTAAGTCCCAAAACTTTTGGTTGGATTTTAACAGAATTATTCCCCTTAATGTACTCAGGCAAATCTTAAACCTAGGTTTTAAAGTTTTTGGAATTAAGTCATATCTCTGAAACTGCTAAAGATTTTCATTTGAAAGTTCACACATGACTTCTATATCACAAAACATAAATACATATAATTTATTACGATCACCAGTTCGTTGACGTCAACGTTGACTAACGTTAATGAAATAGTCAAATAACTTCGAAATTATCAGGCAGCGTGCACTGCCGACGGTGGTGCTTGTACATTCTACTCTAGGCAGCGTGCACTGCCGCCGGTGATGCTCGTACATTCAACTCCAGGCGGCGTGCACTGTCGCCGTTGGTGCTCGTTCCTTCTACTCTTGGCAGCGTGCACTGCCGCAGGTGATGTTCGTACATTCTACTTTTGGCAGCGTGCACTGCCGCCGGTAGTGCTCTTACCTTTTACTCTAGGCAGCGTGCACTGCCGCCGGTGGTGCTCTTACATTCTACTCTTGGCAGCGTGCACTGCCGCAGGTGATGTTCGTACATTCTACTTTTGGCAGCGTGCACTGCCGCCGGTAGTGCTCTTACCTTTTACTCTAGGCAGCGTGCACTGCCGCCGGTGGTGCTCTTACATTCTACTCTAGGCAGCGTGCACTGGCGCCGGCGCTCTTACCTTCTACTCTAGGCAGCGTGCACTGCCGCCGGTGGTACTCGACCTCGCCTTCCTCCGATAACAAGGCACTCGTCATGACGCTATCGTATCTTCATTGTTTGGGCTATAAGAGGAATAACTCAGATTCATTACTGAATCAAAACATCCTGAAGAAATTCTCACGATACGCAAAAAGGTTCTAGTGATTTTCATTGGGCGGGTGCGTGCGTGTGTTTGATAGATCCTCTGATATACGTACCTTTGTTAAAAAAATGTGTGAATTTTCCGTTGGACAATATTTTGTCAAATCATTTTTCTACTTTTTTTGTCATGTGGAAATTTCGTATCTGTTTTAGGGGGGTCTAAGGTTCCATACGATATTTTCACAAATATGTGAAATTTTCGTACGAAATTTTCACACGTATGTGAGGAATTCGTACGAATTTTTCACACGTGTGACGAATTCGTTTGTGTGAAAATTTCGGTTCAACACAGCCTCCATATCATACACAGTCTTTGACTAAACAGGACATTATTTCATTTGGACCGCACTTTATTCACTTATATTTGATATATCTGAAGCACCACAAAAATGCCAGTACCGGGTTTTGAGTTCTTGTGTACAATAATTTCCCTGAATTACGTTAGCAACCACTGTATGTATGAGGAAACTCAAACCGTTAAGAGATATAGATATTAAATATTTAGGGTAACGTAAGACACAGATATGGCTTGTAAAAGTGCTATGTTTTTCGCCGTTGTGTATATATTGACATTTTCAGGTAATCATTTTTATCTACATTTAGTGTCATACAATTATGGTTCAGCAAATGTACACTCGCTTGGTTGTCATTTGTTAAATAAAGTCTTGGCGGGGTATACGTTCTACTATAGCCTGCTCAAATTGATATGATATTTCACTTGATATCAATTTGAAAAGTCTATACGAGGTCGAATATTCCTGCCAAGAATCTATATAACGTATTTATCATATGGCGTATTATTTTCAAAAGCAAAACACTAATATATTTTTCTATATTAAAGATGACATTTTTTTTATTTCTGTACTTCCATAATGCACCCTCTAATTTCTGTGAGACATTTCCGGGATAAACTGAAGACGTTTTAGTTCACAAACTGTTTGTTATTCTCAATTAGACATTGCATAATTCTTTATTTATCTATCTGTTCAGACATTTATTTCTACAAAAATGATGAATTTATACATTGCAACTTTTTGTAAACATTTAAGTGACGTTATAGGGATCCGTTTTGCACTGATGAAGGTAAGAGAACTTTCACTTGAATATTGCTGTTCTGGGATTAAAAGACTGGATGCAAACACAACAGAATTCAACCATGCGTGGAACGAATGACTGTCTGAACTGAAATGAAAGGATTCTTCAATATACACTGCCACTTCATAGATGGATTCGCACCCAAGCTGACATTATAAATTGTATCATAGCACTGTATTAGTTCTCGTCAGTCTAAGAAAACTAGTCTAAAAATCATGATAAATTATTAAATGATTCACAAATCTCTTACATCTGTGACTATAAAAGCCTATTTCAAAATTAATTAAGGAACAAAAGAATTGTATTCAGTTTCTGCAAACCAAGGATTATCATTTTTAATCACCAACCAACTGCCGAAGTGATGTCACCCGCTCCCTGTATTTCTTTTCAAGAATAAGTCTCTTGTTGAACAATCCAGTGAAGGAAACTGAATGATCTTTCATATTCACAGGGTATTGTAGACCTAAAAATGATTTTGTAGAATAAAGTATATTTGTGTGTTCTGTCAAATTGATTGTGTACTTTCCTTACATTAAAGTCAAAGGCATTCACTCTATTTCCTACACAGTGAGCAGGAGTAGATGTATGCAGTGGTCTGAGTAAAGTTGCCCTAGTTAGGCACTTGTGCAAATTAGCAGTCATATAAATTGATACACTCCTCTTTAAAATCAGCTTCGCATTTTTCGCATTAGTTGAAATTACGACAAAACAGCATCTTAATTATGAGGTCATTAAAGCTAGAAACAACAAGAATAGATTGCCCAAAACTGAAAAGGGTAGCAAATCAACAGTAAAAAATGTTGTTTTTTTTCAACACAGAGCTGTCATCGAATTGCAAGAGTTTTTATTTTAAAGGGTAGAAGTCTTCATCTAGTTCATCAGCAGAGAGGCACATATTTTGTCTGTAAAGTGTGTGCGCCGTAGCCTGACCGAGAGTATCACTTGAGAGACATGAAGAATGTTGCATAGCTCAGAAAATATTCTCTCCCCTAATAAGCAAGACTTTTCCTTACAATAAATTGTTTTAATTTATTTTCCTCAAGATTTGTCTTCACCTTTTTATTGTATGTAAAATAACTTTGAGACCAACAAGATGTAAGAACTTCATACGTTTCAGATATTTTGGAAACTTACGCAGGTTTATAGCTACGTAGTTGTATATTTCAGAGACACATGGATTCTTTTACTACATGATAACCTGATACATGTATGTTACAATGTATCTTTGCTATCTTTGCTTTCACTCAAAGAGTAACCTATAGTTAAGCGATATTTTCAATTAGGGTTTAAGTTTATTTGAGCTAATGGCCCATTAGGTGTATAAAAGATGACATGAAATAAGAAACAAAACCCCAAAACAAGCATACACATGTTGTAATGAGATATTGATTGTATTTATTAATTTACTTCGAAATAATGTTGGTGACAGAATGCAGCAAGTCATTTTAATATTCACTACACTGTAACGGTTTTATTTTTATTTTTTTATTTTTTTTTGTCAGTTAGGCTATATAATCTAACGCCATTGGTGATTACGTCAGAAATAACCGCTGATCACATTACATAGATTCTTCTTCGTTAGCATAGTGGATGTTTGAAGTACTCTAGAGCTCTGTTACCCTCTAAAATGCTCTTCTGAAGATGGCCAAGTTGGCACGACTGTGAAGCAGCTAGAGAATGGGATAAAGTTCTACATTGATTTATTAACTACATTGTAACCGTTATTAACTGCTTCTTACTACATTGTTACAATTATTTTCCGACCAGACAGTTCTTATGCCCCCCACCCCACCCATTTGAAGAATCGGGGGTATGTTGCTTTGCACATGTCGGTCGGACCGTAAACCAGATCAATAACTCGAGTACCATTTGGCCCAAAGGCGTGGTTGAGTAAAAGACCCCTGTTGTTTTTGGAGTCAGTAGGTTAAAGGTCAATGTCACTATCACCTTGAATTTGATAACAATTTTTGCTCAATAACTCGTTTATCATTTGGCCCACAACCTTCAAACATCATACGGTGACTGCTCTTACTAAGTAGAGGACTACTATTGTTTTCGGGGTCAGTAGGTAAAAAAGTCGAGGTTAGTGTCACCTTGAATCTGAAAACCATGTCTTCTCAAAAAGTCAAGTACTATTTGACCCATAGCCTTTAAACTCCATAGGATGGTTGCTCATAGAGAGTAAAAGATTTCTATTGCTTCTGGGGTCAAAGTCACGATCACCTTCAATCAATGACTAGAAAACGCTTCGAATTACAGTCCTCAGATTTGGTAGAAAATAAGTCACGACTGGTAGATAACTCTTATTGATTTTGAGGTCAGTAGATGAAAGGTCATGGTCGATGTGACCTGATCAATAACTGAAGAAAGCTTTAGCCTACAGTCCTCAGATTTGGTGGGGATGTTAGTCATGGCCGGAAGATAACCCCTTTTGATTTTGATATCAGTAGGTCGAAGGTCACGATCACTATAGGCCTAACCTCGACCACAAAAAGCTTGTCCAATCAATAACTAGAGAACGCTTTGGCACATAGTCATCATATTTTGTTGGGAGGTTGGTCATGACCGGTAGACGACCTTTATTGATCTTGACGTCAGTAGATTAAAGGTCCACCACCACAGAAGCTTGTCTACAGTCTTCAGATTTGGTCGTGTGGTTGGTCATGACCTATAGATGACGCATATTGAGTCTGAGGTTAGTTTGTCAAAGGTCACGTTTAACGTGAATAATTGGTCGCCATTGGGGGAGGGGAGGGGTGGGGGGATACATGTTTCACAAACACCTCTTGTTTTTTGCGAGACAATGCAACAAGGTAGTACTGCATTTTGCTACATTGAACCGTTATATTTCAGTGAGACAATGCTATTCACTAGAGTGTTACGAGTGCATCGACTGCGGTGATCCGTTTGACTCTAGTGCGCATGCGGGTGAAAAGATCGACTGTACAGGCTCTTGCCAGAAAGTTAAAATTAACGACTGTAAGTGAAAGCTTTTTATAAGCGGCAGATTTCACGGCAGCTCCAATCACCTGAGTACTATAAGTGTACTATAAGTGTTGCCATTAAACTGGTCTTCCTCCTGCGAAGAGGCAGACTATAATTGTTAAAACTATTCCATCTCTGAACTATTGCACCTCTGTGAACAAAAATATTTCCCTGTATGTAATTTGAACATTTTGCTTGGAACATAATTCTTCTGCTATTCAAGATATTGTTTTAGAACTCAGATGGTAGAGAGTACGAGCGCATTAAAATGCTTCTCTGCCAAACAAAATTGATAAATATAAATAAATAAATAAATAAATAAATAAATAAATAAATATATAAGTAAATAAATAAATATATAAAATCAATAAATCAATAGATAAATAAATTAAAACAGCATGCTAGAATATTGCATGTAACCGGTATTTGATATACATGTAAAGCCCAAAATATGTTTTAATATACTTCCAGTTGCGGCAAGGAATTGTTTTCCATTACTGAAATCGGACAGTTGCGAACAGGAAAACAACAACGCCGCATGTCAATGTACAACAGACCTTTGTAACAGCGCCTCAATGACCAAGACTTCCGGTGTCTTTCTTCTGTCTCTGGCAGCAGTATTTTTTTCTTCGAATATATGTGTTTAGGCCAAACTTTCTTACTTTGATAAACTTGAAACGTTTGAATAGCATATGGAAGACAAACGTGTGACCGAAAGGTATTACTTTGAATTCCCCCGATGTCAGTGCTTTAGCTACCAATGCTTATTGATTAAATTATCTCCCGGACTTATCGGCGTGCACATTTATGTAATGTACTTGAAAACTGATCAATCTAAATTTTTGTATCAAAAAGAATATCTATTGGCATCAAAGTCTACATATATGAACTACCAGTATATCATACTTCGATGTAATCATGGTTCCAAAAGTCCTAAACTTGTTTGATATTTAATGTTGACATTACGAATGAAACGACACTTAATGATAAAAAATTATCAATTTATTAAGTTAAGGGACAAAAGTGCAAACAAAAGCAATTACAAAACATTGTATCTTCCTCGTTAACAGAGTTTTGCTTGTTGCTTGAAACTGTATACGTAAATGATATTTTAATGGGTCTACATGCCATAAGTTAATTAGTTATTTCTAATTTTACTGCTATTATTTGTTCTTTTCATTTGAGGCTGTAGACCTGTGTATATGATTTTTATACTATTAAAAATACGAATACATGTGCTTTTCTTCTGTTCTCTTATTTGAAAAAGAAAAAAAAGAATTGTAGCAATATACAGTAATTTTTTGCTTCAGCCAAACATGTTTGTTGCAAAAGTGGCATCCTGCTTGAAAACTCATTTTGTTATGATAAACAATGCTTCCCCTCCACCCTCACCCACAAAAAACAAAAACAAAAACAAAAACCCAAAAAAAACTCATGTTTTCAAATAAATGGGGGAGTTTAAATTCTAGAGTGGTTAGATCTTGTTAATCTTGGCGAGACCGGCATCCGGGAAATAGACGGTCGGATTTTCCTTTCCGTGAAATTTTGGAATACTTGAGAAAGTTCTCTTTGTGATTCGGACAACAGAATTCCAAGGACAGAAACCAGATTTGCAGTTTAAATCCCGTTGGTGTGTCTCCCTGGGGACCAAAAATTGATAGATGTGCATTCAATAATCGATTCGTAACAATTTAGTCTAAAAGTAAAAGTATTCGGTTCATTTCTGAAGCGGTTGTATTCTTTCTTTTTTTCTTTTTTCCAAAGCTGTTGCATCTTCCAAATATCTTGTATTGATTTTTTTTTCAGAATGGTTGGTTCAAAGAAAGATTACCTTCAATTCTTTTATGTCATTCCCGACTTTTGATAATAAATCACGTTTGAAAAATATGAGCAGATCAAAACGTTTTCAGGTTAAAACGTTCCCAAGTTAAAACGTTCTCTAGTCGAAAAGTCAAATACAGGTTTTGTTATATTTTTGCGAGGTATGCAAGGCTGAATATATATTCAAAGTTGTTTTTTATATCATTAAAAACGTAAAAAATCAATTGACTATTTTCATGTTTTTTTTTTCGCTACATACCGTCACGATTTTTATCGTGTGCTGAAAAAAAATGATAAGCATTTTTATCAAATTTAAAAATTGAGTATCAGTTTGATATTATGTTATTCATCAGTTCTTGTGTAAGTTATGTGTGTTCAATTTACACACTGATGAAAACATATTTATCGCGAAGTAAAGTGAAGTTTCTCTATGTTAAAAAATGCGTAGGTGCAATGTGAAATGTGTACCAGAAAATGATTATGTCGCTCTGAATGAGCTGCGAGGGACTTTATTGTTTAGTAACCATGTAATATTCTGCAACATAAATTGAACGGTTGTGTTGAAACCTTACTGACATATTTTCTATATAAAATATGATCATTTTCTTTTACTCCCTTAATGGGTTCCCTGACCGCTGTTTTCTTATTCTGCTGGGACAATTCAGGATATATAACTAATGTTTATATGATAACTACAACTAATGACAACCAATCAGTGTACACATTAAGTGTACCTTTGTTTTATGGCCCTAAAATACAGATAAAGTTTCTTACCATAACACAACGGCGAAAATAAATAGCACTTTTAGATGGCATTTCTGATTCGTAAGCTAGTCTGTCTCAAAAATTACCCTAAATTCATGAATGTAAAATAAAAAAGGTTTAAAGTAAATCACTTCTGTAAGAAAGGTTTTACTGTTTCCATATAAATTAAGAATTATAATAATAAAATAGACTTCTCTAAGATGTATTAAAATGTTTATTTAACTGTTTTGTATTAAAAAAAACAACACCTTTGTTCGGATTTTAAACACTAATGCCTAGTTTCTGTTTCCAGTTTGAAGCTTATAACCTTCGCAGAAGATGTATTGAAATGTTGATATAACTGTTTTGTATTAAAAAACAACTCCTTTGTTCGGATTATAAACACTTATGCCTTGTTTCTAGCTGTTTCCAGTTTGAAGCCTAACCATCGCAACGTAAGATGGCTTTTCAGTCGAAAGTATCATTTGGAATAGTCATTCGTGTTATTCGCCAGGTACTTCACGCAAAACTCCGGAAAAAATGCAGAATCCATCAACTCAGCACTGCCCAGATTACTAAACGCCCACAGCTGTCTTGGAACCACTACCAGAAGCTGAGTGGTGGCAAATGGAAGAACGGCGTGACGTCCGATGAAGCCACGTTCTATCAAGGTGGAAGTTATGGCCGTTGTTAAGTTCCCTACGTTCGTAAGGGGTATAACGTCAATGACAAATTCAAGTTTGCAGCGTGCAACGTGATGCCTTTGCAGCAGGGTTTATGGCACGGGCTGGTGTTTGTTATAATGGCAAAACAAAAATCAGAATCAATGACAAATGTACTAAAGTCAACTCAAAAATTACCTCTCGTATTCGTTTTACAAAAACATTTTAAAACAAAATGAACTTTTATGTATAGAGTGATTATCGAAAATTCTGAATGTGTAATAAAACTATACAGAATCTAGAATATAGGTGCCGCAGTATACATTGATTATCGCTCTCGTTCCGTGTCATACTTTGCTAGGTAAAAGTTAGCCTGGTTCCCGGGCGTTTACTCAATAATTGTTTAACAGTTAGGGGCAGGTAATCCAGACTAGGTAAAAGTACCCGATAACGATAGTGGTAAGGGGCAGGCAATCTAGACTAATTTGTTCTATACCCCCTGAAAGAGGTTATTTTCTTTTTCCCGTCAAGTCAAATGCAAAAAGAAAAGAGCTGTCAGATCGATCCTTTTTAAAAGCGTTTGCCTTATGTGATTTTGATCTTGGCGCTTTTAAAATTTCACACTGGACAGTCATGCAGTTATATAGGCCTACAATATACTAGTTGGTAGGTTCAATGCTTACTCCCTGACTGGAATCACATCAAATGATTTTCTGGAATAGTGCAACAGAAGCTCCTATTTTACTTTAAATTATTTTGTACGAATTTCATCATTTCACTGTCTGTTTTGTTATCGCAAAGAAAACCTGAAATAACTTGGCTATATATATTGTATATATTTTATCATGAAAAACGTGTTGTGACGACCGGCATATAGTACCAACATCATCAAAAGACGTAGAAAGATTTGTGGGTCTTGCCAATTACCACCGAACCTTTATAAAGAACTTCGCGGAACTAGTACAACCACTCTACAAATTGACAGGAAAGAATAAGTTCAAGTGGGGAGAGGAGGAGAGAGCATCGTTTGAAGCACTGGAGAAAGCATTGACAGAACCACCCGTTCTTGCTTTACCAAACAACAAGGATCCATTTATTCTTGATGTAGATGCTTCTGATAGGGCTTTGGGTGCAGAACTTCTTCAAGTGCAAAATGGAGTAGAAAGGGTCATTGCTTTTAGCAGTTTCACATTGACTCCAGAACAAAAGAATTACTGCACCACCAGAAAAGAACTTTTGAGCATTGTAAGATTCACCAGACACTTTAGACACTACCTATTGGGCAAAATCTTTACAGTGAGAACAGACCATTCAAGTCTGACTTGGTTATTGAGGTTTAAAGAACCACAGGGTCAACTGGCGCGGTGGATTGAGGAGTTGTCTCAATACAACACGGTCGTAAAACACCGCCCTGGGATAAGACACGGAAACGCGGATGCACTTTCCAGGATTCCAGATACCTTGGTACCGTGTTCTGCCTTCATAACTGGAATTAAACCTGCAGATTTGCCATGTGGAGGTTGTCATTACTGCACAAGGTCTCATGAACAATGGGGCCAATTCACCGAACAAGTAGATGATGCGGTCAATCTATCGATGCAGGGAGCCCAGACAGCCATACATTCGAACAGTCATGTTCATTCGGGGGCAACTGCGAAGATGGACAAGTCAGCGCTTGAGGCAGTGGCTAGAGTGGAAAAAGCAATGAAAGCAATACATGCAGAGAAAAACAATGCCAAGTTCGAAAACAGGCCAGAGTTGTATTCAGCAGAAGAACAGCCCTGGAATACAGGCGGTTGTATTTGTCTTCTAGATGATACATCCAATAATGAAAGTACGGGTCTTCTAGACAGTGCTTTTCACAGTGAAGAAACTTGTCTTCTAGACAGAGTTCTTACAGTAGACTACATGGGTCTAGGTGGAAGTGAAACACATTTCGATATCGTTACATTGGGTGATGGTGAACAGCGCTACCTTTGCGCATGCCCAGTGAATACAGCGGTAAATTCCAAGACCACTCAATCGTGTTGTTGGGGTTTCACTTTCGAAGAGTTGCAGACAGAACAAGCAAAGGACAAAGACTTAAATATCATACTGGACTGGTTGAAAAATGGAACTACACCAGATGAAGGAATTCTATTCCTATCCAGTCCAGGAGCTAAATTCTACTGGCTAAACAAAGAAGTATTTTTACTGGTTGATGAAGTACTTTTCAAAAAGAAGCCAGATGAAGAAGATCTACAGTTAGTGATGCCGGAAAGTCTTAAAGAGCAAGCATTGCTATGGCATCATGATATACCTTCTTCGGGGCATCAAGGAATAGCCAGAACTAAAGCTAAACTTAAAGAGAAATTCTTCTGGGTCCGCCTTTCAAAAGATGTTGAGTCATATGTCTTAACTTGCAATGTGTGCAACAGAAACAAGAAAACGAAGCGCTATGGCAGAGTTCCTTTAACTGAATTCCAAGCAGGAGCGCCGATGGAGCGTGTGCATATCGATTTCATGGGACCACTACCTAAGACGGCACAGGGAAATGAACATTGTTTGATGATGGTTGATCGGTTTACCAAGTGGGTTGAATGTGTACCTTTACCATCGCAGAAAGCTGAAATCACTGCTAAAGCAGCCATAGATGAATTTTTCAGTCGCTTCGGCTTTCCATTTCAGATCTACTCAGATCAGGGGCGCAATTTTGATGGTAAATTGTTTGAAACCTTGTGTAAAGCGTTACATATTCACAAAGCTAGAACCACGCCGTACAGACCTTCTTCGAATGGGCAAGTCGAAAGATTTAACCGTACGTTGATGGATGCTGTTAGATGTTTTATTGGAAAATCTCAAGATAAATGGGACCAAAATATTCAACAGATAGCAGCGGCAATAAAGGGCTTCGGTAAACAGAAGTACAGGGTTCACTCCAAACATGTTAATGCTAGGGCGAGAAGTGAACACACCAGCTCAGCTCATGTTTCCTAATGCCAGAGCAGAGAGGTCAGAAGAATATGGTGAATATGTTTCCGGTCTTCTAAGAAACGTGTATATTCACACAGATTTATTCAATATTATAAAATTCCGCGACATCAGTAGAAAGATATATATGAATTCACTTTCTAACGCCATGGGGGCCGCATAATACACAAAAAGACTCGGAGGGCATATAAATTTCGTTTAGAATTGATTATGTTTTTGATCCTGTCGTGACGTAATTCGCCTTATTCCAATAACCCATAATCCTTTGCGGTTGAAGGACTTCCGGTTTACTTAAGGGAGACGAAAACGAAAGCAATTTTGTGATCGAGCGCATTTTATCGATACAAATACAGACAAAATAGAATGCCAGGTATGAAATTACAGCTTGTTATTCATGTTGCTTATGATGCATGATTATTGTAAATAAAAAATGCTTCTAACCGATGATTAAGTAGCCTATAACTCGGATTGAGAAATTTGAGCAAGTGGGTGGGGTAAACCAGAAGTACAATCCTCGAACGAAGTAAAGAATATATTTTGCTTAAATTGTTAAACTGTGTGTAAAATATTTGTATCCTAAGGTCCTTTACCAGGAATGTCAAAATGTTACAAGTAATGCTTACATATTTAATTTCTGATGTATGTATTTTTCAATTAGATTTTTAAGCAAATTTAATATTCAATAAATACATTATCACAAAGTTGTCAAATCCTAAATTTATGTGTTTTCCTCATCTTTTATTGTTAATTTGGTGTTTCAATGTAAATTTCCCTTCTCAGTAACAAATTGTAACATTTAATATGCCTTACATAAGGGGACAGATGTTACAGACTACTTCTACATGAATTATTGTATTTTTCTGTGATCGAAATGGCTAAGAGCCTGAGATTTAGCATGGTGCAATGTTTATGTATAAAGTGCCATCATTTTAATTTGTCTTTTCTTATTATTTACAGACAAATCACTTTCATGATAGATGTTGGTGTCAGATATATTAATGGTGTCTTCAACTAGATACTGGTTTTAGAATCAGGAAGCATGACAAAGCATGCGGTTATCAACAAACTTGTAAGTATGGATGTATATTTCTGACTGCATTGCATATTAACAAGTTGATTTGTTCCATATAAATTTGACAAGAACATTGTTTCATTTTTATTGCTTCATAATTAAATTTCTTTAAATGTTCTTTTTTTTAAAAACAAGGAGGTTGATTGATTTCAATATAAAATGAAATGTCATGGCACTTCATAGATTTAGACATGGACATGCAAGCACCAGCTTAAGCAAAAGTCAACATTTAAACATGATAATGGTGAAATTTTGAATTTAGACTGCAGATTACATTTCTTAAGAGGCATACAACAAAACCACTTGGACATTCAGGTTTATTTATCAACTCTGAAAAAAAGAAGTATTATGTGTTCATTAAATTAGGTTAGAATGTTGTCATTATCCTTTATCTAAATAATTTCATTTCATGTAAATTATGTTATTGTTAACTATCCCTAATAATGTAAGTTTTAACTTTATGTATTCACTATTATTTCTTCAGGTTAGAGAATCCCCAGTTGGTAAAGAAAACATCAGAGACTATAACAGTGTTGCAAACTTAAAAAGTGAACAGCTGAAGAAACTTTGTAAAGAAAACAATATAGATGTAAAGCTTCCAAAGAAGGCTCGCACTGTGCTCCTATGTCATGTTTTGGGAATTTCTACAACAGGACATGTGCAGTCCTTAAATGGTGAAAGAAATACATGTACTACTAAAAATCTCACTGATGCTCAAAAACAGGAACTATTAAAGATTACCCCAGCATACATTTGCCAGCTAAATGACTGGAAAAAAGACATATCATCCTTACCAGACATTGAAGAGTCAATTGTTAAGAAATATTTGATAAACTCTGATGTTTTAAATACTAGTGATGCTAGGACATACAAAATTTCACGGCCTTATGCTTTACGTCAGTTCGTACATTCAATCACATTTAATGATGAAAGTGGATCAGAAAACTTTACAATCATAAAAGCTCAGTGCAATCCCTCCCAGTCCACAAATCAAGATGAAGTTAAAGTGGTGTTTGTTGTTATCGATAAATATTTGGGTGAGCCGTATGGAGGATTTTGTACGTGTACTGTAGGAAAAAGTGAGAGATGTGGCCACATTGGGGCAGTACTTTTCAAAATTTCAGAGCTACAAGCCACAGGTGCATTAGAAGGTCCATCTTGTACCGAAGTTCTTTGTCAATGGTCCGACCCAAAGGGAAGTAAAGTTGAGGCTACTGTTTTTCAGGATTTAAAAATTGGAAAAAAAGGCTCCAAAAGAAGAACAGTTGAAGATTATGGTCAGAAAGTGGGGAATCCATCGCCTCCCACTTACGACCAGGTTACTTTTTTACGTGCAAGCCTAATTGAAGCAACACACCACATTGGACAGTACTGCCCTGCTATCCATGTAGTTAACTGCTCCAGGTTCAAACCACCAGGGACTGAAAACCAACCAGTGAAGATAGTAAGTGAATTGCCCCAGTCGTTACCTCATGACAGTGAAGCTATTGCTCCTGCAAAGGAAGTAGAAGTTAAAACTACACCTGTATCCATAACACAACTGGTAACAAAAGAATTTTGTAGTGTTGAAGACAATGGTTTCACCATGGCATGTGAAGATTTATTCTCAAGAGCTGAAAGTATGGATGTAAATATACAGGAAGTTGACACTATCACGAAAGGTCAATCAAATAACCCGGAATGGCACAATCAGAGAAGAGGTGCCATAACTGCTACCAAGTTCTCATCAGTTATAAAAGTGGTGTGTTCAGAAAAAGTGAAGAGTTGTAACTCCTTGATAGATGAAATTTTGCAACCAAAACAGAATAGACTGAAAAATGTTCCAGCTATAAAGTGGGGCACAAAAAATGAAAGCAAAGCAAGACAAGCATATGTAAATAAAGTTGGAAAAAATCACAGAGACTTCCAGGTAGAAGAACATGGATTGATGGTATATAAGGATTGTAAGTTCATAAGAGGTAGTCCAGATGGTATTACTAGTTGTGCTTGTCATGAACGTGTTCTCCTGGAAATCAAGTGTCCATTTAATGCTAGGATGATGACCGTGAAAGAGGGTGTTACTCTGGGGAAAATTAAATACCTAGAAATAGTGAATGGTCACTTTCAATTGAAGAAGAATTCTCAAGACGGATACTATGGCCAGATCCAAGGATTAATGGGTATCTCAGAAGTAAAGAAATGTGTTTTAGTTGTTTGGACAACCAGGGACATGGTGACACTTAATATTGACTATGATGAAGAGTTCTTTTTGAACAAACTGGTTCCATCATGTAAGAAGTTCTTTAAAGTGCACATAGTTCCAAAACTATTGCTGAAAGAATCCACGTCAAGTACAGATGTTTCAGTGTCCGAAAAACATGAAAGCACTGTTCAGTCACATGAGGAGACTTTTATTGCTACACCACTTACTGTAATCCAGAATCCTGTTTTTAGTGATGATGTCCAGCTTCAGAAAAGAAAGAGATTATCTGTGACTAGCAATAATCTAGTAAAAACTGTTACAGAATCCCAAACTCAGTTAGTTATTCCAACAACATATACACCTGCTATAAAAAAGAAAACCTCAGCTCATTTAATATTGGAAGAGACAATGACTGTTTACAGATGTGCTTCATGTACAAAGATTTTACCGGAAGACAATATAGCATCAGATAATTCAGATGCTAGTGTTGGGTGTGACTGCCCAAATTGTGCTGGTTGTGATGTTTGGATGTGTTGGCCATGTGCAAAGTATGACCAAGAATGGGCAGATTCTGGTGATAACTGGTATTGTCCAGAATGTTCACGTGAATGTGATCTTGTTTTCTAGAAATAAAAATACAGATCATTGTGACTTGATTATACCAGGACTGCTGTCTGCAGCATTTGATTTGCGTTAATGATATAGAAAGGATGTTAAGTTAAAAATGTTTAACACTGATGCTAAATGACTTATCAGTATTAATTTTGGAAATCACTTTAATGTGTACTTGTACATATATGTACCATAGGTTAAAGGAAAATGCTTTTTTTAGAAATAACAATATAACATTATTCCCTCCCTTCACATGTAGGTTTGTTTGGAAGTGCTTACATTTCTTTTTTGACATATCTTGAGCCAAGAATATTGATCATAACAAATTGATGATTACATAAATGTAAGTCATGAAAAAATGTAGGAACATCATGCGATGACGAAATGATTTTTTGCAAGGCAAAAACCACATTTATTAAATTACAACAGTTTGAACAATGAACATTTTCATTCATTAAAGAATGGAAAATTAATTTAATAGATGGAGGCATGCAGTTTGCATAATAATAAATATATGATGAGATTAATGTGTTAATAAACATATTTTTGTTTTAAAATGATTTATGTATATTTTAAATATTTTTATAAGAAGCTTGAAAGTCAGCGGTGTATATAATCTCTTATTGTTTGTCCAATTTAAAATTGCATACAGTTGACAAAAGTATTAAAAAAGAAGAAGATATTTTTAGATATACATTTCAAATGATGTTGGATTTTAATTACTTACTGTTATGATTGTTACAAAATTTTATTTTATGCTACATTTGTAAGTAACCAATGAAATACAGAATTTGTATCCATGAATTAAAAGCTGTACCACCCACAGTATAAGTGATATAGCTTTGCTGAACTCCTTTTGGTGTGCTTTTCAAAATTTATATTTCTATCTAATTGCATAAAAATTGTTGCATTTTGTATTTTATGGCATATTTCTCATTTCAGATATGATTACTTTACATTAAAATTGTAAACAATTACAATACAATTTTAAGTACTTTTGTTCAAGCAAATTTCACGCTGCCATTTAGCTTCTGGTTTATTGTTTTAATGTGTGCCAGTTTTATATCATTTATGTGTATCCTACAAGTAAAAGACTTGCCATAATTATACAAACCGGTATCACATTTAGAAACAGTCACAGTGGCAATAGATGTATAATATATATATATATATATGTGTGAAACACATCCATTTAGTTCTCGTTTTATATCTAGTCAATATTTATGCCTATGTGTCTTTCACTTGATATTTTAAAAGTTATGATATACAATTTTTTTTAGGGAATTGCTTTGTTCTAATGCTGGAAAATGTTACTAACCCTAAACCAATTCTATATTATTATATTTATTGCAAGAATCATGTTTATAATTAATAAAACATTCTGTTAATTACGGTATGTGGTTTGTTCCTCTTTCTTTTTGATTTCTTTGGAATTTTATAAAGTAACCAGATTGTAACTCTGTCATCAGCCAAGGGTAAGGCCTTTACACAGTTCAAAAGAGCTTGAAAACCTTATGCATGATTGTGTGTACTTTTCATACAGTATAATAGTCCTTTACGGACAAAACGTTGATAAGTCAACCGCTTAATATTGTAACATACTTCAACAGTGCAGTGATAGCTCTATCAAAATTTGTCACAAGTTCTACTGTAATAAAGCCACTTGTCAGTATTGTACACTGCAAGGTTAGAGATTTCCTAAAGTAAATGACAAAAACAATTTTAGTTTCAACTCTCACGTGTAATCAATAATACTTATAAACACATGGTAAGCACAAATATTAGTATGAATTATGATATTAATGACAAGAAGTTATTATATGTGGAATACATCATTTTTTGTTATCAACAATATAATATGGTCCACAGTTTATCTCCAGTGCTAACGCTTAACTTGTTTTGTTTGTGCACAAACGAGACTACATTGATGTCAATTCAACGATTTTCCTGTCCAAATAAAATCAAGATCCTATAGCTTACGAACAACTGATAGACAGTTGGAAACAGTCTAGTTGGAAGTTAGTAAGATATGCACAAACTGTAAAAATTTGTTCAACCAAATCTTGCATATTTAATCTGATTACGCGTTCCAAATGGTAGAAGCATTTAATTCTTTGTATAATTCGTTCTACATGAATTCGTGCTTTTGAAATATTCTCAGACCGAGTTGCCTCCTGCTTACTTATTTGTGGCCGATCTCGTCCTTTAAATTCTGGCATTAACAATTTCACACCTTTCTTTTTCAGATCACCACTAATATTAAATCCACGGTCAGCCATGACTGTCTGACCAGAACTTAAACCATCCAGAAGTGAATCACTATTCAATGTAATGTGTTTGTCTGACGACCTGCCTCCCCAAGCTTTCGAAACATAATTCACTGCCAAATTCGGTGATAGCCCTACTAAAAATTTCACTGTATCATGGTGCTTGTAGTTTGAGAAAGTCCTTTTCCTAGCATCTAAATTTGCTGCTCTTTGTACCATGAGTTCTGTACAGTCAATTATTATTTTCAAGTCTTCAAAACTATTGAAGCACTCGGCTTTCTCTTCCTCACTACTTTGCATTTCGAACAGTAATTTAAATTCAGCACACAAAATGTTAATCCATGTGCTGAACAACCTTGAAATGTGTGCTGGGCTGGTGTCAAAAGTGTGCGCCAAGTCTTCATTGAAATTTCCAGTCTTTAGCTTTACTAGAACAATGAATATTTCTTCTTCAATTGTGAATTTCCTGTCTGGCCCTTTACTACTTACAGGAGATTCAGTTGAACTGTTAGTTGATTGTCCTCTCCAGTAAGAAACACCTGTTGGTTTGATTCTCAACTTTAGATAATTACACAATGCTGCAAAAACAGCATAATTTGGCAAGCTTGTGTAAAACTGGAATTTATCGTCATTATCTTTTACATTTTCAAGCCGTAACTGTTTAGACTTAAGGATTTCATTTTCTTTCTCCAAATCAAACAATTTTGTCTCCTGACTGCAATTATCTACTGAGGAAGAGTTTGTACTAACATAGTCATGATCTTGGGGGACAACTGGAAAGTGAAGAATCCTCTGAGCTTTGGGCCGACCAGGTTTTTCTCCAGACTGAGATTTTAGTTTTCTTCCGCTTGACAGTGATGGAGTATGTGCATGAACACCTTAAAAAGAAAGAAATATGCATTGTACAAACTACAATTAATATTCAATTTGACATTATTACTGCATGATATGCTAATACAAATAGAATACCTGATAATTTTATATTCACGTTCATGTGAAGTACACTAGTTTTATTAGTCTGTCAAATCTTCAATTAATAAAAAAAATTATTGATTAACTTAGATATATTTCAAATATACAAGTCAGAGTACAAAATTAATGCCAAGTTGCACGGTTAACATTAATCAAGTGAAGAGTAATGCAGATCAGACATTCATATATGGTTGATTAAAATAGCCCCACTACTAGTATTCTTCAAGTCAATCTTAAATACCATTCTATGATGTAGGTGATCATTTTCACCAAAACACTGTACAAAAGAAGAGTATTGTACTTTCATTTCCAGTTTTAAGATGCTTTGTTTCTTGTCATTTGCTATCATTATATGAACAAAACCATTTTAGAAAAAATGTATATTGCATTGCCCACTGAACATAACCTACTTAAAGTTTGAGAAAATTTGATTAATGAAATCTACATCAAACTTTGAACCAGTACCTGCTGTCTGTGATCGTTTTGTTTCACGTTTTTTGGTGCTATTTCTTGGAAATATACTTGGAATAAATGATGCACTATGAGGACTGTGTGATCTTGATCCTGAAATATAATTTTAACTTATTTGTCATTCAGATAAGCAAGCTAGGCTAATTTCTAAATAAGTGCTAACCACGAGCATTAAGTAAATAAGGATACTAACAAAATCACTGACTACTTTCAATTTTCCATCGGTCATTTAAAAATTTGTAAAGATCACTGCACTTATATATTTGGAAACAATTGTAGCAATTGCTCAAAGAGGTGTCTTAAGAGGTTTCTTAACATCAGCAGTTTCTCTGAAGATGGTAATCACTTCAAAAAAGTGATGTATTCATCATTTCTGTTGTCAATCAAGATTAAGAAAAAACAAACATTGTAAGTACGATTAATTACATTACAACACCTAAATATTAAAGATAAATACTTCAACTGAAATATATACCTCCAACAAAATGGACTGAGCACACTCTGGAATGAGTTTTTGGTTCAAATGGAATGACCTTTCCATTATCATCAATTATATCACGTCTTATTCTGTCAAGCCAAATCTTCTTCTGCTTATCATCTTTAGGGAACCTATAAAATGATATTTTCAGCCCCTGTCTCTTGCATCGGCCATGAGAATTAGTACAGCCTGGAACACAGCAATATGCACCAACATACCCCTTGTAACCGCCTGCTATTCGAGGTGAACGTGGAGGGCCCTCCATCCTCTGAAAGTATAAAATTAGAGTTTTTATCTTCCTGTTCCAAATAGTGAATTATTACTGGTAATAATAACATGCATTCTTTTATTTTCATCAAAAATCCTTTCACAATTATATGAATGGAGATTTATAAGGTTTATTGAGAAATTTACGCATATTTAGTAAATATATTAAAAATCTTCTTTAAGTTGGTACCTATTTCAGAAATATCACTGGTTATGTTTGTTTCATTAAATTCATACTCTTTTTGTATATTAAAATATTTTTACAGGGCATTGCAGTTTAAATAGAAAAAATAATTTCTTATTAAATATTATTTAAAACAAAGGTACAGACACAAGACAGAATCAATATGTTGATAGCTTAAGACACTACAACTCTCCTGTTGAAAATTTTACCCCACCCACTTCCCTCACCACAATATATTTGAAGTTTTCGGTCTGAAAAACAAATTTATATCAATAGATTGCATTCGGTACTGATCTTGATGATTAAATAGATTACAGATAATGCTTTTTAACTTACCTTAACGACTTATCTGTGCGTAAAATATTTATATTTTGCTGAAAATTTGCGCCACTGATGTTTTTCTATTCGCGTTACTAAACCGGAAGTCCTTCAGCCGCAAAGGATTATGGGCTACTGGAAAGTCGAGAATGTGTTGAAAAAAAGAACAGGAAGAGCAAATCGCTAATTTGTTACACTGAAACTTCGTCAATTTGCGTTAAAGTTCTTTGTTTAATCAAAGTCTAATCTTAAGGGATCGAAATGACGATAATCAAGGTGTCGAAAGATGGGAAAGTTGTAGGAAAGAAAAAGGCGGACGAAACCGTTGTTCCCCTTGTAAGTTAAACATGACCTAGAAGTCAGCTGATATTATGTTTTTGTTGCCGTTTGGTTGATTTGTTTGTGTTCTATATTTCACATTTCTTTTATGTAATACCAATTGCATCCAAAATTGAATATTGCTTGTTCAAACTTAGCAAAAATATCATTTGAAATAATGCATGGTCCTCAGTAGTGATGAAAGTATTAACAGTATTGATTGCTCGGGAGTATCAAGTAGAAGAAGTAGAAGTATTGGGGAGTTCATGAGCCCCAGATAAGAACGGATGCTGGTCGTTTCGTCACCCAGCCATTTCGTCAAATTGATTACATACAGAGAATGAAAACTCAATTTGTCACCCTGAATATTAAATATGCAGAAAAAGTATAATACTTCAATCACTCCTAATTACCACGTGGAATCTGTATGTAGGGGATTACTGACCCTACAGTAACTTATAAACCATATTTCTCAGGCACGGATTTACCGGAATGGGCCCCATAAGCCCCAGCTGGCCCATTTGTAAAAAAAAATAAAAGGGCTCATTTTTTTGCCCATTGTTGGATGTCCTTGTCCAGAACATTACTTGAAAACTACTGGTTGGAATTCAGTGCAACTTCATTCAATGGTCAATGAAAAGAAATGCAATGTACAAGAACCACAACTATCTTTAATTGCCCACAACCATAACTCTTTTTCAAATTTTTACAAAGTATTCTGTTACTAATAACTTCCTCAGTTCCGAAGCAGTCTTGTTGGGATATTAATCACATTTAGTGATGGTTCTAGTTTCTATGTTTTCAGATTAGAAATGTTTAGATATCAAAGAAAAATATATTTGGAAAATGTCATTTTGACCCATGCCATTCTGGCAAAAAAGAGAATAGAATAAATATAAACTGAAATATAACAATGGCAATTCAAATGTAAGAAACCCACTTCATTGATAACATATAATGATTTAAGATGGCCCGGGAATTCAACATTTTATAAGAAAGGATATTGTATTTGTCTCCATTCTTCATTCCGCCATAACATGAGCTTAAAAAATTGGTCAAAGTGACATTTTTCTTACATATTTTTCACTTTTATCTAGACTAAAAACAAAAGAAAACATTTGCAGTACATTGTCTTTGTTCATTTTTTAAAAATAATTTGTTTTTAAAGCTGATCATTTCAGAGTTTTCATTTTTGAATCTCCATTTTGCCCATATCGCCATGATATCTCTATTTCGCTGTTTATATCAACCAAGTTTTAATGGCTATTGTTAGTATTCAAGATTTTTGTCATGTACGGTGCTGTTTAGATAAAAACCTTGTGATAATTATTAATTGGGTATTATAAAATGTAATTTTAAGTTCTAACACCTTATAGGTAAAAAATATGCAGTGCATAAAAAGTCGTTTCAAAAAATAAATGTAAAAATCTTAATCAAATGAGTTGAAAAGAGTGAGCAATTTGAACTGCAAAACGATTCTAGGTGTTTAAACTTGTTTTTCATAGAGCCAAAATGTTACTTTAGCTGTTTTTGTCCGAAATGAGACTACTAAGTATGACTGAATATCCAAAACTTTTGCTGTTGATTTTCGTTTTCAGGTCTTTTAATGTGTTGCAGAGACATACTTGACAATAACTGGTCTTTCACAAGCATTGAAGAACATTTAAAGTGTATTTTGGTATTTCATGCTGTCGTTTAATAATTACCTTAAGGCTTAAATAGTTATTTTTAGCACTACTGTGATTTGGAAGAAATATTTTGGTGTTTAGAAAGTTGCCCAGTCCTGAAAAAAGTGTGGGATATTCAGTTTTGATGGGCACATTTATGAAGTTAAGTTTAAAAAAAAACTTTATTTTTAAATAAAGGCTGTTAAATTGGTTAGTTTTCTCGCAACTTGTTTCATACATTCATAAAAAGGTTTACCTTGTAAGTTTGTATTCACATGTTTGTGCAAAAATGCCATTTAACACTATTCTAAAGTACTGTAACTTGCACTACTGATAAAAAGAATAATAGTTTGAATTGTTCATAAATTTTAATCTTAAAGCTCTAAAAATTCCCCCCCCCCCCCTCCCTCAAAATAAAAAAAGAGAGAAAAAAGTGGTTTCCTATTTCCCAAGTGTCTCAGGGATCATGATATGGGTTCAGATATTGCATTACAACTTGTTGAGTGAAAGTTTTAAGGACTGGTCCTGAATTCAGGATTTTCAAACTCCTGATAATCCTCATTTACAGTATTAAAGTATATAAAAAGTTCTATTCAGGATTTTTTAAATTTCCAACTTTCACCCACAGAACTTCTCCCCTTTTGTTTACATTACAAGTGTCTGGAAAAACCAGAGAGAGTGCCTGGTTTAGTCAGAACTTTTTTAGTGATAAGGTTTAATTGCACCAGCTTATTCATCCTGCTAGCTCAGTCTGTAGAGCTGCAGGCCTGACATTTGGGGAGACATGGGTTCTTCTATGCACACATCCCCAGCCACAACCTCCATCTTATGTTGCTCAGGTTGTCTGTTGAGCAAAAGATATGAAACAAAAAAGCATAACGGTGGTTTAATCATTAATTCGAAGAATTGAGAATATCTGTTTTAGTAAATTTGCTTTTCAAGGAATTATAAATTTTAGCAGATATACATGTATATTGTTTTGAATTCAGTCTGACTAAAGTTCTGATCTTTTTTCTTGTCCTTGAAAAATATGTAAGCGTAGTGAAGCGAAGCGACAATAAGCATATGATTTTAATCAGATTGTTTTGAATTTAGATTATCAATTCATTGATGAATTTCAGGCACCAGCAAGCAGTGAACCAGCTGCCCGGACCTTACACATCTCATATGTACCGAGTACAAGATCCAAGCGCCTGGTGAACTTGTTTCTGCTTATCATTGCCTTGTTGGTACTCAGTGCTGGAATAATTGGAGGGGTGTATCTTTACAAATACATGCAACACAGGGTGAGTATTAGAGGGGTGTATCTCTACAAATACATGCAACACAGGGTGAGTATTAGAGGGGTGTATCTCTACAAATACATGCAACACAGGGTGAGTATTAGAGGGGTGTATCTCTACAAATACATGCAGCACAGGGTGAGTATTAGAGGGGTGTATCTCTACAAATACATGCAACACAGGGTGAGTATTAGAGGGGTGTATCTCTACAAATACATGCAGCACAGGGTGAGTATTAGAGGGGTGTATCTCTACAAATACATGCAACACAGGGTGAGTATTGGAGGGGTGTATCTCTACAAATATATGCAACACAGGGTGAGTATTGGAAGGGTGTATCTCTACAAATACATGCAACACAGGGTGAGTATTGGAGGGGTGTATCTCTACAAATACATGCAACACAGGGTGAGTATTGGAGGGGTGTATCTCTACAAATACATGCAACACAGGGTGAGTATTAGTACATGTATTGACGCTACAGTAAGTGTCAGACTGTCATTATTTTCAAGTTGATGACCTAAAACAAGTTTTGTTTCTGACAAAGAGGTGGCCATAGCCATTTATTGCATGTAGATGAGGATTTGATCCTTTATAGGAGGAAGTTTGCAGTGTTTTTTTTTTGTGTTTTTTGATGAGTAAAAGTTGAGAGGTGCTAGACAAACACTTTTGTAAAAGCTGTTGAAAGAAATTTATAAGAAGACAAACCAGTTGTGGAGACAAGCTAGATAATACCTGACTTAATAATTGTATGCAGAGTCATGACATGATAGGACAAAGATTAAATATTCAAAAATTAAAGTTCATGATATTTCATGGCTTATAGTATGTACAATACATTGGTTCGTTCATTTAAGAACATATAATCAATGTGACCTTAAACTTTTTAGACTGAAAAATTGTATCGTTTCTCTAGGACAAATATCTTTTACTGGTACCTAAGAAAGAAACATACTTTTTAAGCATAAAGCCAGTAGAGCCCCTGACACATTTGACCAGTTTTAATGTGTAAACATAATTAAAACAAGTAAAAATAAAATGACTTTCTGACAGTAATTTTCACTGTGTAAATATATTTCAGTAAAATAGCTCTATAATAGATATTATTGTCTTTAATTATTTCAAAATCATCAAAAATCAGCAAGTTCAAGGAAACAAAGTCCAAAATTGAGAAGAAAATAATGTCTGCTTTTAAGACTGATTTTTTATGAAGACAAGTTTTTGACTGATCTTATATGCTGGAATTAACTATACTTATTTGTTTTTTATAGCATAGGGTTTCCAGAGTCTCAGTACAGTACCAAGATGACAAGCCAAAGACTGGAATGCAGGCTGCACCAAATACCTACGTTACCATGGAGGAAGACATTGACATCAGATTGGACGAATCTCTTGAGAGAATTGAGGTTCCTAGATTTGATGAGTGCCGTCAGTCAGTCATTCTGCACGATTTCCACATGGTAGGTTGACCTGAAGTTTTCACGTATTTAGGAAAACTGAGTTACTTCCAAAAAAAAAACAGCATTATTTTTTGTTGAGTAAATATTTATTTATCAAACTTAAGTTGTTTCAAAGTTTTCGTAAATTCTTTTGAATTCCATTATTTACTGCATTTGGAATTGAACCAGTAACTGTCTGGTATTGAGATATTTTTGTATAACTAAGTGGTGAAATTTGATCCAGTCACACACAAGTTAGGATGTGGCTTTACATTATTGGTCTGAACCATTCTTTACAGCTTCATTTTAGTTTTAATTTTCATATCTAGTTAAATGGAGTAATTAGGTTTAAGACTAATCACATTATCAATTTCCTTGACATTGTCAGGTCTTGTAATTAAAGTATATGCTATTTGCTTCTTAACCAGTTAAGGAAATACGGAGGAACTTTCTGTTAATTTGATCTTTCTGCTGGCATTGGTAATCAATTAACTACCAACGTGTAGCTGTGGTTGAAATGGTTGCTGTCAGACAAAAAGGTGCTTACCTACATCAGGTTTGGTCCTTTCGTTTGAACTGATGCAACATACATCCATTCATAGTGCATGTAATACAAGTACATTGAAATGAAATCCACTGTGTTCTACATAAATCAGCAGATTGTGAAATATAGCATAAGGGGAATGCCAGTTTTGTAACACTTGCATTTATTTTTCAAGAACTACACCGCCATTGTGGACACTGAAGACCAGGAGTGTTTCATTATGGAACTGAACAGGAAGGAAATGAGTCCTCCTAAATCATTGGCAGATATCATTAAGAAATATGCTGTAAGTTGAAATTAATTCTAGAAAAGTTAATAAAGTAGGAACTTTGAATAAAACCAGTTAAACAAGTCTTGTAGCTGATTAATTGGTGAAAAAAGGCCCAAACACACTGCCCACAGAGAAAGAATTTTAAAAGCAGGACTCAGTATCTAGATTTTCTAAGAATTGTTGAAAAGCAGGCAAGCAAAAGTACTAATTATTATTGTTGTGTTGCTTTTAAATGAAGGCAGTATTGTTGCTTTGATATTAACAGAAAAATGAGTGAAGACTATGAGGGTGTGTGTAGATTCATGTCGTGTAGTGCAAGCTAGAAAAAAATGTCATGGTTTGCATTAAGTTTAGCTGATAATATACAGATTATTTCATCACATATTAAGTACTTTCCTAGCCTATTCTTGCGGTTCATGCATCTGACTACGAATCATGGAACCGTGTTTGATCCCTGGTCAGGCCAGTCCTGATGTGATGTTGGATGTTCAAAGGGACGTTACACCTGAGTTCACTTGATATTGTCTTGATTGGTTTTTTTCCTGTGTTAGTATGTACATAGTTGCATCACATTCTCATTACAAGTATTACTTGGGAGTGAAAACTTAATTTTCTTCATTGCATTATGTACAACTTACACTGAATGACTTAATGAGGAAAAATTAGGCTTTGTTCCCAAGTAAATTAAGTGGGCTGCTCTTAGTGGAATTTGTTTAAGTATGTAAGGGGAAGTTAACACTTGACTGTGAAAACATGTATGCAAAGCTGTTTGAACATTAAGTTTTTACTGAAAAAGTTTTATTTAAGCTTGGTAAGTTGGATAGAAGGGGAAACTTAAAAATATACAGATTACTTGAACATGTGAAAATAAAGAGAAAAGTCAGGTCGATAGGAAAGAAATAAATTTGAATTTGATATTTAGCCTAACGACTTAAAAATTATAAGCAAATTAATAAAAAAAATTATCGAGTCTTGATAGAGCGGACATAATTATAGAACTGGTTTTAGACTGTCACACATCTTGTAAACATTATCTCAGGGGAGTGATGAAACATGGTTCTAAAACTATAGACATTTTGTTGCCTTGATAGCTTTTACTTCATTCTGTTAAATCCTGAAAACATCTGTCATAAAGTTGAAATTTTACAAGCATTCTGAAAACCTTTCAGTCTGGTTACTACATGCCGCGTCTTGACGTGGTCAGGCGTGAGTACCAGGTCATAATGCCAGCTCTGAAAGATGCAAAGTTTGCAGGAGAGGCCATTGCTCTTGAATGTGCCCATTTCGATGTGTACAAACTGCAGAAGAGAGAACCAATACCTGTTATCGGTAAGACAGAAAATTGTACAAATTCACTGAATAAATAAATCTGTAGAGGTATTATTATTATTTACATACAGGTTCGTGCTAAAGTAGCCAACCCATCTAGCTCAATTGGTAGAGCACCAGATTTTCAATCCATGGGTTCTTGGTTAAGTCTCTATAAGAGCCTGCATTTCTCCATGATAATTGATCTCAGACAATGCATGTAAAGGTCATTGGTAAATTTTGTCACATGGTTTTAAAAAGTCTCCTTGTCTCACTTATTTAGTTTGCTGCTCCTAATTTTATTGGAGTCTGTGAGTCAATGCTTTAATGTACTCAAAATGAGTGTTTATTAGAAATAATGGGGCTTTAAGATCAGAAAGGTTCTAAGAACTATATGTGAAAACATCACAGAATGAAGTCAACAGTTGTTCCACTGTGGAGGTATTTGACTTGATTTTCTAAAAGAAAGGACATTGTGTTGAAAAATAACAGAGAGCCTTTTGGGAGTGAATATCGTGCAATTAAAATCTGTATTAAGTCCATATTTCCCTGACCTACTTAAGAGTTCTTTTGACATTCTGTAATGAATTCATCTTTCTTGTTTCAGAAGTGCACTTCAAATACGTGAAGACTTACGGATTCTGTGACCTTCATAATGTGATCAAGGACAGCATCTATAAATAGACTTTTTCCATCTATCCTTATTGTCCCTGTATGTGTAAATAGATGCTCTTTTTTTGCTAGGTTCGGGAGAGCCTGCTGTATTAACTATTACATTGACTGTTACCTTATATAAACATATGTATGATATTTAGTGATGAATCATATTATACAGGAGATCGCCATCATTAATATTCATGTGTATTTAAAGGTCACAAAGAGGTCAGGTCTCCTTAATGGACCAAGTGCCCAAAATTATAAAGGTGGCGGCATATAGATTTACTTGTCTTCATAGTTTAGTCACATTCTGAGCTTTTGACTTATAATGATTACTGAAAACAGAAAAATCAAACATTTGGAAGAATCAGATGTGCAAACTTAAGACCAATACTTGGATGCTTATTAGGTTTCTCAGCATTAATATTGTGGTCATGATAAGTATCAACATTATAAAACAAGGACGGTTGATAACCTTTTACAAATGAGCACCAATCTAGGATTGACTTTTTTAGCAAGCTAGCTCATGCATGGCAAAATAAATGCTGTTTAGTGCAGGCATTAAAAAATGTTTGGGACTTTCAAATAAATTCTCGTATTTTGTGAAATTTTTGCTATATTGTTGTGTGTAATAATATTCGTAAACTGTCCTTAAAAGAACAAACTTGAGATAATGTGGAGATTGGTATGATTTTTAGGTTTTCTTTAAATCGTTTTGTTTTTTCAACTGTTCGACCAATAGCTGTGCTTTTGAACGCATTTTAAGAATTTCTTTTGTAACTGTTATTGATTTTTATGTGTTTTCTTGTATTTTTTCTTTTCATTCATTTTATATCTTCATATTTGTGAAAGGAAGTTGGAATAAAGAGGGGAATATTTTGTCCAGACGTATGCCCAAAATTAATGACTAAGAAAATGTTACTTGGCCGTTTTAAGCACACTGGTAAAATGTTTTTAGCAATTTTGAAATGTATTTGTTAAATCAGTCATTTCAGAATTTTGTAATCAGCTTACCAAATTGTAAAGTTGGATCTGATTTGTGAAGTAATGGTGGCTCACTACTAAACTTGGCATGTTTTTCTGGCGAAACAAACAGCTCTTACAAATTACTTGCAAATCAGACCACCTGCTGTACCAAACAATATCAGAATTATGGTTCGTTCTAAGAAATTGTGCCAGTTTCTGTTTATTGAAGCGGATTTATTTGGTTAGTTTTTTGGATTTTTTGATTACCATGTAGAGGTATGTAGACTGCAATGATTTTAGATATATTTATTAATCAGTGTATGTTTTTCCCTATAGGAAAAACATGTAAAACAAGTTAACATTGTAGTAAAAGAAAAATGGGCGTATAAAAAATAAATTTTCCTAATAAAGTTTCAGATTGAACAAGAGAAAAAAAAACAAGACCAGAAATTCATGAAATACTTTTAACAAGGATATAATAAAAATAAAAATAATCAATTTTTCAAATAAAGTTTCAGATTGAACAAGAGAAAAAAAAACAAGAGCAGAAATTCATGAAATACATGTACTTTTTAACAAGGAGAAATTTACAGAAATTAATCTGGTTTACTGGCTCTGGCTTCCTGGCTTTGTAAATATGTTCATTATATCCCATTTACCTCCCCTTCTGCAGTTTTATGGAAACAATTGTATTAATGTTACGTTATTGTATCAAGATGTTATAGTGTATTTTTTTAAACTCGTGCACAATATTGCTGTGGTATAAAGGCGTTTTCCCCCGTCAGATGCACAATATTTGATTCATAGACTGCTAAACATATTCTTTCATGAAGAAAAATGTCACTATTTTTGCACGTGTAAGGTTTGATACTACAACAAAACCAGAGCTCTTTTTTTATATTATTCACTTGTCATTTATACATTTCTTGTACATGTAATTTGTTTATTCTGATGAATTATTCCAGAGCTTTAAGTAGTTTCCACATGATTTACTGGTTGTCCTTAGCAACCCAGAAATAGAATTCTAGCATTGGAAAATTGGTCAGTATTTCATTGAGCTTACAGCTTAAAAGCAGCAGCAGAGAAAAAATGTAAAAAATTCTCCAAAAAGATATTATGGAATTAAAGTATTAAATTTCAATGTTTTTTTTTATTAGTATACTCAAATAAAGTTGTTTTTTCTGCCTTTATGCAACTCTTAAGGTGAAAATAATCTGATTTTATGCCTAGCATATTAACCACTACAGTTCCAACTTGTTTATTAGAGAAATGTCAGAATTAAAGATTGTTTAAAGAAATCTAATGTGCTTGTTAAAGAAAAAGACATTTAACAATGAATGTGTTTAGCAGTCTTTTATGTTTTGTATGTTAAACATTATAAAATTTCCAGAATGTTTAAAGTTTCCTTTTTATATTGAGAATTGTTACTTTCTTAAATTTTTATTTCATCTTATATTTCATAAATTAGTTTAGAAACTGTTAAGAGAAAGTTTTATTTCTTTAAAATGTTTGTGATACCCTTAAGTTTGCGTTTTAGAAACGTTAGTGGAAAGAATGTCTAGAATTTGATTTTAAACTTGAGGTAGGTGATCTCATATATTACTTGTTTAGTTGGAGACAGAATTAAATTGAATGTAAAAGAAAATGATTCTGTGAAAATATCCATACTTCACAAAGATTTGGTCAGTTCTATTTGAATTCAGTTTTTTTTTCTGTCAATAATTAACTCCAAGCCAGTATGAATAATTGTAATTGAGAGGAGGCTGTAAGTAAGTTTGACTTTCAGGTTTGTCGTTTTCAGATTAAAAATCTGAACATTTTCTATAGATATGAATTTTCAGTTAAACCTAAAGTTGTATGTGATTCATCAAATAAAATTTTCTCTCTCTGCTTGTTTTTTTTCTATTTTAAGTGAACTGCTTTAACTGTCAAAGAAATGACGTCACTCAATAGCGGCTTTCAACGTTTTACAAAGGGCGCCATGTCTTCCGATTAACTCAAAATCACAGCTGACACTTGTGTAAATAACATACTTAAATACAAACTAAATCACCTTTTTTCAAACTAGTTTATAAACCAATCTGAGCTCTGGTTTGAAAGTGAAATCTACAGATCTTGTATAAATATATTTTTTCGATGCATAACAAACACTCGTAAATTTCAGTGGCTCAACACTTTCCTTTTTTCTATCATTTGGGGATGAATATCGTAATATTGTTGTGAAACCTATATGTAAGGAACAACCTGTCAATCACAATTCCCGTAGGATGGCTGACTGACTGTTGTTGTCAGTCGTCAACTTTTTCCCTCAGTTGACATTTCTTCTTAAATCACTAGACCAGTTTTAAGTAAAGTTCTTAAGAATGTCTTTAGAATTGAAACAGGACCTTAGAACTAAACTGTTCCCTACAGGACATTGGTTGCCATGACAACCATATGGAGTAAATTGAAAAGTTCTCCTCAAAAACCACTTGCCTGATTTCAAAATAATTTCATTAAAAATGTTCCATAGTGGCCCTTTATCAAACTTCTACAGGCCATTTTGGTCTATTAAAAATTTGACCTCCAAAGGATGATATCACACATGTCTATATGGGGAACTTGGAAAATTTTCTCCATGGAAACTGTTGGCCCAATTACAAAATAATTTTCACAGAAATGTTTCTTACCTTGCTCTTTATCAAACTGTGTAATGTTGGTTTGTAAAAAAAATGGCTGACAAGGGAAAGCAAGTTTTTGCTGAAAGACTTGATGGAAAATTTTGTAAATCTACTCAGAAACCCCAGGCCAAGTTTCAAATAATTTTACAGAAATGTTCCTTTAGTGAACCTTTATTATATAAAGGTTAAAAGAAATTTTAAACGCATTGACAGTTTTGAAAATAGATTTGCGCCTTGACACACAGACAGTTCTATTTTTAGCTCGCCTGAACACAAAGTGCTCAGGGTGAGCTTTTCTGATCAGTCTTTGTCCGTCTGTCCATTGTAAACTTTTCATTCAAATGACATCTCCTCTGAAACCAAAGTGCCAAATTAAATGAAACTTGCATGAAATGTTCCTTGCATGAAGCTCTGCCAAGATTGTTCAAATGGTTCTGGTCCATTGCATTTCCGGTTCACTGGAGCTAAAATTAGATCTTTCAAAATCTTCTTCTCCGAAACCTCAAGACCTGGAGCTTAGATATTTGGTATGAAGCATCATCTAGTGGACCTCTACCAAGCCTGTTCAATTTATGACTGTGGGGTCAAAACTGACCCCACCCCAGGTGTCAGTTGATTTTACATAGAGTTTTATAGGGAAAACTTAAAAATCTTTTTGTCAGAAACCCTAAGGCCTAGATTTTAGATATTTGGTGTGCAGCATTGTCCAGTGGACCTTTACCAAGTTTGTTCAAATCATGGCTCCTGGGTCAAAAATGGCCCAGCCCCAGGGGGTCGGATGTTTAACATAGAGTTACATAAGAAAAACTTTAAAAAATCTTCTGGTCAGAAACTGCAAGGCCTAGAGTTTAGATATTTAGTGTGCAGCATTGTCCAGTGGACCTCTACCAAGCTTGTTCAAATCATGGCTCCTGGGTCAAAAATGGCCCAGCCCCAGGGGGTCGGATGTTTAACATAGAGTTACATAAGAAAATTTTAAAAAATCTTCTGGTCAGAAACTGCAAGGCCTAGAGTTTAGATATTTAGTGTGCAGCATTGTCAAGTGGACCTCTACCAAGTTTGTTCAAATCATGGCTCCTGGGTTAAAAAATGGCCCAGCCCCAGGGGGTCACATGTTTTACATAGAGTTACATAGGAAAACTTTAAAAAATCTTCTTGTCAGAAACTGCAAGGCCTAGAGTTTAGATATTTGGTGTGTAGCATTGTCCAGTGGCCTTTACTTTGTTCAAATCATAGCCACTGGGTCGAAATAGGCCCTGCACCGGGGGTCACTTGTTTACATAGAGTTATATAGGAAAAAGTTTAAACAGTCTTCACAACCAAAAGGCATAGAGCTTAGATATTTAATATGTAGCATTGTCAAGAGGACCTCTAGCAAGTTTGTTCAAATCATGGCCCCTGGATCAAAAATGGCCCCGCCCCAGGAGTCACATGTTTTACATAGAGTTATATAGGAAAAACTTTAAAAATCTTCTATTCAGATACCACAAGGCCTAGAGTTAAGATATTTGGGGTACAGCATTGCCTACTGGACCTCTACCAATTTTGTTCAAATCATAGCCCCTGGGTCAAAAAAGGCCCCGCCCCAGGGGTCACATGTTTTACATAGAGTTATATAGGAAAAGTTTTAAAAATCTTCATGTCAGAAACCACATTGCCTAGAGTTTAGATATTTGGTGTGCAGCATTGTCTAGTGGACCTCTACCAAGTTTGTTCAAATCATGATCCTTGGGTCAATACTGGCCCCACCTGGGGGGTCATTTGATTTTACACAAGGATTTATATAGGGAAACTTAAAAAAATCTGCTGCTCTGAAACACCTAGGGCTATACCTTCAATTGTTCATTGTTATGTCTCCGCCCAACCCTGCCCTTCTGATGGAGACATATTGTTTTTGCCTAGTCCATGGGTGTCTGTTTGTCTGTCTGTCTTTCACACTTCGTTTCCTTTCAATAACTTGAGTACCAGTTGACCCAAAGCATTCAGACTTCACAGGTTTATTGCCCTTATTGAGTACAAAAATCCCTTTTGTGTTTTGGGTCAGTTAGTCAAAGTTCAAGGTCAGAGGGACCTCTAGAGTGAAAACCATTTCCACTCAATAACAGTATTACCATTTCGCCAAGAGACTCCAAACTTCATAGGGTGATTGCTTTTACTAAATAGAAGAACCATGTTGTTTTTGGAGCTAGTATGTCAAAGGTCAGTGTCACAGGGACCTGTAGAGTGAAAACTATTTCTACAGAGTAACTGTAGTACCATTACACCCAGAGCCTTCAAACTTTATAGGATAATTATGCCCCCTCTTCAAAGAAGTGGGGGTATATTGCTTTGCATTTGTCTGTCTGTCGGTCGGTCCGTCGGTACGTCAGTCCGTAGACCAAATGGTTTCCGACCAATAACTAAAGAATGCTTAGGCCTAGGAACTTGGTAGGATGATTGTCCATCACCAGTAGATGACCCCTATTGATTTTGGGGTCAAAGGTCAAGGTCACATTGACCTTGTAGGTAGAAACGGTTTCCGACCAATAACTAGAGAACGCTTAGGCCTAGGAACTTCAAACTTGGTAGGATGATTGTCCATCACCAGTAGATGACCCCTATTGATTTTGGAGTCAAGGGGTCAAAGGTCAAGGTCACATTGACCTTGTAGGTAGAAACGGTTTCCGACCAATAACTAGAGAACGCTTTGACCTAGGTTCACCAAACTTGGTATGCTGGTTGGTCATCACCAGTAGATGACCCCTATTGATTTTGAGATCATTAGGTCAAAGGTCAAGATCACAGGGACCTTCATCCTAAAAACGGTTTCCGATCAATAACAAGAGAACGCTTTGACCTAGGTTCACCAAACTTGGTATGCTGGTTGGTCATCACCAGTAGATGACCCCTATTGATTTTGAGGTCATTAGGTCAAAGGTCAAGCTCACAGAGACTTTGACTCTAAAAACGGTTTCCGATCAATAACTAGAGAATGCTTTGACCTAGGTTCACCAAACTTGGTATGCTGGTTGGGCATGACCAGTAAATGACCCCTATTGATTTTGAGGTCATTAGGTCAAAGGTCAAGGCCACAGGGACCTTGATCCTAAAAACGGTTTCTGATCAATAACTAGAGAACACTTTGGCCCAACCACAAGCAATTAGGTGCTGCCGGGGGGCATTTATGTTTTACAAACATTTCTTGTTGTATTAGAAGAACCCTATTGTTTTTAGGGGTCCATAGGTCAAAGGTTAAGTTCACTGGGACCTGTAGACTGAAAACTGTTTCTGCTCAGAAACTGGAGTACCATTTTACTCAGAGCCTTCAAACTTCATAGGATGATTGTCTTTACTCAGTAAAAGAACCCAATCATTTTTGGGGTCAGTAGGTCAAATGTCAAGGTCACAGGGACCTGTAGAGTGAAAACTATTTCTTCTCAGTAACTGGAGTATCATTACACCCAGAACCTTCAAGTTTTAGAGGGTAATTACCGGCATATTAGAAAAACCCTATAGTTTTTGGGATCTTTAGGTCAAAGGTCAAAGTCACTGGGACTGTAGAGTAAAACTATTTCTGTTAAAAAATTTGAGTACCATTACACTCAGAGTCTTCAAACTTATTGCAAAGCTTTTCAAACTTGCACCTATAAAAACCAATAACGATATTTGTAACTTGAGCAATGCAACTCAGGTGAGCGATTTAGGACCATCATGGCCCTCTTGTTAGAAGTTACAGCAGTGACCTTGACAATTTATGTCTTTCGTTACGCAAGAAAGAATCGAACACTATCTACAGTTAAATTATATATCGTCATAACTTGAAGAAACATTTTTGTCTTATGAAAGAAAAACAAAAGGCACATGAAAAGAAGAATCTGAACTCTTTTCTCTCCTTGTTATTACATCTCTTTCCATATGCTTATAGAGAGCATATAGTCGGCGAATTGTTCGTCAGTCTGTCTGACTGGTTTTGTCCCAAGTTTAACTAAAAAACCAATGAACTTCTTACAATGGTAGAGGACATTGAGATGATTCGTCTAGTTTTTCATTAGTACATTTTGATTGCCTGGGGCATAACTCTAAAATTATTAAAGACATTTATTACACTTCACGTAAACTTTTTACTATATAGCCTTATGTGACGTCACATGGTGTTATTTCGATCTATCATCCTGGAAATGAATTTCACCCGGTCAATAAATTTTTGCAATATTCCCCAGGGGCGAGTAATCTATATAGATATTTTAGTTCTCTCCCCTGACCGCTCTGCTCTGCGTGCCCTAGACGCTTGCAATGTGCACTACAG
Source organism: Cyclina sinensis (assembly GCA_012932295.1). Taxonomy (NCBI): domain Eukaryota; kingdom Metazoa; phylum Mollusca; class Bivalvia; order Venerida; family Veneridae; genus Cyclina; species Cyclina sinensis. The sequence goes on along the minus strand of JAAONU010000007.1, from coordinate 32,227,556 downwards.
AGTATAAGCGTCTTGCAATACAGACTAGCTGACCAAACGTCTTCACACCGACTTACCAAACGACAATTGATGGTAAAATGGCGGTGAAAAATTAATTAAAATGTTGGTTCGGTATAATAAAAAATAGCACATGTCTCTCAGGGTAATAGTGCATATTAGCAACCCGAGAACTGAAATAACACCCAAGGCGGAGAGACATGTGTTGTTTTTATACTATTTGATACTGGACACATTGATAGAGGGAAGCGGCAGGCAATGCAGTATCAAAGAACTATAATTCTTGCTGCCCTCATTTTTCCCTATATATTTTTGTTAATAATGCAATACTCTTAAATCACAAGAGGGATTGAAGGCTTAGATATTTTGCATTGAACGTCATCTAGAGACCCTTTACCAAGATTCTACAAACTTTCCTTTGTATCTTCGAACTATTTGTATCATCAAACTAATTATCTCAGAACGACGTGTTGACATATTTTGAAACTTCCATTTGAATGTCCGTGGAATGAATGCTGATGTCAAGGTCTGGCTCGCAATACAGGTCACGCGGGAGGCAAGGTTACTCATGTACATATAAAATACGGATAATTTTGTTGGATTTTGTTCTTTTCTAGTGAAATAGATCTAGTTAATACAGTGTCATTTCTCATGAATGACCGTCTCTCAAAAATACATTGTATTTTTTCCGGTCCGCCTCGGCGGGACGTTATTAGCGATTAGGATAGAAAGTTTTTATGAACACAGCGAAAAACACCGAAGGTTACGGGTGCTGTTTAATTTTCTGTGGTTACTTCCGGGATAGAAGGTGTTATAAGCTATCCACAGATATAATTACTTCCCCTGACGATATCTGCCATCCATACCCATATGAGGTAAATCATTTAAAATCATATTTGCTTTAGTAATCTTACTGGAAGATCATGAACAAATGGAAAAAATGCTTAAATTAACAATTCAAAAAGATATTATTAAAACTGTCATAAACAAAAGTACCCGTTCAGTTGGCTGCCCCCGGCCCTGGGACTTCATACAAGTAAAACTCACCATACAAACATTTCATAAAATTAAAGTGCACAGACATATTGTTAAAATATGCAATGACTGGACCTCTGATTCGGTCTTTATTTTAGCGTCAAATTGTTGATCTAGGGGGTTGTGTGTCTTTGGTCTTGTGAAATATAGATGTTTAAAAGATTGTTTTCAACACACACACACAGACACACGCACACACACACGCAATTTTTTACGTCTTCCTGTTTGCACAGTGGTTTGGCACGTCACGGTTTGGCAGTGGTATTCAATTATATTTTATGCGTATTATAAAAAACTGAGAGTCCATTATACAGCATCAACTATTACACCATTTTATATAAACTTCATGCTGAAATAACTTTGTCAACTGGCAGGATGCTAGCTTTTTTAAAAAAAGTCAAGCTGGTTTTCAATTGTGCTACAGTGACGTCAGCTTCTGTAGACGTTCTCGATCGATATAGAAATGATATTTAGAGAACATAAAATACAAGTAAGATCAACAATTCATAAGTTTTGGTCTACGTTTCATACTTTTATTTTGAATTCTCTGCCAAAGAGGCGCTTTGCTTTTTATAGCATAAATTCTCGGTATAACCATCGGTTACATCAGTAAAGCGTTCACAAAGTTCTCTATCTATTTGAGTTTATTTATAGTCGGTACCGGCTGCCCATATGACCAACGACCCCGGCTGAGGTTGTGGGGGATATAGCAAAATACAGAAAGCATCTCATTCCAGAGACACCCATGGTTCCTATCCACGCTCATTGTACAGCACAGATCCGAAAGACAATAAGTAATGTCAATGGAGGAGCGGGGGACCGAACTCGCAACCTCTGGATAACCAATCCAGCGTGCAGTCCAGTCCACTGGTAACCACTGATTTGCTCCATTTGCCATGTTGTCTTAGGTTAAGGTATATATAATCACATGACTGTGTAGGCGGAGCAATCAGGTTTATGCTTGAAGCGAGAAATTTCGACGTTGTTAAATAAAACAGTACGGTAAGATTTGGCAAGCTCCGTTTGCTTTTCAGTGTTTTTGACTGTTAATAGTTCTTCAACTGAAGCAGCATTGTTTAGTTTTTTTCTTTTATTTTAATTATAAACTGCATTGCACGTGTCGTTTTGTGCAGTTATAGTCAGGTAAGCAATATAGAACCTTTACTATCCACATCTTTGTAGTATGTGGAGGTGAAGAAATAAGAAAATCTTAATGAAATCTTATGAAAGTTTCAGTTGAATATACATGAATAAGTCCAAATCTTTAGTCCTTGGGTCTCCATTGTGGACAATATTCATTTTCTGCCTTTATTTCAGCAATAGTCAACCCTATAATCAAGGTAACACATAGCAAGTATTAGCGGGTTAATCATTCACTTTTGACCTGTTCTCATGATGGATGCTGACAAAATTCTATTTAAAACGCTGTCATAATGATGAAAGTCCATTCATGACATACACTCTTATATATAGAAGGAGATACGGCTTCCCCTACATTTTAAGTGCATGGACTCTATTTCGTAATACATGGAAATTAACATGCATTATCAGGAATTTACCTAACCTTGCCGTTGGCAGTAACTTTGACCTCAACGACCAAAACAGACGAACAGACGTTGGCCAACTTGCTTATACGTGCAACCTTATCATGGTCAACTCTGTTCGTTACTTAACCAGTTAATTTTCAGAAAAAAAACCTCATAGTTTATAAATTGGTTTGTAAGAAATATATAATAGACTCGCCCGTTCAACAAATTGAGTATAAGAGAAAAACTCTAGTTACTAAACAATTAAACAATGCAAGAAATATGGAAGGTTCTTTAGAAAGATAGTGACTCCTACTGGAAATGGATTTTAGTTTTTAGACAGTGCTTTTTAAAAACAAGTGCAAAGGTGGCGAAATCATTATCAATCTACTTTATATTTTACGACATCTATACAGAAAGTTGAACTGAAAGCGAGAAATAAAACTAACAATAAAGACGCTTGAGATAGCAATAAAATACCAATTTTTATTTCAATGTATTTCTTGTCTATCAAAATACACCCGTATTAAAAAGTAAACGAAAAAAGTATTCTTTCTAAAAGAAGTACAAAAAATAGCCCTCGGGTCATATAGTGCAGAAAGTCAAGTTTTCTTATTCGTGATGTTAGTATTCCCTGCCATGTTTTCTAACACTAACTAAAACAAACTATTCTACGCTAATAGGCCTCGCCAAATCTCTGCTAGAGCATGGGCAGCTCTATTTTATGTCGAGCATGATGCAGTATAATTCTTCCTTAACAATGATTGTCAATGTAATATTATCTTAATACTAAACTTGGTTCTCCAAATTCGGTAAGGTCAAGCCTTCGTTTTGGATAGTTTGGAAGGGCAGTCTTTCTTTGCTTAAATGATTTGGTCGAAGAAGTTGGAAGGCGAATTGTTCTTAAAAGCTCCGGAGACTTGGGTTTCTCTGTGAACACACTTGTTACCGTTTTTTCAGTCACTTTATTGGTTTGCGAATTAAGAATGTCACTGCGGGTACTTTCATTTCTAGATAGTGACTTCTCTTGCCTAGATTTATTCTTGCCGGAAGATTTTTGAGTACTCTTCACATTGGAGTCACTAGAAAACAAAAACCGGAAGTTTGAGTTCGTTTTGAATGGTAATTTCATTACACCGCCTGCCATGAGGGACTCAACAATCTTTGGTGATTTGCTTTGTGTCTGTTTGGTATTTCCCTTTGTCGGTCCAGATTTCTCTAGCGGTTCTGGATTAAATAGTTTAGTTGCTATAGGAATTTCGTTCCATATTATTTTATGGTTTGTATTCGATTTTGCTTTCACATCGTCAGTTTGAGGTGTTGAATCCAAAGATGTCACGGTGGTAAAATCATGTCTTTGTGGATGGAAGTTCAGGTCTGACGACGGTTGGACATGTTTGACAATTATTTCCGGAAGGAATGTGATTGTTTCCGAAGAGCTTATATCTAACTGAGTCGAACTGTGTTCAGTTCTCTCCTGTTTAAGTGATTTCTTTTTGCCCAGAGAAGTCGGATTTGGCTTGGTGACGTCTTGTTTAAGACTAACTTGTGGAATGTTTGTAGTTTTATTTAAATAGTTCGTCTGGTACTCAGCCTGATCATTTGCTACAATTACTGATAGAGGAGATGTGGTTTCATTCAAGGAGAATTTGTGCAAATCTTTCTTGTTTTGTTCGAAAATAATTGGCGGAAGTGTAGTTTCTTTGTCAAGATTTGTCAGCGGCGATGTCAGATTGTTTTTAATTCGGAAAAGCTGAAATAGTGTTGATTTTTCAAAAGGAGTTGTTTCGGTCTGGTGTTCATTTCTCTCAGTTTTGATTGGTAGAAGAAAGCTGGTTTTGTCAACAGAAATCGTTTGAGTCGTTATTGTGGGGGTCTCTTCTATAATTATAGATGGAAGGGTTGTAGGAAATTCAACGTTGGATAAGTATTGTGAGGAAACAGGGTAATGATATCCCTTTTCCGTTGGAACGGTCTTCTCGGCAGAGTTCGACTTCAAATGCAGCCCAACACTGGTTTCAGTTTCCACTCTACTCTCAGTCGAAGTCATCAAAAAGTTTGCATCTTCAATCGTCGGCTTTGTAATGGCGGGGTCAGTTGACATTTCGATTGCGTTGTTATGTTTTCGAGCGTTTGCAACGCCACTTGATCCCGTCAGGGTACCAGTGGTTCTTGGCGCAGACGTTGAGTATCCTTTTCCCGACCGAATTATGTCTTGTTTTCCTTTCTTTACTTTGATCCTGAAATGTGCCAGGAAAACACATACAAGTCCCGACAATGTACTAAATTGTAAAGATAAACCATCGACCAAACTTTAAAAATGAGATTTTTTTTTACGAGTCTCGCATACATGAACAAAGTTTATCCTAAAATACATAATCATACAGTTATTTTTGTTAAGTTATATTGTAACTATATGTTGACAAGTGACCATTCTTAAGTTCAATTACCGTGTGTGGAATATGTCTTGGTTTTATTTCAGTCACTTGAAATTTCTTGTCATCAACTTCAATAATAAAAAATTATATAATAGTTACAATTAATTATTCCTTGAATACATATTTCCGTACAAAGATTAACAATCTTTTTGAAGAGTGCTAGAGCTATCGTGTAAGCTAAAAAAATCACATGACGTAATAATCATTACGTATTATTTCACTTACCATTTAGTTTGTTGTAAAGTTTTCTCTTCTTTAAGAGCTCGTAATATTTTCTCTTTTATTGTGTACCCCTTTACTGGTGACACGTGCATTTCAATATGGATATCGTCTGAGTTTTCCATAAATCTACAAGAACGTAATAAAAAAAAAATCTATTCTTTATTTTTACTCTCTTTCTTTCTTTTCTGTTTCATTCTACTTTATCATTTTATCTTTTTTTTTTTTACTTTGCTTTAAAGTGGGTAGTTCTTTTTTATATGTTTAGCATTTAGTTCTGTATAAAGAAAGACTTTCACTTTTTAAAAACAATCACACCGGAGATTCACATGTACCGTGCACTAAAAGACCTTAAGAAACCGAGATAAATATCATTATGGTTCAGCAAGGCTCGAGCACTTGACTAAAGCAGTTGAAAGGAAGAAAAAATATATCTGTACTCACAATAATGCTGTGTGACAACCTTGTAAGCCCCTGTCCACAGGGAAGTCCGTTGCTTTTAACATTTGTATAACCACACTGCAGAATAGCTTTGACAGAAATTTTCCTTGTTTTGTTGTAATGTTTGCATCTATATGGTTACCTACAGAGTAAACATATTGAAAAAAATAAATACAGGCCCAGTTTCACTTGCAGAAATAAACTGTACTAAAATACTAGGGTTTACATCTGAGTTACGAACTTTGCTTCTAACCAATATTTCCATTATTTAAACAGCCAAATACCGACACAACTCAACAAATCTGCAAGAAATACCAACGCTTTCACTGAATTGATGATACATCAGCTAAATGCAAATTTGCTACGGTCACGTGAACAGTCACGAGACCCTGGACAAATCTTAATTTATTACAAGCAAGGATTTTTTTTAATGTCTGTAATGAAATTAGATTCTCGTAAGAGGAAAAGTTGTTGCAAAATGTAAACCCTTTTACTTTTGTAAATTTCATGTTTGCTAGTGAACCTAGATTTTTAAAGTAAATTTAAAACACAAATACAGTAAACTCCAACTGTATCGATATCGCTTGTAATGATATATCGGTTATATCGATACGTTTGTCTTGGTCCCTGCCAACTTCCATTATAACCTAACGGAAGCATCCTCGCATATATCGATATCGCATGTATCGATATTTCGGATATATCGATGTGGATTTTCAACCCCAACGCACATATATTACCTCTTAAAACGATAATTTGCTGCACAAGTTTGTTGTGGAAGAGCGGTCTCGGTCCGCTTGTTTTAATGCATAAATATCTGCTCGATTAAATACAATGACGCGGAACATGTTCTGTGCGTACGTAACTACCGTTTTGTTCTCAATACAGGTGAATTCATCTCAAAAAATAAAAGCATGGTTTTGTCCTTTTATTGTTTCCTTTCAATAACAATTTTCGTTGTAAATAAGTTATACATGTACATGTAGCTAAAACAGTGAACATGTCAGAAAAACGAAAAAGAAAAATTTTGGATATTGAAACTAAATATAAATTAATTCAAGAGATTAATCTTGGTAAACGTAAAAAACAGGACATTGCAAACGATTTTGGAATTAAACAAAACACATTAAGTTCAATCTGGAAAAATAAAGATTCTGTCATCAATGCATACGAGACTACGTCGTTCAGCCCAGCCCGTAAACGAATGCGTCATGCCAGTAATAGAGACATTGAAATGGCGCTGTTTGAGTGGTTTAAGACTGTACGATCCCAAAATGTGCCTATTGATGGACCTATGCTTACACGAAAGGCTAATTCTCTGGCATGTGAGCTGGGCATGGAAAATTTTCAGGCAACAAACGGATTTATTGAAAGATTCAAAAATCGTCATGGCATATCGAGCAAAACATTATCCGGTGAAGGTGCTTCCGTCGATAATTCAAGATTTACCCATGAGTGTAAATAGTTAAAAAAGCAATTTAATTTTGACGTTTTTTTTCCAGTGTATAAATTTAAGCCAATGTAAGGTTACCAGTACCTGTGTACATATTACTTTCGGTTTATGTCAGTTTTGTGTTTATTTTGATGTGCAACTGATTTTTTATGCATTCAACATTGATATGCATAAAAAGAATAAAGTTTTGTCGTAAGTACATGATTGTCACATGTCTAGTATATAATGCTACTGCTTATACATGTTGAACGATGCAGTGCATCGTCAGTAAGCTACACACCGTACAGAAATTCGGTTGTAACGATATTCGGATATATCGATATAGTTTTGTATGTCCCCTGAATATCGTTATAAGCGGAGTTTACTGTATATGATAAAATGCTGAAATATACAAAAATAAATGATTGCACAATTTATTGGAAACTAAGCTTTGCTACATTTATCTTTGAACTGAATTGCATTGCAAAATCCTCTACAGTCAGGCTGGCCTAATCAATTAGCTCTCAAGCAGCAAACTATACGCAACGGTTTCATCTCTTTCAGTACAATAACATACTGAAGTATCAAGGGGAGATCACTGCGAAAGAGATTGCTCGAACAGCTGAATGTTATGTTTAATTTCTTTTACTGGTTGATATTCGCAATACGTAATAGGCCAACGATTATAAAATTTCAATCTTACATGTGGGTCTGCCTTTGAAATCTTGAATCCACAATCGAACAGGTAATATCCATTTAAATTATAATAATAAATGTAATTGAAATATTTCAACTTCTGAGTAGGCTCAGTGATACAAAATTTGAAGGCCTTAATTTTGCAAACTTTATAGCAAATGATCCTTAGCCCTATCCAAATATTATTTTTTATGTAAGAAAGAAATTCAGAGACTTTATTTTAAAAGCAGTTACCATGGTGATGATCTCCGTGCTTTGCAAAACCGTTGTCATGAAGATTTACTGAAAGAAGAAAAGTGATGACATTAACAGTTATAAGCTTTATGGTTTTAAAATGGTCATGATATAATCATGATCTGACTAAGTGATTATTTTGGAATTGCGGCAAAGTAGAGTCATTCGACAGCAACACGTGGGAATTTCTTGTTCTGAATGCACGTTGGAATATCCTAAATGAACAAAGGAATATCCTGCATGCTCGCGTGAATACATGCATTTTGAATACCCGTTGGAATATCCTAAATATAGGTAATACCCTTAATGCACGTGTGACTATCCTGAATGCACGTGTGAATGCATGTATTCTGAATGCACGTTGGAATATCCTAAATAAACAAGAGAATATACTAAATGCACGTGTGAATACATGTATTCTGAATGCACATTGGAATACCCTAACTAAATGCACGTGTGATTAGATGTATTCTGAATGCACACTGGATTATCCTAAATAAACAGGAGAATATACTAAATGCACGTGTGAATAGCCTGAATGCACGTGTGAATACATGTATTTTTGAATACACACTTGAATATCCTAAATAAACAAGGGAATACCCTAAATGCACGTGTGACTATCCTGAATGCACGTGTGAATACATGTATTCTGAAAACACGTTGGAATATCCTAAATAAACAAGGGAATACCCTAAATGCAAATGGGAATATCCTGAATGCACGTGTGATAACATGTGTTATGAATGCACGTTGGAATATCCTAAATGAACAAGGGAATATCTTGAAAGCACTTTGGAATACCCTAATTGTATCTATTTCCGACTTTAATTAGCGTTCTATTTTTAGTACTACTATGATCGCTGCGGATGTTCATACTTTGTTTATTTCACATATGTATATAATAATATTATATCGTACTAGTATATCGTATAGTTATCATACTTATGTAGCGCCTTTGTAGATAATACAACCTTTTACAAACAACATTTCTTCACAGTACCTTATTTTATTCTATTTTCATATTTTCCAAACATTTGAAGTCTGATAAATGTCTACCATATCTAACGTTTCACAAAGTGTTTGAGTGCGACGAAAATATGAGTTTCTTTGTACTTACAGAAAACTGAAAGTCCTACAGCAGCAGCTGTTGCCATGACAACGCTTAAAATTAGGAAGATACACAGCACATATCTACAAGTTCTTTCACATCGCCTTTCTTTTTCTTTTTTCGGCGTGCCGGTAATCTCCGTCGCCGATGATTCCTCCAGCATATCCTGCTGTATTGACCTAGATGCTTAAAGACAACAGGAAATGAAAAGATAACTGCTTCACAGCTATTGAAGACTTAGCCTTTCTTAAATTTGACTTTGATCCTTAAAAATCACCGGCCTATCATAAATGTTTTTGTTTGTATTTTTTTGTATTTCATCATCCTTATCATGTCAAATCTTAAATGAAAAAAAAAAGAATAAAAAGAAAAACTACTACTACTATGGTTCTCAAGTTTTCGTCTCACTGCGCGATCAGACAGACTGGAAAACTTCATCGAAATTGTATTTAGTAAATGGCATTGAATTATGAACATGTAATTAAAGATCGTCCGAAACCCAATAATGTTTAAATTATCTATAACTTTGCTAAATAGATATTAATATTAGAATAGTCATATTAAAGGAAAGCATGTATCTAAAAATATAAAATCAGCAAGTTCGAGTACCTGACCAAGACGCCACGCTTGACCCGTCCCAGTCCGGAATCTTACAGGTCTGGTATGCCATGATCTCGTGAGGATCCGTGTACTCATGTGTGTATGGCTGAAGCGTGATCTCTGATTGTTGCATCAGTGTCGTCATTGTAGGCCACTGTTAAAATGGAGGTACCCATTTAATATTTTGCAGGCCCGAGTGAGAGCGGGTGCTTGCTTTTGATGAAAGCGTTAGACTAGCAATGCCCCTCCCCCGCCACCTGCCCTCAGCCCTATACACCCTATATACTTCAATATATTTATATCAAATTTCCGGATAATAAATATTGCAACCAATAAAAAAGTCTATATATAGTTACTGATTGATTGATTGATTGATTGATTGATTGATTGATTTCAAGATAGATAGATTCGATTTTATTTGGAAGTCTTCTTGGCCATCATGCTCAAACTGAACCATTTTTAGACACCTTACAAGCTATTTACTTCGTCGATAAAGGGGATTGACCCCACAATGAATAATGGCCTTAATCTCTCGGCAACTGAAGCTGTCTTTTTACAGGTACTCATACTTGAAATTTCCTTTCTATCCAATGCAGTAGTTCTAAATAAAGGCAGAACAATGACCAAAAACAAACTTAATAGCAAACATGAAAAATGTATATAATTTATGCCCCTGTACTTCTGTAATACATGTATATAATTCAACATTTGCCGAGATAAGGAGGGAGGAACTTAACTGTCAAAATAAATCTTCATGTATATATGTGTATGAAATATTTATGTACCTGTTATAATTAGCGATACTATGACAGTTATTGGTACACAGTATCCTTCTGGAGCCCTTAGACGTATCATTAATTTTCCATAAAATAAAATTTCGCAAACGAAATAGATAAAGGCAATGTATTTTGACTTTTAGATTGAAGTAAAATGCTGCAAAGACGACAAATACTGTTATTTTATCTGTTTGTGTCCATGTAGGATTATAACAGTAGATACTGAACCTTTTTTGTGGATAAAAAGGGCAAACTTCCACACATTGGAATTTGACGGGACGAGACAGGACAGTTTGAATTCTCAAGACAATATAAGTTGCTGACAAAGTGGATTTTTATACTGTAATTAGTACCACAGTTCAAAATCAGGAATCCATCTTGAGACACTTCCGTTTTAACGTCGGTTCATTTATTAGGACTAGTACATACAGTTACCTCTACATAATTATGCACAGCTAAATCAGTCATCATGTTTTTGTATAAATAGCCACACACAATAGACATTGTACGATTCATTTAACTTTAACATTTTTATGTTTAATGTTTGCTTTTCCTTTGTACCAGAAACTTGCATTTAGGGTGTAAACAAAACATCTTTCTGCCTGCAAATGTACTACACTCTGACTGACGTGATAACAGCAAAAATAAAATTAAAAAAAGTTTTTAATAGTGATGCGGTCAAACGATAGTGCAGATTGAAAACCCGTCTGCTATATCAACGATGCCAAATTTCATTTTTTGCTTCACAACAGAGATTATCTATTAAAGAAAAAAGCAAAGCAAATCAAGAAAGAAATGCGAACGTGACTTGAAAATTGTTATACTGTTCTCACAGTAGGCAACTAATTGACCAAAACACTATAATGTAATGGGAAAGTTCTTCCTGGTTTTCTTTTACTAAAAGTCTTCAATAAGTTCATCCTTAAAATACATATGTATCAATTTATAACTCGGTGAATAATCCAATAGACAAATAAATGGACAAATAAATAAATGGACGAAAAGCTAAGTGAATGAATAAATGAATGAATGAATGAATGAAAGAGTGAGTGAGTGAGTGAGTGAGTAAGTGAGTGAGATAATGCACAACAAACGCATTCAATAACTTCCATGTTCTCTTATGAAGTAGAATACCCATTGGTCGAGTCGTAATCATTTGTCTATATAAACATTTTTTTCTTTTCTTTTTTAGAATGTTATTTTTTAGAATGGTTTACATACTAGTTCGCGCAATATGACGTCAGCGCTATAAAGAAATGAGAAAGTGACGTTTTCCGTATTTGAATAATTATGAAACGTTCTACTCATTAAAAAAGATACGACCGAATTACTATTAATCTTCAAGATAAAATGTATATATCTTAAGATAAGCATTTATCCTGAGCTAAACTGTAAGAAACTGGCGGGGAAAAAATCACCCCCGCACACCAAAGGAAAAAGATATCTGGAGATACCATTATTTCAGTAAAACATTTTCTAAGCTTTCAAGGGTTTCAGTAGAAACGAGTGGGCCGCTAGTCAACTGTTCAGCTATCGAAAGATATAAACGATACACATCCGTAATTACGGCGGATAAGTGGTTCAATGGTAACGCACGGAACTTGTAAATCTAACAAGTGAGTTTTAATTCTTTATACTATTTAACTACAAAGAAGAGATCCGTTTCTTACCTTATTATGAAAACGGTTCTTCCAATTCTTCCCAATGGAAGCTTCCCGCGTAATATTCTCCAAAGTGTCTGCCATTTTCGTATTAAGAATACAGGAAAATAAAGATTATTCTAAGAATCGATCATTTATCACTTTAATAAAATGATAAATGATATAAATATTAAATCAACAAATTCACACTGTTTCAGTAAAAATCCAAAAATATTGCGGAAATGTTGTTTCTAAAGTCAATTCAATGTCGACAGACGCTTGAGTCTGACTGAATCAAAGAGGCACGTTGCGAAGGAAACATCCTTCTCAAAAACTGTCAAAACGCTTTTTCCCGTTACCCAGTGATCCAGTTACATAAATTACGCGATTACGTTATTAGCTACACTTTCAGCGCACTCATCTTAAATTATAACCTGCATGCGTCTGTCAAACACAGATTGTTAACAATATCTTCTGCGCCTGATACAGCACCCCTGTACCACAAACGCACCATTATATATCAATTAAGTGACCATTACTTAGGGATATTTATTACCAAATATGTAATGAACATGACAATCGTATAGTGACAGCCTTGTTAGGATAAAACAATTATAATGCACTTGTCTAATAGTGACCGTAGGTACACCCGCTGGTTTGATGAACATTTGACATTTCTTGTCGTTAAGCTTTAGTACTTGAACCCCAGCTTCATTTACAAAAAAAAAAAATAACGATAATTTATTTGTATCACGATTTTTCTGGTCAAATCTCAAAGTATGTAATTTTCATTCATTTATTTGTTGTTGTTTTATATAGATTTTTTTATATTTAAGAACATAAGAATGGAATTTTATGAAGTAGACCCTACTCACTAAAAAGTTATCATTTGATTTAAGTAACCTGCCAATAATATTTTGAAGCAAATATAGCGCCGTATCCATTTTATATTACGAGCTGTAAGTACCGTAACAATCTTCATTTACTAGGTACGTTTAGTGTACCGTACCAAACTAAGATTGAAATTTAAAAAAAAAATTATAGATTTAAAAGAAAGTTTAAAGGTCTTTCAATAATATGAAATTTAATAAACATGTTATTGACTTTGACAACTATTTTGCTTTGTCTATATTTTAAATAGAAATCGTGTAATTTACACATTTACACGCTTGTCCGAATGCTGACGTTTAAATGCAGGAGAAACCATTTTTTTACCATGTGTACGCCTCTAACAAGATGTATTCGAGTTTTACTCAAGCCGCTAATATTATTTCTCCGACAGTTCCCAAATCTTCGGTTTTGAGCGTTTGAATCTTAGCCCACTCTGTGGAACCAGTTATATTTTACTGGTATCTGATTCGTTGTGCTTGCATCTTAGTGTGATAGCCCGGTTTTCCAAAGCCCAGTCTTCAGTTTCAAAGAAACAATCCTTGGAAGCGGGCTAAGCTAGGTTCAGTTCGAACCCGATAGACCGAAGTCTATCGTGGACCGATAGAGAAATAAAGTTTGTTGGCCAAATGACTGTTCACTATAAGTCTGAACACGGACACATTTTCACGAAAGACTAACATAATCTGCTGGCAAGTGTTATTTTATTTAAATTCCTTAATTTACTACTTAGTTCTAATAATTTTATGTTTAGAGAATGAAGTAATTTTTTTAGAAAAATGGAAATATATTAATTCAAACTTTTCTTAAATTTAACACTTTTGTGTTTAAATTTCAAAGACTAGCGTCTTTATTAAATAAAGGCTGAAAGCCTTAGATGTACTGACCTGAGTAGGCCAATACCAACTCAACTAATAACGTTGAACACTGCCTTATTTAGACCAAAAAAGCACGAGGAAATCGAGATGAAGTGAGCTGTAAAAACTTCGACCAATAACAATTGCCGTAACAAAAAATGTTTAGAAAGATCAAAATGGCCGCGCCCATGGAATTTTGTTAATTAAAAAAACTGGATAGACAAGTATTAGCATTTCCAAAAATGCTTGAAATCGCCGTTCAGCCATGCATTTCGTCTTATCCATAGATGAATGTATTTCATGTTCTTCATTCATTAATTTGATAATCGTACAACATGCTTTTGCACTGAAAAGCGAAGTTATATTTGATAATTTTCACACAGAAATTACAAAGTAGATTAAATATACATTGTAATTTTTATTGTAGCTGGACTATTTTTGACAGCGGACGATTTGGCTTTTTAATGAAAAACATCCCAATATCTTTATACATCATGTTAAAATTTGCAGCATTAAAACCTTGTAAATATTGCTTTGTTGTAAACAAGTCTAAGCATAATTAATTGACTATTTGCGTAGTTTTTTAACTTTATTTATTACTAAAAAATGTATACTTAACAAAAGCTAGATACAGTTCTTCAATACCATGAGAATATTATATGTACAATTTAAACAGAATAAATTTTAAATAAAAAACGATATCGCCCTAACCTTAATGAAGCATATATAAAACACGGAAAATCCTGATCAAACTCCTCGCACCGGTTAAGTCACGCTTTGCTACTTTTACTGTACTAATCAGGGGAAGTAACCCCTGCGGGGCGTTTGTATCCTGATTAGAACCGCCCAGAAGCAAGCATTTATTTTTTTCTTTAAGTGCAAGTTTTGGAAAAAACAAACAAACCATACTCTTATTTAGACTACATTCTCTAGTTAAAAATGACATGTAGCAAAAAATATTGCGATTATCCTGTGTTTATCCTACACGAGACTGAAGACTGGTACTGAGATCGTACATTCATGATGGTATTTTTCAGTTGTAAGAATAAGTAACCCGACAAACATGGCGGTTGGGCGAGTCCATTTACGCATCCCTTGCAGAAGAATTTTGACGTCCATTTTGTTATCATGTGATATGAAATGCTTTGCTTTGATTGGCTAAAGGCAGGCGGTGTACAGGCAAAACTGTTCAAATCTTGTTAATTGTATATATCGCCGTCCAGGAACGGTGATAATAAAAACGTGTCCTATTACATTAGTAATAGTCAATGAAAAAGTGTCATTCAAGCCTCGGTCTGATTTCATGTTATTCCGCCAAAATTGGACGTCAAACAGAATAACTTTTAACACAAAACCAACGACTAAGTATCTCTTCTTTTTAAAAAAAAAAAAATTTATTCACCATGTGAAACTGAAAATAGATGTACATTTTCGACACACAAATACTGCTCTTTTAACATAACTGATACACTCTAATATAAAGATTTCGACTATGGACTATATTTTGCAACACATCTTACGTTCACAAATCATTTCCCCAGAAAATCAATGAAAGTACTTCAACGAAGTAACAAGGGCTTTTCTCTAAAGAGTATATCGAAAAAAGAATTTGAAAATAAAGAAAAAAGTTGTTACTTATGATTCTAATCATAAAACGATAATTAAAACCTATATTTATTAGGGGCTTTACTGTGAACGTAATTCTGTTGAGATTTTACTTACTGTAATCATAAAATTGTTTTATACCATAGTGAGCGTCAAGTTTCCTTGTTTTTAATTTCTGTAAAAATTCGGACATCTTATAGTGCAGGTAAATCAGGCATGCTCTAACTGCAGTATTTGTCAGTTATAGCACGGCGGTGCTTCCTGGTCTTAAATGACGTCACTTCTTTGCACTAATGTACAAAATACAGCATTCTGTCTCGGTTACACGACATAACTGCACACTTGGGCTACTGCCCTCGTGAGACTCGTACATACTCGAAAAAAGCATGCTGTAATCATAAAGGAAGTAAAAGAACAAGTTCATAAAATCAAAATTACAGTCAATTCATGATTAATTCATAACCATTAATTGCCCGCCCCATACCTTAGCAGACGACTTATTAAAACGTGGACCTTCTGAATATCAGGGCTAATATTAATAACACTGATCGGCCCCGGACCAGAAAAGTGATATTGATATTGGTCCTCTTGTAGCTCATTTTGATTGGCATATAGATCAGGGTCGAAAAATTGATATAGAATTCAATTTTAAACGGCAGCCATTTTCTTTTCCAAGTGATGGCAATAAGTTTTACGAATATTTGAAATTGTTCTGTTGACTTTTATCCTGCTTAGCTTTAGGAAGTGTCTACCCAAAAAGATTGTTAATGGCCTTAATAAGGCATGAATACGATGTGAATATCTGATTAGCCTTTTTTCACAACTTGTAACTCTCATGAACACAAGCAGACGACAGCAGATGGACGAGCAATTTCTGGAATACTTATTATACTAAATTTGTCATTTAGTATTTAAAATAATATCGACCCTAGGCCTGTTATTTGTCCTCGGGACAGTCGTATTGGCTCTCGGCCTTCGGCCTCAGGTCCAATATGACTGCCCTGAACATATAACAGGGCCTATATCAAATCAATTATTCAATAATACATAGCATCAGTGTTAATCTTTAGATTCTAGAGAAGACATAAAAGTATCTTCGAATAATACTTCCCGTTAACAAGAAGTGTTGTTAGGAAAATTAGCAACAAGACAAATATACGGGGAAAACATATGTTATATACAACTGAAGTGCTTTAAAATGTTATCTAACACATTATACTAATTTTTGTAAAATAAACTGTGATACTGAAATGTTACATGCCATTTTACTAATATTTACATTTATAATGCATTTGTTAATACTGATTTAGAAATACTGTTTAATACAAAACATAGTTATTTATAATACTGATTTAGAAATACTGTTTAACACATAACATAGTGATTTATAATACTGATTTGAAATACTGTTTAAGACAAAAGATAGTGATGTATAATACTGATTTAGAAATACTGTTTAAGAAAAAACATAGTGGTTTATAATACTGATTTAGAAATACTGTTTCAGACAAAACGTAGTGATTTATAATACTGATTTAGAAATACTTTTTAATACAAAACATAATGACTTATAATACTGATTTAGAAATACATGTACTGTTTTATACAAAACATATTGATTTTATAATACTGATTTAGAAATACTGTTTAATACAAAACATAGTTATTTATAATACTGATTTAGAAATACTGTTTAACACATAACATAGTGATTTATAATACTGATTTAGAAATACTGTTTAAGACAAAAAATAGTGATGTATAATACTGATTTAGAAATACTGTTTAAGAAAAAACATCGTGGTTTATAATACTGATTTAGAAATACTGTTTCAGACAAAACGTAATGATCTATAATACTGATTTAGAAATACTTTTTAATACAAAACATAATGACTTATAATACTGATTTAGAAATACTGTTTTATACAAAACATATTGATTTTATAATACTGATTTAGAAATACTTTTTAATACAAAACATAGTGATTTATAATACTGATTTAGAAATACTGTTTAATACAAAACATAGTGATTTATAATACTGATTTAGAAATACTGTTTAATACAAAACATAGTGCTTTATAATACTGATTAACACCCATAGGAGCTGATGACACTACGTGCAACCGGATAATCTGAAAGAGTCAACAAACAGTCTATAGACGCACATTTGAATATAATATAACTAGAATTACATGAAACAATTACTGAAACTCTTTTAAAAGCACAATCATATGAAATAAAACAATTAACAAATATCTTTTCATGTCGATGAATATAACATAACTTACATAAATGGATGGAGTATATGTACCTAAGGTGTGGGCACGGGACCATTCACACCGTTTCCGTCACTATCGTGGTTCCCGTTTCGTATTGCAATGCCGGTAGATGTCTGAGTTTTTAGAACAGCATTCCCAGCAATAACTGCAAACAGGAGAAAGTATACATCTGAAAATAATAAAAAAAATCTTAGAATTAGTGTCTGAATAGTTTTGTAAAATGCATCGCGTATAAACATAAACAATTAATGGAGATTAATATGCATGAAATCGCTCTAGACGAGAAACGCATTGAACCGCAGACAGGTAAAACTATCCCTTTTATAAAAAGACTGCTAGTTAAAGCATCAAATGTATTTTCAAGCGATCCTGATCTTAACAAGCACATTGTTTTCATAGGGGCAGTTCATAATTTTATCAGTTCCTGTCCATGTGTTGTACTAATGTAAGAGAAACTTTAACCGAAATAAATTTCTTTTCAAAATACGCGAAGGTAGCTATGAACCGGACGCTAAGCCGCTTTTTGTTGACCTTAATATCATTCAACAGGCACTATGAGCAAAAGAAACAGTGTAACAACAACTCACGGTGATGAATGAAATGATGCTGCTGCTGATGATGATGATGAAGATGATGATGATGATGAAGTTGGTGGATAATAATAATGATAAGCATGATGATGATGATTATTATTCTTACATGATTTGTTTCGGACATCTTGCCTATTGGGTACCCTAACTGGCACCTGGTATACAACCTCCTCATGTTGGTTACACTCAGCTAGATAGAACCAGGCTAATAGAGCGGCATAAAACTGTACAACTCGTAATAACCGCATGGCCCGCAAAGTTTCTGGAATTAACAAAAGTACTTTCTGTCGTTATAATACAGACTTAAAAATATCTGTAAACATTTTGTGAGAGGCACACACCGACTCTTGTAACATTCTATCAGAGGCAGTCCACACACTGACCAATTTTTGATGAGATGTACGTCTCTGTCCAATGAGTCAGTGTTAGACACTTTAGCATGTAGCTTGTACACAAGATTATGCTTCTGTAATAGCGGTCCGGAAATCTTCTCAATGCATTGATTTGATTCCCAGATGGCATAATCAGCGATTCTCTCTTAAATTTGAAACTGAGGTAATATATTGAGACTATTGGTTCTGACAGTGGTACTTAACACGCGTAACTTAATTCCTTTTCGTACCTTTTCGTACCTTCTCGTATCTTTCCGTAAAGTCTTTAAATTTACAAAAGAATATTAAGTACCCTAGTTATGTTCCTCGTACCTATGATGACTATATACGTATATTTTACAATTTACATGGACGAATCATATTATAAGATTACCAATACAATATGAGAGTTTTGTTCCATTTCTTTGGCCTCATTACCGGCAAGAGTACTTTTTACAAAAGATTCCGGAGATGGACGAGTTATCACGTTGCTATTAAAAAAATATGATCGTGGATGAAGTGACGGAAAATAAAGTAGTAACAACCTTGTTGGTTGTATATTTTTACATTTGCGTATATCTTGTCAGTTACCCCTTTTTCTTTCTTTTTTATATAGCTTTGCTTTAATCATGCCTTACGCATATACATCAAATAACATATTTGTCGATTAACAAGTACGATTTTTTTATGAACAAAATATCGAAGAAAGGTTCTACAGCATTTCATCGATTTCTAGGATTCTGTTGCTAAAGGTTAAAGAAAAATATTATTATTGCTATTAAACACCACGAAACGTACCCGTGTTTGAGATATCTTTAGAGTGCAGTGTTAGAGTGCATGCAGGATTAAAGGATTAGCCCCAGATTCAGATATTGCTAGTTCAAATCCAGCCAGGGAGGGGCAAGAGCCTCCAATGGCAATCCGCATTCCACTCTTTCGGCGAGAGTACTGGTTTAAACCCAGAAAGCAAGCACTGAGCGAGATTAATATCAGTTGCAAGAATTTTTTTCAAAATCAATGTAGAATGAGTAAGACTGAAGTAACACAATACCCAAATATGTACTCTGAATATTTTAAATGCGTCATATTTAGTTTTAGGCTTAAAAACATCGAACGTTTGACAACGTTAACGTACCTGTATATGAAAAAATCCAAAAGCTCGGGATTAACTTAGTCTCGTATACAAGTGATATCTTAGGATTGTCACTGTTTGACTGTTTGTCTTGAGTTTGTCAACGCGACCTCCGTCAAACTATAAAATTTAGATATTTGTCAAAGTTTATACGGTACGTAGACATTTGTGATGGACAATCTTATTCATTACCTGAAGATTTCAATTAACAGAAAAGGCTTGCATGAGAATAACAAGTTTTTTGTTGGGTGTCTGTCTGTCTGTCTGTCTGTCAACCTGTCTTGTCATAAAACTTGTCGGTACTTGTTCTAGCTACTGACAGGGTTCTATTGGATTAAACTCTGAATATATTCAAAGCTTTAGCATGCATATCTTTCGGAAATCACGATTTCCTGAAACAGGTGGCAACTATGGTAACCGGAAAATCCAAAGAAACACGTCAAGGTCAAGGGCAAATATTCTTAAAATATAATAATATGACATATTTATCACTCGATCGTAACATACATCTTTTTGAATTAGTTTGTATACCTTACGAAAGAAATTTGATTGACAGGTCGTTCAGGTAATCATAAATGAAGTAAAATGAGTAAATGTCGGTTCGCTGTATTCTGTGTTCATACATCCTTAGATAAACGACCTTGAAAGTATATATCAAAAGTCCTTGACTACTTGCTAGCAGTGAATCAGTAGCGAATTTGATCTAAGGCCCTAAACTAACAATGCTGGTTGTTTTGTATGAGACATAAAACCGAGATTCACTGTATTAGCAGCAACCACACAGCCACTGTGCACGTGAGATAATCGAAAAAAAAAACCTCTTGACATATCTATTCTTTTTGAAACTGTAAAGTTTTACTCATGTTTTTAAACTTAAAAAGTGGTGGTCGTTGCAATTTCAGTGTTAGTGTAAAGAATGCAAAAGAACAAAGCATGGTTTTCTTGAACTGAATGCTGTCTTAATCTTGTATTGTGTCCTGCAACCTAACATAACTAAACTCTTCATGGGATGACGATATTATGGGAACCGGTAAATAAGTATAAAAACATATGCAGATAGAAAGAATAAAAATTGCTTTGAAAACTGTCTTTCAATTCTATTTCTGTAACGCTCTAGAGACTGTGATCTTCATTTTAAAATCTGTGAGCTTTAAGCGAACATTAACCTGCTGTATAAATGAGATTTACACGTTTAAAGATGCAAAAGGAACATAAATCACACTCGATATCAAATAAGCAGGCTTCATTTGACATTAATGCAATTTGTCCGAACTGCTTCAAGGCGGAGAAAAGTGATGACAAAAACTGGCCAGCTTCCTTAAACATGTATTGACGTGATATGTAGCTAGATCTTGGATATAGGCTTGACGTGACATGTAGCTAGATCTGTGATATAGGCAGGTAAATACGTTTTAGCTTTTTTCGTCTATTCATGCAAAAAATGTTGTAACTTTTTATCTGGATTTTTTTAAGAAACCAAGGCTTAGATGATGCCAGAATGGAAATTCTCTGTTCTACAAGATGTGCATATTCTATGATTAAACACGTGTTTTGGTGGTGGAGCTACATAAAAGTCAAGACGAAGGTAAACGGATCAGATTTGATAATAAGTACTGTACATTTGTGGCAAGAATCGAGCTGAAAAAGAGGCCAGCATTTCATTTATGATTAAGTTGTTTAAAACTGGCTTTTTTATCTTCAAAAATATCTCGATGTATTTCGACCGCACACGCTCTATAGGCGTAGAATACGTACATGTGTTTCCTTTTGCTCTAAGTGAAAGGATGGCAGAAAAAAGCTTGATATCCTGTCAAACTTACTGTCGGTAAAATGGTCACACTTTTACGACTGCAAGAAAAAAATGCCTTTTTGTCTATATGTTGTGCAAATTATGCCATGGGAACTTTACCTATACCGAAAATAGTACAGTGCACTAACATTCTTCTTTTATGTTTACAGCGACAACATGCGACTTATAGCTCTCTATGTCGTCATGCTGCTTGTAGCTATAGTCGGGACCCAATATATACCAGACCCTCGTAACCCTGACCTGCTGATCCCTATTAGAATAGATCCAGAAAGACCCCGCGTAAGGCTACAGAGGGTGTTCGTTGAGGATCCACCAAATAAAAACCGTATATGTAAGAATAATACTATCTCTACAAATTCTGTCTTTTACTATAAATTGTGACCGGAGTTTCTGAAAAGCGAATTGTTTCTGCCTTTTAGGTAAAATTCATTTTCAACTCAAATATTCATTCTACTTGGCACCTACTTTAATTCATATGTATCGCATAGTATAGGTAAAAACCTTAACGATATTCTCCATATCTGTACAGTTTTTGTTACTACTCTCATGGGCACTTTCACGAAAAAAAACAACAACATCTATTTAAACTGGTACTAGAACGCCTTTCCCGGTAAATGGTCGTGGTGTCTTAAAGCATGTATGCGATTGGGCTATAAGGTTTTAAAAAGTAGTACACAGAATCCTTTTGGCACTTGTTATGCTTTGACTGGTATCACAGAAATAGAAACACAAAACGTCTTGGTTTTTTTACATGCTTATAAGTATAACGTTGCTGGTTCAGACACTTTTTCCTTCACTGCTTAGTGTCGGACTGTCTCCGGGAACCAGACATACACCGCTCACCTTGCTTATTTTTAATAAATCACGCTGCGAAAAACTATTTTCTGAATATTTCAGTAGAACTACTTTACCTTATGTTTACGGTGCCATTATTGTTCACTGGACGCGGAGGAGGGCTGTTCGGAAACAGAAATGAGGACACCGGAAATGGTGGAAACGGAGGTGTCGTCACGGAAAACCCATGCTGCGGCTAAACGGAGGTGTCGTCACGGAAAACCTATGCTGCGGCTAAAGAAACGTTATATGCAAGGTGAGATGCGCACAGAAATGAACTTGCCGTATTTCACAACACAATGCTGTTTTGAACTGGTTCATTTTAATATCATTCTAAAAATTTTGTGGAATATCATAAACAGAACCATCTAACGAAAAAAAGATAGACAATTACACTCAGAGAAAGAACGATTGAGCAAGAAAAACATTTTGAAACTTGAAACTTTTTGTTTAATTTAACCTGTTTTTCTATAACAATATTCAGTAGCGTTGTACATAGACACATGGTAACAGTTACTAACTAGATGGGTGTTCAGTTGAACACTTCTGTCGCCCTTGGATACTTTGTTAGAATAACTAAAAAGGTAAACAAGAGCCTGCAGGAAAAGACAGCATGCTAGTCCCAGTTCACAAAAAGGGTCTTAACTCCACTAAATGCGATCTTGACCTAAAGATTTTGCATCATCACGACCATGTTGTCATAAGTAATGTAATTTGAAAGTTTGATGAAGAAATGTTAAGAAATGGCAAAGTTATAGCAAAAGTTAAGTTAAGTTTTCGTGACGGACGAATTGACGATCAAAGCGATCCCTATGTCGTAAGCGGCGATACAACTGTTAGCATTACAACTGGAATTTTTGATGAAGAATATTTAGAAATGACATAGTTATAGCCAATGTTAAGTTTTCGTGACAAAATCCAAGTAGAAAAAGGGGCATAACTCTGTCAAATGTGACCTTGACCTAAAGATTTTGGCATCATTACGATCTTGTTGTCGTAAGCAATATAATTTTAAAGTTTGATGAGGAAATGTTAAGAAATGGCAAAGTTATAGCCAACGTTAAGTTTTCGTGACGGACGGACGGACCGATGGAAAAAGCGATCCCTATGTATCGCCGTTTCTTCGAAAAGGCGACACAAAAATATCATTTATAAAATAATTCTAAAACAAATTATTCAATATCACACATAATTGGCACAGTTAATTAAATAAAATATTTGTATTAGAAAATTCATAAAAAGAGAAAAATTGATAAATTTTATAATGTGATAAAGTTTAAAAGGTGTAGAATAAAATCTGTGATGTAATCACGTGTTTGGAATCAGTGCACATGATGATATTTTGTACTGTCGTTTTGTTTTTATGTCTCTATTTCACATTTCTGGTGTCCTTCAAAAACATTTTTTGGCACTTTCAAAAGTTTGCGCGGAACGAAAGTTGCGCAAGTTCAACGAAAAGCGGCACGTCCGTCGCCAGTTCGAAAAATCGCTTTTCGACAGAATGAGTGCATTTGTCTTTTTTTCTTTCTCTCTTCCTTTTTTTCTCTCGTTATACCTGCTGATTTTGTGTCGTAATGCATGTAATCCCTTTTCTTTAAAATTTTATTTCAGATGTGCAATTATTTTCATTATTATATTTTCAGGGTACTTAAACAACAATGTTCAAGATGTCAAAACAAATCCATCTGTGCTTCGTAAAGATGATACACTTAGCTAGTTAAGTTATTGAGTTAATAAAATGTTACCAAGTCTTAATTGTCTACCAACTAATTTCTGGCACCATAGTGAAAAAATAGTCATTTTTAAATTACCGTGTTAACTGTGCAGCCTAACTGGAAAAAATAAGACATTTTTTTTTCTATAAATTTAATCAACGGGATAATGAACATTTTACAGTAATATTTTGAAGCGCAATCGTATAATGAAAACTATATCGAAATGACGTCAAAAATGACAGACTCTGGAATGACCTTGCAGAGGAGAATATCCAAGAGCATTTTAGCTCACCAGGTGAGCTTTTAGGATCGACGGCTGTTCGGCGTCCATCATCAACACTTCAAAGGAAAATACCTCCGAAACCACCCGACCAAATTAATTAAAACTTGCTTGAAATGTTCCTTGGACGAAGCTCTATCAAAGTTGTACAAATGGTTCTGGTCCATTGCAGATCTGGGCCACATGAGTTAAAATAGATTTTAAAAGTGAAAATTGCAAAAATCTTCACCGAAACCACAAGGCCTTGAGCTGAGATAATTTGGTATGTAGCATCATCTAATGGTGATCTACCAAGTTTATTCAAACCATGGCAACGGGTCAAAAATGGCCCCGTCCCAGCTGCAACATGATTTTAGAAAGGCTTATATAGGGAAAACTTCAAAAATCTTGGAACTACTGTGCCTTTTGGTTTGGTACTTGGCTACATATAGGAAGAAAATGGAAACACTGAAATATTTTTGATTAATTACGATACAACAGTGGAATTGCTTCAGATGCATGTGAAAAGAATTCTCTGAATTCAGGTCGGAGAAGTGAAAATACAGCTAAAGAAACAAAAGCTCATAATATTGATAGACGAAGAATGATTTATAGAACCCCCACCCCCGACCTCCACTACAGGCGATGTCGATTTTGTCCCTAGAGAAAAGAATTAACAGTCTTTGCAAAAGTAAACAACGCTACATACCAAATATCGAAGGACAAGAGCCTACGGTTTCTGACAAGAAGATATTCAAAGATTTTTTTTATTTTACACAAATAAGACCCCCAGGGTGGTGCAAATTTTCATCCCAGGGATAAAATTTGAATTATCTTGGTAGAGAGCTTTTAGATGACACTTCATGCAAAATATCTAAGCTCTAGGTTCGGCGGTTCAAGTCCCTTTTATAATTTTAGAAATACGCTAAGCATGATATCATATGAACAAAACCTATAAAAAGTAATAACTAAAAAATGGGGCAGCTAGGGTTATCGTTCTTAAATATTTCACCTTTTACAACTCCCCTCTATCTCTGTGCCCAATACTAACTAAATACCTTTAATAGTTTTAGAATTTTGCCCCGGGAAACAAAATGTAATAAGGGGAGATAATGAGAAAACTAGTTAAGATAAGTTCCCTTTCTTGTGCCCTGCACTTACTCTCAATGTTTTCTGTCATCTTATGCAGTTATACGTAAATCCCTGCATTGGTTTTTGAATTATACTCCGGATAAAATCCGACAAGCATTAAAAGATGTAATTAAGGAAGATAACAGAAAAATGGGACAAAACTAAGTTACATTGATTCAACACTGCACTTCATGTACATGTGTATACTTTTATCAATATGTTAAATATCAACTAAATCCCATCGATAATTTTTAGAGTTATGCTCTAGACAAGCATTATAAAATATCAACGAAATTGATAAAGGGAAATAACTAAAAAATGGGACAGCTAGAGTTATGGTTCTTAAAAATTACACTTATTACCCCTCCCCTCTATCAATGTACCAAATGTTAACTAAATACTTTTCATGGTTTAGGAGATATGCCCAGACAAGCAAAATATACTAAGGGGAGACAATGAGAAAATAGAAAAGATGAGTTAAGATTCTTGTGCACTCCACTTACTCTCAATGTCCTCTATCATTTTGTGACGTTTAAACTAAATCCCAACATTGGTGTTTGAGTTAAACTCTGGACAAAACCGGACAGACAGACAAGACATCGACTATATGCTCCCCCATCGGAGAGCATAAAAACAACAGGAGTGCAATGCCGTTTTTTAGGCACCTTCCGAATGCACAATGGTGTTGTAGACAGTTAATTATCTGTTGCCCCACGATACAGACATGCTATAAACGGTTTCAAGTTTTTACCAACATTTCGGCGCGAGGATGCTATTACGCGAACTAGATTTGTTGCTTTTCATCACAGTTATCAGTTGTTTTTATGACATTGTATATTGTGATGAAAAACAATAAATCTAGTCTGCGTGTGATAGCGTCTCCGCGCCGAAATGTTCTTACCACCTGGACCGTTTTCTGTGCAAGATTATACATAAAATAGTGTTTTCAGAAGGTGCCCGAAAAACGGCGTTGCACTCCTGTTGTTTTTTCTTTATGCTTATGATGACCGACGAGTTCCTCGTTCTGGTTTATTCTGACAAAAAAAATACGATTCCTGTTCTTCCTCAATTCAAAATGTTATTAAAATCAACGAAATATTTACCTACGAAGCACATTAAATGTTTCAGTAAAATCTCTAGTAAAAATCTTGTCAACTTTTTTTTATCTTTTACATTTTTAACGTTCCTGACACGCGCCAGCCTAGCATAGTCAGTATTGACTGTTGGCAGTAGTAAGTTGAAGCTGACATTATCCTGATTTAAATGGACATTATCTAGGACGTCTCACCTTTACTTCCTTGAAAGGTGTCCAATAGTTCCACTGATATTATTAAAGAATAGTTCACCCTATCAACAATTACGTTAACAGTAAACAATGCTATGGTAATAATCCACCTCCTTCCGCCAACAGGTCTAACAGCCATCTTGCTGTCTTACACGGTATTGTTCATTCTGTCAACATCCATGGGTTCCGACGATGAAATATGTTGTGCATTTACACGGTTATTTTTTCCAAATTCCTTCATTCATCTCGAAGAAAAAAGCATTTATATCTGGGACATTCAGTCTGAATATATCATTTTTGTAAGATAAAGTCTATAAATTCTAACTGCCGATCTTAAAATGAAAAGATAGCTGCTAGGTATGACTTACTCGTGCTAGCCTTTAAAGATCAAGTTTGTCTTGCAAAGATTTTATACACTTACATAACAAGATTTACAAATATTTTACAAATACTCACAAAATGAAAGATGCTTGATAGGACCTGTTCATGTTATTTAAAGATCCAGTAACACTTGTTAGATGATTTAAACAAACATATTACGTTGGTATTTCTAGATTTTTTTGACGTAATGACCTTGACCTTAAACTATTCAGCCTTCAGTCCGTATAGCTCCGGCAATTACGTTCTACTGATATTATCAATGCTCTTGATATAACACTAGCTCATACAAAATCACATTTCGAAGCATGAATAAACTTGCTGACTGCCTGTAGTAACTAATGAGTAAAGGTCGAGGTAAACGCAGATAAAGGGCAATTGAAATTTCGTACTAAAACTGTTCATTGAAGTTTTAGAGCTTTAAAAACTTTTTGAAATCCTGGATCTGACACACGTCAGATTGCAAAAGGTTCTGCCGGATGGATATGATCGAATTTGCAACATGAATGTACTTGTTTTGACTGAGATGAAACAACGATGGACTGTGGTGGTGAAACCTATCTTACGCACCCTAGTTCTAATGTTTGTAGCATTAAGTCATACCAAAAAAGAAGAAAAAAGAAACAAAAGAAGTTTGTAAAATATATATGCTCCCCCTAGCGCCTTATCCCTAGAGGAAGCCATGAAGTTTTGAGGAACTGAGACCAGGCATTCTACCCTTATTAATCGGAAACCACTCTGCTTTTCAAGGTCACTGTGACCCTTGACCTTTGACCCAATGACCTGAAAAACGGTAGTTGTTATTTACTGATCATGACAAACCTACATACTAAGTCTGACGAACCTTGACCCATAGATTCCCTAGATATTCAGCAGAGACTGTTTTGCTTTTCAAGGTTACTGTGACCTTGACCTTCGACCCTAAAAACTATAGGGGTCATCTAGTAGTCATGACCAATCTACAAACTTAGTTTGAACAGTCTGGGACCAAGCGTTCTTTAGTTATTGATCGGAAATCAAGCTATTGCTATTCAAGGTCACTGTGACCTTGACCTTTGACCTGGTTATGTAAAAAACTATAAGGGTCATCTATTGGTCATGACCTACCTACAAACCAAGTCTGAGGAAGGTGGATCCAAGCGTTCTCTAGATATTGATCGGAAACCAAAGCGCCTCCCATCTTCGATGGGGGGGGGGAGTGGAAGGGGGCATAAACATTTATAAAAAAAACACTAACTTTCGATGACATTGACTTGCATTAATTTAGAATTTACAAACATAAAAAGCTCACTATGTCGTTTATTTTCTGAGTCATAAAGTCTTTGACCAGAGTTATAGACGCTCCTTGAGTCCTTCTCTTGTTGGGACAGGAACATGAATGCATAAAGTATGCTTTGTTAAGAATAACTCCTCTTACACCAGTTACTGTCAAATTTGCGACAAAAAATACGTGAAAGACGTCATTCCAGCAGTTTTAATCTTCACTGGGACATTTCAAAATGGAGAAATATAATATTTCAAATGCTTGTAGAACACAATTATACTCCACAAAATAGCGAACTGTTGGTCATTTTAAGCACTTGAATTATGCCGAGCATCTCTGAACAGATGGTACCAGAAATAGCAGGATTCCACTCAGTGCAAGTTCAGCGCCGGCTTCTACGAAAGGGATGACGTAATTTCCGGTTGCATCATATAATGCACCTACAAAATAGAAACATAAAATTTGAAGATTCAGTATTAAACTACTGCACCTCCGCATTTAATATGTCATAACAATCGTCTTGCACGGATTTATCGACAATCATTGTGATATAAGACTTTAGAAAAGTATATTTAGTGATTGACATCAACAAAACATACAAAGTGTTCAAATTTCAGCTGTTTAGACATTTCACAGGGTCGCTAGCTAAACATAACACAGTTTTTACAGTTCGGTGTTTTGATGGCAGAACATTCCAGCAGATCACTAGCAAAATATATGAAAATAAATTCTAGGACATTCAAGCAAAACACTATTCATTATATTTTTTATCCTGTCACCATCAAAACATGAGCTTTTTATTGAATTCTTTTCCATTATCACAGACCAGTCCATTCTATGTAGTTTAAACATATTTATTTCAATTCTGTTTACACACCTGCAATGTGTGCCTAACAGGATAGTCGGTGTGTTACCTTGATAATGCGCAGAATGTGTATTTCCGAACAAAAGAAAATAAAAAAATGAAACATCAAAATGACTGTTTTTCGTAAATGTAAAATTCCACGACATAAATCTGTGTCTTATATCCTCATTCTATTTTTCATTTTTTCAGTTAATCATGTTCTAGATTGTTGTTATGACCACACTCCTCTCTGCAGACAATACTCAGTGGCGTAGCCGTAGAAAAAAGAGGTCCGCACGTATCAAACAAAATGTCGGTTGCTGTGTTCAGTACCTCAGAATCTAAATTTTTCTAGCCAGTGGTCTTCACCGCATTTCATTATGCTTGTATGATTAGTCGATATTTGTCTTGGAATTTCCACGCAGCTGACATGGAGCTTTACAATGTTTGTTTTTCACTCTCTTTGGTTACTGTCCTGCTGGAATATTAGCTTTGGAAAATTACATTCATAGACATCAAAGGCAAAACGTCACGATACATGCCACATATTTACCTGTCTGTCAAAATGAAGAATTCAGATCCTATCGGTCTGAGTGTTTTCAGCTAACTAGAGGCTGCAAAAACATACTTGAGCAGTCGCCGAGGCAGTATCTGAGTGTTTTCAGCTAACTAGAGGCTGCGAAAACATACTTGAGCAGTCGCCGAGGCAGTATCTGAGTGTTTTCAGCTAACTAGAGGCTGCGAAAACATACTTAAGCAGTCGCCGAGGCAGTATCTGAGTGTTTTCAGCTAACTAGAGGCTCCGAAAACATACTTGAGCAGTCGCCGAGGCAGTAAAATGAATATTTTTTAAGCTAAGTACCAGATGAAAATACCGTTTTCGTTATTGATTGACAGCTTAACATTGATTCACAGGTAACCTTCGTAAAAATGGTCGGAGAAACTATTTATGCTCTGCTGGTGTCGAATGGTAATACAATTTCATTCATTCGACATTTTTGCATGCATGGAAAGTACATTTCACATATACACTGACAGTAATGGGTAAACGGATAGTCAGCATTACAGTATATAAGTAGTTTTTTGTACTACTATTTGCTTATTATTTATTCATTTTATTTCCTAAATTTCAATATCTAAAATGTCTTTCACTCTACCTGCTTTTGGAAGGCCAATTAAGGCAGCAATTCCACCAAAGAACATGGCTATACCATTTAAATCTGCTATCATTTCTATACCAAATAGATCTGGTATTAGTACAGAGCGTAGAGAACTAGAACTACCTGA
Source organism: Cyclina sinensis (assembly GCA_012932295.1). Classification (NCBI taxonomy): domain Eukaryota; kingdom Metazoa; phylum Mollusca; class Bivalvia; order Venerida; family Veneridae; genus Cyclina; species Cyclina sinensis. The sequence goes on along the minus strand of JAAONU010000007.1, from coordinate 32,196,876 downwards.
AAACAGACAGACGGACGGACGGACGTAGCAAAAGGCAACTAGACAAAACGATACCATATGGAAGAAAAGTTGTAAATGCTACATTAAAATATCACCTTTTTGCACTACGGCATTAAATTATTCGCAACATTATATATCACACTGTATAAATGAATGAATGAATGAATGAATGAATGAATGCATGAATGAATGGATGGATGGATGGATAAATGAATGAATGAATGAATGAATGAATGATACAGCGGGTGAGTTAGTGAATGAATGAGTGAATGTTATTAGTTAGTAAAAAACAATTAACAAATGAATGAATAACTTAAAACAGCCTCTTTAACTCTTGGACATTTTATCTCCTTTGGCTTCTGAGTTGAATAACTCTGAAGACAAATGTATTGCCTAGCTTTCTAATACAAAGATGTCATATTTTTACATACAGGACCTAAAATGCGAGCGTCATATTTTTACAGAACCTTAAATACGATGAAACCGTACATCCAGTAAATAATAAAGAGGAAATTTTCAAAATGCTTACCCGCTGAAAATCCGAAAAAGACAGAGAACGCTACAAAAGAGGCGTAGTTGGAGCAGAAGGGGCACAAGATGACGATGACCCCGTTCAGAACTATGATCGAGTTGCATAATTTCAAACGATTAACAAACTTCAGATCAGCTACGAACCCAATTGTAATACGACTAATTGTACTAACCAGTCCTGAAATGTATATAAAAAAGACCTATTGTACTAACCAGTCCTGAAATGTATATAAAAATACGACCAATTGTACTAACCAGTCCTGAAATGTATATAAAAATACGACCTTTTGTACTAACCAGTCCTGAAATGTATATAAAAATACGACCTTTTGTAGTAACCAGTCCTGAAATGTATATAAAAATACGACCTTTTGTACTTACCAGTCCTGAAATGTATATAAAAATACGACCTATTGTACTAACCAGTCCTGAAATGTATATAAAAATATGATTTATTGTACTAACCAGTCCTGAAATGTATATAAAAATACGACCTTTTGTACTAACCAGTCCTGAAATATATATAAAAATACGACCTTTTCTACTAACCAGTCCTGAAATGTATATAAAAATACGACCTATTGTACTAACCAGTCCTGAAATGTATATAAAAATACGACCTATTGTACTAACTAGTCCCGTTATTAATTCTTGTTAACGGAATAATCAATTTTTTTCACCAATCTATTTTCCATTAACATGTGCGTTTTGAGTTATATTTAGATTCGTAATCTTTTAGAGCGCACTATATAGCATAGACTTCAAAAACGACAGAAACTGCTATGACCTTACTTACAGACGGAGGAGAATATTCAAATGTTATAAATGTTGTTTTCTGTTTAGCCTGTTTCTTATTTAGTGTGTTACGGTCTAGTGCATACCCTCCAATAATTGTGTAAATACAACCTCTGACAACTGCGTCAGAGAATCGATCCTTTGGCTCAGAGGTTAGAGTTTTGGCCTTCGATGCGCTAAGATCGGAGTTTGAATCCCGTTCTTGATAGTGTATTCTAAGATGCATTGCATCTTTCTGTTTCGGACTTTCCTGTTCGTAAGAAGTGTTAAAAGCCTACACTATCTGTCATGCCAAGTCATGTGAATTTCTGTTAATATGTGACGACATATCGATATAGAGTGTTCTAAATAACTAAATTTTTAGATAGAACTTGCCTGTTTATGGGAAATCTAAACTTATGAGTGATCAAACTGGATGAAACTGTAGGACAAACATTTATTTTTTTCAACGAATGAGAAGCCTCCTGAGAATTTTAAATTTTCCCCATTCTTTTTCCAGTCCACAGGTTTGAAGTTCTTTTGATAGAACCACGCCTGGTAAACAACAGAGCTACCTCTTTCGGAGGTATACGGTAAATCGCTCTATCGCTACTTCCGAGGTAGTGCATGTCGCTAAATGTGAGTGTCAACAAAGGTAAAATATTTTCATATGTTATATGTTTTGTAAATTCAGAATCGAATATCGAAAATCGAAGAATGCTATACCATGTAGATTTGATTTAAGTTTCCAGGGAACGTAAAGTTGGTGAATTTATCTTTCAAATGTAGTTGTGGCGGTGTTTCCCAGTTAGCGAATTTAGCGTTGAAATGGGCCGTTTCGTCATGAGAGTTGTGTTTTTGCCTCGTATTTTCATTTAAACAGCAATTCAGATTAAACAGAAATAAGTTTCAACCAGATGTTAAGTCTAGAATGCAAATGAACTCTAAATTACAACCAAAACTTAGTTATTAAAGGAAATATATGATATTTTTTTTGAGAGACAGCTCTGTCGTGAAGGAGGTAGTCCTGTCGTCAAGGAGATAGCTCTATTGTTATAAGATTATTTACAGAATTTTCCAATTGTTTGCTATATTCAGTAACATCTAGAAGTCCTACTTACAAATACAATGTCATGTTTATTGTATATAACTGTGTCAATAAAAACATAAATACATGTTTATTGTATATAACTTTGTAAATAAAAAATAAAATCTTAAGTAAATGATTCGTTTCAGATGACTGCATTTAAAGGGGTAAAGCGACGAAGCTTTCTGTGTAGAAGGAAAAAAGGGTAGCTACAAGTATACCAGCTCAAAATGGAAAGTACCTGTACATTTAAAAAACTAATTATATTCAGAATCCCTTGAAAATGAGTTCACCAAAAACCCCCAAAAAAGAAAAATGGTCCATAAAAGTTCTACACCTTTTAAATCTCCACTTATGAAAAAAAATCAGAATATTTACGCCGTCTCCTCTAAAATTTAACCGTGCAATCACTTTAGAAAGGAAAAATGAGTTTACCAATCGACCGACATCAAAAAGAACTTTATAATATAACGAAAAAAAAGATCAACAGTAATGATTTTATTGAAACATGTAGCGAGGAAGATGAAACATTATTATATACTGTAACTGACATTGAAAGCGACCCTTCAACAACTGTGCAAGAAAAACTGACTGTGGAAGACGAAATATACAGATAACTTGACGATTTTATTTTGGAAATGGAAAAATGCCATCTAAAAAGTCCATTGGTGATAGTCTTTGCTTGCCAAATAACTAAACTGTTTCGTTCTTTGGCCCAGACATTAATTTCAAAAATCTACCGCCAAACAGCTTCTTTCCTATCCAAAAAAACTTTAGACTTGTTTCCCTGTATCGCATACTTCGTACGTCTTCAGTACTTAACCATTTATTCTAGCAAAAAATCGCTTGTTTTTGCCCGTTTTGCCTGTGTTTTAACAAGGAAGTTCTCGCGCTCACGCGCTGTTATTACCCGTTTTCAGTTATGCGCGTTACAGGGCTTTTGTAAATAATGGACGCTGACCCGTCTATTTTTGCTCCAAATCGGCAGTTAAAGTAACTTTGCAGGTCGGAACGTAGACGAAACATTCATGATTATTGACAAATTCAATGGCTGGCCTTGTTCAATCGTTAATCGACATGAAATCCTTCCAAATACGACACTTTTTAAGTTTCAAGATGGCCGCTCGAAAGGTTGAAACACGTGTCGCCCTGGAACGCATATTAAAAACTTTTTTTTCGTAAACATGTCTTTTCTAGATTATTTTATGCTAGAATAGCGTTGAAGCACGTTTTTTCGTGTCATTAAATCTGCAGAATCCCGAGGGATGGTTGGTGTCCGCGCACTACGGGCTCGGGCACCAACCATCCCTCGGGATTCTGCAGATGTTATAACACGAAAAAAACGTGCGTTAACCCTATAACAACGTCCATAAATAAAAGAAAGGCAACGTTATTCAAAGGAAATTGTTTTTTCGATACTTACTTAAGGAATGACAGAAATTCTTATTTTAATTCGGATAGGGTTTTTGGTGTACTCGTTTTCAAGGGTTTCTGAATATAATTATAGTTTTTTTAATGCCGTACAGGTACTTTCCATTTCGAGCTGGTATACTCGTATCTAGCCTTTTTCCTTCTACACAGAACGTTTCGTCGCTTTTTCCCTTTAAATGCAGTCATCTGAAATGAATCATTTACTTAAGATTTTATTTTTTTTACGAAGTTATATATAATAAACATGTATTTATTTTTTATTGACACAGTTATATACAATAAACATAACATTGTATTTGTAACTAGGACTTCTAGATGTTACTGAATATAGCAGACAATCGGAAATTTCTGTAAATAATCTTATAACAATAGAGCTATCTCCTTGACGACATGACTACCTCCTTCACGACAGAGCTGCCCCTCAAAAAAAATATCATATATTTCCTTTAATAACTAAGTTTTGGTTGTGATTTAGATTTCATTTGCATTCTAGACCTATCATCTACTTGAAACGTATTATTGTTTAATCTGAATTGTAGTTTAAATGAAAATACGAGGCAAAAACACAACTCTCGTGACGAAACGGCCCATTTCAACGCTAAATTCGCTAACTGGGAAACACCGCCACAACTACATTTGAAAGATAAATTCCCAAACTTTACGTTCCCTGGAATCTTTAATCAAATCTACATGGTATAGCATTCTTCAATTTTCGATATTCGATTCTGAATTTACAAAAAAAATAAAATATGAAAATATTTTACCTTTACTGACACTCACATTTAGCGACATGCACTACCTCGGAAGTAGCGATAGAGCGATTTACCGTATACCTCCGAAAGAGATAGCTCTGTTGTTTACCAGGCGTGAGAACGATCTTCGTCAATATGACGCGACAAAATGACAAAATAGGCTAAATAGAAGAACAGTTGCTATGAGAAGGTTGCTCCCTTCCTTTTCAATGTGGTTGTTTTATGTTGTGAACATAGCTTGCCTAAAGACAATAAAACGAACTAAGCAATATCTCTGCTAAATGTCACCTTCAAATAACATATAAATAATGACTCAATCTATCAAAAAAACTATGACAACTACCATACCTATAATAAAAAGCATCCATACTGCATCTTGTCTTCGAAAACCTTTGTACAACATCATTTCAGGGAGAAATGTAAAAGGCGTGTTTAAAGACAGTTGTATAAGTGCCTCAGACAGTAGGAAGAGAAGGAATGCTGGGTTCTTCAACGCCACTGCACTGAACCAACGCCTTCGTTTTTCTTCTCTCTTATTACGTGGATGACTATTGATATTGTCTGATGCATTAACAGAAGCAGATAATGCTTCCTCTTCGTCTATTTTATCAGTATAAAGGTCTGTCATATCTTCAGCTGTACTGTCACTGCTCTTTGTATTCAGAGAAATCTTCTTACACATATCTGAAGTAAACTTCACTTGTTCTGTATTGTAAGTAAAATCCATTTCAATGTTTCCATTTTCTTCCTTACTGCCAATTTCTGGTTCATCTCTTAATCTTGGCACTTCCGTTGTATCTGCAAGGAATTCATGTGATGTCTCGATGTGTTTTTCAAAACTCTCATTCTGCTTTAGGTTCGCATCTAATTCTTCTTCTCTTAAAGTTGCCGTGCTGTTATCAGGCAGTCTAAGGACTAAGGCACATGCCAAACAGTTCAGTATGATACCAGCGTTGATTATAAATGTCCCGCGCCAAGTATATTTGTCTATAAGAATCTAAGTGGACAACAAAATCAATAAAGTGTATGATTACGCATATTCTTTTCAACAAAAACCCAAGCACACACATGATAGCACGCACGCACGTTCACAAACATGCACTCATGCTTACATTCTGACACTTGTTTAAGCACAAATGAAATATGTTTTGATAGTGTATACATAATAAAAAAATATACTTAAATAGCAGAAATGAGCGAGGTAGAAATTAATATAACAGAAACTGATTATCAAAACATCAGAAACTTCACCAAAAAAATTAAACATCTCTCATTTCTAAGCGGACGGAAACCAAGACTTTTTAAGGATCTATGCAGATAGATAATGATTATTCATTTTCTTTCGAAAGAAAACACAAGCACAAACTTTAGCAAGTATGTTGAAGCCAATACAAAATTTCATACTTTACTGAGCGGGTTGAAAACAAGAGTCCCAACGCCAGATCCCATTGCAGCGATCCCAGAAGCAAACGCTAAACGCTTGTCAAAGTAGTGTGGTAGCATTACTACAACTGGCAATGTGAGCATCCCGAACCCAAAACCTAAAAATATACAAGCAAAGCGTTCTTACAACTCTTTAGTTTCAAAACAGAGCCAAATATTTGATAGTGGTCAAATGAATAAAGTATTTTGTCAATGTATGAAATTAAGTGTTTCAAAGAAAAGGAGAAGAATTTCTTATCATTCGAAAAATCGTGTTGTTTGGGCATTAGTTCGAAACCCGAAAGACTCCGCAACGCTGTTAACTTGTTTTGATGATCTAAAAATCAGAATGAAAATTATCTTTCACCCTATCAATATTGCGCTTTACATATGCTTCTACGAGTTTATAAGACATTGCAGAAAAATAAACATGGTAGAGGTAAAATCCATTAGTCTATTGCCCGATGCAGTGTGTTAATATATCGTCGATGGAAGTGTTATTAAGGAAGGAGTGTGTGCACGTACGGTATCCCGGTGGAATGTTTAATAGTAAAACCCTTACCTCCTAGTAAACCGAATGTTACATAAAGAATATACAATGACTTGGCAAACGCACTGGCAAGGAATCCAGCAAAACTTAGTACCGTGCCGGCTAATGCCACTGTCTTAGCGCCGAACTTGTTTACCAAGGCTGCCAGAATTGGCCCCTAATAAGAAGAAAACACGTTAACTACAAAAAGCATAGTTCTGTATTAGCGACATTTTCTGCTATGATTCGGATTTAGTGAAATCAAAATATTCATGATAATCATTAATAATGGACCACAAATTTAGTTCATTTACTTAATTACTAATGAATCAACATTTATCGATTTGAGTATTCGAATATCATTAGTTTTTAAATAAATATATTATAGCCCTTAAACATGTAAATTCATGTAACTGCTTCAGAGTAAAATAATGGATTGATCTTTACACAGTATCGAGTAAACAAACACACATGTACACAAACTTGATACAATTATTATGATAAATAGTTAAACAGATAATTACAAACCCACGGGATCTCTTCCTTTTTCCTTACTATAAATTTGCTTTGTTCATTTAAAATGTTAAAAATCCAAAGAATCAGACCGGGCAATATTTACCTGAGATAAACATTATCCCCATTTGTATAGACATTATCCAGGACGTGTCACTTTTACTTCCTTGAAAGGTGTCCAGTAGTTCCACAAACATTATTCCGAAAGAATATTTCACCCCATCAACAATTACGTTGACCACAAACGATGCTATGGCAATTATCCACCCCCATCCGCCCTCAGGTCTAACAGCCATCTCAATGTCTTACACGGTAATGTATATGTTAATCCTGTCAAATAGATACAGGTTCCGACGATGATACGCGAGACTTTTTCAATTTAATCATTCATCTAGAAAAGTCACCATTTATATAAGGAACATTTGCGACAGATGTATCATTTTTGTAAGACAATATCTATAAATTTGAAATGCTTATTTTAAAATGTGAAAGATTAGTTAGATATGGGTTACTCGTGCTATCTTTTAAATACCCACTTTCACTTGCGAAGATTTAATATACTTACATAATAAGATCTACAAATAGTTTACTAATATTCTGCTAATGAGCGTCTAAATTTACTACAGACATTGGACAATCGTTATTGTCTGGTGACTCGATCTCAACATGGCCGTAACTGATCTGGATTAAACTGATGTGTCATCAAGTTTGTGAAACCGTTTGTGTTTTCTGTAGTGGAATGTTCGTTAGAAGTACAGTGAATAATAAATTATGAATAATAAATTCTGTTGTTTTTAAATTTGTAAGTGAAGCTGGGTCTTAAAATGTCATATTATTATATATAGGCTGCTATCCTCTGAAGCGTCAGTCGGAACACCTCGGGCGACTTCAATAATACTTTTACAGGAAACCTATTTTGTTTTTATACTGTAAAAGACAAACATTTCCTTAAAATAGATTTGGCTCCAAAGGCAACAGTTTTTTTTTCTCTTTTTTACCCTGTTATTCTGTAACAAAATAATTTTATACTATTGACAAATTGATTTTATAAGATAGAAATATCATATCATTATTTATCACACGACAAGTGTTGTTTGTAATACAAAATAACTATTACAGTTTTTTTACACACGTCTAATATACCGGCTAACAAAACATTACACATCTTATTTCTTGCTTCAAAATATTTTTTTTTATCTATTGTCACTTTTTAAGATTTGTTTTCATATAGAAGCGCTGTTTCAAAAAGACGCCTTCTATGTTCAGCATTTCCGACATATTTTGACATTTCATTTGGAACTATTTTCTTGGCGGATGTTTCGTAACAGCTTTTTTTCCAGTTCAAATAAATACAGCTACGGTAGGACCTATACATTTGCGGTTGTCCTGGTCACGTGATAAAAAGAATCTGACGCTTGTTTAATGTTATTAAGCTCGCCAGAGGTTCGCTTTATGATATTTAGAGAAGCTTAGAGAATCTACCTGTTTGTATTAGAAAGGCATGTCTGTAGCTAGAGAAGGACATGACCTATTTTTCTGTAAACTGATGACTCTTCTTCCTTTTATAATGTTTTCGATACCGGAATGTTAAAAAATGATTTGTAAATTAAAACAGTGTGCCGCTGCATCATGTTCAAATGCTTTTACACGGAAAAGTTTCCTAAAAATCTAATTGTATTATACTTCAATAACAGGCCTGACCATGTTTATAACTGTAGTAAAGTACCACGGACGTATAAAACATGTTGATAATGTATTTAATATTTCGTGATTCACAGACTTATCGTTGTGCCACTTTGGTGACTTTTCAAAAATTTTGTGCCACCCTCTTTAAAGACATATTTCACAAGGCAGTTTGAAGGACAGGAATATGCTTCGGTGCATAAGCAAATGTTTAAAAGGTTATTGATGGGGAAAAGGAAATGTGAAGTGAAAAATGTGTTCATGTTTGAATGAAAAATGATCCACACTGGGCTCACCATTAAGTAAACTGATAGTACAATCCATGACAGGAAAAGGTCTGTGTAAGGGTGAGTGAATTTGCCAGATTGGCACAACCAAAGTTTCATTAAAATGCTTCCATGTGTTTAAAATTTATGGAGCAGACATGAAATGCATGGCCTAAACCTTTGAACACCACTGGTGAGCGTGACCTTGAGTCGGCATGGTTGAAACATAAGTTCTCTCTCCCACGTCCCTCCCAACTTAAGATTGTATCATGTCCTACATCATGATTAGGTTCATTTTCAAAAAATCAGGGCAGATAACACTTATATTAATTTTATACTGATTTGACATAAGTACTATCACTTGTTTGGCTTGCTGCTCAATGTCGCTCAAACCTTTGACCTCCACTTGTGACCTTGACCTTGAGCCGGCAAGGTTGGAACATTAATTTTTCACATCGTCTTGATGGGATGAACATTTGACCAAAGTTTCATGAAATTCCTTCCTGAGAGTTTAGAAGTTAAGGAGCGACACGAAATCCAGATGCACACACATGGACAGACGGACGCACTAAGACCATTCCTATATCCCCCTACCGCTATGCAGCGGGGGATAATAAAGATCAAGTTATTCATGTGCAGTCGATGCTTTCCTACATAAGCATGTAAACTACCTTCCGTTCCCTTTGTTCTCCTACTGAATCCGCCGATTACACCGGTTTTCATACATGACGGGCTGATAACTTCACAGGGGCTGATTTGAATTCAGGAAAAAACTTCAAAACTATCAATTTCAGCTTCGTTACATCACACAGTGCAAGCCTGTAATCGTTCGACTAAATTTAGCAAAATCTATTTATAGTAAATTTAACAAAATCTATGTGTAGCATTTCTATTATATATAGCCTTGGGAGTTTCCCGGTACTTTTTTGGCTATTTTCATACATATCAGTGCTTATTTCAAAACAAGAACTGTCACTGTAAGATGACAATGCCCCCGAAGTGGTGCTTTAACCTTGGGCCAGTCATTCAAGGGTCAAGGTCAAATAAATATAGGTCAGTGGGAAGGTCTTGTCCACAGGAGTGTTGTGTCCAAGTATTAGTAATTCGACTTTCTAATAAGGTGGTTATGGTCAATGTTAAATTTTTTCGAGAATTGAATCTTCAAGGTAAAGGTCATTCAGAAGTCAAGGTGAAATAAATATAGGTCAGTGGGACAGTTTTGTCCAAAGGGGTGTTGTTTCCAAGTATGAAGTAATTCAACTTACTAATAAGGAAGTTATGGCCAATGTTAAAGTTTCGGACGGACTGACGGACGGACGGAATGACGGACTGACGAACGGACATTTCAAAAACTATATGACCCCTTCGGAGGCATAAAAAGAAATATCAACTTTAGATGCTCATATATGAGTGCTTCGGCGACATAGAACAGGATAGTTTGAGATCGCGCTGTTTCTCCGACAAAACGGCGAACCTATTCTTTTCATAATATAGATAGTTCAATGGCCTCTATTTAACCTATGGCTGGGAAAATAAACGGGGTTACCCGGGTCCGGGGTCAAAACAATATACTAGCAGTAAAAACTTTCGGGCGGGATTTCAAATAGTCGTTTAAGGGAAAAGTCGCTTAAAACAGGCGGTCGGGTGTAGGTTATCTTCTGTAAATATGTGTATTACCAATTTGCCATCATTTAACTTTAAACTTGCAGCAAAATATCAGCGAGCTTACCCTTACAAACTTATGAGCATTCTTATGGAGTTTGAGCAGTGGTCTTATTCCTTTGGGGCCAAGAATGTATGTCTTGCAAATGACTACTGCAGCAAAATTCTAGTTGTTCAAGTAATAAAACTGCAAGGTTGAAACTGTGGCTTGAGATTATACAGCTTGTCTCTCGTAGCAAATATGGCTACGCTATGCAAAGATTCTAAAGAAATGTCAGTTTTGGTGCAGGGGCTGTGTCATTTCATCAGTTTAACCATAGCTCCTTTAACAAGAGCACCGCTGGGCGAAGCATTATATGCCCGAAGTATGATGCATTTGTGATATGAAGGAGGCAACCTTCGGTTTTGGAATTAAGTGATTTGTTTTAAATTTTATTTTTTTACAGCAGAAATAGTTTTCAGTGCTTAGGTCACAGTGACCTTGACCTGTGAGCTTCTGATCCCAAAATCAATAAGGGTCATTCATTCAATGTTGGCAACCATTATATGAATTTTGAAGTCTCTACGACAAATGATTGTCGAATTACAGAGTGTAAATAATTTTAAACATTCAGGTCACTGTGACCTTGACCTTTGACATACTGACCCCAAAATGTATAGGGGTCATCCACTCAATGTGTGCAATCATGATACAAGGTTTGAAGTCTCTATAGCAAATGATTGTCAAGTAAATGGCAGAAATGGTTTTCAATGTTACTGTGTCCTTGAACCTTGAGCTACTGGCCCCAAAATCATTAGGGGTCATGCACTTAATTTGGGCAATCATCATATGACGCTAAAAGACTGTAGGCCAAACAGTACTCAAGTTATCCTCTAGAAACCAGATTGCTAACGGACGAATGGACAGACGGACGCCCAGGACCATAACATAATATGCCCCTTCGGGCATATATAAAGACAGTACTGGATCCAGTCTGTCAACTCCACACGTAAATGGTAATCCTCAGTAATGAAGCTCTTACTATTGACCTCGTTATCCAAAACACCACAAAGAAATTGTTACATGTCTCATCTCAGATTTTTTAGCTTCTGAAAGGATACATTTTGTCCAATTCAAGTCTGTATAATATGTGAAAATAATACAAGCAAATCTGTTGAATTTATATCCCTCGCCTTGAAACGTTTATTACTTCTGAATCATTCAGTTTAAAAATAAACTATTTTTGTAAATATAAATGCACGTTTTTTGAAAGAAACTACAGACGAGTATGGTATATTAGAATAGAAGTTAGGTTCAACTTATTAGGTTATGAAATATCTTATATTAGATATCATAGTCCCTCCACCTATAGCAGATGACCACTAAACTTTCAACATGCTTAGTATCCATGAATCAAAGGCCTTGTAGGTTGAAAAGTATTTTTACTGTTTTCTGATAGAACTCTATAAAAAACAAGAGATGTTTATAAAGCATGTATGCCCCCTATTCCCTTATATCTAGAGGCAGCCATGAAGTTTAGAGGAGCTTGGACCAAGTGTTCATTAGTAGTTATTCATCGGAAACCATTTTGTTATTCAAGGACAATGTGACCTTGGCCTTTGACCTGAAAAACTAAAGGGATCATCTACAATTCATGAACGACTTATCTACCAAGTTTGAGGCCCAAGCGTTCTACAGTTATTCATCAGAAACCATTTTGCTTTTCAAGGTCAATGTGACCCTTGACCTTTTACCCAATCACCTGAAAAACAATAGTTGTCATGTATTGATCATAGCAAACATACATACTAAGTCTGACGAACCTGAGCCAAGGATTCCCTAGATATTTTGCAGAAAGTGTTTTGCTTTACAAGGTTTCTGCGACCTTGACCTTTGACCTAATAACCATAACAAGAGGGCCATGATGGTCCTGTATCGCTCACCTGAATTAACTTATCAAAGTTTTTTTGGACCTGGTTAATTGACCCAAATTCAAACTTGACCTGAAAATTACAGAAACAACCTTTCTGACAAATGTACAGAATATTTGGACTGAAATTGTTACCTCAAGAGTGTTTACAAGGTTTTTCCATATTTGGGCTCTGTGACCTAGTTATTGAACCTAGATGACCCATATACGAATATGAGCTAGAAATCACCAAAGCAACCTTTTTGGCAAATTTCCAAGATATATGGACAGAAAAAGTAGCCTCTAGAGTGTTTACAAAGTTTTGCCATATATGGGCTCTGTGACCTAGTTTTTGACCCCAGATGGCCCATATTCAACCTTAAGCTAGAAATCATTGAAACAACCTTTCTGAAAATTCTCCAGATATTTGGACTGAAAACTAGCCACTAGAGTGTTAACAAGGTTTTTTTTCCATATTTGGGCGTTGTGACCTAGTTTTTGATACCAGATGACCCCATATTCAAACCTGAGCTAGAAATCAATAAAACAACCTTTCTGACAAATTTGCAGGTAATTTGGACTGAAAATGTAACATCTAGATTGTTAACAAGGTTTTTCCATATTTGGGCTATGACCTAGTTTTTGACCACAGATGACCCATATTCGAACTTGAGCTAGAAATTATCGAAGCAACCTTTCTAACAAATTTCCAGGATATTTAGACCGAAAATGTAGCCTCTAGAATGTTAACAAGATTTTTCTATTTTTGGGCCTTGTGACCTAGTTTTTTAACAAAGATAACCCATGTTTAAACTTTTTCGAGAGATTATTGGGACAAACATCCTGACTAAGTTTAATGACAACTGACGCAAAAATGTGACCACCAGAGTGTTAACAAACTAATTGTGGACAGACGGATGGACAGACGACAGACAAAAGGCGATCACAAAAGCTCACTCTGTCACTACGTGACAGGTGAGCTAAAAACTATAGGGATCATCTTATTGTCATGACCAACCTATCTATGAAGTTTTGAAGAGCTGGGCCTAAGCTTTCTATAGTTATTGATCGGAAACCACTTTGATATACAAGGTCACTGTTACCTTGAATTTTGACCTGAAAAGTTATAAAGGTCATCTACTGATCATGGCCAACCTATATACCAAGTTTGATGAACCTGGGCCCAAGCGTTCTACAGTTATTAATTGGAAACCATTTTGCTATTCAAGATCACTATGACTTTGAACTTTGTCCTGAAAAGCTAAGGGGTCATCTTCTGGTCATGGTCAACCTATATACTAAGTTTGATGAACCTGGGCCCAAGCGTTCTATAGTTATTAATTGGAAACTCTTTTGCTCTTCAAGGTCACTGTAAACTTGACCTTTGACCTGGTAAACTGAAAAACTATAGGGGTTATCTTCTAGTCATTAGTTATTGATTTGAAACCATTTTATTATTCAAGGTCACTGTGACATTGACCTTTGACCTGGTGACTTGAAAAAACTATACGGGTCATCGACTGGTCATGGCAACCTACACATTAAGTTTCAACAATCTGGGACCAAGGGTCCTATAGTTATTGATTGGAAACCGTTTTGCTATTCAAGGTCACTATGACCTTGATCTTTGACCTGGTGACCTGAAAAACTATAGGAATCATCTACTAGTCATTACCAACCTACACACTAAGTTTGAAAAAAAAACTTGAACCAAGCGTTCTACAGTTATTGATCGGAAAACGTTTTAGTTTCCAATGTATCTGTGACTTTGACCTTTGATCTTATGATCTGAAAAAACTACAGGGATCATCTACCAGTCATGATCAACCCAAGCGCCAAGTCTGAGGATATACCCCATCATCTTCGAGTGGGGGAGGGGGTGCTTAAAAAACTTGGACCTCAGGACATGGTCATTTTAGATCCCAGTTGAATAAGTAAATAATTTTTCTAAAAGACCACAGATTACACATGTGTAATATGTATACCCCACCACCCACCCACTTTTGATGTAGAATCTTTTCTAAAACGTATGCTAAGTTTATTAATGCTTCAGACAGTGTAAATCATCACATTGATAAGCTTGATAGGGGTTATATAATACTCAGGATGCCAGGATAGCTGTTTGTAAACTTTGGTAGACTTTAAACTAGCTACGAATCTAGCGACCCGGGTTCGATTCCGGGTAGCGACTGAGTTATCGACTGATTTTCCAGGACTGGGTGGTAACCTAACCGGGTACTGTTTCCAGCAGTATCGGCCTAGACTGGGGATCGGTGAGGTAAAATACACGCACCGTGGGCTCTTCTGGAAATAAGTTGTTCCATCCACACCAGGTGGGGACTTTCGTTGACTACCCACGTTAAATAAGAAACCTTTACCTTTTTTGACAGGTCGAGAAAATTAAAGACATTTCATAGATAACGGATCTGATGCACTAAACGCATGTAATCAAACTAGACGTTTCCGGGAAAATATTCCTTTCTTTAATATTTCATGACATATAGACAGAGTCTTTTCCTTTCATTGTGAAATGCAGAATTAATTTACTTCCGTGTTTTGTAAACATTGACGTCACACAGTGCATGCTTGGTTTTGTATAAAACTTGAACAGTTCCGGACCAGAATGTTTCAGTTAGACACTACTAAATTAAAAGGACTTAGGGGGCTGCTTGGACGACCCTATAAAGTTATTGGAATCAGCTTGGACTGTTTGGATCTATTTTCTTTCGGTGTATGAGTCGAACGGCTAGCCATTGGTCGAGATGAAAAGCTTTAGCGCCAAAATGGACGTTCTACAATCTGATTGGGCAAGAGCATTAGCGGTGCTTAGGCGCTCAGTGATTTGCAAATTTTCAAGGCGGGGATTTTGAATATTCTGCCCGTCCGGCGTTCTTCGGGGGCTTTCTGGATTTAGGCTTTCAGTTGTAATTTTGGTCAAGCAAACTTTTTTACTTTATTAAGTTTCATTAGAGATTAAAAAGGATCAGATTTTGTTCTAAATAATTCACGGAAGTGCATTTTCCTGGAACTGGATTCTTGCCTTGGAACTCAAGATGGAGCGGATCTAACTAACTTTTACTAACAATATCTTACACAGTTATCTTCTTTATTTCATTGATTATACTCAATTACTGCAGATTCTTTACTTAAATCATATGTTCTTAAGCATTGACAAACACTTTGTAGTGTTTTATCGAGGCACCAACAGGTCAGAGTTTTCCTTTTTGGTGTTCGAAAACGGCTAAAAAACATCACACATGCAAATTTTGTTCTTAAAGAGCCTTGAGGTTTTGCAGTGGAAGTACTCCTCCTGTTTTCAAACTACATAAATCTTTCAACCCTGAAGATGTGACTTTTTCTGGACCCAGGGACTTTATTTTCAAAATTCTCTGTACATAACTAGAAGGAAATGCCACATACCAAATATCATTGCAGTAGGCTTTACGGTTTTCGATATTAAGATTTTTTCTTAAAGATTTCATAACTTTTACAAATTAGTTACCATAGCAACCACAGTGGTTGAAAGAACGAATTACTTGGATACATTTGGTTAAGTTCATGCAAAGAACATTTCTTGGAAGTTTTCACGCTTTATGAAAAGCAAAAAGATTTGTTTTCTTATTTTCTCCTATACGAGTCTTTCGTGTAGAAAATAATTCAAAGGCTCATAACTCTGGTGTTACTGATGTGATCAGAGCAAACTTTGTACCTGCAGCATCCTATACTGATGATACATATTTGTATTGAGTGAAATGAATAAGCGTACCCTATTTTAGAGTATAAGCCTTATATATTATATAGAAAATTAATCAAATGGCTATAACACTGTTACTGATCATACCAGAACAAACTGTGCCGGCATCGGTGATATATATAAATGTTGTTTTTCATTAAATTCCGTCCATTTGTTACTTAGTTTTGAGACCGCACAGAAGGACAGACGTGAAAACAATATCTCTCAGCATGGAGCGAGGGATAACAAGATGCACTATTTTGCACAACTCGGGTAGAAAACAACTGGACAGCGGCATTGTATGCACCATATAAGGAAGAGTTTTTTATCAAGTTTGATTAATTCTACATTTAAATATTTTCTGAGCCTTTGGCCCTCTCATAAGCATACATTACAAAGCTAATTGTGAACAGATTAAGCTTAGGCCAGCATTCATGCATGCAAAACTCTGATATAGTAAGAGATGTGAAATATGTGCACCCTAAAGGCCAAGAAATAGTCATGTGACATGGACTTCTAAACTTGACCTTTATCTTTGACCTACTGACCTCAAAATTAGTACGGTTCAACTACAGGTAATGACCAACTTCATTACCAATTCTGAAATCTGTAGACCAGCTTCTGTGACAAAGGTCACTGTGACCTTGACCTTTGACCTCAAAATCAATATGGATCATCATCTAATTTTGACCAACCTCTCCACCAAATCTGAGGAGCGCCAAAGCGTTCTCTAGTTATTGATTGGACAAGCTTTTGGTAGTCAAGGTCACATTGACTGACCTACTGACCTCAAAATCAAAAGGAATCATAAATCATAAACCAGTCATGAACCTCCCCGCGAAATCTGAGGACTTTCGGTCGGAGCGTTCTCTAGTTACCGACTGGTCAAGCTTTTTGTGGTGAAGGACACCTTAACCTTTAATCTACTGACCTGAAAATCAAAAGGGATTATCTACCGTCCCCAACTCAGAGGACTGTAGGCCAAAGGGTTGTTTAGATACTGATCAGACGAGCTTTTTGTGGTCAATGTCACAGTGACTGACCTTTGACCTACTGAACTTAAAATCAATAGGGGTCATCTACCGTACAATGACCAACCTCCCCGCCAAATCTGAGGACTGTAGGCCAAAGCATCCTCTAGCTACTGATTGAAGGTAATCGTGACCTTGAATCTTGACCTACTGACCAAAAAACTGGGTCTTTTACTTAGTAAGAGAAACCACCTTGTGATTTTTGAAGACTGTGGACTGCGAAAAATACACCAATATACGGAAGTGTACGATCCCGTATTTTTTAGATATACGGGCATATACGGGACGTATTCGCATGATATACGGACATAATATACTAATCCGTATTCGGAACATCGGGTATACGGGAACTCCGTATATTTGTCATTACAAATACGGATTTCCGTATTCTTCCAATATACATGTATGTATATGTGTCCGTATATTTGTAATATACGCACAGTACAAAACCCGTATTTCAGCCATATACGGGCTATAACAACATATAGTTTACTAGTATACGGAGGATATACGGACTTGTATTTTTATAGAATACGGGAAAGCTAAAAATCGTACATGATGCATATACGGGATAGAAAACGGACTATGTATAATAGAGATATACGACGAATATACGGAAATGTATTTTCATAGAATACGGAAATGCTTAAAAGCGTATATGACACATATACGGGGCAAGAATACGGACTTTGTATACTGTAGATATACGTAGGAAATACGGAATTGTATTTTCAATGAATACGGGAAAGCTAAAAGCCGTACATGACACATATACGGACTTATTATATTACATGTACGGATCAAGAATACGGACATGATATATTATAGGATACGGGAACCAAATAAAGACTGATAATATACATGTACATGATGTGCGGGATCATTATATGTAGTTACTACTCATTTCTACAACGGACTAGTTAAGATCCTCATCGTATCTACTTGAAGCATGCGAAAAAATATAAAGAACTGCAAAGTCTGAGATAACGGTAGGAAACATATCTTTTTTAAATAGATATACTGACAGAAAGTTTACTTTGGCGTACACGAGATATGCCATAAGCATGATAAAATTTAACTGAGTAACTTGTAAAGTATGAGGATGTGCACAAACAAAAGTAATTCAAATTAGTTCTGAATTTAATGAATAGTATTTTATTAACAAGTTTATTAATAAATGTAATCATAAAAGAGTAACAATCGATAATAAAACCAAGCACATTGCAATGATAAGAACATTACTGAAATCATTCTTGAAGTTATGCAAACAATGACTAGTGAACCTTGGCCACTTGGAAACATATATTCAAATTACAATAACATATGTAATATCAAAAATTTGTCAGCTCATGCCATTGGTATTGTTTCATACGTAATCGTTAATCAATAGAAATCCAAGTATCACTGTATGTGTATGTAGTCACGGGTCATTGTTTAGCTGTACTACATAATATTTTTAAAAATCTTATAAAAACTATGTGGAAGTGGCATTTTACTTGCTACGATCACAGCTTATATATAAGACCCAGTTTCACTTGCACAGATAAACATACTTAGTCTAAATTCATATGATTATTGTGAGTTATTTCACTGTTTCTAACACGTACATACATTTACAACATGCATTTCATAAAGTTTTATTCTTTTGTTCTTTTATTCTGCTTCATTGTCTTCAGGCTGTGACTTTTTCTGGGACTCGTGCAAGACTTGCATCTGCTCCTGCAGCTCTGCAATGGTATCATGAAGATCCATTTGTCTGAAAATACAAAATGATAGTATTAATTTTGTATTTTAATTAATTTTCAATTATTACTTTTAAACATTTACTGTCCGTGTTTGATCGCTTTTGCATAAAAAATTGTATTACCTATTTTGAATTTGTTATTGTCATGGAAAGATGCTGGAATAATTAAGAGTTGCATATTTCATCAATTAATTACTCTCATTCTTACAATTTTGTGTGTTGGCAGTTTTACATAGACTTATTTTTCACATGTATAGAAGTTGTGCGTATTTTGCAAAAAACATGGTATGCATAAACGTAAGGAAGTATGCATGCATAAAGACAAATAAAAAGTAAGGATGCGTAGAGATTAGTAAGGAGAAGTAAGGTAAATATAAGTAAAGCGAAGAAAAGATAAGTAAGTAGAAAAAGTGTAAATATAACTGCCATTATCATTTTCATGCATATTGAATATGTGATTTATTTAATTCTTCGTCCTACATTTCTCTGAAAAATTGAATTATATACCGTTACTGAGTGATGCACGTGACCTGTCGAAGCACGTGAAAGGATGTTATGTTTCGTAGAAGACGGGTAAAAACATAGTTTTAATTTATATTCCACTAACAAATTCATTAGTTATATTACATTGAAGAAAATATATTTATGAAAGTAAAAAACGGGAACAACGCTTGTTACTTAAAGAAGCTGTTCTTCTTAAAATTAAAGAGAAATCAAAATATCATGAGAAAAAAAAAACATAGTTTTGCGCTTCTATACACCTAGAATGGAAGAAAAAAGTTGTTGACCTAACGGTGTGCAAACTCATGTCCTTCCAATCAGTAAATCTTTTTTCGCTAGGTATACCACTGAACCACGGCACTATTTATTTCTAATGTACATTATTATCATTATGCCTGTGATGATCTGTGTGTCAGTCGCGGGACGGTATAAAACGCTAACACAATAGAATAAGGAGAAAAGAGCTAAACTGACTTACGAATAAATTTTATCATGGCATAAGTATTCACTAGCTTGATAAACACTTTTACCGTAACAGGCCACGTGTATCATACAACATCTAATCAATACCTTTATTAATGACATGGTACTTTGATTAACTCACATCTTAAGTTCTATAACAACATCATAATCAAAACATTTTTTGTTGAATTTTTTCCTTCAACTTATAGGAATAACTTGGATAAATTAGGTCCCCCAAAACAATATCGCGAAATACAACGTACCGAACTCAGCAGTGATTTGTTCGTTGTTTTTTATATGTATTATCTGATTTTTTTCCCTTTTTGACAAAACTAAAGTAATTTCTTGTTCCAGAGTCATTTAACTTTTGTTTCCGACTTCAAAGCATTTAATATACATGTACCCCATGTAAAAACCTTGATAAAAAATATTGTTATGTTCTGTTCTGCATAATATGCTATATACACCAGTTTATTGATTAACGATGTGAGTTCTTAGCGCCGATGAAAATATTTATTCTAATGAAATTATAAAAACTTTTTAATGTATGTACATGCGTTGCAAATTAAATAGAATTCTTTAGTCAATCATATTAAGGAACTAGGAACAGGATGTTACACATTTTACAATTTCATTTCCAATGCGTCTTATAAAATCATATTTTGTCTTTTTACGTTATAAAATGTTTAATTGTCTTTATTTTGATTTCCATCATGAAATAATCGCTAAACTGTGGTTAATTGCCGATATTTCTGAATGTTTAAACAAATAATCAATTATCTATCAGGGCTTATTTACAATTATTCAGTCTCACTTATCTCTTAATATGTAAATGATTTACCGAAATATCGGTAACATGATTTTATATAGTAAAAAAAAGAGGAAAAATTTGTAACAATAAAAAGTACTGTATGTACCCATTAAGGTGATAAAGTAGGTGTGAAAAGGTATGTACACTGCTGATTATAGAAGTGTGCTAACGACACGTGTCTGTCGTTAGATAGATTATTAATTTGTCTCATCGGGTAATTATAAAATTTGTGTTTGTCATGCAATTATCATTATAAAAAATATTAAAACTGATTCTAAAATTATATAATCATAGTTACTTTTTCTCACTTAAAATGACGCCGAAAGAAGTAATGTATTCAATGATTATGGCTTGATCTTTTATTTAAATCGGTTTCTGATCTTATAACGGCATTTAATTAAAATGAAAACACATTTGAAATATATAAAACTTTTACAATAAACCGCAACACATCAATACTCGATACATCAATAACTAATCTTTTTATATGCAACTATTTATTTATAGAAATTGCACAAAATCACCAATTAATCTCGGTCACCAAAGGCGCTTTTCACGCCAACTTTATCACTAGCTGTCTTAAACATAACGCTTCTTTGATAAAATTATATTCTGATTCTACTGTTTTTTGATAATATACCTTACACAATCTTTTATCTCTTTCTACATTATTATACCTTCCTAATTCTATATCTAAAGTATGTGAACATAATCGTAGCATGTCATTTGATATAACGTTTAAATATTTTTCAAAACAAAATTCAGTTTAATATCTGCAAAAGGAATTCAATTTTGACGTTGAACAACAATTTACCGGCCTTGCAATTTGCCGAACTTACCTACATCCGTTTAAAAACGGAAGCATACAAAAATCATCATAAGCCATTCATTGCAGGGCATGATCAAGCATTTAATTCTAAGCATGAGTTCAGTAAAACTGAAAAGTATTATACAAAAGATTTGACTTACCTCATTTTACTTTCAAAACGACGAAGACTTCGAAAAAAGGCAATTTTTGAGAAATGAATTGGTGAAATCTGCTTCTTCCATTTCGCGCCCAAAGAAATGATTGGATAGGTGTACACAAGCTATACTTGATTGGTGCAATCTGATCACATGAAATAAACCCACGCTTCCTTTGATTGGTGGGATTGATCACATGGAATAAACCCACGCTACCTTTGATTGGGGCGATCTGGTCACATTGTATTGCCTTGTTGCACTAACTGGTACAGTATATTTCTCTTTCTCGTCTTGGGGAACTAATATTTTATAATAAAAGAGAACCAATTTAGTAAACAAAACTTGATGAATATGGTTTTCTTGGTTGATTTTGTCGCCAAAATACCCTAGTTTCTCGACCCACCTGCGCTAAAATCATTATCTTGTAGGGCTAGTCGTGAGAAAGAAACCTATCATTGTAAATAATAAATAAAAACGAAGACTTTAAACACCCTGACTTTGTGTGATGCCTAAATTATGATAATAAGTGAGTGAACCCCTTTCAATCTAAACTGTTAGCATTTAAAAAGCTGTTTTATTTACTGATTGATCATTACCGAAGATCTTATATCTGCTTTTGAAGTTTTAGCGCACATGTAAACCGTTCCATAATTGATAAATTGAACGCCGCCATTATGACGGTCACATGACTGTCCGCCATTAAAAGGCTGCTTAACTTCGCTGTGATGCCTAAGTCCCGTAAAACTTTGTATAACTTTAGCACATTTCAAGGTGACGTGCTGTCTTTTATCGCGTGAATTCTGTGACATCATTTTGTTGTATTATTATTACTTTTCTGTATGTTTAATTCCTGACTTGAACATATTATTGAATTATTAAATACATGAAAGACGGTGAATAAAGACCATTGACTGTTCAAAATTAAAGATTGAGTTGTGTAAAACACATATAACTGTTCCTTTTCAAAAGTTGAAATATGATTTCAACTATCTGAACACCTCTGAAAGTTTACAAAATGGACAAAAATAAACATTTCGCCCATCAACCGCATGTTGATCAGGGCTGTAAATTAAAGCCCTGATGTTGATGTAGAATGATTACTAAAAATTGTTTTATTCTATCATACAGTTTCAAACAATACTTGACAATAAAAGTGCATTATTTAGCGCTTCTATTATTATCACACTCTTTTGTCTTTCGCGGTGTCCTGTGGTGAAGGGATGTGGTTACGTAATATGGGGGTGACATACTGGTTTTGTTTTGATAAGTCACCGTTAATTGTCATTGTCGGTGTTCCTTGATCAGTCACAGTAAAACACTTTAGTAACAAAATTTGCTGTTGAGAAAATGCCTGAAGGCTATAAAACATGGTCTTTATTTGGTCCTGATTGTCATATAAAATTTAGCATCTACTGCAGAATGGATTTTCTCTAATATTTGTTTCTTGCATTTCGGATGTTTTTTTGTGTGCAAAGTATTGATATGTACAGCATTCGAGTTTGTGTATGCAGACAAAATAATAGCTTCAATGCACACGTTTGTAAGATATTGATCTTGCAAATAATACGTTTGCTTTCTTTTTTTCTTATTTTAATTATTATTGTTGATGATATTTCTTGTACTACGGAAAACGAAATAATTATGACACCCATGTTACTGTACCCTTTTATACAGATTTCTTTTTAAGATAGAAACATGTGCTTCTTAAAAGCAGTTTTTCGTGAAATTTTGATAAAATAAAAAAAAATTACCGGAAAATATCACAAGAGCTTAATTTATCAGTTCATCAGATTGAGATGTAATCTATGATTCGTCTAAGTAAATTGTAACTGTAAATTGATTATTCGTTCTATATCTTAATTGATAATTGGTATCTCATAACAAACATACTTTTTGTTTATTGTTATAACATACAGCAAACTGTTTAAGCTAGTTTAATGTTATGAAGCTGTTTAACTTTCTGAAGCAAAATTTTAAATGTTGTATTACTTGCTTGAATTTCTTTGCTGTTTATAAGTAATCATGTTTCATCATAGGTGAAAAAATGTCTAACCAAAAACATGACAGTTTAGATAAATGAGATCTACATGTTCGATATAATCAAAGCAAAGGCAAACTAATTTTTTTCAACAGAAGGTCTTTTTAAGAATAATTGAACCTGCTACTTTTTTATTTTTTAAAAGTCATAACGGCTTAATTTTTCTTCTAAAAGACAGAAGCACAAGCAGACCTAAGAGCACATTTAAGTGTAAATAATATCATCATAGAAAACCTACTTTAAATCGCAATTGTTTTAAGACAATAAAGTTCATCCGTGTTACGCAATATTAGATCAGCCAGCAAAGAAAATTTTAACAAGAGGCACGGTTTGATTAAATTTAGTTAAAAACTTGAAATTCCTGCTGTGAGCAATGATCCATATCCGGCTTTAATAATCCAATACTGCAATTTGGTTAAGACAATAAAGCACATCACTGTTCATCTTGGAGATAAAAACTAGAAAATAGACACGAGCACATAAGTTAAGTCGGTTTCATTTTAATTTCGTTTTCAAGTTTGAGACGCCTGCATCGGATTATGATCCATATCCGGAATAAAATCAAGAGTGGAATTTAGTTTTGACAGAACCACGCCCCCCCCCCCCCCCCAAAAAAAAAGGAAAAAAAGAAAAAGAAAAAAAAAAGAAAAAGAAAAAACATTATTCATTATTACAAAAAGAAAACATTTTGCTATATAAAGATTCTTAGTTTCAACTAGTCATTGTAACTCTATATAACAGTAACTGTGTAACTATGACCGATATTATTTTCGTATTTTCAAATAAACGGATGTATTCGAGTAGTATACGGACTTGCAAGCACACTCCCGTATTTCAGGAATATACTGAATAGTATTTCAAGTTTCTCTTATTAGTAAATATACAGAAACCCTTATTTGAGCAGTATACTGACTTTATTTGATATGCCCGTCTTATTAAATTATAATCTAAATAATCAAATAATTATTATAATAACCATTACTTTTCCAGTTTACAGATACATTTTTTATTTGTTGACTTCTCAATCAGTAGTTTTCTAGAGATGTTCCTTCTTGAAAATAATGACCTCCGAACCATTTTACAAATTTCCAAATTTTTAAGCATCCGGAATGTCGCATTTGGAAAAAACTATCGTGTTTTAGACACAGAATAGGTTCCATTATTTACAAATTAATAGAACACCAGATTTGAGCAGTATACTGACACCCGTATTTCAGTATATACGAAAAGTACATTGATTCTTGTTTTCTTAACTTTCAAATAAATGGAGATATGTAGAGTAGCAGTATACGACTGTTTATGAATATGCAGTCTTTTTAGATTCACGTATTTGTAAGAATACGGGATGCCGTATTTTAGTAATATACGGACTTATTATGACGTTCCCGTATTTTAGAAAAATACGGACACCGTATATCTAGTTTTCCGTATTTTGTAAGTACACGGAACACCGTATTTTGGTCATATACGGATTTGCTGAATATACGACACCGTACACCTCCGTATTTTATGTTTTCCGTATTTTTACCCGTATATTAATGATATACGGAATTCCGCACACTCCCGTATATCTACATATTTTTCGCAGTGGGAGTAGATAGTACTAAAATTATTGATCAGACATGGTTTTCAAATTCATGATGATGGTGGGTCCTTGACCTTTCACCTACTGACCCCAATTGTTGCAAACCACCGTATGAATTGTGAAGGTTGTGGGCCAAATGGTACTCTAGTTATTGAGTTGGAATGGTTTTCAAATTCAAGATGACACTGATCTTTCACCTACTGACCCAAAAACAAAATGGTACTCAAGTTAATGATCGGACAAGGTCTGGTCTACCAACACACCTGTTGGCATTTGCAAAGCAATCCCCCCACCTTCATCTTCGGAGGGCAAAATTATGTAATGCAACATCAATCCAGAGTTTTACTACAGGTCTTTCTACATTCAGTTAGTACCATTACATATTTTCTGTTTTTCTAACCCTTTCTGTTTCACCCCCTCCACTGCAGCGAGGACTGGTAAAGCACACCAAACAAGAACCACCGCAAGCGGAGGCCAACCCGACCTTTTCCTATTTCCAAAGGAAAACACATCAAAGGTGAGGGATTTCAAATGAAACATCATTTGGAAATATAATTATCAAATTCATCCATACAAAACAAATTTATGGCCAATTTTAGCAACATTCAGAAATTTGACCTTAAAGGTCAAGGTCAAGTTCAACCTTCTTTGGAGGTATTGTCTAAAAGGTAGTTATGTCCAAGCATGAAGAAAGTATATCCATTAATATCAAAGATATAGCGAAGTTAAGCTATATCAAGGTCATTTAGAGGTCAAGGTAATACCTGAATTGTTCAAAACGTGTGTTTTATTCTCAGTGTTGTTTTATCCCAGTACAGATCAAATCCGTTCATAAAAAACAAAAATTTGGCTATTTTAGCAAAATTCAATAATTTGACCTTGATGGTCAAAGTCATTTTAGGTTCAAGGTCATACCTGAATAATTTAACATGTAGGTTTTGTCACAAGTGTCGTTTCGTCCAAGCATGAATCAAATCCAAATAAAATAACTTGACTTTGAAGGTCCAGGTCATTTTAGGGTCAATGTCATATTTGTATTTTTAAACGTGTCAGTTTTGTCATAGGTGTTCTTTTGTCCACGAACAAAGCAAATCTGTTCATTGGTAAAGCTATTACAATATAAGCAAAATTCAATAATTTGACCTTTACTGTCAAGGTCATTTTCAGGTTAAGATCATACTTGAATAATTTAACATGTAGGTTTTGTCATGAGTGTTATTTTGACCAAGTATTAATAAAACAAGAGGGCCATGGTGGCCCTTGATAGCTCACCTGAGTACTTTGGCTGTAGGTTTCCTGTTAAGCAGTATTTAAATTTTTAATTGAAAATATGTAAGTGCCTACAAACCAAATATGTAAAATATCAGTCAATAAATAAAGGTTCTATGACAGAAAGAAGAAATATCTATTATAAGCTATGGTGACCTTGACCTTGACCCAGTGACCTCAAACCCTACCCATGGGTAGTGGTCCATGCAAGGAACCTCTATACTGAATATCAAAGATATTGGTCTATAAATGAAGGCTCAATGAGGTACAGTAGATAAATCTACTTTTAGTCTCCGTGACCTTTAACATAATCTAATAATTTGAAAAAGCTTGATAAAGCTTGCTTCGTGCCAAATTTTAAAATTCTAGGTCTTGTGGTTTCAGACAAGAAGATTTTTAAAGATTTTCTTCTATATTGTTATTTAAAACTTGTGACCCCTCGGGCGGGGCCAATACTGACCCCAGGGACATTTTTCTAATAAACTTGGTAGAGGTCCACTAGACAATGCTGCATACCAGATATCTTAACTCTAGGCCTTGTGGTTTTTGACAAGAAGATTTTTTAAATTTTTCCTATATAATTCTATGTAAAACATGTGACCCCAAGGGTGTGGCCTATTTTGACCAAGGGGCCATGATTTGAACAAACTTGATAGAGGTTCATTAAATAATGCTGCACACCAAATATCTTAACTCTAGGCCTTGTTGTTTATGACAAGAAGATTTTTAACGTTTTTCCAATATAACTCTCTATAAAACATGTGACCCCTGGGGCGGGGCCATTTTTGATCTAGGGTCCATGACTTAAACAAACTTGGTAGAGGTCCTCTAGACAATGCTTCATACAAAATATTTTAACTTTAAGCCTTATGGTTTCTTCTGTGAAGATTTTTAAAACCCTTTCCTATATAACTCTCATGTAAACATGTGACCCCAAAGGCTGGGCCTGTTTTGACCCAGGGGCAATGACTTGAACAAACTTAGTAGAGGTCCACTAGACAATGCTACACACCAAATATCTAAGCTCAATAACTTACGGTTTCTGACAAGAAGATTTTTTAAGATTTTCCTATATAACCTTATGTCAAACATGTGACCCCTAGGGCGAGACCATTTTTTACCCAGAGGCCATGATTTGAACAAACTTGGTAGAGGTCCACTAGACAATGCTACACACAAAATATCTAAGCTTTATGTCTTACGGTTTCTGAAAAGAAGATTTTTTAAGATTTTTTTATATAACTCTATGTAAAACAAGTGATCCCTGGGGCGGGGCCATTTTTGACCCAGAGGCCATGATTTGAACAAACGTGGTAGAGGTCTACTAGACAATGCTACACACCAAATATCTAAGCTCTATAACTTACGGTTTCTGACAAGAAGATTTTTTAAGATTTTCCTATATAACTCTATGTAAAACAAGTGACCCCCGGGGCGGGGCCATTTTTTACCCAGAGGCCATGATTTGAACAATCTTGGTAGAGGTCCACTAGACAATACTACATACCAAATATCTTAACTCTAGGCCTTCTTGTTTCTGACAAGAAGATTTTCAAGTTTTCCCTATATAACTCTATGTAAAATCAACTGACCCCTGGGGTGGGGTCAGTTTTGACCCCAGGGACGTAATTTGAACAAATTTGGTAGAGTACCACTAGATGATGCTTCATACCAAATATCAAAGCTTCAGGCTTTGTGGTTTCGGAGAAGAAGATTTTTAAAGATCCAACTTATAAAATCTATTTTTAGCTCCAGTGAACCAGAAATGCAATGGACCAGAACCATTTGAACAATCTTGGTAGAGCTTCATGCAAGGAACATCCCAGGCAAGTTTCATTAAATTTGCCCCATTGGTTTCAGAGGAGATGTCGTTTGAATGAAAAGTTGACGACGGAAGGGACGAACGACCGACGGACGACGGACAAAGACCGATCAGAAAAGCTCAACCTGAGCACTTTGTGCACAGGTGAGCTAAAAAAAACTAAAAACTGACGTTATGGCCAATTTTAGCAAAATTCACTAATTTGACCTTGACGGTCATGGTCATAGAAAGGTCAAGGTTATACTTAAATGATTCAACGTGTTAGGTCATAAGTGTTGTTTTGTTCCAGTACAAATCAAATCAAACCATAAATAACCAAGTTATGGCCAATTTAAGCAAAATTTAATAACTTTTTGTTTTTTGAGGCCCCATACAGGTAACCCCGTTTATTCCACAATACACATAATACATATAACATATTCTATTATAAATTATGCTATTTAAAGAAAACAAACAACAAAACAAAAACATTATAATTTATAATTTGTTACATTGGTTATTGTTTACATGTGTAAACTTGAATATTTTTTAATATTTTAAGTGATTTCGTCTGTTTTTAAAATATATATGTATATTAAGTGGATTTTATAATAAATTGAAAAGTAGGGGGAGTGATGTCAAGTATTTAAATTTAAATGTTCGTTCGAGAAAAAAAATAGAAAAGGGGGATAGTAATATCGCTTCCAAAAACAAGGAATACATTTTTTTCTGTACATTAGGTATGTTTATGCTCTAATGAATTTTAACCATTTCAAATTATGTTTATCTAGCTTATTTTTAAATATTGCTATTTCTCTCTCTGTTGTAATCCTTTGATTTAAATAGTTTTTGAATTGTTCTATATGTGGAATGATATTTTCTAGTTTCATCTTGAAAATAAAATATTTAGCAAGCATGATTATAAAGTTAGTTGCTAGTGTATCATTTTGTAAAATGTTATCCATTATTCCAAAAGATATATGCTTAAAATTAATTGTGTAATTTATATTTTTTGAATTAAGAAATTGATTAAATACTGTCCAGAAATTCTGTACATACTGGCATTCTCAGAATAGGTGTTTTGTCGTTTCTATATTCATGTTGCAGAAATCACAAAGATTGGA
Organism: Cyclina sinensis; assembly: GCA_012932295.1. Lineage (NCBI taxonomy): Eukaryota > Metazoa > Mollusca > Bivalvia > Venerida > Veneridae > Cyclina > Cyclina sinensis. Next base: position 32,167,275 of record JAAONU010000007.1, on the reverse strand, counting down.
TGAAGATAATTTACACCTTAGGAGGTATTTGTTAGTAGGGATAAGACGCATCAAAAATTTATATTGAAAATTTCTAAGAATGGTATCAATTGATGTAAGATATATCATTTGATATTTTTTTCCATTCTAACTGGTTGTCGTTAAACTGTTGATTCCATTTGTTTTCTGAGGGAGGTTGATCAGATTTCTTACTATCCATACTAAATTTGTAAAGGTATTGCTTTGTCTTTGTTATATTTTTTATTTTGTCTAGTAATGTCTGTTTCCTGGCATTGGTGCTAGTAATAAAATTTTGATCTATATTATTTTTTATACTTTAAAGGTATCGAATTGATCAAAGAGTTATATTCAAGAATTCTTTTTCATGTAGACCATATATATCTTTAAAAACATGAAATTTATAAAAGTTGCCAGTTCTAAAGTCAAATAAATGTTCAATATAATTTATACATTTTTCATGCCATTCTTTCCAAAAAAAATGTTTTACCTAATACCTTTATATCTGCATTATTCCATATAATGTGAGAGATACCAATCTTTTTTTTCTGTTATATAGCAATTATTTATTGAAAACCAAGATTTTAAGACATCTTTTAGGAACAAATTGTCTTTTATTATTTGATCAATAATCTTGCTGTTAAGATTACAGTTAAATATAATTTCCTTTCCTAAATCATTTAAAATCCTATCATAGAACAGTTTCCAATTACCTTTATTTTGAGTAGATGTTTGTCTTTTAACCCAGCAAGATTTTATTGAGTAGAGAAAACTTTCTACATCTGTTGGTTTTAAACCTCCCATGTTATAGTCCTTTGTAATAATGTTCCGTTTTATTTTGTCTGGTTTGTTATCTCAGATAAAACTACAAATTGCTTTATTAATGTCCTTTATTACAGAATCTGGTGGGTTTGGTAATACTGTAAAAGGATATACTAGTTTTGGTAAAGCAAAGGTTTTTACAACTATGATTTTCCCCATAAGCGTGAGTTTACGATGTTGCCATTGTTTTAAGCAGTTTTGGAAGTCAATTATCTTTGGTTTTAAATTCAATTCATAAGCTAGACTGGTATTTGTATGAAAAATTTTTCCGAGTGTTTTCGCATATTCTGATGTCCATATGAATTTTTCATTCTTAGAATATTTTATTTGTTTATTTCTTAATGACCCTACTTTTAGAACTACTGATTTTTGTATATTAAGTCTGAGTCCAGAAATTTTGCTATATTCAGTAATTAGTTCAATTAATCGCTCGAAAGATTTTTGTTTACCCTTTGATAGATATGTAGCATCATCTGCAAATAAACTCTGTTTAATTTCTATTTCTCCTATTTGTATACCTTTAATTGTTTTATCATCATTAATATTTCTTGATAAAAGTTCCATACAAATTATAAAAATGGAGGAAGATAAGTGACATCCTTGTCTAATTCCTTGTTTTATCTGAAAACTTTCAGTCAAGTAGCCATTGTTAATGATAATACTATTGATATCAAAATAAAAAAGTTGTATCCATCTTACGGAAGATTCCCCAAAGTTAAAATGGCGAAGACACTGGAATATAAAATCATGATTTAAACTGTCGAAAGCTTTTTCATAATCAGCAAAAAAAAGAATTCCTGGACGTTTATGCTTTTCTAAGTAATCCATTGTTTCAAAAATTAACCTAATGTTTTCACCAATATATCGAGATTTCATAAAGCCTGTTTGTTCATGATTGATAAGAACAGGTATTACTTTTTTAATTCTATCTGCTATGGTTTTAGTGCCAATTTTATAATCTACATTAAGCAAACTAATGGGACGCCAATTTGATAAAGAATTTAAGTCTTTTCCAGGTTTTGGCAGAAGTGAGATGATCCCCTGTTTTTGAAAATTTAATAACTTGACTTTGAATTTCTAGGTCATCTTAAGCTCAAGGTCATACTTTAATAAATTCAAAATGTCGGTTTTGTTTTTTATCAAAGTAGTTTTCAAATCCATAACTAAACTACAGTTTTGACAATTTAAGCAAAATTCAATCATTTGACCTTGACAATGGAATGTTATTTCGGTGAAATTTACACAATGCCTGCTTACTGCTACAATTTACTCATTGACACTGACGCCTTAACTACGATTGTTGACAATGATACCATGCTTGCTGGAAATTACAACTTGTATGCTCTTTAGACCCTGATGTCTATATCATAATTTCATTTGACTGAATGGCAGTGCAATGTGTCAATGTGCAATGAATAATACTTCAATATTGCTCTGTTACAATGCTCCCAGAACAAAACGTACGATATGACAACACAATATGAAAGATGTAATCAGCCACTAAGCAAGTTGAAAGTAAGCATGTCAATTGCAAAATTGCACGTCACATTTTGATACCAGGGGGCGCACGTTTGGTTTGTAATTTTCACGAAAGATAACGGAAATCTCCGGCCTATGACGAAATTTAATTAGCTGTTGCCTCCAAACTCCATACAGCGGTTACTTCTCTTTCATACTTTCAGTACAGTAATCACAGCCGACAGGCATTTCACGTGATGATTGTCGAAGCTAAATAAACAAAATGTTAAACTTTTTTTCAAGTTCCCTTTTTTATCAATTTCATTACACCCAGGCAAGTTAAATCGATGCAATCGCAATTAAACAAAAAAAAGAGGAAAAATACTGATTAAAAAAAGAGGTTCATAGACGGTTAACGAGTGTCGGTAAAGATCTTTCCAAAGAATGAAGGGGACCACTGCGAGGAGATTATTAGATCTCTATACATTTTCGGATATCTTCGGTATTTCGGAGAATTAATTATTCAAATTACGGAAAAACACGACTACTTGAACATAACGCCCACTGTTGTCAAAATGTAACTTACGATTTTGAGTTGACATTATGCTTACTTCTATTTTGCCTAGTGCTTGATGACATTTTCTATGTTGGTTGATCACTTCGTGTATTTTGTTCTGAGATGCATAACAAATGATCAAAGATAGCCACGGCATGATGAAATATATTCAGTCAAATGAAAATATGATATAGGCATCATGGACTAAACAGCACACAAGTTGTAATTTCCAGCTTGCATGGTATCATTGTCAACAAGCGTGATAAAAATGCAAGCATGCATAATGACTGTACCCTTAAGCACTTTAGCAGTGTCTATGAATAAATTGTAACAGTAAGCAGGCATTGTTTAATTTTTACCTAAATAACTTTCCATACTTGACTGTCAAGGCCATTTTAGGATCAAAGTCATACCTGAATTATTCAACATGTCAGTTTTGTCAAAAGTGTTGTTTTGTCCAAGAATGAATCAAATCCAACCATAAATAACAATTTATGACAAATTTTAGCAAAATTCAAAAATTTGACCTTGCCTGTCAAGGTCATTTTTTAGGTCAAGGTCATACCTGAAATAACCATAATGTCGGATTTGTCATAAGTATTGTCTTGTCCACGAATGAATCAAATCCAACCATAAATAACAAGTTATGACAAATTTTTGCAAAATTTAAAAAATTTGACCTTGGTGGTCAAGGTAACTTTTAGGTCATTATCACAATTGAGTTTTTCAACATGTCAGTTTTGTCATAAGTCTTGTTTTGTCCAAGAATGAATCAAATCCAACAACAGATAACAAAGTTATGGCAAATTATAGCAAAATTCAATAATTTGACCTTGACTGTAAAGGTCATTTTAAGGTCAAGGTCGTACATGAAAGAATCCTAATGTCGGATTTGTCATAAGCATTGTTTTGTCCAAGTATGAATCACATCCAACAACAAATAACAAAATTATGGCAAATTGTAGCAAAACTCAATATTTTGACCTTGATGGTCAAGGTCATTTAAAGGTCAGGCATGCTTGAAAGAATCAAAATGTCGGCTTTGTCATAAGTGTTGTTTTGTACAAGTATGAATCAAATCAATGACAAGACATGCCCACAGGCAGAATGTCGAGCCCGCTCGTCTTAATTCAAACCTGAACCTATAAGCTTCAGATCAAGGAGAAAAATGTATACATAGGTGAGGTGTGCACAGCTCATCCTCTTTATACCCAAGGCAAAATCTTGACATTGCATCATTTTAGGTGACCTTGACCTCTGACCCGGTGACCTGGTTCATGTGCATGACACGAAGTCTCATGATGAACTTTTGTGCCTAAAAAACTCAATTCATGTTATTTGAACATTCTGATATTTTTATTTGATCTTTGGCCTCTTGTGACCTTGACCTTCATTTTGCGTAAGACAACTCAACTCACTATGGAGAACATTTGCTATAACTTATATAAAAATCCATCCATGTATAAAGAAATATACTCACAAATGAATGTTTTATTTTTTTTATTTGACCCTGAAGTAAGACCTTGACCTTTACCGCAGACACCTGAATTTTTCGAGCGACACTCCGCCTCACTATGGAGAACATTTGTCGCAAGTTATATTAAAATCCCGCCACGCATGTAGAAGTAACGCTCCTGACACGGGTATTGAGCTGACCTTCCAAGTGTGACCTTGACCTTTGAGTGGCGGACCTGGGTTTTGCGTGTGACACACCACCCCATCATGGTAAACATTAGTATCAAACTATTTTGTAATCCTTCAAAGAATGAGCAAGATATAGACCGGAGAAATCTAGACAGACACACGGATTGACGGACGCACATACACCAAACCACAAAAAGTGAAAAGCAGCGACTAAGTCAACCTCGCCACAAGGGGGCTCAACAATTTCAAAATCCTCTGACAACTAAGCATAATACTTCAAAGCATAAGCAAGATACAGCGCCAACAAATAAATTTTAATATTCTTATTTGACCTTTGACCTCATGTGACCTTGACCTTCATTTTGCGCGAGACAACTCAACTCAACATGGAGAACATCTTTGCTAAGTTATATTAAAATCCATCCATGTATATAGAAGTTATACTCTCAAATGAATGTTTTATTTTGTTATTTGACCTTTGACCCCTAATGTGACCTTGACTTTTGCCACAGACACCTGAATTTTTCGCGCGACACTCCGCCTCACTATGGAGAATATTTGTCCCAAGTTATATAAAAATCCCTCCATGCATGTGGAAGTTACGCTCCGTAAACGGGTTTTACGCAGACCCCCAAGTGTGACCTTGACCTTTGAGCGGCGGACCTGGGTTTTGTGTGTGACACGGAACCCCATCATGGTGGACATTTGTACCAAGTTCAAAGAATGAGCAAGATATAGACTGGACAAATCCGGACGGACGCACATACACCGAACTATACGCTAAATGTAGCGACTAAGTCGAGCTCACCGCAAGCGGGCTCGACAAAAATGAGAAAGTTATGACAATTTAGACAATATTCAATCATTTGACCGTGACGGTCAAGGTCATTTTTAGGTCATGGACATACCTGAGTTATTCAACATGTCGGCTTTGTCATAATTGTAGTTTTGTCCAAGTATGAATTGATTCAAAGCCAACCATAAATAATAAAGTTATGGCCAGTTTTATTAAAATTCAATAATTTGACCTGTACTGTCAAGGTCATTTAAAGGTCAAGATAACTTGAAATAATCATATGTCGGATTTGTCATTAGTGTTGTTTGGTCCAAGTATGAATCAAATCCAACTATAAATAACAAAGTTATGGACAATTTTAGCAAAATTCAATAATTTGACCTAGAAGGTGAATGTCATTTATGAGTCAAGGTCAAGTTCAGTCTGGTCCACTTGAAGATTTTGTCCAAAGGGATGTTGTGTCCAAGTATGAAGACATCCACCTATTAATAATAAAGTTATGGCCAATCTTAGCAAAATTCAGTAATTTGACATTGAAGGTGAAGGTCATTTATGAGTCAAGGTCAGGTTTAGTCTAGTCTACTTGAAGGTATTGTTCAAAGGGTTGTTGTGTCCAAGCATGAAGACAATCCACCTATTTATTAAATAAATAATAAATTTATGGCCAATCTTAGCATAATTCAGTAATTTGACCTTGAAGGTGAAGGTCATTTATGAGTCAAGGTCAGGTTTTGTCTAGTCTACTTGAAGGGCTTGTCCAAAGGGTTGTTGTGTCCAAGTATGAAGATAATCCATAAAGGAGTAAAAAATATGATCAATGTTAAAGTTTTCGGACGGGAACGGCAACGACATCGGCAACGACACCATGAGTATAACAATAACTCAATTTTTTCTTCGAAAAAAGTCGAGCTAAAAAGTAGGTGTTAGTAGGGAAGCAAGTTTGACTATTTCTATTGCTGGATAGTGAAACAAACATTTGAAATGAACTTCTGCTCTCTAAGTGTGACATTGACCTTTGACCTAGAGACCTGGTTCATGATGGTGAACTTTTGTATCAAGTAATACTACAAGAGCTGTCATAGGACAGCACGCTCGACTATTCTTGCTGCTTGACACAAGGGCTATAAACCTTATACAACCATTGTCAGTTACCTCCTCTTGCAAAATGAGGTAATGAACGTGAAAAAGTATTGTATGTTAAGATGCAGTAATAACCAAATATACATACTACCTTGCAACATACTTTAACTATATTCTTTAGTCTAAAAAGGGGCCATAATTCATTGAAAATACCTGTATTTGACTAAGATCATAATTTCTAAAGTATATTAAGCTTCAAGGCTAAACATCACAATCATTAAGTTATCAGAGAACTTAAACCCAAAGTGTCTGATAAAAGCGTACACAGACTTATTGGGGAAAGTTCAAGAATGTAAAAATCAAACATAAAATGCAAGTATAAAAGTTGTTTGATTACTAAAGTTTGTTTACTAACCTTAATTAGATAATCATGCATTGTCATTCCCATTGCACTCCAACGTTTAGACACCACACCAAGTCCTGGAAGCTAAAGTGTAACAGACCATTTAACAAATCAAATTGCCATGGTTAATCACTAGCAATCAGTTGTTAATTTCTCTGATAATGGCATTTGGTCAGTTGGTAATTTCTGCAGGAATTCTCAGGGTTCAGATAAAGCATTATATAACAGGAGTTCTGTTACAGTAAGAATTTCAGTTTTTCAACATGAAGCAGGAATATTACAAATTAAACAACTGAAAAGTGATCAAATCATTTAACTATTATTCATACTATTTGCAGTCTGAAAATATTTATCATGCAGCTTTGATTGTATAAAACACTGCAAAGGTTGATTATTATTTTCATAAGTAAGATAAAAGAAATCATTGTAGACAATGTTGTATTTTGACCATTACATATGCATATCTGACACCACAATGTTTTCAGTAATTCTTTTAAGTTATATATATCTTATTACAAAGAAATATTTAAGACAAACACACACGTTTGACCATTTACTTCATGGATACACCTAAAATCACATGGCCGACCAGTGTAGATCCAGATCAGCCAGAACAGAAGATCTCCATTGTTTGCTCCTTGGCCCGAAATAATCAAATGAATCTAAATACGAATAGTGTAGATCCTGATCAGACTGAATGGATGTGAGGGTTTATCGGGATCTAAACTGGTCGTGCATGGGATGTAAGCTGTATATGTGGAGTAAAAGGTTAACAATTTAAAATTTCTTTGGTTTCCTACAAGTCTCGTGGAAAGGTCCAAATGGCCAATCTAAACTTTGTGCCTACTCAGAAACAAAGAAGTGTTAATCAATTTTGGATTTAGTCTGAACTTAGCAGTTTCTTAATTCTTATTTTGTTTAATTATTGCAAATTGTCATTACAGGTGATGATTCAGCATAATTATGAAGTTCACCAGTCTCTTTAATTACATTTTTTTTTTCGTCACCACTTTAATATACATATACATATACATATGCTTTATTATAGACTTAAGCCCATCGGCCCATCGTCTCAAATACAATACAAAATGCGTGCATGCGTAGAGAAATGAAAATACATAATACATAAAATACAACAGTATATACATATAACGACTAAAAGACTAGTCGTGTGAAGGTGTTCAGTTACACCGCCCAATATTGTCGTCTTGTTACATTAAATTACATGTCAATATATAGTACATATATTCAAAATCAAACAATTTCTTAGTATATTGTCGGACTAACAATTATTTGAAACCACACTTAATTTAACATGGTTTGTTTTCTAACCTCAAATGCCTGAATACAAAATTTAGCCAGCTTTATTAAAACGGACTTCCTATCAGAATTGATTAGGGATATAAATTTAAAGACACTCGGATTTCTAAAATAATACCTTGGAATAAATTGGTGTCTAAGATTTGTATAACATGGGCATTTAAGTACGAAGTGAAACTCATCTTCTATATCATTTAAATTACAAACAGTACATTTTCTTTCATTTCTTTCTAACTGCCTGTGTCTTCCTGTTTCAATTGTCAGATCATGTGAACTTAGCCTTAACTTTGCTATAGTGTTCCTACATTTTGAATTGTCAATAATGTCTAGATAAACAGATCGCTCATACACTACTTTTATTTCTCTATAAATGTATAACGATGTACATGTATTCATATTTGCTCGCCATTTTTGAATGTAAATATCCCTTAACCTAAGTCTTAATACTGGTATGAAAAGATTAATATTTATAGACTCCGGAAATAACCAAATTTCTTCAAATCCCGATTCTTGCAACAACGTTCGTACTTTGGCTGTCCAGTTGGTATTATCTCCGTTTTGTTCTGCAGAAGATCTTTGAGATTTAACTATTTCGTACAGAATACAATTATTTGTTTTTGGTGTATTTAACTTTAACCAATATTTGATAATACGTACGTATCTTTCAATATAAAGTGGAAACCTACCACATTCAGCATACAAAGATAAAGTATTCGTGCTCATCTTAACATTAAGTAACCACTTGCAAAATTTTTTGTGTACTCGTTCTATATTTTCTGCATTTATAAAACCCCATACTTCACAATTATAATTCAAAATCGACAAAACATATGAATCAAACAAGTTAAACATTATATGAATTGGAGTATGTAATGTTTTCGTGACACTGAACAACATATTCATAGCTCGTAAACCTTTACCACTAAGCATATTTGTCGCTGGTACAAATGAAACACCACTTGAGAACACAATGCCTAAATAGTTAAATTTTTTCACTATTTCTATCATAAAACCATTTATGTTGCCTACTTAAGGCGCCACCCTTACGAAAAATTACTATTTTGGTTTTCTGAACATTTACTGATAAGTTCCATTTAGAACAATACTGTTCTAAGCTATCTAATGATTGCTGTAATCCTTCCTTAGTTTCAGATATCAACACTGCGTCATCTGCGAAAAGTAACAAGTAAATTGATAGCTGTTCAACTGATATACCTGCTTCTGTATTTTCCTGCAAGTGTATTTCTTTGTCATTCAAAAACAAAGAAAACATAATTGGCGAAGTTATTTCCCCCTGAAATAATCCAATTTCACAACTGAAAAAATCAGACAAAGAGTTCATGTGCCTAACACATAATTTTACTTCACTATACATAGACCTGATAAGTGAAAATAATTTACCATCTATACCATGTTCTGTCAATTAAATCGTATGCTTTCTGGTAGTCAATAAAACAGCAGAACAAGTTCTTTTTACCCTTAAGCTGCATCTCTATCAAAGAATTTAAAATGAAAATAGCATCAACTGTACCGTATTTACTTTTAAACCCAAATTGCGCATCGGTCAAAGTGTCGTTTTGTTCAGCCCATCGCTTAAGCCGCTCATTAATAATAACCGTGAACAATTTAATGTAAAGCAAGTAGATGATACAGAGAACAGATACATTTCTTTTGAACAACTCTATTCATTTTCATCTATACAGAGATTTCAAATTCTTATTTATAAGAATTGCTATCACTTTTTTCTTAACTCTTAAACCCCCTTTACAGTTTTTATCAGTTTGAGAAACTAAACAGCATCTCCCATCTCCTGCAATAATATGAGCCTTTGTTGTTGTTGTTTTGTAGAAACATGAAATTATTTGTAAAAGAAAACACAGCTAAATGCAACTTTCTGCTTTTGAACAATGTGTTAAACAAAATTCTGTGAAATGAATGAATGAATGAATAAAATGTATCTCAATACATGTTGTTATCAGTCATGTCAGAAAGCCTGGCCATCAATGAGGTAATAAAACCATTACCACCCCTGTACCTGATGATTGTTAATGGCCATTCTAATTATCTGCTGGACATCAAAGAGATACAGATCTGTATCTGCCAGTGGTGTCTAAACGTTGGAGTGATTGGCTTAATGGAAATTCAAGGACAGCAATTTATTTCCACTGTGGTTACCAGTAACCAGATATTATTGTAACGTGTTTCGGGCGGATAAATATATTCAGGTTGAAAATTTCTTCAACTCCTAGCTTTTGTTTGGACACAAATGATTTAAGTTTGATATTAAGGTGAAATGACCAAAAACAAAGTAAAACTCACTTTTCCAGCACCCGGCCTGAGGTAGGTTTGGGGTAAGAGAGACCTGCAAATATGAGTATTCACTGCAAGTATGAGGCACTCTCTTAACCCAGGTTTACCCTGACCCAAACTTAGTTACTGTTCAATCTCCCTAACCTGTCTCGTACTATGTTTGAAACGCCTTAAGTTTCGAACTCTTACTTAAACCAATTAGGAATATCAAGACCCGGACTTTTATTAATACAGCTATCAGGAGGACCCTGCAAATATGGGTATTCACCGCAAGTATGAGGGAGCCTCGCCTTTATTTATAATGCCAAAGTCCTGCTAACAGTAATGGTTTAATTTATATACTCGATGTTATCTCTTCGCCGACCAACGCAACTCTAACATTAGCGCGCTCCGACTCTGCCTTTTATAGTCGAAACAATCGGATATGTTCTGCTTTTAACCTTATTTTAGAGATACTTACCTATTTCAATAAGCGTCTGCTGATCTTTTTGCTTGTAAGTTAATATACATAATAAACTTTTACCTACACCTTGTCATGGTTAACGAGGGAAATTTAGATCGTTAGAAAAACATTTAATGCATAATTTACTTACATCTTGTCTTAATTTTCCAAGTTAGGCCGGGCAAAACAGAATAAAAAAATCGTCTTCTAGACGCTTAACACAACGTTTATTTGAACCTAAATAAATTAAAGTATCGGAAAGGAGTATTTCACGACATTACCCACGCCTCCGTTTTCAAGCGTCCCGCTTGTTTTTATTTAACCTTTTTAAACAAAACTTTCAACACACATGGCAAATGTGATGTTATATTTTTTTTTAAATATTTTTAAAATATCTGTATCTGTCCTTCACTGTAATCTGTGCAATATTCTGTTTTAAATTACTTCTCGTAACTAACTAGAACTTCAGCAATTTTGACCTTTATGTCTCTTGGACTGACCCTCACCTCCTGTCCAATAAATTCATCCAAACGTATCTCAGTTTCACTTGGGTTTACGCCGTCCTTGCACAAAGCTCTTGATGATAGAATTTCTTCCTTGTCTTCGCTGACTTAAACATTTCTAAAAATCTTTCCTTCCTTCATTTCAACGCTTGTCTGCACTGTAATATCATGTGTCTTTTTTACTAAATCTTCTGTAACGCCTTCGCTGTCTTGTTTTTGCATCTTGTTCTTACTTACATCTTCATCTGACTCGTCACTACTAGAAGCACTTAAATGCTCCTTCCGCACATTCCTCATATCACCAAACACATCTTGCCTCTTCTTTGGTGGGGTAACAACTGGAAGCGGCATTGTCCGTTTCCGATACGTTCTTCCACTTTCAATTTCCTCAACCTCTGGCTTGTCATTTTCTTCTAACAGTTCAATATCTGGCTCTGGTCTAATATCTAAATCATTGTCCACCTCTACGTTTTCGTTCTGGTTATCTTTGGTCACCTTGGTACTTAACTGTGCCTTTGAAGCTTCAAATTTCTTATTACTCTCAGATTTTTTTGTACTTTCAGTCTTGTCTTTTCCTACTTGTTTAGACCTTTCATTTGTTGTCTGGTTTAGGTGTTTGAGTTGTTTGTGTCTCATTAGGTATTCTGCTTTTTTTAACGATCTTGAACAAGTTTTACAAATATACCTCTTTTCTACACACTTCAGCACATGATCTTGGAACCTTTTGCAATTTGAAACTTCTTCTCTACACACAGGACATATTGTCTTTTCTCCTGACGGCTTTAGCTTAGAATTCTCAGACCTGCAATAAGAAAACAAATAGTTATTTGACCATACTGGCTTCTTTCTCATTCTGCCTCTTTGACTTACTGAGGTTTCATTTGCTTCTGTTTCACTTGTCTCTGGTTCGACATAAACATCTTGCTCGGCTATTTTTTCAGAATCTACAACAAAATTTGGCAAGTCTTCTCCGGCCAAAACTTGTGGTTTAGCTTTTCTAATTCTGTCAACATGTATTACCTGAATATTATGGTTCAATCCACAGTCAACTTTGTATAATACGTCTGATAACTTTTCTTCTATAGTGAAAGGACCTTTCCAAAAAGAAGTAAATTTTGAGGTGCAACCTACCTTTCTGACTGAGAAATATACATAAACCAAATCACCTTTTGAAACTTTTTCGTATGACAACTTACGATCATGGTACAGCTTTTGTCTTAGCATAGACTTACCGGTATATTTTCTGACGAAAGAATGTGCACTTTCTAAATGGTCTTGTAATTCCCAAACCCATTGAACTGGTGGTATCGATTTCATAGCAGAAGGCATTTCATACATTAGATCGAGTGGAGTTGAGGTTTCTCGTCCCAACATCATTACATTTGGACTTAACCCCGTGGTTTCATGTTACGTGGCTCTATATGCCATAAGAACATAAGGGAGATGTTTATCCCAGTCTCTTTGATTTTCTTTAACATAAGCACTTATCATGGTACATAAAGTTTGGTTGAATCTCTCCACCATTCCGTCTGATTCCGGATGATACGGAGTAGTCTTTGTCTTTTCTATTTGTAAAAGATTACACATTTCTACGAAAAGCTTACTCACAAACTGTTTTCCTTGATCGGAGTGTATGGCATTAGGAACTCCAAATCTTGTTTTAATTTCTTTGACCATTATTTCTGCTACAGATTTAGATTCAACGTTTTGCATTGGAAACGCTTCTGTCCATTTAGTAAAATAATCACTAGAACATAGAGATGGCCTTCCTCTGACTTCGGTAAAAGCCCAAGGATGTCTACTGCTAATCTTTCCATCGGAAACCCACTCCGAACAATTTGCATTGGTGCATTTTTGGTTTTATTCGGACCTTTGCGCCTCATACACTGATCACAACCAGCCACATATAATCGTACATCATTCTAAAGTCCTGGCCAATAATATCTTTGTCTAATTTTAGACAACGTTTTCTTGATTCCTAGATGTCCCGAGGCCCTTATATCATGAGACAATTCAAGAATTTTCCGTCTATGTTCAGTTGGTACTATTGCTTGCCAATAAACGATTTTGGTTCCTAGTACGTCCCACTTACGTACAACAATCCCATCTTTTATCCCTAACCTATGCCATTGGTTCCAAAGACTTTTCAAGAAGTAACTTTCACTTGCTATCGTTTTACCTTCAGGTCGTTCACCAGTACTTAGCCATTGTTTCAGTTTGACAATGTCTTCATTATTGTCTTGGGTTTGTTTTATACTTGAGATGTTAACGTCTATATTGACGGATCTAACACGCTGTACTTCTTCTCTGTTAATGACTTCATTTTGTGTTTGAGTTTCATCATCTTTTCCACACTGTCGGCAAGGCACTCGGCTTAAGCCGTCAGCGTTTTTATGTGTACGACCCGGTCTATGTTCGATTTTCATTTGATATGATGAAAGTACTTCCAGCCAACGTGCAAGTTGGCCCTCAGGATTCTTAAAGTTCATTAACCACTTGAGAGAACCGTGGTCCGTCCTGACAATAAATTCTTTACCATACAGGTAATGTCTGAAATACTTAACGAAGTAGACAATTGCCAGTAGTTCTTTCCTTGTAACGCAGTATCTGCGCTCGGATTTTGTAAGTGTTCTACTCGCTTAAGCAATAACGCGTTCTTCTCCATCAAGAACTTGTGATAAAACAGACCCGATTGCTTGATCACTTCCATCTGTATCTAATATGAAAGGTTTGGAAAAGTCTGGATATGCAAGAATTGGAGTTTCAGTTAACTTTTGCTTAAGTATCATGAAGGCATGTTCACAAACTTCTGACCATTTAAATTTTTGACCTTTTTGTGTGAGGGCATGCAATGGTTTAGCGATATTACCGAATCCTCGAATAAAACGTCTGTAATAACTGCATAAACCAAGAAATGCTCTAACTTCACGCACAGTTTGTGGTACTGGCCAGTCTGTCACTTTTTGTGTTTTCTTGGGATCAGTTTTTATACCATTTTCCGACACTACATGACCTAAGAAGTCAACTTCCTTAGCAAACAACTGACATTTTCTTGGTTTTAGTTTTAACCCAACTTCCTTAAACTTATCTAATACCTTGTCAAGATTCGACACCATTTCATCGAAAGTCCGACCCGTAACAATAATATCATCTAAATAAATTAAGCAAATGTCCCAGTTTACCCCGCGAGTATCGTTTCCATGAGTCTTTCAAAAGTTGCTGGCGAGTTACAAAGACCGAACGGTAAAACTTTAAATTGAAACAAGCCACGTCTTGTAACAAAGGCGGTCTTCTCTTTATCATCGTCATCCAGTTCGACCTGCCAGTAACCAGAATTTAAATCCAGGCAAGAAAACCATTTTGAACCAGCTAATTGGTCTAAGCACTGGTCAATTCTGGGTAATGGATAGGCATCTTTTATGGTCACTTCATTTAACCTACGGTAGTCTACGCAAAATCTTTTTGTTCCATCTTTCTTTTCAACCAAGACTACTCCACTCGACCATGGGCTTGATGATGGTTCAATTACATCTTTCTTTAACTATATACTATCAAGCTGCATGTCTACCTCTTTTTCCAGATGCACTGGGACTCGACGCAGGGGTTGCTTAATAGGTCTTGCTTCACCTGTGTTTATTTTATGTCGTATGATACCTGTACGACCAAGATCATCATCCATTTCAGAAAAGACGAACTGTATTTACGTAGGAGTTTCAAAACTTCTTCTTGTTGTCGCTCGTCCAAGCCAGTACATGTTCTGTTATATAAGTCCATCAAGTGTGCCGGAATCTTTTCTAAGGTTTTCTTTTGTGAGCCGTTTTCATTGATTGTCATGACTTTTGATATTTCAGTAAGGTTTGCAACATAAGTTCCTGGATATATAACTTCAGGCTCGGGTGTAAGATTCATCATTCGGACCGGTACTATATCTTGTTGACTTACAAGCGTTTTTGCAACCAAAGTTTTATCCGAATATATCGAACCTACTTCTGGTTCTATAAGTGCAGGTATACCCTTTTTTGAATCATGTATGATGACTTTGCCTGGTACTACAACTTCAGAAAATGCCGGTATTTTAACCTTTTCCGACATATATATTCGATTACAGCCTATCTTGCCAGCGATTTTTAATTTACAAGGCTTGCCTTGGATGGTTAATGTTTCAGTCACAGCATCAACCTGACAGTGTTGTGCTTTTAAAAAGTCTAAACCGATGATGGCGTCTATTTCTATATTTGCGACTGCAACTTCCCACTCATACTTGATATCGTGTATTTCAATGACAATTTTTGTTTTGCCTAGAACATCAAGTGTTGTGTTTGCAGCAGTATAAATTTTGCTGTCATAAGAGTCCAAACCAGTGATATTCGAATACATCTTCAGTCTTTCCCATAACGCAATTGATATTAGTGTAAGAGAAGCTCCTGTGTCTATTAAGCAGTCAGCTTGTAAACCGTTTAGCTTCACTTCAGCTACCAACCCGGAACCGATCGATGAAACATTTTTATTTGGTTCTTTGTTTTGTTTCTGCTTCTCTCCTCTGGGACTATATTGTTTCTTTGGGCAATATCTTTGAAGATGTTGCTCAGAACCACAATTGTAGCATCTTGGTTTCGGTCTTGTGTGATAAAACCTTGGTTTTGCATTCAGAAAATGTTTGCTATTTGAATTTTTGTCCCTCGGTATTCTTTTATTCTCTTCCAAGATTTTGACTGACTTTGCAAGTTGTTGTACGGTGTCTTGCAATTTCTGTAATTTGTCAGAAACGTTAATTTCCTGACTGCTGTTTTCAGACATACTATGTATGAAACCTTGACTTTCTAGATGTTTATGTTCGGCTTTATTATAAGCTTCCAACTCAACAGCGTGCCGTACTGCATCATTTAGGTTAACTGGCCTAGCTTGTTTTACACGTATTCTCATGTCTGAGCTTATGAGCGCATCCATAAATTGTTCCTTAGCCAAAGTTTCTCTAACATCATTTGGCGCTGTTGGGTATGCCATGTTAGTCAAACGTCTAATATCCTGACCCAACTCTGACAATGTTTCTGAAGCCTTTTGACGTCTTTCACGAAGCTGCACCCTATAAAGTTCTGTTTGATTACGAGGGGCGAATCTTTCTTCTAGAGCTTTCGACAAATCATTGTAATCGTTCTTGTTGTCAGTGAGATTGCCAAATACACCTTGAGCTTGACCCCGAAGTGATACGGCCAGGTATAAACCTTTCTCTTCATAACTCCAGTCATTAATTTTTGCACAAGCTTCAAAATGTGCCTTGTAATCCAACCAGTTCCCACTGCCATCAAAAGTAGCAGATTTCAGTTTAGCACCTCCCTGTTTCACATTGTTTTGACCTGTGAAATCCGTTTGAGACATTTCAGTTTTGTGCTGAAGTTTAGGGTAAGGGATTGAAGTCTGTGGTTCTTTTGGCCCTTTCCTGGTAGTTACAAAACGATTCGGGTTCTTTATTTGGTCTGTAGTTTCAAATTTTATATTTCGTTTTTGCGACGGTGTACTGAAGGGCGGTACATCATGTTCGTACTGACTATATCGTAATCTTCCTACATCCTCGTCAGCACTATCTTGAAATAAAGACTGTCTGCTTAAAGTACCTCCGAGTCCTTCTAACTGATGTTCAAGCAACGTTATTTCTGTCTTAAGTTTACTGATTTCATTTCTTTTCTGTATTTCTCTCAACCTGTCGCTCATGGTTTCAGATTCCCTGTCAAACCCTGGGGTTTCCATCTTTAATCAGTATGGTTTAATACTGTTGAATTATCCCACCGCTGCCACCAAAAAGTCTGTAACGTGTTTCGGGCGGATAAATATATTCAGGTTGAAAATTTCTTCAACTCCTAGCTTTTGTTTGGACACAAATGATTTAAGTTTGATATTAAGGTGAAATGACCAAAAACAAAGTAAAACTCACTTTTCCAGCACCCGGCCTAAGGTAGGTTTGGGGTAAGAGAGACCTGCAAATATGAGTATTCACTGCAAGTATGAGGCACTCTCTTAACCCAGGTTTACCCTGACCCAAACTTAGTTACTGTTCAATCTCCCTAACCTGTCTCGTACTATGTTTGAAACGCCTTAAGTTTCGAACTCTTACTTAAACCAATTAGGAATATCAAGACCCGGACTTTTATTAATACAGCTATCAGGAGGACCCTGCAAATATGGGTATTCACCGCAAGTATGAGGGAGCCTCGCCTTTATTAATAATGCCAAAGTCCTGCTAACAGTAATGGTTTAATTTATATACTCGGTGTTATCTCTTCGCCGACCAACGCAACTCTAACATTAGCGCGCTCCGACTCTGCCTTTTATAGTCGAAACAATCGGATATGTTCTGCTTTTAACCTTATTTTAGAGATACTTACCTATTTCAATAAGCGTCTGCTGATCTTTTTGCTTGTAAGTTAATATACATAATAAACTTTTACCTACACCTTGTCATGGTTAACGAGGGAAATTTAGATCGTTAGAAAAACATTTAATGCATAATTTACTTACATCTTGTCTTAATTTTCGAAGTTAGGCCGGGCAAAACAGAATAAAAAAATCGTCTTCTAGACGCTTAACACAACGTTTATTTGAACCTAAATAAATTAAAGTATCGGAAAGGAGTATTTCACGACATTATAAAGATATCTTATACTTAGTCACAATATATCATAAGTTCTTTCTGTTGAATATATTGTTCATAAAATGTTGAGAATTCTTTTCAGTATTTACATTTTTTTTCAAGATATCAGAGGCCTGTCCTTTCACAGAACGCCTTATGCCTAGCAGAATATGTTCAGATGTGTAAACTCTTTCTTCCATTAAACAACTAATTTCATACTTCCAAGTGAGGTAATTCACCTCTCCTGTCATGGAAGAAGCTGGTAAAGTAGTACCTGCTTTAACTCCACTGAGTCCTGTGCCAGCATGTTTAATGTAACTAATCAAGTCCTCGTTTGTTTCAATGTCAGGAGTTCCTCGTATCTCCTTAAAGGCTAGAAGTTATTTCAGATCCTTATCCGTAACTTCAAGTTTCTTTGCCATATTTGCTAAGTTCCTTCAACTGTAGTGTTTAAAAATATCCTCAAAGTATAAAAATGTCTCAGTGCGGCAAAAAACGGGTAAAATATCCTCCAATAGATAGCTAAGATTTAAAAATTCAATCCTTTTTGAAATCCTGTGTCAAATCTGCTATTCATCTTTAATTCAGCTTAACTCAAATTAAGTTTAGCTTTAAATTAAGTTTCACTTCAACTCAACTCAAGTTTCACTTTATTTCAGCTTAAGTGTAACTTACTCAACTTAAGTTTAAACTTAAGTGTGTGCTACCTTGCCGAAAAACTTTAACCAAATTTCTAAGTCGAAAAGGAGCCACAATTCGCACAAAATGCTTGACACAGTTACCTCCTCTTGTTAGATGAGTAAGCTCTTGATGGTAAACAAG
This sequence comes from Cyclina sinensis, assembly GCA_012932295.1. NCBI lineage: Eukaryota > Metazoa > Mollusca > Bivalvia > Venerida > Veneridae > Cyclina > Cyclina sinensis. Next base: position 32,148,497 of record JAAONU010000007.1, on the reverse strand, counting down.
TATTGTAAGTTTCAGGGCTATATCTGCAAGGGAAAGGTGAGTAGTGCTACCTTGCCGAAAAACTTTAACCTGAACCAACGCCGACGCCGGGGCGAGAACTATAGCGGCTTAGCCCTCCTTATTCTTCGAATAGTCAAGCTAAAAATCCCTCAAAGCATGTAGAAGATATGTTCCACGAAAAAAATCTGGACATTTCATTATCTCTAGTGCCCTTGACCTTACATACATGAACCAGGATTATGCATGTAACCCTCAGCCTCATGATGGTGAAATTTTATGTTAGAATCCCTCAATTAACGATGACTAAATGGTCCGTACACACATTCTCATATTTTTATCTGACCCTTACCTTGGCCACAGGGACCTGATTTTTGAGTACAACACACCGCCTTACAATTGCCAACGTTTATGCCAGGTTATATTAAAATTTCTCAATACATGTAAAAGTTTTGCTCTGGATAAGCGTTTTCCATTGACCTCTAGGTGTGATCTTGACCTTTGACCTAGAGACCTGGTTCATGCGCGCAACACTACCCCCATGATAGTGAACTTTAGTATCAAGTAATACTAAAATCCTTCCATGCATGTAGAAGATATGCTTTGGACAAAATCTGGACATTTCATCATCTCTAGTGACCTTGACCTCGCATATATGGACCTGGATTATGCGTATAATGCTCAGTCACATGATGGTGAACATTTTTGATAGAAAATCTCCATTCATGACGACTAAATGGTCCATACTTACATTTTCATATATTTTTATCTGACATTTGACCTCTATGTGTGACCCTTACCTTGGCCACAGGGACCTGAATTTTGTGTGCGACACTCCACCTTACAGTGGTTTTCCACTGACCTCTTGGAGTGACCTCGACCTTTAACCTGGTTCAAGCGCGCAACCCTACATTTCATAATGGTGAACTTTTATATCAAGTAATACAAAAATACCTCAATGCATATAAAAGATATGCTCCAGTCAAAATTTGGACATTTCATCATCTCTAGTGACCTTGACCTTGCCTATATGGACCAGGATTATGTGTTAATGCAGATATTCATGATGGCAAGCATTTGTGATAGAATCCCTCAATTCATGATGACTAAATGGTCCATACATTTTCTTATTTTTTATCTGACTTTTGACATCTGTGTGTGACGTTGACCTTCGAAAAGGGACCTAAATTTTGCAAATGATACTCCGCCTCACTATGGTGAATATTTATGCCAAGTTATATTAAAATCCCTCAATACATGTAGAAGTTTTGCTCCAGACAAGCGTTTTCTCTATATTCTTAGTGTGACCTTGACCTTTGACTTATAGACTTCGTTCATGCACGCAACACTACCCACCATGATGATGAACATTGGTACCATGTATCATTAAAATCCATCCATGCACATTGAAGATATGCTCCGGACAAAACTGGATGCAGCCCGCCTTCCTGCCATGGGCGTTCCATTTGTACGTCCCGTTTTTCCAAGAGGCGTATAAAATTGAATCCCAAAAGCCTTTGGCATTTGATAATCATCATTCTATGAATGTTTGGTGAACAGCATAATAGAATGGTAAGAGTTGTGCACAGAAGCAAAATTTAACCAAGGGAAATAACTTTGCCAAAAATAATCATATTGCAAAAACCGTAGTACGTGCACAGCAACACTTAATAATGATCATTCTGTGAAAGCTGGGTGAAAATAGCATGTGAAATTGTAGGAGTTGTGAACACAAGTATGAAGTAAAATTAAACTAGAGCTATCACTAAATGTGATTAATACCCCCGCAAGACTGCTTCGGAACTAAGGAAGTTATTAGCAACAGAATACTTTGCCAAAGAATTAAAATACTGTAGAGATACGGTTGTGGGCAATTGAAGACAGTTGTGGTTCTTGTACACTACATTTCCTGTCATTGTGCTTGACAATTGTATGAAGTTGCATTGAATTCCAACCATTAGTTTTCAAGTTATGCTCTGGACAAGGAAAACCAACAAAGGGCAATAACTGTGCAAATAGTGAAGATAGAGTTATTGCTCTTGTATACTGCACTTCCATTCGTTAAGCTTGACCATTGTATGAAGTTGCATTGAATTCCAACCATTGGTTTTAAAGTTATGCTCCTGACAAGGAAATTCAAAAAAGGTAAAAACTGTGCATATAGTGATGACGGAGTTATAGCTCTTGTACATTGCACTTCCTGTCATTTTGCTTGATCAATGTATGAAGTTGCATTGAATTCCAACAATTACTTTTTAAGTTATGCTCAGGCCAAGGAAAACCAACAAAGGGCAATAACTATGCAAATAGTAAAGATGGAGTTATGATTCTTGTACAATGCACTTCCTCTTGTTGTGCTTGACCATTGTATGAAGCTGCACTGAATTCCAACCATTAGCTTTCAAGTTATGCTCCAGACAAGGAAAACCAACAAAAGACTAACTGCAAAAAGTGAAGATAGAGTTATAGCTCTTGTATATTGCACTTCCTGTCATTCTGCTTGATCATTGTATGAAGATGCACTGAATTCCAACCATTACTTTTTAAGTTATGCTCCGGACAAGGAATACAAACAAAGGACAATAACTCTTCAAATAGTGAATACAGTGTTATAGCTCTTGAACACTGCACTTTCTCTCATTGTGCTTGACCACTGTATGAAGTTGCTTTGAATTCAAACCATTAGTTTTCAAGTTATACTTCGGACAAGGAAATTGCAACAGACTGACCAACCACCGGCCCAAATGACCGCCCGACCAACCACCGGGTGACTCGCATATACCCGCCAAACTTCGTTTCGGGGGTATAACAAAGGGCAATAACTCTACCAGGGTTTTTTTTAGGGAAAGGGGAAGGCGCTGGACGCTGGTGAAAAGGGGAAAAACATGGGAAAAAGGCCAGTTAGGGGAAAATGAATAAACCACTTTTTTAATTGCAATCTTCTGTAGTTTTCAATACTCTAACTGTAAACAGATAATCACTCTTTAACAGTTTAAAACTACAATGGCATGTCTCTGTCTTTTCTGTATTTAACAGATTAACAATCATTTCAAAGACTGTAGTATAACCAAGAGTATCTGGCCTCGTATTTTTGTTGAGCCGAAACAGCAATTGTCGTTTGTTATGTTCAGGTCGAGTACTGGTACAATTACTGACCGACACGTTTCCGTTGTTGGCGCTGATCATATTTCTGTTTCATCCGGTTCATCCACTTCTGTCTGTTAAAATTATCTGACTCAGAGTTTTGATCCGATGGAGATATATCTTTTTTTTCCCAAAAAAGATTGAATACGCTTTGTTCTTATTGCATCAGAAAGTTTTATCTTTTTGTTATACTTTCTCCAGTTGTTAGACATTTTTTGGGGATTTTCCCCGGATGAAGAAATAAGAATGGTTCCCGTCATGATATACATCAGAACCCTGATGAATTTGGTTCCGGTCTTCATGTTATTTTTAGCGAGTGAGGAATGCTGGGACAAAATGGCATAATTCTTGCTATATTTAGCTCTGGATCGAATATAAAAACGTACTCGTCCATAAATCTATTGTTTGAAGATAAATTACTATCTAATGAAAGAGAATGTTATATTATTTTACCAAAACCATAAGAAAATGTTAAATTTGATGCAGGGGAAAATGATTTTTTAGGGGAAAATCAATTTTTGGGGGAAAAATAAAGCAAGGGGAAGACGCCGACTATCGGCGTCAATTTGTTAGTAAAAAAAAACCCTGTCTACCAAAAAGATTCAAATCAGAAATGCCTTAAAATTTGCACTGTGGGACTTGATAATGATCAATCTATGCAAGTTAAATGAACATCATTTGAGAATTGTAGTTGCGCACAGATGTGATGGAATAACAGAATGACAGTGCGACTACTATATACCACCCCTTGGGCAAATACATGTAAGAGGCAACAGAAAATTTTGCTTCACAAAAATTTGATTCCTATCTTTGCCCAGAAAATAAGAACACACTTTTTCTTCCACAGTCTTTATTCACTACCATTCACTTCCTTCAATAAACACTTTTTAACCATTTATAACAGAATGAACTTAATTCTGACATAGCCAGTTAAATAATTTGCTTCAGTCACAATGTTTATTCCAGAAAGTGTTTTTCTCAGTAACAAATATTGACTGTAGACAAAGGAAAGGCAGGTTTACATCTTCAACTTTGTCCTCCTCCAGTGACGCCTCTTGGCATTGTATCTGAAATATAAAATAGAAGTGGTATTGTATAAACAATTGACATTCACACTGAAACAAGAGCCATGTTACACATGGTTAATCCCCCCGCCGGGAAGAAGCTACCTGAAGGTTGTACTTTCAAACACTCAATGTAATAATGTTTGAAGAAAATCCCACAAAAAATAGGCATGGTAGAGTTATTGTTCTTGCAAACTGCACTTCCTACCAATATGCTATGTCAGTGCAATAAGTTTGAAGAAAATCGCTCAAGCACTTTTGGAGTTATGCTTCGCACAAAGTTTTTCAATTAAATCTGATAAAGGGGAATAATTCTAAAAGTAGGCAAGGTACAGTTATTATTCTTACACACTGCACCTCCTCCAAATGTGCTCTTTCAGTATATGAAGTTTGAAGAAAATCACTCAAGTACTCTTGGAGTTATGCTTCGGACAAAACTGGAACAGACACATGCACAGATGGACAGAGACCATTTCTAATATCCCCTCCGCCTTTGGCGGGGGGATAATAAGTTCAAGAATTCAAGAATTAGATATACATGTATATGCTGGGATTTTTAAAATGTAAACAAGTAAATCTGATAAAGGGGAATAACTCTAAAAATAGGCAAGGTAGTTATTGGACATCCACACTGCACTACCTACCAATGTGCCCTGTCAGTGTATGAAGTTTGAATAAAATCCCTCTAGCAGTTTTGGAGTTATGCTCCGAACAAAATTTATCAAGTACATTTAAATCTGATAAAGCGGAATAACTCTAAGAAGGCAAGGTAGAGTTATTGCACTTGCAAAATGCACTACCTACCAATGTGCTGTGTCAGTGTATGAAGTTTGAATAAAATCCCTCAAGTAGTTTTGGAGTTATGCTCCGGACAAAATTGTTTCGGACGGACGAAGGGCATTTCTAATATCCCCTTCGCCTTTGGCGCGGGGATAATAACAATACAACAAACAACATTTTACATTTAAATGAATTAATTTAAACAAGAGGGCCATGATGGCCCTGGATCGCTCACCTGAGTACTTTGGCTGTAGGTTTGCTGTTAAGCAGTATTTCATTTTTTAATTGAAAATATATAAGTGCCTCCAAACCAAATATGTAAAATATCAGTCAATAAATAAAGGCTCTATGACAGAAAGTAGAAATATCTATTACAAGCTATGGTGACCTTGACCTTGACTCAGTGACCTCAAACCCTACACATGGGTAGAGGTCCATGCAAGGAACCTATATACTGAATATCAAAGATATTGGTCAATAAATAAAGGCTTTATGAGGTACAGTAGATAAATCTATTTTTAGCCTCCATGACCTTTAACCTAATCTAATAATGTGAACAACCAAACAAGCTTTCTGACAAACTGCCAGGATATTTGGACTGAAACAGTAGCCTCTAGAGCCTTAACAAGATATTTCTATTTTTGGGCTCTGTGACCTAGTTTTTTAACCCAGATGACCCATAATCGAACTTGACCTAGAACCATCAAAATAACCTTTCTGACATATTTCCAGAATATTTGGGCTGAAAATGTTACCTGTAGAGTGTAAAAAAGGTTTCTCCAAATTTAAGATCTGTGACCTAGTTTTTGACCCCAGATGACCCATATTTGAACTTGGGCTAGAAATCATCGATACAACTTTTCTGACATATTTCCAGGATATTTGGGCTGAAAATGTTACCTCTAGAGTGTTAACAAGATTTTTCCATATTCAGGCTGTGTGACCTAGTTTTTTACCCCTGATGACCCATATATGAACTTGACCTAGAAATCATCGAAACAACCTATCTGACATATTTCCAGTATATTTGGGCTGAAAATGTTACCTCCTGAGTGTTAACAAGGTATTTCCATATACAGGCTGTGTGACCTAGTTTTGGAACCCACATGACCCATATTCCAACTTGAGCCAGAAATCACCTTAGCAAGCTTTCTGACAGTTTTTTAGGTAATTTGGGCTAAAAATGTTACCTCTAGAGTGTTAACAAGGTTTTACCATATTTGGGCTGTGTGACCTAGTTTTTGACCCCACATGACCCATATTCAAATTTGAGCTAGAAATCATCAAAACAACCTTCCTGACATATTTCCAGGATAGTTTGGGCTGAAACAGTAGCCTCTAGAGCCTTAACAAGCTATTTCTATTTTTGGGCTCTGTGACCTAGTTTTTGACCCCAGATGACCAATATTCCAACTTGACCTAGAAACCATCGAAATAACCTTTCTGACAAATTTCAAGAATATTTGGGCAGGAAATGTTACCTGTAGAGTGTAAACAAGGTTTTTCCAAATTTAAGCTCTGTGACCTAGTTTATGACCCCAGATTACCCATATTCGAACCTGGGCTAGAAATCATTCAAATAACCTTTCTGACATATTACAAGGATATTTGGGCTGAAAATGTTACCTCTAGAGTGTTAACAAGGTTTTTCCATATTCAGGCTGTGTGACCTAGTTTTTGACCCAAGATGACCTATATTCGAACCTGACCTAGAAATCATCAAAACAAGCTTTCTGACAGTTTTTCAGGAAATTTGGGTTAAAAATGTTACCTCTAGAGTGTTTACAAGGTTTTACCATATTTGGGCTGTGTGACCTAGTTTTTGACCCCACATGACCCATATTCAAACTTGAGCTAGAAATCATCAAAACAGCCTTTCTGACATATTTCCAGGATATTTTGGCTGAAAGTGTTACCTCTAGAGTGATAAAAAGGTTTTTCCATATTTCGTCTTAGTGACCTAGTTTTTGACCCCAGATGACCCATATTCGAACCTGGGCTAGAAATCATTCAAATAACCTTTCTGACATATTACAAGGATATTTGGGCTGAAAAAGTTACCTCTAAAGTGTTAACAAGGTTTTTCCATATTTGGGCTCTGTGACCTAGTTTTTGACCCCAGATGACCCATATTCGAACCTGGGCTAGAAATCATTCAAATAACCTTTCTGACATATTACAAGGATATTTGGGCTGAAAATGTTACCTCTAAAGTGTTAACAAGGTTTTTCCATATTTGGGCTCTGTGACCTAGTTTTTGACCCCAGATGACCCATATTCGAACTTGAGCTAGAAATCATGGAAACAACCTCTCTGACAAATTTCCAGATTATTTGGGCTGAAAATGTAGCCTCTATAGTGTTAACAAGAATGTTCTATTTTTGGGCTCTGTGACCTAGTTTTTGACCCCAGATGACCCATATTTGAACTTGAGCTAGAAATCATAGAAGCAACCTTTCTGACAAATTTCCAGATTATTTGGGCTAAAAACATTACCTCTAGAGTGTTAACAAGATTTTTCTATTATTGGGCTCCTTGACCTAGTTTTTGATCCAATATGACCCATATTCGAACTCGTCCGAGTAATTACTGGGAAAAACATCCTGACCAAGTTTCGTGACAATTGGAGCAAAAATGTGACCAGTAGAGTGTTAACGAACTAAATGTGAACGGACGACAGACGACGGACGACGGACATTCATCGATCCTAATAGCTCACCCTGAGCCAGCTCAGGTGAGCTAAAAATCAACATGTACATGTAGATTTTCACCAGTTGTGCCTTTAACTATATGTTTTTTTGTAATGAGCCTGGTAGAGGGTTGTAGGACTGCTCATCTGGATGATCATCATCGTGAAGGAACATAGAAAGGTAAAAGGTAAGTAAGTTTTTTCCCACATTTTTGATGCACAAGCCTTCAGTTACTTCCCTTACCCTGTCAAGACATTAATATAGCTACATGTATACAGATTACACAAGCTTACTGAGAATTTAGGAAAACTACAAATGTACTGCTAAAAATATATTATTTAAAAAAAAAATAATAATAATAATATGCAGCCTATACCATTTGCAGAAGAACTAAAAATGGCTTTTTACACCATAAGCAAATGAGTTACATATTCCCCTTGCCTGTTTTTATCTTATCACTTACTTTTTAACAAGAGGGCCATGATGGCCCTGGATCGCTCACCTGAGTACTTTGGCTGTAGGTTTGCTGTTAAGCAGTATTTCATTTTTTAATTGAAAATATGTAAGTGCCTACAAACCAAATATGTAAAATATCAGTCAATAAATAAAGGCTCTATGACAGAAAGTAGAAATATCTATTATAAGCTATGGTGACCTTGACCTTGACCCCGTGACCTCAAACCCTACCCATGGGTAGAGGTCCATGCAAGGAACCTCTATACTGAATATCAAAGATATTGGTCTATAAATGAAGGCTCTATGAGGTACAGTAGATAAATCTACTTTTAGCCTCCGTGACCTTTAACCTAATCCAATAATTTGAAAAAGCTTGATAAAGCTTGCTTCATGCCAAATTTTAAAATTCTAGGTCTTGTGGTTTCAGACAAGAAGATTTTTAAAGATTTTCTTATATATTGTTATTTAAAACTTGTGACCCCTTGGGCGCGGCCAATAGTGACCCCAGGGACATTTTTCTAACAAACTTGGTAGAGGTCCACTAGACAATGCTACACACCAAATATCTAAGCTCTATAACTTACGGTTTCTGACAAAAAGATTTTTTTAGATTTTCTTATATAACTCTATGTAAAACTGGTGGCCCCTGGGGCGAAGCCATTTTTGACCCAGAGGCCAGGATTTGAACAAACTTGGTAGAGGTCCACTAGACAATGCTACACACCAAATATCTAAGCTCTATAACTTACAGTTTCTGATAAGAAGATTTTTTAAAGATTTTCCTATATAACTCTATGTAAAACAAGTGACCCCCAGGGCGGGGCCATTTTTGACCCAGAGGCCAGGATTTGAACAAACTTGGTAGAGGTCCACTACACAATGCTAAATACCAAATATCTTAACTGTAGGCCTTCTTGTTTCTGACAAGAAGATTTTTTAGTTTTTCCTATATAACTCTATGTAAAACAAGTGACCCCCGAGGCAGGGCCATTTTTGACCCAGAGGCCAGGATTTGAACAAACCTGGTAGAGGTCCACTAGACAATGCTACACACCAAATACAAATATCTAAGCTCTATAACATACGGTTTCTGACAAGAAGATTTTTTAAGATTTTCCTATATAACTCTATGTAAAACTAGTGGCCCCTGGGGCGGGGTCATTTTTGACCCAGAGGCCAGGATTTGAACAAACTTGGTAGAGGTCCACTAGACAATGCTACACACAAAATATCTAAGCTCTATAACTTACGGTTTCTGACAAGAAGATTTTTTAAGATTTTCTTATATAACTCTATGTAAAACTAGTGGCCCCTGGGGCGGGGCCATTTTTGACCCAGAGGACAGGATTTGAACAAACTTGGTAGAGGTCCACTAGACAATGCTACACACCAAATATCTTAGCTCTATAACATACGGATTCTGACAAGAAGATTTTTTTAAGATTTTCCTATATAACTCAATGTAAAACAAGTGACCCCCGGGGCGGGGCCATTTTTGACCCAGAGGCCATGATTTGAACAAATTTGGTAGAGGTCCACTAGACAATGCTACATACCAAATATCTTAACTCTAGGCCTTGTGGTTTCTGACAAGAAGATTTTCAAGTTTTCCCTATATAACTCTATGTAAAATCAACTGACCCCTGGGATGGGGTCAGTTTTGTCCCCAGGGACATAATTTGAACAAACTTGGTAGAGGTCCACTAGATGATGTTTCATACCAAATATCAAAGCTCCAGGCCTTGTGGTTTCGGAGAAGAAGATTTTTAAAGATCCAACTTATAAAATCTATTTTTAGCTCCAGTGAACCAGAAATGCAATGGACCAGAACCATTTGAAAAATCTTGGTAGAGCTTCATGCAAGGAACATCCCAGGCAAGTTTCATTAAATTTGCCCCATTGGTTTCAGAGGAGATGTCGTTTGAATGAAAAGATGACGACGGACGGACGGACTGACGGACGACGGACAAAGACTGATCAGAAAAGCTCAATAACAGTTACATGTACAAAAGAAGGCAGTGTACTTCACAACTGTTCCTGGAAAGTACTAAGTGGAAGTCTCAAAACCTCCACTAGGAACAGTCAACTTTCTTCTACTTTTTAACATGAAGTTATATTAATTCTTCAATGATCCCACTGGCACTTGATCAAGTGATATAAATTTAGTTGTATTATACCCACGCCCCTAAATAACTTCTATTTTATACAATAGTAAACCAGGCAGAAGTACGCTCGACCACTTTGAATGATTATAAATTGCATAATAGGAGGATACAAATGTATAATCACATTTCCATTCGATGGAAAACATTATGCGGATGTATGAAGTCTTACATACTTAACATTTTTTTTAAACGAAACTGGCCTTTGATTTTAAAGTTTGAAAAATCAACTGATTACCTACAATCTTGGCAGGTGCTGACTACCAGTGACCTCACATGAACTGCTACATGATTTAACGAATCATCTGATTGGTCAGGCGTATTGCGGGAATTTCACATTTTTAATATTCAGCCAATCCAACATTTACTAAAAGTAATACACCATGTCTTCAAAAGTGTCTATTATGTGTAGAGTATTTTTGCCCTGTTTACCATTGTGTATTATGTATCTAAGGCTACAAAGTTCATAGGTGTGACACCATTTCAATCTCAAGCAGTAGTCAATCAACTGGAAGTGAATAATTACTACTGGCTTCACCCCTTGTTCGAAATATTAGTGGAAACTGGTAATGTCAACAAACCATGTCGATCAACTTCTGACATGAGCATTAAAAATTCAGACTCGTCACTCCCAAACCACAAAGAAAGCTCACCTTATAGTGTTACCAGTCTTCATTCTAACCCACTGTGGGATGGGTCTGTTCTGCTTCTGTTTCTTTGCTAATCGCATTTTGGTCCGGAAGGATTTATGGGCTGCCTGAAAAATTAGGAAGTCAAATGAGAGAATACTGGACAACTTACATAACAAACATACATGTAAAGCAATGCTATAACTGACTGTAAAGGGATTAAAAGGAAATTAATTGGACACCTAAAGAACTAATATCTTTTGTAACAGCGAAAAGATACAGTAGAAAAAAGATCGAATTTTCAGATCAATAAGCAAAGACAATTCGCATTAACAAAAGGTAATCTTATTTCACGGCTAAAAAATTCTCAAAGTCATTCAACTTGGTATTATGAAAAAAGCTATGTGCAGTGAAGACTGGCTTAATAATGTTGTTATTTGCAACAGTAAGAAGGATGTCCAGTCCCATTCAGTCAGACAAACATACAAAATGCAGTCTGAAGGCGTTGGGACAGTTTTGATTTACCATTTCTTACAACCATTGTACACAAAAAATATGCACAATGGCTACTTAGAATGGATACTTTGCAAAGTTCACATGCAGCAGTAACTACAAAAAGGGCATTATTCGATCCCCACCGCGGACATGGTCACCAAATATCACGGCAGACGTCCGCTAAATGGTTCCGTGAACATTTTCACAGGTATAATTATTGATATCGAGGCTCTCACAGTTTCCGATTACATGCATTTCGGTGAATTTAACGCTTTAAAAATATCAAATAAATGTATAAAACTCTCATTCAAATGCATCTGTTTACAAATGCTCCTATTTGTTAACGCCCAAAGAATGACAATTCAAAACAATTGCTTCTTGAAACATATCTGATAGGGCAATATAAAGTCGGTGGCAGCTTTTTATAAAGTATGCGCCAGGAGGAACTCTCGTTTTTCTCGAAGTCGTCGCGGACTACCCATTCCGCAAACGCGACGAAATCCACTGAATTTCGAGGATCCCCACCGCGGACATGGTCACCAAATATCACGGCAGACGTCCGCTAAATGGTTCCACGGACATTTTCACAGGTATAATTATTGATATCGAGACTCTCACAGTTCCCGATTACATGCATTTCGACGAATTTAATGCTTTAAAAATATCAAATAAATGTATAAAACTCATTCAAATGCATTTGATTACGAATGCTCCTATTTGTTAACGCCCAAAGAATGACAATTCAAAACAATTGCTTCTTGAAACAGCCGACTATATTTTCAGAAAATAAACTGACTGGTTTCCGATTGCGACATGTTAAAACTGTTTTCCTATTTAAAGGAAACAAACAACATGTAAACCCTACTGCGACATCTGTATTGTCTAGGCGCTTGGCAAAAATTATTGATCGATTTTGCTATGTAATAACAAGCGTTCTCAAAATTTCAACGACGGAAGAGCACAATAAACCTACACAGCAAATGTATTTGAAGTTTGGTTTTAATTTTACCAAATGTCACATAACTGGTAGACGTAAAATGCACAGTTTCATAACCGTCGTTTCATAAAATGTTCAGCTTATCCAGGTGAGTTATGACCCTAATTAATTTCGCGTTGGTCGTCAAATATCGCCGAGATGTTTCGCGATGTTGAGACATTGAGGACACCCTTTTTTTTCCTCATTGTTGCAGCAGATATTTCTTTTTCCGCGTCCGCCCAAAAAGCGGAAAATGTGAGTTCCTCATGCCGTGTACTGTAACATGCAAATTAGGTCAAACATGAAACCAACCAAGTACATGTATGACAGGTCTTAGATCATCAAACGACAATTAACAGGCTTATCCAAACACGGATATGTCATAGACTATAATTCAAGTATTTTTCAAATGAAAATACAAAACTGGGAAAAAAAGTATGTTTTAAGGTTTTAAAACAACCAGGCTTTTCTAAGTCAAAGTCACATTATATTTTGAATAACAAAACCATTGACCACCAGCTTTATTCTGGATGAAGCTAGAAGTGTTAGTAAATAAAATACGTCTAGTAAGAGCAGATAGATAAATCAATATGAAATTTATATTTTCAGTACCTTTCGTTGTCATTACATACTTTTAATCTCATTGAAATGATACTTCCACATTTATCAAGCAGGGGTTTTTTTTACGCTTATTTTATAGCCGATACTGGGTCATATTCCCAATTGAAAATAGTATCTTTTTTTCCCAAAAAAAATCAGAAGAAGTTCCCAATTGAAACTTCAAAAGACAAAACAGTAATAACTAAAATCTACAAAACAAGAGACCTTTCACTGTAATAGACTTGTAAGGATTGAAAGTTTCCATCATTGACAGTAATTGTTAGTGGTCATTTAAGACTTGCAAAACTGAAGCCATGCATTTTTCCCAATTTTTAGCAAAACATCGCTGAAATTCCCAATCCCAAGGGTATGGGTTATGTTCCCAAAATACTGAGAAAAAACCCTGTCAAGGAATGATGTTTTGAAGTCACGAAATGAGAGGCTCAGTTAATCTAGTCATGCAATTTATCAACAATGGCGCTGCCCATTAAGGCTTTAAGCGGTTGAAAAGCCAAGTTTTGACTTGAAAAAAAAACATTTTAGATACATTTGCGGGCTGAGTATGTGCGTTCCATTTTGGAACATGACATAACTTCACGGATAGTTGATAATGTTTGATCAAATTTTCTGACTTTCAGTATACTAAAATATAAACAATAAACAAAGGGAGAAAAATAATCCAGCTGATGACTCAAACAAACCAACCATTGGACAGTAGTCCATAATACTTCTGAACTAGATGAGCACCTGCAGGCGTTCTACCTTACATTACACTCCCAAATTTAAGGAAAGGAAACAGAGGGAGAAAACTGCAACTGCCACGGGACTTAAATTATTGCCATGGTTCTTAATAACCATATTATCAAGAAGTATTCCCAGTCCTTAAAAACCCCATCAACAAGGTTGACATTCAACTCTGTGTGCATCAAAAAAACAGTTGAATTTAATATACTCTACTTGTATATGTGCCACTTAAACTGTTTTAAAAAGTCGGTCTATAGCGATACATCGCTAATGTCTTTCGCCGACTGATTTTATTTTATAGTGAGAGGGTATTTTCCATCCGTGAATATCAGCGGCAGTTTCAATTCATCTTGCTATCCCTATCTGTAAAATACAAGATAAGGCAGTTCTTAAGCGATATTATTGATAAATATAGCTGTCAATAGTTCTTCTGACAAATACAGAGTCGAAACATTTCAGTACATACCATTCTGTTGTTTCTATCCAACTGTCGGAACCGGAAAGACTGTTACATTGACGTATATTTACAACATAACGCCTAAACACGAAACGGAAAATGACCGGAAAGGACAACTGTGATTTTCAAGTGAAATGAGACAATATATCCGAAAGTAGCTATATTACAGTGTACTTGTTCGCCTACAAATATAATATATGCGCACCTCCTTTTCGTACGCCAATCAGTATAAAAATCAATTACGTTAAAATTGCACCGTGTTGTGCGAAAAAATAGTGCTGTCATAAAAACACATAATAACAAATAATTAAAAAATACTAATATCAAACAAACTAATTTTATTCAGCTTATTCCGCATACAGATGTTACACATAACACGGTTAAGCAGGGATCACGGAACCGGATAAATTATATGCAAGTATTTGTGTCGAAGAATTTTACATTTCATGAAAAACATGATTATTTTGATGTTTCATATTTGTTTTTCTTTTATTCAGAAAAATGCATTTTGCACATTATCAAAATAACATACCAGTTGGCTATCATGATAAGCACGATTTACCTGTGTGTATAAAAGAAAGGACTAGGCTATGAAAATGGAAAAGAGTTCAACAAAAAGTTCATGTTTTGATTGTTAGCCTATATTTATTATATGTTATTTGGGTTTTTTAGTGATATATGTGGATATATTACCTGCCAAGATTTTATATCACCCGAGCCGTTAGGCGAGGGTGATATTTTATCTTGGCAGGTAATATATCCACATATATCACTCATAAACCCAAATAATAATTTTATTACCCTTCCCCTGCCGAGTAAGACGATTTAAAAATTAATCATTGCTGTTTCAAATGAAACGTCGAAATGCGATTCCTTTTAGGGTACCCCTTCGCCTCAAAATGACGTCACAACATAATTTGTGCTGGCGAAAAGCGGTATTTTCCCAGAAGTGATATGTTTGTTTGAATATTAAATTTATATTTTTAATGAAAGCCATAAATTTGGGTTAATATTTCCGCGCATTCAGTACAGATTATTTTCTTAAACTTTTTTATTTTTATTTCAATAGTTCGTCTATAAAGATTTACATGAAGTATTTGCTTTCGTACCTAACGAATGTAAACAAGAGAAAAGGAGTAGTCTGTTGAAGAATTAATATCAAGGTTTGGCGAGGTCATATTTGTTTCAAATACTACTGAGAATATTTATCATTACTCTATTTTGGTAAATATGTTTTATTTGCCAATTAAAAAGTGTTTTTATATCGGAATTTACACTTTACAACATCGAACCGTACGCGCCTCGTCACAGCGCATGTTGTTTACAACGTGGGGTACCCAAAGGGGGAATTTAATGTGTATATTACCTGTCTGGCTCGGTAATATCAATTTCTTTCGACGGATCAATAGACAATCAAAAAGGAGAAAAAAATCTGGAAGGGTAATAAACATGTATATGTATACATGGTCAAAGAGTAATGCGGATTGAAAAACCTGTCTGTTGCGTCAACGATGCAGGATTTTAGCTGACGTATATTTATTTTGTTGGTTTGTTCGTTTGTTTCTAAGTAGGTATATTAGAAAACAATATCACGAACAATTAATTGGGAAACAGGGTCTTTCAAATTTGAAAGACCCTGTGGGAAAGTGAGTAAAAAAAGTCTTCAAAATCATTATAATGTACTTCTGAAGGCAACGGATTGAACGGAATACTTTGATTTAATGAGGGTCATTGCAACCTTAAACTCTCTGTTTATATTTCTTTAGCGGTCAGGAAGTATATGGCAGAAAGCAACGAGGAAAAGTTAACTTGTTTGTTTTTGTTACCTTTTTCTCTCATGCTATTTTTCAGTGTTCATTGATTTATCTTTACAATAATAATGACTATAATGTATCAGTATGACATTTTTCGATGTTCGACCAAAAAGACAAATAGTTTCATACTACGGCCATCTGAATGTTTAAGCTAACACGTACATCAAAAATTAACATTCCGCTAATCTGAAGACTCTCTTGTTTCCTAACAGGGGGCTGATTACCAAAGCAAAATGTGTCTGGACTTGAACCTTCGCCTGCTATCCAGCCGACAGTCTTTTAGCGCTTTTATCGCTTTGATTACAACAGGTGTGATGTAGCAAAATGACATAAGCTATAAATGGTTACTGACAAACTACAAGTTGCTATTATATTTTCTGTTCTACAGTCTACAAGGGAAAACTACATATATTGGGCATTTCTGGGGAGAACCGAGTTGGTTAGATTGTCGCCTTTGTGTAAAGACTAATTAAACGGACTAATTTAGGGACCACAATGGAAATAAGGGTTTACCCTTTTTTGTGTTATCCCTGGTGTTGGTGTACATGTCATGGTTTTTGTACTCATGTATGTGTTATACTATTTATCACTTCATGTGTTGAAATATCATGTATGTACATTATGCAAAAATATATCTAATCTAATCTAATCTTAAGTACTGCTCAGTTTGAAAGAATTAAATTTAATACTACTCTAAAGTTAAATATTTTCTGACTTTGAACTGATACAGTATATTTGATGTGACCTGGTCTTTACTTGCTGAAATAAGATTAAGTGCTCACTCTTTAATGACTAAACTGATAGATACTAAAAATCTCCTTTGATTGCAGTTGGGGATTGGTTGTAAGTTACAATGTTTGTTAACCTGTGTTTGTTAATTTGTTTACGTTTGTCGTTTGTTATTTTATCAACTTGAGTAAATCTATCAATAGATTTTCGTACACCACCGCACATACAATGAATATTGTCTTTGATCATCATCATGGCGTTGAATTTGACATAATAGCCGATTTCAATGTTATGCAGCACCTGGTATCTAAAGCTCTGGCTTATTACTTTTACTCGGCTCTGGGACAATAAAGTAGAAACCGACATTTCACAGGGTAGTACTTGGCAATATTGAGCAAAAAGAAACAGTGCCCAGGGATTTTACTATTTTTGTGCTGAAATAAAAGGATTTAATGAACATTTACAAATTATACACAGAAATGATGAAAGTAATTTTAATGGTAATGTGGAAGCTTAATTTGTATGGCAATGTATTGATCTTCAGCAAGGAAGTGTTTTATAATAAAACTTAGTTAAAGGTTCTGTGGTTTACAATAACCATTCCTTTAATTTTGCAAATGTTTTTTTTTTTTTTCAAAACAACATTTTAGATATAGAGTGCTTCGATTTAAATATTTTCTAAGAAGAACGTGTAGTTTTAATCATCATCAATTAAAAATATCATCTACTCTTTTAATACAAATGGCGTCACTACACATATTCAGTCACGTGACGTGTAAAGAAAAATATACAAAAGTCGACTAAAAACCGTACTCGAGGAGCGGATGTGGTCCAGTGGTAACGCAGTGGACTGGTAAACAAGGGGCCACGAGTTCGATCCCCCAAAAGACTAACAGTCTTTCGGATGAGACGTTAAAGCGAGGTCCCATGTATTAGTGCTATACACTGAGCATGCAAAAGAACCAGGGGTGTCTCTGGAACGGGATGCTTTCTGTATCTTGCACTACCCCACAACATAAAATAACTAATCTCTTCAGGGGGCGTCGATCATATGGGCATCCGGTACCAACGATAAATAAGCTCAAATAGATAGATACTCGATCATAATGGCTTCAGCCGGTACCGAGGGTAAAACACTCGTATTGTCCGTTCCCTTTACTCAAACTGCTGTCAGACCCTCAAACGGTATATCGTATTTTGCCATTAACATAGCCCTCGGACATTCATTATGTTTGTTACAAAGTAAGATCCGCCTAAGATCTCATGACTGCCCACGTGACCGTAGTTAATTTGCATTTAGTGAATGTAACTTCATTGAAACCGTTGGTATTATCAAGATACGAGTTTGGATTTAGGAAATACTTGTTAAAAGTATAGCTAATATATATATTTTGCATTATTAGGTACATATCATATTTGTTTTTATTTAAAACGGAATGTTTAAATCTTGATGTATTGAACTCTATTTTCGATGACAAAGTCGCACTTTGCTGAACTGAGGAAAGGTAATTCCCACAACTTTAAGACAGAATAGATTTTAACAGTTGTTTCGCTTTACACAACCTGGGGCAAATTAATCTTATCTGGGGCAGAGAATTATTATTCTCATTTAAGCGTAATGATATAGTAACTTGACACGAAGTGCCTGCACTTAAGTCTCTCAAAAGGGTCTTGGGTTGGTTATTACTTATAACATGGAAAATGCAAAGAATAACTTGAATTGATAGTATGTTAATATTTTGGAATTATTGAAATTAAAACAATGTTAATGTTTAAGGAAGTAGAGATTCGACAAAATAACTCTTGAAAAACAAAACTCAAAACAGTTGAAAACTTCGAGCTAAATTGAATTAAAGGAATAATTATATTTTTATTTACGTTTATTCCTGCACTCAAATATTACACGTCAATTTAAAAACGCATGTAAGTTAATGCAAGATTATTCTAACATAATTTTATCAGAATATGAAATACTCCTACATAAACATTCAGTGTACATGTAAAATACATTGAAAGAGATACGACAAACAGCTGAAAAACTGACAGTAATCTGAATTGTTTAACCGTAAAAAAAATTCCCTATAAAAATTGTTTTAAGATATTATAGATGATACTGCTCTTTTTTGTTTATAAAATTATAAAATTATATATATATAAATATATGAAAGAATTATCACATTCAGTCAAGACCGCTTGAAACTGACGAATGCCAGTTTCACTGTAAGGACAACAGCAGTGAGTATACACTCATATCAATATACAGATATAAATGCCAAAGATCTATCATTTTCTGACACCTTCTTAAAATCATTATAAAATATTACATGCCTTATTGAAAGGACCTACCTAAGATTTTGATACAAGTAACAAACAACATGTTTTTCAAGTCGAACAGTTTTACAACTAAAATTGCAAATTCTATAATTTCTACACGTGTTTGTGAATGCAGTATCCGAATTTACAAAATACAGACCTGTGACTCTGAGGAAGTATAACTTTACAATATCTCTGCACTGTAAAGATTTCAGTGTTTTAAATGTACAATATGTTCTTAATTTATTATTTCCTCTACATCAACCAGATGCACTAGATTACCCAGCCCTATAACCAGCCGCAGAACAACATCATTGCTCTATCAAAATAAATGCAATCATAAATTTGGACTTCTTCCACTGATTTACGAGTAATTACCCACACTTTGGTATCTCAACCCTTAGGAACTGGAATAGTACTACAACTCTTGTACAGATTTTGTTGAATTTCGAAAAAAGGTTTCTGTAAAGCTGTTTTTTTACATGATCTGTAAGATAATGATTCGCAGTCAGTTGAACAGTACACAATAATTATATTCTCATAATTCAGATCAGGTTTTTTCCTTCTTCTTCTTTTTGGCCGTAGAAATAAAGCTAGCCCACGTAAGTGCATTGCATAATTTATTAATAAGACTTAAAACCTTTATTGTGTTAATTTCGTTCTGAGAATTATGTTTAATCTGCAAAAAGACAAAGGTTATTCACCACCCGATGTTGAATGTGTCTAGAGTGGTTTTTCACAGATGTATGCAAGCTGGCTATTACACAGATAGTCGTTCCAGTTCCAGCTATATTTTCGTATAAGGTGGAGACAACTCTCGCGTCGGTATCCATTCGGTTCATTCCCCTTAAAGTTATTAAATGTTCTATACACAAGTCTTTTGCTCTTTTTCCACACCCACACACCCTCGTTCTCAAGGTCGCTGGCCCCAGCCCAAACGCCATAAAATTGATCCGCGGGAGTCAGTTTTGTGGCTAATTTGATGAGATATGAGTTCTCATCTTCACTGTCAATTTCCACGAGATATGCACCGTCTCGTTCGCACTTTTCATTAGCCTGTGCCCACGTGAGCAAGACGTCCTTTTCAATGTAATAGCAAGAATCCTTAAAACTGTACCCAAGATTAATATGACAATCGAGTCTCCTTGACAACAGGTCATATTTCTTACTGAGTTCCACCAAGTCTTCAGAATTGTTTACGGAATTTTCTATTGTACTGTCTTGTAGAATTTTCATAAGTAGTATTTCGTCTTCTGTGTCATTGTATGCTGACTGTACGGCCCCAAATTTCATGTTCATTTTGTCCATCTGTGATTGCACTGTTTCAAACTTGGAGGAAACATTTATGAGCATGTTGGTTAAATCACTCCGTAGTGTTTCATAAACGTCTTCCTGCTGTGAACCCTTTTCAGAAAGTTCCTCACGTGCTTTGATAACCATTTCCCTCATATGTTTCTTTTCTTCACTGAAAGTCCTTTTCATTACTTGCACTACTTTGTCTATTTCTTTTGTGTCGTATTTTGATTCAGGCTTTTCCTTTTCGTGATTTTGTACCGTTTTTCCATCAGGTATATTCAGAGAAAAATTATCAAGCGTCTGAAAGATATCGGTAATATCCTCTCGGAAAATGGTCGTATCATGATGCATCTTTTGTTCTAAGATATTTATTCTCTTTTCCAGTCTAGAATATCTGTCGCAAAATACAAAAGCTGACAAAAGAAAATTCACACACAAAATTATACAAATGTTGAAAGCTTTCATTTTTCATACAGATGGTGCAAACAATTTAGATGTTACTTGCATGAAAACCTGTAGGATAATGTGTCTGGAATCTTATCTTGATAAAATTACTTTTATGGCACGCCGTTTGAACAAACATTGCAATTACAGTGTTATCTTTATAAAACTACTCATTGTTACGGTCTAGTTCACACCTACCTATAATTGTATAAATACAACCCCTGGCAATTATGTCAAGGAATTGATTCTTTGGCTCACTGGTTAGAGTGTTGAACTGTCACGCGGGAGATTCTAGTTCGAATCCCGCTCAGGGTTGTGTGTTCTAAGATGCGTTGCATTTTTCTGTTCCGGGCTTTCGTGTTCGTAAAGTCATTTAGAGTTCAAAAATAGATTCTAATGAGATCTTAAGGTTTCAGTTTGAGAACTTGAGTTTTCAGTTAATTGTATAAAATTTCATTTACGAGCATAAATTTGTGGTTTTCAATTGAGAGCTGAGAGCATACGTTTTCAAGGGAATCTTTTGCTCGATTTGTTTCTAGATTTTCGTGAGAAAATCTTGCGTAGACTATTTGAGTATGTAATCAGTTTTTCATTTCTTTCATTGAATGAACGAAATGCCTGAGTGTAAGTTTCTTGAAGAGCTCTTTGTAAAGCATTTTTATTTTCATATCAGTAATATCAAAATAATTGAATTGAAAATTCAATTTTGTTAAAATAATTTCACCTTACCTCAGTTATATAGAAAAATTAAATAGTCCAAAATTTATCATGTTTTGATAATTAGTTGACCACGCATGGGTTGCTACAATAGTTTTTCGTGAATCTTAGTCTGTTGCTATTTGAATGACTGTGTCGAACAATGGTTCCTGCTTCAGTCTAAAAAAATCTGCTCATTTCCTATAAAAACAATGCTTCCAAAACGTGCACTGGCAAAACAAAACCTAGCTTCTCGCTGCGAATTAGGTAACTGAGCTATTTACAGAATAACATGAGATCTAAGATTCTCGGTTTTTTGTTGTTGTATTTTTTTTTTCGGAAAAGGCGTGCCATAAACTGAAGCTTTATCTCTAAATGTGTTTTCCAGATATGCTCTGCAGCCGCGTGCGTACTTTAAAGATCGGATAGGCTGTCTGTTATCATTAAATGAAAACTATTCATTTTGCATGTTTCAAGAATTCTTAGAGTTTTTATTTCAACGATTGCCTCAGTCAAAATCTTTGTTTTCAGAAACTCAAGCTAATCTCTGCTTGATTCACCCTTAACCTGCTGGAACCGAAAGTGATTGACCTTTGCCTTTGCACATCCGTGCAGTCTGACCAGGCTCTATACTGTTGGTAGCCCCATTTTTGTATTTTGATGTTGAAATCCCTTAAACTTTGAATGGACTGTTCCAAATTCAAAGCTGGACAAATCCATCACAAAATTTCAGCATGTTCAGGGTTAAAGAAGAACAGATCAGTTGTATCAAGTCTTAGTATAAAACATATCTTAAAATCGCTTTTATTGTAACGAATGTATAATTTCTATGCCATCGTTTCTGTTACATTTACATACAAATGTAGTGTCTTTGGACAACTAGTAACTGGTCTTGTCTTCAAAACATTACGGTGAAAGGTTGCTAGCCTAAGTAGGTTTGTGACTGAGAAAGTTTATTTGGGAGCAAGAGAGTTGGGTATGTTGTTCTCTGATTGATGCTTACCCCCAGCGATTAAGTAATTGACCAATTAAGCTATGGATCAGTAAATATGTATTTTAGGTTTTATTTCTCACCTTGCGCAACATGATTTGACCAAACAAAAAGTGTGAGCAGACGTATGCTAAATTAATGACACTAAAATATATAATAAAAAGTAATTATTGCTTCTTTTCCTGGTTGCTGGTCAAAATGACTTTGTCTGTCATTACTAGATTCCCTGTAGTGACGACCAGTTGAATAAAGCTAAATACTAAATACAAAACCTCTTATACAGTTGGCCGACCGACAATATTACTCGAAAAAGTTTTAAACATTTTTAACAAGAAAAATATTTTTAAAAAGATCTATGGCGTAAATGGGGATTAAATATACGTAGAATATGTTTTACAACTATCAGTTGTACTGTACGTATGTTTGAGTACCTTGTGCCCGAAACAGGTTTCAACGTGCATCTACGAAAAGTAATTTCATAAAAAAAAATATTTAAAAAAATCTTCGAAGAATAGGTAACACAGTCAGGATACTTTATTACAATTTCGTGAATATGAAGCATATATTTCAGCTATTTATCATCTAGAAAACAATGTTTCGTAACTTTTTTGACTAAGTATAGGATTATCTATCAATAGAAGTTGTGCAAACATTCATTCGACATTGTTTTACGTCATAATCCCTAAATATCTCAACGATGAGGTTAGACAGCTACGTCAAAAAAGATAAAACAGTTTCTGCATTTTTCAATAAAAAATAATAAAACGTGTTTTATTTTCGAAACAACGTAAAATTACGCTTTCTAGATGCGCTTTATATTTTCAATCCCGCAAAATATCTACAGAATATTCAAAACAAGGCACATATTTCGTCTGTTTATATAATCCAAATTGACTTAATGAACTATTTCTCAGTTAGCCAACTCGTCGATATTTATCTTAACTGATTTCGTGTTACTCATCTTTTTCTTAAGAATAAAAGCGTTCTTTTTGTATATATATTTAGTTATATGATCATAGATTGTTAAAACATAGTTCCTTCTCGTAGATGTACGACATCTTGAGTCGTTCTATCTCCAGTTGTACAAGCGGTAGGCAGTTTTCAGTTATCCTTTCGTTTCAGCTCATTAACTTTCCAGACTGTGAAGTTGATTGGCATATTAATTTTGTACCATATCCAGGAACCATGTTTTTGCACTACTGTTCCACCAACACACGCCCCATATGTCTGTAACATCTTTCGTTTCCTCAATTGCAAGTTCAATGAGAAATTTATTTTCTTTCTCTGTTTTAATTTCCGCTAAATATGCGTCAGATTTTTACGTTCAGTATTTGCCTTTTTATGGGAAGAAGCCCCAGTTACAAAAAACCGCGCTAAGTTTAATTTCCTTCATGTTCAAAAAGAAGTATAGTCTAAAAATTTTCACTTAAAATTTTCACCTGTTCTAGTATGTCCTAATAAACAATATATTTGTTCTTGGTGCATAACAAGCAACATTGTAATTAAAACGTGAAATTACCAGTAAGTCATTTGTACAGATTTTGTCAAAACTATCTTCCAACTCATTCCTGAGAAACTATAATTCTCTACTTTTCTTTCATCCTTCTCCTGAAATCTAGAACCCATGTCTCTAAGCATGTACCAGACGTATTGTTCTGCTGCAATCTAGAACCCATGTCTCTAAGCATGTTCCAGACGTATTGTTCTGCTGCAATCTAGAACCCATGTCTCTAAGCATGTTCCAGACGTATTGTTCTGCTGCAATCTAGAACCCATGCTCTAAGCATGTTCCAGATGTATTGTTCTGCTGCAATCAAGAACCCATGTCTCTAAGCATGTTCCAGACGTATTGTTCTGCTGCAATCTAGAACCCATGCACTAAGCATGTTCCAGATGTATTGTTCTGCTGCAATCAAGAACCCATGTCTCTAAGCTTGTAACAGACGTATTGTGTTCTTCCGTAACAATTTGTCTCACCGCTTTAACAGAGCCCTCAAGGTCGGTCACGTGATTTGTTTCTAGTGTTTGTGTTTACAAATCACGTGATTTGTGTCTGGATCAGATGAGGTCTTGTTTAATTTATCAAATAATGTCTTGGTCTTGGTCAAGCTCCCTTAAATCCATCCATGCTGAATTCGTTTTATGGACAAATAGCACAAACTGTACATTAAAAGTATAAAACTGATTTGCACCTTTGGTTAATTACCTTTCCGTGAAATGGGATTGACACGTTTGTAGTTCAGAACTTTATAATATTTAGTGGTTTCATTATTCCGCGTCTTTAAAGAGTTCCCTGTTAAATATCAATGAAAAAGCCTAGCACATAATCAGTGCGATGTTGTTTGTTGTTCTAACGCTTTGAAAAATCTTTAAATATATCGTCAACAACTCATTATGATGCATTGCGACAGTTTCACAGCTTAATTTATAACCATACTTTTACAGAGTATTTTCTGGAAAAAAACATCTTTCGTGAAAAGTGTCAGTGTTAATTTAATCTTTGCCAATATTTCTGTCAGTGACATTTACTTCAGAGCTGTCACCACGCTAACAAACCGTCAAAACTAATGTTTATCTATGACCCATGGGGAAAAAAATATGTTTCTTTCTTGGACATTCGATCTAGTAGTCGTTGAAGTCATGATCAATTTTCTTTGGATCTAACTGAGACATAAAAAGCACGAACTCAAATTGTTCTACATTTGTACTTAATTTAACAAGGAAGGAGTATTAGCAGTGTTATTCCAAGATGACCAGAATGCATTCCAAAACTATCAATATTCCAATACGTTTTCCAATAAATGGATTATATTAAATATAATCGTTACAGAAAGCTATTGTATTTAATTTTAACGAACTCCCTCCGGAGGTAACTGGTTTGATTCCAACAAATGGGTGAGGACCTCCAGTGACTTTCTGCATTCTAGACTTACCTAATGGTGTATGAATCAGTAATTGAGAGGTATTAATATAACTGCAAGGTCTGATGTCTAGGGTGACACAGGTGATATGCATTCGTCTTTTTTAAATAACACTTCTTTTATTTTTGTCTCGTTCCCACGATTTAGTAACAATTTACCTCGAGTTTATATCTCGTTGGAACGAGATAAAAAAGGAGAAAGGTGTAATTAACCTAAAGACTAGTGCACCTCTGTGCCACCGTGGGTTTTCTCAATGGATGTAAGATTAATATAAACTAAACTAGCAGAATTTGGTAATTCATGTTCTTTTAGTTCAACACTCGTCTGACATAATCACTAGAATAAATATACATGTAGCAAAAGTGATAGAAATGTGTTTTCCAGTACGTAAATTTTATCAAAAGGAAAAAATCCAATGTGTCTTTTTCATTTGTTTGTCTTACCAATTTATGTCCGTAACTCAAAGATGCAGTGCACCTGAAATCGAATTAAATAGAAAAATAGATTTCTACTCAAGCCTGTTGGTAATGAGTGGCATGAAGACTCAGCCTCTTGGACCTCTTTGTTTGGAAAAAGGATATACATATGTATCAGCCAAAGACTTGTTTGCGACAGACACAAACAATGAAGACCATCTTATGAAATAATCACAAATAACTTTTAGTATTGTCAAGACTGGGTTTGTTTTTCTTACTTCTTTTTTTACCGCGGATGCATTGATTATTGCGAAAGCACAGAAGCGGTATGGGTGATCTCTTTCAGAATGAGTTTCTTTTAGGATATTTGACTATTTATTTGAGTTTATTTTTTAGCAATCTGTTAGAACAACTCTTTTGCCTGAGATTATTTTTTCTTATATCATTTTTAGGCAAATATTTGAATTTGTAATGTAGGGTAGGATGGATTCATACGTGTATTGTGAAGTCTAAAGTAAGTAATACATGAGGAACTAAGTGTTAAGAGTGATCAGCATGAGATCTTTTTGTTTTTCATTACTGAAATGCAGAGCTTGAAATTGAAAAAAAAAAGCTGCTCTCTTTTCAGGTTGTTATATTTGAATTGTCAGTGAAGCAATCACAGTTTGAGTTGTCGTCGGTCGCTGAATTTCCGTTTTGAAACTGGTAGCTCCCACATAGGCAATATGTTTTCAACATGACAGAACTAACCCCCATGTCTGTACTCTTGATAATCATAAAAATCAAGTCTTTTTGGCAAGACATGCAGATTATGCATAAAATGTAAAACAATGTGTACAATAAGCCTGCAGGATTTCGAATTTTATGGCACACTGTTACAACAGACATTACAGTGCGCTAAATGGTTTACAGATGGCCAATTTGGAGTTCAGGTTTCACTCTCACATTTATAATCATTATCTACATAAAACTAGTTAAATAGCAAAATATTATGTTCTGATAAATAAATTAAAATGAAGCTATTCTTCCTGGCTTTTACGTTCTCACAAAAATCTTCCAATCATTGCATTGCGCAAACCGAATTTAGTTTCACGCTGAGATTATTTTCGATTTACTGTGAATGTTACTGTGTAAATATCGTGAGATCTTAGATTCTTATTTTTGTTGCCAAACCGAGTGCCATATCTAAAAATTTTATCGATTGTCTAGCATTTATATAGCTGCATATACTTGATAAATATTTTGATTGGTTGTAAATTATTATTTAATGAAAACCAAACAGAGTTTCGCATCTGACATGTTGCTCATTTACAGAAGAACAAATAAATAGTGTCGTATACATGTCTGTTTTAAAATGTCTTTATATTGTTCTAAATGTTACGAATAAATAAATCATTTGCACATGCATTGTACATAGAGTGTCACTGGTTGCTAGACATTGACAAAACGTACAGGCAGTAACTGTGGTCTATTAGGGTTACAAGTTACGTCTTGCAACTGCGCTGGAGACAAAACGTGGCTTACTACTCCCACCAATCAAATAATTGACGATAAACATCAGGGCATTCACCTAGAGCAACACGTAAAACCAGGACAAACACCTCAGAGTTTAGCGCTGAAGTTATCGATTTGAACCCCATTGTTGCTGAAACAGACGCCATCTTTGCCGAATCGATCTTTAACTTACTCCACGTGAATTGCCCTAGTTGAACATGTTTACTAGTAATTACTTGACCATTACTTGACCATTACTTGACTGGGAACTTATTTCATATGATTTTTGCCTGAAGGGGAAGATAATTCTAAGAACGTCGAGAGAATCGACACAATAATAAACAAAACCTTTGGACTTATTTTAATAAATAATGTAAAACATTCTTTGGACATATGAGCATAAGCAAACGTAAGTCATAAAAAACAAAATCCATTTCAAAACTTGTACAGATGACCGACGTACTGACCTGAAACAAACGATTCTTTTAAATCCGGATTTATATACTTTTAATAAAAAAGAAAATATACGTCTCGTTTTAAACGCAACTGAAAACAATTATAATACCCGAGTGTTACTTAAATGTCCTTAAATATATTTAGCAATGACAAATATTCTATTCATTTAAATCGATGAAAAGAAATGATTTACTTTTTCTAAGGTAGCCAAACTGTCGGTTTTATTTCAACTGATTGTTTATGTCACTTTGACATCCCTTTCTTTAGGAAATGCATGTTTTATTTAACATATTCAATCACGTGACCATGATATTTTAAAATAACGTTAATTAGAGTTCTTTCTCACAGACGTACGACATTTTCATTGTACAACGAGCGTCATTCCATCGCCAGTTGTGGTCCCTGTACAAATGAAGGCAGTTTTCAGATGTCCCTCCGTTCGGCTCATTGACTTTCCAGGCTGTGAAGCTAACTGGCTTCTTACTTTTGTACCATATCCAGAAACCATCTTTCTGCACATCAGTACCACCAACCCATGTCCCCGCGTCTGCTACGCCTTCCGTTTCCTTGCCGGCAAGCTCGATAAGAAATGTGTTTTCTTCTTCAGTATCAATTTCTGCTAAATGAGCTTCAAGCATTTTACATTTAGCACTAGCCTCGTTAAACGAAGAAGCATCTGTTCCAATAACATAACAGGATGAGTGTAATTTCTTCCACGTCCCACAAGAATTTTGTTGTTTCGCTAAACCAATCTGTCCATTCCGATTTGACAGCGATTGCAAAAAAGAGTCAAATGTGTCATTTAATTTATTAACCTTTTCAAGTATGTTTTCATTAACAATCTGTGTATGTTCTTGGAGCTTAACAAGCTTTTCCAACACTGATACTATGTTATCGAGACGCGAATTTACCTGAAGGTCATTTGTATAGATCTTCTCAAAATTATCTTGCAGGTCATTCCTTATCAACTTTAATTCTCTACTATGTTCTTCATCTTGCTGCTGTAATATAGCCGTCACTTCACGGAACATATTCCTGACGTGTTGTTTCTCTTCCGTAACACTTCGTCTTACAGCTTTTACAGTGACTTCCAGTTCGGTCATGTTATTCGTTACCAGTTTTAGATTCCCATCGTTAACGTGATGTTTTGCGACTGGATCTCGTGAAGTATTATTTACTTTGTCAAATAATATTTTGATATCTTCCCGAAATTCCTTTGAATCGTGAAACTGTTTACTCTCCATTAAATCCACCCGTGCCTTGAGGCGTGCTATGGACGAACAGCACACACCAGAAAATAAACACGTTAAAAATACAAATACAGAAATAATTTGCATCTTTTTTATTCCGTCAACGTAAGTAACTTTAAATGCAATAAGTGTACAAACGCCTAAATTCAAGTGATGATCACCCCTTCTAAATCTTTATAGCCACACGCAATACCGGTATGTAAACAAAATAATTAGTGCAGTTTTGTTAGCGTGTAAAGTTGTAAACTATCAACTGCCGATAGATCCCAGGCTCTGTAATGTAAACAAGCTATAATATTCATCTAAGGCCGTAACAGTAACAGTACCGAAACCTCAAAGTAATACAAAATACGATAGATTTTCAACAATATATATTTTAGCCTGATCATTTCTTACTGTGTCTGTTGGGTATTTTCATATTACACCAATCACGTGTTTTTAGGTTATCTGTTAAAGAAATGCACGTTTCCGCACGTTTGGGCGTTTTG
Organism: Cyclina sinensis; assembly: GCA_012932295.1. Taxonomy (NCBI): domain Eukaryota; kingdom Metazoa; phylum Mollusca; class Bivalvia; order Venerida; family Veneridae; genus Cyclina; species Cyclina sinensis. Next base: position 32,118,995 of record JAAONU010000007.1, on the reverse strand, counting down.
TGTTTGCTTTTGTTTTTCTTAGAAAAGGCTGTATAAGATGAAAAAAAAAATATGAAAAGAAAATGCACGAAAGAACCCATTCAGCAGACGCTAACATAAATGTACAAAGATTTAAATCTTGTCTTAGTAACTACTTCATTTGCAAACTAATTATCGATTTGTCTGTAGTTATCAAACTTATTGGCGTGTAAATAATATGCAAATACTGAATTACACTATGCATCCTAATAAAACCTTATATTATTGCCCATTTAATCTAAACTTAACATATCAGTCCTCCTCTGAAGCTGTTTTATAGAATTCACGTGCACGCACTGGACAAGTCACCAGTTTATACGCACATATCCATTCTCATGCAGAATGTACACACTCAAATTTGCGTTTGTTTAATGTTTTCAGACAATCACGTGAAATGTAGTGTTACATTCTTTAATGCATATCTGGTAAAAGGATAACTACGAAAACATCTTTACAGACTTCAGTATAAGAGTTATTTCTCTTAGTTATATAATGACATCTGTTTTAAAAAATCAAAGACTAATAATTGATTATTGCTTCATCTAACTGAAATAATATGCGGTTTATAGACTTCTTACAACATATGATTCTAACAAAATGAATCAGCAAAGACGTGTTTAACAAATTCTTGTAGTAGTTTTATGACAGATAACCAGGATTCGTAAAGAAAAGAAAATTTCTTTTGTTTTTCTTTTACCGAAGATGCTCTGTTTCGTTCTATTGTTCTGGTTTGAAATATCCTAATGCTTCTTTAAATACCTGTTATTAATTTTAAAATTTAAGTGAGGCGATTGGTTTTTGTTTGTCAGTTAGTGAAAAACTGATTCCACTAACATTGATAAGATAAACTTGTTGTTACTGTTGTTGTTGATAAAATAGCTTATTTATTGGTTTTCTCAGATTTTTTGCGCTAGGTATACATGTTATTCAAATTTTTGTCCAAACAGAGACACAATATTCAAAACTGTACTTCAAACATACCATTACCTTTGCCATAAAAGATATAAACTGTTGAATTATTTATCACAAAAATACAGTTCATCTTCTGAATCTCATGTTTAAACAAACGATGACCTTTCTTTCTCACTATAAACAAATAATGACTGTTTATTTAAGAAGATCAACATGTATCAGCTGATTGGATATCTGACAAATGCACACACAAAAAAGCCCAGACCATCTTACTATGCAATATTAAAACGGCGGTTTGTTACCGACAAGGAATGGCAATTCTTAATACATATACTGTACTATGTATTCTCAGTGCTATCTGCTGTACACAGAAGTGAGTTCTTTAAAACTTTAAACAAAAGCCTCTCTGTTAGATTTAGTTTTACTGGGGTTTAAAGCCAGTTGTAACTGTTAAGGTCATATGCCGGTGGTCAGTCCACCTAACCAGTGTTTTTGGGTATCCAACCAGTTTACTAACCAATTTCTCCGCAAGTGACTACTTCCTCACTTGCTTCAGAGGTGAGGGACAAATGACCTATAGACCACCTGAGATCATTTATCTTGCTGGCCCTGACAGGGATTGAACCGGGATCGTCAAGATTGATAATCCGATGCTACACCGATTGAGCTATCCAGGCCGGCCCTCTCTGTTTAAAGGTGTACAGTAAAAACACTTTTAAACTACAACTCTAAATGCATTTTTATAAACTTTATATTGACAAACGTGAAATAGAAGAAGACCATTTCTCTGTTGCGTTGTAATTTAGTTTTCAATAATAAATATAAACTCGTCTGACAAAACATCAAAACACTAACGACAGAAAAAAAACTAGTCTCACATTCGAGCGGCCCCTGAGGTTGCCTAGCCCCCGTCTTTGTAAGTTAAAAAAGTTAAATTAAGCTGTAGTAGGAAATGTCTGCAGTAGGAAATTCGTCGCATGTTAACAGAAATATTCGTGGGAGAAGTTGGTTCATGCAACTGAACAAATTACAACGTATCTAAGGTATAGTGATAAAAGTATTATAAGATAAACCTTGCGCAGTTGATCGGTCATATTAATTCGAACATAGCGTTTGTATTGCCAACACATAATTTATTTAATGCTGAAATATCAGAAAGGTCCAGACAAAACAATCACACAGTTAAGAAAATGTTAACAAGAAGAAGAATCATGCATTTACATTTCTATGAAATCTGTCTGAAACCCTACCTTGCATTTCATGTGCTTCATCCCATTCATGTTGCCTTCTAAAATCAAAGTTTACTAAGACAACTGATGAATCGATTCCACATTAATCGATTCTTAGATTCCACATTAAAGTTTCATGTAAACTGGTCACGTGCCGCAAATGATTTTCTTACTGTGTGAACTTTGCCCCGCCTACAGATAAAAAGTCGAAACAGACAAATAAAACATACCACAATACATTGTAATTAAAAATAAATAATCAAAGCAAAACAGTCGCATTTATACATTCAAAATATTTAATGATAATGCTTATTGCTTAACAATATTTATTTTTTAATCAAACTGCATCGTTTCTTAATTAGACTAGATCAGTAAGCGCCAGATCATGACCTGAACATACATGAGTTGGCTAGCAGACGATTTATAAAGCATTTTTTAAAAATAAAAAAAATGACTTTGAATCATTGCGTTAAAAACAACATTAGACAGAAAAATGAAAAATGGAAAATCAAAAACAACATTCTCTCATACCAAGGTAGTTAGGAACGTTTTGATAATTATGTATTTTCTTAATATTGCTAAATGACCACTGAACTTTTAATTACGTAAATATTATTTTAATTTATGATCAGATAGAAGTACTTGTTTTCGCGGTAGGTTGAAAATTCTAGTCGTTAATAGGTGATTTGCAGTAAGCTCGGTGTCCTTTGTAACACTGAATCGATTGTGTGACAATGAATCCAAAAAAAAGGTATTTTACATAATAGCATCATTATCGCAACATCGATTGACTCCTGATATATTTTACGTAACAGCGTCTTTATCGCAACATCGATTGATTCCTGATATATTTTACATAATAGCGTCATTACCGCAACATTGCTTGATTCCTAATTATAACGTTTTTAACTACACCGGAAAAGATATATTTTTTTATTACAATCGGGTCAAACATCTAAGTAAACTTCACGCACTAAAATGTCATCGAATTAAGCACACTGTTGACTTGTTTTTAATTAGGGTTTAAAAACATAATAAATGTATTTAGTTAATGTTTTATCCTAATATAAAATACCAAATTTCGACTACTGTTTTCACGACGGAAAAAAATATGAAGACCGGAAGATAATAATCCAAATACAATTTAGGAGCATAAATTTGTGGTTTTCAATTAAGAGCTGAGAGCATACGTTTTCAAGGAAATCTTTTGCTCGATTTGTTTTTAGATTGCGAGAGTATTTTTTTCGGACACTTTTTGAGTATGTAATCAGGTTTTCATTTCTTTCATGAATGAACAAAAAGCCTGAGTGTAAGTTTTCTGAAGTGCTCTTTGTAAAGCATTTTTATTTTCACATCAGTAATATCAAATAATTGTATTGAAAATTCAATTTTGTTAAAACAATTTCACCGTACTTCAGTTATATAGAAAAATTAAATAGTCCAAAATTTATCATGTTTTGATAATTAGTTGACCACACATGGGTTGCTACTATAGTTTTTCTTAAATCTTAGTCTGTTGCTAAACTTGAATGACTGTGTCGAACAATGGTTCCTGTTTAAGTTTAAAAAGAAAATCTGCTCTCTTCCTATAAAAACAATGCTTCCAAAGCGTGCACTGGCAAAACAAAACCTAGCTTCTCGCTGTGAATTAGGTAACTATTTACAGAATAACATGAGATCTAAGATTCTCGTTTTTTTTTGTTGTTGTTGTTTTTGTTGGGTTTTTTTTTTTCGGAAAAGGCGTGCCATAAACTGAAGCTTTATCTCTTAATATGTTTTACAGATATTCTCTGCAGCCGCGTGCGCACTTAAAGGATCTGATAGGCTGCCTGTTATCACTGAATGAAAACCATGTATTTTACATGTTCCAAGAATTTTTAGACTTTTTATTTCTATGATTGCCTCAGTCAAAACCTTTGTTTTTAGAATCGCAAGCTAATCTCTGTTTGAGGTAGGTTTGTGTTTGAGAAAGTTTACTTGGGAGCATGGGAGATGGGTGTGTTTTTCTCTGATTGATGCTTACCCCCAGCGATTAAGTAATTGACCAATTAAGCTATGGATCAGTAAATATGTATATTAGGTTTTATTTCTCACCTTGCGCAAAATGTAAAAGAAGGAAACCGGAAACACCATCTTGCTGGTGTGTGTAGAGTTCAGCTCCTTAGTGAGTAAAGCTAATGACCGAGTGCCGTTTTAATGGATCTCGCGTTTTACTTTAATCTAGACCTCTCGCTTTGTGAACTTGTTGCTTCTCTGAAATGTTCTTTTTGCTTTGACCAAACAAAAAGTGTGAGCAGACGTATGCTAAATTAATGACACTCAAATATATAATAAAAGTAATTATTGCTTCTTTTCCTGGTTGCTGGTCAAAATGACTTTGTCTGTCATTACTAGATTCCCTGTAGTGACGACCAGTTGAATAAAGCTAAATACTAAATACAAAACCTCTTACACAGCTGGCCGACCGACAATATTACTCGAAAAAGTTTAAAAGATTTTTAACAAGAAAAATATTTTTAAAAAGATCTGTGGCGTAAATGGGGATTAAATTGATGTAGGATGTGTTTTACAACTATCAGTTGTACTGTACGTATGTTTAAGTACCTTGTGCCCGAAACAGGTTTCAACGTGCATCTACGAAAAGTAATTTCATAAAAAAAATATTTAAAAAAATCATCGAAGAATAGGTAACACAGTCAGGATACTTTATTACAATTTCGTGAATATGAAGCATATATTTCAGCTATTTATCATCTAGAAAACTTTTTTGAATAAGTATACGATTATCTATCAATAGAAGTTGTGCAAACATTCATTCGACATTGTTTTACGTCATCATCCCTAAATATCTCAACGATGAGATAAGACAGCTACGCCAAAAAAGATAAAACAGTTTCTGCATTTTTCGATAAAAATAATAAAACGTGTTTTATTTTCGAAACAACGTAAAATTACGCTTTCTAGATGCGCTTTATATTTTCAATCCCGCAAAATATCTACAGAATATTTAAAAAGAAGGCACATAGTTCGTCTGTTTATATAATCCAAATTGACTTAATGAACTATTTCTCAGTTAGCCAACTCGTCGATATTTATCTTAACTGATTTCGTGTTACTCAACTTTTTCTTAAGAATAAAAGCGTTCTTTTTGTATATATATTTAGTTATATGATCATAGATTGTTAAAACATAGTTCCTTCTCGTAGATGTACGACATCTTGAGACGTTTTATCTCCAGTTGTACAGGCCGTGGGCAGTTTTCAGTTATCCTTTCGTTTCGGCTCATTGACTTTCCAGACTGTGAAGTTGATTGCCATATTAATTTTGTATCATATCCAGGAACCATGTTTTCGCACAACAGTTCCACCAACACACGCCCCATATGTCTGTCACATCTTTCGTTTCCTAAACTGCAAGTTCAATAAGAAATTTATTTTCTTTCTCTGTTTTAATTTCCACTAAATATGCGTCAGATTTTTACGTTCAGTATTTGCATTTTACAAAATACCGCGCTAAGTTTAATTTCTTTCATGTTCCAAAAGAAGTATAATGTTTTGATAAACCTATAAGTCCTTCCTGATGTTTATAGCAATTTCATAAAAAAGTAAAGTTTTCACTTAAAAATTTTCACCTGGTCTAGTATGTCCTAATAAACAATATATTTGTTCTTGGTGCATAACAAGCTACATTGTAATTAAAACGTGAAATTACCAGTAAGTCATTTGTACAGATTTTGTCAAAACTATCTTCCAACTCATTCATGAGAAACTGTAATTCTCTACTTTTCGTTCATCCTTCTCCTGCAATCTAGAACCCATGTCTCTAAGCATGTTCCAGACGTATTGTTCTGCTGCAATCTAGAACCCATGTCTCTAAGCATGTTCCAGACGTATTGTTCTGCTGCAATCTAGAACCCACGTCTCTAAGCATGTTCCAGACGTATTGTGTTCTTCCGTAACAATTCGTCTCACAGCTTTAACAGTGCCCTAAAGGTCGGTCACGTGATTTGTTTCTAGTGTTTGTGTTTACAAATCACGTGATTTGTTCTGGATCAGATGAGGTCTTGTTTGATTTATCAAATAATGTCTTGGTCTTGGTCAAGCTCCCTAAAATCCATCCATGCTGAATTCGTTTTATGTACAAATAGCACAAACTGTACATTAAAAATACAAAACTGATTTGCACCTTTGGTTAATTACCTTTCCGTGAAATGGGGTTGACACGTTTATAGTTCAGAACTTTACAATATTTATTGGTTTCATTATTCCGCGTCTTTGAAGTTTTCCCCGTTAAAAATCAATGAAAAGGCTTAGCACATAATCAGTGTGATGTTGTTTGTTGTTCTAACGGTTTTAAAAAGTCTTTAAATATATCGTCAACGACAATAACAACTCATTATGATGCATGGCGACAATTTCACAGTTTAATTCATAACCATACTTTTTACGGAGTATTATCTGGGGGAAAAAATCCTTTTTTTGTGAAAAGTGTCAGTGTTAATTTAATCTTTGCCAATATTTCTGTCAGTGACATTTACTTCAGAGCTGTCAGCACGCTAACAAACCGTCAAAACTAATGTTTATCTATGACACATGGGGAAAAAATATGTTTCTTTCTTGGACATTCGATGTAGTAGTCGTTGAAGTCATGATTAATTTTCTTTGGCACTAACTGAGACATAAAATGCACGAATTCAAATTGTTCTACATTTATACTTAATTTAACAAGGAAGGAGTATTAGCAGTGTTATTCCAAGATGACCAGAATTCATTTCAAAACTATCAATAATCCAGTACGTTTTCCAATAAATGGATTATATTATATATAATCGTTACAGAAAACTATTGTATTAAATTTTAACGAACTCCCTCCCCAGGTGACTGGTTTGTTCCAACAAATGGGTGAGAACCTTCACTGCCTTTCTGCATTCCAGACTTACCTATGAATCAGTAATTGAAAGGCATTAATATAACTGCAAAGGTCTGATGTCTAGGGTGACACGGGTGAAATGCATTCGTCTTTTTAAAATAAAACTTCTTTTTTATCTCGTTTTCACGAGGTAGCTAAAGAAGTATTGCACTGAAGGAAAATAGTGTAGCGACACAGAGGTGATATACATTCGTATTTTTAAAATAACACTTTTTTATTTTTGTCATGTTCCCACGATTTAGTAACACTTTACCTCGAGTAAGTATCTCGTGGGAACGAGATAAAAAAAAAGAGAAAAGTGCAATTAACCTTAAGACTAGTGCACGTCACCTCTGTGCCACCGTGGGTTTCTCAATGGATGTAAGATTAATATAAACTAAACTAAACTTTATTTAAACTAAATTAGCAGAATTTGGTAATCCATGTTCTTTTAGTTCATCACTGACATATATACATGTGGCAAAATTGATAGAAATACGTTTTCCAGTACGTAAATTTTATCAAAATTACAAACCCAATGTGTCTTTTTCATTTGCTTGTCTTACCCCTTTTTGTCCGTAACCCAAAGCTGAAGTGCACCTAAAATCGAATTAAATAGAAAAATAGATTCCTACTCAAGCCTGTTGGTAATGACTGGCATGAAGACTCAGCCTCTTGGACCTCTTTGTTTGGAAAAAGTATATACATGTATATAAATAAATATATATGTGTGTGTGTGTGTGTGTGTGTGTGTGTGTGTGCGTGTGTGTGTCTGTGTGTGTCAGGCAAAGACTTGTTTGCGACAGACCATTTTATAAAATAATCTCAAATTAATTTAAGTATTTTCGGTCAAGACTGGGTCCGTTTTTCTTACTTCTTTTAGTACGCAGGTGCATTGATTACTGCGAAACCACAGAAGCGGTATAAGGTGATCTCCTTCAGAATGAGTTTCTTTTACATAATCTGCAGGTGCAGGATATTTGACTAATAATTTGAGTTTATTTTTAGCAATCTGTTGGAACAACTCTTTTGCCTGAGATTATTTCTTTTTTTCTAATATCATTTGCAAATGTTTGAATTTGTAATGTAGGGTAGGATGGATTCATACGTGTATTGTGAAGACTAAAGTAAGTAATACATGAGGATCTAAGTGTTAAGAGTGATCAGCATTAGATCTTCTTTTTGTTTTTCATTATTGAAATGCAGAGCTTGAAACTAAAAAAAAGCTAATGAAAGCTGTTTTCTTTTCAGGTTGTTGTGTTTGAATTGTCAGTGAAGCAATCACAGTTTGAGTTGTCGTCGGTTGCTGAATTTCTGTTTGAAACTGTTTGAAACTGGTAGCTCCCACATAAGCAATACGTTTTCAACATAACAGAACTAACCCCCACCTCCAAATCTGTACTCTAGATAACTATAACAATCAAGTTTTTTTGGCAAGACATGCAGATTATACAAAATGTAAAATAATGTGTACAGTAAGCCTGCAGGATTTCGAATTTTATGGCACACTGTTACAACAAACATTCCAGACCTCTAAAAGGTTTACAGACGACCAATTTGGAGTTCTGGTTCCACTATCACATTGATAATCATTATCCACATAAAACTAATTTATTATACAAAATATAATGTTCTGATTAATAAATGAAAATGTAGCTATTCTTCCTGGCTTTTACGTTCTCACAAAAATCTTCCAATCATTGCGTTACGCAAACAGAATTTAGTTTCACGCTGAGATTTGTTTTCGAATCACTGTGAATGTTGCTGTTTAAATATCGTGAGATCTTAGATTCTTACTTCTATTGCCAAACCGAGGGCCATATCTTAAAATGCCGATTGTCTGGCATTTATATAGCTGCAAACTCTTGATAAATATTTTGATTGGTTGTAAATTATTATTTAATGAAAACGAAACATCGAATCTGACAGGTTGCTCATTTACAGAAGAACAAATAAATAGTGTCGTATACATGTCTGTTTTAGAATGTCTTTATATTGTTCTAAATGTTACGAATAAATAAATCATATGCACATGCATTACACATATAGTGTCACTAGTCGCTAGACATTGACAAAACGTATAGGCAGTAACTGTGATCTATTAGGGTTACCAGTGACGTCTTGCAACTGTGCTGGAGACAAAAAGTGGCTTACTACTCCCACCAATCAAATAATTGACGATAAACATCAGAGCATTCGAAAAACGTAAAACTTTTGCTAACCCAGAGCAACACGTAAAACCAGAAAACCAGGACACAACACATCAGAGTTTAGCTTTTCGGCTCTGAAGTTATCAATACTAACCCCATTGTTGTTGAAACAGAAGCCACGTTTGCTTAATCGAGCTTTTACTTACTCCGCGTGAATTGCCCTAGTTGAACATTTTTACTAGTAATTACTTGACCAGGAGCTTATTTCATACGATTTTTGCCTGAATGGGAAAGATAATTCTAAGAACGTCGAGAGAATCGACACAATGATAAACAAGATGGGTATTCAGTGGAACAATTGTATCGCCCTTGGGTACTCTGTTAGAATAACTAAACAGGTAAACAAGAGCCTGCTGGAAAAGACAGCATGCTAGTCAAAGTACAACAAGACCTGTCCACAGACAGCATGCTCCACTTTTCTCAGTGCTGGATAATTAATTATAAGCCAAGTTAAACAAGAGGCCCAAGTGAAAAAAAATTTCACTGGGGCAGGGCAAGTACCTAGTCATACAAGACGAAAATAAAGAATTTGCGTCCAGTAGTTATGTAAAAAAAATGTATTATGTAAAAAAAAATTCGGGTCCTCGAGGTGGGAGGCGAGGGAGTGGGAGGATGGAAAGTCACGTACCTATGTATTTAAAAAAAAATTGGCGGAGGGGGGGGGGTGGAGAGACTGGTTTGGGGGTTGGATGGGGAGTCAAGTTCCTATGTATTAAAAAAAAAATTTAGCCCGGGGGGCCAGTGACTGGTTGGGGTGGGGGTTTGAGGGTGGTGGTTGGGGTGTCAAGTACCTATGTATTAAAATTAAAAAAAAAACAGGGCCCGGGGAGGGCGGGGGGGGGAGGGGGGGGGCAGTGACTTGTTGGGGGGGGGGTTGAGGGTGGATGGGGAGTCAAGTACCTATGTATTAAAATTTCTTAAAAAAAGGCCTGGGGGGAGGGGGGAAGGGGGATGTCCCCATGCAGAGGGGATGGTGGGGGGGTACTTACCAATCTCATGTCAGTTCATGTTTTATTTCTAGGCTTAAGAAGTTTTTTCCCATATATAAGTATCAGCAAAATCAAGTGACCCCTGGGTGTGGGGCTAACTGTGACCCCAGGGACATGGGTATCAACAATCTTTGCAGGGATCTTGCTGGTGATCAAGTATTCCAAGTTTGAATGGAATATCTTTGACACTTGTTGAGACATGGACATAAAGAAAAAGGTTAACCAAGAAATTTTAACTTGAAAAAGGGGCATAGCATTGCAAAAAAAGGGTTATCTGCCCTTGAGAAATGGTGTTGTCTTAAATGATACAATTGTAAGCATTACAATTGGAAAGTTTGATGAAGAAATATTAAGAAATGGCATAGTTATAGCCAATGTTAAGTTTTCATGACAAAATCCAAGTACAAAAAGGAACATAACTCTGTCAATTGTGACCTTGACCTACAGATTTTGGCATCATCACGACCCTGTTGTCTTAAGCAATATAATTTGAAAGTTTGATGTCGAAATGTTAAGAAATGGCAAAGTTATTGCCAACGTTAAATTTTCATGACAAAATCCAAATACAAAAAGGGGCATAACTCTGTCAAATGTAACCTTTACCTAGAAATTTTGGCATCATCCCGACCCTGTTGTCATATGCAATAAATTTTGAAAGTTTGAAAAGATAATGTTTAGAAATGGCAAAGTTATAGCCAACGTTAAGTTTTCGTGACGGACCGACGGACAAAGCGATCCCTATGTATCGCCGTTTCTTCGAAAGAGCGACACAACAAAACCTTTGATTTAGATATGAGCATAAACAAACGTAAGTCATAAAAACAAAAACTATTTCAAAACTTGTACAGATGACTGACATACTGACTTGAAAACAAACGATCATTTAAAATCGAGATTCATATACTTTTAATGAAAAAAGAAAAAAATACGTCTCGTTTTAAACGCAACTGAAAACTATTATTATATTACTTGAGTGTTACCTAAATGTCCTGAAATATATTTAGCAAAGACAAGTATTTTGTTCATTTAAATCGATGAAAGAAATGATTTACTTTTTCTAAGGTATCCAAACGGTCGGTTTTATTTCAACTGATTGCTTTATGTCACTTTGACATCTATTTCTTTGGGAAATGCATGTTTTATTTAATACATCCAGTCACGTGACCATGATATTTTAAAATAACGTTAATTAGAGTTCTTTCTCACAGATGTACGACATCTTCATTGAACAGCGAGCGTCATTCCATCTCAAATTGTACAGTCTGTACAAATGTAGGCAGTTTTCATGTGTCCCTCCGTTCGGCTCATTGAGTTTCCAGGCAGTGAAGCTGATTGGCTTCTTACTTTTGTACCATATCCAGAAACCATCTTTCTGCATATCAGTTCCACCAACCCATGCCCCCGCGTCTGCTACGCCTTCCGTTTCCTTGCCGGCAAGTTCGATAAGAAATGTGTTTTCTTCTTCAGTATCAATTTCTGCTAAATGAGCGTCAAGTATTTCACATTTAGCACTAGCCTCGTTAAAAGAAGAAGCATCTGTTCCAATAACATAACAGGATGTGTTTAATTTCTTCCACGTCCCACAAGAATTTTGTTGTTTCGCTAAACCAATCTGTCCGTTCCGATTTGACAGCGATTGCAGAAAAGAGTCAAATGTGTCATTTAATTTATCTACCTTTTCAAGTATGTTTTCATTAACAATCTGTGTTTGTTCTTGGAGCTTAACAAGCTTTTCCAACACTGATACTATGTTATCGAGACGCGAATTTACCTGAAGGTCACTTGTATAGATTTTCTCAAAGTTATCTTGCAATTCTTTCCTTATCAAACTTAACTCTTTACTGTGTTCTTCATTTTGCTGCTGTAATATAGCCGTCACGTCACGGAACATATTCCTGACGTGTTGTTTCTCTTCCGTGATACTTCGTTTTACAGCTTTTACAGTGGCCTCCAGTTCGGTCACGTTATTTGTTACCAGTTTCAGTTTCCCATCGTTAATGTGATGTTTTGCGACCGGATCACGTGATGTATTATTTACTTTGTCAAATAATATCTTAATATCTTCCCGAAATTCCTTTGAATCGTGAAACTGTTTACTCTCCATTAAATCCACCCGTGCCTTGAGGCGTGCTATGGACGAACAGCACACACCAGAACATAAACACGTTAAAAATACAAATACAGAAATAATTTGCATCTTTTTTATTCCGTCAACGTGAGTAACTTTAAATGCAATAAGTGTACAAACGCCTAAATTCAAGTGATGATCACCCCTTCTAAATCTTTATAGCCACACGCAATACCGGTATGTAAACAAAATGATTAGTGCAGTTTTGTTAGCGTGTAAACTATCAACTGCCGATAGATCCCAGGCTCTGTAATGTAAACAAGCTATAATATTCATCTAAGGCCGTAACAAATAAAATATATGCATAGCGTCCTGTCACTTTATATAACATCCAAATGGGAGACATTAGTGGATTATCTACCCTGAATACTCTCTGATATTACTTTGGTCCTTGCATTTGGATTCCTCAGCTTTTATCGCTATTTTCTCTTTTGATATGGTGATAATTAAACCTAATTATTTGCAACAGTGGCAGTCAGATTACACGATAAATTTAGCAATGTTTTGATAACACCATTATCTTTGTTCTTTGATAATCCTAACTTTTTATTTAATATATATGTGACAATTTTCACAACTAAAAGTCAAGACCATCACATTAAGAAACAACGATAAAGTCAGAGGATTCCAAATGAAAGGACCAAAATGCTATTTGGTCTACCTTTGATGTTATCTGAGTAAGGGAGATAATTTGTTATCAGGAATGTCCCTCATTAATATTTGTAAAATATCTCAATTAATACCAACCCTTTGTTAGGTTTTTTTTAAAAATTTACTGTTTCGTGACACTCTCTCTGGAGGAACTGCTGAAACAGCAGTGACAACGTATATAACTTGACAATGAAAAATTGCGTTATATAATTTTAATACCCTCAAATCATGGAAGAGTCAAAAGTGTAAAAACAGTACGGAAACCTCAAAGTAATACAAAATACGATGAATTTTCAACAATATACATTTTACACTGATCATTTCTTACTGTGTCTGTTGGGTATTTTCATATTACACCCATCACGTGTCTTTTATGTTACCTGTAAAAGAAATGCACGTTCCCGAACGTTTGGGCGTTTTGTGTTTGCTTTTGTTTTTCTTGGAAAAGGCTGTAAAATATACAAAAAGAAGAAGAAAATGAAACGAAAATGCACGAAAGAACCCTTTCAGCAGACGCTAACATAAATGTGCAAAGATTTAAATCTTGTCTTAGTAACGACTTCATGTGCAAACTAATCATCGATTTGTCTGTAGTTATCAAACTTATTGGCTTGTAAGTAATATGCAAATACTGAATTACACTATGCATCCTAATAAAACCTTATAGTATTGCCCATTTAATCTAAACTCAACATATCAGTCTTCCTCTGAAGCTGTTTTATAGAATTCACTTGCACGCACTGGACAAGTCACCAGTTTATACGCACATATCCATTCTCATGCAGAATGTACACACTCAAATTTGTGTTTGTTTAATGTTTTCAGACAATCACGTGATATGTAGTGTTACTTTATTTAATGCATATCTGGTAAAAGGATAACTACGAAAACATCTTTACAGACTTTAGTATAAGAGTTATTTCCCATAGTTATTATGACATCTGTTATAAAGAATCAAAGACTAATAATTCGATATTTGCTTCATTTAACTGAAATAATATGCGGTTTATAGCCTTCTTACAACATATGATTCTAAGAAAATGAATCAGCAAAGACGCGTTTAACAAAATCTTGTAATAGTTTTATGACAGATAACCAGGATTCGTTAAGAAAAGAAAATTTCTTTTGTTTACTTTTACTGTAGATGGTCTGTTTGGTTCTATTGTTCGGGCTTGCAATATCCTAATGCTTCTTTAAATGCCTGTTATTAATTTTAAAATTTAACTGTGGTGATTGGTTTTTGTTTGTCAGTTAGTGAAAAGGTGATTTACCTAACATTGATAAGATAAACTTGTTGTTGTTGTTGATACACAGAAGTGAGTTCTTTAAAACTAAAAACAACAACCTCTCTGTAGGATTTGGTTTTATTAACGCCAGTTAGGCGAGGTGATAGGTGAGGGTCAAATGACCTATTGACGCATTGTCTGAGATCATTTATCACGCTGGCCCTGATGGGGATTGAACCGGGATCGTCAAGATTTACAATCCGTTGCTAAACCAATTGAGCTATCCAGGCCAACCGTCTCTGTTTGAAGGTGTACATAAAAACACTTTTAAACCACAACTCTAAATGCATTTTTATAAACTTTATATTGACAAACGTGAAATAGAAGAAGACCGTTTCTCTGTTGCGTTGTAATTTAGTTTTCAAAAATAGATACAAACTCGTCTGACAAAACATCAAGACACTAACGACAGAAAAAAACTAGTCTCACATTCAAACGGCCACTGAGGTTGTCTTGCCCCCGTCCTTTTAAGTTAAACAATTAAATGAAGATGTCTGCAGCAGGAAATTCGTCGCATGTTAAGAAAAATATTCTTGGGAGAAGTTGGTTAATACAACTGAACAACTTACAACTCACTAAGGTCTAGTGATAAAATTATTTTAAAATAAGCCTTGCGCAGTTGATCGGGTCATATTAATTCGAACATGGAGTTTGTATAGCCTTCAAATAATTTATTTTATGTTGAAATTTCAGAAAGGTCCAGACAAAACAAACACACAGTTAAGAAAATGTTTCAAGCGAAGAAGAATTATGCATTTGCATTTCTATGAAATCCGTCTGAAACCCTAACTTGCATTCCATGTGCTTCATCCCATTCATGTCTTATAGAATCAAAGTTTACTAAGACAACTGATGAATCGATTGTCTTAGATTCCACATTAAAGTTTAACGTAAACTGGTCACGTGCCGCAAACGATTTTCTTACTGTGTGAACTTTGCCCCGCCTACAGATAAAAAGTCGAAACAGACAGATAAGATATACCACAATAATCAGAAATAAATAATCAAAGCAAAACAGTCGCATTTATCAGTCAGGGGTGTAACCTGTACACGTTACATTTTTTATAACTAGTTTGAGTTAAAATTGTTCAATAATTGAGTTTTCTCCCTTGCGCTAAGAAACAAATATCCATTGCACTAGGGAATAAATCTGTAAAAAGAAGGATAACTAGTTTAAAATATGATCTCACAGTCTGAATCTGTTGGCGTTAGCTCCCTTCCAATAAATCAGATATTGCGTGTTTCGTGTTTAGCCGTGACACCGTTGAGGCGCATTGAACTAACATATATTGAACTAACAACTTAATTTTCATATCAAAGTTTGACCTTAGTTTTTTTTGAAATTCAGACTAATCAAAGGTTACATTAATGTTGTCATATACGCGTATCAGTATTTGCAAGATAATAGATACATTTGTCAAAATTTAAATACTATAAATGCTAATAGAATAATATTAATATAATTTTACTTTTATCATGGTCATTGTGTAGTTTAAGAAATAAAGATTATAAAGAATCTAGACTATAAAGTGTTAAATGGAGAATTGATACCAACTACGAAGCAGTTAAACTGTATTCTCCTTGAGCATAAAACCAGCATATTCGAGCTCTACAACTTCACACAATTGATACGTAATAATTCGAATTCTTGACACGCAGTATCAAAAACAACTAACGAAAATGAGAACCTGTGGGATTATCGAATTGTTTTTGTTATGACACATTCCTTTTGACATTTATTAGTCAAGAACTAGTCACATACAGGAATTACAACAATTGGTCTTCCAAACACGTTGTTATTAAGGCCAGATAATTAACAAAAATAAATGAAACATAATTTTACATTCGTCAACTGATTATATTAATGTTGCTTCAAAAATACCTAGACTTTTCTAGTTAATCGAGGAAGAAAACAATTTTACGGTCCCTTTACAGAAATTCCGACTTCCTTTTCTTATCAGCGGTAGACCAATTAGAGGGCTAATAAATCTCTGTCTGAAGAATTGCTCTTGACCAGTGGTTAGGATAATTTTACTGATAAGACCATAACCACTTTAATTTGTAGAATTACTCAGCCCATTAATTTCTGTGGTCCACATTCTTAAAGTTTTCATGATGGTGGTTTGAATGGAATAAGCATTATTCATATCATATTATGAAGTTTTTCCACTAAATAAAATATGATTAATAACATGTAATCCTTTTTTTATCTGTGTAGTGTGCGGGATAGATAATAAATTAATCCCATCTGTTTAAAATGGTACACATGTAGTATTTATTTATTAGTTTTATGCTAGGTTTGTGTTATGATTAGCATTCATCATGTCGTTTTTTATTGTTAAGTGTTTGTTATTGAAGCACGAACACACTGAGCAGTTTATCAATTTATTTCGTAATATATGGATGGTCTCAAGTCTCTCTACTGATCTGACTACCCAGGTCCAAATGGGATATCAACATCAAAATGCTAATTCGGGTTATAGATTTGGTTTTTTTATCAAATATTTGATTAGATCATTTTTAAGGATAAGATAATAAACATGGTATATTAATTTCTTCTTGTTTATTAGAACTTGTTATTGTATGGAGATAAATAAGCAAGCGCTTGGAATGTTTTGATGTAAATAACATTAAAAATGAAAAATTTTACGGGTAGTTTTAGATAGGCAAAAAAGAAATTATTTGGCAATTTAATCAACATACAAGAGAAGAAGTACCTAGAAATTAATTGTACATGTACCAATTATTATATCTCAATTATTATACAGATTTAAAAAGGTTTAAGTGTACCTTGAATTTGTTAAAATATCATGCCCGCGCTTGGATCATATGCAAGTTTTATAAATTCAAGAACTGCGGTTCTTATACACCAAGTAACAGAGCAACACAAATCATGATAAACATGACACTGAAACACCATAAATTCCCGAAACAATCTGGTCAGTGGAGTTTCAATAACAACTCACCCAGAGAAAATAATAGTGCTGCTCGAGATAACATCACTCAGACCTGAGGAAGGTAATGCGGCGTAATTTTAAGAGTGTTTAATCTAGTTAAGGATTTCAATATCAATAACGAAGTCGTCTTTTTCATTAAGTTAATTTGTTTGTATTTATTTAAAAAATATTTGGATAGATTATGCTATTTATAAACATGTATGACAGCAGGAATCTTTTTTCCTCATGTTACTTTTTAATTATATAATAATTTCTTCGAACGTTTTTAAGGTGACATTTTATTGACTGACAATTTTTCTCCTCACTGAAATTTTACAATTTCTGTTCTATTTTTCATCAATATTGTTCATCAGTTGAACCATTAAATTCTCGAAGTTGAAGTTTTCATTTTTTTTTTGTCTGAACAAGTAAACGCATATATTTATGATTTTATTTAACTAATAAAGATACAATGACAGTTCCGTGCTTTTTTCAGCATCGTAACTTTTCATCCAAGTTTATCTTATTTTGTCATTGTTTTTTAGAGTTGTTTGCCGTGAGTGATTAAATATGTACCTGGTAATAACCACCAAAGTAATGCTGTTACAGTTAGTTTTGGATATGTTGGCATAATAAAATTGCATATAAAGAAAGTCACTATAACAAATCTTAAACCTGTGAACGTTATTTGCATAAGAACTAAACTGATAACAACATAATTATGTTTTGAAAAATTGCCAAAACTTAGACGGTTTTTTTCCTTTCGTTTTTTTTATTTCTTTTAAAATCTCTCTCTCTCTCTCTCTCTCTCATATTTCCTTTTAACAGAATTCCACTTTTTTAAAATTGTATTTCTATTAAGAAGATTCTTCTTGTAAATAAATATTACTCGCATCCGAACGATTATATAAGATGCACAGTATGTACGGCAACGTGCATGTACCTTCTCATGCAACGCAACACACAAGTCGAGATTTGATAAGATTTTAAAAAGTGACGCATTTCCGTATATGGCTACACAAATGAAAAAAGAAAAGTATTGCATTATTGCAAAGGAGTAAAGACATTCTATATGTGCTTATTTTTAGATCTTTTTGTTAAGCTGGTTTTATCGTTATTGACAGAAAATAAAAACAAAACGTCTCATAAATGGGATGCAAACTTTGCAAAAAGCAAAAATAAAGTACATTTTCACAACTGAATGTTTTGAAAGCCAAATTTTGTGAATAAATGCATTTATCAGCGACTGAGTTTACATTTATACGAGGAACGCTCTAAATACCAAGCATACACTAAAACAAAAAAGAATGCCGTTTGCATCACCAACACTTAACATTATTCCAGTCTAACGAAAAACCGTAGAAAATCGGCTCAATCTTAGCCGAGTTTTATCAGTAAGAATATCCATGAGAATTACCCCTAACAGTTATAAATCAATTAGCACCAGCTTGTGTTCGGTTTTAGTCTACTGACCACTCCAGCAATGTATTAATGTTATTCCTAAGATTTAATGAAGCAACATCTTCATTATTGAAAACAAGCACCATAAAATCTCTTATTTCTTGGCCAGAAATAAAGTACTTCTTTAATTCAGGTATGATAAAAATCAAAACAAAATAAAATCATAAAATCTCAAAAAAACTAAAATAAATGATATCCTATATGTATACAAATAAAAAGGCTTCATTTTAAATTTAATGATCTCAAGCTGTTTGTAACAAAAATAATACGACAAAATCAATTATTAAAACTGAAGAAGTCATTATTAGTCAAAAATGAATAATATGCTAACAATCACTAGATCTACTTATAATTTTATTTTCTAATTTTCTACATGATTTGGTTAAACGCAGATAATGAAGGCATTGTTGCAGTAAAATCTTAGGAATAGCATTAATACATTACTGGAGAGGTCAGCAGACTATAAACAAACACAATCTGTTGCTAATTGATTTATAACTGTTAGGGGCAATTCTCACTGATGTGCTTACTGATAAGACTCGGCTCAGATTGAGCCGATTTTCCCCAGTATTTCGTGTGACTGATTCCACAACACGCACAAAACGTTGCAGTTGTTTGAAGATTTTAAAAACGTAAAAAAGCCCATTTGCATTTCTAATTTCGGTTTCAACGTTAAAACCTTCTGCTGTGTTATATAAAAACATGAAATATTTTGAAAGATGGCAAACAATAGTGTAGATAAATGGTTATACAATAACAGTATCGTTTTTGAGACGTTTCATACAGTAGTTCCAGTGTTCTGATGCACATTTTAATGTACACTAGGTAAAACAGAGCATTTTTTTGTCCAATTTAAATAGATGAAAGGGGAACTTAGAAAGCCACCGAACACGACACATATTAAAATATTGCAGCTCGGTTTGATTGAGCCTGTTCATGGGCAGTAATTGGAATGCATATTACTGCCCACGCCGCCTAGCCTTGGGTTGAACGCAACTAAATATAGCAAACCCATCCCAAAACGATGATGTGCATTTGGTGCTGTACATGGAACCTTCGATGCTGTATTTTCAGATTTATACCATTCCATGATCAGCGACGAATGGTCCCCGAATAAAAAAGTCTCTTTTCATTTCTAGTTTCAGTGTAATAGAATATATAAAAGAATGGGTTTGCCCTAAACGAGAAAACAATGGGCGGAACTGAACAGAATACAATTTTGATAGCGGATCTGAGAATACAAATCCTGCATATCACAGAGAACACAAAAGGCAAGAATTAGCGAGAGAGCTAAGGGAAAACACATACATGTGTATAATAATTGTACAAACTTAAGACCTTTAACAAACTAATTTTACACATACTGAAATTGTATACAAATGTTAGTCCTTTATCAAGCTATTTTTCTAAATAAAGTATTTTTGAAATGATAAAATATTTGTATTTTTAAGATATTTAATGAGCATAATATTTCACCGCAGTGATGGAAATCTGCATTATGCAATACATCCAAAAACTTACACACGTTTAACTCTAATTTATGGATACAGAGATTAAAGCATTACTTAAATAACAAAATGGTATTTTCAAGAAATAAGATAAATGAACACAAATAGGTGACGTGTATTTTAAGGAAAACAAACAGAAAAAAATATCGATGAAAACGAAAATTATCACTCAAAATCCCGCTTGTGCAGTAGAATTACTACATTTTCATCACGGACCACATTATCAAGTATATTATTGTGTAGTACGTTGTTTACCATTATGATCTTGGATTTTTATTCAGTTTTTGCATATTTAATGATTAAATGCTATAGACATGATGGCAATAAAACCCCTGTAGACCTGTTTACACACAGTGTCGTCTTGTTCATTGGGCCCTCAATCACTGTGGATGATTGATATTTCAGGAGAATTTGTTCTTGATTGAGGTTAATCAGTACACACAGGTCATTGAATATCATTAGGGGGCAGATTAATGTTCAGAATGTCCATATGTTTGCAATACCTCACAGCAGCTTTATGATATAACACGTTACCAAGGATTCATCACAAAGAAATAAAGTTCTATGAATTCTATAAGAAGGATGACTGGTGACTGATGACTTTTAAACAAAATACTGATAACTAAAACACATTGTTGGAATGTCTGACTTACCAACTGGTTCTAAACTCTCTTAAAACGTTTTGGTCCCAGTCACTTTATGCAATGATGATTGCAAATGGTAGGGACTGACCCCCTTCCATACGAACCTTATTTCGCTTTTACAGAAGTATTTTGATAAACTTTTGCACAAAAGTTCCACATTTGATGAAAATGTGTCCCAATGATTACAGTCACACATTGAAATCAAAGCTGTATAGCCTGGTACTAAGCCGCTCTATATTTACGCCTTTTCATCTCTACAAAGGAGTCATATACCTATTGAAACTTAAGAAATGTCGCATAAGTTTGAAGAAAGCTGCACGTATGAGAATTTTTCGTATAACGCATGTTAAAACAAATTGCCACATGCAACCATGGACAGAAGAATAACTAGTTACAATTTTCAGTTTTATTTAATTAACCGAAAGTGACATGGCGATCATAAAAGTACGAAGAATTAGTTTAGAAGAAAACAAAACCGTTACATTTATTGTAGTTAAAAAGTACCATGTAAGGGCGAAAGATGTATCTAATTCCAGCTGAAATACATAACTAAAAACATGTAACAGTTAAAACTAGTGTCGAATATATATATTGCGAAGAGTGGAAGATGTCATTTAACTTCTGATTTAATGGAAATTGAAACATTCACTTTGTGTACGAAAATAAACATGTTTTCAGTTTTAAAAGTAGTCAGAAACTGATAAAGAAATTTCTATTACACTTATCTGCAACCCCAAAAAGTAGCCTGTCTGCGTTATATGATATTGTGGAACGTGTCTTGTAACCGTTATGAAAAAAAAAGTAACCGATGACCGTAATCTTAAAGAGAATATCTGGTAACAGCCACAACAATTGTTAAACATGTAAAACAAGTTTTATGTATAAGCATGTAGAATTATATGTAGGCGGAAAGGTATGATGGAAGACAACTGGTTGTAACAGTTAAGTAAAAGAAAGTATATTGTATGTGAAGAAGTTTTAAGGTTTAACAAAGTATAATCTTTCAACAGCAAATGCTGCAAGAACTGTTAAATAATTTTACTTTTCTGTTAAAATAAAAATCGAATCATAAGGATGTTTAAGAATTATCTGTTATTATGACAGTTAATGCAACATTAAGATAGCAGTTACTTAATCTGAAATAGAATTTACAACATTCACACATTTTACAGAATTAAAAATGACTTCTTTGATAATTGATTTTATTGTAAAATGTCTGTTACAAACAGATTGAGATCATTGTATTTGATATAAAGCGTTTTTATTTGCATACATATAGGATTTCAAAGTGTTTTTTTGAGATTTTATTATTTTATTTTGTTTCGATTTTTATCATAACCGAATTAAAGAAGTACTTTATTTCAGGCCATGAAATGAAAGATTTTATGATGTTTGTTTTCAGCCATTTTCTGAACTACATGTTCCTGAAAATAATTGACAATATGTTATAAACAGTGCAGTGACTTTTTTAAATTAAAAAAAGCCAACCAATATATTTTAAATTTCTCACGGAATCTAAAAGGCAAAATAAAGACCATAAATGTGAAGAAAGTTATATGTATTCAAGGACTTCTCCAAAATATATTCGTCCATAGTAATGACTAATTCAGACTGCAACAAAACTGCAAAACGTATTAATCAACAAGAATAGAATAGATTAAAATATTAAGGATTAATATGACAGATTAATTGAACCTAGTATTATAGAAATATTTGTTTGGGATGAAGATCCTTAGGACATTTTACAATACGAAAGCAAAATTTCTACTTTAAGCTCATTTTATGTAGAGCATTTTATTCAAAATAATTTTAAAAAATGTACGTTTGATTATCACTTTCTGACGTCAAATTCAATAGATATTGTGAAAATAGCTTATGAAAACCTGCTCGAGTAAAACAATAAAACAACCTTCACGACTTACTGACACTGGGGAATATCAACGAAGCGATTAAGAACATATCAAAACAGAAGGATTCAATCAGAACTGTTAGAAAATTAGTTGGAAAAGAGAGGCATAAAATAAAACAGAAACTTAACAGTCCTCAAGAATTATATGTGCTGACCGTGTTTCATCATGCCGCCACCCTGCAGCCATAAATGTTTGTATTGAAACACATTCAAGTAGTCTGGAAGAAAACATTGAGATTACAAAACTTGTGCATTGCGATTATTCAAAATGCACATTCAAGATATTAAAAAGATGATCTTAATAATATCAGATTTAGATATTGAGGATATATCTGCAGTTAGAGGCGTCTTTAAAAATGAATCAAGTTCAAATCAGAATCCAGTATTAGATTCATTAGTGACTGAAAGTGATGAAGATACTGATGGCCGATAATATGAAGCTCTAAAAAAGAAAATGACTTGAACAATTTCATACACACTCTTGGTTTTGAGCCACAAATACCACCTTAAATGATAACTAGGCACCCTCCATCAGTGATTGGAAGAGATGATGATATATCAAAGCTGCAAGAAGATTTAGATGATATTCTCATCAAGACAGATCTTGACGGTCGAAAAAGGCCTAATGAAAATACCCTGCCTTGCATCTGAGATTATCAAAAATTACAATTCTCATAAGTGCACATAAAGATACTGAACTACTACTCATTTTCAAATATACGAGAGGCGATTACTTTTCAGAATGGAAAAAGCTGCTGTCAGTAGAACACATTGACATCGCAACAAAATACATCACGTGTCTAAATGTACGTTTTCAACTAGCATTTATTAACAAATTTCTTCAGAGTCGCACTTCAGCAGAATAAGATATCAAATCTATTATTTTAATGCAGATTTCTGAAAAATCAGGCCAGACTATTATGCTTTCATGAAAATAATTGAAAATAACAATGACACATTTGCTCTGCATGTGGAAAGTATGCGTCGTTGTGAAGCGAAATGAGCAATTGCTTTTGCAGAACGACTAAAAGGAGCAAAAGAATACTCGCTACTTCTTACAGTTGATATAGATTGAAAGTTTCAAGTACCAAAGGAAAGCTGCTGCTTTCAAGTATGTTGAGAAAAGTGCTTCTGTCACTGATTCTGACACTGACACCTTTTTTGTTTCTATTCAGTTCACCCCTGTATAGAACATTTATAGTGACTAACACACAGATCATTTTAAGGTGCATAAAATGGAAAATGATTACCGACATTAAAGTTGTTATTCTGAAAGACACATGAAAACTTATCTGTTGGTTTCTCGAAGCACATCAGTATTCAACCATGACGTACTTTTATTGATATTTTTTTTTACACTGGAAGTCGCAGAGGAGCTACTGTCTTCATATTTAATGCACCAAATTCAAATGTCGCAGCGCTGTTTTTTGTGGTTAACCTCTTTTTATGGTAAACCACAGTTTCAATGACTAGAATTGCATGGATTTGAGTCCTCCTAAGGTCAATATATTTATTTTGCATTTTTGAGGTAAACAGAAGGATAGAATTACACTGTATATTTACTTCTCTTCAGTTTTACAGAAATCATTTTTAAGCAAAAATATTAGTAGCTTAAATTGCAATGTTATTTTTGTCTTATTTACTTCATTTTAAAAACTACTTTACTAACCTTAAAGCTGATAAATATAGAATGGGTTTGTTAACAAAAACAGGCAGTTTATGTAAATATATCATCCCCCACGCATCCATCATCTTTTGGGTTTGTGTTAGATATCACTGATAAAGTGGGTACTGTCACACACAAAAAAGGTTTCATTGTTCTATTTAACCAACACTTATGTCAACATGTCGTAGCTTTTCCATTTTATACAAATCTTATGAAATATTGTTTTGAAAGGTTTTGTCTGATATCCACTTTCTTTTAGTTGTTTTCTTTTTAATGAAGCAATATACATCTTTTGAACAAATTAAATTTAAATCTAGATAAATTGACACGTGTTTCAAATTTCAGCTTTTACTTTTATTATGTTATTGTTTCTACCTAGAGGTTTGTAGACACATTCTATGTTCTTATGAATTATTGACAGGAAAGCAAAAATCCTATTTGAAATGTAGATAAGACTTTTTAATGTTTATGTTTTAAGCGGTGCTTGCACAACGTTTACTGATAAAAATCATCCAGACTCCAGTATTATAACTGCTGGAAGGCCAAAATCCACTGAAATCTCCAGTAGTTGGTAGGACTGTACAGTCATGGCAGTTGTTAGCATTCAAACAAACTAACTTGTATGCGTTACATGATGTTGAAGAAGAATTGTATATTAGTTTGGAAGAAAAAATCAATTAAAGTCATTAGTAGTCGGAAAAGTTATCTTAAAACTAATACGTCGAAAAATAGCATTAATTAAGTTGAAATATACGTGCGAAAATGTTTTATGGTTTAAACTGGCTACAAACATTCTCAGCGTTTGAAACGCTTCAACAACTATTTAAGGATTACAACTTAATTTAGATTTAAATTAAAATGAATATAAATGAAATTATTAGCATGATTAAGGTGGTTTATTATAGCCTGTTATAATGGCAATAAATGTAACATTAATTTAGCAGTTGCTTCAGCTGAATGAAAATCGAAACATTCAAATCTTAACATGTTAAGACAATCATAACCTGTTATAGTTTTTTTTGTTGTTGTTGGCAGCAGAAGTAACTTGTACAGTTGATGCAGGAAGAATAGCATACAACAGTAACTGTTACAGTTATTTATCATTACAGTAGCATGTAACAGTTAGGTTAAAGTAGTTATACTAAAATTACGAAAAGAGGTGTTTTAGTTTAAACAAGCTAGTTATCATGTTATGGCACGTCAACAATAAGGTGTAGCTGTTGTGTGCAAAGAAAAGAACACAAGTTTGAAGCCAAGAAGTTGAAGAAAGAAATTGGTATCATCATTGCATATATCCGTCATTTTGAAATGAATACAATTTCCTTTCCGATGCAATTAAAAAAAAAAAATACCATCGAAAAAGTATGGACAATGTGCTCAAACATATGTCAATGTGAATTAAACTGTTTAAACTGTGACATTCTCAACTTTTTGAAACAAGTTTTAGAAATTAAGATTGAAAGTCAACGTTAAAACTAGTTAATAAAAACGGTTACGGAAACTACATGCATAATGTACGTAACTGATGTATAACTTATTACAGTTATTTTCAACCAATGCAACCTATATGCTTAAATTGCTTTTGAATGAAGAATAATACATGTCCTTATCTTTTGTTGTATATTCTGATGTCATTTATGCAATAATTAACAATACCTACAAGAAAAGTTACTTTGCATGTACTTTATTGAAATGCTTGCCTCTCAGAAGATAGGGACTGGCATTTGGTTTGAGTGTAGCCTGAATGCAACATTGCGGTTTATACAAAGTTCAATGCCAGTCCTACGAAAACCCGGAAATTTCAGGGAATTTTGACCTTCCAGTATAATACAGTTATAATAGCCCGTATTAAATCACAGGGCAATAAACAGTTTATCTCTCTTAACATCTCAGTAAAAGATGGTTACTGGAGTCTGGCTGTAGTTAATTATACCCAACTGAATGTTATCAGCAAACAGTGTGCAAGTACTGCTTAAAACTTAAACAAAAAGATAAAATTTATATCTACACATCAAATCGGAATTTTGCTTTCAAGCCAATAATCTATAAGAACATAGAATATCTTTATAAACGTCTGGTATTTATTAAATATGTAGAAACAATAAAAGCTGACATATAAAACACCTTAAATTAACTAGGACTTAATTTAATTTGTTCAAAAGGGGGATATTGCTTCAAATAAATTGTATAAGATGAAAAATGGAAAAGCTATGACATGTTGATATAGTTAAACTAGTACTATAAAAACCTTTTGTGTGTGTGTGTGTGTGTGTGTGTGACAGTACCCACTTAATAAGTAATATCTAATAAAAACCAAAAAGATGATAGATGCATGGAGAATAATATATTTAATATAATTCAATATATATTAATTGCATTTTCTAACATAACCGTTCTACATTTAACAGTTTTAGGGTTAGTAAGGCTGTTTTAGAAAAAAAAGAAGAAAATGTGATGAAACTAACATTGCAATTTAAGCTACTAATGTTTTTGCTTCAAAATGATTTCTTTAAAACTGATGAGTGGTAAATATACAGTGTAATTCCATCCTTCTATATTCACCTTAAAAATGCAAGATAAATGTATTGTCCTAAAGAAGACTCAATCCATGCAATTCTAGTCATTGAAACTGGGGTTTACAATAAAATGCAACAGCGCCGTGACTTTTGTGACTACCAGGAAAAAAAATCAATAAAGTGTGAAAAGATTTGAATTCTGGATTGTTTCAAGAAGCCTAAGTTTTCATGTGCTTTCACAATAACAACTTTAATGTCGGTAAACATTTTTATAAAAATAATAGATTTGATATCTTATTCTGCTGAGGTTCAACTCTGAAGAAATTTGCAAATAAATGCTAGTTGAAAACCTAAAGTTAGACACGGGATGTATTTTGTCGCAATGTCAATGTGTTCTATCGACAACAGCTTTTCTCCATTCTGAAAATTTATCGTCTCTCGTATATTCTAAATTGTGAAGTAGGCCAGCATCTTTATTTATACTTATACGAATTGTAATTTTTGATTTTCTCAGATGCAAGACAGACAATTCTACAAGAAATTGATGGCACTTCTGTCTCTTTTCCTGATTTGAATAAATTTGCTCCAATTTTGTTGACATGTGAAAATGATATTTTTCATACTGCTTTTCCGACCTTTAAGATCTGTCTTGATGAGAATATCATCTAAATCCTCTTTCAGTTTTGTTATATCATCATCTCTTCCAATTACTGATTGAGGGTGCCTAGTTATCATTTTAGGTGGTATTTGTGGCTCAAAACCAAGAGTGCGATCGTGTCATTTTCTTTTTGTAGAGCTTCATATAATCGGCCACCAGTATCTTCTTTACTTTCAGTCACTAATGAATCTAATACTTAATTCTGCACTGAACCTGATTCATATTTAAGACGCCTCTAACTGCAGATATATCCTCAATATCTAAATCTGAAATATTATTCAGAACATCTGTGATATATCTTCCATTTGCATTTTGAGCAATCGCAATGCACACATTTTGCAATCTTAATGTTTTCTTCCAGATCATTTGATTTTTTTTCAATACAAACATTTATGGCTGCAGGGTGGCGGCATGATGAAACACGGTCACCACATATAATTCTTGGGAACTAAACATTTTCTGGATTTTTTTAACAAATCAATTTCTAAGATTCAAGATATATGAAGATAATTGCTCTCGTATAGTGGAAAGTCCTAAAGATTGTCATCCCAAACAAAGATTTCTATAATACTATGTTTAATAAATCTGTCATTTAAAACTTTTACACTTTAATCTACTATTGTCTCCTTGTTTATAACTAATCTCTGCAGCTTTGTTGCAGTCTAAATTAATCTTTTTTTTATATATATAGCTTCCTTGCTATATATAAATATCATATATTTAGCTTCCTTGAGAAATTGAGATATTTTACTGGTGTGTTGGTTGGAGTTTTTTTTTTCTTTTCCAAAAAATCATGTAGTCAGAAAGGGGCTGAAGACAAACATAAATTTTTTTATTTCATGAACTGAAATAAAGTACTTCTTTGATTAAGTTATGATAAAAATCCAAACAAAATTAAATAATAAAATTTCAAAAACACTTTGAAATCCTATTTGTATACAAATAAAAACGCTTTATTTTAAATACAATGATCTCAAGTTGTTTGTAACAAAAATAATACAATATAATCAGTTACTGAAGAAGTCATTATTACTCAAAAATCAATTATCTGCACACATTCACTAGATTTTCTTATATCTTTATTTTCTAATTTTCTAAATGATTTTCTTAAACGCTGATAATGAAGATGTTGCTTCAATAAAATCTTAGGAATAACATTAATACATTGCTGGAGTGGTCAGTAGACTATAAACAAACACAAGCTGGTCCTAATTGATTTATAACTGTTAGGGGTAATTCTCACGGATATTCTTACTGATAAGACTCGGCTAAGATTGAGCCGATTTTCTACGGTTTTTCGTAAGACTGTGTGGTAGGGTTATCAAATAACTGAGGCAAATCTGTTTATGCTATTGGAGATCAAATTCCCTGGATTAGATGGAGCATGCAATTTTGGAATCTTTCTTGTTTAAGTTAACAGTGACAAGCATATACATGTAACATTGCACCTAACGAACATTTAAATTTGAAATTCTTTTTGCATGGAATCATTTATTAATTTAAATGCAACTAATTAGCAAGAAAATAATACTTATATTTGGAAAAGAATTTTATAGTTCTTATAAAATAAACTTTAAATAAAATTTCAATTAGAAACGATAGTAAGATATTTAATATTTTTGTTCGTAATATATTGTTGTCATTAATAATATTTATTAAAAGTAGTAGCTAAATGCAGAAAAAAAAAACGTATTAAAGTACTTAAATAGTTACCAACATATTTTTCTTCTTGCAAGCTTCAGCTCAATTACCAGGTTATAGCTACCACATGTGTAAACATGTTAAGCTTTTTTCAATAAAATTATGCAATGTTCCTGTACTGTCCACTGGCGTATGATCACATTAGGATAATTATTGGGTTTATGTAACCTGTGCTATCTAAACAAAAACAACAGCACAACAATAGCAGTGTTGACATTTCTGACATTTACAATAATTTGCAGCAAAAAAAAGTTCTATATATTGTTATTACATAAAATATTTTCTAAAATATAAACATGATAAATTCTTAAATAAAAAAATATAGAATATAAAGATTATATGTGCCCTTCCTAACTATGTGTACAAAACAAACATTTTTATGGTCAAACACCACACTTACAGTAATTACCTAATATTGAACTGACCTGTATCTCACATGCATAGTTAAGTGTTAATTAGTCTTAATCATCCAGGTTCTTGTACCTGATGTATATACAAAAAAAATGATGCTGGAATTTTTAGGGTATGAAAAATATAGACCGAATCAAGAAAAGTTATAAAGGTATTTCTCGATTATAGATCTTGAAACATCTCTCAGCACAGGCCATATTGCCCTTATCTACTGTATTCAAATGAAAGTATGAGGAGAGATTTATTGATTCAGACATGCTGATTGGCTGACCACATAACTGTTAACATTGGATAGGTTGATTGATAACATCAGAATCTCTCATGCCAATTGCCACCAGGCTAGAATGTGCAGCATATCACAAAAAATGGAATGCAAGCAATACATTTATGTATTTCGGTGTTTTTATTAAGCATCTAGCGATGCCAGGAAGAAGTAACCAGTTCAGTTACATGGCTACAGTTACTGGTAGTCAGACACAATAACATGATTAGGAAGAAAGTTGACTTAGATAGTTATATCTTATAACACTGGACGAATATGTTTATATTCTTGGAAATTGTATAATGTTTATCTTTACAATAAACTAATATATCGTATCGTAACTGAAAATTATTGTTTTATTGTTTAAACATATCTAAAGCATGCACACCGTTTTAGACATGTTAGATGCTGAAAGAACTGTTTGTTGGGTATTATTTGTTTTATTTTAAATAAAAATTGAACCATAAAAGGCGTTTAAGAAAATTAAGTTTTAGGATATTTAATGTAACAACTAAAGTTGGTATGCACATTGAATCGTTCACAAATTATGTCAGGTAATGCAACGGCAACAGTTGTGTACTCAGACAAAAATAACCTGTTATAGTTATTTGTTGGCCCAGAAAGTAACTTGTACGAGTTACTTGATATCTAATAAAAACCATTTATGATTAAAGTAACCTGGTTCAGTTATTTGTAGTATTTATTTTGACTCTCTTTCTCAGTTGTGTACCCGAGAATACGACTATAACCTGTTGTAGTTATTTATTGGCCGAAAAGGTAACGTGTACGGGTTATTTGATATTGAATAAAGTTAAATGAATTATTTAAAAATGAAATAACCTGGCTCAGTTATTTGTAGTATTTATGTTGATTTCCCTGTAAATTGTATACTCAGAAAAAATAACCTGTTATTATTATTTTTTGGCACAAAAAGTAACGTTCACGGGTTTCTTGATATTCAATACAGTTTAATAAACTATTTACAAATGAAGTAATCTGGTTCAGTTATCATGGTTAATTGCAGTATTTATTTTGACTAACCCTCTCAGTTGAGTACTAAGACAAGGAAAACAACCTGTAATAGTTATTTGTAGGCCCGGAATGTAACGCGAATGGATTTCTTGATATTAAGTACATTTAAAAACAAAAACAAACAAACAAACAAACCAAAAAAACATCATTTACAAATAAAGTAACCTGGTTTATTTATTTGTTGTTTTAATGTTGACTCTGCCTCTCAGTTGTGTACACAGATAAAAATAACCTGTTATGGTTATTTGTTAACCCAAAAAGTAACGTTAACATGTTACTTGATATTAAATCATGTTCAAAAAACTATTTACGAATAAAGTAACATGATTCAGGTATTTGTAGTATTTTTGTTGACTCTCCCTCTCAGTTGTGTTCTCCTGTGTAACCTGTTGTAGTTATTTGTTGTCCCTAAAGTAACGTGTACGGGTTACTTGATATTGAATCAAGTTCAATAAACCATTTACTCACAAAGTAACCTGGTTCAGTTATTTGTAGTATTTTTGTCGACTCCCCCTCTCAGTTTTTTCTTAAACAAAATTTCAGGTAAAATATTTTTGTTAGCCCAAAAGGTAATGTGTACGTTTTACTTGATATTATATACAGTTTGATAATCCATCTACAAAAAAGTAACCTGGTTCAGTTATTTTAGTATTTATTTTGACTTTCCCTCATATTTGTGTACGCAGTCAAAAAGTACCTGTTATAGTTATGTGTTAGTTCCAAAAGTAACGTGAATTGGTTATTTAATATTTAATAAAGTTAATTAACCATTTACCAAATAAGTTACCTGGTTCAGTTATTTTTAATATTTGGGTTGATTCTCTCTCTCAGTTGTGTACACAGACAAAAATAACCAGCTATAGTTATATGTTGCCCCAAAAGGTGAATGTAGTAGCGCACCAGATGTCAGTGAGGTCTGATAAGCCCCGCCTACTCATTATGAACTCACACTGTTGTTTGATGAAGTTATTTTACATTCTGTATTTAGAGAGACATGATGTTATAGTGTAGAAATAAAAGTATAGAAACAACCCTTCGGGTCTATCTTAATTTAACCATCCTTTTAAGGGTCTGTGACAATACAAATATTATTCATTTAGGTAAACTCAAACATTACAGTGACGTTAACATGTTACTTGTTATTGAAACAAGTTCAATAAAACCATTTTAAATGAATTAACCTGGTCTAGTCATTTGTAGTATTTTTGTTGACTCTAGCTCCCATTCAGTTGCGTACTCAGACAAAAATAATCTGCTATAGTTATTTGTTTGGCCGAAAAAGTAACGTGTACGGGTTACTTGATATTTAATAAAGTTTAATAACCATTTACCAAAAAAGTAACCTGGTTCAGTTATTTGTAGTATTTATTTTGACTATCCCTCTCAGTTGTGTACGCAGACAAAAATAACCTGTTTCAGTTATTAGTTGGCAGAAAATATAACGTGTACGGGTTACCTGAATAAAAGTTAATATACCATTTACAAATAAATTAACCTGGTTCAGTTAATACTTCTGTTTACTCTCTGACACATGCCCGAATGCACGTACGAATGCACGCACGCACACTTATTATATGTATAGTACAAACTATTTTGCTTGGAACAAGAAATAAATGCATACTGCCAAATAATTTCTTTACTCTTATTCCGCATTATGATTTGATATAGACAGTAGAGATCTAGTTTATTATCTCCATAAGTTTCCGAAAAAAAATGATCTAAATTATATATTTGACAAACATTATACATATTTCTCATTAGAAAACAAATGTGCAGATTGATAATTTCCAGAATTATATGATTTTTGTAGCATAGCTGCAGTTAGCCGGCTACTAAGAAAAAAAAAAGTTATTAGGTTATACGTCGAAAATGTGCAAGGAGGAAGTAACTGTTATTGTTACATGCATTAAAAGTTATCTAGGAATCATAGATCAACACCGACTATATTGTATTATCCATGATACAATTTACTGACGCAAAATGCTGCATCATGTACAACATGCACAATGCGTAAATACATAAATCTAACTTAAGATCGCAGTACCAGAGTACGAGGACATAATTTTAGATAATAGACTGCTCTCCTATGCTGACAAACATGACTAAAGCGTATTAACTTGAAATAAGATGCTATATATTTGCAATTAATTTATCTATTGTCTTACCTCTGTATCAGCTAATGTTCGTCAAACTGTTTTGTGCCCAATAATTTATTTAGGTGTTCTTACAAAAATGATTTGGAAAACAATCTATGAGAGAGCGACCTTGATTTTTAACAATTTAACGAAGCTTGTGTTAAAAAAATATGTGTTCAAAATATACAGATTGTCGTGCTATCATTGATTGTTTCAACATGTTCAATGGATGCTCCAGATATAATAATTCGTGTGGATTCAGTCGGATCATTCATGTAAACATAGAAATCAAAAAAAGTAATTTAACTGAAATATTTTTGATGGACGAACCTTTATCTTTAGAAAAAATTTACACTCTCAATCGTTTGATACGATTTCCTTCAGATATTCTTGATGTTTCCGCATGAAGGCATAGGGTAGACAAACTGCGATTTTTCTCGTTTACTCGTTTACGAGTTGTCTTTCTTAGAATACAATTTACTCCATGAAACTGATGAATAACGCAATGCAGTTATATTAACAAATGTCATGACACTTTTCAAACGTCTTGCGTAAAGATTTATAGGTTATGCGTATCGAAAATTATTATTTAACTTGATGCAATACACATCAAATATCTTGGAAAAAAATATGGCATCGCTGGTAAAAATTCTGAGCATGTTTTAAAGGCGTTTAAAAACATGCAATTTACGAAAAATCTGGTTCATTTTTCATCGGAAAACGTGCTTTTAGGAGGTTTTAAGATTAATGAATACACAGAAATTATGATTTTTCGGCTAACAACGAACATAGAAAATTATAAAGCTCTTCTTTTCCCAAAATATTGCATAAGTCATCGTTTAACCGCAAAAATTTGTATCAACATATTTAACTCAAATTCGATTACTTTTTAACTTATATGAGTTATAAAAAATGTAACTGATTCAAGTTACACCCCTGACTGTTTATACATTTAAAATATTTAATAATAATGCTTATTGCTTAACAGTTCTTATCTTTTAATCAAACTGCATCGCTTCGTAACTAGGCTAGATCAATAAGTGCCAGATCATGACCTGAACATACACGAGTTATCTAGCAGACGATTAATAACGCAATTTTTTCTAAAATAAAAACATTGACTTTGAATCATTGCGCTAAAAACAACATTAGACAGAAAAATATAAAAAATGAAAATAAAAAACAACATTCTCTCATACCAAGGTAGTTAGAAACGTTTGGATATTTATGTATTATTTTAAAATTGCTAAATGATCACTGAACTTTTAATTACGTAAATATTATTTTTAATTTATGATTAGATAGAACTATTTGTTTTGGCAGTAGGTAGAAAATTCTAGTCGTTGATATGTGATTTGCAGTACGCTCTGTGTCGTTTGTAACACTGGATCGATTGTGTGACAATAATCCTAATTTTACATAATAGCGACATTATCACAGCATCGCTAGATTCCTGATATATTTTACATAATAGCGTCATTATCGCAACATCGCTTGATTCCTGATATATTTTACAGAATAGTGTCATTATCGCAACATCGCTTGATTCCTGATATATTTTACAGAATAGCGTCATTATCGCAACATCGCTTGATTCCTGATATATTTTACAGAATAGCGCCATTATCGCAACATCGCTTGATTCCTGATATATTTTACAGAATAGCGTCATTATCGCAACATCGCTTGATTCCTGATATATTTTACAGAATAGCGTCATTATCGCAACATCGCTTGATTCCTGATATATTTTACAGAATAGCGTCATTATCGCAACATCGCTTGATTCCTGATATATTTTACAGAATAGCGTCATTATCGCAACATCGCTTGATTCCTGTTATATTTTGCAGAATAACGTCATTATCGCAACATCGCTTGATTCCTGATACATTTTGCAGAATAACGTCATTATCGCAACATCGCTTGATTCCTGATATATTTTACAGAATAGCGTCATTATCGCAAAATCGCTTTATTCCTGATATATTTTGCAGAATAACGTCATTATCGCAACATCGCTTGATTCCTGGTAATAACGTTTTTAAACTACACCTGAAAAGATATATTTCTTTAATTACAATCGGGTCAAACATCTAAGTAAACCTCAGTCACTAAAATGTCATCGAATTAATCATACTGTTGACTTTTTCTATTTAATGTTTAAAAACATAATACATGAAATTGTACTTCGTTAATTTTTTATCCTAATATAAAATATTAACAGGCTGCTGTTTTCACGACGAACAAAATAGGAAGAATACAAGATAATAATTAAAATACTAAAGATTATTATATCATTAATATTAAAATTATCATCATTACTATTATTACAATTATCATGAAAATGTCATCAAAGTGATATGGAATAAAATTGAAAGTGCACACTTTTTATAGCAGCTGTTAATTAGAGAAATTGTTCAACAAGTTCGTGCCCCTATTACGTTTTGTCAAGTGAAACAGTAATTGTTTAAAGACAGAGACATTTTTTACTCCTTACCAGAGTAAGTCAAATTTTTCTAGAAAAGAATCAGAAATATTCGAAGCCGTTCAATAAGCTAAAAATAAATGACATTATGATAATGCGATTTCAGGGTCTGATCACGTGACTTCATGTTTTAAGCTTTTGCTGTGTGTGTTTAGGAGATGGGATGAAATGTTGGTCTCGCTTACCGAAATTTACAAAGTTAATTTTAGAGTACCTTGCAAATCAACATTTAAAGCGACTGACTCACAAAATTCAGCTGATTTTTTTTCTTTAAAATTTATGAGAAGTTAATATACTATGGAAAAAGATAATATTATGTTTCTATACACCATGAAAACTGGAAAAAAATTTTGCTTTTACCAGCATTAGAACCCATGCCCCTTTCAAATCAGTAAAATATACGGCAACGATCTTCACAACTCAGACACAAGTTATCAAGATTTTTTTCAAAATTAATGATATACCTTAAGTATCTACCCCGTGACTAAAGGGGTAAATTTTTACCGATAAAGGTATGTATAACTTTATATTTTGATGTTTTTCTGTAACAAAATGTGAGTCAGTAACTTAGTTTAGATATGCTCTTCAAAATTACGGCTAGAGTTTCTAGATGTATAAACATTTTTTTCATCGTCGGCCCATCTGTGGGTCAGTCGCATTAATGAACTTAATTCATTTTGTTTTTTTTTGTTTTTTTGTTTAAATTTAAATGTTCACGCTTGTTTGCCACTGCATATTTCAGCTGAGTACATATGGAAAGAAAACAGCTTTGTTTAAATATGAAAGGGACATGGTCATAGCATTCAAGCAATGTATTTGTATAAAAGATTAAGGAGACCACCTGCAGTTATGCTTTATGAGAGTGATGACAGTTAAAGACATTTCTTTCGATAAAAAGAGATCTTTTGTCTTAAATTTTCTTAATATGAATATTTCAACAATTTAATCGAAATTATGTCAATTCAATATTCTGAGTAAGCGCTAGTTTATCAGGTGGACGATAAAATCCAAAGCTGAGTCGATTTTATCGCAGTGATCGTTATAAAGCTTGTGTTTATGCATTAACCGACAGTTGTATGCATGTGTTCTAGCCTAAAGCATTCTTAAAATTCTCGATATTGTTGTCTACTGTTGTCACTCTTTTTTTTACTTTTAGCACGAGTTATACCTTGATACTATGGTTGCTGGAGCGAAACTTCCACATATGTCTTTTTCGCTAACTTCAGCACGAGATACCTCTTGAGACAGTCTGAATTGCCGTCCTCTTGATTTAAGAATATATTTTACAGGTACTTGTTTTACATATTATGTAACATGGTGACGCGTCTTTCGACGTCATTGAAACTACGAAAGTATATTGTATAGTCGTTTACCATTTTACACAATTTGTTTTATTACGTGATGTATAAGTGCAACTGTTATTAATATCAAGCAAACCTGTTAAAGTAACTGAGAAAAGAGATTGTACTAAATTTGTGTTTAAATATTACTGACTCCTTAATAATACCAGCCCAATGTGATCAGCAGTTGTTTTGCTGTTTCTGGGCGAAGCTGTCTGACCCAACTTTTTATCAGAACAGAACAGAACAGAACATATGCTTTATTATAAATTTAAGCCCATCGGCCCATCGTCTCAAATATAATACAAAATGCGTGCATGCGTAGAGAAATGAAAATACATAATACAAAAAATACAACAGTATATACATATAACGACTAAAAGACTAGTCGTGTGAAGGTGTTCAGTTACACCGCCCAATATTGTCGTCTTGTTACATTAAATTACATGTCAATATATAGTACATATATTCAAAATCAAACAATTTCTTAGTATATTGTAGGACTGACAATTATTTGAAACCACACTCAATTTAACATGGTTTGTTTTCTAACCTCAAATGCCTGAATACAAAATTTAGCCAGCTTTATTAAAACGGACTTCCTATCAGAATTGATTAGGGATATAAA
Organism: Cyclina sinensis; assembly: GCA_012932295.1. NCBI lineage: Eukaryota > Metazoa > Mollusca > Bivalvia > Venerida > Veneridae > Cyclina > Cyclina sinensis. The sequence continues at coordinate 32,081,369 of JAAONU010000007.1, read as the reverse complement.
TTTAAAGACACTCGGATTTCTAAAATAATACCTTGGAATAAATTGGTGTCTAAGATTTGTATAACATGGACATTTAAGTACGAAGTGAAACTCATCTTCTATATCATTTAAATTACAAACAGTACATTTTCTTTCATTTCTTTCTAACTGCCTGTGTCTTCCTGTTTCAATTGTCAGATCATGTGAACTTAGCCTAACTTTGCTATAGTGTTCCTATATTTTGAGTTGTCAATAATGTCTAGATAAACAGATCGCTCATACAATACTTTTATTTCTCTATAAATGTATAACGATGTACATGTATGCATATTTGCTCGCCATTTTTGAATGTAAATATCCCTTAACCTAAGTCTTAATACTGGTATGAAAAGATTAATATTGATAGACTCCGGAAATAACCAAATTTCTTCAAATCCCGATTCTTGCAACAACGTTCGTACTTTGGCTGTCCAGTTGGTATTATCTCCGTTTTGTTCTGCAGAAGATCTTTGAGATTCAACTATTTCGTACCGAATACAATTATTGGTTTTTGATGTATTTAACTTTAACCAATATTTGATAATACGTACGTATCTTTCAATATGAAGTGGAAACCTACCACATTCAGCATACAAAGATAAAGTATTCGTGCTCATCTTAACATTAAGTAACCACTTGCAAAATTTTTTGTGTACTCGTTCTATATTTTCTGCATTTATAAAACCCCATACTTCACAATTTAATTCAAAATCGACAAAACATATGAATCAAATAAGTTAATCATTATATGAATTGGAGTACGTAATGTTTTCGTGACACTGAACAACATATTCATAGCTCGAGAACATAACTTGAGAACACAATGCCTAAATAGTTAAAATTTTTCACTATTTCTATTTCATTTCCAGCATAAAACCATTTATGTTGCCTACTTAAGGCACCACCCTTACGAAAAATTACTATTTTGGTTTTCTGAACATTTACTGATAAGTTCCAATTAGAACAATATTGTTCTAAGCTATCTAATGATTGCTGTAATCCTTCCTTAGTTTCAGATATCATCACTGCGTCATCTGCGAAAAGTAACAAGTAAATTGATAGCTGTTCAACTGATATACCTGCTTCTGTATTTTCCTGCAAGTGTATTTCTATGTTATTCAAAAACAAAGAAAACATAATTGGCGAAGTTATTTCCCCCTGAAACAATCCAATTTCACAACTGAAAAAGTCAGACAAAGAGTTCATGTGCCTAACACATAATTTTATTTCACTATACATAGACCTGATAAGTGAAAATAATTTACCATCTATACCATGTTTAATCAGTTTATGCCACAAACAATTTCTGTCAATTAAATCGTATGCTTTCTGGTAGTCAATAAAACAGCAGAACAAGTTCTTTTTACCCCTAAGCTACATCTCTATCAAAGAATTTAAAATGAATATAGCATAAACTGTACCGTATTTACTTTTAAACCCAAATTGCGCATCGGTAAAAGTGTCGTTTTGTTCAGCCCATCGCTTATCTACTTAAGAGACCACTAGAAGTTGTGGCTCAGACAGAAGCAATAATTACAGTTCTTTCAGTTGGGCAAAAATCGCAAAGGTTACGTAACATTTTAAGGCGCTCATAATTTGCGATTTTAGATTCATGTTGACAGACTTTATTTATACGGATAGGATATTTGTTTGCAAAGAGAATTAAAAATTTTAGGCGACTTAATCAACACGTTCAGAGTATTTAGTTCGTCTGTACATTACCCGCCAGTATCGAATATCTTTTTAAAGATATTTATCATCTGTTTCTGCAAGTTCATGTTTAATATAAAGTTTAAAAGTAAATGATGCTGTTTTGTTCCAGTTTGAATTGTTCACAGTTCTTTCATAAAAGGTTGTAATACAATAGTTTCACAGTGCTGTTCACGTGTTAAAATATTGACGTCATAAAGATCTAGTGCAAAACATCAGTACTGTTCACTTGTTAAAATATTGACGTCATAAAGATCTAGTGCAAAACATCAGTACTGTTCACTTGTTAAAATATTGACGTCATAAAGATCTAGTGCAAAAACATTATAGTCTCGTGTCCTGAATATATGAGAGATAAATAGGATATCAATTTTTTTTGTTAAAATCAATAATTTCTATATACTAATTGACCTAAATATCAACTGTAGCCTATCATTTTATCCGTCTGAAAGTTCTTTCAGGTAATAAGCTTTCATTTTGTCAGTAAGCTTTTAATGTCATTGCTGCATCCATGCATTGGCTCTTTTATCAGTCATTAATCAATTAAACAACTTTTTAATTCTGTTGTTTGTCTATGCAATTGTCTGAAAACTAAAGAAAAGTGAAACCGAAGGACGAATATATTAACTTCCTGGACACCGTGTGGAGACATATATATCGGTGGAAGTAAAATGCTGGTAGTCGCATCAACGGTGGAACACTATGACAATATGACAAAAATTGTCAAAAGATTTTTTTTTTTTTAAAGTACTTTCTTGATATACGCAATTTGACTACTTAATTAATCAGGCAAATAATCAACAAGCGATCGATTTACACTTCATATATTGATCTTTTTAAAGACAGCAAACAACTCATTAATAAATATAGTTAAATATAACTTGAAATGATTGCTTGCTGAGAAAATAAAGGTCTTCATCCGTATTTATACAATCGTGAGCAATGCGTTTTTTTTGTTCTTCGACTGTGTATATTCAGGACTTTTATCGTAGCATACGGCTCTGGTATAATTCCCATATCCTGGAAAAGCATGATATATGTGGGGACTACACAAATGACATTGTTTTTTTTTGTTTTTTCTAATAACTTGTTTTAAAAAGCAATTGAAACAGATATACTAAGATTTTTTCTAATTTTAGGACATGTAGATATAAATTGCTTTTATCGTAACAAGTGCTACCATATTGTTTTCATGTAAAAAGGAAGACCCGGAACTAATTTGGCATGGATACTGCACGGATATTGCATCGAAAAACTACTGACATTCCACAACTGTTTTCACAGACCGGTCCGAGGTATTTTTTTTTCAGAAACGTGTATAACATAGTTTTCTCGAAACCCTATAATAGATTTGCTCTATCTCACAACGCGTTAATGCTTGTGTTGTTTCTACCTTTATTTTTGTATCCAGAGCTTGTTTTTCAGTTTGATGACTCAAAATATATTATCAATTTAAGCAAACGTTTCTCGTCTGTGCAGTATTATTTCAAGCTTCAAAAATTGATTGCATGTTTTTTTTTCTCTCCTGAAAACATATTTAGATTTTTTGAATTGTCGTGCATTTTCTTTAATTTAAATGTGAGATCCACTATAATTAGTCCTTCATAACAGCAAAAGTTGCTTATATGTTGTTTTCAAAACATGTTTACAGTACTTTAACGTCATCTTTCTTCTGTGCTTTTAAGTTGAAATCTTTCTATGGACAATCTGCAAATCAGATTTTACTTTCAAAAGCATCGTTTCATCAAATTGTTGTCTCATCATTTTATTATTTTGTTACCTTTTTTAAAGCTTTAATTCACATTGTGATTATTACTATTATCCTGGTTTAATATCAGTCTAATATATGGCAGACAAGGTTTACTAGGGGTTTCTGTAGAAATTCTATACTGAGGGACTGGTTTTTGTATTTTGTTCACATTGCTTTAGATTTTCAAATGACGACGTTTTCATTTACAGAAAAGGGCACAATCTTTTCAATTTGACTACATTTTTGTTTTGTTCTGGGCATACATATCAAAGGGTGATCGCAATACAATGTTAACACTTTCTTTATTTTACATTGGATTGTGTCATCTTTACAATTCAATGATAAAGCTCTAAAATTGTTACAAGTATGTTCATAATATTACCTCTGCTAGAGTCCTGTTTTGCAAAAGTTCCGATAACAGCGCAGTTCATTTCAGTAATTTATTTTGAGACCCCCATAAATTCAAAGCCTTGCATTGTCATTTCTCCATAGACTCATTGAAAGCAGAGCTCATTACTACTTGAATACCACTTTCATAACGTTTAAGAAGCTTATTAATTTGCAGTGTTACTCGTATAGGTAACGGAAACTACCGAAGCTAAACTTTTGTCATCTGAGAAGTGTTATACAGTTTGCATACTAAACCGGAAGTCACAACTTTGAAATATTCCGTCGCCAAAGAAAACCGGAAGTCACAACTTAACAAGAATGTGCGCATAGTAAACTAGGAGTCGTTACGTGGATAATACACACTGAAAAGCTAAAAAGACAAGTATTTCATTGTTTCTCAATGTTATTAGCTATTTTTATTAATGTTTCATCTATTTATGTCACTCTTTCATAAACAAATATTTTGTTCTGTTAAAAGGTATGAGTTTGTTGTCATTTTCTGTGCTAATTTTTTAATCTGGCCATTGGCAAATAGCTTATAATGTTAAAATGTTGCCTTTGGTAACGTTTATTGTCTTTTTCAATTACAGACCCAGACCAATCACATTAAGATGTATTAGTATGTATTTTAAGACAACGATTGCTTAACTTTGAACTTCGTGCGGTAAAATTGTTTTGCGAAAGTTATATTTTGCCATTTGAAGAAAGCAATGGTATAGTGGTGTGATTTATTTTCTTTTTTTTTTTAATATACATATAACCAAATTACGTATTTTGATAATATGAAAAAAGAACTTTCATAACATAATTCAAATTAATCCAAATGAATGATTAATAACACTTACTGTTAAATAAATCATTAGATTATTTAGGACCTTTTTCAACAAGCATGTACATTTTTTATCATTTTATGAATGCCAAAAATAGTTTTTGAAAAAAAAAATACTGCTGAATTTTCATAGAAAGAATCATGCAAATTGAACTTTTTTAACTACAAAAATTACGATTTTTCCACATGCAAGCGTCCAGTAAAAACACCTTCCTTAATTGGTTCACTGTCACTGTCATATTTTGTTATTTATGTCGTTCCCTCTTTATTATCAACACGTGTCATTAAAACTTTTGGTCATTTAAACATGTTTCAGCTTCTCATTTATTCAGCTATCTTAACGATTGCTTTTTGTATTATAAACAATAAATCTTGTTATTTTTTAGAGTTTTCACAAGAACGTATTATTCTTTGATTGGAAGAATTTCAAACTAACAAACAAAAATATTATTCTAGTTACTCTGAATGTTGCAGTAGGTTCCCAAAGTAACTAGTAACATAGATGTTAAAATCAAAAATGATCACAATTAAACAATTGAATGCTGTCTTTTTATTCAAATTATTGAATAATAATAATAATAAATTTAAGTCAAATCTCAACAGTCAGATGTCTCTTTACGCAGTTGGGCAATGTGTCTGGTCTTCTAGCTCAAGTGCACACGCCTGTTTCATTGAAAAGACGCATCTTTGAAAACCGTGTCCTATCTTATAAGTATAATTTGGCGAATTGAGATTGAAGTCAAATACTAGAAGTATTCAATCATGAAATAAAATGGTTAGTCTGAACAAGTGAAAGTTAAGCTGATTCCCGAATGGAAACAAACCATCTTTGAAGCAAAATAATTTGCCTCTGTGTTTTTTTTTTTTTTTTCTACATTGCATATAATATGTTTAAGTAATTTTCAGAAAGTAAATTATACACACGTACACGATTTTTAACGATTTTCTAAAACTCTGATAACTGTTTATCAGAATTGTAACGTAATGAAGGAAACATATTTTCTTTTATGTAACTTTTACTTTTTGTCAGAGCCATAATAGTAAGGAATAGGCATGCCGATAAAGACACTTGAAGATGCCTTAGAACTGATGAAGGTTTAGCTAACAGTCCGGTGGAACAACTAACTCGCAATGATATAAGTTAACTCTGACACAGATATTTTAAACTTTGTCAGCTAAACTTGATTACCTATGTTATTTTTATCCTGTTTCTGTTTTGAGATGTCAAGTAAAAATAACTAGACTGTGTTTGACCAGCAAAATGCTTTTCACATCAAATAAGAAAAAATGTGATTTGCAAAGTAGACAGAAGTATGCTTGTAAATAGCTCCAGCAATTGTTTTACGAATAAGAAATAGAAAATACATCATTTCCTCTGGAGTCATATTTTTGGACGCCAGTCAGAATTGTCATGTAATTTGATTTTCGATTCCTTGGTTTTATATTTACATTGTTTATATTTTACTAGATAAGATATCTACAGAGAAATGATATTTCATTAAATAGTTAGACGATAAGATTAGTGATTTTGATTGTCTTACAAAACGGTTGTAATTGACTGGATTTAATTAGAAAAACTGGAATATCTGCAGTCGAAATTGAGATCTATTATATCTTTTCAAAGTCTGACATCATTTGTCTAGAACGCTTGCCTACTTACAACTCTTTTTTTTCATTCAAAAAACCAAAGTCATTTTGAATATGGCAATGTCTTAAATTCAAAATAATTACAAAGGAACAACAGATTATTTCGTCTAAACGGTCAATTAAATATTTCCTTAGGAAATTGGACAATGCCTCTTGTCTTCCCGCTCACGCGTAAATGTCTGTTGCATTAAAGTATAATGTTATATTGCTTACTCAAATTTTCACTTTTCCCCTTTTTTCGTAAGACTTGTTTAAATGTAGATTTTATTACAATATGACAAGTTTCCATGTAGACCTCTCTTGTAATATGGAAACCACTTCGGACTTAAGACGGAATATGTGAAGATACAATTTTTAGGACATTATTATTCGCTCATAGTTAGCAGGTGTAAATTTAGAGATTAATTTTAAGGCGATAATGAAAGTTTGATTCTGCAATTAAGGTAATTGGTAGATGCAAAAATATCTCTTCGTTTAATGTATTTCTGGACTTTCGTCACAATATCAAAATTGATGTTTATATATGATCCTTGAGAAAACTTAATCGCGGCAGTCCACAAAACCTAAGGCATCGTATATATTCAGTTTTATTTATATAGAATGGTTCTTATATCATGCAAATCGTGTCATAATATATTACCATAAGAAACAGTTTCATTTATAACCAGAAAAATATCGTTTTACTCAACGTTAAAATGTAATTAAGCTCAAATCTCTTTATTAATTTCAAGTTGAAAAATCGACAGTACATATAGGATGTTTTTTTATAAACACAATGCCTTTCGAAATTCCTAAATAAATATACATGTATTATAAATGTATGTTTTGCAAGACGATATTCTTCTACAAACTTGATATGTCATAAGACTGTGTATATTTATTTCATGTAGATATACATCTAATGAGAGCTTTGTTTTTCTTAATACTTTGGTTTACAGCCGCAGCATGCAACGTGAGTATAAGACAATTTTAAAACTAATTTAGGGAAGTTCAGGAAAATAATATCATTCTTCTCTTTTAGTGTGCATAAAAACATATAAGCTTTATATTAATTGTCACAACTTCTGCAAAATGTTAAATAAAATTTCATTTTACCCTTATCATTACTTTTTTCCGCTGACTGTTCCGCACATCAGTAAAGTTCCAGTTGAATACCAGTCTTAAATATTTGATTACCACAACTTTCAATATATACTAAAAAGTATCGCTTTGATTGGAATATACCATCTATCTCCTTTATAAGACAATTTTGTTTTATCTTATAAAGATTTATAATGTGGAGATTTGTGTTTCTGAAAATGTGTTTGAATGCGTTTTCAAGGGCTCTGTCTGGACGAAATTATTTCTATTAGTAAAAAGATACGCTGTTAGCTGCAACGAGCATTTCACAAGTGTCATGTCTATATGATACAAATATTAAGTTACCTTTTTAATGTATCATGCTGTATGCGCATTTTATTCTCCACGTCTGCTTCTGTTTCGAAGAAATTGAATTATTTACACTTTCGAGGGAATCTTGCGTTGTAGAATTTAGTTTAACATATTTGCAATTTTTCATTTCCTGCCAGTTTTCATTCTCCTGCAGTCTTGTTCTATTTCAGGGTACTGTTAATTGATTGAAAGTTTTCGTCAATGACACTTCTAGAGCGCACTAGATGAAAAAAAGATGAATATTGAATAATGAAATAATTTATAGTGTTTATGTGAATATCGTTTATTTTTTTAATTCAGGAGATAAAGGAAAAGGGAGACTTGAAATCAGATTATCAAGATGCAACTATATAAAAAGGAACTCCATAAAAGCTTAAGTGTTTTGAGTGTTCGTAACATGAAGTTAACTCGGTCGATATCAAATGGTCTTATATTACACTTTTCCATTAAATATAGAGCGATTGGCTTAGAATCTTCTGTTTTTTGTTGTTGTTTTTTGTTGTTGTTTTTTTTCAGTGATATTGATGAACTAAACCTGCTCTACCTTAAAATATCTTTATCCTATTTCTATTTTAATTCCAGACCTAATAATGGGTAACCAGATAATTATGTGGATATCCTAACAGCGCGACACGTGATTGGCTTTATTTGGTCAGTGCGTACGTATTCCAAAACTTGCTAATGTGTTTGCATTATTTGAGCGCAGTTCTGTCTTTCCAGATGGTACTAAATTGCTGGTAACATGAACATATGATCTCAAACGGTTGCGTATTTATTGTCCGTAACTACAGATTTTATTGAATTTAGATTTTATTGTGTTTACACGTAATTTTGGCATAATTATGTCAATAACTGTCAAGAACTCAGTGAACTGGTTGTTTAGATGCGCATCTTCAATGATGCAATATGGTTGTTAAGCATTTGGCATTCAATGTGGACAGTGGTAAAAAGCGAAGCTATTGTGTAACCCCTGTAACCATTTCGGTGACAGTTTCAGAATTAGAAGTGTTGGTTTTAGTGGGCCCATTCTGAGGGCTAGATGCATTACCATGACAAATAAGGTACACTGTTGATTTTAATGTAGCGTTACATTTATATACCTGCACATGCAGTGAACTTCATCACTTTTACAAGATATCGTTCGTATTCCGTTCGATTATTTTCCGCAACCCATTTCACTTAGAATTCCGATCCGAACTCTGCAGTAATCCTACAAATAACTATGTAAGAAATAATAGAAGTAATTACTTTTAAGTTTATATGAATTGTTGTTACTCGGAATACCAATATTTTAATGCTTTCAGCACTAAACTAATAGCTTTTTTTCAGTAATAATATTTTAAATCCAATGTCGAGATTTATTGTGACTTATTTTTCTTTTCAATAATGATAAGTCGGATGTCAAAGGGCCACTGTCCGTAGTTTTTGGATTTATTTTTATCTAAAAAATCGGATGAGACAGAGGCATTTTTATAGAAACAGAATAAAACTGTTCGATAAGGGTCGTCCATTGCCATTTTCTAAGCCCCAATGAATAAACTTTCTCCATCTTCTCTAATATATTCTCTAATTATGTTTTTTTTTGTTTAAATTTGTTTAAATTCTCTAAAAAAAGAAATGGTTTTTGAGTAATCCTTGAAAGATTTTGCTAAATGTAACTTTGTGAAATATCGGATTTGCATAGTAAATTACAATAGCCGAACTATAAAGCACACAAAATCGACAGCTGAATTATTCCACGACAAATATTGGCGTCAAGAAATAGTGCATCGTAAGAAAGAATGTTCATATATCAATAAATATTGAGCTTTAGTTTTCAAATACGGAAAATGTTTTCTACATCTGGACGACAAAAATCCCAAAGAAATACAACAAGAGCACTGCTGAGAGGCACCAACGCTCGTCTGTTTTATTTATCGGAAACGAGCTTGCAAGTACCTTCCCACCCAAAAAGCAAAATAAAGCAATAAAAAAATGCAAGTTCACATCCACGAAACAACAACAAAAATTTCGGGGCGGGGTGGTGGTGAGGGGATAACTGTAAGGGGTGTCCGAGATGTGGGATGGGCGAAAGTACCTACCCATCCCATGAAAATAAACAATTAAGTTCCAGGCTTTGTGATTTCCCATTAGAAGTCTATGCAAAACCAAGTGACCCCTGGGGTGGGACTAATTTTGATACAAGTGACATAAAACGAACAATCTTGGTAGAGGTCTTCTAGAGAATGCCTCACATCACATTCCAAAAAAAAAACTTTGAGTGGTTTTAGAGAAAAAGACTTTTAAAGTTTTCACTATATAACTATATATAATGCCCATGGCGGGACCAATATTGGCCTTGAGGTCATGATATGAACTAGCTTGGTAGAGGTTTACTAGACAAAGCTACACGAAAACTATCTAAATTGTAAGCTTATGGTTTATGAATATTCAGCTACAAGTTTTTGCACTACACCGATGATTACTCTGTGACAATAATAGCTTGAATGTTCTCTTCGAGAAAAGACGAGCTTAAAATTGAGACAGGAATTAATATGTGATTGAAACTAAATACAAATGCAAAATACAAAAATTGGATGTATGACTAGAAGGTGTGACCAAAACAAAATACAATTTCAAATTCAAAATACAAAAAATGAATGTTTAAAAAGATATGGTGACCAAGGCCACAAATAAATGAAAACTACTAAAATGTATATTTGACTGGAAGTAGTGACCAACAAAGTACAAAACATGTTTTGTGTTGTTTAACGAAAACAAAATCAAAGTGCAGGAAAAATCATACAGTAGGCAGATACGACGTCCACTGGGAAGAAATGTAAGTTTACTGAAAAAGCATACTGAAGAGGTGAACAGGAGGATGGTATTCAGTGTGAACTGCCTGGAATATATAAACAAAGATTTGCTTCCTCAATTATGATTGGCTTATTTGATCTCCTAAGAAGAAAAAAGTAACTTTCCACTTGCGCCGGTTGAATATAGCGTTTAAAAATGCCAGCAAGAAGTAAAAGAAGTAAATTTAAATGTATGTTAACTTTACTTAACAACTAAATACGGAAGTAACGAATCTGAGGCTGAACAAAACGCGAAAACGTGTGACTAAAAAAACATCCATTCCTATTTAAAAAAGAGAGAAAGAAAGAGAAACAAAAATGTTGATCGGACGAATGTACAATATATTTTTGCAATATATGGAAATCTATTACAGAAAGACAACGGATATCGCTAGAGGCGGTTCTTTCGAAACACTATTAAATAACAATGTTAATTCTTTTATCCAGTGGACGTATGCAATTCTGCTACAAAAATGTCTAAATTAAATATAAAAAAAGAGTTCACTTCATAATTGTTTTGCGTTTGCGGAATGACCAAAACACCTTTTTCAAACAACACTTGCATATTAATGCGTCCTTGATTAAAATATTCATAGCGTTTTCATCAACGAGCAAGATAAAACGCTTTACTATTGCTCTGTGAGTCGGCCGTAAATGCCAAATTGAACTGATCATATTCAAGGAGGCATACGCTAAAATAAGTTTATTTTTAGTTATAACCATTAAATGTACACATTAATATTTTTTTAAAAATCAAATTTACAATTGTTTGGCGTCACGAAAAAAGGACCAACAAAGCTTGGCTTTGGAGCCACAGTTGTAAATTAATGCATTCGTGGTCAAAATATCATCCCAATATAGCATTTTGTTCAATAGTGCAAACGCGACCAAGACAAAAATATTTAATACTGCTCGGTAAGACGGTCTAAACTGTTTGATTTGGTCACAAATATCCAATCATGGATAAATGTTTCTTTCCTTGTTTAAACAATAATTGTTTGTTCAGTGAGAGAAAGGAAATTTGAACGTTGATTTCTTAGATGAGATTGCCGGACTGTATTTCATCTTGTAATAAATGATGTGGGCATTCCTGGGTTTACAAGTTCGCCGAGAAGGAGAAAATTTCACCATCTAGACATAAATAGTTGACTTTGTCATCTGGGCTTCTCCCCGACAACGTTATAAACTTTTATTTATCAACAAATTTTAGGTATGGAAAATGGTAAATAACTCATTAGGTATTCAGTGCATCTAGATACTCAAATACGCCGAATTGGATCATTTTTTGCTTTAACGATGCCATATAATTGTAATCATCAGCACACGGTGTTAGTTTACCCTTTTTTTCTTTATTTTCTTTTTCAATTTTTCATTCCATAAAATGGAGGAGAAATAATGACAGAGCAGATGAATAGGTAAACATAATTGTCAATCAAATCAATGATTTTAATACTACCCATGGTTTACATGACTGTTCTCTTTGAGAAAGCAGTGCTAAACATAGCGTGATGTCATAATAACGTAATTATTCGAGTAGAAAATTGAATATACTTTTTTATGATAATGGATTACTGATGTCGGCCACGACTGCTTTTATATTACAAATATTACAAATACATTTTGTTAACCTAATTTATTTTGACAGCTTAATCACATATCGAAATTTGTAATATTATCGGCCAACTGAAAGAAATAACAACTTGAAATCCTTTAAGCATGCATCTAGATTTTGTCTAGTTGCAATCTAGCGGAGGCGTCTACAATAATTGTTTTGAGATGGCACTGTCTTACAAGTAACAAGTATTTTTCTGCGAACATTATTACCTGTAATTTATTTATCTCATCTAGGTCAATCGAAATGAAAGTTAAAATTCTAAAGCTGCAAAGGCTGCATGTTTCAGATATGTGATGACGGTTATGTAGGGCAGCTTTCTTTATTTATACCTTGGTGTATCATTTTATCTCTTGGATCTGTGGACTTCGGAAATTATATTCAAGAAATGTAAAAGTACATTTAAGACAAATTAGAAAGTTTCTATTTTGTTATATGGTTACGTTCTTTTTTCGATTATTCATATATTCCTTCGTCCAGTAGATTAGCGCATAATCTAGGACTTCTATAGTCCTTTGATTTCGTATAAAACGAGACTGACTCGTTGCAAGTTCAGATATTTACAAATCTAATTATTTTTCCATTTTCATTTCATAATTTCGATGAAAATGCTTATGCTTGACATATGATCAATGCAACGTCTTCGTTGATCAGGCTTTTAGTAAAGTCTAAAAGATCAACTTCAACGCAAATAACCTGTCATGATGCATGAAAAAAAGTTTCATTTAATATACTTTTCTAAAATATCATCTCGGGAGCTTCTTTTGTCAATGCTATTGTGAATGTTTGCCAACATTTCTATCAAACAATTGTTATTTTCTTCAGAGCAGTGACGACACTATTAGGCAGTCATAGCTTAGGTTTATATATGATCCTTGGGAAAAGCTTTATGTTTCGTCCTAGGAATGAATTGTTTAACATTTGATCTTTAAACTATGCCAGTATCAATTGTGACATTTAAAGAACAACATTAGATTTACTCCATATTCTTATTTACATGTAATTCAGCAAAGTTCTACGCAACGAAATGCTTTATTTTTTTCTGTAATTGAACTTCATTCGTTCCACAATGTGATTCATATTGAAATAGTGAGGATTAAGCGTGTGTGTGTGCGTGCGTGTGCGCGCACGTGTGTGTGTCATTCTTTACAAGGAGCCATTCTTTAAAAGGTCGTGAAGGAAAGACTTCGCGTTGCAGTCTAATTCAAACTAATTTAACTTTTGTACATAATTCATTTACAAATGAGAAATAGATGAAGTGCAAATATAGGGTTAACGCACGTTTTTTCGTGTTATAACATCTGCAGAATCCCGTGCTTTAACGCTATTCTAGCATAAAATGATCTAGAAAAGACATGTTTACGAAAAAAAAATAGTATAGTCGCTTTTAGGTTGTTATGGATACGTGTTTTAAATATGCGTTCTAGTGCGACCCATCAACCTGTCGAGCGGCCATCTTGAACTAAAAAAGTGTCGATCTGGATTTAATAAGATAATGTGGATAAGGCCAGCCATTGATTTTATCAATAATCATGAATGTTTCGTCTACGTTTCGACCTGCAAAGTTACATAAACTGCCGATTTGGAGCAAAAAAAGACGGATCAGCGTCCATTATTTACAAAGGCCCTGTAACGTGCATAACTGAAAACGGGTAATAACAGCGCGTGAGCGCGAGAACTTCCTTGTTAACACACCTTTTAGCTCTCGTTAAAACATAGGCAAAACGGGCAAAAACAAGCGATTTTATGCTAGAATGTGCATTTGTTCACCGTCGTGGGTTGCAGTGTTATTCAGTTTTCAATTTTGTTTTGTTATGTTCAAATATACAACTTTACAGAACGCGGAACATCCAGGGGGTAATGAAAGAAATGTAGACAAGACGAAACCTTGATAGATGCAGAAATTTATTGACGGTTAACAAAAATATGAAATGTAAATATATATACGAGATATCCAAACAAGATCGCTTATATATAATGCATACTTTTGTCGTTTCTTAAATGTTTGCATTCGTAAAGAATGTAGATATACTGGTAATCGTTCTTAAACTGGGAAATTACAAAGTCTTTAACTTAGTATTATGGTTTGTTCACATGAACGTTGCCTTCATTATAAGATGCACGTCTTTTACCCTCTTACGCTAATCTTTCTAACCAGTGATTTAAAAAAACAAGATAACTTTTTTGTAGAGTAGCCTTTTGACGTCTTTGATACGGTTTTTGAACAATGGAAAATGCTCTTTATATTGCTTGCATTTTCTTCGAACGATGTAAGATGCATTGTTCCTACATGAAAACTTAAGTAAAAATGTAAAAGCGAATTATTTGATCAGGGACTAGACGCTGAAAATCTGCTTTAACCTTTTAAATCAAGTGCTTCTTTCTAGAATATGTCAAGATTAAAAACTCCCACACTGCAGTTCTGTAGGCATTTTATTGAGTTTTACGCTCTTATCCTGTGACAACTGAGAAATAGTGAAAGACACTGATTGTTGAGATGCGATATATTTTGACGCCATCCTGCGTTGCAGCGTAAATTCAGTTTTCAATTTGTGTCATGACAATCAAATATTACTTTACATTTCAAATAGAATACTTTACACTTGCCAAAATATCTAGGGAGGGTAGGAAATAATTGTAAGCAAATCAGACAATCGGGCTTTCACGTTCCTTTGCAAGAAAAGAAAGATTTGTCCAAAGTAATGTATTTATGTTGCCTGTGACAAGCATTTCGCATATAACTTCACAAAGATAACGTGGAGACTGTTAACATGTTAGGTGATTTCTTTTTAAAAAAATGATGGACTGAGATTAGTTAATATAAGTTTGACTGTCGTAGAAAAATTATCGCAGTATAGATCTAGTATTGGTGCATGCTTCTTAATCAAGAAATCAGTTTTATCTCAACTTTTTTGAAAGGGCTCTTTTTTCAATTTGTTTGGTATAGATTTCATTTCCTTTTGCTTATCTCTCAATTCTAATACAAAATTCGCTTTTTTGTTAAACTGTTCCCTGCTGTCGTCACATTGTTAATACTAATGTTTGTATAGGACCATATGGAAAACAACTTTCATATTGAGAAACTCATAGACGTAATATTCTGCGGTAAACAGGCATGTAATAATAATTAAAAATTATATTTAGAAATAATAAATATAATCTTATTTTTATACCTAGCTATTATTATTATTATTATTATTATTATTATTATTACAGATTGAACAAAGAAAATCACGTGTTCAAAAGCATTCTCTTCTAGTTTCAGTGAAATTGAACCCCATTCATGTAAGTGTTACATTTTTAAAATTCGCGTCATTACAATTAAATTATTCATGAGATAGTGTTCAGAATAGAATTCACAGCAAACAGATATCTTGTAAGGAAGGCACAAATCTTGAGCAGTCAGACAATCAGACACCTTGTGATATAAATTGGGTTTTATCTTCCTGAAAACACAAAACTCACTGTATATATAGCAGAAAATTGAAGGCATGGGTCTTGAAAAATATCCCATGGTCTTATTAAAGGCTTTAATCTTTATTACTCTGGACAACTTAGAATTTTAAAGATAAGTTTTTTACCGCCTATCACAGAAAAAAAGACTACATTCAATGTATTTGAATCTGTAGAAGCACTGTATAAATATTTATATTTATTTATTTATTTATTTTATTCTATTTTCTTCGTCTTGTGCATTTTTGCACTTTTACACTATACTAAGAAAAATTGACTTGTTGTATTTCAAGGTGGAAAATTTCTTTAATTAATTAAGATCTTTCTTTAAACATCTTATTTCTTTTAGGACCCTCAGATAATATTTTTTTTAAAGTCATAGTAAAATCTCGTAGAGAAATAATATTGAATAAGTTACAAATAAGGAACCCTTGTGAAAGATAGAACTTCACTTTTCCATGCACAAAAATGGTTAAAAAATATCGCGTTGTCTATGTTGTTGCAGAGGAGCCCAGCTGATAGTCAAATATTTGTCTCCATCCACATAATTATCTTTATCATCGTGTTAACGCTGGGCAGCTCGCATTATTTATTACAAGACAAATATACCCCTGCAATTTTATCCTAGAACTTAACATTCAATTCATCTTTCTCTCACTGAACAAACATTTGTTGTTTAACCAAGGAAATTAATATGTATCTGTTGGCTGGATATTTGTGACCAAATCAAACACTTTAGACCGTCTTACACAGCAGTATTAAAGATATTATGTCTTGGTCGCGTGTGAATTGTTGATCAAAATGCTAAATTGAGATGATATTTTGACCTCGAATGCAGTAATATACAATTGTGGCTCCAAACAAAACGAAGATATATTTGTTACTGTTGTTGGTGGTGGTGGTGTTTTGTTTTGGCGAAACAGAACAATAATGAATTGGAAACTTTTGATATAATGTAATACATATCTTAGGTTCATACCCTAAAATAAACTGATGATTTACTTCGTTGTTTTTCTTTCATCGGCTCAATTTCTGGAAAATGAAAATTATATTAAGAAAAAGATACAAAACTGTTTCTTTCAGGCAAATAGACAGCAAGAAAAAAATACATTAGTCCATTCAGCTACATATTGTAAATTTAGTAGTTCTTTTTACTTACACCCTGAAATCGAGTAATGAATCGTTCAATATAATTTACATATTTTAGATTTTGTGGAGTGCTGTTATTTTTAAGGATATGCTTCTATAATTGTTAACAATTTATTCGGACATTCAAGATCAGACACTGGGACAGAATTACACCCACCTTACACGTGTATAAAAACCGTCATCATCTTTTAGGTTTGCATTGCAAATCACAGAACTATAATATATAGATATTTTAAAAATCATCTACTGTACATGTTTCCAATTAACGTTGTTATTGTTTTTTTTCAGGAATAGGCCTAAGTGTTTCTTTTAGTCATACAGTTTACCAACATTGTCATACCTAATGCTTTCTACACCTGTATAGAGCTGAGTATAAGATACTCATCTTCAAAAATATATTAAGTATAACTATTAAAGGAAAAAATACAATCAGTTTCATACACATTTTCAATATTTAGTATACAGTTATACCTTTGTTTCTGGGTTAGAACTTGTGTAGCCTTTAATAGCGATGAAAGTCAAACTGATATTATATGTGAATTTTCATTTTTAGGTGACGATGTTGGTAAAATATCTTAAATATTTCAGTTTATAAAAGATTTATTTGATTTTAGGCAATTATTTATGGATAATTGAAAATCTTATATTCCGTTGCAATATTTGTTAATGTCATTCTATGTCCCAGAGTAATCCGGTTTTAGATTTCGTGTTTCCATGTTTAAATATTTTACAAGATAGATCATCAAAAGAGATAAAGAGAATAATATTGCATGTCAGACGATTGGGCGTTTTGTTATTTTGGTGTACCTTTATCTAATGTTAAGATTTATAACCCCACTCAAAAATGAAATTTATTAAGTCTAGTAAGTTTCCTTCTTCAGTCTTATCTGTGCAGCTGGGGTACATTTTTATCAATTTAAGGATTTTTATTTATGGTAAATAGTTTTCTTTCTTTGGGTTTCTGTTTCAAGGTCGGTCACAATTGAAAACAAAATAGAAAAAGCGCCTAATGTTTTTATTTGTCTCTCCTGTAGTATTTCGACGGCCGTTTATCTTAACAAAATACAAACAACTGAGACATCAAGCTAAGATTCAGCAGTTTGTCACAAAATTTCCAATATACATTAAACTGTAACTAAATTAGATGCCAATGAAAGAGCGCTTATGAATAGCTGGCTCTTCAAATAAGACAATTATTGTGTTCGTTTTGACAGAAAATTGAAACAGATGGATTTTACTGTGTTAATATCATATTGGACCTCTGAATTAGACTCGATAATTCAGAAACTTTTTCGTGTCTTCGGTCATAGTTTTTTCTTTTAAAAGAAAAATTCTTATGTAGAGGATTATTTGGGAAGAAATATGTCTACAGCTGTCTCACAAATAGCACATATTACAGGACTGATAAACGCATGTTAAAATTCGCAAAAAAGAAAATAAATGTTAAATCTGTGTGCAAGAAAATTGGCATTTTGGCGAAGAAAATTTTTAACATTTTATTTAAACGCACTGTTGATGTATTTTAAAATGCCTACCATTTCGCAGAAGTTTTGTGTGTTCCTTTATATAAAACTACAAAGGGACAAATACTTTCACTATGGATTCATAACCCATTTAAACAGTAAATAAACAGATTCAAATATAGACGAGTCTAACTATGAAAGGAATATGGCATACAAATAGTACACAAACATTAGTACATATATGACCACTTTCATGTAAACTAAAAACATTTCCCTTACAACTGACTGAGAGGCGTAATATTGTACATGTTAAATGTAGCTAATTTCAGACTTTGAATAATTGTTTGAATTCGTTAAAGAATTTTAAATCACTATCAAATATTAAAACTTTTTGTGGTTTAATATTTAAAATATAAATTTTACTTTATTTATTTCAGAAATACATATTACTGCCTCATTTGCTACAGAGGTGATGATGTACAGGAGCCGCTACAAAATTGCAGATATTTTTGTTGGAAAAAAATATATAAAAAATGTCTTAGTCGGAAAAGACCTTTGTCAAATATGAGGCTATAAAAACAGAGTTAATATTAAACCCTATAAGTGAGCAGATCTCTCTTGTCAAAAACACTTTGTTAGATCTCGAAAAGTCTGACGTACCTTTTCTGTTCATTCTCATTGATTTTGTCATGAACATTTGAGGCGTTTTCTTGCAAAGGACTTTTCTCAAGATTTAACTGATTTGTGCCGCGTGCTTGAGAAACCCACTGAATGTTATAGAGTTATTCAATTACTAAAGAATTCTACAGTTTCGGCTTTGAAGCATTGTTATGGTCGTGAATGATCTAATAATTGAACAATGATGAAGTCGATAATTTCGAAGAGTCATCAAATCCTTAAGACCTTCCAGGACTACAATATCCAGTGTTTTGTGTCTGTTACCTCACAGATCACCAAGACAATAATATCTCTTTGAAAAGAGTTGTTTTGTAAAGTGAAAGATGACTACGGTTTGCTGCCTTAATTGCATAAAAATATTGTGCATGCGATAGTACAGAGGAAGAGAATCTATATAAAAGCATGCTCGATCCCGGTATTATAAAAATTGACATTTAACTTCCTCAGTTCGTGAAAATGAATACCATTATTATGTACATGTCATAATTAAAGAAGCCAAAAGGCTTTCAAGATCAGAGACATTTTATTAGTTGCTAAGAGTTGCTCCTTTCAAGTTTAAAAGGTCAGTGGCCGAATTACTAACTAATGCCTCAATTAAAACCAGTAGAAGGACAATTTTGTGCGACAAGTAATGAGCCTTTGACACCACTTAGATAATATAAATACATGAATACATGATACGACTTAAATTCTGCACAGATTCATATGTGATATCATTGATGAGTTTTGACAACAGATAGAAACCATCAGTCAAGTCGATAGAATTTGTCATTTTTGACACACCATTTAAGAATAAATGAAATTATCATTAATAGTTTTACCATAATTACTATTGCTTGCAATCCAATAAGAAGCTAAGTATAGAATATCCATAATGTTGAATTTTATTTATTGTTTTAAACAAAAAAAATGTTTTCTAGACACACAAAAATATGTTTTAAAACAGAATGTCATGTAGCTTAGAAGTCCTTTTAAAGATAGATTCGAAAACTCTAGATATCGCCAGGAAATAGAATTGAAAAATGCAAATGACAGCTCTTGAATTTAAGTGACACAGTTGTTATAAAAAAAATTAATCTGGCGATCTCTCCGGTATTGTAAAATGTAATTTATGTTGATTGCGTCTATATAAAGGAAATGCGACATATGATAGCATGCAATAAAATCGCAATACTTTTTTTTATTTTGTATCAAATTACGGACTACAAAAGTGCAAATGTACAGTTGTGAAAATACATCATAAAATCTCTTAAAGACTTAAGCCAATGTTTGTATACAGTGTTTTAAAGGTTTATTTTACTTATATTCAGTATGTTTGAGGATAAGTCAAATTAGTTTTCACTTTTTTATTTTATTTAATCGAATCTACCAGGATTAAAACAGAAAAGTATGTGTCTTAAAGAAATGTACCAAATAATAATCTTAATATAGTTATACGAATGGTTGTATTTACAGCTATAACAATATAAATATACAATATATTTTATGGTTTTTTTCCTTTACATAATTATGTGAAATATGTTGTTTCAATAAAACCGACTGTAATCTAGTTTCATTTCCTATCAAACATGACGAATGGAAAGCGATTGCGATTAGTTGTTACATACGAGTTTATGCGCATGTTTCCTACATTGTCAGTTATGTAGGAAAGATTAAAATGCTAAAATCTCTGAACTTTCCGTGAACAATAAAAATGAATTTCTTGTAACAGTGATATTAAATAACGTTAAAAATCCACTCGATTTACCCTATACTAGTTATTTGATTTTAAGCCAAATCTTTTTTATATTCTACAGTAGCGACTGGCTCCTTTTTCAACATCAACAGCTGACAGATAACAGTAACAGTGGAAATGTCCTTGGTATTTTACAGTCTAACATTTGTGTCCGATGCAAAACATTACATCACTCAGCATCACGTTCATAGTCAAAGCTTTTGCACGAAGCTCTGTTGAACCGAAATTTTCACACAAACGAATTCGTCACACGTGTGAAAGATTCGTACGAGTTCTTCACATACGTGTGAAAATTTCGTACGAAAATGGCCAAAAATTTGCTGTGAAAATTTCGAGGCCTATTTTCTAACCACCACTAGGTATCAACGAATTTTTCACATAATTATGTGACACATTCCTACGTCTTGCACACATGACTATGTTATGAAGTTAAATCCTGAAAACTATAATTATTACTGTTAGCTCTTATGGATTTACATGATTTCTCAGCATTTGAAAATATCTCTAGCTCCTCGGTATCGTGCATTTTTGATGCATGGAATCGCTCCTTTGCTCGGGAAAGCATAATTTAAACAAGATGCAACAATAAAGGACCTATAAGTCGTATTGCATTATATAGGAAGTCAGTATAGATATTTTCCTAGTTCAATCATAGGTAGATGCAATATAATTTTGTAAAATGAGAACTTGTAAGAATGTAATCTTGACGTAATCTTAATTTTCGTCAAGCAAACGTCACGCGACGAATCGCAGTGTTGCGTGTTGTATCGTAAAGTGACGATGTTGTATTGCAATTAAGCAATATCGTATCGCGTTATTACATGTCGTGCGCTGGGCGATGCACGGCAATGCGATACGACATTGCGACATTTTCCGAATTTCGTATCGGATTGTCATGCGCTGTATCGCCATGTTGCGATATCTTATCGCACTTCCGCTGTCGCTAGTCGCATATATGGTATTTACGGAGAGATGTCGTTTTAGAATTTATTAAGTGGTTGTATTTCAATAGTATGGAACTAAACCGCAGTCGATCAGTCTGACACCATTTGACAGACCGGACACATCAATTTGTAAGGATGACCTTCAAACATCGACATTTTCAAATAAATACCTCCGGCAGCGTTTCGGGCCATTAAATTTATGACGCTGTGTATACCCGGAGGCGGCCCTGCAGTGGGATCAAAACACAACATGTCGATGTAAATAACCACAGACAAAATGTCAAATTAAAGGGATGTAACGCATCTAGCAAACAGAGCCAGGCTCATGGTCCAAGGAGGACCAGAATAAATAACTACCCTGAAGTGGTGACGGGGAATGTCACGCGACAACTCGATATCGCATCATTGTGATATTACACACGACATTCTCAAACGTAGTTATGAGTATTTCAAAACTTTTATGATATTCATATATCATTATTATATTTCCTGCCAATTATGTAATTAGTGTAATCTTATTGATAATGGGGGCAGAGCTTGTGAATCGAGCGAGCCTCTCCTTAAAATTAATTAGTTTCACTTAATATGTTCTTAATTACTTTGAATATATAGTGGGCAAAGCTTCGAATTCCCGCCAAAACTAATAAGTAAACAATTCTTAATGAATAAGTACACCAATTTTGACTACTTTCTAGTGATTTTACTGGATGAAAATCAGGTTTTAGTCTAATGCAAAGGTTGACATGAGTTTACAGTCACCCGTGCGTCGGCACACGCGTCCGGTTAAAGTTTTGGGATGAAGTTATATCTCTGAAACTACTTAAGATATTCAATTAATGGAAGTCGCACATGGCTCCGGGTCCCATATCTTTTGGTTGGATTTTAACAGAATTATGCACCGTTATGTACTTAGAAAAAACCTTAACCTAGGTTAAAGTTTTTGGAATGAAGTCATATCTCTGAAACTATTGAAGAAATTCAATTGAAAGTTCACACATGGCTCCTTGGTCATTATGTAAGATTACTAATTAAGTCCCAAAACTTTTGGTTGGATTTTAACAGAATTATTCCCCTTAATGTACTCAGTAAAATCTTAAACCTAGGTTTTAAAGTTTTTGGAATGAAGTCATATCTCTGAAACTGCTAAAGATTTTAATTTGAAAGTTCACACATGACTTCTATATCACAAAACATAAATACATGTAATTTATTACGATCACCAGTTCGTTGACGTCAGCGTTGACTAACGTTAATGAAATAGTCAAATAACTTCGAAATTATCAGGCAGCGTGCACTGCCGACGGTGGTGCTTGTACATTCTACTCTAGGCAGCGTGCACTGCCGCCGGTGATGCTCGTACATTTAACTTTAGGCGGCGTGCACTGTCGCCGTTGGTGCTCGTTCCTTCTACTCTTGGCAGCGTGCACTGCCGCAGGTGATGTTCGTACATTCTACTTTTGGCAGCGTGCACTGCCGCCGGTAGTGCTCTTACCTTTTACTCTAGGCAGCGTGCACTGCCGCCGGTGGTGCTCTTACATTCTACTCTAGGCAGCGTGCACTGGCGCCGGAGCTCTTACCTTCTACTCTAGGCAGCGTGCACTGCCGCCGGTGGTACTCGACCTCGCGTTCCTCCGATAACAAGGCACTCATCATGACGCTATCGTATCTTCATTGTTTGGGCTATAAGAGGAATAACTCAGATTCATTACTGAATCAAAACATCCTGAAGAAATTTTCCTGATACGCAAAAAGGTCCTAGTGATTTTCATTGGGCGGGTGCGTGCGTGTGTTTGATAGATCCTCTGATATACGTACCTTTGTTCAAAAAAATATGTAAATTTTCCGTTGGACAATATTTTGTCAAATCATTTTTCTACTTTTTTCGTCATGTGAAAATTTCGTATCTGTTTTAGGGGGGTCTAAGGTTCCATACGAAATTTTCACAAATATGTGAAATTTTCGTACGAAATTTTCACACGTATGTGAGCAATTCGTACGAATTTTTCACACGTGTGACGAATTCGTTTGTGTGAAAATTTCGGTTTAACAAAGCTCTCAGGGCAGACAGAAGGTTGTCAACAAGGATGTCAGTATTTCTAAAGGAAACTCAATTCTATAATTTGCTCGTTCAAAAGAAAATAAAACAGTTGTATCACTTAATAGTTTCCCCCGCAGTGGATTCAGGCTCACATTTGCAGCCATCTCTGAATCATCGAATGTAACAACTGCAGAAAAAAACTAGTCTGCGCATTTTAATACAAGTCTTTAGCTTTAAGATTGGATCTGTACATAAAAAGCGGATCTTATTAGTTGATAACCTAAGCAAATATTATTGAGAATACACATTCAAAACAGACTGGTGTCTATATATAATATTGTTTTGACTTTAGCAATCTCTAATACAAATCATCACACTCGCCTGTATTAAAGCAGTTTGTGGTAAAGTGATAGAAACCCATGCAAGACTCCAAAGCAATCATTTAGTAAAAAATGAATTCTAAAGGACATATAATGAACAAATTCACACACAAAAGTTTAACTTTTGTCATTATCACTGGCATAAAAAGATGATTGTTGTATATTCAGGCTGTAAAAAAATTATCAAGATGATTCTGTCGTTTGCACTGTTGATATATTAATGCGATGCATTTGAAATCGTCAAAGTTGAGATTGTGTTAGGATCTCTAAAGATACGTTAAATCTTAATTTTGTAACACTTTGTTTTGTTAAACTTCTAATTTATACGGCTAACTAGCATCAAATCGCAACGTTACAAAACCTTGTTTATAAAAGCTGAAATAGTTTATGCCATTATTTAAATTAAATTGATCGAACCTTTAAAAAAATGAACAATACCCTGACAAATAATAGATGGGAGGAAAAAGACACTCGCAAATTATGAAATAGAATGAATTCAACAGCTGAAAAGCTTTTAAGAACTTGTACATAATTCAAGGTACTCACAACAGTAGCAGACATAGATGATAATTTACATGTAGCATGATGCTTAAAAGGGACACTAAATATTTGTAAAATGGTGTTCTTATGATATCTATGAAAAGCTTTTTATAAATACGGACGAATAATTACTGTCATTTGTATAATCTTTATCAAGAATAAGTGTCTAGACACTGTCCTTGTAATGGCTTCAAACATATTTCTTTCTTCTTATCATTGATTTCAATTTTTAAAAGGGAAAGACCTATTGTGATGCAAAAGAAATTAAGCACTTTATCAAATGATGTACTTTTGTGATATGATCACTTTTAATCTTTCGTTCACATTGTTTATATAGATTTGAAATACAACTATTTCATTTGAATAAAAAATATATAATATAAACTCTTATTACCAAAAGTCAAACGTGTAACGATTTATTTTGAAGAAAGAGATTAAGATGTTCTGATTATGCGTTAAAACTTAGGAAATCAATAAATTTGGCTCCTAATTTGTATCAAAATCTTTAAAAGGAAATAGATAAATATCAAACAGCCAGTGCAAAAAATAATGACAAAGTAAATGAAATCCAACATTTGCTAATTTAATAAAAGTTTTGCTATAAATTAAAAAAAAACATAAAAAATGGCATACTTGTTCCGGTTTTGAAAAAAAGAGATAGAAGGAGGAGAATTATATTCATTTTCCCTTTATTGCACTTATATTAAAATGCTGATTTTCATCTGTTAAAGTTTAAGTTTACTTACAAAAGGTTATAATCAAATCCTTGTTAGAAGAAAATTCATATCCAGACTAAGCATGCCTCCTTGACCATTCTTATAAGAATATTCATGTTTATCTTTTGGCAGGATTTAGGACTGAAATTAAAAGTTGTCTCATTTATAAGGACTAAACGTACTTTCGTAAAATCATGAAAAAAATATCCGGTCTTTATGGCGTCAAGGCATCATTTGATATTATGGATAATGAAAAAAGTGAAAAACGATTATCAGGAAAACTACAGTCAAAAAACAAAGACTCCCCCCGAAAACGAGAACCCGAAGGGGACCCGCCTTGGAACGGTCAGTGGCAAAACATTTGCCACTACTATTACATAATGGCAAAAACAGGCTTATATTTGTTTACATTAACATTCGATAATTATGTGAAGGCTTTTTTTTTTTTTAAAAAAAGATAAAGATCGATATCATATGTCTGATTAATATGATACAAATAGGGCTTGAAACAGATTCTTTTCCATATCCAATTTTCTGAAAGAATAGGGCATTATTGAAATAGAATATTTTCCATGTCCAATTTTCTTTAAGAATGGCGTTTTAGGATTTATCAGTCGTTCCTCATTTCCCATTTGTACTGATTTAAACCATTTTAAAATAGAGTAATCAATGATTTTAATTATCCCTTTCTTGTATTATTGCTGATAGGAACATTTCCAATGTTAGGAAGCAAGGATGTTAACGATTTTATAGAACAAATAATTTATATGTAAAATTCCTGGAAATGTTAACTTGATAAAGAAGATGTTGTATGTAATGCAATAAAATCTTAGATGTGCAATGCTATTTTGAGTGTTCGACCAAAAAATTAAATTAGGAATATCATTTCTTACAAGAGAGCAAATCAAATTTTCCAATTCCATGCCAAACCAGATGAAACTAAACATATATAAAATGCCTTACATTCTCTAGATCGCATTTGTGGTTTTCTCAAGGGTCATATATAAGCATCAGTTTTGACAGTGTCGAAAGCCTTGAAGTAAATTATATTGAGAGATATTTTGGCAGAGGTCCCTTGTGGTGAAGTTTTTGTTGTGTTATTGTTGTTATTTTTGTTGTTTTTTTTGAAACGGAATTATATTGGTAACATCCATTACCAATTTCGTTAAATGACGCTTGTGTGTTATAAAGATTAATTGTAGCTCTCCTCGTTGTTAAGATGTTTGGACTAGATGAGCATGTATAACAAAATTGCAAGACGAGAAGGAGATTTGTAAATTCTTTTTGTTTGCAAAAGGCGTGACGTTTTGAATTTTTAAGTACATTATTATTTTGTATAAAAAGAAATTACATATGCAATTAAAAGCTTAATTGAAATAGCTGTATTAGGCAATGCAAACGAATTTAAGGCATATTTTTCAAAGATTCCGTTTTATTTCCTTCTAAAGAATATGTTGCGTTTAAAAACTGCGTCTGTATTAAGTACTGCTTGTTATGAAAAATGTTAACTTTTTACTACTAAATTAAAAGGTCCGTTTTAATGAAATAGAGTTTCTTCAAATGGTGACTTAGTTGTTGTTGTTTTTTTTGTTTTGTTTTTTTTTTTTCTTTAAAAAAAGGCAATAACAATAACAATAAAAGGAATTACTTCAGAGAAGTATCGACAAATAAACAAATATAACAGAAGTTTAGTGGAAGATTCAAGAAAGATAAAGTTTTCATTCATTTCAATTTCGATGTTTTCATTCATTTCAATTTCGATAGCAATGATTGTCTTATTCTAAAAACCAGGTTGAAATCGTTTCATAATTGATATCTAACTAATTAACTATCTAAAATATGAGACAGTGTTAATTAAATCTTACAACTGGTTGTTGATAAATCCTAACTTAAGGTCCACATAGTTCATGTGGCCTCAAGACAATAAAGGTAAAGGTTCATCAAATTTTCTGTAAGGTAGAAAGTAAATAACAATTCAATTTATTTGTTAGATTTTAGTAATGGTGACGCTGTGCCTACATTAAAAGTAATCTTGTTAGTGGTATAATTGTGCTCAAATCGTGATGATGACAAACAGGCAAGTCAACAATATAACCAATCTTTAAATTTGTAAAGAGATAATCCAAACTTTGGTCGAAGGTATCCCAGGTTTCCTTGTTTTAGTCCACGAATATTCACTTATCAAGGTTCCAAGACGAGCATTATTAAAGTGTCTTATTGTCTGACGTCAATTTCAACAAGTTCTTTCCTTGAAGATGCCTACACTTCATAAATTTTCTGATTGGCCACTTGAAGTTAAAAGATAGCGCGCACGAGTTTCACGTGCGGAAAGGCGGCACTGTTCAGCCCGGTCCGAATGGGGACTCTTGATAGCGATACATACGCCATAGCTGTTGTAAACAATGGAGAAGACAGAAAAACAAAATACTGCAAAATTTTAAGGCGTTACCAGTTTTAGTTTTGGTAAATCAGAATGTTATTGGCTGGCCATTTAGAACATTTGTTAAGTGAAGTCTAGTGTAATATTAAAGAATAATAAAGACTCCGCAATATATAATGTGAACTAAATACATAATGTCATAGTGACGGGCAGAAAATATTATTTTGTTTTCTTTGGATATGTCTTTTTCAGATAACAGCAAAGCTAAATTTAGAAAAATACAAATATGCATATTAGATGCCCCTTGATATTTGACTTTTTTATATTTTGTTTTCTTTAGATATCTTTCTATATTCACTATAACTGCCTTGTCAAACTTGTCAAAAATTCACGATATTCCTTCCATAATGATCCTAAAATGTCGAAGATATTGCAAAAGTTTCTCTGGGGAATTAAGAAATTGTGAAACATTTTGGTTGTGTCACAAGGTGAAAAGAGAATAAATTGGAGACATTCAATAATTTAGCTTGAAACTGAGACAGTTTTTTGTAACTTTTCAAAATACGAAAACCTTTGATATGTCGATTTTTGGACTTTATACTTAACAATAAGACATGGTAATATTCATTGAAATGAGAAGTGTTATAAATAACTAACAAAAATTTACAGATAAGTAACAAACGTTAACAAGTGCATTCATTAAATGTCGCATTCTGTGAAATTGTTATTTAAATGAAGTGACATTTTTGATACATATAAAACATGAAAAAAGCATGAGTATTTCTCGTTTAAACCATTGCTTTGACACTTGCTTGTCGCCGATATCATTCTCTCAAATCGTTTTGTTAGTATAATATCTAATATCTAAATATATTTTAGACATTTTCTAAAATTAGAATAACAAAAGCTGCTTTGAGAGTTGCAACTTGCTTTTAACCTATTTGTAAAACAAGATAACTTCACTTAATCAGTTCGATTATTAACCTACATTGTCATTTTATACTAATATAACCTCAGATCTCGCTTGTCCCCGATTCGATATCTCAGGAAATAGAATTGAGAACCGCAGATGACAGATTCGGGATCTTAATTAAAAATGTGACTGAAAATATCATAAAAGCCAGTGGTCTTCCTGCAAAAGAGTATTTTTATGATGATTACTTCCTTTTTATAGTATAATGGAAGACATGATAATACGTTTGAATATAGCAAAAAGGTACACATAGATAATGTGAAGTGTTGAAAGCAGTCATTAAATGGACAAAATACAACATCCTAAACTTTCTTCCTAGACTTCTCCTATGCAACATAGAGCCAAGCCAAGCTTTAGTTTGAACTAAG
The DNA here is from genome assembly GCA_012932295.1 of Cyclina sinensis. Taxonomy (NCBI): domain Eukaryota; kingdom Metazoa; phylum Mollusca; class Bivalvia; order Venerida; family Veneridae; genus Cyclina; species Cyclina sinensis. Next base: position 32,052,331 of record JAAONU010000007.1, on the reverse strand, counting down.
TCCCATAAATGGGTCAAATAATTTTTAATATATTTTATTTTCTAATGATTATTTCTGATAAAAAAGTTAAAATCCTTACATAGTTTAAATCACTTAAGTATTAGATTCCTAGTCCAAACTTTCACAACAATTTCTCAAGGCAGACAAACAACTTAAAAGAATATGATAATGTCCCAGCATTTTGATATTTTTTAGACTAGGATTTGGTAAAAGAAAACTCTAGATAGTTCACAAGATTTTCCACTGACCTTACCTGGTGATCTGGTTTTTATCTATTGTGACCCAGTTCCAAACCTTTTTGAGAGACCGTCAAGCATTCTGACCATTCTTACCAAGATTTAAGACAAATGGAAAAAAAAACAATATGTTATTTTTGACTGATTACCTAGTTTTTGAACCCACATAACACACCATCAGCTATTAACTAAGTTCGGTTATTCGTTCTCTGTATTTTGTTTTACGTTTCTGCTGCTTTTTCATGGTCAAATTCTTTATTCTTAAATGAATTTTTACTCGTTGTTTTAAAAGATACAATTTTGTTATTTAATTCTGTTTCTACTTTACCTAGCCATCTTGAAACAAAGAGCTTGTGGTGTTTGAATGATGACTTTAGCAACGTTTATTGCCCTGTTCAATAAAAGAGCCAGACCAATCACATTAATGTTATAAGTGCATTGTAAGACAAAGATCGCCTAGGTATTTTTACAACGGCTAATAGGAACAATAGACTACAGAATAAACTCCTCTCAGACACGTGGTTTTGATCTTTCAGAAATGAATTCTGGTGGTTTTTCGATATTTCTTTAGAAATGGTTGTTGTTGTTTTTTGAGAGAGGGTTTTCAAGTTTGTTACATGGAGAAAAATATTGAGGTCAAAAGAATGTTTTAACCTATTTGTTCTTCTATTAATTATTATCTACTATTAAAATATGCCTTTTCACGCAAGCAAATATTTAAATTGTTGTTAAAATGCAATACATGTACTTTGCAATGTAAGATAGCCTTCAACACTTGTCATATAAATATGCCCACCATCATGGACGTAAATGTTGTCCCTTAAAGTCTCTTGTTATCTCTCTAATTTAATTTTACCCTTTACGTACACGGCCGGCTTCATCTGATTGGATACTACATAAAAATAAATGTTGCATTCTATATATTTCTTATATTTTTAAAGTCGAAATCTAATTAATGTTCCACACGCAAAGCTCTGTTTAATAACAACTTCATTAGTTGCTTCACTGACTGTGGTTTTGTTATTTTTTAATTTTCTTCTAAGTATTAGCAAAGACTTTCATAAAACCCTTCGCCATGTTTTAATAGGTTTACATTGACGTCAGATCCAGTTATCTTAACTATATACTTCGTGTTTTGCATAATACTATTAAAGTTTGATATAAGATACTGTGGCTGTTTAAAGTCTTGGTTCCGTTGTCAATATTAAGCTTCATACTGGACTAGAAATTACACTTTGACCAAATCTTTATGATATTTATAAGAATGATAGTCATGGTGATGACTCAGATCTGTTGGACTGAGGGGCAAAAAACTAAGTCACCAGTTCAGATGAATGGAAAATATAGTTATAGCTCTAGAGGTCACATTTTGACGAAACCTTCCTAAAACATGTTTACAATCTTGAAATTGAGTTAACTGCGGAATCAGAACAAGTGCCACCAGCGCATATGAAAAGAAAAACTTAGTACTCTAGTCTAGAAGTCACCTATTTATTTTTCCTCAAACTTGTTAGCAATGGCTATCTCTATTGTAACTTAGGCTATGTTGGGTCAGGGTGACCAGCTGAGATCAAAAGAAAGCGGTGTAAACAATGCCGAGGACCCACTCCTCCTTAATTTATTTTTTCTCCATGAAGTCTTGGACAAGTTTGGTATTTGGTCATGTAGCGTCAAAAACCGGGTCACCGGCATATTACATTTGATCATAATGCTTAACACTGAGGACAGTGGTACCAAGGTGAGCAATATAGGACAATTTAAGCCGTCTTGCTAAAAATATGTTATAAGACTTTACACTGGAACAAATAACTATTTAGATAAACTACTTTCAAAATAACAGCAAAAGATTGAAAAGCCAATGTATCGTTGAGAAATAATCTCCTATCCTATAATTACAATTTTGACGAAATGTAATCGAGGTAACAGTGTTAAGGATGCATAGCTAAATCTATCCTTGAAATATAAGAAGAAATTTGAAATTTCAATCAAGTAAAGAAAATATTTGGCTAATGATTGATTTCGTGAGGGATCTAAACAAAACTCGTGCGCCATAACGATTGATTGCTTTTGGTAAACTTTGACAAATACTACCATTGTTAATAGCAACGAGTGCTTTTTCATTCATATCTAAAAAAAATAAAAATTTCACGTTTATTTTGTGGAATATATATTGTGTCTCTATTTATTTCGAATTGTTATAATCATATAAAGCTCCAACTAAGAAAAACTTTAAAAGTTTTACGCTGTGGTTAATGACATAATTCTTTTGTTTTTATATCACTTGATATCAAAGAAGTCTAGACTAAGTGTGTAATATCCCACCAGCCCGTTCCCATAATATAACCGCTTTTCTTCAAACGGTCGTAAAAATGTAAGAGTAGCTACAGTTTTGTATAACTGTCACCCTAAAAGGTCAAAAAGTTCTCCAATTCCTTTAAACACAACAAGAAAGTGGACGAACAAAATCGGAAATTTACCCAGTGGTTGAACAAAATCGTTTGTATGTTACATTGCCTATCTCCACATTCATTGCACAGTCACTTGAAGTTGTGACCTCGCCCCCGCCCCCCGTTTTTACTGCCCTTGCACAAGAGTTTTGTAGCGTAACTGCCCTTGTACAAGATTTTTGTAGCATAAAAGTTCGTTATGGTACGGGAAAACGGGAGATAGTGTCGCCGCTGTCATTATTTCTCGAAAGAATATGTGGCGGCGAGTAAATTTTGAATGTTTTCATTGAATTCCAACCTTATTCTTTCACCTAGAATGTCGAGACCGACATTGATGTGTAGAATAATTACCGCTTAATTGATAGACACCAACAACATTTTCCAGACATTTGTTTTTATTGCAAAAACCAAGGAAAAACATAGGCAGGTGAGGTGATTTGAGGCGCAATGTTTCATAACTTGTGTACATTATAGTGTTGGAGAGTGGGTTGGGCTTTTTTTGAAAAGGCTTCATTTGTAACAGATAACAGTAGGAACAGTTGTATGTTGCTGTTATTCATGACTTCTATGCTACAAAAATCTTGTACAAGGGCAGTCACGCTACAAAACTTTTGTGCAAGGGCAGTAAAAACGGGGGGCGGGGGCGAGGTCACAACTTCAAGTGACTGTGATTCATCGGTTATTCGTAACAAACCGTCGATAATCCGAAGGCTTACTATTCCCTCTTTTTCCTAAACCGTCAGTCGTTAATCCGTCTTAGACCAGGTTCAGACGACTCAGATTCTCGAAACTTTAAAGACTTTTGTTTGCAACATGTCCATATCAACAGAAGTTCAAACCAAAAGTAATCGACTACGTCGAAAATTGTCTATCGTTTTTTCCATTGTAAGCTGCATTTTCTTATATCCACAAACGACACTCAGTTTACTACGCGCACATAATGATATTTCAAATGTAGATTTGCCATTATAGTTTCCGTTACCAAATAAATAGCAGCTTAATGATCAACTAAAAAATAAAACAAGCAATATTCAAGTTACAACAAGCGCTATTGTCAATGTTTCTACGGAGATAATGACATTGCAAGAAGTTTATGACTGATTTATGGCCAAGACTCAAAACAAATAATTAGAATGTACTGCGCTGTAACACGAACTTTAGCAAAACATCACTTTTGCAGAAGCTATTAAAGGAAGATATTTGTACACACTTTTAAGCTGTATCATTAAGGTTTACAGAGCGATGAATATTTAAGAGAACAAGAAAATGCAGTTTAACTGATAATAATTCTAAGTTTATCCTGTGGTTCTAGCTATAGGTATTAGACTTTTAGGTGTTTAGACAAAATGCAACTTCCTTTAAAAGTTTGTAAACATGCCTCTCTCATTTGCCTTCCCAAAAAATGAATATCCACACACATGCAAATTAAAACACGAGGATAGAGTACACTAGTGTGCGACTGTTTCTACAGCTGAAATCAAAGGTTCGAATCCTTTGATGAAACTAACATACACTTTGAAATTAGCTTATAGTTAAAGCAATTGAATCAACAAGGCTCCAATTTCTAGCATTAAAATGACAGAATAGGATTTTTTTCATTTGCATATTTTTTTTATCTCATTGGACATACCTTTAAATGTACTGCTACTTTGTCATCAACAAAAACAGATAGTGATGCATGAATTACACAATTTCATTTGGACACACACGTTTTAGGACTTCTTTACTAAATCAAAGCATTGTTTGCCTCTACAGTGCATCTGAGTAAATAGGTTTTGAAATGTTACCCAAGAATAGTTTGAAATCCATTCATGTAAATCTCGCATTTAGCGGGCTTTGTTGAAATAGTTCAACACACACACACACACACACACACACACAGAGAGATTTTGATTGCTTTGATTCAAGCAAAATCCTTAACCACGGGATTTTGTTCAACACAGAAATTAGTCCAATAATTCCTCGAATTTGCTAACTAGGTTTGACTAATTATGGGTTGTCGCTTATTGGTGGATCCCTGACCCTCATATTTGCAAGATTTAAAAAAGAAGTACAGTTATATTTTCACAACAAACAAGAAAACATGTTTATAGCGAAAGAGCATGTGGTAACGAATGTGGGTAAAACCTAATGTTTAAAGACTTAAGAGCCATGCTGTGGATCCATGAATTCAGCTGCCATTCATATCCACCTAAAATACCAAGACAGTTTTAACTGTACAGTGAATTATACAAAAGAGCAAGGGCGTATGTCGCAGTCCCTGTCACTTATCCCACTTTGAAGCGTGAAATTATAAATGAGAGAGAGAGAGAGAGAGAGAGAGCTTATGTGTTTGAATGCAAATGGTTTAGCTTAGCTAAATATAGTTAATTTCACTGACTTCCCGATGTCAGGCAGCACTTGTATTCATATAATGGTACTGCTACTGGTAGAGTGTTGGCATTGTTATCAAGGGTGCCCGAGTTCGCACACAGCTTGCAGAAAGTAGAAATTTTCCGTGCAACAGCTAAGAAATTGACTGGGTTATTGAGGTTTTAAAATTATAACAAATATTTTAAAAGATGTATGTCAGTGTACTGGTTAAACATCAGATGATTTGATTTACAACATAGTCAGAACATTTTAAGCTAACACCTGTAACAGGCAATATTTAAAAAAATTATTTGCCAAACTATCTCGCGTATATACTTTGTAACGAAAACGAAGATTGTAACATTTTTTTTCGTTTAGCAGTTGCTGGCTGGTATATGAGATCCTAAGAGTTCCAACCACACTTGTCTCTGGGTTGTTAAAAAGAGTGAATTGTGAAAGTATTTGTAAATAATCTAAGATTTTCTTATTGAAGACAAGTTTTGTGTATGATATCAGAAAAGCAATCATTCGTCTATAGTAGGTCTATTTATAGATTATCTCAGGATATATCACGTGCTGAAAGTGAAAGAAAAGTAAGAGCAGCAGACGACAGTGTGAAGAATCCTAATCATACTAGTGCTAGGACACATGCGTACAGCTGTCTGTTAATCCATAAAAACTCGTTGTTTTATGATGATTACTTCCTTTCTAGATATGGTATCTTAGGAGACAATGACACAGATGAGCTGATAACGGAAACCTGCCAAAGAAATGGGTGTTTATTTATATTTTACCGTGAACACATCGCTTCTTTGCTTCAAGCATCTGATGTTCGAAATGGACCTTTAGATTTGGACGTGATTTTCTGTGCACATCTCTTTAAAAACAAGTATTCCTTAAATTGATTTATTGTATCAGAATAGCTAATTCAAATCATCTTGGTTAAAGTCTGTGCTTTAGTTTAAAGAGAAATTGACCTTAAATTCTTTTTTAGTTAATAGAAGATTTGCCTGAAATAAAAACTTTAATATTTTAATTTTAGAACCTTCCATGGTGTCAACCGCCTTAACGTTAATATTGACGGCTTGAGAAAAATTCTTCCATATATCTTTAAGAAATATGGAGCAAAGAAAATAAAATCACGCGATCAGATTATCCTAGTTCCTTTGAAACATCTAACATTGATTCGAAAATATCTTAATCCCAACTGTTGCTAGAAATAGCAAGAGGAGATATATTATTGAAATTACTAATTTTGAATGTTACTGTTTCGCTATTAAAAGAATGTACATACAACTTCTTTAAATAACGACTTAATTTTTGTATGATTCAATATGATGGTGATGATGATGATGATATTATTATTGTTGTTGTTGTTGTTGTTATTATAATGATGATGAAGACGATTATAGTGATGATCATGTTATTGATGTTGATGATGTTGTTGTTGACGACGACGATGTTGGTGATGATGATTGTGGTGACGATGACGGCAACGATGATGATTATGTTGCATGGATGATGACGACAACGACTATGATGATGATGGTGGTGGTGGTGATGATGACGACGTCGACGATGATGACGATGATGATGTTGATGACAGTCGTCAGTTAGACGAACGTATGCAAGAACCTGAATCATGTCTTTACATAAATTGTATCATCGTTATCAATTATCTATGTATAGTCGATGCGACTATCACCTCGTAAGTTAAATTCAGACTCATTTCAACACAAAACCAGACGTTAAAATGTCAATATGCTCACACTTCACGTTAGATCGATGTTAACCCATTTACTTACAATTGTTTCTGTAAACAATACCATCGATAAAGTATCTTCCAAGTTAAACTGATTTTTGTTATTGTTATTTTTTTCAACACAAGTCTACAGATAAAAAAAAATAGCAATTAAAATTTTGATACAACAGAAAGTTAAGTAAATTAATAAAAATCAGAGAATGATTAAAGATGCAGACGATTATGTTATTGATCCTTTTGTCATGGTTACTAGACCTACTGCAAGAGAAAGTAAAAAACATGATTATTGTACTGAACACACAGTTCTGTGCGCCAGTGTAGAATGGTTATATGTGTCATACTTTAGATAAGCACTCGAACCATTTTTGCATTGGTGCATGGAAAAATAACTGATCAAGATTTTTTTTTCTTATCGCCAGTTCATGATGTAAGTTTAAAAGAATATTTGTACAGGTTATTAGATTCACAAACTGAGTAATTAGTTTTTTCAATCGCAAGGTCATTTTAAACCTTTAAAAAATGAAACTTTATTGTTTTACAGTCTGTTTTAACACATTCTTAAGAAATTAATAGTAAAAGTTCTCGTCACTCAAAAGAAGGGGTAGGAACTTACCTTTCTAGTATCTATTCACAGCTGAATTAACAGAAACATTTATAAAAGTTAAGCTCCTGTAAATGATAACTAGTGACAAAACTTACTCAAACCAACATGTTTAAGTCTGTCTGTATTGATTTTATTTGAGCATCTTGGTTTAATCGAACATGAGACAATAGTTTTGATATATAAATAAACCTTATAACTTCATATGTATTGTCGACATTTTAAAAAGAATCGAAAAACCTAATAACTTCAGTTATATTATTGACAGAGACAATCTAACAAAACTTATAACCTCAGATGTGTTCTCGACATTTCAAACAACTAGAAAAATCCTAGAGCCTCTTAGATATTATTGACAATTTATACAAATAGAAAATCTTAAAACATCGACAAGTCGAACAGAAAACCCTTAGAGCCTCATTTATATTTTCGACAGTTCAAACAAAAACCCAATATATAGTCGACATATCAAACAAGTCGAAACACCTTATAAACTCAGTTATATTGTCGACAATTCTAACAAATAGAAGAATCTTATAAAATCTCAGATGTTTTGTCGACAATTCAAACAAATCGAAAGACTTGTATAGCTTACAAATGCAGATTATGAAAAAACTGTTTAATCAAGGATGGTGGAAGCTCCTTTTTGTACCTTTCAATAGTTTTTATGTATACTCATAACTGGCAAGATTTTTTATATAAAATAAATGCGTTTGTGTAATCTTAAATTGATAATAACTGAACTATTTTAGCCGACCTTAAACATTAGTTGTCCATCACTACAAATACTTTAAATCAATTTTGTTTTCACAGCATCTTTATAAGTTTCAAACAACAAACAACACTAAATCTTTCTCATCTGGCTTAATCAAGTGAATCTTCTTGTCTTTCATTGAGAGAAAGAGGAAAGACAATGAAAGACCAGTTCTGATGTTGACAGTAAAAGAAGCGGACAGACATATGTATGAAAACAAACCGTTTGTCGTAAAACGTATGGTTTATTTGGAATGTACATAATTATACATGAAATATTTATACAAACAATTATACATTTCTAAGCAACATAATATCTTAAACAATTGCTTAAATTTACATTTGTTTAACATTTACAAATTTCAAAATCAGAAAATATAAAAGAGATTCAGAATGAAAACGTTAAGAAAACACCCAGTTCCATGGTTATTCTACAGTAGCTGTTGACTAGACACAATTCTGTGTCAGCATTAAACCGCCCTGTGATAAGCGTACATCCAACGTATCACTTTTTAGGGGACGAAAAGCCTTCTATAGGTTTAACTATGCTGATCAAATTTTCGGGAAAATCGTGGCATTTCACATTATTATAACCGTAGAGAAATGTTATTTACTTCGATGATTTCTTGGTAAATAATTGATAAGATGGTTAACGTTAAAGTGTATCAAAGTGTATCACAGTATCAACATATTTTACTTCAAAAATCTTCACTTTAGTAGCACTATTTCAGATTTACTTAATGTGGACGTTATCTTATGATCAGTTCGTGCACTCGTGCCAAGGACATAGGCAAAGAACGAGTCCCAAAAGCATATGCCCAGAACATGTGCTTATGTGACAATTTAACTATAAAATCTAATATACACAATATGATTGCGATATGAATTTTAAAGATAAGTGTACCATTTAATATATGAATATTTTTGGCATTATTCATCCATAGCATTTTACTGAACAATAATGAATGTAAACCTAAAGTTAAAAAAAACAATTATGTTTGAAAACTTCTAGAAACTTGACGTCCTTAGATAATTTTTGCATAACGAAAAACCGCATCGAAAACTGAACAAGAATTTGCCACGTATAATGCAAATGTTTATATCTGTTTTGAGTTTGATACTAATTTTATTTTTTCTGTGACACCAAAAGAATGTGTTCAGATAACATGATAAAAAACTTATCTGAGATAATCCAGATAAATGATAGATAACAATTAGTGTCCAATAAATCAGTATATCATCTAGGCCTTTTACAACAAGCATAAACATTTCCATTTTACCACTCCTTTTTAGACTGCCTCAGAATCAAGAAAATGTGAATTCGTTACGGGCAATTTCTCGGTTTTCTTCAGAAAATGTAGTTCCTTCATGAGGCATAAAAAGTGAATATCACAGATAGAAAACAATCTCAACTTCCGTGTAGCATGAACATGCAAAACACATTTTATCATCCAGTGACAAATCCTCACTGGAAATTTGCCATTTCATTTTGCATTGACTTTCGGAAGGCTTTTGACCGTTTCATAAGTAACTTACTTTCAAAAGTCACTTTAATGTTTCATTTCTATACCGTGCAACACAACATGTGCTATTTTAAGAACTCATTATCAGCATTTTAACCTGTGTTCGTATAAGCCACTATCACACATTGACTTTGTTTAAAACTTTTTTTAATGTCTATTATTCTCCTACACTTGTCATTCAAAATCTTTTGAAAAAATATTCAACTCTTAATTTATTGAATTTTGAACACATTTCAGATTCAACAGATGTTTAACAGTTATATCAAGTTGCCATCAAAGCCAACAGTACAGTAAACACAGTGGTCCAGAACACCTGTAAAATGTAAAAATTGTTGGTCCCTGCAGCTGAAAAAGAATAAACTATAATTAACAACATATTTTCACTACATTTACATTTTTCTTTCATCTGTTTATCAAAGAAAAGTTAAATATTTTAAACGCAACTTTTCTTTATTTAATATAGAGAGCCTGAACACATCTTTCGAATTCATTGATTGGCACGAAAATATTCTTGTCTTCAGACAGACATGGACATAAACAAGAGGGCCATGATGGCCCTGGATCGCTCACCTGAGTACTTTGGCTGTATGTTTGCTGTTAAGCAGTATTTTATTTTTTAATTGAAAATATGTAAGTGCCTACAAACCAAATATGTAAAATATCAGTCAATAAATAAAGGCTCTATGACAGAAAGTAGAAATATCTATTATAAGCTATGGTGACCTTGACCTTGACCAAGTGACCTCAAACCCTACCCATGGGTAGAGGTCCATGCAAGAAACCTCTATACTGAATATCAAAGATATTGGTCTATAAATGAAGGCTCTATGAGGTACAGTAGATAAATCTACTTTTAGCCTCCGTGACCTTTAACCTAATCCAATAATTTGAAAAAGCTTGATAAAGCTTGCTTCATGCCAAATTTTAAAATTCTAGGTCTTGTGGTTTCAGACAAGAAGATTTTTAAAGATTTTCTTCTATATTGTTATTTAAAACTTGTGACCCCTTGGGCGCGGCCAATAGTGACCCCAGGGACACTTTTCTGACAAACTTGGTAGAGGTCCACTAGACAATGCTACACACCAAATATCTAAGCTCTATAACTTACGGTTTCTGACAAGAAGATTTTTTTAGATTTTCTTATATAACTCTATGTAAAACTAGTGGCCCCTGGGGCGGGGCCATTTTTGACCCAGAGGCCAGGATTTGAACAAACTTGGTAGAGGTCCACTAGACAATGCTACACACCAAATATCTAAGCTCTATAACTTACGGTTTCTGATAAGAAGATTTTTTAAAGATTTTCCTATATAACTCTATGTAAAACAAGTGACCCCCGGGGCGGGGTCATTTTTGACCCAGAGGCCAGGATTTGAACAAACTTGGTAGAGGTCCACTAGACAATGCTACATACCAAATATCTTAACTGTAGGCCTTCTTGTTTCTGACAAGAAGATTTTTTAGTTTTTCCTATATAACACTATGTAAAACAAGTTACCCCCGGGGCGGGGCCATTTTTGACCCAGAGGCCAGGATTTGAACAAACTTGGTAGAGGTCCACTAGACAATGCTACACACCAAATACAAATATCTAAGCTCTATAACATACGGTTTCTGACAAGAAGATTTTTTAAGATTTTCCTATATAACTCTATGTAAAACTAGTGGTCCCTGGGGCAGGGTCATTTTTGACCCAGAGGCCAGGATTTGAACAAACTTGGTAGAGGTCCACTAGACAATGCTACACACCAAATATCTAAGCTCTATAACTTACGGTTTCTGACAAAAAGATTTTTAAAGATTTTCCTATATAACTCTATGTAAAACTAGTGGCCCCTGGGGCGGGGCCATTTTTGACCCAGAAGACAGGATTTGAACAAACTTGGTAGAGGTCCACTAGACAATGCTACACACCAAATATCTAAGCTCTATAACTTATGGTTTCTGACAAGAAGATTTTTTAAGATTTTCCTATATAACTCTATGTAAAACTAGTGGCCCCTGGGGCGGGGTCATTTTTGACCCAGAGGCCAGGATTTGAACAAACTTGGTAGAGGTCCACCAGACAATGCTACACACCAAATATCTAAGCTCTATAACTTACGGTTTCTGACAAGAAGATTTTTTAAGATTTTCTTATATAACTCTATGTAAAACTAGTGGCCCCTGGGGCGGGGCCATTTTTGACCCAGAGGCCAAGATTTGAACAAACTTGGTAGAGGTCCACTAGACAATGCTACACACCAAATATCTAAGCTCTATAACTTACGGTTTCTGACAAGAAGATTTTTTAAAGATTTTCCTCTATAACTCTATGTAAAACAAGTGACCCCCGGGGCGGGGCCATTTTTGACCCAGAGGCCATGATTTGAACAAACTTGGTAGAGGTCCACTAGACAATGCTACATACCAAATATCTTAACTGTAGGCCTTGTGGTTTCTGACAAGAAGATTTTCAAGTTTTCCCTATATAACTCTATGTAAAATCAACTGACCCCTGGGGTAGGGTCAGTTTTGTCCCCAGGGACATAATTTGAACAAACTAGGTAGAGGTCCACTAGATGATGCTTCATACCAAATATCAAAGCTCCAGGCCTTGTGGTTTCGGAGAAGAAGATTTTTAAAGATCCAACTTATAAAATCTATTTTTAGCTCCAGTGAACCAGAAATGCAATGGACCAGAACCATTTGAACAATCTTGGTAGAGCTTCATGCAAGGAACATCCCAGTCAAGTTTCATTAGATTTGCCCCATTGGTTTCAGAGGAGATGTCGTTTGAATGAAAAGTTGACGACGGACGGACGGACGGACGACGGACGACGGACAAAGACTGATCAGAAAAGCTAAAAGCTAAAAATCCATCAACATCGTTATAAGAAGAATGCTCTTTTTGCACGAATTTTGTAAGTGTAAGCTTCATTGTCAAAACTAAAAACACAATGTGTTGTCATTAGCTTATTGAAATCTTGATATGTTTTCTGATAAACTCTCCTCAGCTTTCTGTAATTTCTTTGGGATTTTAAACAATTTTATATCCTAGCAATACTTCAGTTCTGACCATAAGAGTGTGATTTGCGCAGACTGGCCTATAAACTTACCATTGTGCCAGTTATAGAAGTAGCAATCATGTTCATCACTGCCATCATGACACTGTAACGTATCATCACATCTGTTTTCATGAGGAATGCATTGTTGTCTACTGAGGCACATAAAAGTTGTCTCGTTGCACTGAGTAATATCGAAGTTTGGTGGCAAATCTGAAATGACAGCTATATATTACTGAAGTTACGTGGAAATCTGATACAATGGAGGTGAATCAGAACTTCAACTAAACGTATAAAAGAAATACGTGGCAAATCTGATAAAATTATAATATGTGGAAAATCTTTTATGGAAGTTATATGAATATCGAAGTTAGTTGGCTGTTCTGAAATGGAAGTTGTGTGTATACCGAAATTACATGACAGATCTAAAATGAGAATTATATGCATATTGCAGACAGGTTACTTTTCTGAAAAACAAGTTATATGCATATTGAAGTTGGGTGACCAAACTAAAATATAGGTCACATGCCTATTTACAGTACCTTTGATATTGATGAACTAATGACAACATTGTAACTGAAGAAAGTACTTTCCACACTGAAAACATTTTTAAGACGAATTTTCACAAAGCTGAAATTGGCAAATAGTATAAATGTATTGAAAAAAATTAGACTTACGTTCTGAAAAATTCTGAAAAAAATCACACGTTTGTAATATTTTGATAGGTTTTAGCAAATGGGACATCAAATGCACTTTTGTAAAGGGCTACACTCCACTTGTTCGTTAAATACCAGTTTAGAAAAACAACAGAAAGACTGGAATATGTCCACAGCCTTTTAAAAAACAAATTTAAAAAATGCAAGGCGATGCAAACAGTTTATTCAGGTTATTACCTGGGCATGTCCAATCATTACATGTTGTTGTTGCAAAATCCTTCCCTTCACATGCTAATCCCCCGTTTTGTGGTACAGGGGCATTACATTCCCTTTTCCTTGTTGTTGTTCCCCCGTCACACATCTTGGTACATTCACTCCATGGACCCCAAAATCCCCACGAACCATCAACTGAAAGAGTAAGCTATGAGATAAACTTGAAAACCAAAACGAGTCATACATCAGTCATGAAATAAGACTTTACTTATAAACCTAAACTTTGAGCCACGCAATGAAGCTACAGTTATTAGCATTCCAACCAAATAGTCTAAATTTGATTTAACACTGAAAAGGGATTTAGAATTAAAGACGTTTTTATTTCAGATTCAATTCATATATACTTTTTAAGGCAGTGTCTAGAGATACGGATTTGTACCTCTAGACAATACTACTAGGAATGTCTAGGGGTACGGACCTTTTTTTAATATATAATTAAGCATTAATTTACGTTTGAAGAAACTCGGCTATAGTGGTTTTGACATGTTTTAGAGGATCCGTACCTCAAGACACTGTCTTTTTTTAATGTGAAACTTAGGCATTGAATAAGGCGGACTAAAGAGAATGTGTTACATCTATTAACCTGACAAACATTTAAATTTATAACAGACATTGCATATTTGTCTTAAATAAAGTCGATCTGCCTAGGGTCTCGTGTCTTATTTATCTGTTTGAATAATTAGAATACAGCTGTAATAACAAGAAGGCCATGATGGCCCAAGATCGCTCACCTGAATACTTTGACGTTGAGCAAACATCAGAAGCTTTTTTTAAGGTTCTCCCTAAATAAATCTATATGAATTCAAGTGACACCCAGGGTAGAGCCCATTTTCACCCAACGGGCATAATTTGAATAAACTTGGTAGAGAACCTCTAGCTGATGCTCTATGCAAAATATCTAAGTTCTAGGCTGTGTGGTTTCAGACAAGAAGATTTTTTTAAGTCTTCTCTTTATAAGCCTCTGTAAAATAAAGTGACCCGGGGGCTGTGCCATTCATGACCATAGGTGCTTAATTTGAACAATCTTGGTAAAGGACCTCTTGCTGATATTCTATGCAAAAATCTTAGCCCTTGGCTTTGTGGTTTCAGACAAGATGATTTTTAAGGTCTTCCCTATATAAGCCTATGTAAAATAAATTGACCCCCGGGGTAGGGCCAATTTTGACCCAGGGACATATTTTGAACAAACCTGGAAGAGGACCTCTACCTTGTGCTCAACGCAAAATATCTAAGCTTTAGTCCTTGTGGTTTCAAATAAGAAGACTTTTTTAAAGTCTTTCCCATATAAGACTATATAAATCAATCGAACCTAAAGGCAGAAATAGGACCCCGGGGTGGGGCCAATTCTGACCCCAGAGACATAATTTGAACAAACTAGGTAGAGGGCCTCTGACTTATGCTCTAGGCTTTATGGTTTCAGACGAGAAGATTTTTAAGGTTTTCCCTATGTAAGCCTATGTAAAATCAATTGACCCCCGCGGCTGGGCCAGATTTGATACCAGGAATTTTCAGACAAGAAGATTTTCAAAGTTTTTCCTTTCTGTTGCCTTGGCAACCAAAGTTCTTGATGGAATACAATTCTTTGAACAGCTTTAGTAGAGCTTCATGCAAGAAATATCTCAGGCATATTTCGTCAAAGTTGGCTTAGCGGTATAGGGGGAGAATTTGCCCAAGACAAATTCTTGACGATGCACGAGGCACGCCGACGCACGCCGGACAATCAATGATCCCAAAAGCTCACCCATGAGCACTTCGTGCTCAGGTGATCTAAAAATGTAAATCCTGATATTTTTAGTATATTTAATATTTGTAAGTGAAAGTTGCCCTTAAATCTTTTAGTAAATCAGTCATATCAGATACGCAAGTCTGTCAGACAATGACATTAGGTACATACTTGGGCATGCCTTGTTTGTTATACATTCTATGATATCTTCATAAATGAACTCTTGATTTTTGCCGTTTCTGTTGCGTGCTTTCCATGTCTTCTGTCTCTTCTGTACGCCGTACCCACACGTAACACTGCAAGATGACCATTGCCCCCATTGTGTCCATTCTCCTGTCTGCCCTAACAACTCGCCCACTGTGGAAAAAAGAGATTCAACATTTAAAATTTAATGACAGTTTTCATCTCTGTGTAACTTTAACATAAATGTTTGCTTCAATGTGTTTACTTTATACTGTTAATCCCCTTTGCTGATTTGTTTCATAAAATCTATAAAATAGTACCGAACCATAATGTTACTGGTTGCTCGCTATATTTATGCTATTCATAGTGAGAAAACTGAACTGAAATGGAAGCTAATCATAAGATAACATTCTATTCAATTTTGCTACAGAAAGATGGATGACACAGAATCAAGTTCTAAGACAAAAATAAAAATTAGCATTATAAAACAATCTCAAAAACCATTAAAAATAACAACAACGATATAATTTACTTGTTTGATTTTACACCTAAAATCACTGCATTCAAGTAAAAGTACTGTAAGATCATTTCCCTTGGTAACATTCGCAACACACACACCAGAAATATTCAAAGAACTAAATTTCATAAAGATGTTAAAATATCTTACGAAATTTCTATAGCTATCCTCTTTTTTATGCTTTGGGAATTTCCTCGATTCAAGAGGTTGTCAAGTACGAGGAGCAAAGAAGCAAAAAGTGCTGCTAAAAATAGTAACATACAAATGACAATAAAGGAGAAAGAAATTGATTTACGATAAATCTGGGCAGAACATTTTAAAAATTCATTGCTTTGTAACAAAGCCTTATCACAACATTCGACAGAGTTACAGAAGTTCCTCTGAAAAGAAGTTTTGAAAACAAGATGTAAGCAGATGCAAACGCTTGGTGTAAAGAAATTTATTCAATATTATGGTTAGATAATAGAATATGCATTAATTATAAAATTCTCTATCTGCTTTCCCTTTGATTTAAAGCAACCGTATATAAATATATTCGATGAAACGTGCAAACGTAATCATAAAATTCATGGGAAAGCATAGAGAGCAATTAATTTGGTAAACAAATCCTTGGGTCGAGTGGTAACACACATACCTTATCCAGAGGTCGCAAGTTTGAACCCCGTCCCTCCATTAATATTACTAATTGACTTTGGGATCAAACGTTTAATCGAGGTCCCATGCATCGGAGCACACTAATAAATAGGTACGAGGACATAGAGTTCCTCTAGAAACGGGATGCTTAACTCTTCACGAGGCGTGTAAAATTGACAACTTGTACCAACGATAAGTAAACACAAATAGATAGAAAGCTCCTACCTTGTTGAATAACTATGGCTATCTGTAAGACATGGCAGCTAAACCTCATAATTCACTCGCAAACCTGAAAGCAAATAAAAATAAATATCAAAATGTGTTGCCTACAAATGGCTAGTTGGTTTGCATAAACGTTATCGCTAGTCCTAACATTTATAGACATATAATTAGATATGAAAGACCACTTCATAACTTATCATTATTCCATGTGTGATCCCGCTAAGTACATGTAATAGCTTGCTATATTACATCAAAACTTGTGTCGTAAACATAGGAAGCTAATATAAAAGGATTTATTTGCAAGAGGTGTTGTTATAAAATGTCAGTAACATTTCATTATTTTACTGATATTTCGCTACAGATATGATAATTAAACAGAATATAAACACAGACTTGATCAGTTGTCATTTAGTTAATGGTATATAACCAATGAAAAGTTGAACATAAACTCTTTAAAAAGAAAAGCGACGGTTGGGACTACGTATTATTTCATCCACTGACTAGGAGTATTTGCTTGTCCACTGATCAAAAACACACATAAAAGTCGTTAGGCAAATAATGTGTTCTCATATTTATAGACAAAATATTGGCAATAAACAAAACAGCGCGTTCAACTAAAAACGTTAAAAACTAGATTCTGCAGATGGTTAAGTTATAGCTAAATGCTAATTAGTTATGTAAGAAATGTTAAATGGTACAAAATCATGCAAGAACTCAGGGAACAGTTTGGTTATATCCATAATGGTAAAATTTGATGGTAGAACAGTTTGGCTATATCCATAATGGTAAAACTTGATTGTAGAAAAGTTTGGCTATATACATTGTGCTTTTACTACAGGCATTTTCCTTTTAAGACCAATTGTTACTAAAAGTAGAAGTCACTAACACCCCATTACTTTGCTTCACACATACCACTTCAACAGACGTTATAATGTCAATAAGTTTGCACATGAGCTAAATTCCTCGAATCTTTGTTCGTAAATATAGTTAAACTACAGTTAAATGCTAAGCTATTCTAAATCCAATGTGCCTTTGTTTACATGTAATTAATACATATGGTAAGACAACAGTTAATACAAATTTTCAAAAATGGACTTTTAGCCATTGCCTTCTAATAAACAATCAAACATAATTGTAAAATCAGTTTTATAGTAGACCTAGAATAGAACAATCGCACAGGCCATTGAGATATTGATCAGGCTGCAATATAAAATGTCAAATGACAATATCACAGACCTACCGCAAGCGGAAGTCTGAAATAAATCGTCTCTCGGTTTAATTGCAAAGAGAGAAAAGACATATGTGTTACCACGAAAGATAACACATACAGAACTTGTTGAGTGATACAAATTATTTCAACAGTTTACAAATATAAATTTCAGAAATAAGAAAAATTTCTTATACGCGAAAGGAATAAAATGTGGCGCTTTTCTTGTGACACGTCAAAATTATAGAACGTCTAACAATTTCTACGTCACTGCTTTCATCAACATTGTTACGATCGTTAAAAAAATCCAATGCTCTGCACTTCATTTTGCTCTCATAGATGTTTGTGATAATCACAAAACTAATGGCAAAATAATACTCAAGCAACAAGTTTATGACTGTCAGTATTGATTTCATCCCAGCTCTACGTTTTATAACAGTGGGTGACACTGAAAATAAATCGAACAGCTAAGTTAAGACTGACGCTTAAATAATTGGAAACATTTGTCAAAAAAGAAACATAATGATTCGAAGGAATGCCTTTAAAACAAAATCAAGATTTCTGTATTTCTGTAGTTTCTCTTGTGTGCCATTTTATGAGTTACAAGACAACTACAAGCACTAACAATTCATTCAAGGTTGCTATCAAATAAAGTTAAACAAAGGAAAGGAAACTACTCTGCACTAACACAGATGGATGATCTTCACATTAAGTCAAATTTCAAAAAAAAAATTCTATGTGCTTTTTATAACCATCAAGAAAGAGGCAATTTGCTCAAACGAATAAAACAACGATTTTATTGAAAATATGGGTATCAGAAATATTTCTAGAAGACATATATTTCTAGAAGATATGAAAAGACATTGGTTTACCTATTATCTGTTCCGTTCTCTAATTCTGAAGTCATAAAAGGCGGGTAACACCTAACCGTTGTTCCCGATCTACCCCTAACGATTGTTCCTGATCTACACCTAACGATTGTTCCTGATCTACACTAAACGATTGTTCCTGATCTACACCTAAAGATTGTTCCTGATCTACATCTAACCATTGTTCCTAATCTACACCCAACCATTGTTCTTGATCTACACCTGACCATTGTTCCTGATCTACACATAACCATTGTTCCTGAGTTACATCTAACCATTGTTCCTGATCTACACCTAACCATTGATCCTGAGTTACATCTAACAATTGTTCCTGATCTACACCCAACCATTGTTCCTGAGTTACATCTAACAATTGTTCCTGATCTACACCTAACCATTGTTCCTGATCTACACCTAACCATTGTTCCTGAGTTACATCCAACTATTGTTCCTGATCTACACCTAACCATTGTTCCTGATCTACACCTAACCATTGTTTCTGAGTTACACCCAACTATTGTTCCTGATCTACACCTAACCATTGTTCCTGATCTACACCTAACCATTGTTCCTGATCTACACCTAACCATTGTTCCTGATCTACACCTAACCATTGTTCCTGAGTTACACCCAACTATTGTTCCTGATCTACACCTAACCATTGTTCCTGATCTACACCTAACCATTGTTCCTGATCTACACCTAACTATTGTTCCTGATCTACACCTAACCATTGTTCCTGATCTACACCTAACCATTGTTTCTGAGTTACACCCAACTATTGTTCCTGATCTACACCTAACCATTGTTCCTGAGTTACATCTAACAATTGTTCCTGATCTACACCCAACCATTGTTCCTGAGTTACATCTAACCATTGTTCCTGATCTACACCTAACCATTGTTCCTGATCTACACATAACCATTGTTCCTGATCTACACATAACCATTGTTCTTGATCTACACGTAACAATTGTTCCTGAGTAACACCTAACCATAGTTTCTGAGTTACACCTTACCATGGTTTCTGAGTTACACCTTACCATGGTTCCTGAGTTACACCTAACCGTTGTTCCTGAGTTACACCTAACAATTGTTTCTGAGTTACACCTAACCATTGTTCCTGAGTTACACCTAACCATTGTTTCTGAGTTACACCTAACCATTGTTTCTGAGTTACACCTAACCATTGTTTCTGAGTTACACCTAACCATTGTTTCTGAGTTACACCTAACCATTGTTTCTGAGTTACACCTAACCGTTGTTTCTGAGTTACATCTTACCATTGTTCCTGATCTAGACCTAATCATTGTTCCTAATCTACGCCTAACAATTGTTCCTGATCTGCACATAACCATTGCTCCTGAGTTATACCTAACCATTGTTTCTGAGTTACACCTAACCATGGTTCCTGAGTTACACCTTACCGTTGTTCCTGAGCTTCACCAAAGCATTGCTCCTGAGTCACACTTTATCATTGTTCCTTAGCATCACCATCTTTTTTAAATCTGCTATGGTAAACTATCTAAACAACGCAAGAGGTAATTTGTTTCATTTTCCAAAATTCCATCAGGAGAAGGAAAAAAAAAAACAAATGGTTCCTAATAAAGTTTTTCCAATCGATTGTTTCAGTTTTATAGAAGATGTTTGTGCGTTGTGTATTTTAGTGGCAATACAATATTCGTTAATGTGATGGCACTGTTAAACTTGAGCGGGAAGGGCACTGTTTAAGAATTTGAGAGGAAAAGGCACCTTTTTGGATTTTATGAGGAAACTTAGCCTTGTTTCAGAGTTTGAGGGGAATTGGCTTTGTTTAAGAATTTGAGGGGAATTGGCTTTGTTTAAGAATTTGTGGGGGGAGGGGGGGGGGTGACACTGTTCAGGCAACTGAGGGGAAAAGACAAAATTTAGAAATATAGAAGAAAATATATTGTTTAGAAATTTGAGGTAATACACTTTGTTTAGGATTTTTGGGAAAAGGGCATCGTTTAGAAATGTTAGGAGAAATGCAAAGAATAAAGGTCAGTTTCGTGCTTAGCTTTGAACAGTTTCACTGAAAAATAGAGAAACACAGGGAACGATTACAAAAGCTATGCATTAAGCATTTATTAAGATCATATGCAAAACCGGTATAAAATTGTGTAAAGAACGGATAATGGTGGCCTAAATCAACTTTTAAAAAGCAATAACAAAACAAACAACGTAGCAGTGCTTGGAAAAAAAAACATTTTCAATATATTGCTGGAACCGTTGTGTTGTTAAGTTTCTCAGTAAACCAGGCAAACGCATGTCTTGTTAGACACGAGAAAGTTATGCTTCAAAATAGGCAATTAATTTGTAAATAATACATACCATTTACAGGTAAAACTGCATTTTAATATCTAATTTCAATATCCCTAAAACACAAGTCATGGCAACCATGTTATCCAAAAGAAAAATGAAGAATCCAGAAATGAAAGAAGCATCTAAATCACACATATATCCTAACATATGAATTCAATATCCAACTTAAAAGTCCAATGAATAATCAAGGTTGGTCACATTTTTTGTCCGTCCATAAAATGCCAGGTTACAAAAGTAAGCTTTCCAGGACCAAAGCACAATCTTATCTAGTGTTGGAGAAATTCAATACAGAACTTTATTTAGTGTCGCTTGGTCTCTACGGATAACCACAAAACAAATGACAAATTAATACACCAGCAACAAGTTTAATTCAGCCGCTATTGATTGAGGAAGCCTCGATGGCAGAGAGCCGGTAAATTGTATTGGAAAGTAATCAGAACTTAGTCTATAAAATCTCGCGACGCTGAAGTTATGACAGTCCTTTGTAACAGTTGGCAAAACTGAAAGGTATATTTGGCAGTTGTGTAAGTGAGTGGGTATCGGTGTTTTTCATGTAGTCTATAGTCAAACAGTGGTTTCCTTTATCTGGAGACGGACGGACTTAAGTATATAGTGGTACAAAATACATATGGAGCGCCTTCATTATCTTATGTTGAAAATTTGATAGTACTCTTCTAAATACATCTTTTGGTATGTTATTCATTCTTGGCTGTCAGTTTCAAGGGCATTTTATGCTCTTATCAAATTTTGATCAGTTAATTACAATATTATATTGTGATTAGTAGATACAATGTTCGGTACATTCCGATTGGCAAATTAAGTTTGTAATTTCAAATCGAAAAAAAACCCTGTGTTTCTTTTCATTTTTTACACAAACTTAAACATTCAACCGGCAGGTAGCAATAGTGTGGGTTATGTGACCAGTGTAGACCATAATTAGTCTGCACATTAGAGCAGCCTTATCATGGTCTACACTGATCGTTATCAAGTCTTTTCATGTTCAGGTATGCATCTGTTCATTATAATTGATGACAATAACAAAATCTCTTCAGGAATTTGGCGTAGGTGTAATACAAGATATTCAAAGTTTGGTGAAATAGCTTTGTATTCTCCTAATATAATGTTCATCATTTGACTGTCGCGCCATAGCTAGACAACATTAATAAAGTTCGAGTAAACAACTGTAATAAAAAGAAGACGACCCCCGGGAAATAGATCTCCCTGTTAAATATTTTCTTGTCAGACAAACATGGAAGCTAGTCCGGTTTGACAAATGATATGTGATCATATTTGTATCAAAAGTAATGGCCATGTCTCAAGAAAGAAATAGAAGGCGTCGATACAGGAGAGGAAAAATAAAATTCCTTGACATTTCTTTTTAATTTCTTTACAATATTTTTATATAATATTTATAATTATTATGTTTAACGATATAATAAGAATTGCATAACATAATGTTTTTATTACGCAATCACCTTTCCACCACGGAATTCCGTGCTCTCACGCAGGGAAACTAAACAACACTCACTTTACTTGATAAAAAATAGAACAAATAATACTTAAATAATTATTTGTTTACCGTTGATCTGACTCATTAAAAAGGCAGTTTCTCAATGATTACCAGTCTTAAAACATTTTTAAAGCAGTTTACCGGTAAATTGCAACAAAAGTTAAGAAAGAAACATTTTATACACATTTGTTTTCAAACTAAAGTAAAAATATAACAACTTTAGAGAAATATAATTCAACTTCATTCCCTTGTACAATTTATATGCATGACTAATATTACAACACAAGTACTGTTTACACCGAACACATAACTGAAATTCTTTTATACCATAATGTATCCACAGATAAAAAAGTAAGCCAGCAGTCATCGAGAGGGATAAATACAAGTTGTAAAAAACTTGCTTTCCTATGGATGTAAAATAAATAAGTTTAGACTAAATAAAAATGTAAATGTATGGGAAGGGTACATTTTATAGATGATACATTAAAAGACAACAACATCGTTTTAAAGACAAGTTTGCCAGTATTTTGCTATTATTTAATATGAGACAATTCAAAAAGCAAAGAAGGTGAATGAAAATATATTTGAAAACAATAAACAAATAAAGAATCTTCTGCTTTCAAATGAGAAATTAAATTATTCATGAGAAAGAACTGGTCTGACGTCATCAGCGCGTCTCTCCGAAAAATGCCTCTGACGTAATACTGATATATGTCTGAACAACTTTCAATATATTCTATCACATGAGAAAGTAACATGCAAAAGATCTTAAGTGTGATCTTGTGCCACAAATTCTACTAGGTTTCTCCAACGGAATATTCCGGAGATGACCGAGTTGACATTATCGGAGACAGCAAAGATTTTAAAGCACAATATGACTGAAAAAGTAATACATGGCCAATTTCAATATAAAATGAGTTCAGCTCTGGGATCAGACCAACAGAAAAGTATACCTCGAAGAAATGTTTAGAAAATATGTTTAAAAGGCGGTAAAGATTGTATTCATAATGCAGCTCATACTGATGCCACTAATTATCAGCCTCTGGCATTACAGAGCCTCATCCATCATTTTAATGATGAATTATTGCTATCAAAGACGTCAGTTGGGGTGAAAGAATCATCTCAAGTATCACAGACTTTACAAGACAATGACAATTTCAAGCTTTCTATCATAATTGTGCCCTACAAGCTGATGCAATTTGACGGTGATTCCTACAGCTGTAAGAATAGTGATTTATGAAGATTACTTCCTCGTTCCTGTATAATTACAGTACATTGGAGAAAATTATTGGTTAAAACTTATGACAATTCACTAGATACATGCTATTGCGTTCAAGCTAATGAAAGGGAAAGTGCTTCTCAAGAAATGACCCATGGTAAATGGGTATCGACGGTAATCAAGGAATGGTCCTATCATTACATTTTTGTGTATAAATGTGCGTCCGAAAAAAAATGTTTATATGCAACCGACAGGTATGGAACATTTTGTTTAGAAACGAATGCATACAATATTTTTCTTCTTATCTTTTTTCTATCGAGTCAACGACTGCGGAAAAAGCTAAAAAAGAAGTACTTAAAAACTGAAAGAATCAAGCTAAAGTAATTTAGTTTAGAGCTTACGAAAACACAAGAAAAAAATAAAAACAAAATAAATGGTTATAACACTTTAAACGCTAAATGTTTACGACCAAGAGAAAATGCAAAGGGATTACATCTATAACGCTTAATGTACGTTGATATTATGGCCACAGACACTTTAAGTAACAACACAGACACAAAAATGTTAACGTTCAAGTTTTCAGCGTGCATTGAGATAAGTAGACGACCCTCGGGAAACACATTTATTTGTTGAATATAGTCTTGTCAGACGAACATGGAAAACTAGTCAAGTTTGACAAATGATAGGAGATCATATATGTATTAGAATTAATGGCCACGTCTGTGGAAAGAAATTGGAGAAGCCAGGAAGGTAAAAAATATATTACTTCAAATGAATATTTGTTTTAAGCGTCTAGTAAACGCCTTGCATAACTCGTAAAGTATCCTATCTCTAACACCGACCAGGTCAAGGGAGATTGTTGTTTTTAAATTGATTTAAGCGGCCAAAGTGAACCTGAATTCTCCAAAACTCCAATTCGCATTAACGTTCACTCTTTGCAAAACAAACATCACCAAACTTTAAATATATCTAATACATGAAATATATTCATTATTAAGCAAGATGAGTAAAGTCGAATATTGCATAAGAATTACTACATGTGAGGACATTATCTATATCAATTCATTTAATTTAATTGTTTGGCGTCATTTCTTCAACAAGTATTTTTTCTCTGCGTTACTTCTCTGTATAAGATTTTATATCAACTGGTAGCAAGTATTTGCTAAGGTCTTATTCAGAAACGTATTTTTTTAATGTCTACCTGTAATCTAGTACGACATAAATCTATGCGCGTTTCATTCTACTTCAAGCACCTTGTACTTCTTTACAATTAAAAAGAATTTTTTTAACAATTAAGTACATCCTGGTCTACAAGTATGTACGTGTACTTTAACAGTACAACATGTTTTAAAAATATGTAAAATTTGAAAGATATTGTTGCCCCCTTTATGATGAAATTTCTTCTCACGGTCTGTTGACAAGTAATAAAGTTTGCATATTACAACATTCATGCATCAAAAAAAAGAGAGGAATAGAGAAAATTAACATGAAAATAAAGGCATTCCTCTGGAGTCAAGGTTAAAGAGCCACACATGTAAGGTAGCAGTTACAATGTTCAGTCTTGCATATAAGAGAGCTGAAACCTTTTGAGTATAATTTTGTAAGCTATAATGTTTTATGTTTGGCTGTTTTATACTTGAAAGTATTTCTACAAAGGACCACCAAAATGACCCCCAAAAGAACATATAGAATATATTTTCCACGGTTCAAACTGATATGTTTTCAAAACTCAGTTATCTTTGAAATCTCCAAAATATTGTATAAACTGTATAAAAGTCATCAAAAACAATCATTATAACAAAACAAGAGGGCCATGATGGCCCTGGATCGCTAACCTGGGTGGTTTGGTTGTGGGTCTGCTGTAAAGCAAACGTCTTTTCTAACTGAAGATTTTCAAAGCTCTTATATTTTATAGAAACGAAACCCATGGGGCAGAGGTAATATTAAACTAGTGGCTTGTGAGGAGATGTCATTTGAAGCTAAATGTTGACAAAAATCTATTTTCAGCTGCCATTTTGTGCAATGGAGTGGAAGCATTGACTAATTTTAATAGATGGATATAGAACGAAGATTCCTGTGAACTAAGTTAGAAAAAGATTGCACCGTTAAAAACTAAATGTCTTTTTTATATTTTTCTTTTGTAAGCTCTGGTGTGGCCTACGTGCAATGGGATGGAACCTTTAAGCAAATTTAGAAAATGGAAATATAAGGAATATTTTTATGAAATTTGGTACAAAAACATAGGGTTGAGAGGAAAAGTAATTTCTTTTTTTTCTAGTATGTTAAGCTCTTGCAACCTTTAAATGCAACGGAGCAAAACTGTTTGAGCAATTCAAGAAAAGGGCAATATCAGACACGTGTAAAGAAGGCAGTCTAGAGAACATTTCTGTTTGGTTTGATTAAAAAAGCCTTGTGTTTTGTGAGAAGATGTCATTTGGAGCCAAATATTGATAAAAATCTATTTTAGTCCTGGCAGCCATTTTGTGCAATGGTGCAAAACCATTCGAGCAATTTTAATAGAGGTCTATATAAGGAACATTTCTGTGAATTTTGGTGGAAAATGACCATGCAGTTTAGGTGAATTAGTTTAAATATTGTTTTTTCCCTTTGTGTGTAATGGAGCAGAATGATTTGTGCAATTTAAAAAAAGGGGGCAATGTAAAGAAAATTTATGTAGGTTCGGTTTTAGAAAAGCCTTGCAGTTTGTGAGAAGATGCCATTTGAAGACAAATATTGATGAAAATCTATTTTTAGATCTGGTGGCCATTCTGTGCAATGGAATGGACCCATTTGACTAATTAAAATAGAGAGCTAGGTATAGTATTTTTTAAAGTTGATGGAAAATGACCGTGCAGTTTAAGAGAAGATGATGTTCAAGGGCGATCCCAAAAGCTCACCCTGAACATTTGCTTTTGCGTACGCAATACGTTAGCAATTATACAAAAAGAAAAGAAACAAACTTGGCAAAAAGTGTTCACTTGAATTGTGGCTAGGTCTGTCTTTAGTGTTAATAAACGTGCAATGTATTACCCATTACTTTAACCGATGATTACCTTGTCAATCCGAAGTTTTAAAATACGTAAGATTTACAGCATTTCTTATATATGGGTCATTTATTTTTCAGAGAAGACAGCAGGCTGACGTTAACTAATGAGTATTGGACTGAAGTGCCCGGATCGCCGCAAAAGCACGTCAACACTGTCAACATAAGTGGGCATCTAATTGGACTAAAGGAATTGATTCAGACAGGGGGAATCAGGGCTGATAAAGTGGAAAATAATAAGGCGTGTTTCGTAAAAAGCAGTCTGAAACTATTTGAGGATACGTTACTAAATGCAGTGATCATGAACGAAAGTAGCATTCTTAAAATAGTCTGGAGAGTCGTGTTGGAAGTGACGTCATTTATTAAAGGTTTTTTGTTTTGTTGTGCGTGCGTGAGTGCGTGAGTGCATGTGTGTGTATTTTGTTTGTTTGTTTGTCTGTTTTACAACACGTCTATACGGACATTTTTCTATGTCGATGTGAAAGTAAATGTAAGATATAAGTTAAAGCAGACAGAATCTCGCTCGTGTCCCCCTGGGCTTGATAGACTTGTTTATAAAGGCTGTCTTACATCTTTTATCACAAAGCTTCTTTATACAGATTGTAATATACGGTAAATTACCACTCATATACATAAGCTTGTTTTCAACCCATTCGTTGGCTTATCCAGCGGTGTTTCCAAAACAGTTATGCATGATCACGGCTAATGTTTTTAAGATTGATATGTTTAAGGCTGTGTAGTTTTAGCTACAAGAAGCAAAACGACTGGGGGAAAAACAATATTTAGATACCAGCATTTATAAGCATTTTCTTATATTGTAACTTTATTTAAGATTTGTAATATGTGTGTACGATAACGACAAGATCTTTATAACGGATAGCTACGAACTGATTAATTTTTCAGAAGTGTAGAGTACTAATACAGATAGCAGGTCATTTGCAAAACACGTGATTAATTAGGTTTAATGGACGGTAATGTAGCATGACAGAACGCTTCTGTAAAATTTCACTCTTAATTTACAAACGTGACTTTTTCAATCACTTCTTTTCGTTTTCGTTGGTGAATGAAGTGTTTGTTTGTTTGTTTGTTGCTGCTGCTGCTGCAGGTTGGTATGAGCGAACCATAACAGAACAGAAGTATAAACTTGTACAATAACTAATAAAACGATTAAGGAGATTTATATCAGCTTGGCATTGTTGTTTTAAATGATGAGCTAAAATACAGCTTAATATAAGAACAAATACAGACCCCAGGAACTATCAAATAAAGACGCATTTAGTGAAATGAAGAAAATATTTTGCTTTCTCTACAGTTAAACATGCCGTTTTAATCTAAAGAAATGAGTCAAAACAATTGTGACATAGTGATGGTAAAAACTGGTAAGATAACAACATTTTGAGGTCAAAATGATTAGATATTTAGATATACAATATTCTAAAGGAAATAAAGAAAGAAATAAAGGAAGGAAGGAAGAAAAAAAGAAGGAAAGAAAGAATAAAGAAAGAAAAACAATTAGCTCCAAAGTCCATCGTTATTCCTGGCTGCAGCTCTTATAAAACAAAAAAGATAAACTCCAAGTTCTTAAGTCCATACTTGAAATTTCTAAACTTATAAACTCAAGGACATCACTTTGCACCATTACTCATTGTGTTTGCGTGCACTTTCACTTTCTAACTAATTGTTCTATATATATACATGTAACTGTAATTGTCGTTAAACCCTTCCCAGTTTTTTGGAGTGTCAATAAAATAAGTTCTAGATACCTTACGGTTATTTAAAAGTTAAAAGTTTAAAGTTTAAAATTAAACTCGAATCAAATTGCATCAAAATAACTATACTATAAATGAACATACAACAGAGGTGAACACATTAAACACAAAAAGTAAAAATAGTAATCATTTGATGCTCAAAAAATATTTTGTATTCACAAACCTTGTTAGGTCAACTGCTGATAAAAACTGTTGTTGTGGTTGTTGTTGTTGATGATGATGATGATGATGGTGATGATGCTGATGTGTTAATAACACAAAATGTAGTTAAACACTTCTAATTCCTTTGTAACCAGCTGAGTCAAAAGTTATTAAACACACTTTGTTTCCTTGGCGAAGTGTACGTGAATAGCGATTGTGAACGTTTACATACAATTATGACTAAACATGGCATACGGTGTAAACATATATACTATCGTTACGATTTTCTTCACACTCGAAATATCACAATATAAATGTGCTCGCTCATTGGCTGAATTATTAAAAAAGGGAAGAAAACATTTCAAAATGAAAAAAAAATATTATGAAATGCACTTCTATTTTTGGATAAAATTTATCTCTTTTTTTTCATTTGGACATCTTTTCTGTCCTTTTTTTAATAATTCGACCGGTTAATCTTCAGGTGATTCCTGTGAATGTTTATTTTGTTGTCATTAAAGATCAACCGTCTCTCTTCACGTTTCTCACTGTCTGTTAATAGTAATTCATTTATTTACTTTGCTATTCCGTACGCTAAGAACTATTTTTAACGTGCAGACAATCAAAAACAATTTCAAATACAAGAGATTTTATACTTTTTAAGCAACACGTATTTCTTCCTTCAAGTAGGGCAGTATATTCCTCTGGTAGCCTTATTTATAATAAAATAATATTTCTTATTAATTGTATCATGCAATTTCAACTACAACTTTTATTTTTTACAATACTGACAATTTTTTTCCGAATTATAAGGACTTTGGTCGCTTTCTAATTTCTGTCGTCTGCCAGTTGTCACGGCTATCATAAAGCAGTCTAACTCTAGGACCGTTCCCGAAAGAACGACGTGGTAACGTGAGATATATTTTCATTTTAGATAAAGTTGTCATTTTTATGACAAACGATCTGTAAACACGTCATGTTTTCAATAAAACAGGTTTAGTTGTCAAAAGATGTCACTCTCTTCATTTAGAAATTAGGTATAATACTGGAATAAAGATATGGTCAACTTGCTTATGTATAGATAATAATTCATAATAGCTTTGACGAAAAAGTTCAAACATCTAAGAAAAAAAAGTAATTACAGTCAGTCTGAATAGGAAATATCTCCTCTGCAATCATACAAGATCAATTAAAATTCGAAGTCTAGTTAAACTTGCTAAGACAATGCCAAGTGCCTTCACTAAAGAAACTATAAATTAATACCGAAACGCATCAGAAATATACATCTTCGAACTAATTGCTTCGCCTTTTTACGGTAGCAAATCCCTTGACAGATATTTGTATGTTCACGTGTTTCGAACGCATCTATATATAACGATATCTCACGATATTCCGTCTGTAAAAGAAAGATGCAGTGCGTCAGAAAAAGACCACCTTTATGTGGGATTTGTACTCGTGGGCCATGAAAAGTATAAAAAATCAACGCTCTTTGCCACTGAGCCACAAAACGATTCTATCTAGCTATCTTTAAGTTTAATTGTCGTCGGTACCTGTACTAATGACCGACTCCCTCTGCATATTGCAATGTACAGAAAACACCCCCATTCCAAACACATCCCTGGTTCTTTTTCATGTTCAGTGTATAGCACTGATACATGGGACTTCGGTTAAAAACCTTATCCGAAAGGCAATTAGTAATGTTTTTGAAGTAGCAGAAGAACGAACTTGCATCCCCTGGATTACAAGTCCAGTACCATTATCCTACCGTAAATCGAAACCCTTATACAAATACAGGTAGGTGTGCATTCGACCTTAACACATCATAAGATAAACAATACCACCATCAACGTAAAATTGACCACATCATACATTCATCACGTGGATTTATTTGACTGCTAAACATTTGAATACTGGCTCACTGACATCTCAATCGGTCAAAGTAAAGTTTTTGAAAGGATTTAACAGTCTGTCATATCTTCACATGTTAAAACCGTTAACAAACACAGGGTCCTAAAATTGTTTTGTTTCTAGCACCCGTGGAATGAACACTTTATCTTGAGTTGTTCCCAGGCTCTTTACATGCTTTCATTTCCTGTAAGCATGAATCAGCTTTACCTTGTGCTTAATATATCTTGTATCTTCAATGTGTTTATATGAAAACTTTAACTTTCTTCTTATTTATTATATACCTATAAATTTTCTTTCTAAAATACACGCAAATCTAGAAGCGCGAAAACGCTTCGACGGATAGAAAAATCCATATAATGTTAGTGTCAAATACGGTACCATATATGGAAGTGCCGGACTATTTTTCTTGTTTGGCTCCCATCCTTGTTGTGCGTGACGTAGTATTTGGAAGCGAGAACCGATACTACGGGCACCTTGTGGGAAATCTGTCTCTATTTTTAGTAACAATATCCCCCCGACAAAAAATATAAACAAACATAATTTAATGAGTTTTATTGAATTCTATTACAATTTTGTAACATAAAAATCCATAAATTGTACCCTTCTATCAAAATCTTATGAATACACACAAATATCGTCCTACTTAATAGAGAATCCTTGTGATTTTAACTACGTCGTCTGCAACTGTTTACATGTATATACAGTAGGTCATTTTGCAAAGCTGATGTATTCATCCGCCATTCATCATTTTATTTTTCAATGATATTTTTGTTTGTGAAATAAAAGTTCAGTTAATTGCATCATTTTGTCCTTTTTGTTGTCTAAAATTTATAGGTTTATAATAAAAGGAAAATTATGTTGTAGTAGCTGTCTGAGTCCTTGTACGAGCAGCGTGGGGAAATCGATATCTCGCTCGACCTTTGGTCAACTACAATTACTACAACCTAATATTCCCTATATATCATACGCTTTTTTAGCCCTACGTTTTAAAAAAAAGGGGGTCTACACTTGAAAGTAAGCACTGTTCAAAATTATAAAATAAAAAAACACTTAATTATTTATATGAATATTTTTAACTCTGTTGATGCTGGAATCAGACTCTGATCGGGACCCAACTGTCATAAAACCCAACTAACTCTCTTCGTGTTAGTTCAAATATCAGCATAGAATAATTAGTTCTAGGATTGATAATGTTGTAGTTAAACAATGCGTCTGTTGCTGTTGACTGTACTATATTGTATTAAAATACCATTTTAAACTTGCATACTTGTTCTCTACGAGACAGTAACAGCGTTCCATATTTCAATGAACTTGGCGCGACATTGATTTTGTTACCCAATAATTGCGTCGTGGGAATAGACATTTATTTTCCATGGGTTCACATACTTCCAACTAATTATATCCATTTGATTTCGGGGAAATGAACTCGGCGAACAAAGTCTCAAAAGAATCGTGGCATTCGGCAATGTCGGGTTTCTCGCTGTAATTACAACGTAAGATTTCTTTGTGATTTCGAAATGTTTTGAATAAAACTTTACCAACAACAAACACTACAAACTAGTCTTCAGGACCTTTTAGTAATAATAAAATTTTATTGACCAACTGGTATAATAAATGAAAATGACAAAGTAACTATATGCCCTTTGTCGTACGTTCCTGAAAAGACCATTCGGCTTTTCTATGATTTGGCTGATGTTGTGCTGGCCAGGACAGCATGCATTTGGTCCAGATTCGAGTCCCGGTTGATGCTCTCTTGTTCACATATTTCGTTTATATGGAAAGTGACACAATGAAGTAAAACATTTGTACACTGAAGCAATAACAGAATACTGAAATCCAAGAAAAGGTCACCATAAAAAGAAACATAAACACGAATTAGAGAAATTGCTACGAAGTGAAATGGTTATAGCGTTTTGTGACCTGAAATGCCGTGTATAATTAAATCAACATAAAGTCTTCGATACGTGGGTTACATCAGGCATTTGACATACTTGTACTACCATATAAAGAGGTTTTGTACATGTAACGAGTGCATAATTTGGGAAAGACTGTGAGGTGGTTGTTCTTTTAGCTTACTTTTTTATGTACATATGTATACAGAAAGGAAGTTTCTACTCTATGTTCTGATTTTTTATGTTTTAGTTCTGAAAAATTAAGGTATTTTTAACTAAAGTTTAAAATAGCTTTTCAAATCATAGTCATCATACTGTGTATAAAATTACTTAATATAGTAAGAAGGTAAAATTTTATTCAAACTGATTACTAAAATATTTACACAGATACCCAAATTCAGTTATATGTAAATGGGCAACTAGAGAGAAAAAATGACAGTCCCTGTTGAGGAGGAAAAATGGTCGCCGAGTATAGTGCCAGACTCCCGATTTGGAGGTCACTGGTTTGACTCAAACCAGGTGTGTGAGTTTCTCATGAACTGCCGAATTTCACATTTTCCGTACGAATTCTGATTTGAACCAGAAAACAGTCATTAAGAGATATTTATATATGTCACAAGAACCTTATTTCCAAGATGATATAAAATATATAGGTTTAATCTAAACTAGACGTTCTTCAGACTATAATAATCGTCAAAGCAACAATTACAATATTTCCGTGGTCTGACAATGCAAAGATCATTAAGAGTAATTTACAGTTGTCATTTTGCTTTTTCCATTGGTTAGAAGAAAGAAACCCGACTTTAAGCGAATTAACAAAAGTTATCTGTAATGCATCTTAACATGCAATCATGTAACTTGATTATCCATTATTGAAAGAAACGGCATCGCTGCGCAACAAAAAATATCCTTTTAAAGAAGCATGCCTTAAAAAAGCATACCACTTCCTTCAAAATTATAATTATATGATTACGACATATTGAATAACCATTACCTGGTTTAAAAGTCTTAGTAAAAGAGGTAACATGAATGAGTCAAATAGTCTTTATGTGGATAGGGATTCCTTACAAAGAAATAAAATTTCTCTCTCTCTCTCTCTCTCTCTCAACAAAACTTTCTTAGTGTCCATATGCCTAAAAGAATATATTACTATTAATATAGATGATCTTGTAATACATTTATCATTGTCCTAAGCTCTTCCGAAAGTTATATTAGTGGTCATTTTTATCAGTTTGCACGTATGACTTTCAGCAAAACAAACATTACCAATGATTTCATTAGAACAAATTCATAGTGAAAACAGTTCTACTCCCATTGAATCAAGCTGAATATGTCAAAATCTTTAAGATAAATGGATGACAGTCCTAAATTAAAAACTGGAAGGTATATCTTCAGTTATATACACCTAGAGCTCTTGGTTACATCAAATTTCATGACTGGGACTTTACAGTATTTATCATGACCATCAGGCATGCTCGACATTTGAACACTAAGGTGAAATTCTAATTGGAATTCGGTACGGCAATATCGCAATGACATGTATTGTCTCGTGATGTTAATCTAAATAATAATAACAAATATATAAATTGACTTGACGTGAATGACGTGTTGTAGTTATTGTTGTTGTGTTGTTGTTGATGTTGCTTTCTTGTTTGTTTGTGTTTTTATTTTTGTTTTGTTGTTGTTGTTGTTTTTTGGGGGGTTTTTTGGTTAAACATTTGAATAACACGTTTTACTGTATCCTAAAATCACGAAAATTCTGCAGTTTGTTCGGTTTTGGTAAATATCTTAACCTTACAGCGACTTCTATTGCCTCTAACAAAGGAGATCTTGATTTACTACGACGATATTGTCTCAATGTCCTGTCACGCCTGTCATTCCGTGAAGCGTCTAATTGATATAAACATATTGATTTGGACACGGAAGATATGGCTGAGATAAACCATTTAACAATTAAGACTTACGAATGAGAAATTTAACGTTCGTCTACAGAATATCTTCTGATCAGTGTAATATCACAGATATAAAGATAGAATCTGATACTTAGGCGAGAGGGGAAACGGTGAAACAAAATCTGAGAAATAAACAATTTAATATTTCTGACATACAGTGAAATAATGGTTAAGACTTTCGTAAATATAAGACTTGCGTGCATGAGTATAGTAACAATTAAAGCTTAGAACTTTAGAAAGTTGCGTAAGTTTTTAGCTGAGCATTGTGCATTTTGGTGTGACACTTACACCCACCACTTTCAAAAATGTTCTGAAATACCTCCGAGGACGCCAAATGGCTGGGTAATACTGGCGATGACGTGAAAAAGAACGAGACATGATTAAACAAAATACATGTAGTATCAAATGATACAGTAAACGATTGTTAATTGTCTTTAACGTAAATGTATCAACAATCAGTTTAATTATTAAACAAAATTGAACATTTTTGCTGCCAACGAACGGAAACAAAATACATGGGAGGCTCAAGAAGGATGAACAGATGTCGTTGACACAGATAAGCGGGCAGAGATGATGACAAACACCTTACAATGATAAATCCCAAAGTCGCCTTCCAAATTAAGTTTGTTTTCGCTAAGACAATGATTCATATTTTATATAATTTTATTTAAGATCTGCAGCCATTACGCAAGATATAACTGTTATAATAACATTTCTTCAATTTCTTGACATTGTATGAAGTTCACATTAAATCAAAATAACTGATGCATTTGTCTCATAGCACTGGATAAATATAGGACCATTAATTTTCATAGACACAAATAAAACCAAAATCAACCCCACGGAGTGTTGATGACGTCAGAGCAAGCAGATGAGAAATCTGGTTTGATTTTCTGAAAGCTTACGAGGGATCTTAAGTCTGTCTTAATAGTTTTCTTTATGGTCGTTGAATAGAACCACGCCAAGCTCCATTCTAGGTTCGAGTCTCACGTTGGTAGAACTTAATACCCTTGTTTGACTTCCATGATTTACCCTTTAATAAAGTATGGAAGGAGCAGAACTAAGTCAAACATTTCAAATGTGAAAATATTTTGTGTTTTTCCTTGGACCTGATAAGGTCGGTCCTGAATTATTTTAGTATGTTCCCCCAAGGTAAAACTCTAAATCTAAGACAAGTTAGAAACTTCAAGAAACGCTGAGTGGCGTGGCTCGTTGTCACACTTGTCTTTCCGGGAATTGTCTGATTTGTATAAACATACTTATTTAGACAGGAAACACGTAGATACGTCAAAGTAAACGGGGAAAAAATGTTACTTTTTTCAGATCTAATAGGCTTAATTGATATAATTTCTTAAGAAAAATGAAATAAATAGATGATATAACGCTTTCAAGGGTAAGTGTCTGTCACAGGTGCACATGTTAGGCAGTGCAAAAAATACGGAAATAACTGTAACATGAACACCGCATTAGCATTCTTTATATACCGGTACTGTTTCGTGTCTCAACGTTTTTAATGAATAATTGCAGTATATTGTTTTCAAATAGCCTTGAAAACTTTCCTACAGCTCAAGTGTCGCGTTTATTGTCTCTGGTCAATTGGTGAAGACGTTAGTAGCCTAATGATAAATATGAGATATGACAAGAGATAATTGTCAATTTATCTAAAGCGTAAACGCGTATAACTTATTTGCCTTAAGGACAAGTATCCATAATTTCTCTAGTCCAGCGAAAATTCTATTATGACAGATAAATCGAACTACATACTAGTCAAGACGAAACAAAACAGGCTATTGGACGTGAAAGATCAACAACAACAGGTGTACATTATTTATTCAAATAGAAATATTATAGATTGTATAACTAAACGCAACAAGACCACAAAATAGCATAACTGAATATATAACATAGTAATACATGTATAGCATTTTAGACCAGTCTTTGCTTATGTAAAGAACTTCTTGTAGCTGAGCCTTAGAGTTTACGAAGGCCATAGTAATCTTTAAAAATCTTTTTTTTTTCTTCCTTTCTTTTTTCTTTCTTTCTTTTTTCCCCACTTTTTGTTTAAAGATATCCCATGATAATTTAGTATCTTTCATTTTAAGTTCTCGGACAATGCTAACACCTTTCTTTTAAGACCATGAAAAAGATTAGAAATATATATTTGTTTCTTGGTTTGTATATACTTATTCAAGTGACTTTTCATATATATACAGACGTTATGTTCATTTGCGAGAACTCTTTCGTCATTCGTACATGTAAAGTTAGGAAAATGATAACTTCACGAATTTTAGATGTTATAGTTGCAAGTTCTGACAATAAGTTAAAAATATCTCAAGTTTCTTTCAATGTGATGGCATCAAAGTGCAATGAACATACTTGGCTAGTAAATGATAACAACTTTTAGAAGAACTAAATGTAATTTTAAAGTGTATTTAATTTAATTTTCTTGTTTGCGCTAAATAAGTAAAACCTGGCTTTTTCCTCCAAATTTTCCAGGAAAAGCATTGCTATATCTTAGCAAAAGAACGCAGTAAGTTTTACAGTGAGACTGGCGTGACGCGATGTCACGGCTGTCACTCCATGAAGCGTCTAATTGATATAAACATATTGATTCGGACGTAGACGATACGGCACAAGACAAAGCAATTAAGTCTAATGAATGGGAAATGTTACGTTTGCCAGAATAATACATGCTTAAAAGGTACAATTTATATCGACAGAAAGAAAGACATGCCGTATTATGTCAGGGAGATGGGAGGGGAGTTAAATGGAATGACTATTTTTAAAGGAAAAATATAATTTTCAAATTCTGTATTTTCAGGATTCATACAGGGAAAAATAAAGATATTTTGAAAGAAATTTATTCAGAACAGTTATTACCTTAAGTCCTTTTTCAAAGCCATTTGTATCGGCAGTTGAGTTGTAAGCTACTGTAACTACATAGAAACTGAGTCCTTGTAGGACCCAGGTATAAATGAGGACGGCGATACAAGTGTTTCACGCTCAATGTCGTTGAATTCTTTTTCTTTTTTTATACAAATCTTATAATCTCTATACAGACCTTAGCTCACCCTTGATAAACAATAAACTCAGAAGAAACAAGGACAATCCGAGACTGGTCTATTAAGTTATTTGGTTTAAAGCACTAATATCACAGAGACAAATAAGGTACGGTCAAGAATGCTGGACAGAGTTTAGCTCTCACTTTTTTTCACTTTTCTATTGTTTATAGTTTCAAACCGCTGCTGTCTTTTAGAAAAAGCGATACTCAAATTCACACAGATAGACATTGCTGCACCTTTGACAAATGAGAAATCGACGTGAGACGCTGAGATTGGCGCGTCTCTCTGTCACGCCTGCCATTCCGTGAAGCGTCTAATTGATATAAACATATTGATTTGGACAGATACGATACAGCACGGATAAAACGAGTATTTATTCTAATTAAGTCTAACGAATGAGAAATGTTGCTTTTGTCAAGATGTTACATACTTAATTGATATAATATCCCTAGAAGAAAGCAATTTATAGGACGTAAGGATATGTTTCATGGAACTTTGAAATATACACACAGAGGTAAAGAATAACAGGGGGGTGTACATGTAAGGCAAATATTACAGAGAGACAGGAAAACACTAACAAGAAATTAAGTATTTATAAATTCCTATGTTAAAGTGTCAGTGCTTAGCTGCCATTTACCTTTCTTCTGCATGCCTCTAAACATGGCCATTTTACAAGGTCATTTTTTTATTGCTTTCAATTTGTCAAATTTGTCTAGAATGCAGATATGATCGAACATTCATGACTGCATAAGTATGATATTCACTGTCTGATGTTTTGATGAAGACGATAACTTTGCAAATCGAGATGTCGATGCAAAACCATGGTATCTATTTTTTTTATTTTATACCAGTTATAATAGGTTTGCTTGAACAGTTGAACTGAATAAGTATCAAATATGACAATACGTAATTTTCTACCTGTCGATAGTGTTAATATGTATAAACGTATAATGCCTTCAAGGGACACGTCCTTAACTATTTTTTCCACTCACATTTCTAAAATAAGATACAAAAATGAACCAAACGCTGTCTTTAGATATCGAATGAAACGAAATATTAAAAAGTGCGAAGAGCAATATTTTCTTCTTTTAGATAAACATTTATCTAACGTTAGTGCATTTTTCATTACAGCTTAGGTTTTTAATTGGGTTTGTTTTCGTAGTTAGCGTTTGGTTTGGAATTTTATCGTTATTACATTATAAATAAAATATCTACCAGACAAGATGTCAATTAAGTTCAATTTAAACTTGGATAACGGTAATGATTGTCTAAAAATACTCGAAAAGAAATAGAACATGACTTTAATCGACCACAGAAACAATAACACGCCCCTAAATCTGTTCTGTGACGTCAGAGCAAGGTTAAGAGAAAACTGATTAAACAGATTTACTCACGTGGCTTTATCTTGAAATATCCTGTTATTTTTGCGTTTTTCCTACACAATATTCCATACATTTTATGTTACAATTATATGTGACGCTGAAATTATTATCATAGAACTCTGTAGGAATTTCCATGACATTTAACTAAGTGAGTAAACACAATATTTCCTCTTATGCTTGACATTTTCCTTCTTGGAAAATTGTGATTTGTCGTTGCAAAAAGTTAGCACGTTCTTCAAATATTACAACATCTGAACCCACTCTTGGAAAATCTATATGTTATTTTCAATTATTATACCTCACGTAAACTGCCAATACTAAATTCCCATAGGCGATCGGGCTTTTAAAACTTATGTTACATTTTGCATCAGCTCAGAGGGTAACATTTTTTTCAAAAACCCTCCGGGGTGTTATTGTTTTTTTGCACACCCTGCGGAAAATTCAAACGTCTGATCACGTCGAAGGCGCTTATTGAATATATTGACTGTAAGCGTTTAGCTGAGTTTGATTCGACTCGTTACCAAACGAAAACAATCCTAAGGAATATATAACATGATCACATGTATGGTTCGGTTTAATAAAATAAATAACACACATCAGCGAGGGTGATAGAGGATGTTGACAACCCGAAAAAACAATAACACCCGAGGCGATGCGAGGGTGACAGAGGATATTGACAACCCTCAAAAAACAATAACACCTATCGCCTCGGGTGTTATTGTTTTTTCGGGTTGTCAATATCCTCTATCACCCTCGCTAATGTGTGTTATTTATATAATATATGAGTGTGTGTGCGTGTGTGCGCGTGTGTGTGTGTGTGTGTGTGTGTGTGTGTGTGTCAGTGTGAGTACTTAGTATCCCTGCATTTGTAGTTACTTACGAAGCATATACATAAAACTTGCAACCGTGTGGTTGACTGCATATTTCAAACTTAAATTGATAAAAATACATTCCATTGACTGAAATAAGAAACATAAATTACTGCCTAAGAGACTATTACAATGCAATCACTGCCTGACTTATGCAAGGGACTGTGCACAATTCATTCACTGTCTGAGTAATACATTCACTTCCTAAATCATGCCTACATTATGCAAGGGAATGTTTACACAGTATTCATTGTCTAAAATATGCAAGAGACTGAATACAATACATACACTGTCTGAATTATGCCACAGATCCCTTGCCTTTCGCGGCATTTCCAAACACTGTAACAACAGAAATGACGCTAAATAAAGCGCTAAATAAAGTTTTCAAATATTTTAAGAAGTTTAAAGTGTTAGAATTTCTTTTTTGAAATCAATTGTCTTTACGTTTTTGCATAGAAAATATTAGATTATGTTTCTTAATGTAACAAAAGTAGGTCGTTTTTTCCTCTTGTTAAGCTCATATTGAGGTGAAATGTCTAATTAGATCAGAACTATATAAACTTCTTGTTTAATTTGTGATTATCGTCTGCTAACTTGTTTAAAAGGGTAATTTTATTCCCTACCTATCACGTTGTATCCGCTTACTTAATTACAAGTAGTTTATTATACTCGGTAGGTCACACCATCTTCCGACCAGCATCTGGCATTTGATAGGCAAGAAGGGAAATCAAGTTATATAAGAAAATGTTTTGCCATATTACGGAACAGATCATTGGCATGTTTTTCAAAAGAATAAACTTCATGTAATGGCATAACAAAAAGTTAACTTTAGTTTACTTTATTCCTTTAAAATGTCTGAAAACCATAATATGGGGCATTTGTACACGAAAGTTACCATTAACACATATGTCGGTTAGTTATATAGACCCAAACTTTTGCTGCAATTGAAAAAAAGAGAAACTTATATTGCCTTTTCTTACTATTTTTAAATAAACAAGATTTAAAAAATGCAGAATGTGTTTGCATGATGTTGCTTTGCTCTCCCTTTTATTTTCACATTAAATGCACTTATTCGGACATAAAACGAAATTCGGACAGGAAACAAGATGTCCTACTTTTACTGCAGTTTATTCTTCTCGGTGATTTACAAAGCATAATCATTTCCTTGTGAATAAAACAATTCAAGAATTATCTTGAGATTTCTCAAGTAGCAGTATATTGTATATCGTTCGATATTTGTTGAAAAGAATAAATCTACATC
Organism: Cyclina sinensis; assembly: GCA_012932295.1. NCBI lineage: Eukaryota > Metazoa > Mollusca > Bivalvia > Venerida > Veneridae > Cyclina > Cyclina sinensis. The sequence continues at coordinate 32,010,982 of JAAONU010000007.1, read as the reverse complement.
TCAATCAAGTCTACACGTGGTTTCAATCAGACTTTGTTTGAACGCAGAACTTGTGCTCTTTCATGGCTGAAAGGAATCATAACTTCACTTCGTCAAGAGCAGCAAATTTCATGCCCTTGATGCCTTTGATATTGATTTTGTGATGCCATTGATTTCGTGGTGCCTGCTGTCTAAATTGCATACTGGTTAGTTTTTAATTTATCGTTAAATATCCATATCCATACGAATAAACAAGAAATGAATCTGGTCCATTCATATGGTCAACATTTTTATATCGCTCTTTGCGAACAGATAGTAAAAGGTAAAATATGTAATTTTCTCAGTTATGACAGAAACATACAATTTAGTCTCGTTGCACAAACAGACTGGTAATATCAACATTACCTTCTTTACCTTGACTGAGTCTGATCAAAATCATTTCTGTTTGCTGTTCAGTTGCAAACAGCTTGACAACAGAAGAGCCACTCGGAGATAAAAAAAAGGTACACGTAACAGGTAAGGTAACAGACTTTGTTCCCGCATGATGCAGCCGAAGACAAAACAGCAAAATTTGTGTATGAAACCCGCTACTAGATAAAGTAGAAGACAGAGATCGAATTATTCGGAAATGTGCCTGAATAAAGAACTTGTCTATATCCGTTTATCCGGCTAATATATCTGTTGGATTTAACTGAATTTGAAAAAGTAAAAACAAATGTCTTTGTTCAAATGAATAGAAAACTAACTTCCAAGAGAGCAAGTCGTGCATGTGCAAGTCGTGTTCTATGAATATAAAAGCACCAGTGATTATCATTATAAAACGGAAAATGATAATTTACAATTAGATAATCCGCGCTAATATGAGACTCTATTACCAACTGACTAGGCATTAATATTTTTCTTAACTAGTAACAACTACGACACAATGAAAGTTCATCTAGGTTCACAGACATTGACCTAATGATCCCTCATATTTTTTTCCACAGCAAATATAAGGCGAATGTATATTATTCATGGACGCTGTTATTGTCCAAGTGACTTCTTTCCGAACTCAACACTAAGCTGTCGTTTTTTAATATATATTAAAGCTAATTATATAACTTTGTTAGCGACATCAATAATTAAGTATTTTTAAATGATTCGTTTTGATGCCTTTTGCAGTTATCTTATATACAAAAAATAAGAGGTCCGTAGAACGTCATTTACGTGAAGTATTCAAATAAGATTATATAGTTTGTACATTTTCCTACTGATGAACCAGGCTATAATGGTGTAAAAATCTCTAACAGTTCTTTCATTCAATAAGGACTGATATATAACAAAAATATTGGTACTTTCAGTGCTTTGATTCCCTAACAATTAAAATTGGAGAGTCAGCGAGAGATGAAATGAAGATACAGATAATGAATAGTCCTTGTAACAATGTGATTTGTCTTTGCACTAACAGGCCTTGTGTAGGTCCTGTTACATACAATTTACATGGAAAATCCATTTACAGAGTCTTTTATAAATGACACAACAATATATAGCAGTACACGCAGTTGTATTTAGGTCAACTCCAGGAATGCTAATTTGGGCAAGTTTACTCCTTAGAAATGCGTTGAACGCTGATTCATAGATAATAACGTTTAGGGAATGATAGTTCCTCATCAAGAAACAATCTCGCAGATAACAAATGGTTGAGAATCAACGTTTGTAAGCCTGCTTTCTATAAATATAATTATCAGTTTACGTCTTAGTCCTTTCGTCAGAAATAATGACTTTTTTCTTAAACAATGTTGTCTCATTGCTATGCATGCTGGCTTCATAAATTGCAAACAGAAGCATGTACTGTCACCTTTCAGGGTTAAATTTTTAGAACTTGTTCATTCTTTACCCTTCCTTTCATACTTTAACTCTGCTATAAAATGATTTTTATGGGGGATAAGATATTAATATAAAAAGATATTGAATAAAATGATTATGTAACATCATTCTATACAATGCGAGATATATTTGAATGAGTTTGCAGGTGGTAAATGACTGTTCCAACTTGTACGCATCTAAATATATAAATGTAAAATAACCTAGCAGTAATGTCTCCAACAGCACTGAACAAACCTCATTCAACATTCAAATTTTCTGTAGAATGATAAAAACAACTCTAACAAAAATAATGCTGTACGACCATTTCTTTGTTCCTGTGTATTTCGCAAATGTATCCAAAATCCAAAAGCATAATAAAAATGAGAAATTTATACAAAGTCATTTGCAAGGAAATAAAATTGTATGTGGTAGAGAGAAAATGCGTAAATATGTTGTAAATGTATGTACTGATACATGTATACAAAAAAAATAAAACAACTTTGAATACATACTTTACAATACTGAATCCATAGTGTACATAGACTGTTATAAGTGGAAATGCTTTGGTGAAAACTATTCTGAATTGTTAAGGCTAAAATGTTTTGAAAAGACTTTTCCAACAATACGTAATGCTTGCGTGATACTTTGATAATATTAATAAATAGAAGAGGTTTTTTTCCAAAATTGTTTTAAGCCTATTCGTGTTCATTTTCAACTGTTCTAATACTATGGAAATCAACTAATTTAGTAAGGTTAACAATCCTCGACATACAACATTAGTTCAACTGAAACACATCGTGTAATTCCTTTAGGCGGGCCATTTGCAATAAAGTTATACGGGTGTTTCCAAGTAGTACGTTGGTTAAGCAACCCGTATAAAGCTTTACTGAAATCCACGGTTTAGTCATTTTCTCATGACCTAAATACTCTTTGCTCAGTAAAGCAACATGACCGAAAACTTAAGTATTTAGCATATCAGTTTATTTAAGAAAATAATTCTGTTTCAACTCTGAAAAAAATCAAGCAACACGTGTGGTCATTCCCTACACGGTTTGCATTTTTGTGATTTTTTTAATGTTATGATAATAAATTTCTTCATTGTTTTAATTGTTTGTTGGTTAAACTATTTCTTCTCATCACAGTTGTATGTAGACTTATCATTTATCATAAACCAAGCATTAGATTAAAAGCAAGAGAGTTACAAAATACTAACGGACATTTTCTTACTGTACTTCATAGCAGTCCTTTTAGCTATAACTTAATATTACTCCACGATAACCATTTTCATCTATAGGCCATTTGTGCGAAGGTCTTTAAATCAGATACAACAGTCTTTCTTAAAAGATAAACTATACATCATGTTTTATATCATGTCTAACATTCTTCATGTTTCTCATAACATATTTTTCAAGATAATAGGTATGATTGTGAAGTATGAACAAGCCCAGATATCTCTGGGGATTTCACAAGTAGAAGTTAGTTGTGTATCATTCAGTATTTGTTGAAAGGAGTAAGTTTACTTCTCAATCAAGACTGCATGTGGTTTCAATCAAACTTTGCTCAAATCCCTACTGACTGAAACACAACAAAAATTAACTTCAAGTAACCTAATGACTGGCTTTGTTGACCGTAGATGGCAAAGCTTGTAAGGCGATGTGTGTTGAAGTTGTGCTTCCTGTGTTTTAAGTTTCTTTATTTTCTGATGCAAAAGGGAAAGTTACTCAGATATTATAACTCCATGACCAGTATGTTCATATTTGTTTCTGAAGTATTTGACATCTGCCAAGTCTTTGCAGTGTCCAAATGTTTCATGGGTGATTTCTGGTGAAGTGACTCAAAGGTAATCATAGCGTTATTAATACGACTGATTAATCTCTTTCTATCACAGAATGTTGATGCAATTTTAATATCACTACATATAGTGAATTAGTTTTTTCACTCATCTAGTGTTTTGTTTTTAAAATTCTATATGGCGAATAAACGTAATTTATATTTCGTTTACGATTTTGTTCCTGTCTTTGTCACAAAACGTCATCTGAGCCAGAGTAAGGGGGGTTATTTATATGAAAAATTCCTTCTTTAGTGGTGGTAATTCCTGACATCAATATATTGAAATACGTGTAACTAAATGGAGGGAGAAAACATCGGAGTTCAGTTGGACAAATTTACTCGTAAAAATGTGTCTAATTACTGCTTTATTAAAGCGCTATGTTCTGAGATTAAATATTATCCCACAAGTTCCAAAATGGCAAAAAAGATGTATAAATTACCAGAAACCTCCCATGGTGGCAAGTCATTTGGGTTTTAGCTTCTCTGCGTATTTCAAGTGTGTGTTCTGTGAAAAAAAATAATATTCGTTTTTGTTTCTATCATAAATATTAACACTTTTGATTTGACCAAAACCAATAAAAGTGAACGCGGTATTGTCATAATAACAGTTTTCATCCATTAGCAGACAATAAAGATTTATACTGAAAAGGCCGGCTATTATTTTTGAAGAGCTCATATTTTGTATCAAATTTACACAATTCACATAGATTTAGTGCTTTAATGAAGTGTGCCTAAAATAAATGATTTCGATTTCGCCATCTACAATCTAATAATCTTACTGATTTGGTACTACCATTCTCCAATTTGCAGCAGAATGCAATAGGAATGAGAATATTGCCCGAGACCTTGTGCGAGAAAATAAAAATAATTTATATGTTAATTATAAATGTAACGTTTTATCAACAATTTAAAATGGGCGGAAAATAACTATGTTCAGAGACAATAAATATCTTAGTTCCATAGAAAGTAACAAGAGCAGTGATTTGCCAAATGTAGTAATCATATATTTGAGATACTTTATATAAACAAACCAAAAGCAATCTTGATCATTTGAACTATAAAATGCACTGTATTAACAACACCATCATTATATTTATAACTGCCATAGTTGTATTCCCCATTATCAACAACATACTATTCATCCTAATAAAAACAACAATAACAACATATCAATGCCCTCGTCACCTAGACCACCGAGTGTCCCCTGGAAAAAGAAGTACACGTTCATTTGATATTAACAAGCAAAAAAGGTTAAAATCTTTAATACATGTCTTCCTGTGTATTTTGTTTTGCGATTCAAACATCTGTACGGACATTTTAAATAAGCCAGTGCGTATAGCAGTGTGGTTATACCAGGTGTAATGACGTCACTAAAGGCATCAAAGCCAAGACAAAACTGGCTACATTAGCTCCGCTTGAAAACAGAAAATTTGGAATTTTTTTGTATGCGAGGTTTCACACAGTGCTTGATAAAACGGCTCAGCTGCTGATGAAGATCCTATATTCTGTGGAAAGCTTATATTTTTCTCATTATACTGACACATGTCCCATTAAAATCGATAAAGAAATGAAATAGTTACGAATAATTTTCTATTTTCAAGCGGAGCCAATGTTTACAGTTTTGTCTTGGTTTTGGTGCCTTTAGTGACATCACAGTCACGTGGTATTGCTTCATTGTACAAGAAAAGATAGTGTGATTGAGCGTATGTCTTGTGGAGATAAGAATACTGAAAAAGTATGAAAATAGCTCATTCAGTACATCTGCGTATTTGAATGAATGATTCAGTTTCTCGCCTGACAAGAATACCAGACGACCACAGAAGTTTTGCAGTGTGCGAGCAGCGACCGAGGAGTTAGAGCGCCCAAATATGGCTTAGTGCCAAGCATTTCTATTAACATACTTCAAATTTTTTTTAAGAACGAAAAAGAGACAGGATGTCTTTGGAAACTTGCCGAGTAAAACTTTTTTCTGTATCTATAGGTATTCATTTATGCGAATAACGTAATTTCTAAATCAAGACCACTTGTGGTTTCAATCAGGCTTTATTAAAATTCGTAGCATATGGTGTCTTAGAATGATACAGTATAACCTGTATATAGCGGTCATCCAAGGGAAACCGCAAAAGTGACCACTATAGACAGGTGACCACTATATACAGGTGTATATTTTCAGATGATCAGTTTTTACTAAAGTATAGAAAAACATGCACAGAACTCTTCTGTTTATTATCATATACATGTGATATTTTTTTTAAATGATTTATTTGAAAGATAAATAAGTATTCTGAATTTAAAAAGATAAAAATATTTTAAAGATACATGTGATATTTTAAAAAAAATGATTTACATGCATTTAAAAGATAAATAAGTATTCTGAATTAAAACAGATAAAAATATTTTGTAAAAAAGTTTTAAAAATCAAAAGCTGTTTCTAGAAAAAAAATCTGTAAGTTTAAATTATCGACTCGTTTATCGTTGACGTGGCGGCAATATTCTTTTTACATTTATCAGAGTGATTTCCCTTTGCGCTTTAAATTTTCACACGTCGTGAAAACTACCAATCGATGACAGGTTACTGGCCGCTATATACCTTGAAGTGCGGTGTTTCGGCTGACCGCTGACCGCGTTGAGCGGGGTCACGTAATAAAAAGGTGCATTATATAGTGAATTTCATCGGGCGGACGACGAAGTGACCATTATGAGCAGGGTCACGCTATACAAAGGTGACCGTTAAGGCAGGTTTTACTGTACATGAATGGGGGCCATTAGTGGATTATCTACCCTGAATACTCTCTGATATTACACTGGTCCTTCCATTTGGTTTCCTCTGCTTTTATCTTTTATCTTTTTAAGAGTATTTTAAGAGTATTTTCTCTTTTGGTATGGTGATAAGTAAACCTAATTATTTGCAATAGTGTTAGTCAAATTACACATTAAGTTTAGCAACATGTTTTGTTAACACCATTATCTTTGTTTTTTGGTAATCCTAATTTTTTATTTAATATATAAGTGACAATTTTCACAAGTAAAAGTCAAGACTATCACATTAAGAAACAAGGATAAAGTCAGAGGATTCCAACTGAAAGGACCAATGTGCTATTTGGTCTACCTTTGATGTTATCTGAGTAAGGGAGATAATTTGTTATCAGGAATATCCCTCATTAACCGTATGAAGCACACAGCGTGCGACAGTTTGTGTTTCATGTACGGTGGCCTGTTCTCAACTGTAAAGTGAAAATTTTGATGTCCTTAGCAAGAGTGTAGTACTACACACATCGAAGTCACAGTGAGAAACCGATCTTGCACGAAAAACATAATGAATTATTGAAACAGAAGCTGTCATACATTGGAAACAACCAGAACAGATGAAAACTGAAATAGGATATTTCTTTATCATTCTAAAGACAATCATGTACAGATTCATTCACAGATTTTTATGTAAAAAAGCATTATTAAGAAGGTGACGTCATTTCTCGACTTATGTTCAAATCAAACAATTCTGTAAATCTTTTAATATTTTTATTCAAAACAAAATTGGTCATTTACAGAAGTTTTGTGTGCAAATGAACTATGAACTAATGGAGTAAATTCTTGCTCTGCTTCTATGAGGTTAATTACAGTGACTGTTCATCGAAAAAAAAATGACAAAATCCCTACTTTTTTATGGCTTCAATCTGGCAGAAATGTATGTGCCATCTCTTGGGAATAACGTTGTGGTGTTCGGGAAAGTTGGTATAAATCGAAACCTACTTCTCTGGCAGCAGTGATCAATAGAGACCAGCTATGCAAACAATCATTTACATGCATATTGGTTGACGAATATGACCAGTATAGAACCAGCATTTGAACACTGACCTTTTGCATATCCACTGAACATATTCCAGATCTGTACATGAAATGTTATTAATTATTCACGATGTTTTCGGTTCATATTCTTTCAAGTCGAATTATTTGCAAACTGTAAAAATTTCCCCAAGACAACCCAAAAGCACAACACTTTAGTTTATATAAAGCAATACTCGAACTCGATTACACAAACGTTCAACTTAATACTTCTATTTAAAAAAAAATAATTTCGAAATGAAAATACAAGAAACAAAAATATTGCACTTTAAATCTTAACAAAGAGTACTGACGACCTAATATTTTTTACTGTCGTCATATTTACTATAAAGCAATCCAAACAGCAACTTTGCACTATCAAAAACTATTGATTAGTCATTGTTATTTTCTGCAAATGATACAATTCTAGTTCATCCAAGTTCATAGATATTATAGGCAAATGTTTTCTACTGCAAATATGCAAGACAATACAAAAGAAAACATTGATACTTTTTCATCCCTGTTCTATAAAGCATGACAACGACTAAGGAAAAAGATAAACGTTTCATGTCTTTTCAAGTATGAAAACTATACAAAATATGAGAAAGTCAAGCACTTTGATTTTCTGTAGGTTTCATGAGAAAAGGCTTTGTAAAAAAAGATACAACAAAAGCCCGCTATCTTTTCCTTTGCTTTTAAACGCCAAAGTGGCGCCACATTTAGTTGCGATGAACAAGGAAAATCCATCTATGGGAATTGGAACAACGACAAATACTTCTATGGCGACACATGTTACAAAAAACCAGAGAAGAAGAAATGCTGCATGATCAAGGTTTTAGGTTATCTAACTAGATGCTGGCCCACCATGACAATAATATTGGCTTCGCTTTAGTTTAACATAGATAATGAAGTGCGTACAATGAACTGTACAAATGCTGAAATAAGAATGTGTTGAACCAGGAATGTAGTTGTATGTTTGTGCCCGTCACGTCAATAATATATTCACACTTAACTTGATTTCATATCGTTACAGAAACAGCAGAAGAACTATTCATTTCCGTTCAAGTTATTTATTCATTTCTTCAAACTGACTTCTTTCATATATGAGCAAATTTACCGGAAAATGGTTTATATTACTCAGACTGGTAATAACTTGCTCAGTTCTTGTTAACCTTTTCATCTTTTTCTGTCAAATACTTCATAATTCACATCAATCTTATGTTCGTAGTGAATGAGTTTAAAACTGAAATATGTCGATTAAGTATTCTATAATGCAAATTCATCTTATTTGATTAGCCTCTCGAATTTGTACTGGTACAAATAAGAAAAATAAAGTTCAAGAGCAGATAGGAAGTCAACTGCCTTTGCATGTTATATTGATATACGAGTAATAATTCAAAGCTTTAGATTTAAGCCTCCGTGGAAATCTGTGTGGTTATTTACGGATATTATTATTATTATTATTATTATTATTAGGAAAATGGCTGATTTGTTAACGATTTTACTGTTTATGCCTGTTAAAAGTATTTGCTTTCATTCCAAGAGTTGTCGACCGTTATCATCATTAAACAGTAATAACTAAGCCAGGATAACTGCCCTTAACACTATCATTAATATCATTCTCGTATTCAGCATTAATAACAACATTAATAACAGCATCATTGCTACTAACAATAACAATATCTGTAACAACAAATTTTAATCATTATGATTATCATCTGCAAAAATTAACTGAATCGGATATCATCGAAATTTTCTGAGATTGTAATTTCTCGTGAGTAATTAGGCTCATGAATACACCAAAAACACAACAACGCATGTGATTCGCTCGTGTATGGCGTACATTGGAAGTAGTTCCGGTTATTTCCATATTACTTCAGGGGCGATTTTCGGAGATGTTCGCTGATGACCATTATAAATGTCAATAAAACAACACCATCACCAACTGTGAGTCAAAAGAAGTCTGTTAACATACAAAAACAATTTCAGTGCATTGGTTTCAGTGTCAGCAATTTTAGTTGCTTGAAAGGCAATATTCTTTTCATTAATATAAACTAGTTTGGTGCCTTGAATACTCACAACATGATACAAGTTGGACAGAATACATTTATAAGTCTGCCTGTGTAATTTGTTTTGGGAATTAAATGCAACAGTTACATGGACCGTCCAAATTAAAGACTTCTTGCAGTGCGCCATAGGAAGCTTCACAGAATATATGATGAATAAAAGAAAACATCACTCCCTTGACGAAAAGTTCGGGTAAAGCAAGATGGTATGAAAGTCTATACTTGTTAGGCGATTTAGCTTGTCTGCGTTATTGTTTATCCTCCGTAGTTGTACCTAAATTGATATTCAGACTGCACCTGAGTTCCTGAACATTACTAAAAATAAGGACATTTTTGCATGACATTTACGGCACAAAATGCCGGTATCCTTAATCCCGGGAGCTGTCGTAAAATTTCTTCATCTATCTTTACAATCTGGAAGAAAATATGAACAAACAGCAAATATTTCGATATGAGTTACTCCTTTTAAATAACATTAACTTATTTACATATATCTAGCTGATTTTTTTCAGAGCATGATCCGTTTGTTGTTGGCTAAGTACTCTTAAAAATATAAAAGTCTACGCGATATTCTACTGATGTTTAGAAATCTATATCTTATCGTCGTCCGTTATTATATAAAAGTTTTTTTTGGATTATATAAGAAATGGAAATAACAAATAAAATCCCTGCGTATGATTATGTTTGGGTGCCTTTTTGTATTAAAATACTCGCATGTTATTACGTCTGGCTGCCCTTAGCTGATGGTGTATCTTTTTCATATTTTAACGTTTTCAAGTTCTTACCAGACAAAGATGGGATCAAATTAGAAGCGACCACATATATATGCAAGTGTTGGGAATTTAAAAGAAACAATCTATCACTGATAAAGAATCTGTTATTTCTCAGAAGATGTATTTCTTGTGCTAATTACAATTCTATAGATACAGCATATTTATATTTAATCAGTTTCTGTTCATATACTTTTTTTGGAAGATCTGTAATTTACTTGAAGGACAAAGTATTGAACATAATATATTCATATTGCAAATGATTTATGTGCATGCATAAACGATTATTTTTCCAAGGGAACACACAGATGGTAGTAAGTGCATGCCTAGAATAAACTAACTATACTTAGAATACACACGCGAATAATGTGTTTGAGAATATTTTTGAACAGAAGTGTGTAAAAGAACAAAATGCACGTGCGAAATTCCAGCTCATGCAAATAAGACAGCAAATTATAAAACTGATGGTGAAAGAACCTGTGCGGTACGATGATTCAAGAATAACTGGTTTAAAATGGACAAGTAAAACAGTGCAGGCTAGAAAACTTGGACAGGATTTCAAACCAAAATGAAAGTAAACAAACCGGGTTTTTCATATACACTATCAGTAAGAGTGAAATTTGTTACGGCGTAGCTGTATTAAAATCGATTTTGACCTACATTTGTAACGAATTAAATTGTTAGATACAAAATCTACAGCTGAAGAAGGAAGTTTGCCATTGCTTAAACGTGCTTGTGTTGTGAAATTTTAGGGCAGAATTCGTATTTGTTAGTTTTATTGCCTCTAAAAATAAAGCAATAATAATAACCTTAATACAGCCGAAAATTAAATATCAAAACGTTTTAACCATAAAAAATGCACTACGTGGAATAGATATATAATTGATATACTAAATATTTAATCTATTTTACTGAAAATGATATTGATACTTTAAGCATTAAACTCATAGCCTAAACTGTCAATAGGACATTCGATTATTACACGCGTTCGATATTTGCCAATGTCCGAAAACTATGCACTTTTTGGAGCCTTTTTTATACAACAGTTATCTGCAGTTTCTTACATTACCCTGTTTTTGTGAAGTTGAAACTAGTTTCAAGGTATAAAAAGTTTTTGTTTTGTTTGTTTATCTCTTTACCTCTTATACAGTTTTTATTTATTCGTTTATTTATTTATATAAGAGAACGAAAAGTTCATCATTCTTGATAGTAGCAAATGTATTACTTGGTCATGTCTTGCATATAGATAATTGCCGACAGCTGAAGATGAAAAGCAACATACACACACAAACACACAACCTTGTATTGAAGCTAGCGGTGCTAGAATGGACCTGAAAAAATGGATACTTGGAACATATACTGGAATCGACCAGAAAAAATATGGTTTTCAAAAAGGGGATGACATACACTAGACATGAGGGATAGTGGAATATGTGGTGATATATATTAGAGTCAGTCAAAAAAATGGACGGCTGACACGGACTTCATTGAGATAATAAACACCTGTTTGCCACAGAAACAGAAAAGCAAAATTTCTACCTTATCAAGGCCTCAATCTTGAAGAAATTAATGTGCCATCTCTTGAGAATAAAGTTCGTGGTATTTTAGAATGTTGATACAATTCTTATAGAAATGATCAATACTACCCATGCAAATGATCATTTACATGCATAGTTTGTGACAAATATGACCAGTATGGAACACGCATCTAATATCTGACCGTTTGCATTTCCATTGAAAATATTCCGATTATCCAAGAATGCTCTACGATGGTCTGTCTATTTCTTTTAACAGATACTAACTTATACTCGCAAACTGTTGATATTTGCTAAATAGAACTCAAACACAACAAAAAACATGTCATTCCGTATCTCAGAAGAATTCGATCAATCAATACATTATTTCATTTTGTTCTTCAATTTAACAATTATTCTCAAATTATAATACGTCAATCAAAAACAAAATACAAAAATATCGCAGTTTAAATCTTAATAAGAAAAAACATGATAAATCGATTCTGGCGACTGCAACATTAATGTCCTCATTTTTATCAGAAAGCAAGCAAATAACAATTTTATAATTAGAGAACCAGCCGTACTATTAGCAGCTATTGACTAGACACTGATATTTTCTCCATGAGACAAATGCTAGATCACCTCAGTTCATAGACATAATACTCTATTGCAAATTTGCCAGACAAAACGAAGAAAACAAATTCTTATCGAACGTATTATACAAGACCTTAACCAGCAATTTTTATATGATGGCTAAGTTTTAACCCATTTATCAACAGCTTGGAAAAGTGGTGGTCATGCAAATCATATAACTCCCGCTCGATGACTTCTTCCTGAATTCAAACCAGTACACGCGCTGAATATGCGAAATGCAGTTACTGGTTAATTTACTGGAGACTCTCATCCCTGGTGGGATTGACTCTCGCCCTAGTGGGTATCGAACCACCACCCTCCTTATCAGGAGTCCAACACTCTAACTGCTCCTCCACTTCGTGTTATAATTTTGTGTCAACGTCATACATCTTCATAATCAAAATGTTTATAATTAGTTTCGCAGTTTTTGTTATACAAAATATAATTAAGGACTCGAGCTAAACCAACGAATTTTAATACTCGTACAAGCTGTTCAAAAATGGTACTTTCAGCGCTTTGATTTAGTATGGTTTGGTATACGGAAGAAATTTCAAACCAAACTAGGAAAATTTATATTTTACTGTATATGTTTTTTGCACAGTTGCTCTCATCTTTTATATTTACAGGTCCAATAAAGCCATCTTTAGTCGTGATCGACATAGAAAATCCAGCTGTGGGAACTGAAGCACTGAATAATCTTTCATTGGTGATAAAGGTAAAAAACATAAAAGGTTTTGGCACATTCACTTCTTCCAGGTGGTTTATAAACGATATTGAATAAAGAATTACGTTTATTATATAATCAAGAAAGATATAAGGACGTAGATTGAATATAGCATTAATAACCAGAGGTTAACAATGGGAACAAATGCCAAAAAGAGAAATGTTTGCCTTAACTGTACATTGTAATATCTTGCAAGTTTGTGGTAATCTAAACTATAACTTAAATTCATCTCAAATTTAAATCATTAACACGTTAACAATTAAACGTTAATAACATGTATTTCTTAAAAGCGTCTTCCATCCCATAATTGGAATACGTAAGTTATACAGACATTCAATAATTTGTTCGGTTCTTGTTAACCTTTTCATCTTTATCTGTCAAATACTTCATATTTCCCATCACTCTTTTGTCCGAAGTGAATGTGTCTAAAATTGGAATCAGTCCGTGAAGTGTTCTGTAATGCAAATTCATCTAATCTAATTAGCCTGCCGATTTGGTATTCACCGTCTCCGATTTGCAATAGAATGTGATGGGAATGAGGAAATTATACAAAGTTTTACAGAAGGGAAGACGTCGAAGTGGAAAAACAGTTGTCCTTTGGTGGTTTAATATCTTATAAGTAACAAAGTAATAATTTTAAGTGATAGATGTGAGCCTTCACGAGTGTCTGTGGTTTACGAATACTGAATTGTTGCTTTACTGCAATGTCTGTACATTTTCGTCTGTTCATTTCTGACAGAGAGTACTCTCTCCAATGCAAGAGTTGTCGACCTTATTCTCATTGTAATATGCTGTTCATGATCACTGTCTGTTCCACCACCATGAATATCATACTCATAATGATAATTTGAAAAGAAAGAATCATCACCAACAGTAAATATCAGCAAGAACAACATAACCATACTTATTATCATCACTTACAATAATTAACGCTTCCAATACGGCCAACTCCGGAGTTTTCCGAGATAGTAAATTTGTTGGTAAAAAGGCCCAAGAATACACTCAAAAAAATTCAAACGCAAAGTGATTCTATATTAAAGGTAGTTTGACAATGGTTTTGCAAAACTTCAGAAGCGGCTTTCGGAGAAAATCGCTGAAATCGCCCAAACATCATCATCTGTTAGAAGAATTCGCAATCCATATTATTCTTAGATATCACCAGCAACTTATGTGATCTAGTTTCAATGTCAGCTATTGCAACTGCTTGAAAGTGGAAAGCAGTTTTCTTTTCACTAATATAAACTAATTTTGAGGCTTTAATACCATCATGATACCAGTCGAACAGAATACATTAATAAGTCTACCTGTGTAATTTGTTTTGGGAATTCTATGTAACAGTTACAAGGGCTGTCCAAATTAATGACTTCGTGCAGTGCCCAGAAGAAAGCTTCAAAGAAAATATGGTGTACAAAAACAACCATCATTTCTTTCAGAAATATAGTTCAGAAAACGGGAAAGGGAAAGGGGAAAAAAGAAGGTAAAAAAGTCAACGTAAGACAGGATTTTCAATTAGGTTGTAATTCCTCCACGTAAAAATTGACATATTGCGCTTGCGTTCCTGATAAAGTTCGGAGAAATAGGACAATTTTCATTATTTTAACTTAACATTTATAGTTCACAGCTCTCTGTCCTTTCAGTTCACGCATTTTTACATACATTAAAAAATACAAGTTATCTCCTTTTTTAATTCATTATTTATAAAACAACAACTTCTATTTCAACAAAGATTTTAAGAAAATGTCAGAAATGTATAACAGATCAATAATATGATTCTAAGTGGATACAAAAGCTATTTGCAAGAATGTGAACAAACAGGACATGTATCTTTAAAGAAACTTTATATGCCATTTACATATATCTAGTCAATGTTACTCTAAGACCTCACATTTCGCCGAGTGTATTTCATGTTAAAAAAAATTAAGGTGTTACCAAATAAAGACGAGATCCTATATATTGATACTAGATATATATGCAAGACTTGGGAATTTAAAAGAAATAATCTATCAGTGATAAATAGTCTGTTGTTTCTCCGGCGTTTATAGCAATTTTATAGATGTAGAGTATTTATTATTAATTACTTTCTGACCATACGTCTTGGTTTTGGGGAAAATTTGTTATTTATTTAAAGTGAACTGATGAATACTGCTTATGGTTGATGTTTATGCATAAACACCTATTCTTCCATTCGGAATACCTCGGGCGACTTCGATAAGTCTTTATACGAAGTTGTCGGAAAAGGCCGAGTTGTTACGATTGCTATTCTAAGGAGACACAAAATGGCCCATCATTCAATGAAATTAACTCTAACTATGTGATATTTTTCCAGAATAACTAATATATGAAATGAAAATGCAAGAGCTGATCGACAAATGCTTGAAATTTAGAATTTAATTTAGAACTCCGTAGCCCATGATGTATGAGAGTTAGTTTAAGCGTAGGTGTAACACCACTAAATATATCGCCCGCCAACGACACATATAAATAGTATTGCATACGTATCAGTAAATAACAAGAATAAATGTAATACTATAACGTATAATAAGATGATGAAAAAAAGAGAAAGAAGATGGCGATGCTGATGATGATGATTACTAGTAATAGTATTCGTTGTTGAATTATTATTATTATTATTATTATTATTATTATTATTAAAAAAACTTAAAGTCGAGTTTTGGCATGAACAAGAGTATATATTAAAATTTTGAAAGGACTTCTAAATAAATATAAAAACCAACTGATGATAAGGAAAAACTATATATAACTGAATAAAACGCGTAATTTAATTTACAAAATATCTGTTTGATGTTTTGTAAAAATCTTAAGGCGGTCAGTACAACATATATGTTTCTAGTATAAAATAAAAAGAAAAAAGACAGGAACGAGCTATATCTAAATACCTCATACAGACGCGTACATCATACAGACGCGTACATCATACAGACGCGTACATCATACAGGCGCGTACATGTATATCATGCCGATCAGAAAAAATGTTAATGAAACATAACACAATAAATCATAATCTTCACACGGCCTGTTTCTCTGATACATACATAATTGCAGTAGTACATACCTGTAAATTTCCCACAAGGCTCGGCATCTAGATCTATATTAAAATAACTGCTTCCCAGCTGTTACCGGTAAAAACATACGGCTAGAAAAAAATCACGCAGTATCATTGTTCAGTAATAATGTTTTATTCTGTCCTCGAGTCCACATTAATCCTTCTTTATGTCCTGAATAAAACTTCCCTATGTGTAGTTTCAGACACAATATTTCCACTGTAATGAAATAGAAGCCTTGAGCTCAAATTCCGATACATTAGAGCCCAGTCAATGTTGTGCTTTGTTATTCTTTATTGTTGTTTTGTTGTATTTGTAGTTGTTTATTGAACACACTATTTGGTTTTCGTAGAGAATGTAACGATAACACGCGAGCATATATGCTTAATTAGTACTCTCTAATTTATTTTCGTCTGTGTAATGAGCTACATAACAGTCCTAAGCAAGGAAAACATTTCGGTTCACATACTTGGGTGAAACCCAATGTTTTCATTCATAGATCCATCAAATTGCAAAAACAGCCACCTGTTTTCCCAGTTTATCGGCGTTCCGATACTGCTCGAAATAAATACCTGAAAGTTAAACATACATCGATTTTCTTCACTATTTCCACTATGCCGTGAAGTCTTTGATACACAAATACATCCTTAAGGTTTCAAGTACCGCGATATAAATTTCCAAGTATTATATTGGCAAAAACATGTAGATAGTGTCTGACTATTGTGGTTTTCTGCAGTACGATATATTTTCCAATATGCACTCTCTAATAATCGGTTGCCTGGCAGAGTGTCAACTAAACCTCATCATTGGAATAACGAGCTTAGAGCAAAATCTATTTTTAAGTATTGGATGCTACCATGAGCGGATATGATTTGTCTAAAACGGAAAATAAAACATGCTAAACTATATTCTACGTTCATCCATTTACAGTTATTGCTCCATTTTTTATTTTAGAGAGCTCAAGTATTGTAGAAATGACGTGTCCGATAAATCTAGTGCGTTTTTAGAAAAGATACTGATATTTTTCGCTACTGAACAATGAATCTCCTTTGCATTTATCTCCCCTTTATACTTCAGCAAACGTGATTACTGTACTGGAAGGGCAGAAACTGCAGCACGGACTTAGCTAAAAATATCAAAAACGTTTTATGTCATCAGTGCTATTTGCTGAGCATGAAAAGAACTGGGGGTGTCTTTGAATGGGATGCTTTCTGTATCTTGCACTATCCCACACAATCTTAAAATCTAAACTCTGCAGGTGGTGTCGGTCAGACAGGTAACCGATGCCGACGATAATAAGCTCAATTAGAAAAGATAGACCAAAGGATTAATAATACATTGCTGTTGAATGCTAGAGGCATTTTTGTTATAAAACTAAAAAAAACCCCACAAATTAACAAAACAAAAGATAATGCACTAAAATTGTACAAAATAAAACAAATGATCAATACACAAAAGCACCACGGTTCAGATATTGTAAGAATTGAAGGAACTGTACGTGGTACCCTAATAAAAATTCCTCAGTGTGAAAAGGTGACAGCAGTGTAATTAAGAAGTGAATGCGCACAGCAAAATGCATTGACAATGACAGTTCCCAGGATATGCATCGAGTTTCAAGCTGGGAAAATTAAGATTCACTTGTTTAGTTAGTCAGTAATCAAGTGAGTGCCTCCAGCTGAAACCACGGTTAGGACACAAAAGGGCGTTTGAGTTCTCAAGTTCTCGTATCAAGCTCTTCTGATACCTCGGTCAATCTAAGAGTCAGTGGAAGCATACAAATGTAAAACCTTAAAACATCAGAATCATGGAAAGAGTAAAAGTATCTTACAACTGTATCTATAATTGGTTTTACATGTAGATATGTTTGAGTCGCTAAATATATTCTAGCCAATTAAGATAATCAATGATATATGGTTCCCAAGTTTGATCTAAAGCCCGTTAAAATATACCAGTTCAAAAACTAAATAACATACCATCTCAAAGGTATATACAACTCTACAGTGTCTTTTGTATAAAAATCTTAATATTTGCAATCCCTTACTATTAGCATATATTCCCGGATCAGAAACGCAAATCATATCGCACAAGTCACCTTCCGACAGCAAGCAGACGATATTACGCATGCTGATACATATTTTTGTCTGTAATTTCCCGCCGGAAATATCGTGTTGCAGACGTGATCACTCGCGGGAAACAAAAGTCTTTCAGATCCTGATAATTCCCTTCAAACTTCACTTTAAGATAAAGTGTTTCAATTTGGTGTAATATATTATACTTAGTTTGAAGGCAATATCTATCTTTTCTTTCTCGAAATGTCGACGAGACTTTAGGCGAATTTACGAGAACACGTGGACTTGGAAAAACAAAGCTCAAATAATCTCAAGCACATTGTACTCACTACTCACTTTCAAAAAAACAGCAACACACGCCAGTTGGCTATGTCACTGGACTCGAGTACAAGCTTCTTTTACAGGGTCAGATTCCATGACATTGATTATTTAGATCAAAGTTATTAAATTTTCTTAGGCGTTCTGAGGAAATCCACTTATTTTGACGGTTGGGTTTGTGATAGTTTTAGGGCACTGTTTAGAACGTTCAATCTGCTTTCAAGAAAAGCATATGTGTATATTATGAACTCATATCTAACATAACATAATATACAAGTGTTTCTCCTCTTAAATGTACATATGGAATACATCATAAAAATTGTTTTTCAAGTAATTAGCTGATATTGATATTTCTCGGCTGCATTCAAAGGATTCTAATAATATTATCTCAACTTCCAGGGATGTGGGATAAATAAATTATGACATCCTTAATTAGACGCTGATTGGGTAGATAACACACGCTACATCGAAACACACTGTTATCAAACGTTCTTGGAATAATTGATAAGGTCTGATCTCTCAGCGGACTTCTAACGTGTCTTGATACGTTCGTTTTCGTCAGCTTTGGCTTTACATTACTGAGTTACGTTGTGCCGGAAGTATCCTTTAATTTGCCAATTAGTGAATTTGCATCGAGTCTTAAATGCATTTGGAAGCCTTTCTATCTGAGTAACTGGACATAATAGTCTAGTTATTTTAAGTTTTGGGGATAGTGCGAGATACAAAAAGTACCTCTTGTCAAAGTCACGCCTGGTCCTTTTACAAACTTAGTGTAAAACACCAATACACGAGATCTCGGTTTAACGACTCATCCGAAAGACAGTTAGAAATGTTAGTGGCAAGGCGGAGTATCGAACTGGAAAGTCCGATAGCCAAAGATTCGTAGTCTCGGTGCAGTTTAAAACCGATCTTCGTCGTACAAAAGCATTCAGACATCCTCCCGTCCGTTTTCTGTAATAAACCTCGCCGTATCTGGGGAAAGGGCTGATTTAGAGACGATCCCGTTTAATATTTACACGCAAACTAAACTAAACTGAAAGTTTATAATATTTTTTTCTGCATATCCTCATTTTGGAACTGAATATGAAAACAAATTGACGTGCACATTTTTTACAAATGCATAATTTGCGAAATATTGAAAGGCGATCCATCAATTTTCCAAAAAACAATCAACTGTTTCCGATCTCTTCCAAAGCCCACATCAATAAGAAGGAACACAAACCTAATTATTTCTTGTTATAGGAGCTGTCTTAAATCAAAGGCGGTTCGTAATGTTAATTATTTCTCTGTCATTTCTTCAGAAAGCGGTCCGACTGTAAATGATAAAGACTAATAAATCCAGAAAGATATTGATTCCTTCGGGTTGTTTTGACAAACTTTATCACCGCCGCGGAGACAAATGTCATATCCCATCATAAAACGAAGAAACTTAACGAATATGTATGGCTACCTTATACTACAAAAATGGAGAAACGTGGAGTCGTTACAGATTACTATATGACAGAAGTCTATGATGGAAGTCTATCTGGTGTTATCTTATATATTTTATTATACGTCATCTTTCTGAAAAGAAGTTTGAACGATGAGTTTTTCGATTCATTGCAAATATTGGCATAACAATTTGCACCATGTTCTCGTTTTTTCATAAAGCTCTATCTGAATTCAAAACGTTTATATATTAAAAAGACTCTTCATTTTGATTTTTTTTTCTTTTTCATTGCCCCACTGCCAAGTTAGAATTTGTCACCACTCCGTCAAACCCTTCAACAGTCCAAACCACCCATGACTGGTCATCGTTTGACGCTTTCAGTCCATTTTGATATCCGTAGTTGGAGTGTAATGTAACCAATAGTCGTGGGAATAAATAGTTGCTGAGAAGTTTTGACCTCATCCCATCCTAACCGCAATTTGTTTGAAAGACTTTGTTTCCAATTTAACAATTACTGACTTCAAAATTTCACAGTCATTTTAACTGCAACGTTGACAGAGAAGAATAACAATAACTTGTATTCAATTTAAGCGAAGTACAGATACCAACATACATAAAGCAAGTCAAATAGTTCCAATTAACAACCACACAGATGTTGACTTTGTCTCTATTACGAAGAAAACCGAAGAACTCAGAGAAAACCCCGCCTCTTTGGGTGTAGGGAACCACCCATAGTCTGTTATACTTCTCCGACTTGGATTCAAACCTCTGTCTTACTGATTGGAACAACAAAAAAACTCCTACTTAAATTCATCAGGTAAGCTAAAAAGACATGATAGTTCAAACTAAATTATATAAACAGTTTGGTGAGCTCCCGACTTAGTGATTATAAGCTTGGATGACAATTAAAAGGTAGCTGGTTCGAGAGAAGCGAGCGCTTCAGAAAAATGTCTTACAGACATCACTATTGATGAAACCAGTCATTCTCAGGTTAAACACTACAATGAGTACGGAAGAATCAGTTTGTTCAGTAGTGAGGCGTAATCAATCGCCTGTGAACAACTATCCCCTCTCGACCTCTCCACCAAACGTCCAGTTCCTCCACTAACGCTACTACAAGTAACTCTCTGCTGTAGAATGAGACAATATATCTGTGCTATGGGTTAGAAGAACCAGGACTGTCTCTGGAATGGGATGCTTTCTTCCATCATGCATTATCCTCGGCAACCTGAAATAACTAATCCGGTCATATAAGCTGTCAGTACCGACGAACACATGGAACAGATTGAAAGAAGACTCTCAAAGAACAAACTACGTTTTTGTGATTTTTTTTATAAACCAGTAGCCTGTGTTAGCAGCTTGGAAGACACTCAAAGAGGAGAAATTAAACCTCCTTGATTATGTTCTTTGAGCTGCATGTAAGAAATGGAGTCGAGTGGACACTCATAACCTAACAGACTAAATATCTAAAGCGTCTTAATCTCCTATCATGTATATTACTTTTTCTAGGACTACCATACATTCCCCGGACTATCAGGCACGAATTGTACAATACTTTACGTACATTGTATACCTTCGTGTAAAAGGCTGTAGAACCAGGTTTGAAGTCATTTCCTAGTGGACTCATAGTCTCTCTAATTTTATAACATACCATTTTTCACCACGAACTTTTGAACATTTTTTAAACTTTCACATAACATGTTAGATAAACTTATTGTGTGACTTAATTCTGTGTTGACAACATATCCACTTACATCAAACTTTCCAAAATAATGGACAGTTGCAACATGATTTTTTCACTACGTTTCTGCAATTATTTTACAACTTAAAAACAACACTTGATGGAATATAATTATCTTTTTCCAGTGAGAAATCATTTGGATATACCCTTTAAATATGTAAAATTCATAATAAACTATGAACAATTATTTATTTTCTTGTGAGATAAATCTAGTCGGATTACACACTCGCTTTACACGCAGTATGTACTGAAAAGTCAACAAAACGGGATTTCTTCCACATCGGTTTTTAATAACCAAGCTTTTTGGCTATTTGAAAATATGTGTACATTGGAATATTCCAACCAGAGAAACCCATTCCCACAATGAAGACCATCTCCATTTCTGAATTTCTTCATAGCCCACTGCTTTCCGTAATTTCTAATCATGCATTTAACCAACACAGATGTTTTTTTTTAATTTAACTATTGCTTCTTTTGAATATTTAAGATGGAGACAAACGAAACGACAATGTATTACTGAAAATAATAAACAAGTCCCTAATGAGATATCGCCACAGCCTTTCCGGAGAGTATTAGTGGCCGTTGTAGGCACTGGTGCCCTTCTTGGGCGTAAGAATGCAAACCTGGCACCTAGAATAACAAAAGCGGCAAGAAGTGCACAAAGACATATGATCAATTAAAAAACTATATATTTAATTAATTAATAGTATAATTTCTTTCTAAAAGGATGATACAAATGAATTTAGTTATCATATTTTGTCATTTGTCATTCCTTTGAGGGATAGAAAGTTGGAAATTATCATTTATCTGTGAGACAGCTCAAAGACAAAACTAAAAGTGATTTTCCTGGAAGATTCATAACCTATGCTGGTTGACTTTCGTTTTAACGAAGACAGAATATTCAGAAGATATGTCATTGTCTTACATTTCATCCTTTGCGCATTTCTCTTAGAGTTTATGCTCAGTATGATGCTGATCTGATGCAAATTAAAAAATACAGTCTAATTCTATTTCTGATCTGTCAAAGGTTTTCGATTTTATGTCCCATACAAGACGTCGATGACAGCTAACTGATAAACTTTCTTAGACTTGATTTCTGCCTTTGTTTCTCAGAACACCTTCAGGATTGAACATAAAACCTTAAAATCTCATTTCTATCCCTTTCTTTTTTTACATAACACAGGAATAGAAGAAATACTACATCAAGGATCACAAACACACAAAAAAGAGGAAACGAACCAGGCCAGCACGAGACATACTGCAGGTACTTAATTATTCTAGAGACTTTCGTTTGCAGAGTCCGTGTATTACTATTTTGTATGTACAAGCTATTCCTTCCATAGAAAAAAAGACAAAAATAAAAACCCATTTAATGAAAATGATACATGTAAGATATACATGTACACGATTGTACATTATGTATAAAAGATGCATGAAACAGTGGAGCATCAAATAAACAAGAAAAAATACTGAAAAACATTATTCAGTTTTTGAATGTGTACATTTATATTGTTACAACTGTGAATATATCGGAACTACTTTTGAGTAGCCTAGATGAAATACATACACCCTGGTCACTTAAACTACACTTTTCAATGACATTATAATTATTAAGAAATGTTTTTTCTACCAATGTAACCAACAAGTATTTGAGTGTTCTTCGTCAAAAGTATAAACTGCGCCAAATACAGTTCATAGTAATGTGTTTGTTTCTGAACTCTTGTAATTGTAAATGGTAGATTTTCACTGCTTATTTATCATTATTGTTTCCTTCATTTTAGACAATTTTGGCAACCATTTACAATACAACACTCGACAAGTGACTGACACTATTAGTGAAGAAGATAGAAAGACTTACTTGGAATGCATAGAAAATGGGTCTATGTCAAAAGATCGACAAACAAAACGCTGACACGACACAAGACCGACACGATTGAAGATCGACGTGTCGTGTCGATCATTTGTCGTATTTTGATACCTCTTTGATCATGACCGTCAATGTCGTACACAGTTACATCCCCTTAATGTAAATAACGACGATATTGGGTGCAAAAAATGGATTTCGCTCACCATATTATCATGATTGTTCAATTGTGTAAGTATAAGCTGACCACCAATTATATCACTTCTTCTTCTCCATTTAAAGAACAGACACCTTCCGCCGTATACTCGTACTGACGCAGAGGGTACGCTCTCTCAGCAGCTAAATGAATACACTACCGTTACTTCACACCGCTGCTTTAATAAGAGTAGATTTATGATATTGACCTTTACAATGAACTTTTAAGCAACCAATGAAAGTGCACCAATATCCCCAAAACCGAAAAATCTTTTCATTGGTTTAAACGATCATGATTGTGATTCCAAAAAATATAAATAGACGGGTGTTTTCTGACAATTGTGTAAACACATTTCAACTATGCGTTTACGTAAACATCTTAATACAGCAATTTAACGTCTAAAAACAACCATACCATCATGATTTTAACCTTTTTGGTAGTTTTATTGGTTTATGTACGTATACATATTAAAAATCATTTTGAAAAGTGAAATACGTAAGTAACATGCAGACATGCATTGTTTTTTGTTTACATTTTGGGTTGTCAATTGTATGTATGGACATTTCGTTGAAAGCTAGTCACTGATTGGCTGAAAAGTAAGTGTGGATTTCCCTGTCTAAAAATAAAAATATCGTCTGAAAATTGAATTTTAGCAGAGGTAAGAAAGTGAAACATTCGACCGATGCGCAGGAGAGTAACGCAGAGGGTAGCAAAAAGTGGCTTTCTTTTTATATTTTTTTTATTTAAGATAAATAGTGCAGGTAAAAACGTCATGTACAGTCTCTATCGGATGGTCACTGTCAGGACCCCACCCCCACCCCCCTCTTGAAGCTGTCGATGGTTGTACAGCTGACAACTGACTTTGGAAGGCTGTTCCAGAGGCGGATGGTGTCTGGGAGGAAGGATCACTAGTAGCTCAGAGTTCTTGCGTAGGGCACCAGATAGTGAAACCTGTGGCCTCTTGAAGAGCTAATAACAGTGAAGATGGATGTAGGGACTTCAACTAGGCCGTTGATTATGCGGTACATCATGGTCACCTTGGCATGAGCTCTGCGCTCTTGGAGGCTTGACCACTGTAAATGCTGCAGCATCAGTGACACATTGCTTGTCTTCCTGTAGTCGGAGAAACCATTCTTGCTGCTCGACGTTGTATTATTTCCAGTTTCCAGATATTTGCGTCTGTGAAAGGATCCCAGATGATGGAGGAGTATTCCACGAGAGACCTCACCAGGATAGTGTAGCAGAGCTCGTTGGTTTTTCCTGTGGCATTGATGGATTTTCCTTTTAAGAAATGATCTGGCATTGTTGGCTTTCTTGGTTATGAGGTCAATATGATGGTTCCAGCTGAGTGATTTTAGGAAGTTAACGCCTAAATATTTTGCTGTGTCTACTTCTTCTAATGTGGATCAATGGATGTTATAGAGATATCTGATGGGTTTCCTCTTGTTGGTTATGTGTAGAATCTGGCACTTTTGGGAATGAAATTCCATCAACCGGTCCTTCTCCAACCTTTGAAGGCCAGCCAGCCAGGTCTAGCCGAAGGGCTCTTGTATGTCTTGATGTTTCGGTAGAGAGCAAATGTTTCGGTAGAGAGCAAATCGTCCGCAAACATCCTATTGGTGGATTCTGGAGTCAAATATTAGGTTAGGTCGTTGATGAAGAGGAGAAATAAGAGAGGTCCCAAGACATTGGGTACTCCGGACCCTACGGGTGCTCCTCCGGACTTGCTGCCGTTTAGGATCACTTTCTGGCTTCGTCCTCCTATGAAGCTGCTTACCCATTTCAAACTATTATTTCGGATCCCGTAGAATTTGAGTTTTGTCAGTAAACGTTGGTGTGGAACCTTGTCGAACGCTTTGGAGAACTCTAATAGTATGACATCAGTCTGTCCAGCAGAGTCGATGTTGCGTGCAAGTTCCTTGACTGTCTGTACAAGTTGGGCATCTGTTAGTATATGATGTTGGTCTAGGTGTTTCATGAAAGAGCTTGTGACGATGCGTTCAAGTGCTTTGTATGCTATGGAAGTAAGAGAGGCAGGTCTGTAGTTCTCTGTTTTACTACGGTCGCCCTTCTTGTAGATCGGTACTACGTTGGCAGTCTTCCAGTCGTCAGGGACAGTTCCTGGTCCAAAGAAGCTTGGAAAAACAGGGTGAAGACGGGTGTAAGCTCATTAGCTGCTTCCTTCAACAGTCTACCTGTGAGCTGGTCCGGGTCTGGTGCCTTGTGTGGATTAAGTCCAGCAAGGATCTTGTGTGCCCCTTCCTCTGTAATGATGATGTGTCCAACAGAGTCATGCATAATTTATATTTACCATCAAAGTTTAATTTTTATAACAGATACGAAGTGTGGAAAGAACCACTCTGTCCTCCTTCTGTGTACAGCTGTGTCCTTTAGGATGATCCGCGCTGAACAAACACTCTTGAGGCCTGGCATAGGCGTTTTTCCGTAGTAATTGGCGAATCCCATCCAAATATGTACCAGTTAATCGAGGTTTTATTCTCCCAGCATTTCCACACTAAGCTCAGAAAGAACGCGCTACTCTGTGGAGAAACTCCTACACTCCCGAAGAAAAAAGACCAAACAAATAACAAACTTATGAAACGAGAGATCTGTGCATGACTTTTTGACTGGAATTTTCCACAATATATACAAAGTCATTTAAAATGACTGTTATGATTCAGCCAGATCACCTTGGCTTTAATACGACACGGAAGTAGCCGATATTTTACGATTAAGTGCTGATTGTGTAATACCCAAACATAGATGTCGTTTCTATTATTTTTTTATATATGTGAATTTTACGATCTTGTTGAAATGAGTTTCTGTGGAATTTGTCAAAGAGTTTGATTGAAGTTCGACCAAATCAGTCATTCAAACGATCGAAGACATAATTATTTTGTCCTGACACCGAGTGCCTATGCTTCGAAAGTGTTTCACTTTGTAACGAACTGTTCATTCTTATGTATGATAAGAATGTAGATATACCGCGCTCGAAGTGAAATCAGGCAGAATTTGCTTTTTAGGCCAGCATACCAATATTTCGTTAAAATATTTTGATGCGACGATCATTTTAATGTGCTCTTATAATTTAAAACGTGTGAATATACAACTGTTACGATATTAATATTTGAAATGTATTTAATAGCTTTCTAGCACTTAACCTATCATTTAAATTGTATATTGGAATGTTTATTTCAGGAGACCTGTGTAAGGATTGTGATAGATTTTGAGTTCATCAATTTACATAATATTTTTAGTTTATTTTGGGTCATGTTACAAGGCTCAACCATAGATAAAACAGAGAGGCTTCAGAAAAGGACCACCCGAAGAAAGTTAATAAAACATTTAAAATGTTTTCTTGTCATAAGCATCTGTCCAAAGCGTACTGCTTTTTTGTTACAGAATGAACAAATATGTAAGATGGGTATTAGATATTCATTACCCAGCTGGACTGGAATTCGCAGCCAGCTGAAAGAGTTCGAATTATTACCTAGGTAAGAGTCAGGTCATACCCTGATGAAGCCTCACGGCGAAACGTTAATATTACAATTAAAAATAACATTTTATTCGTGTTTAGTGGTATTCTCCTCCATAAATAACAAGGAAGAGTTGGGAATTCAACCGAACGAATTCCCAGCTTGGTTTGAATTTCCATACCGGCTGTGAGTTCGGGATTCTACCCGAAAGAGCTGATGCCCAGCTGAGACCGAATTCCTTGCCAACAAGAGGTCGGGATTTAAACCAAAAGATTTCCTAGCTCGGCTCAAATTCCCAACTAGCTAGGAGTTGGGGATTCGACCATCTGAGATCGAATTCTTTGCAAGCTAGGGTAGGGTTTTCAACTAAACGAATTCCCATATCGGATCTAATTCCCAGCCAGCCGGGATTTGGGTATTTGTCCTGAGAGAGCCGAATACCCAGCTGAAATCAAATTCCTAGCCAGTAAGGAGTTGGGTATCCGGTATGATTCTTCCCAATACACAGCTGGGTTTAATTTAGCAGTGTGACTTCATCCAATCGAATTCTCGGTTCTAATTTCCAGCCACATGGGATTTGGGTATTCAACCCGAAAGAACCGAATAACCAGCTGAAATCGAAAGCCTACACCAGCAAGGATTAGGGTATCCGCTCCGATTCTTCCCAAGACACCGTTGGGTTTAAATCAGCCGTGTGACTCGTTGTTTGATTGATAAAAGTGTGATTTCTCCTGCTACGTTTTCAATTCCTAGCCAGCCTATACAAATGTAATAAGAAATACATATTGGTTCATTTGGTTAAATATGTAGAGAATGTGCTTGTTTTCTGTTATTCTTTTAGTTAATGATTATCAAAGTAATGTGTACGCGTTTAGTTTTCTGCATGTGTTACTTATTATTAATATATTAAACAAAATCTGCTAAGGATCACTTATTTACATTAAATATTTTGTTCCTGTTATCACCATATGAAATGAGATTCCTACTAATGATATAACAATATACGGGCCATACGGAAATATGGTGATGTACGGCCATGTGCTTTCATGTACATGATTACATGCAGCAAGGTTTTTGTGTTATCGTCAAATTTCGTTTGAAATTCGGAAAAAGCTATAGCAAATTGACGAGTTAAAATGTCATCTTAGTGAAGACGAAATGAACAGGGGCAATGGAATGCTAGAGACTGGGCTTTCATTATGGCAGTTTGCGCCTTTCCTTTGAGTATCACTGATAGTTATCTCAAGTATGTGGAATCGGTTTCAACTGACTTGAAATGTTTTGCATCTGCACGCCGGAGGTAGGTTCAACGACTAAAGCACAGGACCGATTTCCCGTCCTTCAAGTCCGACGCCACAGGTTCCGAAACGTAAAATCGTTACGGAACGACTGCAAGAATGCAACCAATGTACGTAAAATTACACAAACCGTTAGAAACTGTTTGCATGATGTTGGATTGAGGTCACGGCGGCCTGCAATACGCATCCTCTTGACACAACAGCATATCTAAGAGCGTTTTCAAAAGGTGCGATCTCATATTACATGGACAATTAATGACTGGACCCTAGATCTCTTTACAGATGAGTCCAACTTCTGAGTGGCCTTCATGGACAGGCAGGCTAGGATCTGGAGAATGGAAAGTAAACATTTTGCTCTGGTATGCATTGCAGAGCATGACCGTTTTGACGGGGATTCAGTCATGGTATGGGCAAGAAAAGTGTTCATGGGAAAACAGACCTACAGGTCATTGAAAACGACACACTGACAGCAGAAAGATATACGTCAATGAAATTTTACATGTGCACCCCCTTACACTGATGCTGTATGTCTTGATTTATAATGGATGATAATGCTCGTGTGCACAGAGCCCGCGTCACCAAACAGTATCTTAAGCAAGCAACTATTCAACAAATGGATTGGCCAGGAAGGTCCCCCGATTTAGTTCCCATTGAGCATTCATTCATTCTTTGCTGCAGAAAGCCATTTCTGAGCGTCAAGTCCAACCAGCAACAGTCCAGTGGGAGCTCAGACAGATGCTCATTGACGAATGGGCTCAGCTTCCTTGTCATGCTATAATAAATGCCCGCGTACACCATACCGGTTATAAACAATATCCAAATCCTGATTTTCCAGATTCTCAGATTTCAAGAAGTCATCTCTAAAATGTTGATTTTCGACCATAACAGTCTTTCGGCCATATACATGCTTTAATGAACACTTTCATAATCATTATTTACCTAAAAATAAATCCCTCACCAGGCAAATGCTGTTGAAAAATAATCAATTTTTCATTCAACAAAACTAAACAAAAGTAACACAAGTTATGAAATGTGATCCTTTTCAGATTTTGAGTGGTACATATCATATTACACATATTCAATACATCGTCGAATCGTCCCATGTCCGCTCCATTAGTGATAATTAACGGAATGAGGTACCGTGGGTATCCGACGATATATTCAGTTAGGCAGTAGGCTAACGTGCTAATTGCTGAGCTGAAATTAAAGTTTATGTCCATAAATGATGTAAAAAAATAGCCTGTACCCCTTAGAAAACATATATTTAGAAAAAGGACTAAAATAAATGGAAATACAACTCCGTCTGTAGTGGTGTTTTTGCTGTATAGTAAGTATGACCAGTCTGAGAATAAACTTGGTAGTATCTAAGTAAGTAAGTAGGTTTTATTTAAAGTCGGCAAGAGTAGAAAACAATTCAACATAAGCTCACGAGGAGCTTTTTAACCGACGATGACTAACATACCGTACATTAACAACAACATAACAGCTAAAAGACAAAAAGTGCATAAGACATGTATGTTATAAGTAAGCAAGACATAATGCAATTTAAGAAATATGGGGCAATATAATACTGACAAGCACAATGAACTAAAAAAGACAATGCATGCTAAGACAAGATAAGAGGTACGGGGTACCTAAAAATAATTGGAAAAAGACACAGAAAAAAGGCAAGCAAAGCATACAAAGCATACTAAGACAGCATATATGGAGGTAAAAATTAAAACAACTGAAGCTGTTAAATGACAATATTGTAGCTTTGCAAGCAAAAAAATACCTTTCCATGCCTGTAGAACTTACCATGCATAGTTACAAGCAACACATTTGCAGATTTTGCCATTCCAAAATGAGATCATATTCTAAAATTGATTAAAATTAGTAATTTGCCTAAATTCATCTGGCAGGGAGTTCCACAGGACTGGAGCGGCATATCTAAAACTGTTCTTACCAAACTTTGTAGTCTTAACCTTTGGTACCTGTGAAATATTAGTGTATCTAAAAATGTAAGAATTCTCTTTTTACATTTGAGTTCACTGAGAACAGATGGAGCTAACTAGTTTAAAATTCTAAAAGATTCTAAAGCCATGGTTCTAGTTCTTCTAACATGAAGTGATGGTAACTTGGCTGTGTCCAAAAGTTGTTGGTAGGAGCTGGTATACTCTTCATATACAAATCTTAATGCTCTTTCTTGTAATCTTTCTATTTAGTGGTATTGCTTTTTGGACAGAAAAAAGTGAAATGGTCAGTCTATTAAGCTTTCACAAGTTTCTTCAAGTTAAGAACATTTAACTGCTGTTCTGCCTTTTTACAAATATTCTGTATATGAGCATTAGCAGTTAAAATCAATATCAACACATAATAGCTTAACAACATCATCAGTAACAACCTGAGCATTATCAATGGTACAAACTGGTTTCCTGCTATCTGTTTTACTACCTACAGCCAGCGCCTGAAATTTGTCAGGATTAGTATTCATACAGTTGAAAGAGAACCAATCAATAAAACCATTGCTTTCATCTTTTAGGACCTGAATCAGCTGTTCAACGCTGGGGGTACTGAAAGACAATGTATTGACATTAGCATAATTAAATAGTGTGCATTTATCAGTAATGTAAAACAATGTCATTGATAAATATATTAAATAAAAGGGGACCTTAAATGGAGCCCTAAGGGATACCTTTATTTATTTTAGCCCACGTGCTTACAACTCCGCCAACCTTGACCTGCTGCTTAATTCCTGCCCAACAAGTATGATGACATTAATGTAATAGAGTAGTCGGAGAGGCAATAAGATGCCAGCTTACAGAGCAGGATATCATGGGGAAGACAATCGAATGCCTTGGACAGATCCATGAGAATAGCAGCTATACCTATTGGTTGTTGTCCAAAGCATCCTTCCAGTCCTCCAACAGCCTCAAGATAGTAGTCGGACATCCATGTCCTCTCCTAAAAGCACATAAGAAATCATTGAAAATACATTCAGAATATTGTGTTAATTGATCTGATATGACTTTTTCAAAAAAATATTTATGGAACGGGTAGTATACTAACGGGTCTATAGTTTGATTTGCACAATAGATCAGTTTTCGTGAAAATTAGTGTTACTTGTGCCTCTTTAAGTCTATCTGGAAAAATACCTGTAACTATGGTGAAGTATATAAGATCAGTAATATAAGGTACAAGTCAATGCTTACCAAGTTTTAGTAAAGTTACAGAAATTTTATCAACACCAGTTGACTTTTTTGATATTGGAAGTGTCAATAATCTTTGATACACTACTTTGATCAGCCTCAACTTATTACTGCCCAAAGTCAATACTGACTATACTAGGGAGGCAACAGGACTAAAATCAAAAGTATTGCGTTCTTATTTGGTCTTTATTCACACGTGTGAATTTTAAATTACATGCAAACATTTGTTCAGATAGCATGCAAGCACGCTGGCCTAGCGCGACTATTTCACAAATATACGACACCTTCATTGGTTCGAAAATAGACGGTTACGAATCATTCGAGTACTCTTCAATGCTGAAGAACAGAAAGGCGTACTGACGTAAACAATGGCGAACTTGGGAAATACGACCACGGGGATGCAAAATATGACGCCTATTTCAACGTGTCCTATATTTCCTGACCACCCAAACCAGTGTGTAAGTAAACGACAAGTTCTTCTTTTTTGTTGTTGCTGAAACTGTTTTGATGAATTGATGAGAAAATGGTTAAATAGGTGAACATTTAGGAGTTGCAAAATGTTTTTTTGCAGTCGTGATTATCAGAGATAAAACTTACCTGTTTTAATTGAAGCACTTTTTGAAATATTAAACATTAACATGAAAAAATATGTATATTGGAGCTCCTGTTGAGGGTTGCAAGTAGATAGATTTCTAAAAGTTACTTTGAAATGGAGCATCCAAGGTATTAATCAAGAACTCGAGGGGATTCCCAGTGATTTTAATGACTAATGTACAAATGATATTTTGAAATATCAGAGTTTGATTCGTAACAAGATCTGCTTTATTTTCCTGTATTTCAGCATATATTGATAAGAAATGCCCCATTGCTGAACACTCTACATGCATTAACTGATTTTAGATTTTAAAACTGCTTGTCATTGGGTGGTTTGTTAAGTGTTAAATATAATTTGAAATGGCCACATGAAATACCCAAATATACCCAAATACACTTAAAATATACTTCAGTACTGAGAAAGGCTTTTAACAAGTAATGAAGTATGTTTCTACAAGGCACAGTTAAACTAGAAAATGAAAATCAATAGCAAATATTTTACATATTCAGTCAAAACATATTAGCTACATTTGGGACATTAACGGCTACAGTAAGATTTACGCTCTGTAAAAACATATAAATGCAGGTTCTTTCCCATTATTAAAGAGATATACAGGCAAAAGTTTTATGTTTCTTTCTCATTTCTTCAATCAGTATACTATAAATATGATTGTATAAATACAATGATCAGTCCCAGTAACAAAGATTTCCTCTTTTTAAATGAAAAACTGGGGGGAGGGGGGTTCCTAACATGACCCACGTAGGTCTAGATAGAAAATTTATATTTCGTGCTAATTTCGCAGTGAATGATTGAACGGTTGAAGTACCTGTCATGTGATCTACGGCAAAAAGCAACCCAAGAGAAGTGACGATTGGTTGTTTTTGTCTCATAACCTGTTAAAAATAACTCGGTGATTCTGTTCACATTTTACTTTCTGTTAAAGAACATTCAAACATTTACATTCAGTCTCGCATTTCACTTTAATTATTTGGACAAACATACTGGAAATTTGAAGTTCTTCATATTGAACGTTATTTGAGCAAATAATATCACTTTTTATATTTTGGGCATTCATTTGCTTGTGTATCCCTTTAATATCTAGAATCGTTTTACAGTCTGAGCTTTTAACTCTTTTAAATCATTTTTTATTAAGATTTTAATGCTTTTTCTGAGATTTGTTTTTATACATTGCATATTTTGTTATATATAAGGTATTATAAGTATATATTTAATAATACCTACTTAGTAATTATCACAAGGTTTTGTTTTCATAGTGCCATGCATGAAAAGAATCCTGAATTTAAAAAGATGAGTACTAAATGAAAAATAACCGTTAAAACTTATATTTTCTCATCTAATTTTTTAAGTTATGCATATAGTCTTGCTAGATTTACATGTATTTTAAATAAATTGTTGATTGAATAATAAAGTTTAAGTGTAATACTTTTTGGGTGTATTTTGTGCTGCTGTTATGAAATTTTAATTTCTCTTCCTTCTTTCAGACTATCATAATAAATGTTAGAAGAGTGTTTGCATCCATCTCTCTTATAGGCTGGTAAGTATACCTACAAACTGTTCTTACATTTCATGACAGGTTGCAAGCTATTGTCTTGGTTGTTGATAGTACAGCAGCTTCTTTTGTCGGCTGTGTTGGGGGTTATTTCTCTTCCTACATAGCATCGAAAAAATGTGCAATGTCCGAAGTTATGGAGAAAAAATTGGGTACGTTTAATTGATAAAATTTCGCGCTGAGTGCTGAAGTGCCCGGATCAGGTTGCACCTCCTTTGAAGAGTTTTAAGGTGACATTAAAAGCCGGATTGTCCGGACTGATCTGTGTAAAGACTATTACTACGATGAACCTACCTGCCTGCTAGATAATGTGTTTAAGAAGAATTATCGAATACGAGATTCTGGATAATCACAATTATAAGCAAAGAAACATACTTAAAATTTTAGTCAGTCATTGCCAGAGTTTAGCCCAGCTTTAAAGAGAATGATTAGAGCATCTTTGATTACAAGCTTTAATTTGTATTCTTTTCAATTATAATCACCTTAGTTTTCCCCAAAGCCATGTTTAAACCACTAGGTACTTTACTCAGATTCAGTTATATGTAATGTAACTAGATTTCGCATTTGATTTTGTTTCAGTGTGTTTATAATACTGGTAATATGGTTGTTCAGGAAATACATAGCTTTTTCACAGGTGAGTAGCTCTTAGTTGAAGCTTAGATTAACATTTAATGTATTATGTATGTACTAGTAGAGGCCATAATCAGCTGGAATATACTATATACGGTAGTCTAAATATGTTGTAATTGTTTGGTCATTTGTTCATTGTATCTGTAGTTTTAAATCTTAATATCATAATTACTGGTATATATCAGAGAATGATGATTTACAAACAGCAATTTAAATAGATAAAAGATTATTATTCAGGTTTTGCACTGGAATGAATTTCTGTTTAGTTTTGTCTGTAATAGTAAAGCATAGTTTTTATTATCTTTTTGTAGTACTGATTTGCAACCCCTTTTCCTCTTTACATTACTTTGTGTGTTGTTGAAATTTAGAAAAATTATTAAGTCAAACATTAGAACACTTCTTTAGAAAATTGTGACCGAGTTGTTTCTATTCTTATTTCAGAGGTTGATATTGTACATGAGTGTGGCAGCATTGAACATCAGCATTTCATATTTAATGGTAAGATCAACTTATTGTCTGAGGAAAGGAAGGTGGGATGTTACAAAAGTAAGGGGAAAGGAGAGGTCCATTTTTTTTATGTGAGGCAGGATGCCATGATGGGGCAGAGCAATAGTAAGGGGACGGAAAAGATATAGGGTAAAGTCCATTTTTTTGTCACAAGGGTGGCTGGATGGGGTGGAGCAAAGTTAAGGGGATGTGATTGCTGCAGAGGATGAAGTGGAAGAGAAGCAGGAAAATGTGGCATCAAAATAGGGTTTGGGGCAGTTGGTGACAAGAGCTAAAAGATTACACAAACTAAAACTTTGAAGTAGTATTGAAGTATATCTTTTTGGTGCTATTTTGTTACTCATTTACTAGAATGTTATTTTGAAGTGTTTATTTTGTAGGGTGAACTTCACCCAGATGGACCATTGTGTGATTTCCAAGCATTTTGGATGTCCTTCTTTGGTTTGTATGATAAAATACTAAGCATATTTGTAAAGCATATTTCTTATATTTACATAGAGACTAAGAGTTTTTTAACTCAATAGCAATAATACTAAATATCAAAAACAGAAACTTCTTTTTCATTTCTTACCTATAGCATTGTAGCCATGCTGATGGTAGGCATATAGTATATACATGTACATAGAAATAGGAAGTTACCATGACCCCACACTTACATATGTTAAATATTTGTACAGTTTCTGTTATAGTGCATAGTGCATACATATATTTCCAGACTGGTTCAGTTTTCGTAATTATGCATATTATATTTTCAGACTGGTCAGTGTTACTGTGGGTCAGTTGTATAACTCTGAATCTTTTCATTAATGTTGTTTGTGGGAAAACAACAGAGAAGTTTGAATGGTCAGTACTACTTCATGCATACATTATTTTGAACATGGTTTATTTATTCAATGACTGATGTACTCACTGCATTTTTCATTTTCTCCAATCTACATGTCTATTAGGCAAAACATTCGAAATTGCCCGGAACCTTTCCTGTCTGTATTGTGACTAGCAAAGACATCATAATCTGTGAATGTTATATTTGCAAAGGTTATTGAAGGTACTTTAAAACTAACATTACTAATGCAAAGTCTTATTATATTAAAGAACTATTAACAGTAGTATATTTCGAGAAAAAAAAGAAATCACATTGTTGGGATTCTATTAATTGAATAAATCTATGATACATTTTATCAAAACTGAGGTGTCATGTGTTAAGTGATTTTGATAGCATTTTATGTTTTTGGGGGGAGATATTTTTCATATATAATTACTTTAAATTATTATGGATAACTGATTTTAGGTTGTACCATCTTGTGAGCTGGGGAGTGTCATTATTTATGTCACTGCTGCCATTTATTGGAAATCATTATGGACCTGCTGGTGCCTGGTGGTAGGTATTTAATTGATTTACATATTGCCATATACATGTACTAACCCTGACCTACCTCGAATTTTATAATGGACTCATCCAATCCTTGTTTGGGAAAGTATTTGTTTGGTGTGGGAGTGTACACCCAGCAAAATTTCTATGATAGAATCATCCATTTTCCACTGTTCCACTCCTGGTACTTATTGCATTCTTATGTGTGCTCATAAAACTTTCAGTATCAGAAAAAGTGATTAAGTCTATGAATATATTGGAATAAATGTGTCAGCTTAGGTCTAAGTTGAGGTTCACAAAAGGATAAATTTAGAGGAAATACGATTTCAGTCTTCAAAATTTCTGTAATTCAGGAAAAATTATCAACATGCACAAAAAGCAGGATGACAATTTACAGAACAAAATTGCATTTTTACTTCCTGCTTACATGTAGAATGAGGATTGATTTAGTCATTGAGATATACATTTAGTGAAAAGATACTATAAATGTATACATTTACACCAAAAAATATGACAGTTTAATAGTGTTATTTTGTTGCTATTTTCAGTTGGATCAAAGATGACTGGAGATGGAGGGTTGGCGTGTAAGTTTTTGTGGTTTTTGTCTTTACGAAA
Organism: Cyclina sinensis; assembly: GCA_012932295.1. Lineage (NCBI taxonomy): Eukaryota > Metazoa > Mollusca > Bivalvia > Venerida > Veneridae > Cyclina > Cyclina sinensis. The sequence continues at coordinate 31,973,872 of JAAONU010000007.1, read as the reverse complement.
TAATGTGAAAGCTCAATGTCGTTATATGTTGTTGTTTCTTTTTTCTACAGAAAAGAATAGATTAAGTGTTTTCATTTCAGGTCTTTGCTTCCTTTCATCTTGTTGTTGTCCCCATTACTAACAAAAAAAAAAACAGAACAACAGTGACATTGACTTGTTTTTCTGCTGATATTTTATATTCTATACTTCAATGATGGTAAAAATGTAATGTTTTTAAAAACATTCTAACAAAAGGAGAAAAAATGTGCTTAATTTTAAGTAGAGCACTGTCGTAACTTTGCTTGGGGTGAAAAATGTGACGAGTGAGGCTTGTTCAAAAAGACTACATGCCTTCCTTATTTTTTATAAGTTGTTTAAACATGCTACACTACAGATATTCTATCTATGCTACATGTATTTTTACAGATGGTATGGTCCATTGTTTGGGATGTTGTTTATCATGGTTGTAGCATATACCTATATATCATGTGTTCTCAGTAGAAAGGTGAGCTTTTTTGACATCTATTCAGGATCAGAACTAGTAACACAAAGATAAGCTCAGTAGAAAGGTGAGCTTTTTTGACATCTGCACAGGATCAGAACTGGTAACACAAAGATAAGCTCAGTTGAAGCAAGTTCGAGACCAATATAATCAAAACCAAGACTTAACAAATTGTGATGAAATAAAGTAACAGTGTAATATGAAATATATGTAGATCTCTTCGTAACAGTGTAATATGAAATATATGTAGATCTCTATGTAACAGTGTAATATGAAATATATGTAGATCTCTATGTAACAGTGTAATATGAAATATATATTGATCTCTTCAGTATTTCAGTGGTAGGCACAACAGTTGAAGTGTAACTGAAAATGTGAAACTGCAGAAAAAAAATTATCACGTCCCTCATGGATTTCAAGAATTATGATCTGACCTTATTTTTATTTATGTTACAAACTTAAGATTTAAGACTAAGAGTTTATTGTAAAAATGTGACTTTTTCATGTTTTCTAATTTTTTGTTGATCTAAGAATTTAATATGTCATTAATATACATGTACATGTATGTTACAGGTTTCCACATGGGAGGGTACTTATGACCCAGATACAGAGAGAAACAAGGTAATGATTTGATTTGGTTTGGTTTTATTAAGTTTAATGCCCTCTAACAGTCATCATTCCAGTGAAGAAGCTTTATTTGACTCTCTTGTCTTCTGTAAAACACTTCCAACTTTTTCACATAAAATGGTCATGTTCAATTGCGGGGATTGAACCCATGAACGTCAGTCAGTTATCAGTTTAATGATTCTATGTCAATGACCTTAACCACTGGACAATTGAGGATATGCAGCTAAGTGATGAATTTTGCTTGCTTCTAATGTTAAATTAAGGTTGCTTTTGGTTTATTTGACTCCTTAGATTTAGCACCCAAACTTTCATGTTACTTTTATGTGAATCAAGTTGTTGGAATTTTTTTAACACTATCTATATTGCCTTTGAAAAAAGTCTGCGTTTTGATAGCAACAACTTATGTATTTGATATAATACATGAAATAATATGATTTGTTCTGATGGTTCACATTGCATCTTCATGTCAATATTTTCTCAAACCTTCCATGTTTGATTTTTAACTAACGAAATGAAATTATTCCTTCATCTAACGAAATGAAAAAAAATAACAACAAATGAAATGCCTGATGTATCTGATTTTTACCAGTTCATTATTACTGAATCAGTTTTTATTACTTTTTTGCAGCAAATGTTGAAGGAAGATATAAAACCACTGATGGCTTACCCCTTTGTTTACCTGGCAATTTCACTTTTCCCGTTAATTAACAGGTATAATTGGTTTTGTTATATCTTTATCTAAATGATATATTTTCTTAAATGATAATTTTCCATGAAAAAGAGCACTATTAGAACATCTACTTGATCAGTTGCTTATGGACTAAATGCTGTTTATTGAGTGTGTGATCACTCTGACAACATCAGTGATTATCACCAAAAATGACCTCTAAAGTAACATGGAGACATCCAGGAACTACTTTCATCCTATTCTACTTCCTGGGCAAATCACAGGCATCAGGTTTTTTTATGTATTCATGAGCATTATTACCTACAAGGTTACTCTAATGGAAGTATTCAGAAATGACCAGGTTGGTGCAATTGAGTGTTTGATATGTTAATTTACCACATGTAAATTCGGTTGCAACAGTTGACAAAACAATTTTGCCAGCATGGCTTAGTTTTATCTTGTATATGTAAGTCTAGAATTTTTTTCCAATAGAAATTAACAAGAAATTTAAAGTTAACCATTAGTTGATAGTTTAAATGTATGTCTTGTTCAACAAATCTATTTGATTGAAAGACTTAATACTTATTGACATTTGACAATGTAAAAGAAAGCTCCGTACTACTTCAGAATAACTGAGCAGGGTTTAATCATTGAAGTTTAATGTAAATATATAACAAAGGTAAGTGTTGCAACATGGTTCATTTCCTCTTCTGTCCATTCCAGGATACAGAATGCAGTTAACAGCTCTCACCCTGTGTTTGCCCTGGTTTTACTGGCCTCCATATCTTCCCCCTCTCAAGGTAATATATGGAGGTGTTTGTTTGTTTCAGTATACAATGAGGTATATTCCATGGAGTTAGCTCCAAAAGTGATGTTGTTTTTTTTAAATGACTTCATTTGGTGTTGCATAAAATTTATGCAGATATTCACCAGAACTAAGAATTATTCTGTTTAGTCTTTTTTTATAGACAGTTTTCTTGAAATTGAATGATATATGAAATGATGTAATGATTTTCAAGTCTTGTGAAGTAAACATACCATTAGAAAGAAGCTGTTTAATGGCTTTAATAGTAACGAAACAGTGAATTTTATACTCTAATCATTTCATTGCAAACAGCAAGTCGATCAGCATATACCGGTAATCTACTGATGAATTCTAGTGAACTACTGAAAAGCATGAAAGAGTTTCTTTTTGTTCATGAGCATTTACTGACTTGGCTTAATTCTCAGCTTTCTTGACAAAGCATAATGGTCTTAAAATCATTCTGTAGCTCTGACCAGGTTTTGACCTTTGTTCACTAGGCAAAACTTTGTTGTGAAAGAAATAATTTGACACAAACCATCTTTGTTTATCGTGAACCTAGCCCATACTTGTGTTGTGGATTGGAATATTTTCATTGATTTGGCACAAAAACTCACCTGAGGGTGATCTTCCATTTTGAAGTCCTCCCATGTCCCTTAAGTATGTTTCACAACAATATTCTTCATTAGCTTTTTAACTCAAACATGGAACTCAACCATATCTTGAATGTATCTTAAAAGCACATCTTACATATGGCAAAGTAATTTTTTGCTGTTGTTGGAGTGGGGGGGTATTAATCACAGACAGTAATAAGTTACTTGTAAGTTACATCTTCAATAGAGATTCTGATTTGTTGCACATTTTTCTATTCGTGGTATTTCACAGGTGCTATAAATGCTATAGTGTTTGGTCTGGATAGAGAGACATTCCGCAGGCTTACCCCATCACAGATCAAGGTAGGGTAATGTAACCAGTATACTTGAACAAAATGCAATTGTATGAATGCACTGTATAGTGTAGAAGTTGATAATTCAAGCATAAACACAGAGCAGCTAGTTTGTAAAAAATACTGTACCATGTCTGTAATTCAACAGGTACTGATAGAAAGGCTGTGCTAAGCATGCAGGGTTTTTAATATTTTTTTCTACACTAAAGTTTTCATTTTGCTATTAATTCAGGTCCAAAAGACAAATGCCTATTTTCATAGCAGCGTGTATCAGTGTCAAAATACACAGTTTATGATATGCAAATAAAAAATTTCATAAAGTACATTATATAAATATTTTGAGTAATGAAATAAGCTTATAAGAAAATTCAAACTTTACACTTTAAGGAGGGTTCACACAATATGTTTTAGCAGATATGTTTTCAACATACCTGCTGAAGATGCTGTGCAACAGGAGTAAAATTCAAGGAGATATGAAGAGCAGACCAAATAGAACTTGTTCTATTTTGGTATGTAAAACATGTTAATTTAATCCTACTTGAAAGAGTTCCGGATACGCTATCCTGTTACCAGCATATGACAACAAAAAATGAAACATATGAATGGGGGAGAAGTTGGTGATTCAGTAAAAAATGGCTCCCAAAAGTAAGGTATCAGAATTAAAATTGAATCAAAACCAAACAGAAAAAAGTAATTGACTTCTGTAATAGTGAGCAAGATCTATGGAAAGTTGCTTTCAGTTACAATTCTGCCGCTTTTTTTTGCACAAAATTACAAAAGTCACTTTCACTTTCATTTGCTAGCTTTTTCAACAGAGCATGATGTGCTCCATAATTATTCCACCTCAGAATCCAAGGTCTTACCTTATAAACATGTCTCCAAATCTTCAAATTCCATTTTAACAGTACCTGGGAAATGAATTATCAGTGATAAAATGACAGAAGATACATGCTTTAGCATAAGGTGTGAACAGGAAACCAGGTATGTTTTAAAAGCATATATATTTTAACACATATGCTAGGGAGTGGATGTGGTCCAGTGGTAAGGCGCTGGACTGGTATACCAGGGGTCCCGAGTTCAATCCCCCGCTCCTCCACTAACATTACTAACAGTCTTTCGGATGAGACTTTAAACCGAGGTCCCATATATCAGTGCTATACGCTGAGCATGTAAAAGAACCAGAAGTGTCTCTGGAATGGGATGCTTTCTGTATCTTGCACTACCCCCACCACATAAAATAACTAATCTCTCCAGGGGGCATCGGTCATATGGGCAACTGGTACCGACGATAAATATGCTTAAATAGATAGATAACACATTTGTTAAAACATATCAGGTGAACCCCTCTTTATATGCTGTAGTGTTTGCCATAGATACCAAAGTTTTATATGCTGTTGAAACACGAGTCATTGAACCTGCAACAGTTTTGATAATTTCTTCCTATAATAACATTTCTCCATGCATTTCATCTTTTGTTCCTAGTCCAAAGTACTGACAGGACCAAGGAATATTTTCATTGTACACCATAATTTTGTTATATACTGATGTGTTCCATTGTATTTTAACTGTGCTGGAATTCTTAAAATGTAATTTGTATAAAAATATCATCATTCCTTAATGAATAAAGATATATATTTATAAAATTTCAAAGAATAATACAACATTGACTTTCTTTAACTTAAAAACATTTATCACTTATACACTGTTCATAAACAATTTATCTTTTGTAATAATAAAAGTTTTTAATTAACTTGAATTATCAACTTCAATAGAGTTTCTTTTATGTATCTAAAACTAATTTCTCAAACAACTAACTTCATTGCTTGTTTAACATTGTATATATATATATACATATTGTCAGTGTACTATCTGCATTGTGTTCATTATAATTTCCTATCTCTGACTTTGATGATTTTTTTATCATCTAAGGATTTTGTTGTTGTTGTTGTTGTATTGAAGGCATGCTTTCTTATTGCATGAGTTAATAACATGTATTTAGTTGTGTTCTTGCATGGCTTAACTAATGTTGTATACTTCAGTGGAAATGTTTAAGATTTCATATTGTGAAATCTTTGAAAAAAACGTTTTAAAAAATCCTTGAAATTTGTGTAGGAACTAGGCTGCGACATTACATCACCAAAGGTTTTGTAAACATGTATATTAAGTTCAACATCTTACTTACTGCTGAAAAAGCAAGCGGTTTGTTACAGAAGAAGATCTTATATTTGTTCATTCCAGAAAAAAATGGTTAACTGCACTGCCTTTTATTCATAATATAATGAATGAATAATATAATGAATGTATTAGGACAAAATAGATGTTTTGAAATTCTTTAAAGGCCGCTTAAGAGAGGTTCATTGTACTATTCATTATCTTTATAAAAAGGACTTGGATAGTATCTGAGGTGCACTGGTAACTTGACATTGTCACAGTCTTCTCAGTAAGGTATATGTGATTCTGTATGATTATACCTACCTGAAACTTTTGGTCTTTTAAAGAAGATAGAAGCATAGTCCTATCCTTTCAGTTGTGACTTACTTACATAAAACATTTATCAATGGTTGAATGAAGTAAAGTGCTATCTTCTTTCACATTCACCCCTTGCAAATTATTAGCTAGTAGTTCACAATTATCAACATAGTGTAGTTTATATTCTTTTGTTTTAGCTTCTTAGCCCTTATCCTGCTAAATTTCTAAAATAGACTTGCCCATTATCTTATTTGGACAGTACCATTTATCATTTATAGGGGTGTTAATTGAAAACTTTACTGAATGAGTAGTGGCCTTGCATAAAACCCGACCATTGTCTACACCACTTCTTGCAAGGTCAAGTTCAATCGACAGGCCAACCTTACTTATAGAGACACCTCTGGCATGTATATAAGGAAGGATGTCAATTTCGGTGGACAGTTCACAAGTAAATACCACCATGTTTAGCATCTTTATGCTATAAAAGGCCATATTTTGAATGAAAAGAAGAAAAAGTACTTTCCATACTGGTGCTTGTTTGAAATCGTTTTGTTGACTAATAAGTTTGTTTCTTGTTAACCTTGCATTAACATCTGTAACATACTAACATTGCAAAATTGTAGATGGCATGGTCACGTCACATTAACCCAAAGATTGTTCATGAGTACCCAATACCACTAGCATCTAGTGAAATGCGTCTTCTTGACTCAGAGCAGAATGTACCTCTTCTGAGATGATCATGCTCACCAAAGAGCTTGTGTAGGTAGGATTCAAATTTACCAAGGAGTTTTGCATTTATTCTGTGACTGTGGTATAAACAAATATTTGCCAGAGTTTAATTTATTTTGAAAAGCAAGAGTAAAAAGAGAAAAAAAACTACTAAAAAAGGGGGAAAAAACTAGAGAAAATAAATTCTAAATTGGTAAAAATTAAAATTTTGTTCTGTTGCTTTGCTTGCATTAATTTTGCATGCCAGTTATTGTGAAATTTTTGCATTGTGATGAAACAATAAAACAGTGTATATATCTATTTTTTAATGTTCTGTGTTGAATGAAATCTAGCAAAGTATCTATCATTGTTGGTATAAGTAGAATGCAAATTAAAGTATTTACAAATTTCAGGACTAGTTTTTTTTTTAGATAATAATAGATGAAGAATAGAGGAGGCTTGTATGAGGATTTTAGATTGTACATTTAAAAAATAGAAAAACCAGTATTTACCGGTGAAGCCTATTTCTTACACCAATCCCTCAATATATTCACCGTGTTATGCTGAACCAAGAAGTCCTTGAAAAAATGTGCTTATACCTATAATAGTTTCTATGAAAGATTGTTAGTCTCAGATCTTTCTGAATGCCTCTTGTAAATGTTTGTTTGTTAGTCTGTCTGTTGTTATGCCACTCACACAGTATTTACTTGTATTAACTCCACTCAGATAGAACCTCAGGAAAATGCCAGTATTGTTTGCCGGTTTCAGCCATGTTTGATACATGTATTTACTTTTTTTACATCCTGAGAAGGATAAAGAAACAACTAACATTTGCTGTAAATGGGACAGACAAAGAGTATATTCACATTTTTTGACCTCTGTAATAGTCTTCTGATAGAGGGTCATAACTTTCAATACCATACAATTTTTTTATTGTCTGTTTCCCTATAACCATGTCAAACATAAGCTATGTATAGGTTTTTAACCACAACTATGATTTTTACATTTGACCTGAAACCATCAGAGGAGAAAGTTGGCTGTTTTAGGAAATATTGGGGTCTATCATTTATGCTTTGGAGGGATGCTGGTAAAATGCTTGATTACTTCATTGAAATACAGTTAGAAAAAAAGGATTAATATGCCTTTACTTCAATAACTTCTGTTACTTAAATCATTTTCTCTGTGTGTTTTGACTTGTAACAAAATTTGTTATGATAAAAGGTTTTTTGAATACAAGACAATTTCAAAAATTAAATTAGTCATTATTGTAACCAAATAATATATATAATATCTAATAACTTCTTCTAGATGACTGTGCAGAACAGGTTTAGTCGCAAGGCGATCATCCATGAATTCCCGGAGGACAGGGCTGCCATGGGGACAGAATACTGACAGTTACTGAACCATCCCCTAGTGGACAGTGATGAGGACCTTTAGAAGTAGAAAAAGGGCCATTAGTGGGTGAACTTAAGTATTGTATAGAGATAAATTTGTCCAAAAAAAACTAGCCAGTGTGCTTTTGGTACAAGGGTATATGTTATCTGGATCAAGAAATACATGCTTATGCATCTGTTGCTGAATTTTATGTGGGTCACCAGTAAATTACTTTAATTCATAGGCATTCTGTCATTTTGTTCTTTGGAGTTCATTTTTATTCACAGCTTTCTTTGTTAGTCTGACTGTAACAGGATGTGAAAGTGATCCAAAAAAATAATGTAAAAAAAACAACAGTTATTTTCTAAATTTTAGGAATTGTATGATTGCTCAGAATAATGTTGTCAGTCATTATAAATAATAAAAATCAAAACAATAAAAAAACAAACATTCCTGGATTCTTCCATACTACGAATTCTGGATGAATTCTGCTAAGGAATCAGTTGATTAGTAAGAAAGAGAAATGGTATGTTCAGTTGTTGTTCAAGTGTTAGGGATCTTATAGAACAGAATAGAACTGTTCTGTATGTTCTGTTCTGTTAGGGATCTTAATGTTACTATTTCAGTGTGTTCTTAAAGTATAGATTGTTTTGCAGTAGAAGCTAAATGCTTCAGATGATGTTGATTAATGTTCAGATTTTAGATTTTTTATAGCTTCATATTTCTGTTCTAAACACAATTAAAAAAAAATGACATACTTTACTGCCAGTAAGTAACAAAAAAATACAGACTGTATAGCCATGTCAGTCCTCCAGTGGCATGCTAGCTGTAACATGTCAGAATCATGTTGGATCTAAATGTATTGTCAAAAGTGTGCTAGCTGTAACATGTCAGAATCATGTTGGATCTAAATGTATTGTCAAAAGTGTGCTAGCTGTAACATGTCAGAATCATGTTGGATCTACATGTATTGTCAAAAGTGTGCTAGCTGTAACATGTCAGAATCATGTTGGATCTATTGTCAAAAGTGTGCTAGCTGTAACATGTCAGAATCATGTTGGATCTACATGTATTGTCAAAAGTGTGCTAGCTGTAACATGTCAGAATCATGTTGGATCTATTGTCAAAAGTGTGCTTTGTTGTTTTTTTCTCATTACAAATGGTTTAAGTTTTAAGGAAATATCTAGATGTCTCTTACATGAGAAGCTTGTTGCCAAGATTTTTTTTCTGCAAAATGATTTGATTGAAGTGTTTCTGTTGTTTTTAGAGGAGGTTTTTTACCACACACTCACCTTTAAGTTTGCTTATATGTAAGATTCCATTTTGACTTTGTGTTCAGATTTTGGAGTTTTATAATCTCTTGGAAATGAGGAGTGTGTTGATTACCATCTGTGAAAGTCTGACTTAAGATAAAATCCTGTCATCTTTCAACACTTACCTCAAAAACAGTTGATACAATTTAGATATTTTGATAAGAATTATAAATGACTGATATTTTTTGATATCACTTATTTATGTTGAGAATTATGTTAAGTATTTTCATCTAGCAGATCTACAATATCACATGACATGTTAAATATACACATTTTGTTGTTGTTGTTGTTTTGTAATACTCATTTTACTGTGTATAAGTGCTTCTGTGACTTTGCTTAGATTGTCACACTGTTTCTCAATGTTTGTTAGTGTTATCAATACTCTGTAGGTTTGATGCATTATAGTAGCTGTTCTATCTCTCATACAGTATTTGTACGCAGTCTCAATTATCTGTTGATATATGAAAACATAAAATAAATATCAGAAAAATGTAGAATGTCTTCCCTAGGAAAAAAGCTATGAACAAGCATCAGAATACATGAAACAAAACTCATTGAAATGACAGACTTAATGTTGAAAAGGAGGCTTGCTGCTGAAGGACAACTACTGACCCTGAAAGGGGATGAACCCCTTGTCCCTTTCATGATGAGATGAGATGATGAAGACAACTCATGCAAATATTATTTTGGATTAAATTATGACTTTTTTTTTTTCCTTTATGACTAAACTGTACGTTGTGATTTTCTGTGCAATATTAAAGACTTGTTAATAATGTTTTGTAAAAAAAAAAATATTGAAAGATTTTGACTTTCTATACTGATGTTAAGAGGTCTTTATACTGGTAAAATAAAAAGGAATTATTTGAAAAATAAAACATCATCATTTGATTATAAGTACAAGTATGTACAAATATGTTTACATGTAATTATTATGTTATTGTAAACAAAAAATCGTAGGTTTCCTTGTTTCGTTGTGACAGATCTACAAAATACTGCATGCCCAAAAGATTTGCAAAATTTTGGCTAAAGTCAAACTTAACTCAGAAAAACCTAAGGTAATTAATGAATGCGGCACCAGTTCTAGGGGTTTTAGGGTCATACTAAGACTGTCACTAAAGTTAAAACCATTGTTCAAATGTAAGTACATTACTGGATGAAATATTATCTTGTTGTTTTGTTATACCCCCACCACGAAATGTGGGGGGGGGGGGGGGGGGCTATAATGGATTCACTTTGTCGCGTCCGTCGGTCGGTCCGTCCGTCCGTCTCCATTATCGTGTCCGCTCTATAAATCCTATACCAACTGAAGGATTTTCTTCAAACTTGGCTGAAATGTTCACCTCAACAAGGGGATGTGCAGAACCCATGTTGCCCGTGTGTCAGCTCAAGGTCAAGGTCACAATTGAAGGTCAAATATCAAACAGTCAAATATTAGACATTAGGTCGTGTCCACTCTGTAAGTCCTACACTAATTGAAAGATTTTCTTTAATCTTGGCTCAAATGTTCACCTCAACAAGGTTGAGAACCCATGTTACCCTTTTGCCAGCTTAAGGTCAAGGTCACACTTGAAGGTCAAAAATTGACTTAGAAAATATTCTTAAATTTTAACATGTATTTGAATATTTCTAAAACTAGAAAACGTATTTGCTTGAAACTTAAAATATACATGAGGTATCACAAGTAAGATATGCAGGTCAAGTTTCATAACTCTGTACTGCATTTTGACAAAGTTATGCCCCTTTTTAAGTCTTCAAATTTACATACAATCAAATATTAGACAATATGTCGTGTCCGATCTATAAATCCTATACTAATGGAAGAATTTTCTTCAAACTTTACTCAAATGTTGAACTCAACAAGGTTATGTGCAGAACCCATGTTACCTTTGTGCCGGCTTAAGGTCAAGGTCACACTTGAAGGTCAAAATTGACTTAGAAAATGTTCTTAAATTTTAACATGTACTTGAATATTTCTGAAACTAGCACAGGTATTTGCTTGAAACTTAAAAGATATATGAGGTATCACAAGTAAGATATGCAGGTCAAGTTTCATAACTCTGTATTGCATTTTGACAAAGTTATGCCCCTTTTTAAGTCTTTTAATTTACTTACTGTCAATACTAGACAATATGTCGTGTCCGCTCTATAAATTCTATACTAATGGAAGGATTTTCTTCAAACTTGACTCAAATGTTCACCCCAACTGGGCAATGTGCAGAACCCATCTTACCCTTGTGCCAGCTTAAGGTCAAGGCCACACTTGACTTAGAAAATGTTCAGAAATTTTAACATGTACTTGAATATTTCTAAAACTAGAACAGATAATCATTTGAAACTTCAAATATATACGAAGTGTTGCAAGTAAGATATGCAGGTCAAGTTTCATAACTAAAAAAAGTGGGGGGTGGGGGATAACTTTGTATTGTATTTTGACAAAGTTAAGTCCATTTTTATGTCTTTAAATTTGTTTACTATAATATTTCTTAAACCAGAACAGATATTTACTTGAAACTTAAAATTTATATGAATGGTTACAAGCAAGCTCAGATGACGAAAATTCTACAATTCCATTGAATTATGACACAAGTTATGCCCCTTTTAGGCTTAGAAAATGTTCTGATATAACCATTAATACTTAAATGTTTCTGAAACTAGAACAGATATTCATGAAAATGAAAGGTTATTTGTAACTGTTTTGAACATGATTTGACAAGATATATATTTATACTATTACTTGTACAATTTATTTGTTTTTTTCACCAGAGATAATTTCTTTTTATGTATATGTAGTTGTGCCACTAAAGTTATTCCCTTAACCACCTTTCCATGTCGTCTTCTGTCAAGGACATTGGTGGGGGTATGAATCGCATTCAGCGATAGTTCTAGTTTTAAATTGTTTATTTAGAGTGAAGATTCTCAGATAAGTTTTTCATATTATTCCTATACCCTTCTCTTTGTATTCATGTATTTTGTTGTCAAATATGTTTATTGTAAGCAAAAAAACATATCTTTTAACATATCAGAATGTCGAAATTATTGCAGCATTGATATTGAATAATACCTCTGCATTATATTACAAACAGAAACAGTTAGGTAACACTTTGTTGTGGTACAATACTTCATTGTGTGACAACACTTCATTATGGTGCATTCAGGTTACATTTCATTGTTGTACCGTCAGGTTACACTTCATTGTGGTACAGTCAGGATACATTTCATTGTGGTACAGTCAGGATACACTTCATTGTGGTACAAGTCAGGTTACACTTCATTGTGGTACAGTCAGGTTACACTTTCTTGTGGTACAGTCAGGTTACACTTTGCTGTGGTACAACACTTCATTGTGGTACAGTCAAGTTACACTTCATTGTGGTGCAGTCAGGTCACACTTATGGCAGAATTACTGATGAAACTTCTCTGAAATTCATTCTTAAATTCTAAAAATATTTTTGTATAAATAATGAAATAGTTTGCTTTAGAAACATTACATTGATTTCTTCTCCAGATATTTAATGGCATATTGTTAACTTGTAAATCTCATATTTATTCTTGTCTATTGTTAATAAACTATTCTTTGTAATATTTGTTTTTGTCAGTTGCCATCAGAGCAATTATATCAGTTTAATATATATAACTTACAATCTGTTGAGTCTCCATTATAAAAAATTTAAATTTGTTGTTAAGGATAATGTTTTCAAAGAACCAGCCTCTCATGATACACATCTGTTTATGTACAACTTTACTCTTGAAGTCCCATTTTATAAGAAAGATACTAGTTGCTCTGGGAAAGGGACTTAAACCTCCTATTCTGTAGACACTTAAACCACCAAAGCACATAAATAGTACAGGGTATTTGTGAAAGAATGCTTGAAAGTTCAGCTTTCAGTTTCAAATAAAAAGTTCTAAGTATTGGTATCTACTTAGTAATTTACTTGTCTGGTGTTGCTATGTTTTTTATATAATCAATGTAATCCAATGAGAATTCAAATCTTGAGTCTACCAGGGTCAAAATCACTAGACTGATACCTTCTAGTCAAGGGCTTAGCCATTTCTTTAGAAACTATTGATTTATCTTAATATATGTTTAATACTGGTAATCTGTGCAAATAAGAGGGAAACAAGTTTGTGACTTAATCTATGTGAAGGTAATAATGTGCTCTTAAAATAGCTGATTCAGTTTAGTACATATTTCAGTGTTTGCATGAAACTGAGTCCTGAATTTCTTTAGCCCTTCACGAGCAGGTTAACGTCAGTTTAGCTGGCTTAAAGGCCAAGAAGTGTGTGTCGTGCTATAACTGACAAATCCTACAGTTATAGCATGGCTGTATATACCTGCACAGTACATCCAGAAAACTCTTCCACTATGACATGCTAAGTACGAGGGTTGTCCCAGAAGTATGTAGACTTTCCTTATAAAGCTGAAGTCTTTCATGATAACCAAATGATAATGTGCATTGATAAACTACTATAATTCATATTCTACTTTATGATATGTAATATGAGTCCATGTGTCGCTGCAGTGTACATATTAATGTTTCCATGACAACCAGTAGAGGCATGTGGCACACAAGTCGTGTGAATAGGATGTGTTCATATAAAATGCAAGATTAAGTAGTTAAAAATGATGAATTGGGGTCAGATAATGTCTGCCTAAAACATGACGTCATTTTCTGTAAACGACAATGGAAAAGAGAGATACAAAATGTTTTGCGACTATATTACCAGAGACAATTTTCGAAACGACACCATCAAAATGAGACGTCAAGCGACGTGCCACAATCCAGACCTGTGAAGCTTTAGGGAAAACTCCTAAATAAATTGATTCAAGATGCCGGAATTTTGAAAAAAAATGTTGTTGGTTGCTAGTATTTATTTAAATCTATCAAAGATGTGACGCGTTGTGGTTGACCTGCAAATCTGAAAGAAAAATCAAGCAGGATAGACATGCGAACTAAGGACCAGCGCTTCACCATTTCAATGTTTAATTGGAATCAGGGGCATCAAAAACGTATGTACACCGGATTCTGAGGGATGATCTACAAAAGACTAAAGTCAGTGCAAGGTGATTAGGTTGAAAAAGTTTAGGATGACATTTCAACGTGACTTTATGTGATGTTCAGCCGCGCTGGATGGCAGTTAGAGATGTTATTTAGTCTTTTATAGCTTTAAAGTTCTATGTATTTTGATGAAATTTGAACCACACCTCAATGAGAACTCCAATTACACGTCACCAATTACATGAGTAATGAGGAAAGTCGTGATAGTTAAATACTTCTGGGACAACCCTCATATTTATATATGGTAATTTACGTCAATCTTTAAGAAATAGGAAATGTTTACTATGAGATTTTTTTTTCTAACATTTTGAGAAAAACGTAAATAATTGCGTCTTTGTAAATTTCTATTTAATTCTTTGTTAATGTACAAAGTTCTAGGCTGAATATAGCAGAGATAAACTTAACAATTCTATGTTTCAATGATCATATAATTTCCCGCTTATTTTCCATTGTGTCCGTGGCCGAAAAGGATGCCAAGAAGATGGGTGTAATATTTTTCAAATTCGTGCATGTCGAGTTGATTGTCACCTGAAAAGAATATCAAACAATATAAAAAAATATTTCGAAAAGTGCGACATTTTTTATTATTTAATGATTATCTATAGTAATTTATAGAAAACTACTCAGTTAACATTTTACGTTCTTATTTTTCTTTTTTTTACGTTTTAATTTTTTAGCAGTGTGGCTGTCACCAATAACAAAAGTATCATCAAAACCACCATCTACGTGTTAGTATTTGGACTAGGTTATCTGGAGCCACATAAACAAATGGCCCGATCTAAATCTCATGCAGTTTGGAGGTAATCTACGTAATACACTGCATTCATATTTATTTCAGAATACACGTAGAATACACAATTATTTGGAATTGTCAGCATTTGTACAATGATTTACCTATGTTAGCGCAGAACTACAGTATTATTCTGAGCATTGGTCCCACTAAAGAACTCGCGCTATTTTAAGCATCACGCTGGTTGCGAAGCTATGCGATTATTTTCGGAAACCATGACTCGGCATTTTTCTTCTTCAAAACTTACCGTTGTGGTCTATCAGATGGAACTCCGCCTGCATGTCTTGCACGTTAAGACAATTATCTCCGTCATTCTCAAAATGATGAAACATTTTATCTGCAACTTCTTGTGATTGTCTGATGTGGGCATTGACGTATTCCTGGTAACTGACACAACCATTCTCTGGTAAAAAACAACAACAACAACTATAAATTTTAAAGAAGTATTCGACTGGAAAATTCCAGTTTTAAGGATATCTTGTGAAAAAAAAGTTTTGAGTGGTTTTGCAATAGTAGGATACTACTTCATCGCGCACCTGTTTTATGCTCTCTCTCGCGGATCAGCAACCCGTCACTTGAAAGGTAACATGTTCTTTTTCAATAAGAAATGTGTAGAGTTACAAAAAAAAAAAAAACATGTTGTGCACCGAAGATTGGCGTAAAGAATTTTTATAATGTAAAATTCTATTTTAGGCCTGAAAACGGGTGAAAGTTTTTTTTTCTGAATGCATGCTGAAAAAACGTTCACCCGTTTTCAGGCTTAAACCAGAATTTTACATTATATAAATTCTTAACGTAAATACAAAGTACACCAGCCAATCTTCGGTGCACAACATGATTTTTTTTTTGCAACTCTACAGATTTCTTATTGAAAAAGACCATTTTAACTTTCAAGCGACGGATTGTTGACCAAAAAAATGGTCCGCGAGAGAGCATAAAACAGGTGCACAATGACGTATTATCCTACCATTGTTTGTGACTAGTCGAAAGATGAGTTTTATTGTCGCTGCATAACAATGTAGGTTTTGAGTGGTGGAAAGCGGATTGGGAGATATTTTTGGAAGTGTCAGACGAGTGGCTTATTGATAAATGTTAGTAAGGTCTTCTCTTTTCTTTTTTCAACGCCCAAACTATTGTTTTCTCCTTAATAATTTGACGTCATAGAAGAGTGTCTTTAAATGTTAAAACATTTTAAACCAATGAAACATTTGTATACTTTTCGAGTAGGAAAATTCATACAAGAGAGGCTTTTAGTTGACCACATCTGGTTAAGAACAGATTTTTAACAGAAAGTCAAATGTTACATCTATATTATGAAAGATTTATTCGCAGAAGATCTCGTGTAAAACTTTTCAGACTGATAAATTATTTTGCTGAAACAAAAAGTATTTACTGTCGACGTCATCGTGTGTTATGAGGGCATCAAACTCGTTCTCTGTGACGACACCATCGGCTGGATTATGATCCAAACGTCTGAATGCATTATCCACAAGCGTCTTCAAGTCATGTCCATGGGGTAACTGCTGTCTAAATTTGATAGAATTTGTTAGTGGAACAAAGACGATTTTGCATTGGAAAAATATAAATTTAGGCTGGAAAATTGTTGGCAAGATGTTGACTGTTCTTCAGGATGTCTCGTGACTGTTCTTAAGGCCGCCATGATTGTATCTTGTTGATTCTAGTGTACGAGCTGAAACTGATAGTAGTTCAACATATTCATGGAACCACAGAATGACCCAACCATCTGATAATATCTCTTTCCTTCTCTGCTGTATTACTTTTATAATAATATTAATCTTGTAATGAAAGGGAATATTATCTAAATTACAGAACTGACAAATGAAACTGAAATAAAATGAAGACCATTGAGTCGCCGAATAAACAACATATATTGTACATGATTCTGTGCTTCAGTTTTCACCTGAATATATTTTATATTTTATCCATCGATTTGTTCAGAATTCTTTATTGATAGATTTATTGTTTACAGGGATGTCAAATGAAAATCCACTGACAACAGCAAAATGCTAAACCATTATCTGCAATGATGTACAGGCTGACCATTGTAATTGTTTATCACAAAGAAAAACAAAAGGGCCATGATGGCCCTAGATCGCTCACCTGAATACTTTGTCTTTGCGTCTGCTGTTGAACAAACATCAGAAGCTTTTTTAAGGTTCTCCCTATATAAAGCTATATGAATTTAAGTGACCCCAAAGGTAGAGCCAATTTTCCCCAAGGGGCAGAACATAATTTGAAAAAAAAATGGTAGAAGACCTCTACCTGATGCTCTGTGCAAAATATCTACGTTCTAACCCTTGTGGTTTCACACAAGATTTTTTAAATCTACCGTTATAAGCCTATTTAAAATTGAGTGACCCCGGAGCCAGGCCATTTATGACCCTAGGGTTTAATTTGAACAATCGTAGTAGAGGACCTCTAGCTCATGTTCCATCCAAAAATCTTAACCATTGGCTTTGTGGTTTTAGACAAGAAGCTTTATTACGGTTTCCCTATATAAGTACCAGGGTCAAAATTTGAACAAACTTGGTAGAGGACCTCTAGCTGATGCTCTATGCATAATTTCTAAGTTTAGGTCTTGTGGTTTCAGAGAAGAAGTCTTCCTTATAATATTATAAGCCTGAGTAAAATCAAGTGACCCCGGGGCCGGCCCATTAATGACCCAAGGAGCATAATTTGAACAATCTGACAGAGGACCTTGAGCTGCTGCTCCATGTAAAACATCTTAGCTCATGGCTTCATGGTTTCAGAAAAGAATTTGTTTTGTGGTTTTCCCTATTTAAGTCTATTAAAATCAAATGACACCTGGGAAAGGACCAGCTTTGACCCAAAGAGCATAATTTGAAGAAACTTTGGTAGAGAACCTCTAACTGATGCTCCATTAAAAATATCTAAGTTCTAGGCTCTGTAGTTTCAGACAAGAAGATTTTTAAGGTTTTCCCTATATAAGCAGGGCTAATCTTGACCCCGGTGATATAATTTGAACAGACTTGGTAGAGGTCCACTAGTCAATGCTACATACCAAATCTTAAGGCTCAGTGCCTTGTGGTTTCAGACAACAAGTTTTTCAAAGTTTTTTCTTTCTGTTGCTATGGCAACCAGAGTTCCTGATGAAATTCAATTCTTTGAACAAGCGTGGTAGAGCTTCATGCCAGGAATATGCCAGGCATGTTCTGTCAAAGTTGGCTTAGCGGTATAGGAGCAGAAGTCGTTAAGTCAAATTGTTGACGACGCACACCGTACGATGCACGCCGACTGACGCCGGACAATTAATGATCCCAAAAGCTCACCTTTAAGCACTCCGTGCTCCGGTGAGCTAAAAATGCTGAAAGCAGTATTGAAAAGCTTGCACTTACCCCACAGTCAGTCCGATAATACTGAACAATACGTAAACGTACATAACTGGAAAATGAAAATGGATACAGCAGTTAGCGTGTAAATAGAAAGAAATGTGAACAAATTATGTGTTGATTTTAAACAGCTTAAATATGACCCGCATGTCTGTTTCGTTGTATATATGTTTATGCAATGCCCCCAAAAGGCAGCAGAAAACTTGCCTGTGATTTAGTCGGATAACTCGGACAAATTCCGATGTTAAAATGAAATAACCGGACATATACCCGTTCATAAGTTCAGATACACAAGTACTTGAAACATGGCTTGGAACCTAAATAAGCACGTGAATAAATCACAAAGTCGCTTGTTACAACTACACTGTCACATATTTTAGTTTTTTAATGATTTTCAAAAGGAAAAAGACTAAAATGCAAATGATGGTAGATCTTTTCAAAAAGACAGTATAATGAGAAACTGTATCAAATGAACAACATCTATCTATCTATCTATCTATCTATCTATTCATTCATTCATTCATTCATTCATTCATTCATTCATCTATCTATCTATCTATCTATCTATCTATCTATCTATCTATCTATCATCTATCTATCCATCCATTCGTTCGTTCATTCATTCATTCATTCATTCATTCATTCATTCATTCATTCATTCATTTATTTATTTATTTATTTATCTATTTATCTATTTATTTATTTATTCATTTATTTATTTATTCATTATTTATTTGTACTGCACGTAT
Organism: Cyclina sinensis; assembly: GCA_012932295.1. Lineage (NCBI taxonomy): Eukaryota > Metazoa > Mollusca > Bivalvia > Venerida > Veneridae > Cyclina > Cyclina sinensis. Next base: position 31,954,518 of record JAAONU010000007.1, on the reverse strand, counting down.
TTTCATTTTTAAATGAAAATGAACAAGCTCTGCTTACCTATCAGTTGTTATGTTCTGCCAAGTGAACTTTGGTCTTTATGGACAGATGTATTCAAGACATCGTGCTTTAAAACAGGCTTATCTCTAAACCACACCTTCTGACTGTTAGTTTACATATATAGCTGACATGTTTATAAACCGGGACTTTTGTTTATCACAGAAACATAATTATCTTGATTTTTGTTCCATATATCGCCCTGTGTGCAACAGTTATTCAATTTTTTAATGCCAAATATGTATCTAACTACCATTCAGAGGAGCCATGAGTATAATAGATAAATAGATTTAAAAAAATAATAGATAAAAAACTTTCTTAAAGTTTAGTATCAACTCGTAGCGTTGGCCGATTCCAAGGCCCGAACACATTTAGCGACCTTGACCTTATGAAAATGGAGACTGATACAAAATATAAATCATATCAGCAACTCGTACTCTGACAAATAATTTTTAATTTGTTTAAACTATGATAAAAAAGTTCTTGAAATCTAGCCTGTTCATGCCAAATATCTTGGCAATCGCAAGTTTGTGTTGTTTTTGTTGTTGTTGTCGTTGTTGTTATGTTGTTGTGGTGGCGGTGGTGATTGTGTACGTGCACAAATGTCTGGTTGCAACCAATCCCGACTTCTTAATACTTTCGTGAAAAGGAAGATATAAGTAAGAAGTGTTCACAAAGTGTTCATGAGATTAGACATTAAATAACGAGTTATTGAGTGATAGTAAATCGGGGACTTGAAAGTACAAGTATGTATTTTTACCGTAGCGACTTAATATTCGCGGAGTTCGCGGTCGTAATGAGTGCGCGAAAGTTTGTCTCCGCGAAAATGTCGTTGATGAAAAAAACGCGAAAATTTGTATCCGCGAACATTTCTAGGAATACAGTATTTTATTATAATACTTATAATTTTTCTTTATTAGGAATTATTAGACTGTTCAAACTATCAATTATTTATGTACTATATGTATTTATAGTCAGCGATCATCCGACTAGTGGCCGAACAGTTTGTAACAAGTCACCTAAGACTCGCCAACTGCCGTTTCTTCGACGAATGTCTCATGGATAAGTTGCCAACATTTCGCTAAGTCACTATATCGTTGCATTTAAAATATTGAAAATTTGGCAGTTAAACTTATACGTGCTGCGTTACTTTATAAAGAAATATCTTCGAAAACAGAAACAACCCAAGAACAAATTTTCTCTCGATACAAGGCCATCAAGTTGCAAATTATATCCCTGGAAAAGATCGAGCAAAAGTTGACTTTTAGAGAAAGTTCCTTTGATTTCAACGTATTTAGGTCTACAGTTCACATCGGCAATTTCAAACTATGCTTATTAGGGTCCTTGCATTAAATTTTGTATTTTTGTTAGAATAAAAAATATTTTTAAATACATTACATATTACGATTATATTATTGTCTTCCAATATGTATTTTTTGACTTAAGTCATGAGTTCCAAAATTTGATTTCGAACTCATTTCATGTTAATTAAAAAGGTCAAGGGTAGTTTGGAACACAATTTCCATTTAAATTACATCACAGTAGGTCAGAATTATCAGTTGTTGCATATTGGTTTGGTAAGATTGTATTTGTACAAAGGACATAGATCTCTTATATCAACAAATATTCATAAGATGATGTATTAATGTGTATGCTTTATGTATCGTAATAAAAGGGTTGTAGCGATAAGTACACGGTATCGGTATATCACGGTACAAGGCCTGCCGATATATCGCCGACCGTACAGCGATACGACCTTGACATTGTTTAGTTCATAGAAAATACAAAAATAATAAAAAACACTTTTTTAGTTTCATTTAATCGCACAAAATAAGTACACCTATTTGCATTTAATGATCAATCATTCATCATTTTGGAAAGCGGTCAGATGTTTCTGATAGGAAATTCAGCGACTGGGATTTTACAATGGTAAAAACAGAAATACATGTAGTTGATTTCATTTCAGGTAAACGAACAAATTGTGTTCATGAACAATGGAACAAATGCTATATTTGCTACACTTTGTGAGAAACAAGTTACTCTCTTGGCTCTAACTTTCTTTCATTGGGAATTTGGCCTTATTTCGGCCAAAATTAGCTAGAAAATAAACACTGATTTATGATTTATTCAACCTCAGTTTCTAATTGTGAATTTTTATCACAGTATATACGTGTAAATAGAAGTCTTGTAATATCATTCATATATATCGCTGCAATTTAATGCAACTGACTTTTGTGTTGTATAGCAAACTTGCTGGTTTGTAAACACAGTGTATATAAAAAGCTGGTTATATGTTTCTCAAAAGCTAAGAACAAAAATACTTTTGTGTTCTGTATATTTTCGTGTGTAAACTATCAGAGATGGTGTAATAAATACTATTCTGTATGTATAAGCAGAACACATTGTGTCTTATGCAATGTATGTCTGAAATGAAAATGGATATAAATAAAATAACAAAAACAATGAAAAAATAAAGATAAATTTTATGTGCCACTGCCAAATCCATAATTATAAATCGAAAAAAGCGAATGACCTATTTTCAACCTCCTGTATACCTCTTTCAATAAGTTTCTTAAACATTTTCAAAAGGTATATGGAGCATCCGCTGTATAAGAAGAACACCTGTCTTGATTGATAGGTTGCTTAGCAATTTATAAAGAACAGTACTATTCATTTCACTTAATGTAATATTAAAGTTAACTTTTATAACAGTATGGTAAAGAAACAGCTAAAACAACCACGTTTGTTTATTCTTAACAAAACGACTAAACAGGTCAGTACTTTGAGATAGAAAATACCTTAGTAAAAAAATCCTATGTGAAAACCTTACCGTTCCTTCCAACTTGCATTTGAGGATTTGATAAAGAAAATAACAAGCAGTATTAAATATTAATTTACATTTATCATGATGCTATGAGTCACAAAATATCAGTACATTTTAGCCATTATGCCCGTGGCCGGCGCCATGACCAAAGAGTTGAGTCACCAGATGAGTAAAGTACTGGTCCCACTCGTGCATGGATACAGTATTGTCGTCTGCAATGATAAGGAGAGGATGTAAATAAACAGTTCTTGATCTTAACCTTATGGCCAATTGTTTTTTGTTCATTTTTTTTTTCACATAGAGTGGTTCACTTGGTTGATGCGAACAATATTTTAAGATGACACGTTTTACTTTTTATTTAAAGGTCATGTGACACGACTATAGCAACTTTGTCTATTCAAAATAATCATAAAGTACTGATTAAAATGGTTTAACTGCGAAATTAGTAAAATATTGCTTTTGATAAGAAAAAACGTGTTTTTGATGATCGGCTGTTTCCGTTTCGACATCGGTAGTTTCCGCCGCAATTTTTGGTTGTGACGTCGATTTATCCCTACTGTACTAGGCAGCAGTGCAGAATTACACTGCTCATAACACAACCGTTTTTAAATGAAAAAATAACACTAAACCACAAGTGCAAGAAACACAATAAAGGCACACTTATAAAAATTACATGCTATAAATTGTAAATTAAATAAAATAATGTGATTACTTCTCGATTTTTATACGTAAATTCAAACTTTGTGCCGGAAGAACGGGTTTTAATTTTACCTTAATATATATTCCAATTTCTCCCATGTTGTGGTTCTATGTAAAACAATCTCCTCCACGTTTTTACATGCTGCGTAACTCTTCCTCACTTGATGTTTACGTCATAAACAAATTCTTTTTCATTTAAGTGTAGTAAAATTGAATTTAGGTGATCTAATGTTTTAACATTTGTTTCACTGGAATGGAAATTCACACTACAGTGTATTTTCACGTTAGGATATTGTTTGAAAAATAATAATATGGCATGTCCATCAAGTAGAAATTTGTGTCTGCTTATAAATTAATATCCAATGAAATGTCAAAGATCCATAAATCACGCCTTATACTGTGGGATTTATGCAAATTAACCTGCCCAAATGGGACCCTTGTATATTCGGCATAGCTGTCAAAACAAAGCAATTAACTTTTTTATGACCCAATCAATGATAAAGTTGAGACAAATAGCAAAATTTTATGGCAAGTGATCTTACAAATTGATTGAATTACTTTTGATCAGTCACACTTGTCAAAACATTATGTAATAGCTTGTTCCAATTAACATGTGTGAATGATTTTTAGTTGAGAAGCTTCCATGCAGATACATATTTTTATAAGATAATTAAATGTAATAGATCTATTTATGATGAAAATAAAAAACATTCGACTTCTAAATGTGAACAAATTATTAAAAAAAAAACAATGTGTTGGTGTTATGATTTTGACATAGTTTTAAGGGCTTCTTCATATTATTTGTTCTTTGATCATTATTGTTTTGTTTTCAAAAAAAATGTAGAATGAATAAGCCCAAAAAAAAAGATATGCATTTATAATGAAAAAAATCATAGATCTAGTCAAAGATAACTTACGCGTACCTCAGGCAAAATATACCACAGACAAATAAGCAACACATCACTGTAAGGAGAATGTTTTTATGGAGAAAAAAATCTCTCGATTGGAGTTAGTTAATCAAGTCTTCCAGCAAACTGCATCGAATAAAAATAAGCATGTTCAAAATCTTTTTGGATCAGTTACTTGAAAAATATCTCTTAGTCAAGATATTTTCATTGATGTATCTTTTAATTCTCTAACCCTGATTAAACTAGCCTCTATATAATATTCCTCATTGGCTTCGTAATTCCATCAAAATTTCAAACTATTTATTAGAAAATCTTCAATGTATTTTCATGATGTTAGCTTAACTTGCTCAATTTTGTTTTTTTTAACTATATTCAGTCTACATTTTCACTTTCCATCATAATTTTGAAGTTTTTGTTAACAATCTGGGCAGCTGTGTAAAGTGGCAAGGGATAAATGTGCGTCACTTCCGGTTTCGCTCGTTACAGGTGCGCGCGACCAAGTGCGTAAAATATGGATTTTAATTTGCTATAAAAACATCTTTAAGATGAAAATTACCTGCGGAATTTTGTAAAACAGTCATAGTTAGATATACATTTTTTGCTCATATGAAAATTTCGAGGTCAAAAATTCGTGTCACATGACCTTTAAAATTATGTAGAACATTTAAAGCTAGATGAAAATTTAAAATGAAAAATATCGGACAGCCTAACAAATGGTTCGATTTTGATGAAAGCTACCACGCTTATTCAAATTGTTCTCTAGACACTGTCCAAGGTTAAACCAAACGCTTAGTAATAGAACCAGTTGCATTCATAGCTGGCATCCATTTAACGGGTGAACTGCAGCATGTTTGGTTCAGTTGTTTTTGTTTAGGCGAAAAACCCCTTGTTTCGAACCCAGGACCCTCTCAGACAGTACACTGAGAATTTAAGTGAAGTAGGAATAAAAAAATAACTCACTGTTATGATCGATCACGTGGTAGTCTGCCTGCATGTCGTTTAGAGTGAGGCAGTTGTCAGAGTCTTGATCAAAATGATGGAATATCTTAGTGGTGATCTCGACTGGCAGTTGTGGCCGAGCTTTCGTGTACTCTGCAAGGTCGACGCATGTGTTGTCTGCAAAAAAAGCGAAGAGGTTCCAACGGTGGGTCTACATTACTTAAATAAGTCAACAAAGATTTTTAGAGAAGCAAGTGAAACGTAGCACAATCTCAAACATGTCACAGTCTCAAACACGGCACAATCTCAAACATTTCACAGTCTCAGACACGTTGCACAATCTCAAACATGTCACAGTATCAGACACGTTGCACAACCTCAAACATGCCACAGTCTCAGACACGCTGCACAATCTCAAACATTTCACAGTCTCAGACACGTTGCACAATCTCAAACATGTCACAGTCTCAGACACGTTGCACAATCTCAAACATGTCACAGTCTCACTCAGACACGTTGCACAATCTTAAACATGTCACAGTCTCACTCAGACACGTTGCACAATCTCAAACATGTCACAGTCATAGACACGTTGCACAATCTCAAACATGTCACAGTCTCAGACACGCTGCACAATCTCAAACATTTCACAGTCTCAGATACGTTGCACAATCTCAAACATGTCACAGTCTCAGACACGTTGCACAATCTCAAACATGTCACAGTCTCACTCAGACACGTTGCAATCTCAAACATGTCAAAGTCTCAAACACGGCACAATCTCAAACACATCACGATCTCAGACACGGCACAGTCTCGCACATGTCACAGTCTCAGACACGAACTAGTCTCGGAAATATTGCAAACCATAATTAGAACAGAGTGTGTTTATAAACATTTGATTGGTATTAAATGCTTTTTAATGGCTCATCGTAAAAGTTAACAATATCTATTTAAAGCCATAAATTTGTTCAAATAGTTTTGTAGTGCTTGTTTAAACATGACAATTAAGAATTATGTTATTTCTAAAACTCTGATGATGTTATTTACAAGTCTATTCAAAAGTTGTTTTGTTATTTATCACGTGATCCACTGTCACTTGACTTACTGTCTAGGTCTTCATTCTCGATAAGGACATCCCATTCCGCCTCTTCCACAATACCGTCCTTGGGATTGTGGTCAAGACGACCAAACGCCTTCTCCACTAACACTCTGAGGTCGTGTCCATGTGGCAGAGTGACCAATTGCCTTTATAATATATGTGAAAAAAAGTTATAATACGGCACTTCTGTCCTTTACCTATCCCCTATTTTTTGAGCCGACATGGTAGTCTCCGAATTCTGTCCCAGCGTTTCTGACACTCGGAACACCTCGGGCGACTTCAATTAAGTCTGTATACGAAGTTGTCGGAAAAGGCCGAGTTGTTACGATTGGGTTTCTGAATTGGAATTCAGTTCTGAATTGAATTATTCACAGCAGACACAAGTATTCAACGCCGAATTTTCTCTCAGTTTAAAAAGAAATTCACACATTTTACACGTCTACTACATTACTACAATAACTCTTTCTGATCGTACTGTTGTTGATTAACGGAAACCTTAACCAACACAAAAAAAGCATTTTTACCCTAAGATACTTTAAGACAGATGATATAAGTACAGGACAAAATTAAAAAAATAAAGCTGGATCATTATGAAAGCAAAAACCTAGCTAAGAGGATTCATTTCTTCTACGAATGGCACTTTTTAATGGTACTGCAAATAAAACAAAAATATAATACAAGGTTATTTTCCCAGTACAATGTAAGTTGTCCTTACCCCATCGACAGGCCGAAAACGCTGATTAATACGACAAGGAGCATTTTTCTAAAAATAGAAACAACGGCAGTGATGAAAGACAATATTTTCCTTTTAACTTGATTATTTCCAGAATTTGTTCTTGTTGATATTAAATTATTATCATTTTGATGATACATTTAGCTAATAATAAAATCAATCATGCTGCTGCTGCTGGTGTTTAACCAGTTATTTAATTGGAATCGTCTTTTTTTTTCTTTTTTTTTCTGATTTTATTTACAGGTTTGATTTATATTTACAGAATAACAACGTGAAAAATCTGAACTGTTTTTGGCAAAATAGAAATTAAAAAGTAGTTATCAGCATGCACTCAAATCCAAAGAGAGAAAACGTATTGCAAAAAAAAAATACGAACCTGTTCGCATTCACCCCTCGGCAAAGCCTACGCTGTCAGTACAAACTATTTAAAATTTCAATATCTTGTAACCTATGATCAGCAAGAAACCTTCAAATAAATAGGTATTATTTTGACAGATAATTCACAGTTTTAACTGTATTATAATTCAAAGTCAATGTTCAAACGAACTATCTCATAAAAAAAATAATGATTTTTTTTTCGTTACTTACGATTGAGTCTGCAGTTTGTCAGTGAAGTGAAATAGATGTACATGGATCTTTTAATACAACCAAAGTGTGACATCTGTAATCATTGTTCCAATTACGTGCCATAAGAAACACACGTGGTCACATGGCCTAATATCCTTACAAAAAGTCCAAACATATGGAGACTAAATGTCTTGACACTACAAAATGCTCAACGTGTTTAAAGGCGTAGTTAAGTGAGATTGTCAATCATACGTGAGCCAGTGTCTTTGGCAGCATGGTAAATTCATAAGAGTTTGGGTACGCTCTTGACATAAGAGCTTAGTCGTGCCATCCGAACCTTCTCTGTAATTTTACGTAACCTTGTAAGTTATAAGGCCCAAGAATACACTACAGCTAAATACAACTGATACAGTAGGTTGAAAATAGTTCGAGCAGCGTGACCTTCTATATATCTGGGTAATAATAGCTATATATTTAGTTATCCAAAATCCCATGCCTTCAAACACGAAACCTCGCTTAAAGATCATACTTTAAAAAACAAAAATATTCAAGACAAAGGACATTTTCTCTTCTTCGAATCTGTATTTATTCAGTTGTTCTTTTCATCTGTTTTCCCCCCTTTCGTTGTAGTTAATAAATGATTGAGCTGGGAGACTAGGGAGAGTCTCTGCACTCTGTCACTGTCATTTTATCGGGGGGTGGGGGGCGTGGGAGAGGAGGAGGGGGAGGAGGAGGGGAGTAAACCACGTCATTGTTTGTTTTTGATGTTCTTGTTTTGGCATGACATTTTGCCTTACTACAGCAAAAGTCGTGTCTACCATGCCATCGTTTCAAAAAGCTTATCAAAGCAGAGTAAGTCATGTTCGATATACAAAAATGTATGAAAGAGGTCATCTTTGACCTACCTTATAACACTGTCTTTAACATTCTGACGGTAAGCTGTGTTTCTGTTATCTATACTATACTTACGTTCCGCATTTTAACCTGCTAGTATCTGATAGCATCTTGACCTTATCAACACGAATCCTTAGTATAGAAATTTAATTTCTCACTTACAGCTTAACCCCGCCAAATGAACCCTGCGACATTTTATATAGACTAATTACTTTCGTTATTGGAATTTCTAAAAAATAAAGTGATGAATAGGGAACCAGACCTTAGTTCATCGGAAAACTATGGAATAGAAACAAAAATGAACGAAAATTTGACAGGCTTATCTAGGGAACTTCTAAAGCTGTCTCTATTTCACCCATTTATCTTTATTTTAAAAAGATCCTTAATGCCAGTCTGCAACTTTCAACAACCTCAATAACTTTGAAATCTAGTAATTGATTTATTGAGAGAAAACACCTTTTTAAGTCTTTTTAGGTCCGAAATTCAAGGTCAATGCCACATTGGATGTACTGAAGTCGTAACCGTGATATATCAAAAGGGTTCGATTATCATTCACATACCTACAAATTTATATTAATATCTTAGTATCGAGTTCATAAGTCAAAAATACCATTACAAATAGCTCTAAATCTTCACCACATCCAGCGCGTCATCACGGTCATGATCTCCCGGGTCAAGGTCAGTGTCACAGTAAAGGTCAATACATCTAGACCAAAGGAGTGAGCAAAGGTCGAGGGGTATATGGCTAAACTTGCGGTAACGGTTTGAATCAAGGCAGTAGGTAACAAACTGTGCTACTATTGGTTGAAAGAACTTTTCTGCAACTGATGTGAAATATATAGGTTTGGTACATAAACCAAATCAGTGGCACAATTAAATAATCGTTATTCAAGAAATGGTTCGTTCGATGTATTTTGATTCACCACATTTGTTTATTCTTCTGTTCTAAAGGAAAGAACCTTTTTGGAAAGCTCTAGTATTGAAACGCAATCTGCAATGAGTGTATTCTGTCAAAGGGAAATAAAACATAACTCCTGTGTTTACAAATTGCAAATAATGGAATAATAACTGGTATGAATTTACTCTTATATAATGTAACATGTGAACAGTGTAAAGTAACACCCTACTTTCTGATAATACTATGTTAAACTTGTGATAAGTAGATTACTAGTAATTCATTCTGAACCCAAAATTACATAAAGCTTTTAATTTATTGAGGTGTATTGAACAGCTTCAATGGATAAAAGAAGGAGAAAGACATTCAACACTTAACAATATTTTATTGCATGTAAGAAAATTGTAAAAACATAATATTTCTAGACTAAATATCAATATAGGTTATCATGTATATATTAACATAGTGTAAGTAACCAACAACTGTGTTATGTGTAGACTGTCTCTACATGACCTTAGTTTGAAACAAGAAATGAGACAGAACATGTCATCAGCCAATCTGATCCGACAAAAAGCACCAGAATTTTTAACTTAAAAAATAAAAATAAAAAAGGACATCTCTGCAGAAAACTGAAGGACTTACATCAGGTAAAATATGACATTTTCAAAATATATTGTGGTCTCTATACTTTGAAACTGGATTAATTAATGACCACTATGAGATAACTATATTATAATAAATTTTCTATTAAATACATTCTAGTTTTAAGCTTGCCTTACTTTACATTGATTAAGACCTAGTTATTTTATCTGTTTGATACAGTTATAAACCAAGCTTGAAGACAGTCTAAACATATTATCTGACATTCCGGGTTTTATGCCCCAAAGGGGGAATTTTGTTTCTGATCTGTCTTTCTGTTTGTCTGTCTGTATGTCCCAAAACTTTAACTTTGACCATAACACATAACATGGATGTCCTTCCACCTACAGCCTCCAAACTTCACAAGTGCATGCACCTTGATGAGCTCTACCAGCCAGACCCACTTAGAGGTCACGGGATCGAAGGTCAATGCCCAGGTGCTTGGTGTTAATTCGAACATAGCGCTTGTCTTTCTGTGAAGATTTAAGAATTTTTCATATATCAAGTCATTTATTTTCTTAAGGCATTTTCTAATTTGTTTTGAAGTAACAAACATGTATTTTCAAGTTAAAATGTGGCCACTGAAGAGTTCATGTTAATGTATAACCTGAACTGAGTCATTGTTCTAGTATCTAGCCCATGTGATCAAAATCATATACGGACGCTTACATTGTAATACATTCTCAATATTAAAATTCCTGCCAAATTTCATTGAAGGGGTAAGATATAATTTAATCCCCGTGACACTTCAAGGATACATACGAACAGAGAACAAAAATTACATCACATCTGGATACAGACCCAAACTACAACTATCACTGAAAGCGATAAATACCTCAACATTCAATCTTTTGACAGGAACAAAAACAACAGAACAACCAAAACCCAATCTAAAATGGCAGATGCAGGTAGGCTATACAGACACCAAGTTTCATTGCAATAAAAGAACATTCTGAAGTGAAGTTATTGATTGGAAATGTTTTTTCCTTTTATTTGTTACAGTCACCTTAACATTGCATTTGCATGCTATGTTTCCAAACAAGGTACCTCCAGATGACAGACATAGTTTATATACAGTAACCTGTTCTCTCCCCATCATCTGGAATTGGTAAAATCCAACAGAAGGACCGACCAACTGACTGACCAACAACCTGACTCCAGTATACCCTCCCCCACTCAAAAAAAAAAAACAACAAAGTCTCCTTGGGTACAATTAAAATATTCCACTAACTATTAAAACAGAAAAATGATTCTCAATCCCAGTCATTTTTGACAAATATAATCATGAACATTAATTATGTGAGGTGTCATGTTGTGTCAATAAAAAATTATATAAAGCAATCGTAATTAAAAGAAAGTCTACTGTAAAAAAATAACGACTATTCTAATCTTTACATTTCTAAAGGCAATGTGATGCTAGACACTTAAATCACTGAAATTGAATGTAAAACAGCTTCAGTTATGGTTCAAAGAATAAATAATACAAGAATAAATAGGTCAATCTGATCCATATATTTTAAACCTTTTACTGGCTGTTAAACAAGGGTTTGGTACATCTAGTGGCTGTTCAGTCACATTTGAAAATCAGATCTGTTGTAGGAGCATATTCATAGTTTTCATAAATTTACAAATTTCATCAAAAATTTCAATACTCAGTCTATATAGGACAAAAATACACAGCAACATTAAATAATAAGTATAGCACATAGTTTAAAAATTCAGCTGCTACTAGAAATCATCAATATATACAGAACTAAATAAATCCTTGGAAGTTTTTTACAACTTTTGTATTTTTTTCTTATAATTTAAATTTTCTAAATACATATACCTGGCTATCATCCTGTGTAACTAAATTACACAATACAGACTTTTGAATCAATTTTCTCATATTTTTGGGTCCTGAACTCTTTTATTTCATTGACATGAAAAAAAAACTGATTTAATATGAAGCTGGTTCAAATACATTTCAATCACACAAATCAAACAACACATATCTACTTTTAACAGACATAAATTTCAGTTCTTACATCCACAATCTGCAAAACTGTAAAATTTTGGCTATGCCTACAGACTTTGTTAGACCACTGGCCCAATAGACCTGGAATAGTTTACCATCAAGACCTTAGTTTCCATTGTTCAGGCCTATGGAATATACATTGAACCTAAAGATTGTCCACAGCCAGAAGTATATGTCGACCACACTTTTGGAAGATCGTTTCACAAACTGCATGATGCATAATTTTTCATAATATAAAGAAGAAACAAAATCATGTGTTCAACCGTATCAAAAAATAGTCAATGGATCTCCTGGATATAGATAACCAAATGATATGAAAAAAATATAATTTGAAAATTAACACTTACTATTTTAGGTGACAGAATTTTGCTTAACCAGAAAACTGTTTGTACAAGACCGTTATGAAGACTCTAATTTGCTAACCTGAAAGCGGTTGCACAAAATAACAAGTACAATGTACCTGGTAATGGGTTTAACATCAGTTAAAAGAGAGAACTAAACACTGCTGCCTACCAAATATCAAAGCTTTACACCATTCAGTTTATTAAAAATTGATTTCTAAAGATTTTTTAAATATTCCATTGTATAATGTTTTAAATATTTTACAGGTTCAAAACTGGACACAGTATATAATGCATTATTCAGAGAATAACTTTAAGTGGATAAGGTGCATCTCAAATATCAGCACAGCTTCTGCAATCTGCATGAAGTATTCATAATAAAAATGTTGAATTTACACACTCTATCACACATTCTATCACACAATCTATCACAACAAAACAACTTTAAAACTGATGAAGCCATTTTTTACAAAAGATATATCTTAGTAGATTTATGTTATAAAAATGCCCTACTAAAAAAGTGTATCTGATTTCGAGTAAATCTTTAAATGCATCGTACAGACTTGCTGAAAGATTTAGAATGAGAATTCTATCAGACTTTTGCTAACACAGTATCTAAAACTTAACCTGGCTTATAAAAAGTTTTTGTCAGACAGTACTTTACACACTCTCCTATCCAAAAAATGCTAGACTGTTGATTTGAATCCGAACATAGATTCTACACACTAAATCAAAATTTAATGATCATGTTTGTTTATTCAAAAGACCTCTGGCAGCCTGGTCATATCTTGATATCATAATTTTATTATACCCAATCAGCACCCTTAATCAATATAATAAACTTATTTTTTATTTACAATTTCATAAATTCACCTGTTACATCTTTCAAGAAATTGATGATTTTTTTTTTTTCAAATTATCTTCTTATAAACAGGAAAGTACAAGAAACATCAACACAGAAAAAAACATCATATAAACTAGGACTTTGTAAATTCATATATATATACCAAGATAATAAAAAACATTCCGTAACATGACTATAATAGACACATTTCCTGAGGTTTCCCTCAATAGATGAGGAAAGAAAAGCATTACTCTACAACATACAACCGGTACCAACCTTAAACTATTACAGCTACATTTAATACGATAATTTTGTTCAAATTAATTTCAGTCTCTTTTGGAAATTTTGTACAATTCGTAAAACAAATTTACAATCAAAGTTAACCCACATGTAATAAAGCTATGTTATTATTGTTATCAAAAAAGTTTAATTAAATAAATGTCAGTGAAACTTTATAATTATCATTGTATCACATCAACAATTACTAAAAAGTCTTCTATTAATGTAACACAAACTGGTTTTTTGTTTTAGTGTGAAATGTAATTATCAATTGAATAAATCATATCTTTTAAGATACCTAGAGCAACAGATAAGTATCATTTTATCGTAAATATGATTTGTTTTTGGGAAAAATGATATAAAATTAAATCTTGATCTTTAAAACCGATTAAGAGTTCTTAAATCCGAATTCCAAAGAATTTTTTTGCTGATATTTTTCCAGGGGTAAAGTTTACACCAACACCACAATATATCAACAAACGTTTAAGTTTGAACATTCCAATTAATGTGTTGAGTTTAAATGCCATTGTAAAGTCTTCCTGTTTCAGAAAAAAATGTCTTCCATGTGAAAGGGATGGGCTAAGAAACAAGTAGGCTGTGTCTTTCCATCCATTTTAAGTTTTGTGACAATAAAAGAACCTTCAAATTACAAAATGCATGCTGGTTTGGTGAATGAGTTAATAAAATATGTTGTTGAATCTTGAGAGAACAGATATGAAAGCCAAAGCACCGAGGAACTAAAATGTCCCAGAAACTGGTTCAGTCTTGGAAAAATGGTATACAAATATAAACTTGCTCTGATGAAAACTGCCAGAAACTAAACAAAGAAGAACTATTTGAAATCAAAGATTGTGAATGAAAACTATTTGAAAACTGAAAAAAAAAAAATTGTTTTTAAATTAAGTTAGTGAAAAACCATTTCAGAAAAGTAAATGGTATTAAAAAAAACTATTTGCGAAAATAATTATCTGTTGCTCTGCATACCTCAATGTTTTTTTAAAGAAAGAACAGTAAAATGTAGGTATAATCTTTGTAAAAACTGTAGTAAATTAAACAATGGCATTTAAGACTGTCACTAAAATGTTTCAGAAATTTTTAATCTGTTACATAATCAAAATCAAACAAAGCCCTCTGCCACCTCATCCCTTACAGTTTTGGATAAACACTCATCAACAATATATTTCCTAAACATACAATTATACATCTGGAACCTTCACTTTCCTTTTTTGTCTCAAAGAGTATTCCTCAGATGAACCTTTGAACCGAAGGGCATTTAATTTCAATTTTGCTTCTAGTTCAAACTGTTTCTGCAATTCCATAGCAAGCAAGTGATCTTTTTCTTCCTGATCTAAATCTGGGTCTAAATAACTTTCATCCATCTGTACACTATTATTCACGTTACTAAAGAAGTCTTGAAGTGTGCGTACAGGTTTGGATTTTTCATGTTTTCCACGTCTTGATTTTGCCAGTTTCCCTGATTTAATTGGCTGTTTAGTCTTTTTCAGCCCAGCATTAATAGTTCTTAACGATGCCTGATTTTCAAAAGTACTACACATCTTAGATTTTTTCTTTTGTATTGATGAAGAACTTGAGTTGGATGTTTTCCGTTTCTTTGAATTTCGGAATAAACTAAACTCTTCACTTCCATTGTGAGATGAAGCATCATCTATTTCACTACAGTTTCTTGAACTTGGCGTATCTTGGTACACAAAATCGGGGTCTTTGTACATTCTGTGCCTTCGCCTTGATCTATGAGAGCTTACACTGTCACTGTCATTTTCAAGATGTTTGTCCAATGCCGATGTACCTGTAGATGGTGCCGATTTTTTCTCAGATAGTTTTTTCTCTCCATCAACTTCATCAAGCCTGTCATTCACAAGTCCATCACCATTACCATCAGTGTAGATACACACTGAATTCACCTTCTTTACCCAGTTCATCAGGGACGGCTGAGGTCCTTCTGCCGTATAACGTGTTTTCGAATGTTTTGCTATCCGACTGCGAGACAATTTAGCTGCCCTTTTTCTAGAACTGTCACTTAACTGTTTAAGATTTCCCTTTTCCACTTTTACTGGTGAAAAACTATTAGATTCCACAAGCCAATCATCATTTTCATCTAAGTCTGGTTCTAATGGAATAATTAACTTCTTAGGTGGATGCAAATCATGGGTAGTTAAAGGGGAATTTGAAATGTCCTTGAGTTCAACACTACGATTACTGACAAAGGAATATGTAGGCTGGCCTTTGACAGATGACATTTTCTTTTCTGGGTTGAGATTTTCATTAGGTGAGACAACAACCCCAGTATTTGTTGATTTACTCATTTGTTCTACCTGAATAAAGGAACAATTCAATCAGAATATTTGAAAACAAAACATACAACTTCAAGTTAAATATCAATTTTAAGACGTAAAGTTTACATATCTCATTTAAAGCTGAAATCTTGCAAAATATTTCATTATGTTTCAGGGGTGTGAAATACTCTGTGCAAGTATACATTTGGATATCATCCTAAACAAAAAAAAATATTGCATGCCAAAAGGGGGATCCACTTGCACTTCATTTGGATAGCTATGGTAATGAAATCTTTGCAGGTGAAATTACACAGAAAATACCTGGCTTTTCCTCTCGTCAGCTAACTGGCTCAATCTTCTCTGCATCACTGGACTTCCACCGTCTATATCAGACAGATTTGTTTCCACAGGAGAGGTAAATCCTGATCCACTCAAGTTTCGAGGAGTTGTGCGAATTAATTTTGGCTCCACCACTTTCCCACTTGGTAGGCGCCTGGGCGGGGTGAGAGGGCAGGAGCGAATGGGTCGGAAATGGTTTAGCTCTTGAGATATGCTATCGATACTGTGAGCACTTACACTCCTCGGAATACGATCAGCTTCTGAAACAAAAACCGTTCATTTTGAAGTTATTTATTTTACATAAATTCGGAAACAATTTCTGGTAACATATAATAAATATTGCTCAATAACTACCTTCTGGTTTAATACCAGTACTCTGGCTAAAATTGTTTAGTGGGCAAGGTTACTTGAAACCAAGCAGGATGTAAGAACATTTTCAATGTCACGATTTTTCTTCAAAGATTTGTCTAACATGGACCACAACAAACTTTTGCCAGTCAGGCAATCTATAGTAACTGAATAACACATCAGATGAGAACAACAGAGTTTGCAGACAGAAATCTATTGTTTTTAATTTCTTATTCCATTCAATATGTAGCATCAGGAAGTATCTTAGTGAAAACAATTTGTGGTAAGCCATATATCACCTTTTATAACCCTCCATAACAATATCAGAGTAGGGAAATCACCAATTGAGACAATTTTTTACATATATTTTATATTTGAAAAAGGAGTTACAAACCTGTACAATTATGTTTAGTGTCACTGCGAGGTGAAGGGGCAATGCTGATTAGATTACTGTTACTGCTCTCATCATCAACAAGGTTTATACACACGTCCGTCGACATCTGGTCTAAGATCTCGCTCTTGTGTAGACTGGCTGTGCTCATTGTGTTAGTAAGGGTAGGGGAGGCAGTAGCTTTTGTTCCTAAGTAAATTTGGTACAATAAACAGGCATCAAATAAGCATAATGGTGTTAGTATAATTCTTGGCTTACATCAGTTTTAGTTTAATTAAATGTGTTCATTACTAATGACTGACAGGACTAAATTGGCCCATAACTTTTCAATCCTAAGTACAACCTGCATTTTTCTAGAGAAAGTAAATCTAGGAAAAGGTTTGTCTATAAAAAAACAGTACAAGGCAGGGCAGTTTTGAAATTACAACTGAGCAAAATAGTTTAAGAAAACACAGTAAGCATAGGCTCCTGTTTTAGACTGCTGTCTTGCTAAAAATCAATACTTAACCAAAGACAAGCAGAAAACTGAATCTTTGTAACATTATCTATCTTAATAAGCTATTATAATATATAACAAGGAAGTGACAAATTAACAATAAACCTTAGTACAGACTGCAAGACTCATTTATAATTTGATCCCAGTCCACACTGTTATGTCTTCTGTCAGTAAATTAACAATTATAAGTTCTATATATGATAAAAACATCTGCCAGTATTAGAAGATAAACTCATTAGATTTAGGAATTAAGCAGATTAAGAGTGACAAGTGTAGTAAAAACCCTGAGCTGGGTATTTGTTAAGACACCTACCTGTCTGTAGCACTTCTGGTATGGCAATTTCTGTAGCAGAGGCCGTCTTTGACCGACAACTTCTACTGAAGGTCTTTTCCAACTTCTCTATATCTGTTGTTGTTATCAGGTTCTTATCTTTCTTTATCTTTCTTTTCAAGAATTGATCCTCCATTTGTTTTGTTTTGTCTCTATCAACACACAATTTCCCCCCACCACTGCCTATAGGGGTCAAACATCGGTAGGGATAAGGACTTCTAGACGGACTTCGAGCTTCAGCCGTTTCCTCCTGCAACCTGTCTAAAAAGGTTTCCATATTGCTACTAGGCTGTGAGTCTCTTGAGTTACTGGCTTCCGACCTTGACCGTAACTCTGAGACAACTCCTGGTGTTTCAACCTGCCAAAAATAACATTGGTATTAGTTATCCATATACCATAGTCCCCACAGCTAGAACCAACGATGTTTGTTAACTTTTCCCCTTTGAGTTCACAGGTCAATCAGCTGTTGAACATCTGAATTAATGGAAAAAAGGGACTCAACTTTAAATCCCCTCTGAAGCAAATAAGTGTTTCTGCTAACCCTTAAGCTTGAAGTTTCAGTTGCAAATGAAAATCAGTTTATTGATTAATTATTCTAAAAGGCTGTCTACTTTAATGTTAACAATTGTTCCTCAAATGTATAATAAATTCATAAGTACATAGCTCCTTACATGTTAAGGCGGCCAAGAATGTGTCTAAAATGACGCTGAAATAATTTAGAAAGACTAACACTATTTACTTATCCCAGCTAATAGCCTTTGCCTTTTTATGACTGAAGCAAAATTTTACTTTGGAAAAATACAAAGAGAGTCAAATTAAAGGATGACTTTGATATGTTTTTGGTCACTTGTTTGGACAAAAAACTTTCTAATATAGGTAGTCCTTTACAACTTTGCACTCCCAGGTAAAGGGTTTAAAATTATCAACTAAAACTGAAGACTGTGATCAAAATTGCCTGACAAATATGCCTTTGTTCATAGTGCTGGTTCCCAACACTGTTTAAATTTTCTGTTTACCTGTGAGAGTTGTTTTGCTAGTTCCTCATCTTTCTCCTCAATAACTTTCATCGCCTCCTGTCTTCTCTTTTCTTCCTCCTGCAGCTCACGTATCAGTCGCTCACTTGCTTCCTGCTCACAACGTCTTTCCTCTGCTCTCTGCTCTTGTAACTAGACAAAAAAATCACAAAACTTTTTAATTTCTTTTAATCAAAAAAATTGTTTCAGCTCATTTGTGTCTTAATTAATGCCCTCTTTCTGATATTTCATTATTACATCAGTTTTGCTTTATTTCCTTACGCTCTATTTCAGATATGCCAACAGTCACTCTACTTTACCAAAATTTCTTGACAACGTTTTTACATGAAAGTCTAACTATGTCTCTAATCTTTGAGGTCTTTAATGGGAAAAGAAACATTTGAGAGAGTATGTTATGTGTGAATTATTGAACTCTTTGTATCATAATAATATTTTCCTATTGCAAAGTTGTTCGTAAGCCTGTGCTTGTGAAACATGACAGCGGTCAGTTCCTTTTTTTACCATCTATTTCCATTTCAACAAAGGTGAAAGGCAGTAGGATTTACAACAATCTCAAATGCTAATTAACATAAAAACATTACTAAGAAACTATAATTTTTTACAAAAGATTGTGGAGGAATTGTAAGGGCGCCTTCCTACATGTCTACGTGAGCATTACCAGTTGCAAATGTCTAAAATGTCTGATTTCTTTTTTAAATGATACTTTTTTTTACAATTCCAGGTATTTATTTGAAAATACCAAGTTGTTGTTTTTTTATTATTATCATAAAATGGGAAATTTGGCTGGTAATGGTGCCAGCCTAGAGTGTGTGAAGGTTTATAAGATTTTTATATTTTTTTTTACTCATGAAAACAGTTCGCTTCATTAAAGTGTTTAATATTTCTTTAATAATTAAAAAACCACTGAGTAATTCATTTGTATTGAACAGTCTAACCTCTGTCAGAAGTACACAAATAAAGTTAGTATACGATAATTATGGAGAGAAAAGAACTACAGTAAAAGTACTTTAAGTTCTCCCACCAAACTCAACACATTTGTATTGCACAGCTAACCAAGGGAGGTAAGAGGACCAAACAAGAGAAAGAATTCAAAAATCTGGAATACATCACCACCTTTTGTATACCATGCTGCTTTGTCAAAGCATATCTACAATTTTTATCAGATTAGTAACATCACAATTCAACACTAAAATGGGCATATACCTTTTTAAGCTGCTCCTCATATTCATTTCTTATCTCTCCAGGTTCTGCCAGTTTTATGGAAATATTCAGAGCTGAAAAACAACATCAAATAATATTCACAAAATTTGAAAACAAGTGTTCAATGCAAAACTATTGTAACTACATATAAAATAAGAAGGAAATATTCAAATATAACAGTTTTGCAGTAAACCCTCAAAATGGTCTGGACTATATGTTAAGTCACTAGTTTTGTTTAAACTTCACTTATTTTGTAACAAATGTGAAACAACTCCTTGCATCTTATATATAACTGATTCTCAAGTTGAATGTCTGGAATTCAGAAAGCTACCAGAGACTTCAATGCCTAGTGGGAATTCAACCAGTGACCTCTGGAAACTTCTAGCATTCCTTATCTCTTGTTCACTGTCGGCCCAAAGTTATTAATAATGTGAAAAAACAGTAAAGTGCAATTATTAAAACCATTTTAATGATGACAAAATCACAAGAAAATCAGAAATTCCAAAGAACCAAAGTCTAGAATTTAGAACAAAAAATGTCTGCTATCATGACCAATTCATTATTAAATCCACTTTTCGTCTAGTCTCATAAGTTTATTAGCATCAAGACATTGTATAAACTTCAGTCTAGTAAACAGGAAAATGTGTTAACTACATGCAGTTAAAAATTTGGGGAAAATGAAATGTGCAATGTAGTCATTTCATAGTCTGCATTGTTTAAGTTGTAAGTCAAAGAGTTATTCAACTAATACAGTAGTAATGTATGGGATGCCAACTGTAACCAGGAAAAATCCCCTTATAAAGACCTAGAGTCTAATTGAGGTACCTTGATCACCAAGTATAGTACTACAGTGCCCTAATAGCTAGCTATACTATGACCTCCTCATCAGAAATACCCACTAAATAAACCTTGAGTCTCTTCAACTTGTATGAAGGACATATCCATTTTAGAAATTTGGCACAATAAAAGGCTAATAACTTTAGTTTATACCATTCATTTCAGGATCTTCCTCCTCCTCACCAGCCTGTCTTTTCTGAATCTGTTCTGGGAAGTGTTTTTGGATTTCTTCCCATCTTTTAGTGTTTACCAGTGTTTTGGTACGTGCTGCTTTTCTTGCCCATGTAGATATTCTTGTCCTGCAATAGTTGACCTTAAGATTAAGTTTTTGCTCTAATTATGTGTCATAGATTGTCTTATACAGCAGGAAGTAACTAAATTCAATATTAGTGTAAAACTTACATTGTGTACAGGTATAGGAGACTCACTTTATCTGCATCACGAAATTCTGATGATCAGAAGCAACTGTGAAGTATTCCAGTAAATTGTTAATTATATTTAACAATTATATTTATGCAAATCATAGTTTTCATTTACAACAGATATGGATGGAAGAATATTTCATATTCAAGGCTTGGAATGTCAGTAATACTTGCCTCAATCTTCAGCCTCTAGACCAAAACACTTAACCTCTGACAAATAAATAGCCTTGATAGGCTACATGTATATCAATTCACCTATTCAATACATACTTATAATGAATTAAAAGACTTTCTTGCATTAAAATGACTATCAGACATAAAACTATAAATGGGCAGCATGGAATACCCAAATATACTTGAATTATATCATTTAATCAGCATTATTCTTTAAATCTAGTAAAACTAAAGGCTTAACTTCAAATATTTGATGAGAAAATACATGTTTTTATGATAATTTTAGAGGGTAATACTCATTTGTTGGTCCTCTGGATTCTGTTCAAGCTCAGAGCTGTAAAAACTAACCCTTTTGATAATTCCTAATGAGGTATGAAGATACCAACTTACTTCTATTATGTATGGTTGAATATCTAAAAGTTTCGGTGTTGATTTACTTCTACCATGATGAGACATTCTTGTCAATAATTATTATTTAAAAATCTGTCAAGCATCAGTATTGAAATATATTTCAAGTGAATTTGGGCATATTTGGATGTATTCGGGTATTTTGTGCTGCCAACCATACACTGATACAAAAGATTTAACTGACAGTCAGACATATTAAGAGTTCCCTAGTTTATCTAAGCTGGAAACTATTGTTTAAATAACCTTAAATGATTAGTATGTGTTTTAACAGATATATAATTAATTATTCAGTATTAATTAGTTTTCCAAGTTCCAATGTTAAAATCCATGTATAAAGCAACAACAAAAATCATGTTACAACAGCTATTCACTATGGCAGTGTCTAGAGGTACGGATCTGTACCCCTAGACCGGCAGTCTAGGGATCTGTACCTCTAGACAATACTTGTAGGAATGTCTAGGGATACAGACCTTCTTTTACGATATAATTAAGCATTAATTTACGTTAGAAGGAACTCGGTTATAGTGGTTTTACAGTTTTTAGTGTTTAACAGACTAAAGTCATCTCAGGGCTTTTCATCAGGAAATTGGGAAGAGGCCCTGGCCTTTCAAATTGGGAAATTTATGCGCGATAATTGTTCATTTTGGGAAATTTATGAGACATTTGTTTCTGCAACCGGAAATAAACACCGATTCATCTCCCCTGTAACGGAATAAAATCCAGACTTTCGGAACGTTTGACTGTTTCACTGCGCGTGTTTCTACTTTTATTTACTGATAACTACAAAATAAGAGTCTATAGGAACTTAACGGTTTAGACTGGTTTTGCGTAACATGGGTACCGTGCGTTGTTTGGCTATAGTGCGACAAAAAAGTCGATACCAGACAAACGCTTCTTCCGGAAATAACAAATGTAAACAAATTGATCGTTTTTTAAACTAATCCAGGGGGAATTTCTAAGATTTTGGGAAATCATGTCTTGCATTTTGGGAAGAAACTCTGCCACAACTGGGTAAAAATCTATATTTTTCGGATTGGGAAGTGGCCGAATATCGGCCTCTGTTATGTAAGGATGAAAAGCCCTGCATCTAAGAGTGACAATGACACTGATTTTCAATTACCTTTTTCGATGGTATAAGTAATCCAGGATCCAATATTTGCTTACGAAAAGAGAAACATATTGTTTTCATCTATTTTCAAGCAGAGAGTGTTCAGTTACAGCTGAACCAAAAATGTTCGTGACAATTGACAAATGACCATTTTTATAGCTTCTGACGACCTAATTAATGCAAAAATAATTGGAACACTCATATTTGGTTCAGCAACATATAGACCCCAACACGTTGTTGTTGCTGGTTTTTTTTCAGCAAATAAAAATATGAGCTATTACAATAAATACCAGGGTTTCCTCTGGGTCAATTTTAGTTTGTGCCAGCAAATTCGCCACTCAGAAAAAGTTGGTGCCAATGGCTCAGAAGTTGGAGCCAGTGATTTTGTAAGGAGACATGCCTTTGTCTGTTAAGATATTACAGTAGTAGTATCATTGTGACAACAAACACTATTTATATATTTATTACAACTGTTTATTAACAAAATATAAGCATATTTGCATATCATTTTTAAAAGATACATAACATGAAAATATGAACAATATCTTAATAAGATTAAGCATGAACCATTTATTGTTACACTTATTTAATCTTCCATACACGAAAACGACACCTGCAAACACCGACGATTTTTCTTTTCATCACTGTAATTTGCTACAAACACTAACTGACCACACGTGGTTAATTATCTTATTTTCGGATAATAAAAAATGGCAAATTATTCCAATTAACAGATTGTCAGTTGCATCTCAACACGTTCTCAAAGTGTCATAAAGTTTGATAAACAAACTAGTCACGAGTGACCTTATACTAAACATCCGGGTCGCTTATGTAATTTTGTTGGCCGCTTAGTGATTTTTAATTGTACTAGTTGTCCGATGCTTTCTTTTACGTTGGCGCCAGTAAAATTCACCAATGGAAGATTTTATGGGCTAGAATTAGTATTTAGGCGCATTTGGGCCAATTGGCGAGCGACAGCGGGAACCCTGAATACTAACATTGTTTTTTATAATTCTAGGTAGTTCTGTCGCAACAACAACAACAACAGAACACTCTCTATTTGAAAATAGATGACGAGTTTTTGTTTTTTTTTGTAATCAAATGTTGGACCCTGGATTACTCGTCGGAAAAAGTAACTGAAAATCAAAGTCATTGCCAATCCTAGATAATTTTAGTCTGTTAAACACTAAAAACTGTCAAACCACTAAAAACCAGTTCATTCTAACGTAAATTAATGCTTAATTATATCAAAAAAGAAGGTCCCTATCCTTAGACATTCCTACTATTATTGTCTAGAGGTACGGATCCATACCTCTGGACTGCCGGTCTAGGGGTACGGATCCGTACCTCTAGACACTGCCGTTCACTATATAATAGAATTTCCAATTGATCAAACAAAATCTGAGATGAAATGCCATAATCATAAATGGCTCAGACTCTCCAAGATCCTGTCAAGCAAGATTAGTTAGAATAGTTTAAGCTTTGCGGGTAGAAATAGAAGAGATCAATATAAAAATACTGACTTATCTATTTAACAATCATTTAAATCGGCAAAATTTCACCAACCTGCACATAGGGCAACAAAAATTTGCCTCCTCCACATTCTGCTTGAAGCATGCTAAACACAGCTCATGATCACATGGCATAGTCACCGGCTGAATAAAAATGTACAAACATATTGGACAAATATTGTCCTCTAACTTCATTTTCTCCAGTTTCTTTACCAAGACAAAAATATTGTTGTTTTTTTTTAACCGGAAATCATCACTGACGCGTAATTTTCTACCTCAAAGATTGACATTCAATACAACTAATATTTAACTACCGAAAAGAAAAAAAAACAACAAAAGCAAATATGTACTGGTTTGAGATCTTGCATTTGAAAAAAACAAGGCCGTTAATTTTCACCCTTTACACTCCTTTTATGACAGGAAACAGAGGTTGAAACTGAGATGGTTTTAATTAGCTTATTTATATAATTTTGCAAAGTACTTATAAATCACAAAGACCTACACTAGCAGCAACTTTACGGGTCTCTGATAATCATAAGGTATTAATTGCTCGGTAATATACATAAAATACATCTGGTAGTAAGTTTATTTAAAAAAATTAAAAGATGACAATTATACCATTATTTGTTAAAATAAACTTTCCAACGAAGATTGTGAAAAGACAACAAAATAACACCTACCAATCTGCATCCAGAGGTCATAAAAGAAACACTAGTGTTGGGAATCAATACAAAATGTCGATTTTTTTTAAAGTCAAAATAGCTGACAGGTTAATTATTATTAGGTCTCGTACGATAAAGAATATGTTCAATGAAAACTACAGACATGAATTTCCTGCTACACGCATTTTTCTAGTTATATTAGATGTCAAAGTGACCACGCAAACTAAGAACGTCAATTTTCACTAATATTTTCCCTTTGAAAAACAAACACAATCAATCTTTTCACTTGAACATTTGTCAGAAAAACTTATACTCCCATTAAGTAAAGTTGAATACGGTAAAAATCTTTCATGAGCTGCCCAGAAATTAAATTCTCAAGTATACTAGAAGGATGCTTTCATTTATTTATCTCTAAGAAGGAAAAAAGTCATCGTTACTGCTAATTTACATGACTTTTGGACGACCGATCATCGTGCTTTCAGCATTTATATTGACTGTAATGCTCTTTGATCAATTTAAACAGTAATAATACTGCTTTATGCAATAAAATGATGTAAATACATATCATCATTTTTTTTATTTGTTTTAGTTTCTTCTAATTCAATGATACTCGATGGGTATTATCAGAGAAAATTTGATGCGTTACATTTTACAATAATGAAAGAAAACACACACACACACACACACACACACACACACACACCAAAAAAAAAGCAACGAACTATCTCTCACTGGCGTTTAATCAGAGACATATTTTCGTTAAAACTAAGAAACACGCAGAAATGAAAAAACATTTTTTTAATTGATTAGTTTGTGAAATATCGTTTATTCAAAAGAGTAACTTTCTTTGTTTCTTCTTTTTTCTTTCTTTTCTTTATTTCTTTCCTTTCTTCCTAATTTCCGTCCTTTTTTGTCTTCATTCATTTGTTGTTACCCATTCTTTCTTTCTTTATTTCTTTTGTTTTACTTTTTCTACATTTCTTTCTTTCTCCATTTTCTGCTCTTTGTCTATGTTCCTTTCTTTTCATATACACTCATCCTGCTTTACTTTTTCCATTTCTTTCTTCCTTTTTTCTCTTTTCTTATTTTCTTTTTTTCTTTCTTTCTTTGTTTTTTCTGTAAGTTTAAGATTTTGTCCCTTCACTCGATTTTTCCTCCCTCATGCCCTCCAACTGTTTTCCATTTTTCTGTTCATTAGTTTTTTTTCCTCTTCCCATACCTCCTCGTATTTTACAAAATGGCCAAATCTATTCTCCATTTATGTTCCTAAGTAAACTTTTAATTTATTCATACATAGTTATTTTTCATTTATCATGCCGTGATTTAAACCTCATTCTGCTTTGTCATTTTTATTTTGGCTCATGTTTATTCTTACACTTAGTTTATTTTTCCGTTAAAGCCCAACCTGTACATCAAATACACGATAAAGTATTTATATTCTGTATATGTAAACAGGTTGATCTACAACCTGGACTTAAACTAAACGTGAGGTTTGATATTTTCAATATTTTATTAAATACTGACAATAGTATAAGAGTATGTATGTAATAAGTCTAATTTCAATATATTCATTATAGTATAACTATTTTACTGCATCGTCAAATAAAAATTTTATACAAAGTGAAAAAAAACATAAGTTGACCTTTTAAAAAATACTTTTCAGTCAATGTATTGGTAATGTAAGGGACACAACTTGTATTTTTCTTGTTATATCATGTATGCATGTACTCAAGAGTTATTTGCAGAACTCATGTATAAAGTCAGTTACCCACCAACAAGCATTTTCATTACATGGTGTCAGAATGGGAACAATTATTTAGCTGGATTAACAGCACTATTGTTGGATTATTTTAGTAAAGTGTTATTAAACATTTAAATTGTGGACTGATATAAAAAAATAAATATGGCTACCAGAATCTAATCCATCAGATGCCGGTGCAACTGAATGGAAACTTTATAAGCGTTATTCTTTAATACACCTGGATGCGCTTGGACTTGACGACAATCCTGGACGTCTGAAGGTTGGCGTATTGTCACAGTCCAACACGAGACGTGAATGCGTCAAAATTTACGATTCATTCGTATGGGCTCGAGAGGTCTTGGGAGACGAGGACAGGGCGTAGCTCATAGGGCAACCGAGTACCAATACAATTTGGACACTATACGTACAAAGTTTGACCACAATCTTCAGGAACATAAAACGGCAAGAGTTTTTCAGCACAAAAAGAGAAACACTTTCGCTGAAGGAGTTTATTGCTGAGTTAAAGAGAAAGGCCAAGTACTGCCACTACGGATATCACAAAGATGGTTTTATTTGTGACGTGATAATTAATGGAATTAATGATAAGAAATGTTCAGAGAAACTTATGGAAATTCCAGCAGACCAGTTTACATTAGATCGGGTAATTCAAACGTGTCGACATATTGAACTCTCGAATGCTCACATAAATACATTGGAAAGTTCAGCAGTCAGCGTGGCACGTATAGGCAAGCGTGGACAACGCGGTGGAAGACAAAATTTTTCTAGCAGTAGTGCGTCGTTTTGTCAACTGAGGAACAGCACAGCATTTCATAAGAGTTGCAATACATGTGGACAAAGAGGTCACTTCAAAGCATCAAAGTTTTGTATATGTAGTGCGACAGCAGGTGGACGTGGTCAGTTGAGAGGTCGAGGTAAAATCAATCGTGGACATGGCTCAGGTGTACTTTGCAGAAGATGATGATTTGGTCAGTATGTTTGAGCAAAATGCATCGACGCATGATGTATATACGGCAAACATGGGCAAAGAAAATCAGTTATCAGGACTGTACTGTGAAAATAAAGATCCAAAACAAATACATAATTTTGGAGATAGACAGTGGTGCGCAATGTAATGTGCTTTCACGACAAGTTGCAGGGGAATTCAAGTCAGTTTCTCAAATCTTGAAGAGTGATGCACACATAAACGGTGTTAGTGGGAGCCATTAGTCCAACTAATTGTACGCAAGTCGAGATATTGTGTAATTTTTTGTATGGGACAATATTTCTCCTCCGCGAGATTCTGACCAAAAACAAAAATATCTCAGAATTAACTCAAGACGTCACTTGAATTATTTTGACTAGAAAGGCTTTCGGAAAAATAATTTTGCCATCCGATAATAAGGACACCAAACAATATTTAACGTTCCAAGTGACTGATACGCCAGGGAACATTAATCTGCTAGGAAGTGAGGATTCTGTGAAACTAGGACTTAAACTGAGAGCAATCAGTATTAAAATCGAAACAGATTAAGAGTCGGTAACACCTGACGCACATGCTCCTCGTCCAGTTCCAGTAGCAATACAGGATGAACTTAAAGAGAAATTGGGTCATCTAGAGCGGGTAAAATCATTGCGAGAGAAACTGAGCCAACAGAATGAGTGAACAGCATGAAAAAAGAATGGTAAAGTTTACGTATGTGTCGATCCGACTGATTTGAAGAAGGCAATCATGCATGAGCACTATATCCTATGAACACAATTAACGAAGCTGCAACAAGGTTACATGGAAGCAAGTATTTTACAACACTTGATACGAACATTAGCTATTACCAAGTGAAGCTGTCAGAAAAGAGCTCCAAATTAACAACATTCAATACTCCATTCGGTCGTTACAGATACCTAAGAATGCCAATGGGTGCACGATGTTACATTGAAGAGTTCCAGAGAGAAATGGAAAAGCATTTTGGAGCAATGAACGGTGTTGAAATTGTGGTTGATGACATTTTGATTCATGGCAAAACGCTACAAAAGCAAAATGAGAGGCTCAGAGCAGTACTTGAAAAGGCAAGAAGTATTAATCTGAAGCTCAACAAAAAAACAAGCGCTACGTTCGAATGAACGACATGCCCCTGGGGGTACACTGACCTTTGTCTCCGTGACCTCTAAGTGGGTCTGGCGGAAAGAGCTCATCTTGACCTTGACATTTGACCCTGGGACCTCTAAATAGTTCTGGCAGATGAAGCCCATCGAGATGCATCAACGTGTGAAGTTGTAATGCTTTGGATGGAAGCGTGTTTATTTTGTCGTCAAAGTAAATATTTGCTATTTGGGGTCATAGTGATCTTGACCTTTAACCTCGTGACCTCTAAGTTGATCTTTGGGGTAGAGCGTATAAAGGTACATATTTCTGTGAAGTTTGAAGGCTGTGGATTGAAGGACTTCTGTTCTATGGCCACAGTTAATATTTGATATTTAGAGGTCACTGTTACCTTAATCTTCGACCCCGTGACCACTTAGTGTGACTGGTGGGTTTAGCTCATCAAGATGCATGCACCTGTGAAGTTCTGAGGCTGTAGGTGGAATGACTTCCGTTTTATGGTCAAGGTTACAGTTTTGTGACAGACAGACAGACAGACAGACAAGCAAACAGTCAGACAGACAAAAAACAATATGCTTCCTCCGGGGCATAAAATGTGTATTTGTGCAGCCTGAAGTTAACTATGCGGGTCATAAGATAACAGGAGAAGGGCTAAAGCCAACAGATGAGCGCAATACTGAAAATGAAAGAACCTGAAAACCAGAGCGAGTTACTAACAGTACTAGAAATGTTTTCCAACGTTGCAAAGTTTATACCAGGTTTAACTGAACTGAATGCTTCTCTGAGAGATTTTGAAGAATGAAGAGCATTGGCAATGGACGCCAGAAGCTAGCGAGGCATTTGCAAAATTTAAGGAAGCACTAACGTCGACAAAAGTGTTACGGTATTTTGATGTCTCGAAACCATTCAAATTAACTGTTAATCAATGAGAGGTCCAGGAGCAGCGATACTTAAAAGCATTGGTGTTGTGTCATACGACTCTCGTATGTTAACGTCAGCTGAACAAAAACCTGCACAAGAGATGTTGGTAGTAATGTCTGGATGTGAGAGATTCCACAAGTTATTATATGGCAATACAGCAATCACAATCGAATCGGACCACAAACCTCTCGAAAACATAATAAGAAAGCCGATCCATGCAGCGCCATTATGAATACAAAGAATTATGTTAAAACTTCAGCCATACGAGTTTAAATTTATTCACAAGAAAGTAAAAGACATGGGTCTTGCAGACTGTCTTAGCAGAATGCCAATAAGCGAAAGCAGCAAACAAACTATGGATGACGAACTAATGGTTCTTGTTGCAGAAACATTGTCATGCACAAATCACGATAAAATTGCAAATGCAACGGCTAATGACGAACAAATACAGATTGTGAAGCAGACAGTCATATTAGGTTGGTCAGAAGTATGAAATGAAGTACAAGATGAAGCCAAGCCATTTTTGGGAGTTCAGAGATGAATTCACAGTGTACAAAGGTGTGCTACATAGAGTACAAAGGGTCTGCATACCAGTCAGTTTGAGGGCAGAAACATTGACAGCAATTCACAAATCACATATTGGTATTGTTAATTGTAAGAAACGGAATTGTTATATTGACCAAGCATTAATAAACACATAGAGGACATCGTGAAGAAATGCAGAGTAAGTTTGCCATAAAAAAAATCAAACCGGTGAAAGAACCTCTGGTGATGCAACCAGTACCATCACTACCTTCGAGTAAAGTGAAGGCGAATATTGCTCTATATGGAATTATGGACATATATCCGAGGTACCTACTCAGAATTCAGATAACTTTTTATACGCTCGAAGGGGTGTATTATTTGATTCCCTTTTCCATCCGTCCGCCCGTCTATCCGTCCGTTATCAATTTCGTGTCCGCTCCGTATCCTTTGACCCGATCAAATCAAATTGAATCTACTTGGCAGAAATGTTTAACATAAAGAGACGATTTCAGAGCGCAGGTTCAAGCTCTGCAATTTGCTTTTTGCAACTCCAATTTAAAGTAGGTGAATGATTTTTCCCGTCTGTTCTTCATAGCTCATAAATTATATCGAAAAGCGTTTCCAAAAAAAAAAGGTATCATTTTTTAGATTACATACTATATCTGTTTTGTCAGTGTTTCTATGTATTTTGTCAGCGTTTACCTTCTATTTATGTGTTTGTCTGCGGCGTGAGTGTTTTACACTTATGCTATTGAGACGCGGCAAAGCATCGTCTTTTCGACCGAATCCACCTCATCTGGTATCACCTGTTATGAAAGCCAGTAGGTCAGTAGACTGACATTATGTCTTTTTTTGGATGTTGACAATGTCAGATTTATGTATTGAATGCAAGGAAGTGGTTCGTTCACCAAGCACGCAGTATTATACGTATTGCGTTAAAAATGACAGCATAGAAATGTAAAATTTGTAAAATAACCAATTTGGAGCCGTCTTTCCCTTGGGGCCGAAACTGCTAAATGAAATTAGGATCGAAATGAGTCGGGCCGAAATGGGTTGTTTCCGGTTTTTATCAAGGATGTATATATAGTAAAGATTTTTTGATCGGACTATAGAAATGGAAATGAGGGTATTCTTTTTCTTGCTTTATTACAAAATTGTATTAAGATAAAGTTAACTCTGGCGCTATAATGATGGGTGTGTTTAGTTTTTCAATCTTTGTGAACAGACGCTTATTATTAAAATTAAAACTTCCTGTTCCGGCAGGTTTTAGGGCGCGCTTTATGAATCTTCCACAGATAAGTATGGACAACAAAGGAGATCACCGGACAAAGCAGGTTGAAAACGGTTACCGCGGAGCTTTGATAGTGCTGGAAGGTTGTGACAGAAGTGGTAAAACAACACAGTGTAACTTGCTTGAGAAAAACCTAACTGCAGATGGTTCCAGTGTAAGACTGATGAAATTTCCAGGTATCTTTTGCTTTAAATTGTTCTTGCAGCATGTCAAAAAACCTCTAAAAACTGGCTTAGCATACATGTAGTTTCATTGAATATGATTTTTCGCGGTTATGTTTTACTCTGTTTGTACTATAAAAAAGAAGAGGGATGGCAGACATTTCACTCCCAAGACATTTCACACCTAGACAGTTCACACCTATATGATTCACTCCCATTTTGGGAGTGAACCGTCCTGAAGACGTTTCACTCCCCATAAGAATACTATATATAAAATATGTCCATTTGTATTGAAGAAAAATGGTAACTTAAAACAACTGTATATTGCACTGACATTAGTTATGTAAATCATAACTTTTAATTATTTTTAGAAGTTTAGGCCATTCCTTTGAAGTTTTTAAATTGTATTATAAAATATGACATGCTTAGTTTACTTTCCTTTAATTCCTTTTGATTATATGTAATTATCATTTTATTTGTATTTTTAAAGAAAAATAATCAATTTTATTTCACTCTGATGAATCCAAACTGTTATCTGAAATTGACTAACAAATACTAATGAATTGTTGTTTGACCCGGGCCTTAATTAAGACATTAAAATATTCTTTGACTGCAACCTCTGTGATGTATTGTTTGTATGTATTAAACAGATAATTATTATTAAATAACACAGTAAAGATTGAATTTGCAAATGAAGACTTGTTCACTGATTGATAACATGTTTTGGTGTATATAAATAAAGATAAAAAGATAACGTATTCCATTTCAATGAACACTAATGAAAATTCTTATTAATTCTTTATAATTGTCCTTTGTCTTCAGAATTATTAAATTTTAAACTAGATAGACTTAAGATACAAGTGTTTAATTATGACCAATATTAATGAATAAAATAAATATAAATTTGATGAAATCTCTCTTGAACACCTGATTAGAATTATATATAGGGAGTGAAACGTCTATACTTTTGATATATTGGGAGTGAAACGTCTTGGTGTGAACCATCTTGGGAGTGAAAGGTCTTCAGTGTGAAACGTCTTGGGAGTGAAATGACTGACATTCAAAGAAGAGCCATGTTAATGTAATGCTACATCATGTGGCTGAGTGGTTTGTGCGTTGGGCTATGAAGCTAGCCATTCTGGTTCAATTCCGGATAACAACTAAGTTACTGATTTCTCAGAACTGGGTGGTAACCTTACTGGGTACTGTTTCCAGCAGTATCAGCCAATACTAGGGATTGGGGAGGTAAAATACAAGCACTGTTGGCTCTTCCGGAAATAAGTCATTCCATCCATCTGTCGATTTAGTTTTGAAATACTTCTCCTTTCAGACAGGACAACTGTTATTGGACAGATGATTAATGACTACCTCAGCTGTAAGAAGGATGTTGAGGATCATGCTGTGCATCTACTGTTCTCAGCCAACAGATGGGAGAGAGTGTATGTATGGATGGGCATTGTCAGTTACCACCTGTCTCTACAAGTTTCTAAGCACACCAGAGCAGATGCTCGGAGTGAGCTGACATTGTATTGTGATACCATTGTGTCCTGCGTCTGTATTCCACCACTCACTTTAAAAAGCGTCTCCTCTGAAACAAGTTAGCAGGAAATATATATCCTTGCATGAAGCTCTACTATAGTTGTTTAAATAATTACATTCCATGTAGAACTCAGAAAAAAATAATCCCTAAAACCACAACCCTAGTGCTTGGAAATTTGGTTTTACTCCCGAGCAATCTGTAATTTACCTTGTATAGGATTATTTTCTCAAATGTGAAACTGCCAATCTTTCCATGAAATAAAGTTAATTAAAGGTTGTGGGGCAAAGTACAAGATACAGAAAGCATCCAATTCCAGAGACACTCCACAGTCCTGGTTCTTTGACATGTGCAGTGTATGGCACTGATACATTTACCTAAGTTTCAATCTCTCTTCAGAAAGATAATAGACACAATGGTGGATTGGGGGATATTATATTACCTGGATCTGTCTGTAACAGAAAGATGCAGTACATGTACAGCAAAAATTCCAGTCCCAACAAGATTCAAAACAAGTCTTTGAGACAAACTGCCATGAATAATTATGCCATAGACATCTGAGGTTAAATTTATACCAAAGCAGATGTGCAGTCTGCTGCAACAATGCTAAACCACAGATCCATAGGGATATTTGTAATTTTAATATGGCAGAAGAGGCATATTATGTTATGGTCCTGGGCGTCAGTCCGTCCATTAGCATGTATTTGGTTTCCGGAAGATAACTTGAGAACTGGTTGGCCTGCAGTCTTCTAACTTTATATGGTGATTGCCCAAATTGAGTGGATGACACCTATTAATCTTAGGGTCAGTAGGTCAAGGTCACAGTAACCTAAATTTTAAAAGTCATTGTCCATCCGTCCATTGGCAATTTGTTTTCTGGAGGATAACTTCAGTACTCTTTTGCCTACAGTCTTCAAACTTCATATGATTATTGCCCACAATGAGTAAATGACCCTTATGAGTTTGGAGTCCAAAGTCAAGGTCAAAGTGACCTTAATATTGCAAACCATTTTCCGCCATGTAACTTGACAGTCATTTGTTATAGAGACTTCAAATTTTATATCATGATTGCACACATTTTGGGGTCAGTGTTAACATCATAACTTCTGAAAGACTGACCATTATTCAAATCATAAAACCTAAACTTCAGATATGATAAAGATCTATAAAACTCTAAAATTAGAATTATAAAATATTAAAAATCAAAATGATATAAATCAAATCAGAAAATTCAAAATTTAAAGCAAATCATTTAATTCCAAAGCCTAATGTTTCCTCCCTTATATCACAAATACATCATACTTAGAAAAAACACCCTTCTGGCATATAATGCTCTGCCAGGCGGTGCTCTTGTTAATATTTCAAACTGCCTGCCTGGTCAAAAGATTGTAGGATTGAAACAAACATAGCAGTGTGGAATTTTATAAAAGAGTGAAATATATATATTTTTCCCCCTAGGCCACACCAAAATGATCTCCTGTTCGTCGGATTTCCCGCATCAATTTTCGAAGAAATGAAAAAAAAATATTTTAATTTTTTTCTCACCGCCCGCTCCTGTCGTAAAATTTGCACTAGGTCGAAATCGCCCGGTGCGAAAAAAAGTTATTACTTTTGATTGTAATTTATAGTGCAAATTTCTACAGAACATGTTCTTCGGTTTAAGACTCAGTTACGCGACGCGCGGTAGAGACCCGTTACTGGGCGTTAGGTAATGATTTGCTCGATTACCAAATGAATGTCATATTTTTGGATCACATCATAAATCAACAAAGGAAAATGGCCTCTTACGTGTTCGTTTCCTGTTGCGAGGGTGATGACAATAAAGCCATTTTTCCACCGACTGCAGTAGAAATACCTCTTAATGCAGACTTCAACGAACTGTTCAGAGCTGCAGCCGTGTATTGTAATTTAAATTGGTCTGGAGCATTTCTCCAGAAGTGTTTCATCTAGCAATTTGAAACTTCATCGGTGGATAGATTTCATTAAGGAAAAGTGCAGTGTACAAGAAACGTAACACTTATTTCCATACTTTCTGAGTTGTTGCCCTTTGATATTTTTATGCATATTTTTTTTTGTCAGGAGCATAACTAGAAAAGTATTTGAGATAGAAATTTGAAACTTCATAGGTGGATAGATTGCATTAAGTAAAAGTGCATCGCACAAGAAAGATAACTCTTCCATTTATAATTTTCTAGTTATTGCCCTTTGTTATTTTTCATACTTCTGTTCATACAGGCGTTATGTATTAACAAACTGTGTTCACATGTATAGGCAGGTTCCTTTTAATATCCTCTAACATTGGGTGCAGTTTGGGTCTCTAGGGATCATGGTCAAGGGTAACAGTTACTAGCAATAGATTTTTACATTTTTTTTGCCCCTGCCATAAAATGGCAGGACGGCATGTAACATTTACCCTGTCGGTTGGTTTGTCCATCCGTCTGTCCTTGTCAAATTTTGTGTCCGCCTCATATTTTTGTCATACATGATGAGATTTCGGGAAAAAAATGATATAAATGATCATAATATGAAGACAATGTGTCGCGTGCATGAACCATGTCATTTGCTCAAAGGTGAAGGTCACAGTGGACACTTAAAGTTTATGCGTAGATGTTAGTGTCTGGCTTATAACTTTGTCAAGCATGACGGGATTTTAAAATAAATTGGCATAAATGATCATCATATGACGTGTAACTGGCATCTTGATCATTATACTTGATGTGCACTCTGCTTATCTGTTTCTAACTGAATTGTTAAAATACATGTATATATGTAGAGCTGTTTTTCTCAAAAAGGCTTTGCCATGTTTAAATCATTCTTTTGAAATCGATAAATTGAAAGTGGTTTTAACATACTCATTAAACGCTATCATGGTTGACATTTTTTTTCTTCGCTCTTCGCTCGCTCCACTAAATGACTGATCAGAAAAAAAATATTTTAATTTTTTTTTCGCTCGCTTGCCCCATATTTTTCTCAAAAAAATCCGAAGAACAAGATATTAATTTGGTGTGGCCCTATCAAAGGATTCAAGTTAACATACGTTTGATGAATGTAGATAGAAACACTAAATCTACAAAGAATAATACATTCGAACATAAACTTAAACTAGTTTTGTTATTTATTAGTATTATTTTTCCAGAACTTTGTGTCATATATGTGGACATAAGGCATACATCGACCATGTCATTAGGTTCTTCTTTCCTCATTTCAGACCTATGATGCTAGAACTGTTGAAGCAAGGCACTACCTTAATTGTAGACAGATATGCATACTCTGGTGTTGCCTTCACATCAGCCAAACAGGTATATTGTTTCTTCTGAATCCAGAGGTCCTAGCAAAGATTACAGACTTTAATGACTTTCACACTTCCGGTGGGGGTACTGGTTTGTATTGAAGAAGCAGTCTTCAGGCAGGAATAATATCAGTTGAGAGCACATCTACAAGGTACTGCTGAAAGACACAAATTTCAGTAGGATTTGGTACCTTTGCAATTTACAGTGTAGATAGTACAAATGGCAGGACATTGTAATAGCTGAACAGATTGGATATTGATATGACTTAGTACCACTAAACAATTGTCACTAATACTTAAGCTTACTCAGTTTACTTAAAGCTTTGCTTATTTTTTTCACCCCATGCATTCATTATTTATACATTTAAGTGTAAATAAACGTTATGTTATTTTGGGTATCTGATTCAAATGATGGTGCTTTTCTCTACATAAGTAGGTCAGCCTTGTCACAGTTTTGAAATTTTCAATTTTAATACATAGGGCTTCAATATAGATTGGTGCCGACAGCCTGATATCGGACTGCCTAGACCAGACACTGTCCTGTATCTAACATTGACCAGTGAAGCGGCTGCTAAGCGTGGAGGATTTGGTGAAGAGAGGTACGAGCAGACAGACTTCCAAAAAAGTGTGGCCAACAAATTTGAAATACTGAAAGATGCAGATTGGCAGGTATATATTTATATATAATACTGTTCATTCAAAAGTTGACAGATTAGCAGTTATCCTACCTTAATCCTGTAAAATACTACCTTAATCTCTGTAAAATACTACCACTAGAATTATTTGGTTGCAAAGAAACTTTCCGGGATTGAAAGCCAGGCTCAGTCAAAGAGGTAAAAGTGTAAGAAATTAACAGAAAAATTTAAATGATGCAGAACAAATAAGGAGAAAAAAGGAACATACTTGATTTGTCCTAAATATTTTTCTTCTCCTTTGCATATGCTCCTTTGCCATGTTAGATTGCTAGATGTTTATCATTTTCACATCTTAAAAACCTGTTTTCACAAAATTTTTAAAGCATTGACTTTAGGGTCACATACATTGTGTAGGCAGTGCTTTGCTTTATTTTCCCCATGTCTGTAATGTAATGTCAGGTTCTTGCATCGTAGGTTACCTTGATATATATTCTGTATAACTACATCATGTTTGATACCAGTAACTTGTTTTCATGAATATTAATGAGCAAAGTGAAGAAACTCTTCATTCAGTGATATTCCACTTTATAAATAAATTCTCTGCAGTTTTGAAGGTTGGTCTATAACTTCAAATAGGGATGTAGTTACTTTAAATAGACATATTTCCCAGAATTTTAAACAACTTCAATTTAAAATGTAGCTAGTAATTTCAATTGGCTAAGATTGCAAAAGGAAATATTTCGGAAACCAGTTAAAAATACATCATTAATTATTCATGAGTACAAAATGTTCAAAATCAGTTGTCCCACAGTCAATAAATAGAGGAAAACAGAACTATCGAATGTAGGTCTCTGATGATAGGTCCTTGAGGTTAGTTAAATCCTCAGTAGAGAGTCATTCTTTTCAATTAAGCGCTTAAATTGACTAAATAGAACTGTTAATGTACATGTTTTTGCAGAACAGAAAGTAAAAATAAAATTCAAAGCATTTCATTTCGATGAAAATGTATAGCAAACACTTGTTTGATTAGAAAGAATGTAAGTGTGTCTAATTTTTGTAATATCTCTGTTGCAGGTTATAGATGCTGACAAATCTGTAGATGACCTACATAGAGAACTGAAAAATATTTGCCTGGCAACAATTAACCAAGTCAGAAATAAACCAATACATAAATTATGGACCGAAGGGGAATATTCTCTCTGATAGTAGAAAAATTTCTTTCAGCTGTGTTATAAGATCTTTTGAGTCGATGAATGTGTTCATATAAACAGCATCAAGGTATAACATATGGAAGGCCATAATGATAAGTGTTGTGGCAACAAGAATGAAAAACTGTCCAATTTTCTTCTCTAAATCCACCAGAAAAAAAATCCTTTAATGGCACTTCTCTTTGTAGGCACTTAAATCAGATGAGTGTTTTAGGGCTATCATGGCCCTTTTGTTTAGAGTATAAATTACATAATGCAGTTTTTCATTGGTTATTACCTCCCACCGAAAAGCCTGCGGGTAATATGGTAATAGTCTGTGTCTTTCTGTCCCACATTTTTGTCTGGAGCATAACTCAAAAAGTATTTGAGATATCAACTTGAAACTTCATAGGTTGATAGGACTTATTGAGGAGGAGTGCAGTGCACAAGAATGATAACTCCACCCTTCATAATTTGTTAGTTATTGTTCTTTGTTATTTTTCATGCTTAATTTTTGTCCTGAGCATAGCTCGAAAAGTGTTTTTGATATCAACTTGAAACTACTTAGTTGGATAGATGTCATTGAGGAGGAATGCAGTGCACAAGAATGATAACTCCACCCTTCATAATTTGTTAGTTATTGTTCTTTGTTATTTTTCATGCTTAATTTTTGTCCAGAGCATAACTGGAAAAGTGTTTGAGATATCAACTTGAAACTTCATAGATGGATATATCTCATTTGGGAAAAGTGCAGAGCACAAGAATGATAACTCTACCATTCATAATTTTTTAGTTATTGCCCATTGTTATTTTTCATGCTTGATTTTTGTTTCGACAATTACTCAAAAAAGGTTTGTGATATCAACTTGAAACTTCATAGGTTGATAGATCTCATTAGGGAGGAATGCTTTGCACAAGATTGATAACTGACCGAACACATTCGGCAGGGGATGGCCATGTTAACATGGCTCTTGTTTTTATGGTATTTCTTATGTTATAACCTTGTCAAATTAAGTTTTGGTTTATCGCAAATCAGCATTTAAACAATGCTTTTTGACGAAGAAGCTGCTAATGTTTATATAATGCATTTATTCAAGATAAATTTTATCCAAACAAACAAAGAATACAAATGATATTGATGATTTAAATTGTTTTGGCATTGTGTCCGAAGCAGTTAGAAATCTATCTGTAAAACGGGTACAGAAGTACACGCAATACACCTTTGTAGTGCTACTAGTGGTTGATGGTTAGATTTTCTAATTTTGTTACATAACAAGAATTTTGTATACCTGTTGAAAGATGGGATGTATAAATGTTAACAGAGGTTGTTTGCTCTCTAAGTCGAAGAGTTTTCATTGGATCTTCATCAGACTTGGTGGTAATGTTTGTGGGTATTCTATAAAATTTCCACCAAGTTCAGTAACTAGTCAAATTCCACCAGGTGCTCTTTTGTTATGGTCCTTTAATTATTCAGAATTAGCATTATCCCCCATTAAGAGTTTTTATCTGATCTTTACCAAACTTGCTGATACTGTTTATGGGCAAGCGTGATAACTTGTCAAATTCCTGCTAGCACTCCAGAGTTATGGACATTGACTTGAACAAAATATACCAAATAAGCCTTAGTAGAAGTTTTCATCAGAATTTGAAATATTTTTATTTCTGTTTATTTGTAAGGACTAAAAAAGTTTTAAACTAAAACCGTTTGTGCAAACTTCCTGTGACCTGTTGCAATCTGATGCCATAACAATAGAATGGATATATTTTGCAATAGTCAGTGGTCTTGTTTGATTAATTGAAGACAACAGAAAGCGATCTGTAAGAAAATGTAGACTGTTCAAGGGCCACGGTGCTGCCTATATTCAGAAATCACTGTCGGTGAAGTAATACTTGTTTAATCATTGCAGAAAGGTTATATTATTACAAAATTGGACAATTTGAGGTATATCGTAGATGTAGGATTTAGCAATGCATAAGTAATAATTATATGTATATACAGAATTATTTATAGTGAAATGTCTATAAAAATGATTGAGGTAAATTACAACATTAATTTATATCTGTAATTGTATTCAATGATTGTACATGAACTATTCATTGTATGGTGGTTCATATTGAAAATTATGATTAAATTAACATTTATGATCAGTTCTTTCTCTTAATTTTGCCTGAAAGAGATATTTATTTTTATGCTTTCCGGAGGATATAGTTGTCGCTATGTCCGTTCATCTGTCACATCATTTTTCCAGACCATAATTCAAAACTAATGAAGGTATCAACATGAAACTTCATAGATGTATAGATCTCACTGTGGAGAAGTACACAAGAACCATTACTATGCATTCTGTAATTCTTGAAGTTATTGCCCTTGGTTGTTTTTTATGCCCTCACTCTGGTGGGGGGGCATTTAGATTTGCCCCTGTCAGTCCGTCCGTCCCAAAAAGTTGTCGCCTGTAGCTCCAAAAGCACTGGAGCTAGAGTCAAGAAACTTTACAGGAATGTTGATCAGCATGTAAAGTTGTGCACCTGGGGTTTCCCGCATAGATTTATTCAGAGTTGTTAGAGTTATGGCCCCTTACATACTCAAAATTTGCATCTTTCAACTTGCGTCACCTGTAACTGCAAAAGCGCTGGAGCTAGAGTCACCCAGTTCTGAGCAGGGTTGACACACTGACTGAAGCAAATGTCTATGAGAATCAAGTACAGTACCATCAGCGTGTTGGGTGGAGCTTGACATGTTTGCCTATGTCACGAGAAGACAGCTGCCATGGTTTGTCGTTCTACACACAAGATAAGTTGCCAGTCACAACTTCTTAGTTCTAGTGTTTCATATCAACCTCATATGGAACAAGTGTCAGTTACCATCTCATCAGAGCTCTGTCCAAGGTCATTCTGTCTTCTCTATAGATCTCCATCCTCGAACAGAACACTATCAATGATCTAACACATATTGCAGACCAAACTTCTCCAGATGTACTGCTTGGAGATTTCAACTACAAATTATACAAGACTGTCACAGAAATTGAATAATTATTCCCAGTGTGTGCAGCTCCCAACTCACAGAGGTGGTTCTACACTTGACCTTGTCTACATACAGAATAATATTCTACAACCCAGATTATCCTGCCTGTCAACCTACTTCTCAGACCACAGCATTGTTGCGCTACAGTTTGATACCTAAGAACTTGTTTACCATCTGCAAACTCCAACTATGCATACAGAATTGTGAAGGATAATATTCATCGATTGGTCACAGTATTGGAGACAGTATTTTGAGTCTTCACACCACAACAGGTTTCTTATAGTTGTCATTTTGTTAATCTTATTAACGATTCAGCATGTATGACTATCTCGTGGCAATATTGTTAGCTATATGAGTAGCTAGGTTGAGTGGGGGCATCTGTGTCCTATGGACATATTTCTAGTTCTTCTTTTTTTTTGTTTTTTTTTTTCAGGAGCATTCCTCTTAGACTTTAAGTGCTATCATATAGCACTTATTTATTATTTTCATTTATAGATATCTATTATTAAAGAGCTGAAAGAAGTAAAATTTATCTGTGCATTCTAACTACACAAAAAAAATATAGCCCATTGCAGTGCTGAATTCAGTGTACAATGTATATTACAAATATAAAAAAAATGGCAAGTACGTTGTCAGTTGTAGGTAACAGAATAACAAAGTTTCTCTTCATGTTCCACACATTCAATTATTATACATTCCTATCTTCTAATATAGTTAAGTGTTTTGTACTGATGAGCATTCATCACACATCAGTTAACTTTGTTTATCATTTCCTTTTAATTACCTGAGACAACGTGATTGCTATATCTTCTAGAGTTTCACCTCCTGAAGCCTCACTTTCTGTATTTCTCTTCCTATTTTCTGCCATATTTCAGTCATGTCAACACAATTAAATGGAATACCGCAATATTCATTTAAAAAAGGATCAGTTTGACACTGGCTTTTGTTTGGCATTTTTATAGAGTTTCAAGTCTTTTTTTCAACTCACTGCCATTCAACTATGTCCTGCACAAGTCACTTACTTAGATATAAGTGCACAATTAATCAAATTTCTCCCAACAGTGCACTGTGAATGATTTGAATCTAGAAATAGAGATCTGGCATTCCATAGATACATTGTATCTTCACCTTACGTATGCACACATATTAGGTTTGCATCTGTTAGGATTTTTTTAAGTGCCATAAATTACATGTGGAGTTCAAACCTATGACCATCAGTGAGAGTCGCCAACTTTAGACCACTCAACCACAGAGACTGGTTCTTATTTCTTCTGACCAACAGGTATTCTGATGCAAAGCAAGCCATAATCCAATAAACAAAGATGTATATCAGTAGTCTGGTACAGGACTTGTAATCCAGGAGTTTCAAGTTCGATATCACTACTGCGTCACAAATGAGATGTTGGACCAAAGTCCTATGGATCAGTGCTATACACTGAACACGTAAAAGCAAGGCTCAATCTTGGACTGTCCTCTACCATCTAAAATAACCACTTTTCTGGGGGCAACAGTCATATGGGCAATTGGTAAACACAATAAACAAGAGCTGGTCGAACTGGGTGATGCTCCCGGAATAGGTTTTGGACACAGATTAGTGTGTCCATAAAGTCTTTACCAAATTCAGCATAAAGATATTATGTTATTGGTAGTTGCTGAAAAAGGTTAAAACTGTTAAATTTGCAATGAAGAATGTAAGACAGTTACCATTTTATTCTTTATTTTTCTATCAACTCAGACAGTGGCAGTCCTATCCAGACAGTGTCATGGTCACTGAAGTAGGCTGGTGACAGGTAAACCAGAGGTTTTAGATACCTCTTGTAGTTTCAGAGTTAAGTCCCAGACAAAGTTCAAAGTGTAAAATTAACAAAGGGCAATAACTCAAAAATTAGGCAATGCAGAGTTGTGGTTTTTATGCACTGCACTTCTACTCCATAAGATCTATCTACCTACAAACTTTATTGTTGATACTTTTTGTAGTTTCA
The DNA here is from genome assembly GCA_012932295.1 of Cyclina sinensis. Lineage (NCBI taxonomy): Eukaryota > Metazoa > Mollusca > Bivalvia > Venerida > Veneridae > Cyclina > Cyclina sinensis. Next base: position 31,910,859 of record JAAONU010000007.1, on the reverse strand, counting down.
GAGTTATGTCCCAGACAAGAAAATGCGGACGGACCAGCGGACAATCTACCTACAAAGTTTCTTGTTGATACCTCTTGTAGTTTAAGAGTTATGTCCCGGAAAAAGTGTAAAAATGAACAAAGGGCAATAACTCAAAAGTTAGGCAATGCAGAGTTATGGTTCTCATGCACTGCACTTCTACTCAGTAAGATCTATCTACCTACAAATTTTCTTGTTGACACTTCTAGTAGTTTCATAGTTATGTCCAGGGCAAGAAAATGCTGACGGACAAAGCGGCGACTATATGCTCTCCCTTCAGGGAGCATAATAAACTCAAAATTGTAATAGTAGTATATTTTGATTCTTTGATTCAGTGGTCTAGGGTGTTAGGTTTTCATGCTGGCAGGAAAACAACTTTGAGGTATGTTTAGTGTTAGATATTGTTGCATTGAACTGTTCTATAAATGAGAGATGAAAATAAGCCGTAGTTGGCTCCAGTGGTCGACAGTCTAGGTGGAGAAATACATTTTATACTTCATATACTGTCTCAGGGAATGGTCTAGGAGAAATTTCAAAGGGCAATAACTCAAAAATTAATAAAGCACTGCACTGCTCCTTAATGAGATCTAACTACCTATGAAGATTGGTCTTGATACCTCTAATAGTTTTTGTGTTATGCTCCGGACAAAATTATGACGGACGGACAGACAAAATGGCAACTATATGCTCGCCCTTTGGGGAGCATAAAAACTAGATTGCCATGATGACCCTATGTTGCTCACCTGAGTACTCTTTCATCTAAAACATTTTCAAGTTGATCAGGTTGAAAATATGGCCTCCAGCCTGACCATATATCATGACAAATATGTTAACAAGATTTAATGAAGATCTACCGGTATTTAAAAATATGGCCTCTTCTTGCAATTCTTGTTCAGCTGAGCTTTCAAGCAAAGCAGAATTGTACCATTTATGGATTAAATGCATTTTAAACACTGATTTAATTCTTATACATTTTATTATCATTGATATTTGTATTATACATTTTTAACAACAGATATAGTGTAAAAATAAACAGATCCATTCCTTAAGTATGAAATGTAGTTAACTTGTATGCAGTAATAATAACATTATAGTTCGTAAGAATTCTGTACATCGTCCTGATAACAAAATAAAATATTCCACTCTACATAACTTTTTATCACACAAACAATGTATGTCCTTCCAGTTTGCTTCTAAAAAATCATGACCTGTTATGAAAGTGTCACTTAAGTCACAGGTAAAGTTGATAACATACAAAGAAATTTAAAGGGCCAAAATATACAACAGGCTCTTCTAGGAATATGATCTTTTACTTAAAAACAGGCATTAATTCCATTCTCTTTAGCCAATCAAATAAATAGTAATATTGGTTTAAACTTTTTTTCTTTTTTTTTAATTCTCAAACCCCACCATTCAGCTTGTTCAAACTTCCAGTCTTTCTATCAATACTGTTCTACAAATGGAGCTTACATACTGTCACAATATGGCTTATATACATGTCAAATGGTATCAATGGCTGAGCTTATTTTGAAAAGTCTGAAAGAAGGTAAACATGGGACAGTAAAACTGAAATCAGTCAGAAATAAAGAAGTTTGCTTCATTTTGCGAGTAATCTGTTAAACTTGACAAGACATGTAGAACACAATATACTGTTACAACAGAATTTCTATCATGCAGCCTTATCACTAACTGCTCGGGGAAAACACACTGATTTACATGATTTGACATGGATTTATATCAGCAGTTTGTGAGGGAAAAATCAGCTTTGTAATTACATAGATTTGAATCTGACAGCTAAATGGAATGCTCTTTAAGACAGAATTGAGGTAAGTTTGTAACAAAGACTTGAGAAACATGATCTATCATCACACACTCCACTTAAATACTAAAACAGACAGAAGATATACATGTTTCTACACTTTTACTCATATTTTCAACACTTGGAACTCCTATTCGTAGTACAGAGTATATCTACAGAACTTGGGAATATGCAAAAACCACCAAAATTGACAGGTAAATGGTTAAAATTTGTTTAAATCTCATTGTAAACAGAAACTGACTCATTTCATGCAGAATTTTTTCATAAAGGTAACAGTAATAAGAAGTACACTGAAAGAATTCAATCAAGAATTCTGCGTACCACATTCCAGGAGTCATTTTATTTCAAATTGATATATGATATACTTGTTTCAAAGAAATTCAAAAGCTAATTAACAAAATCAGTAACATTCAATATACCTATTAAAAGTACTAATTGAGTTCTAGGTAGTACAAATATTAAAATCAATTTTCAAGGCATGCACTGACACTGCTGCTGTAAGTAATGACTGATTACATTCCTTTAAGGACATTGCCCTATTTAACCTAGGTAATTACACAGACAGCAGCTTTTTCTCCTATAAATAGTCCTGGATTTCCATGCTCCTTTTTTGTTAAATGCACTATTATGCTATAATCCTATCTGTGCGCAGACATTTGTTTTTTCAACACTCATCTATTAGTCAAAACGATCTATACTAAGTTATTTCTAGTACCTCTATTAAAAAAAAAATTGTATTAAGTTATATGTCTTCCTGCCCCACCTCTTTTATGTTCAAATAAATAACAAAGGAAACAAAGCTGTGTGGCAAAAAGACTTTGTACAAGATTAGTTTCAGTAACATTATCATCATAATAATGCCTTTTTTTTCAAAATCTTTTTACAATTCTAACTTTAGAACAGCTTTCTTAAAATAAAATATAACCTTCATTGCTCCTTCTGATTGGTTTCATGGAGTTTAACACCCATAAACAGTCAGTCAGGCAATTTACACAATCATCATTCCTAGATTCTCATTCACAGTAAGAAACTGCCAACTTTCTGACATGAACGGATGTGGTTGGTAGTGAGGCTCAAACTTATGACCTTAAGTGAGAGAGGTTAGTTGATCTGAAGTCAGTGACTTTAGACCACCCAACTGTACCAGGTTCTTGTTGCTTCTGACAAACAGGTATTCAGATGCTATGAAACCACAACTTCAATCCAGTTCTTTAATAAGAATAACAAGAAATGTACAAAAGTACAATAACACACTTCACCACCCACTCTTACTTCTAAAATACCTATGTTATTATTTCTCTGGAAGCAAATCGATCAGCAATTTCCATACCTACTCAACACAACATGTTAAATAATCATTTAACTTCCTTAATTCTGTACTAACAACATCTACAATCACAGGGGGGCATTCGATGAATATACTGCATACATTTTTAAATGATATGAATGTTTTTGAGAAAGTCGAACTCAACTGACAACATTTATATATATTTGCATAGGGTGTTAAACACAAACTCTTTTCAATTTTATTGTACAAAACATAAAACTTCGGGAAAATATGCTTTTGAAAATATAAAGAGAAGAATTACCTGTGTTCAAGATATTGAATAATCCAATGCAGACAAACTAATTTGATTTTTTTTTATAATTTTAACATGTGAAATACATCTAAGATAACCAATAAAAATTTGACTTGCATTTATATTTTTTTTTATCTAATAACAGATTTGTTGACACTGTGCAGAAATTATGATGTATCAGGTTTCTTGAATGTTTATTTCATCTCCTAGAACTTGTAATGCATTAAAACCACTGTGCCTGACAAAATTAATGAAATACCAAGAAGATGTGAATCTGTTTTTATGAAGTCATTACAAAAGAAATCAAATTATTGATTATTAAGAGAAAGATACATAATTTACTTGTTTATAACAAGAGGGCCATGATGGCCCTGGATCGCTCACCTGAGTACTTTGGCTGTAGGTTTGCTGTTAAGCAGTATTTCATTTTTTAATTGAAAATATATAAGTGCCTTCAAACCAAATATGTAAAATATCAATCAATAAATAAAGGCTCTATGACAGAAAGTAGAAATATCTATTATAAGCTATGGTGACCTTGACCTCGACCCAGTGACCTCAAACCCTACACATGGGTAGAGGTCCATGCAAGGAACCTATATACTGAATATCAAAGATATTGGTCTATAAATGAAGGCTTTATGAGGTACAGTAGATAAATCTATTTTTAGCCTCCGTGACCTTTATTCTTATCTAATAATGTGAACAACCAAACAAGCTTTCTGACAAACTGCCAGGATATTTGGACTGAAACAGTAGCCTCTAGAGCCTTAACAAGATATTTCTATTTTTGGGCTCTGTGACCTAGTTTTTTACCCCAGATGACCCATAATCGAACTTGACCTAGAAACCATCAAAATAACCTTTCTGACATATTTCCAGAATATTTGGGCTGAAAATGTTACCTGTAGAGTGTAAACAAGGTTTTTCCAAATTTAAGCTCTGTGACCTAGTTTTTGACCCCAGATGACCCATATTCGAAATTGGGCTAGAAATCATTGATACAACCTTTCTGACATATTTCCAGGATATTTGGGCTGAAAATGTTACCTCTAGAGTGTTAACAAGATTTTTCCATATTCAGGCTGTGTGATCTAGTTTTTGACCCCAGATGACCCATATTCGAACTTGACCTAGAAATCATCGAAACAACCTATCTGACATATTTCCAGGATATTTGGGCTGAAAATGTTACCTGTAGAGTGTAAACAAGGTTTTTCCAAATTTAAGCTCTGTGACCTAGTTTTTGACCCCAGATGACCCATATTCGAAATTGGGCTAGAAATCATTGATACAACCTTTCTGACATATTTCCAGGATATTTGGGCTGAAAATGTTACCTCTAGAGTGTTAACAAGGTTTTTCCATATTCAGGCTGTGTGACCTAGTTTTTGACCCCAGATGACCCATATTCGAACTTGAGCTAGAAATCATGGAAACAACCTTTCTGACATATTTCCAGGATATTTGGGCTGAAAATGTTACCTCTAGAGTGTTAACAAGGTTTTTCCATATACAGGCTGTGTGACCTAGTTTTGGACCCCACATGACCTATATTCCAACTTGAGCTAAAAATCATCTTAACAAGCTTTCTGACAGTTTTTCATGAAATTTGGGCTAAAAATGTAGCCTCTAGAGTGTTAACAAGGTTTTACCATATTTGGGCTGTGTGACCTAGTTTTTGACCCCACATGACCCATATTCAAACTTGAGCTAGAAATCATCAAAACAACCTTTCTGACATATTTCCAGGATATTTTGGCTGAAAATGTTACCTCTAGAGTGATAAAAAGGTTTTTCCATATTTCGTCTCAGTGACCTAGTTTTTGACCCCAGATGACCCATATTCGAACCTGGGCTAGAAATAATCCAAATAACCTTTCTGACATATTACAAGGATATATGGGCTGAAAATGTTACCTCTTAAGTGTTAACAAGGTTTTTCCATATTTGGGCTCTGTGACCTAGTTTTTGACCCCAGATGACCCATATTCGAACTTGAGCTAGAAATCATGGAAACAACCTTTCTGACAAATTTCCAGATTATTTGGGCTGAAAATGTAGCCTCTAGAGTGTTAACAAGAATGTTCTATTTTTGGGCTCTGTGACCTAGTTTTTGACCCCAGATGACCCATATTTGAACTTGAGCTAGAAATCATAGAAGCAACCTTTATGACAAATTTCCAGATTATTTGGGCTAAAAACATTACCTCTAGAGTGTTAACAAGATTTTTATATTTTTGGGCTCCTTGACCTAGTTTTTGATCCCATATGACCCATATTCGAACTCGTCCGAGTAATTACTGGGAAAAACATCCTGACCAAGTTTCGTGACAATTGGAGCAAAAATGTGACCAGTAGAGTGTTAACGAACTAAATGTGAACGGACGACGGACGACGGACGACAGACGACGGACGACGGACATTCATCGATCCTAATAGCTCACCCTGAGCCAGCTCAGGTGAGCTAAAAAGACAAGACATTATCATATACAGTAGAAGATGGACTATAAAATGGTAACATTAAAAAAGAATGCTGATTCCTTTTTTTTAAATAATGGCGAAATGGCTTAGTCAGTCTAATGGCTTAACTCCATGGCTAACAGGTATTTCTACCAGATGAACTACAAAAGACCTCTCACACAGAAATAAGCTCAACTTTTTAACTGACCAATCATAATGAGGTCATTTTTGAAACTGACCAATCATAATGAGGTCAATTTATGTATTGACCAATCATAATGAGATCAGTTTTGAAACTGACCAACCAAAAGCTCGAAAACTTGTCTCAAGGTAGTAATATGGCTAATTGGTAAATATGAACTTATTGGTTGAATCAGTGGATGACATCTATACAAAACAAAGTAAAATGGAATGATTTTCTTAACAAATATACAGAATAATAAACAGTAAAGACAGACATCAGGTAATCCAGTACTAAATCAAAGTAACAGTCACTTAAATGATACATATCAATTACAAGTGTCCTACAAAATGACTGCATTCAACCAATAAAAACATATCACTTTAACTACTTCTGGTTTAGTTATATATTTGTTCTCGAAACAAATCCGGCATCATGAATTTACCAGTTAATATAATTGTTTAGCTAGTGTCACTGAAAGGAAGGAGAAAATGTCTTCAGAAAGTTGATTCAGAGTGACAAATCTGTTGTAATGTTTCGAATACTTCAGAGCAACAACACTAGCAGATTTAGTGGTTTATCACCCTAGCCAAGTGCAAATCAAGACCTAAATTCTGGTAGCACATATAAAGACGAAATCTCATAAATTATTACAAATGTACAGTAAAAAAAAAAAGGTTTACAGTTAAAGAAATAAAATATTGTTTTTATTTGCTTTTTTTTGTAAAACATTTCTTTTTTGTAACTTGTATCATCAGTTCATAAGATTGTCACTATAAATACAAAAATGTAATCTTATCTTTAAAACACCATGACTACATAATTATGTATGCCATTCAATACCTGAAAATTTGGCACAAGCCATCCTTGTGATACAATCTGAATTTCATCAAATCATTTAGACAAAGAAAAAATAGACTGTTGGCCATAGATCAGGAAATTGAATATAACAGTTTGCAAAAAATGGGACTTCAATACATCTAGCATGAAAGTCTCCAACTGATTATAAGAAGTTTAAGTCCAAATAATTAGATACATTACTACCTACAAAATTTCATTAACACATTGGCACATTATCTCCAACATAATTAAAGAAGATTTCAATCCACTTTTCTTCTAGTTCTAGACATACTCTGTTACAAGGAAAGTCACCATGTACAGGATGCTATTTCAAAGAAAAGTTGGTCCTCTGGTTAACACATGAACAGAATGAAACATTCTATTCTCTCGACAAAACACACCCGTTTGAATGCTTTCACTATATCATTTTGTGTTTTTTTTTTCATGATAATTGGCACAGTGCTGGTCTTTATACAGATTCCTATTGGAATTTCATGTCAACAAAGTACATATCCTATACAAAAGGCCACTAACTGTGGTCACTTGTATCTGAAAAGGGAGATAACCCTTATTTAAATTATGGAAGCAGCTGGTTCCCCTCAGCCGACAAGAGCCCTGTGCAGCCAGCATCCAGCCGGCACTTTGTATGAAGATGTATGTACACAGTATGGAATGGAAAAGGTTTGATGAACAGTGATGTACACTTCCATAATTACTACACTGGTCTGAAAATAGAAAAAGATCAAATTTTTTAACCTATTTTTTAAGGACTTTTGCACATCGAAATCGGTCCAGAAAGATAAAATTCCGTCAAAAATGACAAATTTTCGGTTTTCGGGATCAACACTTTCTTCTAACTTTTAAATGACCTCAAATGTTTTTTGCAATGTTTATGAAAGACTTGAAGAAATATCACTGGTTGTTCTCACCTCTTTACTTTATCTACTGCACGTCGTATGTCATTATCTGACAAAGACAGACCAAGCTTGCTAAGGATGCCAGTAACCAGTTCGTCAGCAATACCGGGACAGGACCTCTCAGCAAGATCAAAGGCGTTCTTTAACTCTTCCGCAGCCTCTGTTCTTTGCACTGGGCGGCCATTCCGTCGGTACTCCTCTCTGTACTCTTCTTTCAACTGTAAGAAATTTCAAATACTGTAAAATATAAATACCATAAGTGAATGGCATTTCTCATTAATCCACAACTAACTATATTTCAGATAAGCATATACCATGTTGGTATGTCAAGCAACCTCTTTGTAAACATATAGCATGGCATGTTCTCCCTGACCTATACACCTGGTAAACTTTCAGCAATAAACTATGGTATAAAAAAACTGTGAGTTCTGGTTGGAATCCAGGAAGCAACCACCAAGTGGAATTATTATAAGCAGCAAGAACTTAACTTCCAGTCCATGGAAAATTAACAAGTTGAAACTAAACATTTCTGTTAAAACTGATTACTCTGTATATGTACGTCTGAGTCCTTGACTTACCTGCACCAATAAAGGCAGGATAGCAGTTGTCAGACTGACTGATAACTGTGGCATGTCACCTACAGACTGCGGTCTCACAGGCTTCGGCTGAACTGGAGGCTATATAAGAGAAAAAAACAATATTCCCTTACAATCAATTAAGACCCTAGTGATATAGGACAGAAGAATGCATTTATCACATTGGAAAATGCATGCCTATCAGATTATGCAAGGTGTACAGTTACTAAATTTTCATGACTTCTGCATTACTTTTATACTATTATTCTCATCACTCTGAAATGAAAACTAATCTTGAAATGTTCCGTTTTGTCACATTTGCCTGTAACAAAAAAATATGTATATACTGACGGTATATATACATGTATATCTTTTACAAAAAAAAAACCACGAAAAACAATACTTAATTGTTTCATCTACAATCTTACATCCTGTAGCTGTAAACTGACATGAATTCATTAGAATACTTTCTATACTTATAATGCATGTTCCTTTAAATTAGCTGTACTTATATCACATTCCTTGTTAAATAACTCACTGGTAATCACTTATCATTTTATCAATAAACATAATCTCAACGTATTACTGGTTTACTAAAACTGCAGTTTTATATAGATCAGAGAATTGGTAATTTCTATAACAATACCATTAAATTCATTTTTTAAAGAAAAACATTAAAATTTCATTTTCAAATAAAAATAAAAGCTGTATATAAATGAGTACACAGCTGGATACCTGTATATAACTGACATGCAACATTTCAACACTTACATTTGACACAATGTACATGAAAAAGAACACAACACAAAACACAACAACTATATACTTAACACATCACATAACCAATGTCACCTGTAGAGCCTGCTAACTACCATACTATTATTACAGTACCAAGACTGGTATGATCACCCAATTTACCTGGCACAGTTCTATCTATACCCCTAGAATACTGAAGCTGAAACCTGAAAACTTTCACCATTAAGTTTGATGTTAGTACCCTCATCACTTCCACTACACCAAAAACTTAGTACATTTCAAAGGCTACATTTCTCATAAAGAGATTGTCGTGTTTTGAGGTATATAAAAAAAATTATAACAATTATACTGATCTCATATAAAATGCAAAACTCATCATGACATGACAGTGTCACTGCATTTCCTGTCTTCAAATAACTTGTTTCAAAGTTAGACAATCTTAGAACAGTTTTCCATATTACAAGATCAAACATATATATTATCTGATCAGCGGCAGCCTGCAAAATAAGCCAAAAGCCTGAGAGGTATGAAAACTGCTATGCATGGTTTTCTCTGTGATGGAACCACAAAGATTATACAAATTTTAATTATCACAATGTTCATTCCACTTTGGATACTGCAAACATTTCTTTGCCTTTCTTTCAACACAAGTACGATTCATTCCCTTAATTTTTTGATGGAAATGATATGACTAAGATTTACTTAAAACTTCAAAAATGTTTCAATAAAATGAATACAGATAGAATACTGGTAATACATTATAATATTATTTATATGAACTCTGACATGAAATCATACCAATAACACAATTACAAAGGTTACAAACAACATGCTTATCATGCAAATATAACACTGGTAAACAGGACAAAGCCAGAAGCCAATTAAAAGCTCATTAACAGTAACACTGATTAAGAAGAAAATAATGTACCCCAAGGTCACTATTGTATCAATTACTAAGAATTCAAATTTGATTTTTGACAAAGTACTTTCCCACTAAAATGATAATGCTTGAAACATTAACTACTATTCAGAGAAACCTCAATAATTTCCATAAAAACTTTAACACTGAAGCAAAATACAGGTCAGCAAAATAACACAATCATTTCTCTGTTTTTAAACCCTAGACATCAAGACAGCTTTTAAGTGAATTGTGTTTTAATTATATTTTCAATTTCTTTTTATTTCATTTTAGATGTCTAAATATCTTTTCAGCAGTATGAATATCAAAAGTTAGCTCCAACACTAGCCTGTTTCAATAGCTGGTTTGTTAATCCAGGTCACCAAGATGCTTGCTGAATTGAACATGCTCCATGCTAGTAAATCATGCAGTTACATATAAATGAACAGTTACACAAAATGGCAAATACATTCCCATACAAATACTTAACAACAGTGCACGATGATGAGATTCAAACTTACTTGACCGCCAACATAGCGGTGTGGTGAACCCTCGTGCCCGCTTCGCACAAGGTACTGACTGGATGTGACAACATGGGGTGGATGATGATTGGGTAAATCATACTGGGACTTGGGTCTGGAAAACTGCTAGAGAAAACACGACAACACTCGGGTAAGCACACAGAAGTCATGGTTAGAGGGTCACACACACACACTCTCTCTTACAACATGCCACAACACACTAACTGGCTTAAGCTTTGCGAGATCAGATTTTTTGACAATTTTATTTTTTAAACTTGGAAAAAGGTCAGAAAAGACCGTTAACCTTTCAAATGACAGCAAAATACACTAATTGCTTCATGAGTCTTCAGTCCATCTTTAGTCCTTCCTTAATATCCATGGCTTACCATAGCAGTTAGTAATTTAACCCTGAACATGCTTAAATTTTGTAATGGATTTGCCCAGCTTTGAATTTGGAACAGTCCATTCAAAGTTTAAGGGATTTCAATATCAAAATACAAAAATGGAGCTACCAACAGTATAGAGCCTGGTCAGACTGCACGGATGTGCAGGCTGGCCTGGCTCTATACTGGTGGCAAAGGCTAATCACTTTCGGTTCCAGCAGGTTAAGGGTTAATAACTAACATTCGGGTAAAGCAAAACCTAGTAATCTGACTTATCATGGACATTTTTTCTTTTATTTCTTTTTTGTTAGAGAAAAAACGAGAGCAGTTTTTAATAAACAGTACAAACTTTACAGAACAGGTTCTAAAACACACAGTAAGAGAGTTAAGAGGAGACTCAACTGAGTCCTGACGCCAACAAAAAACCTAAATGCTAACATTTACTGAAAAACACAACAGTTGAACAAAGAACCTTCTATTACTGATATTATTAGAAAGGAAGTTGCAAGCAAACGCCTTAACACTGCTTTGGCAAAAATCAAGAAAGTGTGAACAAACAAGAACATTTGCATAATGGAAGACCCTTCAATGTGAAAATGTAAATAAAGGGTTGGAAGAAGAAGTTCCAACTGCCACTTTTTTATCACTTTACAGAATAATCAAGGTCAGACTGCATGTATGTACAAGATAATCAAGGTCAGACTGCATGTATATACAAGCTAGTCAAGGTCAGACTGCATATATGTACAGGATAATCAAGGTCAGACTACATGTATGTACAGGCTAGTCAATGTCAGACTGCATGGATGTACAGGCTAGTCATGGTCAGACTGCATGGATGTACAGGCTAGTCATGGTCAGACTGCATAGATGTACAGGCTAGTCACAGTCTGACTGCATGGATGTACAGGCTAGTCATGGTCATACTGCATGGATGTACAGGCTAGTCATGGTCAGACTGCATGGATGTCCAGGCTAGTCATGGTCAAACTGCATGGATGTACAGGCTAGTCACGGTCAGACTGCATGGATGTACAGGCTAGTCACAGTCAAACTGCATGGATGTACAGGCTAATCACGGTCAAACTGCATGGATTTACAGGCTAGTCATGGTCATACTGCATGGATGTACAGGCTAGTCACAGTCAGACTGCATCGATGTACAGGCTAGTCACAGTCAGACTGCATCGATGTACAGGCTAGTCACAGTCATACTGCATGGATGTACAGGCTAGTCACGGTCATACTGCATGGATGTACAGGCTAGTCATGGTCATACTGCATATGGTCATACTGCATGGATGTACAGGCTAGTCACAGTCAGACTGCATAGATGTACAGGCTAGTCACAGTCAGACTGCATGGATGTACAGGCTAGTCATGGTCATACTGCATGGATGTACAGGCTAGTCACGGTCATACTGCATGGATGTACAGGCTAGTCATGGTCATACTGCATGGATATACAGGCTAGTCACAGTCATACTGCATGGATGTACAGGCTAGTCAAGGTCAGACTGCATGGATGTACAGGCTTATCAAGATCAGACTGCATGGATGTACAGGCTAATCATGGTCATACTGCAGGGATGTACAGGCTAATCATGGTCAGACTGCATGGATGTACAGGCTAATCATGGTCAGACTGCATGGATGTACAGGCTAGTCATAATCTGTACAACTGGCAACAGCCAAAAACACTGATATCAGGATAAAAGCCAACTGATTCAAAACATACAAACATTCTGTTTTTGACATCTTATAGTTCCAAAATTTCTTGAATACATTAGAAGATAAGTGTCTGCCTTAATATGTTTCTATACACCTTAACATAACCAAATTAAACATATGAACAAAACAAAACATAAGAATAGTACTTTATGTAAACCTATGTGGTAATTCTTTATAGTTTTTCATTATCAAACTATCAAATGGTAACTTACCCACAAAGAAAACAATCAACACATATTTTACAATTAATTAATGTTATCATTCTTGACAATTTTACATGTTTAGGTAATGTAGTTAAATGAATTAATGTTAGGATGGTATGATGGTATACATGTATGTGATTATAACTAACTGGTTATGATGACTGGGTGATTAACTCACATATAATATGACTTATATATGTTACACATATTTTATATATTTATGTAACCCAATACATGATAAAATATATATGGGTGTTATATGACTGACTGGTGAAATTTTTAACACAGGGTGTGCTCCCAACTACCACCATACAATTATAACCATTGGACTGCATGAAAAAATCAATACTATTTCATGACATTTCATTAACTCTGTAGCACAACAAATATTTCATAAGTCACTGAATTACAATTGGCTGAATAGAACAACTTTATAAAAGTTGTGCCAAGTATCACTAAATCTTGGAAACATGGTTACTGTATCAGTAAAAACAAATAAAGTTATAGCTTAGAAATAATTTCAACAAATAAAACAATAAGAAGATGAATAAATTGACCATGTCACATAGGCGGAATAAACTTTTTTAATTTCAATTCTATACATGGATAACCTCCCTTTTATCTCTGGATAAATACTATATAAAAAAAAAAACAACTTTATTTCTGAAGCTACAAATAGCGAAAATTGGAACAAGGTCTGAAAAGATATAAAACCAACTCCTGGAATGAAATAATAGATGTGTGAGCAGCTGCTTCGAGCCAACATTTCCATTATGTATGTGTTCACTTGACATTAAGCTGCCAGATATAATAGCACCCCCCGAGAGCCTGAGCCACAAAACACAAGCACATTTATATATATGTACACAGAAAGCTTTCTCTATACCCTCCTATTATATCACGGTCTTTTTCCTTTCAATATTCAAATCTTGTGTATGATATAGCAGTTGAAACAGAGTCTCAAAGCCTATTCACCAAGATAGAGATGTTTATATCAGTGGCTAACAACCTATACTTGTCTTAACTTGTTCCCATTTTAAAAATGTCAATTTTTCTGTGGGATGCTCAAAGAAAGATAACTGTCTTATTAACCTCCAAATAATGCAGAACCTCTTCTAACAATGGCAAGCCAATTTGGTAAGGTACATTGTAGTTACAGGGACATACCCTGGAGTTATTTACTGAAATACTACTGCATATCTGTTTTATTTGCTCACTTCCTTTATAATGGAAATAATTAATTAATTTAAAGAAGAACATAATTATGCTAAAAAAATGTCTTTTTATTAAAGGCATGTAGCAACAAAGTAAGTATTCACTTGTCCCTTCAAAACGGTATAATAATGGCAACTCCAGTCATACAATTTTCGACTTTCATTTTGACAACGGGGCAATAATTCATTTAATGCTATTCATATTTACATAAATTTGAAGAATATGAAATACTCGAAATTTTAGGGTTTGCCTCTTTAAGAAACAAAACTGGGAACATCAAGAAAAATTGTGTTTCGCATTCATCTAGTATTAAACTTAACGTTAAAGCAAAACTGTCAAAAACTCGGTACCTATAACCTTTTTTTGTTTTTGAGCTACCCTCCTCTCAATGCCCCAGAACAGAAAGGTTGAAAAGTCTCGTACAAAGTATTACATTAAAAAACTTTCCTGCAATGGGGCATTGCTCAGTTTTAGACAGTTTTATGGTGAGTGGCATAATAATTTGTAGGCTATTCCAGTATTCCTAAATGTAGTTCTTTCTGGTTCTTCCCAAAAAAATAATTAATACATTTTACTGTATGCAGAATTTAAGTCTACGACGTTTCCTTTGACTTTTGTTCTTTTGTTTTAGATTACCATAGTACACTTGCAATTACTGCTTATTCACAATAGGCAATAGGCAGAATTTGGGCTGTCTATCTCTACTATGGAAAATCTTAGACAAACTCATCTGGAATACTGAAACAACTGGATTAATTTAAATTTCATTTCTGGACAATAAAGCATTAATTTGATATAACATACAAGTATAGGCTGTTTATTTTGTATGATACAGTTTGTTTGTTTGTTTTTTTCACTGACACATGCATACATTTTTTTATCTTTGATGCTGCTCATGCAATATACAATTATAGCCAAACTTACTGGGACGTTTTCAGAATACGGACTGATATATACAGCTTTCTGTGACTGACTTGTCCGGTTAGAGGACGGTTTGGGAGAAACAACAGGGCCGCGTGAAATATCAGACCTACTCCTCGAATGTATCACATGCCCTGACCTCTGCAAACGTACATTCACAAATACATGTTATATATAACTGGCGTTCAAGCAAACTGTAGAGTTACAAAGAAATATATTTTAAGTTTCTGATTATCATGCAAAATATCAAACCAAATGAACATTTATAAAAATCATCAGTTCTACCTTAGTACCTTAAAATATTTCTTGTTTTCAGTCCCAAAATTTATAACTACACTGATTAGCATTGCTGCATTATTACCTCAAAATGCACTTTTTCAAGATGGTAAAATAGAACTGTTAAAAGTAAACGTAACATTTCTTAAAATAACATTCCTTCCGATTTACGTGAAGGTTTTTTTAAAACAGATTCTCTAAAGAATGCATTCTGTAATTTCTTATACTGTAAACAAACATAATCAAAATCTGCCAATCATTTATAGAACTGAACATGGGAAACATTTCAAGGTACTCAGCATAACAACAAATGGCATTCAATGAAGAAAACTTAATGAAATTATGACTATTTAATAGCACAACAAGCCTGCTTAAAATGATGAATAAATTACTAAATAAACATGACATGTGCACTAAATGAAAGCCAATTCTAAAGAAAAATTGAGAGCATCCAATAGCTCATCTGAGTAAATACAGGATTACTCTAAAATTGTATTCGACAAAAAGAGTTCTGTACAGCTGAGAATTGGAAATTTAATTTGGGCAATAACTGAAAAAAGCAAATTCTATACTGAACAATGTGAAAGCCTTAGATCTTTTCAGAAACGGTGACTCAAAGCCCTGAAAAATGAATGACACCACATAGCTTGGTACCAACCAACGTATCAGTATTATGCCTTGTTTTCAAAAGCATTAAGCATGTACCTTTTCTTTCTTGTCTGCACTTAATCTTTAGAACTCATTCTTCTGATCTTTTACCAAGCATATAACCTGCATTCTTGACTTATTCACAAAATAGTGACTGTTCTCTCTGATAAAATGAAGTATATCTTATTTGCTTCCATACTTTTATAAACCAGCTCTACAAAACATTCAACAGCATTTCATACACACATTCTTAAAGCTCTGAAACCATTTTTCACCAACTTTTGTAACCTGTAAGTTGATCTGATCATGACTGACAAGTAAATGCATTCCACAGACAAAAAGTGATCACAACTTTTCTGCCTAAAAATAGAAGCATGCTTAATCATACATTACTAGTATGTAAGCGAATGTAACCATTTGCATAAAGTAATATTATCATAAACAGAGTATCTAATCTATGAAGTGTTTCAAAACATTTTACAAAAAAAAAAAAACATTAATATTTCTGTTTTTCAATGCAAAACATATCAGCAACAGAAACATTATTTCATGCTTCAAATATTTTTGTTAGTGCAAAAGCAGCCTATTAATATCAATGACTTCACTGATTCAGCTATACTGAACTGTTTCCAAAGCTCAGCTATGCAAGCTATTCTTAAACAATTAAAACCTTTCTTTTCCTATGAGTACTATGGCCAATATATAATTGCAGTGCAATGGCAAAACATGTGCTCTGAGAAATCAAAAGCAGGCATCTGGAAAAGCATTAAAAAGCAATGTAAGGTAATGAAAAATATAAGCTTCCTTATCACTCCCCCACCACCACCCTTCACACTCTTCCCCTTTTCTCCCTATTCAACAATCTATGGGATAAGAGTACAATCACCACAAATACAATGTGCTGAACTTACATGGGTGGGGTAAGAAAGCTTACAATATTTGTATGCTAAGCAAAAGATGCTACTAACTACAGCTGAAAATATGACTAAAGACAAAGCCTTTGACCAAAGCAGCATTCTGCAAGGAACTACCATTTAATATGGTGGGAGTTTTTAGCTTATAGAAATTAAGTGCTTTTTAAGAATTAGTGTTCAAAAAATCTATTTTGTATGTAGCTTATCAATTTTTCTTTACTGAAGTGTGAGATTTACATCAAAGTATTAAAATTTTGTTAAACAAAAAAAAGACTATCATAATCAAAATCATAACTCTGATTCTTTTAATTCTTAATTTTAATTCTTTGATTCTTTTAAACTGTTAATTTAAGTGGAAACGTAACTGTATGAAAGAATCACAAATGCGGAGATTTGATTATCTCCCTTTCCTGTATTAGTTCTTAAAATTCATAGTGCAGTCTAAAGCTAAATATTGATCCTAAAAAGCAAGTGGCATACAGTATGAGGTTATTAGCACTCAATAATACATCTCTAATTCTGGAAGTTTTGTATCAACATGGTAAGTCACTGTACCTTTGTGCAACAAGTTTTTATTTTGAGGCTCAACCAAGTTAATAGTGAGTCAAACAGGAATAAAACACCCATACTATTTTTATGCTGAGAAAGAAAATGAAAAATTGTTAAATTACGAGACTGGGAAGAAAAAGTGTTCCAACATTCCTTTGGGTATGGCATAATCTCTTACAAATATTTCTTCTTTTTTTTTTCAAACACAAAATTTGTGCAAGTTAAATTTGTATACAGACTGGATTTATATTTATTATTAAAAATGTCTTTATTACTAAATATGTTTGAAAACTTGAAGAATGAAAAAACAATTATTTTCGCTTTTTTTTTGTCATTCAATCTTCATTACAAGTTGTACTACTAGTATTCTCTGATATTCAATCTCCACTTATGTTTTGTAAATGCTAAAAATCACAAGGTTATTACATTTAATATCTAAAGAATCTTAATTTCTAGGCGTTTTCCCTATTGCAAATTTATCTAAGTCATTCAAAACTTCAAACTTTATCTGCACTTAAAAAGTAATGACAGATAAAAAAATTCCCCAATGTGACATTTTAATCTTTATCAAAGTTGGGTTTCAATACTTTCAGCATTTATCAGTGGGTATTTGATTATTTATCAAAGTTTACATCAAATACCAGTTAAGTGGTTCTTACTACAAATCTGTAGTGGGTCCAAAGTATTCCAAAATAGCAGACAGGGTATCTAGGTCAGCGTCTTCTTTAACAGGGGCAGTCAAAAAGTAATGGCAACAAAATGAATTGAAATTTCAAGTATATCATTAACATTGACGCAAAACAAATGTATTGCTATGTTTTACGGTTCTTTAACAATTCTGCATATGTCCTGTAAAGATTTATTTAGACAGATAAAAGCAAGCAAGGTCACTGTAATAACTGAAAAATTGATTGCGCATGTTTTAGTTTGCTTTAATAAATAGATATTCGAATAAGCATGCAGGTGTATTTGTTTAATTAATGCATAGGAAAAATTTATCTACTTTGAAAAGATTTATTGCTCTGCAATTAAAACCAACTAACTAAAGCAACTTTTCTAAGTACTATTTTTCTTTTCTTTCAAACTTTCTGTGACATTTGCTGACATAATGCAGAACTATTTCTGTTTAGTTTCTACAGTTACCATCATTCTTCACTATACCTTTTTAATATTTTATGAAAGCCTAAAATATGAATTAACTGATTCATTTCACTTCAGGTTTTAACTAGTTTTGATGATTTTTTTGGTAAAAGATTTGCATCCAAAAAATTCTTTTGAAAATAGAAGCATTTTGCAAGTCACAGAATGTCTGACACAGACAATAGCTTCTACACTCTCTGGAAAGGCAAGGTGCTTTTTTGATCCCTCATTTGGCAAATGGGTAGGGTAATAAGCAAAAGCTGTTCTGGGTTAGTGGTTAAACTGTTTGCCATTACACTTACTGGTTCCTGTCTTGATTCATTGAGTGATGAGAGTGATGGGGCTGAGCCTGAACGCTCATGTATAATGGGACCAAGCTGAGGGCCTGCATGACGAGCAGCCTTTAATATGTGAGGAAAAGTAAACAAATGTTTGTGATAAATTAACATAGTAAAATAACAGACAACAAATTCGATAAATGAAACTAATAGGATTAATGCAAATTTTCAGCTGTTTTATGGTTAAATATATAACAACTTGCTGTACAACATTTCTGCGCTCAACACTCAATATGTACTTGGACAAAAATTCAAAAACGATGTTTTCACACTAACACTAAAGACACAGGATAATCTGAAAACCATCATGATAACATTTTCATAAATGTCAATGTGATACAAGTATGTAATGTGGACATACCCTCTTCCATTTTCTACAGCAATGTTGAAGGTGTTCTACTATTAATACAATCTTACAGGTTTCACACACACACACACACACCCCTCTCCCTCTGTGTATAAGTGTTAAACAAGAAAATGTTATCTTGAAAATTACAAATGGGGGAAAGCTAATTATGAAAACTTCTACATCTACAAAGCATATTCAAACCAGTTCCATAATCAACAACTAAAATGACCTAGAGGTACTTTTGGCTTCCTCATTTTTTTAAAAAAATGAATTCTCCCCCTAAGAGCAATCTTTTACCAGATGTTTTTATATTGATATATATTACATGTGTGTATAAATTGCTCTTTCAGAGATAACTGAAAATGTTATTTCTTTTACTGTCAGATTTATGACGAAAGTTTTGTGCAATTCATATTAAAGTCATCATTAAAATGACTGTTTTGCACTTAAAACAAAGTTTCCACCTTCAGAGGTTGAAATTTGGTAAGTAACTGAAACAAGATGTTGATACAAAAACTGAATTCAAACCAACTAAAAATGCACTTTGTAATAAGAAAGATGAAAATATGCAAATGTGTAAAAGATGAGACTTACAGGATTATAGGGTTGTGACCCTCGTGGCTCAGCCGGTTGTGAGGTTTGTTGTATGTTTTGCATGCTACTGGACCCGAGCCTTGACGACGGATGTGGCTCAGGTGGCAGACCCGGTCGATGGGGCAGGGCCTGGCCAGACTGAGGATGATGTTGATTGGCTGCATGCTGTAACAGGCGTACAATATAAACACCAGGTTAGATTCACAGAAAGCACATCACATAGAGCATATATAAAACACAAGCAGGTTCTACATAGAATATGAAAGATGAGATTAAAAATGTTTACAAGTGCAAAAAGTAATGAGACTTCAGGAGTACTTATTGCAGAATGGATGTAATATCTAGTGATTTAATGATTCTAGTTAATGTAAATGACAAAGTACGTTGCAAAAATAGTTCCTACTAAAATGACGGTCATGGACACCTATATATTTATAAGCACAGGCAAAGCACCCTGTCACCATAAACTTTCATCTAAACTGCAAAGCAGTAGTTCCTGGATATCATAACAAAATGTATTTTTCAAAACCATTATGCATTCAAAATTAACACACTTTTTTAAATAATCAAGTCTTAACAGCCAGAAACAGACTGCATATCTTAAGGTTTAACTTTTTAATGAAATCCATTTTTTCAAACTAAAACTTTAAACCACAACTTCTATTATGATAAAATGTATCTGCACTATTTCCAGGTTTGGTACTATACTTGTTTCTAAGAATCTTTTAAAGATTCTCTTCATTCAGCATATATAATTCTGTTTGACAGGAATCACATCTAACTAATGTTTGCAGATGATGTTATGTGAATGTGAACATAAAAAAAGAAACATAAGTGTTTTGATGATCCCTGATTGTCAACAGACTATCTAATCTTTGTTTCCTATGCCCTTCAAAGGGCCTGATTTTATCAAAATGCATAAAACATATCTCAGTTTTTACCATGGTTAGATGGAAAGTTTCAAGATAAATTCTAGTGTGTCATGTAGTTTATACTTTAACCACATCTTAGGTTGTAAATTAACAGTATCAATGCTGAACCTACAACTTATAGTTATGAAAAACTGTCTTATCTATTTATTGTTTAGCATTTTTATTAATATAAAAGATGTCAGGTCATTCTCACAAATAGTTTCTCACACAAGAGTCAAAAACACTTAAAAATCACAAGCTGTTATTCTTACAAGCACCAACTTACAATATCATTTAGATTTTTTGGAAGTGATGTTGGGGCTGCTGGAGCTTGCCGCTTCAATCCTGCTAGCAGTCGATTCTACAACATGCAAAATGCAAACCATCACACAAGCATACATAAAATAATGATAATAAAATAACAGTGGAAAAATATGACTCTAATTGTTTAATGCACACACTAAGCACTGAAAGATGGCATCATGCAGAATTATATATTAACCCTGAACATGCTGAAATTTTGTAATGGATTTGACCAGCTTTGAATTTGGAACAGTCCATTCAAAGTTTAAGGGATTTCAATATCAAAATACAAAAATGGAGCTACCAACAGTATAGAGCCTGGTCAGACTGCACGGATGTGCAGGCTGGCCTGGCTCTATACTGGTGGCAAAGGGTAAACACTTTCGGTTCCAGCAGGTTTAGGGTTAACCATGAGTCTATAATGTGTGCACAAAACCGGTCATCATTTTCCCACATAAAGGGTAATGTACATTACAAACCAGATATAAAAAGGCAATGGGAAGGCTACAAAACTGAAACACTGATCAAACTCTCTTAAATATTGCACATCTAGCAAAACTTTGAGAGAAAAGATTCAAAATAACTACATTACACCTAATTTTTGATGCAACTTGCACTTTCATTATATTTAAAATCAATAAACATAATGAGAGACATTGCTGATAACAAATTATCTCCCTTACTCAGATAACATCAGAGGTAATCCAAATTGCACTTTGGTCCTTTCAGTTGGAATCCTCTGACTTTATCCTTGTTTCTCTTTGTGATAGTCTTGACTTTCAGTTGTGAAAATTGTCACTTACATATTAAATGAAAAGTTAGGAATATAAAAAAAAACAAACTTTCTGTGCTTACAAAACATATTTTTAAACTAAATGTTTAATCTGACTACTATTGTTGCAAATAATAAGGTGTAATTATCACCATACCATAAAGGAAAACAGCTATGAAAGCAGAGGAATCCAAATGGAAGGACCAAGTTGATATTAGAGAGTATTCAGGGTAGATAATCCACTGATGTCCCCCATTGTACTTTATCATTCAGATATATATCCCACTAAACTGCAACATTTATGTCTAAAATATCAGATGTTGCCACAATCATGTCTAAAAATATTAAAGGAGGTTGCTGCAATCATGTATTAAATATTACATAGAGATTGCCACAATTACATCTTAAATAAAAGAGGTTGCCATAGTCACATCTAAAATAACAGAGGTTGCCAAAATCACATCTAAAATAACAGAGGTTGCCAAAATCACATCTAAAATAACAGAGGTTGCCAAAATCACATCTAAAATATTAAAGTTGCTGCATTCATCTAGCAGTATTTTTTAGGTTTTCCCAATATAAAATCATCTCAAAAATATGGCTGCAATTATATCTGAAAATATAATTCTATAAAGAACAATATTTTTTTTCTATTTTATCTATATAAAACCTTTTTTTAACTTAACCACTATTTTTGTTTCAAATGTGGATAAAATTTTGTTTTCAGACAAAACCGATTTTTTTTTCAAATGTAAATAGAATTTAGTAAATCATTAGTGATACATTTATACTTGACTCAGTTACATTACAATCCATTCATGAGGTAAGCAAGAAAACACCTTTGGTAAACACTGTGTAATCACTTATCAGTGAAAAATTATTACAAGTATAAATAAGTGAATTTTCCAAAGTCACCATACCAAGAACCAAACTTGTGACTTAGTTTTCATCAGACTGTAAAATCAATACAGAAAAAAGGTTTTAAGTTTGAGTGATATACCGTTGAATGTATCGCAGTGTCCAGTTTAGACGTTTAGTAATTTAATCACAAAGGCCGTAAGCCTTAGTGATTAAATAATTACACATATGATCAAGAAACCGTGATATATAGGACCGTAGATTACGAATATTTTAAAATCTATTTCTGTTCTAACACATACATGTATCTATAGGGGCGCAAGTATGTGCACTATTTAAAAGTGACAGTGTGTTGCACGATTGTGATCTGCATGATATAACGTGTAACATATATCACGTTCAATTTCTTCTTTGTTTATTGTCGGCGAAATGCAGATAGTCTTCGAATAAAAAATTGAAAGCTAAACTGACCTTGATAATTCTGGCTTCCTTACATGATAAGATAAGCTGAAAAGCCAATTCTCTACTAAAACTAGACTGGTGAATGATTTTATAAAAACTATGCGTGCAATAAAAAAGAATTCCAATCTGAAATAAAACAGCAACTTCACAGCTCTAGCCTTTGGCATCTAAATCAAAATCTGGACCAAAGCTCTATTATAAAACCCAATTCTGCTTTAAAGTCTCAAGTCAGAATGTAAGCATCCAAACATTCATCAACTGACCGAGGTTAAACACCTTTAATACAATTTGATATTGCTTTTTAACTAGACCTTTGAAATTCTTTATAATAAGTCTATTGAGTGAGATTTTCTTCTCTGACTTGTTTCTTTAAAACAGATCTTGTCATTCTAAATTTTTAAAAATGGTAGGAGCAACTTAATGAAAAGGAAGCACATGCTTTAGCGGTTTACAATATCAAACCACAAACAAGGTCTTTTCATGTACAATAGTCATAAGAAAGTCTGCAGGTAGCATGCCTTTATCAAAGATAATGATGGGCTTTATGTTATATTCTAAATGTAATTTACGGGGCATATTCTTTGTTCTATTGTTTGTTTTCAGAAATTTACTAGAAGACTTTATGCTTACCCTGTTAACTTTCTATAAAATACCTAAAGTTCCATCATTCAACTTGGGATAGTCCATTTATCAGTATTACAGTACTGACTTATCACCAAACAGTACAAACTATGATCAGAAAGCAAGAATGCAGCAACACATGCAATTTCTGTAGTGGTCTAAAAAGCCAAAACAATTTCTGCTAGCAATGTAAACTCTAAAATATCTGCCCATCACTTTCTTAGGTAAAAGACTATTCAGTGACCTACTTGTACTTGTGTACTCACATCTGTTTCACCATTGGTTATTTTATTATTAAGCTTTTCCAGCACTTTTGGATCATTGTCTTTGACTGTGTCCAGTAACCACTGCACACTCTGCTCCTCATCTTCTGAGTCAACTTCACTGGAAATGTAAAATAAATAAAACAGTTATGGAAGATCTTAAAAATTTCAGTCAATAGAGATTATCAAAAGTGGTAATTGCTATAGAAACACAAGCAGCGGGCAGACACTAGTGTAGAGGGGTTAACAAGAACAAGCACAAACAGACAAACTAACAGACAGATAGACAGACCACTGGACTATTGATCTGCAACCCCACCCCACCCCACCCCACCTCGCCCCCAACCGCTTTATTGACATTTTTTATTAATACTGGGTCAATCTCCATTTCAATTATAACCGTAAAGTTAAAATTCCTAATAAGATAAACTTTACAGTGAAGAATTCTTGAGGTGGATAAGAAGTGGTTTCCTCATAACATAAATGATCAAATGCCTCTCATAAAATTGGCTGGCTCAAATTATTTTCTAAGATTTTCACTTACTCCTTTTGTTTTGAATACCAAAAATTCTGAAAATATTTTCTTACTCATTACTGTCACTATCAGAATCACCCCGATTGCCTCGTTCCAGCTTCCATCTTTTATAACGATCTATCAAATCTTGTAAAAATGCTGTTTTTCTTGCTTTCCGTATAAATTGATGTCGTAATAAATCTTTTGCTGACGGTCTCTGAAAAACAAAAGACAACCTTATTTTGAGACTTCAAATGTTCCTTTTGAAAGAAAATTTTGAAAAATGAGTTGTACTAACATCAGACTATGTCCAGACAATTTATTTTTTGTACCTTTATCGGTTTGCTGGAAATGTCATTCTTTAAGAATTTTCACTTAGAACAAAAATATATACGTAGATTTTGACACAATTTATATTTGTGTGTATTTTAACCAAGAGGCAAAGCAGTCAATATAAGTGCTGAAAGACATAGTTACTTCAAAGATGGATAATAAATGAAAAGTACATTCCAGTTAAGTTATAAAATTTGATATCTGACTCTGTCAATCAAAAAAAAAAATTTCAATCATGTTCTACACAAATGAAGTATTTTTTTAATCATAAACAATACTTACATTATTTGGGTCTTTATTTAAACACAGTTCTACAAATTCTTTGAACAGTCTAGAGTAGTTTCCTATCAACTGGGGAGGATTATTTTTTGGAATGAGAAACAGGACCCGCATCGGATGTAGATCAGAGTTAGGAGGTTCACCTTTGGCTAATTCTATCGCTGTTATACCAAGACTCCATATATCAGCCTGGAAATCAAAATACGCAGTTATCAAAAACTGTCATAACATGATTCTTTCAATCAACAATAGATCCTATATTTTTTGTACAAAATCACTTTTTTCATGGTATCAAGCCTTTAGTGTCCAGCAAGATATACTAAAGTACCCAAAGACAATTTTCTTAGGCCAGAATATTATTAAATTACATTCTGATTTGTTGAATAACATTCCAGCTGTATCGAGATGTATTTACTTAAAGATTTTCTTAGAAAGGCGAACGCAATCAATCATTATCTGCTTAGAATCTGATATTTACTGGTAGCTTTAAAATGTTGACATCTGGAAAGTGTAGAAAATATATCGCAGATATAACTTGATTTGTTTGTGCACTTTTCCATGATTTTCAATGGTATTTTTGGCATGCAGGCAAACATTTTCCTTAGAAATAACAGTAAATTTGATACCTCTGTAAAACACTTAATAAAGTGTGACTCAGGTTTAATGTCCCTTTCAACAACAAGGTCATATAGGGATAGGCCCAACCATGAACTGAGTTTTCACTGTCTGTTTCAGAAGTGCTAACCAAAACACCACTGAGAACAGGACATTAGTGAATGCTTGTCTACCAAATCAATATCTGTGGTACATTAGTAAGAACATCTGCACCTAATGCAAGTTGGCTCTGAGGAGCAGGATATTACTTCACATGTATCTATGTATTAAAAAGCTTAAACTTATAAACACAGATACTTTCTTTTTGGTTTTATTGTGCATACACTGCATAGCTGAGTACTTTTCAGTACATTATCTTATATACGATGAATCATTTCCAGACTTTCTTGCATTGCCCTTTATCAACTGTATAAAATACATGTATTTTTTTTGCAATGAAACAGCCCAATATAACTTTTTTTATCTCCTCACTTTATACAAGATCACTTGTGAAACATTTAAGTACATATATTGGAAAAAAAAGAATAAAATGAAAAAGAAAATTGAGAAACTGCAATAAAAAAAATAAACAATAATCTACTGCTTCACCACACATGACAAACTCTCAAATGATACAAACATGCTTGACTGAACATATACATTCTTCAAATATCTTAAGGATGTCTGAGTGGAAAATACAGTCATTATATATATATGTGAATATATATAATATAATACATCAGATATATCTATATACAAACTACAAAAAATTCCAACACTTTCTGGCAACCTGCTAGGAAAATTTCCGAAATCTGACAGTCATTTACAATCCATGATTCTGAAAAAACAGCTGATTCATTTCACATAAAATTTAACAACTTCAACTAAGTAACAGGCCAAGCTATGACAATTTTTTTTTTTTAATTCTGTAATTAATTCGGTAGTCCATTCTATGAACTAAGTATAACGGCCTTTAAAACTGCATTCCTTCACCAGGATTAATCAAGTTTCAGGTTAGTAGTGTATTCTTGGGTCTTTTGACCCACATATTACTTGTATGACAACATTTTCATATACATTTCCAAAGATGGCTGAGTTGGTACCAATGGTTCATCTTGCTATGACAATGAAGAAAACCGTATCTACCTACCTTTGTATCATAAGCTGATTGTTTTATAACTTCTGGTGCCATCCAGAATGGAGTTCCTACGAATGTATTTCGTTTATTCATTGTGTTTGTGAGTTGACCTGCGACTCCAAAATCTGCCAGTTTTACATCACCTTGTTCTGACAACAACACATTGGCAGCTGTAACAGTAACAGGTCATCAAAATACAGACTTTTCTAAAATGTGTTTTTTATAATTTTTACCCCAAGCAACAGGAAGGTCTAAGAGGTCTTTCTGTATTCAAACATGTTTACAAGCACAGTCAACAATCCTGGAATTACTCAGCACTGTTTTATACAGCACAGACTAGCAGAGATTTAGGCTAAAACCTTCAGAAATTTTCTGCCAATTAGCTAAATTTAAAGAATTAGGCAATGCAATAAACATCATACTTCTTAACAGAAATAAATAAGAAATCTGTTCAGCACAAGTTTTTCATTAGGACACACTAGGGCAGGTGTAATCAGTCCATGACCCCTCCCCTAGGTAAGATTTGCAACCTATATCTAGACCGTATCTAAAAGTCATTCATTTTCATCAACGAAGCTATTACAATCATTTCTAGATTGCAGGGGCTGTAACTCTTGCATATCTTATTGCGATCTTGCCACTTTCTGATAAAACCAGCTAATACTAATAGTACTCCTGGTATATTCAGTTCAACTCTGTTCCTTCTTTATCTCCTTTTTCTTATCACAGGTTCATTATTTATTCTCAATCAGTCAAAGGTTTCCTGATTAACTGGCACTGATTTCCACTTAATTGCTCTCAAAAATGTTTAAGTAGATGGGACTACTTTTTGAAGTAGATAAATAAAATTTATTGTTTATGATACTGATGAATACAATTTGTACCTTCTTGACATCAAAAAAAAAACATTTCATTTAACACAGGACATAAAACTTACCTGTCATTTACAAGCCTACCTATTGCGAAAAAAAAAAGAGTGCAATGAGTATGAAATAAGATTTGAAACATTCCTGTGTTAATCCCATGCAATACTGAATTTCTCAACTTTAGTACACTTTTTATGTAATGCACATAACAGTTATACATGCCATATGATAAAGGAATGCTTATTAATTAACCTGCTGCTACCCTCTGAATGGAAAGTGTACCCACAGAACTTGTGCCACACCAACCCCGATTTTATTTCTAATCCCCATATTGCTGTTACTAGGGACAAAGTTGTTCAACATTTCAATCCAAATATAGGTATATTTTTGTAACATTTAATTTATGAGTCAAAATGCAGGTGGAAAATGTTAAAATCTTCAATAAGGAAAACTAATATTTTTCCTTGTAATATGACATGTGCACGTATGTTACATATCACACCTTTAATGTCTCTATGTAGTTTCCTTTCAGAATGCAAGTAATCCAATCCTTTGATGATTTCCCGTAATATAATTGCTATATCATTTTCCTGGAATGGCCCTGCTTTCATCAGGTCTAATGCTGAACCTCCACCAAGGTATTCCATGATAATCCAAAGGTTAGAACCCTGAAAAAAAAGGAAAGACAGATTAAATTTTATTCATAGCTATAAACACTTTTTTAGAATGAAATCAATATGGTGTTCCAAGCAAGTTCTTGCAACTTATTTTTAGTGGAAATGGGAATCTTCAAATCAGCACCTGACCTTATCACAGAATTCATAGATTCCATTTTTATTATTGTATCGCATCTTTCACTCCCATCAAAAAGTACAAAAGAAATGAAAGTAATTAATGTACATGGTTAATTTGTTCTACTGCAGTTTATTGGATCACCCTTCAACTGACTGCATTTTCACTATGACATGCCGACCATATAATCTGCCCAACTCACCTTCAGATATGAACCATAATACTTGGTAACATAGGGACTGTCACACTGTGATAGAACCATGATTTCTTGCTGAATATCTTCTATTTCATCCTCAGCTTCCTCTAAGTCTATGATTTTTATTGCTACAACTTCTTGTGATTCATTGTCTATTCCTTTGAACACTTCACCGAATGATCCTTTACCAATTTTTTCTAGCTTTGTAAACCTGACTTCCGGATCAACAGCCATCTTGGAAGCCCTCTGAAATAGAAGGTGAACTTCAGTTTATTCCTTATTCAAATAACTCAAATGTGTAATATACTGGATTAAAAAATATTTAAGGAGATAAAAACTAATTACAACATTCAAACTTATTTTATTTATTTTTCAACAATTCTGCAATTGACGTTCTGTTCATAATTTGGCCAAACGTTTTCGACAACCATCTCCAACAGTGATCCAAGCAACTTCCAGGTAACACCCTTAAACCTTAGCTCATTCCCCTCCTAAATAATATAAATATCGGTAATTAATATAGTCAGCTGCAAGTTTACAAAGGCGACCTAATTGTTTGGGAGTGTATATAAAGACAAAAGAATTATATAAGAACCATATTATAGAACTTTTAAACATATACAGGTGAATGAGCATAAACAAAAATCTAGTAATCAAAGTGAAACAAGAGATAGATAGCAGACACAAGG
Organism: Cyclina sinensis; assembly: GCA_012932295.1. Taxonomy (NCBI): domain Eukaryota; kingdom Metazoa; phylum Mollusca; class Bivalvia; order Venerida; family Veneridae; genus Cyclina; species Cyclina sinensis. Next base: position 31,881,439 of record JAAONU010000007.1, on the reverse strand, counting down.
TGTTACACATTTACTCTGACCTTTTTTAACTGTCTGAAGTATATAAAATATTCAAATAAAACCCATATTTCATAAGTGAATTCTATACTCAAACTCTCAGTGATCAGGAAATGCTTTGTATCACTACAAAAAAATCTTATTTCAAATTCCCAACATGGCTCAAATACTTAAATTTGTTTTAGCACTTATGTCACACAAAATTTTCCTCTTTCAACAAAAAACTAATACATCACATGATAAATTTGTTTCTTTTTTTTTGCATTTCAACCACTTTTTTGACATGCCCTATCTAAAAATACTTCATTTTATCAGAATTTTGAAGATGTAAAAAGCTTAACAAAATAAATCCTAATCTTACACTTGCTTCATTTTTAAGCTGTCAAATATCAGTACAAAAACTGAGAAATATTTTGTAAAATTTACACTTGTTTGTATCTATGAATACATCTGAACATAGCTAACGTTTTAATGTTACGGATGTTTTGATGTCTTTTTATCATTCAAGTGCATTTAATTATGACAACATTCACAATGTACTGCTGTGTATTTCTGTGATAACATTGAATTTCTGTAATTCTCTATTCCAGGTTTTTACTATCATGGCAAATAAAATTTGAATTAGTAACATTCCATGCTTTAATTCTGCCAATTAAATCTGTCAACAAGATTTTGACCAAAATGGCCTCTGAATACATGTATGTGTCAAAAGTTAGTATTGTTTTCCAAAAAAGTTGTCCATAATTTACACTCTGCATCATGTATAGACCTTGTTTTACAAAGGACTCCAAGAACATACATATATAAAAACTTCTTTTAGCACAGTTCTAGAACATGCCATTGGAACAATATTACTACTGAAATGAATTATAATTCAAAGTATATTCAAAGTAAACCTCAAACAAAAACATTAGTAACATAATCATTAACACTGTTTCATGCCAGTTTTAAAAGCTGTGGTCATATCCAGGCTATTGGTCCACCTAACAAGTGTTCCTGGGTATCTAACCAGTTTTAACTAACCAATTTCTAAGCAAAAAAACATACAATATCGATGTACATGTACCTTTTTGCTACCTTTGACAGATAAGATTTTTTTTTTTCAACCAAATGGACCTTGTTCTTTGATAAGCTTGTTTTGTTGTTGTTGTTTTTTAATCAAACTATAGTTTCAAAGAAACTTGTTTGAGTCAGAACACCAATATGGAAACTTAAAATGTTATCTGGGACCTACAGTACAAATTTCATTAGGCAGAAAAATCATGAAGTTAATAGCACCTTTTCACCAAACTTTACAAACTACTTATAGAACTCCCTGTTATATACATTCAAGTCACTTACAAGTAATATATTTCTGGTTCAAGGAAATAAACAGTGTGGTCACAACTAACATACACTTGTTATAGTAGCACTCTATTTTAAACTCTTGATACTTAATAGCACAAAATAATTCAAATGTTTCAGGAAATAATCAAGTTCTAGACATGCAAAAACACACACACAGGGTGTACTTGAGACAGTGTTCCAATATTACATGACGAGGTACTTGACCCCTTCCCAACCTCAGTACAGCCAGGCTATAGATAACAAAAAAGTAATAAAATATCACACAAAAACATGCCTCCCGTATAGTTATGTGCATTGAAAACATGCATTCTCTCTTTCATTATTGAAAATGACATGTTTTTACAATATCTACGTGTAGGAAGGGTAATGTCATCATGAAAATATTTTTATTTTCCATCAGTTCAACAGACATACCGTACAAGTAACTGAAGATATACTTCAACTTTAATCAGAATACAATCATGTTCTATTTTTTTACTACAAGTATTCATTTGAATCATATCACCCATAAAATGGTACAACACCAATTCTCAATATAAAGAGTAACATTTACACATTAACCCTTTACTCCATTTTTACGCATGTGCGACCAGTGTAGATCCAGATCAGCCGGTCAGACTTAACCTAATGTATCCAGACTTTTCGGTCAGAAATAACCTAATGTATCAAAAGGCAGATAGTGTAGATCCTGATCTACACTGTTCGCCGAAACCATAAAGGTGTATATATGGAGGAAAGGGTTAAGTTTACCCCTCTTACTTAGAATATTTCACTGACACATTGATATCATGTAATAATTTATTGAGAATCATTCTCAGAGAATTTTCAAGAAAATGGACAACTTTAGATTTTGGGGTCCTCTTTAATGTAAGTTTTTCACCATTTACTAGAGCTACACACTGTTTTGTGGTTCTTTTTTTGCAAACAAAATGATGCTGAAAATACAAACAAAATGTCATGAAAATGTTGTTTCTAATGTTTCTCTCCTTTGAGTAAATAAGCAGAAAGTTTTTACAATGAAACAAATATTTTTCTTAAGAGAACCATAACAGCTGCAAAAATCTAGGAAAATTAAAAATGCCAATTTGTGTTGACCATGGACAACAAAGTGCAGCTTCACTAAGCGTATCAATTAATTTTCAATAACAGATTCACCTAATTATATCAAAATACACACTTCACTTGAACTTTTAAATAATTTATCCATTTTCTCCATTTTTCTCAACACTTCCAGGGTTATTTTTAGGCTTATCTTATAGTCAATATTGGATCATATTCCCAACTGAAAATAGTATCTTTCTTTCAAAAAAAAAAAAAAACAGAAAAAATTCCCAATTGAAACTTCAAAGGACAAAAAAAAAATAAAAATAATAACTAAAATCTACAAAAACAAGAGATCTTTCACTGTGATAGACTAATGTAACTATTGAAAGTTTCCATCATAGACTGTTTGAAACTTACAAAACTGAAGTAATGCATTTTTTCTCAATTTTTAGGGAAAACATTGCTGAAATTCAAAATCCCAAGGGTATGGGCCATGTTCCCATAATACTGATAAAAAAACACTGACTTCATTCCTCTGAAGTGTTTTCATTGTGGCAATAAATCTCCTTGGGGTAAATACTAAGGTTTACAATATAGACCAGTATGGTTTTAAAATTAGAACTGCAAACTGTTTTGAAAACCATATCATAAAACTGAGACCAGCTTTTACTGGACTGACTTTAGGGGAACTGCTATGCCTTTTATTTTCCATGTAAAAACCAACCAATTATTAAAAGGAAGAACTTGCCTTCAATACAAATAGGATGCTTATCTTTTAATGCAAGCAAAGTCTTAATATAAAATAATTTTGTTGTGTGAAAAGCCACAACTTTACTCCTCAGACCTGGCTATCCTTTCAGTTAAACCCTTACATCCTAAATTTCTAAAATGGACTTTTCCAACAATTTAATTTGACTGACCTATTAATATCATATATTATTTTAGAGGCAAGTTCTAAGACTAGTTACTAATTAATCAAGCAGCAGCTCAGTCCAGTGTCAGACAATACTCTTCTACAAGCTGACCATGTTTGCCACTTCAGAACCCAATTTCCAACAAGATTTTGCTTTTTGTACAGGTAGGACATTTCAAACTTATCCTGTTACACTGTGGCCAAAGATTGTATTTTCTTAATTTGTTTTCACTATTTCATTGCCAAATATGTTGAAATTAACCCCTTTAAAAAGAAACGTAACTTCTCATATTGTTAACTGGACATAAATATCATGAAAATGGCTAACACTTTTAAAGTTTTTAAACAATTTCTTTGTAGGTCAGTTAAAGAAAATAGCTTAAAGAGATACTTCACCTTTCAAACTAGCAACAAATAAACCAGTGTAAATTCCTTGCCAAATATCCTTTAGAAATTCTTTTCAAATGTACAACATACCACATGCAGATAGTACAAGGCATTAAATTATAAAACACAGGCACAATTTTTTTTTATCATATCCAATAACTTACTTTATAGTCTGAACACTTCCTTGTTGAGTTTTGTTAAAGAAATTACTTTTCAGATGGGTGGATCCTTTATAAAACTACCAATGTCAGATATTACAACACTTTAGTGATTGCTCATACCCTAAATAAACTACCCGATATAATACATCCAATATTTACATTCTCGAGTGACGCACGTACAATTATTATCATTTTCAATTTTTATTCTATATATATAACTAAATATTAAACCCATGGCTACATTATTTATACTTTAACAATACTAATTCATATAAAACTTAAGAGCAGAAGTTAAAGAAGTTTTTTGTTGAACATTCAGAACATGTAAGTGATGAATATTCAAAAGTTCTAAACATGCTGTCATATTTAGCTGACAATGAAGAATATAGGTTTCATGTTATTAACTAGTGTTGTATCCAGGATTAAAAAAGGGCATGGTGCTGTGAAAAAGGGGCAGGGTGCTGCCAAAAAGGGGCAGGGGGCAAATATGCGTCTTTTGCTAGCAAAAGGGCATTTTTCACCATACACCGTGCATTATATTATGCCAAGCATCGTCTCTTTATTATTATTGTTATCATTAAAACTATATAGTGTTGTAAAGTGTGAATCAAATACAGGTATTTGTTTTATCTAATTTACTTTTTAATCATTGTATAACTACTAGTATATTTTACTGAAAACAGACAAATACTGCAAGAAACTTCTAACAGCTTTTATTTTTCTAATCTCTCCATTTTATATAATCATGTAGATCATTGCTAGCATTTGAACAGTATACACATTCAAGTAACACAGCATACTATAACATAATGCACAGTAACCTTTTAGGACTGTTTTTATCTACTTGTAATCAGTTTGATGTTTTAATGTGCTAATTCTGACAATAAAACAGCAAGAGTACAATCTTGTATATACTGAAATCGTAACCGAAATTAATTTATCCGAAATATCATACACTTATCACTTTCGGTTTTGTATCAACGGTTTTATTTGACAAAATTATCAATTACAGTTCGATATGTAAATGACCATTTAACAGTCCGCTCGTTAAAACTAAATATATAGGTGAAATGTTTATTTCTTATTAACATTTATAACGAACGAACTTTCCTGTGTTTTGGCGCAAAAACGCACGTGCATCCTAAAAACGTGCATTTTGACACAACCGATACCAATTTGGGACGCTTAATTGTGAAAATTGACACATGTATAGTTTTTTGTAAACAAACACGTTTCATAATTAACTTCTGAAGGCTAGAAACAGACTTGTTTTAAGATCGGCGAAACAGTGATTCGTTTTCGCTGCTTTTGCCCGTTCCTTTTCTAACTGAGCCAACTTTCGTTTTACGGAAGGTATTGTATATGCAGACAGAGATGTTAGTGCTTCTATTTTTTTGGTAAGAATGACTTTTAATGACAAATTGGATGGGTGGACAATTAAAATCAAAAAATCAAAAAAGACAAATGGTTTTATTAAGTTCTAGTTTATTTTTCACAAGTTTTATTGTGTTTACCGATAGTGACGACAAACACTTGTTATATTCTTAATCAACGAAACCTACATCATTTGTCATCTGTATTGTTTAACTAATCAGTTCATCACCTTAAATAACAAGTTTTTGTTGTAATGGCAATCCAGACATTAATCCGCTAATTGATTGGTAATGATACAGGACCCAGTGCACGCTTGATTATTGATTTTTTGGCAGTCCCTGTAGGGCATGTATACATGTGTCGCTGCGTGTCTTGTTAATTAAAATACACAAGTAAGTTAGGAAAACATAGACACTGAATAAACAAAGGCAGAATTTGTGGTGATAAACATTTATGATTAAGGACAGAAGGGCGCTAGTGGGAAAAGGGCAGAGTGTTAGAGATTTAGGGCAGAAGGGCGCTCTTCAAAAAGGGCGGGGCGCAGCGCCCCGCTATCACGCTATAGATACAACACTATTAACAATGATCAATATATTAATGACATATTCTGTACAAAATAAGAAGAAACAAGTTAAATGTGTAAACTCGAGTCAGTTTTAAAAAAAAAAAACATTTTAAGATGTCTGTAACATCTGAATTTAACAAAAACCTATGTTAAATACATCAGTAAATTCAAATAAATGCATTGAAATCAAAACATGCTGGAAACACACTCAAACTCATGCGGTATTAAAGGTTGTGAAAATCCAATAATTTAGTAATTTCAGTTACAGATTCCCTAACTACTGGTTCCACAAAAACTTAAATGAAATCAGAAATAATCTGAATGTAAAAGAAGAACACTTTTAATTTAAACCTTTAAGTTTTTACACTCAAATATAATGCAAGGAGCTTCAAGGTAGACTACATAAATTGTCTCAAACATCACAACGCAAACGTCCAGACAACAGCCTGATTCAATAAAGCTCCCACAGTCTAAAAGCAGTGATCTTATCATTTTCTTATGTTGCATTCTTTGTTCCATTACATCTTTGTTCCTGGCAAAACATACATAACAAACCAGTTTTTTTTCTTTTGTAATACAGTTGAATGCATTTTGGTTTTACATTGTAATAGTCTTCAATAGTCTTGACAAGGTACAGATCAGGTCATCAAAAGCTACATAAGAAAGTTCTTTTTGACATTGGTACTAATGATGCTTCACAACTTAAGTTTAACATCAGTTCACACTACTTGAGAAACTTTAAACTTTCCCTCATTAAGTCATGTCTGTAGCAGGTCTAAAACTGTGGGCCATCAGGACCTTACAACACATGTACCTAGTTCAACTTATAAAGTAAGTGGTCTTACCAGAGAGATTACCTAATTTTACTATAAACAAAATACAAATGTTTGAAATGGTACTTCATGTGAGCAATAAAAAACAAACATTTATCAATAATTGTTATATCAAAAATCAGACAAATTTACATCATACAAAAGCTGCAACACTTGATGAAATAGAATTGCTATCGGGAGAGAGAGATCAGTTTATCATTCAGGGGAGTCTGCAAGAGTCAGTAGAAAGAACATGTAATGCCAAGACAAAGTTATTAAAACATCTCCCAATCATTAACTGTTGTTTCCAATTGATTAAATCAAGCACATGAATTGGTGAATCTATCAATTTTTAAGAGCTAACAAGGGTAAGAGAAATGCAGAAATCTTATCACTGAACATCATGCTATATCTATATAGAAAGAATGGATGCAGTTTCAGCTTCCACTGTTATAAAAAGGTACAACGGTAAAACTGAACATTATAAGAATACTTTAGTTCACAATTACTTCATAAAGAGAAGAAGTAAATTTCCTATCTGCCTCCAAAATGTCATTCTGACATACACACATTTTTTTGTTATCTTATTTTTAGGAGAGAGTAAAGAGTTATGTACAATTCAGAGTATGTTACACAAAAAGAAAGTAAATGCCAGTGCTGAAATGGTCTTCAGTCTGTCAAATCACTGGTAGCTTTATAGTTCATATGAAAATCATGGACAGCTGAAAATGGGGCAGTCTGCGAAACAATTGTCCAAAATCAAATAGCTCCAGAAAGTCCTAAGGGACATATCAAAATACAAAGGCCAAAACTATAAAAACCTGAAGCTAAACTTTTAATGTCAATTGGGCCTATGGTCTACTGAACCGTAATTTTTAAGCCATAAGTGTTCTGTCTGTTTTCATTTCGCAAACTGGTAGAGGGAACATTCCAGGCATTCCAAGAGATGCACTTACCAAACCAAGGTTTAGACTTTCAAGTCTTACTGGGCTGACTTCTCGAAACTGGACCTCAGAATCTTTAGACTGTGTACAAAATCAAAATAGTAACAAGCATATAAGACTCAATGTCAAACATGCATTTTGCAATATCACAACTAAAAACTGCACATGAATCTAACTAATAGAATTCAATAAAAGAATGTTTACAGTTGTTTGCAACTACATGTAGAACAAGCATAAACTTTCAGTCCTGCACCATTTTTATCCAGCATTCAAATAAACTGATGATCTGGGTGCTTCAAGAAATGGGCAAAAAGACAAGGATAATGGGCATGTCACTTAATTATGCAATGTTTTATTTGAAATCTTAAACTGATGATAACATTATGTTAAAGGGTAAGTGTTCCTTCAAGTACATTTGGTATAGACTGGGAAGTCCAGAATGGCAACAGGCAGATGAAAAATGGTAGGGTGTAGTACCATGACTGAGTGTACAACATTTACATCAATAGATGAAACAGTTTGTCTCATCAGGGGTTCCATTTGACCCGAGACCTCGGGTTTTGACTCAGGAGATTTACAGAAATTTTCCGCAACTGATTAGTAACTTGCTGATTTTCAGTCACGTATAAAAACTGTCCACTCGAAGATACTTCAAATTCCTTCGGTAAATATATTAATTCTGATGTATATTAATGATTAATATAATTTGTATAACTTAAAATCAGGTTACAGTACACGCAGCGCGGACTTTGACAACGAACACCCGTCCCCGCGATTTTACTGTCCGCGTTGAAGACCAAAATGACCATCGTCGGTGTTCAGTACCGCGCCATGTCGCGGCGTCGGGTCGCGGGGATTTGCGGTGTCCGAAAAAACGAAGTCGCAACACAATTTTACTTTCCCCTATTTTTTTTCAGATGAGTTACAGAAAACACATAATTATTACCAGTTGAAGTTGTTTCTTTTTCTTTTTAATACCCCATCCGGTCAAACTTTTATTTGTTGACGTTCGATGTTTGGTTGTAACACAGCCGATTATGAATTGATTTACACACCTACATGCCATCTTGTTAACTTTAATTGCTGCAATTAATATATTTTCAAGTCTTCAATCGGTGCCGCGCTTGCGTTTATCCACTAGCAAATAAATTACAAGTAAATAAATTACTAACGATCATCAAACTGCGAAAAGTTAATAGATCTAATTTAAACAGACAAAATTCGAACAAATCCACTCTAATTATGATACATTTAAGTATGAACGCTCCTTTTTGTTTACGTAAAGAATGACCATTCAAAGCAGTTGCTTCCGGAAACAGCTGATCATATTTTCAGAAAATGAATTGCCTGTGTTTTTAGGTCAACACGTGTTTAACTTCTTTCGACATCTGTATCGTCTAGGCGCTTGGCAAAAATTATTGATCGATTTTGCTATATAGTAACAAGCGTTTTTCAAAAATTCCAAAAACGAAAGTACACAATACACCTACACCGCATATGTACTTGAAATTTGGTTTTAATTTGACCAACTGGGGTTAGCCACAAAATACATGTAAGTAAAATAAGAATGAGTAAAAAGAAAACCACGTACATGTTCTGTACGCTGAGTATGTTTAAATGCAGTAATCTCCAAGTCAGAACATCGCGGGGACGTGCGGCGTTCTGTCACCGCGACACGCGGTGATCATACCCCTCGGCGGTTGTCGCGGTGGTCACTTTAGCAGACACCCGAAATTTTGGGTGTTCAGTCCACCGCGACTGGCCACCCGGACACGATACCGGCCCCCGCGACAATGTTAACAACGTCAAAGTCCGCGCTGTGTGTACTGGGATCCATCATACTCTTGTATTTTAGCACTGACTCCTGAAGTTCTGGAAATGACACTCTAAAATTTGGGGTCAAGGGTTACTGACCCTTGAGTTTCAGAGTCTAGTGGAACCCCTGCTTATTCTATTAAATGCCCATAATTAAGTTACTCTCAAACTAATTCAGTTTTGTAGGTAAGGAAGGCAATCTAACTGACCATTTGGTTGGGAAAGGACAGAAAAGGACCACAGTTATAATGCAAAGGCAGCTCTTAAGGATTAAAAGGAACACTGACCTCTGTAGCTGACACAAAACCCACTAACTTTAACCAGAGACATAGATAACAGAGATAAGCAGCTTCTATTTACTCCATTGAAATAGCGCACATGCCTCTCAAAAAGTGAAAAAATTAGGCATTTTGTAGCAATTAAAACTCAATGGCTATTTGTTCAACCCTTTTAAGGTATACATCATTTGAAAGCTTAAACAGTCATCTATAGAAGCAAGTTAAAATATTGGCAACTTTCTAGCCCTTTAATTTAATATAACTTGGCAGAATATACCCACTATCCCAGTTTTTCACCATCTTTATAGTTTTGTGAAAAATGATTAAGTTGCAGTACTCTTTAAAACATGATGCATCATTGATTTTTACCAGGACTAAAATTATTTTACCTGCAGCAATAGACAAATGACTAGGCTTTCAGAAAATGTATAATTTGTTTCAATTTGGCAACTAGTTAACAAGTTATACTTGCTACAAGACACTGTCTTAGCTGGCACGCAAGAGACCTTAACTAGCTAGGAAGTTGCCTATCTCTGTTATCTATGTCTCTGCTTTAACCAAAATGGGGTTCCAGTGTTTAATCAAGCCAATTCCTTTAATTTCTTAAAGGTCATGTGACACGACTATAGCAACTTTGTCAATTCAAAATAATCATAATGTACTGATTAAAATGGTTTAACTGCGAAATTATGAAAATATTGCTTTTGATAAGAAACAACGTGTTTTTGATGATCGGCTGTTTCCGTTTCGACATCGGTAATTTCCGCCGCAATTTTTGGTTGTGACGTAGATTTATCCCTACTGTGCCAGGCAGTAGTGCAGAATTACACTGCTCATAACACATCCGTTTTTAAATGAAAAAATAACATTAAACCACAAGTGCAAGAAACACGATAAAGGCACACTTATAAAAATAGCATGCTATAAACTGTCAATAAAATAAAATAATGTGATTACTTCTCGATTTTTATAAGTAAATTCAAACTTTTGGCCGGGAGAACGGGTTGTAATTTTACCTTAATAAATATTCCAATTTCTTCCATGTTATGGTTCTAAATAAAACTATCTCCTCCATTTTTTACATGCTGCGTTAATGTTTAATGTTTACGACATAAACAAGTTCTTTTTCATTTAAGTGTAGTAAAATTGAAGTGAATTTAGGTGATCTAATGTGTTAACATTTGTTTCACAGGAATGGAAATTCACACTACAGTGTATTATCACGTTGGGATATTGTTTGAAAAATAATATGGCATGTCCATCAAGTAGAAATTTGTGTCTGCTTATAAATTGATATCCAATGAAATGTCAAAGATCCATAAATCACGCCTTATACTGTGGGATTTATGCAAATTAACCTGCCCAAATGGGACCCTCGTATATTCTGCATAGCTGTCAAAACAAAGCAATTAACTTTTTATGACCCAATCAATGAAAAAGTTGAGACAAATAGCAATGTTTTATGGCAATTGATCTTACAAATTGATTGTATTACTTTTGATCAGTCACACTTGTGAAAACATTATGTAATAGCTTGTTCCAATTAACATGTCTGAATGATTTTTAGTTAAGAAGCTTCCATGCAGATACATATTTTAATTAGATAATTAAATCTAATGCATCTATTTATGATGAAAATAAAAATCATCCGACTTCTAAATGTGAACAAATTATTAAAAAAAAAAAAAAAACACATCACTGTAAGGAGAATGTTTTTTATGGAAAAAATCTCTCGATTGTAGTTAGTTAATCAAGTCTTCCAACAAACCGCATAGGAAATAAGCATCTTTTTGGATCAGTTATTTGAAAAATATCTCTTAGTCTAGATATTTTCACTGATGTATCTTTTAATTCTATAACCCTGATTAAACTAGCCTCTGTATAATATTGCTCATTGGCTTCGTAATTCCATCAAATTTTCAAATTATTTATTTAAAAAATCTTCAATGTATATACATTAAGTTAGCTTAACTCATTCAATTTTATTTTTTTACTATATTCAGTCTACATTTTCACTTTCAATCATAATTTTAAAGTTTTTGTTAACAATCCAGGCAGCTGTGTAAAGTGGCAAGAGATAAATGTGCGTCACTTCCGGTTTCGCTCGTGACAGGTGCGCGCAACCAAGTGCGTAAAATATGGATTTTAATTTGCTATAAAAACATCTTTAAGATGAAAATTACCTGCGGAATTTTGTAAAACAGTCATAGTTAGATATATATTTTTCGCTCATGAAAATTTCGAGGTCAAAAATTCGTGTCACATGACCTTTAATTAACCAAAAAGATTTTTTTCACCAACAGACTTTGTGTCAAGGACCTAGTGATATTACAAATTTATAATCAATCATGGGTCACTTATAAATCTGATCCATAATAATTCCATTCTAAGCACTGCACTTTGGCTTCCGAGGTTAAACAGAACAGAAATTTTATTATTTATTACCGCAAATACACGGGTCAAAAAACCATTGAACTAAAGAACTGTTTGCTCAAACTTAAGACGTTTAAACAAACTACCCATAAAGTAAGGGCAATCAGAATATAAGTCTAATAACTTGTCATTTCAGCTGCAATCCTTTAGTTTTTAACATAGAGAATCACTTAGAAGTGAAAATGAAAACAAGGAAGAAACAAACCTTGAAAATCTTACCAACATGTTGATCATTAGAGCCAAGTTATGTTCTACTGATATTCTGATGCTTTAATAGGATATGGCAAGTTCAAATGTACAGCTGAGGACCTGGACTGTGTGTATCCATGTTCATGCTTTTGACAGATGGGTGGGGTAGAATTAACTTCCGTTTCTAATTATTGTCTTTCAACACTTACAAATACAGAATTTTACTATGCAATATATATCTTTATTTACCTCTGGAATCCGTCCTGCCATCATTTTACAATCAGTTAACAATCAACGTATCCACTCGCTAACTTGTTTGTTTTTTGTCGCACCTGCCAAAATATCATGAAACTGCGGGTAAAAGGTAGAACTTGTGACTATGACACTCTGTTATTTAATAGATTTACATAGCATGATGTGAACAGGGTCGCACATTGCCAAGCTAAATAGATTATTTAACACATTAAGTACTGCAAAGTTTACAACTGTACAAGTAAAAATTTGCACAGTCCGCCATCTTGATTCAAGGGTGTGCCCTCGTTTTGGATCTTCACGCCGATCTAAAATATAGTGCAGTACATCAGCACATTTTGTCTTTCAGATACAACAGTTTGTGATTTTATATGTAGAGAGAGCAGTAAAAAAAAGTCTTTATAAAGAGTGGTCTCACGGGTGTCGAAATATTGGCGAAATAATGAGAGTTCACCCACGCGTAGTAATCAAATTGTCAACACAGATATGTTAATGACCTTTGACCTTTAGAAAGTTGTGCACATTTTTAGATAATATGTTATAATGTTCCTAGTAGACAATTCGTCACAACTGCCTCCATAGCTCAGTGGTTAGAGCACTGGTCTTGTAAACCAGGGGTCGTGAGTTCGATCCTCACTGGGGGCTGATGTACACATTTTTAAATCTCTTGTTTTCAGTTTTGTTTATTTTTTATACACTCAACAAAATAAATTAAGGATCAAGGCTTAGGTTCATAGATATTTTAATGCAAAAATTTTCACGTAAAAGTTAAATTGTGTTTTGCTTTAAACACACCAGTACTTGTGTATATATGTGTTTATCTACCCGTAACAGTTCAACTGCCCCGTGCAGGTCTGTGCAAACACACCAACCCCTCAAAATCGCATACCGTAATTTGACGTCAGATTCTAAGTTCATAATGGCAGTTAATTAATACTGCAAATTTTATATATTTAATTTTTAGCTATTTCATTGTAAAATTCTGTACCTTTAAATGTATCCTGCCATTTTACAAAACCATAAAGTTATCATTCAACTTTGCGTTTTATTCCTACAGGTAACAGCAGAAAGAAATGTGTCCAAAAGCAAAAAAAAAAAAAATGGATATGGTAATGGCCAACAAGAAATTTGATACAAAACAGGCATTGTTTTAATAAGGGCAATATGCAGGCTGCCAATTTTTCACTTTAGCTTTGTTTTGAAATATGTCGGTCCCCCCCCCCCCCCCCTCCCCTCTCCTCTCCTCTCTCTCTCTCTCTTTTGCTGATTTTCAGCTCAATTTATTTCAATAGTAAAACAAATGTCCGACCATCCCCTCACCATGTCGTCGATTATTTTTCGAAAATGTTTTAAAGACACTTGTCCAGCAAAATAATCATAACTGTGCAGAAAGACCTAAACGGTGTTTTAGCTGTGCATAATATATATGAAAAATATATAGCACCGTTTCTGTCACTAAAACTTTTTTTTTTTTCTAGTACACTGAGTCGACCTTCGCTCTGCAATCTGTACTTTTCCAAAACCATCACTAAATAATAATGGTTCTTTAGCTTGTGCACACGACATGGTAGGGGAATAACCTCCACTGAGTCTGTGTAACGGCAGTACTTACTGAGAAAAGATCAGTCGCAGTGGCGAAAAATTCCAGGCGATTTCTTGACAAAAATGTAAATGATGTTAAAGCGACTGACTCACAGATGGGCCGACGATGAAAAAAACAAAGAAAAAGAAAATGTTCTTAAATCTTGAAATTTTTGCTTCAGTTGTGAAGAACATATTTAAACTAAGTTACTGATTCATTTTTTGATACAGAAAAACATCAAAATATAAAGTTTTACACACTTTTATCGGTAAAAAATTTACCCCGTTAGTCACAGGGTAGATACTCTAGTTATAACATTATTTTTGACGCAACCTAACAAGTAGGCGCTGTTGCTCAGTGTTCTAGATTGTCCCATTGTAATTTACTGACCGAAAGGTCGTGGGTTCGAATCCTGGTTATGTCAAAACTTTTTTTCAGTTTTCATGGTGTATAGAAGCATAATATTATGTTTTTTTTCCAAATTATATTAAATTCTCTTAAATTTTAAAGAAAAAAAAAATCAGCAAAATTCTGTGAGTCAGTCGCTTTAAGTACACGGAAAGCCGCACTGACGTTAACATCAAAGGGTGCCGTAAAAACAACTTTTGGTAAAAAGAAAAGCAACTTTTGACTCACAATAAGCGGAATAACCCCGCCCCACCCACAAAAAACAACAACAACAACGAATTACACTTCAGACACTGTCTACGAAACATCGAATTACACTTAGACACTGCTTACGACCTCCTTAGGGGTTTGACAGAAACGGAAGGTACGAGATCCCTAGATTGAATAGTATTAGAAAGAAACGCCCTCTTGGTTTTTATGTAGCTTCACTTAAGAAGTTATTACAGAACAATAGACTTGTTAACTGTTCACTGCTAGATCTATAATCCATCCTTTCTAAGATCAACAATATTGTTGAACTCAGCATTGTTTTTCTAAATCTTGTATACACTAGTGAGTGTTTGATGACGCAACCAGTATCAGACCCAACGGTATGCGTAAAATGTAACGCAAACTCTGCAACAATACCAAACCAGTCCCGTAAAATGTCGACAGTTCAAACATGTTCTGTTAGCTGTCTATTCGTGTAAATTTTATCCTAGCAATTCACATATATTCAATTTATCCTTTTTAAAGTATCATAAGGAAATTGAAGTCAAATGTAAAAGCGTTATTAAATATTATATTTGTACATACACTTGTGCATCACAAGACTTTACAAAACAAACACTGGGACTTTTTCAAATCAAAGCGTTTAAAGCGCTGAGGGATTGTCAGCTGGATAGGGGGCGAAGGTTCATGCCGAGGCACACATTTTGCTTTCATCTGGAATCAAGAAAGTCTTCAAATCAGCGAAATGTTAATTTTTGATGTAAGCATTAACATTCAAATGGCCATGGAATGAAACGTATTCATTCATTCATTTATTAGTCTGTTTCCAAGCTCACCGATATATGTTATACTGATATTTTGTAATAATTATGAAGATAAATTTTGAACACTTTAAGACAGAAAACCAACATGAAAGAGAAAGGTAGCCAAAAAACAAAAACAAAAAGATAAAAACACGATTTAAACGTTTGTTTGTTGTTTTCTGTCATTGACTCCCCGACAAATAGGTGCAGCTGAACGTAAAGTGCTGAGGCAAAGAGTTCTAGAACTTGAGTGCAGCTAAACGGAAAGTGCTGAGGCAAAGAGTTCCAGAACATGGGTGCAGCTAAACAGAAAAAGCTAAGGCAACGAGCTCCAGAACCTGAGTGCAGCTGAATGGAAAATGCTGAGATAACGAGCTCCAGAACCTGAGTGCAGCTGAACGGAAAAGGGCGAGGCAACGAGCTACAGAACATGGGTGCAGCTGAACGGAAAAGGGCGAGGCAACGAGCTCCAGAACATGGGTGCAGCTGAACGGAAAAGGGCTAGGCAATGAGCTCCAGAACATGAGTGCAGCTGAACTAAAAGTGCTGAGGCAACGAGCTCCAGAACTTGGATGTAGCTGAACTGAAAGTGCTGAGGCAACGAGCTCCAGAACCTGGGTGCAGCTGAACTGAAAAAGCTGAGGCAACGAACTCCAGATCCTGAATGCAACTGAATGGAAAAGAGAGAGGCAACGAGCTCCAGAATATAGGTGCAGCTGAACTGAAAGTGCACAGGTACCATTTTTCAGAACCTGGGTGCAGCGGAACTGAAAAAGCTGAGGCAACGAGTTCCTGAAGCTAGGTGCAGCTGAACTTAAAAAGCTGAGGCAACGAACATCAGAAACTGGGTGCAGCAGAACAGAAAAAACTGAAGCAACGAGCTCCAGAACATGGGTGCAGCTTAACTGAAAAAGCTGAGGCAACGAGCTCTAAACACTGGATGCAGCTGCATTGAAAAAGCTGAGGCAACGAACTCCAGAACATTGGTGCAGCTTAACTGAAAAACCTGAGGTAACGAGCTCCAGAACCTGGGTGCAGCTGAACTGAAAGTGCCGAGACAACGAGCTCCAGAACATGGGTGTAGCTGAACTGAAAGTGTTGAGGTTACGAGCTCCAGAACATGGGTGCAGCTGAACTGAAAAAGCTGAAACAACAAACTCCAAAACCTGGGTGCAGCTGAACTAAAAAAGCTGAGGCAACAAGTTCCAGAACGTGGGTGACTGAACGAAAAGAGCTGAGGCAACGTGTTCCAGAACCTGGATGCAGCTAAACGGAAAGAGCTGAGGCAACGTGTTCCAGAACTTAGGTGCAGCTGAACGGAAAGAGCCGAGGCAACGTGTTCCAGAACTTAGGTGCAGCTGAACGGAAAGAGCTGAGGCAACGTGTTCCAGAACCTGGGTGCAGCTGAACGGAAAGAGCTGAGGCAACGTGTTCCAGAACCTGGATGCAGCTGAACGGAAAGAGCTGAGGCAACGTGTTCCAGAACTTGGGTGCAGCTGAACAGAAAGAGCTGAGGCAACGTGTTCCAGAACCTGGTTGCAGCTGAACGGAAAGAGCTGAGGCAACGTGTTCCAGAACTTAGGTGCAGCTGAACGGAAAGAGCTGAGGCAACGTGTTCCAGAACTTAGGTGCAGCCGAACGGAAAAAGCTGAGACAACGAGTTCTAGAACTTAGGTGCAGCTGAACGGAAAAAGCTGAGGCAACGAGTTCCAGACCTTAGGTGCAGCTGAACGGAAAAAGCTGAGGCAACGAGTTCCAGAACCTGGGTGCAGCTAAACGGAAAGAGCTGAGGCAACGAGTTCTAGAACCTGGGTGCATCTGAACGGAAAGAGCTGAGGCAACGAGTTCCAGAACTTAGTAGCAGCTGAACGGAAAAAGCTGAGGCAACGAGTTCCAGAACCTGGGTGCAGCTGAACGGAAAGAGCTGAGGCAACAAGTTCCAGAACTTAGGTGCTGACGAAGAGCTGAGCAACGAGTTCAAACTTTGGTGCAGCTGAACGGAAAGAGCTGAGGCAACGAGTTCCAGAACTTAGGGTGCAGCTGAACGGAAAGAGCTGAGGCAACGAGTTCCAGAACTTAGGTGCAGCTGAACGGAAAGAGCTGAGGCAACGTGTTCCAGAACTTAGGTGCAGCTGAACGGAAAGAGCTGAGGCAACGTGTTCCAGAACTAAGGTGCAGCTGAAGGAGAGAGCTGAGGCAACGTGTTCCAGAAGTTAGGTGCAGATGAAAGGAAAGAGCTGAGGCAACGTGTTCCAGAACTTAGGTGCAGCTGAACGGAAAGAGCTGAGGCAACGTGTTCCAGAACCTGGGTGCAGCTGAACGGAAAGAGCTGAGGCAACGTGTTCCAGAACCTGGATGCAGCTGAACGGAAAGAGCTGAGGCAACGTGTTCCAGAACTTGGGTGCAGCTGAACAGAAAGAGCTGAGGCAACGTGTTCCAGAACCTGGTTGCAGCTGAACGGAAAGAGCTGAGGCAACGTGTTCCAGAACTTAGGTGCAGCTGAACGGAAAGAGCTGAGGCAACGTGTTCCAGAACTTGGGTGCAGCTCAACGGAAAGAGCTGAGGCAACGTGTTCGAGAACCTGGGTGCAGCTCAACGGAAAGAGCTGAGGCAACGAGTTCTAGAACCTGGGTGCATCTGAACGGAAAGAGCTGAGGCAACGAGTTCCAGAACTTAGGTGCAGCTGAACGGAAAAAGCTGAGGCAACGAGTTCCAGAACCTGGGTGCAGCTGAACGGAAAGAGCTGAGGCAACGAGTTCCAGAACTTAGGTGCAGCTGAACGGAAAAAGCTGAGACAATGTGTTTCAGAACTTGGGTGCAGGTGAATGGAAAGAGTTGAGGTCATACGTTGTAAACTTACCTGGGGTTACTCTACAGTATAAATTGTTCCAAAAAAGTAAGTTGTAGAGATCGTTTTCATATTAACAAGTCATGAAGATAAACTGGTATTTGCTTGTTAATAATTGTGAAGGTGGCTTTTGCAACAGTTCAAAGGCCTAATCGTTTTATTATTAATGAGGGAAGACATGAGTCATTTAATGAAGAAGAGGAATGTGATATGTGGTCATGTGATTGAAAATAAGCATTTTAGAAATTAACGTTTAGTAAGTAATGCGTAGATTTTATTGCCCTGTGTGTAACTACCTGATCAGCTCTATCTATCTGAGTTTATTTATCGTTTGTGCTGATTGACTGCATGACCAATGGGGGTTTTCTGGTAGACTCTACAATGTGATAAAGGTAATCTAGATGCGCCAGTGTCTTTTACTTGCTTAGTAAGTACATTCATTTGACTACCGACAATACGGCAATACTTACTACAGCTGAACAGAGAGGAACTGCCCTATTTCTTTGTTCTTTCTCTGTTTTTTTTTACAAACTATATGATAAGATATCGTTCAGTGATGCAAAGCTATAAATTGATTAAACACTGTAGGTGTTGAGTCAGGAGCGGATGTGGTCCAGTGGTAACGCACTGGACTGGTATACCAGGGGTCCCCGAGTTCGATCCCCCCGCTCCTCCACTAACATTACTAATAGTCTTTCGGATGAGACGTTAAACAGAGGTCCCATGTATCAGTGCTATACACTGAGCATCCAAAAGAACCAGGGGTGTCTCTGGAATGGGATGCTTTCTGTATCTTGCACTACCCACTCAACATGAAATAACTAATCTCTTCAGGGGGCGTCGGTATCGACGGTAAATAAGCTTAAATAGATAGATATAGTCAATTTCACAATACAAGGTAAATACACGGAAGTAAAAGTACTAATTTCTATTGTCCTTCTGTGTACCACAAAGACCGCCTTTATGAATGAATGGTATCGATTGCATTTCTTCATTGATTTTAATGAGATATTTCTCCAAGTTGAAATAGCGACACAATAACAAGTAAGTGAAGGGACTGAAAAATTAACAAAAAGGTTTGTATGTTTTTCACCTTTATGTATTGAATAAACCTCTTTAGATTTAAAAGACGTTTAATAACAACTATATATTCTTGTGCATATGCATTTTAGCTTGCATAATACTGAATTGTATTTATTTATGACTGTCTTCATGTCCCCGCATTATGCTGATTTCGTTTAATTGTCACGTATTCTCAAATGGAGCCATAAGCAGTTGTGTAGCTTACAAATAGTGCATTTCTTGGCTTGTAGTTCGTAAGTAGCGGATCAGTGGTCCAGTGGTAACGACGGAGCTGGACTGGTAATGGAGGGGTTGCGAGTTCGATCCCCCGCTCCTCCGATAACATTACTAATTGTCTTTCGGATGAGACGTTAACCTGACGACTCATGTATCATGTATCAATGCTGTACACTGAGCAACCGATAAATAAACTCAAATAGATTGAAAGATGTAGTTTGTTTATCAAGCTGTTTTGGACGAGCGGAGGCACCTTAATGTATTAATTTGTTTGTGCACGATTAAATTAAGAATATTTCTTGTACTCCATTACTATTTACCACTGTATTGTTGTATGATCTTCCCCTTGTGGATCAGACATATTTAAATATCATGATTTATCATTCAATTTGTTATATTCTTTCTCCATAACACACCTCATTTAAACGATAAATAAAAACTACGAAAAGATTTACAAAATACAATTATAAATAAGAATTACAAAAAAAAGAAAAAGAGAAAGAATCATAAAAGACAAAAACACAAGTTTAAAAAAAAATCTTTGAACTTCTCTTCACTTTGTTACCTTTCCAAAAAATTTGTAGCCGGGAGACTGTCCGATAAAATGTTTAGGTTACAACCTACAATGCTTTGTTGTTAAAGGTACTGATTTCACAAAGAAGGAGAGAAAGATGACCACTTATATGCGCAGAGGGATAGCAACTCTATGGGTGCTAATGGTCTTCTCGCTCAAAAACGTTGCCACGCAAGCAGGTACAAATAGTTAACTGGCTAGATTCAGAAAATTACGTTATTCGAAGACGACAGCGCAAGAACAGAAAATACATTAACAAATGTCATCATTCTGTGTTTGCGTGCGTGTATGTGCGTTCGTGTTTGTGCGCGTGCGTGTGCGTTTAACCTGTTTTTTTGTTTTTCTTTTTGTTTGTTGGTTTTTTTAGGAGGGGTGGGGAGGGCGGCTTCCCCCAGTTCCTCCTTCTACGTCTTTCCTTTCTTGCAGAACTATGATGTTATCACAGCGGTCACGTTAACAGCGTTTGATTCTTATTTCTTTCTAACGCTAATTTTCATTTAGTTTCTGTAATATAAAACACAATGGAAAAAACAGTATAACCTAGCAATATTATAAGTATGGTTCATTAGAAAACGTGTTGTATAAACAAAGTGATTTTGTTAAGGTGCAGGAACCAGTATTCATGTACATGTATAATAAATAAATGTTTTTGTTTCAGTATTTGTTCAATCCAGTGCATGTCTTATTTTCATTTTTTCAGCAAGTGAGCAGGCAAACTACAGCCAAGATGCTAAAATCATCATTGCTGTTTCCATTTCTACACCATTGGTAGCCATTGCAGTTATTCTTTGTGTATTATGCGTTCGCCACACCAGGGCTTTAAAACTACGAAATAAAATAGCAATGCGAGAAATAATTGATAATAAAAATAGAAATAAAATGGCTTATACGCCTGATAAAATAGCGACGCTTGATGCTTATTTTAAGAAACATGAAGCGGAAGTTTCGCGAATGTTTGCGATCTTTGTTGGCGACAGCAAGGAGTTTCAACAACAGACGACAATTTCAAAAGGCTTGAAAAATGTAAACGATGGACATGTAATGTTTGAAAAAGAAAATCGGACGAAACAAATGGCAGACTTGATGAAAGTGCCACATAAAGTGAAGAAGGTGTATGAAGAAGAGGAAATGAGCGAATACGAAACTAACGTTGAAGGTACTTATAGTGATATTGATGACAAACAAAATGGCGAAAGGTTTGGCGAAATAATAGAACCAGAGTTAAGTGCAGACAATGATCATATGCAAACAAATGACGAAATAAGGACCGTGAGCTCTGGAGATGAGCTAATTGCAGATGGCGAGGTTATGGACACATATTGCGTTCCTAATGAAGTAAAGTTATCTGAATATGAGGCAGAACCTTGTGGTTCTGGCAGTCGTGTGAATACAGATATCGTTTGCAACGGGATACAGATATATAAAAAATATTGCTCTGATGGCGACAGTGTTACTAATGTTATAAAGGCGGACATTAAATCTGAGACTCAACCAAAGACCTTTGGCCATGAAATACACGGAGAAATCGGCTCTAACGCAGTAACGACAGAGTTAGTAAATATCCAAGATACAGACCAATGTTCTGGTCTCGATGGTTCAACGAAAAAGCATAATAAGAAGGAAAAAAATCAACGCATTAAGAGAAAAAAGAGCATTGGTACACCGTACATCGTAAGAAACATGTTTTCAGGAACTTCGATGCGTTATGACAAGTCAGGTGCCAAAAGGCAGCTGAAAAGCGGTATAAAGAAAATAAAAGGTAGACCAAAGTCTTCTGAAAATACAAAGGAGTATGATCACGAACGAAGACTGAAACAGTCAAAAAAGACCAGAACACGTCCTCCGTCAGTTAACACTCTGTCAGACGTACAGAAACCGGGTATATTACAGATGGTCACGACAAAAGAACATATTTTAAAGAAAAATGGTGCAACCCCTACGCGATTATCTACAGCTACCTCCAGATCGAGTTATCGGCTTCGATCCTTCAGTCGAGCAAGTAATCGGTCAACACAGCCTTCAGAAACTCACGTATCAGTGTCTGATATAGGGTTAAACGTTGATCGAAAGTAGCAAGAAGGCGTTTTAAAACAGTAAATTTCGAAAATTTGCAGAAATAGATTTGTCAAAATGAAGTACAAAACAGTGTAAATTCGTATAGACATCATTATAAGCTTAACAGTTTTTATGCTCCTCGCAGGGAGGGCATATGGACGGCGACTTGTCCGTCCGTCCGTCTGTCCGGTTTTGTCCAGAGTATAACTCAAACATCAATGAAGGGATTTACTTTAACCATCATAATATGATAGAGGACATTAAGAGTAAGTGCAGTGCACAAGAACCGTAACTAATCTCATCTAGTTTTCTCATTATCTCCCCCTAGTACATTTTGCTTGTCCGGAGCAATTCTCTAAAACCATGAAAGACATTTAGTTGGTATTTGGCACATTGATAGAGAGGTGTGGCAGAAAGTGCAATGTCTAAGAACCATAACTCCAGCTGCCACCAGTTTTTAGTTATTTCCCTTTATAAGTTTTGTTTATATGTAATAATGCTTGTTTAGAGCTTAAATTTAAAATTATAAATGAGATTTAGTTGATTTTTAAGATATTGATAAAGAGTGTATATGTATGAAGTCCAGTGCTGAATAATTGTGATTCTGCCTTGCCCCATTTTTCAGTTATTTCTCTTTATAACATTTTAAATGCTTGTTGGATTTTTGTCTGGAGTATAATTCAAAAACCAATGAAGGGATTTACTTATAACTTCATAGGATGATAAAGAACATTGAGAGTAATTGCAATGTACAAGAACCATACTCATAACTCATCGCATCTAGTTTTCTCATTATCTCCCCTTAGTACATATTGCTTGCCTGGGGCACAACCCTACAACTATTAAAGGCATTTAGTTATATTGGGCACATAGATAGAGGGGTGTGACAGGAAGTGCAGTGTTTAAGAACGTCAACTCTAGTTGCTCCCATTTTTAGTTCGTATGTTTTCGAAGAAAAGAGTCGAGCTATCATGGCCGTCGCTGATTCGTCGGGCGTCGTAATGGGCGGCATCGTTCAAAACCTTTAATGTAGCTGATTATTCATAAACCATAAGCCTCAGAGTTTTGATATTTGGTGTGTAGAATTGTCTAGTGGACATCTACCATGTTGCTTCAAATCATGACCCCAGGGTCAATATTGGCCCCGCCCTATGGCTTATATATAGTTGTATAGGAAAAACATTGAAAATCTTCTTCTCTAAAACCGCTTGCAACAGAGCTTTGTAATTTGATGTGAGGTATCCTCTAAGACTAATAGACTTCTACCAAGATTGTTCATAGTGTGTACCTTTGGTGAAAATTAGGCCGCTCCCCAGGGGACACTTGGTTATGCATAGACTTATATAGCCAAAAACTTTTAATAGCAAAGCACAAAGCCAAGAACGTAACTACGGGATGGGAAGGTGCTTCCCTCCCCCACTCTTGCATGAGACCCCAATCGTTCCTTGTCCCCCCGCACCCATCCCCCCTACCAAATTTCTTGTTAATGTAAGCGTGAGCTTAATTGATATGTTTGGCACTTATAGATGTAACAACCACACGGACGAAGAAGGTATGATATTAAATGATGAGCTATAACAGTACTTATAGAAAAATAACTTACATTTGAGAAAACAATAAGTTGTGAAAAATACGGTGGAGAAATGACGTCAGTACAATAACTGAGTTCAGTTCCATTTTATGAAAAATATGTTATTCTAAATTAATTCAACCAGACATAATGAAGGAGGTGTAATTTGAAATATTTCAGAAATCTGAGTAGCCACTTGCTATTTTGGCTACTGGTGATGCAGAGTAAATAAATATAAATCTCTTGTATGCCTTTGATGTTTTAGATGTCTTCTTTTTACAATGATTTGCAATATGAATAATGAAAAGCTCGCTCACTAAATTTAAATACATTTTAGTCACACTTTATTATGGAGGCTGATTTCTGGCATTTAGTTTAGACATTTTTATAGCTTTAACAGGGAAAAACGTGATACACAACAGAATAAATAATTATGTAAACGTTTTCTGTCTAATCTAATAAAATTTAACAGTATTTTAGCCTGTTTAGCGTTCAGTTTTCCTCATCATTGGTGTTAGACACCCGTACAAGACCCCAGTCTTTCTTAAAAAAGCCTAATTGGTAGGACACTAATTAATTCAGAGATAGTCATTTAAAAACGACTAAAACACGGCCACAAATAGTGTTTCCAGAAAACTATAAGGACAAGAAAAGCAGATCATTTGAGGCGATTGGACAAGAGTCCCAGTTGTGGTCTACAACAGGACTAAATAACAACTAAAATATTGAGCTGTATGAATAAATAAATGATGTAGTAGGGCAGCGGGGTTACAGAAAGTGAGAAACAAGCTTATCGCATGGTGGTGCAGCGGGGTTACAGAAAATGAGAAACAGCCTTATCGTAAACAAATTTATAAATGGCACTGCTTACAGGCAACATAACTGCATGAACGAGTCAGGGTTAATTTTAGCTTATATATATATATATATATATATATATATATATATATATATATATATATATATATATATATATATATATACATTCATCACATCAGTGTCGCGCACTGTAACTTACATTAAGCATTTATTGCTCTTTCATACATATTGTCGACAAGTATTTGTACTGTCATCAGTGATCGCCGTTAAAAAAAAAAGCTGAAATATTTTATTTACGCATGATTTGAAACGGTCGCCTTAACGAAAATTAAAGACTAGCACCTTTTAGAGTTCATTTCAGTACGTTATATTTGAACTTGATTTTGACACTCTTGTGAGTAATTCTGTCAGGCATTCGAAGAAAAAAGAGACACAAATAATAGTAAAATGTAGAAATCCACCGAATATATTTGGAATCGGTGTATGTTTTATTCAACGGATACATTCTGAAAGAATGCGTTACCTTAAGGAGTATTGCTGCAGAAGTTTTCGCTTTTATTTAACCATTGTCATGATAAACAAATGTCAGGCTTTAGTTGCATGCAGTGTGAGAAAAATTTAGAGTACGGAGTCGTAATAAGTAAGACACGAACTAACGTTTATTGCCCGTGAAGATTACGTAACTAACAACATATATAACTAATTCAAGTGATATAAGTATAAGAATAAATAATAAAAATATAATATAACAAAGAATAAAAAAATCCCAAAAAATTATCAGTATTGAATGGCATACGTACGTAATTGTGGGCTAGTATTCTTTTTGACGAAATTCGGATACAGTGGGAAAATGTACGTTTAGTGTTGAAGTTTTACTGTTTAAATATATATTAAAAAATAAGGTAACCTGTGTATTTGCCTCTAGTTATATCCCACTATATTTTAACAGATAAAATTCAACGTTTTTATTTGGCATTTGATAAGAAAATGTTATTTTAAAACAGGAGACGCCTCTGAAGCAGAAGAACCTACAAGGGAACTTGACCGTTTTCCTCAGCTGAAAGGAATCACTAACTTTCTTTAAAGCACTCGAATCCTAGGTTCTTAAACTTTTATAGTTTAAAAATTATCGATTTGAAAGTAACACCTTTGGTCTTCCAAATAAAACCAATACAATTTTGACGTTTCTCGTATATCGGAAGAATTTGTACGAAAAGAAGTTTTCTTTGAATACAGCGTGAAGAAATGGACTCCTCTCAAATCGTGTTGACTTAGATACTCCTGTCGATTGCGCTGCCTGGCACTGCAGCTGCGGGTTAGTTATGTTTTTTTAATTATTTTAAATTGTTAATTTCATGTGTTTACGGCGATAAATATAGACCCGATTCGTTAAAATATCCTTTTAAATTCTGGTACAGTTTATAGTTTTACCTACAAGAAAAAAAAAGATCAAACAAATTACACAAGAAAAATGCATGTCTTTTACTGTGGCTGTCTATTCCAACTTTTGACACGTTTAGTAAACCAATCAAAACTCTTGCCTAAAACGAGGTCATAGTTCCAAATGAATATCTATAATTAGTTCATTGGACAAAACAGAAATATCGGCCAAGAAAACGCGACATTTTGACTTTTGACTATTTTTATTTTTATTCTTTATCACTAGGTAATCATTCGACCACTTAAATTTCAGGCGAAGACGATACAAAAATGGTAGCTACAATAGCGTTAAACAACTAATCAAAGTAAAAGAATTTAAAGACGATGAAGAAATCGATGAAGTTACAAAGAAAGAAGGGGGAGGGGGGGTAAATGCAAGCAGTAAAGAAAGGGGGAATAAATGCAAGCAGTAGTAATGGTTTCAAAAGAATCAAACATAAAAGAGACGAGATTAAAAATGATGAAGAAACGCGTCATAAAGAAATGGCTTCTTCTTCAATACAGTGTTTTACCTTTTTAAGGACTTGGTCAGGGACTAAACCTCTAATACCCCACAAAAAAAGCAGACACTTCACCAATAAGTTGTCCACGCTCTGAAAGCAAATGGTTACATAATTCTTTAGATTTCTGCAACCTCTGAACATGTAAAAGAAGATATTTTTTACACTAGATCATGATGTCTTGGAAGTATCATGAAGGGTACCCGACCATCATCTTTAATGGTGTTAAGGGAAAAAAAACCAATATACTATTATGTTATTCATATTTTATTTAATTAGTTGATATATATCTGAACAATTTAGCAAATGCTGTATTCTTTGTCTTACTCAGTTTGAAAAAAAGAGAAAATATTCAACTAGACATGATCTATTTCATATTATATTCTGTAACTATAGTAACAATAAAATATATAAAATGTTAAAACAAACTGTGAGTCCTTTATAATCTACAAATATAACTTAGGATAAGGGACTTGTGCACAAAAACAGAAAAAAATACGTTCTTATTAATTTTGTATTAAATATCTCTGTTCCTCTATAAATTTAGTCTTTTATATAAAATTTCACATAAACAAGGTCTCTCAAACATATATGTATGAGATATCTGTATTCATTTACTAGGTATTCAGATTTGAAAGCAATGTATTCAATGTTTGTAAATAATGTTCCATCCTGATATACCGGTACAAAATTAGTGCAATATGTTCCATATTTATGAAAGATGACATATTCACAAACTTAAAAAATTAGATAGACACATAACAGTCAACAGTAAACAGATATATGTTAATGAATATAAAAATACAAAACATACAAAAGCTTTAAAAAAACAAAACAATGACAGAACATTTATTGTCCTTTTATCACAATCTACAGATATAGACAAAATGCTGTAAAAAAAACATCAGATACTATTAATTTGCATCAAATTTTAAGAAGCTTTTATTCTGTCTGTATACTGAACCAGCTTTTTAAGAGAAACTTTTCTAAAAATGCAAAGTCATTTCAGGCCTAAGTGTGATAGAAGGACATGGATGCCCACACTTTCTCTTCAATCACACGGTATACTACATGTACATGTATATACAACATATATGGCACAGAGATTTAAATTCTAACCTTGGTGAAAAATGTTCAACCAGTCAACAATAAGTTCAGAATAAGTCAACCAATGCAGAACAAGTCAACCAGATTGAAACAAGTCAACCAGTGCAGTACACATCAGCAAGTGCTATCAAGTCAATCAGTGCAGAACTAGTCAACCAGTTCAGAACAAGTCAACCAAAGCAGTACACATCAGCAAGTGCTATCAAGTCAATCAGTGCAGAACTAGTCAACCAGTTCAGAACAAGTTAACCAGATTGAAACAAGTCAGTAGGAGTAGGATGTGGTCCAGTCGTAACGTACTGGACTGGTAAACCAGGGATCCCGAGTTCGATCCCCCGCTCCTCCACTAACATTACTAATATTCTTTCGGATGAGACATTAAACCAAGGTCCCATATATCAGTGCTGTACACTGAGCATGTTAAAGAACCAGGAGTGTCTCTGGAATGGGATGCTTTCTGTATCTTGCACTACATACACAACATAAAATAACTAATCTCTTCATGGGGCGTCGGTCATATGGGGAACCGATACCGACGATAAATAAGCTCAAATATATAGACAGACAAGTCAACCAGTGCAGTACAGATCAGTAAGTGCTATCAAGTCAACCAGTTCAGAACAAGTCAACCAGTTCAGTACAGCTAAACCAGTACTGTATAGCTCAACCAATGCACAAAGAATCAGTCAATGTAGAAAAATTAAAATCATTCAGACCAAGTCAACCAGAGTTTAATAGGTCATCCAAGGAAGATCAAGTCAGCCTTACTATAAGATGGTAGAACAATTCTAACACATAGCCAAGATGTACAAAAAGTCCATCAATACAAACCATAAAACATAAGACAACTTGTACAAAAGACCCTTTCATCTGCTTTCATATCTTAGAAATTCTCCATCAGCACATAAAAAACCCAAAGTAATGTAACATTTAAGATCTGTACAAACTGAAAGCTATGAATCTGACAACAGGATAATTTATTTGCAACATGACAGCAAGTTTTGTTTGTGCATGCAAGTGTATAAAAAAACATAAGGATTAAATTATGACAAAGTAAGTTTATCTGTTAAATTGTAAATAATACTGTCCATAGAAAAACTGCATTTAACAGGATGAATTAAAACCAAAGACCTAAAATATCACATATTAGAAACTTCTTTATGAGCCAAAAGAATGCATGTTTGAACGTCTTTAAGCATACGGCTGGTCAATATCTTTCTAAAATGCTAAATAACTAGTAAATGTCCTTGTTGAAATTATTATCATATTGCATAGTGATCATTTCTACTTAAAAAGGAAAAAGATTTTACAATGGAAGTTTTGAATTACTGGTAGTTGTAAAAATTCTGATTTTAAGTTAGTCAGCTTGCAGATATATTGAAAAATTCCAAAATAAAATTTCAAACTATAACAGAGGGATATTTCTTCTTTACATTAGATTTTTTTAAATTTCTGGTCTCACTTTGATAAGGTATCATTTAGTTTTAAAAAAATGCATGCTATATTGTATGATACTACTATTGTATCAGACTTAAATAATGAACCGAATATTTGAGATATTATACAAATAAAACTTTGCAAGATGTTATCTACATGCCGCAAGATTTAGGGACATTAACACATACAGCCAGTCTTCAGGTCTTTGGTTAAGACACAGTATCTGATGTTTAACATTTACAAAATATGTTCCTGACAAGTATTTTTGCTTTCCATAGAAAATCTAAACTAAACCCACCGGCATAAGTTGAGGGACAGTATCTAACATTTAACTGTTACCAGAAATAGTATTCCTGACAAGTATTTTTGCTTTCCATAGAAAAAAAACTGTATTAAAAATCTACAAGATAATCTAAGGAAAGCATTTATACCTGGCAATATTTAGGATCACAGGAACATGTTATTGAAATCAGAATATTCTGTTACTACGCTGTAACATGCAACACAAAACAAAACAAAACATTGTCTTTAAAAGCCAGCAAACACATATGTGTAACATTAATGGCAATACATTGTTTAACCAGGTAAAGTACAGCTGCATTTTTCTTCTACAAAATGAATGTATATTCATGCATACACATTTCCAGATTAAATAATCATAAACAAAATAACTACAGAATTGCTAAAACTACAGCAAGTTAGAACAAATTTCAACCAAAGGTACAGGTACTGTGTCTTATCTACCTTTTTCCCATTAGATGTAAAAGATTTGTTTTTCGTAGTACCCATAATTCAGAGAAATGCATAACAAACATTCTAACAGTTCTAAAAGCTGATACCCAGTAATTCATAGAATTTACAACACTGGGAGACACACTGCCTCAGAAAACTGTATATAGTTAATTCACAAAACAATTTTGCATTTTAAATTTCACCAATGGCTTTGACTGTGAAGGTAAATGGTAGAAAGTTATTCAAAATGAACTGATCATAATTTTCTGGTTAGTGTATATCTTTAAATGACTATGCTTATGGATTCAATCTTATATAAATAACTATGTCATGTATTTTATACTGACAATTCTTTCAAATGTATGACAGCACTTTTCAAGCATTTCACATGGTTCAAACTTGGCTGAAAACACTTTTTAATGAAAATGATTCACTGTTACCAGAAACCTCCTGGTATACTATTCATGGAAAAAGAATATTATTTCTCTAAGGTAGCATGAATTGTTTAATCCATCTTCAATAAAACATTTGTTTATCAGTTAAACACTACAACATTATAGCCTGGGACCAGCCCAGCAAATTCATTATACATGTATACTGTAAGGAATATAAATGAAAACTGCTTTAAATAAACTACATGTAGAAATACAGCTGAATTAAAAAGCACATTTAAGGCATAATACATGTAATTAGCTTTGAAAACATGAAACAGTAAATATACAGACTTATTTTAGACTGTATAATGACCTAAAGGATCATCAACAGTTTTTCTCTAAGATTTCAAAATACATCTTAACAAATTTTCAGAGGAATTTGCACTTGCTTTGATTCATTTCGACTGTCTGTATGTCAATGTGACATTTTCTGACTCTTGTGTTACAAAACTACCCCAAAAGCTGGGGATGTGCAGCTTACGAATAAATTATACGTTATGTTAGCAGCCCTGCAATGACAGGTGGTCACAGTTTTATAGCCATTATGAAAACCCCCAAAAATACATAATACTGGAAAAAATTTTCATATTCAGTTCTCATTGCATTAGATGACAAGAAAAACTTGTTAACTTTTCTGAAGGGAGGAAAACCTTATTAACCAAAGATACTACATAAAAGCACAAATGTTCATGAGGTGTTGACACTTGTGAAGACTCCAGTTAGCATAACATAAAGCATTTCTGCAATGTCTTTCGATTAAAACATAATTAGAAATAAAAATGTCTGTCAAATAACTCAAGATACACAATTGAGTTTTAATTGAAAATGTGACTTGCAAATCAACATGAAGTCCTAAACTATATATATATATATCAATCCATTTATATATACTTGTGATTAATGACAACAGTATTTAAAGATGTTTTATGTAACAACATGTGTGAATACTGTCTGTTTGATGTTTTATGTGACAACGTGTGTGAATACTGTCTGTTACTTTGGTGCTCTTCTTCACTTCCGTATTGTCTTCATAATTTCTCTGGCACTTATATACTCATCCTCCTGTGCAAAGTGGGCATTTAATGCAGCAAAAGTTGGTCTTGCCTTTGGATCTTTACTCCAACACTTCAACATTTGGGAATAAGCAACCTCAGGACATTGTACAGGTCGTTCAAGTCGCTTGCCCTCCTCTATGAATTTTATGACCTAGAAAGCAAAATGAAGATATTCTGTTTCAAACATTTGCACACTTTTTTCCATAATGTACCTGGTAGTTGAGAATTTAACATTTTTTTAGTTTACCTATTTCTATCACATTGGATGTGAAAACAAGCACTCACAATGTAAATTAACTGATGACTGCTTCCTGGATCAACACCAGTACTTATGCCAGTAGTGGGTAATGTGGAAAATCATTGGACAATCTCACCCTGGAGGGATTTGAACAGAGACCTCTGTATTGGGAGTGTGGCATTCTAACCCTCAACTACTGATTTCACAAAACCCTGTACTGTGTTAATCAAAATACCATATACCAATACTCTGTCAATTTTTCAAATACGAAGTCCGACTAGTTCACTAGACTTTAAAATAGGAATCTTACATAGATAGATGATACCATGTTTAAAGTCTGCAACTTAACCATTTCACCAAGAAGAGTAACTTAAATATACAAGAGCTCCACAGAGTGACCCAACACCCGTCTGTTTTACATGTCGACAATGGGGGCCATAGTTATGGTTCTTGTGCACTACTCCTGAAAGAGGTCTATATACCTCTGATGTTTCATGTCAAGATCTTGATATTGTTCATATTGATACGTTTGATCATTCAACTTAATAAGCAATTTTGACAAAAATTGTAAATTAAAAAAAACAAAATAAATAGCTTTCAGAATAATGCCCCTTGTGTTACATCTGCCTCTTGTCATGATAAGCAAGCAGTCCAAGTTTCATACTGATACCTTTTATAGTTTTGAAATCAATCAACTTAATAAGCAATTTTGACAAAAATTGTAAGTTAAAAAGGGGCATAACTCCAAAAATACAGCTTTCAGAATAATGCCCCTTGTGTTACAACTGCCTCTTGTCATGATAAGCAAGCAGTCCAAGTTTCATATTGATATCTTTTAAATTGTTTGAGTAATGGGCTACATTACTCTACAAGTTTTTGCACCACGACGACGCCATAGCGATCATAATTGCTTGACTTTTTCTTCGAAACAGACAAGCTAAAAATGATTGTGATTACTTAGATTGTGCTAAGAAACACCAAAGTGATGAATTTTTCATTTATTCAGAAAAACAGGTCTGAATATAAATTTGTCAGAAACTAGAATTACATAAGTTTAAGAAAATGGCCATTTTAGCCACTCTAGATCAAATAAAGGATTGAACATGAGACTGTTTTTGGAGAGAAACACTGACACTACTTCTGAAGCTTCTAGGTAACTGGTTTATGAACACAATGGTCTAGACTGTGTATAGTAAATTACCTCTATCCCTTTCATATCACCATAAGGTGGTTCACCAAACGAGAACATCTCCCACAGTGTCACACCGAAACTCCAGACATCACTTGCATGGGAAAAATGTCCATAGTTGACACATTCTGGGGCATACCTTCATACAACACAAGACCCATAGTTCATATAAAACATGCAATTTCATACCTTATCTCTGAAGTAAAACCAATATTAACTAAACAATGTTTCAATGATGTCTAAATTGCATACAATGTGCTACAAACATGGAGGTCAAATAGGTATCCTCTACAAATGGCATCTGTCACTTTCAGATTGACCAAAACAGAACACAAGCACATTATACACCATTTAAATGTTGTAGATTTATATATACCTTAATGTAAATAACAGCTGACCCCATTTTTAGCCAATATAAGAAATACAGGTCTTCTCAAACAAAGTGGATCATTAATAACTGATTTGGGCAATGCCATCATCCTATTCTGTATTTCTGCACATGTTATTCAGTGCCAGGAAACAGCCATAAAGTCATAAGCATACTGACCATAACTTTACTACCATTTCATCAAGGGTTATCATGGGGTACCACCATTTAAAAATAATGTCTTCAATTTCAATTGAACATATACCAAACATATAATTTCAACACATATTTCAGAAACAGCTTTTCAAAAACAGAATGTGTTCATCTATCATTCCTACCATTTAATTGGCCACCTTCCCCCTGTCGTTGCCTTGTAGTAATCACTGTTAGAACCTACAGCTCTTGACAAGCCAAAATCGCTGATCTTTGCCTGAAGTATTTAACAGTCAGAAAATCTTGAATACAAAAATAAGTTTATGTAATGTATAAACTGGTATTCATAAATCACCTTTGTAAAGACTTCTCAATAAAACTTAATCATTAATAAAGTTCTTTTTTCAATTTCTTTACCAAAAACTTTATTTTTACAAAGCAGTGTTTGAAAGATAGCATCTTTTAAGTTATGTTTTTGTTTTTTTATGTTTATGTTTATAAACAGTTCAAATCATTCTGTTTTCTTGCTTCCTGATCCTACTTTTCTTGCAGGGGGAGATAACTACAGAGAACTAACACTCTAAACATTTACGTCTTCTTACCTAAACAACATTATTTACCTTCTGTTTATTCTGGAGCAATTTATCACCTGTGTCTTGAAACTGATTGTCATCCTGACAAAAAAAGTTTCCCTTTTTTCAACAACATAACTAATCACTTTCTGATTAATCCCCATCAATACTTTTCCATGACACTTGAAACTGAGAGTCATCAGTACAAAGAGTTACCCTTTTTTTCTATCAACAGTACTACTTACCTTCTGTTTATTTTGCAGCAGTATATTTCGCGCCGCTAAGTCTCTGTGCACCATTTTCTTCTCTTCTAAAAACATCATACCACACGCTATCTGAGAGGCCCACAGGTATAGGTCTGTCTTAGTCACATTCTCTCGATGATCTATCAGGTAATCTAACATTGATCCCATGGCAATGTACTCTTCCACCTGTTGATGAAAAATAAATCTATTTCATTTACATCCTCTGTTATCCAGGTTATTTATCATACCAGATAAATATCTGGTATATAACCTAGTTTATATAGAATGTGTACCATAAGTTCTGTCGATGCTTCATTTATATTCTGTTTAAAGTATTTGACAGCTTAAATCCAATAACCCTAGGCAGTGCTGAAAATTAGAAATGTTAATCACAGTTACAATCAACCCCAACCTCACCTCCATCATTTCAAAGCATTTTAGGGAAAATTAATTTGAAAACTCTTCATTTACACCCTCTTCAACTACAAAAGAACACTTTTTTTAAGTCAAAAGACAATAAATGCATCATTAAATATAAATAGACTTTGAGGAATTTATAGTAAAAAGATGGAATATATTTATTTCATGTATACTGACATCTCCCCAGGTAACTCAGTAGAACACCTGAATTGCGAGTTCTGTCTCGGAAAAATGTTTTCTAAACCAGAAGACATATGTGAGAAGATTTTTTCTTATTATTGATACAGCCCTATACTACCATTTATTTTATGCCAACCAATGAAATACCGAGTTCTATCAGTGAAATATATTCCATATCAGTCACAGTGTGACATAGATTCTATATCAGTCACTGTGCCGAACTACTTTTCAGTAACCACAATTTGAAATTTTACAAGTAATATAAAAGATATAAAAATAAATTCTAACATAAAATCCAGAGTCCGACTTTTAAAGAGTCATTGTAAGTATACAACAGACCGATCCATTTCGAGAATCCTATGCCATTCCGTTAATTATACATCACATACTTCAGAGTAGGTGACGTAGGCAAACAATTTATTCCCCAAGATGGCATTTTACGTGAAATCTTAAATTGAATACATAGGATTTATGCTATTTGAAAATGTGATGACGTGTATTGCTTCTTGATCAACCTATGGAAGAATCTAGATCTTGTAAGGGCATTTATTTAGGATGAACCTCTGCATTGGCGCTGAATTTTGATTCGTCATTGCACAGGCCATATTTTATATGAATGCACTGTAAGCAGCAAAATGTGGATAGTAAAAGAAGGAAAATGAAGAAGAATATGCAGGTAAATCTTTGTTTATTTCAATGATTTGTTTGGTGATTAGGTGTAGACTAAATAAATCGTGAGAATGCAACACGTTTCTATGTGTCATGTATAATTCAAGATGGCGGACTGTGTATTGAATTTGAGTTTCACGATCATGTATTCATACGCGTGTAAGCAAAGAAACAGTTCTAAAAGTTTATTGGTATTAGCATAAAATAAATAGAAAATTTGTTTGTTTTTCGTAGATATGGAATATATCTCATCTCAAAGTGATACAATTTATATATTTTTACTCGCGCTACGCACTCATGAAAATATTTAATTGTATCACTTCACGATGAGATATATTCCATATCTACTCAAAACAAACAAATATCCTCTATATATCAGTCAATATCATATATAAAATCAATTGAAACATACCAGCATAAGTTCATGGCTATCCGATTCAGCAATTCCTATAAAGTTGACAATACACTGATGATCAAGCTGCTGCATGGTCTTTGCTTCCTTCAGGAAATCATCCTGGTTATTAATGGCAGTTTTATGGAAGAATTTTATTGCTACATCTATTTTCTCTGTCTTTCCACGGGCATTTTTCTTCTTATACACACCCTTTTTAACAGAACCAAACTCCCCCTGTCCAATCTCCTTACCTAAATATTATATTACATTGTAATTTCTGATATAATATATTCTATTAACCTCCTCCCACCCCCTCCTTCCTTCAAAATATCCCATTAAATCATATTGTACAAATGTGCTTCAGTTATGACTAACGTACAGTAGCCAGTCATTAGTCTAGGGATTGAAATTATTATAACCGATTCATTTCTAAGAACTGTATGCCTTCTGACATTATCTATAATATTTACTATAGAGACACACATTCTGATCATATTAACAATATTTTTT
The DNA here is from genome assembly GCA_012932295.1 of Cyclina sinensis. Classification (NCBI taxonomy): domain Eukaryota; kingdom Metazoa; phylum Mollusca; class Bivalvia; order Venerida; family Veneridae; genus Cyclina; species Cyclina sinensis. Next base: position 31,845,118 of record JAAONU010000007.1, on the reverse strand, counting down.
TGGCCATGTTTACATATATTGATTTTCAACTGCATAAACTAACCTTTACTACACAAAAAATGTCTAATTTCAAATATAGATGAAGACATAAAACAAAGACATGTGTATATGTTACACAGAACAATGTAAAGTTAACCCTTTCCTCATATATACACCTTTATGGCTTGGGCAAACAGTGTAGATCCAGATCAGCCGGCACATCTGTGCCGGCTGATCTGGAGCTACACTGTTGGCCTTTTGATACATTAGGTTATTTCTGACCAAAAAGCTCAGATCTACACTGGTCGCATATGTGTAAAAATGCATATATATGGAGTAAAAAGTTAACACTGATTACATTACCAACACTAAGTAGTTTTCTATCTATTTGTCTAAGTTCCACTTCAGGTTTTTTGACGACACTCTGTTGTTTGCTGATGGGAGGTGGCTGTGAATATAATATACATCATGAGGTCAGCCATTTCCAAAATAGTAAAAAGTTTTAGTTTTGGTCTTCTTAAGGCAACTAACCTCCACAAAGTAAGCTCACAATATTTGCCAGTGCATAAAATAGAAAAGGTTTCTAAATATAGAAATTCTAGATGTACTTGTATACATAGATGAACCTATCAAAACTTTCTTATTGACTTATTTTTTTGTCGTGTTAACACACAAGAATAAATAGTTCTACAAATTTTTATCAGAAAATAATGTACCCATTAGTCACTTGGTAGACTTGTTTCATATTGTAAATATGTGCACAAAAATGAAAAGTCACCATGGTATAGAATTTCTGTAAAAGTGATGGCAGTTTTGTTCAAACTTTTGTGGATTTACCAACTTAAGACCCCAAAAGAATTCTTATATTTCCATGAAGAGTTAGGTCAAGTTAAATTGAGTTTAAAGTCCGCTAACAGTCAGAGTCATATCAGGTGGGGAGTTTATCTAGCCATCATCCCTAGGAAGGACCAGTGCTAGGCTCCCATTCTCCATTTAACCTGATTCCTTAACAGAACCACAAAATAGATGAGTGAACACAAGACACCCATGGAATAGCTTGCTACCTTTGCATTAGGAGAACTCGTGTTCTCGCAGATTTTCAAACACCTGATATACTGAATGAGAGGTGTACTAGCCGTACAGCTAGTGAGGTTTACAATAAGGATATACCTGTAGCAAACAAACAGATGTTACCAGATTATCAAAACTTAGTGCCCCTCCCCCCACCTCCCCTGCCTGATAAGACCTGAAAAGCCTAGTATATCGAAGTCAAACGCCCAAATCAATATTTTCTAAAGGTCAACAAAGATGGTAAGTTAATGTTGTATATCAACAAACTTGCATAGCTGATTGCTTACATGGTTGGGTGGTGGCGGTGGACTAGATACTGGTGGAGGTGGTGAAGATGGGGGTGGTCCATGATGTACTGGACTTAGTGGTGGTTTTTTGGCACTCTCTGTCTGGGTCATGTCCAGAGACTCGGGGCGAGGTGGTAACGCTGGTGACACATTAGCTGGAATAAACCATACATAAAAGAATCAGTTAAGCAAATTCACCCCCTTCTTCAAATAATGAGTATCAATATTCTTTCTAATATCAAGATTTTTTCCCATGAGATTAAGTTATTTTACAAATCTAAAAATTCAGCTTCTTTCTTTTTTCATCAACAGTTTACTTTTGGCTCAGTTTAGCTATTTGAATTTTGTATATTATCATATTTCATTATTAATTTTGATAATTTTCACTTGCACTTTAAAACTGTTATCTCTACTGTTTAAACTTACTTATTTAACATCCAATGGGAAATAGGTGCTTACAACTTAAATTATCTCTACTACATGACTGAGGATGTGAATGCAGAAAGCCACTTGACACTCTCACCTGATGTGAACCAGTGACCTCTAGATCAGAAGTCACTTCCTCTACCCCATTACTATAGTCCTCTAACAATAATGCTATACAACTTACTAGGAATTCTGTTTTGAGTATCAACCAAGTTGAAGTATTCATCATCTTTGGATATTTGAACTAGCTCACGAGCTGAAAACATCGACCAAACAATGTCAATTGCATATTTAAACAGAAGATATCTTTTCACTGTTTCTAATTTACCTTCTACAAAACCAACCCATGTGCAGTTTGGGTATCAATTTTTCACCGAGAAGTACAGTTATCATCTTAATATAAGCTGCACATTTTTGTAAAACTTCAGCTTGAAGGGCTGCATCCTACACACTGATTTGTACTTCACAGAAATGACTGTGCTGCAAGTAAATTAAATTCTTAACCATGAGTACAGGATAAAGTTTTTTTTGAAGTCACAAACTTATTAATTCAAGTACTCAGTTTTGAAATTACTTTTACTGTTGAGAGTGCACCTGAATATCACTAATTAAACCTCTGAAAACTTTGTCTGGGAATTTATATTTTGGATTGATGGTCTAGAGCACTGGGTCTTCTTGTCAGACATCATGGTCAGACCAAGCAGTACATGGGTCCAAATCTCAAGGAGACAAGGATTTTTCTGATGCAGTGTGTCTTTGTGTTACAGACAAAACTTTGAGAGACTACTTACTTGGATTGATGGACACTGATAAGGCACATGGCAGACCATTGGCATGGTAACTGTAGTACTGTATAAGATGTTCAAGTGATTTATAATAGGGACCATCATCAATAAAGAACATGTGTTGGTCTCTGTAATTCTGAAAAAGATTATAACTTCAGTTAGACCTCAAATCTGAGGCATAAAACATTAAACTCAGTGTGTGTGTTTCAAGGACAATGACACATACGCCACACATGACAAGTCCACACAGCTTTACAATGGTACCAATAATGGAGATTACTGGCTCTTCTACCCAGTGAATGGTTTCGTCTAGGTTGTATCTTGAGAGCAATTTAAACAAACTTAGATAGACTTATAGTATAAATTAAATCAAACTCTATAAGCCATTTCTTTAGGAAGATCTTACTACAAACTAGAAATGTGTCCATAGGACACAAATGTCCTTGGGGTCACTATTGGCCCTGCCTGAGGGGTCACAAGTTTTAAATAGCAGTATAGAAGAAAATCTTTAAAAATCTTCTTGTCTGAAACCACAAGGCCTAGAATTTTAAAATCTGGCATGAAGCAAGCTTTATCAAGCTTTTTCAAATTATAGGATTAGGTTAAAAGTCATAGAGGCTAAAATATAGCTAGCAATATGGCCACGAAATAGTTATACACGCTGAATCATTAATAAGATTGGTTTAAAAAATGACAACTATAAGAAACCTGTTGTGGTGTGAAGACTCAAAATACTGTCTCCACAATAAAGAATAAATCTATACAGGAAACCCCAGGTGCACAACTTCACATGCTTATCAACATTCCTGTAAACTTTCTTGACTGTAGATTGCAGCGCTTTTGCAGGTACAGGTGACACAAGTTGAAAATTACTATTTTTTGACTAAGTAAGGGGCCATAACTCTAACAGTTCCAAATGAATCTTTACGGGAAACCCCAGGTGCACAACTTCACATGCTGATCAACATTCATGTAATGGTTCTTGACTCTTGCTCCAGCGCTTTTGGAGCTACAGGTGACACAACATTTTGGGACAGACAGAAGGATGGAGAGATGGACTGGACAGAACCCCAGGTGCACAACTTCACATGCTGATCAACATTCCTGTAAATTTTCTTTTTTGGGATGGACTGGACGGACAAGGGCAAATCTAAATGCACCCCCACCCCCAGAGTGGGGGCATAATAATATTTGCTCTTAAAGGGATATACAGGCAAAAGTTTTATGCTTTCTTTCTCATTTCTTCTATCAATATTATACAAATGTGATCGAAATAAATACAATGATCAGTCCTAGTAACAATGATTTCCTCTTTTTATATGAAAAACCGGGTGGTTTCCTAACTTGACCCACGTGGGTCTAGATAGAAAATTTAGATTTCGCGCTAAACTTCGCAGTGAATGATTGGACTGGTTGAAGTAGCAGTCACGTGATCTATGGCAAAAAGCAACCCACGAGAAACGACGATTGGTTGTTTTTGTCAAGTGACCTATTTAAACATAACTCAGTGATTTCATTCATGTTTTATTTTCTGTTAAAGAAAGTTCAAATATTTACAGTTCAAGCCCGCATTTCACTACAAACATACTGGTAATTTAAAACTAGAAATGGGTTTTTGATTGAACAAAAACATATGTCTCCCCCCAGCCAGTTGCTGCAGGCAGTATTGAGTCAGACGATTGTAAAATTTGACATTTAACCTCCAAGTGTGACCTTGACCTTGAGACACCACACCCGCAAAGTGGTTTCTGCATGTCGCCTTGATGAGGTGAACATCTGACCCAAGTTTCATAAAAATCCTTCAAGGGCTTTTGAAGATACAGAGTGGACAAGATTTTGTGGCATTTGACATTTAACCTCCAAGTGTGACCTTGACCTTGAGACACCACACCCACAAAGTGGGTTCTGCACGTCGCCTTGATGAGGTGAACATCTGACCCAAGTTTTATAGAAATCCTTCAAGGGCTTTGGAAGATACAGAGTGGACACGATTTTGTGGCATTTGAAATTTAACCTCCAAGTGTGACCTTGACCTTGAGACACCACACCCACAAAATGGGTTCTGCACGTCGCCTTGATGAGGTGAACATCTGACCCAAGTTTCATAAAAATCCTTCAAGGGCTTTGGAAGATACAGAGCGGACACGATTTTGTGACGGACAGACAGACGGACGGACGGATGGACGGACGGACAACCGGGGGAAAAACAATATGTCTCCCCCATTTTTGGGGGGGAGACATAATTCTTCATATTGAACGTGATTTTAGAAAATAATATCAGTTTTGATTTTTTGGTCATTCATATGCCTGTGTATCCCTTTAAAGTAAAAACTCTTTATTCAAAGACTTTATGAATGTTATGAAACTTGCTTTGAGTGTTTATCAGTAAAAAACCTAGAGGAACTGCATATGATTTCAATTCATAAATGTATAATAGCAAACATTTCTAACTGTACACTAAAGGTAGAAGAACAAGAGGTCAAGGTCAAATAAAGGTTGAGGTCAAGTTCAGTTTAATCTCTTGATTATGTCCAAGTATGAAGACAATACATCCATTAATTATAGCAAAGATATAGCCAATTTTAGCACTGTCAAGGTCTTACTTGAAATATTCAACATGTTGGTTTTGTTTTCAGTGTTGTTTTGTCCCAGTATGTATTAAACTCATTGATTAATAACAAAGTAATGGCAATTTAGGAAAAATTCAATAACTTGACCTTGATGGACAAGGTCAACTTAAGGTTAAGGTCATACCTGAATAATTTAAGATGTCAGTTTTGTCAAAAGTATTTACAAATTAGAGCAATTATTGAAGTCAAGGTGAAATAAAGGTCAAAGTCATACTTGAATAATTCAACATGTCGATTTTGTCATAAGTGTTATGGCCAAGTTTAGCAATATTCAATAATAAGACCTTTAAAGTCAAGGTCAAATAAAGGTCATGATCAAGTTCAGTTAAACCTTCTTGAAGGTATTCTCCAAAGGGTAGAGATGTCGAAGTATAAAGAAAATATATCCATTAAAAGCAAAGATATAGCAAATTTTAACCCCATCAATGTCATTTTAAAGGTCAAGGTCATACTTGAACAATTTAACTTGTGGATTTTGTCATAAGTGTTTTTTTTCTAAGTATGAATCAAATCCATAAACAATTAACAAAGTTATGACAATTTCAGCATAATATAATAACTTGACATTGATGGTCAATGTCATTTTAAGGTCAAATTCATACTTGAAAAGTTAAGCAATTTAAGCAAAATCCAATCATTTGACTTTGATGGTCAAGGTCATTTTAAGGTCAAGGTCACACACAAATTATTCAACATGTTGGTTTTGTCATAAGTGTTGTTTTGTCTCAGTATGAATCAAATCCAATAATTAATAATGAAGTTATGGCCAATTTAAGCAAAATTCAATAATTTGACCTTGAAGGTGAAAGTCATTTATGAGTCAAGGTCAAGTTCAGTCTGGCCTACTTGAAGGTCTTGTCCAAAGGGTTGTTGTGTCCAAGTCTGAAGACAATCCAATTATTAATAACAAAGTTACGGCCAATTTTAGCAAAATTCAATAATCTGACCTTGAAGGTCAAGGTCAAGTTCAGTCTGGTCTACTTAAAGGTCCTGTCAAAAGGGTTGCTGTGTCCAATTATAAAGACAATTCATTAAGAAATAAAAAAAATTATGATCAATGTTAAAGTTTTTGGATTGGAATGGCAATGACACCGTGACTTTAGCAATAGCTTGATCTTTTTCTTTGAAAAAGTCAAGCTAAAAATCACAGTAACTGTTGTTTAAGTCTGTAAATCAAATGGCTACAGACTATGAATTCATTGAATTCCATGTATTTAACGAAGGTCTGACCTGATGACAATACTGTGGGAAAAAAGCCCTCTATCAAATCTACAAGAGGAATGACTTAAAATGTAAATCCTGAAACATAAATTTTCAAAAGATTATCCAGACTACATGTATCTGATCCTAGAATTCACCAAAGAATTACATGTACCACTTAAAATATATACTATAAAATCTGTTGTTTTACCTTAGTTTTGATTTCATAGTTGAAAACTTTCTGCTCATGACACAGGGTCAAAACAAACCAGTCTGGGTTTTTCTTGCTACTCCTCACCAAAAACAGTCCCTCTCGGAGCCCTTTCAATTCCAACAACTTTTGCGCACCCTGTAATGAGTTTTTAATATGTCAGATTAAGTAATAGCACCTCTTTCTGAAAAGCTACAGCAATTGCCAAGAGGTCTTTACTGAAAAAATGTTCATGTAGTATATATAGATCTGTAATTTGACAGCATAAAATTCTGCATATTAACCTCCAAAATTTTAACCAGTAGAGTAAGCTCAACTGACCTGTGCTTAAACTTTCAATACACTATGAAACTACATTTTTTTTAATCAATTAACATTATCAAATAGGTTTGAGCTGTTTATGAATTTTAAACATTATAATGCAATCCAGATTGAAAGCATCTTCAATACTCTGATTTTTGTCCAAATGACTTCAGTACTTTGATTTTTATCCAAGTGACTTTTCAGTACTTTAATTTATGTATGGTCAGAGTAATTCCTATCACTTTTGAGGTCAGTGAAATCAGGTGTATCTTTAACCAGAAATATGATCTTATAGGATTTAATTGAATTGTCTTCAGAATACAAATGGACCTACCTGTCTAGTCAATTTCAGGGTGAAACCAATCATATTTATGAGTAGCTATTTTTGGCTGATCAAATTTCTCTACAATAAAATATAACACAATAATCCAGTAAAAAACTAATTAGTCATGAACTTGTGTTCAAAAATTATTTACTTTCTCAGCTTTTCTTTGCCTACTAGACAATACACAATAACCAAGAAATGATTTAGACTTGACAAAATTAAAAATACATTCTCTGATTCTACAGTTTAATTTAGACTCATTTTATAAATTCATTGTAGAGAGCTTGTAAGCATGGAACTAAAACTAAATGCGTCAGTTTAGATCTGAACACAGAACAGATACTTTGGTCTATTTCATCAACATATGTAGGAAAATAAGGCATAACAACTTCTATGTATCAAAACTGAATTTTACTTAACAATAAACATAGAAAACATGGTTCACATCAGGGGCGGATTCAGGATTTCAGGTAAGTGGGGGCCCAAAATGTTCGACCCAATTTGTGTCTGTTTTCTACCTCATTTCAACGGTTGTGGTTATGCTACAGTATACTGATTTGGTAATATCACATGGGCCTCTGATTATTCAATTCAATGTTGAACAATAAAGTATACATCATTTAAAGACATATTCAAAATAGACCTACGATTATACCTATGGTCCGGGATTTTTTGCGTATGTTTTATCTATCTTGCTGAAGTCCAAAAATCTTACATAAGTGGTAGCAACAGCATCAGTAAAATGGGTAACAGTTACCAATCACAAATTCAAACAAACAAGATATGACCAACTCTTCAGGAGATGGTGATGTGTAGGACAGAGGGAAGGATTACACTCTTTACCTTGCATTGTGGGTTAGGTACCTGCTGCAGTATCTTAAAAAAGGTCATCACTAAGGGAGAAAAAGTTTGATAAAGCCTAACAAAGTAAGTTTCAAACAAAACCTACTTTTATAGCCGTAACATGCTTACCAATCTCTTTAGCACATTCAGGGTGCTCATAATTTTCAGCAAGGTCCAGAGGAGTGCTTTCATCTTCTGCACGTGGTAGGTATGGGGAATGGTAATCTAGAAGTATCTGCAATGTTTGACACCAAACATAACATCTATGGCTTTCTGGGAAAACCCTTCTTTTTATAAAAACAAAACAAACAATATTGTGTAAGAGAAGACATGCATAAGAGGGCAAATGCCTCAAAAATCTGATATTTTGAGGCCATGGTTGTGTAAATTTGTCTAAAAATTCCTTTGTTTTCTTTTTTTTTGTTTCACTTTCCCTTTCAGTCATCTCTTAGTAGAAACTGGACTGTATATTTCAATTTTATACAGGCAAAATATCATGATCAAATAAATAGAATATTTGTGTATAACAATGTATAACAGTATATTTGTAAAGATATACCCTTATACATTCCAGATGACCTTTGTAGGCAGCCTGATGTATTGGTATCCAGCCACTCTTTGGGTTCCTCTCATTCACATTAGCATTCCCCTCTTGAATCAGCATAGATATAATTCCAGCTTTGTTCCCTGTACAGCACCTCTGTAATAATAAGTAACAAGTTCTCAATTGTTCTAATTCAGGTTAAGACAGAAAATTAATACAATCCAACCTTGACTGTTTTTTTTTTTTTTGTCTTCAGTAAAACACAAACATTACCTATGGCCAATATAACACTAAGTGTGATCACAGGTTTAATTCCAATTTGTCACAATAAAAAGTTTGCCTATCCAACTGAAAGAGCTTGTCTTGCTTTGGCTTTCTTTTTGAATTGCTACACCTAATGAACAGGCCTGTCCCCTTGGTTTACTTTTTAACAAGCAAAATCAACTGCAAGGACTTGTCTCTTTGGCTAATTCTTTAAAAGTGCATCATCCACTGTAAAAACTTGTCCCCATGGTTTACATCTTATAAGTGCCAGATCTACTGAAAGGACCTGTCCCCTTGTCTTACTATTTAGATTAGTTAAAACTTATTTATTTTACATCCATCGGGAAGCAAGTTCTTTCAACTTATATTTATCCCTCTCGATGACTGCTTCCTAGGGTCAAAGCAGTTCTCATGCCGAAAGTGAAGAATGTGGAATGTGGCCTACTATTTAAAAGTGCCACATCTACTCAAAGGGCTTGTCCCTTTCGCTTACTTCTAAAGTGCCACGTCTACTGATAGATATCCCCATGGCATACTTTTTAAGTGTTTTTCAACCAAAAGGACTTGTCCCCTTGGCTAAATATGTTAAGTGCCACATCTGCTTAAAGGACATGTCAACCTTGGTTTCTTTTTCAAAGTGCTACACCAACTGTATAGGGCAGTCCCCCTGGCTTCCTTTTTAAAGTGCTACATCTACTGAAAGGGCTAGTCCCCTTGACTTACTTTTCAAAATACTTGACTTCCTGAAAGGACTAGTTTCCTTGGATTACTTTTTGAAGTGCCACATCTACTGAAGGGCTAGCCCCCTTGTCATACCTTTTAAAAATGATACACATACTGAAAGGGCTAGTCCTTTTGCCTTACTTTTTAAGTGCTTCATCTACTGAAAGGTCTTGTTCTCTTGTCTTACTTTTTAAAAAGCTACACCTACTGAATGGGCTTGTCCCCTTGGCTTATGGGACACTTCTTCCATGCACATGTATACTAAACAAGAGCTTGTCACAGACAAAGCAACAGTCCCCTACCGGTGCAATGTCCATCTCCCTTAAACTCCAACCCATATGTGGAAATTGACTAAAGAATTTGTCTGCGACATGCATAATCTCCATATGATCCTCTATCTATGTACAAAGTATCATAAAAGAAGAAAATGTCATAGGTCAAGGTCATTTAGAGGTTAAGGTCAAAGAAATATATGTTGTTGAGAAGGTCTTATCGAAGGGGTTGTAGTGACCAAGTTTGAAGTAATTCTGTTCAGAAATAAGGAAATTATGGCCAAACTTATAGTTTTTGGACAAGAAAACTTTAAAGGTCAAGGTCATTCAGAGGTCAAGGTCAAAGAAATGTACTTCATTGGAATGGTCTTGTCCAAGGTATTGTTGTGGCCAAGTTTGAAGTAATTCCATTCAGTAGTAAGGAAAATATGTCAATGGTAAAGTTTTCAGAGGAAATGACTGATAAACGGATGGACAGTTCCTCCTTTAGGTTCATAAAAAAATGAGGTGGATATTCTCCATACTGCCATTTATCCACATTTCACTGGATACAGTTTTTAGGGAAAGACAAATGTACCAAATTTTTCAACAAAAGAAGAAATAATTCAAAGTTCAAGGATGATAATTCTGACAATTTAGGTGCTAGAATTATGAACCTTGTCACATATGATGTGGGTGATGATAAGAAACCAATATTTAAAGTTTGAAGTAGATACATTAAAAAATAATGAAGTTATATACAAAATAACACATTTTTTCATGAAAATTCTAAGTTCAAGGGGGATAAATCTAATAACTTTGGAGCTAGAGTTGTCAACCTTGAGTTGCATTATTTTCATACCATCACCTATCCATACTTCATGTTTCCAAAAAATATTTTCAGTACTTTTTGAGTTTTACAAAAAAACACATTTTTGTCATGAAAATTCTAAGTTCAAGGGGGGATAAATCTAATAATTTTGGTGCTAGAGTTGTGAACCTTGAGGTGCATTATTTCATACTATCACCTATCCACTATTTTATGTTCTATAGAATTATTCTTAGAACTTTTTGAGTTATCAGCAAATATTGTTATATCTGCCATATTTTAAGTATATCTGTTGCTATAGGCAACCAAAATTTTTCAACATATGAAGAAAAAAAAAGATGTGCATAATCTCCATATTTATGTTCAATAGAATTATTCTTAGAACTTTTTGAGTTATCACAAATATTGTTATAATTGCCATATTTTAAGTATATTTGTTGCTATAGCAACCAAAATTTTCAACATATGAAGAAAAAAAAAAGACGTGCATAATCTCCAGACTGCCATCTACCCATATTTCAAGTTTCATTAAAATATTTTCAGTACTTTTTGCGATATCACGGGATCCAGTTTTTGTGACGGACGGAGAGACTGATGGACTGACGGACGGACTGATGGACGGACGGACAGACAGACAGACGGAGGGTAAACCTATAGTCCCCTCCAGGTTAAACCGGTAGGGGACTAAAAATCCTTCTCAATGTGCCTAGACAAGTCTACTTTTTTCTTAACCAGAAAATGTTATATGCTCTAGGTCAAGTTATGTAAGGATGAAACAAAAAAATGAATGCTGAAATGTCCTGTAACAAGTTTTCACCAAGTAAGAATTCAAAATGAATACCTATATCATTACTCTTTGTACATGTGAGAATTAACACTTGAAAAGTATTAAAAAGAGAACAGCTCATGAAAATTAAGCACCTAATACTAAAGTTTTCTATGTCTTATTGGAGAACATATCTTACATGTAATGGTGTCTGCCCATCTTTGTCAAAGCTGTTAACATTTGCCCCATTTCGGATCAGAAGATCAGCTATGTCCTCGAAACCATAGTAACATGCATCATGTAGAGCTGTCGTTCCTGTCAAGCAAAAATTAATATCTCTTTTTGTAAATACTTTTAATTAATCAACAGTTAATTTTATTACAACTTACCAAGTTTAATACATCATGTTATATGATAGCCACTAACTCATTCTTCTTTTGTTGAAAAATTGCAAACCTGATGAACAAAAAATCTTTTGATAACTTCAGGCTCAAAGTTTCATATATCAAAACTAACAAGTCACTGGTGTTGCTTGCAACACATAAGTCCCCTATTCGTTCCACCTTGAAAAAAAACTAGAGCTATCACTGAATGTCAGTAAAACCCCCATACATGTAATTCTGCTTTGTCAGAGGAAAACAGGAAATAAAGAATGCGTCATGCACATCTACACTTATTAATGATCCTGCACACCAAGTTTCAAACCTACAATTCCAGAGATGTGTAAGTAGTAAGCATCACAAGATTTGGCTACGACAGTCTGTAATACTACAGACTACAGAGCGCTCATTGGCATGCATGAAAAATGTGCTAGACACGTCTAAACTTATTAGTGAACATGCACACCATGTTTTAAGTCAATAGTCCTAGAAATGTGGAATTAGTTTGTGTCACAAAATTTGCTATGACAGGCCATTAAACTGCAGAGCAGGCATTGGCATGCATGAAAAACTTGCCATGCATATCTTCACTTATTGGTGTTCATGCACAAAAAGTTTCAAATGAATATTTCTTTAATTGTGGAATTAGTTTGTAACACAATATTTTGCTAGGACAGCCGTAAACGCACAGAGCGGGAACTGGAGACACAAAAAATGCATCATGCACATCTACATGTATTTGTGATCATGCACACCAAGTTTTAGACCTACAGTCCTAGAATTGGGAAGTACATGTAGTTCGCATCTCAAGGTTGCATTATGACAGACCGTAAAACCGCAGAGAGGGCATTGGCATGCATGAAAATCTTCACTTACTGGTGAACATGCACACCAGGTTTCAATTCAATAGTCCTAGAAATGTGGAAATAGTTTGTGTCACAAGATTTTGCTACGACAGGTTATAAAACCACAGGACCCAGATTTATAAAGAGACAGATGGACAGACAGACAGACAGACAGAGGGCAAATCTCTAGTCCCTTCCAGTGTAAAAACTGGTATGGGTCTAAAAAGGTTACCTATAACCTATGTAAGTGCTTATATTTGGAATTCTTAACTTAAACAGTTCTTAGTGTTGACATTTAAAATTCACTACCTTTATAACATAACAGTGTAGCAATAACAGCCCTTGATTTGTAACTACATGTCTGGACATTTTTATAATTCCTTTTAAAAGTGGATTGTGGTGATAAATATTCATGATAAAAACACCTACCAAATTCAGACTTTGCATTCACAGATGGACAATACTTGCTGGCTAATATATCTTTAACAATTTCTGGCACATCTGAAATAAGGAAATAAAACACGCACATGAGTTTATCCCAGCTTGTACAAGTAAGTTATGCAAGTATATCCCACACACACTTCATGATGATACATGACATATGATACATGACAAGATCACACACTCACTGAATGGAAACCCTTAACATTATTTGTTCTTCCTGTTTTATTAAAGCGACTGACTCACAGAATTTAGGTGAACAATTTTTGTCTTTAAAATTGATGAGAAGTTAATATACTTTGGAAAAAACATAATATTATGCTTATATGCACCATGAAAACTGAAAAAAACAAGAACTGTCACTGGAAATTGACATATGCCCCCGAAATGTAGCTTTGAAATGAAACTGGTGTAAATATATATTGAATATGCCTGTGGAAAAGTGATCAGGCAAAAATAGAGCATGAACTGAAGGCAAATGGTAAAGTAATGTTTTTCTGCTTCAGATTCTTACATGAAGGTTGAAGACATAATTATTCAATGAAATAGAAAGCTGTGAGTTTGGCTTGAATACAAACAATTTTGTTTATTCCCAACCTCTACTGATGTTTTATATATAATAAAATCCTCCAAGCAGTTTTGGAGATGTAGCTTGGACAGGATTTTATTATAGAAGTTATAGTAAACAAGAAATGTTTGTAAAACATACATGCCCCCCAGCAGCACCTAACTGCTTGTGGTTGGGCCAAAGCATTCTCTAATTATTGATCAGAAACCGTTTTTAGGATCAAGGTCCCTGTGGCCTTGACCTTTGACCTAATGACCTCAAAATCATAAGGGGTCATCTAATGGTGATGAACAACCAGCATACCAAGTTTGGTGAACCTAGGTCAAAGCGTTCTCTAGTTATTGATCTGAAACCGTTTTTAGGATGAAGGTCCCTGTGAGCTTGACCTTTGACCTAATGACCTCAAAATCAATAGGGGTCATCTACTGGTGATGACCAACCAGCATACCAAGTTTGGTGAACCTAGGTCAAAGCTTTCTCTAGTTATTAATCGGAAACCGTTTTTTAGGATGAAAGTCTCGGTGATCTTGACATTTAACCTAATGACCTCAAAGTCAATATGGGTCATCTACTGGTGATGACCAACCAGCATACTAAGTTTGGTGAACCTAGGTCAAAGCGTTCTCTAGTTATTGATTGGAAACCATTTTTAGGATGAAGGTCCCTTTGAGCTCGACCTTTGACCTAATGACCTCAAAATCAATAGGGGTCATCTACTGTTGATGACCAACCAGCATACCAAGTTTGGTGAAACTAGGTCAAAGCATTCTTTAGTTATTGAACAGAAACCGTTTTTAGGATGAAAGTCTCTGTGATCTTGACCTTTGACGTAATGACCTCAAAGTCAATAGGGGTCATCTACTGGTGATGACCAACCAGCATACTAAGTTTGGTGAACCTAGGTCACAGCGTTCTCTAGTTATTGATTGGAAACTATTTTTAGGATGAAGGTCCCTTTGAGCTTGACCTTTGACCTAATGACCTCAAAATCAAAAGGGGTCATCTACTGGTGATGACCAACTAGCATACTAAGTTTGGTGAACCTAGGTCAAAGCGTTCTCCAGTTATTGATCGGAAACCGTTTTAGGATGAAAGTCGCTGTGATCTTGACCTTTGACCTAATGACCTCAAAATCAATAGGGGTCATCTACTGGTGATGACCAACCAGCAAACCAGGTTTGGTGAACCTAGGTTAAAGCGTTCTCTAGTTATTGATCGGAACTTGTTTTTAGGATGAAAGTCGCTGTGATCTTGACCTTTGACCTAATGACCTCAATGTCAATAAGGGTCATCTACTGGTGATGACCAACCAGCATACCAGGTTTGGTGAACCTAGGTCAAAGCGTTCTCTAGTTACTGATTGGAAACCGTTTTTAGGATGAAGGTCCCTGTGAGCTTGACCTTTGACCTAATGACCTCAAAATCAATAGTGGTCATCTACTGGTGATGACCAACCAGCATACCAAGTTTGGTGAACCTAGGTCAAAGCCTTCTCTAGTAATTGATAGGAAACCGTTTTTAGGATGAAGAACCCTGTGAGCTTGACCTTTGACCCAATGACCTCAAAATCACTAGGGGTCATCTACTGGTGATGACCAACCAGCATACTAAGTTTGGTGAACCTATGTCAAAGCGTTCTCTAGTTATTGATCAGAAACCGTTTTTAGGATGAAGGTCCCTGTGAGCTTGACCTTTGACCTAATGACCTCAAAATCAATAGTGGTCATCTACTGGTGAGGACCAACCAGGAAACCAAGTTTGGTGAACCTAGGTCAAATTGTTCTCTAGTTATTGATCGGAAAGGAAGTGTCTACCGACAGACAGACGGACCGACCGACCTACCAACCGACCGACATTTGCAAAACTATATGCCCCCTCATCTTCGATGGGGGGCATAAAAATGACTAAGGACCCATAACACTGCAAAAAATAATCCGACCAGAAACTCCTGAGGATATGCACAGCTAGGATTGGTGACAAACATTCCTGTGTAGTTTCAATGAAATCCTCCAAGCGGTTTTGGAGAAGAAGTGTGGAGAAGATTTTGATATAAAAATTATAGTAAAAAGTGACTTGGTGCCCATAACTCTGCCAAAAATAATCTGAGCAGAAACTCCTGATGATATGCACAACTAGGCTTGGTGACAAACATTCCTGTAAAGATTAAATGAAATCCTCTCCGTGGTTTTGGAGATGAAGTGTGGATAAGACTTTAATACAGAAGTTAAGAGTAAAATAACATGACTAAGTGCCCATAACTCTACCAAAAATAAATCGAGTGGAATCTCCTGATGATATGCACAACTAGGCTTGGTGACAAACACTCCTGTTAAGTTTCAATGAAATCCCTCAAGTGGTTTTGGAGATAAAGCGAGGACAAGATTTTAGAGTGAACTAGAAATGTGTCCATAGGACACAGATGCCCCCACTCAGCCCCAGAAGGGGGGGGGGGGGGGGGGCATAAAAATGTCCCTGGGGTCACTATTGGCCTTGCCCAAGGGGTCACAAGTATATAGCTAAAATATAGCTAGCAATATGGACACAAGATAGTCATACACGCTGAATCATTAATATGATTGGTTTAACAAAATGACAACTATAAGAAACCTGTTGTGGTGTGAAGACTCAAAATACTGTCTCCACAATAAAGAATAAATCTATATGGGAAACCCCAGGTGCACAACTTCACATGCTGATCAACATTCCTGTAAAGTTTCTTGACTGTAGGTGCAGTGCTTTTGCAGGTACAGGCAACACAAGTTGAAAATTACTATTTTTGACTAAGTAAGGGGCCATAACTCTAACAGTTCCAAATAAATCTTTTTACGGGAAACCCCAGGTGCAAAACTTCACATGATGATCAACATTCCTGTAAAGGTTCTTGACTCTAGCTCCAGCGCTTTTGGAGCTACAGGCGTCACAACTTTTTGGGACGGACGGACAGACGGAACCCCAGGTGCACAACTTCAAATGCTGATCAACATTCCAGTAAAGGTTCTTGACTCTAGCTTCAGCGCTTTTGACGCTACAGGCGACACAACTTTTTGGGACAGACGGAAGGACGGACAGACAGAACCCAGGGTGCACAACTTCACATGCTGATCAACATTCCTGTAAAGTTTTTGACTGTAGGTAAGACGCTTTTGCAGGTACATGCAACACAAGTTGAAATTTACTATTTTTGACTAAGTAAGGGGCCATAACTCTAACAGTTCCAAATAAATCTATACGGGAAACCCCAGGTGCAAAACTTCACATGCTGATCAACATTCCTGTAATGGTTCTTGACTCTTGCTCCAGCGCTTCTGAAGCTACAGGCAACACAACTTTTCGGGACAGACGGAAGGACGGACAGATGGACGGAAAGACGGAACCACAGGTGACACAAGTCGATAATTACTATTTTTGACTAAGGGGCCATAACTGTAACAGTTCCAAATAAATCTACATTAAATCTACATGGGAAACCCCAAGTGCGCAACTTCACATGCTGATCAACATTCCTGTAAAGTTTCTTGACTCTAGCTCCAGCGCTTTTGGAGCTACAGGCGACACAACTTTTTGGGACGGATGGACGGACTGAGGGAGAAGGGCAAATCTAAATGCCCCCCCCCCCCCCCCCCACCAGAGTGGGGGCATAAAAAAATGACTAAGTGCCCTTAACTCTGTCAAAAATAAATCGAGTGGAATCTCCTGACAATATGCACAACTAAGCTTGGTGACAAACACTCCAGGAGTTCTGAATACTGGTTGATAAAAGTGATCAATTATTAAAGGGAAATTTATTATTTCATAAGCATACGTTGTCCAAAACAAAGAGTAATGAAACAATATCCACTTCGTCTGAAGTCTGTCCACTTCTCCCTAACCTTCAACCCAGGGCGAAGTGACTTCTCCCAAAATTCTGAGTCTAGCGAGAGCCCTGCTCCTATTAAGTTTCAATGAAATCCCTCAAGCGGTTTTGGAGATAAAGAGAGGATGATTTTACAGGATGGATGGCCAGACAGACAGACAGTGTGATTGCACCCCCCCTCCCCCCTTGGGGAACTTAAAAAGTTTTGACTTAACCAGGATTCAAACCCATGACCTTTCAGTCAGTAAAATATTGAGTGACGATCTACACCACTGAGCCACAGAGGCTAGCTAGCAAATCTCATCAAGTATCTACCCCGTGACTAACAGGGTAAATTTTTTACCGATAAAAGTGTGTAAAACTTTATATTTTGATGTTTTTCTGAAACAAAAAATGAGTCAGTCACTTAGTTTAGATATGTTCTTAACAATTACAGCAAGAATTTAAACATGTATAAACATTTCCTTTTTTTCATTGTTGGCCCATCTGTGAGTCAGTCACTTTAAATTCAGAAGAAACTTTTCAACACTTATTGTGTTTACATTAGGATACATGTACTTACCATGAATAAAAATTCCAGCTAGACAATAGGATTTGAAGTGTCTGGTTAACATTCTGATTGTTTTAAACCAGTATTTTTTTAAATGCATTCTTTGTTATGGCACTTAACTGTACGGAATGAAAAATTTCGCTATTCATCGACATTATATATAAAGAAAACACCGCAGGATTCAGCAATGATGGATATGGATATATGCAATGGATTATCTTACTGAATACAAAGAACATACTTGTTTGTTTTCTACGGATGTGGAATATATATATATCACTGAGAAATGACACAACTGAACATTTTCATGAGCACCTGTATGTAGTGCAAGTAAAACTGTAAAAACTGTATCAATTCAAGATGAGATATATTCCATGTTTACAAAAAATGAAAAGATTTTCTATTTATTTTATGCAAATTGACGACTAAACGCTCTGTTTACTTCTTACTATCTGAAGATTAAACATTTTCCATTTAAAAAAAAAAAAATCTGCCAGTTTGCTTTTCAATTTCAAGATTTAATCACTAATTCAACTTCCATACTTTAAATTCAACTACAGCTATCACTTAATGTGATTAATACCCCCACAAGACTGCTTCAGAACTGAGGAAGTTATAAGTAACAGAATACTTTGTAAAAGAATTGAAATAGAGTTATGGTTGTGGGCAATAAAACAATCTTGTGGTTCCTGTACATTGCATTTCCTGTCATTGTGCTTGACCATTGTGTGAAGTTGCACTGAATTCAAACCAGTAGTTTTCAAGTTACATGTATGCTCCAGACAAGGAAATCCAACAAAGGGCAATAACTGTGCAAATACTGAAGATGGAGTTATAGCTCTTGTACACTGCATTTCACGATATTGTGCTTGACCACTGTATGAAGTTGCATTGAATTCCAACCATTAGTTTTCAAGTTATGCTCCCGACAAAGAAAACCAACAAAAGGCAATAACTGTGCAAATACTGAAGATAGAGTTAAAGCTCTTGTACACTGCACTTCCTCTCATTGTGCTTGACCAATGTGTGAAGTTGCACTGAATTCCAACCAGTACTTTTCAAGTAACGCTCCAGACAAGGAAATCCAACAAAGGACAATAACTGTGCATATAAAGAAGACAGAATTATAGCATATATACACACTGCACTTCCTGTCATTGTGCTTGAACATTGTATGAAGCTGCAATGAATTCCAGCCAGTAGTTTTCAAGTTATGCTCCAGACAAGGAAAACCAACAAAGGGAAATAAATCTGCAAATAGTGAAGATGAAGTTATGATTCTTGAACACTGCACTTTCTGTCATTGTGCTTGATCACAGTATGAAGTTGCACTGAATTCCAACCAGTAGTTTTCAAGTTATGCTCCAGACAAGGAAATCCAACAAAGGGCAATAACTCAGCAAATAGTACAGATGGAGTTATAGCACTTGTACACTGCACTTCCACTCATTATGCTTGACCACTGTATGAAGTTGCATTGAATTCCAATCAGTAGTTTTCAAGTAATGCTCCGGACACAGAAAACCAACAAAAGGCAATAACTGTGCAAAAACTGAAGATGGAGATATAGCTCTTGTACACTGCACTTCCTGTCATTGTGCTTGATCATTGTATGAAGTTGCACTGTATTCCAACCAGTAGTTTTCAAGTTATGCTCCAGACAAGGAAAACCAACAAAGGGAAATAAATCTGCAAATAGTGAAGATGGAGTTATGATTCTTGAACACTGCACTTTCTGTCATTGTGCTTGACCAATGTATGAAGTTGCACTGAATTCCAATAATTACTTTTCAAGTTATGCTCCGGACAAGGAAAACCAACAAAGGGAAATAATTCTGCAAATAGTGAAGATAGAGTTAAAGCACTTGAACACTGCACTTCCTCTCATTGTGCTTGACCATTGTATGAAGTTGCATTGAATTCCAACCATTAGTTTTCAAGTTATACTCCGGACAAGGAAATTGCAGCAGACCAACTGCCCGACAGACCAACTACCGGGTGACTCCTATATACCCCAAAAACTTCGTTTCAGGTGTATAATTTGTAATTATTTGTGATGTCATCAGCGATGTAAATTTGATGATGTCATAGATCTGTCAAGTACAAAATCATAGTTGCAAATATAAAGATGATTAAACAAAAGCAGTGGGAGAAAATTCTGGAGTTGCAATGATTCACATATGTACACAAGGTTATAGATGTCCGTTAAACTGCATAATCATTTAATATAAATGACTCTGTAGTTTTGGGGGGTTTTTTTGCTGTTGTTTTTAAATAGTTTTATTCTTGAATAATTGATAATCTCGATCCTAGTCCATTTATATGTATCCACTTCAGGATATTGCTATATATTTCTGACTGAAATATCCTTCAGGTCAAGGATTGTAAGGGTCTTTTCATTGGTGGATAATTTTCCTTCTTTCCCTTTGTATTTTTGGGCACAGGATGGTCAGATTTAATTTGTGATTGCTATAAATTGCATCAATCCCATACAAATATTTAAGTATATCTGAATGCAACAAATATTTACCTCATTTAATACATACAGGATATTTGTTTTCTGTGGATATGTAATATTATCTCATTGTGAAGCGATAAACTGCATAATTAATTAATATAAATGACCTTGCCGTGAGTATTCTTTGCTTCTGTTTTTAAATACCGTAGTTATATTCTTGATCATTTGACAATCCAGATCCTTGCCATGGAAAACATTAAGTGAAACTGACAACTGTTATTGCAGTCTCTTAAATCTGAGACATATAACAATGCTTTTACACCTCCAAGTTGATTTATTTAATACTAAACTGAGGAAAAAGTATGGTGACAGGAATATAAAGGTGAAGGGTTTTCTTTTAAGGTCTACAACTGATAAAATTATTTTTTAAATTTCAAACGGCTGCAGGAAAATCTGTTTTGTCATCTTGCCAAGGTGTTAGACTTTCCAGTTCAGTTAACAGTCTCTTAAGTGTACTACTGAATGACTGATTTCTTTAGCAGGCAGGTCACTAATAAAATATACTCATTCTGTTGTCTGTAATTCTTAAAAGTTCAAAGAAAGTTTTGTAAAAAGTATATCCTACAGATCTGTTTTAAGTGATACAGAATCTCTATCAGTCAAAGTGTAAGTGATACGGAGCATATCTCACTGACAGAATACAGTATTCCATTGGTTAGCATAAAAAATGTATTAATTAATGTTATCCAATGAAATCTTTAACTCACCTGTAGTACAGTCAAAATATGACCGAATGAATTGCAACAGAATTTAATCATGGTGTATTACAAAACCAGTCTTCAGTCCATCCAGAACTTTTTGCTAAGAGTTAGTGATGCAATTCAACAACAAAATAATATACCGGTAGTTTACAAAAAATGTCACCAATTTAATGTTTTGACAGTAATCATCCATGAATTATGTTTTGAAATGTACAGCACTCTAAAGGAGTTGTCTGGAAGCATTCCACAGAAAAGGAATGGTACACTTTACATATGATAAATGTCTGACTTACTTTCTAAAACTGCTCTGTGTAGTAGGTTGGTCACACCGCTGTACCTCTGATCATCTGGGGGAGGTTTACACTTACAGAACTGTGTAAGATGTGTAGGCAACCCCTGGGCCTGGGACTGGTAATTGTCTATCAATCTATCCAGACCTGTGAAGAAAATTATCCTATAAAAGTATGTCCTTCAAGGTCTTGTGTATTTCAAGGCATGGAAGATGGTACTTTGTAAATATTGCTTACAAATTTGATACATGTAAAGTGTATATACTTCTACTTTCACTCAAGACACAACTCAAGATTGAAGATATCACATACAAGGAATAACAGAAATATGAACTTTCATTACTGATGCTAGTCTAGTGAACATAGTCATTTTTCATCTGATGGAATCATACTATAAAATGGACACTGGTTGTTTATTTAATCTAAATTTTAAAGTTCAGAAGTATCTGCCAAGAAATTTTTGAAGAGTCTGCCTTTATACAAGTTTGTTACATTGTAACATCTGAACCCCAGGGTGGAGAGCCAAATATAAACCCAGGGTCAAAGTTTAAACAATTTTAGCAGAGATCCACCAGGCAATGCTTCATGCTAAATTTCAGAACTCTGGGCCAATGCTACATGCCAAATTTCAGAAGTCTCAGACTTATGGTTTCTGACCAAAGGGTTTTTAAACAGGTGTCTATAAAAGTCTATATGAAATATCAGATCACTGTGATGGAGCCAATAATGACCACTCAGGCAAAATTTGAATAAAACTGATAAAGGTCCATCAGGCAATTCTCCATAGAAAATTTAAAAAATCCAGTCCTTGTGTTTCTGGACAAGAAGAGGGTTTTTTTAAAAAAGATTTTCTGAAATATTTTCATATTAAAAATGTGACCCACAGGGTGAAGTGAAGAGCTTCTCTATTTAAGTATATACCAGACATTTGATCCTGAGGTGTAGCCAAAAATGATATCAGGGGCAAAGTTCAAAATAATCTCTGTAAATGTCCACTAGAAATGCTTTGTGCAAAATGTTTGAACTCTAGGCCTTCTGGTTTCATAAAGAAAGAATTTTAAAGATTTTCCTATATTATATTTCAAAGTAAAATATGCGACTCCTTAAGCTAGGCCAACAGTGACTCCAGGGACATAATTTGATCAAAATTGGTACAGGTCTTCAAGAAATTTCAGAGATTTGGGCCTGGTGATTTCAGACAAAAAAATTTTGTTATTCCTGTTGCCATAGCAACCAGAGTTCCAAAAAGAATGGAACTGTTTGAACAACTTTGGAAGAGCTTCATTCAAGGAACTTTCCTGCCAAGTTTCATCAATTTTGACCTTGTGCTTAAGGAGATGTTGTTAAATTAACAAAAACAAGAGCACCACTGGGTGGAACATCATATGCCCGAAGGGTTTTTTTTCAAAGTATTATGTTTAGTTGATTGTCACCTTGACATTTTATGTACTTACCCCAAACAGTGTAGGGGGTCATGTTATCAATGATGGCAATCATCCTAAGAAGTTTGAAGTCTGTATGGGAAAAAGTTGCCAAGTTATACAATAGAAATGCTTTTCAGTGTTTAGGTCATTTTGACATTGACTTCTGACCTACTGATCCTAAATGTATGGGGGTCATTTTCTCAATGTAATCGATCATGATACAAAGTTTGAAGTCAGTATGACAAATGGTTATAAAATTTAAAATGGAAATAGTTTTCAGTGCTTTGGTCACTGTGACCTTGACTTTTGACCTACTGACCCCAAAATCAATAAGAGTCATTTATTCAATGTGTGCAACCATTATATGAATTTTGAAGTCTATACGACAAATGGTTATAAAGTTTTACAGCAGAAATAGTTTTCACTGCTTAGGCCACTGTGATCTTGACCTTTGACTTACTGACCCTAAAATCAATAGGGGTCATCTACTCAATGTGTGCAACCATTATATGAATTTTGAAGTCTCTTTGACAAATGGTTATGGGGTTTTACAGTGGAAATAATTTTCACTGCTTAGGCCACTGTGACCTTGACTGTTGACTTCTGACCCCAAAATCAAAAGGGGTCATTTACTTAATGTGTGCAACCATTATATACATTTTGAAGACACTATGACAAAGGGTTGTTGAGTTACAGAGTTTAAATGATTCTAAACATTTAGGTCACTGTGACTTTGACCTTTGACATACTGACCTCAAAATGTATTGGGGCCATCCACTCAATGTGTGCAATTATGATATAAAGTTTGAAGTCTCTATAACATATGATTGTCAAGTTACAAGGCAAAAATGGTTTTCAATGTTAAGGTCACTGTGACCTTGACCTTTGAGCTACTGACTAGAAAATGTATAGGAGTCATCCACTCAATGTAGGCAATAATCATAAGAAGTTAAAAGACTGTAGGCCAAAGAGTTACTCAAGTTATCCTCTGGAAACCAAATTGCTAACAGACGGACGGACTGACGCCCAGGACCATAACAAAAAATGCCCCTTCAGGCATATAAAAACTGATGCAGCACAGAAGACAAATGGCAATCATTCAAAACTACACAAGACATAGCAGCTATGACCAACATACTGCTGATTTTAAGAAACCAATAAACAACATAATACGACAATTGTCATCAAGGTGTGAACGATTTGCGGTACAATTTATAAACATTAATATAAATAATCTTTAGGCTATTATTGCTAATTATGAAAACAGCTTGAAAGAAAAATTGCACTATATACTTTCGAGTTTTAATTCATTTTATGTCGCACTTACATGAATATTATGTGAACAAATATCATGTAAATTATTGTAGAAAAAATTGATGCCTTTAGTTAGTATGTTTCCATAATTGACTTTTCCAACAAGGTTATTATAGCTAATGATAACCCTTTACAACAGATGAGAAATTGATTGAAGGCTAGCACGGGTCTCGGAATTAAGACCGACCACTTCTCTCAGGTCCCCAAAGTGGTCTTAATAGGGAGACTTTACTGTATTTTTCAAAATTGAATTCAAATATAATCTTTAAATCATAATTTAAATAACAACTTACGAAGTGCATGCATGATATGTGTGGTGTTGTGTTAAACAAATTATCTTTTATTCAAATTTTATACTGTTTGCTCTCAGAAAACATATGTCACTGTCTTTACAATGTATGTAGCAGTTTTACTACAAAAACTGGATAAGGTCTGAAATATTGTTCCAGAACAAGACCCACACAAATTGTAAAAATCTTCCTCATGTACTACTAATACTCTACTCTAAAACTGTCATTTAGTCAGAAATTATCATGTGTGAAAGAAGCTGCTGCATTTCAAAACAGTTTAAAAGCAAATTTTATTAAATATTCTTGTAACATTTTAAATTTGAAACTTATTATTACCCATTTTTTGAAAGCATACCCAAAGAAATGTTAGATATGTTTCCTATATGACAAATTACACTGGAGTTACATGAATCAATGATGAAATGCACTGATGACACATAACACTTAACATGAATTGTTGGGTTTGACCAATGCTGACATGAACTGATAACACATTATGCTTATCATAAATTGTCTGGACGTGATCAATAATAAAATGAGCTGATGACACATTATACTTACCATGAATTGTCGGGCCTTGATCAATACTGAAATGAACTGATGACACGAATTGTCGAGCATTGATCAATGCTAAAGTGATCTCAGGACACATCATACTTACCATGAAATGTCGGGCCTTGATTAATGCTGAAATGAGCTGATGACACATTACACTTACCATGAATTGTCGAGCATTGATCAACGCTAAAGTGATCTCAGGACACATTACACTTACCATGAATTGTTGGGCCTTGATTAATGCTGAAATGAGCTGATGACACATTCTACTTACCATGAATTGTATGGTTTTGATTTGTGCTGTAGTGAGCTGATGACACATTATACTTACCATGAATTGTATGGTTTTGATTTGTGCTGTAGTGAGCTGATGACACATTATACTTACCATGAACTGTCAAGCCTTGATTAAAGCTGAAGTGAGCTGATGACACATTTTACTTACCATGAACTGTTGGGCCCTGATCAATGCTGAAGTGAGATGATTTAACTTCATTGATTTGGAAGTGGAAGAAGATCCCTTTGCTGTATAATGACAACACAAAACTTGATGATGAGAAAGAGCTCTCTCGCACAAGGAACAAACCATCAATGTTTCCATACTTCACCAGCCCTGTAATATATTAATAATAACCTGCTTAGAAAAATGGAGGAAACTGACTCATATACAGCAAAATCACTGTCCTGTAAAAGTTTTTGTTTAAATCATCTGGTAAAATAACCACTTTCACTGATGAAACAACACAAAAATGCTAATTTTGGGACACTTTTTCTCCTGGATGAATTGGTAACTTCATTAAAGACTAATATTTAGACTAATCTCTAATATAACATAAAATTTTCTGTTTGTGATGCTGAATACATTAAATTAAAATTAAAATTGAAAAAAAAGGCCCATGATATAACACTCATCTACGTACAACTGCTAAGAATGTTACGGTTTTTATCATAGTAAAAAGAATGAGCTTAACAAGGGAAATTATTAAAATTATTGTTACAGGGTCCTCAAGGCAAACCCTCAAACCAATTTTTATAAGTCTCAGCATTATGGCTTCTTACAAGAATGTTTTAACCAGTTTGTGTATATAAGTTTATGTAAAACATCCTATCCCAATGGTAAAGCCAAAAATGGCCTCAGAGGCAAAGCTGGAACAATCTTTGTCTGAGCTTAAAGCTTAAATGAGAGGATTTAGAAAGCTTTTCTTATAAAAGTCTAGGCAAAATGAAGTGACTCCTTGGGTGGGACCAATTTTGACCCAGGGGCCATGGTTTGTATGATCTTGGTAGAGGTCCAGCTGATATTATAATGAATTAATACGCCAAATATCTAAAATCTTGGCCTTGCGGTCTAGTTGCTATGGCAACCAGAGTTGTGCAAAGAATTCCAATTCTTTATATATAGTTTAGAAAGAAGCGTATCCAAGGATCATTCCTGTTTATTGCAAATGGCCTTGGCTTTAGAGGAGAAGATTTTGAAAACATTTTCTATACAAGAGGGCCATGATGGCCCTGGATCGCTCACCTGAGTACTTTGGCTGTAGGTTTGCTGTTAAGCAGTATTTCATTTTTTAATTGAAAATATATAAGTGCCTACAAATCAAATATGTAAAATATCAGTCAATAAATAAAGGCTCTATGACAGAAAGTAGAAATATCTATTAAAAGCTATGGTGACCTTGACCTTGACCCAGTGACCTCAAACCCTAGCCATGGGTAGAGGTCCATGCAAGGAACCTATATATTGAATATCAAAGATATTGATCTATAAATGATGGCATTATGAGGTACAGTAGATAAATCTATTTTTAGCCTCTGTGACCTTTAACCTAATCTAATAATTTGAACAACCAAACAACCTTTCTGAAAAACTGCCAGGATATTTGGACTGAAACAGTAGCCTCTAGAGCCTTAACAAGATATTTCTATTTTTGGGCTGTGACCTAGTTTTTGACCCCATATGACCCATATTCGAACTTGACCTAGAAATCATCGAAACAACCTATCTGACATATTTCCAGGATATTTGCGCTTAAAATGTTACCTCTAGAGTGTTAACAAGATTTTTCCATATACAGGCTGTGTGACCTAGTTTTTGACCCCATATGACCCATATTCCAACTTGAGCTAGAAATCATCTTAACAAGCTTTCTGACAGTTTTCCAGGAAATTTGGGCTAAAAATGTTACCTCTAGAGTGTTAACAAGGTTTTACCATAATTGGACTGTGTGACCTAGTTTTTGACCCCACATGACCCAATTTCAAACTTGAGATAGAAATCATCAAAACAACCTTTCTGACATATTTCCAGGATATTTGGGCTGAAAATGTTACCTCTAGAGTGATAAAAAGGTTTTCCCATATTTGGTCTGTGACCTAGTTTTTGATCCCAGATGACCCATATTCGACCAGGGCTAGAAATCATCCAAATAACCTTTCTGATATATTACAAGGATATTTGGGCTGAAAATGTAAACTCTAAAGTGTTAACAAGGTTTTTCCATATTTGGGCTCTGTGACCTACATGTAGTTTCTGACCCCAGATGACCCACATTTGAACTTGCGCTAGAAATCACCCAAATAACCTTTCTGACATATTACAAGGACATTTGGACTGAAAATTTGACCTCTAAAGTGTTAACAAGGTTTTTCCATATTTGGGCTCTGTGACCTAGTTTTTGACCCCAGGTGACCCGTATTCAAACTTGACCTAGAAATCATCGAAATAACCTACATGACATATTTCCAGGATATTTGGGCTGAAAATGTTACCTATAGAGTGTTAACATGGTTTTTCCATATACAGGCTGTGTGACCTAATTTTGACCCCACATGACCCATATTCCAACTTGAGCTAGAAATCATCTTAGCAAGCTTTCTGACAGTTTTTCAGGAAATTTGGGCTAAAAATGTTACCTCTAGAGTGTTAACAAGGTTTTACCATATTTGGTCTCGGTGACCTAGTTTTTGACCCCATATGACCCATATTCGAACCTGGGCTAGAAATCACCCAAATAACATTTCTGACATATTACAAGGATATTTGGGCTGTAAATGTTACCTCTTAAGAATTAACAAGGTTTTTGCATATTTGGGCTCTGTGACAGAGTTTTTGACCCCAGATGACCCATATTCGAACTTGGGCTAGAAATCACCCAAATAACCTTTCTGACATATTACAAGGAAATTTGGACAGAAAATGTGACCTCTAAAGTGTTTACAAGGTTTTTCTATATTTGGGCTCTGTGACCTAGTTTTTGACCCAAGATGACCCATATTCGAACTTGAGCTTGAAATCATGGAAACAACCTTTCTGACAAATTTCCAGATTATTTGGGCTGAAAATGTAACCTTTAGAGTGTTAACAAGAATTTTCTATTTTTGGGCTCTGTGACCTAGCTTTTGACCCCAGATGACCCATATTCGAATATGAGCTAGAAATTATAGAGGAAACCTTTCTGACAAATTTCCAGATTATTTGGGCTGAAAATGTAACCTCTAGAGTGTTAACAAGATTTTTCTATTTTTGGGCTCCGTGACCTAAATTTTGATCCCAGATGACCCATATTCAAACTCGTCTGAGTAATTACTGGGACCAACATCCTGACCAAGTTTCGTGACAATTGGAGCAAAAATGTGACCAGTAGAGTGTTAACGAACTAAATGTGAAAGGACGACAGACGACGGACATTCATCGATCCTAATAGCTCAGCCTGAGCCAGCTCAGGTGAGCTAAAAAGTCTATGCAAAATGAAGATACCCATTGGGTGTGGCCAATTCTTACCCCTGAGCCATGATTTGTAGGATTTTGGTAGAGGTCCACTAGATGGTACTACAAACTAAATATCTAAACTTTGAAATAGGCCTTGAGGTTCAGACAAGGAGATTTTTAAAGTTTTTCTTTCTGTTGCCATGGCAACCAGAGTTGTGCAAGGAATTCCATTGTTTACAGAATTTTTGAAAGTGTACCATCCAAGGATAATTTTCTGTTTAGTTTTATTGCAATTGGCCTAGTGGTATAGGAGGAGACATTGCTTGATTAATTACAACAGACAGACAACGGTTTAAACAGCATACTAAAAGCTACAACTGACCTTAGATTAAAAATTATCAGTCTCACTATCATTTAAATTAGAGGTTTGCATGAAATGTAAATCTTTTAAGTAAATTTTGAAGAGCTTCATGCAAGGAATATCTCTGCTAAATTTGGTTAATTTTGACCAAGTGACTTTCCTTGATCATATAAACATTATAAACAGTGATTCTGGAAATGAGCACAGTTTCACTATTCAATATTTCTGACCAGTGCTTATATTAATTTCTATGTAAGTTGTCAGTTTATATAAAATAATTCCTGTTTTTTTTTATCTGTTTTTTCACACCAAGTTCTATAATCTGTAGATAAAGATAGAACTTCTATCCATCTGGCTGATGTACCTATTATGCAGCAGTTTTTTCAATATTTTAGTTTTCCTCACAGACATCACAAAAGTAGATTTTTAGAAATATTCACTTTGCTTAATCCTGAGAATGGTAAATGAGTAATCTTTTGCTTCTTTTGTTATTTTTGCATTTCTGACATATAAATTCTGTTTTTTTCAAACATGTTAAAATCTTACACTCTAAATCAGAATTTGTTAAGAATTTAAATCATAAGCAGATGGCTTGGTGAGAAAATTATGTCACCTCAATTGTCAGTAATTACTTAGCAGCACCTACATGTCTCAAAAACTTAATTGTCACCTTTCAGTGTTTTCTTAAACAATCAACTAGAAATTAGTATTTCAAAGTTCAAAGGAAAGGTGTGATTGACTGTTTTTATTTACTGATTACCTGTTGCCAAATTCTTATGTTAAGTTACACTTCTCAATATTTCAAATTCCCTTGGCTTTGTTTCTTTTTGTATATAAACAGTTTATTTTCTTGACTTAATAATAATATATAGAACCTTCTTGATGTGACTTACTACGTGATATCTGTGTGATTCCTAGAGACTCTTTGTGACTTTAAATTAATTCTAAGTAAAATCTTTGTGAAACTCATGGACTTTTAAAAATAACTTATAATTATCTTTGTGTTCAAAAACTTTGTGACATTTACTTTGTGGAACACTATTTTAAATACAAGTTGTTATTAAATAAAGAAATTATTAGTGACTCCTACAGTGTGGACTTCAATTCTACAACAAAGACTCGGTGCCAAGCTAGTTCCCCAACAACATCCAGTAAAAAGGGCTAATTCCCCACATGCCCTGCGCATATTATACCACTTATAAATTGCTATTTTTCACTCAAAAATAAAATTCAATTGATATTTCATACAAACATTCATTTCTAAATATGTTATCAGTTTATTCAAGCAGAAATATTCGCCAACCAAGATTGCCAGGAGACATACCGGTAACACTGATCAATTTTCGAAGTTGTATCACTAACACAATTAAAATACTTCATCACTTAGAATTAAAGCTATCACAAATCAACAACAGAAGCACATGTGTGTCATGATACTTACATACAGACTTTCATTTCTTAGAGATTGCTTGAATTTTATACTTTATTATTTCTTTTTTTAGATTTACTTATCTATAGGTGGTTTTACATATAAAAAAAAATGTGAATGATTTCTTATCACATAAACATTTCTACAAGAAAGTGGTGATAAAACTTTAAAATTTTATGGCTTAAAACAGTTTTAATAAATTACTTAAATTTAAACATTCCCAACAGACAGGCTGTAACATGTTTTATTAAATAACTAAAAGTTATTAGTCCCATAAAAAGGCACCTGCCACGTTCAATAACACGACGGCCTGCTTTATAATAGTGCCAATATCTATATCACTTTTATAGATATAAAGCCCGCATTTGAAGTAATTTGATTGGCAAATAATGCAGGGCCAAAATTGATATAGATTTCAGCAAAAAGCTTCTGAAAATGGCAGCCATTTTGTTCTATCTGTTGACGCCGACAAGTTGCATAAATTAATGTAATTTCAAACATTCACGGCATGAATTGGTAGTGTTTAACCGACAATATTTTAAGTTTACAACGTGTTGATTTTACATAAACACAAACAAGCATTTTCTGACTATGATCAATTACAAATATCGTCTGGCGAAGATCAGGGGATATGTCGAGAGAATTGCGCATAATTAAGTATAAGTATTTGTTGTTATTTAATAAAATTGTCAATAAATAAGTGATTTGATATTGGCCCTGTTATTTGTCCTCGGGTCAGTCGTATTGGCCCGAGGCCATAGGCCGAGGGCCAATACGACTGCCCTCGGACAAATAACAGGGCCAATATCAAATCACTTATTTATTAACATATAGTATTCTAAAAGGTACTTACTGCAGCAAAGGATTAAACAAGAGGGCCATGATGGCCCTGGATCGCTCACCTGAGTACTTTGGCTGTAGGTTTGCTGTTAAGCAGTATTTCATTTTTTAATTGAAAATATATAAGTGCCTACAAATCAAATATGTAAAATATCAGTCAATAAATAAAGGCTCTATGACAGAAAGTAGAAATATCTATTAAAAGCTATGGTGACCTTGACCTTGACCCAGTGACCTCAAACCCTAGCCATGGGTAGAGGTCCATGCAAGGAACCTATATATTGAATATCAAAGATATTGATCTATAAATGAAGGCATTATGAGGTACAGTAGATAAATCTATTTTTAGCCTCATGACCTTTAACCTAATCTAATAATTTGAACAACCAAACAACCTTTCTGACAAACTGCCAGGATATTTGGACTGAAACAGTAGCCTCTAGAGCCTTAACAAGATATTTCTATTTTTGGACTCTGTGACCTAGTTTTTGACCTCAGATGACCCATATTCGAACTTGACCTAGAAATCATCGAAATAACCTATATGACATATTTCCAGGATATTTGGGCTGAAAATGTTACCTCTAGAGTGTTAACATGGTTTTTCCATATACAGGCTGTGTGACCTAGTTTTTGACCCAAGATGACCCATATTCGAACATGGGCTAGAAATCATCAATACAAACTTTCTGACATATTTCCAGGATATTTGGGCTGAAAATGTTACCTCTAGAGTGATAAAAAGGTTTTTCCATATTTGGTCTCAGTGACCTAGTTTTTGACCCCAGATGACCCATATTCGAACCTGGGCTAGAAATCACCAAAATAACCTTTCTGACATATTACAAGGACATTTGGACTGAAAATGTGACCTCCAAAGTGTTAACAAAGTTTTTCCATATTTGGGCTCTGTGACCTAGTTTTTGACCCCAGATGACCCATATTCGAACTTGAGCTACAAATCATCGAAAAAACCTATCTGACATATTTCCAGGATATTTGGGCTGAAAATGTTAGCTCTAGAGTGTTAACAAAGTTTTTCCATATACAGGCTGTGTGACCTAGTTTTTGACCCCACATGACCCATATTCCAACTTGAGCTAGAAATCATCTTAACACCCTTTCTGACAGTTTTTCAGGAAATTTTGGCTAAAAATGTTACCTCTAGAGTGTTAACAAGGTTTTACCATATTTGGGCTGTGTGACCTAATTTTTGACCCCACATGACCCATATTCAAACTTGAGCTAGAAATCATCCAAGTAACCTTTCTGACATAATACAAGGATATTTGGGCTGAAAATGTTACCTCTTAAGTGTTAACAAGGTTTTTCCATATTTGGGCTCTGTGACCTAGTTTTTTACCCTAGATGACCCATATTCGAACTTGGGCTAGAAATCATGGAAACAACTTTTCTGACAAATTTCCAGGATATTCGCGCTGAAAATCTTACCTCTAGGGTGTTAACAAGGTTTTTCCATATTTGGGCTGTGTGACATAGTTTTTGAACCCAGATGACCCATATTCAAACCTGGGCTAGAAATCAACCAAACAACCTTTCTGACAAATTGCCAGGACATTTGGACTGAAACAGTAGCCTCTAGAGCCTTAACAAGATTTTTCTATTTTTAGGTCATGTGACCTTGTTATTTACCCCAGATGACCCATATTCGAACTCGTCCGAGTAATTACTGGGACAAACATCCTGACCAAGTTTCGTGACAATTGGAGCAAAAATGTGACCAGTAGAGTGTTATCTAACTAAGTGTGAACAGACGACGGACATTCATCGATCCAAATAGCTCACCCTGAGCCAGCTCAGGTGAGCTAAAAATCAGAAGATTTTATCAGTTTACAAGTAATTTGGAGCACTCATCAATTTTCAAAAACATACCCTGTTTTGAGTTGTGTATATGTCTGAGCTTCAGTAGTAAAGTTATTCTTGATAAAACTTCAGTTTCCTGTGATTGCTGGCATGTTCTTTTTTAAAAGGTGTGGAAAAATAGCGGCAAAGCATTGCCTTCACAATTATTTGAATAAAGGTTAGCTGAGAAAACTCTCAACTGATGTACAAACATGACATTTTCAACTCAATATCTTCTATGTCATGCTACCGTAAATGACCAGGCATAAGTCGATATTTTTTTCATCAGAAAATCAGCTCAAAGTACTACATCGACGTATGGTCGAGTAATGGAAAAAAATCAAAAGTCAAAACTTAAAAAAAAGATGGAAACATGCTGAGATTACATTATATAACTAGGACTAACCATCGTATCTGAACGGCGTTTTATTTTTACATAATGCGCTGACATTTGTCGTTTATTCACGATTTTTTTATCTTGTTTTTTTTATTTGTTTAAATCACAACTATTTTTAAAGATAAAATTAATTTCAGTTTACTAAAAAAATTTACAGATAAAAGCTTTCTAAAACAAATAATTACCGTTTTAATTGGACAAATAATTATCGCTATTGTCAACATTAAATTGAGTAAGAGATAAGCAGCAGTAACTACAAAAGTGTG
Organism: Cyclina sinensis; assembly: GCA_012932295.1. NCBI lineage: Eukaryota > Metazoa > Mollusca > Bivalvia > Venerida > Veneridae > Cyclina > Cyclina sinensis. The sequence goes on along the minus strand of JAAONU010000007.1, from coordinate 31,811,084 downwards.
TTAATTGTCACCCTGGTACAGGTCGAGGTCGGGTGTAAACGTGACAACCAACATGTGTGTTTACTACAATTATTGGGAAGGTGGCGTCTTTGTAAAAGATCAAAGGAAAAAACAAAGAAACCGAAAACCTTTTGAAGTTATCAAACGCTAATTTGTTATGAGGGGGATTTGAATATCATCCTATGTTGACCAATGAATACAGTTTACGATGCTTTTACTTTTTTCATTAAAAGGCCTGGCTTTACTGGCATGTTTAGTTTAAGTAGTTAATCTTTTAAGAGGAATAAATTATTGCTTTAAGATATTGCTTAGATTAAAATAATTACTTGAAATATTGCTACGTAAAGAAATCAAAATGCCTAAGAGAAAGCTTTCTGCATATGACTGTGCATTTAAACTTAAAGTTGTGGACTTTGCCGAAAAAACAAACAATTGTGCAGCTCAGCGCGACTTTGATGTCTCTGAGAAATTAGTAAGGGACTGGCGTAAAAACAAAATCTACTCTTTTGGCTTCACCCAGACAACAAAAATGTTGCGTAATACGCTTGAAAGAATCGTGCATCGTGGTTACAGGGCAAAACGCCTAAACTTTCTAGTAAAAGAAAACATGAGGAAGCATCTGATGTTGTGAGCTCTCTTCACCCAAAATTTAAAAAAGCAAATTCTCAGAAATGTTGTGGACAGTGAGGGTGTTTGGCATTGCTCTCTCTGTAGAGAAAACTAAATAATGAATTTCAATATTATTCTACACTGATGAGGATTATTTAATGTTTTTACAATAAATAAAATAATATAAAATTTAGAAAAATTCACCTATGTTATTTATTGTGTTAATAATAAGATACTTTACTCTTTAGTAAGATGTAGTCATTCATGTTAAAAAACAAAACAATAAAGATAATGCAACTCAATGCAACACAACACAGCACGTTCACAGGATAGTCTCACTCCTTCCTAATTTTGGCTGAGGGAGAAGTCACTTCTCCCTAAAATTTTACCCCAGGATGAGCCCTGTCATGTTAATCTCTAGTATTACAAACGTAAGTGCATGGAGTTTAATTTCACTTCAGTTGCTATTACCGGTAAGTGAAATAGACAATTATCTCGTCAAGAAATGCTTATACATTTGATGAAGTATGTTATGCAATGATAATTATAGCAAATGAATATGAGTAGTTGTGATTACCGATAATGAAGTATTTAACAGTGCTTGTATTATTTTAATAAAACTAATTTTCAAGGAAGATAGGCAATTGTTTTATTTAACACTTTATGATAAAGTGTCTGCTTGTTTGTAACGTGTTTTAATAAAATATAGAAAATAAATCAACAAATAAATTATAGAGAAATTAAAAATGTTTGATATTTTATTTTGTGTCATTTTCCTTTATTTTGTCATCCTACTTTGACCCACACTCCCATCAACCCACATCCCCAACTTATGGAAGGAGTTAATGTAAAATCTGATATTCTAAGCTAGAAACAACCCCTCAACTTATGGCTGAGATCGACTTATGCCCGATAATTAACGGTAATTGATAAATAAAGCAAATTGCAATGTTCGGCAGCATACTATTGGATGAATCAATGTAAGCAGATGCAGATCAAAGTGAGACATAGCAGGTGAACAAATAAAATGTCAACCTGTAAATTCGGTTCACCTTCGGAGGTGAAATAGTGAGACTATCATTTATCTATTCACTACTGTCCAATAAATAACCTATACGATACTATAGTATATCTACAAAAAAAAGATAAAGTATATTCTTTTGTTTAAAATCGAAACAGCTATTTACCTTTTCTCAGGATATCCTCGGCCACATCACGCGCAATTCTTCCATGATACCACTGCGTCTCTTTTTCCTTCTCTCGAATGTTATCACGATCTTCCTTCAGAAGTTCTTCAAGTGACTTTGTCTTTAACAGTTCCTTAACATTGAAGAGTTCTGATGTTAGATCATTTGCATATATTGAATCACATTGTTCGTCTTCGAACCCGTCCTCCATCCTAAAGTTTTGAGCAAATAGGAAGTAAAACACTGACAGACAACTTTACTTCCTTGTTTCCCCGGCCATTTTGAGACTTGTAATAATTGCTGACTGTGATAATAGCTTTCTTAGGGTTAAAGACCACCACACATTAGACGGTTTCCAGTGTTGTAACCAAACGAGACTAAACCTTACTATGAAAGCTGGGTAGATTTCTATGATAGTGGTTGTTCATGACAGAGACGTTCAGTTACAGTTGTAAAATAAAGATAGCCCTCTAGCACCACTTGCACTCCGTCAGTTATGAATTTCTAGATTCGTCAGGTGCTTGGGCAAATTTGTAAGCTTCATTTTCGTTAATTATTTTCAAACCAAACCAGCAGTTTCTAAGGAGAAGATTTTAAAGTTTTCCTTCTGACATAGAAGGAAAGTAAGTCCCATCCCTTGCATATTTTTTTCGTGGAACGATATAAATTTCACAATCGATATAGAGGTTCACCTAAGGAATATCCCGAAATTATTTTGAAATCAAGCTAGCAGTTTCTATGGAGCAGTTTCTATCCTTTGTATTTTCCCAGAAAAGACATATAAAAAATAAATCCTGTCTCTTGTGGTCATGCTTTCTTCACAAATCACAATAAATATCATTATGTATCTTGAGGGCCGCCAAAGAAACAATTGTTCCAAATTATTTTCAAATAAAACAAGCAGTTTCTTAGATGATGTTCAAATTTTTCCTTATAGACAAAAGGAAAATAAGCCCCGCCTCTGTCGGTCATATTTTTTCATGGAACGACCAAAATTTCACAATATATTTAAAGGGTTATCAAAAGAACATTTGTTCCAATCATTTTCAATTGGTTCAACGGTTTAAAGATTAAGTTTAGGCGTTTAAAAATGGCAATATTTTGAGAGTAAAATATCAAAGTTCTCATAGCCGGAAATACCTAATGAAAATATGTAAAGTTGCATGAAGTTCTTATATGTATATGCCGATGGCTGTTACCTTTGTTATAATCGGCTTGTTTTTGGCTTCGTCTTTCGTCATATATCAGTAATGGTTTATTGTTTTATATATTTAGTGTTACAGGTGAAAAGTGATAATTTTAACATAAACATCGAACTTGAAATGTAAAACAACTTACACACTTACTTCTTAAGAGCTAAAATATATAAGTACAACCTTAGTAAAGGAGAAACAGTATTAAATAGTCCAAAAACTTCTCCTTTTCGTGTCTTTATTTCGGTTATATATAAAAACAAATTACAACTGAAATTAAAGTTGGCATTAAATGTAATATCAAGCATTGGATTATGTCTCAACAAAGCATAACAGAGCTTTAAATTTTTTACAAGAATTGTTCTTGAAGCTGCCCTTTAATTTTACACAAGTGGGTACATAAAAATCACTTTTACGTAATTATGTCTTTACATAGAGATATAAATTCTCTCCATAACATTTAATTTTATGAAATGGCTCATTATGATATTGATCGGTTTAAAAGAGATTTGTTGTATGGTCTTCCTCTTGACAATTAAAAAAAAAGAATTATTGAATTCCATTCCGATGCGTTGCACTGCCTTTTTCGCAAATTGCATTTATTTTTATTCTTGTTATATAATAAAATGGAAACAACCCATTTCAGCACCAAGTCATTTCGGTCCAGAAGTCTCGGTCCCAAAGACAATACGGCTCCAACCCATTTTGCACAGCCCTGAATATAATTTCGGCTCAATACGGCGTTGGACACAAATTGCATCATGCGAGTCACGAATTTTGCTTTCCTCAAAAGGAGCGTCAGTAGAACATAAAACTGCAGAGAACTCTATCTATTTGAATTTATTTATCGTCGTACCGGTTGCCCGACGCTGCAGAGGTCATGCAGTTATTTTAGGTTGTGGGAGAGTGCAAGATACAGAAAGCATTCCATTCCAGACACACCCCTGGTTTTTTCCATGCTCAGTGTATAGTTTACGTGTTTGTTTAACGTGTCATCCGAAAGACAATTAGTAATGTTAGTGGAGGTGCAGGGATCGATCTCAAGACCCCTGAGTTACCAGTCCAGCACGTTACCACTGGACTACTGATCCAATACTTTGTAGAGAACTGCGTCCCGCCTAGGCATTTATATGAGGTTGACCAAGACTTTTCCTCCCAAGACATTTCACCACTAAAATGGGGAAGAAGAGTTTAAACTTATTGAGACTTTTCACCCCCAATACACATTTATTATAATCTTTCAAAATAAAACATCCATGATAATATAAGATCTACATGAAATATATATATATATATAAGTTATGAACATAACTGTATTAAATATTTTAAAAAAATCATTTACGTGTAAATCAGTTATATGTAATTTATACATTGTATATCTATTTTTCTCATTAAAAAAATATTTACGTAATATATGAAGTTGTATTTTATGAAATAAATTGTCATCACTTCACAAATTATTAATATTAAATTTAGCAAAAACTGAAATGATTGGAAAAAGCTTAGGTTTTAAGAAAGCATTATCTTAAAAAAAAACAAATAATGCAGTGTCCTTGCACGGAATGCAGAAAGGATGTACGGTAAAGACAGTCTAGTGATACATATCAGGAAAGATCCTGCAAAACTGGTAACCTTTTATATCAAATAATTGCTGTCACTGCTTTATATTCATAAAATAATGTTGTCATAATAAAATAATTAATAAATGCCTTTCAACGTAGCTATATATATTTTATTAAGATTTTGAAAGTTAAAAGACACTTCGAACTGTAATGACACATTGCATCTACCTTAATTTTGATTTTAATTAAGTAATTTTCCAATAATAATTGTAATTAACCCAATATAGTTGTCAAATCTAAATGAGTTAAAGTCCCAGGATCGCGCCTATTTTACTGGTGTAGAAAATAAATGTACTGATAGGTTAATGAATTAACCATGTTTTATTCACTCTAAAACAATGCTGATATTTGTCTTTCTTTCGTATTAAAGTCTTTTTTTTTTCCTGAAAAAGAAAGCCTTTTTTTTGCAATATCACTAAAAATACTGCACTATAATTCTAATCTGTTCACTTTATCAAATGATGATTTATGAGATATTCTTATGTAAAGTCTCTTGTAATTCTACTATAGAATGGTCATGTACTGTATGTGCCTCTTGGATATTGTGTTGTAAACATTGTTTTTATATGTTGTACATGAATGAGACTCTAATAAACTAATAAACATTGATTTAAAAAGCAAAGATACGAATGATTCTGATACAAATTAACATCATTTCAGCTAATAAGATATCTATCTGGGTAAAATACGAGCAACTTGTAATTTTGATCCTGCGACTTGAAGTGTAAACTGATTTTTTTTTTTTCAAATTTAATTGTAATAACTTTATTACTTTTTGAAACATTTGAACCCAGCAATGTTTAACATTCAGGTTTTAGGAAAGTTCCAACAACAAGAAAACTGAACACACATGATACAAAGTGTACAAAGTTGACGACATAAGTGCATTGTTCTATTTCAGGAAATAAACGAAAGAATAAATGATTGAAAACGTTTAAAATATTTGCCTAAGTGTTAATTACACCACTTTTAAATCAGCACCTCATTCTTAGATGTGTGAGGTATTTGTATATTGCCAATCATGGGGCGTTGATTGACGATCCTAACGATACATGCTTCTTAAAGGGTAAAACTGTGAAAAAGAATTGATAATGTTATTAATTAAATTAATCAAAAGTCATAATATCTTAAAAATTATGAAAATCATCGTCTAAACTTCTTGAATGAGCATCAATATAATACAGGCCCGGATTTCCCGGGGGGGGGGGGGGGGGGGCTTATGGGGCCCAAGCCCCCCCAGCTGGCCCGTTTGTAAAAAAAAATAAAAGGGCTCATTTTTAAAGACTCTAAAACATTTTTTAAAGAACTTTTCACTTCGTAACAGAAACACAGTCAATCTTTCAATTTGCAACGGTCATGCAATATTGCGTAACAACTGATAACGAGTTCGCAACTTTATTGCCGTGTATATATTACACAATGTACCGTGTATTCGGTAGCACGATTATCCGAGAGTTCTCCAGACTGATCATGATGTATAGTTTTCAAGCGTCTAGTAACCTTGACGTATTTGATAAAGTTGTTAAATGAGCGTCTGCTGACCATGATCAGTTGCCTGATGATATTGTTCAAACTCCAATCGTAACAACTCGGCCTTTTCCGACAACTTCGTATTAAGACTTATTGAAGTCGCCCGAGGTGTTCCGAATGGTGCAAACTCCACACAGCCGACTCACTGCCGACAGTCATGTCACGTGATGATGATCGAAATTACTTTTTTTTTCAAGTTACATTTTTTAAATTTCATTACACCCAGGCATGTTTAATCGATGCAATTCAAATTGTTACTAAACTAAACAGAGAAGAAAATAAATTCCTTAAAAAGTTCATACATGTATATATAGCTGAAATCCAGCTAAGGTTAACCCTTGTCTGCAGAGATCTTTCTAAAGAATGAAGGGGAGATCACTGCGAGGAGATTGGATATTGTGATGACGTTGTTATTTGTGATGCAAATTAATTTATTGATCAATTATTTGTTTTAGAGGACTTTATAAATAAAAAATGAAAAAAAGTAAAACTTGTCATATGTTTTTTGCTTTAGCCGAACATTTCAAAGAATACCAGTATATTTCTTATAAATTCTCACACAAATTTCATTATATTTTTATGCCTAAAATGCACCAAAATGAGCCATTTACTCCACCTTTTTAGAAAATTTTCTTGGGGGAGTCCCCCCAACCCCCCAACCCCCCTACAGAAGGGGGTCACCCCCTTCCGTACCTTCCCTTAAGCCCCCCCAGTCAGAAATTTCTAGATCCGGCCCTGTAATATACTGATATTTCACATAAAAATAAAACAGAAAATATAAATGTGTATCACTCTCTGAGTACATATTATATTTTGGGGTTAAAATGTCTTGTATAATAAAAAACTGAGGGAGAAAAGTCTGGGAGGAAAAGTCGTTGGGTGAGGAAAAAGTCTCGAGATGAAACGTCTGGCCAACCTGAAATTAAACAGAGAACATGTTCAGTGCCATTCCTATCAGTTTATAATAAGATTGCATTTTTAAAAGACAGCTTGAGTAAATAGGTGTTTACATAATAGTTAATGGTCGTAGTCTTAAATATTTTTTAACATTAAATTACCATACTCTGGATGTTATTCCACAAATAAACCATGTGTTGTGGGGCCGCAGAAAAAATTTTTTCACGCCGTCGATGACGAAATGAACCGGCGCAAGCGTCTGGCGAATAACCTTGATCCCAAAAACATGCGTTGCACTTTCATTTAAAGTTACATAAATTTTTATCAAATTAATCAATATACTTGTATGAAACACACCATCATGAAGTTAATTTTGCAATCAAAATACTTGCTGCAACATGGCAAATATCTTTTCCGTCACGTAAGTTCAAATATCTTTCAAAAACTATGTCTATCATTAGCGACCACAGGCCAATTTTTTATTTTTCAGAAATATTCAAGTTTTATATATCACTGAAAAGGTATTGACAGGACAAGTTTAAAAATACCAACTTTAATTTAATCCGACCTTTATATACAGAGTTATGCCCCTTTCTTGTTTTATAAGTTTTGGATTTTTCTGCTCATTTTCATACTTTCATATAAATCTCCTTAGTAAGATGGTAATAGTATTTTTTTTTTCATTTTCTGCATAACATTTAAATATATGTATAAATTACATGATTGAAGAAACATGATGTCTTCACATTGTTATGATATATACATAGAAACAGTACTGAGCTGTAAAAGCTAATGATTTCTAAAGAATGAGGTATATTATCAGGTTACTGCTACAAACACATGTTTACTTTCATTATATCTTAAACATTTTACAGTAAACAACACATTTTATAGCTATAAGGAACCTGAATACGTTTACCATTCTTTCATGGAAATGAAATATGTTTAAATGTACTGTAGATACATGCAGATTTTGGCATAAAGACGCGACGACCCCAACATAACGCACCGTCTTTCGCTTAATTTGTCACTTACTTGCTACCTTTACTGCTCATTTGAATATTGCACCCTTCTATTTGTTTTAAGTACTAAATCTCCTGCCCTATAGTCTTCTCCCCGCTTTGCCGTGTACACAGCGTCATCATTTAATTTTTCATAAACTACATCTACATCTACGGGCGTACTCTCAAAAATCAATTACTGATTACACTGAGAGGCCGGGGACAGTGTTAAAATGCTATTTTACAATACATGCAGCATCATGCTGTGATAAAAGATAAAATGTGCTATCATACATGAATGATTAAAAGGTAAAATCTATATGACGTCTAGAACATATGAGCTTGGAGACCAGATGTGAAAGATGACAGCTTCTTTAGTTCAGTTGGTAGTGCATTCCAGTATCTGATAGTTCGTGGGAAAAAGGAAGTTGAATGGTAGTTGGTTCTAGAATGAGGAATAACATAGTTATAAGGTTTTCTGATAGTTGGAATAAGATGGTGATGATCAACCATTACTAAGTTATTTGATATTTTAAATAGCATGACTAATGATGAAAAGATGCGTCTTTGTTCAAGAGTTTGCCATTTTAATGTTTCTAGCATAGATGTTACACCGTTGTAATGTGAATAATCATTCATGACATATCGAGCAGCAGCTCTCTGAACTTTCTCAATTTCATATTTAAGGTTTTCTTGCCACGGGTGCCAGATGGTATTGCAATATTCTAATTGTGGCCGAACATAAGTTTTATAGGCAGTTTCTTTGATTTTGCGATTATTTGTTTGGATGTTACGTTTAATAAATTTAAGAGTAATATTGCCTTTAGCAGATGTGTTTAGTATATGCTTTTTCCAGGTAAAGTCATCACTGATACATTAAACCATTCCGGGAGTCCAGGAACCTGAAATAATCAAACAGACTGGAAATTAAATGACTGTTTCACACAACTTAAAGGTTATACAGATGTCACAGATTGTAAAATAAATATATAATGTTATGAATTTCAAGATAAACAACCCCACACCTGTGATATATCAGTGCCAGTGAACCACTTTGGCTGTCCATCTTCAATCCACTTATGATCAATAACTTTACCTACTAACACATGACTCTGTTGTGGTGGTGGAATAGAAAAGGCATTTTGAACCAAGGCTAATACATTTTCCTTTAGTTCCTCAACTGTTAGACTGACTCGCTTGCCATCAACAATTTTACTAAATGAATAAACATTTGTATTATTGTCACACTTCTGATGAAACACATTTTTTCGAAATCTCAGTTGTACTTTCAGGGCTTCTTCTTTCTCAGTTTTTGATTTTATTTTTTCAAGTTCACTCTCAACCTCACCGGGGCTTTGCCACAAACCATAAAATAACATGTCAGTAGTTTCTTTTTCAAGCTTTTCAATTCGTTTTCTCTCCTGTTCTTGTTTTTAAAAAAAATCCTGTTCTTGTTTTTCAATTCTTTTTGCTTGGATCAGTTGAGCTCTTTGTTTGAAAGGCAAGCGTTCATTTTTTACTTCAATTCTACTTTTCAAGATAATTTCTTTGAAATTGTCCTGACTTTCAAGCCACAGTTTTGTTTTATTTAGAGAGAAAGCAATATGAGCTTCCAGGGCTAAAGTTGAAATATTTGGTTTGTTTGACAGAATTTGATCAGTATAGGAAAATACACGCTCTGGATATTTGTTATGTTTATCAACACTAGATGTTACATGTGGATCAATTACACGATGTCGACCTTCTACCAGAATGTCACCATATTGCCTTTCTACAAGTTTTGCAATCGCTGGCAAGACAACTGATAAAATCAGTAAAACATGCCCATCAAACTCATAACGTTAAGCTAGAATATACAGCATCTTTCTTCACAGCAGTATCATCATACAGTGTTAATTTACCTTTAATAAAATATTCAAGTTTTTCAACTGCCTGGTTCAAAAAAGTAAAGAGAGTTTTGTACCTTTCATTCATCATTGTAATTGAGATATCTCTGTTTTCTATCACCCTCCAAAGTGGTGGTGTAACAAATTTTGATAGGAGACCAAGAGATTATAAAGATAATATTATTAATATGTAATTATATAAGATAGTATCATGTTTGAAAGATAGACATGATAGATCATAGAGGTCTGCAACTTCTGAACTTTGCTAGAATAATCGTTTTGTTACCAAGAATTGTAAATGCTTTCTTGCGGGTTCTTGGCGTACTCGGGTGCACAAGTGTATACCTCAAGATCAGCCAAGGAAAGTGCAAAGTTCAGACTGATCTGTACTCAGGTTTGTCAAGACTTCAAGTTATGCCTCTTGTAGCCAGGAGGGGTGGTTATTGACCCCTAGGTCTGGACTCTGTGTATATCCCTGATTCAGCTCATAACTTAAAACCATAAAGAAAGAGACCAATCATTGATGGATTTACTTAAGTTATATGTAGAAGAGTAAGTGAAAGAATTAGTAGAATACATGTATGATTACCATCAAAAGTGACACAATTGAAGACTTAAAAATTAAGAATATAACTAAACATATTCAGAATTATGTATGATCTGTAAATTTTTTTTGTTACTTTCAGAAATTTTCCACACAAGCCGCTTTGTATTCTGCAAGAAAATCTGGTGTAAGTATACAATATTTTGTGTATATTTCTTTTTGCCTATCATTTAATATATCTCTCTTGATGAGTATAAGGAACAACGACAGAAGGACGTGTGGTGGTCTAGGGGTTAGAGCGCTGGACTTCCAGTTTGGAGGTTGCTGGTTCAAATCCCATCTGAGGTGAGAGTCTCCAGTGACATTCCACATTCCTCACTTTCGGCTTGAGTACTGGTATGAACCCAGGAAGCAGTCATCATTTTAAGTTGCAATAACTTGCCTGCATAGTATAGTCAGTATTGAATGTTGGCAATAATAAGCTGAATTTTAACAGTTGGATCTGTCCTGATTATTTTTAGATAGTTGTCTTTCAAACCACTGCAACCATCTTGATAGAGAATCATGCATATAAAACTATCAGGCTGACACCCATAAAAATAAAAAATATGGAATACAGTTTGGGAGCAGAAGTTACCAGTCCTTAAAATTAATGAACATTTTTTTGGGTGAAAAGTGTCTAATAAACACTTTAGTCTGTCACTATAGGGGATTTATGTAGAGTTTAGCAAATTGTCTACATAATGAAAAAAAAACTAAGGTCAAACCGAGTTTAGTCTCCAAGATAATTGATGACAATTTTTTATTCTTAAGTGGAATAAGTAAAGCCTTTAGAAGGAAGAAAAAGAAACATAGCCAAATATTCTCTAGTTTTCTATACTGTTGTTTTAGGATGTGATGAAAGATGTCACAAAAATCAGGAACATTGGTATCTCTGCCCACATTGATTCAGGGAAGACAACTCTTACAGAAAGACTTCTGTTCTACACAGGTCAAGTGGATGAAATGCACGAGGTATGTTGAAAGTAATCTATTAAAACTGAATGCTTTGTATGTAACTTCTCAAGAATAATGAGTCTTGAATTGACATCATGAATGTTTGATGTCTTTGGCAATATGCTTTGAGCACAGAAAGTAAGTAGTGTTGCTTTGTCTGATATAAAAATTGATTTGTAGAGTGTGAATTTTAGAAATGTGAAAATACAAGTAGTAGACACAAAAATGATGACTGTATGAACATCTTTAATCATAACTTGAAATCTGAAACACAGATTTTGTATTGGTCTTCTTATGCTGTCATGAATGACTGTCTTTTGTGTTCTTGGACTGTGTATATAACTGATACACTATGCAGGTATATGCAGCCATGCTATAACTGTAGCATTCATTTGTAAGACACACCCTCCTTGACAGTTGTGTCAGGTAAACTGATGGCTCTACTTAACACTAATATATTACAGCAGTTTTTCTTTCCTTTTCTTTTTTATGAAAAAGATTTATGTTATTCAGACATAGTTTGAACATAATTTATACAAATACAAACCAACAAAACAGTTTTAAAATATTAAATAGGTGTAGGAAATATCCTTAAATTTCAAGATATTTTAGTATTTGAAGTATATAAAAGCTTCAGACTTGTTTTATTATCCCCTTACATCAGAATATAATAACAAGGATGAATGCTGTATCAATAGAAATGTGCAGCATATCAATTATCCAGAATTAAAACTTGTATCATTGTTAATCTTCCAGTCCCCCTTGTATCTTGGTTAGTCTTTATGTCCCCTTTGTATCACAGTTGATCTTTCAATGGTATATTGTTGCATCTTTAACAAATACACACATATTTAACAATAAATTTTGCATCAGTGTTTGTTTTGGTTGAATAATGAAAACAAAGGGAGTAGACATGAGTATCTAGTTTATCTTCAGGTGAAAGGAAAAGACCAGGTGGGGGCAAAGATGGACTTCATGGAACTGGAACGTCAAAGGGGGATAACCATACAGTCAGCAGCCACATATGTCATGTGGAAAGATACCAATATCAATATTATAGACACCCCAGGTATATGTTCATATTTATTGTAACAAAATGATAGAAAAAAATATGAAGTCAGGTATTCCAAATTAGTCGTGGTAAAATATTGATTTATCAAACAACAACTCTGTAAAGACTGATACTGCATTCAGTGTATCTCTTGTAGTATGACTTTGAACTTTATCTGTTAAGTAGCAATTACAGTTATATGATTTTTAAGGTAACATAATGCTTTAAATTTTGGGATATACCTCTTCAAGTTATCCCTTTGACATTTTGAGTATTGAAATTTTGCTAAACAGGACTGAAACTAAAGAAGAATTTGGTTAATATACAGTATGTGAAAAAAAAGATTGTGTAAATCAATTTGGAGAGAGTGAATTAATGTTTGATCTTATTTCAGGACATGTTGACTTCACTGTTGAAGTAGAGCGAGCCCTGAGAGTGTTGGATGGTGCCGTCCTTGTGTTATGTGGAGTGGGTGGGGTACAGAGTCAGACATTAACTGTTAACCGACAAATGAAACGCTACAATGTACCGTGTATAGCTTTCATAAACAAGTTAGACAGAGGTGGTGCAAATCCTCTTAGAGTGTTAAATCAGCTGCGGACCAAGTTAAATCACAATGCAGCATTCCTGCATTTACCTATAGGTTTAGAGGAGCACCACGAAGGAATTGTTGATCTCATTAAAATGAAGGCAGTTTACTTTAGAGATCCTTATGGTACCAATGTTGTGGAAGAGGAAATCCCAGAACATTTGAAAGACATGGCGGTAGAGAGAAGACAGGAACTTGTAGGTATGGGCAAATATAACAGTTACTAGACAGTCTTTCGTACACTAAGAAATTGAAGTTCATGCTGAGTAACATGTACACTCAGACCTGACATTTGTGAATATCTCATCCAAGAGATTGACATCAAATAATGGGGTTTTGACGTCAGAAGCTCGTAACTAGTTTCTATGGTTATGGTGTTAGTGTTTTTGACGTATTAAAATGTTAGACCTATCATAATTTAAGGTTGTGCCACTCTAACCTTTCCCATAGGTCTACAGATTAGATTTTGAGTGAAACAATGTCCTGTTACCTTCTGTAAATGAAAGTCATTTCTGATAAGTAAAGTTCCAAGGGTCTGATGTAACGCGATGTTTACATCAGGGTGGTATACCTGAAAAAAATACATATCATTTGAAAAAGAAATTTAATAGTTGATATCATTGGTACCCACTGATAGCTAGTAATGTACCTAATTCTTAAAATGAGCCTCTGGTAGTAAGTTTGACTTTTAATCAAGGCGGTATTTAATTGGTGCAAGTTCCTTTTCATTTCTGTAGAATGTGTGGCAAATGCAGATGAAACTTTAGGAGAGATGTTTTTAGAAGAGAAAGTACCAACAGAACAAGATATCAATGTGAGTGTGCATGAAATTTTCATGTTTAGATATTATTTAGTGTTATTAATGAACTGTACACTTGTGATTGATTGCCTAGCAATACTGACTTTAACTTTTCTTTGTTTTAAGTTTTCACTGTTTGAGGGAAATAGTTTAAAGAGGCATATCCTATAATTACCCAATGATATACTGTATATTTATTTTATAGGTTTTTTTCGCTATAGAATAAAAATAACTGTTAATTAAAAAAGATCATATGTTAAAAAAAAAATATTTAGGATTTAAGACACTTAGAAAGTGTTCAGTAAATGGCTGTCCACCCAAAGTGGTAGAACAACTCTCTGTATAAAGACTAGAATAAATGTATCAGTTTGCCTATTATATGTAATTTTTGACAGACACTTTGACATCTGGTAATTATTCTTTCAAAATCATTCAAATTTACTTAATTTAAAAAAAAAATGGAACACTTTAAATTTTAGGGTATGCCTCATTAAAGTCATGCTTCTTAACTCTTTACCATTTTTTTTTATATATATAAGAACAACTTTGATGTAGCATTCTCCTGAATTCACAGTAATTTGTTGTTAACAATAGTAACAAATGATGAAGTAATGCAGAAAAATCATGTTGTTTTAGGTTTGTTAAGATTTATAAGAAATCTTCCCTATTTTCTCTATATTCATTCTATTTAAATTCTAGTGTATGCAATTACAAGATGATTTGCTTTGCACTGAGATACATGCACTTATTCTCCCTGTGAAATGATACAATATGGTGCTCCTAGGCATGCAGTATAAGATTACCCAGCCGGAAGAACTTGCATATATTTCTCTATATTATAAGGCAGATAAATTTTTATAATTGAAAGGATATTTTATATAATATTTTTCATTCAAACAGGCTGCTATACGAAGGGCCACCTTAAAAAGAGAATTTACGCCTGTAATGATGGGGACTGCCCTGAAGAATAAGGGGGTACAGCCCTTACTGAATGGAATTGTTGACTTTCTTCCAAACCCAGCTGAAGTTACAAATTATTGTTTAGATAATAGTAGTGGGTAAGACTTTTTGTTTTGTTTTACAAGATGGATGTTTTGACTCAATGGTAGTGTCAGTTTATTTGCAGTAAAGTTCTGCTAACAAACTCAGTCAGAAACTGGACAAAGTAATGGATTAGTCTTAATACTGGACTTATTGGTTATACGCACTGGTTCTTTAAAATTGCTGTTTGAATATTAGAAAAATTCCTAGTCACTTGGAACACTTTTATAGATTTAGATATTTTAAAGGTATGAAGTATATTGTTCTATTTGTGTTCCAAGTCATTTCCTTTTTTCAGTGAAGAGGTAAAAACTGTGATGGACCCAGCCAGAAATATTGACAACCCTTTTATAGGGCTTGCATTCAAACTTGAGGTGAGTTTTATATTTAGTTGTTCAATTTCTTTTTCTTATGTAAGTACACTGTACATTATAAATATGGTCATTTGTAATGCACATTCCAAAAGCCAGGTACTGCAAAAATGTGGAATAATTAAAGCTGCAAATTTTCATCCTTCATTTGATTCTAGGACGGGTTCATATATTGTATTTCAAGAAGCTGAAAGAGTTAAAAAAGATGCATGTAAAACTAATGAGGTTTCAGTCCTGTGTATAAGTTAATTCTACTTACCATTTCATATGTGCCTTTGTTGTATGCCCTTTTCATTCCAGTTGAGAGATTGGTTACCAGTAGTTCTGTTAATTTAAACCTATTTGTTTTTCATTGAGTAGGAAACAAGCTATTATAACTTATATTAATCCTGCTGCATGACTGGTTCCTGGATTCAGACTATTGATTTTGCTGAAGTGTGGCATGTGAAAAGTCTCTGCCCACTCCCATACCAGGTAGGAACCAAACCAGTAACCATTGAATCAGGAGTCCAGCACTTTACCCCTGAACTATTGGGCCTTCATTGATGTAAAGTTAGTTATGTATGTATGTTAAACTTTGAAATACATGCAATGATTTTCTGCTCATTCTACTCAGTTTTTATTGATGCTTGTAGGCAGGAAAGTTTGGTCAGTTGACATACATGCGTTTGTACCAGGGAGGTATTCAGAGGGGGGCCACAATATTCAACACGAGAACAGGGAAAAAAACCAAAGTTTCTCGACTAGTCAGAATGCATGCTGATGAAATGCAGGTAGGTTTGAAGAAAATTGTACATAAACTTGGAAGACAAATACTAGGGTGTCTTTGTTGTTTTAAGACAGAAAAAGAATTGTTAGAGAAATTACAGTAAAAATCAGTCTGCTAAAAAAACACTGAAAATAAATGAAATGATTGTGTAAAATTTATGTACAGAATTTAAATGAAGTAAGAAACAGTAACCATTTAAGAAATAAATGTTGTTAAAAAAAATATGAAAGCATTTTAACCTTGAACTTCTTGTACCTTTGTTGTTGACTGTTTACAAATTGGTAATCAAGCATGTCTTCCAAGAATGGCTCTATATTCTTTCATTATGTCACACAGACTTCATAAATAATGTGGTATAAACTTGGTTCATTTCTGTTTAACTATTTAAGTTTATTTATCATCAGTACTGGTTGAGGATTTGACTGAAACTTTCTGAGGAGTCTAGTTATTTAATGTTGTTGGGGATAGTGCAAGGTATAGAAAGCATGCGTTTCGAGAGGCACGTCTGGCTCTTTACGTGGAAAATATATAACACCGATATATATGGGAGCTGGATTTAAAGTATCATCAGAAAGACAATCAGTAGTGTCACTCAAATTCATGACCCATGAGTTAGGAGTCGTGTCTTTACTATGGATCGCATTATTTATACCAAAGTGCATGTGTTTATAAACTACTTCTTTTTCAGGATATTTCTGAAGCCTATGCGGGTGATATATGTGCCTTGTTTGGTATGGATTGTGCAAGTGGAGACACCTTTGTTACCAAGGGAAATATGAGCTTATCTATGGTATGTAGAAAATACCAAGAATAGATTTATACCTTTCTTTAAACTTCTAACAAGGTTCAGCAATATAATCATTACAGAAAAAGAATTGTTATAAGTATTGTCTCTACCTAGGATAACTTGTAATGCCCTTTGCTGTAAAACTAGGTAATTTTCCTCCCAAGTTTCATTTCACAGTCTGGATTTTCATAATATCCATATTCACTGTTATTTCAAGAGATAAGAATATTTCACTTATTCTCTGATAAATATCTGAAATGGACTCGCCCATCTTTCAGTATGGACAGAAAAACTTATTTATTGAATTAATAATTAGTAAGTTATAGGTTTTAACTGAAAACTTACTGTCTTAAGTAAGACAGTGATCAGACTATATAGGTGCACAGACTTACTATGGTCTGACCTGGTCTCAAAGGCAAAAGAATAACCAACAGCAAAGGTTAATGAAGAACAAAGTGGTTATATAACTGTTAATTAGTGTTCATTTCTCTGTTCAGGAATCTATGTTTGTGCCAGAACCTGTGATCTCAATGTCGATCAGACCTGCCAAGAACGACATGGTGGAAAAGTATTCTAAAGGTGGATATAACTTTCTTATACTTAATGAAAATAATTACAAAAAGTCTTTGTGTACACTTCTTTGACTGTGCTGAAAATATGTCTTCAAAGTAAACAGCCTTCTCAACTATTAAGACTTTATATGGTTTACCGTATCTGTTGTTTATAAATGTTAAGCAGTTAAGCAGATGGGTTGTGAATTTATTACTGCTTATACTAATGCCTGCCTAGAATTAGTGGACTTGGGGTTTTCAGGAAAATGAATGAACCATTTTCATCATAAAGAAAGGCATGCTTCCATTTTTTACAACTTTGACAAAAAATTCCAACATAATATTTAATTTTTAACACAATATAACACATGTCCAGGTAATTGGAAGATGACATTTTATTCTAGTTATATGGAGTAAATTTGAAATTAATATTGACTTGATGAAAGAGTTTTGAAGTTGTTTCTGACTTGATATAGTGAGTTTTGAAATTGTTTTTGATTTGATATAATGAGTTTTGAATTTGTTCCTAACTTGATATATAGAGTTTTGAAATAGTTTCTGACTTGATATAGGAGATATGAAATTGTTTCTGGCTTCATTTAGGGAATTTTGAAATTGTTACTGACTTGATGTAGAAATTTGAAATTGTTTCTGACTTGATATAGGAGATATGAAATTGTTTCTGACTTGAAATGGGAGTTTTTAACAAGTAAGAAAACATTAATGTTTGTAGGTATAGCAAGGTTTACAAAGGAAGATCCAACATTCAGAGTTCAATGGGATGATGATATCAAGGAAACTATAGCATCTGGTATGGGAGAATTACACCTTGATATCTATGCACAGGTAATTAATAATATCATCTGGATTTACTCAGGTAAATGTTATTGAAATGTGAAACTTTTTGTTGATAAATAATAATAATGCAACTGGATTTTATGTCAGAAATGGGAAAGCAAGAAAATTGATTACATATAATACTATTGTCAGCATTAGAAATAATAGACCATGAAAGAAACAGTGAACATGTAATAATGTTGTGCTATTTTTACCAAGATAAAATTTGCACACAAAAAATTACACTTAATTTCTAAATTAGTTCAAGGCAGATAGCACTTAATTTTGATTTTTTTGTTAATCTGGAAGCCATAGATATGCAGCTTGGTTTAAAACCTCAAAATTTTAGCTATAAAAGTGAAGTTAAGTGCTTGTTTTTATAGTGAAGTGTAAGGGCCAGGTAAAGAGACACCTCTCTTAAGTAAGTCCCCTGTTCCTCTTCCGACATGCCAGGCACCAGGCAGACGTGCATTTTTTAACCATTCTTTAACTAGCTAGCAGCTCACCAACTGGACTCATCAGACCAAGCCAGATTCGAACCCTTGACGTCCTGCTTCCTAAGCTAATGCTATTGAAACAGTATTTGTTATACAAGTACAGATTCCCAAGTTCAATAGGTCACTGTTAATGTTTGCAGAGGCTGGAGAGGGAGTACAATTGTAAGGTGATAATGGGGAAACCTAAAGTGGCATTCAGAGAGAGCTTGTTAAACCCAGTGAAGTAAGTTTACATATTCTTTTACTGTTTATACTGTATTGGCTCAGAATACAATGTGTTGTTGAGCTGTTGACTTATTGACTTGTTGACTATAGGGTCTAGCACTGTAATTCTTAGAATCATAGTTAGGGGAAAAATACTGGAGGATTGTTTAAGCTTTGTCAGGCCCTCTCTTGCACATCTAAAATAAGTAGAAATAAATGAGATGTCAGCTATCAAATTTGTTTTTAAATAATTGAAAGGTACAGTATACCAGAGGAGTTTGATTTGAATATATTTTGTGTGAAGTTCTATATAAAGGACACATATAGTAATTTGTACACAATTTTTTAACCAAAAGCCTATGCAGTACCAGCTGTTTGAATTTTGACTTGGTTTTATGTCACCCTTTCGAAGAAACAGTGATACATAGGGATCGCTTTGTCCGTCGGCCACGAAAACTTAACATTGGTTATAACTATGCCATTTCTTAATATTTCTTCATCAAACTTTCCAGTTGTAATGCTTACAATTATATCGCTTACAACATAGGGATCGCTTTGTCCGTCAGTCCGTCCGTCACGAAAACTTAATGTTTGCTATAACTTTGCCATTTCTTAACATTACTTCATCAAACTTTCTAATCATATTACTTATGACAACAGGGTCGTGATGATGCCAAAATCTTTAGGTCAAGATCACATTTAGTGGAGTTATGCCCCTTTTTGTACTTGGACTAGCATGCTGTCTTTTCCAGCAGGCTCTTGTTTACCTTTTTAGTTATTCTAACAAAGTATCTAAGGGTGACACAAGTGTTCCACTGAACACCCATCTAGTCTAATTTTTAGCTCACCTGAGCATGCTCATGTGAGCTTTTAGGATCCTTGATTGTCCGGCGTCCGTCCGTCCGTCCGTCGTCCACAATTCATTCAAACGACATCTCCTCTGAAACCACTGGGCAAAATTTAATGAAACTTGCCTAGAATGTTCCTTGCATGAAGCTCTACCAAGTTTGTTCAAATGGTTCCGGTTCATTGCATTTCTGGGTCACAGGAGCTAAAAACAGATTTTAAAAGTTGGATCTTTAAAAATCTTCTTGTCAGAAACCACAAGGCCTGGAGCTTTGATATTTGGTATAAAGCATCATCTGGTGGACCTCTACCAAGTTTGTTCAAATTATGATCCTAAGGTCAAAAATGGCCCCGCCCCAGGGGTAACTTGTTTTACATAGAGTTATATAGGAAAAACTTTAAAAATCTTCTTGTCAGAAACCGTAAGGTATAGAGCTAAGATATTTGGTGTGCAGCATTGTCTAGTAGACCTCTACCAAGTTTGTTCAAATCATGGCCTCTGGGTCAAAAATGGCCCCGCCCCAGGGGTAACTTGTTTTACATAGAGTTATATAGGAAAAACTTTAAAAATCTTCTTGTCAGAAACCGTAAGGCATAGAGCTTAGATATTTGGTATGTAGCATTGTCTAGTGGACTTCTACCAAATTTGTTCAAATTATACCTCTGGGGTCAAATTTGGCCCCACCCTGGGGTCATTGGTTTTACATAGGCTTATATAGGAAAAACTTCGAAAATCTTCTTGTCTGAAACCACAAGGCCCTGAGCCTAAAGATTTAGTATGTAGCATTGTCTAGTGGACCTCTACCAAGTTTGTTCCAATTATACCCCTGGAGTCAAATTTGGCCCCACCCTGGGGTCATTGGTTTTACATAGGCTTATATAGTGAAAACTTTGAAAATCTTCTTGTAGAAGGAGAAGTAACATTTTCAGTCCAAATAATCTGGAAATTTGTCAGACAGGTTGTTTCTATGATTTCTAGCTCAAGTTCGAATATGGGTCATCTGGGTTCAAAAACTAGGTCACAAAGCCAAAAAATAGAAAAACCTTGTTAACACTCTACAGGTTACATTTTCAGGCCAAATATCCTTGAAATTTGTCAGAAAGGTTGTTTTGATGATTTTTAGCTCAAGTTCAAAATTGGGTCATCTGGGGTCAAAAACTAGGTCACAGAGCCCAAATATGGAAAAACCTTGTTAACACTCTAGAGGTAACATTTTCAGTCCAAATAACCTGGAATCTGTCAGAAAGGTTGTTTCAATGATTTCTAGGTTAAATTTGAATATGTGTCATCTGAAATCAAAAACTAGGTCACAGAACCCAAAAATAGAAAAAAACTTGTTAACACTCTAGAAGCTACTTTTCAGTCCAAATATTCTCGAAATTTGTCAGAAAAAATGTTTTAATGATTTCTAGCTCAGATTCGAATAAAGGTCATCTGGGGTCAAAAACTAGGTCACAGACCCCAAATATGGAAAAACCTTGTTAACACGCATTGAGGTAACATTTTCAGTTCAAATAACCTTGAAATTTGTCAGAAAGATTGTTTTAATGATTTCTAGCTCAGTTTTGAATATGGGTTATGTGGGGTCAAAAACTAGGACACAGGGCCAAAAAGTAGAAAATCATTGTTAATGCTCTAGAGGTTACATTTTCAGTCCAAATGTCCTTGAAATTTGTCAGAAAGGTTGTTTCAATGATTTCTAGCCCAGATTAGGATATGGGTCATCTGGGATCAACAACTAGGTCACAGAGCCCTAAAATGTAAAAACCATTTTAACACTCCAGAGGTTACATTTTCAGTCCAAATATCCTGGAAATTTGTCAGACAGGTTGTTTTGATGATTTCTAGGCCAAGTTTGAATATGGGTCAATTAACCAGGTCCATAGCAACTTTGTTAAAAGCAGTCATATTCAGGTGAGCGATATAGGGCCATCATGGCCCTCTTGTTTATTTTTTATTGTTTTCAGAGTAGACTACCTTCATAAGAGACAGTCTGGTGGGAGGGGTGAATTTGGTAGAGTTATTGCTGTAGTAGAGGTTAGTTTATGAAAATACATTGTATGGTACAGTTAAAACAGTATCAAGAAAGTCGTGATAAGTTTTAAAGAAGAAGAATCGTGAGGAATTTCATTTAAAAAATAATGTGATCCTGTAATAGTTTTTACTAGGAGCGAGAGATGCAATGAAAAATGTGATTCTGCTAGAGGATTTCACTTTGTGCTTTAACTGTGTTTTAATGTAATGTAGCTTGTACATGAGCAAGAAAATTTTTATTGGAAGTACAAAATATGAAATTAAGCTAGTTTAAATTAGGCAATTCTTGATGGGTTTTTTTTTTTTTTCACATTTAAATAATACCAAAGAGACAACACTTCACATTTTATTTTTTGCCTATTATTCCTTGTCTCATACGTGCACTGTATCTGTTAAAAATAAATTTCATCTTTTTCAGCCCTTGCCTGTAGAAGAAAACACTAAGTTGGAATTCAAAGATGAGACTGTAGGAACTAATATCCCAAAGCCCTTTGTACCTTCAATTGAAGCTGTAAGCTTTTATACACAATAGGTGTGAAAATAGCCATTTGGTTTATTAAAAGCTGTTTGCATACATAGTCTATGGAAAGCTGTTTGCACATAAAGTCTTAGCTACTTCCATGGTCTATGGAAAGCTGTTTGCACATCAAGTCTTAGCTACTTCCATGGTCTATGGAAAGCTGTTTGCACATCAAGTCTTAGCTACTTCCATGGTCTATGAAAGACTGTTTTCAGATTAATTTCAGGTTATCTACTGATGTGAGGTTGACTGATTTTTAAACACTGAAAACTGGTTGAGAATCATGGTTATAGCTCTTCTAAAAGTTGAGTTTTTGAAAGAATATCTTGACTGTCATGTATCTTCATCATTATGGCCACACATAACTTCAAATGAGAGCTCATTTATTTCAGTCAGTGTACATGTATAACCTTTGTATATTGATCTACTAGTATTTGTTTTGACAGGGTTTCAGAGATGTATGTTTAAAAGGCCCTCTAGCTGGACAGAAGGTGGCAGGAATAATGTTCAGGCTGCTAGATGGTAAATTTTCTGTTGTATTTGTGCATATTTGCATTATAACCCAGATAATCAGTGGAGTTTAGAACAACCAGCCATTGACAAAAATACTTACAAAAGTGTTCTTATTGAAAGCTTTTTGTTTAAGTCTTGCAAAGATTTTACATTTTTTTTATGACTTGGGTTTATATGTGTAGCCTTTTTGTCATGTCTCTATAATGTAGGGATGGGAACGAATGTTCGAATATTCGAAAATCGGCCAAATATTCGAATCTGAAAATCAAGTTCGAATATTCTATAATGATATTTTTTTTTCAAATAAAACATCATTGATTTTTATAAATGTAAGCATTCTGATTGTGCAAAAAAACCAATCTGTTTGGTATTGTGTTTGTTTATCGAGTGACAAAAATGATCCAATTAACAATAAAATTGCAATGCATAATTGGTAGGGGCAATTGTTACGGATTAACACTTTGCAACAGACGTAGTTGTGATGCCTTTTAATCTTTTGTTCATTTTAACTGGCGCCCCTTTATTTCACAAATTTTAGAAATTGTTTCTCTCGCAATATTCAAAGTTAATGTCATGTTTTACGAAAAGAAACACCCAATCACGCTTATAACTTTATTGATATTTCTTTTTAGTTCTATAATCAGTAGAATAGCTCAAATATTTTCCTCTTATAGGTATATTTGAAAAAAAAATCATCCCCACTTTATGTTTGATCAATGCTTAACAATATTGAAATAAGCTGTAAAAAAAAAAAAAAAAAGAAAGAAAAAAAACATGCCTCCCTCGCGTGTTTGGACTTATTTCATGCAGTTTTAATGAATGCAATATATTATGTATTATGTATTGCCAATCACATAATAAGTATTTAAAACTTTCATTAAACAACCCATTTCTACGCCATTTCTAGATGATACATAACAGTTTCCCTGACAACGAACAGGTGATAAAACAGTACCAATGTTCGAATACCAAAATTCAGGTAGCTGCCTGAACTGAATAAAGCGAATATTCGAATATATTCAAATATGACAAAGCGAATATTCGAATATTGATATTAGTATTCGTTCCCATCCCTCCCATAATGTATTGGTAATATGTTATGGGGTACTGTCATTTCTGAGACCTCTTTGCACTCATTTTCATTTGGAAGTATTTATCAATATCCTACAGTGGCATGGATACCTGAACTAGTTTTGGAGAAGTTTACTGTAGTTTTTTATCTGCTTGATCAACTTGCATTTAAGAGTGTAACTAAGAAATATACTGAAATTATAACCACTGTAAGAAAATTTGGTCTGTTTGTCCACAGAACCTATTGTAATTTTTGCATGAATTCGTTTTTTGAGCCTTAGTTTTGTTACAAGGTTGTTATGAAATATTTGCATCATTTCACTTTTCTTTCATTAGGTGCCCATCATATAGTGGATTCAAGTGATTGGGCATTCCAGCAAGCAGCACATGGAGCCATGAAAATGGGTAAGTTGTTAATAATGACACCATATTCGTAGCAATTATATATTTCTGAGCTAGGTTTTATTTTTATGTACTAGATAACTACTTTGGGAAGTCATTTGTCATTCAGTTATTTCATATTTATAAGAATAAAATGATGGGTACATTGATTATTGAAGTGACATCTGTTGCAAAATGTTTATAATTCTGCAGAATGTTTTACCTGGAGACCAGATGAGGCACCCTTCTAACTACAAAAAACAACAACTACATTTTCAGTTGCAGAACAGCTTTCAGGGATATATATATAGGTCTTGTATATTACTGAAGGTTATTCAGATCTTTGAAAAAATATGTTTGTTTACAGGAAGCTTAAACTGGATCTTTGTATTAGAAGAAGTGCAGTGATTTTTTTCATTATTTTACAGCATTTGAAAATGGCAGCTGGCAAATCTTGGAGCCTGTAATGAACCTTGAAGTGACAGCCCCCTCCGAGTTTCAAGGCACAGTAATGCAGTCACTTACCAAACGTAACGGCATTGTCATGGCAGCAGAAACTAATGATGGTTATTTCTCCTTGTTTTGTGAGGTAAGCATAAAGATCTCTTGTTTTGTGAGGTAAGCATAAAGATCTCTTGTTTTGTGAGGTAAGCATAAAGATCTCTTGTTTTGTGAGGTAAGAATAAAGATCTCTTGTTTTGTGAGGTAAGCATAAAGATCTCTTGCTATATTTGATCGATTGACTTGAATTCAATGCTCTCCAATAGTTAAAGTCATATGTGGGCAGTTTACCCAATCATCTTTACTGAGAAGGACCAGTACTCGAATGCCATTCTCTAAAAGAAACTGCCAACTTTCTCATATATATATGGAAATGGTCAATAGCAGTGCTTAAACCCATCCCTATCAGTAATCAGTGAGAAGCTTAATGAAGTCAGTGACTCTAACAACTTGGCCATGGTGATGGGTCAGATATGCTACACTTGAAGGATACCATAAGAAAACCAGTGAGATTTCTTTTGATCACAGCTAAGGTATAGAGGTTCAGCTGAATCTCAAACACTGAATGGGGTCCTTGCTGTATTAGGCACTGTTAGTGAGAAAGGTAGCAACTTGAAGGGGCTGTCTTTTACATACATTTCCAAGGGATCAGGCTTTACTGTCCTTTTAGTTATGCTGACGTAACTGAAATACAGTACCAGTAGTGTTTTAAAACACTGAATACTGAATGCATCATTTCGACAGGAATTGGGCATAGACAGGAGTCAGTGCTTAGTATCATATACATTTACTGTTGAAATGTGATCAAATGAATTAGAACAGAATGAAATTACAGTGTGGTATAAAAACATTCTTTGGTCTTTTCAGACTTTCTTAGTATGAAGGAAAGTTGCAATACAAGAAACATTTCCATTATATGAAAAAAAAAAAGATGAGATCTGTTGCCTAAATGAATCACAGTTTGACTGTATTACATCTTTTGCTTGTATCAGAAAGCTTTTTAGAATCGATAGAGCAGCACTCACTTCTATAACCTATAGCTTATTATTATTATTTTCTCACTAAAGGTACCACTGAACAACATGTTTAGCTATTCAACTGAGCTGAGATCACAGACTCAAGGAAAAGGTGAATATTCAATGGAGTATAGTCGTTACTGCCCCGCATCAGCCAGTACCCAGCAGGAACTGATAGAGGAGTGGGAGAGAGAACATGAAGAAGATTCAAAAAGGAAAAAGAAAAATTGATGCAATTGAAAATTAGTAACAAGAGTTTTAGTATTATTCCAAGGGCAGTGTGCTGGGAGAAGGCCAGATGTGTGTGGTTGAATACTGTGATAATGCATAAACATGCATTTAGTTTAATTGAAAAAATGTTCTGCAATTTGCCTGTATATATTTCACTGTTAGGGCATGGATCTGCAAAAAGCCAAGCATACAAAGAAGTCTCAGACGTATGACCCATACAGGTGACTTAATGCTTCAATGAATTAAATAGATAAATTAAATTGAATTTTTTTAAGACCATGATGTATTTATTTATTAGCAGAAATTTTGTTGAAATTTAGTGAGGCCTTCATTAATCATGATTAGAGCTATTGTTAGTGAAAAAAAAATCGTTTCTCCACTTCCGTTGTTTGCACTGATTGACAAAAGCTCTTGATTAGACTTAACTGATACTTGGCTGATTTTGCCAAGTGGCAGATTTTAACCTTGTATTTAGGTGACAACTTTATTTATTTAAAATGTTTATTTGTTCATGATTAGTTTTATCATAATACGGACATTTATATTTGGAGTTATTTATGTGTTTATGAGAAAAAGTGTAGGCTGTGATAAGAATGTGGCAGAACTAAAATAAAGACAGATGACCAAAACAGAAGGTCAGGGTTTGTCTAAGTTACGGCAGTCCCAGCGTTCAGAGGTCAGTGTTCCAAGACAAGATTCAAGACATACAGTTGTCATTTCTGCTTTCGAACCTGTGGAATTTTTGCTTCAGATTTTAATATTAACCATTACTTCATCATGTTCATTACATCACACATTTTAATGAGTCAGCTGAATTTGTGCTTAAATTTTAATATTCTTCTTTTGTTTGGAACAAACATGTCAACATGAATAAAAATTTGATCATTGTTTACACTATTTCTCCTTTGAATTTTAACAACACACAAGATTTTAGTTATGTCTCCCTCCCCCGCTCCACCTGGTGGAGACATGTTTTTGCCTGTTCTATCAGTCCGTCTATCACACCATTTCTGTTCGATAATTAGAGTACCTTTTGACCTAGAGTCTTCAAACCTCATAGGATGATTGCCCTTATTGAGTTACAGAAGCCTATTGTTTTTGGGGTATGTAGGTCAAAGGCATAAATGTGAAAATGGTTTTCGCTCAATAACTGTTCTGTTCGACCTAGTGACTTCAAACTTCCTAGGATGACTGCGATTACTGAGTTACAGGAGCCTATTGATTTTGGGTCTTTTCATCCAGCTAGCCTACTTCTGTCATCTCTTCTGTGCCCCTAATTCAGTGATGTGCTGGGGAAGAAATGCGTTTTTTTACAAAAACATCTAGTTATTCTTGATGTATTCAAAGGGGGCTGGTATGCTTATTTTGGGTCAGTTGTGGTCAGAACTTCAAGAAGTCACAAACGTATTATTTATAGACAATGATTTTCACCTCGCATGATAAGAGGAAATTTTCCTCCATCGTTTACAGTAGTTTAAATTGGTGAACTAAACAAAAATTTATTAAACTGATGTCATGTTTATTGAGCATGATTTGAAATTTTGACCCAAGATGACCCATATTCAAACATGACAGAAATCACCATGAAAAACACTAAAATTCATGCAAATGTATCTGAATTCAAAATATGGCTCCTAGAGCATTTACAAGACTTTCCTTTGATCTGAGCCAGTGACCTAGTTGTTGACCCCAAATGACCAATATTCAAACCTAGACATCATCAACACACATTTTTAGCTCACCTGTCACGTAGTGACAGAGTGAGCTTTTCTGATCACCTTTTGTCTGTCCGTCCACAATTAGTTTGTTAACACTCTAGTAGTCACATTTTTGCCTCAATTGTCATGAAACTTGGTCAGGATGTTTGTCTCATTTATATCTCGGACAAGTTCGAACATGGGTTATCAGGGTTGGAAAACTAGGTCACAGAGCCCAAATATAGAAAAACCTTGTTAACACTCTAGAGGCTACTTTTTCAGTCCAAATATCCTTGATTTTTGTCAGAAAGGTTCTATCGATGATTTCTAGCTCAAGTTTAGATATGGGTCATCTGGGTTCAAAAACTAGTTCACGGAGCCCAAAAATAGAAAAATTTTGTTAACGCTCTAGAGGTTACATTTTCAGCCCAAATAATCTGGAAATTTGTCAGAAAGGTTGCTTTGACTATTTCTAGGTCAAGTTCAAATATGGGTCATCTTGGGTCAAAAACTAGGTCACGGAGCCCAAATATTGAAAAACCTTGTTAACACTCTAGAGGCTACTTTTTCAGTCCAAATAATCTGGAAATTTGTCAGGAAGGTTGCTTCTATGATTTCTAGCTCAAGTTCGAATATGGGTCATCTAGGTTCAAAAACTAGATCACAGAGCCAAAAAATAGAAACATCTTGCTAACACTCTAGAGGTTATATTTTCAGCCCAAATAATCTGGAAATTTGTCAGAAAGGTTGCTTTGACTATTTCTAGGTCAAGTTCAAATATGGGTCATCTGGGGTCAAAAACTAGGTCACGAAGCCCAAATATTGAAAAACCTTGTTAACACTCTAGAGGCTACTTTTTCAGTCCAAATAATCTGGAAATTTGTCAGGAAGGTTGCTTCTATGATTTCTAGCTCAAGTTCGAATATGGGTCATCTAGGTTCAAAAACTAGATCACAGAGCCCAAAAATAGAAACATCTTGCTAACACTCTAGAGGTTATATTTTCAGTCCAAATAATCTGGAAATTTGTCAGAAAGGTTGTTTCAATGATTTCTAGCTCAAATGTGGATGTGGGTCATCTGGGATCAAAAACTAGGTCACATGGCCTAAATATGTAAAAACCTTTTTAACACTCCAGAGGTTACATTTTCAAACGAAATATCCTGGAAATTTGTCAGACAGGTTGTCAGGTTTTTTTGATGATTTCCAGCTCTAGTTGGAGTATGGGTCATCTTGGGTCAAAAACTAGGTCACAGAGCCCAAATATGGAAAAAGCTTGTTAACACTTTAGAGTTAACATTTTAATTTGAAAAAAAACCTGGAAATTTGTCAGAAAGCTTAATTCTATGGTTTCTAGCTCAAGTATGAATATGGGTCATCTGGAGTTGAAAACTAGGTCACAGAGCCCAAATATTGAAAAACTTTGTAAACACTCTAGAGGCTACATTTTCAGTCGTAATGTCCTGGAAATTTGTCAGAAAGGTTGTTTTGATGATTTGTAGCTCAAGTTCGGATATGGGTTATCTGGGGTCAAAAACTAGGTCACAGAGCCTAAATATCGAAAAACCTTGTTAACACTCTAGAGGCTACTTTTTCAGTCCAAAAATCCTGGAAATTTGTCACAGAGATTGTTTCGATAATTTCTAGCTCAAGTTTGAATATGGGACATCTAGGTTAAAAAACTAGGTCATAAAGCCCAAATATGGAAAAACCTTGTTAACACTCTAGAGGTAACATTTTCAGTACAAATAACCTTGAAATGTCAGAAATTGTTTCAATAATTTCTAGGTCAAGTTCGAATATGGGTCATCTGGGGTCAATTAACCAGGTCCCTACTACTTTGTTAAAAGCAGTCATACTCAGCTGAGCGATACAGGGCCATGATGGCCCTCTTGTCACAAATAGTCATGACTTCTAGAGTGTTAACAAGGTACTTTGATTTAAACCATTGACCTTGTTTATGACACATGTTGACTCTCTTCAAACTTACCTGGAAATCAACACAAACATTGCAACTGAAAATCACAACTGACTTCAAAATGGGCCAGTGTTTACAAGATTTTCCTTGAATTTAAGCCAGTGGCCTAGTTTTTTTACTCCAGATGACTCATGTTCCAACTCGACCTAAAATCTGCAAGACAAAGATTTTGACAAAAATAATATCTGATTCAAAATGTGACCTGTAAACAAGGTTTTCGTTTGATTGAGCCTTGTGACCTAGTTCTTTTTATCCTACATGACCAAGTTTTAAACTTTGTGAGGTATCAAGGCAAACATTCTGAGCAAGTTTCACGAAGAGGTGAACAAAAATTTGGTATCTAGAATGTTAACAAGGTAAATTGTCAACGACAAACACTGCACAACCGACCCATTACAAAAGCTCACACAGCATCGCTCAGGTGGGGAAACAACAGACATCAATCTACATAAATGTAAGCAACATTTTGATATGATGAAAGAATGTTCTCGGCACACAACTGAATAATTGTTGATAGCTGAAGCATATTTCAAAGGTGAACACTACACAAGTACCACTTGGTGCTCACTCATTGAAATGCATCTTTATCTTACACCAATAAATTATCAGCTTGTATGACTTCAACAAACTTAAGTTTTATAGATGTACAAGTTCTTAAACAATTCAAAATTGCTATGGCTTTGATATCTTTTTTAAATATTTTTTTATAGAACATAGCACATCTTGTTATGCAATGCCAATGTTAAGGTGACCATCACCCCTACTTTTTGAGTGTAAACAATTAGTAGAAGTAATTTTGTTCAAACTTTGTTACCTTGATCTGATCTTGAGACGGTCTAGATTCTTATCTTGTGTATTCTTCCCACCCATGGTCTAAAGATTAAAGCCATGGTCCCATACTGATCCCTCAATGAGATCAGGTATACTGCCCTTTTCTATTACTCTATGAACTCCAGCTAAACCAATTAAAAACAAGTGAACACCATCACAGTGGTTGAAACATGAATGTTCACCCCCAACTGCCATTTATTTCTTCCAACTGCATGAAAACACAACAAAGTTAACGTAAGATGCTCTATTATATTTCTGTTGTACACATATAATAAATTACATACTTCAATGACACAAAGTGATATTAAAATTTACTTTACAATCAGAGCATGCTTACAAACATTTTGTTCTCTGTTATTTACATGAATTGTATACAGAGCACAAGAGAATGTATCAGGTGCTTGGTGTAAGACGGGACCAAGAATCTAAACAATTTATTTAGACTTGCTTCACCTTTTTACCCAGACATCTTCATTTCATATATTTTATAGTAACAAATGAAAACAAATATTTCAAAAGGCAGAAAACTACAATTCACCAATCTGCAAGCAATTTTGATACACATGTGACAGACGATTCAACTGAAATAAGCTGTATGTGTATTCTGCAAAAGTAGCATAAATTAGCATTCTGAATACATCAGCAATATAGACAAGATTGCTGTTGATGTTTTAACAGAAAAAGAGCCATCGTAAAGTGTACTGTTTACTGGTAGACTACTGCCATAATCACTATACTGAACTAGAAATGAGTTTTTGATTGAACAAAAACATATGTCTCCCCCCCCAGCCAGTTGCTGCAGGCAGTATTGAGTCAGACGATTGTAAAATAAGGGGGATATTTTTGTCAAATGTACATGATGAACAAGAAACTCATACTCTGTCAAGAAAGGATTGAGCAGAAACATTGTTTCATATTGTACAAAATGGTTGTATTCATTCAGTCTAGTACCTGTAGCATGTTGGAATCATGTTGATGGCAGTGCTGTTACATAGATATGGGCAAAAAACGTGAAGCCAGTTACAAGGTGTCTTCTTCAAGCACTCAAGTTTAATCTATTTCCATTGATAAGGAGAAAAGTTACATCATGATAGCTGTAGTATGTTGGAACTACTCCACAATGTACAACAGGAGCACTCTTAACATATATATGATCAATTAGTTTGTTTTCTAATTGTGGGGTTCGAAATTACTTGAAGATATCCAGTGAATGCTTGATTTAGTGACGGACAGATAGACAACCAGGGGAAAAACAATATGTCTCACCCGATGAGGTGAACATCTGACCCAAGTTTCATAAAAATCATTCAAGGGCTTTTGAAGATACAGAGCGGACACGATTTTGTGATGGACAGACAGATGGATGGACGGACAGACAACCGGGGGAAGAACAATATGTCTCCCCCAATTTTGGGGAGAGACATAATTAACTGTCAACTGAAATGCAGATACGGGGTGTTTACGACTGCAAGTTTTTGTGAAGATTTTTTTTTTACAAATCCAGTTGGGTCATAAAAAATTGTAAAAAATGGCAGAGTAAAAAAAATGTCACTTATACTTTATGAAACTATGGAACATTCGGGGCTTAGTCACTGCACACATCACAAACCTAACCATCAAACTGCAAATATATATATATATATATATCTATATATCTTAAAAACTTCATGTACACTGTATATAAATTATTGCTTTTTAAAGATTTTTTTTTAAGGCAAAATACTCTGTAAAGAATCTCAATACATGTATAGGATTTTTTTAACCTAAAACTTCGAATGAAGTAGTTTAAACAGCAAGAACAGAAATACCATTGTTACAAACATGAATATAGGATGAATGATATAAATTAAATTAAAATGGTTGCCATGGTAGCAGAAACCTAGCAATCATTTCAATGAAAAGAGTCCTTCAAACAGCTTGTCCAGATTGACTTCTGAATATGCACTTTTTCTTAACCATCTGTCTGTTATCTTCTTCAGTGACTCGTATGCTTTACACAACTCTGAATCTTGTGATATTTCCTTCATTTTTTCTGAAAAAGAAAACAGCAGACATGTTTCATTATATACCATTTACTGGTATGCATGATATACAGACCACCTGGAAACAAAGACCTCATTTTTAAGAACAACAAGATAAAAAGGATGTGATCTTTAAACAAAGACCACACCTTCACAAAGGTGATTATGTAAGTTTTTATTGCATCCAAAAGTTTTGTGAGTTTGCAAAATACATACAGAAACAAATGTATGTAAAAACCATAAGGCATGTAATTTAGGAAAGCTAGTATAAATATTTCAATTAAAGATGGGAACAGTTACCCATTTTTTAAAAAAATCTAAAGGCTATGCCAAAACTTAAATACCTATTTTATATCTGACTGGTTATTTCCAAAATAAATTGTAATGAAATATGCTATTTTGTCAAAAATGTTCCTATTTTGCAATAAAAGAAAGGACAAATTTAGTAAAAAGTAATTTTCTGAATAATAATAGGTAAAGTTTCAAACCATGTAATTGATTATTGTGTCAAAAACTGTGACCATATTAATTGGTTTGCAGAAGTTGCAAACAATGACAATACCCAAACCACTAATCCCGCTGTCACTAACTGCAAACTTCACCATTGAAAGATTCAGTATGACAGGTCTGTTATCTCATTATACAAGTCAGGTTTTGTGAAATCTGACACTGTTGCACTTTCCTGGGAAATGAAAATTCATGATCTTTCATAAAGATCTTTTAAGAACAAGAAAAATACTTAAGTGAACTTTTTGACATAATGTACAATTCGTATGGCCTTTCCTATTATTCTGGGTATTACAGGCAACTACAGGTTCATGTCTAATTGTTATGGTTATTCAATTAGAATCTGAATACTCATTTCAGTTCTGGTTCCCTTCCCTTATTTTTACATCAGCACGGCTATTACAAGGTCTAAAGCTGGAGGATAGATACACATGGTTTCCAAACTTACCCTTTTCATTGCCAGTTAGTTGACCACTAGCTCTATCTAAATCAAACAAGTATTGATAGAAACACATCTGGGTATACAACATACTGTCTGTGTACTGAAAAACATACAGCAACAATATCTATAGTATTGTAAAAGTCAATATTATACAATTATTACCTTTTAGTTAGGTGGATACAATGACTTATTGATCTTGAAAAGGTGATATTGTCCAAGGGCCTAGTCAAATTCTAATGGTAGAGGTCACATCAAGTCCTTTATAGTGATAGACAAAACAAACGAAAAAAAGAGGTTACAGTGAATGCAGATTTTTTTAATCAGACATTTCGAAAAAGACGGTAATGCTGGCCAAAATTCACTACTGAGTATAACTGCTTCAAACTACAAATGCAATCTAATGGATTAGTAAAACAAAACAAGCAGACAATGCTACATGTCAATATCAAAACTCTTGTTTATTTGGTTTATGAAAGAGGATTTTTTAACAAGAGGGCCATGATGGCCCTAGATGGCTCACCTGAGTATGACTCCTTTTAACAAAATTGTTAAGTACCTGATTAATTGACCCCAGATGACCCACATTCGAACTTGATCTAGAAATTACCGAAACAACTTTTCTGAAAATTTCCAGGTTATTTGGACTAAAAATAATACCTCTAGAGTTTTAACAAGGTTTTCCCATATTTGGGTTCTTGAACCCAGATGACCCATATTCAAACTTTAGCTAGAAGTCATTGAAACAACCTCTCTGACAAATTTTCAGGATATTTGGACTGAAAATGTAACCTCTGGCGTGTTAACAAGGTTATCCATATTTGGGCTCTGTGACCTTGTTTTTGACCCCACATAACCCATATTCAGACTCGTGCTATATGTCATGGAAACAACCTTTCTGACAAATTTCCAGGATATTTGAACTGAAAAAGTAGTTTCTAGAGTGTTAACAAGGTTTTTCTATTTTTGGGCTCTGTGACCTTCTTTTTGATCCAAGATGACCCACATTCGAACTTCAGCTAGAAATCATCAATACAACCTTTCTGACAAATTTCCAGGTTATTTGAACTGAAAAAGTAGCCTCTAGTGTGTTAACAAGGCTTTTCTACATTTCGGCTCAGTGCCCTACTTTTTGACCCCAGATGACCCATTTTCAAAATTTTGCTAGAAATTATTGAAACAACCTTTCTGACAAATTTCCAGGTTATTTGGACTGAAAATGTAGCCTCTAGAATGTTAACAAGGTTTTTCTATTTTTGGGCTTTGTGACCTAGTTTTTCATCCCAGATAACCCATATTCGAACTTGTCTGAGTAAGCACTGGCACAAACATCCTGACTAAGTTTCATGACAATTGAGGCAAAAATGTGACCACAAGAGTGTTAACAAACTAAGTGTGGACGAAAACGGACATTGATCAATCCTAATAGCTCACCATGAGCCAGCTCAGGTGAGCTAAAAAATTATACGTCTCTGTAAAATGTGACCATTATGGGGTTTCTAGAGAATTTTCTGTTAAACAGTTTTGATTTCCTTACAAGCAGTTTAAGTTACAGAGCTGAAATGAAACTGCTAACTGATGTACAGATGACAAGAGGTAGAACAAAAAGTTCCTTCTGCTATATAAAACAAGACATTCCCTCTCGCATTAATTCAAACCTGAACCTATAAGCTTCAGATCAAGGAGAAAGATGTATACATAGGTGAGATGTGTGCAACACATCCTCTTTATACCCAAGGCAAAATCTTGACATTGCATCATCTTAGGTGACCTTGACCTCTGACCCGGTGACCTGGTTCATGTTCATGACTCGAAGTCTCATGATGAACATTTGTGCCTAAAAAACTCAATTCATGTTATTTGAAAATTCCTCCATACACGAAGAAGTTATGGCATGAACAAGTTTGGACGCACACACCCACAAACAAACACTGAACAGCCATTTTGACAACTATGTCGAGCTCAGCGCAAGCAAACAATTCTGATATTTTTATTTGACCTCTTGTGACCTTGACCTTCATTTTGCGCAAGACAACTCAACTCACCATGGAGAACATTTGTGCTAAGTTATATTAAAATCCATCCATGTATATAGAAGTTATACTCGCAAATGAATGTTTTATTTTATTTGACCTTTGACCTCTAAGTGTGATCTTGGCCTTTGCCACAGACACCTGAATTTTTTGCGTGTTACTTCGCCTCACTATGGAGAATATTTGTCCCGAGTTATATTAAAATACCTCCATGCATGTAGAAGTTACGCTGCGGACACAGGTTTTGCGCTGACCCCCAGTGTGACCTTGACCTTTGTGCTGCAGACCTGGGTTTTGTGTGCCACATACCACCCCATCATGGTGAACATTTGTACCAAATTATTTTGTCATCCTTCAAAGAAAGATATAGACTGGACAAATCCAGACGGACGCACATACACCAAACTATACGCCAAAAGTGGTGACTAAGTTGAGTTCACCGCAAGTAGGCTCTACAAAAAAACCATCTCTGATTTAAGAAAAAAAAAATCATAATTTTACTCACATGAACAAAGAAACAAGTCCCAAATATATTTACCTCCAGCTGTAGGAAACCCCTGTTACATACAGGACATATGGGACGACCCCTCTGAAACATGAGTGGCACTTTTTGTAAACGAGTGTGACATGCCGAGTCCTCACATTTCATCCAACCCTACAATAAAATTACATAAAACATACATCCATGTGTACCAAGTAAGTTTTTACTGGTTTCATTAACATAATCTTACTTACTGATGATTGCTTCCTTGATTCAAACTTGTTCTTACACTGGCGTGGAAAACCACTGGAGACCTTCACCTCTGGTAATATTTGAATAATAGACCTCCAAATCAGAAGTCTGGTGCACTACTTCTAGACCTTTGTTCCTTCTTACCAGGTATATACATTTGCTATAATCTGATGAAAATTGCCTTCAAATGGTGGTTTTTAGTAAGGGAGTGATCAGTTTACCAAAAACTACTGTTCTCTCAAACATTACATTCTGAACTTTCTAACTTAAAAGTTGCAAAATATGAATTAACTTATTTATCAATTGTGAAGAACAGTAGTATTCTGAATTTTAATGCATACTGGACTCTTACCTTTTCTTGTACCAATCTACTAGAATCACATAGGTAACTCACATTAAACAGGTTAGCCAAATTAACATTCTTACCTGATAATAAGTTTTTATCTTTTCTCTGATTGCTGTTGTGACCTTGTTAGCAATAGCAGCAGTATTTTCGTAAGGTTTCATTTTACACTGGATGTTTGGACATTTGCCAAGAGATGCCTCTAAATAAATATCCTGTAATCAGAAATATATTTACTCTACATAACTGTAGTATCAAATGCAATATTTCATGCATAAATGACGTATCAATGTTCACTTGACCAATGAACTTAATATTATCTGATCCGCTACAAGACTTGAATTACTGGGTCTCTCCTACACCAACTGTTACTGTCAATGTTTAATTTAAATTACTATTAATGGCTTATATTACCTCAATTGGGCAATAAGTTCTTCAATTTTTATTTATCCTGCCTGATGACTGCTTCCTGAGTTGAAACCCGCACTCGCATGTCGAATTTGAAAAGTAACTGGTGAGTCTCCACCTGGTGTGATTCAAACCAGAAACCTCTAGACTGGTATTTTACCACTTAACCACTGCTCCCCCATAGTGTTTCACCATTGCTTTTTCCATTTCTTATCAACTGTTAACTTGTCTTTCCTATTTAAAATGTACTTTTCCTGTATCTAGTTTGTGTACTTCTTATATTCCAACTGGCAACCTTAACTAGTAGACCACGGACATAAATGAGTGTTATGGATAAACTTACAGTTCCAGTCAATGGGGCATCAAGAATTATCTCCCTTCCACATGTTTCGGACTGACAGGTTATTTTTAGTCTGTCACAATCTTTGTATTTTTCATCATCTGTTACTTTTACCCCGCCCAGGAGAGCATCATCATCATCTTCATCATGATGCTGGGTTGAATGACGATAACCTGATGCATCCAAACCTGTAACAAGCAAATTACATGATTACATATGATTCTGCATTATTTCTGAGATTAAATGGTTACATAATCTTACAAATTATTACCTGAACATAGTAATTAACCTGTACATAACCAACATAAAACTCAGAAAGACAGTACATGTAACAATCACCTTTCTAGAAATTCACTTTGAAAGCTCACAGTTATACATCTATATTTTAAATGTCCCTTCATATTCAAACATGAAATGTCACTTACCTTGACATTCGGAAGTTCCTTACCTAAGATGACCTCTACCTAGACATTCAATAAATGTCCTTTACATCTACATTCAGAAAATGTGTCTTACCTAGACATTCAGGAAATGTGTCTTACCTAGACATTCAGCTATATGGGCGGCATCTGTTCCCTCTATAGGATCACATAACCTTGACACCACAGGGTGGACCTGGTGAGCTAGATAGTATTTCACATCTGAAATGAAGAGGGGAAACATCAATTATTACATACAGTATTATCTGAACCCTTCTAACAATGATTATTTAAGACAATGCTTCAGTACAGTAACTTAATTTTCAACAAAAAGATAGCAACCAGTAAAAACCATTCCTGATCAACTAAGATTTCTCCCTCCTGACATCTACTCCAGGTTCGTTAGTATTTACTAAGAGTCCTTAATCCATTTAAACATCCGAGTAAATTAAAATTCTAGAAAATAAAATGTTATTCAAGTTGTATGCATATTTCATATCTTATCCAAATACATGTACTTATGAGGTCCATGTATGCATACAAGCATAAACTACTTTTGGCTTCCTGTTCTTCAGGTTTGATATATTTCAATATCAAACACTACAGATGTAATGCTTCATCTCATTTACCTATTTTCAAGGTATCAGATTTTGCCAGTTCATCAGGATGGTAGGCTCTCTGTGATGCAGGCAGATTTGATCCATCCTGTAACATAGAAAATAATGTCTCAGCCTTTGAAATTAAATTTTCATGGAGGTTCCCCAAAACTACATAATCAAATTTTATCTCTAAATAATAAAGAATACATGTATTTCTCTTTCATTTAAAAATCAACATGTAAAATCTAAAAGTTCCTGGCTGCCCATATCAGAGTTATGTTACTTTAAACATATTTATTTTAGCTTGATTGTGAAGAAAACTTGGAGCTTATGTGAACCAGTCTCAATTCCACTTCCAGGAACTAACCAGTACTGGTGTCATATAGGTAAACTTGGTTGTGACCCCAGTAGGACTTGAACCCATGTTCCTTTGGCTGAGAAGCTGACACCTTAACCTCTAGGCCACTTCTCCCGAGTTTTAGGTTGTCCTGAGCACTGGATAACATACTCAGTGTAAAAACTTGTCTTTTATCAGTTATTTCAGTCTCAACATAACACATGTAACTTATTTCAACCTTCCGTACTACAGGAACACATCACCAGCTGTTTCTGACCAAAGTAGATTAAACTGTTACATAAACACTTTTTTTTGCATTATCAAGCAATTAAAGAAGCCATTAAATACTAAATTACACCAGTTACACAGTGTTGCATAGTGGATAATTTTCTATTTCAGTGAAATGTGAACATAAATTTCTGTAAGTGAGCTTTAAAAGTTATATTTTCATAAGTGGTGAAGTCACAAGTGATTTTTTTTTTACTGGTTTCCACATATGAAATCTAAGTATACTTTCATCAAAACCAACGATTATTCTGTTTCTTTCATTTTATTCACATTTAGTTTAAAACTGCGTGGAACACTGTCCATGTTTGTTTATTAAACAAAATAGTATTTTTAATAACATCACTAACATTTTGAATCGGCATGGCTAATATGCTGTTAGACACTGGACTTCCAACTAGGTTCTAACAAGATATAATAGTAAAATTGATATTCTAATGATTTCAGAGCATGAAGTGAATTTATCAGGATATATATACTTTACTGTTACATCACAGTAAACTACTGAAAATCAAGAAAAAAATTTAGTTTAATGAACTTACCTCACAGACAACATATGATACAGTGTCACCACCCTTCAACCTCTTTCCACCTTTACTGTTGAGGCGTAATGCCACTTGTACATGAGGCAGACTCTTCTTATCCGGGTAATCCTCAGGATTCTTTGTAAGTTGCTGAAATAATAAATGTAAAGGTGACTCAGTAGCCAAGTGGTTTGTGCGTTGGTCTAAGAAGCTAGCAACCCAGGTTTGATTCCGGGAAGCGACTGAGTTATCGACTGATTTCCCAGGACTGGGTGGTAACCTAACCAGGTACTGTTTCCAACAGTATCAGCCTAGACTGGGGATCGGGGAGGTAAAACACATGCACCATGGACTCTTTAGGAAACAAGTTGTTCCATCCACATGAGGTGGTGACTTTCGTTGACTACCCAAGTTTAATAAGAAACCTTTAAATGTTTGATTTTACCTAAACAGAGACAAGATAGAGCATCTCTTGTTGGGGCTGGCTGATATAAAAAAAGGTGCAATCTGAATTGTATCTGCTAGTGTCAGAATCCATTTACAAGCATATAAGAATTTTGCATCTTCTTTATATTGAGAAGTGTTATATTTAACAACATGGCTGCAACATTTTTTTTTTATATACTACTCGAAAGATGCCAACTTTGTTTGAAACAACCTTCTGAGATAGAGATGCAAGATTTTTTTCTCATTACTGGCACACCCTACCACAAAGTGAACTTCAACTGTACCTTAAAAGGTGTGGTCCTAAATGAGTCCCTAAATATTGGCTTGAAATCTACCTAGGACTTACAGAAGGTATTTCATACCTTTGAAGCCAGAGCAATTTTCTGTTTTAGTACACTTACACACAGCATTAGCCATCTTACAGCACTGATACCTACCTTTGTAATGAGGTACTGATCTATAGGTATTTTTCCATCCCTGACCTGGTCACTGACTTCGTTCAGTTTAGCATGTATTGTGTCTACAACAGTTTCCCTCGATTCACCAGACAATATCGTCGACACAACAAAACTGAAATAGATTTGATATTTAAGAATCAAAATTGCACTTCTATATGCTGAAATTGTGATAACTGATAGAAAGAAGTCACACTGAGGGGCGATTTAACTGAAAGAAAACTGTGTCATAATTTCAACATGAAGTTCTGTACTGGAATGACTTTCATGCTTGCCACAGCTGTAACATTAACTTTGTAAAAATTATAAAACTGTAATACACATACTCTCCAACATTTTTGGACAGTCCCGACCAATCTCTCCTGACAATATCGAGACCTTTTTTTTCTTCCTGTGTCACGTACTTCCCGTCAGAAGTCTTATGAACACTGAGGGCGGCATATTTTTTCTTCTTCAACAATAACATACTCTTGTAAATACCATCTATATCAATCTCCAACAACTTGTACAGTTTGTTCACCTCCACTTTAATCTGTAAGACAGTAAATAAGTTACAACTTTTTAAGCTTTTGTTGGAAATTTACTAGCAGTATTACTAATTAAGTATTACTAGGATACAGTTCATTTTCAAGACATTTGGTAAATATATCGGTCACCTTTGTTCTACCTAAGATAGAACAAGGCTGATATATGTAACCTTACACACTTTCTTATAAAATTCTCAGGGTCTTATAATATCCTAGATACATACAATGTTCACAAACTTCCAACAATATGTTCTAAAACGTCATCAGCTGTAACTTTGCAAATTGTTTTCCAGAAGTTATGACAACTCATATTATGGCTCCACTGGTGTAACAAAGTTCTTGTTCTATGATACACATACATACCTTGTTCCCTAACTTTGTCACTTGTTCTATGATACACATACATACCTTGTTCCCTAGCTTTGTCACTTGTTCTATATCTGTACAGTTTGAGTTGATCATGATGGAGTCAGTGTCTCCATATATCACATCTAGATTCATCTGAAACATACCACAAAATACTGAGAAATGTGAAATTAATTTATCCAAGCACTAAGTTTCATTAGAATAAGGTTAGTACCAATTTATTTCCAGAACTTAATACAGACATGGCTTGTCAAAACTATGCAGTGTTTTCAGCTTGCTGAGTAACATCTGGTTTATTACTGATCACTTACTTTTGCTGATTCTATAAAGTTTTCTCTAACAAACTTGTTTTTCTTTCCATACTGAAGAAAAGCAAGCTTGTGTTGTATGTTACTAAAATAACAGCAAACTGAACAACCCAAACATTCTGAAGTTGCAAAGAAACTTACGCAGTCTAAGTGGATGTTAAACATTTTACACCAATACTTACAGCCTGTACAAGATCTTTGGTCTTCATCAGAATCTGTGAAAACCAGACAGGAATATGTTACACTTTGTTCTGATAAAGACCTCTGACTAGTAAACATAGTAAAAGATTCCTAAGCACAAACAACTAAATACCCAGGCATAACACAATGGATAGGCTACTATGGTATTTATCCTATATCATTCTTGTACTTGGTAAGTAACTTATAAAATGTAGCTAAGGTTATATCTACAGAGGAAATCACAGTAAGTATAACTGTTGGTACAAGTTTAAAGTTAACAACAAGATGATGTTTCAAAAACAACAAAAATATTACTGTATACAGCAATGATGAATTAAACCCTCAAGTAACTTAAAGCATTGACATATGAAACAGAATCTATAAAGGACCACTACACAGCCAATATCTTGTATCTACATGTAGTAACTTAACAGCCCCTTACCTCTCTACCTTTCATTGTGATAAGAGCAGCCAATGGTTTAGCATAGAATCTGGAGAAAGTGAATCCTAGACAGCCATACATACTGTTAGCTGTCAACTTCAAAGCTTTCTGTCTTATGTCATACTGAAATATTAAAACATTTGTATGAGACAATATTCTCTGTAGAGTCATCTCCCTTTGTAAACTGACTAACACATAGCAAGTATCGTAATACAAGGTTTTACTTGAAGAAGTCCGAAAACTGTCCATCTTCAGCACTTCAACATGTCTTTATATAGCATATGTAAGAATTCTTTTTTTCTTGGACTGAGCCACTAACATTCAAGACATTACCTTAAGAGTAACTTACAAGTTGCCTGCATTTTTGTTTCATATTCTCGCCAATCAAATGTTGTCCTAACCATTAACATCACACATTTCAAAATACAATTATTTAGTTTTATCTGCCTGGCCTATTTTCATCATAATAAAACCTATTTTAGTCATTTCAATATTCACCTGCATCATTTGTTCGGAGGTGAGGTTATCTTGTTTCATGAGGCTCTTCACTTGTCGTCGACTCTCAACTAACTTTCGTATCTCTGTTGGTAAAATACCAGGCTTCAGATCAGGGTCTGGTAACTCTAATTTCAATACATCTTCTTCCTCCTGGAAACAGAACATGACCTCTTTCTTTTAAATTCCAATGCTACGGGGTAGGTTTGATGCTATGTAATTTCTTGGGTACTTTATATTTCTTTGTGATCAAGATTTATGACGAGTTGTAAATGCGTAAATCCTTTTTGCTCAGCTGAGATTAGACTTTCTAGTGTGTGTCATACATAAACATGGTAGATAACAAATTATATTTTGATTTTAAAATAATGAAAATTATTTTTAAGAAAATGTCATGGTCACTTTTGGTTTTGTTGCCATAGTAATATCCTTCTCTGCTACCATAGCAACAGCAGACAGCCATTTTTTGGCATTTCGTCAACTTCTTCCTGATTAACCCTAACCATTTAACTCAAAGCCTGTCAATAGCATAGACATTTTCAACAATTTATCCAATGCAATCTCGATTTCTGTTTACAACATCTTGTTGAATGCATGGTAGGGAATGATAAAGCCAGGACCTGGAGACATTTTAAGATAATTCAGTCCTTCTTCAGCAGGACTCAGGTAATAATTCCAACACCGTCAATGTACTTGATTTTGAGGAATTACTGAGGACTTCAAACCT
Organism: Cyclina sinensis; assembly: GCA_012932295.1. Taxonomy (NCBI): domain Eukaryota; kingdom Metazoa; phylum Mollusca; class Bivalvia; order Venerida; family Veneridae; genus Cyclina; species Cyclina sinensis. Next base: position 31,767,569 of record JAAONU010000007.1, on the reverse strand, counting down.
TTTATCTTCTGATAATGTAAATGTTACATCTGAGCATGTGGGTGTATCCTCACGCCTTAATCCACCCACTATTAATATGGAAGAGACAGAATGATTAAACTCAAGGTCTACAGCTTTTGCAGGCTTGTTTTACCATGCTGACAGCGAAGCTCTGATAAAAAAAAATCATTTCTCAGCCATACAGTCGAAATGCGTTAAAAGTAGCATTAAATTCTAACACTGTTTTCACACACATAATAAATTATCTCAGACACTCCTACTTCTACTTCAGAGAGAGACATCAGTTATTATCAAACAACTGAATGAATTGTTCCAACTAAAGGAATGAACTTACATTAGCGGAGGACGGAGCGTCTGTTCTGTTGATAGTGGTAAAACAGATGTTGTACTCTTGTATAATTGACGGGTACAAACTGTTGAAATCCAGCAACAAAATGTACTTGTCATAAAATCCTGAAAAACATTTTAGGAACAATAAGGAAACTGTGGACCATGTGAAACTAACAAATCTCAGTATTATTTACACTTATACACAGGACAAAATATTCTAAAATTGAACTCTGTTCACCGTCATGTACATGTATTTTATTGTTCTTAACAACTATAATTTCTGATTGTAAGCAAGAACTGCAAACAGAGGAGATTTGAGTTTTACTACCTATCATACTTTAGTATAAAGTATAAAATTGTACTCCTTTAAATTACAACAAAAACATTTAATGTTACGTTACCTTTCTTTGGTTCCAGTACAAGACCTCCGGTATATGCAGGTTTACGCCGTCCTTGAGTGGACTTTGATTTACTGGAGTCTATCTCTTCATCGGCATCTTCTATCTATGAAAATACAACAGACATACATGTTCCATATCTGATCTGAATCTTATAAATAAGTAAGTTTTATCTAGTAGTCCCTTATATGAAAAATGCCAACCAAACTAAACTGGTACAAGCAATTTGCTCATATATATGCCTACTACACAGAACAAAAAATCTTCATGCAAGATATGTGTACAACACTGGGAAACTTACCACAGGTGTTTTCTTCTTGTACTCCTTGTCAGGAACAATGAAGTCTTTCTCTGAGAAGGCATGTAACAGCAGGTACTCATTCCTCTCTGCTCTCCCTCCCAGCAAGGTACGGCTCTAAAATGTGTAAAGTGTCATAATGCAACCTTTTGCATACATAGTGTTAACTTGCTTACTTTGATTCCACATAAACATTATCCAGTATTCTGTCCTTCTTGCTCGACAACTATAACCAATCAGAATTTGAATTCTCAATTCAAAAAAGAAAGAAAAAAAAAGAATAGAAAACTGTATGCTTTCCCACATTGTGTGTACTAAAGGACCTTACTTAACAAATCTTTTATGGCCAAATTAATCATTTTCAATCATAGCAAATAGTATACAGCAATTCCCTGAGGCCATAAGAAGCCCAAGATGACACAGCATTCCCTAAATTTACATGTATAAGATGCTCTGTGACTTATTATAACATGTCCTGATCCCATAAGATGCCCTTAGAACGTAAGATGCCCTTAGGCCATAAAATGCTGAGAATATAAGATGCCCTATGACCATAAGATCCCCTAAGGCCATAAGATGAAGGACATAAAGTGCATGCAAATACCTACCATGACATTCCCACATATAGAGGTTATCTGCAATGCCAGTGGTATAACATTCAGCTCATACATAATGTTCAGTATATGACTGGAATCCATCAATGTCATCTCAACTAGTTTCAATAACATCTCAGAATTACTGCAAGAAAATATTCAAGCTCAGTAATCTTCTATTCAAAACCGAAAGTGGGTATTATTAATTCAACATGCATGTATTTAAAGGAGTGAATATAGCTATAAACTTGAACACAGACATTTCTAAATTTTACAAACCTACAATGTAAATTCTTTTGAGCCAGAAACAGCAAACTGAAGATAGTAAAAAGCATTTGCATTTATCAAGACATCCAACAATAAACACAAAACTAGTCTTCTATCAAAAGAATTGTAGAACCCAAACCCCAACTTCTAATGAAGTGGGTGGGGAAAAATGCTTCAATTTCTGCAGAGTTACGTCAATGAGAGAGTTGCAAAGATTACTGACTAAACCTTTATATCTCAGTTCAGAACAATCATACACAGTAAATTAAACACACTACCTGTACATGTTTCTGATGGTGTCAAAATCTAGTTCTACTCTTGACTGTTTCAGTATCTGAGCTGTCAGTTCAGTCAGGTCAAAACTTTTCAGTCGCACCAGTTCCTTTGCAGAGATCTTTATATCACATACAATTCTCCCACAGGTAGCTGACTTGTCAACATAACCTCTCCCAGCATGACTCTATAAATGCACACATTCAATTTTAAGAGGAGCAAATAAATGTACATTGTATGTTCAAGTGGTCAACATTCCAAAATTCTAGCAAGCAGGACCATATGGTTGAGAAACTCTCACATATTATAACACCAACACTAAAAACATTACAATTTTTGCTCCTTTACAATTTTCATTTTTATTTCTCTAGCAGATGATTCATCCCAAAAATTGAAAGCTATGTTTTTGTTATTTTTTCATTGCAGGTAAGTTGGATGCCTATTTTCAAAACTATATAATTTATGTCAGAAAAGAATTGTTTGTTTTTTTAACAATTAGGCCTAAAAAAAAAAAATAGTGTTGTTAGGGTAACATGCTCTCTATGATTAGGTAGGGTAGGTAGGAATTTTTTTTTTTTTTTACCATTAGATCTATAGACATTTGGTCTTCATGGGTAGAATCAGTTCAAACCGTTCTGGCTCCTCAAACCTATGATCCCTCAATTGACTGACAAGTTACAAGGTAACAGTTGGAATGCAAAGTGGTGTAGGCCTAATGCAACCATATTTAACCATTAGCTAGTCAATGCAAGCTAAAGCTTTAATATTGCGACTACAGGTTCCTGCTTGTATAGAACATTAGGCACAAGAACATCATTTCCAACTCTTCAAATGACATCTTTGACGAAATAATTTTAAACCCCCGACGTTCTGCAGTGTGATAGCGATCACACGCAGTTTTATACACATTGACGACCTGAGCCGCCATTTTGTTACTGTGTGGCAATAAAATCCGTCCGGACCGTACCGTACCTTACCGTACCTCTACAATACGAAGTGCGACAATTTTTTTTTTTTTTTTTTTGACAGACCTAAAAAAAACAGTAGGGTCGGGCATATTTTTAGGTAGGGTCGGGTGACCCGAACAGAACAATTTTTTTTTTTAGGCCTTACATGTATTCTTGGATGGAACCATATAACACTATAAGAAACAATTATATCTTCTCCATATCAAGAGGTTACAGGACTTGAAAGTATGTCCTTAAGGATGTTCTTCTAACCATAATGAGGCTTTCTGTGATTGCTCTTAATGTATTCATATAAAGTTTAACACATTCTCATGTTACAGTAAACACTGTACTTTCTGTGTATTTACTTAATGTATTTATATACAAGAGGGCCATGATGGCCCTGTATCGCTCACCTGAGTATGACTGCTTTTAACAAAGTCGCTATGGACCTTTTTAATTGACCCCAGATGACCCATATTCGAACTTGACCTAGAAATTATTGAAACAATCTCTTTGACAAATTTCTAGGATATTTGGACTGAAAAAGTAGCATCTAGAGTGCTAAAAAGGTTTCTCAATATTTAGGCTCTGTGACCTAGTTTTTGACCCCAGATAACCCATATCCAAACATGAGCTACAAATCATCAAAGCAACCTATCTGACAGATTTCCAGGACATTTGAACTTAAAATGTAGCCTCTAGAGTGTTTACAAAGTTTTTCCATATTTGGGCTCTGTGACCTAGTTTTTGACCCAAGATGACCCATACTCCAACTTGAGCTAGAAATCATCAAAAAAACCTGTCTGACAAATTTCTAGGATATTTGGACTGAAAATGTAACCTCTGGAGTGTTAAAAAGATTTTTACATATTTGTACCATGTGACCTAGTTTTTGATTCGAGATGACCCATATCCAAATTTGAGCTAGAAATCATTGAAACAACCTTTCTGACAAATTTCAAGGACATTTGGACTAAAAATGTAACCTCTAGAGCTTTTACAAGGTTGTTCTACTTTTGGCCTCTGTGACCTAGTTTTTGACCCCAGAGAACCTATATTCAAAACTGAGCTAGAAATCATCCATAGAATCTTTCTGACAAATTTCCAGGTTATTTGGACTGAAAATGCTACCTTTAGAATATTAACAAGGTTTTTCCATATTTGGACTCTGTGACCTAGTTTGTGACCCCAGATGACCCATACTCGAACTTCATCTAGAAATCCTCAAGGCAATTTTTCTGACAAATTTCCAGATTATTTGGACTGAAAATGTAACCTTTAGTGTGTTAACAAGATTTTTCTATTTTTGGGCTCTGTGACCTAGTTTTTGAACCCAGATGACCCATATTTGAACTTATGCTAGAAATCTTTGAAGCAACCTTTCTGACAAATTTCCAGATTATTTGGGCTGAAAATGTCATCTCTAGAGTGTTAAAAAGATGTTTTTATTTTTGGGCTCTGTGACCTAGTTTTTGAACCAAGATGACCCATATTTGAACTTGAGCTAGAAATCATTGAAGCAACCTTCCTGACAGATTTCCAGATTATTTGGTCTAAAAATGTTAGCTCTAGAATGTTAACAAGGTTATTCAATATTTGGGCTCTGTGACCTAGTTTTTGACCCCAGATGACCTATATTTGAACTTGACCTAGAAATCATAGAAGCAACATTTTTGACAAATTTCAAGATTATTTGGGCTGAAAATGTAACCTCTAGAGTGTTAACAAGATTTTTCTATTTTTGGGTTCCGTGACCTAGTTTTTGAACCCAGATAACCCATATTTGAACTTGAGCTAGAAATCATCATTAGAACATTTCTGACAAATTTCCAGGATATTTGGACTGAAAAAGTAGCCTCTAGAGTGTTAACAAGGTTTTTCTATATTTGGGCTCTGTGACCTAGTTTTCCAATCCTGATAACCCATGTTCGAACTCGTCCGAGATATTAATGAGACAAACATCCTGACCAAGTTTCATGACAATTGAGGCAAAAATGTGACCACTAGAGTGTTAACAAACTAATTGTTAACGGACGGACGGACAGACGGACGGAGGACGGACAGAAGGTGATCAGAAAAGCTCACTCTGTCACTACGTGACAGGTGAGCTAAAAAGTAATACACATTCAATGTTAAGTAGACTCTGTACTGACCTTTATTCTGACAGATTGAATTTTCTGAATATTTAAAATGGTTTTGTCTATTCAATCTGGCCAGATTCATTTTTCATTTATACGGGCATTAATTGAACTGAAAACTTGGTGGCTGAAGAGAGAATAAAACCGACTCATGATTAGACTTCATGGATGTGAAGGTCAACCACTGCCCGCTCTGGTGGAAAGCCATTTAAAAAAAGTTGTGAAGTAAAGTTTGCCTTGAACAAAAATATGTAACCAAAACAACCTTCAAGCTAAAAACATTACCTATTATGGAGTAAAAGATGTACTTTACTTACAGAAAGTTTTGGCATAACATTTCGTTTCAGACGTCCTATCTTGGACCAGTGAGGGATTTTGTTGGCATTTATTCTGTGTAGTAACACATCCAAATCATAGCCAAAAATGTCATGTCCCTAAGAAATAAATGAATTTAGTACAAGTTTAAAAAATTGACAAAAATAATCAGAAACATTATTAACAATATAACTTATACTGATCTTTTTGCAAGGAACCATTGAATTTACTGAGAAAAAAAACAGGACAAAAAAATAAATTAAAAGATCTGCTTGGGAAATAGTAAACCCCTCACTTCATGTATTATCTAATTACTTGTATCTAAATACAGCTGAAGTGAGTGTTTTCTAATTTACTTGATAATATTTGAGTAGAGTTAGTTTCAGCTGTAACACATCTCTTGTTTCCAACAAAAAGTAATGTAAGGAATACAGTATGATTTTGAACAACGCTAATTTTGTTCCACCTCGATTCTATCATGTTTCTGGCTAAACATTTAATAGGACACTTACCACTATAACATCAGCATCAATCTTGTGTATCTTGGCCAACAGGTAACCTAGCAACGCCCTCTCTGTTGGCAGCGTTTCAACCTTCATTCGCTTACTCTGTAAATAGAATGCAGATTAGCTGAGATATACAGTCAGTTGTTCACAATCACAGTTCTTTCACCTAAGTCCAATATACATGTATTAGTCTTGAACTTGCTGTTTCACCTAGCAAATTGATCTAGGTTCTGAAAAAGGTCATAAAATTTGAAATATTTAAAAATCCTCTGGTTTTGATGAATTTATATCTACTTAATGTATGTCTAAAACATTACCCCTAGGTACAACCTGCACAAATTTTACTAAAGTGTGCTAGTTCTATGATACATTATCAGAATAACACAGAAAATATGCAATTTACCTCTCTTAGAATTTTGTCCTTCAAATCCCATGGAAATATACAATCATTTGGTTTACTGATTACTGAAAATAAAAATTATATAACTGGTTACTATAAAATACTCATTATCATTTGACGTTCAAGAAGTATTGATATGAAAAGAACCTCAAACTTAACTACTGTAAAACTTTCAATACTGCCAAAAAATTTTTTTTTATCTATTTAGTTCATAAGCCATGCATTTCAAACATCAAAATGAATAGAGTTGAAACAAGTCTAAAGGTAAGTTTATACCACAGAAGTGTTGCTGGAAGGCAGGTTCTGGGGCTGGTTTATCCATATGGAAGTCATTGTGTATTAAGCAGGAGACTGCAACAACCTGGAACGGAAACAAAGTGTAAGAGAACTCTAACATTCTGAGCTACCAACAATGTTATACTATGAAGTACTTCAGAAAAAAAAACTTAACTAGCTTCCTAGTCAAACAAGAGCGATCAGTGATCACATATGTCGCCTGATGATCACAAAAATCATTAACGGGCAAAAACCCCTTTTTTATTCAAGGGCCATAACTCAGTCAAAAATCATTCCACCAAAAAAAAAAAAAAAAAAAACCCGTTAAATATCCCCAAGTACTTGAGGTACCAATCAATCTTGTAACATTTCATTCAAATTGCATTAGTAGTAAAAGAGAAGTAGTCCAGAAAAACTTTAAAAATAAAAATAATTAAAGGGCCATAACTCTGACAAAAATCATTGAAAAACTGGAAAATGACGAAAACATGCACAACTAGACTTGGTACTGATCATTCCTGTAAAGTCTGGATAAAATTGCACAAATAGTTTTCAAGGAGTAGTCCAGACAAGTTTGGTGACATATGGACAGACGACAGAGAATTGATCCCTGTATGTCGCAGCTACTGTTTTGCAGGCAACACAAAAAGACTTGACATCTACCTATGACATTTCAAGCAGTTTTAGAAAAACAACAAGACAATGTCATTTTTCCTCTCTCTTATTTTTGTAAAGAGTCTAAGAACAACAAAATATTAATTACTCTAGTGAAAGAGAAAATATTAGTATTTATTGATAGTACAAACTGCCTAGTATCTTTTCAAATTACTTGTTTGCCATTGTCCTTATAACAAAGCAAGTACAGTATTACGGTATAGGGTCTGCATCTTGGATTTCTGTCAACTTTCATAAACCCCTAAAAATAAACTGTCCGCCATCCAATCTCGAACATCCCTGTACTATAATTGTTCCAGCACATCTGACAGTGATTATCTTACCTCATTCTGATGTGTCTTGTTATTCGGCAGCGTTCTCATGTTCATCGTCATTATAGTGAGAGGTGGAGACGTGAGGTTCTGTTCCGTACATACATTCACACTCTCCGGACCTGGCACAAACACCTGGAATACACAAAATGATGAATTAGCACAATACAAACTACTTATCCCTTTACCACATGGTTAAGTGTTAAATTTCATATGCGACCAGTGCAGATCCAGATCAGCCTGCACATCCGTGCAGTCTGATCAGGATCTCCACTGTTCGCTTTTTAGTCAGAAATACTTTTATGGATATAAAAGCAAACAGTGGAGATCCTGATTAGACTGCACAAATGTGCAGGCTGATCTGGATCTGCACTGGTCGCATATGCGTTAAAACACGTATCTATTGAGTAAAGGGTTAAATGCTTGTGATTTGTTATAACGATGGTTTTAGTCTGTTTAATGCCTTTTTACAGTCGAAGTCATATTAAGCAGGCACTTTACCTCGTCCTGGGAAGGACCTGCCAGTACTAGTCTTCCAGTCTACATAATAAACTGCCATCTTTCTCAAAGAAAACGATAAACAGTAATGGTCAGTATCAGGGCTCAAACAGTTGACTTTCAATAAAATATACATTAAATGTTGCTACATATACATGTATAATTATAATTTCAGAGTTTCATTTAGTGCTTGCAAAGAATAAATATCATTCTAATCATATCAAAATTTTCTACCATACATGCACACTACTAATGCAAATTTAACAGCCAACAAAGAAAATGCTAAAAAAACTGACCTCTAATTTACACCAGCTTACTGGAGGATTTGTGATCTCTGAAAATATATTATCACAGTCTTATAATCCTGTAATGCATTTCAAATGTGCAACATATTTTTTTCAAAAGTAAAGGCTATTTCAACCCATGCCACAGAAAATACTTGGATCAGAATCAAACTTCACAGACTCAGGCTATGTGAAATACAGTATATGAATTAAGCTTAAGTTTTAATTGTTTTTATGTTAAGATGCTTACAGTGAGTTTTTTTTTTGGCCAGTTTGGATTTACAGGCCACCTAAATCTAGAGAATCAATCTAAAACAGAAAATACAGGAGGAACCCTGGTCCAGGAGTAGAGAGCAGGGCTCCGGATCCGGAGGTCCTGGGTTTGAATCCTGTCAGAGGCTTTTACGATCTCCACATTCCTCTACGCTGTGGGAATACTGGTATGGAACCAAGGAAGCAGTCACTGAGCGTGATGAATATAAGCTGAAAGAACTTGTATCGCAATCGATGTAAAATAAATGTGTCTAAACTAAACAGAAGATGAAAGCATGAATATCGTACATTCGATTATAGTCAAATTGGATAAAATTGGGCCTTTTCAAGTTTTGAGAAAAAACACGGGTTGTTTGATTAACTGGAGTTCACACCCCTGTAACTCAGTCACAGCAAGCTTGCAGTTTACTTAACCACTGTTTTTGAGAAGGAACAGTACTAGATCCCCGTCTTTAAGAACAATTAGTCATTTTTCACACATAAATGATCATTAATTGGTGAGGGACTTGAACCCATGGTCTTCCAATAATAATGATTAGTGACAACAGTCAGCAACTGCTAGACACCCGAGACAGTCCAAAACATTATTCTTGTTATAACACTTAATACATATCCAAACTCTTACAAAGCTATAATGCAGATGTACTTAAACAGCCAAAATTCAAAATCTCTTTAATCAAGGGGAATAAATTTCTTTTAACAGACAGTCTTACGTGGACATTTTATATCCAGCCATCCAGGACCTTTCATCTTCCTGTCAATCAACAACCTTTCTAAACTGAAAATCAAGAACAGTAACATAGAATGTTAGGACTGTAAGCTCAGAAAGGAAGAAAAAAATACAAAAGCCTAGCATAATGTAATGTTTTACTGTTAATCATTTTGGATTACTTTTTGCTGGGTAACAACAGCCAACGTTACTAGCATTCATGTGAAATTTTCTTGTCAAACAACTAAAGAAGTAATTCCAAGGTACTGTGTATAACTGCTGGATTATTGTTGTAAAAAAACCTAAGAATGACAAAAGAACACTTAAAATCTCAAAGACAACTGTGGAGAAATGCGATCTGTGGTATTGTTACCTTGAAGTGTTTGTTCCAAAGACATGACTAAACGTTTCACCCTTCAGGTCACTAGGCAAGGTTGGACCATCAGCCTGGAGGAAAAGATTTACTTTCCCAATTACTCTGTACTACTTAGATATGTTTACCTTTTTAGCATTCATAAACAAAACTCCATTATACCTAGAACTGGAAAAAAACATTTTCAATTTCTTGTTTCAATCTAAAAATTTATTAAATAATGAACATCTAACACATTATTTTGCACCCCCACCCCACCCCTACTCCCTGTCTACTACGGTAAAACTTCTTTGGGACTAGTTGGTTATGTCAGTTATGGGAGGTTGTCGGATATGGCAAGTTAGGAATATTGCAAGGATTATATTGTGGGACCAGACAGATATGTTGATATGCTGCAAATGTCGTTAAAATCAAGTGACGTTAAGAGCAAGTTATATTGTATTATATATATTGACCCTTCAGTTAAGAAAATATTAGAAGTTCAAGAGAGACAGGACTCAAATGCTAGTTCTTTTAAAGAGTATAAATGCTATGAATGACTGTATTAATAATGATCTAGGGGCATAATCAGAACAATATTAGAAGACAAAACGGAAGTCTCCTGTGACCTACCTGCAAAACTTCGGAAATGGACTTTAATAGAAACAGGAAAAATTCTTACCTCATATCGCACTTCCAGGTAATCACACTGGGCAGGAACATCTGGTATTTCAAAAGCATAATTCTTGGTTGTTGGCTATAACACAAAGGGAGATAATTCAGTTCAGTGTTCTTTTTCTTTTGTGCCGTATCTCTAAATTCCATTTCCGATGAAGATGTAAATTATTTCAAGGAAATGAAAGTTCTATTCTTGTTATTTCCTTTTTGTAACTGAGTGAAAAAGTCTAAAGCCATAATTTATCTAGGACCAACAGTATAACTCATGTTGTTTATTATTTCTGTAGTCAGCAAAATATTTAATCAATCTTATCAGAAATCAGTGGTTTACCTTGGTTTTGAATTTGCCTATTTTGTATTTTTCTACAATTTTCTCACTGAATTCAGTGTATACATCCATCATTCCAATTTCAAACCCTGTGTCTGTGTTTGTCTTCATACACATTTTCTGAAATACAGTACACATACAGATCACTGACTGAGGCTTGTATGCTGTACATATTGTAGTTTACACAGATACATCACAAATATGCATATACTATGTAATACAATGTTTACTTAGAAGTCTAGGTCTGACATACTGAAAATCACAAAAAGTGAATCATTACCTTTTTTATCGATTTTTTCCCACTTATACATCAATACAGGGGGTTTCAAACATAATATTATGGTTTCCAAGGATCAGAAGACTAAAAAACTATACAAGTTTACTATCAAATGATTTGATTCTGACAGGCAGCTTTAGTTAGGTTCCAGTTCTTTCAGACACTTAATGAAACTGGCAATGTGTAAGAAACTTCTTACTCAACTGAAATTTCTAGTCAGTTTGAAAAAAACAAAGAGTCCCATCATGGACCTAGATAACTCATCTGAGTATAAGTAAGAATCACAATGCTACTCATCAATTTACAAAAGTCTCAGCCTTATGGCTTCTGAGAACATTTTTAGAGAGGCTGTCTATGCAAAACATCTGACCTCTGGTGCAGAGCCAAAAATGACTCCAGGGGTAAAGTTTGAACAATCTTTGAAGAGGTCCACTAGACAATGCTTTGTGCAAATTACTCTAAGCCATATTGTTTTATAAAAGAACAATGTAGAAGATTTCCTATAAAACACTCGACTCCTCAAGTGGGGCAATACTGAAAAGTGATCCCAGGGACAAAATCTGAACCAATTTTGTAATGGTTCACTAGACAAATTTCAGAGCTGTGTGTGAAGTGGTTTTAGACAAGAAGATTTTTTATCTTTTTTCATCTGTTGCACAAACAACAAAAGTTCTGCAAGGAAAACTTTGGTAGAGCTTAATGCAAGGATCATCTCTGCCAAGTTTTATCAACTCTGACAAAGTGGTTTATGAAGAGATTTTGTTTAATGCAAAACTTGACATCACACAAGGCACTGATGCACCACAGACAAAAGCTGACCTTAAGCCAACTGTACCCAGGTGAGGTAAAAACAGAAATCTTACTGTAGGTCTTGGCAGGATAAAGAGTTGTCTTTCAATGTTTTTGACAGTTACACAACAGCTCACATGAACCTTGGCTTCCTCCACCCAAACTTTGCCAAACAAATGCACAATACCTAAAACACAAGAAACTGAAAATTATCCCCAGCATTCTTTACAAAATATTTTAATCTTATTTTTATACATCAAAACAGCTACTTACCTTATCATTATCATATTTTTTGGGAAGCTAATCTTTCTTGTCTGTAGAATCAGGTTTTGCCAATAGATAAGCCTAACTATTCTGGCAAAGCCTATCATAGTATGTGTTGAATATCGCAGCTGTTCACCAGAATGTAGCTACGAAACATTTCTACAAGGCCAGACCAAACAATTCTGAGCAATATACACGTAACATAAATTATTTATAGGATTATAACACCTCCTGAAAGGCTTTTTCTAACAGTACCTTTTTTTGCCAGCCACATGTAGTTAAAGACTGGTGAAGAACTGTCTGGTGCCTGGCATAAGGAATAGAGGAGCAGGCTGCGCATTAGCCGAGGGGAGTGGCTCTTTCAGTACAGGTGAAATAATAAACAACCGGTTTACGATACATCATTATGTACAAAATAACCTTTAATTCTAACATGTTACTAACCAGGATGTTTGTACTGGTCCTCATAAGCATCCAGCCAATAGAATCTCAGCACTTGTTCACCATTTTCTTTAGTTACCATGGGGATATGAGAAGTATCAACCTGCACATCTGATTGGCTAGCAGAACTGTTGTCTTGGAAACTGTCCCAACCTGTTGTGACTGACTCAATTGACCTTTATAAATAATAAGCATTCAGTATAAGCACTAAAATTATATGAATCACTTAGCAATAGATTGATTTCAACTTCATGTTGGAGTATACTCAGACTCGGTCTGAAATATGCATGGCTACTGAAATGAGCTAACAATACAAAATGTTATCAATATTTTATATATTGGATAAAACTGTCATAAACCCTGAAAGAGTCAATATAGTCCTACAATTTTATTTACTTACATTTTGTTTTCTGATTTAACTTTGATATTTGTCAAGGGTTCCTCTTTCACAGCTGGTTCCTGTTTTATTTGAACCGGTTCTTGTTTTATTTGTACTGGTTCCTGTTTTATCCGCGCTGGTTTCATGTCTTCAACCTCTTCATCAAAATCTATATCCTGGAACTCCATCCCAGATATACCTGCAGAAAGATAATATAACCTTAAAAGCAAAAAATATAACTCTGTAAGGGAAAAGGTTTTTTTCCACTGGCAGAACACAATTCCAGTAATTCAGTTTAAACTTTTTTATTTTACATTGCTTGGGTACAAAGTTCTTGCAATTTTATCACTACCTCTTGATGACTGCTCCCTTTGTTCAAACCAGAACTTGCGCCGAAAGTCTGAAACGTGAAAAAATACTAGAGATTCCCCCACCGATAGGATTCAAACCAGTAACCTCGAGACCTAGAGTCCAGCATTCTACCTACTGACCACTGTTCCTTCACTCAAAGGAATAAATTAATCATAAAGTGACTTATTACTGACTTCACTTTCTGTAACCTACATTACTTCTCTCAACTTGCTGATGCTTTTAGTCAAAACTGAGGTGCCATATACCCATATCAGACCACCTGTTTTACCTTGATAGATCCCCCAAATTTCATACAATGTTTTAATGAGCATTTAGCTGGCTGGATGGTTACTGGAAACTTTTAAATTCTAATCAATCCTGCACATTGCAGAATTACCCTGGTTCTTAAATAACAAGAGATGAGATTTACCATCCATATTATCCTCAATATTTTCTTTTTCATCTTCTACCATTGGGCTTGGCTGACTGTCATATTCTTCTATGTGTGGGCTGTCATCTATAGGCTCTGTCTTAATTACAGGCTTTGGCAAACCCTGCAAAATATGTTTTCATTATGGGAGAATAGGAAAAGGTTTTTAAGGCAGGTAGTTCAACTTTCACCCTTGGCTTACTAGTTTTAGTCATGCATTCAATTTATCAACATAAATGTATCAAAGAAACTTCTAAATTTTAGGTCAATGCCACTTAATAAAAAAAAAAAAACCTTAAAACATTCCCCTTCTAAAATTAGAAACCGAAACTGAGATAATCCTTCCATCCTTCCACCTGAACAACGTTTGTATTTATTCAGAAAGTGGAATAGCATAGACCAAAACTAATGAAGAAACAAAGCTGAGCAAAATGTGGGGTTTTTTTTATTTGTCTACTTACTGAAACAAGAAGCGCCGCAATGCGACGAAAACCAGGTTTTCAACGATCAAGTATTGATGTGATAGGAATTAGGAAGAAATATGGCAGTGAAGTAAAAATGGTGCTGTTATTTTGGTACCAACACAGAAAGTTGGTTTCAACAGTTCAAAATAAAAATAAATCAGATACCTGAGTAGCAATGCCATGCTGTATTTTCATGTAAGCTACACACATGCCAAGTTGAGTATCAATAGGTCAAAGTCTGCTGAAGTTATTGAGAAGAAGCTGAAAATTCTATTGTTAGCAAGTGACCTTGATCACAGACAACTGGGTAGCAATCCCAAGCTGCCTCTTAATATAAGCTACCCATATACCAAGTTTAGCATCAATAGACCAAAGCAAACTAAAGTTATTGAGCAGAAACTGAATTTCTATTTTTAGCAACACTGACCTTGACCTTGATCACAGACACCTGGGTAGCAATCTTAAGCTGCCCCTTGATATAAGCTACCCATACACCAAGTTTGGGGTCAATAGGTCAAAGCAAACTCAAGTTATTGAGCGGAAACTGAATTTCTATTTTTAGCAACAGTGACCTTGACCTTGATCACAGACACCTGGGTAGCAATCCCAAGCTGCCCCTTGATATAAGCTACCCATACACCAAGTTTGGGGTCAATAGGTCAAAGCAAACAAGTTTTTGAGCGGAAACTGAATTTCTATTTTTAGCAACACTGACCTTGACCTTGATCACAGACACCTGGGTAGCAATCCCAAGCTGCCCCTTGATAAAAGCTACCCATACACCAAGTTTTGGGTCAATAGGTCAAAGCAAACTCAAGTTATTGAGCGGAAACTGAATTTCTATTTTTAGCAACAGTGACCTTGACCTTGATCACAGACACCTGGGTAGCAATCCCAAGCTGCCCCTTGATAAAAACTACCCATACACCAAGTTTGGGGTCAATAGGTCAAAGCAAACTGAAGTTATTGAGCGGAAACTGAATTTCTATTTTTAGCAACAGTGACCTTGACCTTGATCACAGACACCTGGGTAGCAATCCCAAGCTGCCTCTTGATATAAGCTACCCATACACCGAGTTTGGCGTCAATAGGCCAAAGTTAACTCAAGTTATTGAGCGGAAACCAAAAGTTGACGCCCGCCTGCCGACCAGCATTTCAATAACCAGTTTTCGTTGAAAACCTGGTTAAAAAACCCACCTGATAACCTTAGTCCCAAGACCCTACTTAGTCTTTATTTAGAATATATGTCAAAAATCCTCTGATGGACGTAACCTACCTTAACATTAAAAGTGACATCACTATTGGATGCTGGCTTGGGTACAATCTTTCCTGCTCTTGTACTGAATGGCATATGAGGTACCCTGAAATAAAACATTTACAATTAGTCATTTCCCAGACACTTGTTCTTTTTTCTCTTTCTATAAATACTGAAAATCTATATTAAAGAAATGTGCATCATACTGCAGCCTAGCATATTTGCAAAATGTATTAGCCTCTTGAATGGAAATGTAGCATCCTGGTTTCTATGGGCAAATAAATGTAAACAGTCTTATATCTATGGCACTGGAAACATGATTTGCTTTGTGTCTAGGCCCATGCAAATGTAATTGTTTAGTGTCTTTGGCCTTGGATATGTGACAGTCTGTCGCCAATGACCATGGAAACATAACAGCCTGTCAATGGCATAGTAAACAACAGTCTGGTGTCAATGGAAAAGTAACAGCCTTTTTCTATGTCGATGGAAATTTAGCAGCCTTGTATCTGTGACCATGGAAACCTAACAACCAGGATTCTATACCATTAATAAAGTAACAGCCTCATAACTATCGACATGGAAACAGTACCCCCTATATTTTGCTATCAGTGAAAAAATCATTGCATACTCTCTTTTTTTTAAACAAAAATAAAAAACTTCATACGTCAGTTTAACCAATCAATTAACTGTACAACCCATGCTTCTTAAAGTCTTCCCATTGTGTATGATTTTGTTCTAATAAACACCTAGACTGAAACAATTATAACTAGAAATGGTTTTTGATTGAACAAAAACATATGTCTCCCCCTAGCCAGTTGCTGCAGGCAGTATTGAATCAGACGATTGTAAAATTTGACATTTAACCTCCAAGTGTGACCTTGACCTTGAGACACCACACCCGCATAGTGGGTTCTGCATGTCGCCTTGATGAGGTGAACATCTGACCCAAGTTTCATAAAAATCCTTCAAGGGCTTTTGAAGATACAGAGCGGACACGATTTTGTGGCATTTGACATTTAACCTCCAAGTGTGACCTTGACCTTGAGTCACCACACCTGCAAAGTGGGTTCTGCATGTCGCCTTGATGAGACAAACATCTGACCCAAGTTTCATAAAAATCCTTCAAGGGCTTTGGTAGATACAGAGCGGACACGATTTTGTGACGGACAGACGGACGGACAGACAACCGGGGGGAAAAACTATATGTCTCCCCCGATGAGGTGAACATCTGACCCAAGTTTCATAAAAATCCTTCAAGGGCTTTTGAAGATACAGAGCGGACACGATTCTGTGGCATTTGACATTTAACCTCCAAGTGTGACCTTGACCTTGAGACACCACACCCGCAAAGTGGGTTCTGCACGTCGCCTTGATGAGGTGAACATCTGACCCAAGTTTCATAAAAATCCTTCAAGGGCTTTTGAAGATACAGAGCGGACACGATTTTGTTGCATTTGACACTTAACCTCCAAGTGTGAACTTGACCTTGAGACACCACACCTGCAAAGTGGGTTCTGCACGTCGCCTTGATGAAGTGAACATCTGACCCAAGTTTCATAAAAATCCTTCAAGGGCTTTGGAAGATACAGAGCGGACACGATTTTGTGACGGACAGACGGACGGACGGACGGACAACCAGGGGAAAAACAATATGTCTCCCCCATTTTTGGGGGGAGACATAATGATCTCTTTCAAACACTAATTTTTTCAACCAAACAGCTGAGTATCCTGGGGTCATATTCCTAAATTATCTCTGAGAAAACTGAAGGCTTGTTTCTATTTTTACTGGGTTTTTTAATAACTTATTTCAAAAGATAAGAATTTGAAGATTTCTGTTTCTTTTTAAAATGCATTCAACTTGATAGTATCTTTTCAATTATGAATGGGATAAACAATCAAGATGCAAATCAGATTTTAACTATTTCTGACCTAGTTATACTAGTAAGCTATGAAAACCCTCAAGATCAGCTTTGCTATTTTGGCTATAACTAGACCATAACAAATTTACTATATCGAATTACTTTGTTGGTTGCTTCACTAGCGGCTTCTTTGTCAGTTTTACAGCTTTAGGAATGATTATCTCTGATGGTCCACTGTGTAGCTCATTCATTAAGTCACCCAGAAGCTCATCTCCCTTTAAACTCACATCCTTCTGTAAACAGATAAGTATATTTTCATATTAAAACTTGCAACAGTCCAATTATAATGATGTAATAAGTCTGGCATTGCCTTCCATTAAGCAACAATTAATGCCATCAACTACTGAAGTTGTTCTAAGATCCCTATGCTTCAAGAATTTGTTGTACTTCTAATCAACAAGTCTAAATTAAATCACAATTCTTCAACTTCCACTGGACTGATCTCTAACTTCTAAACATGTATATACTAGAATGCATCAGTTCACTGTGAAAGGATATATTAAACTTTCATATTAGATTTTGTTTCCAAATATTTGGTTTGATACGTCTAGCCTATGCTGTCTTTTTTTACCAATCAATTTGCTGCCGAAGTGTACCCCAAGCAAGCTTGAAGTAACAAGTACTGAATGAACAGCAAATACCCTTTTTTAATGAACTGAATCAAGTATCCAAAAGCTCATTTAAAGAGTTATATCCAAAGCCAAAATGAGCTTAAATGTACCTTCATTATTGCAATGCATGTTTAAAATGTTACTCTATAAAATCATGTCTTTTTCATCTACAAGCCACCTGAGCTAGTCAGAAGCCATATCTGGAAATGTTACTGAGAGTTAACAAAATCTTTATACATTTTACAAGAATTATAATCAACATATTCCTTTTCACACTGGAAAAGAGAGAAATGAGGTTTTTCTGACCCCTTTACCTCTGGTTTTTTCCTGCCAGTGGCTGCCTGTGCCATAAACATGGTTTTGATGCTTTGTTTTGGCTTGGTGCCAGGTCTCATGATGTTAGGATTCTTTTTCTTCTTCTCTGCATCTTTTTTCTCTATAGAATAAAAAGAAAACCCAATGTACATTTTCCACTGGAATAAACCTATCTTTCTGTAGTGAAATTAACTTAACATCTTCCACTTTTCAGAAGTTTTTAAAAAAAAATGGTTCTTGAGACAGCAGCGTGCCTATTCATACAACAACAAGTGTATTTCAGACAAAATCCTTTTCAATAAAAAAAGTTTGTAATGTAGTAGGGAGTAAGCAAATAAATCAGTGAAGTAGCTTCTACATTTCTTATATTGATACAAAAACACCTGGTCCTGATTTTACTTAGAAATCACATTTGTGAATTTTTTTCCCTGCATTTTCATCTGCTACAGTTCTAAAAATAAGCCTGGTTTACCAGGATGTCATACACCAGGATTGGCCAATAAGAATTCCACAGAAAATATGAAGGTCTTGGTACAAGACATACTGCTATAAAGGCGTGAAAAAAAAACAACTTCTCAAAATATTACTGTAAACGAGTACCACACTGGCTTGAAAAGAACTTTGATGTGTGCGGTATTTCAGGAAAACCCTCTGACAAGTCTGTTACTAAGGTGTACAAGTTTAGATAATTTGTTTGTAAAGAATTTTCTACGCTAAAATAAAGACCAATTCTACAAATCTTAAGAAAAAACTGATGACTGATTGTTTGTGGTGTTTCATGGTGTGCTGACAGATAATACATACTATCCGGTTTAGAAAACTCATCATTGAGTTCCTCATCAAATATCTCCCTTCCATCTTCTACATAACCACTTCCATCTGAAAATACATCACTGCCAAATATAAACATATGGTAACTCTATTACATTTGTATATAAAGTATTATCTCTATACCCTCTTATAAAACAAAAACCTCTCAACACAGGTATAGGAGTATTCTTAAAGAGGGCCAAGATAGTCCTCTATTGCTCACCTGAGTACTTTTTCACCTGAAACATTTTTGGTGATGATCTGGTTGAATAATTTGGTCTCTAGCCAGGTGACCTAAATTGACCCCACATAACCCACTTTTGAATATATCATCAAGCCAAACATTTAAACAAGTTTCATATCAAGTTGAAAATATGACATCTAGTAAGGTGACCTACTTTTTAGATTCAACATGACCCACTTTGTGACGTGACCTCTATATCATTAAGACAAACTTCTAACATTCTTTAATGAATATTTGTTAAAAATTAGGCCTCCTGCCAGATGACTTACTTTTTGACCCCCATAAGACCATTTTTTAACATATTCATTGAGACAACCTGACAAATTTTCATGATGACTGGGCAGAAAATGTGGCCTGATGGATAATGACCTACTTGCATGAACCAATGAACCAACATGACAAACTTTAGAACACAACTGATATCTCTCATCAGGACAATTTTTATGATGACAAGGCTGAAAATATGTGCCACGGACAGATGACCTACCAAAATTAATGACGATTAATTAAAATGTGGCTTCTGGAACATTAACAAGATTTACCTCTGATTTAAGTAAGTGACTCAGTGTTTCAACCCAAGTGACCTGTATTCAGATTTGAAAAAGAAATCATCAACACAAACTTTTTGACCAAAACTCAACTCATGATGACTGAATACAAAATATGGCCTCTGGAGCGTTAACCATGTTCTACTTTTGATTTAATCCAGTGACCTAGTTTTTGAGCCAAGGTGACCTATATTCAAACCTGAACTAGAAATCATCAAGATACACATCATTGCCAACTTTCTGTTCATTAGATCACCATAGCTCACCATGAGAACTTTGTGCTCAGGTGAGCTAAAAAACAAACAACTAAGACCTGATGTGTTGCCCAATAATGACTTGTCTGCTTGTATGTCACATCTGTGAAGTCAGCTAATAAAATGCACCTATAGTTAATATTCTGACAACTGGAATCTTCTATGAATATAGATTTCTCAAACCTAATCATAATTTGTGATAAAAGGGCCTTTCACTATTTTTTTTTAAAGAAATGTGGCACAATCCATTTTCACTTTGTGACATATAATACAATTTACCCTGTATTTCAACTGTATTTGTGGAAATAAAATGTAATTATAATAAACAAGGAAATACTACCATCGTCTACAATCCAATCCTCCTCTTGCCGTTTGCGAACAATATCAGAGTACTCATCTTCATCCACCATCTCATAAATATCTCCTTCCTCATCTCGCTTTAATAGAAAGCAAAACAAAATAAACATTGGTGCTGGAACACAAAACTTTGAAGATACTTCTATTCAAAAAACTGAAAAATGTTACTACCTATAATTAACCCTGAACATGCTGAAATTTTGTAATGGATTTGCCCAGCTTTGAATTTGGAACAGTTCATTCAAAGTTTAAGGGATTTCAATATCAAAATACAAAAATGGAGCTACCAACAGTATAGAGCCTGGTCAGACTGCACGAATGTGCAGGCTGGCCTGGCTCTATACTGGTGGCAAAGGCTAATCACTTTCGGTTCCAGCAGGTTAGGCCACTGTTTTTTTATTTTTAGTTTCTCAAGATCCTTTGGCAAAAACATAGGGTAGGAGGAGGGAATAAAAAAAAAAATAAAAATAGACCTTCAACCTTTTATAATAGCAGTGTTTTTTCCAATTTTGGGGGAAGGGGGTCAGTGCCCATTGGGTGGGGAAAATAGAGCGTAAACGTCGAAAAAGTGGAATTTTAATTTTGTTTGGTTAAAATGCTGTCAAAAAGCTATAAATATGGGTCTCCTTAACAACGTGAACACACTAGCAACAACAAATAAATATCTTTCCTAGCGTTTAATTTGGTCATTACGCATATAATACAATTTTTTAAAATAAACAGATTTCCACAGGAACTTAATAAGCGCTAATCATCTGGACAGGGGTGGATGCAGGAGGGGGTATCCCTCTTCCGCATGTCGAAAATTTTTGCAATTTTGGGTTAAAAATGCAGCTCTGTGGTTGTTTTTAGCTCACCTGAGCACAACGTGTTTATGGTGAGCTTTTGTGATCCCCCTGTGTCCAGCGTCCGTCGTTGTGCGTCGCCCGTCGTCAACAATTTCATAAAAACAACATCTCCTCTGAAACCAATGACTGCACATTAACCAAACTACACAGGAATGATCCTTGGGTGGTCCCCTTTCAAAGTTGTTCAAATGGTTCTGGTCTGTTGCATAAGTAGGTCAGAGGGCCAAAAAAGAAGTTTCAAAAATGCAAATTAAAAAAAATCTTCTTGTCAGAAAGTACAAGGCCAAGAGCTTTGATATTTGGTATATGACATCATCTATAGGTCCTCTACCAAAGTTGTTCAAATTATGCCCCTAGTGCCAAAATTGGCCCTGCCCAAGGGGGTCATAGGTTTTCCTTATATGTATATAGTAAAAACTTAAAAAATCTTCTCCTCTGAAATGACAAAGGCTAGAGCTTTGATATTTGGTATATGACATCATCTATAGGTCCTGTACGAAAGTTGTTCAAATTATGCCCCTAGTACCAAAATTGGCCCTGCCCCCAGGGCTTGGGTTTTCCATATATGTATATAGTAAAAACTTCAAAAACCTTATCCTCTGAAACGACAAAGGCTAGAGATTTGATATTTGGTATATGATATCATCTATAGGTCCTCTACCAAAATTGTTCAAATTATGCCCCTCCTCTCAAAATTGGCCCCGCCCCAGGGGGTCAAAGGTTTTCCTTACGTATATATAGTAAAAACTTTAAAAATCTTCTTCTCTGAAATGACAAAGGCTAGAGCTTTGATATTTGGTATATGACATCACCTATAGGTCCTCTACGAAAGTTGTTCAAATTATGCCCCTAGTGCCAAAATTGGCTCCGCCCCAGGGGGTCAGGTTTTCCTTATATGTATACAGTAAAAACTTAAAAATTCTTATCCTCTGAAACGACAAAGCCTTAAGCTTAATTATTTGGCATGAAATACCGCTAGTGAACCTGTTCCAAGTTTGTACAAATTATATCTGGGGTAAAAAATTGGGCCTGCCCAGGGGTCATAGATATTCATTATTTGCATATAGTAAAAACTTATAAGAAAATTATTCTTTGAAGCTTCAAAGGCTAGAGCTTGGATTTACAAGAAATAATGATAGCTTCCACACAAATAATAGTCTGTCCTCAGGTGAGTGCTTTGGGGCCAATGGCCCCCTTGTTAAGATATTTTAAAGCAGATTAATCTTTCACAGGAGAATTATTATGTATCATAGTTTGTCATTGCAACATCTGTCTCCCTGCTTTGACAGTGCACAGAAGGTGGCTGAATAACATCACTAGAATTACTCACAACAACAGGACATACCGTATATACTCGGCAAAAAGTCGAGTTTTTAATCCCCAGAAAATGGCCTTAAAGTCATTGCTCGACGTATGGGCGAGTCAGGCAAATAAAATGAAAAAAAAAATCAAACGTACTTGCCCGTATGACAGTCATATTTTTTACACTACACGGAGGTAACCCCGTAGCGTAATTACATCATTATTATTCAGCAGGCTTCTCTAATCAATAAAGAACTTATATAAGGGTCAACCTTTCTTTTGTTTTATTAGTCTGCTTGGCAGTATGACAAAGATATTTTCACACATCTGTTTGACATGTAATAAACAAACGACCATGGCGCGGTAGTTGTAGAGTGTCTTCCCTTGTTTATTGATAAAGTCTGTCCAGTGTCAGGGCTTTTCCGGTTGTGTAATCGTATATCATACAGGTCCTTATTGCTATGTAAACATAACAGCATTATGCTTTATTCAGAAATCAAAGGTGTGAACAATTACTGGCATTAATTTTTTTCATAATAACTCGTATAATTTCAGTGTGATAATTCCTGTTTGAAATTATTCATGTGCTTCAGTATTACATTTCTGTGTTTGTTTTTTTGTGTGCATTTTGAACGACCTGCAAGTTAAATAAATTATTAATTAAACGAATAATATTGACAGCAAACAACTGTGTCACTTTCAAATGATCCCTTCCAAAATGTCTTAAAACATACTGCCCGTACGTCTTCGGTATAATGAAACTACCGCACACACTCTGTCGACGTAGTTGCTTCCCTTTACTGTAGATACGCAGTTTGTACGATTACATAAAATCTTAAAAATCCAACTCGACGTATGAAAGGGTCTAAGTAAAAATCATCAATTTTAACCTCAAAAACCCCTTCTCGACTAATGGTTGAGTCGACTTTTGGCTGAGTATATACGGTACTTTCCTATCACTCACAGTAACATTACTTTTATTATGACTGTCACTCCTATTCCTCACAAAAAAACTTGTAATTGCATTTGGACCAGGTGCTGCTCTCTTTCTTTCCCTTATTTAGGTTTCAACTTCAACTTATTACTGCCAAAAGTCAATACTGACTTTTCTAGGCAGGTTACATATTATCATGACATAATAAAAAGTGTACTAAATTTGTGAATTCCGGACACAAAAGTTGGCAAAATTGTTTACAATTTTGTTTCATATTTTACAAATTTCCATTTTATTTTTTTTTCAACTTGGCAAAAATTAGGGTCGGAGGGTTTGAGAAACGAAAAATCAACGAACAGTGGCCTTAAGGGTTAATCTAGCAGCATAGATCTTTTTTTAACTATTTGGAATAAATAGATGAACTATTTGTCCGTCTACAAATCTCCAGACTCTACAATAAATATCAACAGCTTAACCCAACAGTGTAGGCTTAGCACTGAAAAATTGCTAAGACCAAAACAGTGGTAGAAATCGCACTAAGTTATGTAAAGATTTTTCAATACATGCTGCAATAGATGCTGTATGAATTTTTATATCCCGACTAGCTTTAGATAACAGGAAAGCTATTAATTTGCAATACTTAACCAAGATAATATTATTCAGAAGATTTGTATGATGTATTGCGAAATAACTGCATAAATATATTGACAAAAACCCTGTCAATACAATCCTCCAATATTTTGGTCTGTTAAACATTTAAAGCCAGAGGAGGTATTGCCAACACACTGCCACAAAATTGCCTCAGTATTTTCCAAGATCACATCATTAGTTTCACTAGTTTCTTTTTCCCAACTTAGATATGTAGCAGAGGTATAATACTCCCTTGCCTATTAGCTAGCTTTTATGGCAATTTGGTAGTGCCCATTTAATAGCTAAAAGTACCCCAGTTCAAACCCAGCTCAGGGCATTTTTTCCAGGTTACAGCTATATCAAATGACATCAGAAAAGGTTAACACTAATACATGTACTTACATCATATTTGTTCTTTCCACCTTTAGATTTTACTTCCTTCAGTCTTGCAAGGGCAGCTAACTTTCCTCCTTTGTCTTTCTTCTCTCGCCTGGAACGACTCTGAGCCAATGACACTAGAAACAAATTTCAAGGTTTTTACAACTGGCTAGTATAACAATAAGACAATTATGCTTATAAACAGGGCTTCTTTATTCTACAGCCTAAACTACGGTCATTACGGTGCTTGTATATTGTCAAAAGGTGTTGATATGTTACATCATTACGGGCTAAAACTGTGTTAGGGCTGGTTTTAAACCCTTAAATAGTGTTTTAGAAAATGTGAAGGAATTTCAAGTATACTGGCCAGCTATTTACAAAATATTATTGAGAGGACATCTTTTTAACTTGTATTAAAAGTGCAACTTTTAACTGGTCACAACTTAACAAATATCACAATTTGCATAAATATCACAGAAACATATTTCACCATCCAGATACAAAATTGACATATAACTGACTAATATATAACAGAGGATAACCTGTTAAAGGCTTATTTCTAACAGGGTCCTTGAACAGCGGTTTCCCAGGAAAATATATTTCTGGATTTAATAAATAGAAAGAATAAATGCAAAATCACGCAAAATATATGTTTTCATAATGAAACCATGGTAAAATGTACTTAACAATTATTTTTGGGACGCACAAAAGTATAGTACTGAAAAGTTTCTTCAGTTCAAAACTGCTTTTGACCAAGAAATATTTTGGAGATTCAGTCCACACAATGATGTCACACAATGGCTTAGGCGACCAGCAAATTTTGATGGAAATGCACGGAAAGCAGCGGTTTTGTTCTAGTGTGTAGTGTATTGACTGTTTTGGTTAGTTTTAGTCTTTGCTGAGTGACATGACTGATAGATACTTGCAACTTGTTGCATTTTAGCTGATATGACCCAAATTCTTAGTGGGCGGGGCAAGTGGCGTTTCATTCCATGTGTTTTTATATTCAGAAACAGTGTGCAAATTTAGCAATGGCCCGATGATCCGCAAAAAATTGATCGGGTCCGTAGATTTTTGAATGTCATGGGTCCAAATGGCCCGTAGAAAATAATCGACCATTTATCATAATTTTTGTTCAGTATAAGGAAAAACCATGATTTATAAATAAACCTGACCCAAATATCTGACTCAACCATGTTTTGTGCTGTATTTTTCCACTCAAGTGTGTGTGACGTAATTGATTTATGAGTACTTTTGTTCACGTGGCATATTATTATTTCGGTTCCCGGTTTTATTTTTTCCGACTCGGTGCAGTATTTTTAATTACACATTGTGGAACGCGACAAATAAATTTCACTTCCAGATAAACAAGTTTCCGTTTTCAGAATTTCACCTTGGTTGTACAAAAAAAAACAGGATCAGGGTTTCCTCAGGGTCAATTTTAGTTTGCGCCAGCAACTTTGCCAAGCAGGAAAAGTTTGTGCCTATGGCTCAAATTTGGAGCCAATGATTTTGTAAGGAGACATGCCTTTCTGTGTTAAGATATTATAGAAGTAGTAACATTGTGACAACAAACACTATATATTTATTACAACTGTTTATTAACATCACTGACGATTTTTCTTTTCATCAATGTAATTTGCTACAAACACTAACTGATGACACATGTTTAATTAACTGATTTTCGGATGATTACAGATTGCAAATTAATCCAATTAAACGATTGTCAGTTGCATCTCAATACATTCTCAAAGTGTCATAAAGTTTGATGAACAAGTTATAGTCATGCGTGACCTTGAACTAAACATCTGGGCCGCTTATTTAATTTTTTTTTGCCGCTTATTGATTTTTAATCGTACTAGTTGTCGGTTGCTTTCTTTTATGCTGGCGCCAGTAAAATTTGCAATGGAAGATTTTATGGGCAAGAATTAATATTTTGGGGCAATTGGCAAGTGACAGCGTGAACCCTGGGGATGTAAGCTGTCATCAGATCAGGGTCTTAAAGGTCATATTTAACCAAAAAATTGATGCCAGATAAGTTTTAAAACTTTAGAAAATGACCAAAATGTATAGAAAGTGAAAAAAGTTTTCCAGAACAGCGGCACGAAATACCCAAATACACTTGAAATATACTTCAATACTAGTGAAAGACGGTTTTCAATAAACACTTATTGTCAACATTGTTTCTACAAGGCACAGATTTACTAGAAAATAAAAATCTATAGCGAAATTTTAGATGTTCAGTCATACATATAGCCACATTTCGGACATAAACGGCTATCATAAGATTTACAATCTGTGAAAAACATATACTAATGTAGGTTATTTCCCTTTATTAATGTCTACTCGAACTGTTAACTCATTTCTCTTAAAGATTTTTATTCTTTTTTACAGAGATTTATTTTCATACATTGCATATTTTTTTATATTTAAGGTATTTTATTTATCTTTAACTGGGGCCTTATATGTGTTGTTCCCAGTATTTAGTAATGCTTATAGTCAGTAATGAGAGACATTGCTGATAACAAATTATCTCCCTTACTCAGATAACATCAGAGGTAATCCAAATTGCACTTTGGTCCTTTCAGTTGGAATCCTCTGACTTTATCCTTGTTTCTCTTTGTTATAGTCTTGACTTTCAGTTGTGAAAATTGTCACTTACATATTAAATAAAAAGTTAGGAATATAAAAAAACAAACTTCATGTGCTAACAAAACATATTTTTAAACTAAATGTTTAATCTGACTACTATTGTTGCAAATAATAAGGTGTAATTATCACCATACCATAAAGGAAAACAGCGATGAAAGCAGAGGAATCCAAATGGAAGGACCAAGTTAATATTAGAGAGTATTCAGGGTAGATAATCCACTGATGTCCCCCATTATCACAAGGTGTGTTTTTCACAACACCGTGTATGAAGAGAAATCTGAATACTATTAAAAATTAGTATTAACTGCGAAATAACCATTAAAACTTATATTTTCTCATCAAATATTTGAAGTTAAGCCCATAGTCTTGCTCAGTTTATAAGAATGTGTTGATTAAACGATACAATTTAAGTTTATTTGGGTGTATTTGGGTATATTTGGGTGTATTTGGGTATTTCGTGCTGCCCTTTCCAGAAATGTTTAACAGTTTAAGTGACATTAAGAGTTTGTGAGCTAAAATCAGGAGAAAATGATTACAATCCAATAATATGGGGATGATATTTTGTTATGAATAAGTCCAATAATGATCAGACTATGAGACACTTCAAAATGTTTTTCAATCTGTGTAGATGACATTTAAAATAAGATATGTTGTGTTACTGACAAGTTTTTGATTTAATTAAAATGTTAAAATACAGTTTACTGAGTGAAGAACAACTTAATATTTCTTAAAACAGAGCTAGGATGTCATATAAAATTTTTATGACTCCTGAAAAGTGCCCATTGACTGAGTCCAACTGCCCATTAAATTTGAAAAGTGCCCATTGATTTTTCTCAGTAAATGGCACTAATCCCTAATCCCATCAGAAGAAAATGTATCCCTATCTCTGGATATGCAACAGGACTTGGTTCTGATTTTGAATAGTTGGAATAAACGGTGCTTAGGTAAACATCACAAAAAAGCACAAAACAGAGGCCTTATAAACTCAAATCTGTTCTGGGTTTTCATTCTCAATCATGAGTTCTAATGATCTTTACTTGCACTATTCCAACGTCGTAGATTTTAAATGTGGGTACATCTTGACTAAAATTTGGTGGGTACATTTTGACTTGGGTACACCTTGACCTGCTCCCGGAAATAAAACAATGCGGCTACGTAAGAAATTAACGTTAATAAATGCTACCTATATCAGGATAATAAAACCCGCTTGAAAACTCTCTACGCTTCGTTATATTGTTGGCACGATTTAGTTAACAACCTACCAAATGTGTCATTAGAATCATCACTATCATTGTTTCCTTCTGGAGCGGGCGCCATTCTTTAAAATTCGCGGGAAAAGGAAGGGAGATCATTCTTGCTGCCTCATGTAATTAGCTATCACTACGTACATGTATAATATATTGTGAAGCGGAATATTTAGGTAAGGTTTTATTCGTGCAATAAAGTCCATAATTATATGCAATGTAAAAGACATAAATTCATAAGTCTAAGAAAATACTATTTAAAATAAATTCTAGCACATATTTCAATGTCACAGAGTTTGACTAAATCTTCACAAACTTTTGATTACATCACAAAAAGCTTATCACAGAAATTGGATGCCACAAATACTACTAACACTTATAATTGTAATTAGTTAAAGCGTAAAATATCACAGAAAAATGGACTGGCATGTGCACAGGATAACCCGTAAAGTCCGAAGACTTATTTCCAACGTGGTCCTTGATCTTACATAAATAAGAATTATGAACTGGGTCTTATGATGTTAACCAGACACTTAAGATGTTGTTACTGGTAGTCATGTGATGAAATGCTAGACATAGTATCATACTATCCACAAATAGTTACATGTACTGTAAAACAAATAAATGGTTAATAAATCATAAAAAACATTTAAAAATGTACTTATTACAAAAAAAGTACTTACTAAAAGTACACATATTTAGAATTTTCACATTTTACCATTTTATCTAATAAGTACTGCTTTACTGCATGTTTATTTCATATCTATCTGTCTGTCTTCCAATAATGTCAAAAGATTGAAATGTTAAAATCACGGGGCTATAAAATTAGGGTGGGACATGTTCAATACTAGATATAGCTGCACTGAACTGCTCTTAGGTAGGGAGAAGGGCAACGGTAGTTGGAAATGGTTCCAATATTATACAGTCCTATAAGAAATAAAGAGAATTTATAGTAGTCTGAAGTTGCTGTAAGTATCCTATAGCTCATGGAATGGCCTTGGCGGGATGTTCGGGAGAGAGGGGTGTCAGGTATTCTTCAATGGGAATAGCCAGACCATTGTAAATCTTATAGAACAGGGATGACCTAGCATCTATATGCCCGAGTTCAAGTAGACGGAGATTAAGAGAGTGGAGCATGTCAATAACGCTTAAAGTCTGACCATATCTAACTTGATCCAACGGGCTGCTCTTCTTTGCACATTTTCAATTTGAATAATTCGTGTTTTGGTGTGGAGATACCATACTTCGGAACCGTATTCAAGCTGGTGTCTGGCTAATGTCTGAATAAGCTATGGACTTAATGGTGATGGGATTTGACCTTTATGTTTCTGCGTAGGAACCCTAACGTTTGGTTTACTCTTTGGGTTGTCGTTTTATATGGGCATCCCATGTAAGGTTATCTGGGATATCCACGCCTAAGTATTTTACTGTGGTAACCGATTCGAGTTGGTCTCCATGGAAGTAGTATTGTATTGAAATAGGAAGTTTCCTTCTGTGACGTGGATAACTTGATGAATTCCATGCCTCACTCCAACTTGTACACATTGAGTAAATGACCCTTATTGATTTTGGGGTCAGTAGGTCAAAGGTCAACGTCACAGTGACCTTAACACTGAAAACCATTTTCGCCATGTAACTTGACAATCGTTTGTTATAGAGACTTCAAACTTTATATCATGATTGCACACATTGAGTGGATGAACCCTGTACATTTTGGGATATGTATGTCAAAGGTCAGGGTCACAGTGACCTTAATGTTTAAAATCATTTACACTCTGTAACTCGACAACCATTTTTCATAGTCTTCAAAATTCATATAATGGGTGCACACACTGAGTGAATGACCCCTATTGATTTTGGGGTCAGTAGGTCAAATTCATAATTTTGAAAACAAATCATTTAATTTTAAAGCCTAAGATCCCTTATATCACAAATGCACCATACTTAGAAAAAAACACCCTTCGGGCATATAATGCTCCGCTCAGCGGTGCTTTTGTTCTCTTAGGCTGAGGTGATTCAGTAAGTCATTTACTAGCTTAACTAATTTGGTAATACAGGACCTTCTTTCCCATGTCGGGAGTGGAAAAGGATGTTATGATTAGTGAAGTTTTTGATAATGGACGAGGAAACTATGTGTGAATATAGGTCAAAACGCCCCAAAGCCAAAACGGTCCAGTTAGAACGGCCCACATTTCAAGTCAGAACGGTCCACTTTTCAAGTCCAAAAATACAAGTTAAAAAGTAACTCTTGTGAAGTTGAAACACGCAAAGGACCCCAAAAACGCCAAACCCGTTTCAATTGGAAGAAAATTTGATTTCAGATTTAACTGGAAAAAGTTTGAGTTATTACACTTCCAATATAAAAGATTTATTATTTTCTCCTTTATATTAAAGTTAAACCTAAGTTTCTTTTTTCTGCAGGAATAATATACAGAAAAAGTACTAAAAGAAAAAAGAAATATATTATAATCTAATACAAAGAAAACAAAATGACTTAGGTATAAAACGGAGTTTGTCAATATCGTTTTTTACGTAAATAGTAAGACATAATTTCGAAGACATACAGGTATAGAAGGTGAGAAATGCTATCTCATTTTTTTATTCAGAAGATGTTGATTGGTACTATTGTTAATTGGTGATAAAGAGTAACTCTTGTTAAAAAAATCTATATGAATTACAATAAAATGTATAATTTTCTTTATGGGCCGCTCGACTCTTATTGAAATTTCTATAAAAATAACAACACAACTTAAAAATTTCTTATGTAGGCCGTTTTGACTGGAAATGTTGGACGTTTTGTCTTTTGAATTCCGAAACACATTTCAATGATATGGATCTATAGATGGCAGAAGTTAACCTATCGCCCTTTTTGAAGATGGGGGCTACAAGTGAAGATTTCCATTGGGATGGCAGTGAACCTTCATCAATGGGTTTTTAGAAAATAGCATCAATGGTTGGAGAGAGCTCTTTGGAGAGTGTGGTGAGGATGACTGGCTTTATTTTATCAGGACCACATGCTTTGTGGTGGCCCCCTGGGTTATGTTTTTCTTGAAGTTTCTCAATTCCTTTTTGCACCAACTTGTTTATCTGGCATTGTTGGGGTGGGTTGACCATTTTGATAAAAGTTCGTCTAACAGAGGGACGCAAATGATAGGGGGATTTCGGACTAAATACCTACTGCAATTTTCGTACTTTAATGGGGGGACATCAGATGTTTCTTGTTTGGAATGTTTGATATTTAAAGGAGTACATTTTTTTATTATTGGGTTTGTTACCTGTTTGGTCATCAGTGTTATTAAAGTTGAGGATGTTTGCAAGATACTGATTGTAAGCCTCTTTAACTTTTTTTCGCACTTGATGTTTTAAATCAAGAAACTTTTTACGATCGTATCCTGACTTCTTGGCCATTTTAAAGGCTCAAAAAGCTGATATATTTCCTTACTTTCTCCTAACGGTTTCACATTTGGCATACTGAAATGATAAATTTGAGATTACATGAGGCACAATCTTCGACAACCATGACCGACCACTGACCGTATCGATAGAATGTTATCAGCTGACGAAATAAACAAGTACTCGGATTGTAGTTTGATTAATAGGCTTTCAGATTGAAAACACTTACAAGATTTAAAAACAAGTTCAGTATACAATTACAGAGCTGAACCTATGTTTCTGCCTACATATTTAGAGTGGAAACGATACGTGAGTAGATTTTCTGTTTCACAATTTTTCGGATATCACAATGATTCGGATAGCAAAAAGATAAAATTCATGGATATCGCTGTGTTAAGATCGGATTCTGCATTTGCTATTCTTTTTGTTCATTTATCATGACGATTGTAATTACAAATTACAGACTTTTTTCCACATTATGCCAGTAATACCCGTGAGGGAAGTCTAGGCAGTATCGAAAGATAGATAGATAGATTTGTCAAATGATTGAAGATTTAGCCGTAGGCTAAGGCTTAGTAACACAAACTAAATTACAGGGTTGAGGAGAACTTTCCTTTCATGTCACAGTGAAATCTATTAGTTTAAACTTATTTATTTTACATCAATTGGGAAGCAAGTTCTTACAACTTATATTAATCTCAGATTCTCTGTCAATGACTGCTTCTTGGTTCAAACCAGTACTTGAACCTAAAGTGAGGATGTGGAATGTCACTGGAGACTCTCTCACCCGTGGTGGGATTTGAACCAGGAATTTCCGGATCTGGAGTCTGGTGCTCCTCAACCCCTCGACCACTGCTCCTCTTTTCAGAAACACTCTAAATAATAAATAAGACCTTAGCTCAAATACAGTAACATAATCTGGCATCCTTGTCTCAAGAAAGACCTCAGTTCCATTGAATTAGCTAAAGATCGTGCATCAAAGCATGTATGATTAGTAAGACACTAAGAGGCATACCTGCCATACGTCCCAGATCATCGGGGATTGTCCCTGAAATCAAGGGCCCGTCCCGGAAAGACACCCTTTGTCCCAGAAAATACGAAAAAGGCACATACCTTTGATCAGGCCAGTCAAATTTTGACACACCGCTAATTCTTCAAACAATCGTTATGATGATATGTTCCGATTCGGTTAATACACCATGTGTCATTGATAACCAATTAACAAATGACCACTATCGGCTATCGTTTTATTGACTAGTGGTGCATTAATTAATTTTTCAGTCTTTAAAAGACTGTCACTGCGGTAATTGGTGTTAATAGAGATGCTACTTAAAATTGAATTTAATGCAAACGCATGTGGACCTTGCCGACAAAGACTATGATTTTTAAATCATTAACTTGTTTGCTGTCGTTGGAATTTGGTATTGAAGGGGGATGCTGCTTAAAATTAAACTGAGTTTTTCACATATCGGTCTGACAAAGAAAAGGTAAGTTTAAAAGGTATTTGTGATGAATATTGTAATGTTTGATCAAATCGCGCTGATACTTGTAATACGAAGCATAGACGACGCTGTCA
The DNA here is from genome assembly GCA_012932295.1 of Cyclina sinensis. NCBI lineage: Eukaryota > Metazoa > Mollusca > Bivalvia > Venerida > Veneridae > Cyclina > Cyclina sinensis. The sequence goes on along the minus strand of JAAONU010000007.1, from coordinate 31,734,052 downwards.
TCAAATGCTAGTGATTCAACTTGAGTTCAAGTTTATGATGTTAATTAATTAATGGTACACTGTTATAATTTTATGTTTACTACTACACAATAACTATTCTCTTGGGACTAAAATAAAAGGTATGAAACTGATGGTACTGATGTGTATTTGAAATATGTGCATGGCTTTTCCCGCCAAGAATGGTATCCCGTCCAATTTTGTGTACTGCCAACGGAAGGGCGTTGAATAACATGTATATGAATAGTTGTATGTCCCGGAAATTCGATATCAAAATCCCGGAAATGGCCAGAAAAATTATGGCAGGTATGCTTAGAGGTCTATAAGCTGCAAAACAATAAGGAGAACATTGACTATCGAAAATTCTTTTAATCAAATACCATCACTAACACTAGAGGCCATGCTTTAAAATTAAAGTTAAAATCCTGTAAAAATTAGCTCAGAAAGAACTCTTTCTTCGTGAGAGTTATTAACAAATACAATGGAATTCCTGAAAAACTCATCAATTTGCCAAAGCTCAACACATTTAAGAACAGATTTGACAGTTACATGGGAAAGGCTCAGTATACCATTTGTCTAGAAAGAACTAGGTTAATAGACATGAAGGGGTTATAGAAGACGTTGAAGCATGGTGACTCTAAATTACATATGCCAGAACTAGAAAATTAGATACTAGAGTCTGCATTGTTTCTTTGGCCCTTTTTTCTTTGATACTAGGTTTCTACTGAATTCATTTTCTTAAACCATAATCAGCATCTTCATTGTAATTTATTTGATGAATGATATGCTTGTTTTTGAATTACAACCACTGTATTGCTACATTTAAACATGGTGAATATATACATGTGAACTTTTTAAAGCTTTTGCTGATAGATATGGGTCAAAATCAGTGGATTTTATTTTTATCCCAAAGTACCTCAAATATGAGTAGCAGTAACACGCTGAGCAATTTTTGCATTTGGATTTTATTGTTTTATTATATCGTCGTTAATTTTAACAATCATCTGTGTATCAATAAATAATTATGAAAAAGATATATAATCAGCAATTTTGTATGTCAGTTGAGTTTCTATCATTGTGATATGTCAACAATCCTGATTTTAGTAAATCTCAATTCAGGTTTTGTATTAATTCCTAAAAACACATCATGTCATCCATTCATGTTTAGTTTGAGTAATACCATCTCTGAATTTTTTAGGCCTTATAGTGCAACCTTTAAATCAACATTAATTTGAGAGGAAACCTTTTATATCTTCTGAAAAAAAAAAAACACTTTAAAACGTCAAATAGGTGAAATAACCCTTAAGTTTTACTCTAACCTATATTTTTGTTCAGACTGTTTGCCATGCCAGTTTAAAGCAAGTAATAGTTGTAGTACTTTATTCCTTCCCCGCTTTGTTGGGATTCTGCTTGTGTTTCTTTCATCTTGAGATTTTCAGCATGCTGAAATGTTCACCAGACCACATAGATGTTTGCAGTAGTATTCACCAGACCATAGATGTTTCACATAGTCAGCTTTTTTTTACAAGTATTTCAGCAAATTTAACTGTTATTTACTCATTATTTTTGATAGATTATATTAAAAAGCCTTTATTTTGATACTAAGATTGGAGTGTTTATAAAACCGTTATTTTTGTTCAGGCCATCTAGGAGGCCAGGTTCAATGATTGACCAACTTTCAGATCATAATTTAAATACTGAGATAATCATCAGATCTACAAAGCACTGACAGCTCTTTTATTTTCACTCCAAGACTTCATTTTCAAAAACATGAAATAAAAAAACTGAATATAGTAAGGAGATAGTGTAAAAGTTTTGTTTGTTCAGTTATCAAGTTGCTTTATCTAACATGTTTAATAGGGTTGTTTTTATCTAATTCAGTAAATAGTATCAAGTTTAACATTATAGTTTGTGACATTTCACTGTCCAAACTCCCCCTACTACTTCATTTTTATTTGTTCGTCTGTTTTGAAGGAAAAGTCAAGCTATTTAATATGATTGCTGGGTCGTTGTCGTTGTTGTGGTCATCATGCAAAAACTTTAATGTAGCCAATTACTCAAACAATTTAAAAGGTATAAATATGGAACTTTGAATGCTTGCTTATCATGACAAGAGGCATTTGTAACAGAAGGGGCATAATTCTTAAAGGGGCTGTGCTCCAGATGATAAAAAAAAGAAAGTTTTCTTGTATTACAAATTTCTTGTAATATTTATGACTAATGCTTAAAAAATAACTTTCTGACAAAAAATAAGTCAAATAATTACATTATAAATTGATTTTTTTCCCTTTCAAAGTGCTAAACGTAACGGTACCGCGACGGTATAACTATATCATATAAGATTTAAAGTAAATATCTGTAATATCACATGCGGCGATGGTGGTGACAGTAAAAGCGTTGGAAATAATTTGTTAACATGAGGGTCCAGAGTTCAAATCAGGCTGGAGCGAAAATATTTTTTTAATTTTTTATTTTTTTTTGACTTTTATAATCAGTTTTGAAGTAAAATATTATGTTGTTATAATCTAAATATATAATTTATGAAAAATTTTTTTTTTTATATCAAATCTAGAGTACAGCCTCTTTAAAGCTATATTTTTGGAGTTTTGCCCCATTTTAACTTACTGTTTTTGTTAAAATTGCTTATTAAGTCGAATGATTTCAAAACGATCAAAGATATCAATATGAAACTTGAACTGCTTGCTTACCATGACAAGAGACAGTTGTAACACAAGGGACATTATTCTGAAAGCTATATTTTTGGAGTTATGTCCCTTTTTAACTTACATTTTTTTGTCAAAATTGCTTAAGTTGAATGATCAAATGTATCAATATGAACAATATCAACATCTTGACATGAAACGTCAGAGGTTTATAGACTTCTCTCAGTAGTGCACAAGAACCATAACTATGGCCCCCATTGTCGACATGTAAAACAGACGGGCGGTGGTGCAGCTCCAGGGAGCTCTTGTTATATTGGATTTTACATGTATTGGTCTGTCTGTCTGGCCATCTGTAGACAAAATTTATCCGGAGTGTTTCCCAGCAACTATTACTCAGATTTTAATAATACTTTGCAAGAGTCATAAGTACCAAGTATTGTTGTGCATATCATTGTCACATTCCACTGTGGCCATGATTTTTGACTGAGATATGTCCCTTTCATTTTTTGTGTCGCTTGCTATGAAGTAGCCGCGACATATAGGGATCTTTTCTACGTCGTCTGTCTGTCACAAAACCTGTCCGGACTACTCCTCAAAAACTACTGGTGCAATTTCATCAAAACTTTACAGGAATGATCAGAACTAAGTGTAGTGGTGCATTTCTTCGGTATTTTCCAGTTCAATGATTTTTGTCAGAGTTATAGCCCGTTAATGATTTTTATTTTTAAAGTTTGTCCGGACAACTTCTATTATACTACTAATGCAATTTGAATGAAATGTTACCTCAAGTACTTGCGCATATTTAATGGGTTTTTCGGTTGAATGATTTTTGGCTGAGTTATGGCCCTCGAATAAAAAGGGGTTTTTGCCCATTAATGATTTTTGTGTCGCCTGCTACACAGTAGCTGCAACATGCTACACTGTAACTGCGACATATAGGGATCACTTCTCTATCGTCTGTCTGTCTGTCCATCTGCACAAAACTTGTCTGGACTACTTCTCAAACACTATTGGTCCAATTTCATCCAAACTTCACAGGAATGATCAGTACCAAGTCAAGTTGTGCATATCATTTGCATTTTCCAGTTCAGTGATTTTTCTCAGAGTGGCCCTTTAATGATTTTTATTTTTAAAGTTTGTTCGGACTACTCTTATACTACTAACACAGTTTGAATGAAAAATTACAGGATTGATTGGTAACTCAATTTACATTAAATTAATATTCCAACAAACTGTCCAATCACCCCTCAATACAACTGCTTACATGTAATTGGCTATCATCAGGCGACGCATGTGATCACTGATCGCTCTTGTTTAACATATAATTGGAGCAAATGTGCCTGCCTCAAATTGATCAGATTACTGTGTCAAGGTTGTACCTTGAGGTACTCATCGTGTTCAGTGAAAGTTTTTGTTTGTATTTGGTTTTGTCTGCTATTGATGCTGTCATTGAACTGTCATTAAACTTAAGTTTTTCTCATCAAAAACTTGGGATGAATATCAAGTAATAAATATATATTATATCGTACGATATTTTGAGTAAGAGGTCATTTATCACACAAGTGAAGGAAGCTGTATTAGGAACATCTGCACTTTGTACATTGATCATTAAATACTCTGGTCTTTGTACTTGTAAGTAATGTACATTGCATTATACTGTATGCTTAAAGAAGGGCAAGGATTAATATTCTTGACATGAAATAATAACTGTTATACCACCAAGCTCAATATGTATTAAGATCTAATATTTTGACACACTGTAAGTTCTGACTGAAGTCAGATTAATGGATTGCGCCCCTCTTTTGGTGAATGGAAGTCTTCCGTAAGTCCATTCAGGGAGTGATTTTTTGATAAAGTGCTTGCTAGTTGATAAATGAAATAGTCAAAAAATGGTGTGTGACTTGGAAAAAAAACAACAGTTTTGGACCCATCTCTGTGGTTGGGTCATCAAGGTTAAAGTGGCTGACTTCAAACCACTTAACCACTCAATAATGGTCATGGGTTCTAGCCCTACAACAAACTGTTACCATTTATGTGAAAAAGTTGGAAGCTCCTTATAAAGAATGGGGGTCTAGAACTAGTCATTTGTTATGAATGATGGTTAGATAAAGTGCCCACACAATACAACTTTGTTAGAAGGCACTTACTCAACTAAGATAAACTTAAGTGAACCATATTTTTTTCTATACTTAGGTACAGATTATCAGGCATTTTATTTAGTAAACAAGAAACATGTCCTCTGTATATTTCAGGCTCCATAAGCGTAAAAATCAGGCCCCATACATGTATGAGAATTTTCATACTCAACTAGTTTCATGCTCAAATTTTAAATGTTGGAACAATAAATTCTTTCCTAAATTAGAGACAAAAGATATGTTCAAGATTTATTCCTTAAGCAAATGAATATATATTTTTCCCTAAAAATGTTTTATATCAAATACTTTAATTAAAAAAAAATTTACATGCTGAAAGTAAGTTGTGAATGAAAAAAAAACAAAGTTTTATATTCATTAGGCCAGATGTATATGAAGGTGCTTAAAGAAAGGAAATTTCCAGATGTTTGGTGCAAGCTTACCATAAGTGACTATGTATGACAGAGGTGGTCTGATCAAATAAACTTTTTATCATTTTGCTGGGATGTATTTATTTTGCGTATCTGCTTGGAAAAAAATCTTAGTGCACTAGTTCCGGGACATTGCTGCATTACCAACTCATTTGAACTGTGATTTTTGTCTGTTTTCAGATGTGAATCAAGTTTAATGACTTCACATATTTGGATGTCTTTACTGGTGAATGTTAGAAATTTGAAAAAAGAATTGATCTAGACAATCAGTAAGTATCAGTACTCTTAATAATAGATTGTATGTTAACATTACGGTAGCTTTTATAGTCATAAGAAGTTATTTGAAAACAACACTTTTCTTAACAGTTCTTGTAAAAATTATTCTATAATGGAATGGTTTTTGGGTAAAATAGAAATTCTGGCCAAGTGACAACCTTGCTTATATAATCTTAAATTGTTGTGTTGTGAGTGTTTCTCCTACCAATGGGCTGTTAGCAGGGCTGTTTATTACTATCCCTGGCATAGTATTTGACCTAAGCATACACTTTTTCTGTATAAAAGAAACGAATATTAATCTCTCAAATCTTTAATAAAAACTTAGAGGGTGTGGAAATGAAGGGTATTTCAACATTTATTGACCTGTTAAATACAAGCTATAAACAAAAACTCACATAAAATCTTTCCTAGGGAAGCTTGCCCCTTGTACCCACCAAGGCAGTGGGCTAATACTTCTTTATAAATCAAGCCTCACTTTTATCTATTTTTTGTATGTTTGGCATTTCACTTGTGGTTTAGGATGGTTTCTGCTTGTAAATATTTATCCTTGAATATTGAACTGCAAAAAGCACCTGAGAAATAATGAATCAGAAATGGACCAGATTTCAGACACAAACAATTCATAATGTTTACAAGATTTTGCTTGTGGTTATTGGATAATTCTTAAACATTACTACACCTTGGACACTACCTTCAAGAAGGTTAAACTAAACTTGACCTTGACCTTTATTTGACCTTGACCTTTAAGGTCAAATTGAATATTGCTAAAATTGACTATAACTTTGTTATTAATGGATGGATTTGATAATAATAATTCTAAATGATGTTCCATTTGAAAACCTTCCTCCTCAGTAGGCTTCCTCTGATGGGTTTGCCTCTGGAAATAAGAAAAAGTCAAGCGTGGTCCCCCCGTTTGAAGTGGCTCTTGTTATATATTAACTTAAGTAGTGCTTACTATTTTTGTTGAAGTAACAGATCCACAAAAGAAAGTTAGGTATTGTTTGAGGAATTTTGACCAGACTGTAAAAAGCCAGTAAACCCTAATACAAACAAACAAAATCCAGAATGTTGGGGGAAAGTATATTATTTTTAGTTTGTGAATGAGATCCAGTATCAGTGTTACCCTGTATTAAGAGCTGAATTTGTGAGATCAGTGTTCCTGAAGAAAAAATTGATAAACATTTTATAAATAAAATTTTTCCTAATATGGTAGATTAGATACATTATATAATTTATAGAGAATTTGATGAAGACTAAAACTGTGGCAAAACTCATTCATTGTAGCAAAGATTTGCTTGATAGCTCAAGTACTTTAGGATTGTTTTGACATGTAAACTTTTGTATACCCGGTATATGCAATGTTTGGATTCAAGAACGATTTTTTTATGATTAGCTTTATAAGGCAGAGCTGTAAAAAAAAAATAGATATGTAGGACACATATAATCAAACTGCATTGTTTTAAAAGTTCCCCAGTTCAGCATTTTTGTTTATTTGCATTTCAGATCATTATGTTAAAATCTTAATCTTTTGAAAATTATGCTCGCCCTAAAATCTGTGTACATATTCTAATCTTACAGTCATGTTCAGTCATCAGAGATATGAAAAACTGAAATTTACTTTGTAACTTTTTCATGTTACTAAAATAACTGTGTGAGCTCATTCACTTTCATCACATGAAAGTTTTGTTTAAATAAAAAAATCTTTGCCCTTTAGGCCAGCATTGATTTATTACTTTGGTTATTATCCTCATGTTTTTTTCAGACTGTATTTCTGACCCATAGGGATAAGCAAGAAATTCCATCATTTATTTATTTAAGATATCTACACATTGTAACACTGTATTTCTTTATTTTTAACATATTTCAAGACTGGAAGGTATATTTTAATTTGTTTAAGTCATTTTCAAGAACAGTGTTTTTGCAGTTTTTAGACCTTGTTTCACTTACAAAGATAAAATATGCAAAATAACAGGCTTTAGCTGTGCTTCTGTTGCACATTCCCATAATCAAAGTTACTAAATACATTTCCAGATCTACATATGGCCAGAAACACCAGTGGTTTCACTAACTGGATGATACTTCCACTAATGATAATTAGCTACAGTCATGTAGGTAGTCACAAGACCCTAAGACTGGATTTAGATTCATTACAAACATAATGAATGCCCAGTGTCTGGTATAAATACAGATGCTTGTTAGAAAAACAATTGTAAATTCAATTATTTAAGTGTAATTTATCTTTGCAAGGGAAGCTGGGTCTTTAAATTGAGACATAAAAAGTAATTGACAGTAAATTTAGGAAAACTAGACTGTGGCCTAATGTTTCTTCGCATTATGTTTGTTTCAAAGATATCAATAACTATGTATGCAGAAGTATTTGATTAATTTTATGAATCTGTAAGCAGACTTGTAGAAATATAAACACATGATTTGACAGATAGAATAGAAAAAGTAACAACATCTGTGGATTATTGATAGTTCTGTTTTAGACTATTGTTTGTCATACATATAACACAGCAAACATTTATGTCATTTTAGTGTCGGAATAGTGTCTTTATATCTAACAGGACAAAAATGGTATATTTTGTATTTTACATGTTCATTACTTTATAGTCTTGTTAATTTTATATTCTTAAACAGCAATGAAATTTGTGGCCAAACAAATTAAAGAAAGCACATTTTATGACCAGAAAAGTAATGAACAAAAAATGTAGAAATATCATTGTGTTAGATAGTTGATCTGTAAATTTTGTAACTGACTGATAAATTTTGTAAGGTTTGATAGCATTTTAAAATAGTTTATTGTATGAATACTGAGGTCATTTTCCAGGTCAGTATTCAAGTTCACAGTTTAACCAGGAATTTTGCTTGTCATCTGTAGGAATTTCTGAGAATGCCTACCTTTATTTTAATTTCATGTGCTAGTTTCTGCCCAAATTCTGCAGTCATCAGATGAACACTGAATTCACTTAAATTATTTAAAAGGCAGCAATGGACTTGTCCTACTTGCAGTTTAGACAAACCCATTAATTCATAAAGGGTTACCAGGAATTGCCTGTGCTGTTGATAGTCTAGTGAACTTATTCAGATTGTGCAGTTGACAGTCTAGTGAACAGTGGTGTCCATGATCAGACCGTGCAGTTGACAGTCTAGTGAACAGTGGTGTCCATGATCAGACAGTGCAGTTGACAGTCTAGTGAACAGTGGTGTCCATGATCAGACCGTGCAGTTGACAGTCTAGTGAACAGTGGTGTCAATAAACAGACCGTGCAGTAGACAGTCTAGTGAACAGTGGTGTCCATAAACAGACTGTGCAGTTGGCAAACTAGTGAACAGTGGTGTCCATGATCAGACCGTGCAGTTGACAGTCTAGTGAACAGTGGTGTCCATGATCAGACCATGCAGTAGACAGTCTAGTGAACAGTGGTGTCCATGAACAGACTGTGCAGTTGGCAAACAACTGAACATTGGTGTCCATGAACAGACTGTGCAGTTGGCAAACAAGTGAACAGAGGTGTTCATGATACGACTGTGCAGTTGACAGTCTAGTGAACAGTGGTGTCCATAAACAGACTATGCAGTTGACAAACAAGTGAACAGTGGTGTCCATAAACAGACTGTGCAGTTGACAGTCAAGTGAACAGTGGTGTCCATGAACAGACTGTGCAGTTGGCAAACAAGTGAACAGTGGTGTCCATGATCAGACTGTGCAGTTGGCAAACTAGTGAACAGTGGTGTCCATGGTCAGACCGTGCAGTTGACAGTCAAATGAACAGTGGTGTCCATGATCAGACTGTGCAGTTGACAGTCAAATGAACAGTGGTGTCCATGATCAGACTGCTCAATTGTGTTCCCAAATCATAATCTGCATTTATCAGTAGCATTCTTTATAGATATGGCATAATAATGTATAACAATTTAATAACAGTTTATTTGTATGCACTCATAATGTTTGTCAAAAGTCAAGGATAAACAGGAAATGCATTGTTTACTTTCTGTAATGTGTACAGATTAGACTTTCCATTATTGCAGGGGAAGAAGAGAAAAATGAATGGTAAAAAGAGAAGTAGAGACATAGAGCAGATAGATAATGGTGCCATACCAAAATACCAGGTACCAGTGAGTATTTTGCTACAGAGGTTAGATTATAATACACATATGGTTAAACTTCATTCACTTGAACTTCAATAGCTCAAATAAAGTCATTCTTTTGAACACTTCTAATGGTCCCATCAACTATCTTCAGGGATAAACCCAAAACAAAATGACCCTTTAGAACTAAATCTACCTATAAACTTCTCCATGTTTTGATAATGGGCAAAACGGTTTCCTAAGAATCTGTTGGGGACAAGGATATTCTTAATATAAAGACAATATGTAAACCTGTAATGTTATTGGGCTGTAACATTTGTTTTGTCTTTTCTGGAGAAGATTTTGAGAACATGTTCTTAAATTCAAATTTCGTATCAGGTCACTAAAAAAATCAAGTAGACTTGTGAAAAAACATCGATTTTTTTTTTCAGGTTGTTCCATTACCAACTAATCTGGGGTCATCTGTGGGGCCAGCCCCATTTTCAAAGGATGACATTGCATGTATCGAAAGAGATTCATGTGACTACAGTATAAAAATTTCATTGGATGAGGCAAAAGCTGGGAGGGGTAAAAAGTTTTAGAAATCAGTGAAATAGAACTAGCTGAACTGTATAAACTTTTACAGACTTTTTACATTGTTGCATCATAGTATTTCATTAAAAAGGAAAATAATTCTGAGTTTAGATAAGCTGTGATTTCTCACACAATGGTAGTCATAGTCATAATCTCCTGTATTATAAGGAAATACCCCACTTAGTTAGTTAGTGTGATTTTGTAAGGCAGTATCAAGTACTGATAAGTAGAGATTATTTTGTACATGTATCTTACTCAAGTGACATATCAAAAAAAGTTATCATGTGTTGGTGCATTGTAGAAAAAGGAAGGCATCTTGAAAAACAAATTCAAAATCAAAGGCCATTGAGGTGAAGAAATTCCAAGAGTGCGGCAGCCAGAAGGCTGTCCTTGTCCGTCTGCAAAAGCAATTAAATTCTTAAAAATCTTTCGATTTGTTTGTTTACTCTTCATCCTATATTTATTTTGGCAGTAAATGCAGCATATTGTTATGATTATATTCTAATGATTTTTGTTACAGCTCCAAGACGGGTTCGAGTCTATGCCGATGGCATTTATGATATGTTTCACTCAGGTCATGCCAGACAACTGATGCAAGCAAAAATGGCATGTCCTAACACGTACCTCATTGTCGGAGGTAAAAATCAAGTCACAGTATAGAAATTTATTTAATATTTTAGACTGTTAGTTTTACATTTATTTTGTTATAAGTCCTTTCAACTTATTTGATACTTTTATTGACTACATTTATCTTGTTATGAAGTCCTTTCAACTTAGTTGATACTTCTACTGACTGCTTGACAGAGTTTATACCAGCATGCTGTAGTAGGAAGAGAAAATACAGATTTTCTGTCATTTATATCAAACTTGGATGATTTATTATAGACTTGCACTTTTTGGGGCTGAATGCTTTTTTCACAGAAATATGATAATTTCTCATGTCTGTGATCATTTGATAAAATGAATATTGTGAAATCATTTATATCTGCGGGTGTAAAATTTCATGGTTCAAGGAAAAATTGACTATTTCGTGGGGTCTTAAATTCATGGATTTCAATTTCCAGGTGAAAAAAAAAGCTACATTCCATAACTAGCTGCCAACTTGCAAAAATGTGCAGAAAAAACATGATCATCATCTAATTAAACCAGCAAAGATGCGTTGCTATGGTAATTAGCGTACCCAATGTCTTAATTAACAGGCGTGAAGTGTCAATTATAGTTTATTGTCATATATCGCATCTTTGTTTTTGATACATAATATGTGCGTAAAATGTTGGCATTTTGTCTGTGATGTGGCAACCTCAAATTAAAATTAGCACCAAGTAGACCCTTTGTTTGTTTTATGGCAGTTAGCACTACTTTGTTGTGATTGTATTGATACTATATCAGGTCACAGATCTTGCATTTAAACTTTCTGACAGGACTGTATAAATGTAGTTAGCAGCCGAAATATAATGATGTCTGTCACGTGATGTTAAGTTAAAACTAACCTACTAGTACTTTCTCTGTTGGCAAATTCACCAGAAAACGAAAGGACTGAAGACAAATTTAAAAACAAACAGAAATTGCAGGAATTATATTCTATGAGGGCCTGAGTCTGTACAAATCAGTAATTTAAAAACCAATACTGCACAAAACCTCAACACCTATATGAAAGGAAAGGACGGAGACTAGCCGAGGCTGACAACGATCAAAATGTCCTATCTGGTTTCTTCAATCACATTTTTTTTGGATACAAATTTTTCGTTGGCATTTGATTTCATGGTTCAGCTGACCCACTAAATCCATGAAAATTAGTGTCCCACGAATAATAATGATTTCACAGTAAGTGAATCTGATTGGGTAACAATAGATTAGGAGTACTGCAATGGTTCATTCATAAAAGTTGAAGCATCAGATTAAGTGAAAAACTCCTTGCATAAGAGAAAACTGAATGTATCAGTCTGACAGTTAATTTTGTTGCTTCATATCTATTATAGATTAACATCTCCTGGTTGGGGTTTTTTTCAAATTCTGAGCAGAAAAAATTAAAATTAAACACAGTTTACAACGGCTTACTGTTTTAAGTTGGTTTATTTTTGCCTAGTTATGATTAATGGTCTTTACACCATGTAAACAAATTTTTTTCTTTACTACAGTCTGCAATGACCCTTTGACCCACAAGATGAAGGGTCGAACTGTAATGAATGAAACAGAACGGTACGAGGCATTGAGGCATTGCCGATATGTGGATGAGGTTGTGACAGATGCACCATGGACATGTACCAATGAATACCTTACATATCATAAGGTAACAAGAAACTACAAATTTACACTATAATCTCGAATCATAACAGTACAATCTGGAAATATTGAAATTACTCAAATAAGACATTAGACTGATATTCTTTTCAGTTTATAATCAGCTAGAGTTTATAATTTTTAAAAAAAAGATAACGACAATGTTTTAGCTCACCTGAGCACAAAGTGCTCAAGGATGAGCCATTGGGATCATTTATTTTCCTGTGTCCGTCACGTGTCGTGCATAGTCAACAATTTGACTTGAACGACTTGTCCTCCTATATCCCTAAGCCAGCTTTGACAAAACATGCCTTGGATATTCATTCCATGAAGCCCTACCAAAGTTTTTCAAAGAATTGAATTCCATCAAGAACTCTGGTTGCTATGGCAACAGAAAGGAAAAAAATTGAACATCCACTTGTCTGAAACAACAAGGCCCTAAGCCTTAAGATTTGGTATGTAGCATTATCTAGTGGACCTCTACCAATTTTCTTTCAAATTATACCCCTGGGGTCAAATTTGGCCCCACCCAGGGGGTCAAGTAAATTTTACATAGGCTTATACTAAGGAAAACTTTGAAAATCTTCTCTTCTGAAACCACAAGGCTCTGAGCTTTAAGAATTGTTATGTAACATTGTCTGGTAGGACCTCTATCAATGTTTTTCAAATTATACCCCTGGGGTCAAATTTAGCCCTGCCCTTGGGGTCAATTGATTTGACATAGGATTTTATAGGGAAAACTTTGAAAATCTTCTTTTCTGAAACCACAAGGCCCTGAGCCTTAAGATTTGGTATGTAGCATTTTCTAGTGGACCTTCTGCCAAGTTTGTTCAAGTTATGCCGCTGGGATCAAATTTGGGCCTGCAGCGGGGGTCAATTGATTTTACATAGGGTTACATGTATATAGGCAAAACTTTAAATATCTTCTTGTCTGAAACCACAAAGCCTAGAACTTAGATACTTTTAATGGAGCATCAGCTAGAGGTCATCTACCAAAAGAAGAATTTGTATTGTTTCTCCAAAAAGTACTTGGTCATTAGTTTGGTGTAACTTGTTTTTTGTAAAGCCCATAAACAAAATTAAAGTACAAAACTATAGAGGACTATTGTATTTTAAGGTTAGCAACTTTCACTAGTTAAAATGTTCAAACTGATAAGTTCCAGTCTATTTTTGTAATTAAGATAGCATTTCTCATGGTCATGTGTGTTATTTGACATCAAAGATAGTAATTATCATGGTTATGTGTGTTATTTGACACCAAAGACAGTAATTATCATGGTTATGTGTGTTATTTGACATCAAAGACAGTAACATGGTTATGTGTGTTATTTGACATCAAAGATAGTAATTATCATGGTTATGTGTTATTTGACATCAGAGACAGTAATTATGATGATAATGTGTGTTATTTCACATCAAATACAGTAATTATCATGGTTGTGTGTTATTTGACATCAAAGACAGTAATTATCATGGTCATGTGTGTTATTTGACATCAAAGATAGTAATTATCATGGTTATATGTGTTATTTACATTGAAGATAGTTATTAACATGGTTCAGTGTGTTATTTGACATCAGAGACAGTTATTATCATGATTATGTGTGTTATTTGACAGATTGACTTTGTTGCCCATGACGATATTCCATACACAGCAGGGAACACAGAGGATGTGTATAAAGACATAAAGGCGAGAGGAATGTTGGTATAGATTGACACATTTTATGGTTATTACAGATAAAAGATGTTTCAAAGTGGCAGTTTTTCATGGAATTGCAGTTTTTGTTTTATTGCACATTTCATTCCTATCAAAAAGTATTGAAATGAAGAGACCAAATATTGTTTTGATAGTACACAAGAATTTGTTCTATCACCATTCATTCCAGTACGTTTTGACTGTTTTTCATTTCATACCTAAGTAAAGTAACTTGCACAAAGTGTCACAAGGATCCAAGTAATTTACACTCCTTTAAAGACCTAGTATTACTTTTAAAGATAATGAATATACCTTAAAATAAGAGGATTTACATATGTGTTAAACTGTTTTATTTAGTTAAAAGCCTGTTTTTATGCACAAGTATATTCAGTATACTCATAATTATATGAGTCATGAACCTGTTATATGTATGGAAAATTTGGTGAAATTACGCGCTACAACTATTATTCTAATGAGCATTTTAATGTATAACAGATGTTGGATCATTCATTAAATGTGTAATAATTTTAGACCTGTCCAGGGTCTCATGACTACCTGTGTAACCTTAGCTGATTTGTGTTTAATTGTGCTGTCAGACCATTATCAGCCTACACATATGTGCTGTCACACTATTTTCAACCTACACATAATTATATGCTGTCAGACCATTGTCAGCCTGCACATATGTGCAGTCAGACCATAATCAGCCTGCACATATAGTGTGTGCTGTCAGACCATTGTCAGTCTACACATATGTGCAGTCAGACCATAATCAGTTTGTGCATATGTGCTGTCATACCATTGTCAATCTAAACATAATATGTGCTGCTCAAGTTGATACCCCAAATTGAATGATGGACAAATACATTCTTGAACTTTAGCAGGTTATTGGTCCAAAATTAGAATCAGTTGATTTAAACTCTAATTAAAGAGATATTAATTTGGTAATGCTGATGGAAGACAATGGTTTCCCTATTATTTTCAGGTTTTTAACTACACAGAGAACATGAAGGTATTTCTACAACAGATGTTATAGCAAGAATTATAAAGGACTATGACATGTATGTGAGAAGGAACCTACAGAGGGGCTATACAGCTAAAGAGCTAAATGTCAGTTACATGAAGGTATGTTACACCAAAAAAAAAAAAACAAACAGGCTGATGTTTAAATTCATCTGTTCTTTGGTCAGTGGGGTACTGCATTATAATAAGGTGGAACTAATTATAAATGATGGGTATAGTTACAGACATTACAACATGATTTTGCAAATAGGTGAAATACCTGATAGATTCATTGTACAGTTCCATGTCTCATTGTTTGTCTCATTTCTGGCAAAAACTACTGAAGGACCAAACAGTGGTTTTGGAGTACACCAGAATTTGGGCTATTAGTATCTTGAATCGTTTGAGTACACTTTCGACTGTATTCACATAGCTAACTTGACAACTAACACAGAAAATATCAATCACAGATATTTGTGTGTTTTAGGAGAAGAAAATACAGTTCACAGAAAAGGTTGACAAGTTGAAGGACAAAGGACGAGAGTGGAAGGACAAAGGAAAAGAATGGTTGGATAACTGGCAGGACCGGTCGAATGAATTCATTGGCAATTTCCTCACCCTCTTTAATCCAGATGGTCGCATTGTAAGTAGAGGTTCTTATGTCCTTAAGTAGATTTTTCAGTACATTTGAAGAGGATTCTTTATACTTCATAGATGCATATAACAATGGATTGGACTGCTGTAGGGGGACATTGTCAGTGGTCAGCGAACGTTAAATCCTGTGGGATAGTTCAACACCCGCACTCCCTTTCGGAACAAACTAATTGTCGTTGCCAAAGACTTTAAACCCAGGTCCAATGTATTAGTGCTATATGCTGAGCATGTAAAAGAATTGGGGGTGTCTCTGGAATGGGGGGCTTTCTTTATTTTTCACTATTACCCACAACCTAAAATAAACTCAGAAAGAAGCATCTATATTATGAAACTGTACGCACAACTAACTCAAATAGATAGAACATTGTATTATTGATAGTGAAAGTTCCACTGGTTAGACTGACGAAGGCCAAACTTCTTTAAACAAGTGCCCTAGATCATGGCCATTCACAACCCAAAAAAGGTTGTGCAAATAAGTGGGATATAAGTCCACCTCACACCACACCGGTGACAGGCGTTAAATGTATAACAACACTGTATGTACCGGGAGACTTTTTACTGCACAGATTCACTGTTGTGAATTATAAATATTCAAAGTGCCAGTGATACTAAATTGTTCAGATAACAGAAAATGAGCAGCTTCAGTTATATTGTAAATGCTGAAGAGCACGCATCTACCAAACAACAATATAAATTGTTATTTTAAGCATTATTTTAGTTGTTTAATGTGAGTTCAAAATGTATTTCAGAGGCCGACTTTGCACGTTTTTAAACATTAACTGCCAAACACAGCACTTGACCAGTTCCTTATACTTTGAGAGAAAAGAAAAAAAATTTTTTTTGCCCTTTCAGGGTAACTGGATGAAAGAGAGTATAAGAGCCATTTCTCCGACAATGGAACGGCAGAATGAAGACTCATCATCCAACAGTTCATCACCATCCAGTCCACGTGCCAAACGTGTAAGACCAGTCAAGCCCAGAGAAACTAGATGCAGCTAAAGAGTTGGAATTCAATGATGTCTCCGATGATGAGGAAGATGACTGAAATATGATAGCATCGGTACTTCTGTTGTAAAATAAGTATGTCACATCATATTTCACAACACAATATATAGTTAACGTAATAATTTATGTTATATTGATACATAATGTCATATAATGCACATTTCTTGCTTTTCAACAAAATTGTCTTCAAATAATATGCATGTTCCGTTATAATTATATAGAATTACACTTTTTATAAGAAAGATTTATGGATTTCAACTGATTTCTGCTGTGACTTTTTTACAGATCGACAGATACTAGATGCATTATGTAATGAAACAAAATCATATACTGGTGTACAGTATATAGGCAGAAAACAAGGTATACATAAAAAAACTTCAGGGAAAGAGTGTTTTAGGGATGGATGGGAGAGAATTGGCTGAATGCCAACTTTTACACTTGCCTTTACTTCAAAATTGACCTGATAGTCATTTTAGTTACAATGGAAAATTGATGCAGATATCAACTCACTGGACATGAATAGTGCAACACAAAATATTTGTTTAAAGACTTTTGACAGGTCTTCTGTACACAGATGCATAATAATAAAAGTGCAGGAATAGTTACAAATATATTAATAAATATTTATTTGTCTAAAATGAAAACAGATATCTAGATTTGTATATTCATAAATGTTTGAATTACCATAATTAGGTTATTCATTCTTCTTTTTATTACAAGCATAATTTGTCCATTTTCTTATGAGTTGATATTATTTTTAGCAGTGCTAAAAATTCATAAATTGTGGCATTATCTTTCACACAATTACAGTCAAGTGCAATAAAGGGCTTTTCAAAGGCTTCATCTTTACTGTTTTACGGACATTATAATATCTATCTCCATTTCCTTAACCTTTTGTACAGCTGTTGGTGACAACTTGAGTTTCTGCAAACACTGAAAACTGTTAGTTTTTTGTTGTTTTGATAAAGGCTAAGTTCCCAGAAGCATTTCAAATTTAAATTCTTTGGACATACTGTCACATTTTAAAAGGGTTTTATTAAATGGTTTTGTTTAATACAAGTATAGTCAAAAAATAAATGGAAAATGTTTTGCAGGAACTCCTTGGTAGAAGTTCAGAAATTTTTGTTTTTAAAAAAAAATACAGAAAAAAATCCACTGTTGTGACCATTTTGATAATTCCAGAATCTTGTAAAAACTTGAAATTTGAAAGAACAGAAGTCAGAAATTCACAATAAGTAAGATCAACCACATAAAGACGTATTTGTTATCAGAACCAGTTTTTGACTGGTTTATTATAGAAACTTTAATGATTTTATTTAGAAATTATGTTGTTTTTCTTTTCTTTGCCAAATCTGTTAACTAGAAGAGTTACAGTTACCGTAATCGCTCGAATATAATACACACTTTTTTTCTAGAATTTTTAGTTTCCACGAAGTTATGCGTATTATACACGAGTGTGGGCTGTCAGACAATTTTTTTCCAGCTTGAAAAGCCGTAAAATACAGGTCAAAAGTTAATATTTTCTTCCTAAATGATCATGTTTCCTGTTTTGTTGTACCTTCTTTTTGGAGAGCGTAACGTTAAGGGGAGAAAACCAGTGTAATCAGTATCGTAAAAAGCCATACTATAATGCCGTTTTTTGTTGTTGTGTATGCTTATTTTGTTTGGTTTTTTTTGTTAGCTCACCTGAGCATGCTCATGTGAGCTTTTAGGATCCTTGATTGTCCGGCGTCCGTCTGTCCGTCGTCCACAATTCATTCAAACGACATCTCCTCTGAAACTACTTAACAAAATTTAATGACACTTACCTATAATGTTCCTTGCATGAAGCATAAAGCATCATCTAGTGGACCTCTACCAAGTTTGTTCAAATTATGATCCTGGGGTCAAAAATGGCCCCGCCCCAGGGGTAACTTGTTTTACATAGAGTTATATAGGGAAAACTTTAAAAATCTTCTTGTCAGAAACCATAAGGCATAGAGCTAAGATATTTGGTGTGCAGCATTGTCTAGTGGACCTCTGCGAAGTTTATTCAAATCATGGCCTCTGGGTCAAAAATGGCCCCACCCCAGGGGTAACTTGTTTTACATAGAGTTATATAGGAAAAACTTTAAAAATCTTCTTGTCAG
This sequence comes from Cyclina sinensis, assembly GCA_012932295.1. Taxonomy (NCBI): domain Eukaryota; kingdom Metazoa; phylum Mollusca; class Bivalvia; order Venerida; family Veneridae; genus Cyclina; species Cyclina sinensis. The sequence goes on along the minus strand of JAAONU010000007.1, from coordinate 31,715,122 downwards.
AAACCGTAAGGCATATGAGCTTAGATATTTGGTATGTAGCATTGTCTAGTGGACCGCTACCAAGTTTGTTCAAATTATACCTCTGGGGTCAAATTTGGCCCCACCCTGGGGTCATTGGTTTTACATAGGCTTATATAGGAAAAACTTCAAAAATCTTCTTGTCTGAAACCACAAGGCCCTGAGCCTTAAAATTTAGTATGTAGCGTTGTCTAGTGGACCGCTACCAAGTTTGTTCCAATTATAACCCTGGAGTCAAATTTGGCCCCACCCCGGGGTCATTGGTTTTACATAGGCTTATATAGTGAAAACTTTGAAAATCTTCTTGTAGAAGGAGAAGTAACATTTTCAGTCCAAATAATCTGGAAATTTGTCAGACAGGTTGTTTCTATGATTTCTAGCTCAAGTTCGAATATGGGTCATCTGGGTTCAAAAACTAGGTCACAGAGCCCAAAAATAGAAAAACCTTGTTAACACTCTGGAAGTTACATTTTCAGTCCAAATATCCTGGAAATTTGTCAGAAAGGTTGTTTTGATGATTTTTAGCTCAAGTTCAAAATTTGGTCATCTGAGGTCAAAAACTAGGTCACAGAGCCCAAATATGGAAAAACCTTGTTAACACTCTAGAGGTAACATTTACAGTCCAAATAACCAGAAAGGTTGTTTCAATGATTTCTAGGTAAAATTTGAATATGTGTCATCTGAAATCAAAAACTAGGTCACAGAGCCCAAAAAAAGAAAAAAACTTGTTAACACTCTAGAAGCTACTTTTCAGTCCAAACATTCTCGAAATTTGTCAGAAAAAAATGTTTTAATGATTTCTAGCTCAGATTTGAATAAAGGTCATCTGGGGTCAAAAACTAGGTCACAGACCCCAAATATGGAAAAATCCTTGTTAACACGCATTGAGGTAACATTTTCAGTTCAAATAACCTTGAAATTTGTCAGAAAGATTGTTTTAATGATTTCTAGCTCAGTTTTGAATATGGGTTATGTGGGGTCAAAACTAGGACACAGGGCCAAAAAGTAGAAATTCCTTGTTAATTCTCTAGAGGTTACATTTTCAGTCCAAATGTCCTTGAAATTTGTCAGAAAGGTTGTTTCAATGATTTCTAGCCCAGATTAGGATATGGGTCATCTGGGATCAAAAACTAGGTCACAGAGCCCTAAAATGTAAAAACCATTTTAACACTCCAGAGGCTACATTTTCTGCCAAATATCCTAGATTTTGACAGACAGGTTGTTTTGATGATTTCTAGCTCAAGTACTAATATGGGTCATCTTTGGTTAAAAACTAGGTCACAGAGACCAAATATGGAAAAACCTTGTTAACACTCTAGAGTTAAGATTTTAATTCCAATTAACCTGAAAATTTGTCAGAAAGGTTGCTTCTATGATTTCCAGCTCAACTTTGAATATGGGTCATCTGGATTAAAAAACTAGGTCACAGAGCCTAAATATCGAAAAACTTTGTAAACACTCTAGAGGCTACATTTTCAGTACAAATGTCCTGGAAATTTTTCAGAAAGGTTGTTTTGATGATTTCTAGCTCAGGATTGAATATGGATCATCTGGGGTCAAAAACTAGGTCACAGAGCCCAAATATGGAAAAACCTTGTCAACACTCTAGAGGCTACACTTTCAGTCCAAATAACCTTGAAATTTGTCAGAAAGATTGTTTCAATAATTTCTAGGCCAAGCTTGAATATGGGTCATCTGGGGTCAATTAACCAGGTCCATAGCAACTTTGTTAAAAGCAGTCATATTCAGGTGAGCGATATAGGGCCATCATGGTTCTCTTGTTTTTTTTGTTTTCTAAATGTATAACTGCTAAAGATTCAATCTTGTAACCAATGATTACCAGTATTATGCTGGTTAATATTCACACTTGTTTGATTATCGACCAATTAATTAGATAAAGAAGTCGCCTGTATATTGTTAAACAAACAAGGTAATAAGGACGTTTGATGCCGCCATAATTACTGAAGCATGATTTTTTGAGTGTATACTTTTATACTGCTTTACAAGGTCTGTGGGCCCAAGTGTGCAGTGTAAATTGCCATAAGAAAAATTACCATAATTGTTTTGTACCATGGCTGCATCTTGGAAATGCTAATACTGAAAGTTAATCTGTATGACAGATATTTCACTGATAGAACTTTCAAAAATATGTTCTCCATTTATTGTTCAGCTGGATATACATAGCAGTTTTCACACAGTATATCCATAATACAGTTTTTATCCCGAAGCAAAACAAATTCCCATCAGCCATGGTACAGATAAAAATTGTTGCTCATAGTTTTAATTGTAAATATTGTTGATTGTATTTATCTGTTTCCAAATTTAGTCATTTAATGTTTGATCTGTAATTACTTACAGTTACAAAATAGTCATAATTTACCTCTATGTTGTAAATTTTTAATGAAATTGTTTGAACTCTGTTGCAAGGAGAGTGGTTACATAGCTTTGCTTTGAATTTTGAGCCTCTAGACCTATTAGATATTAGCGTGTTTAAGTTGTATGAGAATATGGTACTTTAATTCAGACTGTGGAATAAAAGATATTAGTGCTCTGGATATAGTTACTCACACTAGGTCAATTCATTTGTTAGTTATCAATATTAATTTGTGTTTTGGTCATCGGAAGTGAACTGAATTTTGAAAGTTCTACAGGTAATGGCTGCATGTTTATACTCACTCAAGTTCAAGTGCTGGCTGTATTAGGATAGAAGTCATGCTCCATTTGAGAATAAAGACAGGATTAATCAGTGTTCGATTTTAAATAGTTTATAAGGTACTTACATTCAAAAGTGAATGTAAACTACTGTTTGATTTGGCTATGCACACTGTACATGTACTTATATGACAAGATTTTTTTTCTGTCTTGCCAGAGTGAGTGTGTAACAGAAAGATGCAGTGCATCAGAAAAAAATCTTGGTCCCCTTTAGATTCAAACCCACATTTGCTCATGAATAACTTGTACTCTCTTGACCAGTGAGGCAAAGAATCCATTCCCTGACAAATTTGCCAGAGGTTGAATTAGTACTTAATAACTAATGTAAGCAGGTGCACACTTGACTGTAACAATGTAATGTAATAGACATCACACCTTACATGATTTGATATTTTATTTATCATTAATACATTACTATGAAAATATCCTTACAAATTTGTAGCATAACAGATTTTAATTACTTGATGATTTTACTTTTCTGTTAACTTCCTCTTCATTATCTTGCTACATAAATTATTCCAGTCTATGTTTTACTAGATGAAGTTATTTTTTCTTTCTGCCATGTTTCATGTTAAGTTATTAAATATTTTATTGTATATAGGTACTGGAAGATGCTTTTAGACATTGAAATCGTGTTATTTCAGGTAAATATATTTCATTCCACTTATCATCTTTGTTGTAATTGTATTCAATAAAAGCCAGATGGTTAAGGATTCTTAATTGTTAACTGCCGCTACCTAGAATCACTGGTTGGTTTAAAGTTGGACTAAATATACAAGTTTGTAGTTATTGATATGACAGTAGAGGTCTGGATTCAGTGACTTTCCATGATTTGCAAAATTTGATTTGTGTGTATCTGTTTATACAGTGCATAAAAACAAATGTATGGGGATTGCAAAATACTGAAAGTGGCTTTGTAAGAAAAAAAAATCTTAATTATGAGTTTTTAACATTGCATATTCTATGTCTTTGCTGTCTGGTAACATATTTTATAGCCCATGATGAATGAATGATTTAAAGAAAAAAGACATATTCATGTGCATATAAATAAAGTATTGTTATATGATAAATAAATGCAGTTTCATCAGGTCTAGATGACCTCTGTCATTCAAAAAAAATACTTGTGATATTTCTTGACTTACGGGTGTTCCTGCTGTAAATATGTCTAAATTTAGACACATATGGTGTAACATCATTGGGTTCTCAGCCTTCTGAACTTATCAATGGAAGTCATTTTATGGACAGGAATTCTTTTGAATATTCCATTAGATAAATTAGGGTAGTAACAACTATAGAAGTGGCAGAAGTATCAAGATATGTTTGCGGGCTAACTAAAAGAGCAGAAAGGAGAACTTATGGGCATTGGAATAGATATTACCAACAAGTTTATGTTTCAGTTCAGTTTTTCAGTAGAAAACATGTTTTAGTCTTGACTCACAGGATGTTTTTAATTTTGTAGTTGAGCATATAACTTTTATGTCACTGATTTCAATATAATGTGATATTTCATAATGGACCTGATACTGACCTGAGCATTAGATATAGAGCATGTTATATGTACTTTTCATTGTATTAATTCTGTCTTTATTGAAATCAGTACAGATTTATGAACTGCCATTCCATTTGTTGATTAATGATACAAGATTTGTCATACTTGTCTCCTTGAATTACATGACCATATCTATTTATTCTTTTGCATCTTGATTTTTTTGCTATTTATTCTCTTGAATACCTCAATTACAATATAAGGCAGTGAACAACCATTGCTGATTTAAGGGAGCTACATCACATTGACTGAAATTGTTTGAAAAGAGAACCTGAATGTGTTAAAGGTTTCTGTATTCATTTTGAACCTTTATTTTTTGTACTTTGTTGTGCAGTGTGACAGTATAAAATGGATCAGGTATTTGTTGTTAATTTTAAAATTATAAAAGATTTTTTTGAAAATGCTTCCTTTCCAAGGTATTTTCATTTGGAAATTTACATTTTGCAACAAAAATGTTTTATTTGGTCACTTATGTCACCATATTTCAGAAATAAACTCTACATAAAATTAATAATGTATTTGGTGCTACTTACTGTTATTGGTCAAGAAAACATCTCTATTTGATATAAATGAAAATAATGTTATATTTCAGTCTTGTTATGCTTGTATCATGACACAAATAAAAGACTTCAATAACAACAATTATACTTATGTTATAATAATTCATATATCACTCCTAGCACTAAGGTGTGCTGGTTCCAGGAAAACAGACTAATTTCTAAGGATACAAAGAAAAAAATCATTTAAGCCGGCCTACCAACTCTGTATTTTCATACCAAGTACAAAAGAAAATCCCTCAACTGCTTCAAATACTGAATGGAGAATTGAAAGAATATCCACAAGCAAAAAAGGTCTGCATTTTTACACAACCTCTAGATAGAGTGTATTCACTAACAGGATTGATATTCTTTTAGCAATCCTGACTGGATAAAATGTTAACCAGATTATGTAGTTCTTATTTCTACAGTTCAGTATAAACAATTCAGTCAGCAACCTAGGGCATGATCATGTACAAACATTTCAGTAATCTGTGTCAATGAGCTCATATAACAATCTATTTCTTGAAAGATTAGACAAAGGTTTAATCCCAGCAGGGTTAAGATTCTCCTGTGATTTTACACATTTGTCACTTCAGAAATGGTAATAGGTCTGGGTTGAACCCTTGAAGCAGGCATTGAGTGGAATTAATACAAGTTGCAAATGATTGATTCAAATCTGATGGAAAATAATTAGGATTAAACTAAACTTAAGAAATGCTCTTTGCATTATGTGCATGATTATAATATTATTTCTGTTACCTGTATCTTGCCCTAAACTACTCTAATACTTCTTTCAGGAACTATTTCTATTCATATTTGACCTTATTATTTCCTTCTTGATAATGCTTTTTTCTATTGACTTTACCAAACACGTCCTTGCCAGGGGCGGTTCCAGGATTTCAGGTTGGGGGGGGGGGGGGGGGCGCAAAATGTCGGCCCAGTTTGTGTCCGTTTTCTACCTCATTTCACTGGTTATGTATATGCTAGAGTATACTGATTAGGCAATATCACAAGGGCCTCTGATTATTCAATTCAATGTTGAACAATAAATTTTACATTATTTAAAGGCATATTCAAAATAGACCTACAATAACACCTATGGTCCGGGAATTTTAGTTGGGGACCGCCCCTGAATCCGCTTGTGCTTGCTAATACTTCTTTAAATTCTCATTTATCATTCAATGCCTTTTCATCGCATATTTTTCATTTTATCTGTGCCATCTACTACTTTTTTCTCTTCTTTTTTCATCATTGCAATTTACAGCTATTGCTTTTCGACTTCTACATCTTTTGTCAATTTGCTCTGTTTCCCTTCTATTACTTCTTTCTCCTCATAAACACCACTTTTTAACGTTTCTAAGATACGTGCCTCTTCCTTTATACTCTCTATTTTTTCCCCTTTTGTTGTCATTCAATTCTTCCTAACATTATTCATTCATTACTGCTTTTGCTGCTTCTTGAAAAATCTGGATTATTCTTCGTCTGTTGCATTGGTTACCTTTCTTTAAGTTGGACCCAAAACGCCATCTCGGTTAAATGAAATACTAATATTTTCTATAATTTATTTGCTTTTGTCACCTTCTTCCGATCCTGGTAAATCTGTCATGCAAATAATAATGATAAAAAGAATGTCGCAACTGTTTCCAATATAAAAAAAATAAAATCCATCAACGATAAAATAATTTACTGAAAAAAAAAAAGATTTTCACGCTCATATTATACATGCATATCTATAACAAAAGGCATGCGCTAATCGATAATTTATCGATGACACCTATGGCAGGTGGTATATTCCCGTATTACTATATATTTAATACGATCCCGGCTTTACTAAAGGCGATCCCGGGATTTCCCCCCACCTATTTTTTTCTAATATTTTCTTCCTTCATCATCTATTACTACCTTTTTTTTCTAGAACGTCTGCCCCTGCGTGATATACTTCCGGTTTCACTTCAGTAACTTTTACATTTCCTTCACATATACAATTACTGTTGCTTCAGTCGCAACATTTCTTCTATCCTTATCACCTTTATTCATTTTACTTGTATTTGTCAGCTACTTCACTTCTTCCTCTTCACATCTCCTTTATTTTCTCATTTGTTTCTCAAATATTTTACCTATTCCTTTCTTTAAATACTTCCAATTCTTCATGTTCTCTTCTTCAAGTTCTTAAGTATGTTATACCGCCCCTTATTATTCAATTTCTATCCTTCGTCATCCACTACTGATTCCTTGTGTGACTTCTGTTTCCTCTTCAACATTTTTTTTCTTTGCAACCACTTCTGTTTCTTCTTATATACTATTCAATCTACGTCACAATTTAATAAAACGTCTACATCTATTAAATTTGTTTTACCCTTTACTACCCGTCCTACTCTTCATGTCTTCCAGTATTTAGTTTTACTTTTTTCCTTTCCAATTTTAACCAGTCAGTGATGCTTCCTTTCTGCAACTTCTATCTACTGTCATCTATAATTACGTCTTAGTTTTCTTTTATTTTTTCTTCATCAGTAACTATCACTTCCTTCTCGTCTACTAATTCTATTTCCACCAATTTTACTTCCTTTTCTACTTCTTTCGCAATATCTCTTTTCTTCTATCACTAAGAAATTGTATTTCTGATTCTCCAAACTTAAATGAAGAACTTTATTTCTTTTTATCCAATGGGCTCATTTTTGTTTTTAATTTTACATCTGAAAAAAAATCACTAAAAATAATTTTCAAAATACATATATAAATGCACAATAAATATGCATTTAGAGAATAAAAACATTGTCACAACCACTTTATACTTCGAAGTTCTTTCTTAAAGGCACCTTTAATTTTGACCATATCGTTGAAATTTGTTTGCCTTAATGGTAAACATTTTTTAATATGGAATAACACTGCATAAAGATTACTGATTCTTATTTGATAAACACTTAAAATATTTCATGTAAAACATTTCTGTACTTGGTTCGTAACATTTTGCACTTATGGTTTTATGGTCAATTAATTTGTATTCTGTCGTCTTACTGTTTGTAACTTTTTTTTCAAGAATTCTTTAGTTTTCGTTATTTTTTACTTTAATGTTCTTATCAAAGCTCATCTCAGATAAGAAAGACCTCGATCTTTAACCTGATTTTAGTCTTGTGAAACCTACTATTTGACTATTGGCTTCGTAAAGCTGCGTTTTATACCGACCCCTATTTGACTACATGGAACGTGATAATAGACACAAAAATCTCACGGTAATTAACGAGACTTGTCGCTAAGGTAAGCAAACAGGTGCGCGTTCTGTTGTTGCAGGTAAAACTTTTCATAGTTTATCGTTATCTTTCCACAATTTTGATTTAAATATCAAGTTCAAGACACATTTACTAATATTTCTGAATAGTTTGGACGGTTATGTGTTAACAGATTTCCAGGTACATGAAATTAATGATAATTTTTACCGTTCTGAATGTCGTTTGTTTTCTGGTTCGTCCCAATTATTTTCGTACTTGTTGAGAAAAATAACTACCGAATCTTGGGAGGTCACAAATTCTTAATTTTGTAAATAATCCTCGTTTGATAACCTTATAGTAGTTGATTTATATGTGACCGTTTTATTATACCCGTAATAAGGCTGTATGGAAGTTATTTCTTGTTCCAACTGTGCATGGTTATGCCCTTTTTGTTCAATCATACCTCTTAGCAATTTAACGACAAGTTGGTAACTCGACAAATGGGTAACATGATTTTAAATAGAAAAAAAGGAGAAATTGGTAACAATAGAAATACTGTATGTACCAATAAAGGTGATAAAGTTGGTGTGAAATGGCATATATACACTGTGTTTGTCATGCAGTTATCATTATTTAAATTATTAAAGTTTATTCTATAATATTATAATCATAGTTACTTTTAGGATGAAAAGAAAAAAACTTTGTGATAGCACTTTTATGTTTTAAATTAAAGAAGTATGTTTTACACTAATTTTCATCAAAGACAGATTTTTAAATAAAAATTGTCTGAACAGTTTCCTCCATCAGTCTTTTGTCTAACCATGGCAGAACACCAATTAAAGTAATCTCTGTCATCAAAGGTGCTATTCATACCTACTCCATCACTTTCTCTGACGAGCAGTGTACACCAGCATGCCTTTTCACACCTACTTAATCACCTTTCTTGGTACATACAATATTTCTACTGTTACTGATTTCTCCATTTTTTTACTAAATAAAATCATGTTATCGATATGTCATGTTGCCGATTTGTTCGGTAATGCTCTTAGCTATAAAGTGTACATTGGTGCTTAAATCTTGATAGGTTAATAAAAATCTCCGCTATTCCTCTGATGTACAAATATACATAAAAAACGAGCAAACTTTAGATTCAGTGAACACTATAAGCAATATTTAGCTAAATATAACATATATCTGGTCTGATTGTAGCATTTTCTTATTGAAGTGTGGTTGTGTAATTTTTCTGCTGTTTTAATTTTTTCTTTGTTTTTTTTAAGTGATTTTCCTGATTTGATCAGAATAGTAATGTTCATGTAATTTTCTTTTTCTGTTACAGACGATGTCACTTTAATTGTAAGAATGTCAGAAAAAGGATCAAGAACAGGCACCCCAAAGGGGTCTGTTAAAGGTTCCAAGGCAGGAACACCAAGGAGCTCAAAAGCTAACACACCAAAAGGGATCCAAGAGTAATACCCCACTACCAGCAGAAGCTGGTGGAGCAACATCAAATGGAACAGCAGAACAAGAACCAGGAACAGGTTGGGTTATTATGCAATAATTGAAACATTTTTATCTGCAGTGTCTTTCTTAGGTTGTGTATCATTGAAAAAAACTAACAAGTTATAAAATGTGTCCTTTAATGATATAATTGTATCAGAAACCTTTGTCATGGTACTTTTCATTTTATCAAAAATTGCTTTGAAAATCCCCATTGAAAGTATACAAATTTCACTGTCAGGGGTCATAAATATTCGGTCACTTTTTAAATACCAAGGTTTTGTTCTTTAAGATAATAAAATGCAGATAAACAATAAGAAGAAATGACACAAAAGTCTTCTTATATATAGAAAATGGTTTTCTAATTGATGTTTCTATGATCATAAGATAAACTCTCACACATCTGTTTGCTCATTATAGGGCTGAGAGCTTCTTAATGAAGTGCTGAAATGGTGGAAAGATTTTTTTCATTTTCAGTTTTTTCTATCAGGAAAAAAATATTTTGAAGTCAGAATGTGCAAAAAAGTTCTGAAGTGTTATAAAATAAAAAATCAGTACTTTTTCAAATTCAGCCTTAGATTTACTTTATATGGCAATTTATTGTAGGTGGTCATTTTGTAACACATCTATGATATTCAAAATAACTTGAAGTGATATGTGTAACAGAAATATTTATCTAAAGGTAACTGAATAATTTTGACTTGTCTGGAATCAGGACCACAACTAGTATACAGATATGCTGGAAAATTTTAAGCTTTCATGGGACATGTTGAATGAAGAAAATATTGATTTTTTTCTGGTACTCTGGATCATTTGTTGAAAAAAGGATTCCTGAATAAAAACATTTGTCACATTATATATTTAAAATATAGCTTAATCTAATATATCCTTATAGTTGCTGCAAATGGCACAGCTGGAGAAACACCAGTGGTAGAAGATGCTGGTGCTGCTGCAGATAATGCTGGTACTCAGCAAGAACCTGAAGAGGAAGAAGTGCCAGAACCAGAAGAATTCAAACCAAGTGTGGTATGTCAGCCTTTTTAAATCTTCATATGTCTGATTGCATGTTCAATATTTTAAATTGTTTTGTGATTAATTTAAAACAAATACATGTAATGTTTTCGCATCATAAAATTCTTGCATAAAATGCTTCTTCAGCTGCCCAATGCATTTGTAAAATTACAAGTTCTGAAAAGCATGAAAACTTGACAGACTGTCAGTTGAGAAAAAATATAAGGCCAGTAAAGAAAGCAGGTATTTGTGCCAGTCAGTTTTTCCATTATTATTGTATCATTTTTAAGTTTTAAAAAGAATAGTCTAAAATAAAATTTGCACTGTATCTGCAGATTGACATGATCAAAAACCGAGCTTCTGTTGCCAACCTGAATCAGTCTGAGTGGACAAACGAACATGAGGAAATGATCAAGAAGTTTATAGAAGATCCCACATTTAAGCTAGTGGTTGCTTTCCATGACCCCTACAGGGGATTTGTGGTGGATCAAATAGTTCCTCCTCATCCACCAGAACAGTTGACTTACTTTATCAAGCAGGAGAATACTGAGGAAGTAAATGCAGAAAACTTTCTGAAGGTTTGTTGCCTAAGTGATTTTAACATACAGCTTTTCTGTTGAATGTATAGTTAGATATAATGTATATGACTGAAAATTTGTGACTGACCAGGATTTGTACCCAGTGCCTTCCTCTGACATTATTACTTACCATTACCAGCTGAGTCACAGCTTTATAGAATCTATTTGCTTGTTGTAATTAATTTTTCAAATTTATGATTTAAGGAAAGTTGATTCGTTGAAGGAAACTGCTAGCAATCTTTATTATCATTATTAGTATTATTTATCTATCAATTTATTTATTTAGTTTTATTATCTAAAAAGATTTTTTATGTTCTGTGTATTTCTATGGAGTTGAAAAAGAAAAATATTATCTTTGGAAGCAGTTATCTCACTTTTTGTGCATGAATTTTAGTTTAGTAGATAGATTTATTAATCTGAACTAGGTATGATTATGCTACTTGTATTTTTGCCAAGTGTTTGGCAAACTTTCAAAGAGAAAAACCCCCTTTTAAACAAACTAAATAATATATATACAAGGATTTTTGCTTGATCAATATTGAGTGATATATTAAATGCAGATAAACTTGGAGTATGGTTGAATAAAATAATGATAAGCATTTTAAGAACTATTTACAATATCTTGTAATGCTAAATTTGTGTTACAATGATTCGTAACCAAAAAAAAAAAAAAAAAAGAATTTCTGATTCATACCCAATAGAAATAACTTATTTTCTTCAATACTGGAAATCCTACAGTGATGGTGACTTACTTGTTTCCATGGTTACCTCTTACTTAATTATCATGAGCTAAAGTCTTGTTCCTGTCCTTAACCTTAAAATGGAAAAAGTAAAATTAATTGAACAAAAAGTTAATACTTACAAGATGGTTTGAAACTTTTAATTAACAGATATGTGGAAGGATGTATAAGAGACCTAAACTAAACTGAAATAATGAAAAGAATTAGTTAAAAAAAAAACAAGATTTTGTTCATACAGTCCTGATTTTGTTAATTGTACTGAGAGTTTTAAATATAATTTCCAGGTAGTACAGTATGGTTCTGTGAAGGGCATGCACATTGAAAGCTTGCTAAGAGTTATGATGGGAATCTATGCACCAATCTTCTTTGAGAACACCACATGGCCTGACAGTATCAAGAACGACTTCTCAGCCCAACTTCACAAATTTCTTGCCACACTGACAGACACCAGGTGGAAATTAGAGGGCAAGACAGTGCTGTATATCCCAACAGAGGGGACAAAAATACCAACAGAAGAGGCTGCAAAAAATAAGGAGCTTGTTCAAAGACTTGAAAGTAAGTTTACAGAAAACTTGGGTCTCTGTTAGTCATTTTTCATTCGCTGTATTTCAGCAACATGTAAACCAGTTTTTGTCCATTTTTGAAATCAAGAAAATTTTAATCTTAGTAGTATCCAAACTTCTTATTTCCCCAAACATTTCCTTCAACAATAATAAGCATAATATACCAACAGACTGGCTACTTGTTCAAATCTTGGAGCAGTTAAGTAAGATCTCTCAAAGTCTAGTTTACATTACATCTAAAATATCTCCAGAATTATTTAAGCGTGATGAAAACAGTTTGCGTCATGCAATAAAGCATACATTTTTCTACAAAATGGAACCCTAACTTAAAATCAGAATTTCTACAACACATTCAGACTTTCAGAGTACTGTTAAAACGTTTTACTCATAATATGATAATGATTACCACTTAAGATTTTCACTTGTTATTTAGCTTTTTGGGAAATGTTGACTTTCCACATAACTAAAGAGTGTTTTCCCTTGGCTTTTAAAAGAGTTTCTAGTCTGTACTATTTTAGGTCTTTGTCGAAAGGCATTCTGCTGGGTAAAGTTTGCTTTAACTTTTGCCTTTTCAGCTGCCATGATTCACTGGGCTAGACAAATCAAAGAAGTGTTAAATACCCAAGATGCATTTGAAATGGCCTGAGACCTCTGGGCCATTAGAGGAGATAGAATTCTGGAAGAACAGATGTCAGGATCTGTCAGGGATCAGCATGCAGTTGGATAAACCTGGTGTGAAGAAAATAGAACAGATTCTAGAGACAGCAAAATCATCTTATGTTGCACCATTTAGAAAACTTGCTAGTCAGATAAAGGTTCGTATGAACCAGTTTTAGCCATATGTATATTGGTAAAAAGAAAACAGTATGAAAAGAGATATATCAGTTGAAAGTTGTCTTTGCAGATTAAATGGCAGAATTTATGACAGTTACAAATGCATAAGTTAGCTGATAGGTAATATTTTTTTTTCTCTAGGCTGTACTACTGTTAAATTCATTGTTCTCACAATCTTTATAAATATTCCAAGGATTTTTCTTTTCACAGGAAGGATCCAGACAAGCAGAAAGCAACCTGAAATTCTTGTTGGTACTGAAGGACCCATGTTATGAGCTGTCAGATGCCAAACCTTCACAGATCCCTGCCATGATACCCAAGATTCTCAACTTGATCAGAATGATCTGGGTGAATTCAGAGTTCTACAAAACAAGGGAGAGGTTGACAGGCATCTTGAAAAAGGTAATAAAAGTTGTAATCCTTGATGTTCACGTTTAGATGTAGACAGTTTTATTACGTAATTACTGTGTCATCACTGCAGGTTTATGTCAGTGAAATTAGTACCATAATGGGTTATGATTTTCTACATTTGAATAGTTCAGTAAAATCCTGGAATTAATATAAAGTTTCATGTTTTGCAACTTTTTAAGATGATTTTTACAATAGTTCGAATTTCACACATAAAAAAAATCCCTATTCAATGAATAAAGTGATACAACAACTATGTACATGTTTGAATGAATTTTGTGATTTCAGTTAAGTAATGAGATTATCCGACGATGCTGCAGTGAAATTAACCTAGACAAAATATTTGATGGCTATGTCCAGAGTGGAATCAAGTCACTCAATGAATGTATTGAATGCTGTGAGAACTGGAAGGAGATTTATGACAAGGTAAAACTTGTATCTTTTTGTATGTACTTCACTTTTAACAGAAGTAGGAGAGGTTAATGTAACTTAATACTATAACAATATCTAACAAATTAGGTCAGACTGTGTGTACTATTGACAAGATAGCCTGCATGTTGAATGTGTAAGTATTAATAACTTCCTTGCCTTCATTTGTAACTCAGTCTAAGGTGAACACAGTACCTAGGCTACATGGATCAAAGAAATCTTAGAATTACAGGAACTTTTATTCCAAATCTAAGTCAGTGTAACACCTTTCCAGCCATCTAGGGTTGGGTCTTGTAAATTAGACCAAAGAAAGAAATCCCACTTGTAAAATACAGTAATCTATGTGAGTTTATGTATATATCTCATATCTAATGTATGTTTTAGCTTTACTTGCAGTAAGATGTATGCCTGTATTTTTTTTTCAGACAGCAAAACTGCACCACAAGTTTTCCCCTGTTGGTTGGGTCCTTGACAAAAGTAGCATTTTTGCCCAGGTGGATGCTTATGTACAGAGATGTAAAGATCTGTTAGAGGTAAAGAGAAGTTTTGAGTATTACTGAATTCATATTTTTATTGCATCTGAAACGCTTTAAGTTGTGTTATGAAATACTTAGTAAACTGGGATATAATTCTGGTCCTGTAAGATGAGGTATTGAAGACAGAAACATTATCATTAATACAGGCTGACCTGATTTCAAGGGAAAAGCAATGTCAGAGCATTTCTGTGTCCGTTTTTTTATCATTGTAGTAGTTGTAGCAGTATTAGTAGACCTTACTTTGGTAAAACCTTAAAATATTTACCTAAAATGACAAGTTTTGGGATCGGCGTGAGTTTCTTTCATGACTTGTGTCTTTTAAGCAAGTAGGAAAATGATCTAAGGAACATTATCAGTATCTGTAATGTACATGTGTGTTTTTGCAAAGTATAGTGAAACAGTAATAAGGATATTTTCTTGACCAAAAAGTGTTCCTAGAAAAAAAAAGTTTATCAGTGTACAAATACATTTATAGGTGTGTCAAGCTCAGATTCACTTCGCTCGTCGAGATGAAGGGGACAAGACTGAGATGCCACACTTTGCAGGGCAGAAGGGTCCAGAGATTGTGAGGGGCCTGACAGAGATTGAGAACACATTTGAGAAGAATCTGAACATGCTGAGGAATGTGAAGAAAACAATACTGGATGTGAAGGCAACCTCATGGCATGATGACTACAACAGGTAAAGAATATAATCAATTTTAGTGTCTAGCTTTTTTCTTAAAAATTGCAATGTTTTCTTCTTTTACATTTGGTGAGCAGTCTGTGAAATAAAATTTCATTTTGTGAAATAATATTTTCAAGGTGTAGATCATTTGGGCTTATGACTCCTGAAAATCTGTTGGCCAAAATCAAACTCCATAGGCTTGAACAATAAATACTAAGATCTTGAAGCATAATTCTTGTAAGTACATAGGGCCTGTGGTCTGACAAGTTTTTAAGGTTTGACTAGAATTTACAGACTGTGGCATTTCACCGTTGGCTTATTTAACAGTCTGGGTTAGAATAATAATAAGTACAATAATAAAAAAAAACATTGAGAATGTCAAAGTGGATAAGATTTGTATGGAATCATGAGAATTACACATGCAATATCATTTACTTCACTTCCCAGTATACAGCCATGACTGAAATAAATGAATGTAAAATGAATTCTGATTAAAAGGTCAATATTTGGAATTCGGAAGCTACAATAAAATCATGCTTGATTCTTGTTGCAGAAGCAAAATACTTGGCATTAAACCTGTTAAAATGAAAGTAACGCTTCTGAAATATTTTTGCAAATTTGAACTGTTGTGTATAATACATTTGTAAGTTTTTTAACTTCTCTTACAGGTTCCGAACAGGAGTTAAGGACCTTGAAGTGATGATGCAGAATGTAATAACATCTGCCTTTGAGACTGTGACCACCGTTGAGAGTGGGGTAGAGTTACTGGATATCTTCATGCACTTGTCGGGGAGAGAGGTAGGTGATCATCTACAGTCACAGAATATAGTTGTAGATAATCAAGGTTGTCATGTAAACTTTGAGTCAAATAAGACTTACAGTGTTGTAAGGTCTTTTATTCTAGTTTTTAAGATGCTATTTACTATGAAAATAAGCTAATGTAAGGTTTTGAAGAATATACAAAATATGCATTGGTCTTTTTTTATGATTTTTATGACCACTCAGTGTCTGCATTTAGAAATCAGCTTGCATTATTTTGTAGGAAGAATCTTTAGCAAACAAGACAGACTTGAAAGCCTCATAGTCACTGTTGTTAAGGTTTTGGTGATATTCCGTCATCTTCAACTTATTGCTTTAATTATTGTCTTGATTCTAAAAAAAAACTTTAATTCTTACCATAATGATTGGTTTTAAATCATTCATCATTGAAATAGGTGATAACAAAGCTGGTCTCAAACTAATTTTTTCAGGCAATCAAGAGAACCATTGACAAGAAGACAGTTGATGTATATTCCATGTTTAACGAGGAGCTCAATGCTGTCAAGAAAGAACTGACTCAAAAAACATTACCACAGTCCTCTTCTCACCCCTAAGTTTGCAGGTCAAGCACTGTGGGCACGTCAGCTGAAGAGACGTATTGAACGCAGTATGATGGTACGTAAATTTGTATTGTGTGTCTTAACGATGGTTTGGGATGATATTCACAAAGTTTATCATTGTTTAAACTGAACCACATGTTGTCCAGTTATCCCCAGACTTGTTAAAAATTATGTAGGTATAAAATCATCTCATACTGGCTCACCAAGTTTATTGGTACAGTACCTCAGTTAAGTTCATTAACAAGCTTGATTGCTTAAGGCCTCATTTTTTGTCTTTTGATTTGTGAATGTGCACAGAATCTTCAAACTCTTATTTAAGAATGGATTTGTCAAACTTAGGGAGAATATTGACACTGCTGTTTTTCTCAGATTTTGATAGTAAGCAATTTTGACTAAGAAACACAAGTAGTGATCATCTTTTTTTTGAAGTAATACATCATAAACTTCTTTTGTTCATTTTATCACTGACTGTGACAACGTTTTTCATTCCTTTAGTCACTGGATCGAGCATATTTCCTGCCAGTGATTGGCTCAGGTAAAGAAGTGATGACACAGTACCAGCAGTTGTGTATGGCTCTGGACGAATACATCAGGAAGACGTTCCATGAATGGACTCTTACAATAGACAAGGTAGGTTGTTTCAGGTTATCTTGACTATGATATTTATGACAAAAATGTTTTTTTCAAGAAACTTAGTATTCTATTTCAGTAAGTGTGTTTCTTTGATAGTAACCATCTCTGTGGCCTAGTGGTTAAGGTGTCCACTCACAGAGTGGGAAGGCCAGTTGGTAAGCTGCCAGCTAGTTAAAGAGTGGTTACCAATTGCCTGACTGCCTAGCACCTGGCATATAGGTTAAGGAATTTGGGATTTGATGTGTACAATACTCTTTCAGTAGTGGGTGACACTTTAATAAAAGAGCACTTTACTTTATTTACTTGACACACTTGTTGGGAAGATTAATTCATACAAAGCAGAAAAAACAAAACAAAAGTATGCAGGTATTCTATTTGAATTAAATAAGATAAACATTTTCATCATCCAGATGGAGGCTGCATTTCAAAAGACTATCTTGTACCTGTGTTTGAACAAGCAAGTTTTATGTACATGTGCTGTTCTATGATAAATATCCATCATGTGTAAACCAGACATTGCTACTGATTTACAGAAGTACAAAACAGTTGATATTGCTGTCAACTTGAACAATGAACAAGACGTAAATGTATTTTACACACGCACTGTAGTCAGAAAAAGATTTATAAATTCCTTCTTTTTAAAAACCAGTTTGCACAATAGTGAGACTAGATACAGTTTGAAGACATGTTTATGATTTATCCCATTCTTTTCAGTACTTGTTTTTTATTTTTGTCAATAGGTGGTTTTGACATACATTTTGTTTTATTCTAAATCATCTGTTTTATTTTTTCATTGTCTTTTTGTCATGACTGTTGTTAATTTCTATATCACACTGTGTTTTTAGTTGTATATTATATTCCTTGTAGAATCTTTAGTGGAATAAGAGAAAAAAAAAGAATGAGTTAGAAGTTTTTGTTTTCCTTAGCTGTTAATTTCAACCATAGACACATAAGTATAGAGACAAAAACATTCCAAGTGCACACTAATACTTATTTTTTTGTGTGCAAAATTAAACTCGAAATACAAAAAAGCTGATTCTGGTGCCTGTCTGAACTGTCTAAAGTGTAGTCTACTTCAGCAGTCACTTTTAAGAATCTCATAAGCAGAAAATAAGCAGATCTTGTAAGCAGTGTAAAGGAACAGTCTTAAAACACAGTCTGTTTTAACTGTTGTTATTAGCAACACACCCAGACTGAACCATGTAATTTGTTGATCTAAACTTTGTTAATATCAAGACTTTGTTAATTAAGTCTTTCGTGCTTTTTATTTGTGATCTAAAAATAGATACAGTTAATTAAATATAACCATGCACATATTATAAAGGAAATCAAAAAGTTTTTCACTGAATGCATGGCAATGCTTTAGTGTAATAAGCAGTAATAGATATTTGGGATATAATGTTGTGGTTTTTGTTACTCAGGAGCCTATGAAGCAGCTTGAGGTTCCACTAATGTGTAGGAGCACAGAAAGACCACCCATGCTTGATATCAACTTCAACAGGTAAATATACACATGTTCTTAGAAAATCAAATGTTTGTGTCATTTCTTGATTGCCTTTGATGTTTTCTTTGATTTAATAGTGTTATAGGTTAAATAATCCTAAATAATGGCTGCTTAGGAGACCATGATAACCTTTCTTTTGTTTCTAATTGGGAGTGGGGGCAGTGGGATTATTTTGGAATGTAACAATCCTGATAAATATCCACTGTTGGTATCCAGTCCCATGACTTCTGGACTATGAGTCTTCCTGTGCACAAGGTTTGCTGATTCCAGTACAAAAACAGTCATTTCTGTCCTTAAAGAAATACTGTGAAAGATAGCAGAATAAAATCAAATTTGAAAAATACCAGATTATCCATTGCAGACAAAACATTAGTCCAGTTGTTGTTGTTTTCAGAGAATTGTTGAAGATGTTCCAGGAGATCCACTACTGGGAGAGACTGATGTTTGAGACACCACATTATGCTGTGGATGTCTACAACAAGAGAGAGGACCTCAGAAGTCTCAGAGAACATGTGATGCTTGTTGTTAGAGATTATAACAGGTATACATATATGTACTTTTACACTGAACTAGGGTCTGGATTACATACATATAGACTTACTATGTTGATTTAAGATATTTTCTCTAATGCCTGACTGTGAAATGAATTTTGAAAAAATGTCTGTGATAATTTTAACCTATTTAGAGCTATGTATGGATGAAGCAATTATGCGTCTGAACAATGGATTCAAAATTGTTTTCCAGTGTGGATTAAGTCATGGCAAAAAAGGTGAGATACCATATAAATATGCAAGTATAAGAAATACAGGCCTTACATGTCAGAAGTTTGCAATTTGGAACATATATCCTCTCTGGACTTGATTCAGTCTGTAGGGCAATGTAGTCAAATTATGTTCATCAGTTTTCTGTATGGTTGTATCAAGTATGCTTCTGTTATATTTTAATATATATTTTATAGCAGTTACAGCCAGGTCTAATTTCTATTTAATTATACTAAAAAGTTGAATTGTGATTTAAAAACTTCTGAAAAGCAACTTTCCAACTTAGTTAAAGTAACATTTATTATCTAAATTCTAGGATCATTGCGGCCCTGTCCCCAGAAGAGAGGGGTCTGTTCAGAGAAAGAATCAGGTTCTTGGACAAAAAGATCCACCCAGGTCTCACCAAGTTGACATGGGCTTCCAAGGGTATTTCAGACTTCTTTGTCACAGAATGTCGTCTCCACTCCAGTAAGATACAGAGCATTGTTGATGACTACAAGGTTAGTACCCTGGAAAAATTGAATGTGAATAATTTTTGAAAACATGAAAAACATATCTTTTTTGTAAAGAGATGTGTTTTTGTTTTTGTTTATCATAAATTTCATTTGGAAAATTCTGGAAAGTCCAGTGTCATATTGAAACCATAGATACTTCTTATTAAAGATATTGCAGTTTCATGAAAGATGCTCCTCATGACAACATAATAAAATAATGAATTGTAAATTCGTTAACTTGACTTTACTAATTAGAATTCAATGCATTTTCTCAGGGTGCTAATATGGAGATCTCTCAAAAGTGTGTGAATGTCAGCGAAATGTTACTGGTAAAGATTGACAGCCGGAAAGTCTATGAAAACATGGAGTTTGATGAGGCACAGGCCAGTCACAGATCTATCGTGCAGAAAAGATTGAAACAGTATCATGATGAAATTATTGCTACCATGAGGAGGACATATGAAGTGTTTAAAAGTGATGGCACTGAGGTAAAGGATTTTTAATCTGGCAGATTTTTCACTGGGAACTTTAAGAGTCTGTTGTAAGATGATGTTTATTCAGACAAAAATCTTAGGTTTTTCAAGAAATATTGTGAACACTTCTGCACTTCAACCAGTGAACATTATATATGGACTGTTTTCCATCTTTTAGAACTTACTTCAGAATTATAGTTCCTGAAAGATACAGCACAACATAACCTATAACTCTTTCTGAAATTACTCAAACTTTGGATTTTTACTCTATTTTTTTTAGGTACAGTCACACTGGCACAGGTACACAGAGAAGATGGACAAGATGGTGGAAGAAGCCTTCAGACTGAATGTGAAATGGTCACTACAAGAACTGTCCAAGGCAATCAATGGGGATGGAAAATCAGCACCAAACCCACTATTCAGAGTGAAAGTCTGCCTCGAAGGTGACAAGGTGAGTCTAGTACAGGATTGGTAGTTGGTTTACTTTGGGAGTATTGAAAGCTAAGGCAATTTGAGTAAACTCTTTTAACATTATTTAAAAAAAAAAGAAAAATATGAAAGTTTTAAAGAATTTAAAAAATGGAAATCCTGTACAGCTAGCAAGTAATAGCCTAATGTTTTGCTTCAAGTTCTAAATTTTTGGCAAAAATGAAATTATTTTCCTAGCAAGTTGTTACCAGCAATTTTCATTATAATGGAATTTCTTATTGTTCTCTACAGGTGGAATTTTCTCCAACATTAAAACAGCTGGCTTCCATAGTGGGCAGTATTGGGTCTCATTTGACCAACTCTATATCAGATATACCCAGATTGCCCACTGTCCTCACCAAGAAAAAGTCTACAAGGGATGTAAGTACAGTTGCAAATAAAGTTATCATTTTTACTATCCTTGTAAATTCATTTTAATGGTATGAGAAGTACACAAATTGACATAAACTGAAAACAGAGAAGTAGATTTTCACACAGGATGGCCCATGAGTCAAATTTCTACTTACAAACACAATGTGGTTAAAATCATGCAACTGAATGCACAATAAAATGCAGTTGCCAGCGAAAAGTTCTAACACAACATAACCAAAAGCATTTTTGTTTTCAAAATCAAGTCTACAAACAGATAGATCCTGAATACACTATGATGGCAAATGTTTAGTTTCACACAATATGACCAGACACCTATATTTAACATCCATGCAACTAATAACATTTCTGGCTCCAGTCTGTAGCAGTACCCAAAGGTAGGTTTTCACACAGCAAAGCTCAAAGCTGTTTATTTATAAAACTTTAGCCTGTGAATCAAGTGATAGCCCGTGATGAGGAGACAAAGAAGATACAGACAGTTATCAGTGCAGGCATGCAGAGTAACGCCCAGAACTTACAGAACTATCTCAGTACCTGGGACAACTACAGGGAAATCTGGGAGATTCACAAGGATGCTTTCATCCGTAGATACCAGAGGCTGAACCCACAGGTGTCCTCATTTGATGCCGATATTGCTAGGTAAGGTATTCTTAGGTGTATCTGTCTCTTTGTAGAAATAAAGTTAAAAGATGATGGTTCAGATCAACTAGTTGGACTTGAATCTTTTTTTCCTGCAAAATGAATGTTGAAACACACAAAAATTCATAAATAGAAATTTACATAGATAATGAAATTGTCATAAAAAAAGTTTAAGATTAAGTGTTCTGTGATACAAAAAATATTGACATACATGTATTTCCAAATTTACATCATTCATTTATTCATGTTATGTTGCAGTTACTATATACCTGGGAATTTAGACTACTTTAAACTACTTGATGATTGAAATGCAAACAATAAAAATGTCAAAATGTTTTTACTCAACAAAATGTTTCAATGCTAAGTTCATAAATATGAAAAAAGAAAGTTTTTTGTTTTAGAAAAAAATGCTGTTTACATTGTACATTATTTATTTCAGATACACAGAAGTAGCCAACAATGTACAGACACAGGAGACCATATTGAACATCCAGTTTGTTCTGCTGGATTGCTCTCCCTTGAAATACTCCATCTTGTCTCACTGTACAGAATGGCAGAACAAGTTTACTACACTGCTTAGTGAAATCGCCACCAGCAGGCTGAAGGAACTGCATGAGTTTTTGAAGGATAATGCTGAAAAGTAACTTTTTTTTTTTCATTTTTCTACAAATACTTAATGTTAGCTTAACCATTTCCTTCATCTTAAAGGCACAATGAATTTAATGATTTGGACTTTTAGCTTAGTAAAAATACACTTGATGTAGAATTGAAGTAATGAAAAAATTTCAGTTTAGAAAAAAAATGACAACTTAATTTTTGTAATAATATCTCATCTTCTAGTTAGCAATAGGTTTTTGAATGTTTGTGTATTTGGTTCAATGATTTTTTCAGTGTGAGTAAACCTCCTCAGACACTTGATGAGTTGGGTCAAAGCTTGGAACTGTGGGACTCTCTAAATAGTGGTCTTCCAGCCACTGAGGCCAAGTTCCCTCCCCTGAATGAGCAGTTTACTATTCTGGAGAAATATGAAGTGGCCATCCCAGATGATGTGAAACAAATGTTGAATGACCTCAGCACAGAGTGGGTCACCTTCCAGGAAAAACTTATAGAAGCAGAAGGAATGTTGAAAAAACACAAGGTAGGTACAGATGTTTTGTTGTAAAGCAGTTGTCCATGTCAGTGCCAGACGTTCCTTTTTTAATTAAAACTGCATCTTTCTTTGCATCACGTCTTTCGTTTCTAGTTACACATGCTGAAGAAAATTATTATGAGTTTGTTCTATTAAGATTTGTTTGATTGTATCAAGACTTTATTTTGAATCATGATTTTTTTTCTTTTCTCATGACTCAATTTTATGGTTTAATTAAGTGTCCACAACTTTTAATATATAGTGATGTATTGTTTTTTTATTACTGGTAAAGGTCATAAGCTGTTTTAGATCTTTTGATGGTTGTAGAACATATCTGTTAACATTTTGGGATACCTCAATGATTTCAACATTCAGGCTTATTCTCAAACTATAATACAGAATATTAATTCAAAGTTCTGTCTATACTTGAGGCCTGACATGTTTTCCTTCCCTTATTTTTGACTTTTAAAATAAAATGGGTGTTTTTACTTCACTATTTATGAATTGTTTTATTGTTTAACAGGAAAAATTCAAGAGCAATTTACTAGGACAGTCAGAAGAATTTAAAAAACAAGTTCACAACTTGGTGGATGAGTTTGCTACAAAAGGTCCTTTCACAAGCACTATACAGACAGATGAAGCACTGGACAATGTTGCCAACATCCGTTCTCAGATGGAGGCTTTGAAGAAACAGGAGGCAGACATCAGACGTGGACTGAATATCTTCAAGATAGATCAACCACCTTCAAAGGAAATTGCTACTCTAGAAAAAGTAAGATTTTATTTGTTAAAATGCATAAATAGATATTGGAAGTTTTAGTGACAATAGTAAATAAGATATGATTGTACTGGGGTATTCTTATTTGTACTCTTATTTGTACAATTTTATTGGATCAGAACTGTTTGTAATTTCTTCTTTTTTGTTTTGATTGTAAATTGAAGAATGTGATTTAGTTTCTTGATTGTACTACTATTTGCCCCAGCTAATTTCCTTTTGTGGTTCCATTTTGAGAAGGGAGACTAAATTTGTTTGTCTTTGAACTCATTTTAATCTGCCCAGAGTTAAACTTTATCCTAGAAATGTCTGCCAAGAGGTAAGGTTACATTTAATGAATACATGTACATAAATAGCTTTATTCAACTCAAAGAATGATAGAAATATACATTAGTGGTATATAAAGGATTGAGTTAAAAAAAAATGTTAGCAGAGAGGTTTCACTTAAAAGTATATGATATAATATGTGTTATTTTGTGTATAGGATCTGGAACTGATTGAGACCATCTGGAACCTGAACAAGGAATGGGAAGGTTTGTGGGGCAGTTGGAAAGATGGAAAGTTTGTTGAGCTGGCCACAGACACTATGGAGGGTCAGTGTATGACCATCTTCAAGAAACTTACCAAATACAGCAGAGAGCTCAAGGTTTGTCTGTGGGGAAGGCTATATTTTTCTTAACATTTTGAAATATTTCTTAAGGTTAAATGTTATGCTTAATGGAAAAGAATTTATTATGGCTGTCAAAGGTCAGATGGAGTAGTGGTGTTTTACAGTGTCTCATAAAAGAACTTCAGGCCTTTTTCATGTGCTTGTGAAATAGAAATTTAAAGATTTCAGCAGAATCAATCTCAGTAAAGTATTTTGAAATACAGTTCTTAAATTTTTTAGGCAAATTAACTTAAATAAAATGTGTGGAATTCTGTATTTAATATAGAGTTGTACTAGCAGTCAGCAGAAACTTCTATCTGCATGTAGGTTAAGGAATTTTTCAATATGAATTTTGATATTTAGGTTCAGCATGTAAGTAATGAGCACACAACTTGCATTTATTTCATTTAAGACATTAAGGGGGGATAGGTTTCAGCCATGTTATTTTACTTATTATGGCACTGTTGGCATCATGTAGTCTTAAGTTGATTGGTTCAATCATCAAGTACACTATTTCTGTGTCATTGCCATGCCATGAAAGCTTCATATCACATACATATCTTCCAGACTGAGTGTGCTTTAGAATCACACCTTATAAAGAGTACTTTATCTCTAGAAATTGTTAGGACAATGTACATTTATTCTGTAACATCATTCTAATGAAAGGCAGTATGGTTGGTACTGTTTGAGCTGGTGATAGAATGTTGCACAATCTCAGTTCAGTCAGTAGCTTTGCTTTCTGTACATTTCTTCTTCTTGTTTAACATTTGCTTAAATTGATAAAGTTGCAAAAGATTTCAAACAAGTCACTTTCATTCTGTACTCCAACAATAAGTCAATTTCATCCAAAGACTTATAAAGCAATTTATTATCAAGTGTTTGCATTGTTTTACTATAAAGATAGGTTGTATATTATGCGATAAATGTATTTTTTTTTTCCGGAAAATGTCTATCTTCAGTGTAAAATTGTACTTTCAGCAAATTGACATCTCTAAATGAATACAGAAACTAGTCCTTGTGATAAAAAAGAGACCAACTTTGTAGTAGCAAGTTTTTTTTTAATTTGCAGGACAAGAACTGGGAGGTAGTGGACACAAGTAAGAACCGTGTGGACCAGTTCAAGAGAACCATGCCTCTGATACAGGACATGAAGAACAAAGCCATGAGACCTAGGCATTGGGAGAAAATACAGGTATATATTATTCTCTTAATGTTTTAATGCACATTCCATAAGGAAGAATGTGTTTTTTACTTTATTTTTAACCTTCTTTGATTGGTTCCCTTGAAATATTCAGAATTTTACTTTTTTACCCCCATTTTGCATTTTGAGAAGGAATAGCATTACATTATGGGTGTGCTTCTATTACTTGAGAAATTATTACTAGCAACAACACAAAACTTATTTCCAGTAGAGAAAAAAAATCACCCCAAGGACAAAATATTTATTGAAAAGTCTGCCATCCCAGTAAGGTTTTCACTCCATGGCATTCTGTACACTGTTAATGTATAACTTATTTAACACATAGATAAATGCCTTTATTAAATGGACATAGATACATTTTGACATAAAAGCAGTCATTTATATAAGTATAAAGGATTGTCTTTATTTACACTTAAGAAAATCAGAAGGGTTGACAATCAGTTTGATGAAAAATAACAAACTCTCTAGAGTATTGTTTTAAATTCAAATATTATTTCTACAGCACAAAAACTTACTGTTTAGTGCTGTCCAATTCAGTTTTTGTACAACTTGCTAGAAATATTATCAACACATTTAAATACAAGTATGATTCTTCATTTTCAGACCAAAATGCAGAGACCGTTTAATCATGAGGCAGATGATTTCACCCTAGAGAAGATTATAGAATATGGTTTTGACCAGTACGCTGAAACTATCAATGAAATATCTGGAGCTGCCTCAAAGGAATTGGCCATTGAACAGGTCAGAAAGTTTAACATAGTTATGCCTCAGAGGTTATTTTAATAGTACAGTAGTTTTGTAAATACAGCTTTGGAAGAAAAAAGATACTTGAACTTCTAATGCAGTTCTTTCTACTGAATGGAAGATTATGGGCTTGGAAATATGTTATGATAGTATATGTATTATCAGCAAGAGCAAGTTTACAGTGCAGAGATTGTCTGTTATGGTGATTTGTAGTCAAAGATTTGGTTTTCAGATTTTTAGAACTTCTCACTGTTCTTTTTGTTTCCATCATTCCTAAGCACTCATTGTGTTTTGCTTTCAGGCCTTGGATGCTATCACTCAGACTTGGAATGTCACAGAGCTAGATATAGCTCCCTATAAAGGATGCTTCAAAGTCAGGTATTGTCCTGTTGAAATTCTATTTAATTTTCATATCTTTTACTTAGTATCAGTCTCTGATATCTGTTAAAGATTTTATTCATTTACAGTTAGTAATTGTCAGGCTGATACATTGTTTAAAAGTTTATACAGTAAATTATTATTTGGACAAGATAACAAAATTTTTCCTTCATGGCATGTAGAAATGTTTTGCAAATTCAGCTTCAAACAGGATAACAACTAAAATCTGTGAAGTAAGCCATCATCCAAAGACTTCTGGTAGATAAAGTTCTGAAGGGGTCTATAAGCTTTCCCAGTCTATAGGTCCAATGGACCTTCAAGATCTTAGCTTTTAATAATTCCGGCTTTTGGAATTAGATTTGAGCCTACAGGTTTTCCAGAGCTACAAGTCTGAATGGCCGATACTTTGGCAAAATCATTTGGAGTCTGTGATAGTCTTTAAATTTCTTTCATTGATATGGTCAGTCTATTTTTGGTTCAGAATTTTCTTGTGAATGAATGACAAAACAAACAAAATTTTGTCAAAATTGGGAGGAACAAAATGCGACTTTTTAAATTTCTGTAAAACAGGAGTACAGATGAAGTGTTCCTGGCCCTGGAAGATAACCAGGTTCAGCTCTCGACCATGAAGGCTTCAAGATTTGTGAAAGCCTTTGAACAGGAGGTGGACAAATGGGAGAGGACCTTGTCACATATCCTGGAAGTTGTGGAGATGTTACTGACAGTACAAAGACAGTGGATGTATCTTGAGGTGAGTTTTTTTGCAGATTTCTTGATTTTAGTGAAAATTAAAAATAGATTGTTTATATTAGATGGCATTATCATATGATCATTTTTGTATCGTCATGTTTTGCTATAATTATTCTATTTAATTATAATTATGCCCTGTAAAATTCAGACTGGACAGATATTGTTATTTTCATTGTAATCCATGACTTTGTACCTGTGCTGTAGTATCTTTATTCTGTGGAAAAATGACAAATGTTCAATATAACACAATAAAATTGAGAAATTTTGTTCCAGAACATTTTCCTGGGTGAAGATATCCGGAAGCAGTTGCCACGTGAGTCAGCAGAGTTTGACGACGTGAATGCCAAGTGGAAAGTAATTATGACACGGCTGAATAAAGATAGAAATGCCCTCAGAGGAACACATCATGAAGGTTGGTTGTTACAATGAAACCACAAGGTCATAACTTAAAAGTACTTTCTTCAGAATGTGCCTATGGCTAGCTTAACTAATTGCTCAGTTGATCTTTGCCAAACTTTTCATGCTTCTCACTCTGCACAATAAACCACACGCCCTAGGTCTGTGGCTTGTAAAATTCGTTCTGGACCCACAAACTTTGGCAGACCATAGGCTGAATAGACCTGTAAGAGTTCAACTTTAAGACCTTAGTTGTTATTATTTTGGCCTTTGAAATTTGAGTTTGTCCTATGGATTTTCTGGAACCATAAGCCCAAATGGTAAACATATTTGAAATAATTATTTTTGCAGACTTTGTTATTGATATCAGTAAAGATTATTTAAATGAGTTCATTCAGACATTTTCATTTTTCCAATGAAAATTGGAATAATCTGCACAGAAATCTTTTATTTTTGCAAAATCACAAGATTTGATTTTTCCTGACAATTTTAAACTGTTTGGAGCAGTTTGATTCCATTAAGTTTTTCTGTATACCTTTAGGAATGCTAGAGCAGCTGAACAGTATGAACCTGAAACTAGAGGAGATACAGAAGTCACTGGATATGTACCTCGAGACAAAGAGACAGATCTTCCCACGTTTCTACTTCCTGTCCAACGATGACTTGCTCGAGATTCTCGGACAGTCCAAGAATCCAGAGGCTGTACAGCCTCATCTAAAGAAATGCTTCGACAATATTAAATCTCTAAAGATGGCCAAGGTTAGTTTCTTGTTTTGTTGTCTGTGACCATTTTATGTATTGATAAATTGCTAGCAAAGTTGTATCAGCAAGGACCTAGCTAGAAGGAGACTTTTAAAGGTGTAGCATTTTATGTTTTTTATTTTGATCATGTGTCACAGGACCAATATTGGTAATATAGTTAAATGATTTTCTGATCTCTAGACACAAATAGTTTCAAGAGCTATTTGTATGAAAGCCTGAGAACTTCTGTCTGAGCACAGCTTCAGGAAAGTAATTCAGATGTTAAGATACTGATATTCAAGCATATTTTAAACATAGTTTTTCTTTCTTCCTCTTGGTCAGTTTTTCAGTCTGTCTGTTCCTCTCTGTATGTGCAAGAAAACCCTTCCTTATGACTACACCACTTGGAAAGTGATGCTTTAAATGTTCTTATATCTAGGACTATATTTATTTGTTAAAATTATATTTCAGAGATATGAAACTTCAATGGTAAATGTTTGATGAATAATGTTTGAGAACTTAAAAGTTTTTTCCCCATTTTATGTTCAGTTGAAGAGTTCTAGAGAGTATTAAATGCATGAATATGGAGTAAAAAATAGTATTTCTGAATAGAAAGAGAAATATTTTTGCCCATTAAAAAGTTTAGAACCAAAATTTTATATGTTTGGAGCCTAAGTTGGGATATAAATTAATTGTGTTGACAAACTTTCATTTGGGAGTCAAAGGGGATTGAAGTTATATTAGTGAGAATAAAAGTTGGAAACAATCATTTATGGTAAAACTTCTATAGCTTTTATTGAAGTGATTTGAACTGAGAAGTTTTTATAGAGGCACACATGTATGTGTGTTCCAATATAAAAGTGGAATTGCTCTCATAAAAAATGTTGACAATTCCTTTAAAAAAAACATTTTACAAGAAAAGAGAAAAAGAATTCATGCATGAAATACTGTCAGATTGTTTCAGTGTTCATTTTAAGTTGATACAGTTTTATTTTTGATAAGTCATATCATTTCATTCCTGTGATTTACAGATACTGTCCATGTGAACAGTTTGTCATATAAATTGACAAGATTTCAGAAAAAAAATTTTGAAGCTTAATTGACACAAGTAAAAAATTTGCTTTGTTGGAAGTTAATAACAGAAAATTAAGACACAGTAAACAGAATCATGAACAAGGCATTACATAGTTAAGTTGAAGGTTTGTTCCCCTTTGAAATTTGATAAAACTTACTACCTTAGATTTTTGACCATTTTTTTACACAGTTTTCCAATTTTCCAAAAAGGAATACTTGTTATGCATTCATGGTAGTTGATCTGATTTTTTTAGCAGTTGTGAAGAACTAGTGAATATCTTGGCATAAATCTATTGTATTTTATTGAATTTTCTTTACAGCAAGGTATGAACATGAAGTGGGAAGCAGCAGGAATGTCGTCTACTGAAGGAGAATATGTAGAGTTTATCAAGGTTGTCTTGCTGGACGGACCTGTCGAGGCCTGGTTGTGTGACGTAGAGAAAAACATGAGATTCACTCTGAAGAAACGTCTACCATGAGTGTCGGAATGCTCTAAAGAAAAGCTTGACCAAGAGAGATAAGTGGGTGAAAGAATGGCCTGGTCAGGTATGCATGTGTAGTATTTGATAAAATATTTCATTAGTTTTAATTGCTTACAATGAAATACAACATAAAAATTCATTTTCAGTATTACATAATTCAATGTTTGTAAAATATTTTTGCTCTTTTCCAAAAGGTGGAAGCATGTACTTATTGAGATTGCAGAAGCTTTCTTAGAAAAAAACTCTTCAGTAATCATATTTATATGTATAGACATGATATGGCATTGCCTTAGATTGTAAATATAACACATAACAACAACATATATGTGACTTGGTTCAAGGGGGGGGGGGAATAAAAATAAATGCTTATAATTTCCAAACGCATTCAACATATAATCATCTGTTTTCTAGCTATGTATCACAGCTAGTCAGATCCAGTGGACACAGGATGTTACACGTGCCTTGGCAACCACCAAGGAAAGAGGTGACAAAAGAGCCCTGAAAACAATGAAGAAAAAACAGGTTATTTATTTCTAACTACGTGTTCCATTCTGTTCTCACTAAGAATGTGAACTTTTCAGAAAATTTATTGTAGATTTTATTTACTTACTCTTTTCGTATAAACTATCAGTTTATCTGTGCATTAGTTCAGGTTTGACAAAGGCATTTATTTTAAGGACAGCTGCAATGAAGTTTTTGTTTCCTTGGAAAGAACACAGAGCGAAGAAATTTATATTTGAATTTACTTAGGTATACTTAAATTTTCAACTTGTATAGTTAAATAGAACAGTATAAAAAGAAGAAATAAACTACTGTATTCTTCATCAATTAATTTGAGATGCTTTATGACCCTGTTCTAGATTTCCATGTTGAACAAATTCTCTGAAGCCATCCGTGGCAACCTGACCAAGATCCAACGTCTGAAGATTGTTCGCCTTGGTTACCATTGAGGTTCATGCTAGAGACATTATTGACAAGTTAATAAAGAGTGGATGTTCAGACCAGTTTGCATTTGAATGGCTTAGTCAGCTTAGATTTTACTGGGAAAAGGTTTGTTTCTCACTTCTTATTCCTATAGCTGCTGTAGATTTAATGAAATACCAGAAAAAAGTAAGAAACATATTGTTACCTGTACATTTTCCTGTTAGCTGTGCCATGAACAATACTTTAAAAATGGATTTTTTTTAATATAACTTTTTTTCTTTTGAATGATTATCTGATGAAATATTAATTTATCAAAAAGCATTTAAAATACTGAACTTTACTTTACTTAATAATTTCAGGAAATAGATGACTGTGTAGTAAAACAGACCAACACACAGTTCCAGTATGGTTATGAGTACCTTGGTAACTCTGGACGTCTTGTCATTACTCCATTGACTGACAGATGTTACATGACGCTGACCACTGCCCTGCATCTGCACAGAGGAGGCAGTCCCAAGGGACCTGCTGGTAAAAATACCCATAAAGTATAATCATATGTTTAGCAAAGCTTTTAATAAAATTGAGAAATCTAACTGTTGCTATAATTAAATATGAGTTCTCATACTCAAAAAACATGTCTCTTCAAGATGGCCAAATGAAAAATGATTGTAAAAGTTAAGACACATTCCTGCCCTTGTATAGGGATTTACCAGATTATTTGTTAGAATATGGGTGTTCTTAGGAAACCTGGAAGTTTGAAAATAGTTTGTTGAGGGACCTTAGCTATGCTCAGGACCCTTTTTGGCAGTTTAGGAATAAGAAAAGGTGTCTTTCCTGAGATGAGAACCTTTGTATACATAAAACATGTAGAATTAAAAAATTATTATGCCTTCATTCATGATATTATTTTTGAACCTGGACAGTATAAGATTTGGGAGTATCTAGGAGTTTTAAGTTACAGTTCATACAATACTATTTCAAAAATTAACTTTTCACCAAAGGAACGTTCCAGTATAGCAAGATATATGTGGAGGTACAAACACAAAGTCTAGCATGTTCTTTGTGTTTCACTAGTATGAACATTTTCAGCTGATCAACTCATATAAGCAGACTTCCTTTAATTAGCATTTCAGATTTCTAAACCTGCTTAAAATGACAGGTCTAGTTCATATACAATGGTTTTTCAGTTGGATACTCCACTGTTAAGCTGAGGTCTTAAAATCTTGTTCACATTAACTTACAGGTACTGGAAAGACAGAAACAGTGAAGGATCTGGGAAAAGGTCTTGGCATGTATGTGATTGTTGTGAACTGCTCAGAGGGTCTTGACTACAAATCTATGGGTAGAATGTTCTCAGGTCTTGCCCAGGTAAGCTTTATTTACATTAGACACTATTTTTTGTAAATCCTGTTTCTTTCATTATTTTTGTACCTAATGCAGTATTACAGGTCTTACAGAAGCAGTCTAAAACCTGGCAGTGTTACATTTGAATAGAAATTAAATGATGATATATGACTTGTTTGGCTATGAATAGACTTTAGATAAAAACTGACAGAAGTGTATCATTGAAAAGTATTTCGTGTTAAACTGTTCATGTTTGACAGGTAATTTTGGTATTTTTTATACATGTATATGTGTCATAAAAATGCATTTAAGAAAGTCAAACATAGCATACAAAAACATTGCTTTAGTGCCAAATACAGTTTTATCATTATTTAAATAACAAGAAAGACTTTGTTTTATTAAACTATTTAGTTTTTGGCTTATTTTGAAAAGCATGAATGTTTAGGCTCACATATGTATATAAGCAAACAAACTGCGTATCAATATTTTTAATTTTGGTTCCATAACCATCGCAGACTGGTGCTTGGGGATGTTTTGATGAGTTCAACAGAATCAACATTGAGGTATTGTCAGTGGTGGCCCAGCAGATCTTGTCCATTTTGAGTGCTCTGGCCGCTGGCTCCGAGAGATTTGTGTTTGAAGGCAGAGAAATCATGCTAGTTTGGTCATGTGGTATCTTCATTACCATGAATCCAGGTGAGTTTACAAACATAGAAAATAAAAATATTTCTACTTTTCATAAAAGTGTATTTGGAGGAGAATACTTGTCTTGTCTGAAAGAAGGAAAACCACATTGACTGTACAACAACTACTAACATTTTTTTTCCAATCTTGATGAAGTACGCATATACACATGACATCTTACATGACGTCATGTTTGCTTCAAATCTTGTGGACATGGAAATGGTACTACATTTTGTGTTGCCTAACATAAATGTATATGTTTAAATATATTAAGTTGCAAGAACTTGTTTCACAGTTGATGTAAAATATTAAAGTATAAGTTTAAACATGTATTATTATTTTAAATGTGCTTTGTTTAATGACAGTGAAGCCCCAACATATATACAGTATGTTATAGATATTGTATTGCAGTTGTTAAATCTTGTACTTTTAAATGTACTCAGTATCACAGCAGTTAAAATATTGCACTTAAATTATGACAGAGAAAAAAATGCTCCTATTTGTGCACACATATCGCTGGGGTACAGAACAAATAAACCAAAAAATATACATGTATATGAACACAAGAGGTTTGAAAGTCACCATGCTTATTGTTGCGTCTGCTGCAATTTCACATTTTCATGTGCTTATGGACATGTTTTTTTTCCTTAATTTTTCTGAATTTACACTGAAATGTGTTTTTCTTTGTGCATTACTTTATATACACAGTGTATCCATCTACATTAAAGATAATATATACATGTGA
Source organism: Cyclina sinensis (assembly GCA_012932295.1). Taxonomy (NCBI): domain Eukaryota; kingdom Metazoa; phylum Mollusca; class Bivalvia; order Venerida; family Veneridae; genus Cyclina; species Cyclina sinensis. The sequence continues at coordinate 31,681,082 of JAAONU010000007.1, read as the reverse complement.
TGAATATATAGAAATACTGTTCCATTGATTTAGATGAACAAGGTTCAGGTTAAATCTTTTGATAAGTAAATTTTCCAGTAGCATTAGTGTCATATAAATCTCATATTTGTTAACTTTTCCCAGGTTATGCTGGAAGAACTGAGTTGCCAGATAACTTGAAGTCAATGTTCAGACCTATTGCTATGGTGGTACCAGATTCGAACCTGATTGCTGAAATCATCCTGTTTGGTGAAGGTTTTGGTAACACAAAGGTAAGTAATAAAGTAGCCAGAATTCAGACCCTATGACGTGTGCATACAATACCAGTTCACAGTTATCTAGGATATTTATTACAAGTCTTCAGAATTAGAAAGTGAGTTGGTGAGATAGTTTCAGTTCTGTTAAAAGAACAAAAAATAGAAATAACAAGGACAAAGTTTAATTTAGTGGAAGTACTTCCTTAAGATGTTACATGAAAAAATTAAAATGTTAGGTCTTGTCAAATTAGAATGCTAATTTACACTTTAGAGTCAGGTTATACTGGACAGAAAATCAATTTTGAAATAATGATAGGGGTATATACTAAAAAATATTTAAACATTTCAGTGAGAGTTGGTAAAGTTGCTTTACTTCATCTAACTTCCTGTAACACTCCTTTTTCAGGTTTTGGCAAAGAAGGTATTCACCCTGTACACACTGGCCACACAGCAACTGTCAAAACAGGACCACTATGACTTTGGTCTTCGTGCTCTGGTGTCTGTACTGAGGTATGCTGGCAGAAAGAAGAGAGCCAATCCTAACATGCCTGATGAAGAGGTAACATTATTGATGTTTTGTGATCCCTAAAAATTCTTTCCATCTGTGGAATTTAAAGTGAAATACAAATCTTATTGGGGAAAAAAGGAACTTGTCAAACAGTTTAGTTGATAAAACCAAGTTCATCAGATTTTCACATTTGAAACCACTTCAACACATTAAATCTGTAATTGTATTTTACATTTTTTTTGACTTTATTGTATAAAATTAAAAAATTATACAATGGTACAGCAACAACAACTCTCTGTATAAAGACTAATATTGATGCATAAAAATTACCAGTTCTGTTTAAGATTTCTGACAGACACCTTGACATTCTGCAGTAATTCAATCAGTATCATTCACATTAACATTATCATGAAGAAAATGGAATGTTAGGGTACGCTGCTTTATTCTTTCAATTCTTTCGGAAACAAACAAGTACTGTATTCCTAGAAATGTTCGTGGATACAAATTTTCGCGTTTTTTTGATCAACGACATTTTCGCGGAGACAAACTTTCGCGCACTCATAACGACCGCGAACTCCGCGAATATTAAGTCGCTACGGTTAAAATACATAATTGTACTTTCAAGTCCCCGATTTACTTTCACTCAACAACTCGTTATTTAATGTCTAATCTCATGGACACTTTGTAAACACTTCTTACTCATATCTACCTTTTCACGAAAGGATTAAGCCATACCGATTTACAAATTTCCGAGCTATTTTTTCTCATTTGAAATCATAACAGACTTGGTTGCAAAAATGTCGATACGTAAATTCTTTACACCTGAAAAATCAAAGAATATTATTAAATGGTAACTGTAAATAAAAATGACTGTCTAAAAACAATAAGTCTAATGCAAACTGTGTATAACGGTTTTGTGTTGTAACAAATTAATCCCCTGTGTTACCCCCGTGTTAACCAATATGCATATAACAGTCCACGTTTATTTGTAAATTATCAGTTTACCGTTTGCTTTTTATAGTTTGTACCTCGGTGTAAATATTGAATACTGTGTAAAAAAATATAACCTAAATAGAGGGAAAATAAAAGGAAATGGACTGAATTATTATTTTATCAGACTTGTGAATGCGTGTATGTATTTGTGTAAATTCGGATTTATGGATACAAGATCACTGACTGGCAATAGATTTCAAGTTAAGAAAAAGCTAGAAATGTTCGCGTTTTTGTTAGAAGTGACATTTTTGCAGCTGAAAAAATTCGCGGATCTATGCTTGACGCGAAAAACGCTAACTTAAAAAGCGCGAAATCTTTTCTAGGAATACAGTAATGTCGGTTCTGATCATAAAGTGAATTCTCATCTTTGTTTCAATCTGCAACACTTCATAAAAGTTTCAAACTGAAATTAATCTATCTAGTTGTTACTTGTGATTAGTTGCAAGTTGAAGGGACCATGAACTGATATTTTGTTTTTATGTATGTCTTGTAGATATTGTTGTTATCTATGAAAGACATGAATATTGCCAAGCTGACGTCAGTGGATCTACCATTGTTCAATGGTATCATGTCAGATCTGTTCCCAGGCATTGAAACACCAACAATGGACTACTCCAAGGTCTGTACATTATCTAAGTATATGAATAGTAAGTAAAAAAAAATCATCACTATAAAACACTTCGTTTTTTCTGTATGTTATATTTAAACTTATTGGGATGTACTCAAACATCTAGTTGCAAAAACTATTTCTTATCGCGCCTGGGGTCCAGTTAAAAAGACAGGGTATTATTCTTAGCTTGCAAACTAAATTTTGTATATGAAAACAGCATTTAGAATGATTTCAGCAATTTTTTTTCTTCTTTGTGTTCTTGTAAAAATATTCATTAATCTTTACTTGGCCTTTTCACTTTTGTTGATATAATCAAATGAGCATTTTCAAAGGTGGTCTTAATAGTATTTTTCTGTATAGGTTGATAGAAACTAAATGAAATGAATCTGAATTGATTTTTTCTGTAAACAGATGAGGAATGCATGCATAGCTGAAATGGGAACAATGAACTTGATGGTGAATGAGCATTCAATAACCAAGGTGATCCAACTGTATGAGACCAAAACCTCTCGTCACTCTGTCATGATTGTCGGCGGGACTCAGTCCATGAAGACGGCAACATGGCGTGTGTTGCAAGGGGCCATGACTGCACTGAGCAAGTCTCCGGAGACTGCAGCCCAGTACCAGGCTGTCAAGGTAGGGGATTCTGTTTGCAAAAACTGTATGCAAGAAAAAGTAACATTCATTTATTTAGGTTCGGATCAGATGATTCGGCTTTTGGCAATTTCGTTTGGTGGGAACTTCCCAGAGCCTTGTTCCTGGGAGATTGCAGTTGCCTTCTGCATCCTTTCCTAAAAAACATGAAATATATAAACAATAAGTTTTCTGCTGTGATATGTGGTGTTGATGCAAAGCATGTTTTAGTTTTGGTCTTAATTTAACTTTGTATGAGCATCGTTGGCCTGTTGATATTTGAAACTTGAAACTTATGCAGTTATCTAGTGGAAAACTGCACTAAAATGTGAAATTTATTCATTTTACCACAATTTTTTGTGACTGAAAAAATAAGCTGTTGCTAAAAATGATAAATACTGACATTTTATTTTCAGGACTACCCTCTTAACCCAAAAGCACTGTCATTAGGAGAGTTGTATGGAGAGTTTGATCTGAACACTAATGAATGGACGGATGGTGTGTTATCCAGTGTGATGAGACAAACATGTGCTGGTGAGTACAAAACACTTTGCATTTGTATCAGTAACTGTATCTCCTCTGTTTTAATCAGTTCTTCACATGTTGTTCCTTCAGTCATTAGAGATTGAGAGTTATTTTGACTGACATGATGATTTTTTATTTCTTTTGCTGGTAACATATTTAATTTTGCATATTTTTTTAGCATACTGAATGTTAATTTCTTAAGAATTTTGAGACAGAATTGTCTTTCTTTCTATATCAAAGGATAAATTCAAAGAAGTACTATCTGCTTCTTTATTTTATGGCCCTTAGAACATTTTTGCATTTAACCCCTGATATAGAAACTCATTTAAGTCTGTAGTCTTTCATGTTTTATTACAGAATGTCTTGATTTGAAGAAAATTTAATGAATACATGGAAAATGTTTCTTAAGTAAAGAAGCTTCTAATACATTTAGACTTCATTCAAATTTGCTTTGTGGAAAAAAATTGTAATTCACCAACATAAATGTATCCCATGTAGATGAAAAGCCAGATGAGAAATGGATCATATTTGATGGTCCTGTGGACACACTGTGGATTGAGAGTATGAACTCAGTCATGGATGACAACAAAATCTTGACACTCATCAATGGTGAACGTATCTCCATGCCAGACCAAGTCTCACTTCTCTTTGAGGTATGTATATTGATAGTTTCTTTTAGGGGTTTATGTGGAAATTATCAAGGCATCCAGAATTGTTGAGTTACCTAATTTAAGGTGAGGTAGGCAATATACAAAAAGAAATAAATGGCAGTTTTGCACCACAGCTTCATGACAGCGTGCCCATACAAAATAAATACAAACAGTGTGTTATTTTCTATTCTTGCTAAATGTACAAAACATGTTAACATTCAAACCCCTAAAACTGGCACAGGATGATTAAAGCTTGCATGTGCCTGGCTCACACAAGCAACAAATATGTAAAGAGAAACATATAAAGTTGTCATTGTTATTAAAGGTGTCATCAAACTTTCTGACTTAGTGCCAGGTTTTAGATATTCATGACATAGGCCAGAAGAATGCAAAGATGACATTAATATAAACACCTTGCTTGCATTGGTAAAATGGTAAAACAGGTTTTAAAATCAAGTGCTGGTCTGGTTTTCAAGATAAATGTAAACTCAGTTTTCAGCTTTATTCTGTCAGAATTTTTGTATATCTATAAATCTAAAGATTTCATTTAATAATGATTGTAGCAGTTATAGGCATTTATTCATCACTAACGAAATAAAAGCAGACGTGTTACTGGCTCTGTCTCTCCACCATTATTTTATAATGAAGACTCAGAATTTACTTGACAATGGAGAAAATATCTTTACTTCCAGGTTGGAGATTTATCAGTTGCCTCCCCTGCAACAGTATCACGCTGTGGTATGGTGTACAGTGATTACATAGACTGGGGATGGAAACCTTACATTGAAAGCTGGCTCAGCAAGAAGAACTGCAAGGTCTGTGGATGCTTTCACTTTGTGCATCTAAATTGCTAGTGTAATTAGTGTACTTATTTGAAGATGACTTTTTAATGGGAATTATGCAAAAGTGAACCAAACCAAAAAGTCCTTGTATCGTTACAGCCTTAATTATTATTTTCTGCAACTCCTGGTTTGAAATGAAATACGATGAGAAAAATACGCATATCAGCTACTCAGTGTAATGCTATGGTGGAATGTTCTTAATTTATACCATAGCATCTGGTCTGCAAAAGTTTGTTTATTACAGGCACTAGTGGAAGAGTTGCGTCGCCTGTTGGACAAATACCTGGACAAGATTCTTGAATTCAAGAAGAAGAATTGTTCAGAGCTTGTTACCACTGCTGAACTGAATGTAGTTGCCTCCCTTACCAGACTGTTTGATGCACTGGGAACTGTGGAAAATGGGGTATGTTTGTTATCAGTATACCACAGTATTTTTTACAGAGGAAATGTTATAAAGCATATTGAGATAGAAAGAAATTATTTTGTGCTGTGAAAACATTTAAAGTTTATTAGTAATACTTGGCTAGATCTTCTGCATCATAGTTGAACTGGTAAAATTATTGTCTTGGTTGTTACTGTAATGCTGCCATAGTCCCCAAATGATCAAATACATATTCATGTAGCATAGAATTAATCAGTCTTTGCCAGAAATGTGTCTTATTCTGTTCATTTTTAGTTTTGCTCATTACACACACAGTCATACTGGTCTACATGATATTACACCTCACACACTGAAACCTGACAACAAATTACACAATATGATCACAGCTCATAAAACATGAGTCTGACGGAGTGAAGTGCATAAGGTTTGTGCAAACATTTTTAGTTCCTCAGTCACTGGTTGGAAAATTCTCAGTAGAGTGAAGATAATGTCTATCTCGTTTCAAGGACTTGTAGATTTCTGTCTCTGATATAAACTACAGTCCTATCATCAACATTCACAGCTTTGACATTTTATCTAACCCCAGGTGGATGAAAATGATCCAGAGAACTTCACACGTATGGTGGAGTTATGGTTCCAGTTCTGTATGATCTGGTCAATCTGTTGTACAGTGGACGAGGAAGGACGTAAGAAGATAGACACATACATCAGAGAGATGGAGGGAACGTTCCCCAACAAGGACTCCATATATGAATACTATGTGGATCCTAAAGGCAAGACATGGGTACACTTTGAGGAGAAACTCAAGCATGGCTGGAAATACAACCCAAGGTATGAATTTTTTCACCTTGTTATAAAAAAAAAGAAAACAGTGATAGAATCTACATGAATTTTAAAAATACATGAACAGCTAGAAATAGAAAATATATTTATATAATTTACTTTCAGAAAGTGTTTCAAAGAAATGTTGTTTTTTTTTATGTTACATTATAGAAGTTAAAAGAACTGCTTTCATCTGAAATCTAGAATTCAGAGATTAACTTACAAAATGTTATTAATTTGTGGTTCCTTGGGCCTACACTAGTATTCAGGAGTTATTTGAGTAGAAAATTATAATATTCCAAGCGTGGAACTTGACTGAACTAAGTGTAATTGAATTATAAAGGCACTTGTTCCAGTTTTGCACCAAACCCTCATTAGGCTTCCTTGTTATATGTTTGGTGGTGATTTGAAAATTTAGTATCTGATTTTTTCATTTCAGTCTCCCATTCTTCAAACTGATGGTACCAACTGTTGACACAGTCAGATACCAGTACCTTACCCAGACATTAATCAAGAACCTGTGTCCAGTAATGTTGGTTGGTCCAGTTGGTACTGGAAAAACATCAGTGGCAGAGAACACATTAGCTAAACTTGACCCCAAGACTTACAGTGTCCTTACTGTGAACATGTCAGCTCAGGTATGCTTTGTTTGTTTGTTTAATTTGAATTATCCATTTGAAAAAGACAAACATTTTATATTTTAGATACACCTTTCAGTTGTGATGGTCTCACAGACATTAAAGATAGCAAGGGAATCTGTGATAATGCAATAGCACAAACTGTCATAATTGATAAAATATCATTGAAAGCCCATAGATTAAATAATTTTTATTTCACTTAAAACTTTCCAGTTATTGTATTAGACTAGTACAGATCTGAAAGATTAAAGTTTGTGTTTTCTTAATTGTAAGAAATGTATGTGACATATGATACTTTTTGTTGTGTGCTTATACAAAACATGTCTGTATTACAGACAACTTCCAACAATGTACAAGATATCATAGAGAGCAGGGTTGAGAAGAGGACAAAGGGTGTATATGTTCCTATTGGTGGTAAGAAACTACTCACCATGTTGGATGACTTTAATATGCCAGCCAAGGACACGTTCGGTTCACAGCCTCCACTAGAGTTGATCAAACTCTGGTTAGACTATGGTTTCTGGTATGACAGGACAAAACAAACACAGAAATATATCAAGGTATATATTCTTTAAATTTTACAATTCAAAGTAAACAAAAAGAAGGTTAAATGCACTAAGTGTTAAGACATAACGTTGTTTTTTTGTCCTGAGACTATCAACATTCTGATATCCTAGTGCTTACTGATGAAATGTATGGTACATGTATATATACCAGTTGTATTTCATGGGAAATTTGCCAGGTAAAACTACCAGGAAATTCTATTGAAATACATGATATGATTAAAAAAACTGATATTACCACAATTCAGAAGTGCTGTTCTCATACTCCAACTTTAAACTTAGATTATTCACCGATATACAAGCACCACTTTGATTATTCACCAATATACAAGCACCAAACAAATGTGCCCTTTTCAAGACATTTGCAAAGAGAGTGAAGAGAAATTGTTATTTTCCTTATGAATTTTGGGTTTTGATATTTTTTTTTGTTCTTTTGTATACAGAATTTGATATCTAAGTGCTTCTGTATTACAGGACATGTTCTTGGTGGCAGCTATGGGACCCCCAGGTGGAGGTAGACAGAAAATCTCACCTCGGCTACAGAGCAAGTTCAACCTTATCAACATGACCTTCCCACATGTAAGGCATCTTTCTTCATACACTTTATTTTTGAAATTTTCAACTATGGATTACAAAAGTTAAGCAGCCAAGATTACAAAGATTTACAGATATTGAATTGTTATGACAAAGAAGATAGGTAACTCTTACCATACTTGAAAGAAGCCTTGTGTGTTAAAAGCACTCCTTACATTTGAAAGGTTACTTAATAAAAGTTTGGTTGAATTAGCAACTATCAAGAGTTACAGTACAAAATGAAATTATTTTAAGGGAAAGATAATTTAGTAAAATTAAACTAAATTAAACTAACCTAAACTTCAGTGAACTAAATGATGAGCAATTCTGTTTTACAGGAGTCTCAGATCAAGAGAATCTTTGGCAGTATGATCAACCAGAAGTTACAGAACTTTGAAGAAGAGGTGAAGCCTATAGGAGACATAATGACCCAGGCTACAATAGAATTGTACCAGTCTGTGACAGCCAAGTTCCTGCCCACACCCACCAAAATACACTACCTGTTCAACTTGAGAGACATTTCAAGGGTACGTTTCAGCTTGAGTTTCCAATGTTCCTTTTCTGTAGGCAAAAAGGAAACTGGTGTTAGATTAAAGAACATGTTTAGAAGAAGACTGCAGTTATGTTTCAGTACATTCAAAAGCTCAAAATAATATTCTTGGATATTTTATATTGATGCCATCTGATATTACCTGAAATTATGCCTTGATATTTTTAGGGTATGGAAGACATGCCAAAGGATGATATTCTAGAGTTAGGATGAAAGAAGAAATTTTATTGTTTATTTTATCTCAAATTACAATATTTATTTACAGTTGTTCCAAGGTCTGTTAAGGGCTGATAAAGATTTCCATGACACGAGACATGCCATGACAAGATTGTGGATCCATGAGGCATTCAGGGTGTTCTCAGACCGTCTGGTGGATGATACAGACAAGGAGAATTTTGTGGCCCTCATCACAGAGAAACTTGGAGTCTTGTTTGATCAGACCTACCACAACATCTGTCCAAACAGACAACCCCCTATATTTGGTAAGTCTCTTAGTTCATGAGAATTTGTACTTCATATTCTCTTCTTTTAACCAGTTGATAAAAGGTCTAAATAGAAAACAAAAGGTCAAAGACAACCTGAACACTTACTTCATATGTTCAGTTACTAAAGTTTCACTCCACTTAATTTCGATCTGGTCAAAGAAGTTATGTGATATACATTTTAACTAAGCAACTCAGAATATTGTGTCTTCATTTAAAACGAGATGTCTCTACCATTCTTTTGATGAGTTTGAATAAATAAAATGTGTCTGTTGAGTTTACTTACAATTTGTAATGTCAGTCTTACTCAAAAAACTAGATAAATGTTGGTGTCTTGAAAAATTGCATGTTACAGTGTTATAAGTATTGAAAAACATTTTAAAACTGAAGAATCTATTATTGTTTTGTTACACAGGTGATTACTATGGTACCAATGGTGTGTATGAAGATATTGTAGACATTGGCAACCTCAAGAAACTGATGCAGGAGAAACTAGAGGACTATAATGAGACTCCAGGGGTCATCCGCATGGATCTTGTACTTTTCAGGGATGCCATAGAACACAGTGAGCTAACATTATGACTGTTCTCTTTGCTGTTTTATACTGAAAAGTTATGGTAGTAAGACTGGTTAGACAGTGGTCTTTTCAATGAATTGGTTTTAATGGTGGATCTTGTTTGTTCTAAATTTTGGACATTTTCCTTTTAAATTTCCTTTAACTGAGCTGATTAATCAAACTTTTCAACTTAAAAGTGGCTTCTGGTTAGAAAGACCATAGTTGGGCTGTCAGAAATTCCTCTTTTGATTAATTCAACTGCTGAAAACTTTCTGTGGTTCTTTTTGTACATGTTTAATGATAGATGATTCATCATAATTTCAGTTTCTAAGATTGTGCGTGTGATTCGTCAGCCCCGAGGGAACATGTTGCTGGTTGGTATTGGTGGCTCGGGCCGTCAGAGCTTGACAAGGCTTGCAGCCAGTATCTGTGATTATACCACATTCCAGATTGAAGTGACCAAACACTACAGGAAAAATGAATTCAGAGACGGTGCGTTTATTAGAAAGTCTTCAGGACTTTCATTCAAAATGATTTGTGTATTCAGAGTGAAATTATTTTAGGGGAGTTTACTTTAAACGGATCTTATTGATTCTAAGATACTATGAAAAGAGATAATTTTTATAAGAAAGTGTAGGCTGTACATACATGGATTAAGAAACAGTAATCTGATGTAGGTTTAAGATTTATGAGAGGCCAGAGGTGGTGAGCATAAATTCAGAAATCAGTTGAATGAAATGCTCTGGGAACTTACATGAATTTTAACAAAGAATTATCAAAAGAAAATCTAAACAAATATTCACTTGTATCTTAGCCTCACATGCTTTGCCTATGGTGAAGCAAAAATACGAAATTCTGAGTGCCGGTAGTAACTTTGTAGTTCTGAAATTCTTTCAGATTTAAAGAAACTGTATTACCAAGCTGGTGTTGATAACAAACCAACAGTGTTCCTGTTCAATGATGTACAGGTGGTTGAGGAAGGTTTCTTGGAAGATATTAACAATGTACTCAGTAGTGGGGAAGTCCCAAACCTTTATAAAGCCGATGAGTTTGAGGAGGTAACGTGTGGTTTGCTTTTTACACTTTGTTGTTCGAAATGTTAACTGGCTATCAAACTTGTCATCAGTTTAATTTTTACTCTCTAAAATGTAGTATTTGCTGCATGAAATTTTATTGAAATTTATTAGCCGTTCATTTGTTTCAGATAGTTATACAGAATTTGTTAAATAAATATAGGCCTTGGAGATAACTGATTTTTTGCCAGCCTGTTAATGTTTGAACAACTGGGTTTAGTCTTTTAGAACATATTCACTGTTTTTTGTTCTTTTTTGTTCAAAGGTGTTGCAGTACAAATGTCTTAGTTTTGTATAGTATGAGTAATTCCACGGTATATTTCAATGGCTGATTGTTGAACTAGACTATGTACATAACAGATAGGATAGTTGTACATTCAGTCATTGATTTAGACACTTTCAGCAGTGCAGTTTGCTATCTGTTTAATTGTTTTACATGCTTGAGCAACAAGTTTTGCTTTTTATGTAAGTTTTGCACATACATGTATGTCGGTAATTAGTGATTTGTTTATATTTTTAGCTCACCTGAGCATGCTCATGTGAGCTTTTAGGATCCTTGATTGTCCGGCGTCCGTCCGTCCGTCCGTCCGTCCGTCGTCCACAATTCATTCAAACGACATCTCCTCTGAAACCACTGGGCAAAATTTAATGAAACTTGCCTAGAATGTTCCTTGCATGAAGCTCTACCAAGTTTGTTCAAATGGTTCCGGTCCATTGCATTTCTGGGTCACAGGAGCTAAAAACAGATTTTGAAACTTGGATCTTTAAAAATCTTCTTGTCAGAAACCACAAGGCCTGGAGCTTTGATATTTGGTATAAAGCATCATCTAGTGGACCTCTACCAAGTTTGTTCAAATTATGATCCTGGGGTCAAAAATGGCCCCGCCCCAGGGGTAACTTGTTTTACATAGAGTTATATAGGAAAAACTTTAAAAATCTTCTTGTCAGAAACCGTAAGGCATAGAGCTTAGATATTTGGTGTGCAGCATTGTCTAGTGGACCTCTACTAAGTTTGTTCAAATCATGGCCTCTGGGTCAAAAATGGCCCCGCCCCAGGGGTAACTTGTTTTACATAGAGTTATATAGGAAAAACTTTAAAAATCTTCTTGTCAGAAACCGTAAGGCATAGAGCTAAGATATTTGGTGTGTAGCATTGTCTAGTGGACCTCTACCAAGTTTGTTCAAATCATGGCCTCTGGGTCAAAAATGGCCCGGCCCCAGGGGTAACTTGTTTTACATAGAGTTATATAGGAAAAACTTTCAAAATCTTCTTGTCAGAAACCGTAAGGCATAGAGCTTAGATATTTGGTGTGTAGCATTGTCTAGTGGACCTTCACCAAGTTTGTTCAAATCATGGCCTCTGGGTCAAAATGGCCCCGCCCCAGGGGTAACTAGTTTTACATAGAGTTATATAGGAAAAACTTCGAAACTCTTCTTGTCAGAAACCGTAAGGCATAAGGCTTAGGTATTTGGTATGTAGCATTGTCTAGTGGACCTCTACCAAGTTTGTTCAAATTATACCTCTGGGGTCAAATTTGGCCCCACCCTGGGGTCATTGGTTTTACATAGGCTTATATAGGAAAAACTTCGAAAATCTTCTTGTCTGAAACCACAAGGCCCTGAGCCTTAAGATTTGGTATGTAGCATTGTCTAGTGGACCTCTACCAAGTTTGTTCAAATTATACCTCTGGGGTCAAATTTGGCCCCAACCCAGGGTCATTGTTTTACATAGGCTTATATAGTGATAACTTTGAAAATCTTCTTGTAGAAGGAGAAGTAACATTTTCAGTCCAAATAATCTGGAAATTTGTCAGACAGGTTGTTTCTATGATTTCAAGCTCAAGTTCGAATACGGGTCATCTTGGTTTAAAAACTAGGTCACAGAGCCCAAAAATAGAAAAATCTCGTTAACACTCTAGAGGTTACATTTTCAGTCAAAATATCCCAGAAATTTGTCAAAAAGGTTGTTTTGATGATTTTTAGCTCAAGTTCAAAATTGGGTCATCTGGGGTCAAAAACTAGGTCACAGAGCCCAAATATGGAAAAACCTTGTAAACACTCTAGAGGTAACATTTTCAGTCCAAATAACCAGGAATCTGTCAGAAAGGTTGTTTCAATGATTTCTAGATTAAATTTGAATATGGGTCATCTGAAATAAAAAACTAGGTCACAGAGCCCAAAAATAGAAAAAAACTTGTTAACATTCTATAAGCTACTTTTCAGTCCAAATATTCTCCAAATTTGTCAGAAAAAAAGTTTTAATGATTTCTAGCTCAGATTCGAATAAAGGTCATCTGGGGTCAAAAACTAGGTCACAGACCCCAAATATGGAAAAACCTTGTTAACACGCATTGAGGTAACATTTTCAGTTCAAGTAACCATGAAATTTGTCAGAAAGGTTGTTTTAATGATTTCTAGCTCAGTTTTGAATATGGGTTATCTGGGGTCAAAAACTAGAACACAGGGCCAAAAAGAAGAAAATCCTTGTTAATGTTCAAGAGGTTACATTTTCAGTCCAAATGTCCTTGAAATTTGTCAGAAAGGTTGTTTCAATGATTTCTAGCCCAGATTAGGATATGGGTCATCTGGGATCAAAAACAAGGACACAGAGCCCTAAAATGTTAAAACCATTTAAACTATCCAGAGGTTAGTCATTTTCAGTCCAAATATCCTGGAAATTTGTCAGACAGGTTGTTTTGATGATTTCTAGCTCAAGTACTAATATGGATCATCTTTGGTCAAAAACTAGGTCACAGAGCCCAAATATGGAAAAACCTTGTTAACACTCAAGAGTTAAGATTTTAATTCCAAATAACCTGAAAATTTGTCAGAAAGGTTGTTTCTATGATTTCCAGCTCAACTTTGAATATGGGTCATCTGGATTAAAAAACTAGGTCACAGAGCCTAAATATCGAAAAACTTTGTAAACACTCAGAGGCTACATTTTCAGTCCAAATGTCTTTGAAATTTGTCAGAAAGGTTGTTTTGATGATTTCAAGCTGAGGTTTGGATATGGATCATCTGGGGTTAAAAACTAGGTCACAGAGCCCAAATATGGAAAAAACCTTGTTAACACTCTAAAGGCTACACTTTCAGTCCAAATAACCTTGAAATTTGTCAGAAAGATTGTTTCAATATTTTCTAGGTCAAGTTTGAATATGGGTCATCTGGGGTCAATTAACCAGGTCCATAGCAACTTTGTTAAAAGCAGTCATATTCAGGTGAGCGATATAGGGCCATCATGGCCCTCTTGTTATGTTTCTCTTGGGATGATAGTGTATTCACTGTTTTTAGACACGCCTCTAATTTATTATGTCTTCAAATATTTATTTTATATGATAGGCATTGCCATCTAAACTTACTTTGCATTTAATGTTCATTGGCACAGTTAGTCCTGATGTTTTTATACTGATAATTCATATGTTTGATTTATACATATAATTTACTGACAATTTATTCTTATGAAAATGACCAAAAACTCTTGATCCTGTATGGTGACTTTGATTGAAGATCAGTGATTCGTACAAAAAGGAAAAACAAATTTAGTTGTCACTGATGTATGGCTTTAGAATGCGTGTTGCTAAAAGTTAAAAAAAATTTTTTTCTCTTCACTAAGAGTTCAAAGTTGACTAAGTGTTTGAAAGCATGCTTACTTTTGCATTTTAAAGTTTATTTTTGAATTTAGAAAGGACATTGCATAACTGTAAAAGACATAATATTTTTTAAGTCGATATAAGCTTTTCATAAGTATGAAATAAAAAGATCAGATTATATTTAGATGGCAGTGTTTCTTGTTGTGATTTTGATTTCATGTCAGGTTTTCAGTTAGTTTGGCATAGGCTGAAAGCAGCAAACTAGAGGTGGCTTTTTTTGTTGTCAGTCTTCAATGGTCCCAGAAGGCCTTCCATGCATTGCTTCAGTTATTTCCTTCTGCATTTTCAAACTTTCTGCTTTTGTATTAACATTCTGTCTCTGTTCAATTCTATCTCATAAAAGACTAATATAATAGATAGTATAGCTGATCTGGTACATGAAGGTGTCAAGAAAAAATGTAAGGCTGTAGTGACACAAGAATTCTCAGAAATAGTGTGTGTTTGAGGGGTAGAGTGTGGGATTCCCAATTAGAAGGTTGCTGATTCAAGTCTCACCACTGGTCAGAGTCTGCAGCAACAAATATATTACACACTTCCTTTGCAAAAACTGGTTTCAAACCAGGAAGCAGTTATTGAGCAGGATTTAAGTAAGTTGCAGGAACTTGTTTCCCAGTTAGTTTACAGGTAAAAAAACTTCCCCAATAACTCTTGAAATATTACAGCTGTATAAGAAAACTTCCTTAACAAAATTCTGACAAATCTACCAGGTCAGTTTGTTACATAAAACTAACAGTTAGTTATTTCACGAAAATTCTAACTAAACACTGCACATGTGATTACAGTAAAGTTCTGCTTGTAGTACTTCTTTGGTTATTATTTCAAAATTACACAAAAATAAGCAAGACAAAAGCACCAAAGTCTAAAACTTCGAAAAAATAAGGTCCCCTTTTAAAACCAATTCATTATGAAGACCACTTTTTACTGGTGGTCCTTAATATACTTCATACTGATCTATCTCTTGGATTAACTAAATAACTTGTGTTAACATATTAAAAGCATGTCAGTCTTTGCATGAACATAATATATTCCACAAACTTCTATCTGTAATTCTTGCATGATTATATAAAGATTTCTCACTTATAATCAGTAACTTTTTTAACAGCATGTATCTTTAGAAAGTTTAATTTTAAATATAATACATTTCAACTTTTCCCCTGTAATGAAATTCATTACAATAAAGTAATTCTGTAGTAACTGTAAATATCAGTACAAATATACTCTCTTTTCCTTTTTTGCAATGTACCTCTTAAAACTAGAAAACTAACAAACTCTTGGTTGCTTTTCTTCTCTTGAACTGTTATGCTGTGTTCTATCTTCTCTTGAACTGCTTTGCTCTGTTCCTGCTGCTCTTGAACTGCTTTGCTCACAGTAAATATTGGAAGGTCTCTTGGGATCGCATCAGAATTAAGAGCAGCTGCATTCACATGATATTTGAAATATAATTTTGAACAATCCATTTCATTTTCTTAGTTTTGTCACATTTTTATGCTTTAAATCTAAAGCCAGATATATGTCCGACAAATTTTTCGCTGAAACAGTCTTGGATTTTATGAATAAAGATTTTTTTGTTTGCATTTTGAAATTTAGTTTTCCACTTGAAATTAGGTTGCACGATCACGTCACTATATTTGTTTCAACTCAAGACTGTATCAGAGTGACTTCTGAGGAACATAGGCTGTCAGTATGACATCAGAACTGAGATTAATGATTACATTTTTAACTCAGAAGCCAGTTTTCTGGTGAATGTTACAATGGTCTGTGTGAATGTAGCTTTATCTCATACCAGATTACATGTCAGCCTCAAGGTGTACATAGACTGAGCACTGGGCAGGATTGCTTGGTGCTCAACAATAAATCTCAGAGTAGAAGATCTTTGCACTGGGAAATGAAATGTTTGGTATTCACTTCAGAAATGCAATAAATGAATTGTTGTTATTCATCAAGTGTCGAATTCAAGAAAAGGAATTTGGATTAAGACAAATTTGATACTTATGTTTCATAAAGCTCTTTTCTCTGTAAAAAGCTTATTTTCTGCACCTGCAGTAAAAGGTATGTACAGACACACCTAAAGGGTATACCATTATTTGGTCCTTATTGTCTGTTAAATTTGGGTGTGTTTTTTTTACCGTATTCGAAAAATTAGTGGTCTCATTTCTCAGATGATCTTTCGTTAGAGAAGAGTGATTTTCTCAAGGAATACCAAATGTTTCATGAAGCAGAAATCTTCTGGTTTGATATAAAGAATTCCATGTGTACATCTTGTGTTTGATCCCTGCCAGGTGCGAACTGCTTTGAGTGACGCGGCAAAGAAAGAAGGTATTGACGACTCACCTCAGAGCATGTTTGCATTCCTGATTGAGAGAGTACGGTCCAACCTGCACGTAGTTTTGTGTATGAGCCCTGTGGGAGAGCCTTTCAGGTAAGAGTTACTGTTTTTTGCAATCAAGGAAAATTCAGGTAAGTTACAAACAATTCAACATTCAAAGAAAATTTCAGGAAAACTCGATGTAGACAAGAGTGGATTCAACATTCAAGGAATTTCAGGTCTAGGAAAAATTATGTAGGAAAGAATGGATTCAAAAATTAATTCAAAATTCACATCAAGCAAAATTCAGGTTAGTTAAAAAATGTCATATCAATGATAAATGAAAGTTCAGGTCAAGGAAATTCAGGTAAAAAGAGTTATTTCAGAAATGCAGGTAAGAAACTTAAGGTAAGAAAAAATTGTTTAAAATGAACTTTCAGATAGGTAAAGTTAGTCCAGTAACGAGGCAAATCATAGTATTTCACTTTGCAGTATTCACAGAAGATGTTAAATTGTTGTAGTATTATTGAGTTAAAGACAGGTAAAAAATAATGTTGAAACTTTTTTTTTAAATCAGTTAAGAGAAGATATCTCATACATTAGATCATACCCATAATTCTGTACATTATCCATTTTCATCAAGGGGTCTTATAGACTAAATTTTAGGACATACAGGTAAAAAGTCTTTGAATAAGTTTTTGTCAGGGCAGTATTTTGACTCATGTATTGTTTGTTGAAGAAACCCTCAGACCATACATGTTTTGAATATTCCAGGTGAGAATTTTTTCATGACTTACCAGTCAATCAGTTGAAAAAATATTTTCATGATAGATAGACAAGTCAGATAGTAGAGGAATTGGTGTATATAAAATTGATAGATATACTGGCCATATTTGTATGCGACTGTAAAATCTCTTAAAAATACAGGAACCGAATTCGTCAGTATCCAGCATTTGTGAACTGTACAACAATAGATTGGTTCAGTGAATGGCCCCTGGATGCCTTGCTGGAAGTGGCTGAAAAATATCTTCAGGAAGAGTCTCTTGGAAGTGAAGAAGAGGTTTGTATTTAGTTTGACAGAATTTTCTTCACTAAATTATCTTTCTATTTCTGTTATGATGGATTTAGATGCCCTTGGATGATGAAAATTTTACTTTTTTCCATGTCTACAATAAGATACCTATCTCCAGCAGTTCTGACTGTCTGTTTTTTAATGTTTATTCAGCCTCAGTTATTTGCAGGGGTGTCATAATCTACTGATACCTCCATACCATCTAGTAATATAACTTTTTTTTTACGATTTTCTTAACAAATTACATGAATTATTAATATATGAATAATATTCAGAAAAAAAGGAAAGCTGATGTGGGCAGTATATTTGCCATAGTGCATAAATCTGCCATCCGATATTCTAAGAAGATGCTGCTGGAACTGAGGCGTCATAATTATGTGACCCCGATAAATTACCTAGAACTTGTAACAGGATTTAAGAAGTAAGATAAGTTAAATGGTTGAAGTTGTGTTTTTCTTGGTTAATATTTTGTTGCAGTTTTTCAACATGTTTTTTAGGAAGTTACTATTTTTAGTTGTTTTTTTCATTTTTATTAACAAGGTATGTCTTATAATTTAATGTTTACCATTCATTCACCAGTTTTTTAATGAGTGAGTTGTATAATTTTTACAGGTTCTTCAGTCATGTCTGCCTGTGGCCTGCTTTTGTTATATAGGATTGTGGGTGGGAGTAGGGGAAGGGTGGGGTGGGGCAGGGGGGGGGGGGAGGATATTTTCTGCTTTACAAAAGTTGATAATAGAAATGTCTCATGGATGAAAGTGAAACCAAACTTTCAATGATAGACTCACAGTACTTGATCAGAACTAGAAAAAAAATGTACTTCAAAACATTGCAGGACATACCTTGTTTCTTTTGTTTGTTAATTTTACATTGTTGCATTTTGCATGTTGCATGTTTGTGTTCTTTATTTGCTACACAGGATAATCACAAAGGCAATCTGGCCAAAATATTCTCCATCATGCACAAATCTGTGTCTGACATGTCAGTCAAGATGTTTGCGGAAATGAAAAGACACAATTATGTTACACCTACAAACTATCTGGAACTTGTGTCAGGCTACAAAAAGTAAGTCATAGTTTGTAACTGATCCATAAAAGTTACCGAGGAAGAAATTTTACTGTAATAATTCAAATTGTAATATTTTTCTTTTGCTCCTGGTTGGGTTTTGTTACTCTTGTATGAGGAACTAGATAAATGTCCCACAACTCTGTCAATTTGTTTTTGATGATATTTTTTATAAGTGTTTCACAGTTAATAAACTCTTAAAGTAATACAATGAAGAAGAATATAAGGCATTGTTCACCTCCAGTTGTTATTTTGGTCCTACACTTTACAGAATTATGACCCTTTGGTTATCTTGTTTTTAAAGATATAGCAGTAAATCACTTAGGGAACTCTATAACAAATAAGTCTGTGTGATTGTTGGTTTTAGGTTGTTGTTTTCCAAGAAGAAGGAACTTGGAGATGCGGCCAATAAACTTAAGAATGGTCTCAGTAAGATTGACGATACTCGTGAAAAGGTGGAGAAAATGTCAGTGGAGCTGGAAGAGGCTAAAACCAAAGTGGCCCAGTTCCAGAAACAGTGTGAGGAATACCTTGTCATTATTGTGGGACAGAAAAGAGAGGCTGATGAACAACAAAAGGTAGACCATAGCTTTTTTCAGAGATGGGAACTTTTGTACAAACAGAAAGTGTTTTCTTCTAGAATCTATTTTAAAAGACAATAATATCCAATAAAAGTGTTATTCTGACTACAGACATATTATAAATGAGATAAGCACAAGTATCATAAAAATCACCATTGATATTGAGATTCCTATGGTCGCAGTTACTTTGACCTGCTCTGTGTTTAGTTGATGTGTTCTAGGATGAATTATGTCTATGTAACGTTCTGATGGACTTAATGATATTATCTTGGTCCTTCTTACAATCCTGTTGTCTACAGTACATGCAGCGCGGACTTTGACGTTGTTAACATTGTTGCGGGGACCGGTATCGTCTCCGGGTGGCCAGTCGCGGTGGACTGAACACCCAAAATTTCGGGTTTCCGCTAAAGTGGCCACCACGACAACCGCTGAGGGGTATGATCACCGCGTGTCGCGGTGACAGAACGCCGCCATCCCCGCGATGTTCTGACTTGGAGATTACTGCATTTAAACATACTCAGCGTACAGTACATGTACGTGGTTTTCTTTTTACTCATTCTTATTTTGCTTACCTGTATTTTGTGGCTAACTTCAGTTGGTCAAATTAAATCCAAATTTCAAGTACATATGCGGTGTAGGTTTATTGTGTACTTTCGTTTTTGGATTTTTTGAAAAATGCTTGTTACTATATAGCAAAATCGATCAATAATTTTTGCCAAGCGCCTAGACGATACAGATGTTGAAAGAAGTTAAACACGTGTTGACCTATAAACACAGACAATTCATTTTCTGAAAATATGATCAGCTGTTTCCGGAAGCAACTGCTTTGAATGGTCATTCTTTGCGTAAACAAGAAGGAGCGTTCGTACATAAATGCATCATAATTAGAGTGGATTTGTTCGAATTTTGACAGTTTAAATTAGATCTATTAACTTTTCGCAGTTTGATGATCATTAGTAATTTATTTGCATGTAATTTATTTGCGAGTGGATAAACGCAAGCACGGCACCGATTGAAGACTTGAAAATATATTAATTGCAGCAATTAAAGTTAACAAGATGGCATGTAGGTGTGTAAATCTATTCATAATCGGCTGTGTTATCCTCAATCATACAACCAAACATTGAATGTCAACAAATAAAAGTATAACCGGATGGGGTATTAAAAAGAAAAAGAAACAACTTAAACTGGTAATAATTACGTGTTTTTTGTAACTCATCTGAAAAAAAATAGGGGAAGTAAAATTGTGTTGCGACTTCTTTTTTTCGGACACGCAAACCCCCTCGACCCGACACTGCGACATGGCGCGGTACTGAACACCGCGGACGTCCGCGTTGACCACCGCGTTTTATACGAATGAACACTCGACGCGGTGGTCATTTTGGTCTTCAACGCGGACAGTAAAATCGCGGGGACCGGTGTTCGTTGTCAAAGTCCGCGCTGTGTGTACTGTATGTTACGTTCCTGCAGTCTATATTACAAATAATGTGGTCTTTGTTACATTTCTGCAGTCTATATTACAGATATTGTGGTCTATATTACATACCTGCAGTCTGTGCTACATTCCAGTGGCTAATGTAATGTTCTTGCTGTAGGTCTTACATTTATACAGTCTATATAACATTCCTGCAGTCTATATTACACATAATGTGGTCTTTGTTACATACCTGCAGTCTGTGCTACATTCCAGTGGCTAATGTAATGTTCCTGCTGTAGGTCTTACATTTCTACAGTCTATATAACATTCCTGCAGTCTATATTACACATAATGTGGTCTTTGTTACATTCCTTCAGTCTATATTACACATAATGTGGTCTATATAACATTCCTGCAGTCTTTATTACAATCATATGCTTGATGTTACTTACCTGAATTCTGTGTTATATTCCAGTAGCCTATAGTCTGTCTTACACTCCTGCAGTCTGTATTACATTCCTGCAGTCTATATTACACATATTGTGGTCTATATTACATACCTGCAGTCTGTGCTACATTCCAGTGGCTAATGTAATGTTCTTGCTGTAGGTTTTACATTTCTACAGTCTTTATAACATACCTGCAGTCTATATTACAATTATATGGTTGATGTAACTTACCTGAATTCTGTATTATATTCCAGTCACCTATGGTCTGTCTTACACTCCTGCAGTCTATATTACACTCCTGTGGTTATTTTGATAAAGTACTGCAGTCTATATTACATTCTTACATTCTATATTACATTTCTGTGATCTATGTTACAATCTTGCAGTCTGTGTTACATTTTGACATTCTATGTTAATTTCAGTCTGTAGCCCAGAAGAGTGAGAGAATTGCAGATGAGGAGATCAAATGCCAGCATATGGCAGACCTGGCCCAGAGTGACCTCAATGAGGCTTTACCTGCACTTGAAGAAGCTATCAAGGTAAGGCATTACATTTCCACTCCTGAAAAAATAGAACAGAAAGATCACACATTTTCCAAGGTTTTTCAGCTGATTTATTGTTGTCTTACATAGTAGAGTTTTGAAACCAAAACATGATGCTCTATTGTTGTCTTACATAGTAGAGTTTTGAAACCAAAACATGATGCCCATGAACAGGAATTGGCAAAAGGTCACAAGGTTTATGAGATACTTTAACCCCCTTACCCGCTTGGTTTGTATGTCATTCCTGTTCTTTTATTTGCCTAAATTATAAAGAATGAGTATTGTTTGATTAGTATTTATGCATTTAGTATAATGACTTTATAATTTCAGTCATTTTTCAGGGGAGTTTATTTACAATTTGTCAGTAACTGTATTACAAAATATCAAACTGAGTGGAATAAGTGTTTTTGTTATGAAATCAGGCTCTAGAATCTTTGAACAAAAAGGACATGACAGAAATCAAATCTTATGCTAAACCCCCAACCCTTGTTGAGAAAGTGATGGAAGCTGTGATGATCTTACGAGGCCAGGAACCAACATGGGCTGAATCAAAACGCCAGCTGGGTAATGAAAACAGCAGAATGCTCACCAAGTTTTTATTGACCAGATCCACACTCACAACCCATGTCTGTGTGATGCTTCACTTAAACTCATGCATTCAGCCAAAATATGAACAATATTCATTTTTTGCTTCGTGACTTGAAAAATTGAAACTGTATTGAAACTGCAATGTCTTTTACTTTAAGATATTTGCTTGGACCTTCAGAGGTTTTACAAGATTTTCAGACTCGTATTTTGGTTGAATGCTAACTGTAAATCTAATGCCTTTGCTTATTTCACGGATTTTTTGCAGGTTTTTTTTTCTCTCTCTCTTTTTTTTATCTTCACTTTTGGTTTTCTGTCACTAATTGTGTAAATGTGAGTGCTTCTGTTGCTGATTGAGCTGATAAACCAAGTATTGACATTTTATATTTGATTTATAAAAAAAAAAGAGCTCAAAATTAAAAATTATTTTAAAATGAAGGAACTTTTTTATTTTGTTCTGTATTATAATTCAGCAGTATAAGAAGAAATACTGCTGACTGAGTCTGGCTTTGGTGTCTGTGAAGCCAAATTTATAGCTAGGTCACCTATATTCTCTTCCAGTTAAGAAAGCAGATATCAGTGGAACCACTTGCTCCATTCACTTACCACATTAATTGCAGATCACCATTCCCTCATTATAACCAATCTGATTTTTGTTTTAGCTTGTGACAGCCAATCAAATTTTATTACAGCTTAACACCAACTTTTTTTCCTGGAGTGCAAGCCATGTTGAATTTTGCTGTGATAACACTGGTGCTTTTTATTCTGCACACTTTTTCTTTATTGTTAAAAAGGAAGAATTTCAAGAAAATGATACCTCCATAATTTTTTTATATGAACTTCTACTGACATTTATGATTGTCAGGGTTTTTTTTTACCATATTAGTGGCATTTGTTTTGCCTCTGTGACCAATGCAGACCAGAGCACTGTTTAGTATTTACCTTAATAAATTAAAAATAGCATTGTCAAAATGGAAAGATGGGAAATTATGAAATTCAGTAGGAGAATTATTAAAGGTATCCTTTTATTTGGAAAGCCATGTTTCTTGAAAAGCTTGGAGCTGAATATATGAGGTTTTCATTAATCTTTGTTCATCCTTTTTAACATAATTTATGGTACAAGACAATGCAACTATCATGAAAGGCACAAAAAATAAATACGTACTCTATGTAAATATTTGATTGGATCCCCTGCTGTATCAGTTACATTGTTTTGACCATAACCTCTCATTCTAATTTTCTGTAGAACTGTGAAACAGTTATTTTGGCATCTTGCCTTTCCCAGTAATTGTTTGACAGTTGCTGAAGGTTAACCCTAGCTTCACTGATTGCTGTGTTTAGTGATACTCTAACAGTTTGATTCCTAATTTGTTCCCATTAACTCAGGCCCTGGAATCCCTTAACAAGAAAGACATGACAGAAATCAAGTCTTACGGTCGGCCCCCAGCTTTGGTGGAGAAGGTAATGGAAGCTGTAATGATTTTACGATGCCAGGAACCAACCTGGGCAGAGGCTAAGAGACAACTTGGTACAGAGTTTCTTTTTGTCTGCTTGTTTTTGTTTGTTTGAGCATTTGTGAAATCATGCAAAATTTCAGTGTCTCCGTCCATAAATGCTTAATATTAAAGTTTTGCCTGTGTTTGTGTTTTCAATAATAGTAATTACACACACCCTGGTTTGTCAGTTCATTTCTGTTTTCATTCTTTGCATGAATCTCTAATGTTTTTTCTTCAAAGGTTTAAATCTTTTGTTCAATTTTACAAATAATTGTAATCATTTATTAAATGTTTTTACTTTTATTTCCAAAAAACATCAGTAAAAGTCTGTGAAAAGACACAAACAGTGCACTTAACTTTTTAGTTTAGCAGAAGTTAATTAGATTTTATACTAACATTTCTAACAGTCTGTGCAAAGGATCTTTAGTAGCTCTGTAGTAATGTTTGGTAAAACTGTAATATTAAAATTTTCATAAAGCGTTAAAAATTTGTTTCTTTAAGAAGGTAGAATTTTGGTAGGCATTTTATTGTGTGAAAAAATGTGTAAGTTAAAAATTTGAATACAAACCTGATATGAATTTCACCTGAAAGAGCAATATTAATGTACAAATTTGAATACACGTATTTTGCTTTCTGAACAGGTGACCAGAACTTCTTGAAACAGTTGTTTGAATTTGACAAAGACAATATCAGTGATCGTGTTCTTAAGAAAATTGGACAATATGTGGCACAGACGGACTTCCAGCCGGAGATTATAGGTCGTGTATCATTGGCTGCCAAGTCTTTGTGTATGTGGGTGCGAGCCATGGAAGTGTACGGGCGTATCTACAGAGTGGTGGAGCCCAAAAAACAGAGATTGAATGCAGCCCTTGGTCAACTGAAAGAGAAACAAGATGCCCTTAGTGAAGCCAAGGCAAAACTAGCTGAGGTAGGCTGGTCTTACAACTTTGGCAGTAAGACTGTCACAAGAAAAACTTGGTTAAAAATATGAATTATATTGTGCAAGTCTTGTTTTAGTAATCTGATTTTAAAAACCGTTAATGGCACTTTGACTGTTAATAACTGAAACTATAAAGTATTTTAAACATTTAAATGTTATCTTGTAGGTTGAAGCAAAGATGGCCGAGTTGCAGAAACAATACCAGGACAAACTGAACCAGAAAGAAGAACTGAAGAGAAAAGCCGAGCATACAGAACTTATGTTGGACAGAGCTGCCAAGCTTGTCTCTGGTATGGAACATCTTTGTGGCATTCTAAATTTGTGTTACATTTGTACTCAGTTTTCATAATTCATATTTTGTGTCATTCAACTGCCTTATTCTCATAATGCATATTGGAAATTTAGCATCATGAGTATGTTAAATTTTCCATGAAAGCATGTTTAAAAATTGTGTCACATTTGTGGTGAATTTATTTGATGCACATAGGAAAAGTTGTATGATATAAGTGCTCAGATACCATAATGCGTCTTGGAAATTTTGAACAACATCAGATTATATGCATTTTATACTGAAGATTTTAAATCTTTTGACATGGTTAAATTCTTTGATAAGTTTGTGAAGTAAAATGAATTTTCTGTTTTCTCTTTTTTTTCTGAGTTAATGATATTGGGAAAAATGGCTTATCAGTATAGTGTTTTTCTTGCTGCTTCTGCTTCTGCTGTTTGATGTTTTGTGGCAATTTTTCCTGAAAGCTACACATCTTAATTGTACTTCTTAGAAGTTTAGATAACAATTTGTAAGTAATTTTCTGCTCACAGGTTTGGCTGGTGAGAGGATTAGATGGGAGGAGACAGTGAAGGACCTTGAGGAGAGGATGGGATTCTTGATTGGTGATTGTTTGATTGCTGCAGCATTCATGTCATACATAGGACCATTCTTGTCTAACTACAGAGAGGAACTGGTACAGAAAGTCTGGTTAGCAGAGGTATGCTTATGTGTCAAGAATTTAAAATTTTGTCCTGACGTTTTAGTTAATTAGTTGTACCTCTTTGGTTGGAGTGTCACAACACTTATTTGAAAATCACTGGATATAATACATTTAAGAGACATTTACTTTCCTTTTTGGTGTAAATACTGGTCAAACTCAAAGGAGCAGAGTAGTTTACAAAAATTATTATAAATTTTTTAATTCTTAAAAAGAAAAACTTCTAATGAGTAGATAACTATTAGATTCTCAAATTGTATTGCAGGTGAAGAAACTAGGTGTGCCTTGTGACCCAGGGTTTGATTTCTCCAAGTTTATGGCAAAACCGACAAATGTACGAGATTGGAACATTCAAGGGTTGCCTAGTGATAGTTTCTCCACTGAGAATGGTGTAATAGTTACCAGTGCCAGTAGATGGCCTCTCATGATAGATCCCCAGGGTCAGGCCATCAAGTGGATCAAAAACATGGAGGCATCAAAGGTAAGCAGCTTGTTTCAGTCATAACCATTACCCACTACATACTTCTCACCCAACTCCTAACTTGTTCCATGAAAAGGTAGGATGTTTCTTTTTCTCTTTTTTTGCAAATTTTCTTCTGTCTAGATGAAATTTAAAAGTGGATATAAGCCAGAACATTGTTTCTGTCAAAATTAATCAGTTTTCTTTTATATAACTTATAAGTTAATACATTTTCCAAAAAAGAAAATTCAGCTGTAAGTGTGAAGTTGCAGATTAAATGATGAATCTTATATCTGCTAGCTTCCACCCTGGGATGGAAACCCTTTTGATGTAAGATTCTCCACATGAGAAACATCATTTCTTTTGTAATGGTGTCTGTTTTCAGTGTCATATATGGTATTGTTTTTTGACAATGATGTTGTCAGTGTAACAGTTTCATAGAACAAAATGCACCTGGTATTTAATCCATTGTAAGAGGCATTGCAAAGTACAACTGTCAGATGTATGTGTAAGATGGGATGGAATTGGAAATTTTGCTGTTGTTAGTTCATTGTAAAACTGTCTTGGAAGATAAAAAAAAAACTTACTTCAACAATGTAAAATGTGGATGTCATGCAAGGATTGCCTCATACTAAGGCTACATAGGAATACTTTGACTTTACAGTTCCATTTGATTTTTGCCTGATGAGTAAATTCCTAAGTAAGTACAGGAACAGTGTAATCTGTATTTGTTCTACATGTATTTAATGTGAAGTGGAAGTGCTGGTTAAAGTGTTACCTTTACAGAGAGACAGGCATCTTAGGTTTAAAAGACACTAAAACTTATGAAAACACCTCTAAATTCTAAAAAAAAAAACGTATTTACCTAAGGAAGCATTCTTATTGTACATGTATAGTTCTGAACAATAATTTAGTATTTCTTGTGTTTCAGGGATTGAAAGTAATAGATTTACAGCAGTCAGATTATATGAGGACCCTAGAAGGGGCCATTCAGTTTGGTTTACCAGTGTTACTCCAGAATGTTCAGGAAAGATTGGATCCTTCACTTGACCCAGTACTCAACAGGTCACTGATGAAAATAGGTAGACTTCTATTTTCAGTTAAAGATTAATTGGATATGATAAAGCTTCAGGCTTCTAATAGATGCATTTTGGACCTGAAGTTTATTCTCACAAGGTCATTTATACAGGCGTTACATTAAAGAAGAGAAAATTCTTCACTGAAGTGAAAGAAAACGTAGGAGAAAAATATCTCAGAAGAAATATGTTTGTTTAGAAGAGTTTGCAAGAAAGAGGTTTAATGGTATGATAGACTTTGCCAGAGAGGTTGGAATATATGTACAATAGAGGTTTGCCAGACAGAACGAGGTTTAAATGTACAATACGGTTTGTAAAAAGGAGGTTTGAGTGTAGAATAGAGTTTTCCAGAGAGAGGTATGAATGAAACCTGTTTAAAGCAGAAATAATTAAAAAAAGTTGTGTTACTGGTGGAAGATTGTTGCTATAGAGTTTAATAGAGGAGTTTTACTGTATTATATTGCTTCATTTCAGGTGGTGCTTTTATGATCAGGATTGGAGACAAGGAGATTGAGTACAATCCTGAATTCCGTTTCTACATCACCACAAAACTGAGTAACCCACATTATACACCTGAGATCTCCACCAAGACCACTATTGTTAACTTTGCTGTCAAGGAACAAGGTATGTAGCTGCAGATTCTGCATACATCAGGCAACTTATGCATTTTTTGTGAGGTTTTTATAGCTATTTTCCTGAGACAGGCAGGTTGAATAATCATATGAAATTTAGATAAACTGGAATGTTTTTAGTATCAAACTTTGTATGTTACAAAGTAAGGTCTTGAAATACTAACTAACTAACTGGCTAAGCTTGCAACTTTCTCATCATATTACACATTTGGTTTCCCAATCATCTATTTGGACTTAAGGTCTTGAGCAGATATTTTGTACAACACTTCTTACCTATCATAAAATGACCACTTTACAGACATTGTCTTTTGGTATTATAATATAAATCAGATCTAACTTTTCAACAACAAAGTTTTCTGGCTTTTGCTCACGGCTGTTCGAGAAAGTTTGAACAATAAATGCAAAAAGTAAAAAGCTCTGAACTTGAAACAGAACAAATAAAACTTGTGTGCATTGTATATTTTTGGAAATACTATCTAAATAACTGTATCTGTATGAATAGGCTTTATGTATGAAACATAAGGAATCTTGTGTGATTAACAGGTTTAGAGGCTCAGTTACTGGGTATTGTGGTAAGGAAAGAGAGACCTGATCTTGAGGAGAAGAAGGACAGTCTGGTCAGAAGTATTGCCGAGGGTAAAAAGAAACTGGTGGAACTTGAAGATGAGATCTTGAGGTGAGCAGTGTACTCAGAACTGGTGTTGATGATTGTTCATGGATGTAAAAAGAAATCATATTTAAGTTGTAAACCAAACTGCTGATCAGACATTAGGATATCTTAGACAGTAAATTGTTTCTAAATGCGGGATAAGATCAGTATGATAAAATCTTGTCTAAAACTGACAAAGATAGGAGTTAACAAATGTTAGATTTGATAAGAAACGTCTGCTTAGGAATACTTTAGAGGAAAATAGTTTAAAATAGACCTTTCCTTTTTTCCAGCTTAGAGACGTAGCATAACTAAAACTGTGAAAGGAATAATAGTACCCTTGACTTTTTCTTGCCTAGAAAGTAAGCAAAACTATTTATTCCTGAAGCCTAGCCTGAATGATTGATCATTGACAAACCTACATTTCAGGTTGTTGAATGAGACCAAAGGTTCCTTGTTAGATGATGAACAGCTTGTTAACACACTACAGACATCTAAAGTGACATCACAGGAAGTCTCAGAACAACTACAGGTGTCAGAACAGACTGAGGTTAAAATTGATGCAGCCAGAGAGGTGAGTGATGCGTGCAGTGACATTGATAGCTGTTTTCAGCAAGCAAAGATGTCCTATCGAACGTGTAAAATAGGGGTTAAAATTTGACAGCATTGTAGATGGGAAAAATACTAAAAGTTAAAAGGTATTGAAAGAATTGGTTATTATAATCCCAAATAGTATTGCAAAAAAAACAGCAGAAGGGATTCAACTTTATAGACTAACTCAGTTAGCTATCATAAATCTTTGTAAACTAAGTCAATGGGAGTGCATTTGTTAAGGAGAGATTTTTTATGTTGTTTTTTGAATAAACAGGGTTTTAAAACGTTTTCTTGTAATTTACCAGGGTTACAGGCCGGCAGCTGAGAGAGCTTCTATATTGTTCTTTGTCCTCAATGACATGGGTAGGATAGACCCCATGTACCAGTTCTCTCTGGATGCATACATTGACCTGTTCACAATGTCCATAGACAAGTCACAGAGGAGTGCTAAACTAGAGGAGAGAATCCAACATATGAATGAATATCATACATATGCTGTGTACAGGTATGGTGTTTTATATCAGACTTTGTCAGAGATAAGGTTCTGTTTTTTTCAAGAACTCCTGTGAGGATGTCGCTGTGAGGAAAACCTCCTTTAAGATAGTTGTAAACACAAATAAAATGGACTTATTTACTGTTATATTTGAACCTATTTCCTGTAGTAAAATCTATCATCATTTTTTCTAGAAAAATGTTTTTCAACATGAAATGAACTCAATTTGATTAAGTTCTCTGTTTTCATAATGGTACTTATATTGATTATGAAGGCCGTATTTGCAGATTTTAAAATCAGGTTTATGGTCAGATGTAGAGAATGAGTAAAGAGACAGTTTTGAACAACCGGTGAAAAATATATGTTACAGGTATACATGCCGAGGTTTGTTTGAGAGACATAAGTTGTTGTTCTCATTCCAAATGTGTGCTAAGATCCTGGAACATGCTGGCAAACTCAACATGGATGAGTACAACTTCTTCCTGAGAGGGGGTGTAGTAAGTGATGTTGTTACCATTACACTCAAAATGATTTTTCTCTTTTTTTTTTTTTTTTTCCAAGAATAAATTTCCACCATGAAAGGACATAAAGTACTACAAAATTGGAGTTTACACTGTATTTCTTTTCAAATTTAAAGAAAACAATTAGTGATACTGTTTTCAATGTAAGGAGATCAAGGATGATTATTATAACAAATTATTACATTATTATCCATTAAAATTCATTATAAAAAGGCAGTTACTGGTGACTGGCAGCAAAGAGTTAACTGATGTAAGATCTGTGATATGGATCATACTGACACAGATCCAATAATTCTCTCAGTGCTTTTGATTTGAATGATATTTTTAGAAAAAAAAATCTGTATGAAAAAACCAACATGTGAGGTCACAGATCATAAAGGTTGTCACAAAATACTCATGGTCTACAAGCATTATACAAATTCAGACAGAATCCCTTTAGAATTTGTTGGCCTTAGTATCAAAATAAACCAAGGTCATTGGAGTAGCATTAACCACTGTAAATGAGGTAAATTGTATGTCTCCCCCACAGGTATTAGACAGGGAGAATCAGATGGATAATCCATGTTCTGGCTGGCTGTCTGATGTTGCCTGGGACAACATCACTGAACTGGAGAAACTGACAAACTTCCATGGCATAATCACAGCATTCGAGCAATATCCTCGTGACTGGAACATCTGGTACACAGCCAATGAACCGGAAAATACTGGTTTACCTGGTAAGCCTCTCCTGGTTTAAAAGAGAAGGAATATATCCAATGGTCTTACAGTACATTAAGGACTTTAATTTCAAATACAGATTTGGCTTTTTATGCATAGTTTCAAGCTGTCCTTCCTGTATTAAGCTAAAGAAAAACATCTTTGCCATATAGCTTGTAAATGAGAAACCTAGTAGATTTCAGCATGTCTATATTAACTGACATTATTGAGTTTTAAATTTTTTTGTTTTGTTTTCTAGGTGAGTGGGACAATGCCTGTAATGAGCTACAGAAGATGTTGATCATACGTTCCCTGCGCCCTGACAGGGTGTCATTCTGTGCCACATCATTCATCACAAACAATCTTGGATCCAAGTTTGTAGAGCCACCAGTCCTTGACATGCAGCATGTGGTACAAGACTCATCAACAAAAACACCTCTAATCTTTGTACTGTCACCTGGTGTGGTACGTATATTTAAGCCCTGCATACACATTTTCAACAGCTTCTGTATATGTTTCAATATAACTAGGTGTATGTGTATCTCCTCTTGATCATTAAAACATTTTATTGGGTGTGAACATGTGTTTCTTCTAACATATAGGATTTGATTTTATGTTACATTTTATACTTACACATATGTTCACACATTTACTGTTTTTATTTAGGATCCCACAAGTGCCCTTCTTCAGCTAGCTGAACAGAGTGGTATGGCCCAGAGGTTCCATGCCCTGTCCCTGGGTCAAGGTCAGGCTCCCATAGCAACCAGGATGATCAAAGAAGGTGTCAGAGAGGTATGTATGCATTGTATACAAATGTACATTCTTTCAGTTTCATTCAGTTTAAATATCATAGTTACCACAACTGAATTGGCATAGACAGTCATTTATTTTATGCCTACCAATGAAAAATAGGGAAATATCAGTGAGATAAAAGTGATAATACACTGTTTTGAATCAGTTAATTACCATTTTGATAATACATGTTTGTGCCCGAACTATTGAATATTGGGTATTAATCCGCTTTTATAAATAAAGTATGTATGGCAAAATTCAATAAATATTGATAAACTGTGTAGACAAAAATATATATTATTTGATGAAAGTGTATTCAGTTTATTTCAGCAGAAGTAAAGTTATCATATGTATTGGAGATTGTCTGCACTTTTTTTGTGCGGAGTAACCAAAGTACGCATTAACTGATTTGGGGCTCACCATGGGGAATTTATTGAAGGCCCTGATTAAAAATGTCATAAAAAAACCCATTTTTGACGTGTTGGCATAAAATAAAAAGAAAATTTGTTTGTTTTTTAGTGGAAGATGGGAATTTATTTCATCTCGTGAACACCATATGTTGATATTTTCACTCGTGGCTGCGCCACTCGTGAAAATATCACATATGGTGTTCACTCGATGAAATAAATTCTCATCTTCCACAAAAACAAACAAATATCCTCTATGTAATCTGTAAAAAGAAAAGAAGTTGGTGGTGTTAAATTTCTTTTGTAATTTGAAAGCTTATCTGCAAACAATTGCTGAATGTTTGAACAAATTTCAGACTAAAAGCACAAAGATTGCCATGACTTTTTTTTAGTTTTGGACATATCCTGTCTAGAATTAGGTATTTATTTTTGGAGATACATGTACTTCAGTGTTAAAATTTTTCTATAAATTTCTTTATGTTTATGATTTTTTTCTGTCTTCAGGGTAACTGGGTGTTCTTAGCTAACTGTCATTTATCACTGAGTTGGATGCCTCAGTTAGATAAGCTGGTAGAACAGTTACAGGTGGAGGAACCACATCCAGAGTTCAGACTGTGGCTCAGTTCCAGTCCTCACCCAGAATTCCCCATAGCCATTCTTCAGACTGGTATCAAAATGACCACAGAACCTCCAAAGGTATAGACTGGCTTACAATGTTTTCACATTTTCTCTTTATTTCTTTTTCTTTTTTTACCCCCCAAAAAATTTATAAAATGGAAATTGAATTTATTTTCTATCCATGTTACACTAAAGCAAAAAAAGTACAAAAGAAAAAAGAATCTGCTTCTCTGGTCAATGTAAAAAATTAAAGAACACATGTTCCTGAACTTCAAGTCAAATTGAGTGCAGAGGAACGATTAAATTTTTAGTAATAAGTTTTGTACAATGTTGATATTGTTCAGCCTTCAGGTAATCCAGTACATTGAATACAGATTATGAAATTTGAAGGTAGAAATGAGTTGTCTAGTAAGTTTACTCACATTTAGTAAATTCATATTTGCATCATAAAGACAAACTTTATTATGATTTCTGTCATTGTTTTTCTCAAGGGTTTGAAAGCCAACTTGAAGCGTCTGTACAACCTAGTTACAGAGCAACAGTTCAGTCGGTGCCATAAACAAGACAAGTACAAGAAACTTTTGTTCTGTCTCTGCTATTTCCATTCTGTGCTTCTGGAAAGAAAGAAGTTCTTGATGCTGGGCTGGAATATTGCGTATGAGTTCAATGACTCTGATTTTGAGGTAAGTTGATGATGTAATTGAAAATTTCATATTTTTCATTCTGTTGCAAATTGGTAAAGTAAGAGGAATTTAGGTATCTACAATTGATGTTGTTAAAATAAACTCTTCATGTTGATATTAGAGGAATGTTAGAAATTTTAATGAAAGCAAGAATGTGACCAAAAGTTTGGTAAAATTTGAAACTGTTCAAGACATTTGTAATTGAACTGTTCTCTTCATTTGTAGGTATCAGAGAACTTACTGAGCATTTACCTGGACGATTATGATGAAACCCCTTGGGAAGCCCTGAAATACTTGATCGCAGGAATCAACTATGGAGGTCATGTGACAGATGAGTGGGATAGAAGACTTCTGATGACATATATCTCAGACTACTTCAATGATAACTCCATCAATACAGCTTTCTTCAAGTTAGTTTATTTCTGTAAAAACTTGTTGGTTTGAAATGGAAAGATGAATGGTAGAATATTTTCAGCCTAAGGTTAATATTTGTAAAGATGCCAGCTATTAAAAGATAATGTGTAATGATTAAAATATCTCTCTGATATTGCTGAATACAGTTACACTGGGGCATTAAAAGCCTTGTTGTATGAAAGTAATCTGTAAATGAAGCCAGTTTATTTCCATATACAGGTCTATTACTGTAGACTAATTATTGTGAAAGTTGTTTTAATCAGGCATGCAAAGTTTATTATGAAAATCTGTTTTTCCAGGGTGTCCATTTTGCCAACTTACTATGTACCCAAAGATGGTCCACTCTCATCCTACAAGGAATATGTAAGCATGTTGCCCAATATTGACCACCCAGAGGCTTTCGGTCAGCACCCGAATGCTGACATCCAGTCTCAAATCCAGGAGACCCGACTCATGTTTGATACCCTGCTCTCCCTACAACCACAAATCAGCTCTTCCAGTGGAGAATCCAGGGAAGATAAGGTATAGAACTACATTACAATAGTTTGTTATAGTCAAAGGGCAATTTACTATTGATGTTTTGATGTGTTTTGCAATATAGTCATGTTAGCTCAGTAAATTTGTTGCTTATTTGTTGTTTATTATGCATAATCCTAGGATTACATGATTTGTCACTTTTATTACCAGTAAAGCATCTGGTGAATTGATACTGTTGTTAAAAGGCTAACATCATTGAATGTTACTATAGCTTGAACACAAAAGCTCAAAGACAAGAGATATTTGTATATGTGTAAAATTGTGTTAACCCCTGTATGACTTTCTTTCAGGTGCTAGATCTAGCAGCCAACATTTATAAACAGATTCCAGAGAATATAGACTATGATAACACAGCTAAGATTCTCTCTGTGGATCCATCACCACTCAACGTTGTACTTCTACAGGAGGTTTGTTCAATTGATATCTCGAATATCATTTCTTTTCTTCAAGCCTGTGCTATGGGCATGGATAGTCTCTTAAGAAAGAAAGATACCACTGTAGCTTAATAACAGTCTAATCAGAGGAATGTTTTTTTTAAACTTTACCTACATACACTGTGTACATGTATATCAAGATGGTTGAAGAATATCTGAAATCATGAAGTTAACAGTCTGTTTTAAGTTATGCTGAAGATATAAAGGACTTTATCTTGCTTTGAAAAACAATACTTATAGTGGTAAATAAGTGAAATGCAACTTTGATATTTTAAACAAATGCAGAGTTCTTTTCATATTTCTGTAATGATATACTCAGCAAATATTCAATCAAACAAGTTTTCCTGTTCCACAGATTCAGCGATACAATATGTTGTTGAATGAGATACGTAAATCTCTGACTGACCTTGAGATGGGTATACAGGGAATGGTAGTGATGACAGTAGAATTGGAGAGTATCTTCCTGTGCATCTTTGATGGTAGAGTCCCACCTTCATGGTTAAAGGTATATTTTTTTGCCTAATTCTATCAAAGCAGTTTTTCTTAAAAAGACAATTATTACCTCTTATTAAGGTTAGTATTAGACTTGATAGACCTTGGAAAACGTGATACTGACTAAAAATGTGTAAAAGTTTGTGTAATTTGTGAGTGAATGCCATTTTCATTTTAGGAGCTGGTTTTGATCACCAATTGTTTGTATCTGAATATTGAAAATTTTTAAGTTGGAGAAAAATTATCTCCCCTTTGCTAAATAAGCATATTTGTTACCTACTACTAAGAAAATTAGCTTAGTACAGATGAATATATCTCTAAAGGTTTCATTCATGACATACCAATATTAAAGCCTTTAATAAATTAAAAAGTTTTTTTTTGTTTTTGTTTTTTTGTATTGTTTTTTGTAGAAATATACAAGGTGAAATGCATTATTTCATTTAATATGCAAACTCAGCTAACTTACCTTTTTCTTATTACAGGCCTATCCCTCTATGAAACCTCTGGCTGCCTGGACTAGAGACCTTGTACAGAGACTAGAACAGCTTGAGAAATGGGCGACGACAGCTCACCCACCAACTATATTCTGGATGTCCGGATTCACATTCCCCACTGGTTTCCTTACTGCAGTGCTTCAGACATCGGCAAGAATGAACAATGTGTCTGTTGACAGTCTGTCTTGGGAGTTTAATGTGATGACAGTAGATGATTCTAACATCACTGGACCTCCAAAGGTGAATGAAGCTTAGATTTAAGTAAAACATTGGAATCAGGTTCAAATGTGAATCTTGACAAAGAATATTTTGTTAAGGTTATGTCCTCCATGTCAGTTAAGAGGGATACAATTACATACTGAAAAATTAAGTATCAGATTAGAATCAGATTGAAATGTGAGTCTTGACAAAGAAGTTTTTATAAGGAACGTATGTTTTCATTGAGACATATATACCAATCTATAGCAGTTAAGCAAACTTGATACTTTAAATATGATGTACAGTGCTGTGTCCAATTAGTAGAAAAAAAAGCTGGAAACACAACCAGCACATGACAAACGTTCATGAAATTAAAAGATTAATTCTATATTTTCAGGATGGTGTATACATCAAGGGACTGTACCTACAGGGAGCAGGGTGGGACAAGAAGAACCAGTGTCTCATTGAAGCTATCCCCATGCAGCTTGTGTGCCAGATACCTACCATACATTTCAAACCTGTAGAAAATAAGAAGAAAGTTACCAAAGGTTTGTGTCATTTGTTTTCAGGGGTCATTTATTGCAAAAATAAAGCAATGTTGTAAAAATAGAAACAAACTGTTTTTAAAAGTTAGTCGTTGGTTAATTATACAAGCTAATATGCTGTGAGTACCATTGCTTGTCTGAACATATTGAGAGCTCAGTCCAAATTAGTACAACTAAGTACAAAATAAGGAGATACAATAGTTTTGAATTGAGTCCTTGAAATGCAAAGTTTATAATAAAAGGACATTTGTTTATGAAGATTTTCTGTTGTTAGTCCTGTCTGTCTAGCCTCTAGTTCTTCATTACCACCATGATCACTTCTGATGAAGTGTAAAAAAGATTAATGGATATGATTAGCTCAAGCATAAGGTTCCAGGTATACAAAAGTACTTCCAGTTGTTGGAGGTTATTTTTTTTTTTAATCCAGATCTACATACAGTTGAAACATCGTTGAGTAAACCATGTTCTGATGAAACTTTATGAAATGATTCCTTTCGGTTCTTTTATCTAGGAACAAAAGGTGCAAAACAACCAAAAATGCAATTCTGTAACAAATCATCGGGTCCCTCAACAATTCATAGATTCATGTCTTGACTGTAGTTCTAAATTGTATAATCATGAATGAATAACTCAGCTGTGTAGACAAATTATCACAGTTTCATACGCTTATAAATTCTTTTCTTGTTTTACAGGAATCTACACCTGTCCTTGCTACTATTTCCCTAACCGTGCAGGAAGTATGGGTCGACCCTCATTTATTGTGGCTATTGAGTTGAAGAGTGGAGAGAAGACAGCAGACCACTGGGCTAAGAGAGGAACAGCCATACTCATGAGCTTGGACTATTAAACAATCATAGAAATACACATACATATTTTTTCCATCAAAACTGTGATTTATACATGTCAGACATTAGTATATAACCTCAAATTTTATATAGATTCTGTGATGTTTGTGAAAGGGAAAAAAAGTACAGAAAAACACAGTGAAATATTTGATATGACTGAATGATTCCAAGAGAAGGATGTTGAAAATTGTGGAAGTTAAAAGAACAGTTAAAGAAGTATTAAATCAATTAGATATAGAAATGTTTTGTAAAAACAAATGTTCATTGTTTTTTTCCGGTTATTTTCAAGAATATGGATTCCGAGTTTTACATTTTGTGTTATACAGATGACTGTATTTATTGTTATGTTGGTTTTTCTCCAGTGTTGTCATTGACGAAGTTCCCTTCACTTTGTTTTTGTAGACAGAGCTTTCATTCCATATTTACATTCCGTCCAATATTTCCTTCCATAGGTCTGAATCAATTTGAAACGTAGACATTGCACTGAAAGACTGTATGTATGATAATGATCTCGTTTTTCTTTTGTGAGTTTCCTATTTAATATAGAATATATTTCTTTATTATGGTTTTACGTGATGAAATTCTATTCTGTCCATTGTAATTGCCATTGTTTTGTGTTTTTATTGATTCTGTGATACTCAATTTAATATTCCAGTATATTTGCTTTCCAGAATAATTCCTGCAGAGCTAGTCCGTCCTAGATTCAGTTGTAGATTTTGAAATTGAAATCCACTGCTTGATCAGTTACACAAGAAAGACATTGTGATGTTACAAATAAGGTTATTTAGTATTTTTAATGAAATTGTATTTTATATGGAGTATTGCCATATGCTTGTGTGGTTCTGAATGGGAAAAAAAAGTATAATTAATTTTGCATCAGTAATCTTGATTGTTTAATGGACAATTTTGTTTTGAAAAGTATCTGTTTATATGGCAAAAAAATATCCGTCCAGGATATTTGTTTTTGTTGAATTTGTAAAGAAAGAAAATACAAAAAAAGATTCCAGCTATATGACAGGTTTGTTTTCCTTTGAAGAGTTGCTTGTGTATAATGTAGAAAAGTGACACTTCATTATTTATGTTTGTGTCTCTTAATCATAATTATATTTTAAAGTCCATGTGTGCAGCTGAGTAGTGAAGACCTATGACTTGTTTTCTATGGGTCTGAGCCTCTATTGACCGGATTATGAGCATAGGGTTGAGGGTTGTGTTATTATACATCTAAATGGCAGTGACAAGATGAACTTCTTCATGTGTTATATTACAGTCTGCAAAATAGAGTTTTAAAGAAGTTGGCCAGTACAGGTCTAGAAAATCTGTAGGCCCAAATCAAACCCATAGGCTCCAACAATAAGAACTGAAGTCTTGAAAATGAATTCTGATTGGGCCTATGGTCTGGCAGAGTTATTGGGTCTGAAAAAATTCTACCAGCATTCGTATTCAATCAAATCCACATTTATAGGTTATGTGAAGTACAGAAATATGTGCCCAGTAGTGCATCACAAGAACTGGAGTTTTTTGGCTCTAAACAATGAACATTCAGATTATAGAACTTCACAACATGGCTTCAAAAGAAAAATAAATACAATCCATTGCAAAAAAAACACTTTATTTAACAGAATTTATAAATACTACTTTGGTACATGATTAACTCAAAATTTGGTGCAGCATTGTAAGTGACTGTTTATATTGGTTTCCTTTACAGCTATCTGCAAGTTCAATTCAAACTTCACATGAAGTATGAAGACATGATATAGACAGCCCTAAATGGCTATAAATATCACAGTTCAGAAATCAAATCTAAACTTTTAAACCCATTCTAAACTTTTGTCCAGGGTAAGTATTTGAATTACAATACAAAAATTCCCATAAACTGCTAAATACTATATTTACTGTGAAATAATATATCCTTATTATATTTCCTTCTTTCAGTCTGAAATTTTGTCCTTTATGAAAGCACATTAAAAAGTAAAGATAGTCTTTATTGGAATATATTGGGTAAAACATTTGTCAACTTGAAAAACAGTTTTAGAGGTTTTTTGTGTGCATGAAATAATGGAATGAAAGACAGTTTCGGTAGCAAAATCTGCCAAAACAATAATTTTACTTACAGATATGGTAAAAACAAACATTTTTATAACATGTAAATCATGCATAACTGTTAAGTAAAATTTCCATGTAAATTTAAGATAACCAAACCTTCTGGAGCAGGTCAAATCTTTTAGAATGCCTTGAAATGACCCATTTCATTTTGCTAGATCTGAGCATGAATAGTTTCCTTACTTTCTGAGACAGTTACTCTGCCCGAGCGCTTTCATACATACAATACAATGGGCTAGTAAAGGGAATTCCATTAACTTACAGAGCTGACCCTAACACTGGGTGTGAATTTTACATAATTAAACACATGCTGAACTACAGGTGTGAAGACATAAATTTGGCGACTAGAGTTATCACAGACGAAAAGACATTTTACATGGTTATAATACAATTAACAAACTTTCACAAATAAATAATAAAAAGAACAGACATTTTGTGTAGACATTTATAAAAGTTATGTATTGCTGTGAAAAATTATATAAATGTGATCTAAACATAAAGATTATAGAAAACATAAAATTTGGAAAGAAAGCACTGCGTGAATTACTCTATTGGCAAAGAGAAAACATTTAATATGGCAACAAATATAGTTTATCACTCAAAGTTGCTGTCAACATCATCACAATAATTTTTGCAAAACGCTGTTGGTAATACTTCTTGGTGATATTCCTAACCCTGTCAAATGATCTATTGTTAATCAACCCTATGTAAAAGGACTGTTTTTTGACTCGGCCATCCTAACTTGTCAGCTGCAGTTTCTCATGATTTCATGGCAAATGGGTTTATATTTTTGATAGCCGGTAATGTAATTGTCTTTTCTTGTTTCATCTGTAGGGGAGCTTTCTTTAGGTTCGTTGGACTCTCTGGGCTCTCTGTTCCTGGAGCTCTTTTTATGGACCTTGCATCCTGAAAAACACAATCATGCCATATTGTAATCACCTTAATTTTGTAGTAATCTAATTTTTCAAAACTTCAAACGCCACAAAATTTTGCTACTTGGGAATTATCAGTTACAAAAACAAACAACAAAAATGATCTAAATATAAACATGGTGACTTATCAGGGTAAGTAGCCTTTCCTTACAAAGGTAGTCTTTCTATGATGAACTGATTTTCAGAGTATGGTGTGTCATCTTGTCAACCATGATTAGTTTGAATCCCTGTAATGCATATATAAAATGCCGTAAAAATGGTCTGAATCAATCTTTGTTTGGCATGAAAACAATTTTTTATAAATCTAGGATTTTAGACTGCAGGTCTACTGGAATGAGTAAAAAGTCTTTACCGTCATTTCTAAGATTTTAGACTGCAGGTCCATGATTGTGTAATCACCGAGACTTTTCTGTAGTTCCTCCTCTTGGTGCTTCTGTAATTCCTCATCCTCGAGAATTTTAAATCCCGCTTTAAAATGGTCCATAATATCCTTACGCTTGATCAAAGACCGTGATCTCTGCCTTTTTCCACCATACTCTGTACTTTGTCGCTGGCTTTCTCCTGTTGCTATAGTAACAAATATAAGTCATCAACTTATGTCTTAATCCTAGGTTCAGGGTTAAACTTTTTACATATACATTATCTATTCATTTAATCTAAATGTGAAACAGGATATCCTATCATCCTGATGTCTATAATATTTAGTGACCTTTTAGAATTGTGTGACTGGCATTTTGTTGGAATTCTTACATATTTTTTTTAAAGCAATGGGTAGAACACAACTTTGA
Organism: Cyclina sinensis; assembly: GCA_012932295.1. NCBI lineage: Eukaryota > Metazoa > Mollusca > Bivalvia > Venerida > Veneridae > Cyclina > Cyclina sinensis. The sequence goes on along the minus strand of JAAONU010000007.1, from coordinate 31,639,955 downwards.
AAGTTTATCTGCTTTTTTTGTAAATGATTTTATAAAAGATTGATCCAACAAACATAAGTTGAAAATAAAAATGAATGCTGAGAAAAACAAGATAGTGGAAATACTGACTAATATAATTGCACATAAAAACTGCACCTGAAAGTTCTGGGAGCTGATTAGATTCATCTGTGGTTGACAATGAAATAAGACCCTTCTTGTTGACAACAGCCATGCCTACCTTCATTTCTTGTCTCTGACCTACAGGCATATTGTCCCTGGTGATATGCTCACTGCCAGGTGCCATAAAGGCATTAGTTCTCTGAAAATTAACTGACAGAGCTCTAAAACAGTTAGATAATATTGTGATAACCAGTTAGCACTTGTAAGACAAGTAACTCATAAACAGTTACAGCTGGATTTATGCAAAACATTACCACTTTCTTATATCTAGAAGTTTAAAAGCCTTATTTCTCTTTTACCTGTCAATAGGTTCTTAACTTTTAACATTATTGCCTAAAATGTCCTTTTCTATTACTGTTATTTAAATTACTCCAAATGCAGAGGGAATTGACAGCACATGTGGCCTAAAACTTTACTTTTTTTGCATAGACAATAAACAAAGGAATGATTTCTTCAGGATAAACAACTAGTGTGACATTTAAGTATCTATTTATGATTATATTATAATAAGATGCAACAACCCCTCTTACCTCTTTCAGCAGCCCTCCACCCATCATGGTAACATTTGTCATGGTATTAGAAGAGTCTCTCACATCAAGATCAGACTTAGATCTCTGAACATTCAATACATGCATTCTGTTCTTCAGCTTGGCTTCCGACTCCTGAAAAAGAAATACCTCTTTTTATGTTTAAATACTGACACACTACGAGTCTGCACACAAGGAAACATGGTTAATGCAGAATGGTTATGCTGCCTTTGAATAGATTAATCAAAGTTTAGAAAATCTGCTGGAAAGACTGCCTCCAAATCTGTATTTAATTGCTATGTATACTAGTCACTTGCTGCTCATCTGTGTGAAATCTTCATCAAACAGATAAAAGATATTTTACATGACCTGTAGTCTAAAAAACAAACTACACATACAAAACTCTCTACAGATTTCACAGCTGGAAATGCTTTTATCTGCATGTACACCAACAAAATATTATATAGTGAGAATCAAAAGAGACTAAAATATTTTCATTATATCATTTTCACATAACTCTTTAAGCTACCACCATCTAGCAGTAGTGTCAAGCAGTAATACTTTGCCTGCAAAAGTAATATTTTGTAACCAGACCATGTCATGACCCAAAATAATGTGGGTCAGATTAAATACCCATTAATGAAAAATTCTGAAAGAAGATCTAAATTAATGTAAACTTAAAACTAAAAATTTAAATATAAATTTACAACTTATACATCTATAGAGAGACCAAATTAAAATTTGCTTTCATATTAAACTATTACTGAATATGACATACAGCCAAAAAATGCAACTGAACAAAATGCAGTAGAATGCAATCATTCTAAAACATTTTTTGCTCACTTTTCATGTTTTGCTTAGAACAAAAAATGCAATTTGACAAAATGTAATGTTTCAAAAAATTGATCCAGTCTATCAATGATAAAAAGAATTCCATTCTGACTGTAGACATAAAGTTTTCTTGTTATATAAGCCAGTAATTATGCTAGGTACTTATATTCCCTTTCATAAATTATTCAAAGGACAGAATTACCAGCTCATTCTAACCTAGGTATGAATAATTCATCTTTCTAGCCTGGTTTGCTTTAAAAAGAATCTTTTCTTAATAACTAAAAATAGTTAGAACAAAAAAAATACAGCTAGAACAAAGAAAACAAAAGGAAACACAATGCTTAGCTAGAACAACAAACAGATAACAAATATGACAAAAGGATATACAGCTAGAACAAAATATAACTAGAAATGGGTTTTTGATTGAACAAAAACATATGTCTCCCCCCAGCCAGTTGCTGCAGGCAGGATTGAGTCACACGATTGTAAAATAAGGGGGATATTTTGTCATGTCAAATGTACATGATGAACAAGAAACTCATACTCTGTAAAGAAAGGATTGAGCAGAAACCTTGTTTCATATTGTACAAAATGGCTGTATTCATTCAGTTTAGTACCTGTAGCATGTTGGAATCATGTCGATGGCAGTGCTGTTACATAGATATGGGCAAAAAACATGAAGCCAGTAACAAGGTGTCTTCTTCAAGCACTCAAGTTTAATCTATTTCCATTGATAAGGAGAAAAGTTACATCATGATAGCTGTAGTATGTTGGAACTACTCCTACTATGTTGGAATTTGACATTTAACCTCCAAGTGTGACCTTGACCTTGAGACACCACACCCGCAAAGTGGGTTCTGTACGTCGCCTTGATGAGGTGAACATTTGACCCAAGTTTCATAAAAATCCTTCAAGGGCTTTTGAAGATACAGAGCGGACACGATTTTGTGGCATTTGACATTTAACCTCCAAGTGTGACCTTGACCTTGAGACACCACACCCGCAAAGTGGGTTCTGCATAAAGCCTTGATGAGGTGAACATCTGACCCAAGTTTCATAAAAATCCTTCAAGGGCTTTGGAAGATACAGAGCGGACACGATTTTGTGACGGACGGACAGACGGACGGACGGACAGACAACCGGGGGAAAAACAATATGTCTCCCCCATTTTTGGGGGGAGACATAACTAGAAGAACAGGCAGATAAGTGCAGTGTGCAAATATATAATTATACAAACAATATAGCAAGACAATTCAACAATTAACTAAAGCATACTTCATGGCCAACTGCAATATACAAACATCATAGCTAACTGCGACAGACAAACAGCATAAGCAAAGACTATATCTAGAATAGAAGATAAACAGCACATGTAAAGACCACATCTAGAATAGAAGACAAACAACACTGGACGACACCACATCTAGAATAGAAGATAAACAGTACAGGCGAAGACCACATCTAGAACAGAAGACAAAAAAAAACAGGCAAAGACCATATCTAAAATAGAAGACAAACAACACAGGCAAAGATTGCATCTAGAATAGAAGATAAACAACACAGGCAAAGACCTCATCTAGAATAGAAGACAAACCACACAGACAAAGATCATATCTAGAAGAGAAGGCAATCAACACAGGCAAAGACAATATCTAGAATAGAAGACAAACATCAGAGGAAAAGACATTATCTAGAATAGAAGACAAACAGCACAGGAAAAGACAATATCTAGAATAGAACACTGGCAAAGATTGCATCAAGAATAGAAGACAACAACACAGGCAAAAACCATATCTAGAATAGAAGACAAACAACACAGACAAAGACTGCATCTAGAACAGAAGACAATCAACACAGGCAAAGATTGCATTTAGAATAGAAGACAAACAACACTGGAAGAGACCACATCTAGAACAGAAGACAAACAACAAAGGCAAAGACTATATCTAGAATAGAAGGCAAACAACACAGGCAAAGACAATATCTAGAATAGGAGACAAACAACACAGGCAAAGAACAAATCTAGAATAGAAGAACAACAACACAGGCAAGTACCATACCTAAATAGTAGACAAACAACACAAGCAAAAATCAATGTAAGAACACAAGACTCAAGCAGAAATCATAGAGAGAATGTAACACAAAGAATAATGGTTAAAGACAGTGATACAAGCAAACAGCCAACAGCTCATGTGAAAACTATAGCTTGAATAATATACCAGCATCACAAGCATAGCTAGTAAAGTAAACAAACAATGCTAATGAAACAAACACAAAACAGACTTTAAAAGTTGAGCTTAATCAAGGTCAAACAGACTAGTTATAAGTGATGTAGTGAGAAGTAAACAATGGCAAGACAAAAGAATAGTATCAGCATCAAAATGCAATAGACAAACAAAGGCAAAAGTACTGATATACATCTGTTAATAGACAAACAAAGAAAAAGAAGACATAACATGTTATTTTGAGAGTAAGAAAAGTAGGAACATTAAAAAAGGAAACACAGGACAAATTTTTAAGTAAAACAACAATGAAAATGTGTGGAGGTAAGGAGTAAAACAGCAAATACAGATCAAAATGAAACCAGAAAGCCAACTAAAAAGATACAGTACAGAAGAAAGGCCATCTTGCAGAAGTTAGAATACTAGATGAAATAACATAGACGAGAAGCTTCTGCTGCTGGAAAAATTCTTTACCTTATTGCTAACTTTCAGATATTGTATATATCTCATTGTGCTTGACTCCCTATATGCTTGTCTTGGTTTGTACACTTGATGTTTGTCTAACACTGTTGCTGGTCCAAATAATGTTGTCTTACATCTTCGTAAGCCAAACTGAGGTGTTATAGCTGTATTAACCGGAATATTGACTGAGTAGCGACCATAACCAGCAGTTGATTTAACAGGAATATTGACTGAGTAACGTCCATTAGCGGTTGCAGAAGAGGAAGTTACAGGAATATTAACTGAAAATCGTCCATTTCCTGGATTTGTCACAGGGCGTGACCAAGTATTTACTGCCGCCCATTCATGCATAATCACAGTATCCTATAATCACATTACAAGGTAATCACAAGATCATCTTCACCATTTTGTCCACAGACTATCACCTGTTTTTTATTCACTCAGAATCCATCAAAAAGTGCTGTCCAAATTATTTCACATTTTCAGTGGTGTCTCACATTTCAATTTAACCCATTTTAAGTAAAACTAGAACCGTTTTTCATACTCTGAATTTTCTCCAGTGTAACCTCAGCTAAAAATGAAGAGAAACTAATCACCAAGCATGGCTTCTAAATCCTCAGTACTGCCATGGAAATAAGGTCCAAGCCACCAAAAAATACACACCAGTTTCTTTTCAAAATGAAGTAATGCACATGAGTTTCCAACCTTGGAAAGTATCTTTCAGTTTTTACTATAAATCTGAAAAAGTCAAAAAGAAAATGTCAAAAACAAATGAATTTATTTGTTAACCATTAGAACAAATCTATACCCTTTATTTTGCTTGTGGAGATTTTGTTGCCTTTGCAACAAATGCAGATAAAGATCAGCCTGCACATCTATCAGCTAGCCATGATCTATGCAGTTTATTATTCATCTGTCTATTATAGTTTATTTATCATCAGTACCAGTTGACCCTGACACCCCCTGAAGAATCTAGTTATTTTAGTTTGTGGGGAATAGTGCAAGATACAAAAAGCATCCCATTCCAAAGACACTTCTGTTCTTTTATAGGCAATGGGATGTCAGTTTACTGTTTCATCCAAAAGACTATTGGAAGTGTTAGTGGAGGAGCAGGGTGATCAAACGGGCAACTTCTGCATTTCAAACTCTTCATTGGCAGTGCCGAGAACGGCGACGCCTGTATTTGGATAGTGTTTCATTTTGTACCATGCGCTGACGTAATCAATTTTGGAGAATCTTTGATCATTATGAATGTAAAAAAATTCGATTATTCTGTATATCACTTAAAATATGTCACTTCATAAATCGTATTTATTAATTTTAACAATAAATTGTTCCAAATCAGGTAAGTTTGTATTTTTAATAAAAAGTTTTTGATGCAAAAATTACAGATTTAATGACTTTCCCCAAAACAAATCAAAGCGCTGCAAGTACTTGTGTATTCACTACATGTATCTAGCAGTGTGTTGCTACTTAATCTGAAATACAAATCTTTGTTAATTCTTTCAGCTAAAGCTATATAAAGAAAGGTGAAGCCGAGTGGTTAAAAGGTCGGACTTGTAATCTAAGGATCGCTAGTCAAGACACGAGTTCGAACCCCGTCAGCGGCTGTGTCGGCATCGGTTATTTCCTTCAGCAAGAAACTTTATTCTCATTACTTAGTACTGGTTGGTTCCAGGGACGGATTTGAGAATGATTCTATTAGCTAAAAGCTTTCGTCACAATCGAAATAAAATTGATTTGTATAAACTAACTTGAAAATAGAAATTGTACAAAATCTGTCGTTTTAATGTAATAATAAATATATGAGTCTGTTTTTATGGATACTAAAACAAGGATGAATTTGAAGAACATTCTTACTTTGCTGGAGTCAATTCAGTCGTTATAGTTACGAAAAAGAAAATCTGTTCACTACGCCACTAAACCGTTAAACCATGAATATAATAGAGTACCAGTTGTACTTCGGGTGTTATCTAGTGCAGACAAATTACAAAATATTTGAAATGATGTGATACCACACTGTGAAATGTGGAATTTGAACAAAGATATTACATGTAAGGTTTTATTTTTTTGGATGTCGATAACATAGGAATTGTTATTTCAAAATCGAGGACACACCTTCGGAGACAAGTATCTTGGTATATTTTTCACCAAATCTTGGAATATTATGCATACAAGAAAATATTTAGTAGTAAAGCCCTTCATCTATTATAGGAGAATGTGTACTCCATAGTTGATTACCCATCGGAAGCACTGTCAGGTCGACAGCTCTCTTTGTTCCAATTTCAGAAATACACTCACACTGTATTACTGCTACTGCTACACAAAAATTCATTTCCTGTTTCCTACCAGAGACGGTAATTCCTTAGATATAATTTTCTCTTAAACACAGACCGGGGAAAAAGCAAAACTACGAGGTGATTTTAAGTAATTTATAATGACCATTCTCTTCTACAGTTCTCTTCTACAGAAATAACCGTCCATGGATCTCAAATTCTCATTCTCTGTGGGAAGAAAAACATATTCTTGGAATTGTCATTCAAGGTTTAAATTTGAAATTTTGACATGTCTTGGGCTGCCTAGAAACTTTGAAAAGTAAACTTAGCAACCCTTTTCAAACTTTCCGATCACTGAAGTCATACTTGTTTCAATTTATTTAATTTGCTATTGATGGTTCCAAAATGTTCCTTGGTCAATCGCAGCAAATCTATATAAAGTATAGTATTTAATGTACGTTGAAGGCTTATGACCACAGCATGTGCATGTGTGATGGTATTTTCTTCATGCATACAATATAAACAATGAAAACATAACATTTCTTCAAGAAATAGATTGAAAATCTGAGTTTGTAAAAATTGGATTATATCCTGTCTATCATGGTTGTGCAACCAGGATAAAATAGAAAAAGACACAAAACAGTAGGATTTAAACAGACTAAAATCATTAAAAGGGTATAGATTCTTGAAATAAAGCAAAAGTAGACATTTGGAATATTCAACTGCTGAATTGTGACGCAGACGAAGAACACTTTATTATTATCCCAATTTTTAATTTTAAAGGGAGACAATATGCCATTTTCATAAAAAGTGAAAGATCAAATGATTTTTATGAGATTATAGTCATTCATATCTGGTCATTTTGTTGAAGAAAAGTGAATTCACATGATTTCACAACTTCAATGAAAGTGATTAAAACATGGATATAATTCAAATGTCCCCCTTAAAATCTTTTTTACATCCTACCTGTACATAACTTCATTTTATCATCAAAATGTACAACATGTACTACACACGTGTACAATTGTTTAGGTTATTTTATACACTTCTTATTTATCTTATTTCAAAACCATGTGTGCCGCCTTTGATGCTTTGCATCAAAATTAATCTTGTATTACAACTGGACCAATGATTCACTCATCAGTCAGTAATTTTTCATCTATTACCCCTAAAGTTAATAAATGGTACTACCCAAATAGAAAAATGGAACAGTACATTTTAGAAATTTAGTAGGGTCAGGGATATTCTCATAAATCATTACAACATATTCAAAGACATTGCTGCTGCAGTACCATTTACATGAAGGAAGTAAAAGTTTTACTCAGTAGATATTTTTTTTTTTACACACACTCGCCAAATTTTTAATGCAGGTAAATATCTCCAGTGCTATAATAGTCTCAATACTTACTGCAGATTTAATGCATTAGGTTCAATCCTGTGCTAAATCAAAGAATATAAAAAACTGATAAGATCACACAATACCATTTCTTGTAAACTGGTCAAGTGCTGCACATGATTTTCATACAGTGTAATCTAGTTCTTTTGCAAACTAAGTAGAAAATTCAGGTTGTTGATAGGTGATTTGCAGTAAGCTCAGTGTCCTATGTAACACTAGATCGATTCTGTTACAACTGACCCAAAAAGTACCATAGCTCCAATATTAAATTCTTCTACTGGTAAATTACTTTACTTTTTTACTAGTAAAAGAGCTGGTCTTAACAAGCAACATAGCCTTTAACATGCTGATCAAAACTGGTTTTTTTTGCCACCAAACCAACAAAGATCATAATCAGTCTTCCTGTCTCAGTTCATTAAGGACAAGTCCATCTGAGATATGTAGAAGGGTATACCTAAATTAGAGTGCAAAATATTTATCCTTTAAATGTATGAAAGCAGAATGTAAAATGTCTTTCATGACAGAAATACCTGAGAGCACATGAGAAGAAACCTTTGGTGTTTCTTTATAGTTCTGTATTTGCAGATCTGGCTGTGTTCATTATGTAAGAATATTATACAGGTATTAATTATTCATAGAATTTTCTCAGAGGTGGCAATCTACAGTCTTCATAATCAATCCCAAAGTATCTCATACAAAATATCATTCTTTAAATTAATTTAATTGATTATTTATTTCATTTTATTTCATGTAATATTAATACCTTTTTAAATTCAATGTGCCAAGGACAGTACTGTCAAAAGACTGTTTGTTTCTTTTATTGAATACAATGCAAAATGCAAATGTATGGTTTAAGGAAAGACAAAGTTTTTGAATACATGAATATATCTTCTTTCACAACTAAACCATATAATATGCACCACATTTATTCTTTAGATCTAAGAATAGTTTAATACTGAAAGCTAATACCTAGTTATCATGTTACTGTCTAAAGGACCTTAGATTTTTATGTCTTTTTAATAACTTAAAACTTTGAGTAACCAGTCTTCGCATTTGTATTTTTTCAACAGCTAAAATCTAATCACCAAATAAAAATTGTCATTTAAGAGGACTGACATTATTATGAGCAACAAGAGGGCAATGATGGCCTTGGATCGCTCACCTGAGTACTTTGGCTGTAGGTTTGCTGTTAAGCAGTATTTCATTTTTTAATTGAAAATATGTAAGTGCCTACAAACCAAATATGTAAAATATCAGTCAATAAATAAAGGCTCTATGACAGAAAGTAGAAATATCTATTATAAGCTATGGTGACCTTGACCTTGACCCAGTGAACTCAAACCCTACCCATCGGTAGAGGTCCATGCAAGGAACCTCTATACTGAATATCAAAGATATTGGTCTATAAATGAAGGCTCTATGAGGTACAGTAGATAAATCTACTTTTAGCCTCCGTGACCTTTAACCTAATCCAATAATTTGAAAAAGCTTGATAAAGCTTGCTTAATGTCAAATTTTAAAATTCTAGGTCTTGTGGTTTCAGACAAGAAGATTTTTAAAGATTTTCTTCTATATTGTTATTTAAAACTTGTGACCCCTCGGGCGGGGCCAATAGTGACCCCAGGGACATTTTTCTAACAAACTTGGTAAAGGTCCACTAGACAATGCTACACACCAAATATCTAAGCTCTATAACTTACGGTTTCTGACAAGAAGATTTTTTTAGATTTTCTTATATAACTCTATGTAAAACTAGTGGCCCCTGGGGCGGGGCCATTTTTGACTCAGAGGCCAGGATTTGAACAAACTTGGTAGAGGTCCACTAGACAATGCTACACACCAAATATCTAAGCTCTATAACTTATGGTTTCTGATAAGATGATTTTTTTAAGATTTTCCTATATAACTCTATGTAAAACAAGTGACCCCCGGGACGGGGCCATTTTTGACACAGAGGACAGGATTTGAACAAACTTGGTAGAGGTCCACTAGACAATGCTACACACCAAATATCTAAGCTCTATAACTTACGGTTTCTGACAAGAAGATTTTTTAAGATTTTCCTATATAACTCTATGTAAAACTAGTGACCCCCGGGGCGGGGCCATTTCTGACCAAGAGGCCAGGATTTGAACAAACTTGGTAGAGGTCCACTAGACAATGCTACACACCAAATATCTAAGCTCTATAACTTACGGTTTCTGACAAGAAGATTTTTTAAGATTTTCCTATATAACTCTATGTAAAACTAGTGACCCCCGGGGCGGGGCCATTTCTGACCAAGAGGCCAGGATTTGAACAAACTTGGTAGAGGTCCACTAGACAATGCTACACACCAAATATCTAAGCTCTATAACTTACGGTTTCTGACAAGAAGATTTTTTAAGATTTTCTTATATAACTTTATGTAAAACTAGTGGCCCCTGGGGCGGGGTCATTTTTGACCCAGAGGCCAGGATTTGAACAAACTTGGTAGAGGTCCACTAGACAATGCTACACACCAAATATCTAAGCTCTATAACTTACGGTTTCTGACAAGAAGATTTTTTAAAGATTTTCCTATTTAACTCTATGTAAAATAAGTGACCCCTGGGGCGAGGCCATTTTTGACCCAGAGGCCAGGATTTGAACAAACTTGGTAGAGGTCCACTAGACAATGCTACATACCAAATATCTTAACTCTAGGCCTTGTGGTTTCTGACAAGAAGATTTTCAAATTTTCCCTATATAACTCTATGTAAAATCAACTGACCCCTGGGGTGGGGTCAGTTTTGTCCCCAGGGACATAATTTGAACAAACTTAGTAGAGGTCCACTAGATGATGCTTCATACCAAATATCAAAGCTCCAGGCCTTGTGGTTTCGGAGAAGATGATTTTTAAAGATCCAACTTATAAAATCTATATTTAGCTCCAGTGAACCATAAATGCAATGGACCAGAACCATTTGAACAATCTTGGTAGAGCTTCATACAAGGAACATCCCAGGCAAGTTTCATTAAATTTGCCCCATTGGTTTCAGAGGAGATGTCGTTTGAATGAAAAGTTGACGACGGACGGACGGACGGACGATGGACGACGGACAAAGACCGATCAGAAAAGCTCACCCTGAGCACTGTGCTCAGGTGAGCTAAAAAGGGAATAAATAACAGAAATAATGTTATTTCAACATTTTCAATTAATTCTTCTGGTGTTACTATCAAACTGTCTTGTCAAAAAAGTTATTGCACTGGGTAAAAACCTAGCAAAAGTGGGTAGAAAAAGCGAGTAAATCAATCAGGAACTTTTGCACACTGCATTAAGAGAGTTTGGATATTAAATTGATTACAAGTAAAGGTACACGCAACCATTTCTGAGACCCTAATATAACCAGAATACAAGAAAATCACAACAACAACAACAGAAAAGAACAAAATAATGAGGCACATATGGATAAATTGCAGATACAATGTTATTTCATTTTCAATCAATTCATTCCTATGTTATCAAACTGTTTAATTAACAACTTAATGAATTTTTACAAAAACCTATATAAAACAATAAGAAAATGTTTGTAAATTAATCAGAAACTTTAAATAGTTCAAACAATTAATCATTTGCATGTATAAGCTAACATTTCAGAGACCTTCATAAAACCAGAATACAAGAAAATCACAAAGTATAATTGAATATATTCAAAATCTGTAAAATATTAAAACCTTCCAAAGAATATGTCTTTACCAGTTTTTATCCCGACAGAAATTTTTCATACTTTTTCTTTCCATTTCCTGTATCTTTTAAAGTTATAGATCTATTTTTCAATTTTCCAACCAAATACTTGGATATATTTCCATGACACTTTTAATAAAAGAAAATAACGATTTGCACTTTTAGATAATAATCATTGCTCATTTAATATTTTTGCCTTCAACATGCAATCAATTATTCACAGGTTTACCTTAATGTTTTATCTAGTTATCTGCCAGAGTTAGATACCCAATACTTTTCAGTGTATGGCAATTCTTAGGAAACAGACAGAAACATAAGTATCAAGAGATGTTTGTAAAACATATATGCTCCCCTAGTGCCTTATCTCTTGAAGCAGCCATAAAAGTATAGGAAGGTATAGGGGTCATCTCCTGAACAGTCCAACATGCATAGCAAGTCTGTGAAGCCATTATGCCCTGAAGGTTCTCTAGTTATTGATCGGAAACTATTTTTCAGTTAATGGTCAATATAAGCTTGACCTTTTGATGTATGACCCTAAAAACTATAGGGGTGATCTTCTGGCCATGACCAACCTGCCTATGAAGGGCCTAAGCATTCTATACCTATTGATCAGAAACCGTTTTGCTTTTCAAGGTCACTGTCTGCTTGGCCTTTTACCTTGTGATCTGTAAAGCTATAGGGGTCATCATTCTTCTGGTCATGACCAACCTACATACCAAGTTTGAGGAACCTCAACCAAGGCATTCTATAGTGATTGATCGGAAACTATTTTGCTTTTCAAGGTCCCTATGACCTTGGTCATTGACCTAATGACCCAAAAATCTAAGAGTTCATTTACTGGCCATGATCAGCCTATCTATGAAATTTGGGGAGCTGGGCCCTAAGCTGTTCTATAGTTATTGATCCAAAACCATTTTGCCTATTCAAGGACACTATGACCTCTGACTTTGATATGGTGACCTGAAAATCTATAGGAGTCATCTTACTGGTCATGACCAATGTATGTACAAAGTTTGAGGAAACCTGGGCCTAAGCATTCTATAGTTATTGATCAGACACTGTTCTGCTTTTCAAGTTCCACTGTGACCTTGGCCTTTGACCTGGTGACCTGATAAACTATAATAGTCATCTACTGGTCATGAGCAACCTACAAATCAAGTTTGAGGAACCTGGGCTGAAGCATACAACTATATGTATAGTCCATTGACTTATGATAGATTAAGTCATAAAACATCCAGCCACTCACCATAAAACACTGTTATATAAATCATAAGGGAGAGGTTTAAATGGGATAGGTTTTTTTTCTTGGATGACCTATAGTATTATACAGCCTCTTCTGAGTAAAAAAATCCAAAAAGATTATTATCAGTGGTCCAGTGGTAATGCGATGGACTGGTAATCCAGGGGTCACGAGATTGATCCCCTGCTCCTCCACTAATATTACTAGTTGTCTTTTAGATGAGATGTTAAACCTAGGTCCCATTATCAGTGCTGTAAACTGAACATGCAAAAGAACCAGGGATGACTCTTGAACGAGATGCTTTCTGTATCTTGCACTATCACCCATGTCATAAAATAACTAATCTCTGCAGGGGGCGTCGGTGCCGACAATAAATAAAACTCGAATAGATAGGGCATCAAATGTGTGATACACAACACTGTGTTAGGTGAAATGGTTCTAAGTCACAAAACACTGTGTAGGTGAAATGGTTCTAAGTCACAAAACACTGTGTAGGTGAAATGGTTCTAAGTGAATTTTAATAGAGACAACAATTTTGATTTAATGCTTTGAAAAGCAAGGCACTATAGTGTAACATATTTATGAAAACCCATCAGCCTATCTATCACCCGTCTGAAAAACTGTCTCTTTACTGTTGGATAAAAATCAATAAGAATTGATATTCCAGAAACAAAAAGACTGATCAACATGCAACTACAAAATTTCATGCTTCAGCAAAATTAATTTAGCTATCAAAAATGCAATCAGTGGAAATTATATTGGTAAACAGATAGAGAACCCATCTCCTATTAAAACATTAAAGGAAGGAGTATCTGAAACCTGAGCAAAATCGATGTTGTAATTTGGTCATTAATTGCAGAATGGCATTAAGTGATATTTCTAAAAAAATCAATCATCTATGTTCATACTGGGAAGTTTTATAGAACTTCTTTAAAATCAATACTAATTTTGAAATCAGTAATTTAACCGATACATGTTACTGATACTGTTAATACATTCTGATATTCAGTTAACAAATTTTAATATTCAGTTAATGCATTTTGATATTCAGTAATGATATTCAGTTAACTTATTTTTATATTAAATTACTACAATTAATGCATTTTGATATTCAGTTTGAAGTTGACAAAAGACTGAAACTGCAGTTAAGTATTAATATATAAACTTAAGGAATCTGGCAATAAATGAGACATTTAATCCTATTTCTTATGATGGAACATTGCACAAGTTACTGTGAAACAACATTAACTTTGCTAGGTAATTACATGTCCTTAGATAACCAATCATAACAAGTTAAAAAAAGGAAAAACAAAGATGGAATAAAATGTTGTTGTTTTTTCATGTACAACAGTCAAAATTTCTAACCACCAGTAAGGGTGAAATGCAGTCAAAATCAATAAACATTGATTAATTGGGGAAAAATCAAAAAAGGAAATTAAAAGACAGCAAACAATCATCAACAAAAAAGCAAACAGAAAATTTTCTGTTTCTGAGAACTTTGTTTGTTTATAATGTCCTCTAACAGAGTGAAATGTCCATAAAAGTGACAATAATTCATTTCCAAGTATGGATTGGCAAATACACACTGGTTACATTGTAAATATCATTTTGCAGTACAACAACCAATTTTGTTGATAAAGCACGTTATTATCCTAGCTTTTCTCCGGAAGGACACAAGGGCAATGGAGTCATTTCTGAAAAAGTTCACTTTTGGATAAAACAATGTTATCAAAGAGTGCAAAACTCTTAGCTAAATGCTTTTCTTTTGTTTGTCAAATGCTTGGTCATATATGACAGAAACTTGGACTTGTATTTCATGCTTGATAGAGACTTCAAAATGCTGATATCTAAACATAAAAAAAATACCCTGATGAAGCCTCACGGCGAAATGTTGCTATTACCGTAAAAAATAACATTTTATTCATGTTGGATGGTATTCTCCTCCACTGATATATAAACATCCAAATTCATGAACATTGTTACTTAAAGAGCAAGTAGCCAGTGATGTTTTTCAACTACTGTTTCCGTAACAACCAAATATTAAATTACATGACAATATTCAAAACTTCAAGGTGATATCTATCTGTAACCCTGATGAGTAAATTAGTTAATTATTAAAAGATCAGCTAGTCTAAACTTTTTGAACTATTATCTATTATTTGCTGGTGACAAAATACTATTTTCCCTGTGATTAGTGCAGACCATGATAATCCAGCACACCCTATTACCATGACTATGATCTGCACCATTCCCTACCAGTGCAGACCATGATCAGCCAGTACACTCTATTACCCTGACCATGGTCCGCACCATTCCCTGCTGTGCAGACCATGATCAGCCAGCACACCCTATTGCCATGACTATGATCTGCACCATTCCCTACCAGTGCAGACCATGATCAGCCAGTACACCCTATAATCCTGACCATGATCAGCCACTACACTGTTACCATGACTATGGTCTGCACATTCCCTACCAGTGCAGACCATGATCATCCAGTACACTCTATAATCCTAACCATGGTCTGCACCATTACTTACTGAACCTGCTTCTGCTGTAGTGTGATAAGGAGAAAATATTACATTCATAAGTCATTATCAAACTTAATATAGCTTCTGCGTGAAATCTACGATGGCAAAGAAAAAGCAGTGTGGAAGCAATCCTTTTTTGTGAAAGCCATTCAACCTTTTATGTTACAGTTCTTCTAAATACAGATTGTTCAAGATGAAATATTTAATTTTACATTTTAATTTGTATAATATATATTTTTTTTACTTTACCCGCTTCTCTTATTCCTTACCTTTTTACTTTTTGTGTGAACCATACTGTGGAGATCTCTAATCTTATAACTCCAGAATGTATAATTATGCCACATAGAATTTAAATGTTATATTATGGAAGTTTCTGACACACTACATGTCTTTTCACAGTACTGTGCTTTTTGTATCCCTCTGTAGTCCAGAGCACCTTTCAAATCAAAAGTATAACTATTTCTCATGGGAAATAAATTTTACAATATATGATTTTTTTTAAACCGATACTTAACACCCCAGAACTTGGCATACATTTAAAAAATACTGTACCATTTTTTATTTCCGTCCTGTTTTGTTTGTACATTTCTTTACAATTGGCGATATACATTAATCAATATTGATATATCCAACACCATATTCAAATATTTGCATGTCAATATTTGATTAATTTCAATATTAAAAGTAATATCACATGCAATTTTACTAATTTGATTTAATTGTATAGACACATGTATTTCAAGGTGATTCACTCAACCCTGTGTGTTTCAATTCTCAATTTCAGTTACAAACACTGACCCAGAATTTTTTCAACTGTTCCAATACAAATTTTAATGTCAACAAAGTTAGTGACCATGTCTTCGGTGGTTCACCCTACACCGGTGTATTTCACTTTAATTACATAAAAGCACTTGATATGAAAGGTATCAAATGCCTGAATGTTTTTCTTTAATTTACACCAAAAAAATTAGCTTAATTCAAATATTTATTTTATAAGTTTTAAAAATATTATCTTAATCAACTGAGCAGCTGTTAAGTATAACCTGTAGCATTCAACTTTCAAGCTCTGGTTTAGGTCTGGTTCTAGTGGGATTTAACCCCAGTTTTAACTGCTAAGGTCATATCCCTGACGGTTTCAAGCTCTGGTTCATTAGGAAAGAAATTTTTCACTTCTAACAAGTGCTATGTTCGAATAAACCCCTGTCTGGGCCTCAAAAATGCTAGTTTTGTGACAAACAGACAGACCGAAAACAATATGCCCTCCCTCCGGGGGCATAAACATTTCTTTGGCTAACCCAAAATCATACACAACTTTGACAAGTGCCCCAAAATGTTCAAAATACCTTTTTTCTCCTCAAAACTTTGCTGCTGGGTATCATAAGTACATGTAAACAATTAACAGAAACTACCTCTAAAGATAAGATAATAGATTCTTTAAGTAAGTTTTCAAAAATGACTCTTCATATGTCATTTAGAGAGATAGCATACATATTGTAATATATTCAACCCTCAAAAGTCATGCTAAATCTAAAATACTAAAATACTGTAAATTAATTAGCAGAAGCTATAATAAACACCAGCAATATTTCACTGTGCAAAGTGGCATTACTATAAAGTTTCAAATATCTACAACTAATTATTTTAACAACAGAGCTTGTAAGGTACTGAACTTTGAATTAGGCCGAAAACAACCTCTATCACTACTGACACGTATTACGTTTCAATTTTTAAAAGTTCAAGACTGGGGTCGAAGGAGTACAAGTATTAATGAAGTTAATTTTCTTTAAATGACTTCAGCGATACAATATTTGGAAAGGTGATTTCCTTGTTTGCATAATTAAGTATAATGAAATTTATGAGAATATACTTGTATAATGGTATCTTTAACAATTGTTTGCAGCCTTTTACAAAATGTTTAATGCAAGATCTAGGCTACAAAGGGGGCAGATCAGTAGTTCAGAGGTGTAATGCAACAGATTTGTTATCTAAGGGTAGCGAGTTCAATCCCCGCTCCTCCACTAATTGTTTTTTAGATGAGACATTAAACTGAGGTCCCATGTATCGGTACTGTACACTGAGCCCAGGGGTGTCTCAGAATGGGAGTGGTGTCGGTCACATGGGAAACCTGTGCCATCAATAAATACACTCAAAATAGACAGATAACTAACAACATGACTATTAAGCTAAAAACTATAAAGAATACTTTAACCTAACTAATATACATATTCTGCATGATATAAGATGTCTATGGAACTGTTCCAAATTATAATCTGATATATCATATCCATAAAATTATTGCTAGACAGTGCAAAAAAGACAGTGCAAAAAGTAGACATTCTGTCTGAAAGAGGTCCATTATTTAAGTGGCAAACACCCAGGACAAACACTTACAGCATTTATTTGATTGGTACCACACCAAATAAAACTACTGACCTCAGCAACACCCTATACAGAATGGGAATATTAAACTATATAAAAACTTACACATGCATGTTATCTTTTTTCAAATTCAAGAGTTTGCATGTATAATTTTCTGGGTCCTGGTTTTTTATAAGCTTATGTTTTTAAATAAATCATGAAACTTTTTACTCAGTGGGGGATCTCTATCTTTCCATGAAGAATTTTTTTTGGATTTCTAAAAGGTATAAAAGTGACTATGATTCCCTGCTCTCATCTAGGGAATGGCTGACAGAAAGTAATAAATGAAATATATTGGTTTGCTTGTAATAAATGGTATCTTTGCCCTCTTCAGTTCCTTTTATCATGTAAAATATGAATAAGATTTTGAAGTAAGAAATGTAAGTTCTATCAGAATAATTATCCTTTCATGTTTTTATTTTTTTAATTTACTCAAAACCTCTCCTTGTGTTGAGTGCAAAATATTTTGTCAACATATTCTTAACATGATGAAACCAGGACTGTTCTATTATTTCATAAGCACAAAAACTGTATCAATCCAAACAGGTAACATATTAATAAATTCAATTCAATGTTTAATTCAGCTATTCTTTTGTTGTCTGGTCTCCAACAAAAATGAACTTTTCTGCATCTTTGCTGAAACTTTCTGTGATTGAAATGCACAGAGCCTACAAATAAACTTTACAATAAGCATCCTTTTTGGTGCCTTAATATTATTTACAGATAAATTAATTAATCATCAAAAAGATTATGTTTTACATAATAATTAATATTATGCAGGTTGTAAACAGTAATACCTACATGAACTACGTAACATCCTTTAAATTTATTTTTTTCTGGTATAAACCATATCACATACTGGTTATTAAACTCATCTCCACATCCCAGAATAAAGTTTTTTTTTTTTAATGACAGAATTCCTATTTATTCCTCAGAAAATAAAACACACTAAAAATAACTGAACAATTCCATTATAGCATCAAATTATTTTCAGTTATATTAGTCCAAACATCAAATAAAATTAAATAGAAAATCCGTTTTGGACAAACACTTGAACGGCATATCAATGAATAATAATCGTGCTATCTGAAGACGACACTTCAACTGTTTTAGAGTGTTTACACAGATCAACCTATCAATTTATAACCTCTTCTGATCATAGATTATTCCTCGATAACCAAACCTTGTTATACATCTATGATCATTAAACAGCCACAAAAAAGACGCACTTCAAAAAAATACACGCAAATATCTGTACTTGTTATGTCAATGGGATATGATTTAAACTCTTCAAAGTAATCATATCATAAGATCATTTGTATATTACAATTTGCATGTTAAGCATGCAACTGTTCAAACTTGTATAAAAAAAAACAACAATGTATGTGTTTTCAAGACTCTATTTTTACATTAACAATTATTTGAATATTGACAAGTTCTTATTCTTTACTGAAGAAGAACCAATTTTGCCAAAATGCAAACGAATACCATTGCAAAGCTACCCTGATGTCTTCTGAATGCTGAAAAGTTTTAATAACAGACAAAACTTATGCTTTCAAATAACAAAAAGAATGAAAAAAAAAAAGATTTAGATAAATACAGATGCACAGAAAATTACATTGAACTTACTAGTATTTACATACAAGTTTATCATTTAAGGTATGGTCTATTTGATCTCTTCTTATTTCATTTTTATAAAAAAAAATATTTTCTCTTTTTTTTTTAGTTATTCAAAAAACATACATTTATGAATCTTTCCAATTGAATAACTTCAAATATCATATTGAAGTACAAATACTGTTCAGCAGTTTCATTTTTTCTAAAGCTTAAAAATATTTTTTTTTTAAACAAAACAGAAAATAGCATGCACACTTAAAAACTAAGATAAGTGAATAAGTGAAATTATTTTACACTGAATCTTAATATACTGACAAAGATGATAATAATAATATGCTGACATGAAAGATAAAGAATATTCTATGCTGACATTAAAATGGAAATGTAATAGCAGAATTTTACTCTTACATGAAATGGTTAAGCAAATTCTATGCTGATGTGACATGATAATGTTAAAAGGAAATTTTACTCTGACACAAAAAGGTAGGGAAAAAAATCTGTGCTGACCTAACATTAAAATGTAAGAGAAATTTTCACTGACATGGTTAGGGTAAAGGAAAATCTTACACTGACATAAAAATGGCAGAAAAAAATCTAATTATAACAAAAATTTTATAGAAAACCTAATGCAAACATAAATTGACTCAAAATAATTATTGTGCTGATATGAACCCAAAAATGAAATGCTGCAGTAACAAATAACAGTAAAAACAAACTATGAGCTTAGCTTTGAATTTTGCTTTGTTACCTTAAAGATTTTTACCTTAAAGATTTTTTCAGAAGTATGATTTTCAAATTTTTTAAAATAATTATAAAATTATGATATTCAGTAAAAGCACTTTAAAAGCATTTAAAACTGTAAAAAGATAAGAAACTGTCATCAGCTGAACACTTACACAGAATTAAACCTTAAGAAAATATTTAAAAAATGATAATATATCCCAATATTCTGAATCTACTACCTTACCAGGTAAGCACCAAATACAGCAGTAAGAGAAATGCTTGTCTGGTAGTAAATATACAAGCAAGGGTGATACAGCAGAAAATGGCATTTCAAATACAATAGAATGTTGCTATTCAAATACATTTACCTGCAGAACAATGTGAATTAATAAGCAAACAATCGCACATGGTCCAAAACGTAACAATAAAAGAATTCTGCCTCAATTTCCCTTTCATTACAACATAAAAACATAATTCAGAAGAAGCAATGAACAAACCTAAGAGCCACTTTAATCCAAGGTAGCAACATGTTGTGAAACAAATAATTTTATCATTTAAAAATGTTGGGCTAGATTTAACAGGCTTAGAAATACTTTTTAATGAAAGAGAATCTTTCTGAAATGTGACAAATTAATCATTGAAAGAATGCCTACGTAAAGCAGTCCATTCTTAATCTATCGTAAAAAACAGGCTCCATCATTGACAAGTGTTAAAGAAGTACTTCTTATAAACAAGTGTTTCTGTTCAATGGATTTCACTGAATCTAATTTTTGCTACACTGAATTTCACTAAGGAATTTCACTATATGAATTTTTGCAACATTGGATTTCAATGAACATATTTTTTGTTACACTCAAACTGAATGTATTTTTTCTACACTGAATTTCAATGAATATAATTTTTGTTATACTGGATTTCATTTAATGCACTTTATATTACACTGGATTTCACTAAATTCACTTTAAGTAACACTGGATTTCATTTAATGTACTTTAGTTACACTGGATTTCACCAAATGCAATTTATGTAACACTGGCTTTCACTGAATGCATTTTTGCTACACTGGATTTCACTTAATATATTTTTGTTACACTGCATTTCTAAATGTTTTGTTTTGTCACACTGGATTTCAATGATGTCTTTTTTTCTGTTTCACTGATTTTCACTGAATATATTTTATTAACATTGGATTTCACCAAGTGTATTTTTTGTTACACTGGATTTCACTGAATATTACACTGGATTTTTTGTTACACTAGATTCAGATTTCACTGAATGCACTTTATGTAACAATGGTTTTCAGTTCGACTAAATTCCCCTTTACTGTACTACATATTATCAGTGGTGAAATCTGTTGAGAATGATGGCCTTATTTTGATTTGCATTTGTTTTACTCTAATAAATGGCCTGAAATTGTTTTTCAGTTAATTAAAAGAGTACTGTTGACTGATCAAATAACCAACATATCATGAAAATGTCTATACTATGTAAGAAACTGTCAACTTTTTCAAAACAGAAGTTAAGGATCTCATTTAAATGTCTCATTTAAAAGATTGTCAGAAGTGATTTTTGAGGAACAACCCTGGGTTAATGGCCTTGTATGTTATCACTAAACAACTGATGAAAACTTTTAACTTACTACACTGAATGGAACCAATGAGAAAGCTGGTTTCTACGCATCATTGAAAGCCTGTGAATTATCCATACAAACTGAAACTATTATGCCATAATAAGAGAGTAAACAAACAATTATAACTTAAAATAGGTCAAAGAAATTCTTAATGCTAATGTACCATTTAGTTTTTTTGACAAAACAATACCATTCTTTACTTAACAGACTTTTCATTGAACAGAAAAAAATAAATAAATGGTAAAATATGGGAAAATCTATCTGGCATAATAAAAGCAGTTTGAATTTTAAATATAGGCTATGATTACATTACAATATCATCAAAAAATTTATATACAGAGTAAATATTACAGTCAATAAGTACATATACAAATTATTGAATATGCATCAATTCCCTTTTTGTATGTTCCTGAATAAGATTAACATTTTAAAAACATTTTCAAGTCATAAATACATCTCAGGTTCATGAGAAGCAGTGAAAGCTTGTAAAAAGAAGCTGGATCCTTGCCACAGGCATTGTGTTAGTTATAATATAAAATAAATTATTTATATAATGATGTGAGGACTAATGTAATACAGGATCTGTGAGTTCGATCCCTCACTCCTCCATTAATACTACTTACATCTTTTGCATAAGATGTTTAACTGAGGTCCCATGTATTGCTGTTTTACACTGAACATGTAAAAAACAAAGGAGTGTCTCTGGGATGGGGTACTTTCTGTATTTTGTACTATCCCCAACAACCAAAAATAGCTAAACTCTTCAGAAGGTGTTGGTCATATGGGCAAATGGTACCAACAATGAATAAAACGGGAAGCTTTTCATTTAAAGACACTGTGGCTCTTTCATATTGCTAAGTGTACAGCACTGATACATAGGATCTTAGTTTCATAGCTCATCTGATAGACAATTAGCTTTGTCAGTGGAGGAGCAGGGGATCAAACTCATGACCCCTGGACCACTGATCTGTCTCTAAAGTACATTTGCACCTCCCTGAGTTTCTTGGCTGACAGAGACCAAAATATTATTGTAACATTATTTCAATATTACTTAGAAAACCACCACTTTCTGATATTATTTAAAGCTTCAGAAAAATTAGCCTCAATTTTAACAAAAAAGCACACACATTCACATTGTAACTTCTTTATCTTTTTATAAATTGGGTTTCCTAAAGATCCAAGAAGGGATTTATTTTCAGTCTTGTATCATTTTAATGAACTTTTTCAGCAGTTTGTTCACAACAAAACTGATAAAACTTATTCTGTCGGATTAAATATCTGGCTTAAACATCTGGTTTATTTGAATTTTTGCAAACCTTTGACAAATTAGAGTTTGTAACTGAGAGAGTTATTAGTTCATCATTAAATTTGTCTATGGCTTAGGTGAACTAGAAACAAGGGAAGGAAGTGTTTTAAGTATAAAGTAGTATTGAATGAAAAAAGCAGGCAGAACCTTTTTGCTTTCTCTCCTCCCGTTCCCGACCCCCACCCTTTCTTGGGATATACAACAGTTATGTTGTTAAATCAAAACCAACAATATAAGTTTGTACAATAAAAGGCTAACAGTATGTTTACATTAAGAGAGAAAATAAAAAGACAAATGGCAACATTACAAATGAAAGGATGTAGTTAGTCAACATTGGTAATGATTTGGCTTACTTTAACACTGTTATTAAATGACAAAGTTAATGAAAAATACTGTACTGTTTTTGCTAATGTATGCACCATTAAATGACAGTCAATAGCAAATATCATGAAAGTCCTTGATAATGTCTGCTTTGTTCAATGACATGGTTAATAACATTATTAATAATAACATTGTAAATGACATAGCTAACGTTACCATGGTTAATGACCTGGCTAATGTCCACACTGTTAACAGTTATTGCTCTTTAGTGTAACATCCATGTCTAGTTCTATGGTCATGTTCCCCGAAATCTTGTTTCAAAACTTCATGAAATTATGAAAACCTTAAAGACATTGTAATATGAATTTTAACAGGTTTAATTACTTTCAACCTTCATTTCATCATTCTTACTTTATTTCTACAAAATTATGAACTAAGTCAGATCTGACTAGTCTAGAAAAGCATGAACATTGTCCAGGAAGTGAAGAAAAAAGTAGGACCAGTAATAGCCCCTTATATAACTTTTGCTGTCAATCCTGTCATAATAAAACTTGAAATATCAATTCATACTAGTAATCATTGAATTCTGATAGCTTAATACTACTTAAGTCTTATCCAAACTTTTCAAATCTGTCCATCCTTTTGTAAATAGATAGATACCTTACCTTAATAGATGCAATATACAATATACAGACACAATTTAATATCAGAAATGATGGTTTTCAAATATTAAGATTGAACACACGTAACTTAGAGCCCACAGCTGTGACATTGTTGATTAATGGTGTCTTTTCCAGATCCTTCCTGAATTAAAGTTATCAATACTGAAGTTTATACTTAAGTTTATGAAATATTGAAAAAAGAAAAAACAGCTAATATATATTCTTACTGCCTTGTAGCAAAGTCAGTAATTTTTTTTTTCAAAGTAAGCTACCACAGAAGTGGTCTTTTTTTAACTTTGATCTGTAACACAAAGGCACAATGCTTAAGACAAATACCATCTTTTTTTTTGGATTCAAACCTAAAAGTGCTGGGCCATGAATTATTTGAAATTCAATAATCTATACCACTGAGCCAATGATTCAGTTGCCAGAAACAATTGTCAGAGGTTGAAACAAGTCACTGGGAGTCTTCACTCATCTGTAACACTTTTTTCTTTTTTAACCCTGAACATGCTGAATTTTTGTAATGGATTTGCCCAGCTTTGAAATTAGAACAGTCCATTCAAAGTTAAAGGGATTTCAATATCAAAATACAAAAATGGAGCTACCAACAGTATAGAGCCTGGTCAGACTGCATGGATGTGCAGGCTGGCCTGGCTCTATACTGGTGGCAAAGGCTAATCAATTTCGGTTCCAGCAGGTTAAGGGTTAAATTGAAATAGAGAAGTACCCATAGATAATGAATAACTATCATCCCTGTAAGCTCTGTGAACTTCTGAAGTTCTCAACTCATCATGTTGGGAACAATTTTAAATCTTTTGAAATTTATATACAGTGATAACCAGTCATTGTACCTAACTTTATGGCACTATCTGCCAATATAATCTCTCAATTTATTAACAATTTATGCAAGGTCATTACTCTTTGTCGACAATTACGGATCTATTCCCGATAACAACCTGTAAGAAGTATAGATATTAATAAAATGTTTTGACAAAACAGACTGGTGGAGTTGATATACTATCCCATTACAATCCTTATCAATTTTTATAATAGGTTAAAAAATATCAAATTTCATTCCTGTGTAAAGTTGTCATTTTATCCCTAAGCTTTTCACATCACCTAGAGGCTATTATGACACTTGATTAATATCTTAATATCTTAAAAAGAAAAATACACAAAAAAACACAACAAATCAAACAAAACTATCTGTTTAAGCATTGACAACTTCATTAACACATTCAATGACATAGTCAAAACTCATGATATGTCAATGTTATCTCCCTTTATTTTTTTGACCACATTTCTTAAATATTTCAGACCAATAACTTATAAGTTTTGATAAGTCATTTACAGTAAATTTACTGGAAATGACCATCTATCATTTATGTCCTTTACTTATATTACAGCTTCTTTGAGTGATGTTATAAATATGTAAAACTAATTATCATCAGAAATTCTCATAATACAGTATAGCTGAACAGGTATCAGTGAGTTAGTTTAGCTTCTTCAGCAAGCAACTGTACCAAACTGGGTGAATAAATAACTGACAATCAAATAATTACCTTAATATTTCAGTGATAGGCTGACTTACTAACTTCCTTGAAGAACAAACTTTTTATTTAACAAAATTCAACCAACCAACTGACTCACCAATGGAAAAAGTTTTCAACAGAATCAATAAAAAAATCAACAACAAAAAAATCAATGAATCAGTCAATAAATCAAGCAACCAATGAATCAACCAACAACCAATCAACTGACAAACTAGTCAACCAACTGACTGGTAAACTGATAAATCGATTGATAAATCAATCAGTCAATCATCTGCTCAAGGAGAGTTTGTGACAACCATAACCTCACACATCTAAGTTAAGATTTTTTAAATAAATGAATACACTTGTATCAGTTAAACTGTATATAGCAGAGGTATAATATGGCACTTGTACTCCCTTGCCTATCAGCTAGCTTTTATGGCGATGTGGTAGATCTATTGTCCGCTTAGCCATCTAAGTTAAGATTTTTTAAATAAATGAATACACTTGTATCAGTTAAACTGTATATAGCAGAGGTATAATATGGCACTTGTACTCCCTTGCCTATCAGCTAGCTTTTATGGCGATGTGGTAGATCTATTGTCCGCTTAGCAATTGAAGGTACCCGAGTTCAAACCCAGCTCGGGGCAGGAGAATTTTTCCAGGTTACATGTATAACACCACTTTAAATATAGAGCTGTGATGGTTTATAAAAATTGCAATGTCTTTAGAAATCAAATATAGAATTTTCCGTGGGTTATAGCTGAAATTGATAAAGTATAAAAGAGAGAGAAAAAAAACAGGTACAAAATCAGTTTAAAACAAAAACAATAAAAGACAAACTATGTATTTTTCAAAAATTTGTGCAATACTGACTCCAAGTACCGGTAAGAATTATTCAAAAATGTAAGCCACTGACGAGATGTGTTATCTCCCTTTGAATCTACAACTTTGATATGTTTCAAAATGTAAGGGGGAAAAACAATATGTACGGGTACTTGTAATCATCCATTGTATACAAATTCATCTAAAGTGATCTCAAGGACTAATTTGAACAATGTTGGTAGAAGTTCATTTGACAATGCTATACACTGAATATCTTAGTTTTAGGGCTTACTGTTTGGGAGAGGTCTACTGAACAATTTATAGATCAACTCCAAGCCATATGGTTTTAGATAAGATCTTGGCAGAGGTCTGCTTAACAATGTCTAGCCTCCAAGCCATGCTATTTCAGAGAAGAAGATTTTTTTTTATATATATATAATTATATTTGTCTATGCAAAATAAAGAGAAATCTAGGATGGAGCTACATGTGACCCAAGAGACATATCCAGAACAATCTTGGTAAAGGTCTACTAGAGGATGCTACAAACCAAATTTAATAGCTTTGGGCTTGGTGGTTTTGGACAAAAATATCTTTTTTTGAAGTTGTTCATTTAAGTTGCCACAGCAATCAGAGTTGTGTATGGGATTGAATGACAAGACTGTTAGAACTTCATGCAAGGAATATCCCAGGCAAGTTACATCAAATTTGGTGGAATGGTTTTAACCAATTGTCGTAACACAATCACAAAAGTTCATCTTGAGCACTTTGTGCTCAGGTGAGCTACAAATGTTTTCAAATACCAAATGGTCAAAAACAAAAGAAGCAAACAGACTTACATCAGCGGAGTCGGAGTGGACAGACAGCATGGAAGATTCTCGACGATATATTTCACTCTGACGGAACTTAGACTGTGCCACACCTAGTTCTCCTATCCCACCTCCATAACTGATGCTGAAATAATTGAAAATCAGATACAGAAAGGCGTAGGAGATTTGATTTAAAAACTACTTGTCATTGGTTTGTTTGTGATCTTCATGCTGAGAAGAGACAACCATATTGTGGACATTACAAGTTTATTGAGAGAAAACAGAATTCATAAAATATTTCTCAACATGATTAAGTCTTGTAATTCATACTAAAAAGAAAAAAAACAAACAGACAAGACTTCCTCAATATGAAATAAACAAGTTTTAAATGATAATGATGGAAGCAGTAGTGATAAATTTATAAGTTAAAATTTGATAGTTCAGCAAATTGACAAATTGTTTGCGAGAATAGTGGGCTAGCTCCCTTGTGACTACATGTCTGAAATATTGTGATCACATTTACGTGAAATAAGCATGAAGCAGGCTGTCTGCACCACCAGACTCTCGCATCTTTTTCTTCTGAACACGATCAAAGTCCTGAAGAGCTTTGTATGGAAGACGTCCCATGATGACCTCACGGCGAATGTTATTACGCTGCTGACTTATCTTGAAGGAATGATATATTGCCTCATACTCGTTATGCTGTAGTGAATCAAAAATTGAACGGATTTTATGGAATACCATGAAAACATCAAGATTCTACACTGTGTATTATACAATGGGCTGTGTCCTGAGATTATCAATAATGTGGTCAAATCTTGCATTTTCAGTATCAGATAATAGACTGTTTTGAAATTACTTTTGTATACTTTAATTGCACTCTGAATACCAGAAGGACCAAGGTACACTTATAGTGGAACAAACAATGTAAGTATAACATTTTTATTCTAGTTTAATCATTTTCACATCATAAACATCAATTACAGTGTAACATGAAATATGTGATAAAGTTGCAAGGTTGTTGCATGATCCATATCCATGTTCAGGTAATCTTTGAAGACATAATACACATTTATCAAAGACAGCGATTTTTTGGTAATTAAAAGAAGGCAGAAAAAAACATTGTGTCTGTGCAGAAATCCAGAAATCCTTAATTAGTTTATTTAGTCAAACTTTGATGTTGTCTTCTAGATGATGTCGAAATGTCCATATTGTTGATTTTCTCACATATACATGTATTTTTTTTCAAGATATGATACCATTCATAGAGATAGAGAATCCATATTAGATATTTGGTGATCATTTAAAGTCATTCACAAATCTTGTCATAACTTGTCTCGGTTTGTTTGTATAAATTATACAGTTTCACAATTATTCTCTTATTTGGGAACAGTTTATCTTTTTAATTTGTAATATAATTACTGTATAGTACTAAACTGTATCTATAAAAACATTAAATAACACTGAATACATAAACAATTCATTTTCAGACTAAACCATTTGCTGGCCACTGAAATTTCTTCACAAGATTGTATTATACCTGTAGATTGAGGGAGCCTGACAAGGTATCAAATGCCTCCCTCAGTTTTGCACATGCATGCTGTCCACTGAACAACACCATATGTTTCTTTTGCCTAGCTTCTTCTTCTTTGGGGTCCTTTAGTTCCTTCTGTTTCTTTGCAGGAGTCTGGGAGTCAAAGTTGAATGCCTTCATCATCTGAACTTTGTTGCCCTATAAGGAGAAAACCTATTTTAAAGAAACCATTTCAAGCTTCTGACTTAGTTAACTGGAATTAAGAACTGTGCAATAATTCTCCTGTTACAAATAAAATATTATGAAATAAAAAATCTAAGTGTTTTTTGTTAAAGTGGCATCATTTTAATTAACATACTGAATTATTTACTGTCTCTACAGAAAGTTATAATTGATGAATGCTTCCTGGATTTGAATCAGTACTTGTGTCTAGAGATTAGAGTATGGAAAGTCACTGGAGAATCTCACTCTAGATGGGATTTGAATCATTAATCTCTGGATTCTTCTGGATTCCATTTCTCTAACCCTCCAAAAATTTGTAATGCAATGACATGATAACGAGATATGACATTGTTCAGAATAATGTAGACAAGATCGATAGACATATATGTGTGAACACAAGAATGGTTGGATGCTGGTGGTACTTAATCCCAAGGTTTTTTTTGTGGAAGGCAAAGAAATGGGCAGCATGACAACTTACAAAACAGAATGATGATGGGTTCAAACAGGATCAGTATCTTTAGACACAAATTAAATTTACAAACTGAAAAATTTATCAAGCAAAGCCATCATATGACAGTCAAATTAAGAGAGCTTATTTCAATATTTTGCAATAGCTTTGTGACTATGAAATCTGTGAATGCAAAGTTGTGAAGGAAAATTAAAACTGAACATGTTATCAGAGGTGATGTACCTCGTCATCTTTCTCCTTATAAAGCATCTTGCCAATCTCTGACACAAACTCCATTATCTCTGTGACTAACATGTTCAGCTGAAACAAAATAAAAAACAGTTACTGTATTGTATAGTTATTTCATAATAAGTTATATGTATTATCTTGCCAACAATCTGTACAATCTTTACTTGATAACTTCTGTTTCCATCCTAGCCAGATTTATTCTCTTTATCAGTAAGTAACAGTAACTCTAACATGCTCAAAAAGAAACTGACCTGTGCTTTTCTGCAACTAACTGAACATCTATTCAAAAAATAAAAAAATGTTTGTTGCTGAAATACTTTATTAATAATGTCATTGGTGGCCAGAATGCTTCCAACCTTACATAATTAAAAGAATAACAGTGCTTATTTGAAATTTACAGCAACTGTACATTTATATTCTTGTGTAATCTCAGCTTGTTTACCATTCCTGGAAGTGATACAATAATTAGAGGTTTGCGTAAGAAACTATAATAATGGAATATAATTAAACAAGAAATGTTTGTAAAACATACATGCCCCGCAGCAGCACCTAATTGCTTGTGGTTGGGCTAAAGCGTTCTCTAGTTATTGATTGGAAACCGTTTTTAGGATGAAGGTCCCTGTGAGCTTGATCTTTGACCTAATACCTCAAAATCAATAGGGATCATCTACTGGTGATGACCAACCAGCATACCAAGTTTGGTGAACCTAGGTCAAAGCATTCTCTAGTTATTGATCGGAAACCATTTTCAGGATGAAAGTCTCTGTGATTTTGACCTTTGACCTAAAAGTCATCTACTGCTGATGACCAACCAGCATACCACTGTTTAGTGAACCTAGGTCAAAGCCTTCTGTAGTTATTGATCAGTAACCGTTTTTAGGATGAAGGTCCCTGTGATCTTGACCTTTGACCTAATGACCTCAAAGTCAATAGGGGTCATATACTGGTGATGACCAACCGGCATACCCAGTTTGGTAAACCTAGGTCAAAGCATTCTCTAGTTATTGATCGGAAAACGTTTTTAGGATGAAATTCTCTGTAATCTTGACCATTGACCTAATGACCTCAAAGTCAATAGAGGTCATCTACTGGTGATGACCAACCAGCATACCAAGTTTGGTGAACCTAGGTCAAAGCGTTCTGTAGTTATTGATCGGTAACCGTTTTTAGGATGAAGGTCCCTGTGATCTTGACCTTTGACCTAATGACCTCAAAGTCAATAGGGGTCATCTACTGGTGATGACCAACCAGCATACCAAGTTTGGTGAATCTAGGTCAAAGCGTTCTGTAGTTATTGATCGGTAACCGTTTTCAGGATGAAGGTTCTGTGACCTTGACCTTTGACCTAATGACCTCAAAATCAATAGGGGTTATCTACTGGTGATGACCAACCAGCGTACAAAGTTTGGTGAACCTAGGTCAAAGTCTGCTTTAGTTATTGATCAGAAACCGTTTTTAGGATGAAGGTCCCTGTGAGCTTGACCTTTGACCTAATGACCTCAAAATCAATAGGGGTCATCTACTGGTGATGACTAACCAGCATACCAAGTTTGGTGAACCTAGGTCAAAGTGTTCTCTAGTTATAGATCGGAAGTGTCTACCGACAGACCGACCGACATTTGCAAAACTATTTGCCCCCTCATCTTCGATGGGGGGCATAAAAACGTAATACAATAGCCGCATACTTGTTTCTCAGAATGTACAAGCTTTAAAGACAGGGAAATGTGAGAGTCAAGGTTACATTATTCAGAAAGGATTTGAACCCAAAACCACTGGAAATTAAGGTGTTCAGTACCCTTACATCATGCTTTGACTGACCATCATTTTCAGAACAAATATTTTGATACACATTTTTATATTTATTCATAACAGGGTAACTTTTTTTTTTTTTGGTTATTGTCTAGATGCTAGATGTATTTCACTGAATAAGCATCAAAAGTGACACAGTACAAACAATTTCTTTTGGGGGTACACAAAAAAAATAAACCTCACAGTACTCAAACCTTCATCAAAACCAAAAATTATTTTATTTTGTTCATGCCCAAAAGGCAGTTTATCTTTTTATTAGCAAGTTTCTTTAAAACTGCATCTGATGTTGTCCTTGTCTTATAATTTTCATCTTTTTCGAAAAAAAATTTCATTTAAAGGAGTTCAAGTAAAAAAAAAAGAAACCAAAGTGAAATTAATATTCTGATTATTTTACTTCAAGTAGTGAGGTTGTTAGGGTATCTTCTACCATAGCATTACAACAAACTACCGAAAAGCATGATCTATAAGAGCTGGGACATTTCATTAGTCCATTTTACAAATTCTTGACAATAATAACTAAGCTTATGACAAATTTTTACTAATTTTACAAATCTCTTTAACCTATCTCATATTTTACATGAAACGGGATCTCAGAATGACAGCATAAAAATCACTAACCTTTCCTTGAAGGTCACCTGCCTTGTACAGCTTTAGCTCTCGATTCTGTTTCTGTGTAAGCCCTTGCATGTGCTCTATAATATCATCAACTGCTGTTCGTTCAATAGGTGGTAGGGCTGGATACTGTGCAGAACTGGGCTTTTGCTGTAAATATCGAAGGTAGAGTTATCATCATCATTAATTATCATCATAATCATTTTATCTTCATCATAATCATCACTTATTTTGTCATCATCACCTTCATCATAATCACTCTCAATATCATCCAATGTTACTTGTGATGACAGCAGTCAGTACTGTGCATATAAACTGTCAAAATCAATCTGATTGAATCATTTTATTATCATTATTCTATTTATTTCAGAAAATATTTCAACTTGGATTTATGTATAGGGGAAGAGTTTGACTATTTTGTACTTTTGTTGAAGTCATGTAAATTTTTTGGTAAATCTATTCATTAATGTAGAAGATAATTTTGCATGTATTTGCAATAATAATGGTAAAAATTAGTCGGACTGATTTTGTCCCATTTTGGAGAACTTGTATCAATGAAGAACATAAAATATTTAATATAGAAATAAATAAGTGATCATGAACTGAAAAAAAAATCTATTCATCCTGTAAAGCATACATAATCCAAAGATGCAAATACCTTATCAAGGTATCTAGGTTTCACGTCTTTCTTTGGTTTGGGTTTAGGTGCTGCGGATTTGGGTTCCTTTGGAGCTTGAGCAGGGGCAGAGGCAGGAGCAGGTCCAGGAGCTTCCTGTGTAGTCTTCTCTTCAGGAAGAGGTTCATTTTTTTGTGCATGTTTCTCCTCCTAAAGAAAATGATCTCATAAATTGGCAAATAAATTTCAAAAGTAAATAGATTACAGAGTACAAAAATTCCTCTTTTATGACCAATCAAAAAGGGGTCTTATTACGGAATCAGTTTTATTTGTAAACTCTGATTCATTTGAATTGCTGATTTTTGTGTGATTTGAAGTATTAATTATGGAATTTTACTGTACTTTCAAATGATCTCTTGACATTGAAGATTTCAGTATTTAATATTTTGAGTCACCAATATAAACATTTTTTCCATACATGTATATTATACATGAATCTTTTTCAAAGAACAGAAGAAAAGGTAAACAAGCAACTTGCAATAAAATAAAACAGGGTGTATTACAAAAAACATTCTGTGGCTAAATATAGCTTGCAGCAAAAAATTGGAAGCAATAAATCAAAGCACTTAGAGCAAAGGAAGACTGTCAGCTTCAAAGAAGACAGATGCCTATGCAGAGACTCGAACTTTGCAAGAATCAAGTGATAAGTTGAAATCAGCAAGTAGAAACACAACATTTAGTGTTAGCAAAAGTGTCGAAAGTATTCATTCATTCATTCATTCACTTACACAAGCACTCATGCACCCACCCACTCACTCACTCAAGCATTCATTCATTCACTTACTCACTCACTCATTCATTCATTTACTTACTCATTCACTCACTTACTCATTCATTCATTTACTTACTCATTCACTTACTCACTCATTCATTTACTAACTCACTCACTCACTCACTCATGCACTCACTCATTCATTCATTCATTTACTTACTCATTCACTTACACATTCATTCACTCACTCACTCACTCACTCACTCATTCAATCATTCATTCATTCGTTCATTCATTCATTCATTCATTCATTCATTCATTCATTCACACACTCACTCATTCATTCATTACCTTACTCATTCACTCCTTCATTCATTACCACGCATCACTCACTCACCATTCATCATTTACTACTCTTCACTTACTCACCACTCATTCATCATTACTACTCATTCACTTACTCACTCACTTCACTCTTCATGCCATTCATCAGTCACTCACTCACTCATCATTCATTTACTATTCATCCCCACTCATTCACTCATTCACATTTACTTACCATTCCACTCACTCATTCATCATTATTTCATTCATCTTTACTTACTCATTCACTTACTCACTACTCTTACTACTCATCATTCCACTCACTTATCATTCATTTAACTACTCATTCACTCTACTCACTCACTAACTCACATCATTCATTCATTTACCTACTCATTCACTCACCTCACGCATTCATTCATTCATTCAACTTACTACTCACCTAACTCCATCATTCATTTACTTACTCATTCACTCCACACACTCATTCATCATTACTTACGCATTCACTTACTCACTCATTTATTACTTACTCACTCACTCAATCATGCACTCATTCATTCACACACTCACTCATTCATTAACTTACTCATTAACTTACTCATTCACTTACCTACTCATTCACTCACTCACTCATTTACTTACTCATTCACTTACTCACTCACTCATTCATTCATTTACTTACTCATTCACTTACTCACTCACTTACTCATTCATTTACCTATTCATTCAGTCACTCACTCACTCATTCATTCATTTACTTATTCATTCCCTCACTCATTCACTCATTCATTCATTTACTTACTCATTCACTCACTCATTCATTCATTTACTTCATTCATTCATTTACTTACTCATTCACTTACTCATTCTCATTCATTCATTTACTTACTCATTCAATTACTCACTCACTTATTCATTCATTTACCTACTCATTCACTCACTCACTCACTCATTCATTCATTTACCTACTCATCACTCACTCACTCATTCATTCATTTACTTATTCATTCCCTCACTCATTCACTCATTCATTCATTTACTTACTCATTCACTCACTCATTCATTCATTTACTTCATTCATTCATTTACTTACTCATTCACTCACACACTCATTCATTCATTTACTTTCTCATTCACTCACTTGATCATTCACTTACTTATTCACTCACTCACTCATTCATTTACTTACTTATTCACTCATTCATTCATTTACTTACTCATTCACTCACTCTGTCACTCATTCATTCATTTACTTACTCATTCACTCACTCAGTCACTCATTCATTCATTTACTTACTCATTCACTTACTCACTTACTCATTTACTTACTCATTCACTTACTCACTCACTCATTCATTCATTTACTTACTCATTCACTTACTCACTCACTCATTCATTTACCTACTCATTCACTCACTCACTCACTCATTCATTCATTTACTTACTCATTCACTCACTCACTCATTCATTCATTTACTTACTCATTCACTCACTCACTCATTCATTCATTTACTTACTCATTCACTTACTCACTCACTCACTCGATCATTCATTTACTTACTCATTCACTCAATCACTCACTCATTCATTTATTCATTCATGCTGTACCTGAGTTTGTCATTTGTTCTCACTCTTTTGTTCATTCCCTCAATTAAGAAAGCCAGAAAGAAAGCAAAATAAAAAAAAAAAAATTACAGAATTATGTTGATCTTAATTTGTCCTGTTGATTGTTGCTTTTACTATTTTTATTATATATTTACTATTTCTTTTGAAACAACAAAAATCTACTAGTAAAATGTTGCATTCCTTGCAAAATAGATGAGTTTCCGAATCACACTACTTTTTTTTGACCTCAGTACTGTTCACTCTCTTTACATAAATTTGAACTTCGTTGAACTTTGTCTCATTACCAAAGACAGATCTATTATGTTAATATTGAGGTCAATCTGGATATATTGCGAGTTAATGATTTTTTGTATATGAGTAAAATGCGTCTTTCTAGTAAAAACAAAAGTACAGTTGAAACAACAATGAAGATTTTGATTTCTACTGGTACTCATTAAATCACAGAAATAATGTCTTTATTACACCGCTAACCTATTCTTATCACTTGTAATTTGATTTTGCACGGCTCTTAAAAAAATCAGTTGTGTATATTTCATTCAGATACTTTCCCTGTTTCAACCGCACATGTGTGGAAATGCCAACGTGCACAATAATCTGAATACATACTATGTTAAAGTGGATGAGTCTCTCTTGCCTGATTTTGATTTGTGGTATTAAAGAATGGCCGCTTTGCCGACAGTCTAAAAATAATTTCATGAAAAAAAAAAATCTGGATAATTCATATTTAACATCAAAGCAGGACATCATAAAGTGTTTACAATTAACTTTGTGCTGACTGCTCTTAAACCCCATCCACAACTTCCAGAAATTATTTTACATATTTTTTTTTTTCATTTCTAATTTCTTTACCTGCGGTTGTGACAAAGTTGGTTCAGGTGGGGGAGGTAACTCTCTTTCCATTCTAAGGTCTGATATTTCCTTGAATGCATCACTCAGTTTCATTTCTGTATCAGCGAGACATTTCTTGAAGTAGTTACACTTGTCCTGCCACTTGGTTACTTCCTTCTTCAACTTTGCGATCTCCTCCTGAAAACATGAGCAGAAAACTATTAAATAATCAATTACAATTTTTTCAACTGATCAGCAGTCTTTTTACTTTATGACCAGTGAAGACCATGATTAGTCTGTATGTTCAAGCACTCAGTTACTTTTAAGTTCCCTTAAGTACCCCTATGAAAGATAAATGAACTTTTCCAGGCCAAAAGATAGACAAGTCCATTTTAAAAAATTATGGCAGAGAGAGAGAGTTAATACTTTATGATGGAAACAGTTCATGTATTGTACATTTTGGTCATAATGCTATCCTTATAAACAGCATCATCTGATCATTTTAAATGGTGCTCACTTATCATCATCATCTTCTTCATCATCAATGTCATCATCATCAAAATTATCAACAACAACAGCAGCAAATTATCTTCTTATCAATTTTCTAATATATTTTTTATCACTAAATCATCATCAACACCTTATCATTATTGTAATCAATAATCTCGTACATTTTGAAAACTGTAAGTATCATCGTCACAATGGTTTATATCTTTTATGCCTTGGTAAATAATTTTCTTTTTTATTTCAAATTGAAAAAAAAAACAAATACTTCTAGCTTTGGATTTACATTCTGTAATTTGTTCATGATTAATGGTTAGTTAAAACAATACTTACCTCATATTCATTATCAGTGACATGACATTTACAATGTTCACACTTGTGCACATCTCCGGCTGCTGAAGAAGGAATGAGGCCTGCAGCACTGGAAAAAGGGAGGTAATAAAACTAAAATTTTTGTAATTTTCTCCTGTTGATGGCAATTGTTTATGGCAGCTTAAAAGAAAGATATCTGAATTAGAAGCTCTAGTATGACAATTTAAATTAAAGGCTAAATTTCACTTTTTAAGATAAAAAAGACTTAAATAATATGATTTACATAACTTTTTATGACCAATGACATGGGCAAAAGCGGACTTGGATATAATTTTTGAAAACTGACTTTCTTACATATTTAGAACAAAGGATATCTCCTGATTAAAGTCTAAAAATTTCAGCAACCTGCATAGAATGCAAAAAAAAAGGCAGATGAATGCAAAAGTCAAAATTGATACAGCTTAAAATGATGTTATATACTTACCCTTTTCCTGTTGGCAGTTTATTAAAATGGTAGATTTTATGTGTTTAAATTTTAGCTATTTAATTGTAAAATTCTACATTTTCTCAATATGTCCCATTTTTTCACTAAATTTTAGTCATTATCTTTCAGTATTGCCATTCAGAAAACATCACTTTTATGTAAGAAATAATTTTTTCTCCAAAAACTGCTGCCATGGTAATGTTTTAAAACAAGAGGGCCATGATGGCTTTGGATTGCTCACCTGAGTACTTTGGCTGTCGGTTTGCTGTAAAGCAGTATTTTATTTTTTTATTGAAAATGATTATATAAGTGCCTACAAATCAAATATGTAAAATATCAGTCAATAAATAAAGGCTCTATGACAGAAAGTAGAAATATCTATTATAAGCTATGGTGACCTTGACCTTGACCCAGTGACCTCAAACCCTACCCATGGGTAGAGGTCCATGCAAGGAACCTATATATTGAATATCAAAGATATTGGTCTATAAATGAAGGCTCTATGAGGTACAGTAGATGAATCTATTTTTAGCATCCGTGAACTTTAACCTAATCTAATAATTTGAAAAAGCTTGATAAAGCTTGTTTCATGCCAAATTTTAAAATTCTAGGCCTTGTGGTTTCAGACAAGAAGATTTTTTAAGGTTTTCTTCTATATTGCTATTTAAAACTTGTGACCCCTCGGGCGGGGCCAATAGTGAACCCAGGTAAATTTTTCTAACAAACTTGGTAGAGGTCCACTAGACAATGCTGGATACCACATATCTTAACTCTAGGCCTTGTGGTTTCTGACGAGAAGATTTTTTAAGTTTCTCCTATATAATTCTATGTAAAACACGTGACCCCTAGGGTGGGGCCTATTTTGACCAAGGGGCCATGATTTGAACAAACTTGATAGAGGTCCATTAGATAATGCTGCACACCAAATATCTTAACTCTAGGCCATATTGTTTATGACAAGAAGATTTTTAAAGTTTTTCCTATATAACTCTCTGTAAAACATGTGACCCCTGGGGTGGGGCCATTTTTGACCTAGGGTCCATGACTTGAACAAGTTGGTAGAGGTCCTCTAGACAATGCTACATACAAAATATCTTAACTCTAAGCTTTATGGTTTCTTATGTTAAGATTTTTAAAACCTTTTCTTATATAACTCTATGTAAACAAGTGACCCCAGGGCTGGGCCTATTTTGACCCAGTGGCTATGATTTGACCAAACTAAGTAGAGGTCCACTAGACAATGCTACACACCAAATATCTAAGCTCTATGCCTTACGGTTTCTGACAAGAAGACTTTTAAAGTTGTTCCTATATATCTCTATGTAAAACAAGTGACCCCTGGGGCGGGGCCATTTTTTACCCAGAAGCCATGTTTTGAACAAATTTGGTAGAGGTCCACTAGACAATGCTACACACCAAATATCTAAGCTCTATGCCTTACGGTTTCTGACAAGAAGATTTTTAAAGTTTCTCCTATATAACTCTATGTTAAACAAGTGACCCCTGGGGCGGGGCCGTTTTTGACCCAGTGGACATGATTTGAACAAACTTGGTACTGGTCCACTAGACAATGCTACACACCAAATATCTAAGCTCTATGCCTTACGGTTTCTGACAAGAAGATTTTTAAAGTTTCTCCTATATAACTCTATGTAAAACAAGTGACCCCGGGGCGGGGCCATTTTTGACCCAGAGGCCACGATTTGAACAAACTTGGTAGAGGTTCACTAGACAATGCTACACACCAAATATCTAAGCTCTATGCCTTAGGATTTCTGACAAGAAGATTTTGAAAGTTTTCCTATTTAAGTCTATGTAAAATCCAGAGACTCCTGGGGCAGGGCCAATTTTGACCTTAGGGGAATAATTTGAACAACTTTTGTAGAGGCCTACTAGAGGATGCTACATACCAAATATCTAAGCTCTAGGCCTTGTGGTTTCAGACAAGAAGATTTTTAAAGTTTTTCCTTTCAGTTGACACAGCAACCAGGGTTCTTGATGGAATTGAATTCTTTGAACAAGTTTGGTAGAGCTTCATGCAAGGAATATCCCAGGCATGCTTTGTCAATGTTGGCCTAGCAGTTTAGGAGGAGAAGTCATTCAAGTCAAATTGTTGACGACGCACGTCGACGCACACCGGACAATTAACGATCCTAAAAGCTCACCCTGAGCTGTGCTGAGGTGAGCTAAAAATTTGATACAAAATAGAAAATTTTATATGAAGGACAATATTCAGGTTCTATATTTTACTTTTACTTGGCATTTGAAAAGGATGAAAAATTTGCCATTTATTGCTGGTTTTCAGGTCAATCATTTCAGTAATATAACATATGTCTGAGTGCCCCTATGTAAAAACTATAGTTCTATTAAACAGACTTTCCCATTATTCGAGCAGTTAGATATGTACAAATTTGCAGAAAACACTAAACTTTACACTATCTTGATGTTACATCAACTAAATGCAAATTAGCTGCGGTCACATGGGTAGTCACAAGACCCTTGGCAAATCTGAATTTATTAGAAACATAATGAATGTCCAATGTCTGTTATAAATTTAGATGCTTGTTGGCAGAATAGTTGTAACCATACCTGCCATACGTCCCGGATCGTCCGGGATTGTCCCGGGAATCAAGGGCCCATCCCGGAGTCCCGGAAAGACAACAATGTCCCGGAAAACATGAAAAACGCGCATACCTTTGATCTGGCCAGTCAAATTTTTGACACATCGCTTATTCTTTAATTATTCTTTATGATAATATGTTCCGATTTGGCGAATACACCGTGTGTCATTGATAACCAAGTAACAAATGACCGCTATCTGCTATCAATTTATTGACTTGCGGTGCATTAATTAATTTGTAAAATATCTGCCCCTTTCAAAGACTGTTGCCGTGGTAATTGGTGTTAATAGAGATGCTACTTAAAATTAAATTTAATGCAAATGCGCGTCGACCTTGCCAACAAAGAATATGATTTTTAAATCATTAACTTGTTTGTGGTTTGCTTGCTGTCGTCGGAACAACGTATCAATAGAGACGCAGCTTAAAATTATACTGAGTTTTTCACATATTGGACCGACAAAGAAAAGGTAAGTTTAAAAGGTATTTGTGATGAATATTGTAATGTTCCATCAAATCAAGCCGATACTTGTAATACGAAGCATAGACGAGGCTGTCATCAAATGCCCATGATTCAACTTAAATTCGAGTTTATGATGTTAATTAATTAATGGTACACAGTTATTATTTTATGATTACTGCTACAAAATTTTTATGCTCTTGCAACTAAAATAAAAGGTATGAAACTGATGGTACTGATGTGTATTTGAAACACGTGCAAGGCTTTTCCCGCCAAAAAACAGAATCCCGTCCAATTTTGTGTACTGCCAACGGTAGGGCATTGAAAGTATACGAATAGTTGTATGTCAAGGAAAATCAGCTCAAATCACGGAAATTCGATATCAAAATCCCGGAAATGGCCAGAAAAATTATGGCAGGTATGGTTGTAACACACATGCAAATCCTGTTTATCTTTGCAAGTGAAATTTGATCTTTTAAAATCAACCAATACAATGTTAGCTGAAAAATGAAAAAAATTGTGATATTTGATTTTTTTTTGCATGCTGTTTTCATTCTTCTAAAAGCATATTGACTGCTCAGTGGCAAGCAAATCTGTTATTATTTTAATGTCACTAAATTCATTCCCATACAAATATTGCATACCATTATTTGTTCAGTGGTCAATTGGCTCTTGGTTCTAATGACAATGTTAATATATTTTTTGATGTATCATATGACCTTGATCAGACCAATGAAAAACAGTTCATTTATAGAAATTAGCAGAAAGTTTATACATAGATTGTCTGCGTTCCTGTTTCATTTTCTTGACATCTTTGGACAGTTTCTCATTCTCTGCCTCAATACTTGCAATGTATGTTCTCTGAAAACATATCAATATAATTACTAGCATTCAATTAATGAAGCAGTTCAGATAAGATCATAACCTAATTGAATTTTAATTATAAGAGGTCCAGTATATTTACATTAGAGAATATTATCAAAGTTAGAAAAGAAAGCAAGCAACAAGCTGTACCTTCCTCTGTTGTTTACCTATTTTTGTGGTGAACTAAAAACCACTATCACCTCAATTTCTACTGGTGGTCCTCAAAAAATCACAGAAATAATGTCTTTATTACACCGCTAACCTATTGTTATCACTTGTAATTCAGGAAAATTTTACAATAAAATTACCCAAGTATATGTCTGTTATTTTTTACATATCTAAGACTTAATTGTATTATTTAATATTTATTGCCCTTTTAAGTTAATATAGATGCCAACAGTTTCTCAATATAACACTGCATCAAAACAATTAAATTTACCATTAAAGATATTACAATACTTGTAACCAGACATCTGAAAAACTCTCAAAATTTCATTAAAAGCTGTCAAGCAATTCACCTCATTAATTCAAAAATTTCAGAAAAAGGAGTTACAAACCCTGACTTAAGGCAACATACAAAGGCATAATTTTGTGCAAAAAAGGTCATTTGTGAAACAAACAATAGATAACAAGAACTGTCATTGAAAGATGACAGTGCCCCCTAAGTGGTGCTTTGACCTTTGAGCTGGTGACCAGATGAAGATAAATTGTAGATCCTTCTAAAGAAGTGTTTTTTTTTTTCTCTTCTTTTGTTCTTTTTGACAATTTGATCTCAAGGTCTAGGTCATTTTAAGTCAAGGTTAAAAAAAATATAGGTTTTGTATAGTATATAAAAACTTTATAAAAATATATAGTTTTGAAGATCCCTACCAAATGGTTGTTGTGTGCAAACATGAACTAAATAAAAAAGGGTCGAGGTCATTTAGGGCTTAATGTCAGAAATAACATTATGCCATTAGGAAGATCTCTCTGAACAGTTGGTGTGTGCAAACATGTACTAAATCTGTTTAGTAATCAGGGAGTTATGGCCAACATTTAAGTATTTTTGACAATTGGACCTTCAAGATCAAGGTTATTCAGGGGTCAAGGTCAGATAAATATAGATCAGTGGGAAGGTCTTATCCAAAGGGGTATTGTGTTCAAGCATGAAAGTAAATCCATTTTCCAATGAGTAAGTTACGGGCAATTTTAAAGTTTTAAAATGGAAAGCCAGGATGACCGACAGACAGACAGACAGAATGATGGAATGATTGATGGACTGACTGACAAATAGACAGTTCAAAAACAATATGCCCTCCTTTTGGTGCATAAA
Source organism: Cyclina sinensis (assembly GCA_012932295.1). Taxonomy (NCBI): domain Eukaryota; kingdom Metazoa; phylum Mollusca; class Bivalvia; order Venerida; family Veneridae; genus Cyclina; species Cyclina sinensis. The sequence continues at coordinate 31,597,164 of JAAONU010000007.1, read as the reverse complement.
AATTAAATCAAGAGGATATAATATACAATGCTTTTTATCACTTGGTTTTAACCTAATTTCATTTATTAAGTCAGAAGACTGGAATGATTTGTGCAAGGCTTCCTGTTGAGGTCTATAATCACAGATTCACAAATTTTTGGAAGCACAGAAATATTGATGTAAACAATTGGTACTTCTGACAGAATTTACAAGTTAAGCTGACCCTTTCAAGTTAAGCTTTCCTTTCAGAGTTAAGCTTACTTTTTCAAGTTAAACTTACCTTTTCCTCAAGATCTACAGTAAGCTCTTCAACTTCCTCTGAGACTCTTGAATATTCCTGCAAGTGTAAAAGCAGCGTGTTTTGTATCACAATACAATGATTAGAGTAATTATTTCCTTTACTGTAATGTATTATATATACCCTGCCCTTATTTCTATGTATCCGGGTACATAAGTCATCAGTACTAACAACCCCACCAGAGTGTAGTCACTTAGGCTGTTGTAGGACTAGTGGATACCAGTTGCCCAGATGATCAATGCTCCCTGAAGAGTTTAGTTATTTTCTATTTTTGGGGGATAGTGCAGCAGATATAGAGACATACCATAACATGCTCTGTGTACAGCATGGATGTCAGACTGATTAAGGTCTGTGGTTACAGAATTCAGAATATTTATCATTTTTTATCACCATCTTCTTAATATAAAAACAATTATATCCCTATAAAATATATCTAAACTGATTAATTCACATATTTATTTATTAAAATCAAAATAGATGTGAGAAAACATGTTTAGTTATTTACACTTTTAATAGATTCCAGTGCTTCTTGATAGTCTCGAAGCTGTGTCCTCAGCAAGGCCGGATCACTACTTATACGCTTCACACCAGCCTCTGGTTCATCAATCTAAAATATCACCATGCACCACTTTATTTTATGTTGTTATGGATGAATGTACATTAGCTATGATACATATCAATTCAGCCTCAACCAACAGCACCAGAGAACATATTCTTTGGCGCATGTATTATTGTTTTTCAAGCTGGACTGACTCAAGAGGCACATGTTCAAAGCCCACATACGCAGGATTTTAGCTTGGCCACCAGCATCAGAGAACAGATTCTTTGGTGCATGTATCTAAGGCAATTGTTTTTTAAGCTGGACTGGCTCAAGAGGCATGTGTTCAAACCCCACACACAGCAGGATTTTTTTTCTGATGCACTGCATATTTCAATTACACACAAAATTTCATAAGAATATATATAATACAAATGTAGTTATGCTTCATGTTTCTGATTGGTTTGATTTTAACACACTCTAACAGGGCGGACAGATTACCTGAACATTGTTCCTGAGACAGACCATTATTAGACTATACCATTCTCCCTAAGAAACTTTCACACATCGTGTTTCTGATGACAAATGTCACTGGGTAGAGCAATATATATACTGTCTAGCTCATTATTAATCAAAACTGCAGTCACCTTAGAAAGAACTGTTGTGACAGACTGAGCCAGAGATTTCCCTGTGGTAGGTTGTGGAGCAGCTAGTAAAGTTCCGCCTTCTGCAAGCTTCTCGGCATGTAACCTACGGATCAACTGAAAAAACATAAAATAAGTGGTGCCAACTCGGCCACCTGTGGACACTTTCACTGAGAGTAACATTTTATGGGTTATACAGCCCAATCAACCCAAAATCCAAAATTTGAGCTGGCCATGCAGTAAAATATATTAAAAATAATTCCAGTTCATCTACATATTATTTTAAAGGTAACCTTTAGAGAAAATCACTGATTATGTCAGAGTAAGAATAAATTAACTTCTTTCACCTTACAGTTATAACTTAAATCACTTTTCTGCAATGAGTGCTTATCGTCTGCTGCAAAATACACACGGCATACAACATCCAATGTATAGGTATAAATATACAAATGTCTGCTGAAATATAACTGACCAAGAATAAGGTTGCAGTTTTAATTTTTGTTGTCAGCTCAAAGACATTCTTTCAATTTACTATGTATCACTTAAATAACATTTATACTGTATCCATGCCTAATTTCTGTCAAGGGAAAAGAGCCTTGTTTTTAACTGAAAACAGTTTCTATTAGTTTCTAAATAAAATAGTCCATAAAATGTCTAATATAGTAATCACCTGCATGTTTTTATTGAGGTTTGGTTAATACTATTTTTAGCATAATTATGGATCAGCCTGTGAGTGATGAAATTAATTTCAACAGATTATACAATTAAATTACAATGTGCTACAAAATATTTTTTTTATCCCTTGAGTATATTTTACTCTGAAAGAAGGATGCTGATAAAATGAAAAATGTGCTTCTACAAAAAAATCATCGGATCCATCACCAACCCAAACAAGCACTACATTCAAATGAATGCCATGCGCCTGGTGGGGCTTCAAAAAGGTAAAAGTTTTGTGACAAACAAACAAAAAACAAACACAATCAGAGACCAAAAACAATATGCTCCCTTCAGGAGCATAAGAATCAGGTCTTCAGTGTCATTAGAATCTGTAAGGTGTAATGAGGGAGAAAGTAATTACGGCCTGTGCCGCTTCCAAATCTTTCTCATATCTGTTGTATCGATGTCGCAGTATCATTACATCCTGGGATAGGTCTCCATTCTCGTCTGTCAGTTTTTGTACAATCTGCTTCTTCTCTCTGAGCTCAGCTGTCAAACTTTGATATGAAAATTGTACATTGACTGTGTTAATCTAATTAAATATATACAAACATCATACAGTATTTTCTATAGGAATATGATACATCACAATTTCTAAGGTTTTCAGACATATATATAGAGGATATTTGTTTGTTTTTGTGGAAGATGAGAATTTATTTCATCGAGTGAACACCATATGTGATATTTTCACGAGTGGCGCAGCCACGAGTGAAAATATAAACATATGGTGTTCACGAGATGAAATAAATTCCCATCTTCCAATAAAAAACAAACAAATTTTCTTTTTATTTTATGCCAACACGTCAAAAATGAATATTTTATGACATTTTCACTCAGGGCCTTCAACAAATTCCCCATGGTGAGCCCCAAATCAGTTAATGCGTACTTTGGTCAAACTGTTACTCCGCACACAAAAAAGTGCAGACAATCATCAATACATATGATAACTTTACTTCTGCTGAAATAAACTGAATACACTTTCATCAAATAACATTTATTTTTCTCTACACAGTTTATCAATATTTATTGAATTTTAGCCATACATACTTTAATTATAAAAGCGGATTAATACCGAGTAATATCCAATCAATTGAATTGAAAGTCGGCCATATTGGATATTGTCCATGTGAGTTATGTAAACAAATCAGACATTTTAAATAATTTATGGCGAATTTCATCATTGTTCACAACTAGTTAGGCTCGGGAATTGAATATTATAACTGGATTTAACAAGGTAAATAAATTTCACTCGCTGTCACTGTCTGAAATACAGCGGATTCTCTTGTATTTACGTGGTCGGGAAATTCCTGAAATTTCATCAAGCAGTCCCTTGATAAAAAAGTAGTTCCGGCACAAACAGTGGATTATCAAAATGGTAATTTCACTGATTCAAAACAGTGGATTATCACTTTTATCTCACTGATATTTCCCTATATTTCATTGGTAGGCATAAAATAAAACACTATTTTTGTTTGTTTGTTGTATCTGGTGTTTTTTTGTTTTTTTTCAAGATTTTATTTCATGTATTTCTATTTGTTTTCTGAAATTTAACATATATGGACTTAGACAGGTATGATAACTCCTTTCCAAATGTCATCCAATGAAATTTAGATATTACAGAACAGACAAAAAAGCATTCTCACAGACCTGATCAGTTTTACCTTGAATCAAAATTTATGTAACACTTCATAACAAAACATACTCCAGAGACAAAACAGTGTTTTGTAGTGCACTCTAATTCCACTCTGTCAAGATTTACTTAATCACAAATTGTATTCTAAATTAGTTTAAACCTATTTATTTTACACTGATTGGGAAATAAGTTATTGCAACTCACTTATGTCAGTCCCACTTGATGACTTCTTCCTGTAGTCAAACCAGTACTCATGCCAAAAGTGTGGACTGGGGTAAGTCATTGGGGAATCCCACTCTTGCATGGATTCAGTGATCTCCGGTATCAGGAATCCAGAGTTCTTACCCCTTGACTAATACCAAATATTCTAAAATGAATTACAGACATACCTTTTGATCATCTGATCATCTTGGCCTGCTTCTCTAACTGAATTACAGACATACCTTTTGATCATCTTGGCCTGCTTCTCTAACTGAATTACAGACATACCTTTTGATCATCTTGGCCTGCTTCTCTAACTGAATTACAGACATACCTTTTGATCATCTTGGCCTGTTTCTCTAACTGAATTACAGACATACCTTTTGATCATCTTGGCCTGCTTCTCTAACTGAATTACAGACATACCTTTTGATCATCTTGGCCTGTTTCTCTAACTGAATTACAGACATACCTTTTGATCATCTTGGCCTGCTTCTCTAACTGAATTACAGACATACCTTTTGATCATCTTGGCCTGCTTCTCTAACTCATTCACCATCTCTTGCATCTTCTTTGATATAGCTGTCACTTCTAAACACAGACACAAAAAAACATGTATACAGTGGAGGTTTTTGCATGTCAAAAAGTTTTGTGAATTTTACCATTCTGGACAATTCTAAATTTATGATCATTTTTGGAAATTAAAAAAAAATAAAGAAAAAAGCTGTAATGGTTTGTAACTTCATGACAGATAATCTATGAATCAATTTTCAATTTTAGCTTTGTAATAATTTGTAATATTTAACAAAGTGATAGAAAATATTAAGTGCAGGTACCATTCTAAACCAAACATGATGACCAGGACTACTGTTATATAGCGCCTTGTTTAACAGCACAAGTTTGTCTTTCAAACAAATTGTACCTGTACCAATAATGTATGCCATCAGCTTTTACTCTAGTGAAGTAAAGAGTGCTTTGTTATGTGCTTTTTTTTTTATAGATGTTGCCACTCCTGACATGACAGCCTCCCAGGCTTAAAGGACACTGTCTTTCTTCCAAAACTTTTCCTTTCTAGTAACTTGTCCCATGAGTGTGTATCAAATATCTAACTTTGTAGCAATTTGTTGATTTGTAAACAGTTTTTTCACAGGTTTTTTTTATCTTTATATGAAAACAGTTTCACCAGAAAAAGCTAAAAACTAAGGCTCACACTAATTTTTTTGTTAAATTTGCAAACTTATTTAAAAATTAAATCCAGACTGGCAACACCATTACACATCCATATCAGGCACTTATTACTGTAAATCAAGACAAAACACTCTAAGTTCTAGGCAATCAACAAACCATCTGCATTCTCAGCTCGAACATTTTTCAGCATACTGACAATTTCATTGGCTGCGTGTTTCCATGGTTCATCATCAGAGACCTTCAGTTTCATTGTCTGCATACTCACTGAAATGTCAGTAAATATCTAATGACAATTTCTATATACTCACTATGTCTGTAAATGTCTACTGAAAATCTTTATGTACTCACTGTCTGTAAATGTCTAGTGAAAATCTTTATGTATTCACTATGTCTGTAAATGTCTAGTGAAAATCTTTATGTATTCATTATGTCTGTAAATGTCTACTGAAAATCTTTATGTACTCACTGTCTGTAAAAGTCTAGTGAAAATCTGTATGTACTCACTATGTCTGTAAATGTCTAGTGAAAATCTTTATGTACTCACTATGTCTGTAAATGTCTTCTGAAAATCTTTATGTACTCACTATGTCTCTAAATTTCTACTGAAAATCTTTATGTACTCACTGTCTGTAAATGTCTAGTGAAAATCTTTATGTATTCACTATGTCTGTAAATGTCTAGTGAAAATCTTTATGTATTCACTATGTCTCTAAATGTCTACTGAAAACCTTTATGTACTCACTGTCTGTAAATGTCTAGTGAAAATCTTTATGTACTCACTATGTCTGAAAATGTCTAGTGAAAATCTTATGTACTCACTATGTCTGTAAATGTCTAGTGAAAATCTTTATGTACTCACAATGTCTGTAAATGTCTACTGAAAATCTTTATGTACTCAATATGTCTACAAATGTTTAATGAAAACCTTTATAAACACAAAATATGTTTGTAAGTGCCTGTTCAAAATGTTTATATACTCATTAATAAGTCAGTAACTATGTTATGAACATCTTTATTAACCCACTAATATGTCAGTAAAATTGTATAGGCCTGGGACTGAACTGAATCTCTGTAGATGTCATTTCAAGGTAGCTACTGAAAACCTAGCCAGTAACTTCAATGAAATATCAGTCAATAATTAAATTAGAACAATAAAATATCTATTCATTTTAACATAAATATAATCTGAGAAAGATTAATATTAGCTGCAAGAACTTGTTTCTAGAACATGTAAAAAAAACTTGGGTAAAACTTTACATATAACATTTAAATTTCTTCATACAAGTTACCAGCAACATTTTTATTCTTCAATTTTTGTGTGAACGTTTATTTAGTGCATTCAATGTCTATTTTATATCTAAGGATATATTTTTAACTTACTGCATAAATGCTAATTGAAAACAATACACAATATGGTAAATGTCACTTCAACATCTCTTTAAAAACTTTTAAATGTCTGTAAACAATGTCTATTTAGTTATCTTGAATGCCAGCAATTAATTATGTAAGTTCAAGAGAACTCGATGACATGATAGTAAATAATTACCTTAGACAATGCAAATACACGTAACAGTGAATGGAAACATAGTAAATGTCTATTTAAGAATACTTAATAATTCACATTCATTTAATTGTCAGTAAAAAACTGCTTTCTATTAAGCAAAGATATCTTTCCTGATAACACTGTCACAAGACACATGGTAAACTGGGCTGCCTGAAAATGAGATATATGACACAGTTTTATTCCTGTTCTATCATTTTAAAAAGGCAGTTTTAAAATACTTAATAACAGATCAAACAAGTAATATAATACTGAATATTACTCACTGTCTTTCATAACCTTAAAATGATCCACCACATTTTTTTCCAGTTCTAACTTCTTCCTATAAAGACAAAATAGCGTCAATTATTTTTATGAATAAGCACTAGCTAGTTTGAATTGTTTCTTTGGTCCCATTTATATGAGTGCAATATGGTGAGAAAAAAAGTGCAAAGAATACCCTAGAACTGGATATCTCTCTTCTGAGTTTATTTATCATCATTAACAGTAACCAGTTTCTTCTGAAGGGTTTCATTCTTTTAGGTTATAGAGGAAAGTGCAAGACATAGAAATCATCCCATTCCAGAGACACTCCAGATATTACACTCCAGAGTACAGAACCAATACATAGGATCTTGGTTAAACATCTCATTCAAAAGACAATTGGTAGTGTTAGTAGAGAAGCTGTGGACTGAACTGGATGTTTGGTGTATCTTGCACTTTATATCCAAAATTCCTGTATAATTATTACTATTTAACTTTTCAGGGGTGTCATTGTACAGGATGTTACTCTTATGGCACGCCAATTGTCAAATTATTACATGAACCTGTGTTTACGGTCGAAAAACTAGGATTTACGGTTGATAAACAAGGTTTTTCAAGCGAAATCATGGGTTAATGTCATAAACCGTAATTTACGCTCACGTTTGATCACATTTGAAAACACAAGTTTACGGTCGTAAATATAGGTTAGGTTTGTAAACTATCCTTTACGAGTGTAACAATAAGAAAGTGTCTGTAAACATAGGATAATGGTTGAAATCCGTTGTTTAATTGAAAAACCTAGTTTATCAATCATAAACTATGGTTTACATTCGATATTTAGGATTATGAAATCAAACTTGAATTTCGAGCGTTAACATGTGTTTACGATCGAGAACCAATGTTTTTAAGCGTGAACCTACATTTACGGCCGTGAACCCATGTTTACGATCGTGATCATAGGTTAATGACTGGCTATCATATTTTTTCAAGCGAAAACATGGGATAACATTGAGAACCATAGTTAACACTCGTAAATGTACATTCACATTCGTAAACCTAAGTTTACGACCGTAATCCTATATTTACGACCATAAGAAATTTACAATTGTTTCGAAAAACCTAGTTTATCGAATGTAAATATAGGTTCAAGAGCATAATCTAGGGTTTACAATGGTTATCTTATATTTACACTCGAAAATATAGGACAAAATTCGAAAAACCAGTTACGATTGAAAAACCTGTTTTATTGATCGTAAAATCCTAGATTAACGGGCGTAAACATAGGTTCACGTTATTTTGGACAGTTGACTTCCCTTGAAATATATTTTATGGAATTTAACCAGTGTTTTCGAGCAAAAACATAGGATAACGGTCGTGAACCATAGTTTACAGACGTGAACCTAGGTTTACATTTGATAAACTAAGTTACTGAGAAAAAATATGAATTTTCAAATGTAAATATAGGTCAAATGTCGTAAACCTATGTTTACGATCGCAAACCCAAGTTTACGGTGGTAATCTTAGGATAATGACCGAAATTCTAATATTATTTGAGAAACTTAGTTTATTGAATTTAAACATAAGATCACGAGCACAAACTACGGTTTACAGTCGTTATCCTACATTTATGCTCGAAAATAGTGGTTAAAAATCGAAAAACCAGGTTTTATGTTTGAAAAACCTAAATTATCAACCATAAATCCTAGTTTTATGAGCGTAAAGATAAGTTCAAGTAATAACTGGACAATTAGCATGCCATATACTCTTCATTTGTGTATTTCTTCAGATACGTCACTCTTCAAGGCAACAGGTACTGATGAAGATAAACATACATAAATATACCCTGACCAAATGTATGTGTCTATAAACTTACTGTTGAAGCTGCCGTGTTGATTTGCCTTGTTTCGAAGCATTCATTATCTGATTCTGCACTTTCTTCAACTTCTCAAAGTTTGTCATTGTTGAGAAATAACTCTGTCTGATAAACAAAAACATAGAAACCACATAATTTCTGTCAAGAACAAGAAAAAATTAGTATTTTTCTCCATACAGGATCTTCTGGTTAAGGGCTATACTTAAAAAGATAAATCAGACATACCATATTTCAGCACCATGTAAATTGGTAGTAGGTCGTTGAGTTACCAAGTCTAATACCATCACAGGTGTCATATAAACACAGACATAAATGGAGTCTGAAAACTTTTTTGCCATAGCAAAACTGAATTTGTGAAAAGTGAAATAGGTAAAGCTTGCATTGTTTTTCTTCTATTTGTCAAGCAATATGCAGATCTATTATATGATATCACAAAGATCCATGGTACAATTTCTAATCCTCAATTTGCAAATTTGAATCCATACAGAGGATGATATTTTCCAAAGACTATCTGGATTCTACAATATAATTTGATGTAAGAACTGGTTTAAACTCATGGAGCAGTCATTGAGTTCAATAAATAAAAGTTGCATGAACTTTCCAAGCTTATGTATAATTAATAAGTTTGAACTGAATTTATGAAAAATATTGAGTCACTTCTGTACACTGTGATAATCAGTGTTTATTTCTACTTACTTCAGTGACTCCTCCTCCGTGTCATCCACAGACGATTTTATATCATCCTGAGAATAAAAAATGATTCTGTTGTTTATCATTGCAATTTACTATAATTGAAAGAAAAAAAAACCAGACATTAATTGCATAATTATAAATACAGTCATTTCATCCAATGATTATAAGAACAATTAAATTGTAATTTCAACCAGTTGTAATTTAAGATCAAATGAAATAAACTAATTTTGATGTCCTATGTGACCACATAATATAATTATTTCCATATTTGTGCACACATGAATGCAAAAAACCTGTACATTTCTGTACTGATATTTGTGTGCACATGAATACAAAAAACATGTACATATCTGTACTGATATCTGTGTGCACATGAATACAAAAAACCTGTACTTTTCTGTACTGGATGGTTCGGAGCAAACTGATTTTGCTTGCATGCTGTTTTCATGAATTACAAAGAGGCATGGTATCACAAGAACCGTTAGACTTCAGAATAACTATTTTGGGAAATTGTTGTTCATTTCATTATTTCTATCATATCTAAAATGAAATAATTTTTACCAAAAAGAAAAATACCGATAAATTAGATATGGAATAAAAACATTTTATTGTACAACACGAGATATATATGACCCATACATATAATTGAAAAATCATATCGGACTTGCCAATCAGCTTGTTGAATATGACATTTCCAATTCTGTACTCAGCCAAGTATGACTCAATATTGTAGAGAGACTAAAGGTATAATCTTTCCGTATATTGTTATTGTACTACTCTTTAGCCTCAGTGGTCACTGCATTCAAGCAACTGAAAAGCATTTGACTGGCCAGTGCGAAACTATTCTTATATAAACTAAAAAGGAGAAACAGTTGAGTTGACTTATCCTTTTTGAAAACTTCATAATGTATACAGTGATAGCATTAAATCTATTCCATACTCACCAGATCAACATGGTCTGTGGTGAACCACTGTAATAAGAAAAAAAATCGCGTCATTTATGAAATTCACCATCTACGTGTTCTGGTCAGAAAGTTTATTTGAAGGCAATGTGATTGATAAATGCAATTTTATTTCAAAGAGAACAATTCTTATATCACACATTTAACTTTTCACGGACTAGAACTAAACAATTATTTCATTTTTAAATTACCAATCCAAATCAGAAGGCAACTCACTCTCTGTCCATCCATGTGAATTTACACGCCTTTCTATATATGAAGTTAAACTGTAAGGCTAGCCAACTTAATACAATACAAAATAACTGTACCTGAAACTATTAATGCTTAACCTTAAACCAAGAACAAACTTATTACGATTTTAACAAAAAGAAGAAGTCACATTTGATATTTGACACCTTTTAAATAAAGTCTTCATATAAACAGTGAAATATAAAACTTACATCTGCTAACTGTAATAACATCTGCAAATAGAAAGAAAGCACTTTTTACAACTAATATCTAATATCAAACCAAAGCAAACCGGTTATTTTGGTTTCAGTAGAAAACAGAAGTCGTCATATGTAACAGTAGAAAACAGCAGTCGTCATATGTAACAGTAGAAAACAGCAGTCGTCATATGTAACAGTAGAAAACAGAAGTCGTCATATGTAACAGCAGAAAACAGCAGTCGTCATATGTAACAGTAGAAAACAGAAGTCGTCATATGTAACAGTAGAAAACAGAAGTCGTCATATGTAACAGTAGAAAACAGAAGTCGTCATATGTAACAGTAGAAAACAGCAGTCGTCATATGTAACAGTAGAAAACAGAAGTCATCATATGTAACAGTAGAAAACAGCAGTCGTCATATGTAACAGTAGAAAACAGAAGTCGTCATATGTAACAGAAGAAAACAGCAGTCATCATATGTAACAGTAGAAAACAGCAGTCGTCATATGTAACAGTAGAAAACAGCAGCCATCATATGTAACAGTAGAAAACAGCAGCCATCATATGCAACAGAAGACCCAGTAGTTGTCATATGTAACAGTAGAAAACAGTAGCCGTCATATGTAACAGCTAGTAGAAAACAGCAGCCGTCATATGTAACAGTAGAAAACAGTAGCAGCCGTCATATGTAACAGCAAAAACAGCAGTCATCATATGTAACAGTAGAAAACAGCAGTCATCATATGTAACAGTAGAAAACAACAGTCGTCATATGTAACAGTAGAAAACAGCAGTCGTCATACATAACAGTAGAAAACAGTAGCAGCCGTCATATGTAACAGTAGAAAACAGCAGTCATCATATGTAACAGTAGAAAACAGCAGTTGTCATATGTAACAGTAGAAAACAGCAGTCATCATATGTAACCTGTAACAGTAGAAAACAACAGTCGTCATATGTAACAGTAGAAAACAGCAGTCGTCATATGTAAGAGTAGAAAACAGCAGTCGTCATATGTAACAGTAGAAAACAGTAGCCGTCATATGTAACAGTAGAAAACAGAAGTCGTCATATGTAACAGTAGAAAACAGAAGCAGCCGTCATACGTAACAGTAGAAAACAGTAGCCGTCATATGTAACAGTAAAAAACAGCAGTCGTCATATGTAACAGTTGAAAACAGCAGTCATCATATGTAACAGTAGAAAACAGCAGCCATCATATGTAACAGTAGAAAACAGTAGCTGTCATTAATAACAGTAGAAAACAAAAGCAGCCATCATATGTAACTGAAGAAAACAGTAGCCGTCATATGTAACAGTAGAAAACAGTAGTCGTCATATGTAACAGTAGAAAATGGCAGCCCTCATATGTAACAGTAGAAAACAGCAGTCATCATATGTAACAGTAAAAAACGGTAGCCGTCATATGTAACAGTAGAAAACAGCAGTCATCATATGTAACAGCAGAAAACAGTAGCCGTCATATGTAACAGTAAAAAATGGTAGCCATCATATGTAACATTAGAAAACAGTAGTCATCATATGTGACAGTAGAAAATGGTAGCCGTCATATGTAACAGTAGAAAACAGTAGTCATCATATGTACATGTAACAGTAGAAAACAGTAGCCATCACATGTAACAATAGAAAACAGTAGTGGTCATATGTAACAGTAGAAAACAGTAGCCGTCATATGTAACAGAAAAAAAAACAGTAGTCATCATATGTAATTGTAACTGAGTTATATCATCTAATCATTGTCTTCGTGATTTTTTCAGCCAGAGTCATTATTGTATAGTAACCTAGCTGATGAAGTTGGTTTCGGACAACCGTCCAAGTACTTAACGGGACTAGCAAAAGTTCTTGACAGTATGTCCCTACAGAGATGACCCAACAGCGAGTGTTGGAAATGCCTTATATATCGAGTGTCCAGTACATTATCATCACATTTTTGTCATCGCTGCAATCACAACCAGCATTACATTTTCTTCATTGCCATAAGATTTCACTTGTCAAATGCACTCATACGGTTTTGTTACAGGCAATTCCATTACAAATAAAATACATGTATATCAAATCTGGTACAATTATAATATTATTAGATTATAGCTCCATCTCCAAATAAAATTTAGAATAAATCTTACATCTGCAGCCAATGGCATTAACGACTAGCTTCCATCTATGGTGGCTGATTTGTGCCATGTCATATGAGCGTGTTTTCGGGGCGAAAATGCGAAAACACGAAAAAAAAAAATTTCGCGTGGCGGGCGAAAATTGCAATTTTGGCGTGTTTTCGCCTGGCGGCCTTTCGCCCCGCCACTTGAAAACACGCCACATTCTATGTGCCGTGTCTGCACCTAAAGTTTGTCATATCTTTATATGGCGGGCCGAAAACGTGCCATGCGAAAACATGTCAAATTATAATTTTATCGTGTTTTCGCGTGCAGACTTTTCGCCCCGCCACACGAAAACACGCTACATTATATGTGTCCGTTTTTTTTCCTTTAATTTGTCGTGTCTTTTTATTTTTGCTGCGCCAGGCGAAAACAAGAAAATTTGAAAAGTTAAATGTGTCGTATTTTCGCCAGGCGCCCCGCCACACAAAGATGCAACATTGCATTTAACTTTTTCGCGTTCCGGTCACGCATGCGCACACAAATTACACATATGTCTACATGAAACAAGGCTGATAAGTTGAATTTAAATATATTAAGATATTTCTTAAGTTCAAATTAAAAAAAGCTAAGGATACTATCATTGTTATAACTCTTCATTTTCTTCTGTATGTGTAGCATATGTGTAGTTGCTGTGCGCATGCCTTAACGGAAGGCGAAAAAACTAGGTGATTTTTTCGTGTTTTCGCGTGGCACCCCGCCATGCAAAGATACCACAGATTGCAGGCAAAAACACGAGATTCAAAATGTGGCGTGTTTTCGCATGGCGAGTTTTCGACCCGCCAGGCGAAGACACGACAAAGTTAAAGTAAAAACACGACAGATAGAATGTGGCGCGTTTAAGCGTGGCGGGGCGAAAGGTCGCCATGCGAAAACGCGATAAAGTTATGATTTGTCGTATTTTCGCGTGGCGGGGTTTTGCCCCGCCATGCAAAGATACGACAAACTGTTGGTAAAGACATCACACATAGAATATGGCGTGTTTTCGTGTGGCGGGGCGAAAGGTCGCCTGCCGAAAACACGCCACACGAAAAAAGTATTTTTGTGTTTTCGCATTTTCGCCCCGAAAAATCGCTCATACGACATGGCACAAATCAGCCACCATATCCATCAAGCACCGTGCTAAGTTATCTTTTTTGTTGTTGTTTATCACGTGGTTTTTACGCGGTCTTTTTTACGTAACTATGTTTGGAAAGGGGATGATGCAATATCATAATCATATTACATTACTTAGCATACGCAAAAAGTTCTAAATCGCTAAATTAGTATGAAAATCATTGATGCTGTACAGGGTTCAGGCTTGTTTCTTCATTTTAGGTCACAATCAATCATAAAACACCATCCTCACACCATCCCCACACTAAGCTTGCCTCCTGTGGTCGTCGCTATTGCGATCATCTCCACTTCCATCATCATCATTGAGGAGACTTGTCTGAGGGATTAGAGCGCCGTACTCCAAATTCGAATGTCGATGGTTTAAACCCCACCAGGGCGATCGAGAGTTTACAGTGACTTTCTGCATTCCTCACTTTCGGCGCGAGTAGTGGTTTGAACCAAAGAAGCATTATCGAGAGGGATAAATAACAACAACTTGCTTCCCATTCGATGTAAAATAAATAAATATAAACTTAATCATCATCATCATCATCATCATCAAATATCAAATTATCACCAATCCTATCGTATATTTTTGTTTTATATTCTAAACTTTAATAATAGATTTACTCTAGATTTTCAAGTACTTGAATATTTCATGAATTTTTCATCAAACTTGTACAACTTATTGACATTATTGGATTTGAAAAATGTTAATTAAGTATTCAACAAAGTGAAGGTCAGTCATTCTTACTTCGTCACGGTCCTTGTTAGCTGTGGCCACCTGAAATGACATGTCCTCAAATTGATCCATAAAGTTCGAGAGGTTGGAACGCATCTGAAATTGAAGAAAAAGACAATAAGTGGTCGGCTTGTATACTTATGATATTACCGCGTACACGGGAAATAAGACACTCGGACACATGTTGTACTATTGAAATACTCTGAACTGAAAAACGGCAGAATATTGACATATTTCTCATCCTCTTCAAACGCAAAGTGAAAATAAATCACTGACTGCCTAAATTCTTGCTTGCATAAAAACCATGAAAACGCCCATTTTGTATCAATTTCCTTGACGACCATTGTCATGGCAACATTTTTTTCTCTAATTCAATAATGATGTTACCTGAATAATGGTAACGATTACATTTTTTGTAAAATAAAAATGGAACTCAGGGTATGGTATAGAATCTTACCAAGAAATAACCAAACTTCAAATACGTAAAATCGTCGGATGACTGCAAACAGGAACTAAGATAATATCTCACGTTAAATTAGGGTATGTGACGTCAATTTTAAGATTTTGCGAGTCATCTTTCTCTTCAACATGCTAGTATTTTGTTTCTCCTCTTAGCAAGCTCAAATTTTCAGACATTAATCCTAAGATATAATTTGTTCTAAATATGTAAAAATATATTCCACCTGACTAGAAAACTCATTATCGCCCCCGTGAACGCGTGCGCGTTACCGGGTAGTTTTGACTCAGAGTACCGATTATGATCTCTTATCAATGAGGGCTTTCCTGTGCATATGAAATATAAATTAAACCTTTAGGTTAAAGTTTCTATAATTTGTTTCAACCTCTTTCTGTTGCCGTTTCTTGAGTTCAAGTGGCAATTTGGAAGAGTGGCAATTTGGAAGACGGGATTGCGCGGCTTTAGACAACCATGTTAGGAACCAGCTGCTACAACGGCTTATCTTTTGATTGTTCGTATTTACGAACTTTTGAATAATCTCGGTACTTTTTTCTAGCCTACCTTACATGAATGGAAGACACTTTATGTTTAAACTAGTTGTTACTTTAAACATGGTAAAATATATTTTCTCGAAATACACCGAAAAGGAAATAAAGTACATGTAGAAATAATCATGAAATAATTACATCCATGTCGTCCATCTGTCCGATGCGCTGACGCATAGCACCCACGGGATCCTCGTGCTCGAAATCGTCAAACTCGTCGAACGAATACAGCGTCTGTGGAAAACAGAACATCAAAGATATTCATTTAAATAAAATTATCATTGACATCATATAAGACGATGCTAAAGTTGTGCATTACCATGTTCTCAAAATTGATTTCATGTTTTTTTTCCGTAGCGCAATTTTTGGAAAGTTTCGTTAAATACATGCAAAAAAGTTTTTCTCGGCGATTTATTTTGTACATTTTTATTCATTGTGCCTAACATTCTTATCAACTTCAACAATTTTGTTTTTGGATGGCGCGGACGGTAACAAAAGCTTTCGTAAGCAGAACAATTTTAACAAAATAAAGTATACTACGAAAATATAATTGTATACAAAAAGCAAACCTTGTGTAGCTTTTCCGTGATATCCCCCAGTTGCTCTTTGATTCGGTCCGATTTCGATGTCTGTGGTACATACAATGGTCCAACAAGAAGATTAGGGTCAATTACAAGTGAGTTGTCGTTTGCTGGCAAGCTTGCCGCCACCACTGAACCCTTAAACTTTGAACTCTCGTTTTGCGGTTCACGCATTTGGCCGTATGCTGCTGTAGACGACTTTTCCGGAACTGACTGCAACTTTCCGCGTTTTCGGGCGTCCGATGAGCCGACAATGGATCCTCCCCTTCCCCGCTCCATTTTTGCACAACAGTACTGTAGCAGACGAGAACTTTAATCTGCACAAATCTGTGGCAAAATGGCCGCCTGGGTCGAGGCACCTATAACAACTATGCCGAGCGTTGTTTTCTCGTCCACTGTTGAAGAACTTATCTGTTACCCGTTGCTTTGGATACGACGTTAAATGCAACGTGACGTCACAAAATATGGTAGGCATTTAGATTAACGTCAACACTTAACACTCAACTGCATCCATGCTACAATGTGTAGTAAACATTTTTTCACAAAAGGAGGAAACCATAAATGTTGCATAAACGCATAATCATAGCATGAATCAACTCTAGGATTATTCATTTTGCACGAAATTGACGTCTGTTCCAAAATAGCAGTGGCCTGGAATTTTTAATATGCAAGCATTCATTCTTACATTTTGATTTCCAAAATGTACCTGTTGTCTGTCCATATGGTATAACTTCAACTTATTGCTGCCAAAAGTCAATACTGACTATACTAAATACATGATTTAAGGTCCTAAAACTGTATAGCCAGAGACTATAAAAACTGCTAAATTATCTTTTTGGCAATCTTTTTTTTCTGAGGAATTGCCATATGAAGCATAAAACTGGCTCTCAAATCATGGCCGTTTTCTATAGATATCAAAGATCTTCATACTTGTGCATATATTCATAACAAAATGTAACTCTTCATCGATTTACTGTGAAAAACTCACAATGTTTTCTTGAGTCAATGACCTTGCCTTCTGTGAATTTGACCTTAACTTTGAAAAAAATATTTTAAAAAGTGTTGTTGTTTTTTTATAGCTGGGTATATTTCACTTGGACAAAATAAGTACTCAGGCTTACATAAAAGCATGACTGTTAACAGAAATAAGAAATGGAAAATACCCACTTTTTGTTAATTATAGTCTTTTAACCTTTGAGCTCTTATCATTTGCCACAAGAGATGATACAGGTCATGACCTTTCATCTATATTCCTAAAATTTATTTAGATCTTGGCCTTTCACCTTTGTTTCATGACTGAATTTTGTATTTAATGTTTGGGCTAAGCAACATCTAACTCAAATATCAAATACCCTTGTGCAGGAGCTGTTGTAATTTATCAAAATGGTATTGCCTGCACCAGCTAATGTGTGTCTGTTTTTGTCTGTTTTATTCAACTTCCAATGTGCCTCTGTCTTACGAAAATATATAATCAAGCGAATGAACAAAATGAGAGCCAACTACAAAACATTCTGTGCTCCCCACAGTACTTTTTTGGAAACTGAAATTTGCAATACAACAGAAAATGCAAGTCTGTGTTGAAATGATTATGTCCATTGGGGATTCAATTATCCCACTGCATCTGTAGAAAAACAGTCCACAAAATTACAGTTCAAATTTATTGTTATTATAATTATTCCATAAAAATACAATCTTTATCATTTATGATGTTTAATACATTTTAAGGAAATATGTACAGTGTAATGAGAACATAATGTTACCATTGTAAATGTAATATTTATCTGTAATGGAATTAAGAATATAAGATACAAAGATTTTTCAGGTATTGTACTTGTTAATTTAATGAAAAATGGAACACCAAAACAATCACATCACCTCCCTAAATAATCATTAAGTTTACAGTTGTTTTAATGAGGAAGTTTTTGCTGTACATTTTCAAACAAATGAAAAAAAAATCATTAAAACTGAAAAGCATTTCAGTTGATTTCTGCATCATATGAGAAAAGCAATCCATTGAGATTTTAATCCAAAGTAAAAAGCAGGTCATAATGTTAGGAAATGCAATCTGCTAAATGTTCCCTAAAATAAATATGCCATAAAAAATCCCTTAAATATTAAAACATACCATGTGAAAACCAGGAAACAGTAAGAGAACTTTCAATCAAACCTGACCATATGTCCAAAGGAAAATAGTTCTAGCTAAATTCATTGCTAATCAAATGACATTGTGAAAATACACCCAGACAAATAAACTTATCAAATAATACAAACTGATGGATGAATTTGAAGAAGTTCTTGGGCCATGAAATAAACAAGCAGAAGGCACTTTTTGTGCACTAAGCCCTCAAAACAAGCAAAAACAAGAAGTAAAACAACAAAACTTGGAAATGTATGAAATAATCAACAATAAAACAAACCCCAACCAACTGAAAATCCTGTCAGTGTTAACATACAAGGCAAACTGTATTTCTGCATTATTTCTAATGCTGCTCAATGAACTAGCTTAAAGTATGGTATTGCAACAAAATGATAAAATCCCAAAACAGCTAAAGCCTTAATCCAGTAAAGCTAAATTGCATTGTAGAATTTTTTTAAACTGCAAAGATTTCCTACAAGAACTGAAATAAAATCGTGGAAATTATGCTTTAACTGACAGAACTTAATACAGAGTGATTTTTTCTTTAACACAGAATCAACAGTTTTTCAAAGCAACAACATGACCATTTCTGTCAAAACCATACATTTGCAACAAAAATTTTAAAACCCATTCTCTATGAAATAATTCATTACAGTTACTTCCCTTGATAAAGTCAACAATTCCACGTCAAAAATCTCCATTTTTCCCACTTATCACACTACTAAAAATGTAGAATAACTAGTGTTTCCCTAAACAATTCACTAATGTATTTCCCATGACACAACCTTTCCCTTTTTTAACTGCCAAACTGAGTGACCACCCACAACCCCCACCCCTTAAACAATGATGCACCACAGAAATTTTCCCATAACATAAAATAAACATTTTCTAACATAACTCAAACACTTTACCATACAAGACAGACATTTTCTATAACCCAACACTAGTGGTTAGTTAACCACTCTGACCTGCAGAGTGAGCCAAATGAAGATTTAAACAAGCTTGCCTACTTGCTTAGGATTTCTAGATGACCACCATAAGCCCTTCAAATATGCTTTAACTTAACACATTAATTTAACATCAAATGAGAAAAATTCTTCAATTTTACAACAAAAAAATGTTTACAATAAGAGAATTAAACTGAACAGAATTTTCATGGCAAGAAATACAAAATTCTTCTGGATAGATTAAATGAAAAAACTATTTTGGAAAACAATGAAAATATATGATTATCCATC
Source organism: Cyclina sinensis (assembly GCA_012932295.1). NCBI lineage: Eukaryota > Metazoa > Mollusca > Bivalvia > Venerida > Veneridae > Cyclina > Cyclina sinensis. The sequence continues at coordinate 31,577,236 of JAAONU010000007.1, read as the reverse complement.
TACTATATACAGAACAAAATGTGACATGACTTGACAAAACCAACAATCTGGTCAATTTGATGTCATCAAGAAAACATCAAAGTTGACGTCATAGACTGATTAACAATTTAACACACAGTGTTTTCTCCCTTCTCTGAATTAGGCCTTCCATAAAATGCTGTCTTTGAAAAATGTGTATCTAGTTTTCTTAGGTTACTGAAATATGGATAATGATAACATGTCAACCTAGCATCTATATCACATGTTGCCTTGTATGACATCCGCGAGCAAAAAAATATGTATAAAAATGTGCTATATATTCATTGTTTATTCCACTTTTAGTGCACTTTCTAGTAGCCAGGGTGCAATAAAAAGTGTACAAAAGTAATTTCAAAACAGTCTTTCATCTGAAAGTGAACAAAAATACAAATGTAAATTTTGACCACTTTGATGATAATTCATGACACGGCCCAAATAATGGTGTTAATTAAGTCTTATCCAAATACAATATAAAATGATGTCCACAATTAACTCTTTGCCGAAGAAGGAAAACATAATTATACAAATTAGTGGCAACAACTGACTCTTTTCCTACAATTCATTCATATGAACAATATAAAGTAATGATGAAAATTAACTTCATATAATTATATAATTCATGTCCAAGCAAACAAGATAAAATGAAGTGACATTTCAAACGTTCAGTTCTACAGTTTATAGCTTATCACCTTAATACCACACAACGTGACACAGATATGCTAAGAACCTTTTACAAACATTTTAACATTGAATGGTTCTGGTCTATCTAAATCTGAAAATGGAAATTCAACATTCTGTTTTAGTTCTGGTCAAAGTTAAAGAAAACTTTCTTGTGGGCACTTCCAATTTTCTAACATCGTCACACAACTGGTATTCGCTTTCCTCGTGCCTTTTCTGGATTGAGAACTGGTGTGTTTCTGAGGTCATCTAATGCCTTGGAACAGTTTATGTACAGCTTTTATACGACCCTGAGATTGGTGAGGTTTTGTGCACTCATTCAGTAAGGTTGTCTAAATCCCAGTCATCCTGAAATGTTAAGGAAATCATCATGTTACCATTCACTCTTAGATATTACAACACATAGCTACCAAACTTATGAATAACAGTACAGTTTAGACTGTCAACAGTGACCATCTAAAGACGAGTGATGAAAAGGTCACTGTAGACATGAAGTCATTGTATACAGCCCTCTTAGAAATTAATATGATATATATGGTTACATGTACTTAGTATAATTAACCAAACTTATTTTTTTTATGTTACTAGATACTACACAACTCTTTTCTGGGTTTTCCCTCGTTGAAAATTTCTCTTAGTCAAATATGTGATTTTCCGATTTCATACAAAATTTGATAGAAATAGCATAACAGGGGCAAGCAAATCCTGTAGCAAAATTATAATTTCTGTAGCCAAATCAATATAATTTTAAGCAAATGGCTATAACTGGCGAATGGTAGAGTGAGCCCTGCTTTTTTTTATTTACACAAACTAAAATATTTCTAAGAGCTAGCAGTAGGCATTAATATATACTATGGATGCTTATGGATTATGTAATTCTGAATCAGCAAACTGTTCAATAGCTTCACAGGCTGGCAACTTCAATTGCTTTTATTTTCCAGCGACAAAAACTACCTTTCTGCAGCCATATTTACCCACAATGCTTTGCAAGAGAAAGTCTGTTGACATACTGTTTTACTTACATTAGCATGAGGTGGCATATCGTGTAAAAGATGAGGTATTCCACCATTGATTCTATCATCAGCATATCTCGACAACATGTTTCTACACACTGCGTAGTAGTTATGATCCAACTCATAATGTTGACACATCTGGCTGACATCAAATGAGAGACAATCGGTTGCCCCATCTTCACATTCTGTAAACTGGGACTCAGCCATGTCATTCCAGTGCTCTTTATTCGCTATATTAGACGTACAATACATACCATATTATCTTAAATCACACAATAACTAACGACATTTTCCTAGTTTTTCCGCAATTCTTATATACATGTATACCTTTTTATGGTATAACTTCATAGTGCAATGCACACTACCTGATCTTTACACCAGGTAATTTAACATCACTAACACATTTGTACAAAATATTTAAAGGACCTTTATTTATTTATACTTATTAATTTTTAGTTGAACTGCAATGAAAGCTATGCAAGATTATGTGATTTCTTTCAACATCTGCATCTGGGTGATCTAGGGCATGGGTGGTTTACATGCCACTGCCCTTTTTCATGTATTCTTGATCATACTGTATAACTGAGCCTCCAGTCCTTGTCAAGAAGTATAAATCACAAATACATGGCTGTAAATATAACCTGATGGAATACCCAATATAGGTACTTCATCTGAAAAGATCTATACACAATGTACACATATATATTATTCTATCACTGAAAGTGATCGAAAACTCCAGATCTACATAAATGTTCAAGAGAAGATAACTCCACAACTCTTAATGACCTTCAAAAAGCTCCATATTTATTGTATTTTACTTCTAAGTTCATAAAAAAGGAAAGAAACTCATTTAATCTACTAATCATTCCATCCTTACAATATAGGTGCCTTAAAACTATTGGAGACCGACCATCCACAAACAGCATAGTGACCTGTATACACTCCATTTCTAACTTCGTTTATAAATGGGTATTAGATGATAACTTACCTATTTTTGTTGCTTGTTTGTCTACCACAATTATATTTTCAGCATCTATGTATGTTAATTTCCCTGCTGGGTCAACAGCAAAGTTCACCGAGGCAAGGTCAGTCCAATACAGACTCCAATCAGGATCTGATGTCAACCTCTCTGCCATACGTAACATCTGGTACGCTAAATCTGCCTGAAGTGAAAATTACAGAACATTTAATCTGCCTGAAATTTTAACATATTATTTTATTCGATTCAAACTTAAAAACGTAAGAAGTTATTGTCTGTACTGTTGCTTGTATAAACTAAAACAGTAACTTCACATTATTTTGTTAGCTACCATGATGAGACATCAACAGTTCTAATAGTAAAACTTCATCATAAAGTCCACCCCGCAACCAATATTTCTGTTATGAATCAGTACAAGTGTGCAGTACAACCTGAATCTGTTCTCTTTTTTTGCCAGGAGCCTGGCTGAGATGGGCCTACTGTAACCATTATTTTTACTAGTTTGTGGCTCACCAACTGACCTTTCCTCAGTTCTAACCCTGCCTCGACTCAAGATGTAACTTAATGGCTATTTTCAAACCAAACCCCTATGTGTTGGGAATATATTTCAAATTAATGAGAGTTTTTCCATATTTCAAGACACCTTAAATTGAATTAAAGTAATGTATTATGTTCCAGAAATGGACTTTATCAAGAAAATGACAGAAAATATCTGACAGTGTAGCTCAGCTATCATAATATTAGTCCTGAAATCCACTGCATTTATGATCTTTTAACACCTACTGAAATTTACATGTGTACTGTATACATATGACTATTATGGGGACTTACTCTTTTTTCGAAAGGTGCATCATAAAATTCTGCCAGAGTTTTTCCACAGTATTCTTCGACAATGTATCTTCCACATGCACCATAATATTCTGGGAATGGCCAACCTTCTGAGGCAGGGAATGTCTTAAATAAAAAAAAAATCCTCCATTTATAACATTGGATTACATAATCACATATAATTAAGGTGTTTTTCCTTGACCTAGACGTGAAGGGAAAGTTTTACTGTTACTTTTCTATTAATATAAGAAATTATTTGGCTTTTACCTTCTTTTCTTTTTTTTAAGCATTTTCTAATGAAAAAATCTTTTAATTATCGAAATTACAGTACTTTTGTTTCAGTTTTTCAGTTGTTTGAGTAGTCTTGTTTGATAGAAAGAATAATTATTATTAGACGAGTGAACACAAGATTTACTTCCCTTTTTCGGCTCTTCATTTTGAAGTTTTGTTGCTTTTCATTCGCTTCATTAAATTTGTATTCATACGCCAAGGTATAAATCAGCTGATCGCGCGCAACATCTTTACAGTTTTGTTTGACACGAATAAGTGAACAGTTGTTAAAATTTTGCCACACCCGCCCACCCCTTTTTGCGTGTTGTTTGTTTAGTGTCATCGTACATTTGTTTTGTTGTATTAATGTGTTTCGCCAATATAATTAGCAGTCATGTGATGAGGATTGCATGTTTTAGTTTATTGGCGGAATTTGATTTTGAAAGCCTTTCGGCTTATCATATTTAGTAATTTCATATGAATGTCGTTAATTTACATCATATGCATTTGTTATTTTGATTTGACTGGTTGAAAATTACTAAATAGTTGTTATAAATTTTGATATTTGTGTCATGCAGCAATTCAATTAAATGGTATGTTATTCCAAATTTGTCTGGTTTTATGTTACTGGTTTGAGATAATTCTTTGTAAAACCAATTAACCATTAGCTGAAAACCATGAGAATTTTTTTCAGCTTTGGGAAATTAGTTTACTGTCTCCATGTTACTCTTTCTTAAATCTGTCAAGGGCAATAAAATCAAGAAAACTGGTATACTGCTTGAATTTTTCTTAAAGAGTATCAGTTACCTGACCTTGGTGTGAAACATTCAGAGAAATATGAATCCATGGCAGAGGAACTTGCCGATCAGACCACTTCATACTGAAACCTAGAGGTGGTCCTACAGAGCGTAAGAGTGGTAGTTCAAAGTCTCAATAGTGTATCACATTGCCAAAAACACCTTAGTTTAAGACTCAAATTTACTACAATTTTTATGTATAAAGTCTTATCTTTCAACTATTAGTAAACTTAAAAAGCTAAAGCTAATTCATAAATGACTGAGCAAAAACTGAAGCAGTGAAAAGTTCTAGAGCGAGATAGTCAGATAAGTCTCAATTCTTTTCAAAGTTCTTCAACAAGTTACAGTTTACCACATTTCTAATCAATGCCATGTTAAAGAAGTAGTTTAATGTAAAATTTTACTTTAAATCAATAACAATTTGTGTCTTCTACAGTTTACCAATCAATGCTTTCATTATATTCATAATCAAAGTGCTGAGAGCACTGGAGCTGTTAAGTGCTGAGAGCACTGGAGCTGTTAAAAAGACTAATTCACTGTTCTGGTAATTACTGATCTACAAGCAATACAAGATATTACCTGGAGCATGAGAGGTTCTGGATTAACTTCTGCTGTGTAATAGATCTGCAGCTTGTCGTCCATTGATAACTGACCTTCCTTCTTGCCAATAACCTTGTACCTGTCCATCACACGGTCTATCAATTTATGTGTCACACAGAAAAACATGAATGTTGTGTCTTTTAAGAGCTCTGGGAGTAATCCATTTCTGTGTATACTCTGTCCAGTTTTAGAGACAACCATTCTACGTGCTAAATCACAACCTGGCTCTCTAAATGCATCTTTACACAATCGATCATCAACTTTTTTAATTTCATCATTATGAGCAAGTTTTTTCAGAACGACCCTATGTCCATGATATTTATGATCAGCAAAATGCACATTTTTTAAATTGACTTTATCAAAAATTCCAAACTTAGATATCCCAGAAAGACTAAACTGGTCATCGAATAAATCAAAACAGAATGTCTGTCCATAACACGCAGGGCACTTCCGAGTCTCTAAAAAATCTTCTTGTGTCAGTCTGTTTTGACTCCATGATAGATATATTCCTCCATATAAGGATATACACAAAAGTATAAAAATAACAATAAAGCACTTTGCTTGTAATGGAATGCGTCGTAAACGGAATGTGGATTTACTAATATTTGAGATCATTTCTGAAGCACCTGTACTGTAGCCTGTAGCTTCCTCTGTGAACGTTATTTTTCTGTTACGTGTTGAAAAAGGAAGCATCCTGAACACTTGATCTTTGAAACTTATCTTCTAGACTCCATTAGACCTACATAAAGAAGGAAATTTATTTTAAAGGATGAACATGTCATGGAAGAAACATATATACTACTAGGACCTTTCTTACTTAAGTATGCTACTAAGCTATACAAAAATATTTGTTTGACTAAGCATATTTTCAGGAAAAGCAGTGGCTGAGGAGCCACAGTGTTCCACTTCTGATCAGGAAATCACTGGTTGGAGTCCCATCAGTGACCTTCCACATTCCACTCTTTTGGCACAAGTACTGGTTGAATTTGAGGAAATAGAAATCGAGCAGAAATAATGTAAGTTGCAAAAATTTGTTTCCACATCTATGTAAAATAAGTAGGTTTAAAATGAGCTATTATCAGGAAAGATGGCAGAATGTTTTTAACATTATAACAAATAGCTCACAAACAGGGCCCAATGAGAATGCTCTATAAATGGAAATAAGTCTAACTCTTACATTAATATTTCAATACTACAATTCTACGTTCCAGTCTTCAAGAGGTACTTCCAAATGCAAAATAAGTATGAACAAGAGCACAAAATGTAGAGGCGTAACAATACTGGAGTGGCTCAGCTATGTTGTAAACAATTTGAATGCACTTGGCAGAATTTCTAGCGCATGCATGTTTGCTATTTCTGACATTTACAATGAAGTTTTTCTATCTTTTTAAACTTTAAAGATAAAATACATTTATCGCAGAAATTAATTGAAATCTAGTAAATTCTTACTGAATATGTCTAATTAGGCTAATAGAATGTATACACTGTGTATGGGAAGCTGCATTCCATATTACAGGTCAATTTATGTGATGCTTTCTTAAAAAAACTGCCAGTTTTTTTAATGACACAATGTAAATATATGGTGTTTACCTATAATGTGTAAAGTTTTAAATGTAACACATCTACTCTGTACAAATGTATGTTCTCAAACATGTTTATATTATATTTACACAGAGAAGGTGTAGTGGGTGAGGTAGTAATTTGTATCTGAAATTTGAGCATAGTATATCTTTAATGCTCAGATTTGGAATAAATGTGTACCATTTTCATTTTGAACTCCATTGAAACATTTCAACTGTATACAATTATTTTTCACAATGACTTTTAAATCAGTCAAAATTCAAAATCTACTGAAAAATTCAGTGAAAATCACTGGGACCAAAACTGTGGAGGAAATCCACCAAAGCTAGTTCCTAAGTTAGTGATTTTTACATACACACAGCATATAAGTAACTTAGTGAATGGGTGTATTTTACCGACTAAGGAGCAGATCAGTGGTCCAGGGGTAATGCGCTGGACTGGTAACCCAGGGGTACAGAGATCAGCATGCAATCCCCCGCTGCTCCACTAACATTACTGTCTTTCGGATGAGACGTTAAACCGAGGTCAAATGCATCAATGCTGTACATAATCTCAATACAGCGACTTCAGGCAGGATGCTGCCTTTGCTACTCAGAAGGTGGATATCGACCATTAAAAACAATAGCACGACATTCAACTTTTTGAGTACAATTATCTGGACTAGTGCTATGCACTGAGCATGAAAAAGAACCAGGATTTTCTCCGAAACAGGATACTTTCTGTATCTTGCACTATCCCCACAACGTAAAATAACTAATCTCTGCATGGGACATTGGTCATGTGTGCAACCTGTACCGACGATAAATAAACTCAAATAGGTAAGATTTTTTTCCGACTAGCTGAAATCACCAGAAATTATGGAATTTTGCTTAAGACAATGACATTTATATTTTGAAAGGGAAAAGATTTCCCTATCCATCTGAGTATATTCTATCAAGTTTTGTCATGAAACAATCCTCGGGTACAGTATATGCTGTGACAACAATCCAATTCTCTATTATTTCGGTCCTTCCAATATTTGCAGTGCTTGAAGAAATTGGCAACACAATATTAGCTCAGTATTTCCCCAAGATTGTCTGAAATAAGTCTGACTAAACTTCTACATGTATGAAGACATTTTGATGTTTCAGACAGAATAGATTAGGATACTAATACTAGTACAGTTTGTTCGCCAGTTTCGCCGCACTTTTTACACAAGTCGATCAAATTACATCAAAGTGCCGAAGAAAGAAAACATTATTGTACATATAGTATGACACAAGTCTTAACTTGAACTTCGTTAAAAATTTACCCAAAGTTTAATTAACTTATTACGCTGCCGTTCTTGATTTCATATGGACCTATTTCACCAGTTCCGAAGCATGTTCACCAGTTTCGGCGGACATCATTTTTTTAACACTTCCTTGAAAATACGTAAAGAGGCTTCCCATGGAGAAATTTCCGGTACATCTGTGAAAAGTAACAGACATACAACAGTCCACAAAAATTAACACAGATTATAAAATTTACATCATGTCTTGTATTAAAATTGAAAACAGGGTTATAAAAGGTTACCACCATTTGAAGTGTATTACCACCTGAAAATCAGCCAAATCATAAATAAAAAACTGTGATGGTCATAGCATATACTATTGCATGGAGAAAGATAAAAGCATGACCCATGTAAATCATGTCAATATGATAAAATATAAATAAAGAAATGGTGTTCCCCATATGGCACCTCTTGAAAAAAGGTTGTACTAAAATTCATCGGAAATAGCTAAATGTACCTCCTACCGTAATGATCTAATTTTCAGTTGAATAAATGGACGGTAATAATTAAACTTTACAGCATGTGTTGCTATTAATCTGACAACAATTCAGGACCATAAAATTTTCCCATCCTCTCCAAGTGTATCTGGTAAGTTGAAATCAAGTTTTCAACTAGACATTTTCAGCCATTTTGTTTTATCTGATATAAGAACACCTTCACATGTGAATGGGACATTTAACTACATTAAAGAACAATTTCATCAAACCTAGTACAACATTTAAGTTGATACACGTGCAAGAACACAGCTGATTACTTTCGCTTACGGATGACCTAATTTTGAGGAAATAATATTAGGAATCCTTCGGAACCGGTGAAACACCGGAACTGGCGAACAAACTGTACTTGTAACCAATTCTTGCAGCCCAGAAAAAAAGAAATATCGCGAAAATGTATGACATGAGGAAATATTTGCGGTTTCCTAGCTCAGTAAGTGTTAACAGTGCTCGTTAAGGAAAAGACTAAACAAATAAGAATGTTACAGTAAGTATAGCATAAGTAATACATGTACCTTAACAAAGGAGATAAATTAAGACTTATCTTATTCAGACAAGCTGATGATGTTTACACATTAACGAATGAAATGACTTAACGTTGTCAGCAGATAAATCTGAATTTTTAGGTCGAATAACGAGAAAGTTTTATTTTTTAAATTAGAAACGGCAGCAACAACAAAAACAAAGAGTTTACTGCCTTGACGACCATAAACTCATTGACTTTTCAATTTCACCCAGCTTCCAGTATTTTCTTGAAACTGGGACTAACTTACTATTGATATTAATATACATACATTAATTTCAAGAATCCTCCTGGGAAAATGGATTGATTTTATCAGTTTCATTTGCCAAGAGATTTTATAAACACCCTTCATATGAAACACGAGCAAAATTTTACTACCCTTTGACACTAAAAATAGGTCATTGCACATAACTATTCAACAACAGAAATAATTTATGCTATGATTATTGTATGATCAGAAAATATAAATTAAATCAGAGATATAGATAACAGAGATAGGCAACTTCCTAGCTAGTTAAGGTCTCATGCGTGCCTGCTAAGACAGTGTCTTGTAGCAAGTATAACTTGTTAACTAGTTGCCAAATTGAAACAAATTATACATTTTCTGAAAGCCTAGTCATTTGTCCATTGCTGCAGGTAAAATAATAATTTTAGTCCTGGTAAAAATAAATGATGCATCATGTGTTAAATAGAACTGCAACTTAATCATTTTTCACAAAACTATAAAGATGGTGAAAAACTGGGATAGTGGGTATATTCTGCCAAGTTTTAATAAATTAAAGGGCTAGAAAGTTGCCAATATTTTAACTTGCAGCTATAGACAACTGTTTAAGCTTTTAAATGATGTATACCTTAAAAGGGTCGAACAAATAGCCATTGAGTTTTAATTGCTACAAAATGCCTAATTTTTTCACTTTTTGAGAGGCATGTGCGCTATTTCAATGGAGTAAATAGGAGCTGCTTATCTCTGTTATCTATGTCTCTAATTAAATGCCTTAACTATTACAATATTCTTTCTGTCATTTGATAACAAACTGTTCATTTACAACTGAGTTTTTATTCCTTACATTTTTACCACGTTATTAGTTTTTCAAGAGCAATGTCACTGTATTGTCTTCATCCAAAGTATAACTTAGTTATATCCAGGGGGTGTATCTAGGAAGTTTTAATATGTATTCCCAAGGCAAATACAGGACTTAAGGCGAGGTTCCACCTCCTAATATGACTTTATTCATGGGTTAAATAAAATCATGCATCTTGATTTCAGAGCATGATACAGGATGGTTTAAACAGACTAAACTGATTGTAAAGCAGCCATAATTACTGGTCAGATATCAAAATTATTGTTAATTAAGACCTCATAGGTTTTCACTATCAGGAAATTTGTTTGGGAATTCAGTGGTTTTATTTCTATTTAGAATCAACTTGTTCATTCAACAGCTCACTAAATTAGGCCCTGGTTGGTCGTGCTCTGCATCTGAAAGCCATGGTCCCTGGATGGGATTTATACCAATGAGCAAACAAACCAAAATAATTCTTAATAGATAACAGTAGTGTAGTAAGGGAACAGAATGACTGAAAACAAAAACAAAATATCCATTCTTTATTTTCTTTATTCCCAATAAATATCACAAAATCAATGCAACAATTCAGTTAACAAGAAAAGGCTGCATTATCATTATCACAATCAGAACAGCATCGTTATGTATGAACATTTACAACTTTCAAATGCAACATTTTCTTTTAGTTTACAAAATGTTCAACTTAAATTGTTTCTACCAATTGCTCTCACCTTGCTGATCTAAGAATTACAATGAAATCAGATACATTACAGAGTTAAGTGAACTTTTGATATTCTGTTCAGAATTATATTCAGCACATCTGGATAACAAAATCGGGACTCAGAATCCTAGCCACTTTTTCAAGGTATCAAGTTCCTCCATATGCAGCTTATAACTTTATTATCACATAATGTCCAACAATCTAAAATTTACAGAACTGTCAAAATACTCCAAGTGTTTAAAAGCATTTACGATAAGCCTATCTAAAAAAATCTGACAGAAATCAAAACCTAAACATTTTCATTAAGCAAGTTTTACAAATGATGCTGTGTATATAAGCAACTCAACAAACCATTATATTTATTACTGTGAAAGAATAAGTAGTCATAAGTTTGCAGTGGTTTCATCAAGTCTTGACTTTCTGCTAAAAACGATACAACCATTTCAACAACATCTGAAAGGCTAAAAGTGAAATGTGCGTATTACTGTTCCCTGATTTATAAAACTGAATCAAACAAAAATATTTCATTCTTTGATATTATTCCATCACATCTCTTAAGATAGACACTTGGATAGACACTTGGAAGTTTCAAAAAAATGATCTCCTAAGGTGTCTGTTTTTTACAAGGACTATATAATAGTATACAAAAACTATTAAGAAAAAAATTCATAAAATAAAGTTGAAATGAAAGTTGTTCACTAAAACTTGTAAAAAAAAAGAAAAAAGATGAATTACACTGGAATGTTTTGTCTATTTAATTGCACAATGCAGCATTCATGATAACAAAAATATTGAATAAATGAAGGTTAATCCACAATGAGGCTGGTTTTAGTTTTAGTGGTGTTTAGCTCCCTTTAAAGTTCAAGTCTTATCAGGTGGGCAGTTTACTTTTCCATTGTTCCCTGCCTCTGTAATAAACTGCCAATTTTCTCACATGAATGGTCTGATTGAGAAAAACATTGGTAACATCAGAACAGTTATAGTCAATAAAAAGCAGCAGAAATGTTAAAAATATGATTAAAATGTAGCTGCAAAAATTATACCATCGCAGGAAAAACCCTCGCTGCAGAAAAGTCAAGTACCCAGGATGGGACATGAACCCCCAACCCCCTGCTTGGAAGTCAGGTGCTCTTCCAACCCAGGTGGGTGATAGTATCTTAGTAACCAATAAACCAGTAGTGGTCATGTGACTACTTCACTCAGAACGATTTCTCTCAAGTTCCTATCTTACACAGATATTATATCATTTTCCTCCAGTTTGTGATTGTAAACTATGTTTGCATAACCTTTAAAAGGCTGAAATCATAAAGAAAGAAAGCACTTAATCAAGAGAAAAGGTAAAAAAATATAACAATGTATAATATTCCCTTCAGAAGAGCCCTCTACTGATGGGTATGCAATATAAACATGATAAGAAACACTACGAACAACATGTTTAAGCTACTGTAACATGTAGAACAAACCCTCTAAATTTCCCTCTGCATCATTATACACAGATGAACAAATCTCTGTAACCATAAAAATATTCAGAAAGCGCAAAATATAAACAGAAATAATTATAAGAACCAACACATCAAAATAACCACAGACTTAAGATAAGTAAATACTTCAATTTTATAACCTCTTTGATTTCTTACAAAAAGAAGCCAAGCTTTAAATCTCTAAATTTTGAAGTTTCTAAGCAAGTTTTCAACAAAAACAAATGAAGGACAGAAGAGAATATTTCATTGGTCCCTTGAAAAATTACCGTCATTAAAATATCATTATTTTGAAAAAAAAAACATGCTTTATATGACAATTACTTGTAAAGTGCCCCCTGAAGTAATTACAGGTGATGCTATGACTGAGAAACTGAGCATTGTCAATCATGAATTGATGATGATGATGATGATTTAATGATACTGATTGTAGAACTTTATCATCATAGCAGCAATCAAAATAATAAACTAAAGAAGTATTTAAAAATTTTGCTCTCTGAAAAAACTGTAAAGTTACCGACTACCAATATACAAAGTGAATAGGTTGATGTTTTATTCTATTTTACAAGAAGCATCGTAGAATTGTCAAAATTAACTTTGAGCATAAAAACCTATCTTAGACCCACTATATTCTGACCCTTCAAGACTGTCTGTCAAAAAACACTTAATTTCTACCAAAAAAAAAAAAAAAATTCCTCACAACATGGTTAAGACTTCTAAAAGCAATAACGTAAAAGTAATACATTACAATGCAAAGTAACACTTCCCTTTGAATTTATCTGAATGTACTGTAAAATAGTGTAACCTTGAGGTGTTCCTTGATTGTGTGATTAAAAAATGGTCGGAAGTCTTATGAAGGTCACAATTAATCACCTGATTGTTAAAAACCAATTAACAAAGCAACAGAACTACTTTATATATATCCATAGGTTTTGACAGGGTAACAGTTTTCACACATTTATAGAAAAATAAATTATTTCACACGTAACTATAACAACAAATATACAATAATAACATGCACTTAACAAAGTAGATGTACTTCAAAACTAAGGCTCTAGCTAAACTGACTTAGTCATTATTATCAGAAGGCCACACATGCTTTTAAACATTTTTATATTGTCATTTACTACTTAGGCTATAGAAAAAAGTTAAGATGCAGAAATATTGTCACTGGATTCTGAACTAATTAATGGACTTCAGTGCAGAAACACAAGATTAAATCCCAACTGAATAAATGATCATAACAACATCGTGTTTTTCCACCTGCATCTACACTGTCATAAATTTACCTCCCCTTGAAAATACTAATTCCAAAATAGCACTGATATTACAAAACTAACCCAAAAGAAATAAAATTATCTCTCTGAAATAGACATCAATCAAAATTTCCCCTGGCAAAGTTGCAAAGTAACTATCCCAACAGTTGTTTTTTCCTCAAACTGATATTCTAATAATTTCATGAAACCTATTCCATAACCATTGATGACAATAACAGCATAGTGATATGTCACTATGTTTGACATAACCATCAATGACAGAGGTCTCTTTGATACACCAAGTCATCAAATCAGAGATGATAATGATGATGACAACAAGGCAAGAGGTGTCTCAGCTAGATTTGATCCCGTATCAGTGAACAGATGAAGATGATGACGCCAGCAACAGACTTTACTAAGTCAGACCAGACCATCTATGGAGGTAAGATCCCCATCCTGGTGCTTGCTGTACTTCTGCTGTATCCTCACCTAAAAACAAGAAGTAATCCAAATTTAATCAAGCAATTTTAAACAAGGTAATGAGGTATTTTACAATGGTTCATTTTATTCTTACTACATCTAAAATCAGTATATTTCATCTAAATGAGTATTATTGTATTCATCTGTCTTGAAATCATTAACACACTGTTAAAATTCTGCAATACATGTCTGTTATGAAAACTATCATGTTGTTGCTATAGCAACAGTTAGCTTTAAATTTCCAATGTAGGTAAATCTTTCAAATATTACATCATGACTAAACTTCAATATATTAATGTATGGAACACAAATGTTGTACTCAATAATTTGAATACAACCTGCCCCCAAAAAACAATACATAAATGGTACTAGAGTTCCTATAGTATGTTTAGATTAACCTCCGTTTCAAATTAAAGGACCTTAAGACAAGTTATAAATAGATGATGTGAAAACAAACCTTGAGCTACTTGCTGTAGTTTAGCTTTCTCATCAGGACTAAGTTTTAACATTGTGTTGAGGACTGGTATAAGCTGATTCCTCTCATCTCCAACCTTTAGAGTCAGGAACTGAAAGCAACCATGAAATGTGAACAGACAGTAAAGCAACCATGAAATGTGAACAGACAGTAAAGCAACCATGAAATGTGAACAGACAGTGAAGCAACCATGAAATGTGAACAGACACTAAAGCAACCATGAAATGTGAACAGACACTAAAGCAACCATGAAATGTGAACAGACACTAAAGCAACCATGAAATGTGAACAGACAGTAAAGCAACCATGAAATGTGAACAGACACTAAAGCAACCATGAAATGTGAACAGACACTAAAGCAACCATGAAATGTGAACAGACAGTAAAGCAACCATGAAATGTGAACAGACAGTAAAGCAACCATGAAATGTGAACAGACAGTAAAGCAACCATGAAATGTGAACAGACACTAAAGCAACCATGAAATGTGAACAGACACTAAAGCAACCATGAAATGTGAACAGACAGTAAAGCAACCATGAAATGTGAACAGACACTAAAGCAACCATGAAATGTGAACAGACAGTAAAGCAACCATGAAATGTGAACAGACAGTAAAGCAACCATGAAATGTGAACGGAAATTAAAGCAACTACAAAATTATTTAACTAAGTAAGACTTGTTTATATATGGAAGTCAACTATTCAAACCATTTTTATCTATCCTTTTGTAAGAAATGGAATAAACAACTACTGCTTCAGTATTTTCATTTAATGTAAAATGTCTGTCACATAGTTAGAAAAATCATAAATAAAAGTGGGACTTAAACTCGAGACCACCTCAATTCACTGTGCTCTACCAACTCAACTACCCAGGCTGGTGATATTCGCTAAGTAACTATATCATCCAAGTAGTGATCCTGTGGTGAGTACATCAAGGCATAGTAGAAATTGTTAAAAGGAATATCAAATTCTAACTTTTCAACTTCAGAGGACCTATTTAGAATAAGTTCAGTATTGAATAAACAAGGTTTTACCTTCATTAGGATATTTTTCAGGTACTCCATGTTCTGGGTTTCTTTTTCCCTCTGCATATTTCTCTCTAGC
This sequence comes from Cyclina sinensis, assembly GCA_012932295.1. Classification (NCBI taxonomy): domain Eukaryota; kingdom Metazoa; phylum Mollusca; class Bivalvia; order Venerida; family Veneridae; genus Cyclina; species Cyclina sinensis. The sequence continues at coordinate 31,561,566 of JAAONU010000007.1, read as the reverse complement.
CTTCTTATCTCTTCTTTCAGTATCTTCACTTGTTCTGTCAATCTCATTACATCTGCTTCACTCTCATTCATTAACTGGAATATAAATGGTTCACAGTTATAAAACCATACGTCTCTACCGTGACTCTTACAATTCCTTGTCCTTATTCCATCCATATTTCTTAAGTATTATATAATTGTTGAACTGTCTGACAAAGTTTCAGTAATGATGTTGTAGACGTATAATACAGCACTTCTACTCCATTTTTTATCAGCTACATGTAGCTTTTATGATGACTTTATAGTGTGTCCACTTTGTGATCAAAGGTATGCAAGTTCAAATCCTTGGGGCAAATGGATTTTTCTGGGTTACATTTTGCACTCAACATAAATAAATCTTGAGTGTAGATGTGCACACCCTTACAAGGTCCCACAGATGTTCAGTACTCCAAGAATCTAATGGTGAACTCTAAGGAGCATGGATGCATATAATACAGGTATAATATGGCTCTTCCACTCATTTACCTGTTAGCAATCTTTTGGGGCAATCTGAGTTCAAATCCAGCTCAGAGCAAGTGGATTTTTCCAGGTTATACTTGAGCCTGCCTGCCAGTGCTAGCCATGCAACGGGAATAGCCATTAATTTTTCAAACATAAGTGTATTTATTTTTCCTTTAACAGGGCATCTACAATTAAATTTCTCTTCTTAACATGCAACATCCCAATAACCACATTATTTTCCCAATCAGATTTCTTTCATCAATTAAAAAAAGTATCATATTTATTTCAACAAAGAGACAAAACCTTTCATATGCATATATCTTTTGCTCCATCAGACTAAATCAATCATACTTTTCTTTTATCATTTAGACAAAACCTATAACTAAAAACACATAGGGGATTATATGAATAACCACGGTTTCATCTTGATTTGACATCAGTAACACACAAGAAGCACATCAAGCAAGATGGATTTATATAGGATCATTTCAGTAAAACATATATCTTACACCAAGAAAACATTTCCAAAACAGACCCAACCCCCATAAGAAGTTACCAAAAAGACTCCTTCCCCGCAAAATGTAGAGAAAAAAAAGACCACCCAATCTGACAATTTCTTTATTTTGTGGGATACATGTTTAACTGGAAAGGCCCTAAGCTTACCTCTGTCAAATGTTCATTATGTTTGATTTCTTTTGTCAGTCTGTCTTGAATGGCATCAACATCTACCTGTGAACTTGTCACACCTGAAATAATGTCAGAAATCTCTATCTACCTGTGAACTTGTCACACCTGAAATAATGTCAGAAATCTCTATGTACCTGTGAACTTGTCACACCTGAAATAATGTCAGAAATCTCTATGTACCTGTGAACTTGTCACACCTGAAATAATGTCAGAAATCTCTATGTACCTGTGAACTTGTCACACCTGAAATAATGTCAGAAATCTCTATCTACCTGTGAACTTGTCACACCTGAAATAATGTCAGAAATCTCTATCTACCTGTGAACTTGTCACACCTGAAATAATGTCAGAAATCTCTATCTACCTGTGAACTTGTCACACCTGAAATAATGTCAGAAATCTCTATGTACCTGTGAACTTGTCACACCTGAAATAATGTCAGAAATCTCTATTTACCTGTAAACTTGTCACACCTGAAATAATGTCAGAAATCTCTATCTACCTGTGAACTTGTCACACCTGAAATAATGTGGGAAATCTCTATCTACCTGTGAACTTGTCACACCTGAAATAATGTGGGAAATCTCTATCTTCCTGTGAACTTGTCACACCTGAAATAATGTCAGAAATCTCTATCTACCTGTGAACTTGTCACACCTGAAATAATGTGGGAAATCTTTTTCTACCTGTGAACTTGTCACACCTGAAATAATGTCAGAAATCTCTATCTTCCTGTGAACTTGTCACACCTGAAATAATGTGGAAAATCTCTATGTACCTGTGAACTTGTCACACCTGAAATAATGTCAGAAATCTTTTTCTACCTGTGAACTTGTCACACCTGAAATAATGTCAGAAATCTCTATCTACCTGTGAACTTGTCACACCTGAAATAATGTCAGAAATCTCTATCTACCTGTGAACTTGTCACACCTGAAATAATGTCAGAAATCTCTATCTACCTGTGAATTTGTCACACCTGAAATAATGTCAGAAATCTCTATCTACCTGTGAACTTGTCACACCTGAAATAATGTGGGAAATCTCTTTGTACCTGTGAACTTGTCACACCTGAAATAATGTCAGAAATCTCTATCTGTGAACTTGTCACATCTGAAATAATGTGGGAAATCTCTTTGTACCTGTGAACTTGTCACACCAGAAATAATGTTAGAAATCTCTATCTACCTGTGAACTTGTCACACCTGAAATAATGTCAGAAATCTCTATCTACACACATAATTCTTTTAGTAGTTTTTCTCTATTCACTTGGCCAATCATAAAACGAACATAATAATGTTAACATTTTTTTATCTCATGAGTAAAAAACAAAATAATACATAAATAGATAAATAAAACCACAAATGAAAACAGTAAAAAATAGGCCACTCTATCTTTTTCACAAATTCAGGTAAAGACAGATACATTTTCTTTTTCATTCCAAAACATTATCTCACCACAAGTGACAATGACTTAATGCAAAAACCAAAGTTGTGAAAGTAACACACCATCTGGATACAAACAGTAGTTTCTTCCACTTAAGTATTTTATTGAATTGCTATCGTACCCAATGTGCATACCTAAATCTTACTATATACTGTAAGAGCTTCTATACTTACTGGCAGTGTCATCTAATTCGGTTGTCAAAAGTTGGTCAAGGGGCATAAGTCCAGCATTTTGTCTAGGCACCTTACCCTGAAAGTTAATTCAACAGTCAGTATAGTGTTATATGATCAAAAAATCTGTTTTTTTTATTTGGAATATAGGAAAACACTTCGAATTACTTAACATGCAATTCCCAGAGCCATTAACACAGAAGAAATTTGTTTTGCTAGGATCAGAAATGAAGTACAACTGAATTATCTTAGTGTTGAAAACACAAATGAACAAGCAAACTGCAATGTGTTTCGACTGCAGAATTGTAAATTTTTCTGAATAGTTTATCATTTGTAAAATGACTGGCATACCCTCGGGCATGGTTCAGGATCCACTATCTCCGACCCCTCTCCCTCCTGTCTCTCAATGTGTCTGAAGTCTTGGACAAACTCAGGAGGTGTTGGTGTAACAGACTTATCTTTTTCAGACTGCCGAGGCGAGTTTGCATTCTTCTGGGCATTTTGAAGATCCCGCTGTAGACGCATGTTTTCTCGATCAAGGGAGTCAATCTGATTCTGCAGAAGCTCAATAGCTCTCTGGTGATCTTCTTGTTTTGATTTTAATTGCTCCTGTGTGTACAAAATTTTGGATAACAAATTTAGTCAATAAGGTCTGTTTCGATATTCTTCCTTGATTCTTTCTATTTCTTAGTTGAAACTTCAAATCAATATCATCTTGGTTACATAAGGCAGTACCATGTTACCAAGTGTTTTTTTTCTTTTTTTAATGTTACTAGATGTTTCTTAAACATTGCAGAGCATTACTAGAACTGACTTAGAAATGAAGAAACTAGAACTTATCTGATCCGTGCAGAAACTAGATAAGACTTTTTGTACAATTAGTTCTTGGGAAAATATTATCATTAACTGACAGATCGATCCATTTCAAAGTTTTACAAATATCATTAGAATAATGAAATACTAACCTTATATGACTGGGTCAATGATTCATTTTGTGCTGACAGTTGTTTTATTGTCTGTAATTGGTCTGACACTGCCAGTGATTTCTCCTTTGTTAATTCATCAATCCTGAAATGTACATATACATAAAACATTGACAGATGCTAACTGCATTACGCAAGCACATACATATTTATATTATTTCAATCTGAATATAATTATATAGTAACAATCAAAAAATTCAAATTTTCTATAATTTCCACCAAAAGAATATACAGTGTGTATAAAATGGAATTTGGAGAAAAAGTCTTGATTTTCTCAAAGCAAAGCATATATAAAACTTAGTCATATATAGAATTTTAATCTAAGTATGAATTCTTCTTTTCAAAATGTATTTTAAATTGTATTTACATCACAGAAAAATAACAGTTGCTGTATCTGAAGGTACATGTATATTTATTGGTTTAGCAACATAAGTAAATTGTCCTTCACTTCACTGTGCATGGATTTTTCCAAAGATTACTATGACTAACACCAGGCAAAAGTTCCTCAACAGTGCTCAGATGTGTCTTCACATGTTACCAGCAAGCCTCTGAAATTATTGCTTTTTTTTTTTTTTCAAACTGACTTGCTTTTCACATTTCTCAAGGAAATTTAGATTCAAATTTGATCTAAATCAAAATGATATACATGTAGCTAAAATCTGATCCAGACAAGCTTTACCTTTTCCTGTATGTATTTTCCTTCTCTTGTAGGTCCTGTAATGTCTTATTATATCTCTGTGACAAACGGTCATGATCATCTTGTAACAGCTCATTCTCACGTTTTGAATTCTCCAAACTATCACTGTAAAAGTACCAGAATTACATGTATATTTCTACTGTCTCAGGTAGACAATTGTTAGTCCTTGTAAGATCTATCAATGAAAACATAACTACATTGTATTTAGCAAGAGTTTGTTTTACAGTGATGGTGATACAATTAAACCAGACGAAAACTCTCTTTAGCAAAATCATTCCCTGATATACTTGAAATCTGAACTGTAACATAAAGGAAGGAAGGAAGGAGGGGAGGAAGGAGGGGAGGAAAGAAAAGGAAAGGGAAGGCAGGAAGGAAGGATCTCAGGTTTAACATACTTTTCAAACAATTAAGGTCATATCAGGGCTCAAGCAGGAATTGAACTGTGGTCTCCTGATTTGTAATCCAAACAAGGCCACCCAGAATTGGCTAAAGCCAAATGATTTATGTCAAGTATCATACTCACTTCAATTCTTCCAGTTTTGCCTTTAATTGTTCGATCACTTTTTCAAGTCTGTCTCTGTAACAAATAGGCTATTCTATATATAAAAAGTTTTGATTAAAGTAGCAACAAGCGGTGATTTTGCAGCATGTTAAACTTACCAAACCTGTCACTTTTACTATATTCAGGTATACCGATCTAGCACAAAAATGGTTTGAATTATAACATCTATCAAAAATAATTTGGATATAAATGAGCCCGACTGTTGGAAAAACTGAGAATTTCAAGATCAGAACAGTGAAAAAGCCAAAAACTCTTCAAGTTAATGGCTTCAAATCCACATAATATAATTTGACTATGACTTTCACATTTGTCATTTCTGTTACAGCTCTGGTCAGATAGATAGGGTGAAAAAAGTTCATGAATATGATTAACTAAAGCTGTCAGAAATTTCTCTACAATTCATGTTAAGGAAAAAAGTCTCATCCAAAACTGCTGCATTACCTGTAATAGTGATTGTTCAGGAAAAGCTGGTATACTATTTAAAATTAAAACAGCAGAACAAATACCTTTCTAACTTTTCCCCCTCATTCTGGCTGTCATTTGGTCCTTTAGTTTTCTGCTGTTTGAGCACACTGTGAACTCGCACCTGAGAAGCAGATGGCAAAAATTGTAAATAACTTAACCTTAATAACAGAGATAGCAAAATATCTTCATTTCTGTTCCTTCAGCTTACTTTATTTTGATAGTATATAACATGTTTAAAGCCATAAATCTATTTTTGACAAACAAATTTTGTCCAAACTGATTGTCTGCTAAAGGAATGTGGCCAAGAGAGACAAAATATTTTTATGTTATATCAGGTATACACCAATATCTTATACATAGGCTAAAAAACTACTTTTGCTAAATTATGATGTCATGCACACAAACTTTAAGAACTGGTTAATCTACTCATAAAAATGGCTGAAATCTGTTAATAATATACATTTCAGAAACTTTAGAAAAACGAAGACGCTACATGTATGTCAAAGTCTCATAAAGAATGCTCATAAAATACTACAGTAAAGTCTCACTATTAAGACCACTTTGGGGACCTGAGAGAAGTGGTCTTATTATCGAGTCGGTCTTAATTCAGAGACCCGTGCTAGCCTTCAATCAATTTCTCATCTGTTGTAAAGGGTTATCATTAGCTATAATCCCTTATTGAAAAGGTAAATTATGGAGAAATACTAACTAATGGCATCAATTTTATTCCACAATAACATAATTTTTTTTTCACATAATTTTCATGTTAGTGCGATATAAAATGAATTAAAAATCGAAAGTATACAGAGCAATTTTTCTTTCAAGCTGTTTTTATAATTAGCAACACTGAAATCCTACTGTACACGATTTATTTTTGAGAGTTTTTCACTTGTAGCCGTAATAACGTACCTATCCGAAATTGGGCATTATTAACACCTAATTCGTCTTTCATAACGTATTTCTTTGTTCTGCATTAATGATACAAACATTGAAGTATATAATAACTTTCCTCTAATTACTAATAGTCTAAAGTTTATTTATATTAATTTTTATGAATTGTACCGCAAATCGTTCACACCTTGATGACGATTGTCGTATTATGTTGTTAATTGGTGACACGTGTCATTTTAGTAAACAGTTAATGGTCGTCTTATGGGGTCCCACTTTCATTGTAAAATGGGAATTCGGACCCGAAAAAGTGGTCGTACTACGTAGTAGTGGGTCGGTCGTAATATCGGACCTTACAACCATTGAATTATATAGCAAAAAAGTCGGGACCGGAAAAAAGCGGTCGTAATATTGATTTGCCCGCAAAAAAGGGTCGGTCGCAAAGCGAGACTTTACTGTATTACATGTTTCATAAAGTATCCACTTGTAGATACAGTTAAGAAAATGGATCGAAAACAACAAGTTAATGAGCACTCTTTAGTCTTTAGAATGTAATTAAATCATATAATACCTTGTACCCTTCATACTCTGCTTGGCATGATGCCAACTCACTCCTGGCAAGATCAAGGTCAGCCTGTGTAGAGTTCAGACGACTTTCCAATGACCTTATTGACTTCTGCTGACTGTCACCATGGTTACGTAATCTCTCTTCTACTTTCTGCTTCTCTGCAGTCACTGCTGCAATTTGAACCTACAACATGGATATGGAAATTTTTTAATAAATTTCAAGGTCAAAATGAATGCCAGTCAAAGGGTTAAACCTTGCTATCATGATAACCTGAAGAATTATAAAGGGAATATTTAGCTCTGTCATTTATATCTACAAAGCTATTACATATTCCATAATTCCATCACATTTGGTTTCTAATAACTTTTATACCCAATGATAAAATTGTAAACTATTAAAGCTAGGAAATTTATGCAACGAAAATCTTTTTTTTTTTTCAATTCAGAAAGCTTTTTATAGAGACTTACCTACCTTTATGCAATGAAATTTTGTCAATTCATAGAATCAAACACCACTGTATGAAATAAAATATAAGGAGTGTTATGTGAATTAAGAAAGAGAAATTCTGACTGCTTAAATCTTCATTTTATTTTTTACCAAGAAATGTATTGCCAAGACATTTTCTCCATATTTCATTATGACAAGTTACTTATTATCCAACCTTGAGATCCTCTACATACTGCTGTAGTCTTTCTGTCTGACCTCGGAGCTGAGCATCTGAACTTCTCTGTTCTGTCTCAAGCTTCTTGGCATCAGCTAGGTCCTTCTTGGCCTTCACAAGGAGTTGCTTCAACTTGTTACCTCTCTCATCTGCTTGCACTCTCTGCTCCTCTACCGCATCTGTATTGTACAGAAATGGTTGCTAGTACCATAGTATCTGTATGGCTATGTCATGTGCAATGTTTATAATATTAATAATATTGTCAACTGAACTGAAAAGATCTGACTTACCAGACCTTGTGATATACCATTGATAAATTGACATCCCTACTCCTAACAATAATTTTTATTTTAACTCAACATCTTCATCGTAAAATGTGAAATTCAGCAGGGATCCAGCATGATGAAATTTAAAAACCATTCTGTAATAAACTGCAAACACCAACCACATCAGAAAAATTTTGAACCTTTAACACCTGAACCACTGTGTTACAGAGAGTATACTTAAACTGTTAATATGAACCCACCAATTTGCTCTTGTAGAGTTTTAGTCCTGCCTTCCAGTCTCTCTATTTCTGTCTTTAGTTCTGTGACCTCTTTATCTTTCTCACAGACTTGAGCATTCAGGGCCTGAACTGTCCTCTCATAATCTGCTATCTCCAGGTCCATCATAGAACTTTGGCTGGCCTCCTGAAAACATGTGTACACACAGATCAGAGTACAGGTGGTGCACTAAGCAACAAAATGTTGTTTGTTCTCTCACATAATTTGACTAGCTTATGCTTACCATCCAAAGACTAACTAAAGACTTCCAGTTTACCTAAATTTCTGTAGTAGCTGTTACATTTTTATAAGCAAACGCTTAGAGTTTAATTACAACATGACTGGTCTGGTTAAGTTAGATGAGGTTATCTTTTTCTGCAGTATATGAAGTTAAAGCTATCAGAAGAAACACTAGTTTCCTCTGCAAGACACTACCAACAATACAACCAGATAAAAGGTAAAGTGTGAGACAACACTTAGACTTACCGGGTGCATCACTTAAATGTTACTGATTTGTAAGTTTTAAGTTATTCCCAATATTCTAATTTCATTTTCAGTTCTGACCTTACTTGCTCAATAGTTATAATATGAACACATAAACCCAACAGCATAACGTATTACCTTATTTGCATTTCCCAATATTCTAATTTTATGTTCAGTTTTGACCTTACTTACTCAACATCATATGTACACATAAGCACAAAAGTATAACATTTAACTAGACAGTATATCATTTATAAACCGAACAGTATCTCATGTTACCTTATGAGCATTTTCCAGTTTTTTCTGCATTTCTTGTATCTGTTGCTGCAGTCCTTCTGTCACTCTTCTTTGTTTCTCCTCATCATTCTTCTGTTTATCTTCCAGTGACTTTATCTTGTTCTGTAGCTGCTGTTTCTCCTATAAATGTTTCATGTCATTTTTCTTGTTCTTTGTACTTCCAAGTACTTAATTGTTTTCAGGCTTTCTACAGCCGTTTAAACAAAAAGAGACGTACATGTATACCAAATACTAATACATGTAAATATCAAACAATTTTAATTTGAACACTATTTACCGAGTTGCAAAGAAATCTTTTCAAAACTGAGAGAATGTAAGATGAATTTTTCTAAATGTCTTAATCAGACTTGTGCATTTTTCAATTTGAAAACACCCATTTATCACATATCAGGGCATCCATACAAATTTACTGGAAAGAAAACAGTATAGACCATGATCTATCTGTGTGGATATTCAAAACAGTCATGGTCTGCGATGACATTTTAAGAAATTCTCCTAGTTTTCTTCAATATCACAGCTATATGCAACTGTTTCTAAGAGAATAAATTAAATAAGAATATACATGCAAACATTATAAGTAATTTTACAGACCTTGTTTAATTCATCTTTCTGTATCTTACTTGCTTCCAACTCCATCTCTACTTTTTCTTGTGACTGAAATAAACATAAATAGTTCCAGCACTCAGCATAAAATGTTAATAAAATGCTACCAATAGTTCTTTAAATAAGAGTTGTATTTTGCTTACCTTTATAACATACATATTGTTCCGCAATTAAACCTTAAAATTTTCATATGAAATCATAACAGAAAATTTGAAAACTGCAAATGATGAACACACAAAAAAAGAGAGTACCCTAATTTAAACAATTTTTGTCAACAAAAACACACTGGATCCCTGATAAATGTATATAGAGCAGGTGAGAACAACCCAGCTACCAATAACCTCAGAGATTTAGAGACAGTATACATGTATTAACACAAGAACAATAGCCCTACCTTTAACTGAGCACTAAGAGCCTCCTTAGACGACATAAGCTCATCCTTCTGTGCTTTCAGGTCAGCCATACTGGCTTTCAGATCTGTCAGTTGTTGTAATGTCTTCTCAAAATCAGCTTTAAAGTTGTCTCTTTCCTTCATCACTTCTTCCAACTGCTTGGAAAGTGCATCAATTTTCTCTTTAAGACCCTGAAATTGTGCAAAATGCCTTCTGTAATTTACTGTTCATATCCTGAATCCTTTGATGGATGTCATAAATTTCCTCTGACAACATGTGTCATTTAAACTGCCTGAGAATGCTATTATCTAATTTAATAAATATAAATGTTTTTGCTTACCTATAACAAAGTCTGGAGAGTTTTAAAACCCAAGTCTATGAGCTACGTACTTAAGAATGTCCACATCTATCAGCTACATTCATGTTTATGTCTACAGCTACATTCATGTTTATGTCTACAGCTACATTCATGTTTATGTCTACCTAAAAACTACATGCATTTTAATATCTGTTTCCATGAGCTATATGCTTATGAATGTCTGCTTCCATAAGCTTCATGCAGTTAATGTCCATTTCTTTAAGCTACATGCTTGATTTATCATAGGTCTCTTGTCATGTTGGCATATTTATAACCCTTATGAGCCAGTGGAGAGATTGATAGTTTCTTCTAAGTCATGTGCTCAAGTACTTCATTTTTAGTGTATGTTTTGGTTATAAACAGTACCTTTACAATATCTTCATGTTTATTGTCCTTGTCTGTCATTATAGTGTCAAACTCCTTCTGTAATGTTACACTGCTTGATTTTGCCTGGATCAGTTCTTCACCTTGTGCCGAGAACTGCAAAACAAATTGCATCTTAAAGTTACACTGTAAGTTTACATCACAACATTCACTCCGTGTTAAATTCAAGAGTTCTATGAAAAAACTTTTCAATACCCTTTGTAAGAAACAAAGATGCGATGGTGTATACTTTACACCCACTGATAAGACCACTTTGATTGTTTTAAAATCAAGTGAAAATTAGCCATCTGAAAGAACAAAATTCGATAAACAGAGAAAAAAATGAGATCCATTATTAAGACTGATTCACTATTAAGACCAGCTTCATAAGCAGGTCTTTACTGTTATATGAAAAATGTGGTTCTAACAAAGAAAGGATCAAGTCCATTTACCAATTCAAAGAAATCATGTTCTGACTGTACTGTTTTGATATGAGTATCAGTATTCAACAATTACCTTTGATTTAACTTCAGCTAGTTCCTTCTTTGTTTTCACAGCAACAGTTTTAAGTTTATTACACATGTCCTCCTTTGTCTTCAACTCTGCTTTAAGCTTTGCAACTTGTGACTGACTATCCTGCAGAAAAAAAGTAAAGATTATAGTTACATACATGTATGTAAAAGCTATCAAAGGTATTCTTGAACATTCAACATCATTTAAAACAATAGTGTGATATGGTATAACACATGAGGACCTTTACTTTGGTAGATTTTGTAAAAACAAAATATCCAAATATTCTCTTTCAGAATCTACTTGGATATGAAGGTTTAATGCTAGTATAAATACTGAACATATCAAAATTATAGAAAAAAACACAAATAAAAACAAATCATTAAAGATCTGAAATTTGTGCTACATTGTAATTCCAAATATTTTCTATCGAAGGTGCATTTGTACTGATTCTGAATAAAGATGTTCAAAGTTCACTTTTGACAGAAGGGATGAGAACAATATTTCAAGAAATCAACTGAACACTGGGTAACCCCACCAAATGAACTGTTGCATTTGAGCAGGACCTGACATATTCAGCAAAATATTCTAAGGAAATCAGCTGAGGACAATTCTATTAACCATAGACTAGTTTTACATTACCTCTGCCTTCTGTGTTTTCTCTTGCTCTTTGCCTTGCTTCTCAGCCTCTTGGGTCTTAATCTGTTCCTCCAGTTCCTGGCATCTTATCTTCAATTCATCTGATTGTCTCTTAGACTCATTTTCCAATTCTTTGTAAGCTTTCTCTGCATTTTCTTGCTTACTCGATGACTCTGACTGTACCACCTTCATTGCCTCATGTAGTTCTGCCTTTTCCTTATTCAGATTTTCAAGCTCAGCTACTTTCTTATCCAAATCACTCCTAAGACTTTCCATTTCTTCAGTAATAATTTTAAATTTACCCTCAAGTTCTACTTTTTCATTATTAATTTTTTCCAGTTCTTCATTCAATGTTGCAACTTTATCTTCAAGTTCTTGAATTATTTTATGACTTTCAGTCTGTTCTTTCTTAAACTATCTATTTCACTTTGTAATCTCTGTTCTTTATCATTCTGTTCCTTCTCAGCAAAAGATTTCATATCATTTATCTGCTTCTCTAGTTCTTCCCTAGCACTACTAGCAGTTTTTAACTGATCTTCCAAGGCATTCACTTTGCCAGACTCTAGTTCCAACACACCTTTCACAGACTCAAAATCACTTCCAAATTTAGCTTTTCTTCTTCCAACTTACTATTAAGTGCAGTCAAATCATTAAATAGCTTTTGCAAATTGTTTAACTCATCAGAATGCTTTCTGACTTCACTTAATAAGCTTGTATTCTTATTATTCATGTCCTCTTTTTCTAATGTCAAATTATTTAATTTCTCAGACACATTCAACAATTCTGCCTCAAACGACCTGCACTTCTGAGTTAACTGATCACAATCAGCTTCTTTAGTTTGAATTTCAGTTCTTAACTCACTTACAAGTTGTTCCTGTTCCTTTATCCCAGTCTGAAGTTTATTCTCATAACCAGCAACAGCCTCTCTCAGTTGCCTATTCTCATTTTCAAGCTCTTCTTTCAAGGACTTAATTTTCTCACTTTCTTGAAATAGCTGATTCTTTTTCAAGTGCTATGTCTTTCAATTACAGATTCCAGTTGAGTTTTTTCTTCACAAATATTGTTCCAATCTTTCCTCAAGCTTCTGCTTTTCATTAGTAATGGCGTTAATCTGTTGCTCTATTTCATTAGTTTGACTAGACGAGGACTGTAACATTTGGGTACTCTCTGCTTTAATGGTCTCTATTTCATTTACAGTCTGCACTTTTTCTACTTTCAAGGCTTCTATTTCCTTATTTAAAGACTGCACTGTTTCTTTGATTCTATCCCTCTCTTGTATTAATTCAGTTTGCAAACTCTGCAGTTTTTCATTGTCATCTTTTAATCTCTCTATTTCTGTTGTCTGTTCTTTTATTTTGTTTTCATTTTCACAAAGCTGTGACTCCAGTTCTTTAACATGTTCTAATGAACTTTCTTTCTCAGCTTGCACTTTATTCAAATTTTCTTCCAATCTACCACATGTAGTTTCAAAATCTCCTAGTTTTGACTTTGTATCCTTAAGTTCCTTTTCACATTTTTCACATGTTTCTCTAAGGTTAGATAACTCAGTTTCATATTTCTCTTTATCCTCCTGTAAGTGCTGAACATGGCTTTGCAGTGAAACAACCTGTGCTTTCATACTTTCAACTTCTGACTTTAATGTTTCAGCTTCTTTTGAGCTATTCTCAAGTGCTTCTTGTAATTCTGTCATTCTTTGTTCTCTCTCAGTTATTATTGCAGCTTTTTCCTCAATTAAAGTAGCCTGACTATTAACATTCTTCCTTAATTCCTCCTTCTCACTTTGCAACAAATCAATCGTCTGTTTCATTTCAGAAAGTTCGTTTTCATGAACCTGCGATAGAGAAGCTTCTTCACTTTCTATCTGCCCTTTTACTGTTTCATACATTCTCTTTGCCTTTGACAATGATTCTGACATTTCCAATATTTTCACTTCCAATTCTTGAACATAGGATTCCTTTTCCTTCACTGTTTTCTGAACTTCATTTTTTTCAGTTTCCAATTTTTGAACTGAATCACACAGATTGCATTTCTCTTCTTCTAAACTTTCAACTTTTGCTCTTAACTCTTTCACGTGTTCCAGTTCATTCCTCAGTGATTCATTCTCCTCTGACAACTGCTCAGATTTATCCTGGGCCAGCTGAAGTATCACTGACATGGACTCCTTTTCCCTTTCAACAGACTCCTTATCTTCAAAAAGATTGTTCAATCTTGTTTTCAAAGACTGAATTTCAATAGTACATTCTCCTTTAGAAGAATACGCCTCATCTAATTCTTTCTCAAGTCTACATTTTTCATCTATCAGCTCTTGTACTTTTTCTTTCATGTGTCCCATTTCATCATGTAGTGTTCCATTATTTTCGTGGTGTTTAAAGACTTCATCCTGAAGACTGTCCCTTTCTTTCAATGCCTCATTCAGAGATGTCATCAGATAATCGATTTCTTTCTTAAAATTTTGATCCCTCTTTTCAGACTCATCAAGTTCTTGAATGACATGATCTTTCTCTTGTTTAAGAATAGCCATTAAATTATCCCACTTCATTCATCTTTTCTTGCATAGTACTGCAGTTCAGTTCTTGAAATCTCCTTTTCTTCCTTTAGCTCATTAATTTCATAAATCAAATTTTCTCGTGTTTCTTCAGAATGTAAAATTTCCCCTTCTTTTCTCTTCAATTTCATTTTCTAATTTTTCAATTACACCCTGCAGTTTTCTTTCTTTTGCTTCAAATTCTTTGGCTTGATCTGAATCTTCAAGCTCTTTACACTTCTCCTGTGCAATTTTCAATTCATTCTCAAAATCCTTCTCTCTTTTTGACAATTCCTTCACTTGATTCTGTGTCTCTTGCAAAACAGACTGCAGAACTGTGTTCTTTTCTGATTCACTTTGCAAGGCATCTTTAACTTGATTGGATTCTTCTTCCATTTTCTGGAATTCTTTTTGAACTTTTTCAAATTCCTCCATCAGAGATTTCATCTCTTTCTGCATAGTACTCTGTGAATTCACCTTCCATATCAGCAGCTTTGTTTAAATCATCCAGAAGTTTTTCATTCTCTTCTTCTAAGCTGTTTATCTTTGCATTCATTTCCTTTTCCCTTTCAGTAAACTCATTTAACTGAGTCCTGAAGCTGATTGTTTTCTTCAACTAATTTATCACAGTCAGCTTGACTCACCTTGTCATTCAACTGTGCCTTGAGCTGCTCATTTTCCAATCTTAGAGTGTCCAAATCTTTAATAATTTCTTCATTTTCTAACTTCAGAGTTTCAAAACTCTTCACAAGTTTATCATTATCTTCAGTAGTTTTACTAGCTCCTTCTGTAAATTCTTGTAGTTTTTACATTAAGACTTGACTCCAATTCTTGTTTTTCTTGTTCAAGATGATTATATTTTTCTACTTGCTCTTGTAGGTGAACCTTGTTTGTGTCTAACTTCAGCTTTGTAATGTTCAACTTCTGATTCTAAAGCAGAAACCTTAGAATCTAATTCCTACAGGAAAAAGTATATCATACAGGTTTTGAAAGACAAAATATAAACAGAAGTGTTCCAACTCTATACATAACTAATTTAAGTACTGGTGTAAACCTAGGAGTACTTCATGTCAAACTTCTGTTAGTTGCAATATTTTCTCCCAAAAGATGTAAAATAAATAGGTTTAATCTAATTAAACAACTCAAATGCCTACAATTTAAGACTTATCTCTGAGAAAGATTAAAATTTCACACCAAACTTGCTCACAGCATTTCCTTCACATGAAACTGATATAGAAAACCAATTACTGGAATGTCAAAACCAAAACTGTAAAAGTCAATATTGCATCCAGCTCTTTATTGAGAAAATATTTTCATACCTTTATTTTGTTTTCATAATCAGCCATCTCTTTCAGTGTACTTTTGTTTTTCCTTTTCAAGGGTCTTTACCATTTCCTGTAGGCCCTGGTTCTTCTCATTAAGCATAAGTAGAGATTCTTCATTTGTACTGGCAGATTCAGACTGACTTTGTTTTAATGCTTGTATTTTATCCATAAGCTGATCCCTGGCATCTGTAAGCACCTGGACTTGCTCTTTAAGCTCCTGAAATAATGATGAATTTATTACAGTACATCATAATTAACTAAAGTGCATATAAATACACAATGCATGCAACTAACACCTTCAATGTATGACTTCAATATTTCCTAAAGAAGTAACTTTTAAACATAAGAACTCTTTTTCTAAGACAATGACTTACTTTCTTGAGCAAATGTGTATGAAGAATTATCCCTTGATGGTTTCTGTTGCTGTAAGTTACTACACAGGTACTGATTTGAAATATGTTACATTTATGAGTAATTTACTAGTTCAGATATAAAGTATTTCAGGTCAAAATGCTTTTTAAGAACAAATATTAAAATGTTCTACTATCCACTAAAAATGTCCTACTTCCCAATTTAGACAATGCACAGAGAATATGTCAATTTTCTATTGAAAAACAACAAATTAAAATGGAAGTTCAGATGGTGTAATACTGAAACAAACACTGAAGCTTCATAAAATATATAATTGTTTAGGAATATATTGTATTTGTACTTGTAAACAGATTTCTATCAACAAACCAATAAGCATTTCAGTACTTGTGGACGAGGACTATAATTGCATTTTCAGTTCGCAGCAATCAAGGTGTGTATCTTTTAAAACTAGTTTTGAACACATTTATTTTATTACAGTTACAAATTACTACCAAATCAGAATCAAATATTAATTTCTCTTACAAAATAAAGCTAGACATCAATATCTACAACTCGATACCAACTATAGTAACTAAATGTACATCCCAAAGTAAAGCCATGCCAAGTGCTTTTTAAATGGTGCATATTTACTGTTATATATGAGAATGCTTTTTTCTCATTTTCTGAGGTATGAATTATCAAAACTTTTAAGAAAATCATTATGATTCATTTCAACATAAATTCTTTTCAATGTATGCAGAGATCAATAAATCACATATATTATTCCATCAGCATCAATTCAAACATGTCTGCCACTAAAAAAAAGTTGCGATTGACATACTGACTGAGACACTTGAAATAAACTTGGCATAGCTTTATTATACATTTTCACCAATACAATAGACCTTTCCCCAAAAGATTTATAGTAACCACATGGAGTAACTAGAACACCAAATAGAGGGTATCAGTGCAAAACTATTTTATCTCCTTATTTTCAGTATGTATTAATGAAACGTTTGTATCAACCCTTCAAAATATTCTGTTAGTGAGCAGCTAACCATTTCTGTGGTAAGTAAGCATCAGTTATGCTCATCACTATTTCAGAAGTGCTTATTTTACACCTGAATACAAGTGACAATGAGTATGTGAATAATGAATACACAGCACATACTTTGTTATTTTTCGCGAGCTCATCGGTCTCTTGTTGTAGAAGCTGGAAAGTGTTGGTCATTGTTTCATCCTTCATCTTCATACAGTCTAACTGTTCTCTTAACCCCTGATGTACAAACACAACAAATTATCATACAAACTTCTGCTTACTGTAAATGTCTCTTGTATGTAACTGGTCTATTTCACAATTCTGTTCCCAGTTTTTCATTAACTCTGTTCTGTCAAACAGTGTTCAACAGAATTTCAATTTTGCAGACAGGTCTTACAAGAAACCATCCCTACTTTGTAAATGAAACTGCCAAAATTCTTTTATAAACAGAAAGGCTGATCATAGCAGACCCTGAGCCAATAACTCTGTTACGGTCTAGTGCACACCTACCTACAGTTATAATTGTATAAATACAACCTTTGACAACTGCGTCAGGGAATCGATTCTTTGGCTCAGTGGTTGGAGTGTTGGCGTGTCATGTGGGAGATCTGAGATCAAATCCCACTCTGGGTTGTGTATTCTAAGATGCATTGCATTTTCTGTTACGGACTTTCGTGTTCATAAGAACTATCAATCAATGGAAACTAATTTCTGTGTAAAAGAGTTAAAAACAAGAAAGGAGCGTTATATGCCCGAAGGGTGTTATTTCTAAATATGATGTATCTGTGATAAAAGGGAGGAAACCTTGGGCTTTGGAATTAAATGAGTTTCTTTAAATTTTGAATTGTCTGTTTTTGATTTATAATTTTTTGATTTTTAATATTTTATAATTTTAATTTTAGAGTCTTATAGATCTTTATTTTATCTGAATTTTAGGTTTTATAATTTGTATAAATGTCAGTCTTTCAAAGTTGTTCATGCTGTGATGCATGGTACTTAAGTTAAAGTGCAGAAATATTGATTGTTTAGTTGACTGTCACCTTGACGTTTTATGTACTTATCCCGAACAGTATAAAGGTCATGTAATCAATGATGACAATCATCCTAAGAAGTTTGAAGTCTTTATGGGAAGTAGTTGCCAAGTTATACAGTAGAAATGCTTTTCAGTGTTTAGGTCATTGTGACCTTGACATCTGACCTACTGATCCTAAGATGTACGGGGGTCATTTTCTCAAAGTAATCAATCATCATATGAATTTTTAAGTCTGTATGACAAATGGTTATGAAGTTTTACAACAAAAATAGTTATCAGTGTTTAAGTCACTGTGACCTTGACCTTTGACCTACTGATCCCAAAATCTATAAGGAGAGAGTTTTACATAAGCTTGGAGCTTTCTACTCGATCCTTGATTTGTTGTTTATACCGCATGTTGTAAATGTTTTCTCTGAATAAAATATTTTTTAAACTAAACTAAAATCTATAGGGGTCATTCACTCAATGTCTGCTACCATTATATGAATTTTGAAGTCTCTAAGACAAATGGTTGTTCAGTTACAGTGTGTAAATGATTCTAAACATTTAGGCCACTGTGACCTTGACCTTTGACATTCTGACCCCAAAATGTATTGGGGTCATCCCCTCAATGTGTGCAATCATGATAAAAAGTTTGAAGTCTCTATAACAAATGACAAGTTACATGGAGGAAATGGTTTTCAATGTTAAGATCACTGTGACCTTGACCTTTGAGCTACTAAATCCAAAATCAATAGGCATCATCCACTCAATGCTGGCAATAATCATATTAAGTTAAAATACTGTAGGCCAAAGAGTTACTCAAGTTATCCTCCAGAAACCAAATTGCTAACGGATGGACGCCCAGGACTATAACATTATATGCCCCTTTCGGGCATATAAAAAGAAATTGCCTAAACTCTTGAAGAACTATTATCAATTTCTAATAGCTGTAAGAAGAAGAATTACATCTACAAGCAATTTAAAAGGAAATTGAAGAAAGAAAAATCCTTAGAAAAATGAAAAATCCAGTACCCAATCACATTGACATGCAAATCATACTGTAAAACCAGATTTTAGCAAAACTTTTTTTTATTTTATAAAATGATAAAGAAAACAGGAAAACCAAAATAAATCCTTCTGAAAAAATTGGTAACATCTATGTTTTATAATAATTCTGTCTTAACTCTTATTTTAGTGTGTGAAAAATGAAGGTCCTACAAAATTCATACTGGCAATTTTTAACCAGTACAGCTAAATCAAGCCAGTGTAGTACTGGACTGGTAATAGTTCCAGACTCCTGATCCTAAGGTTGGTGGTTCGAATCTGTCCCCTGGTGACAAATCCTGTGACTTTCCATTAAACCCTTTTGGTTCAAGTACTGGTTTCAATCCAGGAAGCATTCATTGAGCAGGATTTATTTAAGCTGCGAGAACTTGTTTCACAATTGGTGTAAAAATAAATAAGAGTAAACTAAACTAACTAGAAACTACAGCAGAAAATTTGAAAGAATTTTCCATACATTTTTTATCATTTAGAAAAAACTGAGTTAAATTTACAGGAGTTTCTACCTTTTGAAATAAACAAGCACAAGTACTTCCTCAGAAAACATCTTTCCTTGTCTCTTTATTCAGTAAATCAAGCTGTTGCAAATTCATCTGATTTTACAGTAACTGAGCATGTGTTTTTTTGTTTACCAACAGTTAAATCCAATCAGGACCCTCAAACAGATATATTTGCCCAATGACTTACCTTGTTGGTTTTCTCCTCTGTAGCCAGACGGCCACCAATTGATTCTTTCTCTTCTTTGAGGCTACCAATCTCATTTCCTAACTCCTATAGGAAAGAACAAAATGTATCAGCATATTTGACTCAACATTGAAAAACTTTTTTCTTCACCACTGTTTAAAGGAAGATTCTTCACAAATTAAGCAAATGAATTTAGGCAAAAATTTGGCCTATCAACAAAAGCTCGGATTATTACTATGTGTATGATTATAAAGCACAGATGTTTTGAATACAAAACAAAAGTGTTCTTTACTGTAACATTTTCTACATGCAATGGTAGACACAATACTTTGAGTTACTTCCCTTTACCTTGATTGTATAGATCCAAAAAGATCAACTAAATACAAAACTGAAAGTTGCCTCCCCTGTCCTATGAAAATAAGAACATGTTCAAAGAATCATTACATTTTTGAATTATTAAACTAATCAGTTTAACACACTGATAAGAGAACTGAGAAACACAGGTGTTCCAAGGCTATCCACTTACTTCTGTTGTCTGCTTCTGTGTCTCTAGTTCTTGTTGGACTGCCTTATAGTTCAGAAGAATCTCTTCCTTCTCAGCAGTTAGGTCAGCTAATTTCTTTTCCACTTCATTCACATCAGCTCCATCACCTGCCCCCTTCTTCTCTAACTCTGTCATCTTCTTAGCAAGGATCTGTAAGAATCAGTCTTACTTCATCATATTTGCAGACCTTTAAAATACCTTATCATTTTCCTATTTACTTTCTCTTAATTATACCACAAAATTTTCCATTTGAAGTTTTAATAATTACCAAAATGAATATAAAAATGTAAATTTAAAAAACCCATGTGATTATTTAAATTTTATATATCTATTTATCAAAATGAATAATAAGCTGTTAAAATATAGTGTTCACTATAACAAGGTCTGAAATTACTTAAAATGCTATGAGATCTTAATCTATAGGTAGGTACAAAATCTACTTGAAGCATAAGATTTTAGATTTCACTAGATTAGAGCTTACTTTCATTCTTGGCCTTCAGTTTCTGCATATTCACCATCTGTCTTTTGACGAACTTGAGAAGATCTTCTTTAGACAGAGTTTCAAGCTGTTTTGTGCAAAAAGAATGATCTAAGCTGTATCATCTAGGACCATGCATCACAACACATTTTTTTATTAGAACTAAGATTTAGGAAAGAAAGCTCAACTTTCCATTGATAAATAGGAATAATAAAATGATTATAAACAGTTCATACACTTAAAGAAAAATGTTCTTAAAACCCAGACAGTGGAACTGAGTTACCGAAATGCATTTAACATAGCAATTATAGCACATGATAAAATCTAGCTCTTACATGTCAAAGGTCAGACATGTTGATGAGCTGTGGTGTAAGGTTAGAGAGTCCTACACTTGACCAAAACAGTCATGTAAAAAACCTTTGTGAGCTCTTACCTTTGATGCAGGGCTTCCTCCATGAGAGGGACTATCCTCCCCTTTCTCTGTAGAGTCCTAAAATGATTTGCATGCTAATGTTAGATAGATACAAACATAACGTAAAATATTTCTTTTTTTTTTTATCATCTGGCTCTGTTATAAAATAGTAAACTGAAAAGATACTATTATCTACAAGGATACAAGTCTTTTTTTGCGACAAAGGAAAAAAAGTGCCACTTCATTCTGACATGAGTCATCCCTTGTGTGCAGTTTGTGCACATCAATTCACCACAAAAGATGTAAAAGCAAAATACTTACTTAAAAGTCAAATATTGCAATTTTTGGAAAGTTAGTGATTTTGCTTGGTGAACTTTCACTTGACACTTCTATATAATATTTAGGAAATAAAAAAAGGAAAGAAAAATATCTAGTAACAACACATTATTTGTAATAAATCACCTTTTATGTAGAAAATTACAATAAAGATAATATGATTATTCAAACATGATAGTCTAAATTCTGTAGCTTCCAGTACTAAACAATTAAAGAAATCAACCAGAAAAACCAAATTCAATGAAATCTTGACTTACAGCCATCATGGTAGAACCTTTCTTCTGCTACCTCAAGAAGTCATGCAAGAATTCTCTGAAACAATAACAGCAGAATGTGAAAAAACATGTTTCCTTGATATATCCCTGGCATCTTATCCTGCACAAAGCAAAACCTTTTCTGCAAAAGTCATTCTGCAGCAAGAGTAAAGTCAATGTCGACAAGCAGAATCTACTCTACAGGATACATGATTAAGCAGTTGGGCAAGTATTGTAATGCGTATCATTGCATGGATAAATATAATAGTGTGTATCATATAAAAAAATATCTCTAGTCTAATTCATACCTGCCATAATTTTTCTGGCCATTTCCGGGATTTTGATATAGAATTTCTGGGATCTGAGCAGATTTCGGGACATACAACTATTCATATACTTTCAATGCCCTACCGTTGGCAGTACACAAAAATGGACGGGATTCCGTTTTTGGCTGGAAAAGCCGTGCAAGTGTTTCAAATACACATCAGTTGAGTACCATCATTTTAATACCTTTTATTTTAGTTGCCAGAGCATTGAAATTGTGTAGCTGTAATAAAAAAATAATAGCTGTGTACCATTAATTAATTAACATCATAAACTCGAATTCAAGTTGAATCACGGTCGTTTGATGACAGCGTCGTCTATACTTCGTATTACAAGTATCGGCGCGATAATGATCGAACATTACAATATTCATCCGTAATACCTTTTAAACTTACCTTTTCTTTGTTGGACCGATATGTGAAAAAACTCAGTTTAATTTTAAGCAGCATCTCTATTGATACCAAATTCCGATGACAGCAAACAAAGTACAAACAAGTTAATGATTTATAAATCATAGTCTTTGTCGGCAAGGTCGATGCACATTTGCATTAAATTTAATTTTAAGTAGCATCTCTATTTACACCAATGACTGCGGCGACAGTCTTTGAAAGGGGCAGATATCTTACAAATTGATAAATGCATGGCAAGTCAATAAATTGATAGCCGATAGTGGTCATTTGTTAATTGGTTATCAATAACACATGGTGTATTCTCCGAATCGGAACATATTATCATAATGAATAATTAAAGAATTAGCGGTGTGTCAAAAATATTGACTGGTCTGATCAAAGGTATGCACGTTTTTCATGTTTTCCAGGACATCGGGTGTCTTTCCGGGACGGGCCCTCGATTTCCGGGACAATCGAGGACAATCTGGGACATATGGCAGGTATGGTCTAATTAATATGCAGTATCAAACATTTTTGTATCATTCAAGTATCCAAAAAAATGGACCCCCAAAAAATATACAAAAAAATCTTTCAGATTAATCCAACTAATTGTATGTGAGTGGAGATATTGTACCAGTCAATAGTTCTCCTCCGTGAAATTCTGACCCAAAACAAAAATATCTCAGAATATAATATCTACTCAAAAGTCAAGACATCACCTGAATTATTTTGACCAGATTTGAGATGTCTTAGTGTCACCCTCACCTGTCAGCAACAGACCTGTTTTTACACTGTCTTTTCAAGGTAAAATCTTATGCATAGTTGCTTTAACATCCCATAAGCAACCAACTTGACTTCATCAAGATTAGTGGGTCACAAACACACCTCCCTTGGAGTGCAATTGTGACAAGCTGGCCCGACAAAAACCCATGTAAGCATAAAGATTAGATGCAAAACTTCAGAACAGAATAAAGATATGAACATATATCCTTGAATATTAAAAGCTGCAGTTTTCTTTCAAATGGTCTGTCATTTCACATTAGCTCCGTGACTGATCCTTTTTTAGTTGCATCTTGTTGTAGAAAGAAAGTGTGTGGTGTTTTCATATAGACTCACATGATAATCAAAACTAAAATACCTTGATATTACTCTGACAGGTAAATTTTCAAGTAAACAGACGTGTCCACGGATATGACATTTTGCAGCGTTTAGAGTTATCTTTCTTGAACATTTGGCTAAATATAGTACGAAAACTAATTGTTGTCGTTGTAGTCTCAAATATATGTTTGTGATAATAATGTTATTTCTTTTGTTCCTTCTTTCTTTCAATCTTTTAATTATTTCTTTCAAAAGAATTTACAGCACAATGTATCACTCCACAAAACAGTTTGAAAAAGTAAAGGACATCTCGGCCGCAAAGTTAAACACAGCACTGCAGAAAACACTGAGCACGCACGAAAAAGCCGACATTGCAAATAAAAAAAGCAGCACTGCATAGAAGATGCAAAATAAACCAATTGGAAAAAAATCGGTACGTATCAGTATTCAACAGAACTACTCTATTCTGGGCCTTCTTTGATGGTGTAACAGGAGCACAATAGATTGAACTTCTTTGTATTTTTATTCAATGACGGGTGCGCGGACTAGATCGATTCCTGAAGTATTTGCGTTGACAATATGAATCAGTGGTTGGTTTTCATTGACAGGATTCAACTTAGCAGTCTACGTTTGTGAAGGTCTGTGTTCAATCCTTCACATTTATTTTGATGACCTGAAATTATATTGAGACCTGTTGCATATACTTTTAACTTGGAAAAATGAAACTGGAAAACATATTGACATTCAGATTTTGCCTCGGCGGAAGGGTCTCTATCTAGTATTTTACTTCAAAAACTGTTTTTATCTTAAATGTCCCCAATTTAAGATGATATATAAATGTTCATCTCAGATCATGGTTATTCTAATATCCCGGACCATGCAACTGCTAACGTTTTGCGTTTTAACGACGACGAAGGGAAATTCAGTGGCATGCTTGGAATACAGTATTCTGTTATTTTATTCTAATATCTACAATGATAAACAAATTATATACTAATTATTCCCCTAAAATTCTCATCCAACCATTGCAATTTGTAAAAGTAACACGGTCTTATTTGTCAAACATTATGGTCCGGGTTGTCTCTAAAACAATCTGGCCATACCACTCCGAATCGAGTCAAAATAATGCTGCTCGCGATAGCTTAAAGGACATCATATACCACGTGGTATGGCCACCCTTTAAAGTGGTCCGGGATGTCCTGAAATATGGTCCGGAATGTCTGATCCAGGATGTCTGCTGGTCCGGGATGTGCGTATACCCTCTGAGTTTATTTATCGTCGGTACTGGTTTCCCTATAAGACTGACGCCCCAAGAAGAGTTTAGTTATTTCAGTTAGTGAAAGGTACAGAAAGCATCCCATTCCAAAAACATAACCATTTCTTTTTTTCATGCTCGGTGTACAACACCAGTAGAATCTATATGGGACCTCAGTTTAATGTCTTGACCGAAAGACAGCTGATTATGTCAGAAGAGGGGCGGGGAATCGAACACGCTATCCCTGGATTGCCGGTCCAGTGCGTTACCGCAGGACCACTGATCTCAGTAATGGCGACATTTATGACGGGATAAATAAACAATCTGGTTTCGGGATCGCTAAACTATGCACGTTCCATATGGATAAAGTGTTACTGTTCAATAATTGTCGAAGACTACACTGTAACAGTGGTCCAGCCATTGACTTCAAGTAATACCAAAATTTAAGAACGGCATGTATCCTTTGTACAAAACTTTGCTAGACACACCATTCTAGCCATTGTTTGGCGAGCGGTGCCATTTTTTTGTAACCATCCACTTCCAAGCCAGTAAAATGAAATGACTGGTAGTCAAAACCGCCCCTGTCAGAGTTTTCACGTTCGAGAGTTTTGTAAAGCTTGTCTAACTGAATTGTTATCTGAACAAGTGTCTAGACGTAGGCTAAGATCAACAGATCGTATGTCTGGCTGTTCTGTTGTACCTTTCAAGAAATGTAAAACATTTGGTGATCGAGGATTTAGAACAATAGGGTCAAAGTTGTGGAATCAATTGCCTATGTATGTGAAAAATTCTGATCCAATAGACATTTTTAAGAAAAATCTGAAGACACTGTTCTTCAGGAATTTTAATTCATGGTTTTAAAAAACATGAACAAAGTGATATGAAATGGTAGTGGGGCCATAATTGACTCATCTTAAATTAATGAAAAGAGTATCAGCGTATATCTACAGCAGCTCATATAATATGATACCACTGTCTGCGATATTTAATCACATTTTCATATTGCATGTTAACATATAGTTTCATATTTCTATGAAATTCCGGTGTGTACTGGTAAATTGCATAAGTTGATCTTCTTTCATGAATATTTATGAACATATGCATATTTTAATAGTTTATTGTGATACATGTATATTTTCATATCATGTGCTTTGGTGTTTCCACTGATTAATTTCACGTGTCTATATTTGAATTGTGATTATTTGATTGTTCTTTCATTGTACAACAGCAGTGAAGATACTCCGTGTTAATTAAGCGCTTAATCAAATAAAACAGTTTCAGTTTTAAAACATTTGTCTGTTTTCCATATAATGATTTTACCTGGTGTACCACCGCTTTGTATTTTGAATGGAATATTTTCATTTTCTAATTGGTTTATACAAATACTTGTAACAATGTATACAACAGTCGCATGTTCCTCTATCTGTGTAAACATGTATTGTAACTTTGTAATGTATTGGAACATCGGGAGGTTGGCCTCAGATTGATAAATTTCATAACATTATCTACTTCGCAGATAATTCTGTTCAAACAGATGTAAACCAGGCCAAATAAATATTATTGAGCTCAATAAAATCGACATTTCGGACGTTCTCATCGAGCTAAGCTCAGCAAAATCGCCTTTTAATGCAAATGGATTTAATACAGAAATGAGAACATAGTTTGTTCATCGTGAATTGAAACACGCATTATTTATTTTACCTCGTTTGAGAAACAAACTCTTGCAACTTATCTTAATCGTGCTCGATGGTTTCAAAACATCAATAGCGACGAGATTGTGGCCGGAAAGCGGGATGTCTCTTACCTCTAACCATAAACAGAATAAGGTGCAAGAATACAGAGAGAACAGAAGGTATTCCCGTATACAGATCACAACGCTCTGGTCCAAAACAACAACAACAACGGTTTGAAAATATTTAAACTTTAACAAGATGTAGTAATAAAATTACAAGAAGAACATTGGGACCAAATGATTATTGATAGTGAGTAAGTTGTAGTATATTTACCATTATATCGTCATGCTTACATTTTGAATTAGCAAAGATTGGCAGTCATATATTTCTTGTTTCGTCGTTTCCACGACATAGACAAACAGAAATGTGGAAATCTTCAACAGAGCTATACTGACATCTGCAGGACTCGAATGCAACTGTGTTCAGCTTTAACGAAGCAACTTCGACGTAAAATAACTCTTTTTCATACTCGCAAGGCAAGTGTGCCTTAGGACATTGGTTCGAGCCATCCACCAACCTGGTAATTAATGCGAAATAATTGTTAGCTACATGTTTCGTCACATATTTATTAACTATCCAAGGAATGCTGAGTAAATCTATACATGTTCTTCCGACGTAACTAGATATGAATTATGGGTGTGATATGTTTTCAATAGATAGATAACATAAAAAACTCAAATTAATGTTTAATGTCTACAGCATTGTGAAATACATTGTAAGATGTTCAATATAAAGGCAGATAAAATGGGCATTGAAACTTTATTTCTTTTAAACAGACTGCCGTCACGCGCTGTAGGGTTCAAGGTCTTCATCACAGTTGCTTGGTTGTTATTTAGGCATCGTGATGATGATGATGTAATAAAGAAAATGATGGTGCTGACGATAGTAATTGACAAAAGCTGAAGGAAATGACGATGATGACGACAAAGAAGAAGAAGGAGGAGACGATGATGACAATGATCATGATGATGATGATTAAACAGACCAGAATGTGACATGAGGAACAACACAGACATTTACGATATTCAGATATGCTAAAAATTCAGGAACATAAGAAAAATGAATCACACTTAAACTCGATCATTAGTTGCTATGTACGTGTTTATAAAGCGTTTTGTATCCTCCGACAGTCAGGGTACTCTTCATAGACATATATTATTGACATTTTACATTACTTTTCACGCTTAAATCTATAGATCAGTAATTGAAATACCGACGTTTTCAAGTACAGAACTGACCTCTGCGCGGGCTCTAAGCCACGACACGTTGTAGATGCGCAAAATTTGAGAATTATTGAACTTCTGATAAAGCGAAGTCAATTTATTGTGATTTATTTGATCTACACTTCAATGTGAAACTTGAGATTTTTATATTGAATTTGTTTAATATACTTATACTTCGAAATTGTTCAATGACTGCTATGTTATTAGATTGAAATATTTACACATTATATACATGAACCGTTCATAAAACCGCATTGATCAAGTAAACTGGTTTAAACTAATAAAATCTACAATAGGTTTTTCGATTGATTTCCTCATCTGATATTTCCAATTTATTCTTTATAACCTATAAAATGCTATACATAATGAATGACGACAATGACAGAAATATATTCGTCAATAATTAAATTTTACAATAAATAATGGTGCTTTGTTTTTCTGTTGCTATCATCAAAACAGTCTATTTCATTTGAATACTCGTTATTGATACATAGTTTTGTCGTAAAACAATAACAACCCACACGAGATCAGTTTCTGTGTTGATTTCCCCTAATCTGTCTCATCTTTAAGTCTTGGATGTTCAAAGATTCAAGCTCATTTTTTTAAACTAAGGCTAAAAAAACTTATACATAGAAAAACCCATAGATACCATGTTCGAATCTTCTGAACTTGATATCTTAATGTCTACAAAAAACAAGAAACTGAAAAAGTGTAGATATGTATAAGATAGCTTTTTGAAATTTATATTTTCTAAACAAACCATCGTGCACAGACTTTGAATTAAGACATTGAATGTTAAAAACTTATGTGCCTCCAATTGTCTATTATCATTAATGAGTTTGTCTGAACCTGCTATCATGCTGCCGTTTAAAGTTTTGACTTGAAATATGCAAGGGCTTTCAATCACTGATATATTCCTTTTAGAAGTCAAGGCCCCTCAACCAGTCAAAAGATTTATACAGAATATAGAAGGGATCATCAAGTGCATTTTTACTAGTTGAGCGGCCTTGACTACTCATGGCAATATGGACCTAATTAAAGTATAAATATGTACTAAAAATGTTGAAATTCAAGACGCCAGGACTTAATTAAGTTATCACTAACAGGATTCAAACCTGTGTCACTCTCAATCTATTGACAAGGCGTCCACCGCCCCTCCCAACCTATATACTGAAGTGCACGTACACAAGCACACGAACAGACATGAGTTGATCGCTGATAAATTATCGCTTCTAAATGCTCGCTATAAAATGAAAAAAATACTTGATAATTTAAAGATGATATTTTCATATTTTTTCTTAAGCATGTAAGCACTTGAAGCGTGTACATTTGGAATAAGTGGCTATCCACCCAAAAAATGATAAAACGACTCTCCATATAAGTACTAGTATTAATGCATTAAATTTACCTATTGTACTTAGAATTTCTGCCTGACACCTTGACATAAGGTAATAATTCATTCAATATCATTCACTTTTAGATGATTGTAAAGTAAATGAAATACTCAAGATTTAAGGTATGCATGTTTAGGTGACATCCGTGGCATTCAAAATATTTACTCCTGTTGTCCTGTTTGTTTTACGAAATTGTAAGTTTATCATTTCAAACAGAAGAACACATAAATGTCTGGCCTGGTTCGAACTCTAAAACCGCTCGTGAAAAAAAGTTCGTGCCGACAAAATTCGGCTCTATAAACACTCGTGAAATGTAGGGGTGGGTAAATATTTTTGGTTGCAGTAAATAAAAAAAGGAAAATTACAGTGACTCTCTATTCTTGATTTTCCCCTGTCCTTGCCGACTGGGTGCGAATCGTCGACATCAGTCACGCGCGGTTGG
Source organism: Cyclina sinensis (assembly GCA_012932295.1). Lineage (NCBI taxonomy): Eukaryota > Metazoa > Mollusca > Bivalvia > Venerida > Veneridae > Cyclina > Cyclina sinensis. Next base: position 31,531,891 of record JAAONU010000007.1, on the reverse strand, counting down.
CGGGCGGAAACCCAGTCAACTAAGCTATGCCGGAAACAGTAACCAGTCTGTATTAGAAGAACTTTGAAGGTTTGAAGCATATCATGATCCATTTCGACCTTGTTTGCTGATATATTTAAGAAAGGTTCAGACTGCTTCTCAAATACCTAAATCAAATTGAATGGAATATGTCCAATACCTCTATTCTTCGATTGCTGTCCACACGAAAACGTTTCTTTAATGTGATTAGCCTGATTATTCATAAAATTTGCGAAAATTGTTAGTCTTAAACTCGAGGTTTAGAACGATGGTCATTAATTTGTATTCAGTTTCTATCAATAAAATGAAAAGGCTAAAAAATCTCTATTCGCTGGCGATTTACACCTGTATACATTTAAGTACTTTAACCAAAAGCGATATTAATATTAATCCTTTCAGGTTTGAACAAGTCCATGTATTTCTTTTCTGATATATTATAAAAATATTTTAATTATATGGCGATAACAGAAATCTACTTGTTTGTATAGTTCGAATTTCCATACTCTAGGCAATTATTGAAAAATTGGCCAATTAAACGAGGCGACCAAATATTTAGACCAGTAACCAAGTTTAAAATTTCGCCAATATCCAATACATTTGAACATGCTGATTACCGGTCTTTTCCGATACACCTATTGCATGACGTCGCGTATACATCCCTAAAACCGGGTACCAAATCAGAACGGTATTAGATTACGCCTATAAATATCGCAAGCCACAGACGTGCGCATCACTCGCCAAGGAACAAGCGGACGACGAAACACATACATTAAACGCAAAAACACATTAAACATACAAAATGCGTGAAATCGTACACATTCAGGCTGGTCAGTGCGGTAACCAGATTGGTGCCAAGGTAAGAGACTTACTTCATTCATAATTATCTAGGTTTAATTGAACATTTTATATCTGTAACTGAACTCTCTTGATGTATGCTTAAAGCAGTTAAATGTACAAAAAGAACCAGAACAGGGGCTTTTGAGTGAGGGACGGAGAAATAAGCTTATGTTTCACAAGAACTTTAAAGAACTTGATTGTTTTATTTATATCTAACATAAACATGTTCGACAGTCCCTCAAAGCTTCGTTTTTTTCAGTTCTTGAATTGCATAAACTCACCTTAAACCAACTTGGTCAATATACATTGAATTGAATATACTTTGTTGTATGGGCTGAATAATGTAGATTCTGTGTACAATTTAATATGACATTGTCTCTTTTGATCTGATAACGAACCATAATTAATCGAGCACTTAAACGACTGCCAAATATTTGAATTTTATCTTCCAAAATCATCTGCAAATATTCTTCTGATAAAATAATAGACACAGATACAAAATGTAGTTTTGATCAAGAACAAAAACTTCATTCATTAAACTTAAGACCCAATTAAATCCTCCTTGGGCTTGTGTTGATTAAAAGAAGGGGTTTGAACAAAGAAGAATTCAAAAAGGGCGCGCTGTTAGTAACCGTTGAAGTAGTACACAATGAATTACTGCTCAAAGGGTGTAAAGTGTCTTGTAATTTGTAAGGGATACGCGGTTTTACTCTCTCTCAGGTAAACCCAGGTGATACACATAATGCACTATCAGTAGGGCAATGAGCTAAACAGATACATTAATATCGCTATGAGAAAGACGTTTTCCGCCTTGGCTACTTCGATGTAAAACGAGAATACTTTATTCGCTCCAATGGTTTGATAATGACTATGTTAGAAATGTGAAACCCCTTCGAAAGAGAAATTCTTTTACAAATTGACCCATTCACTAAAACAGTAAAGAAAGAAAGAAGCACAAAAACTGTTTTCATTCATTATTTGCGATATTTACAACTGTTAAGATCCAAACAATTTCTGCTAATTTCAAGCTAAAATCTAGATAAACAGTGTCATGTGGCAAAATTTGCGAAATATTGGTCAGAAAATGTAATTGTTTGACAAGACTTAGGAGGGTTGAAATACGTAATTTGTTCGAGCGTGAATACTTACTTAAAGTTAACATAAAATCACTGTGTGAATAGATGCGCATTGATCCAAAGCAATAAAATGTGTCTATACAGGAATTTCACGACAAATGTTTCGATATTTTGTCTCCTAAGTTGCAGTCATCTGTTTCTATGTTTCTAGACTGAGCGCGCAGATCGATATTGCTAGGAATTAGGTCATATTGATATATTTCCGGTTATTTTAGATATTCTAGAAAAATCTACGAGATAAGATTGTAGGAACAAAATTTCTAGTAAGATTATTACTGAATCTGTTTTGATGTGATATGAAAAGTCCGAAATTGTTTTAAAATGTACCAAATTCAAACCTCAAAATTCACTCTGCAGAAGTTAAATGCGATTGTCGACTCGTAGAGACGAGTATAGATTAATAACGTTTTTATGCTTACTTAAAGAAGTGTAGATTTCTTGTAATCAAACGGCAATACTTTCTAGTTAATGAAATGAAAACGCGAAACATTCATTGATAAACTAGCAGCTTTTATCTATATATAATAAACGTTACGTGAAATATTAACACGACAAAATTTGACTGCAAGACTGGAGAGCTATGGTGTTTTTATTGAAGTAAATGTTTTGGTTGAGCAATTCTGATTGTATTCCGAACACTCATGTCAAATCTAAACTGACTGTGATATTCCTTGTGATTCTTTTAACGAGCATCTCAATCGATGACTCCGGGATCAAATATTTGTGACTTATCTTCTTCAAATCCCTTTGCAAACAGAAAGCTGACTTTTATCTCCACTTATGAAATCATAAAAATCCCCCATCAAGAGCAATATTTATGATGCTTGTATAAAATCCGTACCCCGCGTTCAATGAAAACCGGCGATTAAAAATGTCGTCTGAGACGCTACATGTTGATGCATGTTGGGAACTAGCTCTAGGTAAAAGCGACATAGTCTGAGTTCTAACCGAATTAGACAACCTTCAATGCAATCAAAGGACTCAAAGGTCAGCAGTAAACAAAGTAACAATAAATAAATAAATATATATATAAAGTTGTGAATCAATGAATGAATGAATATCTTTTTTTTTCTTCGATCGGCTGTAAATGAAATACCTAGAAAAATGGACAACGGTTTAATGTCTTTTGAAATGGTTATTATCAGTGTCAGTTGTCATAGCTTTCAGTTTATACTTGAGCGTTTCAAAGACAATTTGCCTTAAATTCGTGTCGAAAAGCAGCGCTAATGATAAAAATAGGTTCCTAAACGATAGGTACAAAGTTTTAGGCCCACTTAAATTTTCAAGAAGCTAACAATATCTTAATGTATTTTGGCAGTTCCAAATACAAGTCTTTCATGGGTACTTAATTTTCAGAGGATTTTAAAAATGAAATAGTGATCTCGTAAATCATTAATTGATTCTTTGGACTCATTTCGTCCAGTCATGCCTATTTTGGTTGTTTACCGCCTTCGTCCATCAGCAAGTCGAGAATTGAAAACACCGTCGGTCACTAACACTTCATGTTGATTTTGTTTACACGCAAGGTGCGTTGCTAGGGCGAGTAATTATCTTAAGTATTTGATTTTCCAATACCACCGCAAAGTAATAGACAATCCTTGACTTTTCTTTAGAAGATCGATAAATGAAAATCCCTTTTCACAACATACAATGAGCTGATTTTTCATTTAAAAGAAGACTTGGTGAATTATCCTTGAATATTCAAATACCTTTACAATGACTGATTACTTAACAATTTAACAGTCCTGCAAAAATTGAAATTGCCATGTAGGATAAATTTTGAAGGCGTAATAACCTTGTAAGAATAGAAACTATTTTAAACAAACTAAGCCCTTGTGTCACAGTCGCCTTTTGCCGATTAAACCTTAGCCTACATTTTTTGTCGAAACAAAACAAGATAAAGATAATGAGAAACTAGGAGCTAGGTGAAGACTTTGGACATAGGAGTCGAACCACTCGTGAAAAAAAAATCAATGATGCTTAGTCAGTCAATCAGTTAGACTTTGGTTTAAGGTTTAGTTTATCAATACTTTATCGAAGATCAGATCAAAAATGATTTTATGTCCAATTAACTTCGAATCTAAAATTACTTGCTTTTTTAATTCATTGAATGATTAGACAATTGTTAATTGATGCACTATTTTGTTCGATTCCAATAATCTGACGTTATCTGAAATTTAATCAAGCGTTTTGGTAAATGTTGGCTTTGATTTATTGTTCAAATTAAAAATTTTAATTTAATATTGCCAACGGATAGATTGTTTATGCATACCACATATATTCAATATGCGTGCAGCCAAGATCAAATTCAAACCTACACAATGGAGTTTTATTCGAAATTCGCCAACAAAGCGATTTTAATACGCCATTATAATAGAATATTGATTTACCATTAAACTTTTATTGAATAAACATAGATTGAATTCAGTTATTTTTCATGAGTTTTTTAGCATGTTTGAATGAAGCCAAACCTGCTTTATTGGCCTGTCTCAAGTTCTCATATACCTGTTCATATAATTAATTGTAAGACGCAACGAAGCGGTTGCTATGGACGCCATTATCGATGACCACAACAGCAACAACACATCGATTTACTATAGAACATCAGCATAAAAGTGTCACACCGAGGGAAATAATAAACCACTGAAAATAAAGAAGGGTGAAAGAAAATTCTTTATTGTGGCTGCAGTACAATACTCTTTGAAAACTAAAAGAAAGAAAAAAGTTAAGACTGTCAATAAAATAAACGTATTAGGATTTCAATTAAATAGACGACAATACCACAGACACATTTGAAGTCAATGCCAATATATTATTAAGTCTATATCTCTGCATATTTCAGTTCTGGGAGGTCATCTCCGACGAGCACGGTATTGACCCCACTGGTACCTACCATGGTGACTCCGACCTCCAGCTCGAGAGAATCAACGTTTACTACAATGAAGCCACTGGTGGCAAATATGTACCACGTGCAGTCCTAGTCGATCTTGAGCCCGGTACCATGGACTCTGTCAGGTCCGGCCCATTCGGTCAGATCTTCCGTCCAGACAACTTTGTGTTCGGACAGAGCGGAGCTGGTAACAACTGGGCCAAGGGTCACTACACAGAGGGCGCTGAACTCGTCGACTCCGTCCTTGACGTAGTCAGAAAGGAGGCTGAGAGCTGCGACTGCCTTCAGGGATTCCAACTCACACACTCCCTGGGTGGTGGTACCGGATCCGGTATGGGAACCCTTCTCATCAGCAAGATCCGTGAAGAATACCCCGACAGAATCATGAACACATTCTCAGTTGTACCATCACCAAAAGTAAGTTTCAATTCCAGGAATTCTTGTTCAAAAGCATTTTTTAATATCGAACTTACTTAAACAGTGTATCTACAATAATAGATAAATATAAACTTCATTGATTAAAACAGCAACTTTTTGAGAAACTGAAAGTGCAATCTGTTTTTACTATAGACATATCGTAAGTAGACACATTTTGCTATTAACACAAATATGCATTAAAATGATTAAATATAGTTCTAATTCGACTTAGATTTGACACTTGACTTACGATTTTTCTGCATCTTCTCTTTTTAAGGTATCAGACACAGTCGTAGAACCATACAACGCCACCCTCTCAGTCCACCAGCTCGTTGAGAACACCGACGAGACCTACTGTATTGACAACGAGGCTCTCTACGATATCTGCTTCAGAACCTTGAAACTGACCACCCCAACCTACGGTGACTTGAACCATCTCGTCTCTGCTACCATGTCCGGTGTCACCACTTGTCTCCGATTCCCAGGTCAGCTGAACGCCGATCTCCGTAAACTGGCCGTCAACATGGTTCCCTTCCCACGTCTCCACTTCTTCATGCCAGGTTTCGCTCCACTGACCTCCCGTGGTAGCCAGCAGTACAGAGCTCTGACCGTACCCGAACTCACCCAGCAGATGTTCGACGCCAAGAACATGATGGCTGCCTGCGACCCACGTCACGGCAGATACCTCACCGTTGCCGCCATGTTCCGTGGACGTATGTCCATGAAGGAGGTCGACGAACAGATGTTGAACGTCCAGAACAAGAACAGCAGCTACTTCGTTGAATGGATCCCCAACAACGTGAAGACCGCCGTCTGTGACATCCCACCACGTGGTCTCAAGATGTCCGCCACCTTCATTGGTAACAGCACCGCCATCCAGGAACTGTTCAAGCGTGTGTCCTGAGCAGTTCACTGCTATGTTCCGTCGTAAGGCTTTCTTGCATTGGTACACTGGTGAGGGTATGGACGAAATGGAATTCACTGAGGCCGAGTCCAACATGAACGACTTGGTCTCTGAATACCAGCAGTACCAGGACGCCACCGCCGAGGAGGAGGGCGAATTCGACGAGGAGGAAGAGGGCGAGGAGGCTTAAACAATTAACCAATTAGAGACAGTCAAACTTTTAAACGAACCAGTTACCAGCATTTTCAGTGAATCAAATCTTTCTGTAAAATTGCAAAAACAATATTGTTAAGTTTTATTATGCATTCTGGCAGCTTTTTACAACTGTTCTGTAAAGTGTAATTATATGTTTTACAAAAGTTCGTCGAATTTACATAACATGCAATCCAGTATTGGCAATTTCTGTGATGAGAAAAAAATAAAAAGATCTCAAATGAAAGAAGCTGAAGTTGTATATTTTCAGACAAAAAAAAAGCGTTCCCCTTACAATTCCTTCTGTTCACGAAAGTCAGTATAATCGAAATAAACCAGCCATTTCGGTTTGACCCTCACATATCATAAGAGATATTCTTGGTCCTTTAAACAAGCCCAGCAAATAAAGAGGCAGTAAGTCGATGAAATGTCCCCAATTGTAAATAATTGCTGTAACAACCATCTTACTTTTAGTAGATTTGCGCCCTACCGTTATCATTAACTGGGAGGGGAGGGTAGGGGGTTCTCGAACCTGTAGTCTTACAGTCTATTTCTTGAAAGCCGGCATAAGTAACAGCTGATTTTGGGCTGCAGGTTTTTTTCTTCTGAAGTATGAGTATAAGATATAAAAGAAAAACACATGAGGGTCTGTAACGGTACTTTTCGTTCATGTCTAGTAATTTCTGGAAAAGAATGATCTCATGTTAAAACCTTGTATTCTTCCGTTCTTCGCACCAAAATAGTTCCTTGATTACGTTTGCGATACTATGGAAATGTATGTAGTTGTGTCAGAGTCAGGACCCGGGTGGATCAGAAAAAACACTTCAGAACAGAGTTTTGCTGCTGTGCATTTTACGTTATATCCTGTGTATCATTCTATAATGCAAGCCCAAAATCAATGGAAACTAAATCTGATGAATTTAATATACTGATAAAACGTAATAAAGACAGGCAATTAGTCTGCTCTCTTGATTACTGTTTTCCAGTACCAGAAATTTTGATCAGTGTCCGTGTTGAGAAGAGGAATGTAGAACTTCTGGTTGTATGAAATTGTCCTGGAAATTACCATTATTTTAAAAAAAATTATAGAAACGTTACATGTATTCAAACTACACATGCAAACATATATGCTCAGTCAAAAAAGAAACGCAGGATACATAAATGTGCAACCATGATTAAATGCTTTGGCCTAAAATAATGAAAATCGGTCATATAACTTTCAAGATCACTGTGTATACTTAACGTGGATATCTAAATTCGCTCAGCCCCTTGATGAACCGTGCTCCACCGAGAAAGTGTAAAAAAACCCAACAAAAATCACGTGCAGTTTAATGAAAACATTTTGCTCAACACATTTTGTGATACCACTCAATTATCTTGAGACGAATATCGCAAGGCGTAAAGTCACCGTTTATTGTGACAGAATTTAACTGCCGTAAGATATAGGGATGAAATTCTTCGCCCTGTTGCTGTCCCAAATGTGCAGCAGCACAACCTTATCTTTCGGCATGACAATGCCTGGCCACATGTAGCCAGAGTTTGTCGAGACTTTCTAGCAAACCATAACCCTAACCCACTCGACTGGCCGCCGTACAGTCCAGATTTGTCCCCAATTGAACATCTTTAGGATGAACTGGACAGGAGGGTAAGGAAGCGTCAGAATCCCACCCCCTCCCTCTGCTACTCTTGATAAAAGAACTGCTTTAATGGAGGAGTGGAATAATATTCCCATGAGAAGGATAAATGTACTTCTGAACTCCATGCATACTCGTGCATTTTTGGTTCGAATCCAATGTTTGGTTGAGTATATTAAAGAAGCGCTGTTTGTTATGGTTATATACTTAGTGTATTGCGCAGAACATTTGTTCATGTCCATCCCACAAAAAAAGAAAAAAACAAAACAAAACTGTCAGATTATGTTACGACGGTGAGACGAAGAAATAGAAGAAATACTCGTACTTGGGCTCTTTTCCTTTATTTTTTGTACATTAACTTTCCCTGGGTCTATACGTCTGTCTCTCCGCAAAATCTCCATCTTGGAATAATTGAAACAAAATAGAAGTCTGGGAAATGAATTTTTATATAAAAATAGTTAATTTATTAGAAGCGGTCTGTCAATTTGTGTTTGTCTTTCTTTCTTTCTGTCTGTCTGTCTAGTTTCTTGTTACTAAGGGAATGAAGTTGCAAAATACATATGTTGCGTGAATCTTGTACTAATATACTTTCAGGTAATTAGGCTAGGATGTAGTTTTGTGTATTTGCTAAAATAATTGACTAGACTATGAGCTTCCGACTCTCTGTTAAAATTGTATTCTAACACCACGAAGATCGAATTACTACCAGTTTTGTATGGTGCGTTTTCGTCGATGTGGAAACTAATTACCCCGAGTCTCTTTTCTGGTGCTAGAAAGGCGGAAATCCTTCAACGAAGTCTTTTTTGAATCCTTATACAAAAGTAGTGGATTATATAAATGACAACGAAAAAAAGGGAATTTGAATGGCTATTTTTTTTATTATCATCAGATCCAGCCCGATACGTTCTACAGTAGTGTTGGTGGCAGGGTTGTCCTAGGCGCCCAACGGTGCAATTTTGTGTCAAATCAACAGAATTTCAGTAAAAGATCAAAGAGATCTGCAGTAGAAAGGCACTTAGGTCAACATTCAAGATAAGAACTCGAAGAACATAAAAAGAATATTACGCTATCAATTATAAAGTCATCGCACTGATCTACTAGTGGTTATTAATTAATCTGGTAGATCACGAATGCTGTTAAAATACCTTACAACTAATACGTATTTTATTAATATAAATGTTGTCGCTTTGTCTGTCAGGCGCCTACTAGATTTCAACATTCATGGGCAAAAGGGAATAACCCAAATTTTTATAAGCACATTATTGCTAGAGTTACTTCCCGTGTTGTAGGCGTGAACGTTGTCG